>OY998172.1:37068102-41868102 GCA_963921995.1 Oxystoma pomonae
ACTGAGTAAATCATTAAGTTAAATTATAAAAAGAATTGGACCAAGAGCAGACCCTTGAGGAACACCACAAGATACCTCCATTCTCTCCGAGGAGACGCCATTTACACAAACTGACTGGCGACGTTTATACAAATATGAACGAAACCATTCCAGAGCTTTCCCTCTTATACCATAATGGTATAGCTTCTGAAGCAGTATTTTGTGACTTACATAGTCAAACGCTTTTGATAAGTCACAAAACACTGCTGCAGTTACTTCCATGTCGTTAATATTTTTCAGGAGGCTCAACAAGAAGGAGAAGATTTCGTCTGTAGTATTTTTTCCAGATTGAAACCCAAACTGATTTACGTTTATTACCTTATGCTTACTAAAAAATGAGATAAGACATTTTTTTTACAAGACTTTCAATTAGTTTAGATAACGTCGAAAGTAAAGAAATAGGCCTAAAATTTTATGGAGTTTTTAAATCGCCGCCTTTGTGTAGAGGAATAATTTTAGCTATTTTTAGGCAGTCCGGAAAATATCCATTTTGAAACGAATGATTAATGGCCTCTGACAGATATAATAATGCTGAGCCAGAAAGCTCACATAAAATATTTAAGGAAATTCCATCCTCTCCAGCAGAATTAGGATTTTTTAAACTTTTAAGAGGGCATGCAATTTCAGAAGGACATGTAGGTGATAAAAAGAAACACTCTTCCACTCTTGCATTATTTGAAAGGTAGGAAAGAGGATCTGCATCTGAAACAGAATTTTGAGACATTTTGTCTGCGACGGAAACATAATACGAGTTTAATGAATTTGGCTGAATTTCAATATCATGAGAGACACTCTTACTACGTCCTATTAACTCATTTACAATCGCCCATGATTCACGTATTTTATTTTTTGAGTTATCTATACGTTTGCAATAATGTAGATCTTTTGCTTTATTAATAAGCTTTCTATAAATCCTTCTGTAAATAGTATAGTAATTTTCAAACCAGTGATTGTTTGAAAGATATTTTTTTATTATGCCTAATGATCTTAAATTAACAGCTGAAGTTTTAATTCCTAGGGTAAGCCATTTTTTTCGATTTTGTTTAATTTTTAAAGGACGAAAATGAAAAGCTTTATTTACCAATCTTTTGAATTGAATTGAATTGAATTAATGGCTCATCTGTCCTCGTAATAGAGTGCCAATTAACCGTAGCAGAAAACTGTTTAAAACATTGAAAGTTTCTTTTGGAAAATATTCTACCGTATCTTTTTTTTGACGTTAATGATCTGCGTTCTACATGAAACTTAAGTCAGTATTCCATTGTGATCGGACAATGCAGGGTCAAAAACACAACAATCTACAGGTAACTCTATATTTGAACATACATAATCTATGGTAGTAGAAGATGTTGCAGTGACACGCGTGAAGCTATTAACGTGCATTCGCAAATTAAATGATTGAAAAAGATTTAAGAGCATTTGAGTAGCTGCCGAATCTGTATCCTCATAGTTTATATTCAAGTCGCCAGTCAAAATTACTTTAGACTTAATAGGCAGCTTAGACAACAGCAACTCCAATCTCTCTAGAAAAAAGGTTAAATCACCATTGTTTGGAGAACGATAAAAACACAAAATATAACAATCTATTTTTCTAGAAAAAATTATTGAGAACTCGAATTTTTTTTCAACCAACAGATTATTAAAAGATTTAATATTTATAAAACTTAAGTTTTTAAGCATACCTTAATTTACTAGGGCAACAGTGCCACCATGCTGACTGCTTGACCTGCAAAACTTAGATAAAATTACATATTCTGGGATGTGTAAAGACTCCTCAGGTTTTAACCAGTGTTCTGTTAATAAAATAATATTAGGAAACTGTAAACTATCTAAAAGTACATATCAATTATCTTTTTTATTACGTAGAGACTGAACATTAAGTAAAATAATTGATATGCTTGATTCATTTTGAAAATTGAAACTGTTTGTCAATAAATTTGTCGTATTACCTTCAAAAAAACCTATGTTATTATCACTTTGTATAGTTATGGTTAAATCTGATGAAGAGTTTAAGTTTTTCCCTTCTGACCCTGATCTGATTGAAAATTTCTTATAGTACAATTTTCATTTAAAATGCCCACATTGACTGAATTCATTGAATCTGCGTCAGTTGTTTTTATATGTACAATATTTTTGCATATTGAGAGCGAAGAGTTAATAAAACTTGCGAGCTGTCTTGAAAGGTTAAAATTGCCTATTTTATGTCCCTTGTAAGATATATTAAAAAATTGTAACTTATTGGACGAAAACTTGATAAATCCATACACAATATTACTTAGTTTTTGATTATAATATTCAATGTTATCTTTCATTTTTTGATTTTGAAAATTATATAAAGGAGTTGAAAGAAATATTTAATTTGTGTCAATACACTGTTTGATTTTACCTATAATATCTAAATATAAAGGATGACCGTTTTGTTTAAAGTCATTGATACCTGCCATAAAAATGATGTAGTCATTTTCTCCGTAGTCTTTTGCTAGCAATTCAACATTTTCAATAACTGAACTATAGAGTGCATAGGGTTTTATTACGCATTCTACGTGAAATTTCGTAGATTTGTCTTGATTAAGTCTCGACCAGTCTGATCGCAAAGTAGCATAATTTTGTCTGTTTTTTGCACAGTTATTTCGTTGTGCCGTTGTAGGGATGGAAGAGAATCTGGTAGTTTTTCCCCACATCATTTGCTGGAGTAATAACGGTACAGGGTTGAACAAGCATCTTCGGGATTAGTATTCTCTTCTGTCTGAGATTCCTTATTCTTAAGTTTTTGTGAATTCCCGTCTAAATTTAGGTATTTCTCTAAAAAGACTAGATCACTTCTTATGTCTTGAAGTTCATTACACACTATTTTATCTTCACCAAATAATTCATGTGGAATTTCTATCGTGGTGTCAATTTTCTTTTTTCGGCTTCTTAGTTTTTTTTTGTTTTAAATTCTTTATTTCTTCTGAACCTTCGATTTTCAAACTTTTGGGGAATACGCTGGAATAATCAAGTTGGCTAGGTTTCAAGATAATAAAACGGTTGAACACCTTTCGCACATTTGAAGACTGCCTGGTAATTTCGTAACGAACCTGTAGGATTGTTACACTGTCGCGGGCCGAGCGATCAAGTTCGCACGGTGAATGGTGGTTCAAGAATATTACAATTATAATCCGTGTGCACATTCACATGCGTTCACAGGTCAAGAATCCGGCCCCTGGGGGCTGATTCTTGAATTTCGTAGGAAAGATCCCACGGGAACGGTCCTCTCTCTGATTTGGACCAATAATAGGCTTTGAAGCTATCACAAGTCATCCGAAACCTATCTAAGGAACGTTCCTACACTTTCATATACCTGCCCCCGGACCAGGTGAACGAGCGCTCTTGAAAAACGACAATCTGCTTCTGCTGCTTCTGAGCATTCTTATTGGTCGAAACAAAATAATGAACGTTCTTGTGCGAACTTTCCTACGAAATTCAGGAGTATTCGCGATTGCCGCGTTCTTTCGCGCCACGTTCCGCACACACTCATATATAACTTAGACTACAAGGTAGATATATGGGCATAACAATACAACACTTAATACTAAATAAACTCGTACCTAAATAAATACATAACTTCTAACAAAATAATACTTAAAACTAAAAAGCCTAGTACCTAATCAATATTTCTCAAAAAGGTTTAAGCCTGTCCGAGTGTACTACTTTCATCTTTGCTTTAGGACTTCTTTGGATCCGGTAAAGTACGTCGTTAATCCTGTTCATTCATCAATAGCTATTTCAATCCTTTCTCTGACTAACTCGTGAATATTAAACAGCTTTTCTCGTAGCTCATCCAAATAATAATCTACTTCCCTACTTGGCTCTTCAAGTAAACCAAATACGGTAATCTCAGTTCTTGACCAAATAACACATTGGCTGGTGTAATTTCTGTCGTATTGTGGTACTGGTTTCAATCTTTTTGGTTTTCGTGGACGACCTTGGAAATATACCGTCTGACTGTGGATGAAAGGGAGTTGTTCTGGTTTTATTTATTCCAAGGAGATCACAAAGTGTCTGTCTCTGTCCTTGATCTGTGTGCAACTCTAATGGAATGGCAAATCTTCTGAAGACATTGTTCACTAGAACTTTGGTCACTGTCATAGCTTCCTGATTTGGTATAGTAAATACTAAACTAATCCATAGCGACAAATATATCGATTCTCTTTTTCAGTTTTCGGAAATGGTCCGGCAACATTAATACTGTTTCATTTGACATCTTGATGTGGTTTTAGGTCGGCACCAGGTTTTGACGTCTTGACAATAGTTGTTCCGCCATGTACTACCTTCAGTACTTGAAAGATTCTAGCTCTGGGTACTACTAACTGTTTTGTTAACGAAGTTCGATCCGCACTTTTCCATACACGTTTCAACAAACCATTTTCCATTTTCAATGAATCCCATTATGCCCAAAGTCCTTTGTGGTCTCACCGTTTAACTCAAGTCGCAAGAGAGGTTCTATATCCTTATCTTTAAGTTGGGGGGACCGAAATTGTGCTGAAGTCCATTCTTGATTGGTGTCCCAACGTAATTTTTCGCATGTAAGTAATTCCTTCTGACAGTGCTTCTTTGCTATCTACCTTGCTACTTGTCCCTCAGATTGTCTCATTCCTAGAAGCCATTTGACTGCTGCATGATCAGTTCTTATTAGGAATTCTTTTTCATATAGATATTTAAATAAATGGTCTAGGAACTTCACTATTGCCATGAATTCCTTTCTGGTGACACAATAATTTCGTTCTGGCTTTGAAAGTTTCTGACTAAAATACTCGATGACTCGTTCTCTCTCTCACTGTCCTCAGTGAGTCTATGTAAGGACGTAGCAATATTGGCAAAGCCTTCTGCAAATCGTCGGTAATATAGACCTAGGCGGCTTTTAAGTTATGTATTTTCTCCTGTCAGTTTGTATTCCATTTAGAGAAACTACATGTCCAAGAAATTCAACTTTCTTTTGAAGTAAAGAGCAATTCTTCGGATTTAATCTTAGATTGGTATTCTTTTTTTTAGAAAATACTTTTCGTAGATTGTTCATGTGATCATTAACAGTGAGATTTACTAAGATCTAAAATAGTACCCCCAGAGGTCTAAATATTTACACCTATGGGGGGTACTAAATCTTAAAACCAATTTTCAAAATACACTTACCCATACAGAAACTACACAAAATTATTGATTATTTTTTATTGTTATTGCAAAATACCACTGAAAAACTGCTTTTTTTCTCAAAATTTTAGGAGAAAATACCCTAAAACTAATTGTTTTGACAGTTTTTTTTCAATATGGCAAATGGTGAATACGCCAAAAATTCTGTTCTGTGTTTGAGGTTATAAAGTTGGTGATTTTTTAGAGCACCTCTGGCAGGTGGTTTAAATTTTTTAGCCCCTAGAAAGGATTGTTTTGTGGCGATTGTTAATAAGTTCGATTATAATTTCCCTAAGTAACCGTTTTTAAAGGATTAATTTACCTTATTTAATATCCCAAGTTGTTCATTAACCAATAAAACACCTCCAATTTTGTCTAGAAAAACGCCATATTTTGAACCCGTTTTCAGCACAAAAAATATATTTATAAGGACACTACGAGGCAAAACAAACATAACTCGAGGTCACTGTTTATGCACGAAAAATATACCATGCAAATAAAAAAAACCCAAAACAACTATATTAATTTATTTACAAACTGAAATTATAAAAAACATTGAGGTTATCTAGAAGCGCACTCAAGAAAACTTTTAGTAGTTTGCACCTGAAGACGATCAAAGATTGTACTGATCGAAACGTCGTGTATAAATAAAATATAGACAATGGAAGTCCGAAACACAGAGTTAACTTCAAAACTTTTCTTACTCAAAGCCCACCCATTTCAAAGCTGTGGCTTTCATCAGTAGAGGTTGGTGCAAGCCAAGGTACAAGCATAGGCACGATACAAGCAAAAGTAAGAAATCCGAACTCGCTGTTTGTGATTTGAAGGCAGCTAATATTTTAAAACTGACATTTCGACAGTGAAGAAAGGTAAACAAAACTTGCATTTAAGTTTTTTTAATACATTCCATAAATTATTTTATTATTACGCATCTAAATCGTTGTGTGACATCAAGTATTAATTGGAAAAATTAATTAACAAGGGTCAGTTTACTATTTAAACCCCGCGTGGGTTTAAATTTTTTAATTTTCTTTTCTTCTAAACTGAAACTTTCTTCTTAAATCCAACAAAAGATTGTGTTAATATGATTATTCAATAAACCAATTTAATCAAATTCTTCTTATAAATCAAACTATGTCTAAAATTCAAGGTGGGTTGGTTTAAAATGCTTAAAACCAAATATTTCACTTAAACTTAGGACCGTTCTAAAATAGACTAAACCCTTTTAGTAAATCCCACCTTAAAAGTTTTTGAAAAAATAAAATAAAGATAACTACGTCGTTATCGTTGCTAATAGGGAGTTTTTGGACAGCATACAAAAATATCAACCTTTGTGGTTATCGTTTGACAAGCCCTCAATAATAAAGTTATTTCGGTTTGTTTTCCTCACTATTTTTACGCTTACCCATAAAGCAATAAATTATGGATTTTCCTAAATCAAAAAGTGACAATTTTAAACTTTCTTTTTGCAAAATTCGCCAAAAACACAAACACTTTGACGTGAATTGAAAGAAGTAAATATAAACAAATAAAGATAACTTCATTTTCATGTTGTTAATAACCACCGCGTGCTTATTACCGCCAAAATTACATTATTTTTGTGGTTATATTTATTTTGTTTATATTTATTTCTGTCAATCCACGTCAAAGCGTTTATGTATTGGACGAATTTTGCAAAAAAGAAGCTTAGAATTGTTACTTTTTGATTAAGAAAGATGCAGAATACATTGCTTTATTGGTAAGCTTAGAAATAGTTGGGAAAATAAACCGAAATAACTTTATTCTTGACAGCTTCTCAAATAACGATAACCACAAAGGTTGTTGTTTTTGTATGCTGACCAAAGACTCCCTATTAACTAAAAGGCGAGTTTATTCGTGACCTTGATTATTACCGCCAAAAATATATTATTTTTGCGGTTAACTTTATTTTGTTTATATTTATCTCTGTCAATTCACGTCAAAGCTCGCGTCAAAGTGTTCGTATTTTTGGAATCTTTTTTAAAAGAATGTTTAGAATTGTTACTTTTAGATTAAGAAAGACACAATATATATAACGATATAACGATAACCACAAAGGTTGTTATTTTTGTATGTTCACCAAAAACTCCCTTAAGAAGGGGCCAAATGACATCACATTGAACTGGTACATTCCATTCATAGATTCTAACTTGCCTTGAATAGCCACTTTTTATATCCAGCGTAGAAAAACCACATTATCCTGTTAGCGTGGCCAAAGTGTCGTCGATTCTAGGTAATGGATAGCTGCCCTTCTTTGTCACGTTATTAAGTTTCCTATAATGCACACAGAATCTGGTACTTCAATCCTTCTTAGTGACCAAAACAACAAGAGATAACCAAGGGCTCGTAGATTCTTCAAATACGCCTTCGCTAAGCATCTTGCTGACTAGATTTTGAACTTCTTTTTGGTTGGCCAGATCCATATATTCATATTGGTGCTTGTCTTATCGGTTGAGCATCGCCACATATGTTAAATATGTTTGTGCGACCATGATTTTCTTGGTTTTCAAATAAGGCAGAATGGTTTTCTAAAAACTGATTGACTTCTTAAATTCTTCTTTAAGATGTTGCCACGTTGACTGAAACTGTTTGCTGAACTTGGTTAATTGGCTGGCGGCGATTGCGGCTGCTTTAAATTGATGTTTATCTGGAAACTTGTCCCCCCAGAGTTTATTATTTTTTTAATTTATCATTTTCTCAATTTTTTTCTGCCTCTACTCTGGTAGTTAAACTCATAAACGATTAGATATAGTCTCTTTTTAAGTCCAATGATCAAGTCAGATTTTCGTAGAATGTTCTAGAATTTTATGGAAAACCTGAAGACGGTTTCTCCTTTTTTCCGAATAGAACGTCGTGGAATATTTTGGAATTTTCTCAAAATTCTTTCAAAAATTCTGGTTTTCTGTGTCAAATTCGGTGATTAAGTCATATTCTTTCTATCTCTTCTGATTTCGATGTCCTACTAGCGTCTAACAATCTCCTTCCAACTAATTTTCACTTCTGACGCCAATTGTTACCTTTTTACAACAAGTATTTAACTTTCTTTATATCCGTACACACCAATGCAAAAAGTTCCCGATTAGGCTTTAACCATGATTAGGTACTAATCGGTGTTTAGAATGTGGTATTTTATATTGAAATTTGTTTGCCAAGACTCTTTCAAAACTCCGATTAAAGTTAATCATGATTAAAGCTTAATCGGAGAATTTTTACGTTGGTGTAATCCTTATTAAAAGCTAACTAAATTAAGACTTATTCGTTGACGCAACGAGTCTCATTTTAGGCCGAGAAAACATTACCGAATGCTCCTCGTTCTGGAGAATTCGCGCATATATGACTTACACTACAAAATAGGTACATGGACATAAAAATATAAGGATTAACACTAAATAAACTCGTACCTAAATAAATATTTATTAACATTAATTATATGGAAATACGTTTTTAAGAATACAACGTAAAAAAGGTAAGGTTGATTTTAAGGGTTGCAAGAGTTTGTATAGAATTAGTAGGTATAGGTTTGTACCATATTTCAGATCATTTTTTGACGAAGGGGTTAAGGGGGGGGGGTCTTTAAAGCCTGGAAATATGAAATATTTGCACAAATTTAAAGGTAAATAAAACATTTGTAATTTACAGAAGTTTTAACTTTTATTTACCTCATGCGATCTGTTCCTTTTTGTAATAGATCTGACATGACAACGTTAAATAACTATTAGTCTTACAAGGTGTAGGCAAGATTGATATTCTTATCCACCAACACGAAAATTCCTTAATTAGCTTTACCCATACTTAAATATTAATCAGTGTTTAGAATGGGCTCTTTTGTTATTTTAACTTTATTCGGTGTATTCCATTCTAGAATTCATTGACTCCTAAAAATATATGTTTTGTCCATAATTTATATTATGTTTTATTGATTTTAGTTGTGCCACCTAGCCCAGACTTGGGCCAATCATCTGGCTCATACCAACAGGTTTTACTATAGGAATGGCAAGGACATTGGACAAAATTTGTTTTGTAGGTAGGTTTTATAAAGGGCTACTATCAGTGGTACTTATGGATCCTTTTTAACCTATACCCCACACCTTCCCATATCTCCAATAGTACTTTTGCGTTCTCTCCTGGCCGGTCCGCTCTTTTCACAAAATCCAGTATACCGGATTATGCGTTTGCCTCCGCGATATAGGACCTTTATGTTAATGTGGATCACACTGTATTTAATAGAAAATAATAAGTAACAGCTAAAATGAAGACCGTTAAAATGAAATGAGTTTTGTTTTTTGTTATAATGTTGTCAGAAGTTTTAACTAAAAATTTACTATGTCCTTAATTAGCTTAATTAGTGACGCAAGAAAAGGAAACTAATAAGTGTTAATTTCTAGTATTTTGCAGATTTTCTTTGGTGATTTCACCGCTTTGTTCAGCTAAGGCATCTTTTAAGTCTGGGATTGTTTCTCTACGTACATTTAATTCTCCAGATATGCCTATAGATAGGGAACAAAGAATAATTTTGAAATATTCAATTAATCTAATGCCAAGACTTTTATCAAATATGTCCTCATAATTCGGGCATTATGAACAGAGCAGCGGCATCAGTGGCAGGCACTATGTCTTCCTGGAGTAGATGTAGGAAATTTTGGTCATTAAAATGATTTACTTACAACAAACCCATAATACTAATTTAACGAGCGTCCCGACATAACTGTAATGGACCTTTTACGCTCCTAGGATAATAATGAAGCTTAGACGTAAACCACAAGATGGCGTGACAAGCAATGAAACCATATTTTATAAGAGACGCAAAATTGTGAAATATTTCTCTATATTTTTAAGACAATAAATATTTATTAAACGTAAATAAATTCAATATAATTTTAATATCTAAGCAAAAATAAATCCCGTTAAATTACCAAATTACACAATTTTAAGAAAAAAAAACCTTCTTTTTAAAAAGATATATGCATAGTCCCTTAGTAACCTTATCTGTTTTGACGTTTTAGACAGAACATCATTGAAACTTCAGGTTATGAAGGTTGTTGACTTAAGAGTGTTTGCGTTTGATATTTTTAATTATTTCTGATATTTATGATTACATTTTCATTGGTCGTAGGTAAACCTGCGGC
Source organism: Oxystoma pomonae (assembly GCA_963921995.1). NCBI lineage: Eukaryota > Metazoa > Arthropoda > Insecta > Coleoptera > Brentidae > Oxystoma > Oxystoma pomonae. The sequence continues at coordinate 37,078,452 of OY998172.1, forward strand.
TCGCGTGTCAAACTCCATCTTTGCGTTTCATCACATAGTTGTTATGTAAACTATAACTTTCTAAAGCCACCAATTCGAAATTTTCAAACATTTGAATCGGGGGCTTTAGAAAGAAATTTTAGTTTATTCGGTAAAAAATCAAAAAAGTGCTCCGAGCCATGTCTTAGTTTTTACAAAATGTGCCTTCCATTCAAAGTTTAGGCAACTCTGATGTTTATTTGACTCCGTAAAGTGTCACATGACCCGTTTTGAACGTCACTTCGACATTTCCTGAGCTAAGGTCACTTACAAAAAAAATAATCTCTACTCATAGGCCAAAAAAAGAGGAATAATAAATTGGATTTTTTTAGAGCTACCAATGGAATAGTGACTGACGTGTCAGGCCAAGAAGTCACCACGTATTGGTATACAGCTGTTAAACAATACGATTTTAGCAACGAACCCGATCGATTAAGGGCAAACGTCAATGCTGGTAGGTTTACTCTAGAGAACTTGTTTAATTTAATTGCTGGAGCGACTTTTTGCGACTTTCAAAAGACATTTGATTGCGTCTCACACTCTATTATAGTAAAAAAACTAGATTATCTATATAGTCCGATTTTTTTGTTGTTGCCCTGACGTCATAATGGCGCCTAGGAACGTATTTTCTTCAATACAACAATCATTTTGATAAAAAATTAAGCAGTTGTTTTTTTATATAGGTATTGTATACTGAATAAGGTTGCTTGTTTTAACTTTCATAAATTTTAAAAGGGCAAAAGAGGTTTTATTGGACTACTCAGACACACGATACACTTAAGAGCCAGGACCCCCAGGGCAAATCGTATTCTGGAAATCCTGGCCAAACCAAAAGTGCTGGAGGGCTGAAATTTTGCACACATACTAATTATGTGACTGCCAATTGCGTTACAGAGCCCAATGTGCCAAATCTTAATTTTGGAATTTATTTTTTTTTAATAGTTTTTTTTCTAAAAAAGCTCTCTGTAGCGCATTTGGAAGTTAAATTTTAGAGAAAAGATTTGTGGCGTAGAGGGCAAAGGGTGAGGGAATAAATCGGAAAAAAGTTTTTCCTCGACCAGGATTTGAACCCGGGACCTCTAGAATACCACTCTAATGCTCTACCAACTGAGCTACCGAGGAACTGGGGTTTTAACTGGCTATTCGGAAATCCTTTCATCCGATTCATTTGTTAGTAGTGGGGAGATCTTTGAAGCCTACTGCGGCTTTAAAAACATATGGCCTTTTTTCCATAGTATATAAGTATGCAGCCTTAGGAATAGATTGTAGTTTGCACCTGAAGACGATCAGAGATTGTACTAAGTTTGCTTTGGGTATGCAACCAACAATACTTAGTTTTACAAACTGTTAATATTTCGTTAGTTAGTTCTGAGATTCCGGATTGTTCTAGAATAAGAAAGTTAATAGGGTGATTTTGGTCAGGTTTTTGGCCGGTCTGTTATCCTTAACTTTATTTTGAGCGGGTGCAGTAGCGCTCTGCCACGCTGTTACCTTTATTAAAAGGAACCACTTTCGCTAATTAGCGCCGAATAGTGTCTATCTTTAATGTTAAAAAGCCAACCAGCCAAACTGAGTGTGATTTTGTGGTGAAATATTTTTAGGTTAGAAAGTTTGTTTATTTTACAAATATTTGTTAATTTTTGATTTGTACTTTATTTTTATGTGATTAGTAGTAGTGTGGGGTTAATCTAATTAAACACAAACGCAAAGTTATAATGTTTACTGCGAAACGTTATTTTTGGGTACGTTCAAAAGCACTATTTTTAACCTCTTGCGCTTCTTTTATTTAAGGCAAAGTTAACCATAAGAATAACGAAATTCGCCATTAAACTATCTGATAAAAATCACCCTAAAAAATAAGACTGACAGGCTTAACATTAGAATTAGAACTTGTTAGGAGTGATAAAACTATAAAAGCATTGTAAAAGTTTCTAAAAAAATAACAAAATAAAACTCTAGTGTTTTTACTTAACAAAACTTAGTTAAATCAACATAAACAAACACAATAAAAAATCATAGTGTCAGGTATTGTTATGAAAAAAAAGTAAACTCTAGAAAAGGAAAACTTTTGAATGCGTTTAACATTTCAAAAAATTTCAATTTCACTTCTCTCACGTCCCTATTCTGAAATGTTATTTGGTCAGTTTTATGAATTAATGTGGTTTGTTTTTACGAAAATCGAGTAATGAGATACTTCTAGTGAAGGGGCATGTGTAAGTTCGTGGGATTTTGAATGAAGGAGTTTTGTGACTATGTGGGATTGATAGCTTTTTAGTCACATAATCAAGTGTTACCTGGTGTTTTGTTCGCATCTGTGTAGAAGGGGTTGATATGACGTCATCTTGTAAGGTGGCGGTGGCGTCAACTTTTGCAACCGGGGCATGATTATACTCGATTTCATATAACTCGAGGACGAGGATTCCAAAAAAATTTACTTTCAAGATAATTTGAGCTTAAATGACCTTGAAAATCGTAAAAACAAGATTTTTGCCATTTTCTCTACAAAAAATCTTAATAATTCGACGTTTTGCCACACTAGCTTCAAACGTACCTCAAACTAATAGGCATATATGCCAAATTCGATCCTTGGAGTTTGATGCACTTTGTAGCTTCATGACCGTGAAAAATACCCCAGTAAAATTAACATATTGCAAAAATAACATACTACGGCGGCTGATATATCAAAATGGTGACCTATAACCACATTTTATTTTATCCAGTTTCGTAAAAAAGCAAAAATGACAAGGTGGCTACCACTTCTTGTTGAATTATCACCGCTTACTATGAAAAAAAAGTTTAGTTGATGCATGACCTTGATTGACCTTGAAAATACCATGTACAAGTAAAAACCCAGCTTTTTGTTGTATTTTTCCAATTTATCACTACGCAAAAAATTTAAGTGCCGGAAATGAAATTAACATCTTAGCCATACCCAAAAACGTCATTTGAACCTACCTACCATTTTTTTTGATCTAACGTCCAAGATGTTTATGCTATACCCCGGTAAAAATGACCTTTATGCCTGTCGTTTTTATTAAGTTTAGGAACTTTCTACACGGATGCGAAGAAAACACCCGGTGGCACATGAATGTGTGACTAAATAGCTGCAACCTCATCCTTGAATTTTATTATGAATGTTAATAAACAAGTATAGTCATACCCTACTGGCATAATCTTCTGCTAACTCTCTTATAGGTAATTTTGTTGACTAGTTAAGTGAGTAGAACGTAAAATTAACAGTTCCGAAACTTAATAAAAACGACATATAGGTCATTTTTACCGGGCTATCATAAACACTTTGGACGCCAAATCAAAAAAAAAAATTAAAGGGAGGTTTAAAATGATGTATTTAGTATGATGTATAATTTCATCTCTCGCACTTAAAGTTTTTTCGCAGTGGTAAATTGGAAAAAACATTACAAAAGCCTGGTTTTTTACTTGTATATAGTATTTTTAGAGTGAATCAAGGTCATACATCAACTAAACTTTTTTTTCATAGTAAGCGTCATTTTTGTTTTTTTTTTACGAAATTGGATAAAATAAAATGTGGTCGTCATTTTGATATATCAGCCGCCATATTGAATAGCATCATAGCTGAAGCAAATTTTTTTAACAATGTTACTGGACGCGACCTTCTTATCTTTCCTACCAAATTTTGTCCTCTTTGCTTTAATAGTTGATTAATAGCGCCCTTTAGTATGTTATTTTTGCAATATGTTAATTTTACTGGGGTATTTTTCAAGGTCATAAAGCTTCAAACTGCATCAAACTCGAAGGATCGAATTTGGCATATATGCCTAATAGTTTGAGGTACATTTGAAGTTATTCTGACAAAACGTCAAATTATTAAGGTTTTTTTGTAGGAAAAATGGCAAAAATATTGTTTTTTTGCGACTTTCAAGGTCATTTAAGCTCGAATAACCTTAAAAGTAAATTTTTTGGAATCCTCGTCGTCGAATTATATCGCATCGTGTATAATCGTGCCCCGATAGCGAAAGTTGTATTTTTTTATGATTTTTGGCCGCCATCTTGAAAGATGACGTCATATCAACCCCTTCTACACGGATCCAAACAAAACAGCCGGTAACACTTGATTATGGGACTAAAGAACATTAATCCCACATAGTTACAAAACTCCTTTATTCAAAATCACACGGGATAGAAATATCGACATATGCCCCTACACTATTCTAAAAAACCGAAAAATTCAATACGTACATATAGTTTTAATTTCATTGCAAAATGTAGTTCTGATGAATATGATAAATGGCGAAAAAACTAACTTTACTGACCAAAATTGAAAAAAACTTCATAGTGGTTGTGGTAATTACTGCGTCTGCAAATTAGCTCAATGTCATTTCGTTGTGGTAATTAATCACTACCACTGCCGTAAGCTACGAAACCCTTTCGTTATGGTTATGGTTATATCTATTGGTTAATTTTAGAGAATACATATAAGCCCAATTTTGTGTTTTTCTCATGTCTAAAATTTTTGAAGTGACAGTTTTTAAGAATACAGTATATGCCACCCGAAATTTATCCACCTTGATTGTTGTCAACTGTCAACGAGAATTTTCAGTCTGACGTTTATTTTCTGTTTCTCCCTAGATTTTTGGCCACACTGATCACAGTATGGACAGGGCCTCATTCAGAAAATTTTCGATTTCGTTTAGTTTAAATTTTATCATGAGTTGATTGTAATAGAAAGTTTTTGAACCATTTTTTTGCCATTTTGTTATTGTTATGGTAAGACAATTGATTACAGTGTACTAGATATGGTCAAGGCAGCAAGTGTTAATCCAATACATAAACGTAAATAGTGCGAACTCTACACATCATAGAAGGGACTGGTTATGAAATCTCAAATGAATGAAGCTCAGACATTGTTTGGGGCACCCACCCATTGGTCATTTTCAGGGGCACAATATATAGGCATATGGCCGCAAGAGTAGCAAGATCGATAGAAATCTGTTTCGTCACAATTCCCTCTAATATTAGGAAGTAATTTATTATTTTAAATCTAAAAACTGCAAATTCGTAGCAGAGTTAAGGCTCAAAATTAGAAAACATTAAGTTTATTATTACAAGCTTTTATTTAACTTCACCTCTATTTTTGGGTGACTTCGCTCCCAGTCTGGGTCTTTCTCAGGCATATTGGGTCAGCATCGCGTTTTCTTTGTTATGTTCGGTGTACAAATAAAAACGAATATCATGGCCGCCTTAACAGGCATAGGTATTACATAATAATATATTTTTCATCCATAAATCTCTAGCATCTTACTGTTTCATTCTGGTGCATTTGATTGATATGAAAGCGTAATAAAATTGGTTATTCGGAGTGATTTAAAGTTGGCAGTGTAGTTATAATGCCGTGGGGGCGTTTGATTTTGGCAACTTAAAAATCTGGTTTTTGTTCTATGGAAAGTGAGGTTATGTTTTGTCTAAATAAAAATGGAATGGACTGTAGATATTCTTTTTAGTTCACCATACCAATATAGTATGGGGGACTATAAAAATCGTGAAATTTTGACTTTTCTTCATTTTATCAAAAATGTGTTAGTAAGGTTATAAAGTCCAAATTCGTGGGAGCTTTAGTTTCCGAGTTATTTGAGAAAACGTTAAAATATATTAAAAAAATCATAATTTTAGAACGAGCTTTATTAGAAGTAAAGCAGCTATTGATATGCGGTTTTCAGATTTTCGTAAATATTCTTTGTTATAAGGTCAATCTTTCAAAGCTAGAGTTTTCGAGATATTTTCATTTTCCTTTAGTCTGTCAAAGTTGTCAAAATTTTAAGCGTTCCAAAATGTGCCTATTGAAAATTGTGATGGGATAAAAGCAGCACATTTATAACACCTAATGTAAAAGAAATTTAAAATTTTTAAAATTTGTTTGTGATTTTAGGTTACTTTTCACAGCTGGTCTGGGCGTCAAGTCGACACCTTGGGATCGGGAAAGCCCGTTCGAGATCGGGTAAAATCTTCGTGGTGGCGCATTACGAGCCCGCGGGAAATATTACTGGATTATATTTTGAAAATGTGTTTCCACCTTGCGAAGATATGCCCAGGTATGACATTTAAGCATTAAAATTTAGAAAATATTATCGATAAGCTTTTACATGTTTTGCAAAAAGACTAATCATAAATATGATATTCATAATTTAAACATTGATCAGAACGACGAGGACAACCATGGATGTAAACGTCGTGGATTAACTATACCATTGTGGAAAAATCACTGCCGTGTGTTTTCCGCCATTTTCGCCGCTATGTTGTGGAGATTTAGGTTGGCGACATTGGTTTCCTTAATTTTAAATAGTAGTGTAGGAACACTGTCTATCAACAGTGTCAAAATATGACATTTCTGTGAAAGGTTATTTTTTTTTGTTTTTTAATACAAAAACAAAAAATTAAAGAACCAAGTGTCGCCTTATCGTTCCTTCTTCGTTGGTCGTTCGATTTAGATTTTGATGGAAATTTGTGCTATGATTAGCACCAACTTCGTTTTCATACCAAAACGCAAGAGAGGAATCGAATTGCGACAAGTTAATGCAACTATCGTTAGGTAAAGCCATTTTTATTAAGCACTTTTAAAAATAAAAATTATAAAAATAAAAACGGTACTATACACAAGTATATGAAAATACCTATAAAAACAACATATGTACAGACAATAAAAATTATTTGGTCAGCACCCAGACTAATAACGCAATAAAACTTTAAAAATACAAATTAACACTTGTGTATAAAGTGTGCTTAGGTCTTATACGAATTCTCGACCTGGTATTAAAAAAATACCTTATAGGTCTAATAGTATAGATAAACCTACTGGTTTTTATGTGTGTCGAATGGTGTAGTGTAGTGACGAAATAATAATCACATAAAATATGTACATAAATAAAAGATTAAAACCATTAATCAAAAATGCAATAAAATACAAGATTATCAAACAAATAAATACAAATTCTAATGTAAAATATATACACAAAGATAACACCAATAAATAAAAATAGGCAAAGAGTCAATAAAGAGTCAGTGCACTATTTTTACTTACGGAGTATCCTGGAATAAGAGACGCCCTTGACACAGCTCACGGTCGCGGACCTTGTCGTGGAGCGTGGCAGCACGCTGGCAACAAAATAGCACGGCAGCAGACTAGATGCAGGCTGGATGCTTCAACACTGGCACGCGGAATCAGCAGCAGGGTCGTTAATAGTGATAAGCGTATCAGTGATTTTTAGGTCACCGGTATACCAGTGATGGTGACTTATAACGTTTTTTTTAACAGTGACTGTGTTAACAACAACAGTCACTAACCAGCAGACAGTTAAGCAGCAGTTACATTAACACCCAATAACGAAGCAGTTAGGGTAGAATTTTTGGTCAACAGTGACTGCACAAAGATTATACGTAGACGTCGATCAATTTTCGACTATACTTTAATAGTGATCCAGAGCGCTTCTTTAAAAATTAGGTCACCGGTAGTAACCGTGGTGACCATCTAAGTCACCGTTAAAAGTCACCGGTATAGAAATATCGCCCATCACTAGTCGTTAATACTGGCACACTTGAGAACCGAGTCTCAATTTTCCAACTTTCTTTCTTCTTTCTCGTACAACGTTTAGCGACTAACTGATTGCCTTGCAAAACATGCATCTCATATTTATAACCCCGCCGAACTTTCTGGCGTGTTCTGATTGGTCCATTCTAGAAAACGCTTACCACGTCCACTTCTGGTTTTCGAAAATTCGCAGTCTTTCTGGATTTTTCGATATCAACCTTGATTTTTTAAACAGTTGCTGACTCAGTTTCACTTAACTACACTAAGTTTATCACTTTTAGTCACTTCTTACAGCTAATATATACATATATCTATAAATTACTTATATTTATATACAATAAGTTACAAAAATCCCCTTTTTATCCCGGTTTATACCGCTTTCGGGACAATCTATCTTATGGATGGAATGCAGTATCCATCATCCAGCTTTCCTAGATGGGATTCTATAGGAAACAATAAGTCTTAATCGGTATTTTATCGTGCTTTTCACGAATTATGCGTTTTTGGCTTAATTACTCAAAAATGAGTGAACCGATTTTAATGTCCTCATATCATAGAACTTCTCAAGAAACACATTTTGTTAGTTCATACTTTGCTGTAACCCAACGGGTTACCGAGATATCGTTAAAAGAAGAGTTATATTTTTGAGAGAAAGTTCGGAAACTACTAAGTTCGAGCTACGTGAAATGACACTTGCAGGGGTTATTATTTTTGTTAATAACTCTGCAATGCAATGACCCATTTGAATAATTCAATTACAAAGCATTATATTTGTATTTCCTTAACACAACTAAGCATATAACTTTCAACCCTATAGCTATGATAGCTACTCAGCTATCAAGAGACAAAGTTAGACATGGCAATCTTCTGTGCGTTACACTTTTTCAACATCAGTTTTTTAACTGATAAAACCTATGCTAAAATGAAATATGCTAATTAATTGATAAAATTAGCTTAAATAAATAATTTGAATGTCTTTAAAGTGGAAAATACAGAGTGTTATTATTATAATAACGTCTTTTCGTAATTAACGAAAACTATCCTAGTTTTCATATTTTCTAAGGCATTTTAGCATTCAAAATAAACGTTTTGGGTTTTTTTTTAATGTTCGACTTTTTCGTAGTTGAATCAGCTACTCAGCTATTATTTTTAAACGGAAAAGGCAACAATACAACACAAGCAATAAAAACCATTTAAGAGACATAGACATGCTCGAACGGCACGCCATGAATAATATTTCTCATTTAGTCTGGGGAATGTGCAAGTTTCGAATAAATAAATTACAACATGGAAACATTACCCCAGTTTATAAACTCAAATGGTAATGTCAATGTGGTAGGTAGATAAACCTTCATTAAGTTGATCTGAATCTGAAACAGGAAGTAAAACGGCTAGGGACAGATATTCGACAACAGTTTATAAATCCGAGGTTGTTATAGGTGAGAAGACAAGAAAAATAAATGAATAGAGGGAGATACTGAGTTTGATAATAGCAGATGTGGTTCAGCTAAAAGCCAGAGTTATTTTTTATTACTGTATCACGTTAATTGGTGTATCTGTTCCTAACTGTTTTAGTTCCTGTGCAGATTCAGATCAACTTAATCAAGGTTTATTTTGAGCGGGAGCGCCAGCAGCAATGATTGAACCGAGCGCTTACAATTTATAACGTGAGGCTTAACAGTACCCTTTGAGTTTATAAATTAGGGGGCAATGTTTCCATGTTGTGATAAATGGCGTGACCGTTGGAACATTTGTTTGTTTTTTAAATGGCATTATGGCTTGTTTCTTTACTTTTTTGTTTTTGTTTTAAAAAAACAAAAAAAAAATAACCTTTCAAAGAAACGTCAAATTCAATCATATTTTGACACTGTAGACAGTCAGTGTTCCCACACTACTAGTTAAAATTAAGGAAATCAATGTCGCCAACCTAAATCTCCCAACATGGCGGCGAAAATGGCGGAAGACACGCGGCAATGATTTTCATGAAAATTTCCCATAGGTATTAGCAATCCACGGTTTCTACATCCCTGTCTACAACATATCAAATTCTCAGCGAAATGCAAGTGAAAGTCACTGGCCATGTAAAGTCGGCGTGGTTAATTTGATTTGATTAATTTGTAAATGTGACAGTCTGGCAGTTTGTAAATGTGACAGTCTCACTGCTGCACTCCACTTTTAAGATTATTCTTCACTAGACTATGTTTAGCCCCATAAAGAGGCTTGCAACTTGCCTCTTGGTGAAGAATCATCCAGAGCCACAACGTCGATCCGTGGCTTGCCGAATACAAGCTGAGGCTGACGTTCAATGGACATTCACACAGTACAGGGTTGTCAAAATTCGATGGTTTTGGGGGATTTTGGGTATTTCCAGAGGAGATGGAAAAAAAGTAACCCCCACTTACAAGGCTTAATTTTAAAAATAAATTTAAAGGTGAAATCCGCACCTTGATATGTCAAACCATTTTCGAGCTACTGAGGCTTTTTGAAAAATCTGAATTTTGGGATGAGATCTTTTTTATTTGTGAAAATTTCTGTTTGGTGTAAATATCTTTTTTGTATATTTTTTAAAACAGAATTTAACTGTCAGATTGGATTTTATCTGTCACTTTCAGTTTTATAGAATTTCTCTTGTTTTATTTGATTTTTAGAAACAGCTTAAAACTCTCTTTAAAATAATGTATCACACTTTGTTCTTTATTTTTTGCATATTTTATATATTTTTATTGTTTTTATTACTCACTTTTTACAATAATAAAAAATAAAAAAATTAAAAATTAAAGTAGCTATTAATGAAATAAAAAATGATAAAAAATCAACTTTTTGTTATATCTCCAAAACATAAAGTGACAGAGAGCTTTTTGAAAAATCTGAATTTTGGGATGAGATCTTTTTTATTTGTGAAAATTTCTGTTTGGTGTAGATATCTTTTTTGTAGATTTTTTAAAGCAGAATTTAACTGTCAGACTGCATTTTATCTGTCACTTTCAGTTTTATAGAATTTCTCTTGTTTTATTTGATTTATAAAATCAGCATAAAATTTCCTTTAAAATGATTTATCACACTTTGTCCTTTACTTTTTGCATATTTTATATATTTTTATTCTTTTTATCACTCACTTTTTACAATAATAAAAAATAAAAAAAATAAAATAAAAGTAGCTATTAAAGAAATAAAAGATTATAAAAAATCACATGTTTGTTATATCTCCAAAACATAGAGTGACAGATAAAATCCAATTTGAAAGTGCAATTCTGCTTTCATTTCCACCGAACAGAAATTTTCACAACTAAAAAAGTTATAGAGCACATCCCAAAAACCACTCCAACCAAGAAATGTTCAATATTTTTTCCACAGATTTATTACTATACTTTTGTACTTTCTAGGGTACCCGGTCCTCCTCCACCAAGATACGTCGTTTCACCAGGTAGTACTACAAGTGGGTCTAGTACGAGTAGTACCACACCTACAACGTAAACTATCTTGACTCTAAATTAAAAAATTGAACTAGCTGATTTTTTATAACCGACCACGCTCATATCTTTATTATTATATAAAGTTATTCTATAAAGTTAAGAAAAATAAATCCAAATTAACTTTTTTAAGGAGACAATTTTACACTTTAAAAACTTGAGTTATAACGAAAATATAACAATATTTAAGTGAATTAAATATATGAGATGTTCAGCGGCGTAGCGTGGGGGGAGGCAGGGCGGTTCTTCCTTCCCCCCCCCTCTGGGTCTTGGCGCTCTTTGGGTGCCCTCAGCTATGTCTTAAAACGATAAACATTACAATAATATAAAAAAGTAGTAAAACATTTTTATTTTAAGCAGTTTATATTTTAATTGCCGCAATATGTAACAATTACTGACCAATACGAGTAAAGGATAATAATCGGAAGTCTTTCTCTTTTGCCGTAAAAAAAAAGATGTTTTTCTTGTTTTTCCAATGATTTGAAACAGTGGCAGAAAAGTGTTTATCTTCCGGTTATTTATTGCAAAAAAAAATAAAAAATATTTCTTAAAAGTCAAAATAAAGAAAAAATCAGGAAATCAGTGTTTCGTATGGAAAAGCGAAAAAGGTTGCTAGACAACGTTGGGACTAAACAGTCCAAAAACTTTTTTGGAAATGCTCCTTTCTATATTTAAATCTGGTTAGGATAGGTAGGTACTCACCTACTATTATTAGTACTCACCAATGTTTATGCTATATCATGCTCACCCAAGCGTACATCTAGACTTTAAAAGAAATATATTCTTTGTTAAATTGAATACCCTTATAAAAAACAGTTTTATGACCAGCTTCTCAAACATTTTTAAATTATACTGCTGAGCGCACTTTAACCAGACTCAAAAAAATAAAAATTGATTTCGATGTGATACTGGACTACATGAAGTCAGTAAAAATTCGAGGACTTAATTTTTAGTTTAAAGTTAACATATTATACACTATATCAGGGTTGAAACTGGTCAGGGAAACCTAGAAAAGATAGGGAATTTAAAAAGTGATCTGGAAAATTCAGGAAATGGTTTTTATCTTTTATGCTTTCCATAGTATTTTTTCTTTTGTTTTCCAATGTTTATTTTTGTTTTTATTCTAAAAGAAATTTCCTTCTTAAATTGCAAACATTTTTGAATTCGGTGCGAAAAGATACTTAGTTATTACAATTTTAGTTTAATTCAATACTCTTCCAAGTTCGTCACATTTACGTCATGATTTTGGAAACACAAAAAAAGCTGCGACTCCCCTGAATAATATTTTACAAAAACGAGAAAAATATCGATATTTTTAAAGAATTTACTGCTATATTGCAAAAAATATTCTTTTCTCAAAGTTTTTGCCTACCGTTCGTTTAGGACATAATTTTGGGAACAAGTCCAGGATTGACACTGGATCTCACCCCAACACACTTTTTTTCAATACTTTAATTTTTGTGTTCTGCTTAAATCGCAAAAAATTTACAAAGTATTTATAGGTCCACAAGCTTGTGAACATTTAAATAAAAATTATTTTTTTAACGTGCTTATTGGAAAACCTGGAAAAGTCAAAGAATTCAAAAATTGAAAATCAGGTAGGTACCAAAAACCGTAGTGCCCTTTTGAGCCTACGTCCCCCCCCCGCCATTTAAGTCACGCTACGCCGCTGGAGATGTTTAATCAAAGTCACACCCCACAATCAGCGCATATCTTCAGTTTTTTTTTCAGATTGGTCGGGTATAAAAAGACGGTAATACTGGGTGTTTTACTCGTGTCATTAATATAGTCTGTAATGCAAAAGCAACCCTCAAAAATAGTTTGGAAAAACCCAAGAAGACTAAACTTTAATATGGTCCACCGATTAGTATTTAGTTATAATTAAAGTTTAATCTGAGAATTTTGGCGTTAGTAGACATGGGGAACGCCTATGGTTTCTCAAACCAGGAATTTATCACACCGTATTTAATAAAAATTTTCATCGTAAGAACGATTCACGGCAATTTGTTAAACCAATTTTTTATCCGAACCTTATTTCTTCAAACACATTCAATAACAAATTCGAAATTTATAAGACCCGTTTTTAATCAAACCATTCTTGTTTGAAAGTTTGAGACAATGATGTGTTTGAAATTAACTCTGTGTTTCGGACTTCCATTATCTATATTTTATTTATACACGACGTTTCGATCAGTACAATCTCTGATCGTCTTCAGGTGCAAACTGAAGACGATCAGAGATTGTACTGATCGAAACGTCGTGTATAAATAAAATATAGATAATGGAAGTCCGAAACACAGAGTTAATTTCAAACCATTCTTCATCAAACTCATTCAATATCAAACCCAAAATTCGTAAAACCCGTAATTTACTAGAACATTTTTGCTAAATTGATTGCGTATTCGCGAATAACACATGAATGCAAGACAAGTGACATCTATACACAAACTATTGAACGCAACCCGTACAAGTATGCGCGCGTAACAGCGACAAACTCATCAAAACGCCGGCCGCGCCACCTGCGTTTACGCCTCCGGTTCATGTGGTACTAGCAAAAATTTTCTGATAAATTACGGGTTTTACGATTTCCTGGTGTGATATTGAATGAGTTTGATGAAAAATGGTTTGATTAAAAACGGGTCTTATAGATTTCGAATTTGTTATTGAAGTGGTTTGAAGAAAGAAGCTTCCGATAGAAAACTGGTTTAACGAATTGCTGTTTCTATATAGTGAATGATTTTGTAATTGAACTTTCTTTTATTTATCGGGTTTGATTGTGTACATTCTGATAAACCGTGGGCGACCGACATGGTCATAAATTTACTTGCAAATGTCCCATTTTGGAGACATTTGCATTTATTTTTATAACACCCTGTATAGTTAAGGAGTTCAAAATTGTATTTTTAAAACCTCCCGTTTTTAAAAACACTTCTTATGTGGAACTGATGTAAAATTACGCAGTATTTTTCATTAAACAACTAAAAGGCCAAAAAACAATTACCTAAAAAAAAATTCACAAAAAATATAGGTGCTTTTAGCCTTAAAGTGTTATAGTTGACGACCTGAAATTGGGTGACTGTTTCGTTTTTAATGCGTATAGAATTAATAATAAATAATGAAATAAAACGACTTTTTGTAACACAAGCGACAGTTTAGTGGATTGAGCCGAAGGCAAGGGCCACAAATCGAGCGAGTGTGCATAGATGTTTCTCCATGACTGTAAAAACGATACACTGAACTTAAAAGAAAAAAATCAGCTTTAAAACCTAAAAAGTTTGATAGGTGTGGTATCTTGCAAAATTTTAAAAATGGTCCGTAACAGATGAAAAATCCCACCCAATGTCCCATCTATTACACCTGGTTCCCACCTACAACTACGACTTTTTCGTTAGTGCCTACTCACGCGTCACATAAGGTCAATATGAAATGTTATGACAGTCACGCACGAAAAAGTCGTAGATGGGAACCGGGTTTTACTACTTTTTCAATTTTGACAGATACCATCTATCAATTCATTAGGTTTTAAAGTCTTTTTTTATTTTCAGTCAAGATAGTAATAAAGAAAAACTAAGTTCTGTGGTAGTAAAAAAAATAACTATCACAAATTTGCGAATGTTCATGCGTGGAAATGCCGTGAATTTCATTGTGTCGCATATATTAATTATTGCTTAATACGTTAAGGCAAATATGTTGAAAAATCGCGCAATCAGTATGTATGAAAGCAATCAATTTTTGATAAATGTTTTATACAGTTTTTAGATATTGCTTATATTTTACAGAAACGCTATAATGCAGTTATTATGATTGCAATGCATTAATATTATTTTTGTAAAGTTATGCTTCCAAAAAAGAAAGTAACACTGCGTTACAAGGTTTTGACACCTAGTCGATCTTTCAAAATAATTTAATATTTTTATCAAGTATAGTTTTTGAGATATAATCACATTAAAATGTAAACATTAGTCAATTTACGTACAATGTAAACAACAATGTGAAACAAGAATAATTAAATAGGTATAAAACTGTTAGTTTTATTATTACTATTGTTTAATTTTAAACTTATATTAAAAAAAATAAAACATAAAATCATGAAACAGCAAAATTCTTAAAAATTGTAACGCAGTGATAAACAATAATCAGTTGTGTATTACTATTATTTTAGTATTGAGTAGAAAATAGAAAATTTACGACAAATCGAACAAGAACAGAAGCTGGGTTTAAACAACAAATAAAATAAAATAAATAAGAATTACGATATAATTTAATAAACTTTTTTATTTTATTTTAACAAATCAGAGTTTACCATAAGGTCACATAACGCATAGAATTTAGTCGATTTGAAGACGTCATCTTTATTTTGCTGATCGCCGATTCCTCGATATGCGTTATGTGACCTTGCACAAAGCAAGTGTAGGTCTTAACCACTTAAACCACGCCATACAGTTTACTTCCTATTTCTTATAATATTTGCTGTATAAACCCACCATGTTCATGTAATTTATTAATATTTAGATAAACAAAAACTTGTAAGACTGCTATAATATGTATTTTACTCTTAATTATTATTTTGCCCTGTTAAGAATAATTTAATGACTTTGTTCACATAATCCTATGCATGTGACGTGCTTTCTAGCACCAAGTTTCAATAAATGTAAATCTAAACCTTAACAGGGCATATTGGCGTAGTAAGAAAAATGTTAGTGAGAACGAAATATAAAAAAAACGCCTTTTAAAAAACTTCTATCTGTACCTATTGCTAGAATTAACAAACTGTTTAGCTTCGGAGCGCAAATTCGTCTAAAAATAAGCACTTTGGAAAGAAAATCTGTATTCCCCGTTTTACCAACTTAAGGCGCCATTTGACAACCTAAAATTTGTGAAAACTTGTAAGTTATGGACGGGTCACAGATAACGTAATGACAAATGCTTAAGTTACGGACCATAACGCCAGCAACGTAACCTAAACCGAAATTACAATGAGGAACAATTATTGATTTTGATTCATTATTATTAGCAAATATAGTTGCGTTTTTTTTCTACAACGTTGCATTTGCGTTGGACAACGCGAATGTTTTTTTTTTGTTTAGTGATAGAATTGTTATTTTTATTACGAAAGAATTACGGAAAATCGTTGTTGTTTTCGGTCTGGCTCTTTTTTGTCATGCTGTTGGTGAATGAACGAACCATTTCCCGACCAAAACTTTAAATTTGCATACATACTCTAGCGTTGATTATTTCCATTAGCTCTCAAAGTCGTTGGCGTTGCGATGGTTGCTAAATTTTTTGGTTAAAATTTTTTGTTTTTAATTTTAATCGCTAAAAGAAGTTGGTCTAGATGACCAAGATCTAAAGATAATCGCTAATCTATACTGGAACCAGACTGCTCAAATAAAGGTGGATGGCCAACTGTCCGAAGAGGTCCAAATAAGAAGAGCTGTGCGGCAAGGTTGTATATTGTATCCGCTGGTGTTTAATATCTATAGTAAAGTAACAAAATAATAGAGAATGCACTTCATAACTGCGAAGAGGCCATAAACGGCATAAAAAACCTACGATATGCCGCCGATACTGTCATAATAGCAGACACGTCGGAAGGCCTGCAAGAGTTGTTGAATCAAATTGCTGCCAAAAGTTCGCAATTCGGGCTTAACTTAAATGTTGGGAAAACAAAATTGATGGTCATATTCAAGGAAAAGAACATCAGAGGCATGTTAGATAAATACTTGGTTTGCCTCCTCAATGAGAACTGAGACAACATGCAAGAAGTTCGTGCAAGAATTGAACAGGCCAGATCGTCTTTTATCAAAATATCAGTGTTGTGTAGTCGCGATCTTAATGTCACTCTCCGAATTCGCGTGCTTCCGTGTTATGTTTTTAGCATCTTATAATATGGCATGGAAGCATGAACACTGACTGAGGCCATGTGCAAAAAATTAGAGGCATTCGAGATGTGGGATTATCGTAGAATACTAAGGATATCTTGGATGGACATAGTAACTAATGTGGATGTTTTGCTTCGAATAAATAAAGATCTTGAAGTTTCATTTACATATTTTGAGGAATGACAAATATAAGCTTTAAAAATTGATATTATAGCTTAAAAATCTTAGACAATGGTATGGTGTTAGTACTACGACACAGCATGGCACTTGAAGAAGAACTGCTTTATGCTGCTCTTTAGAATATTTTTATTCTGACGGGATATTGAATTTTTATTAAGGCCACAAAAACGGCATAGATTTGACAACACTGCTTTGCTGTTTTTGGGTCAATCTTTACCGGGCAGAATATCGGAAACGAGAAAATGGAATCTGTTGAAATTTGGCAGGAACATTCCTTATTTTGAATTCCTCACAACCGTATCCAGACTGTTTTTTGCTGGACTCTTTCATTTTTGAAATAAAATAAACACGGCTAACAATAGTCAAAAATCTTACCTGGCTTTTTCTTTAGCCTCGTCGATAATACAGAAATCTGTAACTGAAATTTTTAGATTTTTTATTTTTTGAAAAAAATACACCAAATTTTGAAAAATCCTTTGGATACGGTTGTAGATTTTTATAAATCCTATTATGTGATAACAAAAAAGTTATGGTTTTTTGCTTTGTAAGCGAGTCTTGGAGTATTGGAATTCATGTTCCGCATAGCCCCCGACCACTTGTCTAATGGAACATTCGGCCATTAAATTGATACATGTCAAGTGATAAAAATAATACGGAAATTTGTTATTTTTTTGACGTTGAATAATGATTTTTCTTTTGATTCTTTTTAATTTCGAGACATTGCAATCCATGAAGCCGAGCATCAAAACCTTTTAAAGAAGCGTTAATAAATGGTTACGTTCCTATGGTGTTCGTACCTTGTTCTGAACACTGCACGATCTCACTCGAAATGGTATTAGTGATGCCACCTATTGTTGATCTCTCAAAAAAATAGTAAAGCAGTGTTGTCAAATCTGTGCTGTTTTTGTGTCCTTAAAAAAGCCCAATAAGAATCGTCGACGTTTAAAAGTACAAAAAGGAACACATCACAGAGGGAAAAGGAAGCAGTAAAATTGCAGCTCACAAATGGGGTTTATGTGTTGATTCTGGTTTTATTTAAATAAATCACTTTATTTTTTGTGTCTTTTAATAAATTAAACTCAAAGAAAGCCGTATATTTATTTCTGAAACATACAATACACAAACAAGCACTACGAGTTGCATATCCATCACATCACAACTCCGATTACATTTGAACGCAGAAACCTTTTGGATCCGTTCGAGTAAAAAGTTCGATCGCGCAAGTAGTGACACGACCATAATTTTAAAAGAAGTACTTCGATCATTGTTTTTACATAAAAATTAGAATGTATTTTCAACTTGCACAAACTGCGTGTATGCACGTATTTTTAAACCTTTTCACCATATTTGCAATGCATTCTCGTGAAAATTTTTGTAAGCAAGCAAGCAAGTCCTTCACTGCGATGAATGTCACGTTTCGTTTTCGTTTTTTTTATGTAAAAATATGTGCCTCCCAAAATGAAAATGTAATCTTATGGCGTTTAATGATCGAAAGATTAATAAGATGTGAAAGTACCAAGGCAGATGTTTTCTCTGGATGATACCAAATATTTTACAGGTATTTGTTTTTCTCTGTATAAATAACTTTAGTTTGTATAAATGCCTTCCATAAACATAGAAGATAAAGTAAAATCACAGTTCACTATAGTGTGTGTACTGTGAGTAAAATTAAAAACCGAAAAAATTTGGAATCAAAAATAAAAGTAAAACAAAAATTGAGTCAGGAAGAATAACATCAATCCAACGCACTTGCGCAAAACGGCCGTATATCTTTATTTTCATGGCCTACTTGACCATGATGTGTTGCTAACAAAATTGCCACTTCCAGAGCGTGTATATTAAGTTTATAAGTAAGTATATATTTGCAACGTTTGGTGGAATGACGTCAAAATTTCCACCGCAACGTTGCGGGAAAAAACGCATCTTTTGTTTGACACACGTCATACGTCACGGCACAATATTTAGGTGGTCCAAGGGCGACGAATGTGATTTTGTGTCATTGGCAACGTTACTAATTATTTATTATTAACCTCTTACTTAGAGCATGGAAGCCTGGTCTCGCGTAAGATCTCCAACGAAAGATGGATTCGTCCATAAATTGTTTTAAAGGAATCAACCAGAATTTTTCAGAAAATCCCAAACAAGTATTAAAAATCTGGCTCAGTCATTTTACAATAAAGTAAGAGAAAGCATAATTTCCTCGATTTGGCTTCTCCCTAATCTCTCCCTTCTCGGAGAATTTTACCTGAGAGAAAAGTTAATGCGTTTACCTTTGATCAAAGAGCAATGTTTGCAATAGGCGGCAGTAAAAGGTAGTACTTAGGTCCAATCAATCAAAAAAAGTTGCTTCGAAACAAAAATCAGATTAAGAGTAGATATTTTTTTTCAGTAGATGAACCTTAGGTTAGGATATGTCATGTGATATCCATACTTTTAGGGAATCAAATAAACATCAGAATTGGCTGAACTTTGAATGGAAAGCACATTTTGTAAAAACTAAGACACGGTTCGGAGCACCTTTTTGATTTTTTGCCGAAATAGCTAAAATTTATTTCTAAGGCCACCGATTCAAATGTTTGAATATTTCGAAAGAAAATTTAGAAAGAAATTTTATCTTATTCGGCAAAAAATCAAAAAAGTGCTCCGAGCTAAGTCTTAGAAAAAGTATGGATATCACATGACCCATTTTGAACGTCACTTCGACATTTCCTGGGCTAAGGTTACTGACAGAAAAGAAGAATCTCTACTCAAATTAAAAATCAACTCAAACCGACATTTTTTATGTCAAGTTCGCCCTTCCCTCTTTAAAGACAAAATTAATTTTGCAAAAAATATATATTATTTTTATTTACTATGTTTATACGTACCTAAAACCGGTTTTATAAATAAGGATGGTTTTAAATAAAATCGCTTTCTCCGAAGGTTTATACGGCCTTCGTTAAATATCAGTTAAAAAAAAACAAATAATCCAACTAGGTTAACAACAGTTTTTTTTCGGTAAAACCAGAGTTCAGAACTTCTTTAGGTTGGAAGCAATGCGTTAAAGCGTTTTTAAAGTGTTTATACTGACGCTTAAATCGGTTTTAAAGCGATAAAACGCTTTTTTAAATCGCTTTAAAATTAAATCGTTTTAGTGTCTAAAACTGTGTTAGTGGTGTTTCTACATAGGACAACATTTTCATACATATACAGGGTGGATTCTTTAAATGGAACGGTGCTTCTAGCGGGTCAGAATTTGGTTGAATAAAAAAATCAACTGAGATTTTTAATTTCCTTTAATCATGACATCTTGGATTTGGTCTATGTCATTTAGTTGGACACCCTGTATATTTTGCAATTTTTGAAATCTGCAAACAATTCTCTCTTCAGCAATACCACACAGTAGGATCTATCTTTTACGATAATCAAGATATTTTTATCTAAATTTGTATGGAAAACTTCGATATTCATTCAAATATCCCCCGTAAAACAGGGCATATACAACAATTCCATGCAAGTTTAAATGTCTCTATATTGGAAACCATGAGAGATAGAGTATTAGTGTGTGGTATTTTCAAAAAGATAATTTTTTTTAGAATTCAAAAATGTCAAACTATACAGGGTGTCCTATTTTTTAAAAAAATATTTTTTTGCAATACCTCGTAAACATAACGACATAAAAAATAATCCAAGATAGCACGATTAAAGAAAATTAAAAATCTCAGTTGACATGTTTTTGGATTTTTTTATAAAACCAAATTCTAACCCGCTAGAAGTACCGTTCCGTTTAAAGAACCACCCTTTATATATTATTATAAAAGCGCTTTAAGGGGCCCATATAGACAAAGTAATTGATAGGCTTCTTTATTACTAAACCCTGAAAAAAAATAAAAAATGTCACAAAACCACAAAATGGTAAAACATTTATCGGTTTTTTAGATGTACAGGGTGAATAGATCGATTATGTGTATTAGCTGGGAGTGGGATAAATTTTGTACTAACAGACTGGCGGAAAGAAGGTTCAGAGAACATAACAATAGGGAAGAAAGGTATTTTATAGATATCTACCTAAAAACCGATGTACAATTGTTTAAACTGTACCCTTTCACCGAATTTTTGCTTGTGACCTCTGCGCCTATTGGTGAAAAAATTATTCCAGCACATATAATACAAAACTCGATCATTCTTTACGAAAAGCAAATTCCTTGAATTAAAAACATTATATAATACTACTATAACTTTATACACTCTTTCAATATGCACCTATCTGCTCAAAATGTTTAGATTGCACCAACTAATTCTATTATAAGGGAGTTCTTAGGCCATTTAAACTAACATATTTATACATACAGGGTGTTGCAACGAAAACGAAACCGAGGCGGTTTTCCAGTATTTAGAGTACGATTTTCAAAAAACCCTCGAAAGGGGTCTGTCCTACGAAAGGGGTGTTTATAGCCAAGAAGTGTCTCCCTTGAAGAACAAATAGACGTACTCTAAATACTATAAAACGCCTCTGTTTCGTTTTCGTTGGGACACCCAGTATAAAAAATCTCTAGAAAGACCATTTCTGGACATTAAATAACTTTTTAAAATTCTTGGTGGGGTCTTCTAACGAAACGATAAAAATTACAAAAAATTAGTTTTTAGAATTTTTGTCTGTCTTTCTGTTTTTTTCATCTAGTGAAGGGGCATGTGTAAGTCCGTGGGATTTTTTATGAAGGCGTTTTGTGGCTATTCGAGATTGATAGATCTTTAGTCACACAATCAAGTTTTACCGGATGTTTTGTTCGCATTCGTGTAGAAGGGGTTGATACAACTTTCGCAACCAGGGCATGATTATACTCGATTCCATATAATTCGAGGACGCGGATTCCCAAAAATTTACTTTCAAGGTCATCCGACCTTAAATGACCTCTAAAATCACAAAAAACAAAATTTTTGCCAAATTGGATCCTTACAGTTTGATGCAGTTTGAAGCTTCATGACTTTGAAAAATGCTTCAGTCAAATTAACAAATTAAAAAAATAACATACTAAAGGGCGCTTTTCATCAACTATTAAAGGGAAGAGGACCAAATTTAGTAACAAAAATAACAAGGTCAAGTCCAACCGTTTTGTTAAAAAAAATTTGTTCAGCTATGACGCGTGTCAATATGGCGGCTGATATATCAAAATGGCGACCTATAAACACTTATTATTTTATCAAATTTTGTAAAAAAGCAAAAATGACAAGGTGGTCATTAATTCTTATTGACTTATCTCCGCTCACTATGAAAAAAAAATTAAGTTGATGCATGACCTTGAATGACCTTGAAAATACCATGTAAAATTGAGAAACCAGCTTTTTGTAGGGTTTTTATCCAATTCACCAGTACGCAAAAACTTGACTTAAAACATGAATGTCTGACTAAATAACTGTTAAATCCTTATCCTTGAATTTTATTACGAATGTTAATAAACAAGTATAGTCATGCTCTACTGGCATAATTAGAATATAAGGTCGGATGACCTTAAAAGTAAATTTTTTGGAATCCTCGTCCTCGAATTATATGGAACCGAGTATAATCGTGCCCCGATTGCCAAAGTTGAATTTTTTATGATTTTTGGACGCCATCTTGAAAGATGTCTTTATATCAACCCCTTCTATACGAATGCGAACAAAACACCCGGTAACACATGATTGTGTGACTAAAGAGATATCAATCCCGCATAGTCACAAGACTCTTTCATAAAAAATCCCACGGGATAGAAATTATCGACATATGCCCCTGCACTAATCATCACGCAAAAATTACTGGACAGATTTTGATAACTTATGCACCCCTGGGAAGTACACAGGCTTTATTTCATCAAAATCAGTTAGCGGGAACAAAAGTAATGACAAAGAAAAACGGGGAAAAAACAAAGAAAGGCGCAAGCGAAGCTGCGGGGTCTTCAGATAGTGTAAAATATGACAACTAGTAAAATTTCTGAACCATCTAACACAGCTTCGTGATATGAGAAGAAACCTAACTATTAAACCGATATTTTGGCTTAACTTTTTGATTAAATATTTAGAGAACTAATGAAATAAAAATGAACTTAAAAAGTGTACGGCAAAAAGGAAAATTTTTTTGCCGTTCTCAACTTTTGGAATAATGACCCCCTCATTTTTCTTTAATAAACAACAAAACTTAGTGATTTAAGTGGTCTTAAACTCCCTTCTGTTACACTGTACTTATTCTAATATAATGTTTCTCTCTTGACTTTTTTATTCTAGTTATTTGTTTTATCTTTAAAATATTTAATGTATGTCTATTTTTAAAGAATGTCCGGAAAATGGGGCTGTGTGTCGAAAATATCATTAAGTCAACAATAATAAATGACGATTTTTTTCCATTTAAATATTGTTAAAAAAACGTAAAGTATTCAAAAGGGTATTAAAAATTGATGGCAGAAAAATGCGAAATTTTTAAATTTTTTATTGTTAAAATGTCTTAAAATATTATTTAAGTTTTTTTTAAAGAAAGTTTGGAACTTTGTTGGAATGTATTAATAAAGTATTTTTTATTGTTATTAAATGTTTTGTTAAAAATATATTTGTGTAGTATTAATTCTAACGTACATGGCTTTTATTGTCTTTTTATACTTTTTGTGGATTCAAATCAAGAGCATAATGGTGTTCTTATCCAATAATAACACTGATTATCTGAAATTGGTTTACATTCCCATCTCTATTTTAAAAATAAGTTTATAAAATGATTTGCCTTGCATTTGCGGGTTAGAAAGGGCAACAGATGCCATATTGTCGACGAATGTACATCCGAAAAACCTTTTGGATGTAGTAGTTACTTGGCAAATTCTTTGACTAAATTAGAAACTAGACACAGTTACTACTATACATGTATTAATCCAAAGTCCCGTAATACAAAACACTCTTTGTTCTAAAAGATCTTAGTAAACAAATAATACTCGGTCGAGATTAGCTACAAACTATTCAAAGTATCCTCAATTTTATATCAGGTTATGTTGATTTGGATTCTAAAGAAAGAATAATTTTAATCACCACAATAAAAGCCAAAACCTTCCAACCAATAATCAACATAAAATTAAAGTAAATTCTATTTGAAAATAGACGATATGATTTTTCTTAAAAGACAAAAAAACTTATTTATGCAGAAATCCAGAAGCCGCATGCAGTAATACTAAAAAAAGATGGCAAAGCAAGATTTTGCGTGGATTATAGGCAACTAAACAAGCAGTCTGAATCATAAATCGCACCATTACCACCAATAGACGACACAGTTAGAGATCTGGGTAATGCTAAGATTTTTACTTCACTTGATTTAAAAAGTAGCTACTGGCAAGTTTTCATATGGAATTTTTGGTCATGCTTTTTGGACTACAAAACGCTACTTCTACATTTTAGTTAATTAACCAGAGAAGTTTTTGTTTATTTGGATGACATTAACATTTTTCAAAGCAAAATAAAAGTTGTATTTATTTCGTAGTAGAGATGATTCTAGGACTGGCGGTGTAATTGATTTTATAATATCACTTTAAATAACGAGATAAATTGACTTTCAAAAATTTAATCAGGTCACTATTTCGTCATCATACTCTTAGGGCCGTATTCATAATCATTCCCAGGCTCCCTTTTTCCTTGGCCAATGTAAATTCTTATGGATACGGCCCTTAGACATAACCATTTATCCTTTTTGAACCCTTCATAGGCCTTGTCTTTGAAGGTCGAGTGTCACATATAGACATGCCAATGACATATTGTATTTATTAACTAGGTCGCGATTCTTCAAAAACCGTCAGAAAATCTCGCCCTTACAAAAAACCTGACGATTTTTAAACACAAGTTTACACTAACTGCTTTTTTGTCAGGACTTATTTGCTAATAGAGATTTTTGGAATGCTTATTTGACACTTCGTAGTGGTTGTGGTAATTACTGCGTCTGCGCAATAGCTAAACGTCATTCGGTTGTGGAAATTACCCACTACCACTGCCGTAAGCTACGAATCCATTTCGTTGTGGTTATTTTCTGGTTAATTTTAGAGAATTTTGGCGCAATTAATCTTAAAAATAATAAAATATTACCAGGTTCCAACATATAAATGGTAAAATTAAGGACAATTTTTTATTTTTTCTCATCTCTAAAATTTTTTACAAGCGAGAGTTTTTAATGTGTTCCAAACACTCTGGTAATAGTTTCTTAATACTGTTTCAGTAAATAAAAAATATGTCAATTTTAATTTTTGTAGGCAGTTTTTGTAAAAAGTCCTTTTCTTATTTGAAAATGTATGTTATTAAGCCTATTTTTGGGTGTAAATAATCCTTTAAAACTTTTAACATACAAAACCACAAATAGCCATGGAATATGACGCTGTCACTGTTGAGAAATTCTCTCTTTCCTTTTACATGGTGAGAATTTTCGACACTTTTTGACGTTTATTGATATCCGTAGAATATCTTTAAAATATTAAATTCACAAAATGCTATAAAAAAATGACGCAGTTTCTCATACAACATTAGGATGTACATATTAAGGACGTCGTGTTTTTGTTTTAAATGAGGTAATAAGTAAAAATCGCCACTTTTCAGAATAGCGACGGGTGAGATTTTCTGTCGTTTCTAAAGAATCGCGACCCTTGTGTCGGTATCGCAGGCTTATATTAACCAAAAGGTTTGATAAATCTCCAAAACTAATGACGAACGAAACTTTAGTGGTTATGCTTAAGCCATAAGCCATCAAGAAGTTATTTCGGTTTATTTCCTAACTACGTCTACGCTTATCTATAAAGTAATATATTAGACATCTTCCTTAATCAATCAAAAAGCAATAATTTTAAGATTTACGTTCGCAAAATTGGCCTAAAACACACACACTTTGACGTGGATTGACAAAAGGAAATATAAGCCGTCAAGAATTTATTTTCCTAAATTTTCTACGTTTACCCATAAGGCAATATATTATGTATCTTTCTTAATGAAAAAGTAACAATTTTAAACTTTGACGTGGAGTAAGTATAAACAAAATAAAGATAACTACGAAAATCGTTCAGGATTCCCACTAACCTGGAAAACCTGGAAAAGTCAGGGAATTTTGGGAGCTACCTGTAAAAGTCAGGGAATGCCCAAAAAATTCTCAGAAGTCAGGGAATTGGCACACAAAACCTGGAATTGCTCTTTCTCAACCCATTTTTTAAACCAACTTTGTAAAAAATATTATGTGAGTTCTTCTCTGCTCACCTCGTATATAAGCTCAATATCTGTAAGACAAGAACGGCATCATTACCCAGGGTGGCAGATTGTGTTTATTGAACATGTTTGGTTTTCATTTCGAAGTAATAAATATCTCCTGGTATTATTTCTCCTTCTCCTAAGCACACATCGCGCTATCTTCTGTTTTAACTTTCAAGTGTAGTCTAGTACGTTTTATCTAATCCAACAATATTTGTCATGTAATGTATTTATTTCTAACCTTTAAATGATGTGGGGTGCAACTGCGATGCGATATTTCGAGAATTTTCAATTTTTTTAAGAGCAAGAATCCAAGTCCTTCAAGTTCACCAGAGTGGCAGTCTCTACAGACTGTGAAAACCAATAAATATCAAGCATATTGTAAGCATGTTTAAAAAATATTGAATTAAGTAATATGGGGCGTCGGGCCATCTTGAACCATTTTAAGAGCAGTGGTCATGTAAAGTACGTGGAGGGTGAAAAAAAATTCAAGGAAATTGCCTTTGTTAATCAAGAAAACTGATACACTATTAGTCTTGGCCCAAAATGGACCTACATCTACACAAACTACTGGAAGTAAAGGAACCTCCACAGCAACTGCTTCCACTGACACTCCTCTCCTCCTTTTTTGTAATCTTTTCTTATTAAGAAATCAGTTATGGATGCAGAAATATTGCGGAGCAAGGAGTCTTTAAGATTAATCCTGCTGTTGCCAATTATGTCCACATCATATACGAAGGTCAGTAGTAGGTTGGGTCCTTCCTGGTGGAATATAGCCATTGGTGTCTCAATCTTGGCTTTCCTAATTGCATATTCTAATGCTATGTTGAAGAGTTGGAGTGAAAGAGAGTCACGACCCTGCTTAAACCCATTGTTGATACCAAAGAAATCAGAGTAGCTCTGTTCCACCCTGATCTTGAACATTGTATCCTTCGTACACATCTTTACTAGGGATATCAGCTTTTAAAAGCCCAGTTCCTCCATTCCTTCCCACAAATTTACTCCACATAATCTGTCAAATGTCTGTTTGAAATCAATAAACATCTGGTGAAGTTCTCTGTCAAATTCCCAAAATTTTTCCATTATTTGTCTAACGGTGAAAATCTGGTCTATATGCTTATGAGTGTAGTATTGGTATTTACCTCATCGTTGAGTAGTTCGCAAAAGTAGTGTTCTTCCGTGTGGTTAAGATCTCTCTTTCGTTGGTTATCAGTTGTCCGTTATTTGTTGAGAGGAAGTTTCCGATTCTGGGTTGGTATCATGTTTCGTGCTTTGTTTTGTCTGTTTTCCTCCAGTTATCTTATTACTTTTAGATGGTGGTCTCTTTTTTTCTGCGTGCTTCAGATCTTTGTTGTTTATACTCTTTTATATTAGTTGGCTTTCGAAGCATTTTTTTCCTGGTCATATTTCGTCTTTCCGTCGCTCTACTACAGTCGTCATCAAACTACTTCCTTCTTTGTTTTCTCTTTTTGTCTTCCAGAGCTCGTTTACGTTGTAGCCCCATTGCGGTTCTTTTATTTCTTTATTAACATTTCGTGCAATTTAGTTTTATAACTTGCTAGATGAACCAAAAAAACGTTGGTAGAACTAGGCAAATTAGTCTTTTATTTTTAATACTGTTAAGTACGAGATTTCTTTTTAGGATTTAACGAATTCGGTTCCTACGATTTTTGTATTCAAATAAATTTTCGAACAAAGTTTCTCGTCTTATTTATCTCCTTTTTACCTTTTTATCTCGATAATATAAATACCTGCTACATTTGAGCTTTCAAAAATTGTCATGGTAAAAGTCTACATTTACTTGGACAAGACAAACAATTTATGTCCAAAAAATACCTGAAATTTTTTTAAAAATGGTCAGGGAAAACCTGGAAAAGTCAGGGAATTTGGAAATCAGAATTTGGTGAGAACCCTGTCGTTGTTATACAGTATTTTTGGTCACCATACAATAACAACTTTCGTGGTTATCGCTATTTGAAAAGCCGTCAAGAATAAAGTTATTTCGGTTTATTTTTCTAACTTTTTCTACGCTTACCCATAATAAATAATTACATTATTCATCTTCGTTAATCCAAAAGTAACAATTTTAGGCTTTCGGTTTGCAAAATTTGCCAAAAACACAGACACTTTGAAGTGGATTGACAGAAATAAGTGTAAACAAAATAAAGAAAACTACGAAAATCATACAAAAGTAACAACCTTCGTGGTTATGGTTATTTGATTGATAAGCCGTCAAAAATAAAGTTATTTCGGTTTATTTTCTTAACTTTATTACGCTTACCCATAAAGCAACACCCAAAAAGAAACAATTTTAAGCTTTCTGTTTGCAAAATTCGCCAAAAATACACACTTTGATATGGATTGACAAAATAAAGATAACTACGAAAATCGTTGTTATTACAGTGGTTTTGGTTAGCATTATGACATGGACCCTGCTTCCTTACGGAGGATGCAGCCAAAAATCACTGCCACATGCAGCTGGTGTCAAAGTGATGTGGTAACACTCAAGTTACCGAAGATCCTTGACATTTTAGTCTGTGACAAATGTTGCGGACGAGTGTTATTTTCATTATTTTTATCTGTTAATTAGGTAAGTAGCCATGTAATTATGTTTGTATTCAAATTTAGTGGGGTCAGTAACACGGCACTATGCAAGATCAATTCATACTGCCTTAATCTGGAATTATAAACTCGTCGTTCGCTTTCAGATGGCAGTTCGCGCATCTCTGTCTTTTTCTCACTAATTAAGAAAGAAAATGAACGCGAGCCTAAAGTTTATATTTACAGCTTTACCCACTTTGCTTACGTTTGTTTTAAAGGTGCGTTTAAACTTATGTGAGTAAAACTGATGGTGATTAATATGTTTCAAATACTACCCATTTATAGGATTTATGTTCAAACCAAGGCACATAAATTAAGCAACAGTTTTTCATAACATGTGTCCTATCAAAAAAATGCAGTAAAATATATTTTTCTAGTCTTAACACCTCTGCTTTTGTTTTATAGTTAAAATCCTCTAAATGTGTTCATGGATTCTTTTTTGGTTACTGAGACAAGCACATTGTTTATTAAAAATCTCTCATAATATAGGAATTTGGAGCAAAATCATGTTTGTCGCTATATCTTAAAATTGCCTATTGTTTTTGTTTTATTAAAGGTAAACGTGCAAAGAAGATACGTCGCTACAATAAAAAAAAACTAGGAGGGGATTAACTTTTCGGTCAGTGTTTTGTCTAAAACAAGCAAAAGTTACAGTTCCATAAGAATGAACATCGTTGCTCATAAAATAAGTGAAACCTTAACTGGCAGAAGTATAAGAAGAGTTACCCCAAACTTATTTCATTTAAACATCAATGATAGGCATCGATTGTAAATTTATGAATATGTATTTTATCACTTAGTTTAAACATAGTATATGTTTATAAAAAAAATAGTTTTTTCCATCCAAGATCTTTTGATCTTTTACTTATAGTATATGTTATTGTGAATTCCTTGTGCTGAATATGCTACACTGAGTCCAGTTCTGGTAGCTTGAAGTTGAGTCGTAGAAATCCAAATTGTGGGTTTATGTAGCCCAAAATAAGGGTTGTAGTAGTTTTAGTTTTATGAGTTCTCAGAACCACAAAAAATAATTGCGTAAATTTAACCCCTATTCGGGGCTTGCATGACTCATGAATGGAAAATCATCAGAACTCAGTTGATTGGGCTGTCGTAATACACAGGTCTGGGCTGTCCCCTATTTGCAACACGCTTCGGGCTAGGAAAGCGCATATTTGAGTTATGCCAACCCCAGTTTTTTCTCAGTGTACATTGAGGGGGTATGGGTATGCTACGGTGGCGTAAGAGGCAGGTTCGATTAGATTCAACCAAGAAAAATATCGTCCGACCACTTACTTACTTACGTCAGACGGACCGTGCGACGAACTCACGTTCCGAGATGTTGTGCTGCAGGCTGCCGAATCGTAAATGAAATTAAAACAGGTACGCGATTCAGCTCAAAGATTACACATGGGTTAAAAGTCTGGAGTTGTGGTAAGAGGTAAAAAATATTTTGTTTGTTCCCCCCAGACCAAAAACGAGAAGTTACTGCAGCCCATTCCAAATGAGTTGCAGCTATTCACAGGGTCAGCTAGAATAACTCAGACATGTGTATTATGGCAGCCCGAAATTGCCAATCCACGCTTTGGGTAAACCCTGTTTTTTCAGTGTACCTATGACATGATCGACAGGTGCAACAAATACTTGAGTATTTATTTCCACACAACTCAAATGAGATTTAACTTTGCAGTTTTTGCCGCACTTCTCACCTGTTATATTTTCAAAGAAAATTGAATGACTAATTAATTTCTAAAACTCAAATATAGAAATTGAGTAAAAATTAATCTATTTTTTCAATATTTCAAAAATTTATTTAACCTGATCTTTAGTCTTCCAAGACTTAATGCCCTGATTTTCTTATAAGCTAATAAATCAGTGTTACCAAACCACTTCTCCACCACCTAACATAACCTATTTTGAATTTGCGTGTGTCAGTGATTTATTATCTGGTGTATCAACAATCCATATTTTATATAGATCAGTGGTCAGCATACAAAAATAACGTGGCTATCGTTATTTGACAAGCCGTCAAGAATAAAGTTATTTCGGTTTATTTTCATAACTGTTTCAATGAAAAAGAAATAATTAAAGCATTTTTGACGTGGATTGACACAAATAAATATAAATATAAACAAAATTGCACCATCTAAAATTAGATCCATTTTGAAGGAGTTTAAATAGAACTCTAGCTTTCTTTTTTTGCGAAAGACCAACAGAACAAGCTTTTTAAGGTTTCAAAGTAATCAAGCAATACAGGGTACACCGATATTTTTCTGACGACAATATAAATACTTATGTATGGCTTGTATGTGAAAAGCGAATAAGCAACCTTTCCTGGTGGGGAATCGAACTAATTTATTAAAACAAATCCACTTACTTAAAGCTTTCTAAAAATTCACAAAATATCAGTCTAAAAATAACTGATCAGTATCTGCACCATCCACACTCCCATGTTTTTTCTCATTTGTCTTATTGTCCTCAATTGTCGCGAAATTTTGGGTCTGATAGAGCTGAGTTTGCTTTATAGAGGCATACAGGCAAAACAATAAATGCAAACTTTGAATTTTATCCTTGGAGACCGGA
The DNA here is from genome assembly GCA_963921995.1 of Oxystoma pomonae. NCBI lineage: Eukaryota > Metazoa > Arthropoda > Insecta > Coleoptera > Brentidae > Oxystoma > Oxystoma pomonae. Next base: position 37,109,951 of record OY998172.1, read on the forward strand.
ATTCCGAAATAGTTGCAAACCGTATCAACGTAGTTTGTTAAAAGGACGTCTTCTTCGGGTTTTGGGAATCCTTCTTCCTTAAGTTTGTGTTCGCGGTCTTCTGACCATTCCTGCATTAAGTCATCTAAATCTGGCATTTGCCTAAAATAATTTTTTTTTAAGAAACAACCTCGCAAATAACGTAAACTAGATATTACAAAGAAAACATTTTAAGTTTGACAAAAAATCATCTATAAGAGAGGGAACCCACAAAAAAGCCGAATTTTAAATTAAATAAACCGTCCGAAACGAATTATGAACGAATTTAAAAAATCCAGAATATAATGGATACGAATGTAGTTTTATAGAACTTTATCTACTCTAGAAAACAGTTTTTGGCTGTCTAACTGTCTATCAAATCTTGCGAATCATTTTTGTAAAAGGGGTAAATTAATACAATATCACAACTTACTTCGACTCTTCCCTGTCTGCATTCATTTTTTTAAGCAGAATAGTCTTTAAAAGGTTTGATTTTTTGAAATATTAAAAAAAGTGGATAGCTGGCAAGGGGGGCTGGGTTGGAGTGAAATCTAATCTCAATTAGAGCTGGCAAAAATGTTGATAAGACCCTAAGACCCTTTTACATTTTTTAGTTAGTTTGTCTTTTCTTTTCGTTAGAAATTTCAAGGGCGGATGCAACTTGTATTATTAAAGGCCAAGCTACTTTAAAACTTTAAATGGGCCAACTTGATGATTGATTCAGAATAGGTTTAACTTTCCAATTAGAAAGTAAAATTTGCACCCTGGTTGTTTCACATTTTAATACATTAAAGTTAAGTTGTTGTGATTGTAATTAATTATATGGGTAAAATTCCTGGTTCTCCTGGTTGCTGGTCACCAGTGTAGAAACATTAACTTAAGGCCACAAAAACGGCATAAATTTGACAACACTGCTTTGCTGTTTTTGGGCCAATCTTTACCGGGCAGAATATCGGACACGAGAAGGAATGTTTATTTTTTTGTTTTTTTGTTAGGCTTTCTCACTTTCGAAATAAAATAAACACGGCTAACAATAGTTAAAAATATTTCCTTTTTTTTTTAGCCTCGTCGATAATACAGAAATTTATAACAGCAATTTTTGCATTTTTTGAAAAAATACACCAAATTTTGAAAAATCCTTTGGATACGGTTGTAGATTTTTATAAATCCTATTATCTGATAACAAAAAAGTTATGGGTTTTTTCTTTGTAAGCAATATTCTGTCGGAATTCTGAAACGCCAAGGTCACGTAATTTAGTAAGCCCAAGGAAACTGAAGTGAGTTCGATTGGAGTATTGGAATGCAGGTTCCACATAGCAACCGGCCACTTGTCTAATGGAACATTCAGCTAACAAATTGATACATGTCAAGTGATAACAATAAAACGGAAATTTGTTATTTTTTTGGTGTTGAATAATGATTTTTCTTTTGATTCTTTTTAATTTCGAGACATTGCAATCCATGAAGCATGAAGCGGAAAACCTTTTAAAGAAGCATTAATAAATGGTTACGTTCCTAATAAGTTATACTTTTCCTTACATATGGTGTTCGTACCGTGTTCTGAACACTGCACGATTTCACTCGAAATGGTATTAGTTATGCCACCTATTTTTGATCTTTCAAAAAAATAGCAAAACAGTGTTGTCAAATCTATGCCGTTTTTGTGGCCTTAAGTAATTAATTATTTGATCTCATTTTTCTCTGTTTTAAAGATGTTTCAGAATGATCACATCTTAATGCATTATGTAGAGGGTTTGTCAGAATAATTTAAAATCAAGGCAAATTTTTTTATTTAGGATCCACGATATAACAAAAAAATTGGTGATAACTGACGGGACATAAAAAACGGGCAGAGAAAAATCATGGACTTTAAAATGCTTTTCCTCTTAATCTAAAAGTAGTTTTAAATGAGTTGTTTCAAAATATACTTTTGTTCCCTGGATAAAATTAAATGGTATAATACTATTTTTCTTTGCTTGCCTTGATTTTAAGTTAAATGTAATTTTGTGATAACTGACGGGACATTTTTTATAAAACGCTAATATTTGGTTTGCCTACATTTTGGATAGCGGTTATTATTTTATGATTATCTTATAATGATTGTACGGTGATTCACCATATTTTCCCAAATATATAGCTCATTTATTATTAGAGATAGAAAAATAATTTAATACAAAAGTTGCTTAGTTTTTCCCAAATTTTAGGAAAATTCAATCAAATTTTTCAAAATGTAAAATTTGGACATCAACATCTTATTTTAAATTGAACATTCTGTATATTTTTAAAACTTCGATAGATCTTTTCTTCCTGATTCCAAAAATGGTACATTTTTGGAATCAATATCTTTAGCGGTTCTCAAGTGAAATAAAAAACAAGTTGCCATAAGGGCGATGTGTTAGCCAAGCCAAAGAAATATAGTTTAGGTGTTTCTTTGTTCAACACATTACTCTTATGGCAAATGTGTTCAATGACCGTTCAAGATAATAGAATCAGGAAGAGAAGATCTATCGAAGTTTTAAAAAATATACAGTGTGTTTTATTTAAAATAAGAAAGTTAATAACAAAAGATTAAAAGATCTTGGGTGGAAATAACGAAAATTCAAACCTGGATGAGCATCCCACAAGGAACACACAAAGGACCAACAAAAACGAAAAGCTAACAAAATAGGAATAGAGGAGAAGTTGCTTGATTTTACAATGGCGCAAGTCTGTTAATTAGATAGAAATAAGCTGTACTAAGGTTGTCAGTATCCTTATTTTTATTCACGTTGTTTTTCTTTCTCTGTATATGTATCATTTCCTGAAAACTTCTGAAAAAAATTCCTGAAAACAAGAATTATCAAGTGAAACGGGCAAAACCTCGTTTCACTTGATAATTCTTGTGGCGTTTTCGTTTTGAGCCTTGTAAAAAATGTTTCTCCAATGTTTCTCACATCAGATACCATTTTTATGGTATCTGATGTGAGAAGCTTTCCTAATCTATCAGAAAGATCTTTTATGTAAGGAGTCTTAACGTATTTGGCATCGGTATTACAGCGAGCTAAAGGGGAAGAATTAATGGGTTTAAAAAGAATTTATTAATAATTTTATGGCGATAATTATTTTTTAACAAAAAGGACTTGATTTTATTAAGATTTTTAGTATGATGCTTTGGGTGAGAAAGTAAAAGAGCTCTGTTTTTTAAATTACTAATAATATTAAGTTTCTGTGAGTAAGCATAATTTGACTGAAAATTGAGGAATCTCTCTGAAAACGTAGGTTTTTGGTATCAATCTGTAGTATTAATATTTTCATTACTTCTTTCAAAAATCGCATCTAAGAAGGAAACAGAGTTGTTATTTTCGCATTCTATAGTAAACTGAAGTTTTGGGTGAAAACTGTTAAAAACTTTATTTTGAAGGACCTTGTATAATGACTATTGTGCGACCTCGTATATTTAAAAAAAACACCAATAATAATACGTTTTATGTAAAAAAACAAATTCTATACATTTAAGATTAAGGTACTGCTCACTGGAACGACTGTAAAAATTGTTTTATTACTTCATTTTACCACGTACCATTTGTTGTTGTATTTTTTGAGAAATTAATTAAAAAAAAAATAATGGTTCTAATAGGCATCTTGACTAAAGAAAAAGAAAAGGTGTCTGTTAAATGATTCTCACCTACAGTTTGATTTATATACTTTCGTTTTATTATAAGAGAAAAATTGTGTTTTTAATTGTGGTTGTACCGGATCTACGGTTACCATTACCTTTTTTGAGAGAAAGCTCGCTATTCATTGATTTTGTTATTTATTCGCCCATGCTAAATCCCTTTTTAGATTAATCAATTCCAGAGCTTAGGATATCTGTAAAGATAATTATATCTGTCTCTGTAGAGACGCTTAATTTTCCTTCAAATTGAAGGTACATCTGCCAATTCTGCAATTTGACAGACGGTTGTCTTTTACATGAGTCCTGTCATATTTTTTCATCATCATTTCATCTCCTAATTCCTAGCACCGTACTGATAAGCACCACAAGTACGAAATCCGGATCTACGGTTAGCATTACCTTTTTTGAGGGAAAGCTCGCTATTCATTGAGTTTGTTATTTATTCGCCCTCGCTAAATCCCTTTTTAGATTTATCAATTCCAGAGCTTAGGATATCTGTAAAGATAATTATATCTGTCTCCGTAGAGACGCTTAATTTTCCTTCAAATTGAAGGTACATCCGCCGATTCTGCAATTTGACAGATGGTTGTCTTTTACATGAGACCTGTGTCATATTTTTTCATCATCATTTCATCTCCTAATTCCTAGCACCGTACTGATGAGCACCACAAGTGCGAAATCCGGATCTACGGTTACCATTACCTTTTTTGAGGGAAAGCTCGCTATTCATTGATTTTGTTATTTATTCGCCCTCGCTAAATCCCTTTTTACAATATTTAATAATGGTATAGCGCCGCAGGTGAAAATTTTGTAAAATTTTGATCTCTTAGGTTTTTTGTAAAATATTTTTGAAAAAGTAGATTGGGTTAGATGCCTAGAAGGGGTGGGTTGCGGTTGTATACACATAAAGTTTCGTAAACTTGTCGACGTCGACTTCAGTTTTCAAGACAACTATTATTTACCTTTAAAACAACATTTAAAGGTGGTGCAAATCTAATTTTACCAACTTGCACAACTAAAAATTGCTACTAATATCAAATACTTACTGAGAATATCTTACAATCGGTGAAGATTTACTTTTATGCAAGTGACTTATATCTTTTATCCATTTGTCGATTACTTTTGAGCTTTTCTCCAGGTTGTCAATTTTCTTGACCACCTAAAACATGACCGTTTGCGGTAAATCCTATGTCAAAATTTTATTTAACCTAAAAGGAACTTCTTTGAATCCCGCACGGATAACATGGGTTTATGGCCTACCGTGAATGTTAACCATTTTTTGTTATTTTGAAGATATTGTACTTTAGGTGAAAAAAATTAAATTCTATGAGGATCGTATGTCTGTGATAGGAGATATGAGCTGCGAAAGAACGTATGTCTACTAAACACCTACGGAGAATTTTTCTCGTAATTTAAAAAGTACTTTGCAGATTTTCATGATTGGGGTATCATTTGAAAGGTACTTAAATACTGCATAGAGGCGTAACCAGGATTATAATTTAGAGGCGCTTTAGTATTTGGGAAAGCTAATTAAAACAAATACGTAAATGAGACTAAAACATTTTTGTGTTTTATTTTCTCTGCTGTTTTTTTTTTAAGGGTTAGTCGTATTTAAAAGGTAATTTAAGGGCGTAGGCAGAATATAGTTTAAAGGGGGGCATAGGCTTTAAAAAGTCAATAAATAACAAAAATGTTAAAAACAAAAACCAACTCTATTTATTTGAATTAATATTTTTTATCTCATTTAATTCATAAAGTGAGTACTCTTTAAAGGTATAGGCAGTGGCGTATGCAGTGGTGGGTTTAGGGTTTGGTTGACCCGTAGATCTAATGAATATTGAATCCTAAAGATTAAACTCTCCCAAAAATCAAAAATAAATTGTCATCTGAAACTATGTTGTTACTTAAGTCTCCCCAGAAACCTCAAGCCCCCCCACTAGATCAAAATTTCTGCATACGCCACTGAGTATGGGCCAAGTTTTGGCATTAGGTTGGGCTTGGTGGGAATAAATCAAAAAAATGAATGAATGATTGTTTTAATTTTATCATTTTAGATTCTTTATCAGAGAAAAACAGTAGCATATATAGTAATTACTTATGTTAGAAACAACCAATGAACTTTAATATCATACTATGCATATTTATTTTTAATAAAACAAAGTTTTTTGCTTCCTCGATCTGCAGTAGCTTTCTAAAACAAAAAACATTATGACCTGCTCCTAATTGTTTTCAAAAGAAAAGTCAAACCCCACTTAGTTTAAACTTACCTAAACCTCTTGTGTAAATCTTAATCTATTCGCATAAGATGAATATTATTACATTTTGTATTAATTTTTAGGGACCTCTCCAGGTATTTATGATTTCGCTAAGATATAATTTTAGATACACTCCTGTAGCGTATTTGATTACCATTAAAATGAGGCTAAACTTGCGGAAAACTACCAGCGAAAACAGGACAAAATAAAGCGACAAAATCCTGAGTACGTCTCTGTAGACTAATTCATTACCTTTTAAACGAGACCAGACTTGACAAAAAATCGTTCCCCCAAACGGGATCAAAATAAAGTTTTTTATAAACACTTTTTTATTTTATCATAAAAGCTAAACAACTCCTTTGAATCAACATCAAATTAAGGTTCATTCACTTCACTTCACACATTTTGATAAAATATACTTTTAGAGCAACAAGGGACTCGCGCCGATGCTCCCCAATCATTTAAAAACAGTTCATTTTAGCTGATTCATCAGAGTAATATAAATATTTTAAAACAATTTTTTGCCACGGAATTAACAACTTTAAGCTTCTTCTTATATTTCACTTATTTTTCAAAAGATTTTCTAGGTGCTCAATGAATGCGACAGTCCTTAAGAGGTCACTAAATTAGCCAAATTCTATCTGAAGGAGTTAGGGTTTTATTTTTTGTAAATACACATAATTTATATGTCTGGGTATTGTATTATTTTGCCTATCCTAGTTCTTGCTGAAAAGAAAAAACGATCGAATTGTTTTACGTCATTTTTATTACTTAACATTGAATTTAGGTCCAAATTATAGAAAATAGTATAAGCTATGCTTACTTACCTGATGCAAACAAAAAAAAAGCAACACAAAAGAAGAAAATAACAAAAAATGCTGTTGCCGAAGACGGAAAAAGTGCGATAGTGGAACAAAGTAAGGCCCACGGGTATATTTAATAGAAAAAAGTTTATTTGAAGACTTAACATATCATTTAGCTACATATTAGGATTAGGAAGCACTTTTGAACTAGGGTATTCATGAGGGGTGAACCAATCCGACAGGAGGTGTACAAAATATTTGGCAGGACCTATATTATAGGAGTTGTCATGCCTAACTAAAGGAAAGGCCTAAATTTCAAGTCCTGTCGGGTTCTGAGAGAACCTGGCAGGTCCCGGCAGGATCTAGAATATGGGCACTTTCCAGGGGCTGTAAAAAATTTGGAAATCGGTTTACCCCTCGGAAATTTCCTATATTAAGCAATGAAAGGAAATGGATAAACAAACAGAGTAGGAATTTTAAAAACTGCTATTAACAGTCATATTTCCGAATTTACCCAGATCCAACAATCTTTTCGTAAGAATTCACCTTTCTTATCAAATTGAAAAGGGTCGTCCATTTTCTCAAAGAGACTTGAATTTCAAATGCTTTAACTTGGGAAACTCAAAGTCATAAATTCTCAAAATACTTTTTTTGAGACTTTATGACTTTGAGTTTGCCAAGTTGAAGCATTTCTTATCAAATTATCATTTAAAATTTTATAGTTTTAATCAGGTTTAATATTGGTTGTTTTTTGTTAAATTAAAATGCGTAGAATTGAAAGTAATGCCTACCATTTCGCATTTTTTATTAATTACATTTTTAAAATACAAGGTAGACTTATAGAAATATTGTATTGGTCTTGCAAACGATTTTATTAACCATAAGTGGTAATACTTGATTTATGATTGACATAGATTATTTTTTTTTTACTTTTTTACATTAGAATAAAATTTATGTATTATGTTTATTGTTTTTTTTTGTTTTTGTTTGTCTATATAGGTGATTTTTTATATTTTTTTGCTTTGTCTATAAAAATTATATGTATTTTTTCGACAATAAAGAACATTGAAATTGAAAACTTGTTCACAGAAAAAACAAACCAACAATTTCCGTCCGTCTTTTCCGAAGAACAAAATTTTAAATATAGGAGTAATTCCATAAAACAAATACCCACTTTTATGACATATCTCAAAGAATTGTGTGAGCCATTAATCTATTTATACCAAGTAAAATTAAAGATTTTTAAAACCCTCGACTTCAGTATCAGTATAATATTAAATATCTAGATAAATTTACCACTGATTTGATACATACACCCAAGGCCTATGTTCTTGCAAAAATGCGAATTTTTGTAAAAACTTCCTCCATTTGCTTCACCCTTGAAGTGATCTTTGTTTTACTTAGGCCATAGTTACGATCCGGAGAAAGTTTTAGCAAAACTGCACGAATGTCAGTAATTACCATCAAACTCCAGTAAATCCGCCAATTGACCTCGACCGAACAATATTTATCAATCAGATTTCCTTGACCGGAGTACCCAGGCTTTTTTATAGGCCAGTCATGAATAAAGATATTTTGAGGAATTAATTCCCAGCAAGCTGGAAATCATTTTCGGTCCTAAATGCGTGTAATCTGAGTTTGCACTATCACAGGCGGTGAGCTTAACTTTTGGTAGCCAAAAACCCGCTAAATTTTTGCACTTTTTTTTAGTTTTTTGGTTGTAGCTTCATTTTGTAGCCTTTTTATAGCTATTTTTCTACGGTTAAATTAATTTTGTAGCTGCAGCCGTTTTCGAGAAAACGCGACCCCCCTAGCTTAACCGTTAAGCTAAGGGGCCACCCTATAACTTTAATTCTGTCAATGCTAAGACGATCAAATAAAGACTACATGTTGTAGCTAGACTTGTTTTACGGAATCGCATATAAAGTTTTCAAAATAATTCTATATTTTTTTTTAGTAAGTAAACTATCAAATAAGACACTAGTGAATTATGAATTATAACTCACGTTCATATTTAAAGTAGTATTATATATTTATTACTATTACAAGCACATCGATATTGAAATTAAAGGAAAACGCTAACGATTTATTCGAATTTGAAGTCATTGTAAAATTCGTTGGTTCATTGAAACCAGCCGCTCCCATATCGGTACAGCTGCTGATAGTGCTACAAGACGCCGACGCATTAGAATCCCCATTAGCAAACCAACTTTCATCAACAGGTACTCGTCGTCGGGAGCTTCGTTTAAAAACTTCTCTATTTCAGGTCGTTCCAATGTCTTGGACTTATTTGATTTGTATCCCTGTGATTTGCTTTTTAAAAGGCTCGTTAGTTTGGCATACTTTGAAATGTCGATTTTTTATAAAGGTGAGTCGAGCGGAGCATCGAGTATTTGGTCCATATCGACGATGGGGCTAATTTTTCTTTCAAATGTAAAAAATAAGCCAATAGAACATGTTATCTTCCGTGAATTCATCCAAGACTCAAACATTTTGAACTCCTTGTCGTAAGCATCTCGGGACTTTTCTGGCAAAATCTGCATCGCTGCTTCTTCCGCTTCCGTAAGGATATCCTCAGGCATTTAATTTTCATCGGTTTCCCCCATAGAGAAAGTAATAGCTACGCGAGAGTGACCGATACTGTGTTATACTTCGGGAACATTGTGTATCGGCGTCACGAGCGCAGCCAGTGGCTACAGGAAGTAACTACTTGTACAGCCAGACGCATAATAAAATACATATATTCTTTTGGTTAATTTTTTACGGGCACTTACTTATTTAATAATAAAAAGATATGAAAAAACTTAAGAGCCGCAGTTTTTCCATACTTTTTAGTGTTAAAAAAGTAATGCATTCGCGAAAGGTTTTAGCTCTATACAAACCTTAACCAGCTTTGTACTGTTCCATGCAGTTAAAAAACTTTCTTTAGCTTAAGTTTTTTGGACCCTTTAAAAGTCTAAAATAGGAGGAGGGGGTTATAACTATGTTGAGGAATATTATCACATATAAAAGGTAACAACATTTTATTATGTTATTTTGGAAAAAATCCCAGTATAAAAGTCAAACAGATTTTATAAATGTTTTAACCTATATCTCTTTTTTTTTGTTGTATTTTAACCTATTATCTTCTTGCTTAACTCTGTATAAATTATCATAATATTTTCTTCAGGGATTTCGTTCGCAAAAATCTGAACCCCAATTTTCGGCACTCTTCAAATAATTTGTGTGAGGTCTCCAGAGTGTTTTCTTTTTAACACGTAAATATTTTAATTTTAATAGTCCTGTAATGTTAAGAAATTTCTGTTTATAAAATGTGTGTATGTTACTTTGTAAAATGTGTTAGATTTGTGATCCAACTCCCCCCTTGACAATGACATTTTAGTCGAAACCGGTCGGGGATTTCAAATAAAATTCGTGAAGAATTAATAGGACTTTTCCTTGCCGTCTTACTCTTCAAATAGTCCTATGCTCTCTAGCTCTAATGGTAGTGATCCAGCCTGATTTGAATGGCATTTTAGACTTTAGAATAAGTTGTTAATCCACTATATAGCTAATCCCATAAACTCGCGCGATTTCCAACCAAAACTTGAGACTTTGACAAGCGGTCGCAAAAACCGGTAGTTAGTACCTACCGGTTTTAAAATTGTGTGAAATATATTTCGACATTGAAAAATATTCTGTCTTTCTTTCATGATCATATAGAAAGAGATGGACGGGGCAAGGTAGGTGATGACTTAATACAAGCATTACTTTCACTCTCCGCCACAATGCGCTATGCGCTACAGGAACGTAGTTCCTGCGCGGCCCTATCTTTCTGTTAGTCTCCGTAGATTATTAGGTTGTCTCTGGTTTCCTCCATTTTCTATACGTTTTTTTCTTCAAAAAAGCTTCCCTTTTCTGCAGGAAAAACTAACAAGTGTCAAAATGTATTTAAACATTTACTAACAATAGAGTACTGAGACGCAAGTAGCTTTGATTTGATCACAGAGCTTATTAATTATTATCTCATGAAAAAAAACGATTTCTTCCACTTGTTGGATAAAACATTGTATGCCACTCGTGTATTATGTTTCCTAAGTCACTTGAAAATCCACACCACTCGGTCTGACGGCCTCGTGGTATAAACCTTTCTCGCGTGGCTTATTTTCAACATAATACACTAGTACCATTAATAACTCTAATATTGCAGCCGTTTTCCAGAAAACAGCAGCTGTAATATTAATTTAACAAAATAGCTAAAAGGCTACAAAATGTAGCGTTGAAAATATTTGGGTCACTTATGATGGTCCGTCCCCCCAGGTTAACTGACGTCATTTTGCGGCTTTCTAAGACCACATATCTTTAAAACAGATAATAATTTAATTAAAAAAATCTAGAATTATTTTGAAAACTTTTTATATGTGATTCTTTTAAAAAAGCCTAGCAAAAAAATGTAGCGTTTAGTTTATTTGATCTTCACAGCTTTGATAGAACTAAAGTTATAAGGTGGCCCCTCAGTTTAACGGTTAAGCTAGGGAGGTCGCGTTTTCTCAAAAGAGGCTGCAGCTACAAAATAATTTTAACCGTAATAGAATAGCTACAAAAGAGCTACAAAATGGAGCGTTGACAATATTTGGGCACCTTATGATGGTCCCCAAAGTTAACCGAGGCCGCAAAATGTAATTTTTCACCGAAATATGTTCAACATTCGATTCTGGCTATAATTTAGTCCTCTGCCTTACTGAATAGGATGGCATTTTCCGTCCGACGCACCATTTTCCTGCCACAAGCAAAAGACTAAAAAAAGTGCAAAAATTTGGCGGTTGTTTGGCTCCCAAAAGTTAAGCTCACACAACCTGGGATGGTGCAAACTCAGATTACACACAATTAGGACCAAAAAGAGATAATAAAATGATTTCCAGCTCGCTGGGAATTAGTCCCTTAAAACGGTTTTTTTTCGACCTAATTTAACTCAAACAAACATGGAAATATAAAAAGGAAATCTGGGAGTAAGATGTTATCTTAAGACCTTTTTTTATCGAAAAAAAATTGAAGATATTGAAAAGTTCTTCAGATAGTTTTGTTAAAAATTTGAAATTAACAAAAGTGCAAATTTTAGCTAATTCTGATGTTTAGTTACCAAAAAAACTACAACGATGCCAGTGGTAGTTTTTTTCCATAACTTTACCAAGTTCTTTACAAAAATATCTGAAGGATTTTTCAAAATTTTCTATATTTTTTTTTTCGATACAAAAAAACTTTTATGATAAATTTTTGTCGCAGGTTTCAAACCCGATTACATTATTCCTTTTTATATTTCCCTGCCTTATAGAAAAACAAAACTAGGTTTCCTTTTTTGTAAAAACCTGGGCACCACGGTCAAGGAAATTAATGATCATTTTAAGAAAGAAATGCGTAGTTCAAGGTTTGTAATATCAGGACTCGCAGCGACCTATTAACACAAATACTATGAAAATATGCATTTGAAATTTTTTATGAAAAAAATACGGAAGTTGCGTTGCGCCAATTATTAATTTTTTTAAATATTAATAAAAAATCTTGAAAATTTTTCCAGAGATGTTACAATAACACTGATTTTACTTAAATGACAAAAGTACCAAATAAACAAAAAAAAAAATATTTTCTTTTCTATATTGCAAAACCTCGTTGGAAAGTTTATAAAAACCTTAGTTTATTGGCACTAACATTTTTGACAACATATACATATAGCACATTTAAAATGTCATGGAAAGGTCTAGATACATTCTACCCACGAAGTCTTAATATATCCCGGAAGTCCGGGTATACCCTGTAAAAGTCTGGATACACTCTGAAAAAGCCCGGATGCACCCTGGAAGATCCCGGATATACTCGGAAGTCTGGATACACCCAGAAAAGTCTGAATACACTCTGGAATAGTCCGGATTTACTCTGGAAAAGTCAGATACACCCAGGAAGTCTGAATACACCTTGAAAATGCCTAGATACACTTTAAAAAGCCAGGATACACCTCGGAAGTCTGTAAAAGTGTGGATACTCTCTCAGAAAGCCTGGATGCACTCTGGAAAAATGCGCATAAACTCGAAAGTCTGGATAAACCCGAAAAAATTTGGATACACCTTGGAAGTCTGAATTAATCATGGAATAGTCCGGATTCACCCTGGAGTGAACTCTACTTTATGAATAAAATATGATTTTTTCCAATTTTTGTTAAAAATATGAACATTTTATGAAGTAAGCAAAAAATATGAAAAGATTATGAAAATATGCGTCGAATACGGGTTCTGTAATATAGATCTCAGTACTGTTACACACTTATTATATCCGTTGTCATATCTAAAATTCCTCGTGTAGAAAGCGTATTATTTCTGGAATGAATTAGCCCATTTGTGTCAAACATAGCCATGAACATTCCTAGGATAGGCTCAACACAGCATCGAAATCGGTTCACTGGTTCGAGAGCTACATGTGCACAGACACACCCACAGACATAGGGGTCAAACTTATAACACCCCTCTTTTTAGTCGAAGGTTAAAAATCTCTTAAAAGCGAAATTTGCATTTATAAGTTTTAGAGCCCCTCTCACAATGTATATTTTTAAAGACAAAAATATCTTGACATCCAGATGCCGTTTTCTGCTTTCGACTTCTCTAGTCTCGCAAATGCCCAACCAACTTGGTTTAAGAGTTAAGCCTTTAGGTGGCGCCAAAATTTTGCGCGTAACTACACTCCATTTCAAATGGCTGCGGACCAGTTTTTTGACTCCGACAATGACAGTTTCATTTAGCTTCTGTGTTTATTTGTCAGCCACCATATTGAAATTGGTCCAGAGAATTAGGAGAAGGTGTAGTTACAACTGGCCAGTATGCTCGATTTTCAGAGAGGCGAACTTGCTAGAAAAATGTTTATTACAAGACACTCAGACGGTTTAATTTGCACTGTGCAGGCTAGCCAGAATATTAAGTTAAAAAACAAGTGCAAAAAATAATTCAAGGTTCTTATGAAATGCGCCTTACAAGACATTTAGCAGGCATCTAGCCTAGGTGGAGGGGGGGGATTTTATTGACCGAGGTACACAGAAAAAAAGGTATATAGATAATAACCTATAAACAAAATGACCGCTACAGGTGCCTGACATTTGTGAGCCTAAATCAGTTTTTGGTATTGACAAAATTCCCCTAACTCTGAGGTTAATAATAAAAAGCGTTTTCGCACAGCACGTATGAAAGGTAAAAAAATAGTCGTTATAGCGGTTATATAACTGCACTAAACAAATCAAAACACTATATTTGCAGCAAAACGCAAAAGGCTGAAAACAATTCACTTTGACTAAAAAAACAACGCACTAACCACTAAAAAAGTGACTCATTCCAGTAACTTTTGCTTTGGTGTATAAATATGTATCATGTTTACAGGTTGGCTTAAAACACATCTTAAAATGATACAACTTGACTTTTTCTATTAATAAAAAATAAAAAAAAACAAAATAATAATATATTACAAAAAGGCATAGTAAAAAATACCAAATTAACTGATTGTGGAAGAGAAATTTAAGAAAAAATATAATATCAAGTCGATTTGATTGATGTGACTACGTTCTTTTATGCTCATAACTGTCACCTAGTTTCAGGCGGTCATTTTTGTGAAATTTCTCAGGAAGTATTATTATCTTTCCACCTTTTTTTACTTCCGTCTAACACCATCTCATCTCAATCGAAAAGCCAGTTAACTCTATCGTTTTAGTTTACTTTGGCATACAATCGCCATCATATTGACACCAAACTGACAGAAAATTCATGTTTTACCTGTTAATTTGGTTATAAAAATGGCGGTAACAGTAGGATTAAGGGCACTGAAGAGATAGGTTAACTGGCGTTCTAGTTGATAACAGTATTGTTTCGTGTCGGTCACATTTTGTTCGTCGGTTAAACTAAAAACAATAAACGCTTATGCTGCAATTGTTGGTTTCTATAAAAGTCAAATTGAAACTGGAATGCCATCGTCCTATAAATAGTGTACTGCTTGGAGAGTTGGGCCAGCTAACAGAATATAAACTATACTAGATAACATATATTTTGAAACCAGAATTAAACCACATCTGAATTTTGTTATCAGTTATTTGTTCACAGACGAAAAAAAAGAGTAAAATACCTAAAACGTATAAAACAATAAACGAACAAAAAGTAAAGTAGTTTTAGGTGTAAACTTTTAATTTGCGGTGTGATTTTTTATCAGATACCTGGGGGATTTTTTTGGGAGGTGGCGGTATTTACCGCCATTCTCGCCCCCCCCCTCCCTTTGTATACGCCGGTGCATTCAGATCATGTAATTCGCAATATGCAGGTTAGCCAGAACACTAATTCCAGAAAACAAGTGCAAAAAATAATGCAAAACAACGAACAAGTGTCAAAAGTTAAAACTTTTCTACTCAAACTTACCAAATTTTTGTTTTCTTCCTCGTTTACCACGTCTGAGGTGGCTCTCAGCTGCAGATGAAGCAAAGCAGGATCGCTCTGATTGGCTGAAGGTTCGTCCAGGACCAACAGGCCCAGTTGGAGGACGTTTTCGTTAAAGACCTCATCGTTTAAGGTTGTTTCTGTAAAATGTATATTCTTAAATTTCATCCCTTACGTAAACGGACATATTTTTCAGTAGAGAGGAAGACAATTTTTTTATAGAAAAAGTTCTAGGATGTGAATAAAAAAAGTATATGGTACTATACCTGATGGGTAGATCTTAGTTTATACCTCCACCTAAAACACAAACTTTTCTCTTTGCTATGTATACCTAATTAAATATAAATTTGGCTTTTTTGTTGTCACCTTTTGTTGATGAAACCTTTGTTCGTTAATTTTTATATTAATTGCATAAAATTAACAAAAATTTGCAATAATAAACGAAAAATATGATCGGATCGAATTGGAAGTCTTTATTCAACGGGAATCAGATCAGATTTAATAGATCGATCGCCAGAATTGCTTGTACAACTCCACGGTACAAACAAAAATAAGCTTATAACCCAAACCCCACCACAATGAATGAGATACGCAATTTTTTATGGATAGTACCTCAAAAAAACACAATTTGGGAAGGTAATACTGTCATACTAGTTTATTTAGTATTTTAGGTTGGCACCTCTGGCTGTGACGCGTGACGGGCAGTATATAAATACCGCCATTTTGATGAATAAAATCAGTTGCTATTAAATCGTCTTCCGTTGTTCTTCCCCCTCTGCTGTAGCCTTTCCACAATTTTGACATTTTTACAATTTTTACAGAAGGTCGCGATTCTTCGAAAACCGACAGAAAATCCCGTTCTTACAAAAAATTGACGATTTTTAAACACAAGTTTACACTTTAAGTTTTTTTTGTCAGGACTATTTTGCTACTATTCCTTAAAATTTAGTTTCTTAATACTGTTCTAGTAAATAAACAATATGTCAGTTTTAATTTTTGAAAACCCTGTTTTTTTATTAAAAAATGTATGTTCTTAAGCTTATTTTTTTGTGTTGTAAAGAAACATCTAAAACTTTTAACATACAAAACCATAGATAGCTATGGAATATTTCGCTGTCACTGTTCAGAAAAGTCACACAAATTCTGTCTTTCCTTTTACATGGTGAGAATTTTCGACACTTATTGACGTATATTGTTACCTACGCGTAGTAACAATTTAGCTTCGCCAGAAACTAGTCCTGCAGAATATCTTTAAAATATTAAATTTACAAATGTTTTTAAAAAAAATTACGTAGTTTCCCTTACAACGTTACGATAAATATGAAGGACGCTGTGTTTTTATTTTAAATGAGGCAATAAGTAAAATTCGCCACTTTCCATAATTCTGATGGGTGAGGTTTTCTGTCGTTTCTGAAGAATCGCGACCTTGTCAGATATATTTTCAAAACTTCCGCTATTTTCTAGTTCAACGTCAGATTCAATAACGTTATGAGATTGATTATCAATCAAATTAACATAACTTTGGTCATATTTATTATGAAACCCTTTAAAATTTGAAAAATTTCCCGTCATATCCTTATTTTTTAGGGAATTACCATCTCTACTACCTGAAAATTTGACATTTGTATTATGAGAATTTTGACATTCATAATATTTTTATTATGAGAATTTTTACATTCATAATTATTTTTTCTAAAATTAAAATGACCGCTTACTTGAGCTGAGTTGCCATTTTGCTGTCCCCCGCCGCTCGGATGATTGTTGCTTCCCCCTTGACCTCTGTTGCGTTGCTGGTATCTTCCTCCATCTGCTGACCTCGTACATTGGGCTGGAAAGTGGTTACGACCACCACATGACCCACAGTAGCTTCCATAAGATTTACAGTGACCATATCCATGTCTGGAACCACATTTTCTGCATTGATGGAATGTGTTTTGATTGGTTCTGATGGCATCTACGGACACATGATGCCTGAGACCATTCCCATTGGTTACCTCCATAGAGTGTGCTTTGCATTTTTCAGCTTAGAAGCAAAACTGAACCACGTCATCTAAACCTTTGTCGTCAGATAGCTCTAAAAGTTTTTTTCTCATCTGCGCCGACCTAATTGTTTTGGTCAATCTATCTCTTAGATTGCCAAGCTCACACTGCAGAGCTAAACTCTTTAACTCTGTGATAAAATTCTCTATGGATTGATCCTGTTTTTGATCGGTTTTTTAAAATGTATGGGTTAGGTAGGTTAGGTTTTTCTTAGGTAAAAAATAACTATCAAATTTTTGAATAAGTGGTTTAAGTTTATCTATTTCGTCGTCTTCAAATATAAATGTATTAAAAATTCGCATGCCTTTTTCCCCAATTACTTAATGTCGAAAGTTGAGCGCATTGCGTTACCTGTTCTTTCTTACAAAAAAAATGATCTTGGGTGGAAATAACGAAAATTCAAGCTTGGATGAGCATCCCACAAGGGACACACAAAAGATCAAAGCGAAAAGAGAAATGATTAAACGAAATTTCCCCCTGGGTAACCAGAGTGGGCTCATCAGTAGTTCACTGGTCACCCTCCACTATACATCATTAAACACCATCATACACTTTGATTTCCAACCTTGAACCACTCACAAATAGAGATCGTTCCGCACTGGTACTTACTTATCCAAGTTCCCTGGTACGAATTCGTCCTGGCGTGTTAATACTTCCAGTAGGATTATGCTCCCAAGGCAATTAAAACAAAGAAGAAGTTAAAAAACCTCCAAATCAGTTACTTCAACCGAAAAGAAACTAAAAAAAAAACAAAAGATCAAAAGATCTTGGGTGGAAATAACGAAAATTCAAACTTGGGTGAGCATCCCACAAGAGACACACAAAAGATCGAAGCGAAAAGAGAAATGATTAAACGATGTTTCGCCCTGGGTAACCAGCGAGGGCTAATCAGTAGTTCACTGGTCACCCTCCACTATACATCATTAAACACCATCATACACTTTGATTTCCAACCTTGAACCACTCACAAATAGACATCGTTCCGCACTGGTACTTACCTATCCAAGTTACCTGATACGAATTCGTCCTGGCGTGTTAATACTTCCAGTAGGATTATGCTCCTAAGGCAATTAAAACAAAGAAGAATTTAAAAAACCTCCAAATCAGTTACTTCAACCGAAAAGAAACTAAAAAAAAAACAAAAGATCAAAAGATCTTGGGTGCAAATAACGAAAACTCAAACTTGGATGAGCATCCCACAAGGGACACACAAAAGATCAAAGAGAAAAGAGAAATGATTAAACGAAGTTTCGCCCTGGGTAACCAGCGTGGGCTTATCAGTAGTTTCACTGGCCACCCTCCACTATACATCATTAAACACCATCATACACTTTGATTTCCAATCTTGAACCACTCACAAATAGGCATCGTTCCGCACTAGTACTTACTTATCCAAGTTACCTGATACGAATTCGTCCTGGCGTGTTAATATTTCCAGTAGGATTATGCTCCTAAGGCAATTAAAACAAAGAAGTTAAAAAACTTCCAAATCAGTTACTTCAACCGAAAAGAAACTAAAAAAAAACAAAAGATCAAAAGATCTTGGGTGGAAATAACGAAAATTCAAACTTGGATGAGCATCCCACAAGAGACAAAAAAGATCAAAGCGAAAAGAGAAATGATTAAACGATGTTTCGCTCTGGGTAACCAGCGTGGGCTCATCAGTAGTTCACTGGTCACCCTCCACTATACATCATTAAACACCATCATACACTTTGATTTCCAACCTTGATCCACTCACAAATAGACATCGTTCCGCACTGGTACTTACTTATCCAAGTTACCTGATACGAATTCATCCTGGCGTGTTAATACTTCCAGTAGGATTATGCTCCTAAAGCAATTAAAACAAAGAAGAAGTTAAAAAACCTCCAAATCAGTTACTTCAACCGAAAACAAACTAAAAAAAAAACAAAAGATCAAAAGATCTTGGGTGGAAATAACGAAAATTCAAACTTGCATGAGCATCCCACAAGGGACACACAAAAGATCAAAGCGAAAAGAGAAATGATTAAACGATGTTTCACCCTGGGTAACCAGCGTGGGCTCATCAGTAGTTTCACTGGTCACCCTCCACTATACATCATTAAACACCACACCACTGGAAATATTAACACGCCAGGACGAATTCGTATCAGGTAACTTGGATAAATAAGTACCAGTGCAGAACGATGCCTATTTGTGAGTGGTTCAAGGTTGGAAATCAAAGTATATGATAGTGTTTTATGATGTATAGTGGAGGGTGACCAGTAAAACTACTGATGAGCCCACGCTGGTTACCCAGGGCGAAACATCGTTTAATCATTTCTCTTTTCGCTTTGATCTTTTGTGTGTCCCTTGTGGGATGCTCATCCAAGTTTGAATTTTCGTTATTTCCACCCAAGATCTTTTGATCTTTTGTTTTTTTTTTTAGTTTCTTTTCGGTTGAAGTAACTGATTTGGAGGTTTTTTAACTTCTTCTCTGTTCTTTATTGTTATTTCTGTCGCCTGCAGGTATGTTAAAAACCGCCCAATTCTGACCAATATTTCCCGACATGTTAATCGGCGGCACGCCTCGGTAGTCCATATTTTTCTTTTGACGTCGAAATCTTGCAGTAAAATTAGGTGATGGCCAAGATAATTAAAGAATTCTTTTAAAAAATTAAATTTACGTTCTGACTGCGCCATTTGGAAAGGCTACAGCAGAGGGGGAAGAGGGGGAAGAACAACGGAAGAAGACTTAATAGCAACTGATTTTATTCATCAAAATGGCGGTATTTATATACCGCCCGTCACGCGTCTCAGCCAGAGGTGCCAACCTAAAATACTAAATAAACTAGTATGACAAATACAAATAAATTCTGGGTAAATAACGCCTATTTTTGACGCCTAAGCTCCAATAAAATATAAGCTGGGCCAAAAAAACCTACATTTTTTTTTCGGCTGTAGTTTTGCTATCGTAATTTTGATTTTTATGATTTAGTTTCTGCGAAAAGTTAAAGCTTCAGACTATATGAAACTTTTGTCAAAATTGACATTTCGTTAAAATCCAAGATGGCGCATGATTTTTAAATTTTCCCATTTTTAACAGTCCCCGCCAAAATTTTATGTGCGTCACTGTACTCGATTTTGGACATTTGCCATAAAGACACGTCTTTGTCGTGCACAGGGACGTATCACTTCTAAAAATCGGACAAGAAGTAATAAAGCTCAACGCCAACGAATTAGGTGGTGTTTTAACCCTTTGTAAAACATAGGTCTAAAAACCTCTAGTTTTTGTTCTACTAGGGATTTGGTTAATCTCGCTGTTTTTAACCCTGTAAACAGTGCAGCTAAAAACACTATTATATTAAATCCAATCTAGTACGCCCTTTCTGTTTTGTCAAAACTACGTTGCCCTGTCTTGCCATACTTAACTAAAAAAAATACCTAAACTAATACCGATTTTTTACAAACTGAGGGATGTCCTTTCAAAACAATTAATAATGAGAGTCTACAACTCATTGGTGGAATCTGTACTAAGGTATGCTATGATAAAATGGAGTGGAACCTATGACGTATACTTAAACCCAGTGCGCAAAGCAACTAACTACATTTTAGGAATAATCTTAAGAAAGGAAAAAATCTTTTACAAACTTTACGCAATTGAATCTAGCTGCTTTGTGCATAATAATTTAAAAAACTATTCATACATCAATCATATCGACCATACCAGAGGCAAACAGGATTTAAAATTAATAACAAATAAATACAAAAATACCCAACAACAAAACTTCATTGATTATTTAGGTCCAAAATTTTATAATCAACTAAGTGATAGCATAAAAAATACAAAAAATAAAAAGCATTTAGAAAACCAACTAAAAAATTTCTACTGACTAGATTAGATTAATTGTGTTAAGTTGTAGCTTATATAAAATAATTTTTAGATTTTATTCATCTCTTATCATCGATACTTATCAAAATTATTCATTTTGTACATTTTAAATATATTAATTTTTTTTTATATTTAACTCTTTAGTTTAATAGTAAAATAAAAGAGCCTGTTGGCGTGGAGTATTCAGTGCGCAAACAGATTTGTAGTCTAGGCGTACAAATGCCGTCAACGCTGAGAGTTTTTTTTGTCACAACACTACATATAATTTTTTTCTCTATCGTATAAATTATTATTAGCCAACAATAAGAATTCTATGTGCAAACAGGCCGATGACCTAGGCACATATACATTTAATGGGAAAATAAAGAAAGCCAATCCTTCTTAACTTCACAAAAAACCATTTAATATTACACCCGACGCGTTTCGGTCATATGACCATTGTCAAGGGTGTACTAAAATGTAAAGAAAAAGAGTGTTCTAAAATTGAAGAAAAATATAGGCATTTGTAACTTACATTTTAGGAAAACAAATCATCTTCGAAAGTATCTCATTGAGTCGAGTCCATTTTACAAAAGAATTAAACACAATTTATCAAATTGCTCTTAATAATGGTTACAAAATTTCTTTAATAGACAAATTAGTTAGGAAAAAGTACAACAAATGCTTTACCAACCTATTTTCAAACTCAGAAAGTCAACCAATCACAGTTAATCAACCACCAAAATACGCAAAAGTAACAATCATTGGGGACGTTTGTTTGCAGGTGAGTAATATTTTAAAATCCTTAAATAGTCAATTAAAAATTGTCTTTAGGTCACATCAAAATTTAAAAAATATATTTTCTAGGCTAAAAGATTCCATTAAAACAATAGACAAAAGCGGAGTTTATCTCCTTTCTTGTAGTTCTTGTTCGGCGAAATATGTTGGACAAACGGGTAGGAGTTTTGGAACTCGGATCAAAGAACATTTGCAGTCTCAAAGGTCACCCAATGTCGACAAATCGGCTTTTGGGGTACATTTAAGAGAGTCGAATCACTTTTTTAATATAGATGACGATTTTAAAATGCTTCATAATATGAATAAAAGTAGAAAATTAAATATATTGGAGAGCTTTGAGATTGCAAATTTGGAAAACGACCCTTATTCTGTTTGTTTGAATAAACCCATTAACGCTCATTACAAAGAGGCGGCCAAAATTATTAACTCGTTCAATAAATTTTAATTTGGTACCTGTCTGTTCGATTTAAGTTTTTACAGTGATCATTTATCAACAACCATATTTTACTTAATCGCCCATAAGATGTCGTTGTTTCGTCTGTTTTATTATTATTATTATTTTTTTTTTAATTTGACCATTTGTTAATAACCTTCAACATTCCTATTAGTGTATTATTTTGTATGGTTTTGTTTTTAATTTTAATTTTAACTATTTTACCAATTTTTTATGAAAATGTTTTATATCAGTGTGTGTCCCAAAAGTCAAGATACTTTCGAAGATGATTTGTTTTCTTAAAAGTTTCAAAAGCTTCTACGGATTTTCATAAAGTGTCAAATTTGGCAGATGTATACAGGGTGTTCCAAATTCGATGCTCACCATGGGGATCTCCTAAACGCTAGGAGATACGAAAAGGTTTAAATTAGGGCAAAGTCGCGCAATTCGAAGCTTTGCTCAAAACCAAAAAAAAAGTTTACAAATTCTGGGTAGTTCCGGAGATAGGCGAAAAAAACCGAAATCTTTATTTTTAGCTTTTATTTTTCTGCGCCCTTATTATTAAAGCTGTCAAAAAACGCTTAAAACTTTTCGCAGGCACTTTTTTAAGATTTACCTAATGACAGGTCCGTTTTTGAAATTTGATATTTCAGTGTGACAGGAGCACTGTCAAGTTCATTTTTTCTTATGGACACATGCGTTTTTTCTCCTGCCGTTTAGTTCATAAAGAATGACAGATATTTTAAAACCTCATTTTGTCAAGTACCTGACGTTTTAAGTTAATTGACCATCATCAGCCCAAATTCAAAGATCAAAAAACAAATAAAAAACGTATCTTTAAAATATTAGGGAAAGTTATTTTGTTATAACAAAATGTCAAAAAAACTGTCATTTTTAAAATATTACAAAAAGTACTGCAATCGGGTTTCCAAAACGTCGGGTGACTTTTCAAAATACGGTTGCAAAATGTTATTTGTCATCCTTTATGAAAAAAATGAACATGACGGTGCTCCTGTCACACTGAAATGTCAAGTCTCAAAAACAGACCTTTCACTAGGTAGATCTTAAAAAGGTGCCTGTAGAAAGTTTTAAGCGTTTTTTGACAGCTTTAAGAATAAGGGCGCAGAAAAATCAAAACTAAAAATGAAGATTTCGGTTTTGTCCGCCTATCTCCAGAACTATCCGGAATTTGTAAACTTTTTTTTAGTTTTGAGCAAAGCATGAAACTGCGCAACTTTTCCCTAATTTAAACCTTTTGTATCTTCTACCGTTTAGGAGATCCCCATTGTGAGCATTGAATTTGAAACACCCTGTATAGGCCAGAGCTTTAACTTCCTGCAGAGTTCAAAATCTAAAGAATCGGACAAGATTTAACAAATCCCGAGTAGAACAAAAACTAGAGGTTTTCAGACCTATGTTTTACAAAGGTTTAAACATCACCTACTTCGTTGATGTTGAGTTTTATTACTTCTTGTCCGATTTTTAAAAGTGATACCTCCCTGTGCACGACAAAGACGTGTCTTTATGGGAAATGTCTAAAATCGAGTACTGTAGAGCACAGAAAATTTTGGCGGTGGGTGTTAAAAATGGGGAAATTTAAAAATCATGCGCCATCTTGGATTCAAACGAAATGTCCAATTTGACAAAAGTTTCATATAGTTTGAAGCTTTAGCTTTTTGCAGAAGCTAAAATCACAAAAATTAAGCTTACGGTAGTTTTTTTTTGGACCTCCTTATATTACTCACCTGGAGGTACAATTTTTAGAAAGGCATCAATATCGCCCACTGCTGGGAGAAATTCTGGGATGAATGGCTTGAACTTAAATTCTGTATTGAGATTTTGAGGAGTGTATCTACAAATACATTAACGTAATTAGTCAACTAAGCCCCGTTAATGGGATATAAGCATAAGCGCGTTTCTACCACATGCAGTGCATATTTGGTATATCTTCGTGTGCTTCAGTTACCTGATGTCAAAAAAGAAATGTCACAGTTTTGACTTTTGAATCATTACAAACCTTGAGAAAAAGTCGCTGTCAGCTTTTTAGACTACAACTTTTGACAAAACTTCTACAGGTATCTAACAAAAAATGAAATATGGCATAAATGACGTGTGCACTACACGTAGTACTAACGGATGTGTCAGGCATGCGCAGTAGATTTTTACATTATTTTCTTTGTTTTTCAAAGTTATTGTTGTTACATATTTTGTGATCCTTGGGCCATTTTAGTTATATCGATCTATCCAACCAAGCCCCACTTTAAAACATGTCTAGTGGCAAACATTTTAAAAGGACGTGAGAACAGGAAACTAAAGATAATTTTCAAAATCGCATTAATAACTCTTTACCTTACAAGACGGAAGAAATTACTCATTTTTACCCAGAATTGGCAACTTTTTTTTATATCTATAATCTTAAGCTACTATCTAGATTAAGTATGGCTTTGTCAATGTACTCCTGTATAATGATAATAAAGCTTGTTTGAAAGTTTGAGACAATGATGTGTTTAAAATTAACTCTGTGTTTCGGACTTCCATTGTCTATATTTTATTTTTACACGACGTTTCGATTAGTACAATCTCTGATCGTCTTCAGGTGCACCGGAGTTATAGAAGACGTCTGGTCTATAAGGAAAGTGGCCTGTCATTTTGGGGTTGATAAAATGACGATATAATACGATGGAAAAAGCTCCGGATATAAAATAATTCGATAAATAGAAAACATGGATCAAGACGAAAGCCTGTAAGTCCTGAGATACAAGATGAAAGGCTTAACGACCACCTCAGCCAAAATCCTTTTGCCACATCCGTTAAAGCATCTAATGTAACGATGTTTCCAGGTTCCTTATCAACCATTAACCGAAGGATTAGAAAATCTGAAATTTCCTGTCATGTTGCTGCAAAAAACCATTTTTAACGGGATAACAAAACAATAATATTGAAACTATTCTCTGGCCATTCAACAGCCCTGATCGCAACCCAATATAAAATATATAGGCCGACTTGTCAAAATTATTTAACATAGAAACTGGATACCACAAAATGCTGAAGAGTTAAGCGATACAATTCATCGCGCATTGCAGGTGCTCCCAAAAGATCATGAATATTTTCAAAATTTAAGTTTCTCAATGCGCAAAGAATGGTGGAATACTAATTTTTGTTGTCCGAACACAGAGTTAATGATAATAAAGCTATTTTGAATTTGAATTTGACTTCGGTCGCCAATATTACAGTATTATATTTAATGTGTAGTTTTCTACTTTCGCATTGTTTTGATATTATTTTTTGTATATGATATTTGCAATCGCAATAAAAAAAATGACTGGATTGAAATCATTTATTCATGATTCGGATACTATTAACTATATTCACAAGTTTCTGGTGCCCAAACTTAAGGTGATGCTCTGCACTTTATTTTTTGTAGGTACTTCCAACAAACACAGTTACGTAAATATTACGTAAAAGTTACATCACATGATTACTTGGTTACATAAATTTCAGGTAACACTACGTGCCATAAATATAATAATTCCCGGAATGTCCCATTAGGGATGTTCGCCCAAGCAGCACAGTTTATACACGTTAGCTTTCTCAGCCAATCTATAGCTGTAAGAACATTGCAGCAACTACGTCTTTGCTGTAAAGTAGCTAGCTAAATTTAAGCCTTATTTTTTGCTGCTGTCACAATGTTATGGCAATTTATTTTTATCTCCAAATTGCCACCAATGCACAATTGTATAGCAGACGTGCTATTAAATCTATGTCTTGTATTAAAATAAAAAGTAAATCTCAGCTGGACAAAATGGCCACAATTTGTGCTTTTTTCTAACTTCTCCAATTAAAATAAATGCCAGAGGACAGCTGCGAATGCCGCGCCCTCTACAGTACATACCATACACTCGCCAACCAAGAAGCCGTTCCGTTATTAATAGTTTTGATCGCTATTAGTCTAGGGACGTCTTTAAAACGTAAAACGACGTGCGACGTAGTGGAACATCTCTATACAGTACGATATATAGGCATAATGAAAAAAGCAATTATAATCTTAAAATATAAACAAATAAAAACAGTATTATTCCTATTTTTTGAGGCCCGAGTGTTTTAGTTACTTACTATGATAGGTTTTAGTAGTAAATAGGTCGGGGAACAAACATTTATTTCTTGGAAGTGTTTTTCTTTTGGATTATTTATGATGTCCAGTAAGTATGTAATCCACATAGGTTTATTTATTGATGTCTTACTTGTGATCCATTTTTTTATTATTAATTTAGTAAAAATATACATATTCTGGGCCAGCTTAAAATGCACAGCTATATTTCTGTCCACAACGTTGTGACAAACCAAAAATAAGAGGTAAAGACAGCTGTTACAAGGTTTCTATAATTTTGTAGAAGAAGACAACAGCAAAAGACATATTGCTACAGATTTAGCTGAAGCGAAATTTCTACAACTGATTTTCAGCAACCCGTGCTACTTGGGCAGAATATCCCAGTGGAGGTCCTGATTGTTGAAAGAGGATAATCTTTCATGGATGTATCACCATCATGTCCATAAACTTCTTGATAGTAGGTAAATATCAAGTTTACAGTTTGAGTAACTTTTTGTTGTCTATTAGTATGTCTTCACATCGTACTTAATACGTATTGAGAAGATTGCCTTCTTTTTCTTTCATAGAGCATGTTCTCTGTTCCGACAAAGAGCGTGATATATGAAAGAACAATATACTTGATTTTAAGTATGCAAGTTCTGAAACTTTGATGTAATTTAAAGAATATTTATGTAACATGTAGGTTTTTACATAATCTTGTTAATGTAAATTGTACAAAATTGTATTATTGTAAAGGATATCGCACTGGATACATAGGATCCTGGTGATCTACCGATTTCATTAATTTTTTGATATGTTGTTGTCCCCGGTCAGAAAAGCATTTTTGGTAATTGAAACATTTGAGTGGCTCTTCCGGATAAGCCACAAATCATTTTCAACTATTAACATTTTTTATATTTAGATTAATGGTTTTGCAATATTTAACCTGGCTACTTGTTAAGATTTTGATTGATGAATCCGTCAACCTTTTTTTCTTAAATTGCCAAAGTCAAATTCTAGCAGCTTAAGGTCACTAAATATTAAAATTTCAACTGAAAGGGTGACCTTAACAGAGTGATTTCCCAAAAACCACTGATCTAAACATCAAAAATGTTAAGAGTTTGAAGACATTTTCTGGCTTACCCCGGAAGGGTCACACAAAAGTTCCTATTACCAAAAATGCTTCTTTGATGTAGGAAAATAACATATTAAAAATAAAAGAAATCGCCCCTACCTACAACATTTCAAAATTTTTTCCAGCACAATTTCTCAAATTATTGGTAAGAATGATTTTTATGTCAAGGATTCTTTGCATTTACATGATTTTATAAAAACTAAAACTATACCCAAAAACCATATCTTGCTTTCTTTGGACGTTACCTCATTATTTACCAATATTCCGACTGATTTTGCTTTAGAAACAATAAAGAAAAGATGGTCAAAATTTCCCAAGTAACCCCCTTACCTTTGAATGAATTATTGTCTGGAGTTAAATTATGTTTAAACTCTACATGTTTTCAATTTGAAAATAGCTACTATTCTCAAATTTGTGGTATTGCAATATGTTCCTCAATATCAACTACAATAGCTAATCTCGGCATGGAGGAATTGGAAATTTTGGGCTATAAATCAACTAAAATTCAAACCATTTTTTTACAAACGTTATATAGATATGCAATTTACTGTTGAAAAAGAACAAACTAAATCCATTAATTTTCTGGACATATCTATAGGTTATGAAAAAAATGGTTTACTACCTGGTTTACCAAAGACATTTGGTCTCAAAGATACCTTAATTATAACTCTCCCGTACCACTAACCTATAAGAAAAGTGTTGTTAGATCACTCGCAGATCGTGCCGTTATTTTATCACATCCAATTAACCGATCTAACAGTTTAAAAAAAAGTCAGGGATCTTTTTGATTTAAATGGTTACTCAAAATCTTTTTATAATAAAATAATTACAAATCAAGTTAATAAATTTTACAATAATACCACCAGATCTGCTAACAACAAATCTAAGAAGTTTTTTTCTATGCCTTATACACAAGGTGTTTCCGAAAATATTAAAAAAGTGTTCTCTAGATATAACATCTCTGGAACACATAAACCTACCAATGACACTAAAAACTTATTTACTAAATTAAAACCAAAAATTAACATTTCAAAGCAAACTAACCTTGTTTACAAGATAAAATGTAAGGATTGTCCCTCCACATACATAGGCATGACACAACAATATTTACATAAACATATCTATAGACACCAATATGTTGTTAGAAATGGAAACGAAGGTGCCACTGCATTAAGTAAACACTCTATTGATAAAAATCACTGTTTTGATTTTAATAATGTGCAGATAATTGAAAAGGAAAATGACAATCTTACAAGAAATTTACTTGAAATTATTAATATACAGAAAGATAAAAATTCGATTAACTTTAGAACTGATAATAACCTTTCTAAAATTTATTGCAATATTTTAAAATAATTAATTGCAATTTCTTTTCATCCTTACTATCTTAAAATAAAATTAATTATACTATGGCTAAAAATGTTTTCTTATTTTATTAAAAAAATTGCTTGATAACAAAAAATCGCCATAAATAATCCTTATAGACCAAACTCAATTTGTCTTTCTTCATGTTTAAATGTCCTCGTTGTTTATAATATTAATGTATGTTTTTAAAAAATGTTGCTAATTTTGAGAAAAACTTTTAAATGTTAGTATATTGGAATGAAAACTTATAATTAACTACTTATGTACAATGTTGTATGCATTAACAAAATTTGATTATAATTTTTTAGAATATCATTTTTACCTGATGATGGCGCAAGCCGAACGGACGTAGTATAAAAAATAATAAATAATTCAAATGACCGAAACCCACTGCTTTATTATATATAATTACTGAATTATAATACCCATTGATATTCACACAAGAAATTATGTCATATATCTATACACTATTTGCTTTAGTTGACAACAGCTGTTGTCATATATACACTGTCTGCTTTAGTTAATAACAGCTGTTGTGCATATACCTTTTTCTTACTTGGTAATATATTGGAAAAGCTCTTTAATATCAGCAGATACTTCCAGATCATCATACATATTGGGATTATATTCCCCAGGCCAGTTTTTGTTTTTATCATCAGCCTCGCTATCTTCGCTGTCACTTATCAACTGGGGATTTTTTCTCACTCCACTCGCGCTTAAAAGTTTTTGTCTTGGGGGGATTTCTGGTTTTCGCGACAAACCAGATGGAGGCTGAAAACAGAGCATAAATTATTTAATATAAGGAATAAATTCCCAAAATAAAAAATAAATTCCCAAAAGAGGGAGAATTTCAGCAAAAGAGAAATATTTTTGATTTTTGGCCTTCTCCACTAGTTCTACCACTAACTGCTTTCAGACAGTCCATCAATCAGTCAAGCATTTTACTACCATAAATCCGTTGTCATCCGGCCTGGGAACCGGCCTAGATTGCAAAAAAACTGTATAATATACACCAGACCACCATAAGAATACATACCGGGTAAGACTTGGAGACTAAACGCAGAAACGTGTTTCACCCTTGTTAGGGCTCTTCTTTTTTATATTTAACTCCACCATCGACATTCAGAATTTATTTCTTATTTTGAGATTATAAAATCTGTTGCACTTCGTCGTCTAGATCATAGGGAATTTCCTATACCCGCTAGCGCACCTCACGGCTTACAAGATCACATTTCGCTCGGCATCAATACATAGATATTTCATTGTTCATTGGCAACTGACAGCATAGAGGAGGGCTTAAAACATTTTTCACGTAGATTGGGATGACATCATTGTGGTCTAGTATAAGATTAGATTGGGTGTAAAATATCATGTGCCTAGGGTTGCCAACTTTTAATTTTTGATTTATCTGGACATTTGTTCTAAATTCAAAAACGCTTAGAAAAGAAACAAAACAATAAATATTGATGGTTTTCTAATTTTAATTTACAAGCTAGCTAAGAAATTTCTATCGAAAAAAAACAAAGTAATAGTATATTACATAACAAGAAAAGGAAGTGACAAAGTTCACACGAGCGTGAATATTGTAAACGAGGCGTTAGTCGAGTAAAACAACACGCGAGTGTAAGAAAGTTACTTTCTATCGAGTTGTGTATGCTAATTTCCCTACGAACACTGTTGAATTGCACTAATTTTAAATTTAACGTTTTCTAAGGATGCAAATCTTGTCAAATCCATTATTTTCATATGTGGTCGTAGGAAAAAATTGTTAAACTACACAAAAAGCTGTGGCCCAGATGGTTGACCAGTAATTTTCATAAAAAACTGTAAATTTTTCTTGTCCACTATTTTGGCTAAAATTTTTAATAGATCATTTTCTACAGGAGATTTTTCGACAGCTTGGAAGCTAACTTATGTTACCCCAATATTCTAATGCGGAGATAAGTCAAACATTAAAAACTACAGAGGTATTTAAAAAATTTCTTGATTTTCTAAATTGTTTGAATCAATAATCACAGATAAAATTGCACCATATTTTCAAAACATAATTATAAACCAACAACACGGATTTTTAAAAGGTAAATCACCAATTACTAATCTCTTGATATATGAAAAAACTTTGTTGGAAGCCTTGGAGAATGGATATCAGGTAGATGTCATCTATACCGATTTCTCCAAGGCATTCGACAGGGTCGATCATAATCTAATACTTGATAAACTTAAAGTCATGGGTATCCATGGCTCATATCTTTCACCTGGTTTTGGATTAATCTAACTGAAAGACGCCAGGCAATCAACACATAGATATTATTGCAAATAAAGTTATGAAATTGCTAGGATTTTTGTTTAGAACATTGAAAGACGTAAACAACATTTTTACATTGAGAAATGCTTACTTTGCAATTGTTAGGTCAATTCTAGAATATGGTTGTACTATTTGTTCTCCATACTATGAGATTTATAAAGATCGTTTGAAAAAAATACAAAGAAAGTTCTTGCGCTTTATATGCTATAAATTACACATACCTATTGAGTCAATTGATTATGACCAGCTAATGAGTCTGTTGAACTTAACAAATCTAGACAATCGTAGAAAGTACTATGATCTTATCACTCTGTTGAAAATAGTAAATAATGAAATTGACTCTGTAGAGTTACTATCAATATTCAAGTTTCATGTCAGAAATCATAAATTATTTGCAACTCAACATCATCGCACTAACTATGGTTTTAACTCCCCGATTTAACACTACAGTGCCAATAGCCAAATATTTCAAACATATATAGTTAACCACTGGCCAACAGATATGATTCTAAAAAACAAAAGATCAAAAGATCTTGGGTGGAAATAACGAAAATTCAAACTTGGATGAGTATCCCACAAGGAACACACAAAAGATCAAAGCGAAAAAAGAAATGATCATCAGTAGTTTCACTGGTCACCCTCCACTATACATCATTAAACACCATCATACACTTAGATTTCCAAACTTGAACCACTCACAAATAGGCATCGTTCCGCACTGGTACTTACTTATCCAAGTTACCTGATACGAATTCGTCCTGGCGTGTTAATATTTCCAGTAGGATTATGCTCCTAAGGCAATTAAAACAAAGAAGTTAAAAAACCTTCAAATCAGTTACTTCAACCGAAAAGAAACTAAAAAAACAAAAGATCAAAAGATCTTGGGTGGAAATAACGAAAATTCAAACTTGGATGAGTATCCCACAAGGAACACACAAAAGATCAAAGCGAAAAAAGAAATGATCAAACGATGTTTCGCCCTGGGTAACCAGCGTGGGCTCATCAGTAGTTTCACTGGTCACCCTCCACTATACATCATTAAACACCATCATACACTTAGATTTCTAAACTTGAACCACTCACAAATAGGCATCGTTCCGCACTGGTACTTACTTATCCAAGTTACCTGATACGAATTCGTCCTGGCGTGTTAATATTTCCAGTAGGATTATGCTCCTAAGGCAATTAAAACAAAGAAGAAGTTAAAAAAACCTCCAAATCAGTTACTTCAACCGAAAAGAAACTAAAAAAACAAAAGATCAAAAGATCTTGGGTGGAAATAACGAAAATTCAAACTTGGATGAGTATCCCACAAGGAACACACAAAAGATCAAAGCGGAAAAAGAAATGATGAAACGATGTTTCGCCCTGGGTAACCAGCGTGGGCTCATCAGTAGTTTCACTGGTCACCCTCCACTATACATCATTAAACACCATCATACACTTAGATTTCCAAACCTGAACCACTCACAAATAGGCATCGTTCCGCACTGGTACTTACTTATCCAAGTTACCTGATACGAATTCGTCCTGGCGTATTAATATTTCCAATAGGATTATGCTCCTAAGGCAATTAAAACAAAGAAGAAGTTAAAAAACCTCCAAATCAGTTACTTCAACCGAAAAGAAACTAAAAAACAAAAGATCAAAAGATCTTGGGTGGAAATAACGAAAATTCAAACTTGGATGAGTATCCCACAAGGAACACACAAAAGATCAAAGAGAAAAAAATGATCAAACGATGTTTCGCCCTGGGTAACCAGCGTTTGATCATTTCTTTTTTCGCTTTGATCTTTTGTGTGTTCCTTGTGGGATACTCATCCAAGTTTGAATTTTCGTTATTCCGTACCATGGTGGTGTTTAATGATGTATAGTGGAGGGTGACCAGTGAAACTACTGATGAGCCCACGTTGGTTACCCAGGGCGAAACATCGTTTGATCATTTCTTTTTTCGCTTTGATCTTTTGTGTGTTCCTTGTGGGATACTCATCAAAGTTTGAATTTTCGTTATTTCCACCCAAGATCTTTTGACCTTTGGTTTTTAGTTTCTTTTCGGTTTTGGCGTACTGACAAGGGTCTTTTGCTCCCGACAAATCGGGACGGGTTGGCAACCCTACGTGTCCCTAAACCTCCTCAAAAAAATTGCGTTGGCGTCATAGAAATTGAAGAAGAACCAGACACTTCTATTTCCTTCCTTCAAAAATTATTTTTTATAACATGCCTATAGCTAATAAAATAAATCCGGAAAATACATAATTTCCGAAATCTGTTGTTGCCACCCACATACATATTAGCTTATTGCTACCCCTGGGAGTCTCCTGAACTGTATGAACTGGTAAGCCGTGAGGTGCGCTGGCGGGTAGGAGATTCCGTAAGATCATAATATTTTATTTGTATACACCTCATTCCAATTCTCCGGACAATTAAATGGAGAAGCAGAAGCTAAATGGAACTGTCATTGTCAGTGTCAGAAAACTGGTTTGCAGCAATTTGGAATGGAGTGTAGTACTGTCGGTTATACCTAGAGGCCCTCCATACATTTGACAAATGTTTTTTTACCAGAGGTGGGCACAGTGGCGGTCCCAAGGGGGGATCGCCCCCCCCCCTCCGTTTATTCCAGAAAAAAGTAGACAACAAAGATGCTGGTGGTAACCCTGAAGTGTCTGGAGAAAAAAACGATAAATTGCAGAAAGTTCCTTTAAAGACATTCTAGAATCCGTCTGCAGTATTTTTGGACAGTTTGACCTTCAATTCATTGGAAATACAGAACAGTACTCGTATTATAGTTTCTATTTATAAACAAGTTTTAGATAAAATCATTTGGAAACAATATTGGTCGCAAGTAGGCAAAAGCTTAAACCTAAAAACATTCTTGGATGTTTGTCAGTAAGTAATGCTTCTTTTTTTTTTGTTATCTCTATGTTTTTCATGACTAAAATAATTATACGTGGCTATTCAAGCGCGGATTTCAGGGGGATAGTTAACCCCCCCTACCCTGGCTTTAAATTTTTTATGATTTACGGTATTAGATTAATTTTGTGTTAAAAATGACATTTGTAGTGTAATTTTCTTAAAAATTTTCGCCTGCTGCGTTGAAATCATTGATATATTTACAATTTTAGTTTAATTTTAAATAAAAAAATGCATTTTTTAATGCAATTTTCTTAAAGATTTTCGCCTGAGGCGCTATGATACCGTTAATATTTTAGTTTAATTCGACTCAAAAATTGCATTTTTAATGTAATTTTCTCAAAAATTTTCGGCGCATTTAAAATTTTTTTAAAATAACAAATGTATGAAATAAACGACTTAAACTTTGAGTACTCCCCCTCTAGATTTGAGATCATATATTGATATGTTCCTCATAAAAGCTATGCTTTTATTCTATTTTTTTTTCGTATCGAAACCGCCCGCCCCCCCTTTTTAAATGGCTGGGACCGCCACTCATATTGTCCTCTCTTTCTAGTTTTTTTTTTTATATTTGCACGTAATACCGATTTTATGAAACGGATTGATGTTTTGTTTTCTCTTTTTATAATTTCTCCAGACAGTTTTTGAATGACGATGACTTTTTTGGTTGGTAAAATATGATTTGACAAAAAAACAGTAAGGTTCACGGGAGATTTAGAAATGTTAATGGTAGTTAAAATAGAAAAAAAAAAATATTTTTCTTTAAATAATAAATATATTAATTTATTTATATAATTATTTAAATTTAACTAATCTTACTTACCTCGCAAATTCGACTATTTTTAGTAATTTTCTAGTTTGGCAAATGCATGATCTCTTTCCATTTTTCTTGCGTTTCTTTTTCCATTGAACAATGAAGCAATACAAGGTCGTAGGCCCGAGTATTTTTACAGTTTCTTATACCGCAATATTAGATTTTTAAACCGCATATAAATAATCAAATTTAAAATTTGATGTACCTACGTTTATTAATCAAAAATGTGAGATTGACCAAATTATTTATTTCCAATAGTTGCCAACACACAAATAAATTATCAGCATTTCCCTAACAACTGCCAAATCAAGTTGCTTACCTCTGGTAAAGCAATAACTGTCAAAAATTGTATACAGGGCCTCTATACACAACTAATAGTTAAACTTAACCAAACCAGACGTGCTAGGACTGTGGAGTTGCGTAACTGTGGTACATTTTTTTTACTTTGTTTATACGGGTCTCTTAAACCGCTTTTATAAAAGGACGCTTTGAAAATTTTGTCGTATAAACACCACTAAAACCGTTCCAAGCACTAAATCTATTTTATTTTAAAGCAATTTAAGAAAGCAGTTTATCGCTTTATTAAAACCTGTTGGAGAAGTAATGTTCACCGTGTCCTTAAGACATGACTGTTGTTTGATATTTCATGTCATGTTTGAAAGTTTGAGACAATGATGTGTTTGAAATTAACTCTGTGTTTCGGACTTCCATTGTCTATATTTTATTTATACAAAGGTGCAAACTACAATCAATTCCTAAGGCTACGTACTTATATACTGTGAGAAATCACTCAACCTTGAAGTTTAAGAAGTTGGCTCCGCCCAAGGAGGGGCTTCCAAATATTTGGGATTTCAACACTTGGTTTACTGAAAATACCCTGATTCTGCCCAATAAGGGCAGCTTCAAGGAATTTTCGTTTCTTCCAGTGTGACTCCTTGTGCAAAACCTTTGCTTCTGCCCACTTCATTCGGTGTTGTTTTGACCATGAATGTTCGGCGATTCCTGATTTCGTTGTTTTACCTTTTTGGGTATTCGTCTGATGTTCCTTAAGCCTTAAGCCTAACAGATAGTGGTCTTTTAGTTTCGCCTATATATGATTCACCACACTCACAAGGAACTTGGTATTATTTATTTTGTTTGTTCTCCGATTTCTTTTACTAAGAAGGTTTCGAATTGTATTACTGGATTTAAAAGCTGTTTTAATATTAAAGTTTTTCGCTACTCTTCGAATTTTCTCTGATACTCCTTAAACGTAAGGAATGCATTTGCCTGGTTTTGGTCTTGTAATCTCTGTCCTGTTGAAATATTAACAAAATGGTTGGAATTTTCTACAAATGAAGCGGTCTTGCCTGCAAGAGGTTGAATAATTTTCAAAAGGAATTTAGACAGATTGCTTGTTGGAGAATTTCTGGAACTTGTAATTGGCCGTAAGGGCATTGCATCTTTGTGAATTTTGGGAAGTCCGTATAGATGAGGAGGCTTGCTATAATGTGGTGTAAGTTGCTATAATGTGGTGTAAGAATATATCTGGAATACTTTTTCAAAATTCTATAAACCTTACTTTCGATTGATTGCGTCGGATCTTTTGGGAGAAGTTTATAGTTTCCTTTAGCAAGTACCTTTTCAACTTTCTGGTCATAGGTTTCCGTGTCTAAAATCACTGTTGCATAAAAATTCCAACCATTTTGTTAATATTCTTAAATCTTTTGTTTTAGGACCCGAGGATAGACTTGTCAGTTTTGATGTCGAAAGTCTATACACCAATGTCCCGATAAAGGAATCGCTAGATATTATTAGAAAGAGACTGGTTGATGACGAATCCCTTTATGAACGTACCAGCCTACCGCTTGAGGGAGTGATGGAGTTGTTGGAGTGCTGCCTACATAACTCTTATTTTTAAGTGAAAGATAGGTTTTATGCTCAGGATGACGGTCTGCCAATGGGTTAATCGCTTTCGCCAGTGGTGGCCAATATTTACATGGAGTGGTTTGAATCACACGCGGTTGATACCGCAACAACCGGGAATGACCAACAACTTTCAGAATTTCTTCACCACCTAAATAACATAACACCCACCATTAAATTCACAATGGAGTTGGAGCAAAGTTGTCAAATTCCTTTTCTTGATGTACTTGTCACACGAGTAGAAAGGGACATCAAAACAACAGTCTATCGCAAACCCACTCACACAGGACAATATTTAAATCAAGGTTCAAATCATTCTGCTACAACCAAACGAGGCATAATCAAAACTTTGTATAATAGAGCCGTTCAAATTTGTAAGAATTCTCATGACTTGGATATCGAAATAAGAAACATTAAGAAGGATCTGCAGCAGAATGGTTACAGCCTTAAACTTATAACAGATACAATTTCTAAATTTCAACAAACAGGACAGAGATTACCAGACCAAAACCAGGCAAATGCATTCCTTACAATTCCATACGTAAAGGAGTTTCAGAGAAAATTCG
Organism: Oxystoma pomonae; assembly: GCA_963921995.1. NCBI lineage: Eukaryota > Metazoa > Arthropoda > Insecta > Coleoptera > Brentidae > Oxystoma > Oxystoma pomonae. The sequence continues at coordinate 37,147,310 of OY998172.1, forward strand.
AAGAGTAGCGAAAAACTTTAATATTAAAACAGCTTTTAAATCGAGTAATACAATTCGAAGCCTTCTTAGTAAAACAAAACCGGAGAACAAACAAAATAAGGAATGCATTTACCAAGTTCCTTGTGAGTGTGGTGAATCATACATAGGCGAAACTAAAAGACCACTATCTGTTAGGCTTAAGGAACATCAGACGAATATCCAAAAAGGTGAAACAACAAACAACGAAATCAGGAATCGCCGAATAAAGTGGGCAGAAGCAAAGCTTTTGCACAAGGAGCCACACTGAAAGAAACGAAAATTCCTTGAAGCTGCCTTTATTGTTCAGAATCAGGGTATTTTCCCCCTCCTTGGGCGGAGCCAACTTCTTAAACTTCAAGGTTGAGTGATTTCTCACAGTATATAAGTACGTAGCCTTAAAGGAATTGATTGTAGTTTGCAGCTGAAGACGATCAGAGCTTGTACTGATCGAAACGTCGTGTATAAATAAAATATAGACAATGGAAGTCCGAAACACAGAGTTAATTTCATTTCATGTTATGTTATGTCAATGTAATTTGTCATCTCTGCCATTCTTTAAAGTCTTTATTCCACTAACTTAGAAAGGCTCTGCCATATAGAAAATCTAATAGGTTATGGGGCGCATAAAACAAAAGACGATAGGCGAACATTGCTAGTTGAAATTCAGTATTAAAATTTTTCGAAGAAAGGTCCATTGAAAAATGAATACAGCGCGAATTCTTCTTGGGAAGGAGAACTACGACACGTGGAAGCTTCAGATGGAAGCCTTACTTATGAAGATTGACTCATGGTACTATGCTAGTGGTGAATGTGTAATGCCTGAAGATAAACCAGAAAAAGCAGAAGAGTTAAAGGCTTGGAAGAAGATGGATGGTAAGGCAAAATCGGATTTAATTTTGTGTATTTACCCATCTGAACTAAAACAAGTCAAGAACTGTAAGACTACACGAGAAGTATGGCTGAAATTAAAATAGTTATCAGTCGAAGGTGACAAGGTACGCGATCATTTAAACAATTTCCTAGACATAGTTGATAAGCTTGCAGAAATGGAAGTTGAAATAAATAAGGATCTACTCACTATCATGCTTTTGTATAGTTTGCCAACAAGAGTATGACGCTATAAATCATCGTACTACAAACTCACACTCTGAAGATGCACTTGTTGCTAAAAAGTATCGTAAAAAGTATATGAAAAAGCAAAGTACTAATAGTAGTTCGGAAAATAAAAAGTCATTTCGATATAAATGCCACAAATGTCATTTATTTGGACACAAAGCAGTCCAATGCAACTCAAAAGATAAAAATACTGCAAAACAAGCTAAAGCAGAAGATAAAGATTTGAGTTTATGTGCATGGAATGTGACATGTGATAATGATAACCAAAAGAAATAGAGATGGTGCAACATCACATTTTAGTAATAGAGAAGAAAATTTTATTAAAGTTTATGAAACCTTCAGTAAAAAGTTAAGTTTGGCTGATCAAATGTCAACAGAAATAACTGCAAAAAGTAAAGTTAGATTTAGTTTTAATGTACTTGGTAAAAACCAGACTGTTACACTAAATGATGCTCTCTACATACCTAATTTACGTTCGAATTTACTTTCCGTTAGTAAAATGACAGATAAGGGATATGAAGTTTTATTTAACAAGGAACATGCTCTAATTTTTGATGAATCTGGTGATGTTAGACTAGCGGTTGAGCGCAAAGGAAATCCCTACTTTGTAACCGGATCGGAACAAGACGAAACGAACGGTAACTCTGTTTTGGCTTTGAGTACCCAAGAATCCATGAAAACTTGGCATAATCTTCTGGGTCACTTAAATTTCAAAGATTTAGTATACGCTGTGAACAATGGAAATCTGATTGGACCTGAAGTTACAACAGTTTGTTGCAAAAGTAAGATGACAAGAACACCGTTTCCGAAATTTTCCGAAAGAAAGTGTGAAGTCTTGGATCTAATACATTTCGACGTTTGCGGTCCCATGGGTGTTCAATCAAAAGCTAGTGCACCATAATTTGTGGAATTTATAGATGACTACTCGCGTTGGTGTGAGGTTAGATTTATCAGATCAGAAGCGGAGGTTGCAAATAAAACCAAAGAAGTACTTACAATATTTGAGAATCCGAAAGAAAAACGTGTGAAATGTATTCAGACAGACAATGTTACGGAATACCTGAATAACACTTTAGACGCATTTCTGAAAGAACATGGTATTTTGAGAAGGTTGACAGTAGCTTACAACCCGGAACAGAATGGGGTTGCAGAGCGAAAAAATAGAACGTCGTTGAAACAGCAAGATGTAGGTCCATGCAGCTACACCCCGCATTCGAAAAAAAAATTAATGTAGGAATTACGGGCTAATTATCTACTGTAAAAATCATCTGCGGTAGTAGTGTAATAGTAGTATCGAAACAAAAAGTATGTCAGAATTACGGACTAATTACGGGCTAATCATCTGCGTTAAAAAAAATGTATGCTCTTCTCCTTATCTGATTTTTTTAAAGTTTCAAATGCAGGGTGCTGCTGCATGTGCAGCCCCACCCCGCATTTTAAACTTTAAAAAAATCAGGAGGAGGAGATGAGCCCAATTTTTTTTTGACGCAGATGATTAGCCCGTAATTCTGACATACTTTTTTTTGGGTATCGCTATTATTAATGGATGAGGGGTGGGACTACACATGCAGCTGCACCCCGCATTTTGAACTTTAAAAAAATCAGATAAGGAGATGATACCAATTTTTTTTTTGCTGTAGATAATTAGCCCGTAATTAGCCAGTAATTTCTGCATTAAAAAATTTTTGATTTTCCGAATGCGGTGTGTAGCTGCATAGACCTGCAAGATGTCTATTAATTGAGTCGGGACTTCCTGTAAGCTTCTGGGTAGAAGCTGTAAACGCTGTGAATTACTTAAGAAACCGATGCCCAATCAAAAGTCTAGGAGGAAAAAATCCGTATGAACTATGGACTGGAAGGACGCCAGATGTTAGACACCTTAAAGTATTTGGGTGCCATGTGTATTGTTTGGACAGAGTATCTGGAAAAGGAAAATTTGAGTATAAAGTCAAAGACGGAATTTTTGTGGGATACTCGGAACAATCAAAAGCATACAGAATTTGGCTACCCGAAGAAAAGAAGATACATATATCTCGAGACGTAAAATTTTTGGAACAAACGGAACGTTCAAATTCAAATATAACTGATTGTGACACCTTTGACACAGTAGAAGAATTACCAGAAAATAATAAAGTTGATTTTGAAATATTAGATGAAAGTTTAAAAGAGAAAGCTTTGGAAAATAATATCAAACATCAGGAAGAGAATGCTGACGCCGAAGAAGTAGATCACAATGTAAATGAAAACAATCAGGACACTGACGCTGATTTTCTTCAAACGAGCGAACAAAACCTAGTGTACCAAAAATTATTACAAATGGTTCTCAAGGACGACCAAGAAAGGAGTATAATATGGTTGAAATAAAAAAAAATACCGGAAGATGTAAATTACACTTATCTTTGTAAAGTGCCATTGAAAAAGGCAATAACAGGGCCAGATGCAAGTGAATGGTATCATGCTATGGCAGATGAAATAAAGTCAATTCTCAAAAATGATACTTGGACATTGGTTAATCGTCCAAATGAAAGTCAGGTTATTGGAAGTCGAATGATTCTTCGTAACAAGTCCAAGGCAGATGAAAGCACGATTGGTAGCGCAAGGCTTTAGTCAAGTACCTGGAATTCATTTTAATGAAACCTTTGCACCGGTGGCGAGAATGAGAACAGTGCGACTTGTCGTTGCCTTGGCAGTACAGCTCGGCATGTCCATTCAACAACTTGATGTAGCTACGGCATACCTGAATGGTGAACTTAACGAAACAATTTTTATGGAAACACCAAAGCAACTTGCAGAAATGTTGGAAGTTATAGAACATGCTGAAAAAAATGATTCAGAAATGCATCTTAAAGCAAAAGGTATGTTAAAAGAACTACAAAATGGTGATTAAGTTTGTAAATTAAATAAAGCACTTTACGGACTTAAGCAAGCTGGAAGAAGTTGGAATACAACCTTGGACAAAGTTCTTAAACTTTGTGGTGCAACACCGACAGCAACTGACCCATGTTTATACAAGTTTAATAACGGCGAAAATTTAACTTTAATCACTGTGTACGTTGATGATATTTTTTATAGCTTCAAGAAATATGGACGTAGTTTGTGAGGTGAAAAAGAAGTTAGCCAGTCATTTTGAGATAAAAGATATGGAATTAAATTTTCAAGAAACAAAAATGGAATTAGTCGTAACCAAATCGATCAAGGATATCCGATATATACCTCTTTGGTTAGGATTAATTCCATTTTTGTTTCTTGAAAATTTAATTCCATATCTTTTATCTCAAAATGACTGGCTAACTTCTTTTTCAGCTCACAAACTACGTCCATATTTTTTGAAGCTATAAAAAATATCATCAACATACACAGTGATTAAACTTAAATTAAATTAAACTTGTATAAACATGGGTCAGTTGCTGTCGGTGTTGCACCACAAAGTTTAAGAACTACACCACTGGAGAGCAAGACAAAATTAGTAAAAGCTGCAAAAATTTCTGAAGATGAATTACGATCAGACCAGATATAAGTCATTCAGTTAGCTATTTGGGACAGTTTAATAACTGCTATGACAATAGTCATCGGAACGCAGCTAAAAGAGTTTTACGTTACCTAAAAGGAACCATTAATTTAGGAATATCTTACACGAAGGAAAATAGTAAATTGACTGCATATGTTGATTCTGACTGGGGAAACTGTACAACGGATAGAAAATCTTTCACCGGATATGCTTTCCTACTTGGTGGTGGAGCGATTTTATGGGACTCAAGAAAACAACGAACCGTAGCTCTTTCCTCAACAGTGATGAAATTAAAGAAATTATGTATCTAAGAAAGATGTTTGCCGAAATAGGTTTGGAAAAACATAGTGACATTGTTGAGTTTCTTGATAATGCGGGTGCTATTAAACTTACACAAAACCAAGTATTTCATGCCCGAAGTAAACATATCGATACAAGATACCATTTTATTCGAGATGAATTAAACCACGGAAGTGTTAAGCTGGAACATGTTTCAACGGATAACATGGTAGCAGATGTATTGACCAAATCACTCACCAAAGTGAGACACGAAGCTTGCGTTAAAAACTTGAAGATGTGTTCATATTAAGGGAGCGTGTTGGAGAAGTAATATTCACCGTGTCCTTAAGACATGACTGTTGTTTGATATTTCATGTCATTTTTAGGTTAATGTTATGTTATGTCGATGTAATTAAAAAGTCTTACATTTGTCATCTCTGCTATTCTTTAAAGTCTTTATTCCACTAACTTAGAAAAGCTCTGCCATATAGAAAATCTAATAAAATGTTTACGGTCCAACCTAAAGAAATACTCAATTCTGGTTTTACCAAAGATAATTCTGGTTTTACCAAAGATGTATGAAATATACACATACATTTTTGGTTTTACCGAAAAATCTGTTTTTTTACAAGTTGTTTTATAAGAATGTAGTATGTATCCTAATACAGCATTTTTTTTTGTAAAATTTTAAAAGGGAAGATCTACATAATTATTTACACATTTCAGTAGATATATAGAATATTTTCTTACTTTTACTGGTGGTGGTGCTGCTTTTTTTGGGCTGTTGCTGTTCTCCTCACTTTCTTCCCCAGACATGCCTCCCAAATCTGTAACTTTCCTCCTTCTGAACTGGCCCATGGCTTCCTCTTCTTTCTCAACATCAATCAAGTCATCATCCTGCAGAATTTTAACAAAATTTTGATACCACATTGATATTCTAAGTAGCAGTCGAGCAGTCTAAGGAGCTGAGAGTAGATATAGTAGAAGTGGAATTACGCAAAATATTGACACAAATTAAGTAAATTGTCAAAACATGTAAAGTATCGTTCATACTCGTCTTAGTATTTGTTTTAAATATTTTGAAAAAAATTTAATTTTTACCTTAAGTAACCTTGCTCTTATGAGCTTAGTCAAAGCTACACCCCTCTCTCAACGAAACTCAATTTGGATATTGAAAAAATTATGTACCAATTATGTACTAAATTAGTCGCATTTTAAAAAATGTTGTACTTAATGAATAACATTCGTATATATATATTCCTATTTAAAAGGGGCGGGGGTGTGGCTTGGCGCTAAGCTGCTCCCCCCCATGGTTAGGAGATAGATTTATTGAAAGTTGATATGTCATATTTTTGTACTAATTATGTACTCTTAAAGAAGGGTACTTTTACAAAATCAATGAATAGCGAGTGCGAAATCCGGATTTACGGTTACCATTACCTTTTTTGAGGGAAAGCTCGCTATTCATTAATTTTGTTATTTATTCAGCCTGGCTAAATCCTTTTTTAAAGTGTACTTTTAGTTTACAAAAACTATCGGTTCCTAAGATTTTTGTTTGTTTGTTATGGGGTGTGTAGCTTGATATCAAGGTACACCCCCTTCTGCTTATGAAAGGTATTCGACCAAAAGTGACTATGCCAGAATTTTGTTCTTATATATATAATAACTCCATTTTTTTTGTTTTTATGGGGTGTGTAGCTTGATATCAAGGCACACCCCCCTTTGCCTAGGAAAGAGATTTGCCATATAATTTGCTGCTAATTATGTACTAATTTCGTCCCCTTCTATAAAATTGTCTACTATCTGCCTAGGAAAGAGATTTGAAAAAGTAATTATACCATAATTTGCTACTAATTATGTACTAATTTACAACATCCAAATTGAGTTTCGTTGAGGAGGGGTGTAGCTTGACTGAGCTGCTCTTATATCCTCCTTCCACAAAACTTATTATACACTTAAAGTTGCACAAATAGAATGTGCTTAATCGTAATCACTCTTACCTATCTCTACGGCCCCCCTTGCAGTATTCGTAAGGAGCTAGCGTATCCTAACCATTTTGTTATCTGTGGGTTTTCATAAACGCCTGATCCACTGTTTCTATTTTCCATTCTATTTTCATCTCACTTTTTTCGACAAGAAAGGAAATAGAAGTGAGCGGCATGAAGTAAAACTGTGCATCAAGCACTGAACAAGAATTGGTTTGGTTACATCGTACGTTTTGCACAACTTTTTTTAAAGGACGCTTTCACAAACGCATCAAAGATACGCTAACAACAATGAATCAAAAATAGCCAAATTTAAGTTTCAATTTTTTTAATTAAAAAAAAACAGAAAATTTTAAGTTTGTTGTGAATTTATGGCGCTTACTGTCAAAGTTCCAACTTTTCTTAGAACATATTAAGAGTAATGGAAGGTTTACCCCAACTTTTTATATTGATAATTCGTAACCTAAACAAAATTTTGTGGCTTTATGATTTTTTTAGCAAATGTTTCACTCACAGAGCAGTAATGATTATTAAATATATTTGAAATTTCTTTGTTATCTAATATTATAGTGTCATTGTATATAACTTGTTTAATTTTTGAGGTTTTGAGGTTTTTGACTTTTATTACAAATTTTATGGACCGAGTCCCATAACTGTTTTTTGTTTTGTTGGTTATTGATTAAACTTTCAAAATACATTTTACATATTTTGTAATTTTGTTTTAATGTTAAATTGTTTGGAAAAGCTTGTATATTATGGTACAGTTTGCTAGCAGTCAAAATGAGCAAGACAAGGGTTTTTTATATCATCATTAAATGCTAATTATAGGCTAATTAAGGGCCCTATTCCCAAATTTAGGGCTCTTCTGGTTTTCGAAATATGTGCTGCACTGCTAGTTAGGTACCTAAAAAAGTTAGCAGTCCAAATGATTTACATTAGCACAATCAAGTTTTTAGTAATTCTATCATATTCTAAACATTATCGACTAATTAAAGACCCTATTTTCAAAATAATTTTTTAAAGATTTTTCCTTTTTTTAAAACCCTTTTTGCACTGCTAGCTAGCGTTAGCAGTACTCATGACAGAAAATGGTGTGCACTTCTATATAGCCAAAAAACTTAGCAGTGGACATGATTTTCATTAATTTAGGATTTAAAAATTTGGGAATGGGGCCTTGAATTATCACATAATTTCTAGGTAAAGAAATTCTCTTTAAAATATCTTTTTTTTTTAATTTTCTTTCATAAGCAGTAAAATAAGTTTTTAAAAAAATCTTAAAAATTTAGTTTTGAAAACTTTTTTTAACCCATAATGTTTACAACGTGATACAATTACTAAAAACTTTATTTTGTTAATGTAAATGATTTGGAATGCCAACTTTTTTAGTTAGCTAGCAGTACAGACCATATCTCGAAAACCAAAAAAAAAAACCCTAAGTTTGGCAATAAAGGCTCTTAATTATCCTTTAATGATGAGATAAAAAACCCTTGCACTACTAGCTTTAAGGACGTAAGGCTCTTAATTATCCTTTAATGATGAGATAAAAAACCCTTGCACTACTAGCTTTAAGGACGTACATGAACAAAAATAGGTACTAGGACGAGTATCGTATTCGACACATATTACACTAATTATATAAATCACCCCTGTAGAGCAAAGGTGCCAAGCGCCAGTCAAAATTTGTGCATTTTTAGGCTTTCAACCTTTATGCTTTATGCGCTTTTTTCCAATGGGTTTTTTTAGTGGCGTAGCCAGGGGGTGGGGGTAGGGGTTAACCCCCCCCCCCCCAGGAGGTCCAATCCAATCTACAATAAGTTAATCATGATCAAGGGTCCCAGGAAGAACTATACCTCCCCATTTTTTTGACCCTTTACTCCGGTTTGTGACGTATGTTTGGTGTGATATCTTAAATTTAAAAAAATTTTACCGGCGGTGCGATGACGTCATTAATTTTAACACCAATTCTTAGTATAATTTTTCTTAAAATTTTCATCTGAGGCGCATTTATGATTTGGCAACAAATCTATATATATATATACCAGCGCATCTTGGCATCTAATCTACTTTTCCAAAAATATTTTACAAAAAACCTAAGAGATCAAAATTTCTAAAGAATTTTTTGTTATTTTTGTCAAAGTTTTCGCTTGCGGCGCTATACCAATATTAAATATTGTTACAATTTTGTTTAATTTTAGGCAATTTTTTTGTCAACAACATTTTAAACGTGTAAAAAATAGCATTTTAGTGTAATTTTTTCAAAATTTTTGCCTGCTGCGCATTTAAGGGTTGATTTTAAAACAAATGTGCAAATGCGACTACATGAGACTTGCTTTTAAAAATAACTATTTTGTTTCCTATACACTAACGCAACCACTATTAAACTGTCCCCCTCCCCTCCCTACCTACCTAATTTTTAAAAATTTGCCATAGTTGATTTTTATTAAATGATGAAACCCACCCAGATTCGATTTCTGGCTACGCCACTGGTTTTTTGGTGCTTGCCACCTTATATGCGGCGATATGATAGGGACCACTGTCTTCTTCAACGGGAAGCAACGAACATTTGTTTTTAATTGCTTTTTATTTATTTTTTTAAAGCTTAAGGTCAACTTATAACGCTATACTAATATATGCATCAGCATGAACTGAAACATACCCATTCTCACATTTTATTTTTTAATTTAGAGTCGGGAATGTAGGAAAGCGTAGTAGTCCGGTAACAGTTTAGCTGTATTACGAACCTGTTCTGGCCAAGGGGAAACCTACATTTGGTCAACTTGGCTAGTGTCTGATTTGACTTTTTCCCGTTTTCCTCACGTCCCACATTTTTTTAAGTAACGATTCTTACAATGAACTGAATTTACACTGTCCGTTTTGATGATTGCATTTTTATAAATTTGGGCTGTGTCTATTGTTACGACAGTTGAATTAGAATTACGACAGTTGAATTAGAATTGCGACAGCCGTTTTTGGCTACGTTAGTTAGCACTTTTTTGTATTGGGTTGGTATTTCTGGGGTTGTGTTGTGCTAAAATCCCAGCAAACATAGTTGACGCGGGCCGATGTCGGACGTATGTCAGTCGCCGCAGCCCTCGACATCGCACGACGTCAGTAACTGATATCGGGCCATCAAAATACCTTTCCAAACTTTACAGACATCTGTATGAACTCTGATACAACTCCGGAGTTACTAAAAATTATAAAAAACTTAAAAAACAAAAAAGTGCGGGAGTTGGCTTTATAAAATGTTGTGCTTCGGAATTATGCACCATTATAGATTACTCTTTAAAATATGGAATTTTTCCTGATAAACTTAAGGAAGCTTTAGACATAGATCCAAAACTATATATACATACCGATAAGATTATTACAGGGTAATTCACCATATTTTCCACCCCCCCCCTTATATGCCTTATTATTAGAGCTGAAAAAAGTTTTATGTGAAGTTGCATTTTTTGTAAACTAACTAAAAAAACTAACTTTCAAATTTTGACATTAACTTCTTTATTTCAAAAAGAACACCCTGTATATTGTTTTTAATTTAAAATGGCCTTTTTTTTCTTCATTCCAAAAATATATACTATGTTGGATTTATCTTGAATGGTTCTCGAGTAAAAGAAAAAAATACTTTCTCATAAGATTATGATGTGTTGAACAAAGAACCGCCGAAACTATGTTTACTGGTCTAAAACATTGTACCTACTTAAGGGAAAGTATTTTTCTTTTTATTATTATTATTATAGATTCAACATATTATATATTTTTGAAATCAGGAAAAAAATATACAGGGTGTTATATTTAAAATAAAGACATTAATGTCAAAATTTGACAGTTGCGATGACAGCTGCACTTGAAAGTTTACAGAAAATTATGCAACTTCTGTTAACATTTTTTTCCAGCTTTAATATAAGGGAGATAATGGAGGGTGGGAAGTATGGTGAATCACTCTGTACCATTTTATCAAAAATTTTCGAATCTGCAATGTGCAACCGCCTTCTAGACTTTTTTTAGAGAAAAGACTTCTAAATAAAGCACCAGTACGGATTTATGAAAGTAAAATTAATAGACACAGCAACACTAGGAGCTTAGTGTATCAGTCTGAAAAGGAATGGGCGAGGGAATGGGGTTAGATTGGAGTCTACTAAGGGAGAAATAACCCAGAGGGAATTCCGCAGGGGAGTGTGATTGGATTGAGGGGTGAACAAGGTGGGTGTACAAAATTCTTGGCAGAACCTAGGTTTTAGATTAGGCAAAACCAAAACTATAGGTTCTATCGGGTGCCAACTGAAAAAGATATATATTTTTTGACAGAAAGTGTAAAAAATTTGGGTATTTTATTTGTTTCGTAAATCAAAGATCTACCATATGTTAGAAAAAATTTAACCAAAATTCGGGAAACCGAAACAAAAAAAAATTCCCCTCAAGAATCCTAACCTCAAACTGTAAGTAGCATTTTACTTTAACATGAGTAGTAGCAGCGGGGGTCGGCCCCCCGACAAAATTTTATTAACCTACTCGCCTTATCTTATGTAATTTTAGAAAGCACCAATGAAAACATAGGAAACCTTCATCCAATTTCACTTGGGAAAAAATTGAAAAAGGAAAACATACTTGATGTAATACGCATGAATAAAAAGGGCAAGAATAGGGTCGCGATTGAATTTCTCAATTATGATACAGCCAATAGTTTCCTTAAACACCCGATGCTTAGTAAAGAGAAATTGAAAGCGTTTATCCCGGCAGCACTAGCTTCTTGTAAAGGTATAGCGTTTGACGTGTGGAATGAATTGACGGACGAGGAAATATTAGCCGAAGCGAAAGCCTCTTTTCCAATAGTGGAAATAAGAAGACTAAAAAGGAAGGATGATAAGGGGGAATTAATTAATACAGACTCGGTAATCTTTACTTTCCAAGGAACTAAGGTACCAAAACACGTTTATTTACATTATTATGAATGTAAGCTGAATTTATTCATACCTAATCCAATACAATGTGGTAATTGTTGGAGGTTTGGACATCCCAAATCGCAATGTAAGAGTAAATGTAGATGCTCTAGATGTGGAGGTGAGCACGAGAGGGAAATATGTACAGAAGAAATAATAAAGTGCATCTATTGTGAGTTGAATCATGAATGCAATAAAAAATGTGCCGAATATAAAAAGCAGAAGGAGATAAGGAGAATAATGACGGAGTCAAGACTCACATACTTTGAGGCAAGAAAGAGCTATAACATTCTTAAAGGAATAGATATAGATAACACCGAGATAATGAATACGAATAGGAGTTTACCGAGGGAATCGACATAGGACTTCCCAACTCTAAAAATACGGGAAAGTCAATATATTGAGCAAAAGATGCCACAATTCACCAGAAGCAATGTATTCTACGCAAATGTGACTAAAAAGCTAAAAACCCCAGCATCTCCAATATCCCCGGGGTATGATAGACGAGCACATGTGAAACAACTATTCATCAGCGCGTGTAAAACGCCAACGCAACCAATTACGGAAAAATATACATCTACACCAGTAGAATTAAGTCAATTTGTTAACACGCTCTTGGACAAGACAAATCTAACCAAAGAGGAAAAAAATAAAGTGATAAAAGAAATAGAGGACTCACAAGCAACAATAAATGATTCACAAGCAACAAACAACATGGAAACGGAAAAAACTGCAGCGAAACCGAAAGATCTTCGTTTTCAGGGGGAGAATAACCTTCCCCGAGCCAAAAAAAAAAAGAAAACAAAAACAAACAAACAAAACACAAAACAAAGAGAAAAACTAAATAAAAGAGCGGTTTAACAAAAGGAGTGATAAAAAAAAGTTGTGGATGGCGAACACAAAAATTAAGGCTATTCAATGGAATATAGCAGGAATAAAAAGTAGAAAAGAGGAGCTTTACCATTTAATTGAACAGGAAAAGCCAGATCTGGTTCTTATAAATGAAACTAATTTAAAGCAAGAAGATAAGTTTTATTTAAAATACTTTTCAATAGTCAAGATAAGCCAAATGGAAGAGGGGGCATAGCTACTCTAATCAGTCAGAACGTTAAGTTTAGAATAGTGCAACATAGTTTAAATTTACCAGAGTCGATGCACATAATAGTAGTAGAAATTATGGGGATCAAATTTATAAATGCATATTGCTCGCCAGGGACTATAATAGAACAGAATAAAATAGAAGAGTTGTTCAGTTTCGAAGAGGAAAATTATGTTCTGATGGGTGACCTGAATGGACAGAATGAAATATAGGGCTCAGGAAGGAAGAATGCAACGGGTAATAAGATATACAGGGCGTCACAAGCTAATAATAAAATTATCATAAATGACGGTAATCCAACAAAAATAACCACACCAGATCAAAGCAAAAGTTGTCCAGATGTGACAGTGATTAGCCCAGACCTTAGCCTTTTTTCAGAATGGAAGGTTTACCAGGATGCGTATGGTAGCGATCATTATCCAACTATATTGAACAAGCTAATAATAAAATTATCATAAATGACGGTAATCCAACAAAAATAACCACACCAGATCAAAGCAAAAGTTGTCCAGATGTGACAGTGATTAGCCCAGACCTTAGCCTTTTTTCAGAATGGAAGGTTTACCAGGATGCGTATGGTAGCGATCATTATCCAACTATATTGAATTTGAATTTAAATAGGAACTTTTACAGGCCTAACCAACTTCAACCCACTTTAACAAGATGGAATATGAAAAATCCGAATTGGACTAAATATAAAAATAGCCTAAGCGATAAAGAACCAGAATGTTGGGAGGATCTAAAAAAGGACATGTATTAAGCGGCTGAAAAAAATTTCCCGGTAACGAAAGTAACTAGTAACAAGAATAAATTTTTAGAGAAACCGAAATGGTGGAATCAGGCATCTGAGCAAGCAACAGAAAAAAGGAGAGAAGCGCTGAGAAGGTATAAGGACCTAATGAATCTAGATAACTTTATGAAATATAAACGGAAAGCAGCTCAAGCAAAAAAATACTTAAAAGAATAAAAAAGGAGAGTTTTACTGCCTTTACGGAATGTTTAAATAGAAATTCTTCACTTAAGATGATGAATTGCACCCCCATATGTGGAAGAAAGTAATAATGTATTGAGTATCAATCAAAATTTCCAGATTAAAGAGATTACCATAAATGAGGTTAAAATGATTTTATCAAACAAGAAGGATACAACTCCAGGGAAAGACAATCTAACCTTTAGTATGTTTAAGCATCTTACAGATCCCAAGCTGAATTTTTTGGTAAGCTTTTTTAATAAAATTTTAAACAACCAGGTCAATATCCCGGAGAACTGGAAAGAATACATCATAATTCCAATCCTGAAACCAGGAAAGGATTCCTCAATAGCAAAAAATTACAGACCCATAGCACTAACGAATACGGCAATGAAGTTATTTGAAATAGTTATTAAACAAAGAATAGAGTTTTATATGGAAAGTAATAACTTATATCAAGAGGAACAGTATGGGTTCAGAAAAGGCAGAGGTACGACAGAATGCATAGTTGGTTTAGCAAACGAAATATACTCAGCCTTCTCTCGTAACAAATTCACCATATGTATCTTCATAGATATAACAGCAGCTTATGATAATGTGGATTTAAAGAAATTGTTGGAAAGCCTCCAGAATGCAGGTATAAAAAATTATTTGGTTAATGCTATTTACATGAGTATAAAGGATAGAAAGACTTTTATAAGATCACCAGATACAGGAAGATTAGTCCACAAACAAGTAGTACAGGATTAAAACAGGAATCTCCGTTGAGCCCGGACCTGTTTAATATATACACTAGATCATTGAAAGATGTTTTGGTAAACGACACTAAATTTAAGCAATTTGCAGATGATATTGTGCTGCACATATCGGGGGACAATTTCCAGATATGTTTTAATAAATTACAAAGAACTTTAAACAATTTAGAAAGGTGGCTAAATGCGTATAATTTCAAAATTTTATATACAAAAACGAAAGCAATGGTATTTAGCATCAGAAAAATACATAAAACTGCCAACCTAACAATAGGAAAAAATTACAATATAGAATGGGTCAAGAATTACAAATATCGGGGCATTATAATGGACGAGAAAATAAGGTGGACAGACAACATCCAAAGGGTACGCAAAAAGGCAGATAAAGGTATAAATGTTATGCAGGCTATATCGAGAACATGGTGGGGAGCAGATCCAAAGATATTAAATAATATATATAAAGGACTGGTCTTTTCACATCTGGAGTATGGAGTACTAGCAATCTACCATACAACTAAAAAGAATTTTAATTTAAAGCCTTAAGAACCATAATTGGAGCCATGAGAAGTTCACCAACCAATGCTTTGCTGGCTGAAACAGGAGAAATGCCCTTCGGAATGAGACGGAAGCTACTAGCAGCAAAATTTGTATTATGAGTTGCCAAGGTTTTGGAGTAATAAAAAATCCCCTGATATACTGGAGGGTCTGGAAATAGTATTACAATACATAGAGAATATGCAAACTTATCGTAAACTCCCTTGCTATGAGTATGAGTATGTTACTAACATAAATAATTTGAGCTTCATTGATTCTAAAATCCAAAAGAAAGATGGGATGGCAAATAAAGAGTTCTTAAAATTTATGGAGGAGTACAGGATGTATACTCTACTTTTCACAGATGCTTCGGTGGAACTAAATTCTGTTAGTTGTGGTATTTACTGCTCCGAATTTAATATTAGAATGGCAAAAAAACTGAATAACTTAACCAACATATGCACAGCAGAAGTGATGGCAATGCATTATGCAATTCTGGAAATTAAAAAAATTAAGAATAGGGAGAAATTCTTGAGTTTGGCAGATTCAAAAAGTGCTTTACAGAAAATCTGCAAAATGGGAATAGATACGAAAACTGATCAGCTTATCATGGAAATTATATGATATAGTAGACCAGCTAGCAAATGAGGGAAGAATGTCGAACCATTTAGTTATTAACAAAATACATTATACGGACCTTTTTATGTATTATAAGAATAATATCCATATGCAGTGGCAGGAGGTTTATGAAAATCTATGTGTACAAAAAGGTGCCAGATATAGAAAGGTGGTCGGTAAACTACAACTAAAGCCATGGTATAATAACACAAAATATAGCAGTAGAAAAAACATAACTATGATTTGTAGAATGAGAATAGGACACTGTTGCACTCCACAGCATCTTAATAGGATCAATATCTTAGCTAATCCAAATTGTGCATGTGCAAAAAAGCTATACTTAGAATTATCTAAGCTGACAAGAAATCCTATAAATATGGACAATAGTCTGGCTAAACCAAATTCTGAGATGTTGAAAAAGGTAATGAAATTTATTAATGAACGTAATCTAAAACTTTAGAAAGAGATTAGTTTCAAAAATGCTTGCTTTTGCAATAAAATTAAACTAATGCTTTTTGCTTTATAAGTTCTTCATGTATGATAGTTAGCTAAGGCCTAATATAAATGTTACTTACAGTCCCTCTTCCCAGGCGCATAACCTAGACCTGATACGCCTCTGGTCAAATCCCTTTTTATCCTTCTTTTTTATAAAACTTTAAAAAAAATAAAATAGAAATTAAATTGTATTACAGTTTGGATGGTATAGGTCTATCCTAGACGTGAGCTATCAACTCATACGCCCAAGCTTAATTAATATTTGGATGCAGGAGCTCATGGCGCGAAGTCCATTGTAAACAGAAGAATCAGAATCAAACAACAACAATGTCTTTAATTAAAGTTTTCTCGTAACCTCAAAAAAGATCGCTGATACCGGGTCCGTACTGGGATTCCAACGTTTGTTTGAAGCAAATAATGTCTTTATGATAGCAAAAAATTTATTAGAACTTGCACGCAGCTCAAGAATGGTTTAATAATAATAATTTTCTTCTTTTAAGCACTGATAAATCAGTCTTTATAAACTTTCATTCTTAACAGTCATCAAATTCACAACCCAGAACTATAAAAATGTTTTCACAAAACATCCAACTTCAACTATGTGATTGGGAATGTTTTGTAATTTTGTGAAATGCCATATATGCGTAAATAAAATTTCAATTTTCAATAAAATTTCTAGGCCTATTCACAGATCACAACTTAAAGTGAAATGTTCACATAATGTAATGTCACTTTTATTCAAATTTTTAAATCGTATTTTAATTAACAATATACCGGGTGGGCCATAAAAAACCGGACAAAATGTTTTCCGTTATAACTTTCGAACCATACCGCCGATTTTAATGCAATAAACTACCATTTGAAGGGAATTGAGCAAGACTTTGAGTAACAATATTTTTTTGTCCGCCATCTTAAAATCTAAGATGGCGGAAAGAAACAAACTTTACCCTTCAAAGAGCCACGTTTATTTTTATGTTACGGAAGATTTTTGGATTTTTTTATGAACTCGTAAAAAAGCCACGCAGAACGAGGGTATGAATCATTAAAATCGGTTAAGTGGTTCCCAAAAAAATTAAAAAAATTTCCATCAGTGTTTTACGGATTATGCGATTGCCGTCTCAATTATGTCTGCATACATTTTCTCATAAATTTATTATTAGAAAACCGATTTCAATGAAATGAAAGGCATCATGGTGAAAATCGATTTTTTTTTAACCACTGAATTGAAGAGGTTCGTTTATTCATATTTTCTGAAAACTTTTTAATTTTTTTTTATTCGTAGCAAAGTTCTGCTTTCCATCACATTTTTCCAGATTATACCTTCTCAATTCCGTCTGCATTAATTTCCTCATAAATTCATCATTACTGAACCGATTTTAATTTAATAAAAAGCATTATGACGTTGATCGATTGAACTTTAAAGACCACTATTGAAATTTGTCGTAATTTGTAAAGCCAACATTGCGGACAAAATCAAATTTGATCCCTCAAAATCGCTCGATTATTGTTATGTTTCGAGAATCTTTTTGACATTTTTAAATTCGTAAAAAAGCTCTGTCTCCGCCGCGTATAACTAGCATTTTTTTTGCTTTGCGGTTGCTACCATGATGCTTTGTATTTCATTAAAATCGGTTTAGTAATAATAATTTTATAAAGAAAAGAATGCAGAGATGCAAGAGTCTAAAATGCAAACAATCGTTAAAGAAAACACTGATATCTTAAGAACTACTAAGGCAATTTTCGTTATGCATAGCGCGGGGCGTGAAAAACCTAAAAAATTAATATAAATTCAAAAAAAGGTAAAAAAATTACTCGCAACAAAAAAAAGAGCGGCTTTTTTAAATGGCGATCTTTAAAGAGAAATCGATTCTTACTATGATGTTTTTTATTTTATCAAAATCAGTTCAGTAACAATGAGTTTATTAGGAACAATGGTTAAAACAAAAATTAATTTTTTGAGAACCATTAAACAGATTTTAATGATTCGTACCTAGCTATGCGGGCAATTTTAGGTTCTTGAAACCTAAGAATAATCTAGCTTCTTTGAAGAGATAAATTTAATTGTGTCTTGGGTTGCAATATGGCGACAAATTTCGATAGTGATCTTTTAAGAGTTTTTTATCTTTGCCATAATGCTTTTTATTTTATTGAAATCGGTTGAGTATCAATTTGAGAAGGCAATCGTATAATCTGGAAAACAGTGGTGAAAACAAAAATTAATTTTTGGAGAACCACCAAACCGATTTTGATGATTTATACCTCGTTGTGCGTGTCGAAAGTAGAACTTTTGAATAAATTAAAAAAATATTTAAAAATTCACAGAACATATAAATAAACGAGCCTCTTTAAAGGGGCAAGTTTGGTTTTGTCCGCCATCTTGGATTTCAAGATGGCGACAAATTTCAATAGTAGTAGTTAAAGAACAATCGATTTTCGTCATGAGGCTTTTTATTTAATCAAAATCGGTTTAGTAATAATGAATATATGAGAAAATGTATGCAGACAGAATTGAGACGGCAGCATAATCCGTAAAACAATGATTGAAGATTTTTTATTTTTTTTTGGGAACCACTTAACCGATTTTAATGATTCGTACTTCGTTCTGCGTGGCAGAAACGTGACAAACCTAAAAAATTAATATAAATTCAAGAAAAGGTAAAAAAATTACTCGCAACAAAAAAAAGAGCGGCTTTTTTAAATGGCGATCTTTAAAGAGAAATCGATTCTTACTATGATGTTTTTTATTTTATCAAAATCAGTTCAGTAATAATGAGTTTATTGGGAACAATGGTTAAAACAAAAATTAATTTTTTGAGAACCATTAAACAGATTTTAATGATTTGCACCTAGCTATGCGGGCAATTTTAGGTTCTTGAAACCTAAGAATAATCTAGCTTCTTTGAAGAGATAAATTTAATTGTGTCTTGGGTTGCAATATGGCGACAAATTTCGATAGTGATCTTTTAAGAGTTTTTGATCTTTACCATGATGCTTTTTATTTTATTGAAATCGGTTGAGTATCAATTTGAGAAGGCAATCGTATAATCTGCAAAACAGTGGTGAAAACAAAAATTAATTTTTGGAGAACCACCAAACCGATTTTGATGATTTATACCTCGTTGTGCGTGTCGAAAGTAGAACTTTTGAATAAATTAAAAAAATATTTAAAAATTCACAGAACATATAAATAAACGAGCCTCTTTAAAGGGGCAAGTTTGGTTTTGTCCGCCATCTTGGATTTCAAGATGGCGAGAAATTTCAATAGTAGTAGTTAAAGAACAATCGATTTTCACAAACAAAAGCTTTTTTACGACTTTATAGAAAAGTCCAAATAATATCAGTAAAATAAGAATAAACGAAGCTCTTTGAAGGGGAAAGTTTGTTTCGGTCCGCCATCTGAAAAGAACAGTTTGTTGCGTTAAAATCGGTGGTATCGTTTAAAAGTTATAACGGAAAACATTTTGTCCGGTTTTTTATGGCCCACCCGGTAATATGTAAGTCTGTTTTCTACGTTGTTTGTGTTTCATCTTAAATTTGAACCTATATTATTATGAACTTACTTTCAAGCACCTAATTTGAAAAAAGGATTTTATTAGAATTATTTTAACTACCTACCAGTTATAGCTAGTAGCTAACATTAGTTTGTATACTATATAACTGTGATCACATTTAATTTGGTGATAAGTATACTCTAACATTTATTTTTATTTTTTTCGCCATTTTTCATCTCAAATTTAACAAACCAATACTGGGCACATTATCTTACATATTTTAGTAGCTTAATAATGTTAGCATTTAAGTAATTACTAGGTTAATTAAATTTGTAATTTTGTATGCTGACTTGTTGCGAAAGTATATAAAACAACAATAAAGATATTGACAAACTTTCAGACAACTCAGCAGTAAATGCTATAACTTTCGAGTATTAAAATAGTCTTAGTTGGTCTAGGTTGGATGGGGTCAAAAAACACCATAAATTCCTTGTTTCCAATGCCGACCTTTCGACTTTTTATAGAGTCATCATCAGGGCACTTTACAAGGCTCAAAACAAAAACGCCACAAGAATTAGCAAGTGGCGTTATACTTAGAATACCTTGCGCAGATTGCAATGGTGTTTACCTTGGGCAGACTGGAAGGTATTTGAAGATCAGAATGTCTGAACATGAAAGGAGTATAAGACCACATAATCTATTTAATACTCTGGTTAAAAAAACAGGCCTTAGCGAACACAGCTTTAATTCGCTTCATAAGTTTAACTTTAATGAAATCAAAATAACCGCACATCAAAAAAACAGGCAAAAACGTAATTTTCAGAAAATGATACATATACAGAAATAAAGATGCTGACAACCTTAGTACAGCTTATTTCCATCTAATTAACAGACAGCAACTTCTCCTCTATTCCTATTTTGTTAGCTTTTCGGTTTTGTTTTTCCCTGAACTAAAATTATAACCTATAATTTTGAAGGACCTTGTATAATGACTATTGTGCGACCTCGTAGTTAAAAAAACACCAACAAATAAAAAATAATAAATAATAATAAAAAAACAAATTCTATACATTTAAGATTAAGGGACTGCTCACTGGAACGACTGTAAAAATTGTTTTATTACTTCATGTACCATTTGTTGTTGTATTTTTTTGAGAAATTAATTAATAAAAAAATAATGGTACTAATAGGCATCTTGACTAAGTTGAATAATAGAACAAATCCCATCGTTACATTTACATGATGACTAAAGAAATGTAATTTTCCGGTGAGTACCTACATAGGGTTGTAATAGCGTCTTTCTTCATTTTATATTTTTAAAAAGAAAAACGAGTTTGTTTGTTTGGTTTTTTAAATTTTAACTATTAAAATACTACCTAGACCAAACAGCTCTATATACTGTCCGTTTACTATGCCATCTTTCACTCAGAATTGCGCTTATGTTATACTTTTTTGAGGAAAAGCTGGAGTTCATAGATATCCATTTATTTCGCAAAAGTGTGTACTATTCAAATCAAATCAAATCAAATTTTTTTTTATTTCAGCTAATAAAAAGTTTACAAAAAAACAAACAAAATTAAACTAGAAGCACAATGAATTTGAAAATTTGTGTGTGCTTCTATTCAAATTACTATACTATATATAAGAATAATAAGACAAAGATCAAGATTAATTAATTACCTACTTAATTAATAATAGATAGTGGCAGTCAAAGGAATATTCTATCAATGTCAAAACTCAGAATCCAGGGTTTTAGTTTCTTTTTGATTTTAACATATTTTTTATTTTTGAAGTCTGGTGGTAGAGAGTTATAGATTTTAGGAATGTGACTGTGTTTATTTTAATTTTCTTTTGGCTTATTATTCTAATAACAGTTTTAGTGTACAGTTGATGCAATTGAAGCACATCAGCCTCTTTAAATAAAAGCTCTTATTTTTAAAAAGACATGTTTTTAATATTGATTTTCGGGTTACAATGAGAGATGAAATAACATTTTTATGAGCTGCTCCCCAACCAAAAATACCATAGTTAAGGATGGATTCAATAAGGGCCACATAAACACTCAGTATCGACTTTTTTGATAATGATTGGCGTAGTAAGTACAATTTGTACAGCTGGGTCCTTTAAATTTTAGGACGACTCTTAAAGCAGTTTTTTCTGGAATTTGAGCAGTGTATTTTATTTTATTTCAATTTAATGTCAGTCAAATTATAGTGTCATTCTACTTCAAAAATTTATTTTCAACGTCAAAATCCAGTCACATAAAATTCTTAAATTTAGTCAAGAAACTCAGATCATGGCCCCACACACGACGAAGGAATTGAGAGCACGGATTGTAACGAAGCTGGAGGACGGGTGGTCTCTTGCAGCTGTGGCAGAACATTTCAATCTCAACCGGAATACTGTATTCTTGATTAACAAAAGGTGTAGGGAAGAAAGAACACTAGAGAGGAGAGGAGGATCAGGCAGACCCGCAGTTTCCAGCCAGGATGAAGATGCAGGTCTTATTCAAAGACTCGCAGAGGACCCTTTTTTAACAGCAAAACAAGCAAGGATTTTGTCTCAGTTCCCAGGATGCAAGACAACTGCTTTCAGAAGGATAAAGAGATCACACTTAAATTGCCGTGTTGAAGCTACTAAAACTGAGGTCGCTTGCTTTTTGCTCTGAATTATATCAAAGATTTTTGGAACCGCGTGATTTTTACGGATGAAAAAACCTTTCAGTCATCAAAGAAAGGCAAAATTAGAGTGTATAGGCCAGATAACGCCAGATTCAATCCACAGTATGTGAGTCACTACCGAGCAGCTGGTCATTTTAGTGTGAATGTATGGGAATGGATGTCAGCGAGAGGATTGGGGGGTTATATGGAGAATTGACGGAAGATTTGTGGGACAAACCTATTTAGAGATATTGGACAATGTCATGCTGCCAAGTGTGGAACAGGTTTTTCCAGAAAACAATTTTATATATAAACAAGATAATTGTCCAGTTCATACCGCGAACATCATAACAAGGTGGCTACAAGAAAATAACGTTGAATTGCTTCCTTGGGCAAATTACAGCCCAGATATGAACCCAATAGAAAATGTTTGTAGTGTTATTGTATACAGACTTCAACAACGCAGGTTCTTGCCACAAAATGCGGAACATTTTTGGGAAGAAATCATGGAAAGACCTTGCAGGCCAAGAAAATTTCACGGTGTCTTTTTATGAATCAATGTTTCGCAGATTACAAAACGTTATCGAGGTAAACGGAGACACGACAAAATATTGATTTTTTTGTAGTTTTTTGTTATTATTATAACAAAGACATAGACACACTAAAAATGTATTTATTATTTTTGGTATAAAAGTCTTATAAATAAAGTAAACAAAATAAAAAAATAAAGAAGACCTTAGTGTAAGAAGTATAAGCAGTTCCTTTAAAGAAACATAGATCATCCTGTAGTTGTAAATAACCTACAAAATTTTTAATGTCAACTTAATAGTATAAACTGCTCACAATAATCAAACACTTTCTAAAGTCGTCCTAAAATTTAAAGGACCCAGCTGTACATTAATTTACGTATTTTCAGATTGACATAGGAAATATGGGCATCCCATTTTAACAAGTTATCAAAAAATACACCTAAGTATTTAATATTACTAACTGACACTGATAGCTGTGGATACAAAGGGAGTCTATTTCAGGTAGACTAGAATTATTCTTGGCAAAACACAAAAATTTAGTCTTATCACTATTAAGGGTTAACATGCTAAAGTCAAGCCAGCTCTTGATCAAACTAAGAATTTCTTTTGCTTCCATAAAAACCTGTTGCCAAGTATCACCTTTGATGATTATGCAAGTATCATCTGCAAAACAGATTAGATAGTCACCAAGCCCACCCACATATAGTGAAAACAGTAGAGGTCCAAGGACCATACCCTGCAGCACACCGTACTCCACCGGCCGAGGGGAACTCAGGACAAATCCAACCCTCACGCGCTGATCTCGGTCTTCCAAGAAGGAAGCCATCAACCTGTTGGGAGGTCCAGAGATGCCCCGCCGCTCCGCCCGCTCCAGTAGAACACGGTGTGACACTGTGTCGAAGGCAAAATCTAGGAAGATGCACATGCATTTTTTATTAGAATTAAAGCTTGTGACAATCTGGTCTGATACTTTTATTAGAGCATCCTCAGTACTGCAAGAATCTTTAAATCCAAACTGATTAATGGAAAGAGGACTATGTTCATTTAAATAGCTAGTGAGTCTTAGTTTCATGCATTTTTCAATGACCTTGGCGACACCACTAGTGAGAGCGACTGGCCTATAGTTTTGTACCATATCTTTAGGCCCAGATTTATGCAAAGGAATAATTATTGCGCTTTTTAGGATTTTTGGAAACACTAAGGATGACAATATTAAATTAGTCAAGTAGAGTAACAGATCAATTAGGTTTTTTATATTAGTTATAATTAGGTTATTTGAGATATTATCCATTACACTAGAGTTGCTTTTTTTTGTGTACTTGTGTGTACTATTAAAAATCTTGGGCCTAAAATATCTTAGGGAATCTTGTGAGGGACAGTTTAGAAGGAATAATCTCTTCACACTGCCAGAAATTTATTCTTTTGAGTGCCTAATTTTCCTATATATGGTATACTTTTTTAAGGAAAAGCTGGAGCTCTTGGAGATCCTTTTATTTTGAAAATGTGTACTAAAATACATCTTGTGACAGACAGTTTAAAGGAATAATCTCCTTACACTGTCAGAAATTAATGTATTTGAGTGCCTAATATTTATGCAAAAAACTTTTCCTATTTTATTCAATTTTTGCCACAACAAAAACACTATACTAAGTAAATTTAAACTTTCCAATACATAGGCTTAGCCTTGAAGAAGTGAGCCCTACCTATGTGTGACTAAAATTTTTTTAATCTGAATAAACACACAAAAAATGTTTACAAGAAGTTTATTTCAATACTTGGTTTTAATTTAACGATACACAATAAGTTTAGTTTTAGAACATAAAAATAAATAATATCTAAAATTATTCTGTAAGAATATGTGGGAGTCAGCCTGAGAGTCTGTAGAGGATCTGAGAGTGTCTATGGATCAGCATGAAAGTGTGGAAATGGTCGCCAAGTGTCTATTTTTTTAAAATAAACTTTTATATGTGTTGTTTTAAAATCTTGACTTGAGTGACTAAACTTTTTATATTGTATTATCCTTTTTAAAACAAACACAAAACTTTTAATATTCACTATTTTATTTTTATTTCATAGTTGTTTAATCTTAAGCTAACAAATTTTGTTTTTGAGAAGCAATTCTATAAACTGTATTTTAAACATTATATTGTAAGTCTTTTTGTGCATTCTAATTCTGATTCATCAACATTTTCGGCCGCCGGCCAATGTGGGGCCGCAGATCCTTTGCCGACGTGGCAAAATTCATCTCCGGAAAATATGAAAAATAAAATTATTATAGCTCTAATAATAGGTATGCATTTGTATTCATAAATTAAATTTAAACAACGCATTAGCGCACCTTATGGTACGTCCATGATGCAACTTAAAATATTTTTGTTAAATACCTCTTAAGATATTTTTACATATATGTTAAACTTCTTTAAGTAGCTAGGACCCGTTTTTTGGTAATTTTAAAGACTGTAAACAACTTTGATTAAAAGAAATTAATACCTTATTTCTTACAAACTTTACGCTTTAAACAAGTAAAATTTATGCCTTTTTTGGATAAAAATGATGAAATAAAAATCATATATGCACGAGACCACTCAAGATGAGAGACAGATGACAACAGAAAATTCGAAATTTTTATCAAAAAATGGCGTTAAATTAGTTGGATCATCATAAGTTTTCATTAAATGTAGACAAAACTACATTTGTTGACAGACACTAACCAACCAGATTTTACTACTTTAAAAATTGGAGATACAGCTTTTGAAATTTGAGAAGTAAAAAACAAGAAATACTTAGGAATAAAAATAGACAAAAATCTTCAGTGGCAAACATTTCAAAAAGAAACTAAATTAGATATAGACATGTGATTGTAGAAGTTACAAGGGCCTAGAAGAAAATGTTGTGGGCAAAATGGGTGTTACCAACAGAATATTACATGTAATACATCACTTTGGGGTTTCTCGATCCACTGAATTTAGTTTTGGAGTTAATAAATTGTTAGAAATAATCTAAGGAGCCAAGAGGCAAGTTTTAGAGGTAAACCGATATAATTTTTTTAAAGGGTTTGAGGACGTTCCCTATGCCAAGCATCTCTCTTTAGAACATCTTTTGGAACTGTGGTTAGAGCTTTTCTTAGGACGTAGAACATGACATACTTTTTAGGTCCAGGACTTTCACAACTTAAGAAGGAGTCATGTGTTATTATGAACGCATCTTAAATATCTTGAGTTCCTAAGGGTGTCATGGTGTCATTAAACAAATTTATAACAAGACCCAACCAAAATCACTCGAAAAACGTGATTGTAGATCAAGGGTATAGATAAAACTAGTTTTTGCAAATAACGTGACTATATGTTAAAAGCCTGTTGTTGGCAACATAAGTTTTGTACAAAATGCAAAAATTACTTAATAGAACATTATAATATATTTATGTCCATTTTATAAAATCACTTAGATATAAATTCCTGATCAAATATAATGATTGTTATTTTTATTTACAATCTCTAATTGTACAAAATTAATTATATTGGTAGTTATAACTTATAATTAGCAGGAAACACATACAGGTGCTTAGAACCTAAGTGATTTCTGATAATTATCTTCTTTTAGTTTAGTTTGTATCATTTAATTGCAACTATATTTATTGTAATTTTTATTATTATTGTAAATCATTAAATAATTATTGTATATCATTAAAGTAAATATAAATATAAAGTAAATATGTAGATATTTTGCATGGGAAATGTTACACAGGTATTTTATTTGATATATGGTTAGTTGTCATGTTACTCAGGTATTTTATTTGATATATGGTTAGTTGGCATGTGTCACACATAGAGCACATGGCGCATTCTGTCTGAGATGGTAGGGCCGATTTTAAATTCTTGGAGGATACTAAATCGGACTTTCGTTGAGCCTTGAAAATTATTTTTCATGTGCATGGCAAATGATCGGTGATGGAAGATGGTCCATCATGGGCCAGTTACCTATCGCCAGTGCAATTTTATACTGACCTTCTGTGTTTGCTGAAACGGGTTGGATTTCTGGGAAAAATGTAAGTTTTTTTAATTGCAACTTTTGTACTTTACCAAAAAAGAGATGCATGGGGACTGTCACAACTTTAGCCACAGCCATAAATTTATAAATAAATAAAAAAGGAACATTTAAAAACTACAATAATTAAAACCGGAAACTGTTTATCAGTTTATGACCTCCATGTACCACAAAATGCAAAAATAGAATAAAATTTGTTACCTACATCAACAATGGAAAATGATCTCTGCAATTTATCTCTTAACTTGTCCATTTCTTTCAACAATCAAACTAGCAAAAACAAGTTTTAAAATGACGAAGAAATGTTCTTTCTAGTAGTTTTTTATTTGCTTTTATTCACACAAACATCCTATGTTTATGATCGTTGTCTCCATGACAACTCACTGCACTTAAGTTAGGCACTGGTCATTGTTGCATTTTTGGTTGCCTAGCAACTACCGCGAGAAGTTAGAGCTGAAGACAACGCAGAAGAACAGACCCAACATAACCTCACAGTTTCAGTCACACAAACAAAAATAGTTTTTTCTTTTGCAAGTTTTTATGGAAATTCCTAAAAATGTGGTTTTTGACGTTGATTTGTGTGGTTGCGATTCTTGTGCAGGTCATATTTATCACAATATCCATAGGTAAGATAACTGGTTTACAGAGTATTGAGTTGGCCTCAGAAGTTATTAGTCTGAGGTTAGGGCGGATTCAGAGTTCGCTAAGGTAAGCAGTATAAGGCATGCGGTAATGCTGGGTTTATACAGGCAAATAATAAAAAAAATAAAAAATAAAGTTGAGCTAATGTGGAACAGTGTTGGTGTTTATACAGCAGAAATAAAAATAAGAAATTAAAATGAAAAGACTGGCAGCTTTTATTTTTATCTGAAAATGGATCACTTTCATTGGTATACCCTTTCATTTGTTATTGTCATTTAAATGGGTGTTTTTGGCAGATTAAGGAAACAGTTATTTCAACTAATGGTGTCACTCACTTTTGTTTACATGTGCAGAAGCTGTGTGCTGATTGGTTCAAAGGTTTTTTTATTCTTATTTTTATTTGGCTGTATAAACCAGAATTATTTCTAATTTTTAATTGCCTGTATAAACCCAACTTGAGATGCCAGGAAAATAAACAATAGCAAATACCAAGGCAAATACATCCTACTGCATACCTCATACCACTTACCTTACAGAACTCTGAATCTGCCTTTACGCTTGTGCTAATGTATTAAACCAAGCTTGCAGTAGGTATCTGTAGTGTACATCTACAACTCTTATGTTAATTTAAATAGTGTGACTATATATATAATCTTTTTGAGAGTACAGTACTCTTTTTCAAACCTTTGTACTCTATACTCTATTATAGGCAATAAAAACATTTTTATTACAGAAGTCCTATTATGACATGGAACAATTTATAACTGATGATTTTTCTGCCATATAGTTTTTTTTGTTAAATATTTTGGTATATTTTTTGTTTATACTCAGGTAGGTTACTTTTATGTCTGAAGCACACACCTGGCTTGATTATAATTATTTTGTGTCTCCTTTTATTTACAGTTTATTATATTTTTTTAAACTTATTTTATATCTAATGTTTATTTGACACTTTTACCTCTGTTTTTTTGTTGTTGGTGTTCTGCTTCAAATGATTTTATTTCTCTTTTAATTGACATTTTTATATTAGTTATTCCTTTTTTTTGTGCTATATTAAGTCTTGTATATGATTTTATTTTACTTAAGTGTTTTTATTTTAATATCTAGTTTCTTCAGTTTTTTTTTTAATTCTGTCATTATTTTTAGCTATACTTTACCTTTTATGTACAACTTACTTTTTTTTTGTAAGTGCTTATTAGCAGTATTAGCACAAATAAAGAATCTAATCTAATCTATTACATTGGAAGATGTACTCTTTCTCTCCATGTAAGTATACCAACAATATCTAATAAATAATAATTATATCTAAACTTGAATTTTTCTCGAATCACAGTTTATTTTTAAAGTGAAACTCACACACGACTCTAGTCAGGTCTAAAAATAAAAGATTTCTGTTAAAACTGAAAAAAATTTTGCTTGCGGCGCTGTTATATAACAAAAAATTTTTAGAAAACATATTTTTTACAACTTTAGTACTACAAGTATTTTTTGTACATGCTAACCTAACTAAACACATACTAAAGCGCCTCCCCTTTGAAATTGGCTGTATCCGCTCCTGCTAAATTCAAGTTGTTATTAAAAAACTTTAAACAAATGCTCAGCTAGATCATATTGTGCCCCCTTCCCTCCAAAATTTTTCTTTTTAAAAATTAACCATCATATTTTTTGAATTAGGTACCTATGTACCCTTTTTCCTCAAAAAAATTTTAGTCACACTAATTTAAATAAAGTCAAGTGCATTACTATTCAGCAGAATAGTGGGTTGAGTCAAGGTATAATGCATACTTCACCAGAGAATCTGGCTGTTGCACTGCTGATTTTAAGGTGAGAACTAACTCAAAGTCAAAGAGTTTGGGGGAACCTTCATCCAAGAATACTTAGGGCAGGTCAGTCCATATCAAATTGACACTTAAGTATGGTAATTTTAGGGCTTAAAATATTTTAGTTAATTTTATAGTTTTCTTTCTAAAATTTAAGCTTTTTAATGTTTAAAAAAAGTACTATGAAAAAATATTTCAAGAGGTAATTAACAGAATATTATTAGCTTCATCTTGGCTGTACCCTCAGCTGTACCATTATTCTACCCATGTAAAAATTCAAAATTTCACATTTGGGCCATTTCAAGCAAATGTAATTTTATTGAAAAAAAGAAAAACGCTTTAACAATCTACTGGTTTTTGTTAAAAATCTTGAAATAACTCCAAATCATAAAACCACTATAACACTTTTTCTTGGTATGTAAAAAAGTTGAAATATACAAACAGTTTCGGACCTATAGCAAATAATATTTTTTCAATTATTTTATTTTTTGTCCCGTTCAATCCAAAAGAAAAGCTTTACTGGTTCATGGTTCACAATAATTTTTAACATAAATGTTAACAGCATGCTTTCTCCTTTAATTCCAATGCCTTTTGTTTAGTTTGGAAAAGCCATGATAAAGTCAAAAATTGAAATATATAAAAGTAAGAATTTACTCAAATTGAGTTTTTGGTTTTTCTTGTCCCGTCCAACCCAAAGTTTAAACCCTATAAGCTCTGGTTACAACTTATTGTTTTAAACTATTTTATTGCATAACCTATGGTTTTAGGAAATTATTTATTAGAAAATATAGTCATAATTTTAATCATAAAGAAGTCACAGCTGGTTTTTCTAGTAATGGGTTACTTTTTTGTCCCGTCCAACCGCTTGAAATGGCCGATTTTTTTGTAATTAATTATTATTTATTAAAGTAATGGTCAATTTGAGGGCCAATTATTGTTTTGGACCTTAAACCTACCGTTTCTATTTATTTTCTTTTCGCTGGTTACCCATCGTTTAATCATTTCTCTTTTCGCTTTGGTTCTTTGTGTGTTCCTTGCGGGATGCTCATCCAGGTTTGAATTTTCGTTATTTCCACCCAAGATCTTTTGTTTTTAGATTCTTTTCGGTTGATGTAACTGATTTGGAGGTTTTTTAACTTCTTTTTGAATTTTAATTGCCTTAGGAGCATAATCCTATTGGAAATATTAACACGCCAGGACGAATCCGTATCAGGTATCTTGGATGAGTCCCAGTGCGGAACGATGCCTATTTGTGAGTGATTCAAAGTTGGAAATCAAAGTGTATGATGGTGTTGAATGATGTATGGGGAGCTTGACCAGTGGAACCACTGACGAGCTCACGCTGGTTACCCGGAGCGAAACATCGTTTAATAATTTCTCTTTTCGCTTTGGTTCTTTGTGTGTTCCTTGCGGGATGCTCATCCAGGTTTGAATTTTCGTTATTTCCACCCAAGATCTTTTGATCTTTTGTTTTTAGATTCTTTTTGTTTGATGTAACGGATTTGGAGGTTTTTTAACTTCTTTTTGAATTTTAATTGCCTTAAGAGCATAATC
The DNA here is from genome assembly GCA_963921995.1 of Oxystoma pomonae. Lineage (NCBI taxonomy): Eukaryota > Metazoa > Arthropoda > Insecta > Coleoptera > Brentidae > Oxystoma > Oxystoma pomonae. The sequence continues at coordinate 37,178,368 of OY998172.1, forward strand.
CTATTGGAAATATTAACACGCCAGTACGAATCCGTATCAGGAAACTTGGATAAGTACCAGTGCGAAACGATGCCTATTTGTGAGTGATTCAGAGTTGGAAATCAAAGTGTATGATGGTGTTGAATGTATGTATGTATATTCGCTTTGGTTCTTTGTGTGTTCCTTGTGGGATGCTCATCCAGGTTTGAATTTTCGTTATTTCCACCAAAGATCTTTAGATTTTTTTCGGTTGATGTAACTGATTTGGAGGTTTTTTAACTTCTTTTTGAATTTCAAAAAAATGTGACTATTAAAATGAAAGACCTTCAAACAACGTTATATTACTGGCTTTCTTACTATATTATAGTTCTCATTGCCATTTATCGTCGCTTACAAAAAAACGGAATATAGAAAAAACAATGCTTGGTTTAAAGTTTTTTTTAGAAACCATATTAAATGAAGTATCTCATTTTCACTACACTTCATTCCAAATACAATCGGACATATTTTGACACCGAGTTTGACACTGACAATGAGAGTTTCTGTGTGTAAATGTCAGCCGCCATATTGAAATTGGTTCGAGTGGCGTTATGTTATGTTAGGTCGAGGGTTAGGTGGACCCTATTGTTGCACCGCTGAGATAAACAAAAATTTCAATAATCAAAAATTTAAGATTTTTTTAACCAATGGGTGGTGCTGATGCGCTTCCTTCACTGCGACCCAAGGGGTATAGTATTTTATAGTCAATGGTTACTTTCCTTAATTACTTAACAAAAATAGCTTGCTTTAAAGGTCTTAAGGTCCTTTGGCATGATGTGTCAGTAAACACACACCCAAAAATTTTTTATTTAATTCTTTTAAAATATCTTTCTTGCTGGAAATCTTGCTAAAAACTATCTACAGAATTTCATGATGCACTCGAGGAGGCACTTAATGCAGTGGCGTAGCCAGAAATCGACTCTGGGGGGTTTCATCGTTTAATAAAAATCAACTAAAAAATTACACTAAAATGCTATTTTTACGCGTTTCACATGTTGTTGACAAAAAATTGTATTAAAGTTAAACAAAATTGTAACAATATTTTATATTGGTATAGCGCCGCAGTCGAAAATTTTGAGAAATAAAAAACAAAACATTCTTTAAAAATTTTGATCTTAGATTTTTTCTGAATTATTTTTGAAAAAGTAGATTGGCTTAGATGCCATGTGGGTTGCGGTGGTATATATTAATTGGTTGCCAAATCATAAATGCGCCGCAGATGAAAATTTTAAGAAAAATTATACTAAGAATGCCATTCATTACACATTTTGAATGCTAAAATTGTAACAATTAATGACGTGCAACGTAGGCAATATTTTTAAAATTTAAGACCAAACACACGTCACAGACCGGAGTAAATTAAGGGTCAAAAAAGTGGGGGAGCTATAGCTCTCCCTGAGGCATCATGATAATTTTATGTAGATTGGGTTGGACCTTCTGGGGGAGGGGAGTTTAACAAGCAAACAAGGTCAAGTCGGTGCAGCAGTCAGTAACTCTCAGTTTTATTTCTTTTTTTCTTATATTGTTTGGTACTATTAGCTGATCAAACAGCACCTTAGTGTAGCACATTTGTGCATTTTATTATTTTAAAAATGTTGTGTACTTGTTCAATATATTTTAATTTTATTTTTTACTAGCTTTAAGGCTATGCAAAAGCATGTATTAGCACCAATAAAGAATATGAATCTTACTACAGGGTTCAAAGTGTTCATGGAAAACCTGTAAAAGTCAGGGAAAGAGATGGGTAGAGTTTTCGTCTTTTCCGCAACTTGTTTTTAAAGAGTGCAAATGGGGGTTAGAGACTCTTTTTGCTTGTTATAATTAAAGCGCGTAAAATTTTTCCTGCAGAAATCTATTTTTTGTTCTTTAATTTTTGTGTTTTTTTTTTGTCTACTAGTGGAAGAAGTTAAAAAATGTCAAATAGAAAAACTAATTTTAGTATGGATTGGATTGATACTAATGTGAACCCACCTGATCAGGTAAAGTGGCTTAAACCAGTAGAAAAAAATCTAAATCAGTTTTTGTGTGTCCTGTGTGATAAAAATAAGCCATTGGAACTGTCCAACATGGGCCGCCGGGCAGTAAAATCACACTTTGAAGGATCCAAACACAAAAATAAAGTTTTTTCAAAAACCGCAAAAACTAAAAGGGTTTGTTAAAAATATGACAGCAAATGAGTTATTTATTACATATTTTATTCTAAAACAACACGTTGTAGCTGACGACATATTGAGGTGTGTGTCATTAAACCCAATTATTTTGTGTTACGCAATGTTTAGGGTTTGGGGTATGTATCAGAAAAAAAAACTTGCTTGTATTTTATGTTTGGTGAAGGTGTTGGCTACCTAGCTGAATTGTCTTGTATTAATTAGCAAGGTTTGGCGAATGCAATAGAAAAAAGTAAATTGGCTTGAGTTTTATGGAGATGTTACTTGCATATATCTGCATTTTCACAGCATTATTGAGATATTACAACAATGTTAAAGGCTTGGCGAACGCGTTGGAAAAAAATGTAAATTTGCTTTTATTTTATAGTTTGGTGAAGGCGGTGGTAACAGTTTTTTCAAATAATAACTTAACTAATACGGGAAAAAATAATAAGTGTAACATGGACAAAAATTTTAGGAAATTTTTTAAAAAATGGTCAGGGAAAACCTGGAAAATTCAGAGAATCACTTTGAACCCTGTTACTAGAACAAAAATGAATAAAAAGTAATGTTTTATAAATTATCGTATATTTTCCAGTATTTCATTGCTGCTGTAAGTTCAGAATTTTTTTTAAGACCTCAGTTAGTCAATATTGTGATTTTTTCACCTTGGTAAGTCATAAAGACCAAATTTTGTATTGGCACAACATGATATCATGCATGTAGCGCCGGGTGTAGTCATTATTTGGTAAGTCCTTAGAGAGTATTTAATTTTTGGGCAAAACCTGTTATGTTGACGTTAGTATCATGTTTGGCGCATTGAATCTTAATGTAAACAAGTAGACATATCAAGTTTTGACAGTTACTTTGACGTTATAGTTCTTATGTATATATAAAGCCACTATTTACTGTGTTTACACGTTGTAAATATTTTAATAATGAAACTAAGCCGGTCTCCGTAGTGCAGTAGGTAGCATATCGGTCTGCCGCACGGTAGGTCTCGGGTTCGTATCCCGGCTAGGTGCATGGATATTTTGTGTCTTTAACTTTGCAAAAACTTGGCTAAAACTGAGCATTGATCCTATAATATATCGAAAGTCCAAGTATTAAAAAAAAAAATCTTGAATCGTAAATTTATTTTATTTTATATTTTGGGCAATTTGTTGCCTCATTTCTCATACATTGATTTTAAGAAAATAATATACAAGAGCTAGTAGGTACACAAATCTTTTTTAAATTATTTTGTGAAAATTCTCTCTGTTCTGATTCTGCCTTTTTCAATGGACTTCGGGCCCAGGCTCCAGCATCCATAAATATGAAAATTATCTCCTTTAGAGAGAAATGATTCTTTAAATTTAATTATGTAAACAAGACTTCTACACTTGGTGTAATAAAACAAAATTTTAACTGCTTAACTTTTCATTTGTCGCGGACATGTCTCAGAGACCAGTTTTTTTTTCTATATCTTATCCACTGAATGGTACTTAATGGTAACCCACAATTTAACTGTTTTCTTCCTTTTACTCCTTCGGGTTTTTTTTTTTCGGTAGCGATACGTAGTAGTTGTCACGACATACAAAGAAAAAAAAAATTTCTTGGAAAAAGGTGCAATTTTACCTTGTTAATTACTTGTGCTTGGAAATATTGAAGTGAAATATTTGCATGAAAAAAAATGAGCAATATTCTCGTTTTAATACATAACCCATTATATTTCTATGCCCGAAACCCAGAAACCTTTAAAAAATATATATTTTCTTTTTTGAAATATATCGATAGCGCTTATCACTAGGGTTGCCAACCCCTCCCGATTTGTCGGGACTGTCCCGATTTGGAGCAAAATGTCCTGCGTACTGACAAGACCCTTGTCAGTACGCCATATGTCCCGACGAAAAGTTTTCAACGAAATCGGCACTAAGTTTCCAGTTAAAATCAGAATCCCATATCTATTGGCCAGTATAAATATATAATTTTTTTTTTCTTAGCCGCGTTTGAAATATTTGGCTTTTTTCAATGTAGTGTTAAAAAAATCGACATCGGTTTGTTCAATCAGTTCATTACCGAGTCTGTTGAACGGGGAGTTAAAACCATAGTTAGTGCGATGATGTTGAGTTGCAAATAATTTATGATTTCTTGTGTTCCGTGATGGCACATGAAACTTGAATATTGATAGTAACTCTACAGAGTCAATTTCATTAGCTGGTCATAATCAATTGACTCAATAGGTATGTGTAATTTATAGCATACGAAGTGCAAGAAATTCTTTGTATTTTTTCCAAACGATCTTTATGAATCTCATAATATGGAGACCAAATAGTACAACCATATTCTAGAATTGACCTTAAAATTGAATGTAAAAATGTTGTTTACGTCTTTTAATGTTCTAAACAAAAATCCCAGCAATTTCATAGCTTTATTTGCAATAATATGTATGTGTTCAACAAAAGATTTATATCAAAAAAGACACAGGTATTTGCAAGGTTTCTCCAAATTGGAGGTATCCAACTGATAATCCATCAGAGATTGTACTGATCGAAACTTCGTGTATAAATAAAATATAGACAATGGAAGTCCCAAACACAGAGTTAAAGATTATGATATAATGTAACTAGTGTAGTTTATATGTCAAAACCCCATTTTGGAAAAATTAATGGCATTCAAACTTCACTTACTATTAATTTTTTAACATTTTAACTTTCCGCTACCCAAAAATTAAATATAGTTCTCAGTGACATAAAAACTTTAAATTGCTCTCCTGCAAAATGATAAAAAATGACTGATCAGCTTTTGGCAAATAACCACAGAACTATAAAATAAGACAAGCATACTTTTGCACCTACTATTACCAAATGCTCGAAAACTTAAGTATTAATTTTTTTCAGCTGCCGGGCTCTACTATCTAGCAGAACTTGTTGAAGAATACACAAGTATCGCCAAAAAAATAATATGGTGGATGAATATGGTAAGGCATAATTGTTGAAAGTAATTTTGTTATGTGGTAAAAATTTAATAACTCTACTGAAAAAATTGTATTGTTTTTACAATGTTTTTAGCTAAGTCAAGCTACATCCCCCCCCCCTCAACTAAACTCAATTTGGATATTGTAAAAATTATGTAAAAATTTTGTACTTAATGAATAACGGAGTTATTCGCACTTAAAAGGGAGGGGGGGTGTGGCTTGGCTCTAAGCTGCACCTCCCATGCTTAGGAAATAGATTTGATGGCAGTTGATATGTCATAATTTTGTTACTCTTAAAGAAGGGTACTTTTAGTTTGCAAAAACCATCGGTTCCTAAGATTTTTATTTCTTTGTTATGGGGTGTCTTGATATCAAAGTACACCCCACTCTGCTTAGGAAAGAGAATCGATCAAAAGTGACTATGCCAGAATTTGGTACCAATTTCGTCCCTTTAAAAAAAAAAAATATATCTTGAGAGTAGGCAATTTTCTAGAAGGGGACGAAATTAGTACATAATTAGTATCAAATTATGGTATAATTACTTTTTTGAAACCTCTTTCCTAGGCAGAGGGGGGGGTGTGTCTTAATATCAAGCTACACACCTCATTAAAAGAAAAAAAAAATCAAGTTATCTTGAGAGTATGCAATTTTTTAGAAAGGGACGAATTTAGTACATAATTAGCACCAAATTCTGGCATAGTCACTTTTGGTCGAATCTCTTTCCTAAGCAGAGGAGGCTATACCTTGATATTACCTCATAACAAACAAACAAAAATCTTAGGAACCGATGGTTTTTGTAAACTAAAATTAATCTATCTATTAAGCATGGGGGGGTGCAGCTTAGCGCCAAGCCACACCCCCCCTCTTTTTAAGTGCGAATAACTAAATTAGTACATAATTTTGACAATATCCAATCCCATCGTTGAGGGGAGGGGGAGGTAACTTGACTGAGCTAATGCTTTTGATAAATAGTAATAATTCGGCTTAAGTATATTTAAAGCGAGATTTAAAGCTTAATTAATTTCTCTATAAATCGCCTACACATATTTTGACATGACCCATGATCGTACAATATAAGGCATGGGCGCAACATGTGTTCAAAAAAGGTTTAGAGAAAAAAGGAACCATTTAAAAATATATTTTTACCTCGTATGTTACCTTGTAGTGTCAAACACCAGTTTTCAATACAATAGTTTGAACATAATCATTCGGGAGATGAGTAAGTTTTACCTACATGTAAAAACTACATACTTACCTGTTCTACAAAGATGCAACTCTACCTAATTTTTTTTTCAGACTGTAACTCTACTTTTCGTCCTGTTATGGCTGTTCGAACCCTTCCCCATAGCCATGATAACCTGCGGCGTTCTAGCTCAACTTTCCCACTTTTTGATGTTGTCGAACTTCCCTATGTTTAGTTTCGTCTCGCCAGGATTTATTCTGAGTGTATCATTTGTGTTTGTCAATCACTATTTGGCGTTTGTTTATTTTTCGTCTACGTATCATCCATTTTCGGAGGTAAGGCAATCAGTTGAAGTGACACTGAAGTTAGGGATGAGGGATAAAATAACACTTTAATCACGAGGTTTATACGCTATTTTTAACACTTTTGGACCTTTTCTGCCATTAAATAATTATAATTCCGGTAATCTACCAAAATCTAGAGAAATCACAGGTCTATCATTTTATATCCATCTTTTCTACTTTTTATCCCTCCTTTTATTTTTGTATCCCTGTTTAAAAGTGACACTTATCTCTAAAATGAGGGCTAAAAAGTGAACTTTTTATTCAAAAAGTGCGAAAATATCGTTTATATTTTTAGGTGATCTCATACTTCACACTGTATCTGTGGTTGGTGCCATTCGCGTTGTTTGTGTCATTGTCAGCTAATGACAATGTGTTGCCGACAACTTCATTGTCAGGTAAGTCAGAAAATGAACTGATTTATCCATTTTCATCTCTGGAGAATTTTTCTCTTGAACTAGCCTGGGCACTCAGGTTTCACTGACTTTGTAATCCACTTTCTATACATGCTTGGCGATTTCAAGAAATGTTGCAAGTTTCTTTTTTGTATCCTGCGTTTCAATAGTAGATTATAAACCTAGGGACTAAAGTGCTACCTGCCCTTAGCGAATTGTAGCCTACCCTACGGTCAGGCTACAAACCTTTCGCCGGGAGATTAAAAGACACTTTAGTCCCGAGGTTTATATACTATTTAATGCACTTTAGGAAAAGATTATTGTTAAAATCATGTTATTTCTACGCCAAATTCGTTCGTTCGTCGACTACAAGAAAGGGTGCTAAAAATGAAATCTTGGCCAAGACCAAGTGCTGTTTGGCTTGACTTACGATAAAATGAATAACCATTTTCCAGGGAATAATTAATTTTTTTTAAAAATTTTTTATCGTTAGGCTGAGGGATTAAATTTATTTTTAATCCCTTAGGGATTAAAAGTGCCACTTTTGTCCCTAAAAAGACGGATTAAACGTAACTACTTAATCCCTAAAGTCCATAAATAAAAAAACTTACAATTTTTTGAGTTTATTTTGTCGTTTCTTTGGCAGGCAATTATCCATTATTTTTCTATTTTTTCTTACTATTGAAATCTGAACTATTTAGTCTTTTGTAATTTTGTGTAGTGGTACCGGCCGGTATCGTAGCAGCAGGCTCCCAATCAAAACGTATTTATTTGGGAGGGTAAACGCAACGAGAATATTTCTGTTCGTTACTCAATCGAGTACTCTATAAAACTTCGAATGCTAAAATTGAGCATAAATAGTAGCATACCGTCTTAAGTATATCGGGTACGTAATTACTATTTTGTTGCTGAATAAAGAAAACCATTCTAATTTTGCAAATAATTGTAATTATTTTTTGGAAACGCAGGATACAAAAAATCTGCCGAAAAACGCATTTTTTTTAAATGGGCTTAGGTGCAACTAGCTCTAAACGGGTAAACTGCATCCTTCTAAAATTTTGATAAGGCTTTAGTAACTACGTAGGTAAAGCTGGGGGGCCCTGTTCGAGCGCAGCTAAACGGTATACAAAACTTGGTGGCCCCATAAATAGTATTGGGAGATATTGGGGTGCAGAAATGTGGAATAGTGAACCCCTTAGATCGCAAAATCTCGATAACGGCACCAGCGACAAATTCTGCGTTTGTGTACTTAAAAAGCCTTATTTGAGCTCAGCTGCACGGTATGCAAATCATTGCGACTTTTTGGTTAGTTTCAGAAAATCAGTTTCAAAAATATTTTTTGAACCCTACAGTAGCGACGTATTGTTATTGTGCAGAACAAATTCGAACTTTGTATAACCAAAATTATGTTTTTGGATTAAGCCTGATATCTCGTGGAATAACCGATAGGATTTATTGGACGCACAGTGGTAAAATTTCCCCAAAAAAGTAGTTTCCTTTTTAAATTTTGCTTGTAAGACTTTTAAGTGGCAGCAACAAGTTCCAACAAGCTCCTTTCCGCCTATTGTGCTTAGTTTTCCATTATTTGGTTCAATACAAAAGAAGTTATTAGCAAAATAGTTTTTTAAAGACTAAAAAAAACCGCGATATTCCAAGCCAACGGGGGTTACATTTTACACACTCACAAATGAATTGAAGTTGTGTACTTTATTTGTTAGTTAGTTAACCAAATAATAATTCAGTTAATCTTCTGCCACTCCTTTTGTTTCGCGTCGGGAAAACTGCAAAATTGCACAACGGAAGTCACAAACAAAAGAAGTGAAATTTATTTTTTTCTTGTTTGACCCAATTATGTGCTAAATGGATTGGACAATAAAATAATATTTAATATGATGGGAAAGCAAATAGGAGGGTCATAAACAAGTTCCATTTAAATTGTGCGAATTCTTGTTTTTAAATTTTTCAGAATCTAAAATAGTGTACAACGGAGGTTACACAACAGAGATTACAAATTTTTTTTTAAAGCAGCATATGTTTTTAAAATGTAATTTTTTGTCTAAAATTTAAAAATTATTTTAAATTTACCAAATTTAAGTTGAAACTAAATGTTTTATAATATCAATAATATTTGTTTCCAATATTTAATGATATTTTTACAAGAAACATATTTGTACAACGGAAAAATAATTTCTAGGGTTTTATGCGTGTTGTGGTCGGTTTTATGTGTTATGCGTAGAGATGGGTATGGGCATCTTGGTTAATATGAAAAAATGTTTAACACGTTTTTTTGCAAAACTAAAATGTTTAAAAAATCAAGTTTACGTCATATGCGAGTAAAAATTAAAATTGTGACTAAATTAGACAAAAAAAACCACTGAAGGAATTTTTTTTGAGATTTATCCTTGTTGGCCTAAATAATATTTTATATTTTTAAATTGTTTAATTTTTTAAGTTTTAAGAATTTTTTATTTATTTGATTTTTTTTTGCAAAACAAAAAATAACAATGAGAAGAGGGCAATATTTATTTACGAAAAAAATTGGGCTTTTTTAATCTCTTTGTAAATACAACATACACAATTTTGTATTTTTCAAGTTCGCCAAAAAAATCTTGAATTTCCATTTTTTGCACAACTGAGATTACACTGAGTCATCTGGTCAACAAAAAATAATTTTACTATTAAATATTCATACTTACAAACAAACCTAGCTGTCAATTCATGTTCGCTTGTTTTTATCTAATTTTTTTCATGTTTTGTTTTGGATGGATATACATAAACATAATATACTTTGATCTATACAAATATTAAAAACTGGATTTCTTTGTAAGAGAAAAGTTAAATTTAAATTGCATTAATGATTTTTTTATTTAAAGTAAATTCAAATATCTTACCTACGTTTAGTATCTTGCCATGTAAAAAAGAGATAGAACATAAGCGGCACGATGTTAAGTGTGACGGGGATCTGAGCTATACAGAAAAGGCCACATGGAAGGGACCGAATATTCGCCATCTTCAAACCATAGTTTATTATTGTTTATTAATTAGATAGGAGCACTTGCGGGGAATAGGAGTAAGTAACTAAAGCACATGTTTTCGTGCGCGCATTCAAAGATTGGGCAAAGACGAACGTCTACTGCATGTTTCATACATACGGCGTTTTCAATTGCGATCAAAATAATGTTTTTTTTTCTATTATTTGTAGTAAATTAGCTCAGGCTTGAACAAGAAAAACATTTCTCCTATAGGCGGCGCTGCTATATCAAATATTGTATTGCCTTAGTATGCTTTGATGATAGTTTCAAAACAAAACAAAAATATTTTATAGCCTTTTATACCTCTTGGTCAGTTGTGTGTAGCCAATGTAACCGATATATAAAAGTTTTTCTACAATTTACAAATGTGTTGGATTCGAGCTTGATTATTTTGGTTAAAGATAAAGGAGATAAAAAAATTATTGTATGTGCTCTTTAAAAGCTAATTTTACGGCTTATAACATCCAAAATATCTTTCTTTAATCAAGCATCATCAAAAATCTGGCTTAACTGCTATTTTGTTTTTCAGATGCTGACGTAGTGTCAAACTACCTGTCGAAAAGACAAAAGAAATATGGACTGCTTACATTCTTTAATTACGCTAAGGAATCGTTATTACCCATAAGGACTAAAAAAGGCTTCTAATTTTTAACTAGGTATATCTTAATTTAATTTTCGTTTTTGTAAATAGTTAGGCTATTTAATATACGGTTGTTAGTAAATAATTTATTAAATAAAATAAAATGGCAAAATGTTCTCTTTTAATTCGAATAAAAATTCGTTATTTATGACTATTTAGTAATACTACGTTAACACCGAAAGTGTAAGACCACCTTTAAAACAAGGTGTAGTGGATTTGATCGATTTTTGTGGTAACAATTCTATTTTGTGAGTTTCATCAGCTGTAGTATTTGAAATTGAAAACCTATTTTTGAAATTAACTCTCGGTGTTTCGGACTTCCATTATTGTCTATATTTTATTTATACACGACGTTTCGATCAGAACATTCAGTATATTGTACTGATCGTCTTGTATAAATAAAATATAGACAATAATGGAAGTCCGAAACACAGAGTTAATTTCAAAAATAGGTTTAAAAAGCGTCCGTTTTTGGTATAAAATATGAATATTTTATTAACGTGTTTTTGATTTGTAGAACAATTATAGTGAAAAACTCGGCTGAATAAATGACAGTACTAAAAACGCATTTTTCTGGTCAATTTTTTTACTTTAGATGAACGATATCTTTTAAAACATCACATAAAACCATGCCGTAGAGAATAAAAAAGCATATGATTAAAAATTTCATATATTAAAATCATTCACTTTGAAAATTGTTTCGTCTTAATAATGCAGTAGAATCGGTAAATGCTTTTATTTTGGGACTTACTATTACCCTTTTTGCACCTATACTATTTCCTCGGCCTAAATACGGGATCGTATAGCTTCCTAATAATTTTTTTGACGCAAAACAAATCACTATGTTCCAAATGGGTGGTTAAATAATTCAAAATTGTGTCGTTTAAATAAGTCCTGAACTGATTCGCAAAGTTCCCACTCACTTGGGTATTTTCCAAAAATTTGTATAAAGATTTTAAAACACATATCACAGACATTTTGGTTTTCTGAAGCATCATGGGCGAATCGTACTTCATCAAAGCGTTCAGCAATGTTAGGGTGACGGCCTGAGTTTGTTCCTCTAAAAAAATTGATTTATCCTCGTAAGAAAGACCGTCGGGGAGGGCCCATAACCTCTTGATTAAAACTCTCGAACATATATCTATAAGAGGCGTGTTTTCCGCGTACTGATTCAGTCCACCTCTTTCAAAAATCTGCAAAGAAAGAAAACTCTTAAAAAACAACTGATTAATATTATAATTAGTACAGTACTGAAAATCCGAGATATGTTGGGGAATTTTAAGCAGACCCCAAATGTCAGGAAAAAAAACTTATCGGCCGCATTAAAAGCACTAGGGAAGGAAAATGAATTTAAATGTAATCGTTGAGACCCAACATGTTTTAAAAACTGCCATTTTAGCTGTGTATATTCAAAAAAAACCACCTTTACAAAAATGCTGCACGTGTTTTATGTACTTTAATATTTTACAAATTATAAGCAATTTACAATGAACATTTATAACACGGCTCGCTTTTCTCCGCACATCCACCGTATTAAATTACAACATGAATATCTGGTAGACGATTAAAGAGAGATCCATAACACATGGTGGTTGAAATGCTTATTTTTTGGTATATTATTTATTATTATTACTTCCAGGAAAAGGCGAGGGGCGTTTCATTTCGGAAATCGCAGTTCACTTACTGAGAAATCCTTTGGAAACGGCAAAAATCCTTAAGGATTTCCGGAAATCTCATCAGAAATCGGCAATCCCTAAATAAATCAGGAAAATTCTATGGAAATCGCATCGATTTTCGGAAATCGCAGTTTTAATTTCCAAGAAATCAATTATTTACGCAGTATTTTCTATGGAGTTGCTGCTAAAAAACTTATACATGTTGCAAGTCTTCATTTAGAATTCCCTATCCAAGCGCTTCCTGTGCACTATAAAACCGTCAATTAAGCCCCGCCTTTTTGTTCTGTTTATGGTCGTCGCACATTATTATTATCCATTCACAAAACACAAAAGAAGGTACAGTGTCGGGTAAAGTTCAGAGGTATAATTCGATCTGCGGTGAGGCTTCGAGCACAACAAATGACAAAGACTTTCGATCTATCGATTCAACCCGATATATATATATATATATATATATATACAGCGTTGTTTTGTGAAGAGTACTGTTTAAAAGGAAGTTGGGTATATGTTAAAGCGTAAACATATAAAAGGCAATGATTGTAAGTAAAAAGGTAAAGGCGGACTTTCCGTTCATGAAAGAAAAGAATTTGGGACCCCAACTGGGGTCCAGGACCCACCAACTATTTGTTCTTTAAATGTGGCACCTATTTGGAAACTTTGTTAAAAAATAAATTCAATAAACTATTTTTTTTGACATCAACCAATGTGTAAAAAATTAAAAAAAATATATTTTTCTGTCAATAAACTACATAAGTAGAGAGTTCTCAATCATTGTTTCTGAGCAAGAAATCACATCGGAAATTACAGATTATTCAACAGGAAAAGAAAATGAATAAGAACAAGAAGCTGAATCCATAGAAATAAATGAACAAGAAAAAAAATGAAATCCAAAACGATTTAGATGCTTTAAAAGCATTTAAAGATTTTAAGATAAAAAATTATAAAATAAAAAATGAAGAAAAAGAAAAAAAAAGACTATAAAGAAATATGTGTGAGAAAAAGCACGATTTGTTGGCTATTTACGCCTAAAAAGGTATTTATGAACGTTAAAGCACCGGTAACATTGCCAACCAGAAAAAAAAAGAACCCAAAGTCTTAAAGGCAATAAATACGCAAAAGCAACAAAAAATAATATTGAGAAAATACGAAATAACATGGAATTGGATACTGATACTGACACGACTGAAACAGAGTACATATCTGAAAGTGAAACAAAAATAGAGTATAACTCAAATTCTGACGAGTAAATATTTATTGATTTATTATTATACGTTTGTTTTTGTACATTATTACCGTTTTTGATTTAGTTATTTAATAAATTAAAAATGAATAAGAGATAAAGACTACTCCATCAACCTATTGGTTTAGGAGATATTTATGGGACACCCATTACCAGCGACTTTTTTTTTTATTGTCCTTTAACTAAAACTGTTTAACGCGGGAGCGACAAGGGCAAAACCTACTCATTGTTAAAGAGAGTTTTGATTTGAGGGCACAAAAAAAGCTGCGAATGGGTGTTAATTAGAAAAGTTAGATATATTTAGTAAAAACTTCGGTAAAAAATCGCCTAATTTCGGCGGATGAGAAGCATTGTTTTACTTATAACGATTGGTAACCTATGTCAAACATCGGCTGTCTTCGTGGCTTCGGGTTTTAGCCGATTACGCTGGCGCGGCGCATGTGTAAAACAGCGTTATTCAGCAACAAGATAATAGAGAAAAGGAGGTACATAAGAAAGCATAGGGACATCTTGCTTACAACGTCGTGCATGAGAAGGCATTGGAAGATCGTATTAACCTCATAGATATATGGAAAATCCCTATGTTGCGGAGCTAAGCGCAACATACATTATGTACCGGACATTGCAAGCTGAGAGTCTCATTGCACAGAATGTACTGTTCGGATGTTCGGAAATTGAATGTCAGCGTCAACTTATATCGGCAAGCCACAGATCGACGCAGTGAATCTAAATAATGATTCACCAAAGCAAGTTGCAGGCTGTTTAAAACAAAGTATGTGGAATGTGCCAAACTGGTACACTCACAAATGAATCAATCAATCAAAACGGTGGTTAAAATATAATAATTCCCCCTACGACGCGATGCGACCTAATTGACAGGCCTATTATGCAGTGGCGCACCCAGGAATTTATCCCAAAACCCTCCTCCCCTCGCTCGGTGCGCCACAGAATTATGGACCACCCTTCTACAATACTAACTTACCTCATAGTCATTCGATTCACTAGAAGGATCCGGAAAATACCGACAGGCCCACGAAAAAATAAAACAAACAGCCATATCTTCCGGAAGGAGCACTATTGCCAGATGTATCAGATCTTCTTTGGCCTTTTCCGGTACCACCGGCCATCTCTGACCCGATCTATAAAAGAACAATTTTTAATAAACTTACATGTTTGTGCAGGGCGATTTTTCAGAAACGCACACCCATGTCGTAGAAAATTGGACGCATCTACTTTTTGGGTCACCCTGTATGCGAGTGGTGAGCCTGAGATAATTTTTCTAATGGGGCGGCCTATATATTTTTGCATGGTAGAAAATTCTGCTGAATTTGGTAAACTGTTATGCTCGCGGTTATGCTACCAAGAATGTTAAGCCGCTTAGATCAATTCATAATTAAAATGGTTATTTAAATAGAGCAAGAAAAAGGGTCTTATCAAGGAAGGTCTCCGGAACTCACTTATAAACCCTTATTTTTCTTTGACGGAAGTACTAACTCATTTGGTTTACTCTTGATGACTTCACACTGAGAAAAATGGTGGGCTACGAGAACTCAAATATGTGTTTTCCTAGACCCAGCCGTGTTGCCAATAGAGGACAACCCAAACCTCTGGGCTGTGAGAACCCTGCCTTTGGGCTACTAGAACTCAGCACCTGGGTTGTGGTAACTCATTATCTAAGCTGGGAGAACCCTGCATTTGGGCTACCAGAACAAAGCACCTGGGTTGTGGTAACTCATGATCTGGGCTGGGAGAATCCTGCCTTTGGGCTACCAGAACTCAGCATCTGGGTTGTGGTAACTCATGGTCTGGGCTGGGAGAACCCTACCTTTGGGCTACCAGAACTCAGCCTCTGAGTTGTAGTAACTAGTATTTTGAAAAAAAATAAAACTTATTTTTATTTTTTATTTTAATTTTATATGAAACTGCAAGTTTAAAATTGTTTTAGTCGACGAAATAAATGCGAATGTAAAGAAAAAAAATCTTAATTTTCATCTCCAACACGAACGCTACTAGAGATAAAAAAATAGCGTCAACTAAGGAGTATTAAAATGTGGATCGTGTTTTTCTAAAAAAAAAGATTTCCTGATTTAAAAATAAAACAAAATCCAACGAAGCCTTGACTCTCAAGTCTCCCCGACTGACTGTATACAAAGTATAATGAATAAGTAGCTAACTATACAGCGCTATATTTTATAAACAAGTATAGAATTTTTGACTCTTAATCTAAGATTAAAAGGGCATTCAAAAGAAATCATTACTTTTTCGGACATATTTGAAATTAGAATACTTAGGCTTTGTACATGTACTTTGTTACTTTAAATGAAACACCCTGTATTTTGGGTAATTTTTATAGCTAAAAAGGCTTTAACCTTGCCAACAATGCTAAATAACTGAAAAACTAAACGAGATTTTTTAAATTTCTCTTTAAATCAAAAAAAGCACACAATAAACAAGGTGTTACGTTGAAAATAACAAAACATATCTATGCAATTTGTAAATTATAATTGTCAAATTTCAGATAACACGATAAGGTTTATAATGTATAACCCCTTACATAAAAAAAAAACTTTAAACAAATCTAAAATATCGCGTTTGAAAATGTTTAACTGTGAAAAATAGAAACAAAATCAAATATTTTAATATAAATATGGTGTGTTAAAAACAAAACCTAAAGGCTGAACTATAACTGTAAAGCCGTCCCTAAGTCTAATTTGCTCAGGAAAATGGCAGATATATATATATAGTTGTAAATTAGGCTAAGGAAAGTTAGCGGCGTTAGTAAATCTCATCCAAACTGTTTAAAATACCCTATACATTTCGCACTCCACACTTTTATATTATTTAGAAAATACAATAAAACACGTTAATATTTTCGAAACTACTTTTTTTGGGTTTTTCGCCACTAAGTTAAGGAAATTTTTTTTTTTCAAAAATATGTTAAAACCCACTGCGTAAATTCCTAAAGAAAAGAATTTGTTCGTTTGTCAGTGGTTTTTAAATAAGATAAAAAATTTGCCTACACACAAAGAAGCAGCTTGCATCTATCTTAACGAAGATGAATGCATAGCTAGCATATCAGTTGATATAAATACAGTTTGGCTTCCAATTTTAAAACAAGATTTTCAAAAAGGTTTTTTTAAAATAAATTAAAAAATAGCATTGATGTTCTTTGGGTTTCTAATATATTTTTTCTTAAAGTTAGTCAAAAGATAATTTTTATAATTGATATTTTAAAATAAAAATTTTGTATTTTTATAAAGTAATCTAAAATCGAAAACACTCAAACAAATATAATTTTGATTTTAAATTTTACTAAATTCACCCAATACCTTGTTGGCTACTATCGACGCACCAAACTGTCAAGTTAATATTTGAAATATATATCAGTCAAAGTCAGTCAGTTGTATGACAACAGACAGAATCGAAAAAAGTTTTTGAAAAGGATAAAGTTCTTTGATAACGGCAGTAGAATTTCTGCCGAAACGTCATAAGTACTTAGATTCTAGTTAGGATTTGCGTGTGTGTAGGCAAATTTTTTATCTTATTTAAAAACCACTGACAAACGAACAAATTTTTTTCTTTAGGAATTTACGCAGTGGGTTTTAACATATTTTTGAAAAAAAAAAAATTCCTTAACTTAGTGGCGAAAAACCCAAAAAAAGTAGTTTCGACATTATGAATCCGCCACAAACATATAGATTTTATTTACGTTAATATTTTTCACTCGTGAAACTGCCGCTGCACCGGCCAGGATACCGGCACATATGACCCATACTAACTACATCACAACTGGAAATGAAACTAGCAACTGCCAGCCAAAGCAACCCGCAAGCCCGAATATGTGCATAACTCGACATTCTGCAAGTACCGTCTATAATCGGATTCACATGTGTAAATCCATGAGTTTTACTAAACGGCGAAAAAAATAAACCATGATCATGAGTTAGAACAATTCAGGCCCTGAGTTATCGTAGCCCAGAGCGTGAATTACCACAGACCCAAAAAGTTAATACATGAAACTGGGCTGGGACAATCCGATGCCTGAATTATGGTAGCCCACGACTTGCTGAGTTCTCCCAGCTAAATTGAAATGGTTTGGGACAATCATACCGTGTGCTCTAGTAACGCACGGTGTGAATTCTGGTAGCCCCAAATTTTCAACCCACGGTCGTGGGTTGGCCTCGCTTTCTCAGTGCATAGTTATGACGTCATCGTACAGGCTGGTAACAGTCTAGTTATCGACCTGCTTGGTATAGTGTGTAGTATACCAACCAGGAGGACCCGGGTTCGATCCCCGTGGCCGACACGATTTCATACCTTCCTCGTGTGATCCATATATTGATAGTGGAGCACGTTAAAAGATCTTTAGCCCCGACAAAGAGGTTTAGGTCTAAATCCCTCTAGAAAAAGAAAACAGCCTTCCTAGTGGGTGCTTAAAGGTGAATTTGGACAGTTGGCCTAAGTAGCAAAGTCCACCCAATCCAAAAAAAGCCAACAAGTAGTCTAATTACTCGTGACGTCATGGTTACTCCGAATCTCTACTCTTAAACCGAATGTATTCATCAAAAATTTGACAGTGACATAAATATTTATTGTCAGTGGTTACCAACTATCACTGCCAGCATACAAGAACATTGTCAACATTACCCTAACAACTGCCAAATCGAGTTGCTCACCTCTTGTAAAACAATAACTGTCAAAAACTGTATACATTATTATTTCTGCTTGTGCCGGTTTTATTTTTCCATTTCCAATCAGTACACTTTACAGAAGAGAGAGAGAGAGAGAGAGAGAGAGAGAGAGAGAGGGAAGTAAAAATGAATAAAGAGAAATATTCTCTATGGGTTTAAGAAAATAATAATTTTTTTTTTTTACAAAGTTGCAGTTACGTTGATGTCCTACTGGAACGCCTGCCTGCTTGGTGTCGGGGTTAACGCCTCAACTTTCAAGCAAGAGATGACGGGTTCAAGCCCCGGGTCTTGCAGGTAGTCTACTTGGACTTTTTCTTACAAAATTACAGAATTTTGCAAGATTAAGGTAAAACGCAGTATGAAGCGGAGTAGGCCGAGTTAGCTAGAAGGCAGGCTAATTCAATTCCATACCGTCCCTCGGAGAGAACGTTAAGAGGACGGTCCCGTGTGATCCATATATTCATAGTGGAGCACATTAAAGATTCCTATCCCCGACAAAGGGGTTTAGGTCTAAATCCCACTAGGAAAAAAAATGACTTCCTAGGGGGTGCTCATCAGACCGGTCTGGTAAGTGGGGTAGGGGGAAAATTACCCACAATAAATCTCTCAGGTCTCAGTGGAGGGAACAAACCTAACCTACTGGAACGGTAGTTAAATTACGATTTTTATGATGGGTGGATTTTATTTACTTTGTTTACACCGACTTCTTAAAGCGCTTTTATATAAAGACGATTTCATTTTTTTTCGTATAAACACCACTAAACCCCTTAAAGCGGTTTATCGCTTTAAAACCGATTTTAGGGTCGGTATAGACTTTAAAAACGCTTTAGCGCATTGCTTCCGATCCAAAGAAGTACTCAATCTTGGTTTTACCGAAAATTCTGTTAACTTAGTTTTTTTTTAACTGACATTTAATTACATTATGAACCATCGGAGAAAGCGATTTTATTTAAAAGCCTTCTTATATAAAACCGTTTTAGGTGCGTATTAACGTAGTAATTGAAAACATGTGGTTGGAGTTGGGGTCCAAAAAAATTACTTACATGGTCTGGTTGACAGAATTGTCGATTCGAATCCTCACTTTTAGGGCGTTTTCAAAATTACTCATGGAATTTCTGACATCTGTATCGTCGTCTTCGAGTAAGACTAGAACCATGCTAAACACCGTGCATAACTGATCGCCTGCAAGAAGTTAAAAATCTTTGTAATGTAATAAGTACTACAGCCTTCTTAACAAAATAAGAGAAAAAAAAATCCCAATGTCCATGGTGGAGTTCAAGAAAAAGAAGAAAATTGGGACTACTCCACTACACTGGTCACATCACTAACTGGTTTAGAAATAAGTCCTTTAACCAGTCGAGCTTTTCACCACCTACGAGCGTAGATAGCAAAAACAACAAACTTCAGATTGCTTGCCATTTTGTGACCATTTGTGACTTGTTGATGTGATCGTTTGTCCTGACAATTCTTTGGGTCCGTTAGGTACAGGGTGTCCCGTTATACTTTGACCCCCAGTTAGCGCCGTTATTAATAATGTTAGAAAAAAACGGTAAATGCAAAACTTGTATAACTGTTTGCATACTTTAAGAGTTACCTGTCTAAAATTGCAAATGTCAAATTTTGACACCAAGTTTGTTATTTTAAATGAAACAACCTGTATTTTATAAAATTGTTGAAACAAATATACCAAATATGTTACCTCTATCTATATTAGTTTACGATAAAAATAACAAAATCCTTACCATAAGGCCAATGCGCTAGAGAGAGAATAATCTAAGCTTTAATCTCTCTCTAACACATTATGCTTATGGTGAGGATTTTTGCATTTTTATTGCAAACTAATATAGATAGAGGTAAAGTGTTTGGTATTGTTGAAATTAAAAAGGAAAGGACGATTCAAACATTTAACAATATAAAGGATGAGAAGATCAAAAGATCTTGGGAGGAAAGAACGAAAATTCAAAATTGAATGAGTGTCCCACAAGGACCACACAAAAGACCAAAGCGAAAGGAGAAACAATTAAACGATGTTTCTTGGTCTTTTGTGTGTTCCTTGTGGGACACTCATTCAATTTTGAATTTTTGTTCTTTCCTCCCAAGATCTTTTGATCTTCTCTTTTTTAGATTCTTTTCGGATTTGGAAGTTTAGCTTCAAATATACAGGATGTTTCATTTAAAATAACAAACTTGTTGTCAAAATTTGACATTTGCAATAACATTTACCTACGTTTGTTTGAAAGTTTGAGACAATAATGAATTTGAAATTAACTCTGTATTTCGGACTTCCATTGTCTATATTTTATTTATATACGACGTTTCGATTAGTACAATCTCTGATCGTCTTCAGGTGCAAACTACAATCTATTTCTAAGGCTACGAAAAATCACTCAACCGTAAAGTTTAAGAAGTTGGCTCCGCCCAAGGAGGGGCTTCCAAATATTTGGAATTTCAACACTTGGCTTACTGAAAACACCCTGATTCTGCCCAATAAAGACAGCTTCAAGGAATTTTCGTTTCTTCCAGTGTGACTCCTTGTGCCAAACCTTTGCTTCTGTCCACTTCATTCGGTGTTGTTTTGACCATGCGTGCTCGGCGATTCACCTCTTTGGGTATTCGTCTGATGTTCTTTAAGCCTAACAGATAGTGGTCTTTTTGTTTCACCTATGTATGATTCACCACACTCACAAGGAACTTGGTAAATGCATTCCTTATTTTGTTTGTTCTCCGGTTTTGTTTTACTAAGAAGGCTTCGAATTGTATTATTAGATTTAAAAGCTGTTTTAATATTAAAGTTGTTCGCTACTCTTCGAATTTTCTCTGATACTCCTTTAATGTACGGAATTGTAAGGAATGCATTTGCCTGGTTTTGTTCTTGTAATACCTGTCCTGTTTGTTGAAATTTAGAAATAGTATCTGTTATAAGGTTAAGGCTGTAACCATTCTGCTGCAGATCCTTCTTAACGTTTCTTATTTCGATTTCCAAGTCATTTTTGCATTTAACCTTTTTAATATTAATAATAACGTCGCTAACTAGGGGGTCAAAATATAGCGGAACACCCTTTACATATAAATAGGAGATGATATAACTCTCTCGATCAAGTTAGCCTGAAAATAATCCAGAGACGAGGAGTATACCGGGCAAGGGCGTCGATTGCGTCAGTAGTGAAAGCAACTGACAACTAAAGGCCCTGTATTCTATTTTTGACAGTTATTGTTTTACTAGAGGTGAGCAATTGGATTTGACAGTTGTTAGGCAAATGTTTAAAAACAAATTGTGCGTTGGCAATAATAGTTGGTAACCCCTGACAATAAATAATTTTGTTCCTGTCACATTTTTGATTAAGAAACGTCCGGTTGAAAAATGGAATTTTGCTCTATCAAAAACTGTAAAAACACGTGCCTCGACGAATTTGTATTGTACCGTTGTCCAACGGAGAAAGAAACTCAAGAAAAGTGGAAAGAAAACATGCATTTACCAAGCTGGAAAATTAATAAAATTGCCGAATTTGCGAGGTAAGTGAGCTATAAGAAGTAGGTACAAACATACGTATTTTGCATGTATTTTGTTAATAAATAACTCATTATGTTTCCGTGTTTTATTGTAAGAAAGAGAGTAACAAAAATATATATCAATAGGAGTCTATATTTTACCTATTATTTACATTTTTAATATCTCCGCGTGTATATTCACTGTTTGTTTTTGTTTGTCAAAACTTGATATATTTTCCTAACCAGAAAAAAATCAATCAATCTTTCAAAAACTGTCTGGAGAAATAATAAAAAGAGACAACAAAACATCAGTCCATTTCATAAAATCGCTTTTACATGCAAATATGAAAAAAACTAGAAAGAGAGGGCAATATGAGTTGCCCACCTCTGGTAAAACAATAACTGTCAAATGTATAGAGAGCCTCTAGGGCCGATATAGTATCTCATATTTATATGGTTAGAAACTACAATTGGTAGTATTGAACATTGGTTGGCCGTAAATTATGTCGGACTGGTATGTATCTTTGTGTTACTCAGGTGTAGTTTGTTTCTGCTTTCTACATTGGTGCCCAGGCTGAATGATAACGGATTTGTCATAAGGAAAAACCCGAGTGGTTGATGTATAACTATGGATTAGACCAAATTTTCTCTTTCTTGGTTTTATCCTGATCTGTGACAAAAAAAGTTAGAAAATTGACAAAAAGAGTTCAGGCACAAAAAGACTTAGTATAATCCGCTGGCACCCCCTCTCAATATCAAGTATCGTTGGGGTGTGGTGTTTATGAAGGTATAATTCACGACCCAAAATAATGAAACGCCTTTTTAACATCTAGCTATAACAAGTTATGTAACAACTTAAAATATTATTAACCATTTAATTTTTGAGTCTCTCCGCAGCCCTCTCGAAGACCTGGCAGACAGAATCGTTCTCGATGCCAAAGCGAGATAGAATATATTTCGTAAACCGGCCAATATACCGTGTTCTTCCCAGCAGCCATTCTAAGGGTTAAGTAAAATTCCTACTAAACTTAAACCCTTTATTTGTCACATTTGTTTTCGTTGAAAAAATATTGAACATATTATCTTACCCCTTAATATAGGTTCTTCGTTGCAATACAAATGATAGTTCTTGCACAAAAAATCACAAACTGCTAACCGTCTGTGCACCAGGGCAGCCGGCGACGCTGATTTTGACAGGACATCCATTAATTTGTCGTACCTAAAAAAAAGGTTAAATAAGAAACTACGAAAAGCTTCATTTTCGAAAAAACTATACATAGATATTTGGTTTGTAAGAATCAAGATGCACAACATAAAGGTAAATACACATCAAATCAATCAAGCAATTATTTTAAACAACTCCGATTTTGACGAGTTTTAGTACTCTTAAGTATCGTTCATACATCCTATAAAACCAATCGAGAACAGCAAGAAGGGGTCAGTAAGTTTAGTAAGTTCATTAAGTCAGAAAGTTGAGATGTATTTCTCAAGAATAAGATAAACTGCTGAACCACGACCTACCCCTAAGATAGAACTGTGACGCTGCTGTATTAAGACTGTTGGATGTTAATTAATTACAAGTAAGTAACGTTTTTATATTTTGTTATAATAAATTCATTAAAACTCGGTACGGTTGGTTTATTAAATCAATTAGTAAGAACAACCCCGTCACGCAAACCCCTACGTGACATATACTACACGATTGTTCTTATTTTAGTGCTAGTTTTTATCACAAGAAAGTTAAAATAAAGCACATATTGAAAAGGCAATGTTCCTAGAGTGATCTTGCTTTGTATTTGCAATTACAATAGTCTTTGCAATAAGAAAAGTTGGGAACTTTCAACTTTTACTATCACTATCACCGTTGTATGAACAGCTTAATATCGATTATTTGGAGTGTCCAGGCGGAAAAAATGTAATAGAATAGCCTATATATTTTCATATGAGAAAGATGGAGAGTTCTCAACAGACCAAAATTTGTGATTTTGTCACAAGTTACAACAGATTGACAGATGTTATTGTAAATACTACGACGAGTATGAACAGTGGTTATTTTCTATGACTAAAATTAGCGACTATGACTATTCCAATTATGAACGATACTTTACTGCCGTCAGATGGTAAAACGCTGTATCTTGAAAAAACCTGTTTTGAGGAAATTACGTCTTAAGTTTTTTGGATATATTGGCTGATATTTACTAAAATAATGAATCAATTAATTTAAAATTAATAAGGCATTCCTTTTAAATTAAAAGTTAACTTAGATTCGAGGTCACTTTGAGATAAATTAAATTAGCAGTGTTAGGCTAAAATGCTGTTACCGCCAATACAGCGTTTTACCATCTGAGGGCCACGGCAGTTTAATGAATCTACGTAAAAACTCGAAAATCCAACACTTTTTGGTTTTAGTTATTTTTTAAAATTGTAAAATTGGGCAATGTGGCTTTTGCCGGTAAGGTTGCCAAGCGACGAGCCGCATTTTTCCCGCTTTTTAATAAAAGAACAAAAAAGACAATTTTTTAAAAAATAATAAAAAAGTGTTTTAGCACTGCGCGGGGTTTGAACCCACGACACACCGGCAACCAAGAAACCTAACTTGATCGTGTCAGTCGGCTAACCAACTGGACCACCGAGGCCGGTCAAATCCCTGTTGTGAATGTATATTTTCACTTTCTGAAAACGCTTGGACAATTAAAATACGTTACAACCAGAATATGTTAAGCCCAGTTACAAATAAAAGTTAATTTCAC
The DNA here is from genome assembly GCA_963921995.1 of Oxystoma pomonae. Taxonomy (NCBI): domain Eukaryota; kingdom Metazoa; phylum Arthropoda; class Insecta; order Coleoptera; family Brentidae; genus Oxystoma; species Oxystoma pomonae. Next base: position 37,202,926 of record OY998172.1, read on the forward strand.
AGAAAATTGTTCAGAGTTTCTTAAAAAAGTATTAAAAAACAAAAAATTACTTTCCGCGTTAGTCTTGAGATTATTTGATATATGTACTCTTGTTCAAAAAAAAACGTATACATGCATTTTTCCCTATGTCTCAAACTTTATCTTTTTATTAATGTATACTCAAACAAAACACTAGCTTGTAATGTCTGTCAGCATTAAATTCGGTATTATGATGACGTTATGTCATAATGATAAAATCAAAAGTAAAAATAAGTCCTCTAATTCAAAAAACGCCTTAATTTAAAGCAAATATCCTTATTACCCGACTAAGCAACTCAAAGGAGGGTTTTGTTTCTTGCTCGGTTTCTTGTTTCTAAAATCATGTTTTAAAAAATCGCCTTTTAAAAAGCACATAAATGTATTTAAAAACAATCTTTATTTATTAAAAAAAAGTAGTTACTCCAATGCGCGATGAATTGCATCGCTTAACTCTTCAGCATTTTGGGGTCTAAAAGTAGAGCGACCGCTCATTTTGGGGTTAACACAACAACAAACATTAGTATTTAGTGGGCGCACCATTCTTTTTAATAACACTCTGCAAACGCCTGGGCATTGAAAAACTTTAATTTTGAAAATATTCACGATCTTCTGAGAGCACCTCCAATGCGCGATGAATTGCATCGCTTTACTCTTCAGCATTTTGGGGTCTCCAGTTTCTCTGATAAATAATTTTGACAAGTCGGCCCCATATATATTCTATTAGGTAGAGATCAGGGCTGTTGGATGGCCAAAGAAGTTTCAATATTATTGTTTTCAAACCACTGGCGAACAACATTAGCCGCGTGCACGGGACAGTTGTCTTGCTGATAAATGAAGTCGTTGTTTTCGTAAAACATCTGCACAGATGGCAACATAACATCCTCAAGAATCTCAACAACAACCTCTAGCGCTAAACTAGCCACACATATTCACTGAAAAATGTCCAGCTTTCTTAATTTGGTTGGTGTATTTTGGATCAAACCTAGAATTTGGTGTATGATAAACTAAAATTCTTCTGCTGTTCGAAGATGACTGAAATATCTTTTCATCTGTGAAGACCACCCTCTCCCAGAAGTCATCATCATTAAGAACATTATTTGATGCAAAAATAACCATGGCCTGTTTTTGTTCCTCCGTTAAAAAAGTTTTTTTTGCAGCAACTCGACTCGAAATTTCAGATTTTTTAATCCTTCTGTTAATAGTTGATAAGGAACCTGGGAACATCGTTACATTAGATGCTTCAACGGAGGCAAAAGGATTTTGTCTGAGGTGGTCGATAAGCCTTTCATCTTGTATCTCAGAACTTACAGGCTTTCGTCCTGATCCATGTTTTCTATTCATCGAATTATTCTGTATCCAGCGCCTTTTCCATCGTACTATCGTCATAAAGCAATCAAATGCATTCATAAATTTCCATTCTTAGAACCCACAGAAAACATTTATAAACCTAAGGGCTCTTGATATTAACAATCTACATATTTTAAAATTAGGCATTTTAATTCATTCAATTTACTGTGAAAGTAAAAAATCTAGCATTAAGTTAATTACAAGTAATGTTAACCACTCATATGAAACAAGAAATAACAGAAAACTTATTTGCAACGCATCAATAAGTAATTTTGGTAAAAAATCAATTATTTGTGATGAAATTAATATATACAATAGAATCCCAGAAGAAATAAAATATAAGAATATACAAATTAAATTTAAAAAAGACTTAAAAAAACATCTTTTAAAATGATGTAATTATTGTATTCCCGGTTTTTAATTGTATTATTATTAATATTAGTACTTTTTTATTATATAATTTTTTTTTAATGAAAATTTATTTATTACTATTTTTGCCATTAATATAATTTAAATTTAATATCTATAAATATTTACTTAATGCATGTTGTACCCAAAATGTTTTTTTTTATTCCCTGTAATGAACTACTTAAGTTGGTTGGGAATAAATACTTATTACTATTTTATCAACCCCAAAATGAGTGGCCGCTCTCCTATAACTTGAGTGAGTAACCGTCTTCTATAACTTGAGTTATAATTTGTGCTTTCGTAAATTTTGTAATTTGCGGCATTTTTGACTTTGAAAGTTATTGTCAAAATCAGTTTCACGCATACCGTCTATTTTAAACCGGTGAATGGAATACATACACTATTAGAAAAGTAAATTTTGCAAGATAAGAAAAATGCATGTATGCGTTTTTTATAAAAGAAGAGTGCCTACCTACTTGGTATATTTTTTATTCTTACTTTTCATATTAGAAACCAATTTAAAAAAATGTTCCTCTTTTTCAATCCTGCTTTTTTGCAGGTACTTTAAAAATTAGCAATATCTGGAAAACTAGTAATAACAGCGACTAATGACTTGCTTAAAAGGCCCCTTTTTTTGCATAAAGGTTTTAAAAGAACTTAAATACTGCTATCCACAAGCCTACCTTAAAAGATTATAGTCAACCTCGCTAAGAAAGGTGCTAATGCAGCTAAGAACGGCACTAATTAGCTCCTCGTTATCACAGTCACAATAGCTCAGTAAAGTGTTTAACGTTTCTTGTTTACTTAACCTAAAAAAAAGATAAAATTTCATAACCCTTAGGCGTTTTCAAATTCAAATACCAAAAACTAACAAAGATTGATTTTCTTTTATAATAAGAAGAATGCGGTCAAAATTATTTGCTGACAAGGCTTTTTTTACAGGCAATAAATTATATTTGATCTTTAATGCCCGCATGACATGGAGCTATAAAACGAGAATTGCATGCAACTCGTCTCTAATCTTGCTTTAGTCTTTCTCGTCCAATTGCTTCATATCACTGATCATTTCAAATAACAAAAGAGTAAACACACAACGGTGGCAATAGAATAATTTTATAAAGATTTTATGATTGGAAAAATTAGTACTAATAAAGTGCTAATTAAATGCTAAGTCACAAAATTTTGTGCTCTTGTAGTTTCTGAGATATGACCTGCACTGCTAGCTACCCGTTAAAGATATCAGTGCTCCATGCTAATGGTCCAGAAAAGTAGTAAAGTGGTCTAAATGATCCAGAAAATTAAATGCTCATTAAATGCTGCCGTTTCAATGAAAAAATTGTATTTTTTTACTTTTTTCTACTTATTTTTTAAAATTAACTTGGTGCACTGCTAACTTTAGGTCGTACACATATTTCTCGTGAAAGAAGACGTTGGTGGAGTTTTTGATATTGGAATTAAATGCCAAGTAACCAAATTTTGTGCTCTTATAGTTTTAGAGATATGCAGTACAGCAAGTTACTTTTAAAAAATATACAGAAAAAAGCAAAAAATATATATTTTTTATTGAAATGACAGCATTTCATTTTCTCTTCTCTTTTCTATTTTTAACTGGTAGCTAATAGTGCAGGCCATATCTCGGAAACTACAAGAGCACAAAATTTAATAGCACTAATTTATTTATCGATATGGCAGCATTTAATTTTCTGCACCATTTAGACCAGTCTACCACTTTTCGGGACCATTCTAGCATGGTGCACTATCTTTAACGGGTAGCTAGCAGTGCAGGTCATATCTCGGAAACTACAAAACACAAAATTTTGTGACTTGATATTTAATTAGCACTTAATTGGCACTAATTTTTCCAATCATAAAATCTTTGCACTGCTGACTTTGTACTGCTAACTTTAGGGACGTTGACATCATCTAGAATAGGGAATCTATTGAAAAACATCAATTAACGTAAACACCTCCTTGAAAATGTCTATAAATTAGAGGAAACGTCGGAGAGTTTTACAAAAAATTGGTAGTTTTATTTAACCCAAAATCCACCAAATTCGACCACTGACAAAATTATGTGTTTAGGGTGGTTCATATTTGAGATGATTGTGGATTTTTGGGTATTTTTAAGGAAGATAGCGAAAAACCAATATACATGCTATGGGTTCGATTTTCGAGAAATAACTTTTTCATTATTAAGAATCTATTTTTGGTATAATTTCTTTCCTATAGATATATTAAAGTAGAATTCATATGTTAAACTGGATTTTATCTGTAATATCTAGTTTTAGAGATATAACATCATAAGATGGGTCTTTTTTTTTTAAATTACTTTTTTTCCGAGGGGTCATCAGCTGCAGACAGTAGGTGTACAAATTGTTGACAATACTTTAACAATACCTGACAATACTGGACAATACTGGAGACAATACTGGACAACACCAGAGACAATACTGGACAATACTACACAATACTTGACGATATCGCAGTTCTTGACAGTAGGTGTACAAATTTTGGGCCAGCTGTTGACCCCGAATAGAAGAATTCTAGATTTGTTGCCAAAATCATGTCATAAGTGTGCCGTAGGACAAAATTTTTGGAAAATTATACTAAAAATGCCATTTTTTGCACGTTTTCAATGATGTTATCGTGCCGCTAAACTAAAATTGTAATAACTAATGATGTTATCACGCTGCAAGCAAAAGTTTTTGCAGTAGTACGAAATTTCTCAAAAATTCCGCGTTTTTTGCAAAATCTGGAAAAACAAAAATAAATATTGGAGAAAAAAATAACAAATACTGTGTTTTAGGCATTACATGAGGAACAGAGTGAAGACAGCATTAGAAGGTAAAAACCATACTGTAAAAATTCCATGATTTCCATAACTTGCGACCCATTCCATGACTTTTCCAGGTCACTTTTTAAATTCCCTGACCTTTCCAGGTTTCCCTGACCAGTTTCAACCCTGTCTATATTAGTTTTCGCTATATCTCTTAGAAATACCAAAAGCACGACAATTCTTTCCTTGTACAATAGATGAATAAAATAACATCCTGTATAGTGAATAACGATCATTACTGCTGCTTACCTTAAAAATCTTATAGCACACGGATAAAAGTCTAGTAACAAAAACAACAAAACCCTATCGTCACTTTTTATGTAATGTTCCCTTTTCAATTCCTCCATTAGGAAGGTTTTTATATATGGATGGACGTTCCTAAGAATTTTCTCTATGGCTAATCGGTCGAAGGTGGCCACCAAACTGGTGATTTCTGAGGGAATTTCGATTTCTTGGGTGCTAAATAGTGGATGGAGTTTGAAGTTGGTTGGGTCTAGATATACCTGAAAAATAGTGAGATATATGATACGAATTTCTTAAAAACCACCGTACCAATAAAAACGCCCTTATTAAGGACTCCATAAGTCACGGCTGAGCAATGTTTAAGACAAACAAGTCCCTAATAAGAGGGCAAAACACGTGTGTTTAGGTCGCACCTGGTGTGTATAATTGCGATGAAAAAATTGTTTTTTTATATCCACGCCGGTTCCCAGACCCGAAATCATTCGGTGCGACAAAGCATCTTCTCCACTAAGGGCAAATAACTGAATTTGAGGTTAAAAAAGATGGCCGCCAGCTGGGGCCTAACAAACCGTTTTCGGTTTTTTTTGCTAAAGAAATCCATTCGATACTTATACAAAATATTAATTTTTTATTGACCCACCTAAATTATGATTTTTTTTTTAAATTTATAAACAAACACTGTTTTAGATACCTAACTCTCTATTCCCTTTAGTTTGATATCGACTTCCGTTTAAAGAGGAAGCTTAATGCAAATTTTTATTTGTACCCCTTCAAAACATAAGTACTCCCATTTCTTCAACCCCTAGTCGAAATTTTAAAAAAATGCCAAAACATGTGTTTGCTTATTTTATTAATAAATACCAATTTTCAGACCGTAGGCTTGATGTCAACCCGCGCTGATGCCCGCGAAGAAAAATAATGTAATTTGGAAGCTGTCATTGAGCGAAATGTCAAATAAAAGTTGCCTGTTTCAATCCACACCCTATTTTCCTACCAAATTTCATCCAAATTGCTTCAGTCGTTTTTGCGCGATTGAGGAACAAACATACACACAAACAAACAAACAAACTTTCGCCTTTATAATATTAGTCACAAATCCGCTGGCGTTTTTCGAATTCCCAATACCTCGGAGGTGTCGGTCAGGGGTATAACTAGTGGTCCAGGCCAATTTTTTTAACTCTACCATCGACATTGCTTAACACGCTCAAAAGAAATCACGACGACCGAAAATGTACGCAGAACTCGCGCGATTTCCACTTTCTAGAAGACGTTCGCTTTGTAAGAGGCCAGTAAGACACTACGACAGTCGGGTGATGTCGGGCTTAGAGTCCCTGTATATATCAGTAGACAAAAGTAATAGAGACGGATATATGGAAATACTCTACGGTCCGTGTTTAGAAAGAGAAACGATCGCTTTTCTTAATCTGACACAAGAAAAAAAATTAAAAAATACTGGTTGCCAAACGTGACAAATCAAATCAAATTATTGTCTTTTGTCAAACACTTCCCGTCGCGTTTAAAACATCATTTTTATTGTTTTTTAGATCTACGAATCCATGCAGTGTTTTATAACAAGTTGTGGTAACAGTTCCACAAATGGCTATGGGTTTTTTTTAGTTTTCGAAAAGAAAATACTGCAAGAAAAATGGAAAAAAAAGTTTGCTACGTCCATCGGCAAAAGTTGGATATAATCCGACGGAGTAACCATTAGTTCAAAAAATATGACATGCCAATTTTGTTGAATGGTCAGTGATTGCCGGGGACTGCCGAGAGATTTCCAAAGACTCGAAGGGTCTTTTAGGGTCTGCAAGCCAGGGTTTGGTGAGGTTTAGGCAGTCGCAAGGGCTGCAAGAGAATGCGAGCTGGTAAGATTTGTGACATGATTGCCAATAACAGTGCTGCAGTGGTTACCCCCTCGGAAATAATACAAAAATCTGCTAGGTAAGTTGATATAATAACTACCAAATTTTAAGAATTATTTTATAGAGCTTAATTTTAGCAAACGAAAACGGCCACTTCGTTTTAATTAAAATTCTGATAGTTTAGATACCTTTATATATACAAACATTTTTTTAAATATCTCCTGCCACGCAATGGAATAGAAGTTCTATTCGCGACTCTTTGTTTTCACTGATATCTGTCACACACAGGGACTCTAATCGAGCTGAGTGTCGGATATCTGATTGACACTCTCAGAGCATGTTATTGAACGAAATCAACGACAGATAGTTTACTTCTTTTAATCGATGGATCACATGGAGAATCGAATCGGCGCCCTGACATCTAAAAAATGCCAGATATTTACCTGTAAAGTCTGGTTCAAACCAATCAAAAAATAGAGCGGAAACTTCTTCATAAATGGAACATTGCCGTACACATACGACATAATTTCGTAGGTTATCGTTAGAAACGTCACGTCCGTCTCTTCCAGCTTGTTTATGATGATGAAATAAGCTAAAATAAATCTGGTGGAGGCGAATTTGCTACGCCAGTCAGTCGGAGGCAAGTTTTTTCGCATTTGTTTCGAGAGGTTTAGGACGATTTGTTTGAGCCAGTGTAAGTCTTCGAATTCTCCACAACTAAAAAAATAGAATGTCCTAAATGAAAATGTGTATACAGGGTGGAGCAATGAAACGAAACAGAAGCATTTTCGAGTATTTAGAGCACGACTTCGAAAACAAAATTCAAAACACGTCAATTTGTTGTTCAGTGATTCACGGGGGAAACTTTTTGGCTATTGTCGGATATAGAAATTTACTACCTGATCTTGAATTGTAAGAATACATATAGAAATTTACTGACTGATCTTGAATTGTAAAAATACATATAGAAATTTACTCATTGATTTTGAATTGTAAAAATACTTAAATTAGTTTAACAGGTTTTGAAAAACAAAGTAGTTCCTCTTAATAAACGGGACTGTGTAAGCTGCTGTTAATAGATGCAACAATGTACGAAACTACGGAGAAAAAAGGTTAACTTAACTAAGTATTCACGGTCTATAGATAGAGAGAAAAGTTGTAAAGCCCTACTCAGGGAAGAGCAAGAGAGCAACTCATTAACTCATCCGTCTTTGCCTATGAAAGCACGACATTCATTCGGGAGCGACAGAAGTTTCATAAACGCGGTTGCAAGGCGTCCTTATGCTCAAACGGGTATAGCTCAAGTAATTCTTTTAATAATGTCGTATTTTTAGTAATTAAATTAAAATGTAGAAATGGTAAGTTTTCAAAAGGGAATTATTTTCTAAAGCGTTTATAAAGAACTTGATTGATTTAAATTAGGATTTTGGGTTTTTGTAATTTAACATAATTTTGTCTTTGTCAAAATAAATGTATAAAACATCTTTGTGAATAAATTATCCAAGTAAAATGAAATCATTTTCATTATAGAGAAATGTAAAGTAAATTTAGGAGAGTCCAGTTTTAAAGTTTATAAAAAATATAAATCGAGGATAAACCCCGTCCCGACACTATATTGGATATTTTATACGAGTTTCAACACCAGAATTGAAATAGGGAAAATGAGTCAAGTGCACATTATTTTGAAGGTCGTTCAAATGCCTTTATAAGGTGTTAAAAATTTTCAAAATCGATCGATTATATTCATATGTTCAATTGTACAGGTAAATTATCCCTCTTATAGGAATATATCCCAAAAGAAAAAATGAAATGATGATAATTTTTTTTTGCATTGGTGTATGCAACTGAAAATTACTTACAAGACTAGTAGATGCGTGACAATCTCTGTATATAAATTAACTGTCATAAAACTAAACCGCTTCCCCGCTTCGTTCCACAATCTTTCTCCACAGAGGGCGCTCGCCAGGTAATGGGTTTGGGGAAAGTCGGTGATGTTGCTGTTTTTGATGAGGTGCCACATCTAAAGAAAAGGAAACAACTGATATTACTAAATCGCGTATTTTCAGGCAATTGAATAAATTACTGATGTTAAACTCAGCCAATATCTGTCAGCAATTATTTGGCTTCCAGTCCCTTGTTGCAATTATTATACAATGGACAAGGACAGAAGAAGAGGCGGATAATCACCTTTCCTGGCTTTATTATTGGCTTTGACATAAATTACCAATCATACCTCTCAGATAGGGAACAGGTGGTCGAATATAACGGATACATCTCTAAAAGTATATACCTATACCCAACGTCAGGGGTCCCTCAAGGATCAAATCTGGGCCCACTCTTGTTTTTGTTGTTTATTGCGAATCTGTCTGATCTGATTAAGAATTTAAAACTATTTTTTGCAGACGGTTTTAAAGTTTATCGTGCAATTCATTCTACTGATGACTGCATCAGCATTCAGGCATATCTTGATCGATTGCAGACATGGTGTGATCAAACAGATTATCTTTAAATGTTACCAAGTGTAAAATTGTGACATACACCAGACAAAAATCTAAAATAGAATTCTATATATATAATAGAAAAAGATCAGATAAAATTGTGGATTTGGGTGTTACATTTGACAGTATGATGACCTTCAATGACCATATTATTAAAATAAGTATAGAAGCTAACAGAATGCTGGGACTCATTGTGAGAAACTGCAAAATATTCTCCATCAAATCTTTAATAATACTCTATAAGGCATATGTTCTTCCAAAACTTGAATATGCATTATTAATTTGGTGTCCTTTCTATCAATATCAAAAAGAGTTGTTGGAGAAAACTCAAAACAGATTTTTAAAATTATTAATTTTTAAACTTGAAGGTGCCTATCCTAGGCCAGGCCAGGGGTCGCGACTACAATATGTTATTGAGTCGGTTTGATTTTGAGTCACTCGAAGCCAGGCGAAAGTACTTCAGTATAAAATACCTATACAGGATTATGAACAATGAGGTTGACTGCATAGATATTTTGAATCAAATCTATTTTCATGTCCACAGGCTCAATGCAAGATATCAGAGCTACTTCCATCTCAATAGAGCCAATACAAATACGTTTTACAGATCCCCTATAAACTCCATGTGTGCGAATTATAACAGCATTTGTCATCTATGTGATATAAATAATACATCAATTAAAAACCTTTGTACAATAATGCATAGGTACCTCTAAAATTCGGACAAAATTTTCATGTGATGGTCAGGGTAGTCATTTGATTAGGAGGCAGTGTTATATGTGTTATTGTCTGTCTGCTTGGTGTTTGTGTGTATGATTTTATACTAACTAAATGTGATAATTTTCCTGATTTTTTTATGATTTTTTTTTATGGTATTTTTTATGACTTTAATAGGCGATAAGTTTTAAATTGGTAATTGGCTGTTGTTTTGTGACACTTTATTGCTCTAGAGATATCTTAGCTTTAGTATATAGGTTCTTTTTTAACTTTTTTTATTTTTTTTGTCCTGTAATTAGTATACGATACTGTTGGACAATAAACATTTGAATTTGAATTTAGCAATGTATTTATTTGAAAATGTATCTATCTATTGCCCAAGTAGCATTTTTGGTCAGAACTTGGGTATTACATCCCGAACATAGGATAGGACTATTTCTCTATAGAAGTTAAATAGGGACCAAATTACGAAAAAAATCCCACTATTCTACCTAAGAGAGGACAAAACTGACGTAAATTTGCCCTCCAAAATAGGTGGGAGTAATTAATTGTCCAGACAGGTCAATATAAAATAATAAAACGGGGAAATCCATCTGGCAAACCAATTTTTCTGGTAAACTTTAATAGTGGGATTTACTAAAAGGGTTTATCCTATTTTAGACAGGTCCTAAGTTTAAGTGAAACTGTTGGTTTTTAGCATTTTATACCAACTTGCTTGAGTTTTTGAAATAGTTTGATTTATAAGAATAATTTTAATTATTTTTTTTGTAAAGAATCATTTTAACATAACCTTTTGTTGGATTTAAGAAGAAAATTTCAATTTAAAAGAAGTTTTTCTTAACCTTTGGGGGGGATCTAAATGGTAAACACTCTGTTGAGCACATTAAGATTGACCTTATATGTCACTCTTATCAAAACTTACCCTTGTTTATTGATTTTCGCGATTAATACTCACTGTCACAAAACCATTTCGATATGTAGTCATAAAATAAGGATTAGATTAACTTTGTATTTATTTAAAACGGGTTTTTGTCTATCGAAAGTATGAAAAAACTTAGTGGCAAAATATTTCATCAAAGAAGGTCATCTAAACAAATGCGGCTAAAAACAGACCTGAATTCAACGATCATTCACTGATGCGTTCACAAAAGTCATGTCAGCTTAACGAACTGGATGGTGCTCGGTTCTCTGGTAGAACATAAGAAAATGGTCATTAGCGAAGTACCGATGAAAACTGCAGCTTTGAGACTTTCGAGTGTGATCTTTCAGCTTTATTTGATGATTAAGCTTTTAGATAACCTCAATGTTTTCATTTCAGTTTGTAAATAAATAAATAGGTACAGTTGTTTTGGATTTTTTTCATTGGAAACAATTTTCGTGCATACTACAGCTTTGAGACTTTTGAGTGTGATCTTTCAGATTTGTTTGATGATTAAGCTTTTAGATAAACTCAATGTTTTCATTTCAGTTTGTAAATAAATGAATAGGTATAGTTGTTTTGGATTTTTTTCATTGGAAACAATTTGCGTGCATAATCAGTGACCTTTACTTATGTTTCTTTTGCCTCGTAGTGCCCTCATTAATATAATTTTGTGCTGAAAACGGGTTCAAAATATGGCGTTTTTCTGGACCAAATTGGAGGTATTTTATTTATTAATGAACAACTTGGGATATTAAATAAGGTAAATTAATCCTTGTAAAAACGGTTACTTAGGGAAATTTTAAACGAACTTATTACCAATTGCCAGAAAACAATCCTTTCTGGGGACTATAAATTTAAATCACCTCCCAGAGGTGGTCCCAAAAATAACCTCAAACACAGCTATGAATGAAGCTATTATGTGCCAAATTTTTGGCGTATTCGCTATTTGTCATTTTTAAACCTCTCAAAAAAAAAATAGTTTTTAGCCAGTTTTTTAGGGCATTTTCTCCTAAAATATGGTATATTTTGAGGAAAAAAGCAGTTTTTCAGTGGTATTTTGAAATAACAATACAAAATTATCATTAGACACATAAAGTAAATATTTCAACGCATCGGTATCGGTATACGTATCGCGTTCGAAATAAAGCCAAAATACACTACATTTTTGACTTGTTTATGCGATGTTTCGAACGATGCACGCTTTTTTGAAAGGTGCGATCACAGAACTGCTAACAGCAATCGATGCGTGCGTTGGGATGGACGTAACGATACGTTCATCACTCCGTACGAATCGATTGCTGTCAGCTTTTGTGTCATCGCACCCGTCAAAAAAGCGGGCATCGTTCGAAACATGGCATGAGCAAGTCAAAAATGTAGTGTATTTTGGTTTTATCTTGAACGCGATACGTATACTGATACCGATGCGTTGAAATATTTACTTTAATTGTCTATTAACTTTGTGTCTTTTCCGTATGGGTAAGTGTTTCTTGAAAATTGGTTTTAAAATTTAGTACCCCCCACAGGTGGAAATATTTAGACCTGTGGGGGTACTATTTTAGATCTTAATAAATCCCACTTAAAAAACACGGGCGAGGTGGCCTTACAACACGTAGGTTTTGACAATTTTTAGAAAAAAAAAACAAAATTTAAAAAGTTACAAATACGGTTTTTTTGGCACTTTTTAAAAGACTTTTATAACAGTGAAAAATTAATATTATTTTTTTTCAAATTTCCAAAATGACTGAAAATCGATATAATCAAAAAATATGGCGACCGATCGATGTTTGACCTGACAAGAGGGATTTGACATATTTCTTACATCAAAAGCTAAAAATAATCGTTCCAGAATCTAAGTAAAAAACGGTACAAATTTTGTTGCCAAATTAGCTAATAGATAGAGAGATAAAGTGCTTTATTGTCATGAAAAATGCGATACATTTTGTGGACAAAGCTTAGTAAAAATCAAACAAAATTAATAGTAATAAATACAAAAAATTAATAGTAAAAAATAACTTAAAATTAACACCTAGGTATTGGCGCATGGACGAAACAAGCACCTTGTTAATATGATATAATAAAAAAATATATACATATATAATATATCTATCAGTTCTAAAACAATATAGGTAAGTTTTACAAATTGTAGTAGAAATGGGGTGGCTTGATGCCTGGCTTTACAAATTAATAAACTTGATCTGAACTATTTTCGGTCCAGCATAGTAATACCGCTTATGAAGTATTTTTAAAAGGTGAAAAAGAGTAACATTCCTTAAGTAAAAAGTTTTTATTTCCACTAATTTAGGTAAAAAAAGACCTAAATACAAAATTTTGTGATATAGCGTTTTCGATTATCCTCCTCGAAAATCGCTCGGAGATTGCAGATCCGTTTTAGGGCGCTCCAAAGCCGATCACGAGCTGTCACGAGCGCTCATACTCAATACACGTTCAATTTGTTCTCTGGTCCTTTTTAAAGGTTAGAATTGTTTAGAGCCAAATTCATAATCATTGTTTGGGCCTTTCACCTTCCTTCGCCATAAGAATTAACATGGGTAAGGAACAAGGGAGCCTTGAAAAAGGTCTATGAATTTGGCTCTTAGAAAGGATTTTTTTTAAAAGTATATTTCTGAAAGAAAATGAGTGGAAACAGAAACACAGGAACCATAATACATACAAATTTTTGATGAGCTACGCAATCCGCGCATTGAAGAGAACAACCATATTGTCCGTGTAGTTGGAAACTACGTCCTTTACATAATTCATAATTTTACTGTGTTTTTCATTTGGCTCACTATATCGCAATTTAACATACTCAAGTTCTTCCTCTGAGGAAGAAAGTAGTGATTTTACTACAATAACTTTCTTTTTTATACTCCTTTTCCAGCAAAATAACAGAACCAAAACAAAACACAATTTGAATTAAGTTATGGTAAATTTTACGCGGGATTTCCGTGCCCGAACACGCAAATCTGGCAGAGAGCAATGACAGTTGCCAAATTGAACACGCAAATATTTTTTCCGATTCATCCGCGAGCGCTCTAGATCGCACAAGATAACCCAAAAGCCGCTAAACTGATTTTTACCAAATCTGACAAAAAACTTTGGCACCATGCGATGACCTGCTTAGTTTTTGGGCGTGGGGAGTTTAGAAAGAGGATAGGAAGGGAGGTTGGACTTATTAAAAAAAACCCAATTCACGAATCATAGCAGCTAACGACCCAAGCAGCAATTTAACGGCGTAGCGACGTTGTTAAATCTGACCCGACGTTATGATGCGACGTCGTTTTAGCCAACATGCCGACCCGGATTTACACCAAAATGGTGGATGATTTGTGAGTCCTTACGTCGTTGTGCAGTGACTGGAGTCGGAATAGTAATCGTTCTTGTTACGTCATAAAATACGACCCAAAATGACTACACTAGCGCCCTCTTTGTTATTGATTTTTTGGTGGTATTTCACCACCCAAAATGTTGCCCATCTCAAACTTTGAGGTTTTCGGTTACTAAAATGAACTTATTTTTATACACTTTAGAAAATGGCAAACAAAAAAATATAATTTAATAATTACCGTTTATTAAATTGTATTTATATGGCCACTATGGGAGCAAAATTTAAAAACGCAATTCGGTTTACTGACAAATATGCTTAGAAAAGGAATGAAAAAACACGCGCGCCCTTGATTTGTTTGTGTTTAAACGCAAAATATTGCTTTTTTTTAATGTAAAAAAATTGATGCTACTAAAGCCCTCTTTTTAGGATTCCATGGTCTCCAAAATGACATTCAATGGTGTTTGTAGTATTTTTTGGCGTGTTTAGTAAATATAAACAATGGTGGCCACTTCGAACATAAACGACGGCATCAAAAATGGCGAATATTATGAGAATCCCAAAAAATACACGTAAATGTACTACAGTCGTCAAACATTACCAAAAACCACTTGACACGACCGTTGGTTACTATCAACCCAACATGCGACTGGAAAACGCTCAAACAATTACGCCGATGACAGTTGACAGTCCCCATAACCTTACCTTTTATTCGATTTTTCTAAATAAATGGTCGGTGAACTGTGAAATAAAATTTAATTTTTTCAAATATGGAAGGACACTTCAAGAAGAAAGTATTTTTAGTGAGCGCAAGAAGTGAAGCTGTGTTTCAGACATTACTGTTTAAAGGGCACCAGTCTTTCTCTTTCACCCATATAATTGTAGGATAATGTCATCTCTCTTTCAGGACCGTAATTCTTGAGTAGGGAACGACATAGATTTGTCAAATGATCCCACGTCGAACGCATTTCGTATTCTTGAGCGGTGATCGCTCATTCCATTCTATCAAGCATGCGCGTCTAAAAGTTTGAAGAGGTTTCAAGAAAAAGCATATTTTTTTCGAGAGATTGGATCATTCCACGGGATTGATCCCTTGTCTTCAGGGATCGATCCTTCTCTCGAGATTCAAGAATTAGACCCCTGACCAGTTATTTAAAATCTAGAGAGAGATAGGGCGATCTGCCGTACATAAGTGCGGCAGAGAAGGAGAATATAATGCCATTAGTTCCTTTGGAAACTTTTGTTCTTCACAAGAAAAGGGCACTTAAGTTCGTCAAACTCCGGTCGGAATTCGTCGCAAGACCGGCCAGAAACATCGCAAGTTCATGTAATGTGAAAGTTGTTTAGACGTCGATACGTCGGCAGAACGTAACTAGAGTCTCATAAGAACGTCCACACGACGTCACTGGTTTACTAGAAAATGCACCAACGCGTGACAGGTCGGCTAAACGTTGGGTAGACGGTAACAATGTTACTGCAGTATTATCTAACGTTAAAGCAACCGAATTGTGTCGTAATATGTAAGATCTAATGTCTACGTCTAAAGATCACTTATTTATACACCCAAATTAACGTCCATTTAGGTAAAGTATGTGGTCATTGGGAAGAAAATTGTTGCTTGGGGACACAAGGTTTTTGCATTTAGATGGATAATTACAGTTTCAATTTTTTTTTAAGGTTTCATGCCAATAACCGCTATTTATTTAGAGCAGACTGTTTAGGAGAAAAAAGTTAAGATATTCTCAGCAGATTCCCTAATCGAATCATGCATTTGTTTACCTGAAGCAGAATTCCATGACACTCATTGTCACTAATGTCATTCTCGGCTATCCTTTTAAAGCACCCTTCTAAATGCTCGTTTATTTGATTAGTGTCTATCAAAGGCACCGCTGCTCGAGCTGCTAGTTCTCGAGTTCGAAAAACTGGGTTTGACAGACATTTGTTGACGTGTGGCTGCCATTCCTCCATCTAAATGGAAAAAACATATATTAAAAAATATGTCCACTTAAATTTTAAGCTATTCTTGAGTGGTGCAGGTAAAATATTATAAATGATGGGCAATTCTGTGGTGTTTGCTGTGATCTTTAAAACCCCGAGTGTAAAAAAGCCCCAAGTTGCAAAGACAGACAAGCCCTTCAAAGTACTTAAGTCGTTATGGGACACACAGTCACCTCAAAAATTGTTTTTTTTATATCTTCATCAAAAACATGATTTTAGTAACTGTCTGCAGATAACTAAAGCATGGCTTTTTTGGTTACCGATGCAAAAAAACTTTTTTGGTTACTGATTAAAAAAAAATTTTTTTTTGATCACGGGTGCAAAAAAAGATTTATGTTCGTTTTTTACCCAAAATTAAAGAGAAATTGCGGAAAATAGTAATATTGAAAAAATCTAATTATTCTTGCTTAAAAATTAAGCCATTTCTTTATGTTTTCCCCGACTATTTACGATAAAATCATTTAAAAACATCGTCAAAATATCAAACTGTCCAAGATTAAAATGTCGCAACAATGAACGTTACCGAGTAAAAAGGCACATCGCTATGGAAACCATTGTTATTTCATTTACCAACCGCCTTGATATATAGTGTAAAGATGGTGTGTTGCGAGAAGTGCTCTTCGTTCGACATTTTTAAAAGTATTTTCCAGTTTTTCTTGGATTTTTTGTTAAAGGTATTAAAAAAAATAGTGGTAACAACTCGCGGCTAAACTGTGCTTTTTTTTACTCGCGTTTTTAAATACCTTGCTGCGCTCGTTATTTAAACCAACGCTTGTAAAAAAAGCACTATTTTAGCCACTAGTTGTGAAAACTACTATTTTGCCTCACTGCCAACTGAGGGACAGAGCTACAAGAAAAAAAATAATTAGATAGCAGAACATTTGGAATTTTGGAGGAACGTGGACTTTTTAGGAGATGTCAAAATTTAAATGGTAATGCATGTCAATCGCAGTGTTTTTAAAATTATTTCGATTCAAGGAGATGGAAACTGCCTGTTTCGTTCTGTAAGCGAGTTTATTTTTGGAAGCCAGGATGATCATCTAAAAGTAAGAAAAGAAGCTGTTCAGTACATTTTAGAAAATTGGCAAGATTTTCAAGTAAATGTTACTAGCAAAGAGGAATATGGATCCAGGATGTCTAAATCAGGTACTTTTGGCACTGATTTTGAATGTTTGGCGATTTCAGAAATATACAAAATTAACTTCTACGTGTATGTTTCAAAGGAAAATTCAAAGAAAAAATTATTTGTTACAGAAAATAGCCCACTCATCAATTTTTGTAAATTTTTTTGGCAATCCAGACTCTGGACATTATAATTTAATTGTACCATTACAAGAAAACTTTTGTTTATCATGCGATCAAATTTTCAAAAACAAGACTGGATTAAATATTCACAACCGTAGAATTCATTCCGAAAATTGTTCTCAAAATGCTCACTGCATCCCCGACGTGGTTTCTTGCATCGATGTATCTTTAGAAAATTCTCAGAATTTATTAAAAAGTAAGTGCAGTCAATGTGACAAATCCTATACAAGCAAAAGCATCCTCAATCAATACATTAAATCAAAGCACAAGAAAAATAATTTACAAGAAGATCGTGATTTTTCCCAGGATATATCGTCTGATTCGAATGCAGTAAATGTCTTTTTAAGTTCTGTAAAATCATCAGTACCAGTAATAAAACGAATTCCAAAAGGTGCCCGCCCATTAGTTGCGGAAGAACTCACTTCACTCCTAAAAGATTGTGTTTCAAAAAACAACTTCCAAGCATGGTTTCATCTCTTGACATTTGCATATGCCGTTCTCAGATTACCGAAAAAATCCAAACAAAATGCATCGAGATCTCTAACAACATTGATAAAGGACAATTTAAATATTTGGAAAGATAAGAAACATTTACCATTACAACCATTTATGGATTAGCTTAAAACGAATCAAGTTCAGAAGAAACAAATCCTTTTAAAAAAAAATTACCTCACAAAGAAAGTTGAGACAAAAGTTTCTGAGGGAGATGTCAGAGGAGCGATTCGTCTGTTATGTGAGGATACCTTGGCTTTAAAAAATGATGAAACAAAACAAAAAAAACAACATCCACACCATGAAGATATGCAAATTTCCCTGAAGATGTAAACCGGGTTTTGCGGCAGGTCTAGACGCAACATTTAAAAGACCTTTTGAATGACGAACTAGGTACATTTTCTTCAAATCTTCAAAATTCATTGTCGCTATTTCTTATACATATTCTTAATGGCTTCGTGCCTGAAA
This sequence comes from Oxystoma pomonae, assembly GCA_963921995.1. NCBI lineage: Eukaryota > Metazoa > Arthropoda > Insecta > Coleoptera > Brentidae > Oxystoma > Oxystoma pomonae. The sequence continues at coordinate 37,221,365 of OY998172.1, forward strand.
GTATTTTACCGATTTTTTACGGAGCTTCACTCTGCGCTTTAAATAATACGTCCCATTGCAGTCGGTTTATGCTTTCGTAGATTAGCAGCAAAATTAGTTTGTTTTTCAATTTATTAAACTTTAGGCAATTTGCTTCGTCCAACTCAGTTAGGTTTTGGTACCAAAAGCGGATGCGAAATAATTAGCCACTCGGTCCGGCGATTTTTGTCCTTTCCCCATGTTACAGAAAAAATTATTTTGAAAATAGACTTTTATAACGCCTTTAATATGATCAATAGAGAAATTGTATTATCACAAGTTAACAAAGACTAACCTCAATTTTTCAGTTTCATTTCACAGTGTTACAGAAATCCTTCATTTTTATCATTTGGAGAAAAAACCATTTTATCACAAAGAGGAGTCCAGCAAGGTGATCCTTTAGGTCCACCAGTATTCTGCTTATCTTTACATTCTATAATTTCAAAATTAAAATCCTTGTAGCGTACTCAAAGATTTTGAATTTTTGAGTAAAGAATGTTTGAGTATTGGCTTAAAAATTAATTTAGCAAAGTGTGAATTTTCACATCTAAGTAAAGAACACAATTTAAATATTATAGACTATGACTCAAATATTGATAGTTTATCAAAAGTTGATCTTGAAAATCTTACCCTTTTAGGAGTACCTTTCTTTGAAAAGGAAATTGGCAAAAATTTTTCCTCAAAGATTGATGTTTTTATAAAATTTTCCGACAAACTTTTATCTCTAAATTCTCATACTGCCTATTATTTATTAAAACATTCATTTTCGATTCCAAGAATCACTTATTTACTTCGGACAGCGCCATGTTGGAGGATGCTGGAATGTTTAGAAAAATTTGACGATCTACTGAAATTTAGTTTAGAAAATATTATAAACTGTAAAATTGATTCGATTGCTTGGTCACTGTGCATTCTTCCAATTAAATTAGGTGGTTTAGGAATCAGAAATAGCTCATCTCTTTGCTACTCAGCTTTTCTTGGTTCTTTGAATGATTCATCATATCTTTTTCCACAAATTCTTCCTGAGGAAATTATTTTGCATCCAGACTTTGCTTTGATCGAAGCATCAAATACATATCAAAATTTAACAGGCATTTCGGATACTTCTAATTTAAAATCACAAAGAGATTTCGATACTGCAATGTGTGATGTATTCTTTCAGCAAATTTTTTTATCTTCAAATGCTCAACTTGATCAAGCACGTCTTCTAGCTCTTAATGAGCCCGAGAGTAATGCGTGGCTTAATGCTTTGCCCTCTTCTTCTTTAGGAAATTTATTGGATGACTAGTCTTTTCGTATTTCTGTCGCTCTTCGTCTTGGTTTTTCTGTTTGCGAGTCTCACACCTGCACTTGCGGCGAAATAGTGAGTAAATTGGGTCTTCATGGCCTTAGCTGCAAAAAAAAGTGCAGGTCGATGGACTCGTCACAGTTTGATCAACGATATGATAACTAGAACCGTCCGGTATTTGTAGGAGTGACGGAAAACGGGCAGACGGGATCACTTTGATTCCTTGGAAGGGGGGAAAAACTTTAGTTTGGGATGCCACCTGCAGAGACACGCTTTGCAACTCCTATCTTGGTAAAACTTGTCATAAATCGGGGAAAGCGGCTAAGATAGGAGAAATACAAAAAAGGACAAAATATAAAGAGCTAGAAGACAGAGGATTTTTATTTTACACTTTTGCAGTGGAAACCCTAGGTCCATGGGGTGAGGAAGCTAAAAAAATAATTTCCGAAATAGCAAAAAAAATTGAAACAAAAAATGCTAGAAGTTTCATCACCCAGCGGATCAGTATCGCCATTCAAAGGGGGAATGCGGCCTCAGTGCTGGGACTTTACCCAAAGAACAAGGATTGGAAGAAGTTTTTTATTTATAGTTTTTTTTATGATTAATTTTAATTTTGACTTTTTTTTTAGTTTTAAACCAATTTTTACAATTTTATAGCTATATATTTATGATTATGTTTAAATTATCAAAAATTTAACACAATAAGGTAAAAATTAAAAATTCAAAACAAGAAAAAACTTATTTCAAAATATTAGGCAAAATTACTTTGTTAAAACAAACCGTCAAACAAAATTGTTATTTAAAATGTCAAAAAGGTTCCTGCAAGTGTGTTTTCAAAAGATCTTTGAGTAAATTAAAAGCAAAAATTGAAAAACGTCAGGTGACTTGTCAAAATAAGGTAGCAAAATATTATCTGTTATCCTTCATGAACCAAACGGCATAAGAAAAACACTTGACAGTGCTCACGCTGGAAGCGTTTTTTGACAATTTTAAAATAAAGGCACAGAAAAATAAGAGCAAAAATTTCGTTTTTTTTTCGCCCATCTCCGGAACTACCAGGATTTGGTTAACTTTTTTTTAAATTTTAAGCACAGCATCAAACTGCGTAACTTTGCTCTAATTTAAACCTTTTCATATCTCCTACCATTTAGGAGATAGCCACGGTGAGCATCTAATTTGGAACACCTTGTATACATTTATTGTCAAGTTTTACCTGCGATCCATTTTCTTCGAAATTCGACGCGTACAACCTCGCCAAAATCATCAGAATCGGATGCAGCACCAAACTGTCACTTTTTTGACATTCCTCTGACAACGTTTGAAGTAAGAAGCTATAGAGATCCGGGTACCGCAAATAAAACACTCGTAACGTCAGTTTGTTCTTGATGCTGAGATCCTCAGAATCGGTCGTTCTTTGGACGCCAAATATTCTGGTTATTAGGGTGGCGTAGAGTAAGGTTGACGAATTTCTAACCTAAAATAGAGAAAGTTTTTATTTTATTTTATTTACCTATTATAATTTTTTGATAATGTAAAAAATATATTTTTTTATGGGTCGAAGTTCTAATGCCCAAAATTTCTGCAAAGGAAGCAGTGCCGTTCGGATAAAAGAGGCGAAACGATTCCCACTGCAATGGGTCGTAGTTAACTTTTTGAAAACTCGAACTTCGAGTTTTTTATTTCAAACATTTTTTATTTTAAATAACACATTTTTTCGATTCATATTAAAATAATAAAAGCCGTACCGCTCATAACTCTTCCGATCAGTAATAGTACTAGTAATAGTAATAAAAGGCGGCCCGCAGGCCTGGCAATTAGGCCTCCTCATGAGCCTTGAGGGCAGCCTGGCTGTCGGAGCATATGCGAATGTCTCTCCTGCCATTTCTTACCTCTGGTAGGGTTGCCGCCATGATAATGGCGTATACCTCCGCCTGAAAGATCGTAGCGTGCTCGCCAAGCGGGTAGCTTTCTTAAACTTCTAGGTCTTCCTTTCTGACTCCTGCGCCTGTTGTCTGCCTGGCTGAAAGTTTTGATCCGTCAGTGTAGCAGACCGTGGCATCTCTGCTTAATTCGTTTCGGAATTCTTCTCTCTGCCACCCATCCCGTTCAGGTATTGTGACTTTTGTACTTTTTGTCGAACCTCCACGGTTTCGAAGGAGTCCATAGGCCCTTGTCCCTCAGTCGTAGGTGCGTCGCCATTACTTCCTTCTTGATCCAAGTTGGAAGCGAGGGGATTCCTAAGATGGGTTTTAGGGCTCGAATGGGCGTAGTCCTCATTGCGCCTGTTATTCCCCTGCAGGTTCATGAGCTTTCTGGAAGTGGTCAGTTTTTCTACTACAGGCCACCAGCCCACTGACACATATTGGATTCTCGGTCTTATAATGGCCGTATATAACCAGTATAAGTTCCTGGTGGTGATCCCTCCGACCATTCGGCGCAACTGCCATATTGTTGCCTGGACTTTTTCGGTCATTTTGGCAACATGCTGCCTCCACATGAGTCCCGTGGGTCTGCCGTACATTATGGGAGCTCTGAAATCCTCTAGTTTCCTTTTCTGGTGAACAGGATCATTTCAGTTTTTGCAGGATTAACTGATAGGCCGTTCTGTTTGCACCAGTCTTCTATGATTCTGATCGCCTTTTGCATTCTTTCGTAGACAGTGGCGAGGAAGCGGCCAACCACCTTCACCACGCCGTCGTCTGCGTATGCTTGCGCGTCGAATCCCTCCTGTGTCAGGCGACTTAGGAGGTCATCCATTATAAGGCACTACAGATGAGGAGACAGACAGACTCTCCAGCTTGCCTGTACCTCCCTCTTTCGATCTAGTTAGCCTGGAAAAACTGCAGAGGTAAAAACTCTTCTAGGCGTGAGTCGACTGCGATTTTTCGGCATTGGCCTTGCCCAGGGCCAATCATGATTTTTACTTACTATCTCTGTCTGTTCGGTAAAAATCTTGGAATCGATTTTAAACTAACTTCCCGTTAACCGAATTCAATGAAATTTGGTATACTTATGTAGGTTGTATGTAGTTGTCAATACAATATTATGAAATATACAATATTATGAAATAACTATGCTGGTGGGATTTTTGAACCAAAGTTGCTACGTATATGCAGTTTTCAAATTTTACTTCATCTAAACACTTCCTCATCTTGGAAGGTGGGAAAAAGGTTGGGGGACGAGGGCTTTAACATGTTAAATTCATTACTTTTGGACCAAAGCTGCTATGAATATGCAGTTTTCAGAATTTACGTTCATTAAATACTTCCTAATTCTGGAGGAAAAAAATACATTGGTGGAGGGTGGTTAAGGGGGATGTTGATATGTTTTAAATTTTTTAACTTTTGAACCAAAGCTGCTACGAATATGCAGCCTTTAGATTTTACTTCCACTTTACATTTTCTAACCTTGAGGAAAAACAAGACGTTGGTGTGGGGTGGGGTAAGGGGATGAGAGGGGGTTGATATGTTTCAATAAATATTTCCAAATTTTAGAAGGAAAAATTACGGTGGTGGGGTTGGTATGGAGGTAAGAGGCAGTAAATATATTTAAAAATTCATATCTATTGAACCAAATCTTCTACAAATATGCAGTTTTTAAATTTAAGTTCTCCTCAATGGTGGGGGTATAAAAATATTCCAAAATAATTATAATAAATAAATAATAAAATAATTATTTAAAAAAATAAAAAAATTAACATACCACGTTTTTAAAGCGGACTAAAAAGTTAAAAATAATTTTTCCTAGGTCCATCCAGATAAAAAACTACATTATAAACCTAAGGAACCTACAATAGATCATACGAACAATATAATAATAATAGGTCGTATAATATTACTAAAAACAGTAACAAAGTCGTTAGCTGCTAGTTAGGGGAACAATTAATGCACCCTACGTTTTTTGTGTATCTTTTATCTGTATGGAGCTAGGAAAGATTATTCCACGAGACGACATGCTTTTTTTGGTGTTATCGGGATAGGTTTAGATGGTTTTTTGTATTCGATAAAAAAACGCAATTTGAAATAAAAAATTCTAATCTCGTTTTATATCTTAAGAGTGGAAATTCTTTTTTTTCTGTCAGTGACCTTAGCTTAGGAAGTGACGTTCAAAACGGGTCATGTGATATCCATACTTTTTGGAGTCAAATAAACATTAGAATTAGCTGAACTTTAAATAAAAACCACATTTTTTAAAAAATGCATATCACATGACCCGTTTTGAGCGTTATTTCAACATTTCCGGAGCTAAGGTCACTGACAGAAAAAAAATAATCGCTACTCTTAATCCCAAACACGATTGTAAAAAATATGACCCAAGCTAGGCCATTTTTTACCAAATTATTGGTGCAAAAGGGTAATATATTTACGAAAACTAACTACAAAGTTTTTATAATTTTAAAAAACAAACATTTCTTGTAAGAAAAATATTAACCTGTCAAAAAATAAAACGGCAAGCCTGGAACCAAACATTTTGGAGTTTACTAATTTGCTCTAATGTACGGATATATCGTCGTACACATAATCGGTGGCTAAAATAATGTTTACAAACTTCGAAAAAAAACAGATTTTTTTTTCTCTCGTTTCCCAAATTATATATAATATTCAACTCGTCTGTAGTATTACTCAAGTTTTCTGTGGATTTAAAAAATGTAAAAATATCCAGGGTATCCGGTTTGACCAAAAATAGATCTTTGGGGCCATTCCACGGTATGGTTACGTTTTGAACGACTTCTTCCTCTAAATGTATCTTCTAATCTTACATTTTAGGATCTTATTTAACTCTGGTGTAGATCATTACTATAAACTACGACTTAATTTATCTCCTTAACTATCGCATCCATCCAAACAATAAAATTTTTCTTTAGTGGCCACGTTTGCAAATATTTTCTAACTTAATCAATTGTTACAGTAACTATCGGTATCGGCTGAAATCGGTCATATCTGATTTATGAAAAATTACAAAATTATTAAAGTTAAATAGATTTTTTTAAATGTTATTATCAGATTACAGTGGAATAGCCCTTTACCCTTCCCCGTAAAGACAGTGACATACAAATATTTTTAGATAGCTCGTAAAGTGTTCCCCCTCCCCTGTATAATTTAGAAAATAAACCACTTGGAAGTCTAAATTTATAAAAAACGATCTTAAAAAATTGAAAAAAAAAAGAAAATACTCACCCCCCAATCCTCACTCTTGTACCCATTAATAGCCAGAATGACGCCCCTTCCAACATACGATCCAACCAACTCTCCCATTTTAGAGTGCCTGTATATCGCTCTCAATACGTTCAAACAGTGCATTCGCGTTTCGTTAGGCGTCTTTTCGTAGTTCTTCGCGCACGATAGCAACGTTTCCATGGTGTTGTGGAAGCACTGGTGGTCCGGAATGGTTGTTAGGATCGAAAGTATTAAGAATGGTAGGCCTAAAACAACGTTGACAAATATTAACCCAGAAAATTGTCGAAAAAAATTGTAAAACAATTCAAGTGTTGTGTTTTTTAAGTGTGTTTTGATCCAGACATCAGCTAGCTTGTTTTAGATAATATAATATGTATTAAATCCAGACACTTTTCCGACGGCATAGTCTTTTTCTATACACGGTTAGGGTTGACTCTGGCACTAAAATTTACCAGAAGTATAATCAAAATAAGGAGATTGTGTAATATCTTTAAATATTTGAAGGGGGGTTTCGTGTCCTTTGGAGTTATTTATAATTTTCTTGGTTCGTCGGGATATTAGGACAAATAAAAATCGGAATTTCTCACTTAGTGTACGTTTTGGTTTTATTTCAAACCATCCTTAGCACCAGTGAGGTTTTCCTACTAAAAGTCTACTAAACATGACAGTGGGTCAATTTTCTATGAAAAATGAAAGACCCATTGAGCTCAGATAAAATGAACTGGAAACCGCAATAAACAAGTGTTTTTTTTTTAATTATTATTTTTGTTAACCACGTATGCACCTGTGATACCCTTATTGTTTAACTGTCTGGACAGACTTTAAATAAAACCGAAACGTACACTAAGTGAGAAATTCCTTCCTTTGAATATTGTTAAAAAATCAGATCAATATAGCTATGACGCACAGAAATGGATGCAGATGTAGTCGAACCAACGCCGTCTCAACTAAAAGGCTAGTTAACTCATTATTGACTACAAACTGGCACAAAATCCATGTTTTATCTGTCGATTGGTTGTTTACTTTTCAAAAACCAAGCATTTTTCGTTTTTTAAATTTATAAGTATATCGTCGAACTTCTACCCGTTACGTCCCACGTCATACTGACGATCAAAAATTATGTTACCTAATGTTTATTTTGACAACAAGCTATCAAATTTAGGTTATTTGACACTGACGGAAAAAAATGAACAATGGTCAGACACCAATTTTTTCTAAAAGTTTTTTATTACCGTTGTTTGAAATATATCAAACAAAGATAAACAAAAATGACGTCATTCTATATCCTTTGTAATGATAGCAGAAGCGACTAAAACCCACTTTGCGTTGCACGATTTCATTGGCCGACTCAAGGTTACATGTTTCTGAGGTTAGGGGTTTTGTGTTTTCTTTCTCACCATCACCTTTTTTCAAACGCACCCCAGCAGAATTTATTTGGTTAGGCTCTGGGTTGGGCCGGGTTGGTTCGTTGGGTAGGGTTGGTTTTGATTGGGTTGGGTATCTATAATCTTACATTCATGTAATCTTGAATCGACCAATGAAAACGTGGAACCCAAAGTGGGTTTTAGAAATTAGACATAAAATACAAAAATTAAAGTAAAATTTAATAATTGGAAAAGTAGGATAATTTTATTTAAAAAACCTTGCAGAGTGTTTTATATTTACTTTTAGGAACCTTGCCGATGTTATACATTTTCTTTAGCTAACCTTAAACTTAAATATTTATTTTAGGTAAATATCACGTTCAATTAGGTATAAAAGCAGATGTAATACTCTCAATAAAACAGATTCAACTATTGATAGTTATTCTCAATACAGCCAACTTTAGTGTGGCAAAAGCCTTTAGCCATAACAGGGAGTGAGGCTGCTTTCTGACAGTAAAGAGTCCTTAAAGTCCCGCTGTCCAACTCAAGCCGTAGTTGGGCAAAGTAAGTGCCGACAAGAACTCGCACACGTATGATAGCCTTCTTCTTCTTCTCAGTCAAGGACAAATGATCACAGAGGATGAGCTATCTACATCATCGACGTAGGTTAGAATATCAATGACCTACATTCATGTCTACTCTTCATGTTCTGAAAATTTAAATTGGTACTTAAACGATACCGATATTCATAAAGTAAATATTTCAACGCATCGGTATCGGTATACGTAACGCGTTTGAAACAAAGTCAAAATACACTACATTTTTGACTTTTTTATGCGATGTTTCGAACGATGCCCGCTTTCTTGAAGGTTGCGATGACAGAACTGCAGATTGAAATCCTTGCGTATGTTCGTGGGTCCGTAACGATACGTACATCCTTCCGTACGCAACGAAATTCTGTCATCACACCCGTCAAAGAAGCAGGCATCGTTCGAAACATGGCATGAACAAGTCAAAAATGTAGTGTATTTTGACTTTGTTTCGAACGCGTTACGTATACCGATACCGATGCGTTGAAATATTTACTTTAAGTTTATATGTGTAAATTTAAACAATATCAGGGACCTATAATATTCAAAGATATTACACAATCGAGGTATCCTTTTATTGTTTATACTCCTGGAGAATCTCAACACCACCAGATTAAACAGAATCGTGTTTTTAAAAATCCAGACAAACCTTTCGGCCAATTCAAACACGACTGAGAACTGGAAAAAAATCGATACCAGGACCAAAGAATGAACAACTTGCGGTCGCGATTCTTTAAAAATTTATCAGGAGGAGGATTCTTTAAAATTTTTATCAGGACTTATTTGCTAATATTCTTAAAAATTTAGTTTCTTAATACTGTTCCAGTTTTTGTGAAAACCCCTTTTTTTTAATTAAAAATGTATGTTATTAAACTTATTTTGCGTGTAAACAAACCTTTAAAACTTTTAACACCTAAAACCATAGATAGCCATGGATTATGTCGCTGTCACTGTTTAGAAGTTACACAAATTCTGTGTTTCCTTTTACATGGTGAGAATTTTCGACACTTTTTGACGTTTATCGGTACGCCTAGTAGAGCGTTAATAGACCGTCAAGATTGGTGATACCGTAGGCAAAATCGGTTATTTCACTCCCGTATCCAAAAATAACCGAACCGAAATACGTTACTTACGGAGGCTTAACGGGACCCGCTCGGTTATTTTTTGCAACCAACCAGATTTATTTCTGTGCAAAAGCTACAGCTGGTAGGTGATTGCAAAAACAGGAATTATTGTTTGTTTTCTATTCTATTTACTTTGGCAGTTTGTATGTGAGCAAAAGAATAAGGTTAAGGTAATTTGTGTTTATGGTTTAAAAACTCTTTTTAGCCTCTCAATTACGGTAATACGGTAAGCAAATAAGGTGACGATAAATTAGTGCTCTAATAGCAATTTAGCTCCGCCGTAAAACTAGTCCTGAGGAATATTTTTAAAATATTAAAGTTACAAAATTTTATTAAAAAAATTACGCAGTTTATCTTACAATGTTAGGATAAATATTAAGGACGCTGTGTTTTTATTTTAAATGAGGCAATAAGTAAAAATTGCCACTATCCAGAATTGTGACGGGTGAATCGGGCCGCAGTGGGACAGAAGAGTATTTTTACGTTTTCTGACAGAAAACCGTTCGAGGTTATGTTTACTTTTGAAAAATGTGATTTCATTATTTAAAAAAAAATATATATAAAACCACTCCGCGTGTGCGGTCGGCCGCTGAAAATGGTCTAAAGCTGCGCAGGCCTTACCCCGAGTTCATCAAAGAAACAAGAGAACTTTACTTGCTGTGCAAATGTACTAGGATAAACTTGGAGTGCAAAGGGTGGATTTTAGATCCCAACCTCGGTTTCAAAAACACATGGAAACTTTTTGGGTAATGTGAACTAACAAAACAGATCATTTAAAGCTTCATTTAGAGGTTGCAAACACTCTTGCTAGTTGTTGATAAGATAAGATAAAATATAGCTATTTCGTCTAGCGTCAGCAGCCGATTGATTTGTTGATCTTAAATCAGTGGTATCGGCTGGCGGGAGTATTTCCAATACAATTATAAATGCACCTTAAAAAATACCAGTTTTAGTTGTGATTCTTTTGTAATGTGTAGTTGGGTTGCGTTTTTTAACTGGAAATTATGTAGTAAATCAAAATTATGATTGTTTTCCACAAACCAAAACTACACTTTTTTGCACTCGACGCGCGTTTCGCTAACAACGTTAGCATCATCAGGAGACGATAAACAATGAACTAAATTAATCTACGCTCTATCTTATATACAATCCTTTAGTGGGCGGAGATAAGACTAATAATTTGTGATTGATCACGATTTTTAATCCTATCTCCCCTCAACCAAAGAATAAAGTGTACTAAACGGGATGGGTCCTCTATCTTTATTTAAACTATTTCTGGATTTAATGATTTCTATACTTTCATATGCATTCAAAAGTCTTTTGTTTGGTACACTTTTTAGAAGTTTTAGGTTATCTAATGTGAATCTATGATTGTTTTCAAAAGCATGCTCGACCACACTTGACTTTTCTGTTCTTCCGTATTTTAAGTGTGCTAAGTGTTCTTTAAAACGTGTTTGAATAGAGCGTCTCGTTTGGCCAACATATTTTTTGTCATAATCCATGCAACTAATTTCGTAAATTCCACTTTTTTCTAGAACTGTAGTTTTATCCTTGGGATTTCCTAGTAAGCTTCTTATTGTGTTACCGGATTGATATACTAATTTAAGACCGGTGTTGTTAAATACTTTTTGTAATCCTTTCGTATAATTAGGATTATAAGGAATTGATACAAATTTTGAGTCGCAGGTATCTTTTTGTCTGAAAAAAGTAGAATTCCGAAAGGTCTTTTGAAAAGAATGTCTATTTATCAGCTTATTTATTAAGCCTTCGTCGTAACCGTTTTCGCCAGCTATATTCCTAATCCTATTCTTTTCTGCTTCAAATCTTTCTTTGTTTAAGGGGAAATTTACTAATCTATATTTTAAAAAGTGCAAACTTGCAAGCTTATGTTGTAAGCAATGAAAAGAGTCATTTGGAATATACCTGTTGGTGGCCGTTCCTTTTCTGTATAGGTCAAAGTACAATTTATTTTTATTCCTTATAACTAAAGTGTCTAGAAATCGCAGTGTACCGTTGTTCTCTGTTTCATAAGTAAATTTAATAGTGGGAAATTTGTTATTTATTTTTTCGATAAAATTTTCAACACTAGTTAACTACTATAGGATTAGGAATATAGCTGGCGAAAACGGTTACGACGAAGGCTTAATAAATAAGCTGATAAATAGACATTCTTTTCAAAAGACCTTTCGGAATTCTACTTTTTTCAGACAAAAAGATACCTGCGACTCAAAATTTGTATCAATTTCTTATAATCCTAATTATACGAAAGGATTAAAAAAAGTATTTAATAACACCGGTCTTAAATTAGTATATCAATCCGGTAACACAATAAGAAGCTTACTAGGAAATCCCAAAGATAAAACTGCAGTTCTAGAAAAAAGCGGAATTTACGAAATTAGTTGCATGGATTGTGACAAAAAATATGTTGGACAAACGAGACGCTCTATTCAAACACGTTTTAAAGAACACTTAGCACACTTAAAATACGGAAGAACAGAAAAGTCAAGTGTGGCCGAGCATGCTTTTGAAAACAATCATAGATTCACATTAGATAACCTAAAACTTCTAAAAAGTGTACCAAACAAAAGACTTTTGAATGCATATGAAAGTATGGAAATCAGTAAATCCAGAAATAGTTTAAATAAAGATAGAGGAGCAATCCCGTTTAGTACACTTTATTCTTTGGTTGAGGGGAGATAGGATTAAAAATCGTGATCAATCACAAATTATTAGTCTTATCTCCGCCCACTAAAAGATTGTATATAAGATAGAGCGTAGATTAATTTAGTTCATTGTTTATCGTATCCTGATGATGCTAACGTTGTTAGCGAAACGCGCGTCGAGTGCAAAAAAGTGTAGTTTTGGTTTGTGGAAAACAATCATAATTTTGTTTTAGTGCAACCAAAGGTTCCAAATTCCCAATATAGATGTAGTAAATGGTTTTCTTTTATTTATGCCCATGTGCACGGGTTCGGCTTGACATGTAAGCCGAGCTTAAGCTTTAGTTTTGGTGTGCAATGGTGTGGAATATCATGTAAGTGGCACTTAAGCTGCAGTTAAGATAAGCCGTAGAATTACTTCGGCTTAAGCGCATTTTGAGGTTATGTGAGCTATATTTTTATTATGTTTTTAAACAAAAGCCATTAATTTAATCAGATTATAAAACTGTTCCGTTTCCTTAAAATCTTTCTGTGATTATAATAGTGGTCTGTGCTTAAAATGGAACTTCTTTGCGATGACGAAGAAGATGAAGAATTAGATTTTGCAAAGAATGAGATGATACCTTTTACAAAAGGTTTAAAAAAAAATCATGTTTTTTCCGCTAAGCGAATAATTCCCCTTTTTTTCGCAAATTCGTTGAAAAAAACTGAAAAGTGTTGGGTTGGTGTCTAGTGGTGTAATAACTAAGTAGGTTTTCACATCGTATTCAATACGCACTGAAAATCAAGCATCTTGTTCTTCATATATCACGCTCTTTGTCGGAACAGAGAACATGCTCTATAAAAGAAAAAGAAGACAATCTTTTTTAATACATATTGAGTACGATGTGAAAACATACTAAATAAATAGTCAGGTTTTATAGGTAGCCAATTATAGTAGTTTTATTTGCCTTTTCCTCCATATATCTACTACTAAATCATCAATAAAATTTGTTTCTTTTAAACAACCTCAAATTTTACGTTGTTTTTAGACAGCTGACGGGTAATAATCATGATCACCATACAAATAAAACACAAAAAAATGCAGATAACTGCCACGTTGCCAATAATTTCCTTACTTTTTCCAAGTGGAACATATTCGGAACTTTTGCAAACCAAGTAAATCTCAAGGGTCACCCTCAGTTCAAGCGGCACTTGAACAAGTGGAAGAAGTAAGAGGAAGTGGTGCACACGGGCATTAGTCCTCGAAATTTTAGAAAGCGGGTTCAAAAAGGCTCAAAAAATAACGATTTTTTTTTACCAGAGTTTGTTTACAATCACGTTAAAAATGTGTCCTTTCTGTCTTACCAGGCAGTGAAGTAAATAAGAAATTCTGGTTTCCATGGAAAACAAATGCAATGACGTGAAAAACGGCAAAAAAATCAAGTCGACACAGTCAAATTGATTTTTCAATTACAGTTTAAACTTTAAAAACCTTCGAAAATGTTTAAAAGTATATCATAAAATTACATTCCGTCGAAAACCGACAAATTTTGCTACTACAGGGTTGCCACAAGATTCCCTAGATAAAATTCCCGATTTTTCCCAAATTATTTTTAAAAATCCCGATGTCATAGCGCTGCAGGCAATTTTTTGCAGTTTATGCAGAAAATACTGGTCTCAATTCTAGATTTGTTGCCAAAAAAATTAAACTAAAATTCTAACAATCAATGAGGTTATAATGCCGCAGACAAAAAATTTTACAGTACCCACCTATAAGATGTACTTTGATATCAATCTACACACCCCAAAACAAACAAAAATCTTAGGAACCGATGGTTTTTGTAAACTAACAGTACCCTTCTTTAAGAGTACATAATTAGTACAAAATTATGACATATCAACTTTGACTAAATCTACCTTCTAAGTATGGGGGAGTGCAGCTTAGCGCCAAGCCACACCCACCCCCCCCCTTTTAAATAACGAAAAAACGTTATTCATTAAGTACAAAATTTTTTTAAAGGGGACTTAATTAGTACATAATTTTTACAATATCCCAATTGAGTTTGATTGAGTCAAAAATTTGTGTTTGAAAAAGTTATACTAAAGAAGCTATTTATTAGACGTTTTGAATGCGGTTGATAAAAACTGTTAACTAAGATTGTAACAATTATAGCGAGCGCCAAAAGCAAATTTTGTTGAAACTTTTGGGTTTGGTGAGGTGCAAAGGGGTGAGGGGCGATTGCCCACTGAAAAAAATGATCTGATTTGTGATCGAAACAAATACCGCAGTGTAAAATTTTAAAAAAGTAGTGTGTCATATTGAATATTTAAAATTAAAAACCCCGTAAAATTTTAAATATTTTATAAAAATATATCTTCTTCATTGGAATTTATATGTTTTTTTTTTTATATGGGACTTCTCATCCATAGTAGGATCAATGCCCAATGTAGCAAAGTATTTTTGCATAGTTAAAAACAGGCGGCAGGCAAATGGGCTACCCACTGCGCTGCGGAGGCCGGCAAAAAAAGTTATATGTAAATTCTATATAGGTACAAGGGAATCTCAACCAGATCAAAACATTTTTAAAAAACAATGGTCATATAAATAATCTAGCTGCACAAAAATTGTAGAGTCCTTATAAATTATTAATATTTTGTTATATCCTTATTACATGCATAACTGAAATAAAACCTCTGTCCCTACCAAAAAAGACACGCCCACCAAAGTTGTCGGATAAAAGCATATTTAAAAAACTTAAAAAACACACGCGCCTTGGAAATAATCACTTCAAAATTTTTTTTTATGAAATTTATATTGAAATGTCGTTGGAAACAGAAGAAACAAAAACGTCATTTGAAAAATAAGATCGTTTAAAATTAAAGTTAAAAAAAAATAAAAGTAAAAATAAAGTTTTACTTCCGTGTATAAAATAGTTCCAAGGTTCTTTTAATTTACTAAATTGCCATTAGTAGGTCAAACAAACCCTACAAACCCTTGGTCAACTGGCCATCATTAAAAGAAGAGAATGACATTTTGCCACTATAACCTTACTTTTCAACAGGCATTCAAAGCCGGTTTCTTTTTGTGCGGTTGTCGACAAGAAGCGCGTGAGAAAAATTGATTAAAAAAAAAAATAATGTTCTATGTTTTTGCTCCATAATATACCATTATATTTCTATAGGTGGTCAAGTTATAAAAATATCTGTAAAACCCAGTTCCCACCTACGACTTTCTCGTGAGTGCTCACTAACGCGTCACATGAAATCAATATGAAATGTTATGACAGTCATGTGACGCGTGAGCGGGCACGCACGAAAAATAATAAAGTAATAAAGTTGAGTAGTTGTTTGGGAATAAAGATAAATTAAATAAAAAAAAACAAAGATTAAAGTCATTAGGATAGATCGTTTTTCAACTTTTTAAGACCAAATTCTGCAACGAAGAATTGATTGTCTTCAAAAATAAAAAAAATTGCTAGAGACCTGTGAAAGTTTTAGTTGTTTTGCATTGCCTATAACCCTACTTTTCAACAGTCATTCAAATCCGGCGGTTTCTTTTTGTGCGGTTGTCGACAAGAAGCGCGTGAGAAAAATTGATTTAAAAAAAAAATAATGTTCTATGTTTTTGCTCCATAATATACCATTATATTTCTATAGGTGGTCAAGTTATAAAAATATCTGTAAAACCCAGTTCCCATCTACGACTTTCTCGTGAGTGCTCACTAACGCGTCACATGAAATCAATATGAAATGTTATGACAGTCATGTGACGCGTGAGCGGGCACGCACGAAAAATAATAAAGTAATAAAGTTGAGTAGTTGTTTGGGAATAAAGATAAATTAAATAAAAAAAAAACAAAGATTAAAGTCATTAGGATAGATCGTTTTTCAACTTTTTAAGACAAAATTCTGCAACGAAGAATTGATTGTCTTCAAAAATTAAAAAAATTGCTAGAGACCTGTGAAAGTTTTAGTTGTTTTGCATTGCCTGTGTGTATGATTAAAAAAACAAAATACTGACCAGCACTTCTTCTAGTAGCTATTAAGTCATCCGATTCCTGCTTGCCCGTACACAAATCTAAAGCGTATTCCAGCCATTTCTTTGGCAAGGAGTTGATTGTTTCCTTTTTGGAGATCCAAAATCTTTCACAAACTACACTAAAAACAACACATTATGATAGTACGAATATGCTTACCTCATCAAATTTTCTAAATAGAAAAATTCTGTACAAAATTTTGTTAATTTTTAATGTAACGGGTTATTTGTTTTTTACGTACTTGAAAACTTGTATTATTGTTAATTTTGTATTCACGATTTGGTTCGCTAAATTTCACTATTCATTAAAAAATAGTAGTTTTTAACATCAAGTGGCTAAAATAGCGCTTTTTTTACAAGCGTTGGTTAAAATCACAGCGAGTGAAAATGAAAGAATTCTAAAAAACAGAAAAAACTCACAAATTAAAACTCAACCACAACATTAACCGAGAGCTCGCCATTTTTATATGTGGATGACACAACGATGGTTTTTATGATAACCTACATTGTTCACATTGTTGCGGCCATCTTAATTTCTGACGGTTTATTTTGTCGCATTTTTCAAAATATTTTTTTGTGAATACGTGATTTATGAAATAATAAATTTTTAGTAAGAGTAATTAAATTTTCCTAATATCGCCATTTTGCCGTGATAAAAAAAGTGTTTATAGTTGATTACATCTCAAATACTTATTGTGTGTGTTTTTAACAATTCGAGACTTTTTTTTATTACCTTCTTTAGCATTTTTTTATCTTAAAATTCGGATTCGGAGTGATCAAGCATAACCCCTTAAATAAAATAACAAAATTATTTTAGTGAAATTAATTTTAATTTTCAAAAAGTTAGTGAAAATGTCTAAATATTAAACTTATATTTTGATTTATCAGTAACCATTAAAGCACCTTTTTATGAAAACTTTTCTCGTTGAGTTTGAGGTCTAAAAATATGTTTTTTACCAACCTGAATCCAACATAAGCCTGCTCAAAAACTCCCCTATGTTTGCTTTGAATAAAAACGTTAACAAAAAATTCTCCAATCCGAAGGAGCATGTGTTCAGGCAGCATTTCGATTTGCGATTCGAGCTTTATGCATTGTTTTACTATTTCGGCTAAGAGTAAGATAATTTCCTTGATTGTCCGCCAGGCGTAGACCAGTATCATTTGAGCTCTAAAAACCAAGGATTTTTAATTTAAAATTAACACAAAATAATTTTTTCTCCAGAACTAAAAAAATTATAAATTACATTTTTCTGGAAAATAAAATATCAATACCAAACACAATATTACTAAAATTTTAAAATAATCAATTTCATTATACAAAAATCTTCAGATTTTTTCCTAACCATTTGTCAAAATTTTTTATCACAAAAATCAACTGCATTTATTGAGACGAATATTTTTTTTGTTTCCTGACTATTTTATTACAAAAATCAACTCCCTTTTCGGTAATTTTTGTTCCAGATTTTTCTTGAATTTGCTGTTTTTTTGACAAATTCCCTGGGTTATTCATGACTTTTGTATGAGATATAACAAACTCTCTGACTTCCCGGTTTTCCATATCTATACGAACCCTGAATTAATACTATTGTAACAGTCAATGAACGGTTAACGACCCCAGTATATAATTCTTTGGACGGTTTAGTCGAGATTTAGGGCCAAGTGGTTGAAACAAAACTCAATTTGCTATATGCCTACGTTTCGCTTTATTTAAAAGCTTCCTCAGGGCTCAAAGTATTGAATTTTTCCTTGTTAAAACTAAAATACAAAAGCATTTATCAACATCTTAAACGTACAAGAACGTATAACAAAAAGTGAATTAACCACATAGCAATTAAATTATAATTTTAAAAACGTTTTTCGTGGGTTCCTTGTGCCTTTAAGATGTTGATAGCCAAATATTTTTGTGTTTTAGTTTAATAATGTGTACAGGGTGGTGCAAATTCGAGGGGCCTCTGGGCCTTTGGGGCTTTTGCAGCATAGTTACCCAAAACTAATATACATGTTACGGGCTCGATTTTCAAGAGAAGTCGAAAACTAAAAACCGCATTGCGACATGTCCAAGCGTTTCTGAGCTACAGTGTGATTCTCAAAAATATGCGATTTTAAAGGCCTTCTACAACTTTTTTATTTGTAAAGTTGTAAAGATAGAGATTTTCATTAAAAACATTTTTTTGAAGATTTTTTAAAGACAAATCTACCTTTTTCACCGATTTTCTCTTAAATCCTTTAGTTTCCGAGATATCACACAAAGTTATATTTCTTTAAATGGGATACCCCCAATTTTTCTAAAAAATCAGTTTCCTAATAAAATTTCCTGTCAAACGATGTGCCATACACCTATTTTTATTAAATAGTTTAAAAGATATTAGCTTATTTAGATATTTACCATAGTAGGCGCTGTACGCGCCCTAAATGTGTAAATAAAATGTTATTGTTTTTTTTTTCATACAAAATCAAGTTGGCTACGACACGAGAGGACACAGCAACCTCGAACTTTAACTTCTAGTTTTCTATAATTACCAACCCTAACATAATAAACAAAAATAAAAATATTAAAAGTTTTTATTTAAAATTTTTATTAATTAAACTATGTTACACCTAAAATCTACATCTAACAATTTTCTTTAATTCTAAAGCAAATGCTCAAATTGACGGCCGTTTTCTTGTAAACATATCCTACATCTTCTCTTGATGCTATTTTCTGCATTAAGAAGTTCTACCGCATGAAGCTGCCTGAATGCAGTACGAAGTGCCTCTTCCAATTCCCTTCTAGTAGTTGCGCGATTTCGAAATACAAGGTCTTTGACTCTCCTCACAAAAAGAAGTCGCAAGGGGTCAGGTCTGGAGAACTGGGGGGCCAATATATAGCACCTTTATTTCCGATCCAGTTTTCGGCAAACACAATATTTAGCAAATTAGTAATGTCTCGTACATTGTGAGGAGGTGCACCGTCATGTTGAAAGTATAGCTCATTATTTTGCTGAAGTGGCAAATTGTCGATAAACGGAATCACCTGCTCTTCTAAAATTTGTTGGCATCTTTCGGCATTAAAGTTTCCATCAAAAATATATGGCAGAATAATTTGTCCTCTGTAGATGCCTACCCATACCTTAAAACTGAACCTTCCCTGATTCGCTTGTTCCACCATAATATGGGGATTTTACTGTTTCCAGTAATAGCAGTTATATCTGGTGAAAATTCCATAATTAGAAATCGTTGCCTCATCCGTCCAAATAACTTTTCTGGCAAAATCGCGATCTTCTTGGCTTTTATTTAGGTACCACCTGCAAAATGCACGTCTTGGAGCAAAATCGTGCTCCCGTCGGGGTCGATAGGGCCTAAACTTGTGTTTTTTAAGCACCCGAACGGCATTGCTGCGTGGAATTTCAGTGTTTCTCTCCATAGCCCTGGTGGAAGTATTCGTGTTAATTTCTATTTATCCTAGAACCGTTAGTTCTTCCAACTCTCTATCTCTGGCTGGGCTTCTATACGTTTTAACTTCAAAAATATTTTTGAGCTAGGTTGCCTTCTTTCCGGATATCTCTGGAAATATAGATTTAACGCCGTCTGTCGATTTTCGTTACTTTCAATATAACATTTTATCATGTGGTACTTTTTAAAGTTTTCAAACATTTTTATATCTTGACGAAGACGCCACTTTTGACCCTTGGGCCAACACCTGCTTAACTAAAAAGCCAGTTAACTCTTTTTCGATTTAGTATCCTTTAGCCTACCATAGCGGCCATATTGACACCCAACTGACAGAAAATCCATATTTTACCTGTCAATTTGGTTATAAAAATGGCGGCAATCATTGGCTAAAGGGCACTAAAGAGATAAGAGTTAACTGGCTTTTTAGTTGAGAACGGTGTTGCTTGGGCTCGTTTATCATGGCAATTGTTTTTATTTGTGGTCAGAGTTAAACACAGCCTACTATGGTAAATATCAAAATATGCAAATATCTTTTAAACTATTTAATAAAAATAGGTTTTAAGGTTTTTAGGTTTAACAGGAAATTTTATTACAAAACTATTTTTTTTAAAAAAAAAATTGGGGTATTCCATTAAAAAAAATGTAACTTTGTGTTATATCTCGTGAACTAAAGGCTTTAACACAAAATCGTTGAAACAGGTAGATTTGTCCTTAAAAAGTCTTCAAAAAATGTTTTAAATGAAAATCTCTATCTTTACAAATAAAAAAGTTGTAGAGGGTTTTTATAACCGCACATTTCTGAGAATCACCCTGTAGCTCAGAAACGCTTTGACATATCGCAATGCAGTTTTTAGTTTTCGACTTCTCTTGAAAATCGAGCCCGTAACATGTATATTAGTTTTGGGCTAACTATGCTGCAAAAGCCCAAAGCTATAGAGGCCCCTCAAATTTGGTCCACCCTGCAGCAAAAAAAATCTCAATACACATCTCGATTTTTTACCGCGTTAGCATGTATAGGCTCAACTTAAAGTTAGAGTAAGAAAAAAGCGCGCATGCCATTACACCACAAATGTGACCATTTCCGCCTAAATAATTTAGAGTACCTAAACAATACAGCGCAAATTAAAGAAAAGTGCAGGTAAAAAATACGTATAATAAAAGGTCTGCGGCTTTAAACGCGCAAGTAAAAAAATGCATTTTTGGATCGTTAGGAATTTGCCTCATTCAAATGTAGTTTTTTCCTCATTTTTTTTGTATTGGTGGTGTTACGCGGTAAAAGTCTTTCGGGGGCCGGAAACGTACAGTGATTTTAGCAATTTTAATAAATTGTTGAGATTTTTTGCAGAAGTGTTAAAAGAAGAAGAGCAATCGGTCACCCCCTCTCCCTTCCTGCATTCCTCACACTCCGTGATTATGTCTATAGATTGCAACTTGCTGGTGGCGTCCATAAATTACGTAACGCGAAATGATAAAGAAAAGAATAAAATAACTAATAATTCAAAGGGGGGGGGGGGAGGTTTCAAAAATGTTACAGAAGAAGACAGGGTCGAAATTAAAATTTGGCAAAATTAGTTTTACACTTGTTTACTGAGATTTAATAGGCTTTTTTTATTTAAGAAGGTAGTGTTCTTCAAACGTCAGCGAGCGAAACGTCAATTAAGTTTGTTTTGACAGTTTTTAATTATTCTTCGATAAAAATATAGGGTTGGTCATTTAAATGGCTTCACCTGTATTTTTTAAAAACTGTAAAGAATTGGAGAAAATGCTGAAACACATCGATTTTGTTTGTATCTTGAAATGTTTATAGCGCGCATCCCCTTTGAGGGGTAAATTTTACCCCTATATTTTGAATAGAGAAAGTGGTTCGAGTGATACCTTGTTTTGAAGGTCTCTTGAATGTCTTGAAAATCGTGTAAAAATTTATTCGTTTTTGACATATTTACTTTCAAAGTAAGCTCAAATTGTTCAGGTAAATTTCACCTCTCGTAGGAATGTATCCTAGAAGAAAAAATGCAATGATAAAATGTACTATTAACAAAAGCAAAGTCGACGTGTCCCGGGATTTCACAAGAAAAAATATTAAAAAAAATATTTTTGCATTGGTACATGCAACTGTGACAGTGAATATCTCAAAAACTGATCGATAGATTTTCGAAATTTTTACACGATTGTGAACCCTTTTAAATGGCCAATCCTGTATGAATAAAAAATTTAAATTTTCCTTTCTCAGTAGCGAGTGTAAAGAAATTTTAAGTTAAAAGGCTTACTATACAGGGACGAACCCACAGCCAATATCCTTTTTTCCATTTTTTCTAGTCTAGTCTAAAAGTCCAACAATAATTAGATTAAGACGAAATGCGTCCATAGTCTAAACCTTAGTACATCTTAGTAAATACCGCCCATAGAGGTTTGTTTAAATTACTTGGCCCCTAACCCTAGCTAAACCGTTAAATCAATAAGCAATTATATTTAGTGAGTATTTTAAAAAAAAATGTTTTAACCAATATTAAGTAACGGTATTCAGGTAACTACTTGTGATCATTGATGTCAAACTTGATGAGTTCGTCAACCCAACCCACCAAGAAAATAACAATATTCCAGTGACCGACATTACTTTGGAATAAATAAGAAATTTGTAACAAATATTTAGGGATTCTCTTTTCACACAGTGGCCTTGCGGACTGGTGTAGAGATTGAAATGATAAAATTGTTTTTTTTGTTTCATTTTTGGGTACCTACCGGGAGGATTCAGCCGTCTCGCAAATCTCCTCAGTGCCTTCAGGCAGGTAGCCTTCGGGCGATGCATTGCACACTACTGGCATTATTTTCTCCTGAATCACAAAACAAGTTGTGACCAAGTGCTCGAAAATACCCGCATACCCTTTGTTGTCCTTGCTAAAACATAACATGAATTACGGAATTTATAGTCAGTGGTGGTATCAATCCTGCAAGTAGATCGACCGTCTGGGCCCATTGCGCACACGTAACTACTGTGTTTAGCTCAGATAATTATTAGGACATTATCTAGTAAGCAAAGAACCCAGAAAATTTCACATAAAAAATATAGGTCAGAAACTTTGGTAATATGTTACTCCACGTACATACAACCGCAGTTATAGCCACAATGGTCCCGCTGCAAGCTCTCGGGTTATGAAGGCCCTTTAAGGAAGACCCACTTTCTTTCTTGTTGACGACTACCAATGTAAAGCACTTTTTAAGTAGCTAAAAATACTGGCAAACGCTCGTCAGTCGCCTCTGCGGACACCAGACGGGGTAAAAAAATTGATGCTAGAAAGCACGGATAATCCACCAATTATTTTATGTTGAAACGCAGTGAAAATATCTCGAAAACTGTAGCTTTGAAAGATTTGAACCTTATAACAAAATTTTTGGGTAATATTTTAACGTTTTTTCAAATAACTCGGAAAATAAAGCTCCCACGAATTTGGACTTTATAACAAAATTTGTAGTCCATATTCATGGAAACTTAAATCTGAAAACCGTATATCGCTACTTGCTTTCGTTCAAAATTACAATTTTTTTTAATATTTTATCCCCCTTCAACCCTCCACCACCCTACCCAAAAGTCAATCAGTTCATGGTCAGCCGATAGAGGATTTTTGTACCAAATTTCGTTAAAATCGATTAAAGCGTTCTTGAGTTATTATTATTAAATTTTTGGGTAATAATTACGAAAACCAAAATATGAAATCCGCATATCAATAGATGCTTTACTTCTAAAGTTATGATTTTTGAAATATATTTTTTCAAATAACTCGTAAACTAAAGCTCCCACGAATTTGGACTTCATGGAAACTTAAATCTGAAAACCGTATATCGCTACTTGCTTTTGTTCCGAAGTTACAATTTTTTTAAATATTTTATTCCCCTTTTTCCCCCTTCAACCCCCCACCACCCTACCCAAAAGTTAATCAGTTCATGGTCAGCCGATAGAGGATTTTTGTACCACATTTCGTTAAAATCGATTAAGGCATTCTTGAGTCATCATGTATACAGACAGAACACAGACCGACAGAGAACTTTTTTTTTTCGTCGATTAAGGTGCTTTGGAACCTTGTAACTCATTTTTGATAAAATTAATGGTAATTGGTATGGTGGACTAAAAATAACATACCAACGTGATTACTATGCTTTTAAATATGGTAGAAAATTATAAACAAAAATTGGTGCTAGAAAGCACGGGTAGTCCACCATCAAACCAATTATTTTATCTTGAAAGGAAATTAAAATATCTCGAAAAATATAGCTTTGAAAGATTAGTAGTAGTAGTAGTAGTAGTAGTAGTAGTAGTAGTAGTAGTAGTAGTAGTAGTAGTAGTAGTAGTAGTAGTAGTAGTAGTAGTAGTAGTAGTAGTAGTAGTAGTAGTAGTAGTAGTAGTAGTAGTAGTAGTAGTAGTAGTAGTAGTAGTAGTAGTAGTAGTAGTAGTAGTAGTAGTAGTAGTAGTAGTAGTAGTAGTAGTAGTAGTAGTAGTAGTAGTAGTAGTAGTAGTAGTAGTAGTAGTAGTAGTAGTAGTAGTAGTAGTAGTAGTAGTAGTAGTAGTAGTAGTAGTAGTAGTAGTAGTAGTAGTAGTAGTAGTAGTAGTAGTAGTAGTAGTAGTAGTAGTAGTAGTAGTAGTAGTAGTAGTAGTAGTAGTAGTAGTAGTAGTAGTAGTAGTAGTAGTAGTAGTAGTAGTAGTAGTAGTAGTAGTAGTAGTAGTAGTAGTAGTAGTAGTAGTAGTAGTAGTAGTAGTAGTAGTAGTAGTAGTAGTAGTAGTAGTAGTAGAGAAGGGGCGGCGCGAAGCCCGGCAAGTAGGCCTCCCTGGGCCCTTTCTGCCCTACCCCGAGCCTGCCCCTAATCCACCGCCTGCACCACTGGTCTGGCAGTTTGCTCATTTGGTCTAACTGTTCTTTTTGCAAAGTCCAGTATTTTGTCCCATTTGAGCGTGTGCAGGTCCTCCTCATCCAGGGTCGGGAAACCGAATACCTGGTATCTCGTCCTCTGGTATGCCTCGCAGTTCGCTATAACGTGTCGAGATATCTCCTCTGCCCGCCTGCAGGCCCGGCAGGTCGAGTCATTCGCCACCGCGATCCGGGTCATGTGCTTCCTTAGTCGGTTGTGACCTGTTATGATACCTGTCAGAAGACCAGCATCCCTTCGCGATCTCCCCAGGAGCCATTTTTGTTTGGCTACATCCGGGCCCTTCACGAAGTCTTTGGTCTGTCTGCATCCTGTTGCTGCTCTCCAAGCGGTCGTCATGGCATCGTTGGCCCATTTGTTAAGTCGACTTTGCAATTGCCTCTTGGTTGTTCCTAGGAGTGGTTCCGGCCCTACATACTGGGTGCTTGCCCCGATCCTGGCGAGCTCGTCGGCCATCTCGTTACCCGGCACCCCCATATGTCCCGGTACCCACATAAGTGTCACTTGTTTGCCCTCTCCCAAGGATTCCAGTGCATCCGCACATTCCACCATTTGAAAGATTAAGGTTCAAACAAAATTTTACTTACGTTAAGTTATGAAATTTTAAGGTTTTTTCAAATAACTCGGAAACTAAAGCTACCACGAATTTGGACTTTATAACAAAATTTATAGTCCTTATTCGTGGAAACTTAAATCTGAAAACCGTATATCGCTACTTGTTTTGTTCCAAAGTTACAATTTTTTAAAATATTTTATCCCCCTTTCCCCCCCCCCCTTCAACCCTCCACCACCCTACCCAAAAATTAATCAGTTCATGGTCAGCCGATAGAGGATTTTTGTACCAAATTTCGTTAAAATCGAGTTATCGTGTATACAGACAGACAACAGATCGACAGACAACTTTTTTAGTCCACCATACCAATATGGTTTGGGCGAGGGGTGAACAACTGTAGGCAGGAGGTGTACAAAATTTTGGGCGTAGGCAGGAGGTGTACAAAATTTTGGGCAAGACTAGGCATAACTTTGGGCAGGACTAGGCAGTACTTGGGCAGGACTAGGCAGTCTTTAAGCAGGACTAGGCAGTCTTTAGACAAGATTAGGCAGTACTTAGACAGGACTAGGCAGTACTTGAGCAATACTTTGGGCAGGACTAGGCAGTACTTGGGCACGACTAGGCAGTCTTTAGGCAGTCCTTAGGCAGGACTAGACAGTACTTGGGCAGAACTAGGTAAGATTGACAAAAAAAAATATTGCATATGGCTTCCCTTCATTGTAGGCTCGTTTTCAGAGTTCATTTTTCTGTAATTTGGAGAAGAAAAAATCAACAGAAGAAAAAATCTTGCCTAAATTTTTTTTTAATCTGTATTTGAAACTTTGAGTGGGTTAGGTTATAATTACTAGGCCTACTTATTTTAAGGAAACTACACATGGTAGTTGGCCAATTTTCTATGAAAAACCAACTACCATGTGTAGTAGACTTTCACTGGTGCTGAGGATGGTTTTAAATAAAACCGAAACGTACACTTAGTGAGAAATTTCGATTTTTATTTGTCCTAATATCCCGACGAACCAAGAAAATTATAAATAACTTCAAGGACACGAAAAAAAACCCCTTCAAATAAAATAATTCATTGTATGGTGGA
Organism: Oxystoma pomonae; assembly: GCA_963921995.1. Taxonomy (NCBI): domain Eukaryota; kingdom Metazoa; phylum Arthropoda; class Insecta; order Coleoptera; family Brentidae; genus Oxystoma; species Oxystoma pomonae. Next base: position 37,247,596 of record OY998172.1, read on the forward strand.
CTATCCATGCTTTCTAGTACCAATTTCTTTTTCGTCGATTAAGGTATTTTGTAGCCTTCCCCGAAGTGCTGGGGAGGTGATTCTAGCTGATTTACTCGTCTGTGAGGGAACTCCAGAAGGACTCTCTGACAACCAGGAGGTAACACAGGGAACCGAACAGGTACCCAGTGGAACCTCTAAAGATAAGGATCAACAAGGAACTGTTCAAAGACCCAGAAGATCTTCTTAAACACAAGAAGCCCGACAGGACACTCTAAAAACGCATCAGGGGCACCTACGGACGACGCTGATGTAAACAAATTGGCCAAGGAGCTCAGGAAGCTCCAGGTCAAAATCGTGGTCAGCATGGACGTTCTAACCGAAATAGAGCTGACTGAAGAACACCTACTCGAAGCCCTTGCTCCACCTAGGCAGGACGGAATAGGAGACTGTTGCCTCAACAAGGCTAGAGACGCTGGTAATCGGCGGAGACTCAGAGTCGATGGTGTATGGAGGACGAAGAATCGTCCTTGCATGTCCTGCTGGAGATTCCGGCTCTGGCCAGGTCAAGAGAGTCGCACATTGGGAACTATCTGTTGGTACCAGGCGATGTAAGAAGGTTGCAGCTCAGAAAAATCTGTTCTTTTCTGAAAGAGGCAAGTTTCCAGGGCTAAACCATGGGTAGTGGGCGTGCAACGGGCCCAGCAAGGTGGCCTAAGTACATGGGAATGGTCCCGCCACCTTAGTAACTAACTCTTTTTTATTCCACCATACCATAGTGGTATGGTGGAATAAAAAAGAGTGATTTACGAAAGTAAATTGAAGAAAATTTGTTCTTAATATTTGTAATTTAATTTACCTTAGATCTCTGTTTTCCAACATGTGCCTGAGACTCAAAATAAACCCGTAAATCGACGATTTAGCCATCTTATCGGCATTTTCCAAATTAATTTCGGATGCGTGATTCAAAAACTTTTTCGTCAACAGTATAGTCATATCCAAAGTGGGATCGTAGTTGTCTTTATTCACCTGAAAACGTAATAGATATTTCAATGAGTCAAATTTTAACTGAAGAAAGATAATAATCATTAATGCAAGAACTTTTCCCGTTTTTAAAATATCAAGTCTGACAACAGCTATCCCAATGTTCTCCTAATTTTTTTCTGGACAAAAACATGAAAATTGGTGAATGGATTGCGTCGAAATTTTGCGAAACAAAAGTTTCCTTTATTCCCAAAATAACCCAAATCATGATCAAAACACATGCAAAACAGCTTGGCTGTTCCTTGGCCTTGTGTGAACTACAGGGAACTTTAATGGCAATATAGATAAATCCTCGGAAAAATCATTCTATATAATCAAAGCACTTATGCATGCCCACCCTACTTTACGTCACGTGATTCGATTTTGTAAGCAGAATGGACACGTATAGGAGTAGACCGGGTGTAAGTTTAACGGATTTATAAAAACGTGATTGATATGAACGATAGGAAAGTAGAGATATCTAAGTCCAAAACAGCCTTTGGTTCAATCATGAATTTACTACTATTTGGTTTCAATACAGCTCCATCTTGAGGCCCTCTATAGAATTTTTTACAGTTATTGTTTTACCAGGTGAACAACTTGATTTGGCAGTTGTTAGGGACATTATTATTATAATAATGTTTTGACGAGCCAACGCTGGTCACCCCGGGCGAAACATCGTTTAATTGTTTCTCCTTTCGCTTTGGTCTTTTGTGTGTTCCTTGTGGGACACTAATCCAATTTTGAATTTTCGTTCTTTCCTCCCAAGATCTTTTGATCTTTTCTTTTTTAGATTCTTTTCGGTTGATGTAACTGATTTGGAAGTTTAACTTCTTGTTTTAATTGTCTTAGGAGCATATTCCTATTGGAAAGATTAACACGCCAGGACGAACCCGCATCAGGTGACTTATAATAAGTACCATGCGGAACGATGCCTATTTGTGAGTGATTCAGAGTTGGAAGTCAGAGTGTGCGATGGTGTTAAATGATGTCAGGATTGAGGGTGACTAGTGAATCCACTGACGAGCCCACGCTGGTCACCCCGGGCGAAACATTGTTTAATTGTTTCTCCTTTCGCTTTGGTCTTTTGTGTGTTCCTTGTGGGACACTAATCCAATTTTGAATTTACGTTCTTTCCTCCCAAGATCTTTTGATCTTTTCTTTTTTAGATTCTTTTCAGTTGGTGTAACTGATTTGGAAGTTTAACTTCTTGTTTTAATTGTCTTAGGAGCATATTCCTATTGGAAAGATTAACACGCCAGGACGAACCCGCATCAGGTGACTTATAATAAGTACCATGCGGAACGATGCCTATTTGTGAGTGATTCAGAGTTGGAAGTCAGAGTGTGCGATGGTGTTAAATGATGTCAGGATTGAGGGTGACTAGTGAATCCACTGACGAGACCACGCTGGTCACCCCGGGCGAAAAATTGTTTAATTGTTTCTCCTTCCGCTTTGGTCTTTTATGTGTTCCTTGTGGGACACTAATCCAATTTTGAATTTTTGTTCTTTCCTCCCCTTTCCCCCCTTTTAATTGTCTTAGGAGCATATTCCTATTGGAAAGATTAACACGCCAGGACGAACCCGTATCAGCTGACTTATAATAAGTACCATGCGTAACGATGCCTATTTGTGAGTGATTCAGAGTTGGAAGTCAGAGTGTGCGATGGTGTTAAATGATGTCTGGATTAAGGGTGACTAGTGAGCCCACGCTGGTCACCCCGGGCGAAACATCGTTTAATTGTTTCTCCTTTCGCTTTGGTCTTTTGTGTTGATATTTTTGCACTACAATATCTATGTTATGCTAATTATATAAAGTCAGAGTTCCCACCTCCTTACTGGGCGAACCAATTCAGGGACAGCGCTCTTCCATTCAACCTTTTGCTTACTTAAATAAACTAAGCTTATATCTATTGCTAATGAATACATATTAACAATTTATTATAATTATTTAATGAAAGGTAAAAATTAATAGTTACAAGAAATCAAAGAAAGATAAGAGAAAAGACTCTATATTAATACTGGTCATTTTAAAAACTATGGATTTTTTTGCCTTAAGGTTTTAATCATGTTTGAAAAATATTTTTTTTAAATTTCCTTTGAAACGGCTGAATATTAAGATATTAAAATTTGTTAGAACCCCTGTTATATATCCTCGGGACAGTGATAGTTAATAATTTTCTGACTGTCACATTTTTGATTAATAAACGTACATCAAATTTTGAATTTGATTATTTACATGCGATATAAATTTAATATTAAAGTATAGCAAACTTTAAAAATACTTGCACAGACTACTTTGTATTTTTCCATTGTACAATGGAAAAAGAAACGCAAGAAAAATGGAAAGAGAGCATTTGCCAAACTGGAAAATTAATAACGATAGTCGAATTTGTGAGATAAGTATAATTAGTTTGATAACAAATTATGTCTCTGTTTTATTTCACGAAAGAGTAACAAAAATATTTTAAGAAGATTTTTTATATTACCGATTACGCCATTTTCAAAAGCCAAGACATGACTGTACCAGTATGATACGTATAAATTGACAAAAACCCCTAATCGCTGAATATTCTCGTAACTAAATAAAAAGGTCAAACAATGACATACCTCTATTAATGTAAAGGGACACAGGAATAAATTCGATAATTCGCTGTTTAATCCCAAGAAATGAAAAGTTTTATATCATTTTTTCCAACAAAACACAAAACAAAATCACAAAAAAAACTAATATTTCGCACCATTGTTTTTTGTTATGTACTTTGTTTATAAGCTATAATGTACAGGGTGTCCCAAATTGGCCAATTTTGGGGGATTTAAGGTACTTCCAGGCGAGATAGAAAAAATCTGACCCCCACTTGCGGGGCTCGATTTTCGAGGTGACAACCGCTTTTTGATATGTAAAGCCGTTTACAAGCTACAGGGGGGTTTTGAAAAGTTTGCATTTTGGGAGAGGGTCTATAACTTCGTTATTAATAAAAATTTAGTTTCTATGTAAAGAGCTTTTTTATAGACTTTTTGACAAAGAATTTAAGTACCTTTCCAGATTTTTTCCACCGTCTTTAGTTTCCAAGAGATTCCTTTTAATCAATATAGGATATGTGATAGTTTGGTAGAGCCGTTTTTGAGATATTTAATATTTTGCATTTCTGTCTAGTATGCCATGGCATAGTCAAACCATTCTGACAATGACTTATTGCATTGCTGCCATGGCATACTGTAATAATTACTATGTTTTCATATTGTCCTCAATACGTATCGAAAATCAAGCATCATGTTCTTCCATATATCATGCTCTTTGTCAGAACAGAGAACATACTAACTAACAAAAATGGATCAATGATTTATTTCTTGTAAAGGTGATAAACTAAATATCTACTTTTACATTCAAATGAAAGCTTTGCAGTTTTAAAAAGCAGGCATGACAGGAAGCAATTATGACTTTTCTCATTTTATCGCCTATTTGCAGAAATTTGAAGACATAAATGACTACCACATTGTGAAGCTATCAAAATAAAGTCGCAGCACACTAGACAGAAACGGAAAATATTAAATATATCAAAAACGGCCCAACCAAACTATCACATATGCTATATTGTTTAAAAGGAAATTTTATCAAAAAATCAAAAATTAAATGAAATATGGGGAGTTCCAGAAGAAAAATACTAACTTTGGCTTCTTGGAAAAGAAATTGGAAAATCTTGGAAACTAAAGACGGTGGAAAAAATCTGAAAATACAGTTAAATTCTTTGTCAAAAAGTTTATAAAAAAGCTCTTTACATCAAAATAAAATTTTCAGTAATAACGAAGTTACAGACCCTCTCCCAAAATGCGGACTTTTCAAAACTACCCTGTAGCTTGTAAATGGCTTGACATATGAAGATGCAGTTTTCACTTTCGATCTTCTCTTGAAAATCTAAAGTACCTAAAAACCCCCAAAAGTGCCCAATTTGGAACACCCTGTACAGTCGAAGGCGAGGAAAATGTTTTAACACATCTTTGGTTATTTTTTCGACAAAACTTTTGAATTAATTTAAGTGAAATGAATCGTCATTTAAAACACAGAGCAGTATTAAAAATCACGTCTTTCATTTTTATACATAGTTCTAGTAGTACATTGGCGGCCGTAGCCTGGAATTAGCCCGCATAATGGACCCTTTTTGCCATACCCCCCGTGCACCCCTGACTGATCACGTGCCCCTTAGGATGCAAGTTTTCTTTCTGTAAGAGGACTTAATTTTTGCCTGACACCTCTTTGTCGAGGGCAGGGATCTTTAGACTGCGTAGCAAGTATACACAGTGGACCGCCGGCTTTACACCCCCTCCGAAGGGTGGTCCTGCTACATGTTAGACTTGCATCTATCTAACATCGCTACCGTCCCAGCAGGAGATGGTTGACGGTAGACTTTTCTCCCCAGCAGCCTGCCGTCATATAGGTTGACCAGAAAATCGAGGTCCCGGTTTCGCTGGTCGAGGTCGCCGTCGGAGTCTTCAGACGCATTTCTTGTAGTGGTCCTGCTACCCGAAGGTGCTACCCCCTCTTTCCAAGTCCCCCTCTGTTGACTCCCGCTACCAAATCTGTCGGAATCCAGCCGCGTCCCATGGAGTCCCGATCTCGGAGAAGTCAAGGTCGTCCTTTTTGGGTCACCGGCTAGTCTCCTCTACCCAGTTTGGCGGGGTCCTCGGCCGTCCACCTTTGAGTCCCGCAAAGTTTTTCGGTGTCAACCGTGCCGCCTACTTCTACCTAGTTTGTTGTTATTCTATGCACAACGTCAATTGCGGAGCTGCTGAGAAGTGGGGCCGGCCGTCGTCGTCTCGAGTCGCATTCGGTGTTGTGTGAAGCAATGTGTATTTACCGAAATCCGATCCTGCGATCTCTGTTCTGCAGGCTAAGACGCTGTTCACTGGTCTACGGCGGCCCCCTTTTTTATACATAAGTTGTGAAACCCTCTGAATATTCTGCGTCTAAAGGTCTATTTCCGACTAGCAGCTAAAATCAAATCAAAAAGTAATTTTACTTTACCTCGCAGGAATCGATATGTCCGTCCGTATGGTCGCAATGGACAATTTTGTAAAAATACGGCGAGTAGGTGCACATTTCGAAGAGATAGGCCGCCGAGAGGGTTTTACTTGGTTTCACGTCCAAGGCCAAATCGAAGCTGCGTTGGAGGTACTTGAAGGTGAAATTGCAATTCTAAAAAGTAAAAAGTTCACTAAAGGACTGTGGTGCGCCTAATTAGCCTAGTGATGCTAAAACTATATCTAAAGATTATCCATTCGTAGGTTGACTTAACTCACCATAAATCCTAAATAATGCGGCGGCAACGTCCTCAAAAGGGCAACCACCATTTTCTTGTTATTTTCGAAAGTGTCAAACAATATGTTATGGCTATTTTTGACATCGTCCTCGCTCCAACAGCTCTTCCACTCGTCGCTTGACAGAATATCTTTAATGACAAGCAGTAACTCTAAACTGGTAGCCCTCCTTGGATAGTTTGAGTCGTAGGAGAGGTTTCCTATCAGGATTTTTGTGAAATTGCATATAAATCTGCAAATAGTGTGCAAAAAAGTGCAGTTCAATACAAATTATTATAAAAATTGATCTAGCTACAAAATAAACAAACACATCATAATTTTTGCTGTTATATATATATGAAAAACTGTTATATTTGCTATCGTCATTAAATTAGGATGACTGTGGTTTAGTATACAGTACAGTACTTTTTTACTAGTCCTAGTGTTAGTCCCTTGATAATTCTTTGTTTTTGTTTCAATATTAAGTTGTCATCAAAAATTTACTGTTCATATTCGTCCCACTCTTTTTCTTAACTATAATTATGTGATAATGAACTATAATTATGTGATTAATGGCGCTTTTCTCCTAAAAATTTTATTAGACTAAAGACTAGTACTAATCAGAACTCAAAACAAAATCATTGTAGGGACACTCTTTCTTAATATAGGAACTAGATACTATAGTGCACTCAGATTTTTACTAATTTCCTGAAAACTAGCGCACTAATAAAAATTCATGCAAAAAATACCTTCTGTAGGACTTCTTTAATTCTTGGTACAAAAACAGAAACTCTTTTTGGTCCTTATTGTTGGTTAGCAAAATTTTGTTTTTGTTGATAACCTTATTTTCTATAGTTGTTTCAATATTTTTTGGCGGACCACAGTCTGGACTGGTATTAGTAGCTTCTAGACATTTGGTCAGTTGGTCAATGTTCCTCAGGATTACCTTGTATCCTAAAACAAATTTAAAACATTTTTACTCCTTATTATACATTTTTGTTTTAACCACCAAGCGTTTTTGTACACGTGACTCTGATTTTCTTTACTAAAATTACTCCAATGTAACTTATTACGTGGTCAAAAACATTGCATTTTGTCAAAATGCCAAAAGGCAATCATAGTATTGTTTGATAATAAAAAATTGTTTGAGATCAGTCTAATTTTAGGATGGAAAAAGCACATATTCTCGTCTAGATGAAATAGCATTATGATTGTGTAGGTATCAAAGAAAAGAACATTCAAATAACAAAAAATTAACAATACTTGCATGTTACTACCTTCATCGCAAAATTTGAAAAAGCATGTATGTAAAAAGGAAGTATGGATACAGAGGTGCAGATTCTTGGGATTTTAAGACACTTAAAATTAAGCTGACGTTTACTTTTACTCTTCTTCAGAACTACAAAAAAGAAACAAAAGTTTTTAAAGTCTTAAGAATAGCACATATTTTGTTTTTTTTTTCTGGTTTTATTTTGTCAAACCTCACTTCATGGTATCGAAAAATTCCTGAAGAAAAGTAAAAATACACCCGAAGCGTCAGCTGAATCTAACTATCTTATTGATTACCTGTTCTAATCACAAAAACCGCCAACCCTGTAATAATCTCAAGGATAAGAATCCATCTTTGAAAGTATGGATGTTTATCTGACAAAAAAAAAGAAACACTGGGAAAGGATCACTAATAAAAAAAACTCGAAAAGACTACTCGAGATCTCAAATAGAGGCAATGTAGAAATAACTTTTTGTGGAAGGAAATCTTCATAGATGCCAGAGATGGTTACCCTAACCTGGCAGGTTGGGTTGGGTCGGTGTATATATATATATTGTGTTGGTCTGGGTACCGATTCTGGCTTTCGCGGATGTGATCAATCGATTTAGAAAGTAATGGAACAAGCGCAGGACTGCCGCGAACTTCGCTAAAACAGTGATGTCGAGCCGTGCTGGACTCGCATCAACATCGGCACCAGGGTGGTATTTATCAGCGACTTGACTTAATTCAGTCAAATTTAGAAAAATCTTAATAAAAAACAAAAATGTGCCATAGTGTCGCTTGATCTTCGAAAGGCATTCGACACTGTAAACCACAAAATTTTGTTATCAAAATTTAAAAAAAAACTAGGATTAGAAAAAAGTACTTATGACTGGTTTTATAGCTATTTGGAATGGAGAAAACAATTTGTCTCTAAGCTGGGAGGATTATGTATCCTGTGGAGTCCCGCAGGGTTCTATACTATTTTTAATATACATAAACTCCATGTCCCAACTGAAACTGACTGTTTGTTGGTTTACTTTGGTGACTCTTGTGCAATATGAAATAAGAGGCCCTATAGGCATACTACGAAAACTTAATAAATTAATTCCAAAACGTTTGTTAAGGTCTCTCTTCTTCTCACTGATACAAAGCCAGTTACAGTACTTAACAGCAGTTTGGTTTCCGACAAAAAAAAGATTATTGACCCCCTTATTATTCTGAAAACGAACATTTGTACAAAAAAATCAACATAACATCACTATTAAATATTTATAATATTCAAATATGCAAATTTTTTCATCAAATAATTAATTCCAACAGGCACTCTTCCATTGCAATTAACAGCAAAAAAAATGTACATAGTCATACGAGATTTTGTAATAACTTAAAGAGACTTTATTACCACAAAACAACATTGGCTTAAACTCTTTATTATTTAAGGGCATAAATGTATATAACAACCTTCCAATCCACCTAAAAAATCTTAATAGCAAAAAATTGAAAGTAAAAGTAAAAGAATACTTTCAATGAATAGTATTCTATAGTTTCCTGCATTATTACTTAACTTACTATAAATTGAAAAAAAGTACCTATGTTTCAATTATTTAACTTTAAACTTCGTTCCTGTACCGGTTTTCTTTTCTTTTCCTTCTTTCCTAATTTAATTAATCAACTCAATTTAAAGTGCTCTATGCACACAAAAATGTTATGTATTTTGTTAAATTTAATATTAGATGTTATTAATATAATTATGGAAATAATATTTATAGGAGAAACCTATGTAGAAAAACACTTGAAATTTTTCTTTTGGTTTAATAGACTGTTTATAAAAAAAAAGAAAAAAAAATATTTTTTTTTGAAACAGACATTTTTTGCTGGTCTGGATAATATAATTAAAGTTTACTTTTGGCTTACTGGTTTTCTTGTTTAACTGATTTATGTGAAAATTTGGACATGAAAGGGTGAATTATAAAGATGGTACAAGGAAAGCAGAGAAATTCAAAGCGTAAAAAATGTAAAAGAAATACAATACCTGCATCGTATCTAACCAAAACCTTCTTATAATAAGAAATAATTTGTTTTCTAACGTTGGGCGATTGGGCAGTTATATTATAGCGTATATAGTTTATGAGAAATATAAATTCCCAGTCTAAAAATAGCTCGGTGCTTTTTAAGCTTTCCGTGACTGAGGCTAGGACTAGCAAACGAATCTAAAATAAAATTAAAATTTATGTGAAATGTGTGAAACTACCTTTAAATTTGAAAAAAAAAATCCACAATTTAAGGGAGATGCTCATAATCGAATTTTTGCAAAAAAAAACATATCTAATGTTAAAAGAGCAGGGCCATTCGCTAATACTCTTTTACAAAAATATACCACACCAAAAACATATTTTTTTTCTTGTGTACGTCTCTAAAGGAAAAAAACAAAAAAATACCGTAATCTAAAAATACATAACGTAATGACGATAAACCAAGATTTCAGGGTGTTTCAAATTGGACACTAGAAAAAAACTGACCCCCCACTTGCGAGGTTACATCTTGATATGCCAAGTAATTTTCAAGTCACGGGGGCTTTTTGAAAAGTCCGCATATTGGAATGGGCTCTATACTTTTTTATTTGTAAAAACTTCTGTTTGGTGTAAATTGCGTTTTTGTCATTTTTAGTTTTTGAGATAAAAGACAAAGTTAGTATTTTTCTTATGAAATGACCCCTTTTTTTAAGTCCTTTTAAAATGATGTATCAAACTTTTTTTTACTTACTTTTTACAATATAAGAAAATAAAAAAATAAGAATATTAAAAGTAGGTATAAAATACAAAAAATTAAACACAAAGTGTGACACATCATTTTAAAGGGAATTTAAAGCAGATTTTAAAAATAAAATAAACCAAGGGTCATTCCATAAGAAAAATACAAACTTTGTGTTGTATCTGAAAACTAAAAGTAACAGAGAAAATCCAGTTTGTCACTCGAATCTACAAAAAAGTCATTTACACCAAACGGAAATTTTTACAAATAAAAAAGTTAGAGAGTCCATCCCAAAATGCAGACTTTTCAAAAAGCCTTCGTAGCTCGAAATACCGGGTTATGCGTTTTCCTCCGCAACATAGGGAATTTACCACGAATGTCTTTTCTAGTTAAGTCATCCGTGGAATTTACCCAATGGAAACGTATTGATAAACAATTATATAACAAGTCATAAGGAAACCACTGAAACTGCCACAATTGTCAATTTATTTACTGTCAATAAATTGTCAAAAAAATTTATATTACAACTGAACTATTACACGGCGGCGCAAAAAAATAGTAGCTTTAACAACTAGTGGCTAAAATAGTGCTTTTTTTACAAGCGTTGGTTTTAAAAACGCGAATAAAAAAAGCACAGTTTAGCCGCGAGTTGTTAACACGACCTTTTTAATACCTTTATCAAAAAATGCAAGAAAATACTTTTAAAAATCTCGAACGAAGAGCACTTCTCGGAACACACGATCTTTACACTACAAATAAAGGCGGCTGGTAAATGAAATAACAATGCGGTTTCCATAGCGGTGTGCCTTTTTATTCGGCGACGTTCATTGTTGCTACATTTTAATATTTGACAGTTTGAAATTTTGACGATTTTTTTAAATGATTTTTCCGTAAATACTTGGTGAAAACCGGCGGAAATGACTTAATTTTTAGGCAAGAATAATTAGATTTTTTCAATATTACTATATTCCGCTATTTCTCTTTAATTTTGTGTAAAAAACAGACAAATCTTTTTTTGCACCCGTGTTAAAAAAAGTTTTTCTGCATCGGTAACCAAAAAAGCCATGCTTTTGTTATCTGCAGACAGTTACTAAAATTATGTTTTAAATAAAGGTATAAAAAAAATAACTTTTCGGACTGCCAGATTCAAGATGCTTTAACTATGATGCGAATATTTAACAAGTTTGATGAAACCGGGAGTGTGTGGAAAGCAGCACGGAACTAGCAAAAATTTATGACGTCAATCAGAGCACGGTAGTACGCACCTTAAAAAAAATTTGTTACAAATCCTATGATAAAGCCATGATGGTAATTTAAGTCTTAAAATATTTTAGCATAATTTAAGAGGTAAGGTTTTTATTCAAGCAATTTTTACTATGTTTCACATTTTTATGCCACGATTTTGCTCACATTTTCAAGCTTTCTTTCCAAACTTTCGAATTCTAGAAAAAAACACTCACATTTTTCAAGTTTTAACTGTTTTTTTAAGCGTTCAAAAAAAGTACTGTTAAAAAACATGTTTTCTCTGTTAAAAAAAAACACTTAGAAAGGGCAGAATTTTAGAGGTAGTTGGAGAGATAATTTAGTGAAGTGCAAAAATATTTAAGGTTGTTGAAGAGAGGCTACAAAAAAGTATTTTAGAGAAAGATAAAAATAATTTAAGGCAATTGTTTAATAAAAATTTCTGCTATGTCATCTGTCTGTCATTTTGAGTGGTATGGTGCATATGATTTTTATTTTGCCATTTATATACAAAAACATCAAAAATTGTAATTTTTAAAGCATAAAATGTGTGAGACATAAGGTGGTATTAATTTCTTTCAATCAAAGTTCTTTACAGTCTTTAAATTTACCATATCCTACTATAAGTGTATTTAAGCACATCTAAAAATCATTTAACAGGTATTTAACAGGCACCAAAAACATTCGACCAGTGTAGCTATTCTTGAAATCAGGGAGAAAGCAATGATCTCCCTGAAATGTACAGATCCTATTGGTCGACGCCGACAATTTCCCCGAAAATGACACTAATAACATGACTTGCTAAAATTGGTTTCTACTGGTCTTTATTATTGAGAGAAATGAAACACCAATTTCTTCGATTCAAAACGATTCTTTGGCCACCGAAATCTCCCAATGATGTGTATCTATTGGGATATCTGGGGATCGAATTTACGTAGAAAATGGGTACGAAATAATACAAGAGTAGCTGAAAAATACGGTGAAATCACCTAAGAAAATCTGCAAAATATTAGAAATTAATTTTTTGATAGGTTGGGGTATTGCTTGTGCAAAAATAGTGGTTTATTTGAACATTTAATTTCGATTTGTTGTCTGTGCTTGTTTTGTAGATAATAAATTAATATTTATTAGTTGTTTTTTTTTGGGGTCGTCGTACAATAGTTCATTTTTAGTTAAAACTACTGACAATAAAAAATATTGGCATTATAACACAATAGTTATCATTTCAATGATCTTCATTTTAGCTGCTACTTATTATTTTTTGACCACATTGCATAAAGGGTTATATTCCCTACAAAGATTTTAACACTGGTTGGATATCATTCATCTAAGAACAGTTAAATTAATATTTTTTTCCCGTTTTCTCAAGTATTTTTGATGCCCATTGAAAAGTAGATAGTAAACGTAGGATATTTATTCAACTTATCTCATTTCCATTTTTATTTATTTTAGAAGATTGCTAAACACCATTTTATAAATTTTTTATTGTAAAAAGAAAAGAGAAGAAGAAAGAAGGAAGTTTTATACAATCTATATGTTGTTTTTCTATCCATTACTATGTACCATAAATTTTTATAAGCTGGTAAGTTGTTTTTCAAGTCTTTTTTACTCATTTAAGAGATATATTAGAGCCATAAATTATCACCAACAATAAATAATATAACGTTTGGTTATTTTATGAAGGTTTTATATTATTTGCTGTAACTTCTATATAGACAAAAATGCTCATTGGGCCCCTTGAGGCATGAGTCTGGCACATGCCTCCATTGGCATGTGCCGCACATTAGTAAACTATTATTGCTGCTAAGGTCATTGACAGGAAAAAAAAGAATCTCTACTCCTAAGCGCTTCAAATATGTCCAATTATTTCTTAAATTCGCGTTTTAAAGCACTGGAAACATAGAATTTCTTTTATTTTTTAATATATGTTCCTCCCTCAAAGAAGCATTTTTGGTAATAGGAACTTTTGTGTGACCCTTCCGGGTAAGCCAGAAAATGTCTTCAAACTCTTAACATTTTTGATGTTTAGGTCAGTGGTTTTTAGGAAATCACTCTGTTAAGGTCACCCTTTCAGTATTCAGTTTTCAGCTAGATGAACGACATGAAGCGGAATTCGGATAAGCCTTAAGTGCGCAAAAACTACTTTGCACCCGCATTAGAAACAATATTTTTTCTACGAGTGAAATAACTACACATTTTTTAAACATTTTTATTGGCATCAAAAACAACTGAAATAAAAGCGTTGTATGAATTTCGGTTGCTAAGGGAACAAACAGCATTTGATACCAAAATATTGGAACAAGATAAAGTTGACAGGTGGTTTACTTGTTGTATTGTATTGTGCAGTGCGGTTCAAAACATTTTTTAAATTGCATTATGTTATTTTTCTCTAATCATTTTTTCAAATTAAAACAAATCAATTTTTGCATAAAGTAGAATTCTTTTATACATAGTACATTACTAAAAAAATTTATCAAATATAAGAAAAAAAAATACTTCTATATTTTTTCTAAGATAAGTGTACCGGAAAAAAATTTTCCCACACAATATGCGGAAAGTGCTACTTTGCATACGCCAAAGTGTGCGCAAAGTTGCTTCTTTCCAGTCACTAGTAGAAAAATACTTTACCTGCTCATCCTGGTGTATCATAAACATCTCCATCTTTTGTTTATCAATAAGCCCCCTCCAATAAAGGTTGCTTTCTTTTTCCACGCTTAGTTCGATGCCATTTTTTCTGGCGTAATGGAGGCAGTGCAATAAAATGGCCGACTCGCCTGTGGTTCCGACAAAGTCATTTGGGTATCTAAGCAATAAAATGCAAAACTTCGAAATAAACTAAACGTCAACGTACTAAAACTTCCCCAAAATCCCCATAAACGTACCTTATCTAATTTTTTTTAGTAGCAGACAAAATTTCTTTGTTGAATACAAGCTCTCCTTGGATAGCACTGTTTGCCTCCCAGGGGCGTATCAAAAATGTAACAAGTAAAAACTTTTTTTTAAAGTTAGTTAGCAGATATATACGCCCAAAATAGAATCTTTAAAAAAATAAATAACATATAAAGAAAAACGTTTGTAACAGAATTCTTGCTCTATAAAGGCTACAAGAAATTTTCAAAATTCTCTCGTGCCATTAATTGGTAATTTACTTTATTAATTACCTATATAATAATCCCCCTTCAATAATATTTCCTCTTTAAACACCTTTAAAAGAACAGATACGTATCAATCATAGTAAACATCTAAATAGCGAAGAAAGAAAATAATTTAAAAATATTTAATATTGATCCCCTTTTTTAGAATTGGCCAACCCATGCCCAAGCCGTATAAGCTTTTTCGAATTATGTATAATAATTGCTTTTAAACTCTACATTCTCCGTAGTTTAGTTGCGGACCTTCAAGACTGTTATGTATAAGAATTGAACTCATATATGTACGCACATGAGTTCACAAAAATTTTGTTAAGAAAATTCTGTCAAACTCATGTCTTGATTAAATAAAATAAAATAAAAAAACAGTATCAATAAGAGGAATAATTTTTAATATTATAAAAACAATTTTTTTGGGAGCAAGCGAACTTTCAAAACGCACATCTAAGGATGTCCATTACCAGCTTTTTAAAGTCAATATTAGTCTGTCTGCCTTGTGTTGAATAAATTAACACAAAAAAATACACTTACATCATCCTAAGTATCGCCGGCTGTAGTCTGAAGGCCGAAGTGATTATCCTCTGGTAAAAATTCCGGCATAGTTTGTTGAAATTTAAACTTTGAACTACCGGAAACACCCACATTTTCGCCCACTCCGCGTATAGGTTTTCTTTGTCTTGCGTATCGGCAGTTTTAAAACCCAGTTCGAGCAGATTTATGTACGTTTTACAAACCTAAAAAAATTTTAAAAAATAATTTAGGAGGTTAAATGTAAAAAAAAATAATAGACGAGCCAGAATACCCTCAGAAAAGGTAATGGTAACCACATGCTCATCAGTACAGTGCTGCCTAATGGAAAAATGAGATAAAATAATGATATAAGGAAAAGTACAGCCCCCTTGAGTTAACAACCCTGATCCTTCTGTACTGGAATCAGACTGCTCAAATAAAGGTTGATAGCCAACTGTCCGAAGAGGTCCAAATAAGAAGAGATGTGCGCCAAGGTTGTATATTGTCTCCGCTGTTGTTTAATATCTATAGTAACAAAATAACAGAGTATGCACTTTATAACTGCAAAGAGGGTCTGACCATTGGGAAATCAAAATAAGCAAAGCGCCCTCTAACCTAAAGCCCCCAACTATCCTAAGGCCCCCGATACCATGGCAACTGCAGGTGTTTTGTCAACAAGGGCCGCAGTGGGGCAGAAGAGTATATTTTTACGTTTTTCTGACAGAAAATCATTCGAGGTTATGTTTATCTTTCAAAAATATGTTTTCGAAAACATTGTTCTAAAACGAATATGAAACAACTCCGCGTGTGCGGTCGACCGCTGAAAATGGCCTAGCACTGCGCGGGCATTACCCATTGAATTATTAATGGTTAATAATTCAATGGCATTACCCCGAGTTTATCAAAGAACCAAGAGAACTTTACTGACTCGCATAGGAACAGCAAAACACAACGCCTATAACCTCACATAATTTTGTTTTTATTTTGATCCAATAATTTTTTTAAATTTAAATTATTGCGGCATAGTTATGTGCAAGTTTACTAGTGAAATCTTGGAGGGCAAAGGATAGATTTTAGATCCCAATCTCAGTTTCAAAAAGCTCCATTAAGAGGTTGGAGAGACTCTTGCTAGTCGTTGACGCTCCTGTTTAAAATAGAATATGATTGTTTCGTCTAGCGTTAGCAGCCGATTTTTAAATCTGGATGCTTTTTAAGTTAACCTGTTGTCCTAAAACCAGTGGTATAGCAGCTAGCAGGAGTGTTTCCAATTCATTTATAAATGCACTTGTAAATGCAACCTTAGACATTAGCAGAAACCGAGGCACAAACACAATAGAAAAACTTATTGTTTTTGTCTGAAAAATCAAAATAAACACGCGATCACATGGACCTAGAGGGTTATTTGCGCCGTGGTACGGTAAAGCGGCGGTAATGGTAGTAAGGCAAGTTCGGGCTACAGCAACGCATCATGACTTACACGGACGCCAGCCAGACCGCACACACTTTACGAAAAAAGCGAAAGTAAAAAAAACTTATGTGCTTTAGCGGCGCGGAATGCGAAGTCAAAATAAGTAACCTAACCCCAAATTTTTGAACCGGTGCTAAAAAAGCTCTGGTCTTCCACTGTAGACAAACATAAATAAACTCTTCGCGTTGCCATGGATAACAAATGCAATGACGTAAAATTTTGCAAAAAAATCAGGTCGCCACAGTTAAATTGATTTCCCAATAAACGGCATAAAAATCAATAAGCTACGATATGCCGTGGACACTGTAATAATAGCAGACACGCTGGAAGACCTGCAAGAGTTGTTGAATCAAATTGCTGCCAAAAGTGTGTAATTCGGGCTTAACTTAAATGTTGGAAAAACAAAATGGTTGGTCATATCCAAGGAAAAGAACATCAGAAGCATGTTAGAAGTAAAAGGACAGCAAGTCGATCGCGTGGATTCAACAAATACTTGGGTTGCCTTCTCAATGAGAACTGGGACAACATGCATGAAGTTCGTGCAAGAATTGAAAATTCCAGATCATCTTTTATCAAAATCAAATCAGTGTTGTGTAGTCGCGATCTTAAAACCACTCTCCGAATTCGTGTGCTTCGGTGTTATGTTAGCATCTTATATTATGCATGGACACTGACTGAGGCCATGTGCAAAAAGTTAGAGGCATTCGAGATGTGGTGTTATTGTAGAATACTCAGGATATCTTGGATGGACAGAGTAACTAATGTGGATGTTTTGCTTAGAATAAATAAAGATCTTGAAGTTTCATTTACTATCAAAAACGAAAACTTGAATATTTTGGCCATATTTTGAGGAATGACAAATATAACCTTTTAAAATTGATATTATAGCTTAAAAATCTTAGACATTTGGTATGGTGTTAGCACTACGACACTTTCTGAAAAGCAGTGGACAGGGTACAGATCGCGGTGATGATAGCCGACGTTCGAAGAGAACATGGCACTTGAAGAAAAAGAAGATCCTTCTGTGAATTGCAAGACAGTCGAAGGCCGACAGATCTACAGGTCACTGAAGCATACAAATAAAACAATGTTTAAAAAGTTACCTTAGTTTGTATTACAATCAATCGCTATTACAATAGCTAAATACTTTTTTATAGGCTGATGTCTCTCTTCAAAAACCTTAAATATTTTTCATTTTAAAAGAAAAAAAAGCTCTTTAAAATGTAAGCAAAAGTCTTAAATTACCATCATGGCTTTACCATAATTTCCTATGTTCGTAATTTAGGTAGGTACCTGAAAAAAACTTCTTATGCTTTACTCACTTCAAACGATTATTTATTTTGCGCGCCAAGCATTTGGCGTTGGTCTCGTCGATACCAATGGAGCTATTGCTTCATGCAATAGCAGCATTTTAATGGCATTTTTGAAATTCCGATTGAAAATAAAATTATAAAGTGACAATATTGGGTGAGCGAGTGTGTAATTCACAGAAGGATCGGGCTTCTAATTTAAGCGGGCAGTGAAATATTAAATAAAAAATGTGTATGCGTGCTTTTATATGAATCTACTTACTTGTTCTCCAATCGTAGGAAACTCCATAAATTCCAGCAAGGTTTCAGGCAACTTGTGGCAACTTTGCAACAAAAAATCGCAACCGAAGTGCGTGGCCAAATTTTCGTAAGCAAAAAACTTCAGATTGCTAGTGTCGGGAATTTCTGCGATTTTCTGGAGGAGAATTTCTGCCAAGTGACTGGACCCTAACAACACAATTAAAACAGTCAAAAAACGAAAAAGATTACTATTTTATGTATTACTT
Source organism: Oxystoma pomonae (assembly GCA_963921995.1). Classification (NCBI taxonomy): domain Eukaryota; kingdom Metazoa; phylum Arthropoda; class Insecta; order Coleoptera; family Brentidae; genus Oxystoma; species Oxystoma pomonae. The sequence goes on from OY998172.1 coordinate 37,266,081, forward strand.
TGGAAGCAATAAAGTCTTAGTGTCTCTTATTATAAAGATTATATAGGGAAATCCGGCCAAATCTAAATGGCAAACAAACCGTTTTTCGTAATGCTAACTTAAATTAAAATTTTGCTTAAATTAAAAAGGAGCTAGTAAGACGGCGCAACTGTCTCTCTTCAAAGGGGTTCTTTAGGATGATGCTTATTTTGCCTTGATTTAAAGAAGATTACTTTAAAAAATCTGCACTTTGTTTAATCTGCATCTTTTCCCACTTTGCCGATAGATAGAAAACAACGAACGTCCACCTCGGGTTTCGCACTTTGATTCGAAAGCAAAAAGGAGGGGATAGTCAGGTGATCCAAAGGGGGGGGAGACGACGAAAAGTTATATTTTTTTCTTTCAAATCATAACCTTCAGAGCTATTTTTTGCTTTTTGATAAAATATTTCGCTCTCGGTGCAGCCTTCTCCGGTAACACTACATTTTTATAAAATTTCCATCTGCGGCACTATATTGTTTCCAAAATTTTTACCAGCGGCGCCCTTTATCTTCATACCCCACACTAGTCTAAACCCACCAACACTATCTAAACTGTTAACAGCTCCAAAAATGCTGCAGTCAAAAAGTAAGGTTAGGGTGTCAATTTTTTTTCTTAAATTCAGATGGTTTAAGCTATAGCAGTGAAATTTGGCACATATGTTGGCCTTCCGGCAACTTAACCTCGTGTGTCATAAAAAATTACATCTGTTGTCCCTATGGGTATTATATTTCACTTATCTTTCAGCCAATGTCAACAAAAATACACCATCAGGGGAGCAGTGGACCATTTCTCAATATTAAATACCCCCAACTTTGCCCCAGCCCCTAGGGGCTGTAAGGGGGTGAGATATAATTTTCACCATTTTCATATTTCAGGAAACACTCTATATGCATATTTAAAACTCATAAATTTGATGTAACAAATATTATGAAATATAAAAATTTCAAATCCCAGGGGAAACCCCTAAATAGGAGCTGAAAATTTTAAATCTCGAACAACTTGTTCAAAATTCAAAAAGTTACAGCAATTACAAGTTCGAGTTAAATCGACAACATTTTTAGCTCCTAACCTAGATGCCTTGTTAACTCTGTTGCCTCCTAGGGGCTACATATGTAATTTTTTATAACACACGAGGGTACGTTGCCGGAAGGCCGAAACATAATAGAGTATGACCAATGAAACTTTAGTATTAAAGAAAAAGGGACTATAAGCCAGCTGTAAAAAGCAAAATTGTGGAGCAAGCATTAGGAAAGCCTAAACACCAAAATATCTAATTTTTAATTAGATTAGGTGTTCAAATCTATCCCCTTCTTGAGCTTCACAGTATCCCAATCTATCATAAAATCCTTGGCACGTAGCAGCTAACATTTCAGGTAGATAAAATTGACCGCCTCCAAAATTTTGGCCCTTAACATTTGTATAGTCGAAGGCCGTGGAATATTTTGTCGTGCCAACCAACAACCCCATACGAAAAAAAGTTATTTAGTGCAAGGTCTGATGATCAAGGAGGCCACCGGATATTTCCATATTCTGTCGTTTTGTGGCGAAGGTAATTTGTAGCCTGGAACAACCGTCTTGATGAAACCACAATTCGTCCAAATTTCCTCAACCATGGTAAAACCTAATGTTGGAGAAGATCAAAATATTTTTAGCTATTCAAATTGCCTTCAGTGAAAAAAGGTCTGATAATGTGATCCCCAACAATACCGCTGCAAAATTTAATTTTTTTGTAGACTATGAGGGCTATGAAGTGCAAATGTCTTCCTCTCACATTTTTTATCCTTCATAACCTCATAATATTCTAACCGGCGAAAATAATCACCTGGTTGCAATTTATGGGACTTCCGCAATAGGTTTCGTTGAACATGGTTCATGCGCCTCAACGTAAGCGCATACCATTTCGTTTCGTTCCACCCTGGGTGGAAGAACGGGTTGATCTGGTACTTCGCCATCATGGTAACATTTTCTACAACTCTTTATGCACCCGAATCTTTCAAAATGATAAATGTTTTACCGTTTGAGTTATACACGGCCATCATAAGACCGAGAATCCAATATGGGTCAGTGGTCTGGTGTCCTGTAGTAGAAAAACTGACTGAGGACTACCCCCATTAGAGACCTAGAAACGATCTTAGGTCTCCCTCGCTTCAGATCCAACTTGGATCAGGAAAGAAGCGATGGCGATGCACCTACGACTGAGGGACAAGGGCCTGGTAATAAGAGAGTTACCTCTTCTAAAGACAAAAAGTACAAAATAAAATATGGGTGGCAGAGAGAAGAATTCTGAAACGAATTAAGCAGAGATGCGACGGTCTGCTACACTGAGGGATGAAAACTGTCAGCCAGGCAGACAACAGGTGCAGGAATGTATGTAGAAGACCTAGAAGTTCAAGAAAGCTACTCACTTATCGAGCACGCTACAGTCTTTCAGGCGGAGGTATACGACATTATCATGGCGGCAACCCTACCAGAGGTCAGAAAAGGCAGGAGGGATATTTGCATATGTTCCGACAGCCAGGCTGCATCAAGGCTCTTTGTTCACCAAAAATTGATAGTAGCTTAGTGCAGGAGTGCGTTAACGCGCTACAGACATTAGCTGAAGACAGGAGGGTGACATTCATGTGGGTCCCAGGCCACACAGGGAACGATAAGGCGGACGAACTTGCCAGAGCTGGGGCCGAAACCCAATAAATAGGAATTACAAGAAAACAGGTGCAGAGCGAGCTCAACAAATGGACGAGCGATCAACTGAAGTCGTTCTGTAGGGAAGAGCGAGAGTGCAGACAGTCCAAACTGTTCGTGAGTGGACCGGACACAGCCATAACTAAATGGCTCCGGGGAAAACCTCGCAAGGACATTGGACTGTTAGTAGGAATGCTGACAGGGCATAATCGGCTGCGTAAGCACTTGACATGCATCAGTGTTGGACGACTCCACCTGCCCAGCACGTGGGTGGGCGGAGAAATCACCGGTGCACCTAATAGGAGAGAGTGACAGATACGCCAGATTGAAGCAGCAGACATGGGGTACACCCACAATAGAAGAGCAGGAGCTACACTCTCTAAGATGACATGCTGACCTTCGTAAGGAAGGCAGGAAGGCCCGGAGAGAGAAGCAGGACGAGTAGAGGGAGTGGGAGGATAAGGGTGCGAGACAGGGTATGGCAGAAAGGGCCTATGAAGAGGCCTAATTGCCAGGCCTGCGGGCCGCCCCCTTATTATTGCTTCTACTACTTTACAGTTTGAGTCACAGGAACCGGTCGATCTGGAAACTCGAAAACAAAACGCCAATATAAACTGACTTTGGAAAGATTTATTTTTGGCAAACCCGAGGGGTTATCCACCCCCTTAAAATATGTACACCTACTGCCAAAATTATAGGGATTTGTTGTCACAGTCAGTATTTCTACATACTGCGAGTGCTGCCAAATACTGCCAGTACTGCCAAAAATTTGTACACCCACTGCTAAGGTGGACAACCCTTGCGGCGAACCTAAATATTTTGGTATCCCGATCATTGGGGACCTTAAAAAAACTTTTGAATTCATCAATAGAGCTATATTCGTCCCTTTTTTTACCTGTACCTTTTGCATGATGACTAGCAGCCAAACTGACCAAATCCTCGAAAAAATGTTTGGAATAAGTTCTGACGGTGTCGATAAAATGGTCGGCGTGAGACCAAACGAAAAACAGCCCCTCCAAAAATAGGAGTTCTAAATACTCTATCGGAATCTTTTTCAGATGTTTGGCTATTTGACACAAAGTTTTGCTGGTCTCTATGATGATTTGGATATCGCCGGCGTTGCTAAAAAATATAAATTCGCTTGGAAATTGTTTAAAGCGGTAATTCAACAAAACAACAAGTTGTGCTTAATCGACAGAAATAACTTTACGATTAATGTTCTTCTTTCATTCAATTTTCGAATTTGAGCAATATACCTTTGTTTTTCATTCCCTGTAAAAAAAATTGTCATTTATCATATTGGTGAACTAGTGAACTGTCCCTTTAGTTGCTGACATTTTGCACAATATTTTGACACTTTCTATAAATATGGTAAAAATCTCCAAAGAAAACCTCTTTGATCATTCGCTGTGGACCACCCCTTTGGCTCAGGTGCCGTATTTTTGTAATGGAATTCAGTTTTTTTTACAATAAATAAATAACTACACCTCCAAATTATTATTTTTGGGTAAATATTTAAAGCAGTATCAACTGTACTTTCATTTAAAAAGGGTAAAGTTTATTTTATGTTTTTTATATCTTTAAATAGACCATGTCCAGCATAGCGCGACGTCATTTTTCGAAAAAATCATTTAAAAATATCGTCAAAATATCAAACTGTCAAAGATTAAAAAAAAAGGCACATCGCTGTGGAAACCATTATTACTTCATTTACCAGCCGCCTTGATTTATAGTGTAAAGATGGTGTGTTGCGAGAAGTGTTCTTCGTTCGAGATTTTTAATAGTTTTCACAACTAGTGGCTAAAATAGTACTTTTTTTACAAGCGTTGGTTTAAATAACGAGCGCAGCGAATAAAAAAAAAAGCAGTTTAGACGCGAGTTGTTGACCCTATCTCTTTTTAATACCTTTATCAAAATATCCAAGAAAAACAGGAAAATACTTTTAAAAATCTCGAACGAAGAGCACTTCTCGCAACACACCCTCTTTACACTATAAATCAAGGCGGCTGGTAAATGAAATAACAATGGTTTCCATAGCGATGTGCCTTTTTACTCGGTGACGTTCATTGTTGCGACATTTTAATCTTTGACAGTTTGATATTTTGACGTTTCTAAATGATTTTATCCTAAATACTTGGTGAAAACTGGAACAAATGGCTTAATTTTTAGGCAACAATAATTATGTTTTTTCAATATTACTATTTGTCGCTTTTTCTCTTTAATTTTAGTTACAAAACGGACACAAATCTTTTTTTGCACCCGTGATTTATTACCAAAAAAGGCATGCTTTAGTTATCTGCAGACAGTTACTAAAATCATGTTTTTGATGAAGGTATAAAAAAAAATTGTCCTGTTTTTCTTGGATTTTTTGATAAAGGTATTTAAAAAAATAGTGTTAACAACTAGTGGCTAAAATAGTGTTTTTTACAAACGTTGGTTTAAATAACGAGCACAGCGAGTAAAAACTACTATTAAAGATTCTTCAATTGGTATACTTGGCTTAAGAAAATAAAAACGCTGTTTATGGAGATAGTAAAAATAAATATATATTTGTATTTTACCTAACTGCAGTCTCCATAAAACCATCGTATAAAACACAGACTAAAGGTCTTCCATCGACTCTTTCGGAGAGTAATTTTTGTTCTGGCAGAACGTTTAGAATGGCCGAATAAAGAATCGTATGGTAATCGCTAGGAATGCTTTCATTGGTGGACCATGTAAATTGGGAGCAGTCTTTACTGATCTAAAAAAAATATACTTTTTTTAAATCTAAATCATTTGTGCACCTTCTTAACTGTCAAGAACTGAAATATTGTCTAGTATTGTCAAGCATTGTCTGATATTGTTAAGTATTCTCCAGTATTGTTCATAATTAAGTATTGTTGAGTATTGTCCGATATGTTAAATATTATCAACTACACCTACTATCAAAACCCCTTGCGATCATTGAAATATTTTTTTATTCGACCTTGGATTGCGCAGGGGTAGTTTTAAAGCAATAATAAATAACAATAATAACATAAACAATAACTTACCAAGTGCGCTACACTAAGTTTATCCCCCTCTAACACATTGAAGGCGTACACAAAAATGAGGCACACTTTCATTCTCATATCGAATCCGATTTTGTTGTTAAATAATAAAATATACGAGTACATCAACAGAGATTGGAGGTATGTTTCTTTGATTTCTTCCAGGAAGGAGGTGTGTTTCACAAACACGGGCAGGATTTGTTTGAGGACCGAGTTCATTAGAACGTTCAGTTCTTCTATTTCGGGGAGGACGTCTTGTTTTATTTGGCTAAAAAATTATGCCACATGACAGCAAAATGTAGGACTGAACTGACTCACTAAAGATAATGATACAATTTAGGGTTCTCTAGTGGTAGTTTTTCGTTTTTTTTTTGCTATTTTTTACAATATCCACCAATGTGAAAATTATCTGATTAAGCTTTAATCATGATTAACCCTAATCGGAGTTTGGGATGAGTCTTGGCAAACAAAGTTTCAATATAAAGAACCGCATATTAAACACCGATTAGTATCTAATCATGATAAGGGAATCCTTGTTAACCTGGCTAAAAAAATTATGAGTTAAGTAGAGAGGTTAAAGTCGGAATATCAAAATTAAAGGAGGAATTTCGACATTAAAGTATAATTCCGTGTTCAACGTCAGAATTCCGTGTTCAAAGTCGGAATTCAATTGAAAAGGGCTTTGTGGTAATTCAACACTGGGAAAAACGGCTCTTAAGGGTTATTTCTAAAGTTCGAGCGGACAACTTTTAACTCCTTAAGAGAAGCCACACATTTTTTTACATTGTTGGCCATGAGCGTTTTAGTGTGCATTAATTTTTGGGTATGCACAAACAGACAACTCCATTTTTCAGAAATGTTATAGATATTTTATTGCAATTGTTGAAGTTCAAATCCATTTTAATACAATATTCGGTTAAACATCACGTTAGACAAGTATTTTGCTTGAAAATTTACCAAGACACAAAATCTCACCAATACAATTGTCTAGGAAATTCGGATTACATCCTGCCTAATCACTATACTACACGATTTTAAATTATTCGTTTCAGTATTTACTTCCATACGACGCTCTCACCATAGAAACTGCTATTCGTTAAACCAATTTTTTTTCTGAACCTTATTTCTTCAAACCCATTCAATAACAAATTCGAAATTTATAAGACCCGTTTTTAATCGTTCATGAAATTCATTTAACATCAAACTCGAAATTTATAAAACCTGTTTTTTCCAAAACCTAGATCTGACAAAGGTTTTGGAAAAAATGGTTCGATTAAAAACAGGTCTTATAAATTTCGAATTTGTTATTGAGTGGGTTTGAAGAAATAAGGTTCGGATAAAAAATTGGTTTAACAAATTGCAGTTTTTATGATGAAATTTTTATTAAACTATTTTCTTTGGATTTTACTATTTAAGATGCAAAATTAACCTTTTCATTATTTAGAACTTTCTTCCTTCAGAATTTATTTTGAATTCATCCCTGTTTAACTCAATTTTTGCTTTTATAGCAAAGTCTGAAGTGATTTTGATGAAATAGTTGTCAAGGCAAGATTGGACTTTTCCAGTTATTTCTTAGAAAAACGCGCTTAACATAAACAAATCTCGTGACCTTACTAGTTTTGGCATAACTTTTCGAAACTCTGTAAATTGATTTGTTTTTAATAATTTTTCGATAGTTTTTTGGAATTGAAATATTTTTTATTTATTTTGGATAAGAAAATTATTTTGAAAACTTTATTAAGTTATTTTGAAAAATATTTTCAATTTTTTATTTTACAACTTTTGAAATAAACAACAATAATAGTTTGAATAAGAGTGTTTTTTTTTGAAATTTTAGTCTCATTTTAAAGATAAAGATTAAATCTGGGGGTCTAGAAATAGTTTTTGAATTTTGACTTTCATTTTTGTGAAACAAAATGGTGTATTTTGCCAGCTCATATCTGCAAAACTATACAAAAATTGCAAAAAGAACCCTAGATTTAAGCTTTATCTTTAAAATGAGACTAAAATGTTTGAAAAATGTGGGGCCGAAAAAATCCTTGCAAGCAAAATTTTGTAAGAGTAAGACAAGGAAAGCTGCTAGCGAAGACTAAAATTATTATGAAAAAGAATGACAATCTTTTAGGTTGGCTGTTGAAAAGAAAATATAAGTTATTTTTAATTTTAAAATCATTATTTATTTTACTACTTTTGAAACAGAAAGAAAACTAGGTCAAATACCTACCTCAACAAAATCTCACCACCTCAATAAAATCAAAAAACGATAGTGCCTGAATTAGGTGCCCTTTAGGTGCCAATTTGGTCCCAAGTGCTCTTCTAAAAAACGGTAGGACCGCTAGGTTAACGTTAAGCTAGCGGTCCCATTCAAAATTCTTGGAGAAAAATTTAATGTTACTATTTCCAAATTTAAAAAAAAAAAAAAATTTGTTTGGTATTTTCGCAAAAAAATAAGAAGGGACTGCTAGCTTCACATAAACCTAGCGGTCCCATAGGTACCCCTTCAGATAAACCAAATTTTAATTATTTTAAAATAAGGAGCAATTTAAGTGCTAATTTGGTCCATCTTTCGAAAATTAAGTGCTCTTTTTGTTGTGGCGAAAAATGAAAAAAATGCAATTTCAATGATAATTTCACACAAATTCGAGATAATAATCATAAAATGATTAATATCGTCAATTTAGGAGTTCAATAAAAATGCGAAAACCCTGGGTTGGTTATGTTGGGTTGGGTTGGTTATGCTGGGTTAATACAAGGGTCATAATTGGGGCTTAGTTTATAAAAAAAAACGCGCGAAAACCAGGGTTTTGACATTTTTATTGAACTCCTAAATTGAAGATATTAATCATTTATGATGTCGAAACTACTTTTTTTGGGCTTTTCGCCACTAAGTTAAGGAAATTTTTTCAAAAAATATGTTAAAACCCACTGCGTAAATTCCTAAAGAAAAAAAATTGTTCGTTTGTCAGTGGTTTTTAAATAAGATATAAAAAATTTGCCTACACGCACGCAAATCCTTGCTAGAATCTAAGTACTTATCTGACGTTTCGGCAGAAATTCTACTGCCGTTATCAAAGAAGATTATTCTTTTCAAAAACTTTTTTCCAATCTTTTTTAAAATATCTGTCTGTTGTCATACAACTGACTGACTTTAACTGATATATATATTTCAAATATTAACTTGACAGTTTGGTGCGTCGATAGTAGCCAACAAGGTATTGGGTGAATTTAGTAAAATTTAAAATCAAAATTATATTTGTTTGAGTGTTTTCGATTTTAGATTACATTATAAAAATATAAAAGATTTTTTAACGATCTAGAACGTTCAGAGCTAACCCCACATTATAGTAAACCTCCCCATTTTTACGGCTTGCCCAAAATTCATAAACCAAATATTCCATTTAGACCAATAGTTAGTAGCATTAATTCTCCATGTCAGAAACTCGCAAAATATTTACTTAAAATTTTAATTCCCTTAGTAGGAAATACAAATTCATTTATAAAAAATTCTAAACACTTTTTAGAAAAACTATCCGAGGTCAATTTTAATAACAATCACTTGATGGTGAGTTTTGATGTGGTGAGCCTTTTCACAAATGTACCTGTAGATAAAAGCCTTTCTATAGAAAGACATCGATTAGAAAATGATCAAAATTTAGGCGAAAGAACTACACTGAGCGTAATGCTATTCTGGAACTTCTCACATTATGCATAAAAACCACATATTTTCAGTGGGAAAGTGAGTTTTTTCAACAGGATTTTGGGATGGCAATGGGCTCTCCACTTTCTCCTCTAATGAGTAATATTTTTATGAAAGATTTTTAAAATAAAATTTTAGAGGAATTTAATTTTAAACCGGTCATTTGGTTTTGCTATATAGATGATATTTTCAGTATTTGGCCTCACGATTTAAATAACCTTAATGATTTTCTTAATTTTATAAACGGTAAAAAACCAACAATAAAATTTACTTTAGAAGTAGAAAACGATAACCAAATTTCATTTTTAGATGTTTTAATAAACAAACAAAATACATTACAAACCTCAGTTTATATAAAACCAACACATACAAATAGATATCTAAATTTTAACTCAAATCATTGCTCATCGGTTAAAAAAGCAGTAATAAAAAGTCTATACGATAGAGCTAAAGTAATTTGTTCGGACAATAACACATTTTTACAAGAAAAACAAATAATAAGAGGTCTTAAATAAAAATTCGTATCCAAATAACTTCATCGAAAATTCTTTTAGAGAAATCGAATTTCCAAGACAACGCGAACGTAGACATAATAATGTACAACCAACAAATTTAATAATTCCTTTTATACCAGGTATTTCGGAAAAAATTAAACGAATCGCTAATAATTATAATATTAGAACAATTTTTAAAAAATCAAATACTCTTAGATCAATTCTAACCAAAACAAAACCATTAAATGCTGAGCAAAACTCAAAAAATATCGTTTATAAAATTCCTTGCGAGTGTGGTAAATTTTATATTGGAGAAACTTCAAGGCCTCTTGAAGTTAGAATAAATGACCATAAGGGGTACCTCAGAAGGGGAGACTGGGAGAGGTCTAAAATTTGCCAACATTCTTTTGAAAATGATCATAGAGTAATGTGGGGAAAAACCAGTATATTACAAAAAGAACCAGACCAAATTAAACGAAAAATCAAAGAAGCAGCTTGCATCTATCTTAATGAAGATGAATGCATAGCTAGCATATCAGTTGATATAAATACAGTTTGGCTTCCAATTTTAAAACAAGATTTCAAAAAGGTTTTTTTTAAATAAATTAAAAAATAGCATTGATGTTCTTTGGGTTTCTAATGTATTTTTTCTTAAAGTCAGTCAAAAGATAATTTTATACTTGATATTTTAAAACAAAAAAAAATACAAAATTTTTGTATTTTTATAATGTAATCTAAAATCGAAAACACTCAAACAAATATAATTTTGATTTTAAATTTTACTAAATTCACCCAATACCTTGTTGGCTACTATTGACGCACCAAACTGTCAAGTTAATATTTGAAATATATATCAGTCAGTCAGTCAGTTGTATGACAACAGACAGATATTTTAAAAAAGATTGGAAAAAAGTTTTTGAAAAGAATAAACTTCTTTGATAAAGGCAGTAGAATTTCTGCTGAAACGTCAGATAAGTACTTAGATTCTAGTAAGTATTTGCGTGTGTGTAGGCAAATTTTTTATCTTATTTAAAAACCACTGACAAACAAACAAATTTTTTTCTTTAGGAATTTACGCAGTGGGTTTTAACATATTTTTGAAAAAATTTCCTTAACTTAGTGGCGAAAAACCCAAAAAAAGTAGTTTCGACATTAAGAATCCGCCACAAACATATAGATTTTATTTATCATTTATGATATTAATCAAACCATTAACATGGGGAAAAAGGTCTCGGCCAAATTCGCTGAAATTTTGATATGTTTTTGTACTTGGACTCATTAGAAAAAATTGAAAAAATTAAACTTTTCTGTGGAGCCGTTTTTAATAGACAGGGTGTTTTCTTTAAATTAATTTTCCTGATTCGTCCTTAGAATTTCGGAAAATACAAACTGGGATTTATGATACAAAGGTAGTCAAAAGTTATAATATGTAGGTAGTTTTTTTTTCATTTTGGTAAATTTTTTTAAAACATAGAATAAATACTTTAAACATGTTTCAATCGAAAATATTATCACAAAGTCTTCATAATATCTTACAGAAATGCCATATACAGGGTGCCCAAAAATTGATTTTTCTTTTTTTTGACCCATTTCAAGCCAGGTGAATATTTAATGTAAAATTCACCCTGCGAAAAACACAATTTTTGATCACCCCGTATATTTATGACAGATTAACTATCAAATATTTTTGTAAAATTCACCCTACGAAAAACATAATTTTTGATCACCCCGTATATTTATGACAGATTAACTATCAAATATTTTTAAGTTTGTAATGCAAACAGCAAATAGAAAAAAACGAACGTGTAAAAAAAGGAATATTTTAAATGTAACATCATAATATAACATTTAAGTCAGGACACAGCCTGTATTTTAAAACCTTGTGTATTATTATTTATATTGTCGAAGATCTTAACGAAGTAAAAGAACAAATCCATTAGAAGGTGAGTTATATTATTCAATAAACCATGCCTAAAATAGGACAAAAATAAGAAACACTTAATAATAATTTTTGGACACTCTGTATAATATAATTATTTAAGCATTTTTGATATGACCATTTTTAAAGTATAAATACTAAACTTGTTTAATAAATTGCCTAAATTGAAAAAAAAAACTCTACCTACATATAACTTTTGACCCCCTCTGTATCTTGAATCCCAGTATAATTTTAATTATACGGTCCAAATTCTAGAGACGAATCAGGAAAATCAATTTAAATAAAATATTTTTAAAAAAGGAAATGGATTTATTACATAAACTGGCTTAAAAGAGGAAAATGTATAGAAAACATGACATTTTGGCTGGCTGGACAGAAAAGTTGTTTTTTTATTTTTCTATGAGACCAAGTACAAAAACATATAAAAATTTCAGTGTATTTGCCCGAGACCTTTTTCCCCATGTTAATGGTACCTGGTTCTTTGTGTGAAATTACCAGTGACATTGCATTTTTTCCATATTTTGTCACAACCAAAAGAGAACTTAATTTTCGAAAGATGGACCTAATTAGCACTTAAATTGCTCTTTATTTTAAAACAATTAAAATTTTTTTTATCGAAAGTTGAATCTGTGGGACCGCTAGGTTTATGTTAAGCTAGCGGTCCCACTTATTTTTTTGCAAAAATTTTTTTTTTTTTAAGTTTTGATTTAATATTCAGAGAAATATATAATAATAATATATATATAATAATATATAATATATATAATAATAATAATAAATAGCACCTAATTTGGAAATGGTAACATTACTTTTTAGAATTATGGATGGAACCGCCAGCTTAACGTTAACCTATCAGTCCTACCGTTTGTTTAAATTTTCTGCTAAAACTAGAGGAGCACTTAATTTTTAGTTTGGGGACCAAATTAACACCTAAAAAGCTCCAATTCTGGCACTATCGCTTTTTGATTTTATTGAAGTATGACCGCCTAGTTTATATAGTATTTAAAATATTAATTTAAAAAAAATTAACTGATAATTTTGATAATATATTTTCAAAAAAATTATTACTTTAAGGCATCATAGAAAAGAGCCCCTTTTAAAGTTTTTTTTAACGCCTTTTGAAATAATATTTTTTTGATCTTGCATATTCAACTTTTCACCACCTCTCCTTCTACGCCTTTGCATTAATCCCTCTATTCTGACATTAATAACTAAAATTAAAAAAGTTTAAATCATACCTACCTGGCATAAATGGCAAAACTATCATACAACGACATATACAGCGGAAACAACGGCTTAAAATTCGCTTCGAAATCGTAGTTGGGCAAGGCTTGAACCACAGAAATAAAATGTACAAACTCGTTGCAAACCCTCAAGTCGCACGTTTTTGTTTCTTTAATATGATCCAAAATATATTGTGCATGATTTTTAATTATTTCAGACACCAAGTTGTTTTTCGTGATCTGGTCGTGAAGGAATTTTTTTAACAGCCTTTTGCCATTGTATTTGGTGAAAAGTTCCAAAATCGTGTAGCGGACCTCGGAGTTTAGAGTTTTTTCTTTGTTATCTTTTGAGAAGGTATACAGTTTCACCTAAAAATAAAACAAAATTGTCAATTTCTTCTACAAAAAAATCTTTATGTTTTCCTTTAAAAAGCAGCTTTAAAAATATAGGGTGGGCCAAAAAACCTTGCACAGTTTTAAATTTGCTATAACTTTTGATCAAATAGCTTGATTTTAAAATTTTGTAATTTTCTGGAAAGACCAGACATGCGCCTTTTCCGATCTGGCTCAAAATCCCCCCTGCAAAAAAGTTATGTGGAACACTGGAGAAAAACACTTACTTATAATAATATATCGTCGTTTCTAAAACTTGCTACGTGCATTTTTATTAATTTTACAGAAACGAGAAAAAAATTTTTATTGCTCTTATGGTTTGAAAAACTAATAACAAATACATAAAATAAGTTTTAGGCAACAATAATAGTACAATAAAGTAAGCAGTTGTAGGTTTTTACTTTACTAAATGCAAATTAATTCAGACATGATTACTTATTTTGTGTTTTCAAGTTCACATTAAATACCTATACACAACACACAAAAATTCAAATCCATCAATATTTTGGTGATCAGTTGAAATTTTTGACTTTATTAAATGTATGTTGGGAATTTGGAACCTTTGGTTGCACTAAAACAAAGTTATGATTGTTTTCCAGACGATAAACACTTGTTTATCGTCTCCTGATGATGCTACGTTGTTAGAAAAAGTGTAGTTTTGGTTTGTGGAAAACAATCATAACTTTATTTTATTAAATGTAAATAATGTCAGCCCTGATTACTTTTGTGTTTTCAAATTATATTTTTGTGGCACATTAAATACTATAGCTGTCGAGACGCCATTACTCTGCTGTACCCTTAAAAATATAAAACCGTAAATATTTTGGTAATCACTCGAAATTTTTGACTTAATTAAACCTAAAATAATTCAGCCTTGATTGTTTTTGTATTTCTTTTTAATAATAATATATCGAATTTAAAAAATTACGTGAAACTTATTTGACATATCTTTCTGTTCCCCTTCTCCAAGAAATCCGTTTGCTTTTTTATCCACGTATAGCTAATTAGTTATTAATACATCAAAAAATTAAACCGGTTTTTCGGCTCCGGCTCATGGACTAAATCTGACGAGCCAGTCGGAGCGGGTCTAACACTCATTTACAGCGATGGATACGAAATCAAGGTCATGAAAAACGGGACCCCCAACTTCAAAGGTGCCGACGCCGACTCTCGCATTTCGTTGGATAAGAGATCTCTGATCCTGCATTGCGAAACTTTTTGTCGCCCTCCGAAATTTTTTCGGGTTTTTTGTGTCTACTGTGATGTACTGAATTTTAATATGCACTCATTACCCACAAGTTTTTAGAGAAGGGAGAATATAAAATCTGAAAATCTCAACAGTAGTCCGCTAGCATATTTGGGGTCCATCTGAGCAATTTGCTAGTTCTTGTCTAAAACTGCACCCAAATTGTCGGGAAAGAATTCCAAAGGGAAATAAAGAAAATGCAGCTTAAGTGACATATTGCAACCTAAGGCTTTTCGCTGAGCTTTAGTGTCACCTAACCACATAAATAACTAAAACTGTTCGGACGGTTCACACAAGATCGCAACAGCATCGCTTCGCTCATATATCCAGTGCTGAATAAAGTAATACTGATCCTCGGACAAGCGGTTGGCTGCTTAGATACCCGTTTCGAACATCTGATATTTTCTAGTAACATCGGAAAGTAAAAGTAAAGTAATATAAAATTTTATTAACGGCATTACCATTTTTAAATACATTTTACATGTTCTAAAAGCGCTCACAATCTAAAATAGAACACACAAGTAAAATCACAATTTATTATTGTAATGTACATTAATAGAAAATCATATACTTAAAGAGATTTCTTTAATTCTGACCTAAACCTATTCAGCCCTAAACCATAAAAGTCAATTTCTCCATTAATGTTATTTGCTAACCTACAAATTCTCTGAACAGGGGCATTCTGTCCATAGTTGGTTCTATGAAATTTAATGTAAAAAGTTTTGTGTTTTCTAGGGTTAATTTGAAGTACACAAAAATAAATTCTACTCAAAATTTCCTGTGAATCAATTATACCATTTACTATGTTTAGACTGATATGAATAACAACCTCAATAACAACTCATTTAGAGAAAAAAATTAAAAATTTTTAACATCATTTTGATGAGTGGAAATAGTAAAGGGGCTTCTTATAACCGTTTAACAAAAATGCATGAGTGAGGGTCTTTCGGGGTGGATGTGGAGGGGGGTACGGGGGAGAAAAATGGTATTACTGCAATTTCCATCAAAACTGAACGTCATAGAGTAATAACTTCAATACAAAAATTGTAGACCGTGCAAAGGTCTACAACTTTTGTAAATGTTACTTTTTAATTTTCATGCAGAAGTGACACTAAAATGAAAACATTTTGTATGTTCCTCGGCTTTAACGCCCTCAGATTCTTAAATAAACAATAGAAAATCTGATGACCCTAGTTCAGGGTTCCCACCAAATTCTGATTTCCAAATTCCCTGACTTTTCCAGGTTTTCCCTGACCATTTTTAAAAAAATTCCAGGTATTTTTTGGATAAAAATTGCTTGTCTACGTGGATACTAAGTAAATGTAGACTTTTACCATGACAATTTTTGAAAGCTCAAATTTAGCAGGTATTATTATCGAGATAAAAAGGTAAAAAGCAGATAAATAAGACAAAAATCACAGGAACCAAGCTCTGGAAGAACATCCAAGAAACAGTAATTAGGGTGACGATTCAAGTGCTCGACAAAAAGAGAAAACAAACAAGGAAGTAGTTTGATGACGACTGTAGTAGAGCGACGGACAGACAAAATATGACCAGGAAAAAAATGCCCCCAACCCAACAGCATCTAATATAGAAGAGTATAAACAACAAAGATCTGAAACACGCAGAATGATATAAAGGAAAAAGAGAAACCACCATTAAAATATAATAAGAGAAATGGAGGAAAACAGATAAAACAACAGAGTAAAAGAATATTGTCAAACAACGAAACAGAGATCCTAACCACATGTAAGAACTACTTTTGCGAACTTCTCAACAAAGAGATAAATACCGATACCCATAGGCAAATAGACCAGATTTTCACCGTCAGACAAACAATAGAAAAATGCTGGGAATTTGACAGAGAACTTCACCAGATGTTTATTGATTTCAAACAGGCATTTGACAGATTATGTAGAGCAAAGTTGTAGGAAGCAATGCAGGAACTTGGCTTTTAAAAGCTGATATCCTGGTAAAAATTTGTACGGACGATACAAAGTGCAAGATAAGGGTGGAACGGAGCTACTCTGATTTCTTTGGTATCAACAATGGGCTTACGCAGGGTCGTGACTATCTTTCACCCTAACTCTACAACATAGCATTAGAATATGCAATTAGGAAAGCCAATATTGAGACGCCAACGGCTATATTCCACCAGGAAGGACCCAACCTACTACTGCCCTTCGCAGATGATGTGGACATAATTGGCAACATCAGGATTAATCTTAAAGACTCCTTGCAATTTTTTTCAGCCTCCACGTACTTTACATGACCACTGCTCTTAAAATGTCTCAAGATGGCCTGACGTCCCATATTACTCAATTCAATATTTTTTAAACAAAGCTTACAATACGCTTGATATTTATTGGTTTTCACAGCCTGTAGATGCTGCCACTCTGGTGGACTTATGGAAGGACTTATCCAGTCTAAATTAGAAACTGTTTTTTTTTACATTTTGCATTCTTGCTCTTAAAAAAATTTAAAATTTTCGAAATCTCGCATCGCTGTTGCACCCCACATCATTTAAAGGTTAGGAATAAATACATTACATGACAAATAGTGTCGGATTAGAAAAAACGCGCTAGACTACACTTGAAAGCTGTAACACAAGATAGCGCGATGTGTGCTTAGAACAAGAAGAAATAATACCAGGTGATATTTATTATTTCGAAACAAAAACCAAATATGTTCAATAAACACAATCTGCCCTGGGTAATAATGCGGTTCTTGTCCTACACGTTTTAAAAAGCTTTCCTCTCTCTTTTCTCTTGCTCTTGGATTTTAGGTGGACTGGAACTGATTGAGCACAAAACAGATGTTGAGCTCATATACGAGCTGAGCAGAGAAGAACTCACGTAATATTTTTTACAAAGTTGGTTTAAAAAATAGATTGAGAAAGGGAAATTCCAGGTTTTGTGTGCCAATTCTCTGACTTTTGAGGATTTCTTGGTCATTCCCTGACTTTTCCAGGTAGCTCCCAAAATTCCCCGACTTTTCCAGATTTTCCAGGTTTTCCACATCAGTGGGAACCCTGTAGTTTACACCATCTGTTTCTTTTTTGAATTTGTCTCATCAATTTTTCAAAAACCATAATGAAAATAAGGTTTTGAACATGGAAAAACGATTTTTTTTACACAAGAAAGGCAGTTTGTTAGGCCGAGCCATGGAAGAGTTCCATATCTCGAGCTAGCTGTAAAAAAAGGTTTTTCAACGAGTTTTTTACATTAATTTTTTAACTGTAAAAAAAACAACCAAAACGTAATTGTAGGTATATCGGGACACGTTGCTTGGCACCAGCTCAACAAAAATAATAAGCTGTAGCAATCATAACTATAATACAGAACTAATTAGCGAAGAGTGCAGGGGCTCTATAGAGCGATTTTTAGAGGTAGTTGTAGAAAAAATAAGGTAAACAACTCGTTAGAAAACCCCTTTGCACACTCGCCCGACTTATGGACACTCGGTCATGTGCAAATAGTCGTTTCAAACCTTGCTATTCAATATCCTTACTACTACAAAAATTAAACTTACTTTTAAAATTTTGAAAAATCTGAGCGATCATTGAATCTTCGAGATGAAAATGAATGAACATTGATTTGGGGGGGGGGAAACTTTTGTGTCAAAATTTATTTATTATGCACAAATATTTAATTTGGTAAATTACACAAAGACTTATTTAAAAACGAATTAACTAAGTTTCTTACATTATTCTAAGCTTAAACTGTACAATATATTTAAAGAATAAACGCGCTGTAGACCAACCCTGCATGCGCTACGGGGTTTTTCTTTATTCCATTATATTGTGCCGTACCGGTAGAATGCCTTTCTTTGTTTTGATTAGTTTTGGTTCAGTTTTTATGTATTTTTTGGTGATTAAAAATTCAAAAAGGGCGTAGTTTCAGTTGGAGAAGCAGTAAGGTGGTAAAGAATATATTCAGATTCATGTAAGTACCCTAAAAAATATTTAAGAGACAAACCAAGCATTCATCAATGAGTATCCATTATGTAGTTTTGTGCTATTTTATAACAAAAAGAGTATTTGCCATTCACATGAATTGCCCTATTTAAAACATATGAGGTAGTCATCTCGATAGTCATATGACTTGCCCAGTTTATATACTATTATATAACAAAAGTAGTAAGAATTAAACAATGAAATTAAAAAAAATGAGCTGGACAGCTCTAATAAAAAAAAAATGGTCTGTTGGGTAGGTTTTATACTGATATATACCCACATAGGTAAAAACCCTGTAGGAGTAAAGCCCATGCTATCATCAGAGAAAAATCACTGATACAAGGAGGCTACCATAATGAAACTCAAAGGCATGTCTGTTCTTAATAACTGACACCATATTTTACAATTTTTAGTAGTCTTTTCTTAGTAGAGTAAATTACCTTAGGTCATATGATCATAACAAAACAACTGATTTTAGCAAGACTTATGTGATCTGCCATTTGCAATTAAGAAATCACATGCCTTTGAGTGTCAGTATGCCAGAAGCATGTTGCAGTGAATTAATCCATGGCTATTACTCCGACAGGTTTTTTACCCATGTGGATGTAACCAACACAAATAGCTTTTAAAATTGAGTAGTAAACATATGCTTTATTTCCAAGAATATCAAAAAACTAGATATATGACAGTATAGTAGTCTATGATTAGAAATAAGACAGGGTCATAAAAAGTAAAAGCCTATATTTTAAAAAAAATTAGCAGAAGCCTACTTAATGTAACTAATTAAAGATTAAAATCACATGACAAAAGTTAACATTGAGATTGTTTATAAAATTTCCAGAACTTCTAAGTACCTATTAGTTAATCAAATAAAAAAATTGGTTTACTGGCAAATTCAACTAAGTCACTTTTTTTCGTTTTTTATTTTATTCATGCAAACAATAGACAGATAAAATTTTCATATTAGCACTTTTTTATACTAATTTTATCTATACAAAATTGAAAATCCTCAATATAAATAACCAATTAAATGCAGCACTTTGGCCTTTTCTTAAAATTTAACTTTTTTGACTTAGTCAATTTTGCCTTAGTCCATTTTGCCCCAGTCAGTTTTGCCTTTGAACCAGGGCTGTAACGAGCCTTGCTTTATCTAGTACTTGGCTGCCAAGTAGTAGAATTATCAGTTTTTAATAGTCTTCCACCATTTTTAGCGAAAGATTATTTTCAGAAGCAGGAAACATCTTTCAAGACAAAAAGAAATGCTTACATCATAATCTTCCTCTTATAGATTATAAGTTTTAAATTATTATTTTACTGTGTTTCTGTTATTAAATTTAAGTAATTATTATTACTTAGTTCATTTTATTATTTTTATCACTCTGTGACTCATTTATTTGTGTTTTTGACGTTATTTCTATTACTCTACTTTACTCGGCCGAGTAAAACCGAGCACCGAGTGCATATTACTCAGTTAAAATTTTGACTGAGCACCGAATTCCTCGGTACTCAGTGCAGCCCTACTTTAAACTGACGATTTAATTTAGAGCACAAAAAAAAAAGATAAAATATTAGTCACATCATTAATTAAGCTAACTGATTACAGTATAAACTGTGAACACACAGTTTTCATTAAGTGATAGGTAGGTACTAAATTCTCTAGTTAAAGTTGACAGTTGGCATTTATTGGTACCAGTCTTGAAGTCTTTCTAAAGTTAAATAGTAGCCTATTTGCATCACAGCCATTATTATATAGGGTCATTCCATATCAAATCAACCAAAAAATCACAAAAATTTTACGCGACCAATTCCAATTTTGATGATTTTTGGTATATATTTTCTTCTTACCATAAAAGTTGAAAATGCAAATTTTTAGATTTTTTTTGATTCGTAGTTTTTTTTTTTTTTTATTTTTCAAAATAAAAAAGTCAGCATTTTGACCTTAACAAGAATGTACAAAACTAGCAATATCTCGAGAACCACTTACACTAGGAAAGTAATAAATGGCTCATTTTAAAGTCATTTTGAAGCTCTTTTTTATGAAATATCACAACATAATTTTAACAAAAAAAAAATTGAAAATAAAAAATTGAAAAAAAAAAATTGAAAAATTCAAAAAGGCCATTTTTAATTTTTTTGAAAAAAATATATAATTTTGGTCAAAGTGTTACTTAATTATCCACAAAATTTTATGATGGAGAAATGATGGGTTCAATGTCAAAAAAAATATCAAAAATATTAAGTACATTAAAAATCATGCATTTAAAAAAATAAACATATTTTAGGAGCACCAATAGTGCACTGGATACTAAAATAAATAAATTTGTTGGATGGATACAGGTTTTAAAAAGTACCCAGAGGCTTTATCTACAAATTATTTTATTTTAAACTCGCAAAAGAAATGAACAAACTTTTCTACTTCGTTGATAAAAATTAGACAGAAAACACTAAGACTAACTATATACCTTAAATTTATTTTTTTAACTTTCTTTTAAGAATTTCTGATGAATCTGACATTTCTTTTTTGCTGATATTGTAAGTTCTGCCAGTAGCAGTGTTGGGTTCAACTTTTTTTATAAGACTTTCTGGTTTAATAATTAAAATATCTTGAGGTGTTGGGTAAAAAAATGATGAGGCAGGTCCTCGTGGAGGAAGAAAGCTTACTTTCAGTTCTCCGCTCTCATTATTTTTCCCCAAGACACAAGCCAGCCACCAAGCACTGTCATATTCTACAGTGACAATCCCTGACTCGATATTTTGCAAAATAATGCTTCCACCTTTAAAAAGATTATGTGTTTCGACCTCTAAGCATGTAGACAACTGTTTTGCCAAAAACGTGCTTTCTGTAAGAGGAATTACAGCATGAATTTTTTGTGTCCCCAGTATTGTTAAGACTTCCGCAAATCTTTTATTCAAAATTATTTCATGATTTGTATAATCTGCTTCTGTGCAATATTTAAAATCAATGCCAGATATGTTTTCTTCACACCAAGTAAACAATTGTAGAGGTGTCATTATTTGATTGTCATAGGGCCTCTGCAAACTGGCTTTGGCAGCAAGTCTTTTAACAGTTCCTCCCAAGCCATTGCAGGCACTTTTGCCATGCGAGGTGGCAAAATAATGCCACTCTGCTTCAACACCAAAATCTTTTTTATGCAGGCATATATTCAGAAAATTCTTTTTGTTTTTTTACTGCGCAGCACATCCATCCGAAAAATAAAAAATTTTGTTAAGTCCTGGTATTTTGATTTTTAAATCAGGCATTAATTTTTTTAAAAATAAATGAAATGCAATTGTATTATGTGTCAAGCTTTCCGAAATAAACACATAATTCAGGTTGTGCAGTTTACCATCACTTAGAAAATAAATGGCAAAAGGGTGGAGGGTTGCCTGGCTGTTATTCCAATGATAAGACTGGACTTCATCTTGCATAACAAAGGAATAATTTTCCGCAAAGTCGCAAGTGATCAAAGACTCTCCAGGTTTAAGGTTAATTTTTATTTCATTGTATCTATCTTTTTGCATTTTTGCAATAAAAGAATGTGATTTAAGTTTTACAAGATCATCAGTAAATTCCTGGACAAAATCATCACTTTTCTTAACAACGGTTTCCATAGTACACCTATCTACTGAGACCCACTTTTTAAATGAGACCTCATCAATTAATTCTTCCTCAAATTTTTCTATTAACGTATTTTTAAACTGTTCTACTCCAGGACATTGCTTGCATCTATTGCTTAAAAAACAGTCCACTGAAGGTGGATTACACATTAGTTTATAAAGGCAATCATGATAAGATATTGCAAGAGGCCTGTTATTTTCATCATATAGCTTATTTAATTTGGAGCCATTGAGCATTAGTTTTATATTTTGATGTATAGTACATACACATACAGTATGAGTCCCACTTTTTCCTGCCAGTATACAGTTTTTGGGTCGCAGTTCACAAAATTTTGAAAACCCAATTTTTTCATTGGGGTACTCAGTTTTAAACAATGCATAAATTTCTTTTAAATTAGCTAAGACTAATTTTTTTTGTACATATTCTTTTTCAGCTCCATATTTTCTGATAACAACATAATCTTTTTTACCTGGCATGGTCCTGCTAATGTCATCCCTTTGGTAAAAATCTACCACTATTTGGGCCACTCTATCACTAAGGGTCTTTCCCGGTTTGGGGTTAGGAGAACATAATATCCCATTGTCCTTAACTAACTGTTTTACAGCTCTGGCCAAATATTGAGAAACTCCAAATTCTTCTTCAATCTTCTTTCTACTCCAACTTTGAGGTAAACATGATAAAACTAGTATTTTCTCACTCCTCTTTTCGGTTTTTAAAAATTTCTCCTTTAACTGCTTAATCATTTCACTTTCGTCACTCTGGCATTCCTTTACTAGCGTTGAATCTGATTCCTTTGTAAATGCTTTCGCAATTGTATGCTGTACAATATCAATTTTTTCTTTGTATACATTTTTTCTTTTAATCGGCGACACACCAAGAAGCTCCAATGACTTGTTTAAAAGAGTAAATGATTCAGCAGGATCTTGAAAATCTGGATCATTTTCTGGAACTTGACTGGGTCTAAAAAAATTTAAAAAGTTAGTTTTTTATAAGAACTTAAAAAGGGGGTAACAGCTGACCCAAAATGTGTACATAATGCCAAGAAATTTGTACATAATGTCTGTATTCTCAAAATGCCATGCAAAATAATGCCATGCAAAATAATGCCATGAGATTTTTCCACTCCGTACTTGACGCAATTGGTTTAGTTTATTAATTTTATATTAAAAAATACTATTTGTTACTTACCCTGCCTCATCTTCTTCAGATGCCTTAAACTCCTTTGAAAGCTTTAGTCTACAACCATCACAGATTTTCATTCCCATTTTGACATTTTTGTAACTGCACATCCACTTGGTCACATTTCTTAATTTCCCAAAATGCTTGATTTTTAACTCTAGTGGATCACAGCACTTTACTTTATATTTAGTCCATCCACTTGCCTCACCCATAGTTGAAACTTTTAAAATTACACAGAGATGACTTCTGATAAACCTTCAGTCGAACTATTATGTATCGATTATTTGGAGCTGTATCAGGAAGATACTTGCCAAAAATTTAAAATCAATTTATGCAGGAATTTTCATGTCAGCAAATCCCCACAATGTACCTAAACAGACCAATAAAATGAAGGAGGTGTGTCCTTAATGTTAAACAGGAATAAACAGGCAGTATTTCACAAAAGTATTGGCAGGTTTATACAGGCATATTTTCCTAAGAATTGGAACATCCAATAGTACGTCTCCGGTGGAAAAGAGGTTTTGTAAGTAAATATTACAATGGGGGGCAATGTTAATCTGATTACTGATACAGAATGAAACGTAGGATATAATTTTTTATTAAATAAAATATTGTTAAATATTTTTATAATATCGCTATAAACCCCATTATATTCTTCTAATTACCAAAATGCATTGTCTATTTATAGGCGATTTTTCATGCATGTGACATTTTTAATAAATTTTTTCACATTGAACCCATGATTTGTCCATCTCAAAATTTTGTGAATAGTTTAATAACACTTTAAAGAAAATAATATAATTTTTTGAAAAAAATTAAAAATGGCCTTTTTGAAATTTTTCAAAAAAAAAAATCAAAAATTTTTTTTTTTATTTTTTTTTTTTTCAATATATGTTATGCAATATTCTCATATGAAAGGTCTTTATAAGAGCTTTAAAATGAACCTTCACCTACTTTTCTATTATAAGTGGTTCTTTGGATATTCCTAATTGTGTGCGCACATGTTAAGGACAAATAAGTGACTTTTTCGATTTTCAAAAATTAATTCAAAATAAACAACTGGTCAAAAAAGTCTGAAATTTTGGATTTTCCAGTTTTTTGGTAGGAAAAACATGTATACTAAAAATCATCAACATCGGAGATGGTGTGGTAAAATACCCTGGTTGACTTGATATGGACTGACCCTATATAATTTTGATTTCATTAGATATTTTTCTAGATAATATCTTTACCTAAATCTATTAAATTCTGGGCATGCCTGCTATCCCATAAAATTGGTACTAAAGGTTTCAATTTATTTCCTTATTTTTACAAAAATGATTAAATAAGATGTCAATAAATATTCTTAAGAACAAAATTACAATTCAAAATTTACTACTCTTTTAGGAACAAATAATCTTAAATTCCAAGTACTTTTATTGTACTATTTGCTAAATATAAAAATAAATAAAAAAATGTAGTAAACGGTTTTCTTTTATTTTGAAATTTTATGAAAAAAATTTTATGTAGAAACCTACTTGAAATTAATGGTTATTATTACTAGGAATGAAGGAGTTGAAATTTACCACCGCCAATTTTTTATTTTTTTTTGAATTGGGTTGGTTTAGGTTGGTCTGGATTAGTTTAGTTGGTTTAGGTTCATTTTAGTTAAAAAAAAATGAAAAAAAAAATTTTTGGTGGCAGTAGTCTTTCGACCCTTTTGTACCCTAATAAGTGCCTGTATAAAGATTTTCCATTAAAAAGCTAAAATACAAAAAA
Organism: Oxystoma pomonae; assembly: GCA_963921995.1. NCBI lineage: Eukaryota > Metazoa > Arthropoda > Insecta > Coleoptera > Brentidae > Oxystoma > Oxystoma pomonae. The sequence goes on from OY998172.1 coordinate 37,291,319, forward strand.
AAATCATTACTATGCTGTTACCAAAATTAAATAAGGGCTTGACATATTGTACTAACTAAAAAAATCAATATTTGAAAAACACCTCTTTTAAAACAACAAGTTTGAGACAAGAGAGAGACTTCCATTGTCTATATTTTATTAATACACGACGTTTCGATCAGTACAATCTCTGATCATCTTCAGGTGCAAACTACAATCAATTCCTAAGGCTACCTAACTTTGAAGTTTAAGAAGTTGGCTCCGCCCAAGGAGGGGCTTCCAAATATTTGGGATATTAACACTTGGTTTACTGAAAATACCCTGATTCTGCCCAATAAAGGCAGCTTCAAGGAATTTTCGTTTTATCCAGTGTGACTCCTTGTGCAAAAACTTTGCTTCTGTCCACTTCATTTGGTGTTGTTTTGACCATGCATGTTCGGCAATTCCTGATTTCGTGGTTTCACCTTTTTGGGTATTCGTCTGATGTTCCTTAAGCCTAACAGATAGTGGTCTTTTAGTTTCGCCTATGTATGATTCACCACACTCGCAAGGAACTTGGTAAATGCATTCCTTATTTTGTTTGTTCTCTGGTTTTGTTATTTATTTATTTATTTATTTATTAGTTAAGTATCAACAGCCATTGGCCAATTACAGATACAAATTCTATATAAACATTATCACAATGGTAAAACCTTTATGCTTAAGTCTAGATTTAAATGTAGTCATATTATAAACTAATACTTAAAAAAAAAAAAATATCTATCACACCAGTAATAATAAAATGACACACACAACAAGTAAAGACAGTTTAGAACAATAAATTTAAAAATAGAAGAAAAAAAAAAAAAAAAAAATGTTATGTAATATTAGCCCTCAATTTATTATCTACTAGCTTTTTAAAATGCTTTATAGTAATATTGTCGATGTCTATGTCTAAAGCATAAAGATTATAATAATTACATAATTGATATATTGGCGAGCTTTTGTACAGATTTGTTCTGGGAAATGAAAGATAAAACATTTTTGGATTTCTTGAGTTAGGCCGATTAATTGCAAAAGGTAATTGATTTAGAATGTCCGGACAGTCAATGTCGCCCTTAAGGATTCTAAACATGGTACACAAAAATATTTTGATCCTTCTTTTGCTCATTGATAACCTACCAAACAAACCCAAAAGATAATCATTATCACAGCCTCTTTGGGGATATGTGCCAAATTTTCTGAAATGTAAACCCTTTAAAAATTTTCTCTGGACTCCCTCGACAATGTTAATCCAGACATTGTACTGAGGAGACCAAATTACGGTGCCATATTCCAAGATGGGCAAAACCAAGCTAACATTAGTGTTTAAATTTTTTGTATTTCTGATGATCAAACCTGATACTTTCTGGGCACTTTCTATTTTGGCTATAATATGGTCAGAAAAGGAAAGAGAAGAATCAAATATTATTCCTAAGTCCTTCTGACTATCAACTCTTTTAAGACTAGCTCCATTGAGAGTGTAATCAAAATCAATAATATTCTGATTCAAAGTAAGTGTCATACAAGCACATTTGTCTAGCTGTCAAAGCTATTATTATCACACCAGTTAACTATATTATTAAAGTCTTCCTGAACTAGTGCACAATCATCACCAGTTATTACTTCCAAAAACAACTTGAAATCGTCAGCAAACAACAAAGCTAATGAATTTTTTACATTTTTCATAATATTATTAATGGCAATTATAAAGAGTAGAGGTCCCAAATTAGAGCCTTGAGGTACTCCTGAGGTACTAATGTACGTTTCCGATTTACAACCTTTTACCTCAACATATTGGTACCTTTCTACTAAGTATGATTTAATTAGGTTTGTTAAAAAACTTGGAACATCGATTTGAGATAAGGCATTTATTATAACATTGTGGCTTATTTTGTCAAATGCCTTCTCCATATCTGTATATATTACGTCTACTTGATGTTTTCTGTTAAGTGATTCATGTATATATTGTGAAAATAATATTAGGTTTGTAAGAGTAGATTTTTTTGGCATGAAACCATGTTGATTACCTGAAATCTTACCTGATACTTCGTCGAAAAGTATATTAAAAATTATACATTCAAAAACTTTGGAAATAGCACACACAATCGTTATAGGCCGATAGTTTTTTATATCTTGCCTGGGTCCATTTTTGTGGATGGGAATTACTTTACTAAGTTTCCACTTGTTTGGATATGTAGATGTTTTTAAGATAAGATAAGATTAAAAAGCAATTGAAGAGGGTAAAATAGAACATCTTTGCAACCTTTTAGGACAAAAGCTGGTAGCCCATCTGGACCAATGGCCTTATTGGGTTTTAGTTTTTTTATTGCCCTGTCAATATCATTAAGGGAAATAATTCTATTACAAAAGAAAGTTTTTGATTCAGTTGGAGTACTATGAATATTACTATTTATGAAAACTGATTGAAAATAAGTTGCAAAGCCGTTCGCAACATTCTGCGCACCACTAAAAACAACATCCTCAAATGACATTTCCTCCAGCAAGTCAGGGCTACTTTTGAGACTATTTAAGAACGACCAGAAATATTTGGGATTAGTTTTAAGACTACTTTCTACATTTTCGAGATATTGTTTATGTGCCAAGTTTATTTTAAGTTTAATTAATGCTCTTAAGTTTTTGTATCTCAACTTCCAAAACTGTGATCCATATTTCTTAACTTTAAGAAGGGAATTTTGCTTTTGTTTTATAAGTGATATTATTTCATGGTTGAACCAGACAGGATATTTTTTCTTTTTTTGTGTAGATTTAGGAACACATTTTTCAAAAATGTTAAATGTCTCGCTGTAAAAATAATTTAAGGCATTATTTGCATCGGTTAGATGTGCCAAATCTGACCAATCATGTTCCTTAAGGAGAGTATACATTAACTCAAAGTTAGCTTTTTTGAAATTAAATTTAGTTGTACCTATGAGTTTACAATATTTCACCATACTTTTTGTTTCCAAGCCTATATTTAAACAAGGATGGTGACTATTAACAGGCAACAATGGATCCTCAGCACATTGAACATAAATATTCTCTAAAGATGAGATGACAAGGTCCAGGAGGACTTTATTTGCATTTTTTATTTGATTGTATTGACACAGACTGTTAAATGCAAGGAATGATCTTAAACCATTAACTACTTCACTACATGTCAACATATTTACAAAACCCGGCACATTAAAATCTCCTAAAATAATTATCTCTGAGTTAGGTCTATTTAACAGATTATTTTCGATTTTGTCAAAAAAATCCTCATATACAATTAGAGAACTACTTGGTACAATATAAACTAATACTAAATATAAAACCCTATTTCCTTCTAGCCCAATTGAAAGACATAATGCTTCCTGATCATCTTCAAATATGGTAATTTCCGAAATTACCAGATTTTGTTTTACTAAGAAGGCTTCGAACTGGAAGAAACAAAAATTCCTTGAAGCTGCCTTTATTGAGCAGAATCAGAGTATTTTCAGTAAACAAGTGTGGAAATCCCAAATATTTGGAAGCCCCTCCTTGGGAGGAGCCAACTTCTTAAACTTCAAGGTTGAGTGATTTCTCACAGTATATAAGTACGTAGCCTTAGGAATTGATTGTAGTTTGCACCTGAAGAATCAAATGTCGGGTATAAATAAAATATAGACAATGGAAGTCCGAAACACAGAGTTAATTTCAAACAACTGGGTAATTATGCAGTATACGGTTTTCTGTCATTTTTGATTTTTTATGAAAAATTCTTTATGGGGGCACCTACTAGGACCCCAAAACCGCCTGCGCCCGATTTCTTTTTTTGTTTTTAAGAGAAAGAAGGGCGCCCGGGGGGGGGGGGGGGTTGTAATATGTTTTTTTTATTGTTTTGGGTTGAGTTGTTTTAGAGAAAAAAAAAACAAAAAAAATTAAAAAAAAAAACCAGCCAGCGGGGTCCTAGGGACCGTAATAGGTGCCCCCATAAAGAATTTTTCATAAAAAATCAAAAATGGAGAAAACCGTATACTGCATAATTACCAACAACGTCAAATATAAGAGCGCCTCAGAGCGCACCTCTAGTCAAGGGCAAGTGCCACCATCATGAAATTTAATTATATTTCTGTTTTTTAACCTCAAAATTCACATTTGTTACAATACCTTTAAGATTGGTACCAGTCTAAACTGCATTAACATAGGAACACAGGGTCTTACTGTGCATGAAGCATGAATTGTTTATTGTTAAGTTTGTACCAAGAGGTGTGTACCTTGTGTCTCTGCATTTAAGCCCCCACTGAGTCCCCTACATCCACCCCAACCACTTACCAACTCCTTGATTCCCTTTTTAACCTCATTGTCATCCCTGGTGGCATCCAGTTGCCTCAAGATCTCTTTCACGCGACCACTTGTAGGCTCTCTGTGTATGCCTTTTTGGAACAACAACGTGCCGGGGACGGTAGCAGCCATTTGCAGGCACTCTAATTACACAAATTTTCTAAAGCATTTAGTTTATATTAAAGAGAAATTAAAAAATTGATGAAAAACTTCCAATATCACTCCATGCTTTTCCAACGCTCATAAATTTGACGGGACTCAGCCGGCTTTGACAGAAGTTGTCAGGAATTTCTAACCAAAAAAACTTCTTCTTTTTTTTAGTGAGCCATCATTTTTGGCGCCTAAAAATTTGGGGACTGCCAGTGGACCAGTGAAATATTGTACTGGAACGAAATCCCCCATTAATGGGATCATTCAGGGTGCTTATTCTTGAAAGCGAAAGAAGGGAGCGCTCCCGGGGACCATACTAGGGAGTGACAAAAAAAGTACTAAAATTCAAATTTTTAATTGTTTATTCTACTCCGTAGTTGAGTTCTCTTTCATTGGACTAGGAGAACGCGGCATTTATTCGATACTTCCCTTAATTTTGAATACTTCCTAATTCACTCCCCGAGAAAATTTGACTCCCAACACCAACCCGATTGTCAAGATTACTGTCGGGGAGGTGCATAGATTTCTATGAATAAACGTCATTTTGTTACTTGGGTCGGCAAAATACATTGGTCCTACATCGCAAAGCGGACAAAAAATAGTGCTGGTCCGATGTCGGCAATCGGCAAAATTACATTTATTTTGACATATGTCAAATCCTGTCAAAATGGCGGCAACAACGAAGCGCAAATGATAAGTTAGTTTTAAAATAGCTCTATCATCGACACTATATCTAAAACAAAAACCTAGAGTGAAACAGAAATGACAGATATCTCAACTTTCATGTACCTTTGTCTTTGACTTCTGACAAATGATAAGTTAGTTTTAAAATAGCTCTATCATCATCATCATCATCATCTAAAACAAAAACCTAGAGTGAAACAGAAATGATAGATATCTCAACTTTCATGTACCTTTGACTTTGACTTCTGACAAATGATAAGTTAGTTTTAAAATAGCTCTATCATCGACACTATATCTAAAACAAAAACCTAGAGTGAAACAGAAATGACAGATATCTCAACTTTCATGTACCTTTGATTTGATGTCTAATCAAATTCGCTGACTTAATAATAAAAAATAATACAATTAAAAATAAATTGAAAGAATAAAATTAATTGAAATAAAAAAACAAATAAGTATTTTTCCACTGAATCGTTTTTTTACCTAGGTACTTCACGCTGTTTTTATTTTGGTACAATAAAATAAAGAAATTGTCTTGAAGATAATCTCCCTAATTTTTGCATCCTTTTTTGGTAAAGAACTGAATATTGGCGTGAATATCTGTGCTTTTTCTATTTATTTGTTTGAAAATTCAATTAAATCGTCATTCAAGGTGTCAGTGAAAAGTGATTTGGAGTGACACAAGCGTTTTCCGTTTTCCTGGCTGTCCTCTTTTCTTGGATAATGTTAGGTACACCTGCCTTTATTTTTTGGTGTTTTTTTCATATAAGAAGGTGAGTACGTATATAATTGATATTATTTTGTTATTATATTTCATTGGAGAGTTGCGGGTGATATTATTTGACATATGAATAGATGACATAGGTATATTACAATGCGATTAGGCGAGCAGACGAGCTACTTTATGCGATAATAATCTTTACTTATTTATTCGTAACTCGAAAATGGTCAATTGCTATATCTGCAATATTTTGCAAAATAATTTGAATGTCACAAGACGCACTGTTCGGCAAAATCATGTCCCTGATGAAAACTTTTCTAGCGGCGGCTGTATGTCTTGCCGCCAGGATTTGCCATATGTCAAAATAAATGTGAATGACAGTTGAGATGTCTGTCATTTCTGTTTCACTTCAAAGTTTCAGAAATAATTCATTATTTACATTACATATTGTTGCCATAATTTTGACAGGATTTGACGTATGTCAAAATTAATGTCATTTTTGCAATCAGCGACCTCGATTTAGTAAGGTTAGAGTACCTACTCATGGATACCGTTCATATATGCGGTAGTACTCTTGTCAAAGGTAAATGACAGCTGAGATATCTGTCATTTATGTTTTGCTTTAAAGTCTTTATTTTAGGGAGATTATCCATGATGAGGCTATTTCGGAAATAACTCTTTATTTACATTACATTGTTGCCGCCATTTTGACAGGATTTCACATATGTCAAAATAAATGTAATTTTTGTAATCAGCGTTGTCATTTTACTAAGAATCGGTTGTTTTTCCAATTCAATTGGACATCATAGGCGTTCTGGAAAAATCACGTTTTTTAACTTTGACAGCTATTATTGGCTCACCCTGTACATATCGTAACTTGTGCCCATGAGACAAAATGCTTTCTTGGACTGTCCCAACAACATACTAAAATTTAGTTAAAATCCACGGGGATCCAGTTCCCATAAAATGATAAGGTTGATGGCTATGACTTGTGTTGACAGTTTTTAAAAAAAATTAAATTTTATTTTATATTTTCTTTATTTTTTTTTTAATATATTTTTTTTTATCTTTAAACTAAAAAGTTTAGGCGAATATCAGTTACTTGAAAAAGAAGTACGATACATGACCGGAAACTCACTTTACAGGTCTCCGCAGATTTACAGGTCTCGCTTCTATGGCTTGCCCTGTAAACTTTCTGTGTCGACCTGTAAAGTTCCCTTTTTCGGTCCAGTAACATAAATTCCTATTTCCGCGCAAGGGGTGGCTCGGTCATCATTTTGTGTACACCAAAAGGCATTTTTTACCAGATTTTGCCTCTAAATGCCTCGAAATAATGCTCCAAATTGCCTCAAATTGCCATCGGCGTGTACACCACAGTGCATTACCGAGCTACGGTACCCCTCGTTTCCGCCCTTATTAGAGACATAAAGCTATTTGTAAATCATCGCGGTATACGTATCCGCATCTAGCGAGAACCAAGCACATTGATTGGTCAGAAACTTGTAGCACGTTCGAAAAGAGCAGATATATGCTAATTTAAGGTGTTTCTGAACGCAATAGGTGCTGAGATACGATAAGTGTGCTGTAACGATACGTGATGCCTAACGCATCTCAACACCTATCGCGTTCAAGAACACCTTAGATTAGCATATATCTGCTCTTTTCGAACGTGGTATAAGTTTCTGACCAATTAATGTGCTTGGTTCTCGCTAGATGTGGATACGTATACCGCGATTAGTCACAAATAGCTTTATGTCGCTATTCTTAAATTTGTCAAAAAACGCTTAAAACTTTCTATAGGCGCTTTTTAAGACCTACCTAATGACAGGTCGGTTAATTTTTTCTTATGAACCCATGTTTTTTTCTTCTGCTTTTTAGTTCATAAAGGGTGACAGATAATTTTTGGCAACATTATTTTGACAAGTCACCTGATGTTTTGAGTAAATAGACCATCATCAGCCGAAATTCAATTTTTGCTCTTAACTTAATTACTTTTAAGATATTTTGAAAATCCGGTTGCAGAGTTTTTTTGACGTTTTGTTTTAACAAAATAATTTTGCCTAACATTTTAAAGATACGTTTTAACTTTGTTTTTAATTCTAAAATTCTTGCTTATAAATAACTAAATATAAAATAATACGCATGACAGTTAAAAATCTAAAAATGTTATTTTTGAATTATTAAAGTTTTAATAAGATACGTTATAAAATTTAAGAATTAAAAACAAAGAAAAAACGTATTTTCAAAGTAATAGGCAAAATTATTTAGTTATTACAAAACGCCAAGAAAAAAACTCTCATTTTTAAAATGTCAAAAAAGGTACTACAATCGGGTTTCGAAAATATCTTGAGCAAGTGCTTTTAATTTGGGCTGATGAGGGTCAATTTACTCAAAACTTCAAATTAGGATTACAAAATATTATCTGTCATCCTTTATGAATCAAACAGCAGAAGACAAAAGCATGTATCCATAAGAAAAAATTAACTTGACAGTGCTCCTGTCACGCTGAAATGTCAAATCTGATATAAACAGACCTGTCATTAGGTAGATCTTAAAAAAAAGTGAATTCAGACTTTTAAGCGTTTCTTGAACCACTTTAAGAATAAGAGCGCAGAAAAATAAAAACTAAATGTGAAGATTTCGGTTGGTTCGCCTATATCTGGAACTACACATAATTTTTTAACTTTTTTATAAGTTTTGAGCAAAGCATCAATTTGCTCCAACTTAAACCTTTTCGCGTGTCCTACCGTTTAGTAGATCCCCTTGGTGAGCATCGAATTTGTAACACCTTATATATAGGTTGTTGATAGTCTAGCTATTTTACTCGGCGCACTAATTTAAGATGGCTTAACGTCACTCATAAAACTTCGTAAAAAAGATAAGACATGCTTTCTAGAACATATATTCTACCAAACAAAATGGTACGGCCATGATGAACCTTAAAATATTTTTAGGGGTGAAAAAATTTTCCAATTTTAAACACTTTTTGATGGAAATTGTACAATAGATTATACGAACTTCAGGAAAAAAAATTTACACTGGTGCCATAATACAAGACCAATTTGACCTGTTATTTTTGACTTAGCATATATATTATTTCATAAACTCATTTCTAATAATTTCCAGTTTTTTAACAAAGTTTTCCACAAAAGTCTTCTTTTTATACATTTTAAGTTGAAAGTTAGGAAACATGATTTATGAATTTACTTTTACTGATTTTGCAAAAAAACTTTTTTCTTTTCTTGGACGGTCTCCGTTCACCAACCTGTAAAGAAATTATTCAGAAAATCGGTAATTAAAGAATGCTGTACCGAAATTTTTGGTCATCCGAGTGACAGTTTAAAGCCCTCTTTTTGAAAGAAATACCACTATTTACCGACCGGCTAAAACTATAAACGAAATACATCGCATCTCTTATTTTCTGTCAAATTAGAAAAATGTTGCAGTCGACCAGTTTTAAAATATCTCCATCTTCCTTTAAAACACATTTTCCTTCTACGAATTATCTCCCTCTGCCTCTAAAATACTCTATACTTTCTCTCTCTAAAATATTTTGAATTTTTACAAAGAAAAATATTTTTTGGCAGTACTTTTTTTAAACAGTGAAAACTTGAAAAAAGTGAGTTTTTTTTCTACGAATCGACATTTTGGAAAGAAAACTATATAATGTGAGTAAAATTATGTCTTAAAAATGTGAAAAATCATCAAGGCCGTACCAAAACTCCACACCGAAAACTGGCGGCAAAGGAAGAATGCTGAGAAGAGTTCAGCCTAGAGGCACCAGAAGATAAATCTTCCAAGAGGAATAATTTGGGCCAGAAAACCTGGATCAAAGGGTCAAACATTGACCTTTCAGTCCTTGAACCCAGGTCTAAAAAATGTTGTCAGCCAAATCCGTTTGCAGTTTTTTTGAGGTTTTGTTTTAACAAAATAATTTTGCCTAATATTTTAAAGATACGTTTTTACTTTGTTTTTAATTTTTAAATTCTTGCTTATAAACAACTAAATATAAATATATAATCCTACGCATGACAGTTAAAATCTAAAAATGTTATTTGAATTATTAAAATTTTAATAAGATACGTTATAAAATTTAAGAATTAAAAACAAAGAAAAAACGTATTTTCAAAGTAAAAGGCAAAATTATTTAGTTATTACAAAACGCCAAGAAAAAACTCTTATTTTTAAATGTCAAAAATAGGACTACAATCGGGTTTCCAAAATATCTTGAGTAAGTGCTTTTAATTTGGGCTGATGAGGGTCAATTTACTAACGTCAAATTAGGGTTACAAAATATTATCTGTCATCCTTTATGAATCAAACAGCAGAAAAGAAAAACAGGTATCCAGATCTTAAAAAAGTGAATTAAGTTTTAAGCGTTTCTCCGGACGGATTCGGTACTCTCTGGGATAATTTCTTGCATAAGAAAATTCTTGGTAGCAGGGCGGATTTTTTGGACCCCTTTAAACTTAACCCTTACCAAGGCGACCTCCGACGGAATTAACTGAAAACATTTGTCGGACAGATGATTTTATTAAACGACACTAAAAAAACTAGCTGTGAGGGGTTAAATTTTCTGACTTAATCAGTTTTCCATGTGTGGTATCCATGAATCACATTCATGCCAAAATATAGCCGCCACAAGCCAATGAATTGAGTATGTGGCACCACTGGTTTCCGGACGTCGGGACGGCAATACCCCAAACCTCCTTCCTGCTACAAAAAAACCGTATCAACTCTTAAGATCTGTTCACAACAGATATTAAGAGATTTGACTAGCTTCACGAGATTTGACCAGCCAGATTATTTCTCGTGAAAACTTATGAAAACTGATCATATTTTTACTTACCATATTTCACGAGAAATAATTTTTCACTCTCGAGAATTGACAAGATTTCAAGAGATCCTATGAGGCATGTTTTATAAACCGCATCAAAACCATATTAAATTTGGTAAATTCTTGTCAAATTTCTCCAAGAGATTTGATGCGGTATTTTTGGCAAGGCGTGCCCTCTTCTCATAGGACTATATTTGAAAGTGTGGGAAGTGAATGCTCCACGGGAGTATCCTTTTCCTCTTCAAACTTTTATACGTTGGCTATATCTGCATCTCACTTTCAGTCAGTCAGTTTAAGAATAAAGTTCTTGTGACCGCCAACAACAGGTCCGCGTCTAAAATGTCTAAAGGCTTAGAAAGGTTCATTGTTCAATGTCAATATTAAGGAAACTAAGCTGTACTAAATAAAACGAATCATTGGTTCACCCCATGTTATAGGGGTGTCCGACGCGTTCAATAAATATACAGGGTTGTGCATTTAAAAGGGTTCACCTGGATTTTTTCAAAAACATTGGAGAAAATGCTGAAACACATTGATTTTGTTTGCAAGGAGACTTTTTGGCTTGAAATTGAAATATATTCGTTTATGAGATATTTAGTTTCAAAGTAAGCTTAAATTGTACAGGTAAATTTCACCTCTCGTAGGAATGTATCCTAAAAGAAAAAATGCAATGATAAAATGTGTGTGTAAAAAATTTTAAAAAAATCTTTAAAAAGATATTTTTGCATTTGTCCATGCTGTGAAAGTGAATATCTCAAAAACTATTCAATAGATTTTCGAAATTTTTACACGATTGTCCAGACATTCCGGAGACCTTCAAAACAAGGTATAACTCGACCCACTTTCCGTGTTCAAAATATAGGGGTAAAGTTTACCCCTCAAAGGGGTTGCGCGCTATAAAAATTTCAAGATAGCCAAAAAGTGTCCCCTTTACAAACAAAATCGACGTGTTTCCGCATTTTCTCCAGTTCTTAACAGTGTTTGAAAAAAAAGGTTTTTTGTTAAAGGAGCCCGAAAAATAACGCCCCACCCCGAGAATTTTCTTAAGAATTTGTCCGACTGGATATAAAGAACATATATTACACAAAGTCTTAACAATCACAATCAAAGAAGGGCGTTATGGAGAATGGGAAAAGGGCGCGCGCAGGGCTCAGTTGCCGCCCCCTACCTTTTCTACTATTACTAAAAGGCAAAGGAATTTCAAATAAAACACCAATCTTATTAAAATTGTAATACACATACAACTGTTTATTGAGACATTACTTAAAATCTTCAGTCGTCGGGTAGTGAACAAACGGAAGGAGCTATAAAAGGCTCCGGCCAATTTTTTTTCTTCTTTATATTAAAAATCAGACAAAATGCAGGACGGCTGTTTATAGGAAAAAATCTGCTGAACTACCGCTCTGCCCTGGTTCTCTACAGAAGTATGTTTTCTTTACGGTAGTAGCACAACAAATCAGCCAATAAAAAGTTACTGCTTAGTGCGGAAAGCTAATTCAAATTCACAATTTTTTTAGCGGATCGGCTATCAAAATCCAATAGAATTTTATTTTCCTAATAAAAATTCTATGCCAAGATATAACAGGCAGATATTTAAGAAATGTGTAAAATATTCGAGTTTAATGTTTAAAAACCAGAGAAAAGGAGCAAAAAATATTTGCATTTAACACAACAATTTTTCTTAAGAAAATTTACTTTTTATTTTTATTATGCCTTGCACTTCTTTTCTTCAAGAAAACCCCCAAAAATTAAATTTTTAAAATACTTTATCCTTTTATCTTCTTTTAAAAATAGGATTTTAAGAAATTTGTTGACATTTTTATGAAAGTTTCTCAAAAGATTTTGAGAAAGAAATAATCTCAAAAGATTTCGAGTAAGTCTATCTCAATAGATATTAAGAAATCATATCTCAATAGATTTTGAGAAATCCTATCTCAATAGACTTTGAGATACTGTCTCAATAGAATTTATATTAAAAATTCGGTGGCCGATCAGCATGTACGATTTATTAACAAATTGAACACAAAAGTCCGTATTTTTTGTTGAGGTGCGTGTAGCAATTATTGACTTATTTATTGGCTACGGAAAAATCATCAAAATCAAGAAAAAAAGTGTAACTGTTATTTATAAGGCGTACAAACACTTATTATTTAAATATGTCAAAAAAATATTAGCTACATCACACTAAATGATTATTATTAAATAAGAGAAAGAAACAATTCTGTGTGTATTATGTGTGAACAGAACAAAATATAATAATAGGGGACCGAATATCGTACCAGAATACCCTAAACACAACAAAAAAGCGAGAAAAAGAATATATAATATAGATTTTATAAATCAAAAATTATTAAAAGGCGTTACAAAAACAAACGTAATATTTCAAAAATATTCCGCTTCTTTTCACCACCTTGCTAAACTAAAAATTAGGATTGCAATTTAATGAAAGATTTAGCTGTACCTAATGCTGTTAGTTTTAGGGCCGCGCGAGACTTTAGTCTATTGCAGGTTATATTTTTTTTTAAGTTTTTGTTGAGAATTTTTCGTTTACTTAACGGGAGAGAACAGATGTATGTTAAATAAAAGACTCCTTAAAAATATTACTGCTAAAATACGATCATCACAATGCAAAAATGCATTACCAAAAAGATAAAATATATAATTATATTATACATAATATGTAATAAAAAAATCACTCGCACTTTTTAAAAATCGAGTGCCAATCCCTTCATAATTAGTTTTTTTAATGTTGGCCCTACTTGACCGGAAGCTAGCGCCATCTAGCAAAACAGCCAAACGACAAACGTCGTGCTTCTTTGACTAAACTTTAGTCATACAAAAAAATATTTCATTTTCACAAACCCAAATTCATTTCAGTAGAAACAGACGCCTGTGAAACCCAACTACTCTGGCTAATGCCATGACAGGTACTATTAACTAGTTTCATCCTGGGTCGCATAATTCTTAAAAATTTTATATTTTGTAAGAAGTAATTATGACAGAATTAAAAAAGAGTAATAATCTGAAAAAAATAAATACTCAGTTATCTGTTTTTTATTAGTTAAATATAAGGCCTCTGCGTGTAAAGTAACTGACTCGAGGCTATCTTCTGTCAAAGCCCGCGACAAAGTTACTGTTTTTTATTTTTTAATACCTGTCGGGTACCTCGCCAAAGGAATAGTTTTTAAACGGTAGCCGGTTATCATTACTTCCACGAACCTACTGTAGTATCTTTTATTAGTGGCAATAAATTTTTTGTATAACATCAGTTTAGCCAAAAAATATTGTAATAGTTTAAAACTATCTATTCGAGTTTAAAATATCCTATCTACAACAAACTTAAATTTAATAAATCCAAAACCAAATCACGCGCATTTTATGCAGCATTTAATATTATATGGTTGTATCTCAAGAATAAAGCTGTGGTATTGCAAAAAGTCGCTACTTCCGGGTTCTTTTTAAGTTCAAGACCCAACCAACTATAATATAGTAGTCAGAATAACATTTTCTTCTAAAAAAGTTGAGCTTTTTTTACAATCAAACGAATAAGGCCGCAATTAAGTCATAACAAGTTCCAAGAATATACTTTGAACGACAAAAATAATGACGATTTGGCAACGTTGACGACTGAACTTGAAAAATTTGACTTTTTATCTATAATTCATTTCGTTATCATAAGCAAAATTTTAGTTTGATGAAAATATGAATAAAAATATTCTAACTAAAACGCTCTGCATCTATTTAATTGCGATCTAATCCAAACAATTATAAATATTCTGGTATCTCTTAAAGTAACCTTACGGCTTTAGGAAGAAAGAATATTCCAGAAGTCAGACAAAATTCGCTAATGCAAACAAAATAATTAAAAATATTTTTTGTTCCTGAATATTTATATTAAACGCAAGGCGGGAGCATAAGCTGTCAATTTTTCAAATTCAGTTTCCAACTGTTTGACCTAAAATTTTCAAAGGGGGCTCGCAAAGTTTTGGGAGCCCGAAACAAGTTCAAAATCAAGAATAAAACATTAAAAAATCATGTTAAACAACTAATTTAATTGCGCAAAATTGTAACAATTTTGAACCAATACCAATGTAACGAATTTTCCATTAAACAAAAAAATAATCATATTAGATATAAACGAATGCAGACAAGGCAATTTTTTTTATAATAATTTTTATAATAGCAAGTTGGGGACAACGCAAAATCCTAAAGTGCGCTGCTGGATATTTTTTCTCCAAAAAGCTTTGAACCAATGCATAGTCACTTGTCAAGGTCCTTCGTGCAACAGCTTAAATATTAATAATTATATTTATCTAAACATCAGTATATCTACGAGATCTAGGTTGATTTAGACAGGCGATGAACCTGCCATGCGGTGAATATAATTATTAGTTATCTAACTACAGTATTTGCACATTGTGATTGGATGGCTTAATATAATAAGAAAATCTTTACTTGTAACGAAACGCTCAACAGCAAAAGATGAGCGTTTCATAACTTTCTTGGCAAGTAACTTGTAACAGAATAAATGTACAACAAAATCAAATTGATTGCAAAATCTAATTAGCAGGAGTCGAATTTTATTGTTTCAGGTTTTTTAACTTGTGCCTGAGCAAAAAACAAAATTTTATAAGAGAATGAAAATGGAAAAATGTTTCATATAAAAAGAACGCAATCAAACCGATTTTTGTAATTTTAAATCCACAACAGCGCCCTCTAGGATCGCTCCCGACACAATGCAACCGTGTCAAAGGGCAGGACCCACTAAATGGCAGGGTCTCGGATCTCGTTAAATGTCAGTCTAGGAGGCGCAACAATCACCGTGAACAACACTCACACGTTTCCTCTCTCTCGCATCCATTCGCACATCCATTTACTCTATCTTACTACCTCCCGTAACAGTTGAGCGGCAAGATGCGCGGTTGTCACATCTAGCTCCAAGAGCCGTACGAATCTTGGTACCACTGCTCGCCGCCGTTCATGTCCGGCTCCTGGACCCATCCGCCTTGTTGGAAGCGGCGCTTAGTGTCCCCCGCATTGGACTGTCCCCCGTCAAATTTTCTTTTACCTGCTAAAAAGAACAAATCACATTTAGTCAGATAGATTTGAGGGGGTGATTTTCACTTAAAAATCAGGTGAAAATTACTCCGCTTTTATAATGGATGAGGTAAATGATCAATAATAATTTTAGCAATAGGCAAATTTGGATTGTATTCAGTCAAATCACTTCAAAAACACTAGTTTTCCATTTGTTTGTGTTTGTTTTAAGAGGTTGTGCAATACCTTCTCCACATATGGCAATCAACTCCTACCGTTTTAGTGTCCTTTTCTCGACCTTCGCCGCCATATTGACAGAAAAATAATGGATTTTCTGTCACTTTTGAGTGAAAATGGCGGCGAAGGTGGATAAAAGGACACTAAATCGCTAGGAGTTGATCGGCCTGTATGGAGAGGCAACACCGTTCTCAACTAAAAAGCCAGTTAACTCATTTTCGTTTTAGTATCCTTTAGCCTATGATCGGCGCCATATTGACAGCAAACTGACAGAAAATACATGTTTTACTTGTCAATTTGGTTATAAAAATAGCAGCCACATTAGGCTAAAGGGCACTGAGGAGGTAGGAGTTAACAAGCTTTTTAGTTTAGAACGGTGTTGGGAGAGGGTAGTGGGTTGTGTATCACCGAGGTCCTGAAATTTTGACATTAATAACCACTTACATAATAAAAAACTTAAACTTTTGAAACCGCTTAACACCAATCAACCTCGAAGTGCACTGCCACACCAAATAAAACAAAATATTTAATTTCAGCTGTGTGCGGGTATTTTTAAAAATCCAAGTACTCGTCGGAGGATCCTGCTCCTCTTCACACCTAGACCGGGTTATGCGTTTATCTCCGCAACATAGAGATGCTACTGTATTTAGCTTGGAGGATTGGGCGGTCAGGAACAAGCTGCGAAATGGCCGGTCTGCTACATTATTTCTTTTTGAGTAGTGTAATATGTTTCATTTTTAGTTGAAATTTTCCTGACAATTTCTTGACAGTAAAAATTTGTCAAAATCTGACAATATCAGTGGTTTCCATTTTGACCGGTTTTATTGTTTAACAATGTACAGTACGAATATTTTTTCAATGCATAAAATACCTATGTTGCGGAGGTATATCTTCATGGCACTGTTCGCGCGCATTTCAAAAGTACTAAAATTAATATGTAACTCGTTTTAAAGGCGGCATTTATTCGATATATCACTTGCTTTTCATTACTCCCTAATTCGCTCCCCGGGAGAATTTTACACCCTACAACTCCCCGAATAGATAGATTTTTTGAAATTATTACACGATGTCAAGAATAAGGCCCCGGGGCTGATATAGAACCGTCCCTGATTCTGCTGATATTTTCAAGAATACCCGCACACGAGTCATTGATCGGCAATTCGATAAGATCTATGAGCGCGATTCTAGGTTTCAAGAAAAAAACGACTTCTTTTACAGCTTTTGAAACCACTTCTTTCCTCTCAATTAAATCCTAGGAAACCCAGAATCGAGACCTCGAGGTTACTCGTCAAAAATCTTTTTAACAGAGATTCGCGAATAAGGTTGTTATAGGAAAAAGTCACCTAAACGGTACAAAACTAACTTTATTTTACCAAAAAGTAAAATACAGAATTCTGAATAGCGGACAACCCTGAAAATCCCCAAAAACTCCCCGCTCTGTAAAAACCTATGGCTCCACCTATCAACAACCAAACAAATTACAGCCTGCACACGCCATGCTTTTTCTGTTAGCCCTAAACATCAGCTGATTGTCAATTTATAACCTTAACCTTGAATGAACTTTTCAAAACAAAACAAATGTAAGTAAATATTTCTAACACTCCCACTTTTTGAAAAGGTTATTAAAAAAGTAAACTTACTAATAAAAGCTTAACATCTAAACACACATATTATATGGTAAACTTATAAAAATAATATTTTAACTAATAAAATATCTTATAAAAAAAACTTAAATGTGTTTTATTTATTCATCATTTATAAGTCCCATTTTTCTTCTTAGGATCTCAAACTTATTTTTGCATAGTCCTTTAGTAAAAATGTCCGCTTTTGATCATCGGTTTTTACATATACTGGAACAATGTCACCACTTTCATATTTTTCACGAATGAAATGGTAGCGTACTTCAATGTGTTTAGAACGATTGTGAAACTCAGAGTTTTTAATGAGTTTTATTGCACTCTGATTATCTACATACAATACAGTAGGCTTCGAGATTTTATCAGACTCACCAATGTCTTTCAGCAACTGATGCAACCACAAAATTTCTTTCACTGCACTTGAAGCAGCTATGTACTCGGCCTCAGTGGTAGAAAGGGAAACATTATTTTGTTTTTTGCTTGACCATGTGATTGGTCCATCACACAATTTAAACAAGTAACCACTGGTGGATTTTCTGGTTTCCTTATCCCCGGCAAAATCAGAGTCTGTGACACCAATTAACAGTCCCTGTTTTTCTGTTTTCTTATAAAGAATTCCATAATTTTGAGTTCCAATCAAATATCTTATGATTCTTTTAATGGCAAGCCAGTGCTCTTTTTGTGTGATTTCACATAACGACTGAGAACTCCCACTGCATAGGATATGTCGGGTCTGCTTACTGTAGATAGGAAAAGTAATGACCCTATGGCTTGACGATATGGAACCTCATTTTCCATAAGTTTTTCTTGTTTATCCATGGAAAAGTCAGTATTTGGGTCCATTGGTGTTGAGCATGATTTTGCATCACTCATATTGAAGCGTTTTATTATTTGATTCACATAACTAGTCTGGTTTACAAATATTGCTCCATTATTCATGTTTCTGGAAATCTCCATTCCAACATAGTACTTGAGATCAGTTATGGTAACTTCAAATCTTGCTTTTAGTTCATGTAAAACTTGCTGAATGACCACTTTTTGTGTAGAAAAAATCCACAAATATAACCAGGATAACTTTAGCTTCATTTACGAATCCTTGATATACACAATTATCTGCGTCAGATCTCACAAATCCAAATTGTGCCAGAAAATTGTGGAAAGTTTTATTCCAGCACCTTGGTGCTTGTTTTAAGCCATATAATGACTTTTTAAGTTGGCAAACTAGATTCTTTCCATTATTTTCCATTTGGAGTCCTTCTGGAATATTCATGTAGATCCTTTCTTCCAGGTCTCCATAAAGAAATGCTGTCTTTATGTCGAACTGCAAAATTTCATAGCAGTTTTCAGCAGCTACTGCTAAAAGTGTCCGAATGGAATCAAACCTGGTGGTGGGGGAAAATATCTCATTGTAGTCTATTCCAGCTTTCTGGCTACAGCCTTTTGCGCACAGCCTAGCCTTATATCTTGAAATATCACCATTGGGGTCTCGCTTAACTTTAAATACCCACTTACATTGCAAAACTTTTCTGTTCGGTGGACATTTTACAACTTCCCATATTTCATTTTTTTCTAAAGCAGCCAGCTCTTCGTTAATTGCCTGTTGCCACTTTTCTTTATCTTCTGACTTTAGTGCATCACGAAATGTCACTGGTATGTCTGTTTCTACAAAATTTAACAAATAGTCGTCAAATCTGGTGGGGGGTCTCACATTTCTTTCAGGTCTCAAATTTGGCATTTCTTGAAATGATTCTTCATTTTCTTCTGGATCTTCATATACTGAATTTTCACCTTCTGACTCACTATCATGTCGTTCTTGACCATGCACCTCTACATTTTCTGGATAATCTGTGATATCATTTTCACTCATGCTAATTTTTACTTTTGGTATCACATGATTCACATTTTTCCTTGTTTCATTAAAGATAACGTTTCTTGAGACTACAATTTTTCTAATTGCAGAATCGAACAATCTGTAGTTGGTTGAATTTTAGTCATAACCAACAAACATTGTTTTCTTGCTCTTGGCATCTAGTTTTGTCCTTTTTATGTCTGGAATGTGGACATACGCATCACATCCAAATATTTTTACGATGTCCAAGGTATGGTTTTTGTCCAATCCATACTTCATATGGAGTTGAACCAGGAGTTTGACTTGTCAAGGTTCTATTTAAGATGTAGACTGCTGCATTCACAGCTTCGGCCCATAAAAACTTTGGACATTGACTTTGATACATCATTGACCTTGCAGACTCAACTATTGTCCTGTTGTCCCTTTCAGCTCTCCCATTTTGTTGAGGAGTGTAGGGTGCTGTCAATTCAAAGCTAATGCCTTGTTTTTCTAAATACGTCTTAAATTCATTGTCTACATGCAAAAATTGGATATTTTTACCAAATTTTGCCTTAACTTTTTGGCTATATATTTTAAAGCATTCTAGTGCATCTGATTTGTGCTTTAAAAAGTAGACTAATCTATAGCCTGAAGCTTCATCCTTAAGTAGCATAATATATCTTGCACCAGAGACTGATTCAGTGCTCATGGGTCCACAAAGGTCACTAAAAATTCTCTCACCTGGTTTGGCTTTTGTATGCTGTTTTGACTTCTGCAAAGGTAATTTGTGCTGCTTTCCAAAAGAACATGCTTTACAGAAGAATTTTTCAGTGTCACTTAGGTCAATCCCACTTATTAGTCTCTTTTTCACCATGTCTTTAATCTATCCCACATTCAGGTGGCCTAGCCTTTCATGCCAGACATTCAGACTGTCTCGTACCACAGAATTTGTTGAGTTTACTACTGTACGAAACAACATCTTATATATATTATTGGAATCTTTTACTCCTGTCCCAGCAACACCATTTTCATCTAGGATTTCTGCATATTTATTCTGCTTCATAATTTTCATATTTTTTCCGGTAATCACACCTTCTGAGAAAAGATTTTTGTTAAGATCTGGTATAATAAATGACGTTTTATTGTGCTTTTGTACCAGTCACCATTTTGCAACTTTTCTATCTTAACTACTCCTTTTCCTTTCACACAAAGTCTCTCTCCATTACCAAGAACCACCGAACTAGTAAAGCTTTCATCGATAGTGGAAAAGAAATCTTTTCGATATGACATATGTGCTGAAGCACCGCTATCCAGTGATCATTCCAGGACGTCACCAAAACAATTTCTTCTTCTTCTACATTAAATGCAGACTCATACACTGTAAACGCACCACTGCTTGAACCACTGTCATTTGGTTTACTGCTATCTTTGTCCTTGTCATCTTTTCTGTTGCTTGTAGACTTTTTCTCCTTTCTCTTTGCTTGACAGTCTCTGCTGTAATGACCTTTCTTTCTGCAGTTAAAACAAGTAACATTCTTGTGCTTGTCTTTCAATGCTAAAGCTGCCATTGCACACTCAGATTCTTCATAGGCTGTAAGACTTTTTTCCTCGTCTAATAGTCTAGCTGTCAGGTTTGCTATGTTTTGTTTATTGTCATCCAATGACAACCAAGCTTGCCTAAAATTTCGGTATTTGGGCGCAAAGTACTGATGATTTTCATCATGACTGCGGCGTCACTAATGGTCTGCCCAGCTTCTTTCACATGCTTAGCTAAATTTTCAACTTTAGCAATGTGCTGAGCAATGCTATCATTAAGGGCCATTTTATACTGGTGAAACTGTTCATGAACAATCATTTTGTTCGTTTCACTTTTTTGCAAATAAGTCGAGTCGAGTTTATTAATCATTTCATTGCTTGTTTCGCAGTTTTCGATCAGCGTAATCTGATTCAGATCCATCGACGCTGTGAGAACAAAGATTGCTTGGGCATCCTTTTTTAGCCATTCCTCTGGGTTGATGTCAGGCTTTTTCGTAGTCCCATCAGCATGACTCCAAAGACCTCTCGCTCGCAAGGAACATTTCATTTGGAATTTCCATTGTAAATAATTCTTACCGTCGAATTTTGCTACGGATTGCTGTTCTTTGTCCGCCATTTGACAATTTTCCTCGTCACGTACACAACGATCGACGCACAACCTTCCAAAAAACCGAGCCGACACACGACTTTTCACAGTTTTTCAGCGATTTCTGGGCCCGTAACCTTTTAAAAGAGATTCGCGAATAATGTTGTTTCAGGAAAAAGTCACCTAAACGGTACAAAACTAACTTTATTTTACCAAAAAGTAAAATACAGAATTCTGAATAGGGGACAACCCTGAAAATCCCCAAAAACTCCCCGCTCTGTAAAAACCTATGGCTCCACCTATCAACAACCAAACAAATTACAGCCTGCACACGCGATGCTTTTTCTGTTAGCCCTAAACATCAGCTGATTGTCAATTTATAACCTTAACCTTGAATGAACTTTTCAAAACAAAACAAATCTAAGTAAACATTTCTAACAAATCTATATCTCAGAAAGTAATTAGGATATTATAAACATAACAGATACACGGTCACTAATAAAGTCACTTTTTTCTGTCAATTCTTTTCTGGGATACAAAAAGAAAACGGGATGAAATTTTGTAGTTCCTATCTAAGCCTGGCCACTATGCTTTAAAAAGCGCATCACGTGACGGGACATGGATTGACATGAAATCTGTAAAGAATTGGAGAAAATGCTGAAACACGTCGATTTTGTTTGTAAGGAGGAGATTTTTTGAAATTTTTATAGCGCGCATCCCCTTTGAGGGGTAAACTTTACCCCTATATATCTTAATAAATAAACAATCCGACAACATTTCATCCCCTTTCCCCCCTTAAGAGGGAAGATTGATAAATGAGCACAATCCACGGACATAAAAATAGGTGGAATGATAATACTCCCTTAGAAATTTCACAAAAATGACCGCCTTATGTGGGTGAATTGACATTATTTTTTTTTGCGATGAGTCTTTTGCACAATCAGTAAATGGTGTTTCTTACCATTATTTTCGTAATATATTAAAAAATTTTTTTTTCTTAATAGAAAAAGTTAAGTTATATCATTTTAAGATGGGTTTCAAGTCCCCTTGTAAACATGATATATATTTGCCTGCTTTTTTTATTAGCTACACACTGGCTTGAATCAAACTAAAAGTTACTAGGAAGTTACTGTGTTTTTTTAGTCAAAATAAAGTGTTTTCGGCATTTTTGCGTGTTTTTGCTAAAAATAACGTGTTTTGATTTGTTTAGTGCTCTTATACAATCGGAATGACTAGTTTATTGCTTTTCATAAGTGCGATAACCCTTTTTATTATTAGCCTCAGAGTTAGGGGAATTTTTTCAATAACAACTGATTTAGGCTCACACATGTCAAGTACATGTAGCACTCATTTTCTTTATGGGCTATTATCATTCCACCTATTTTTACTTCTGTCGTAGGATCTGGCAAACTCAACGAATAGGTCAGTCCAACGATCTGTCACTGTCGCTTGATTGACAAGACACGGAGGACAAACAAAGTGATTTTCCATAAGACGTAGTGTTAACTTGGAGTGATTTTCCGGATTTTCCAGTGACCAGTGAAACGGATAAAGGCAGTTTGTTAGTGGATTTTTGCAGGAAGAGCCAAAAGACCGTGCCAAAAGTTACAGTGTTTGTTTTGTTTACATTAATTGGTTTTTATTTCTGTTTTAAGGAATTCAGAGGAAGATTTCAATAAAAAATGCCGCTTTCGTGTTACATTGCGAATTGTGGCAGTAGAAATCCACGAGATAAATTCAGGTTTTTCCGAATACCCAGTGAAATATACAAGCTCTTATCTTGCGGAATTAGCGAAACTAAGAAGACAAAAATGGATAATAGCTATTAAAGGCAAAAGTTTTCGGAATCTAAACTGAAATGTACAAGAGTCTGTTCCAGACATCTTGTTTCAGGTTTGAAAACATTTTTTGTATGTTTTACCCAGTGTTTGACGAGCATTTTGGTTTGTTTTTTTATTAAATTGTAGGGCAACCTGCTGCTGATGTGAACGAAAAAAAAACCCTGATTAAATCCATTAAACTTAAGATTTTCTAAGCTCACTTTTTAGCTTGTTTAAAGTTGGGGCTAGTGGTTTGGTGGGGTATCACAGAAGCGGCGTTTTCTATTTAAATCTTCCTATAAATTCGTTAAAACACAAATAAAAACCAATGTAAACAAAACAAACACTGTGACTTTTGGCACGGTCTTTTGGCTCTTCCTGCAAAAATCTACTAACAAACTGCCTTTATCCGTTTTTAAAAAAAAAACAAACTATAATAAAAACGCATTTTCACCTATTGAAAGTCACTGGAAAATCCGGAAAATCACTCCAAGTTAACACTACGTCTTATGGAAAATCGCTTTGTTTGCCCTCCGTGTCTTGTCAATCAAGCGACAGTGACAGATCGTTGGACTGACCTGGCTCTTCCTGCAAAAATCCACTAACAAACTGCCTTTATCCGTTTTTCAAAAAGAAGAAACTATAATAAAAATGCATTTTCACATATTGAAAGTCATTGGAAAATCTGTAAAATCACTCGACGTTAACACTTTGTCTTATGCAGAATCGCTTTGTTTGCCCTCCATGACTTGTCAATCAAGCGACAGTGACAGATTGTTGTAATTTGTAAACATGATAGGTCAAAAATGCCAATTAGCTGATTCATCAGTGATAAAGCCCTAACGAAAAGTGATAGGGACACACCATTTTGAAATTGGCCCTAATATTCGCAAATTAATTGATTTTTGTAAAGATTCACTATTTTCGAAATTAAAACAGTTGACAAATATGGATCAAATTCCGCCATTCTCTATTCAGTTGTGATTAAGTGTGCAAAGTTTCGTATCTCTAGCACACCCGTTTAGACTTTATCAACTCATTTACAAGCGCGGACCTTCCGACTTACCGCCAGATGCACCGTAAAAATATTCGGATTAGTTTTGCTAATCCATTCTTCCTCTTTGTTCATTTATGTGGGATCAAGAGAGAAAAAGAATGGATTAGATAGTCAATCGCGATTAAGTGCCTACGGTGCATTTAGAGGTTAATTAATGTTGAACCTACTGGGGTGCGTTCACAGTTAACGCCAGGCGTACGCCGGACGCGCCGAGCGTGCGTCAGATGTTCATTCACGATTTAGGATGAAAAACGCACGGCAAAATTTTTTCGTTCACAGTCTGGTTGTTGCGAGGGACACGACACACGGCGAAACTATCAAACCGTTTGCGACTGCGCAAATTTTACACCGAGCAACAACTTTTTGACCAACTCTCGAATGGGTAAAAATTTAAAACGTCACGGGACCCTTCACAGTCGTTTGAAGTGAACATAACCAGACTTTATTGTTTTTTTGTGGTCGAATTTAAAGGTGGTTTTATTGTTTTTCAACCAAGAAAAAACCTCGTTTTTTTAGGGAGTGGGTGACGTTTTTTTTTTTGGATTTTCTACAATGCTTGGTAGGGAAACGCATCATATTGTATATGATCCAAACGGATCTGCATTTTTGGATGATGCTGTGAAAGGTCGAAAATTTCAAGGCAAATTATTTAATTTAAAAAAAAAGGTTAGTACTTTTTGTTTAAAAAAAAAGTCGTTAAAAAAAAAACAAAACTTAAACCAGAATTTTTCTTAAAATCCCAAAGTTATAACCCAAATTTAAAAATGATTGTGTTTTAATAACTGCCAAAATATTTTCTTTCCACAAAAGTGATTATAAATTTATATATTAAATGTTTTTTTGTTTCAGAAGTAGTAAAATAAATAAAAAATAAGTTGAAAAAAAGCTAGGTATGATAAATTTGAAAATATTTTTGATTTCTTTCGATATTTTTTTTGAAAAATATTTTCTTTTTAGCAGCCAACCTCAATGATTGTTATAAAAATTTTAGTTAATGATTTTGAAAATTTAAATATTCAAAAAAAGTTTTCCAAAATAATTTTCATCAAAAAAATTTTAATAAATTTTTTCTTCAACATTTTCTTTTGTAAAAACGGGAAATTTATTCTAAAGAAATATTTCTTACCCAAAATAAAAAAAAAACAATATTTAAATTTAAAAAACCAACAATCACAAAAAAGTATCTAAGTCTAAACACCCACTGTGTTCTATGTCTATAGGCATAGCGCGCACTACCGAAATGTTGCTCCGGCAACAAATTGTTAAAAACTAAATTCAATTTGCAGCGCTCCGAAAAATCATACCTGCGCTTCACCTTATTTGGTCAGTTAACTAGAATTTTGCTAGGATAGGATAGGACGTGTATTCTTGAAAGTCATACGATATGTCATTCGCTATAGCGGCTTACGCCGTTGTCTGTTCAAGAATACACTTAATTTCCTGGAAATTCGGCGCTTACGTCGAACATTCCACCTAAAAATCGGGTCACATTTTTTATATAAAAGCCGAGATTTGGGTATAACGAAGTCAGTATTAAAATCGCATCTTAACTCGTTCTCTTCTTCAAAAAGTAAAGCTAGTGAAATGTAAAAAGTAAAGTTTGGTTTGTGAAAGTATTTTAAAATGTTAAAATTTTGGAAGCCCGGTATAAGAACTGTCGTGTGGAAGTTAAGAATCAAACAAATAATGTAAAAATGTTAAAAAGTGTAGTATAGTGATTAGGCAGGATGCAAGATGTAAGTCGGAGATTTCCTAGACTACTGTATCGGTCAGACTTTGTGTAATGGTAAATTTTCATGCAAAATACTTGTATTAGTGTAGGACTGTTTGTTTAACCGAATATTATATCACAATGGATTTGAACTTTAACAATGGCAATAAAATACCTATTATATTTCTGAAAAATCGAGTTGTCTGTTTGTACATACATCCCCAAAAATTAAATATTACTATGCACACTAAAACGCTCATGTCCAAAACAGTGTAAGAAAAATATGTGGCGTCTCTTAAGGAGTTAAAAGTTTTCCGCTCGAACTTTAGAAATAACCCTTAAGGGCCGTTGTTCACAATGCAAAGTGAATATTTTTAGGTACCTAGTGTTTAAATTATTGTCCGGGGGGGGGGGGGGGAATGGCTAATAAATTTCAGGAAATTATACTAAAAAAATGCACCTTAGGCAAAACTGGTTAGGTAATAACAACAAATTTTAAGGTGCCGGTCGACTATACGGAAACACGATTTGGACGAAAATTTGTTTTGGACCTTAAAGTGTTAAACTGTTTGGTGGCTTCCTCAAAAAATTATGTGGATGGAAGGGTGATACTTTCAAAACAAAATGCCACATGACTTATGTTCTGTATTCAAAATTTACTTACTCCTCAAAGGGGCTAAGGTTTACAAAAAATATCAAAATAAGTACTAGTTGTCCTCTGTTGTCTTACTTTGAAACTTTTCACAAAAAAAAACAAAAAAAAAGGTAAATCCGCAAAAAAGTAGGTTAGGGATCTTATGACATCTGTCGCTTTTCACACCGTGCGAACGCCGGGGGTCTGCGAAAATTTTCACCGGGTAAATTTTAACCGGACTATGAACGCACCCGATGTTTGAGAAAATCATATAAGTAATAATCGAAATAATCGAAAACGGTAGGCGTTTTTATTACCCAGAGGTTAAACTGTAGCTTCACAGCGTTCTGTAAAGGTCAAATAAAAAAATAATAAAAATTACCAAGTATGTAACTAATTTCGCGGGACGACAGTCTGCTTTTCTGCTATACTTCTCCCCATTTTTCTGCCACAACAAAACACAAACAAAAACCATTTCAACGAGGAATAAAGGAAACTGGTAAAGGATTGGTTGGGTATTGGTTAGGCTGTCAAGGTAACTGGAAAACAAAAAGGTAAAAATACGGGTTAGTTTAAAGCTATGGGTCAGTGAAGTTCCACGAGGCAAATTAAGCTAATGCACCACGATTCAATATTCACAACAAGGCCTAACGGAACTGTTTCAGATTTCACTGCGCAAGAATACTTTGGAATTTATCTACATTCTAGCGTTGCAGGGTTTTAAACCCTGTTCCACTATTAATTATAAGTGAACCGATTTTTGAAATCAATTTTAGTTTGCTAACAAAAATAAACTTTGTTAGGCATAAATATGTTAGCCGCTTGTTAAATTTTGGTTTAAGTCATTTCAACGTGGTTGTTTTGATTGTTTTTTCTCGATTGATTCGTTAGATAAAGAAACTGAATTTATCTACCTAAAGATTAGGGGCAGGCTCGGGGTAAGGCAAAAAGGGCCCAGGGAGGCCTACTTGCCAGGCTTCGCGCCGCCCCTTCTCTACTACTACTACTACTACTACTACTATCTAACTAACGTTACGTATAGTCAAATGTCAAAGAAAAATGATTTGAAGTGTTCTATTTGCATTCCATAAAGAGCAAATATGCAAATTTCTAGTTTTGAGAAAAACGTTTTTGACTTCTTAAAAGCAGTTCTAACTTCTTTAAAAATTTATATTTTTTTGTTTAATTTTCCCGTCAAAAATTAATTATTGATTTTGGTTAACTTTTTCGTTTATAAATTAATATAAAATTAAAACGAACAACTGGGCAAACGGGCAACTTGTTAAGACAGAAGAGCGAATCTTACAGCTGTAATACTTTCGCCGTTCTTTGTTAACATTACTATTATACAGAATTTAGGCAATAATTTGTCAAAATAAGCGAATGTTGAACAAAAATTAAAAGTTTTAATCTTATATTTAAAGCAATAAGGAATTAAACATCAGCAGCGTAGCTAGTCTCTGGTTTTTAATATCCTGGTTAAATAAGGTTAGATTAGTATTATTATTCACTACAAAAAAAAACAAGAAGATAGTTTTTATCCATTAGGGACTTATCGGTACATAAAGTCGGCATAACCTGACTTTAATAAAGACGGCACTATTTTTGACAATTTCGCACGAAGTTTAAAAGAATTCTGACATTGTTGTTGTCTAAATATGTCATTTTTGCTATCAAAATAATGTCGACTTTCATAAGGTTTGTGCCTGCCTTTAATAAAGGACGGCATTAACTTTAATTTGTCAAATTTAAGAGTGGCACAATATGAGCATGTTTAGATGACATATTTATATGACAAAAATGTCAGAAACCTTTCAACCTTCGTACGGAACTGTCAGAAATAGTGCAGAGTCAGGCTATGCCGACTTTATGTACCGATAAGTCCCTATTTACTATATTTTATTGAATTATTCCTAAATTTAATGTCAGTACTTTCGAATAACCGATTTTTGCTTAAAAAATATATGAAGATTTGTCAAAGGTTAGCTTTTTTGAGCTTAACCAATTATGTAAAATTTGAAGATCTTGCAGAATTTAATATCTTATATCTAAAAAGTTTTTTTCCAAAATAAATAATGCACAAAACATTAATGTTTCTAACATCAGCAAAAAGTTATTTTTCCATTCAATTTTAGTTTGTTATTGACTTGATATAAATAACTAATTAGAATAACCATCAATTTTGACATATTGTTTTCGATTTTCCAGATAATTTTTAAACCTGCTGCTGCCTCTGTATCTTTATAAACACGAAAGCCATATTGACTATCACACAATATTTGTTTTTCCAAAAACTGCTTAATTTCCTATGCCCAATTTTTTTCAATTTTTTTAATATTGTAGGTAATACCGATACCGGCCTAAAGTTGATTGAGTCGTGACATCAAGCGGAGACTGATTTTAAATAACGGAGTAACTTGCAAATTTTATTTGGTCTGGAAAAATGCTCAGTTTAAAAGATAAACAAACCAATAATTTTAAGATTGAGATAAATTAATTTTTAACAGGTTTAATTATTTTTATCGGGATATTATCATGACTTGTCGCTTTTCTTGAGTTTAAGTTGTCAATAATTTCTGCTATGTCGTTTTCCGTTATATTTTTTTCGTAAAGAAACATCGAATTTCGATTTGGGAGATCTGTTGTGGGGGTTCGTATATTTGAAATTTTTCACATGTATCTTCCTTCTCCTTTCATTATCTTTTTTTTTTGTTTTATGATGAGAAAATATACTTTTGTCTTCTAAACTTTTTGTTTTGTTGTTATTATTTCAAATGTTGTTTCCCAGACACTTTTAGGGTCAGCGTTTTCAAATTTGTTTTATAGTCCTTTCGTTTCGTTGTTCTTATCTTCTTCTTGACAAAATTATTTAACTCCTTCTAATTTTATAAGGTATCCCGTCGCTTTATCAATTTATATAGTTCTTGACTAAAATCAAAGTTCACTATTAATTTTTATTTTGAACACTTCCATAGACGAACATAAACTAAAACTGTCTATTACAGCTTCATAAAGTTTATTGGGGTTTTGAAAAAGGTGGCTGATAAGACTTAGGTTATTCAGTTTCATCTTGAGTTTTTCTGTATTAAATTTCGTCACTTAAATTTTCTCAAATTTTGTTGTTTCTGTATTTGTATGTTTGTTGTATTATTTTCTTGAAAAATGTCTAAAAATTGTAGTAGGTGTTTAAGAATTTAAGGCTTCACAGAGTATGTGTTTTGCGGTTTCCTCTTCTGCTCTTCATGTGTTCAATTGGTTGCGTTCTTTCAAGACGTGGCTTTTCAAGTCCACATTAGGATTCTCGGCAATAGTATGGTGTTCAGACCCTTTGCTTGCTTCCTCGTTGCCCGCTGAGCAATGGTAATCGGGCATCCACATCAAGAGACGATTTCGGCAAGCTTTCCTTGGTATACCATTTGGTTAACCAATTGTCATAGTAATGACGTTCGGTAGGCCAAGAGAAATAAGCGATAACCAAACTTTTTTGTTTGTTTTTTGTAGTTATTTTCCTATTTACGTGGTTTATTTTGCTGAAGAAGATCTAACAAATGGCTAAGTTTTTCATCACCTGTTGACCGGTCCAACAAACGTAAACATCAGTCAGAAATATTCACCTTTGAGTAACCTCTGGGCTAACTCAGCGTTTTCGGTAAAAGTAAACGATATTTCATTTAGGAAAAAATTTACCTCGTATCGGTCGTTTAAATCCATTACAACTGAAAACAACAAAAATTTCAAATCCAACTTATTTATTTACATTCCTAAAGCAGGACAAAACGAAAATAGAGGGAGATAGCGCTATACCAAACCACAGAACTGTGCTACATTCCACGGTATGCAATTTGACATACCAAAAATGGGGAGTCATGGGGAATCAGGAACTAGGCACATTTTTGGATCAAATTAATAATGTAAGTACAAAGGATTCCATGTTTCAGCAATAACGTGCCTAAATTTAACATTCAAAATTCTGCTACAAGACATAATATAATGGTGTTTTGGCTTACCTGGTAAACTTCCCTTGCCGCGACCCGCCCCACGAGCGACCTGGCGTGCCGCCCCACGGGCCCCGGCTGCTGCGCCCCGAGCCCCCCGGTTGGCTGCCGCCCCATGGACTAGTGGGCCACCGGCCCGGCCACGTGCCACCACCCCACGCCCACGGCCAGCCTATAGTGTCGAAAAAAAAAGAAGAAAAATACATTAGTTTATTTCGTTGTGAGGGACATTCGATACCGCACAGTGACATTTTGTTCAAGATTTAAAATGGAAATGGATAATTTTTGACAGACGAATGATGTAGGCTAGAACAGCGTTTTCAGTTGATGGAACTGACACTGGAACCATGTGGGTAACAGAAGCTTTGACATGTACTTCAGTAGCGTCCACTGACAGTTTACAGTTGTCGTCTTGGTTGTCACATAATTTGAAGATGGGTATTTCTTATTTTGTAGGTCTAGCCTTTTCTACAAAAACTGTAAAATATAAATAAATAAAGATAGCTTCTCCTAAGCCGGGTCTAGACTATATAAAAAACCTGACACAGAAGACACAAAATTATAGATTTAACTTTCTACTTTTTTGCATTGAATACTTTCTTACAAGAATATATTTCATTTTATCTCTGTAAGATGCTGACAAATAAGAAAATCTGTGGCAAGACCTTATAAAATGAAATATATTGTTATAAGAAAGTATGTGAATTAACCAAAAATTAAATCTATAATTTTGTATCTTCTTTATTATTGACTGCGATGTCTGAATGACATGGGTCCCTATAAAAAACGAATTCAATTGCTACTTTGCCAGGCTTACGGCAGGGAATAGTCGAAGTAAGTTGTGATATTGTATTAATTTACCCCCTTTACATCCCTCAACCACCCCCTACCCCCAAATTTGTCATAATATTGTATTTTCATAAAGCTTACATTACTGTTCCAAATTTCATTAAAATCGGTTCACGGGAAGTGTCAAAAATTAATCGCAAGATTTGATAGACAGTTAGACAGCCAGAAACTGTGAAGTTAAATAAAATCGTTTAATCATTACCCTCTCCACATAGGCCGATCAGCTCTTATCGTTTTAGTGTCCTTTTATCCACCTTCGCCGCCATTTTGACAGAAAACTAATGGATTATCTGTCACTTTTGAGTGAAAATGGCGGCGAAGGTGGATAAAAGGACACTAAATCGGTATGAGTTGATCGGCCTATCTGGAGAGGGTACTGGTTTAATAAAAAAAATCCCCATGTCATCTTCCAAATAGAGAAACTTGTCAACGCCGCAATCCAGGGCCTACGGCGCTCTAGAGATTGAAATTTAACGCATGCCCAATAGCGATTCAGACGGATTGTGGTTCTGCTCATTTAAGGCACGGGCATATTATTTTCTATCAATTTGTGGTTCGGGTGTTTTTTGTTTCTGGAAAATTATTTTCGATACTTTTGTAATTCTGATATTTTAAGGTTAGGGAAAATTATAATCGGTTAAATTATATTCGCGTCTTTGAAAGATTGAGTAAATTAAAAAAATTTTATTTCTGAATGTTAAATTTTTAACATTTTTTGTAAGTGTAGGGTATTGCTGAAAATTATTTTGACAAAACAGTCAAAAATAACACAACAGGGTGTTACAAAACATTGCTACGCAACCTCTGAACTATAAATGTCAAATATGCCAGAAGAGGTGTCAAATCTAGGAAAAGTGATCTCTGTTTTAAGGCTTTTTTTAACTTTCTAGTACCAAAATTCTTTGAGAAGGTTTAGAAGATTTTTTTAACAGAGCTTTTATTTTGATCTTTTTCACAAATGAAAACAACGTTCTCTAATCATCTGTTCGGTCAAAAATCGCCCAAAATATGATCTTAACATGGTCACTGGCAGTAAACAAAAAATTGTTGAGTTGGATCCTTTCTACCAAAAATGGAATGGGAATACATTGACTGTTACAAAGGAAGAAAGGAACCAAGGTGAAAAAGGTAATGACAGAATCTGTTTCCTGAATAAAAATCTACGTAGAACCAATACTTTAAAAAAAAATAAAAATAATTAAAAATTTGTGATTTAACGCTTTCCTATATGTAATATATTAGTAATATTTTATGACATAAAACGACGCCCTTGATGGGTCAATATAAGTTATCAACTTACTATAATTTCGAATTGGCAAGTCAAAATTAGTATAATTCTGAGTTGGCAAGTCGGGATTAGTATAATTCTGATTTTTCTAAAGTCAGAATTCGCATAATTCCGCTCACATAACAGAATTCTTTATAACGGTTTATTTTTTTACAGAAACTGTCAAAAAAAAAACAAAGTAAAGACGGAAGGTAGAAAGGATAACAACAAACCTGACTTTCATCGAAGAATTCCCCATGATTCTCGTTCAGTTCCTAAGTGTCACCATAATGTTAATTATTAAATTTAGTAGTTCTATAACAAAATCTCTTATGCCAATTACGAAAAAAATTAAATAGACCCATTTAAGTGAGGCAAAACAACCATTAAAATAGTTCTATTCCAACTTAATTCTATCTCTCTCTCTTTATAAATTTTAGGGATTAACATAAAAATGAAACTTCACGGAGCGAATTTGCGACAGCTACAAAGAGTTATTTTTCGAATTTGAGTCTGATTGGCTTACTCTAATATTGACATTATTATTATTGGGTTATCTGATAGAAAATAAGAGAGCGCAAATTCAAAAAATACCTAAACAATCACAAGTAGCATTTTTGGTCAGAACTTGGGTATTATATACCTAACATCCATAGAAAATCCTACTATTCTACCTAAGTAGGAACAGAACTGACGTAAATTTTCCATCCAAAATAGGTTACAGTAGTTAGTTGTTTGAAGGTGGTAGAGAATGTTTAACTTGAGAGTAAACTAGAGTTTCAACTTCCATTGTCTTTATTTTTTACTTTTTCACAACGTTTCGATTGCTTATGTATCTGCAATCATCATCACGTGAATACTACCAAAAACTAAGACTACTTAATCATATATACTAGCATGTGTTCAGTGAACCATGAATACACTTGGCTGTCTCCGCGCTTTTCCAGTTGAAATCTGTTACCTCCGAAAAGTAGGTTTCCAAATATCCTTGATGGTGACGATCTGTTGAGAAAATACATTCTGGTTCCTCTGTATGAATGCTGTTTCTTTGAACTTCTGCTTGAATAAATTTTCTTCCCTGGCGATCTTTGCATCTTTCCATTTCATATGATGTTGATTTTCCCAGCAGTTGTGTCCCCTTGTCGAGTTTTGCGTTTGTGTTCTGTAAGGCGAACTTCCATGGGTCGGCTGGTTTCTCCGATGTAGATATCCCCACACTCGCATAGTACTTGGTAGATACAGTTCTTGGTGTTACGGCGGTATGATTTAATTTTTGTTAACTGACTTGACAGTCCGAAGATGGTATTGGTTGCCTATTCTTCTTATCTTTTCTAAAATTCCTCTGATGTATGGAATTATAAGTGTCGTCTTCCTTTCAGTATTTACATCTGTCGTCCTTTGTCTTGGTGTGCTCTGAAGAGTTTTATTGATCGTATAGTTGGAGAAACCGTTTCTTCGCAGTTCGGATCGAATTTTTGCCTTTTTCTTTATTTAAAGCTTCTTCTGTATTGCAGATGCAGGTAGCTCGATCTATAAGACATTTTGCAATTCCCAGTTTGGTTGATGTAGAGTGGTTTGATTTGAAGTTTAGATATTGTCCAGTATGAGTAGGTTTGCGATATACAGAAGTGGTTATGGTTGAATTCTTTTTGGTGACTAGAACGTCGAAAAAAGAGAATTTTCTTCTTTTTCCAGAGTTAGTGTGATGTGTCCATGTATCTTAGCCAGAATTTGAGTCTCTGCCATGATGACCGCAGAGCTTCTTCTTCCAACGATTCCATAAAGATGTTGGGCACTACCGGTGAAAGTGGAGATATTCTTCCAATGGTACGTTCGTGTACAAACTTTCGACGTTAAAACTAACAAACTGGTCATCAGGTTGGTGTCTCTAAGGACGTCCACGAAATGCTTTGAATTTTTGACGAATGATGGCGACTTTCCTTGAAGAGGCTGGATGATGAGTACAAGATATTTAGC
Organism: Oxystoma pomonae; assembly: GCA_963921995.1. NCBI lineage: Eukaryota > Metazoa > Arthropoda > Insecta > Coleoptera > Brentidae > Oxystoma > Oxystoma pomonae. Next base: position 37,326,184 of record OY998172.1, read on the forward strand.
AAGATTATAAATAAGTCGGAGAATTGCGAGAACTGTTTTGCTGTAGTGTGGTGTGAGTTTGCTCCTTTCAATGTCGTTAAAGTATCTTCTATGGTGGTGGTTGGGTCCTGAGTTATTTGTCTGTAATTTCCTTTTTGTAGAGCCTCTTCAATTTTCTTTTCAGTTGCATTTCCTTTGATTGACTGATCTGATTTAAGACCTTTGAGGGCTGATTCTTCTTGCGTTGTTAGGTTTTTCTCCAATTTCGGTTTGTTATCCAAAATTTTTCTGATTTTCCATCTAAATTCCTCTGCTTTACCTCTATCTTTTTTATCGATGTTTGTAAAAAAATAGATTAACATTGCTGGGAAAATCAACATCATATGGAATGGAAAGAGGCAAAGATCGTCGCCAGGGAAGAAAATCTATTCAAGCAGAAGTTCTAACTAGAATGTATTTTCTCAACAGAGCGTCACCATTAAGGATATTTATAAACCCGTACTTTTCGGAGGTAACAGATTTCAAGTGTGAAATGGCGGGGCCAACCAAGTGTATTCATGGTTCACTGAACACATGCTAGTATATAAGATTAGGTAGTCTTATTTTTTGTTAGTATTTACCTGATGACGATTGCAGATACATAAGCAATCGAAACGTCGTGAAAAAGTGAAAAATAAAGACAATGGAAGTTCGAAACTCTACTTTACTCTCACAGTGGTTAGTTGTCCAGACGCGTCAATATAAAAATAAAAAAATAGGGCATTGTAATAAAGTAATCTTGTAAAGAATAATGGGTACCTAACATAATTTAAAAATACATAATAATTAAATGGTTTTAAAAGGAACTTGTTCACAAAATTTATTCGAAATCCACTGGGCAAATATATATTTTTTTTTAAAACAAACGCCTTTAAAACATGTAGATTTTGAACATTTAAAAAAAATCAATATCTAAAAGGGTTTTTTGACACTAAAACGTTTTAAAAAGCTTTGGGACACTTTTTAACAGTGAAAAATGAAAAGAACATAATGATTCGATATTATTTTCCTTTTGTTTTCGAATTTCCAAAATTACTAAAAATCGATATAATATACTAACTAACTCGCACAGTTAGCATAAAGTGCATATTCAAGAAAAAAAACACATAAACTCTCAAGTATATATTTTTGAAATGGATATACTCCTAGCTTCAATTACATATAAAAATACAAACCTTCGATGTATTTTTTGGGAAGACATTTTTCGGGGCAATCCTAATTTTTTTTGTGCCATCTCCTATTTTTCATACCAAATTTTAAATCCTTATAAAATTTGGTTTTTAAAGATACTGATATCATAGGGTTTGCATATGTAGCTCTCTAGATATCTGCAATCAGTCTTAAAATTTCATTTTTTGATAGCGATTTTCTCAACAACTAAATAATATACCCTATAATGTTGGGTTAAAGTTTTTTTTTAAAGAATCTACAAGTAGTAAGATTTTTGGAATTAAGCACTGGTATCAACACTTTTTAATAGTAGTAGTAGTCGTAGTAGTAGTAGTACGGGGCGGCTCGCAGGCCTGGCAATTATGCCTCTTCATGGGCTCCGGGCCTTCCTGCCTTCCTTACGAAGATCAGCTCGTCAGACCATCTTAGAGACTGTAGCTCCTCCTCTTCTATTGTGGGGGCACCCCACTTCTGCTGCCTCAATCTGGCGTATCCGTCACACTCTCCCATCAGGTGCACTGCTGATTCCTCCACCCACCCACATGCTGGGCAGGCGGAGTCGTCCAACACTCTGATGCATATCAAGTACTTACGCAGCCGATTATGCTCTGTCAGCATTCCTACTAACAGTCCAATGTCCTTGCGAGTTTTTCCCAGAAGCCATTTAGTTCTGGATGCGTCTGGTCCACTCACGAACAGTTTGGACTGTCTGCACTCTCGCTCTTCCCTCCAGGGCGACTTCAGTTGATCGCTCGCTCATTTATTGAGTTCGCTCTGCACCTGTTTTTTTGTGATTCCCAAGAGTGGTTCCGGTCCAATATATTGGGTTTCGGCCCCAGCTCTGGCAAGTTCGTTCGCCTTCTCGTTCCCTGGTATTCCGTCGTGGCCTGGGACCCACATCAGTGTCACCCTCTTGTCTTCAGCTGTCTGTAGCGCGTTAACGCACTCCTTCACTAGGCTACTGACAATTTTTGGTGAACTAAGAGCTTTGAGGGCAGCCTGGCTGTCGGAACATATGCAAATGTCCCTCCTGCCATTTCTGACCTCTGGTAGGGTTGCCGCCATGATAATGGCGTATACCTCCGCCTGAAAGACCGTAGCGTGCTCGCCAAGCGGGTAGCTTTCTTGAACTTCTAGGTCTTCCACATACACTCCTGCGCCTGTTGTCTGCCTTGCTGACAGTTTTGATCCGTCAGTGTAGCAGACTGTCGCATCTCTGCTTAATTTGTTTCGAAATTATTCTCTCTGCCACCCATCCCGTTCAGGTATTGTGACTTTGTACTTTTTCTCAAACCTCCATGGTTTCGAAGAAATGCCTACTGGCATCTTTAGAAGATGGATACCACGGATGGACCAGTTCCTCTATTGCCAGATGACCCACTTTTTCCCCTCTGCCCTTGTTCCTCAGTCGTAGGTGCGACGCCATCGCTTCTTTCTTTATCCAAGTTGGAAGCGAGGGGAGACCTAAGATGGTTTCTAGGGCTCTAATGGGGGTAGTCCTCATTGCGCCTGTTATTCCCCTGCAGAAGAGCCCCTGCAGGTTCATGAGCTTTCTGGAAGTGGTCAGTTTTTCTACTACAGGCCACCAGACCACTGACCCACTTTTTAATAAATGACGTCAAAATGACCAAAAATGGATAAATTGCATAATCGCCCAAAGTCTAAACTGACACCCAACATCCTAGGTTCTTATTTAGTTTGTGAGATAATCGCTTTTAAAAATTGAAATTTTAAGATTTTGATTGCAAGTATCTCGAAAAATAGAAATTTGAGCCCTATGTTGCTGTTTATAAGGATTTAAAAACTGGTATAAAAAATAGGAGATGGCACAAAAAAAATAGGAGGACAAACAAAAACTTAAGTCGAAGATTTGTATTTTGATATGTAATTTAAGCTAGGGGTATGTCCATCTCAAAAATATATAGTTGAAAGTTTATGTATTTTTTTTCTTGAATATGCACTATGCTAACTGTGCTCGATCGATCAAAATTAAGGTCATAAATAGTAGAGGCCCTGTATACAATTTTTGAGTTATTGTTTTACCAGAGGTAAGCAACTCAGAAAGCAGAAATGTTGATAATTTTTTTATGTGTTGGCAACCATTGGAAATAAATATTTTGAGGTACATCAAATTTTAAATTTGATTATTTATATGCGGTTTAAAAATAAAGTATAATATTGTGGTATAATAAACTTCATTGTACAATGGAAAAAGAAACGCAAGAAAAAAGGAAAGGGAGTATTTGCCAAACTGGAAAATTAATAAAAAATAGTCGAATTTGCGAGGTAAGTAAGATTAGTTAAATTTAAATAATATTATATATTGTTATTATTTTAAGAAAAAGAGGAATAAAAAGATAGATCAATATTTTTTTCTATTTTACCTACTGTTAACATTTTTAAATCTTTCGTGAACCTTACTGTTTTTTTTTTGTCAAAGCTTGACATATTTTACTAATCAAAAAAGTCATCATCATTAAAAAACTGTCTGGGGAAATCATAAAACGAGAAAACAAAACATCAGTCAATTTCGTAAAATCGGTTTTACATGCAAATATAAAAAAAAAAACTAGAAAGAGAGGATAATATGAGTTGCCCACCTCTGGTACAAAAAAAACAACTGTCAAATGCATAGAGGCCCTCTAATAAATAGGTAACTTGTAACTACTGCGGGGATTGGGATTCCAAAAAGTGTCTTATTTTACTAAAAAGGCAAACTACTTGGTAAAAAAGAGGTACATTAAAGCTTCAAATTCAGGGACCAATTTCTAGGTCAAAAACAGTGCAAATTTTGTTACCCAATTAGTCGTTTAACCTATTTACCTATTTTCGGTTCAGCATAGTAATACTTCTTTTAAGGGATTCTTGAAAGGTAAAAATGACTAACACCAATTAAGATAGGCTTCTTTAAGTACTGGTTTAGTGAATCTAAAAAGCGGCTTGGGATTACCCTGCTTCTATCGCAAAATCGAACCGTGGAGTTTTATCTTAAAATTAACTAAGTTGGATATAAAATATTTATGGTTTGAGAGAAAAGACCAAAAGCGATTGAACAAAAATGCAATTTAAAATATTATATACGCAAAAAATGTCTTCTAACAGGTATTTTAAATCAAAATCGGACTGGTCTTAACAAAAAGTGACATTTAACTCTTTAAGATAGATACATTTATTAAATAAATATACACGATCTAAGTGGCTCTAGGAAAAGGGTTATCCAAAAGAATATTATTAAATTCAATCCATTCGTTTTAGAAAGGCACAAAAGAAAGTAAACGAAATAATAATATGTGTTAATACGGTGGTAATAAAATAACAAATATACGCTTAGCAAAAGAAATATTAATAACAGAGTGTAGTTCGGGGAGCGGGATCGCCTAAAACCCATCTAAAAAGCGAAGCGTTAAGCAAAAAAAGCAAAAAGCTCTAAAAAAGCATAACTAATAATAAAAAACTGTCAAAAAGCAGAAGCAAAAAAAGTCGTCAAAATAAAAAAAATATGTCCAAGAAGCAATTCCTTCTTGGTTGGGCGGCTCGTCGTTAAAAAAAAACCAATGGGACCATGAAAAACATAAAAATAAAATGGCATGTATAATGTCGACACAATTAAAATGAACAGTACCTATTGTCAACCTCTTCGTTTTTTCAAACAAGATTCAAAAAATAAATCAAGTGGAAAAGCCATAATTTTATATGCGTAATAGCACCAGCTGATCAAAATGACCGAATTTTGCCTATCCTGCAATTCGTAAGAACCATGTAAAGCTACTTAGTTTTTACGTACGGTATCGCACGGTCAACCAAAAATTATTTATTTCATCTACGTTATCGGTATCAGTCCGGGAAATGATACATTTTTTACATGACTAGTCCGGTAAAGTAACTAAAAAAAAATAAGAATAAAATAATGGATTTCTCACTTACAGTCTGAAAAAACGTGAAATGTCATTAAAGTACTCGTCTAGAAATTCCGGACTCGTGTCCTTCGTCGCTTTGTCCGTAAACATCTAGATTTGTACTTTAATAGAGCATTTCCCGGACTTGTAACGTAAATTACTATATTTTTATCAGCTGGTGCATTCGTCATGAAAAAATGTATCTAGGGATATGGATGCGATACCACCGATAACTGGCTTCAAGTCCATCTTAGTTAAATTTCGTTAAAAACTGTTATTTTACAAGTTAAAAAAAAAATTAGGATTATATTGATACAAAACTGGCAAGTCAATCCCAACCTATAAATATCTTATGTTTGAAGAAACTAGAAGTCTAATAACTAAATTAAAGGACAAATGTCGAATATAGGTGGCCCTGTGCGATTTTTAAAAATACGTCTTATTCTCTTCACCTCGAATGCAGATTTTAAAAAAAAATCCTTGGTGAGCATAATTAATTTTGCAGCAGATCCGTCACTTTTTAACACACCTTAAAAAAATTTCGTCACAAATCAAGAATGGCTTTCTGAACTTTCAAATCTTACGAAAAACAGGAGCTTTTGAAATACCGAGATTATAGGATCGATGCCACTTCCTCTTAATATCACTAGAACGGGAAGACATTTCGCTTGCAACTTGCTTTGGTGTCAATCAACCATTGTTAGGATTTCTTGCCAGGTGAGCTCAATGAGTTTACTGGCCCTGATAGAACTTCTGCATCCAGGGAGTCAAATTATCTCGCTACTATGCAACTCATTGGTCCAAATCTTCGGTTTAAATCGGTTTCTCTCACTTTTGCCCGATATTTATCGAAAGTAATTCTCTTAGTCAATATCGGGCAAAAGTGACAGAAACCGATTTAAGCCCTGGGAGCAGAATTTCTATCAGTTCGAGAATAAGGGCACAGTACTGGTTGAACTTATTGTCCATCCAGTTTGAGTGTGCAGTGATGACCATGATGACTATTTCAAGGGCTGGTTCGGTGCCAAAGAAGGCTGTGCCTGTGGAAGACGCTTAGAGCGCCAGTTGGTCTGCGGTTTTATTTTCCAGAATGTTCCGGAAACCATACCAGCGACACAGTGTTTAGTCGTGTCGTGTCGGTCAATGTGTCCTGGCAGCTCCTAATCACGGTTCTCAATGAGAACACATAGCACAAAAGCTCCTGCAATTTCATTTGTTTTTACAAGCCAAACAAGTTATGGGTGTGACATCGGTTAAGAACTAAATCCTCATTTTAATGTCCGATTTTTTAGCAGTTGCCCTGACGTCATAAAAGCGTCTAGGAACGTATTAGGGAGTTCTTGATCAACCATATCTTTCTTCATCAATAAGTAACAATTCTAAACATTCTTTTAAAAAAAATTCCAAAAATACAAACTTTGACGTGAATTGACAGAATTAAATATAAACAAAATAAAGTTAACTAGTCGTCGTCGTCATCGCACCCGTCAAAAAAGCGGGCATCGTTTGAAACATGGCATGAACAAGTCAAAAATGTAGTGTATTTTCGCTTTGTTTCGAACGCGTTAGGTATAGCGATAACGAAGCGTTGAAATATTTACTTTAAGTATCTATTAACATCGATTTTCGTAGTTATCTTTATTTTGTTTATATTTACTTCTGTTAATCTAAGTCAAAGTGTTTGTGTTTTTGGCAAATTTTGCAAAAAGAAAGCTTAAAATAGGTTCTTTTTGATTAAGAAGATGCAGAATATATTGCTTTATGGGTAAGCGTAGGAATAGTTAGGAAAATAAACCCAAATAACTTTATTCTTGATGTCTTGTCAAATAACCATTACCACAGAGGTTGTTACTTTTGTATGCTGACCAAAAACTCCCTATTTTCTGTAATACAAAAATAACTTTTATCAATAAACAAAGAACCAGTCATTTTTAGTAGACGGTAGTTTAGTTGCTTTGTCTCATTTTTACGGTCCTAAATTTTAAAAGGGCAAATATATCGTTTTAAGAGCACTAACAGATTTATTGTTTTCTTACTCGAATATCTAACTTATTTTTTAAGGATCTATCAGAGCTTTATTTTTTGAGATATTCGACATTTAAAATAAGACGAGTAGGTTCCTAAATTAAGACTAAAAACAGAAAAAGAAATGCATACAGCTAATAATTATATTTAATATAATGGTCTTTTTTGGAGTCTAAGAAGCGACAATTTGTTAAAGCTGTTTTAAATTGAAACAGCAAATGCATCAAAAGTTAGTGCAAGAACCATAGAAAATCTTTAAAAAGAATATACTTACAAAAGACAAAGGCTTCACCGCAAATGTATCATCAAAGGCAAAAGTCAAAACCAAAATAACCAAATTTTGTAACCTCAGAAAAAATATTGGCTTCTCGGAAAGATTAAGGTTAAGTACGTATCCCCTTAAAAATTGTACTCGTTTGTTAAAAACATCCGGTAAATCCATTAAATATTTTCGGTTACTACTTTGTTACCTATTTGTTTTAACCATTTTAGGAAACAACTGATCGAGTAATGAAAATGGGTTTTTTTTAACTTTTACTGTAACATACTCCTTTGTGGCATACATACAATAAATTGTATTTCGAATATAATTCTTTAAAGATAGTCTGTGATTTGGTTTTTGCTTTTGCCTTTGATAATATATTTGCTGTGTAGCCTATCGTTTTTTTTTGTTGCATTTGCTGTTCTTTTAATTACATTACCAACATCTAAAGGGATTCCTTGGGCCAATTACTCATTATATCTGCTTATTTTGTGGCATTTTTTAGTGTTTTTGTTGATTTTGGCAGAAAACTGACTTTTCACTGTTACTTTAAAAAATATTACAGGTGAAAAAGATAATAGACATGCCTTTATCGCTGCTTTTTAAAGTAAAAAAAGATACAAGAAAATTATCTTAGGGCAATTGCTAAAAAATCGGACTATATGAGGCTGTAAATTTTGTTGATTAAACAGCGGATAGCCAAAAAACAATATTAGTTTCATTAGAAACCTAACGAGAGGAAATTATTCTTCTGGACCGATTTTGGTAAAGGTTTGTTGTGCTTGAAATAAGTAATTTTATTCAGATTTCTAATTTCTGCACATTACTTAACAAATAAACAGTTTCAATAAAAAAAAAATTCAGTATCCTTAAGTGGAGTCATGTAAAATCGCGACGTAAAAGTTGCGAAATAAATAGTCGACGGATATTCTTAATTTTTGTTCGAAGTCGAAGATAAATCAGGCAGGTCCAACTCACATTCCACTTGCCCCTTAACTATTAATTCGATGAGAAAGAAAACCAGCATAAAACAGAACAAAGAACTGTCTGGTAGTGGGGTCAGGGTTAGTGGGTTCGGCCAGGCTCCTTCCAAACTTGGATAACCCCGCAACTAGAAGCGACATCATATCTGACCCAGTCCCCTCGGCTTGACTGGACAATTCGCTCTTTTTCTTCGGACGGTTCTTTTATCCCCTTAATTTTGACAAGAAAATTTTGAGTACAGCACTTTTCCCGGCTCACATAAAAAAATTTGGAAAATAACGAAAATTTTGAAGTTGGCTCAGATATGATGCGTTGACTGTGGCTTGAGTGCTCAACTGCGACCCTCTCTCCCCGTGATTCAATATCATTTATACGTCTTTCTTTCTCAGACCACTTTCACACTTTTTTGACAACAAACGATGCAAGCGTAATGATCACCGGAACCCTCTAGAAGGCATTAAAAAAACACTTTTTAACCTTATAGGTAGTCGTTCAGTGGCATATAGGACTGGCATTTTTTTCAATAGGTACATGTCTTTACATGTCCGACTATGATGAAGGTTTAAAAAGTTATCTTTTTAGCTTTAAATTCTCAAGTTTTGAGAAGTAGTTTACTTATTAAGAGTCAATCGCGAGAGGCCGACAACTGCTCAAAAATTTGTACACATGAAAAAAGAAAAAAGTGGTCCAACTTCGTGCGACATTTGAAAATTGATTACGTGGATAACCTTCTTGTACAATTCTTCTTGTATTATTGAGTATTGTCTAGTATTGTTCGGTATTGCTTCAGTATTAAGTTTATCAAGCACTGTCCGGGATTCTGTTCTTTCTGGCAAGTTCGGAGGGTAATAGGTAGAAAATGGGGCCTGAGTCCTAAGGTGATACACTGGATCTACACCACCATCATACGACCAAGGATCCAGTACGGTTCCATGGTTTGGTGGAAAGGAACCAGTACCGATAAAAATGCTAGGAAGCTAGACAGCCTGCAAAGACTGGCAGCCATAGGCATAACTAGCGCAATGAAGACGATCCTAAACTCAGCTCTGGACACTGTCCTGGGAGTACCGCCGCTCCCACTCTGGATCAGAGGGGAAGCGATGGCAACGCACCTAAGAATTAGAGATGCGAGGCTGTGGAAAAGGGGAAGCGAAAAGGCCGGGCACCTGGCTATCGCTAAAGGGAAATACCCATTTCAGCATACAGGATCGAAAACCCAGAATAATTCAAAATCAGGAAAAAGACGAAGTACAGTGTAACCATACCACCTAGAGGAGCATGGACTAGGAAAGAAGTCGACCTTTCAGGTAATGCCATGATCTGCTTCACAGATGGATCGAGGCTAGCAGACAAGGAATCGACAGGACTAGGTCGCTACGCAACGGTTTTCCAGGCGGAAGTATATGCCATACTGGCAGCCGCACGAGAGGAAGAAATAAGGGCCGGAGCAGAAGATAAGGTCTACATATGCACGGACAGCGAGGCTGCCATAAAAGCACTTTGTAAACCTACAATGCCAAAAGGACTGGTCTAGGAGTGCGTGGACGCCCTCCAGGATCTAGCAGGGGAAAGAGGTTGAACTTGTCTGGGTTCCAGGACACATGGGGATCCCAGGTAACGAGATGACGGACGAGCTTGCAAGGAAAGGGTCAACTCAGGTATACGTCGGACCGGAACCGTGTCTGGGTTTTACCAGAGGTCAGATGAAATCTGCCACCAAGGAATGGATCCAAACAAGACTAAATCGGAAGTGGCAACACACAGGGGACGCGATGAGCTCATTCAGAGCTTCAGCAAGACAAAAAGGAACTGGTTGCTGAGCAGGAAACGTACAGAAATAGGACCCCTAATAGGAGTCCTCACTGGACACTGCGCGCTCCAAGAGCACCTGGCAAGGATGAAGGTAGTGCAGAGAGTACTGAGAGGAGGATGAATCCTCACACCAATATATTGCAAGGTGTCCGGCCTACACAGGAGTCAGAGAGGGAATCTTCGGAGAGGAAATGTTTGAGCCGGAACACATTCCGACGCTGAAATGGTCGGATATCCTCACCAAAGGACAGGAAGGTTGGACCGTGGTGGAGCGTGAGGGGGGAGCTCTGGGGGATGGCGAAAAGGGCTCGCGTAGAGCCTAATCGCCGGGCCGGAAGCCCCCCCCCTTATTCTACTACTACTACCACTGTCCGGGATTCTTAACTATTGTTGAGTATTGTTAAGTATTATGGTAAAGTATGGTTGAGTATTGTCTATTATTGTGGGGTATTGTCAAGTACTATCAGGTATTATCGAGTATTGTCAAGTAGGTAACAAATAAACCTTTATAAAAAGATTCAGTACTGAATCAAGAACAAGGATCCGTTACCTTTGAAGTTCGATGGGGGTGTTAATTTAATTTTTGACTGATTGGTTAATCCTCAGAGGGTTCTAGTGATCACGTTGACAAAAATAGCAAAAATCATTAATCTTTAGTAACGCAATTAGGCAGTTAGAGGGCACTGGGAAGAACAAAAGGCGGGGTGACAAATGACGTAAGATGCGCACGTTAGTAGCTCTAAAGAGACACTCCGCCACAGCCAAAGACCGTGTGTGGTATAATTTATATTAAAATACCTTTTAGATTTTAGCGATTTGCAAAAGGTTCCTATGGGTTAATAATACATAATGCGGGTTGTAATTAGTCTCAGTACTTCTAGTTAAATCTTTGTTGCTTGTTAATACACAAGGACATGATAAGAAAATGTAGCAAACTCGTGCATTCGAAATTTCGGTTGGACAAATGTTAGTAATGAGGAGTTTTTGGCATATGTACTCAACAGTCTGATCCGAGTATCACTCATTTTGTGTAAGTTAAAATGTTTTATATGGCTTGTGATAATAACATGATATTACTCGGTTAGGTAAACAGAATACTAGTCTTGTGCACTGCCAAAGACCATCCATAAGCTTGTTTTTTAATTAGTCAGAATTTTTTAAAGACCAAATAAATAACCCCAAATAAATTTAACATTAAATGGTATATAAAATCTAGTTACCGAGAAATTTCCTTAGCTTAACTGACTTAACAAATTCAAGAAAATATTGCAGTTTGGCAACACCGATTTCCTCGAACAGCAGCAAAATTCCGCGACTTTGTCAAATCATGCACTATTTGCAGATGAAATATGTTTGCTATCGAGGGTACAGTAATTAAGTAAATTATATTTAAGAATGTGTATGTATTGTGTTTCTACTCCAATGTCTTATTCTAAAATTACTTCATTTTAACCATATACTTTATGTATATATTGTCAGAAATGTTTTTTTCTCAACAGTTCCCATAAATAATTCTCATGCAAGAAAAAGTGGGTATGAGGACACTTAAACAAGACGGTTACGACAAAAAATTAATACGAACATCTAAAAAGCAGAAGAGCAGAGAGAAATGTTATTAGGGTACCTTTTGCAAATCGCTTTAAGTTAAAAAAAAAAACTTTTTCTTAGATTAAGATTAACAAAGGAAACAAAAATTAACGAAGGTCCAAAAAGGGCTAGATCATAGCTTTACGTCAAACAAAATAAAAAATGTGTTTCGGCCCCTAATCACTCTACATCCGATTCCTCGTCCTACGAGTATTGGTATTTTTTTCTGACGTTCTAAACATGTTTCCTAGCTCCCATTTCGCACTAATTAAATCTGTTTTTTCAAAACTATAATTAAAAAAGTTGTTATGCCAACATCGCCAAATTATTAGTTTAGCGCGTATATCTCGTAAACTGCAAGGGTCTCATTTACTACAGAAACTGCAACCTCCTCATTCAGTATCAAACTCGTAATTTGTATAACCCATTTTTAATAAAACCCGGAATTTGTCAAACCATTATTTTTCAAATCCAGAATTCGTAAACCCCGTTTTTTATCAGAAAATTTTTGCTAAATTGATTGCGCATTCACCAATAAAACATGAACCGAAGGCGTACACGCAGATGGCGCGGCGGTGCCGCGTTTCGATGCATTTGTCGCTACTACGCGCGCATACTTGTACAGGTAGCGTTCAATAGTTTGTGAATAGATGTCAGTTGCATTCCAATTAAAAACAATAGAGTGACATCTATACACAAAGTATTGAACACTACCTGTGAATACTTTGCATAAATAAATAAAATAAATGCATCGAAATGCCGCGCCGCCGCGCCACCTGCGTGTACGCCTCCGGTTCATGTATTATTGGCGAATGCGCAATCAATTTAGCAAATATTTTCTGATAAACAACTGCTTTTGCGAATTCCGGTTTTGATGAGTTTGATGAACAATGGTTCGATTAAAAACGGGTCTTATAAATTTCGAGATTGTTATTGAATAGGTTTGAAGAAATAAGGTTTGGATAAAAAATTGCTTTAACAAATTGCAGTTTTTACGGGGAATCGTTCTTACTAAGAAAATTTTTACTGAATACGGTCTGATAAATAACTGATTTGATAAACCAGTCGTTTCTTCGACATTTCCTGAGCTAGGGTTACTGACAGAAAAAAAGAATCTCTACTCTTAAACCAATCATAGGTTACTTTTACACGTAAAGCTGATTCACCTCTCTCTCCATCCCCCCCCCCCCAAAAAGCCAAACGAACAGACCTCTTTGGACCCGCGAAAAAATTTAGCAAAAAAAACGGAAAATAAAAAGTGATGACAAAAAATTAAAAATTTGAGAAAAATAGCCACCCACCGGCTGTGATTGAGGCCGGCCGCCCCTGCCGCCCCTTCCACCGCCAGCTTGGGGGCCGGGGGGCGCCTGCTGATAATCATAATAGTAATCCTCGTATCGGTAAAAGTCATCATAATAGGGATCGCTGTAGCCGCCTCTATAGTCTCCGTAACCGTAATAGTCGTAATCATAATCTATAATCAAAAGAGATACAAATTTCCTAATTTTAGCCAACTACTTCTTAGGTCTAAACACAACTAACCCGCTTGGGGCGGTGCACAATCCGAAATAGGGAGTATGTTCGATTTCGAATAATCCTTCTAAACCAAAAAAAAGTACTGTTGTAACTATGAGCATGCCGGGAAAAGTCAAGTAACGTTCTAATTTAAATACCACCTAACTTTATAAAACTACTTATTTTTTTGTAGACTGGCGCAGATGGGCGAAATTGATCAAAACATTTTCGTGGCATGTTGAAACAATTTTTATCTGTTTTTTTTTTTGGTGGAAGAAAACGAAAATTCAAACTTGGATGAGTATCCCACAAGGAACAGACAAAGAACCAAAGCGAAAAGAGAAATGATCAAATGATGGTTTGGGGAGGGAGACCAGTGGAACTAGGGCGAAACATCATTTGATCCTTTGTGTGTTCCTTGTGGGATACTCATCCAAGTTTGAATTTTCGTTTTCTTCCACACAAGATTTTTTGATATTTTGTTTTTAGATTCTTTTCGGTTGACGTAACTGATTCGGAGGTTTTTTTAACTTCTTTTTGTTATACTTCTAAGATTTATAAGTTTTTTTTTAATACTAATAAGCGCCTTTCGAGGTACCTTTTATTTCTTGCACCAAACTTTTCGGTACTTAATTAACATACTTTGTTATATTCAAAACATTAGTGCCATCTGTCCAGTTGGAAAAAAGTTGCCAACGTGAAAAGTGAGCTAATTTTCTACTGTGTGTTCTTAGTAGTAAGTTTATTTTCTGTGTAACGGTTTTTCTAGTTGAGAATACTATTTCTTCTTATATACAGAAAGCGAATCATAGAACCAATCGCAGCTTCCGCTTAGTTAAGTCGGGCTGTTAGAATCTGAGTTGCCACTACTATCTAAAATTCGGCAACTAACCTTCTATCCTCCCGAATTAACTAAATGGAAAATAATAATATAATAATCCCGTCGCGCCCTAAACAATTTTACTTCAATTTAACCAAAGAGATTCAACTAAAATAGACCCATCAAAACTTGAAATTGAAACGCGACCAGCTTATTCTTGAAGGACCGTGAGGTGAGGTGAGCGAAATTTTCATATCCAAGGGCGAACTAACTTTCACCTCCTATTTCCACTGGGAAATGAATCCGCGGGAGTTGTCGTGACGTTTGTAATCTTACTTTATTTGATTGTCAGTTTTTTGGGACATTTTTTAAAAGTGTTTTGCAACTTGTTTGAGTTTTTTTTAATTCAAAAAAATTGGGGCTAGAAAGCACGGATAGTCCACCATACAATTAATTATTTTATGTTGAAAGGAAATGAAAATATCTGGAAAACTGTAGCTGTGAAAGATTTGAACCTTATAAAATCTGAAAACCGCATATCAATAGCTGCTTTACTTCAAGTCCAAATTTTACGATTTTAATAGTCCACCATACCATATTGATATGGTGTACTTAAAAGGTCCCAAAAAACTGACAACCAAATAAAGTAAGGTTACCAAAAAACGTCACAACTCCCGCGAATTCATTTCTCCGAGGAAATAGGTGGCGAAAGTAAGTTCACCCGTGGATGCGAGAATTTCACTCATCTCACCTCACGGGCCGTCAAGAGTAAGCGTCCAAGTCCTTAGATTTAGGGAAAACCATTTTCCCTTCGACTGGCAACGCTTCTCCAGATAATATCACGCATGCTCCACCACACACTTTCTCCATCATTCTTACGTCAACAATGTAACAAAGGTGGTCTTTATTTTCAGATTTGTGAAATATTTTTGGAAATATATCTTTAGTTTGTTGCAGCCCCGTCCTTGTCATGACTGGCCGCGCACATTCTAGATCTCCCAGTAAGGCCCTGGTTCTAACTAGGCCTTCACATTGACACATGACATGTAATGAGGTTTCTTCCTCTTTCTTGCAGAAGCGGCATGTAGCATCTTCTACCAATCCCATTGAATACAAGTGCTTAGTGAGTTTGCAGTGACCTGTTAGGAGCCCCACTATTTGTCTGACAAGCTTCCTTTCCTTACTAAGAAGTTCTGCAGTCAGGTTTGATGGACGTTCTTTAATGAACTGTTTGGCCTGTCTTTGTCTAGGCGTTTGCTCCCACAGACCGTTCGTTTCTTTGGTGAACCACTGTTTAATAGATTACTTGGCTCTGGCCTTAGCGATCGCACAAAATGGTTCAGGCCCTGTGAACTTTATTGCCGAGCCTTGTCTGGCTAAACATCTTTAGTTTTTGTATACTTAAAGCGTTTTCGATCTACCCTGCCCTCAGATCACCCCCAGCCAGAGCAGTGACGTCATAAATTTGTCCCGGAGTGATCTTAAGGCGATTCCGAATCCGAGCATTCGACTTGCGATCGTAAATCGAACGCCAGATTTTTATTTACTACTTTTTTTTACTTTTCGAGATATTTTTTCGTGAGGCCACTTAGGGAGTTTTAAAAAACAAACCAGAGATTTGGCATGATTGCAGGTGAATGATAAAAAAATAATATGTTTGTAAAAACATTACTTGTAAAGATACAACTTTTAGCGCAATCTGGCAACGTCGTCAAAGTGTTTACCTATGTCTGATCGCCACTGTAGTAAACATATTGGAAAAAGAACCAACGAGCTAAGTGGGCACTTAGTTAAGTACGCGATTAGAACGTGACTTATGACATCTCGCCAAAAATAAAAATAACTCGTTGGTGCAAATGGCTCATAATGTCTCTATTTTTCTTTATGACTCCTACCCCCATATCCAACAAGGCGGAAATTCTCCGATTAGACTTTAATCATGATTAAATATTAATCGGTGTCTCGAATGGGCCTTACCAAGAAATCTAAACTCCGATTAGTATTTAATCATAATTAAAGGTTAATGGGATAATTTTTGCGTTGGTGGATACGAGCAATAGATTTAAAAAGTTTGGTGCAATGCCCATTCGTATTTTAAGCGCTCCTTAGCGCTGAGGCTGACTTTAAATATGTTGGTGCAATTGGGTATAACCTTCACCCTATATCTAAAGTTGCCTGGTGAAAGAAGAATATACAATTAAACCCCATGAAAATATATGTTTTTAATCAAATCTGCCAATCTACTCCAGTCTATCTCCCAAAACCTAATAGGAGCTACAAATGCTCCTTGATGTAGTTCGTCTCGTTTTGAATAGCCAGCCAAAAAAATATTAGTAGCATCAGTAAAAACCTACAATTATTTTATTTGAGTTTAAAAACCGAATTTCCTTGCTAAATATCGCCACTCAAAAATACTGCAGGTTTCACATTCTAAGGTGGCCCAGTTTATGTAGCTATTAACTGTTCTTTACTGACTAAAAATCGAAATTTCCTAAAATATTTACTTCTAACCCTTCACCTATACATTATATCTAGGCGCCAAAAAAATACACAAATTATTACTTACCGCCTCCTTGCAAGCTGCGTAATATAGTCTCATATGCGTAATACCTAACAGGGCTTCAACATATTGTTTTGCAACGGTTTGTGGAAAAATTATGGAAATATTCAAAACACAGGAAAAAATCTCAAATAAAAAATGTAGATGTAAAAGTCCACCATACAATCAATGATTTTATGCTGAAAGGAAATGAAAATATCTCGAAAACTGTAGCTTTGAAAGATTTGAACCTTTGGTATGGTGGACTAAAAAGCGTGTTTCGCAGGGCCTTAAAACAGTTATTTGTATGCCGAATTTAAATTATAATAGCAGAGTTTGGTGTCGAGGGAGTGTGCAAAGAGGTTTTCAAAAGAGTTTTTTACGTTACTTTTTATACGACTGCAAATAAAGAGAGACCAGAAAAATCAAATTTCAGTTTAACTCGTTTTTATTAATAAAATGTATTATATTCTATTTGAAGTATCTAATCAACAAAACAAAAGAGCCGTGACGGTTGCTATGGAACTCAGCCAACTTATATTGTTGGGTAACAACAACAAAAATCACAATGACGGGAGACCCGTGTGCAAAAATGACGTAAGCATGAGCAAAAATGACGTAAGCGTGTGCAAAATGTTTTGAACACCGCGTGCGCAAAATGCCGTTTTCAGATCGTGTTCTCCGTGCGCAAAACCCCCTTTTTCAAGACAGTCGTATAAAAAAATTATTTACATTTCTCATAAATTTTAGATAAAAAATATAAAGAATGCCGCACGGATAACATGGGTTTATGCCCTACCGTGAAAGTTAACCATATTTTGATATTTTTAAGATATTTTCCTTTAAATGAAAAAAATGAAATTCTAAGAGGATCGTATGTCTGTGATAGGAGATATGAGCCGTGAAAGAACATATGTCTGCTAAACACATACAAATAATTTTTCACTGCACAGGGGCGTATCCAGGATTATATTTTAGGAAAGCTTGATTGTCTGGGAGGGTTAATTTAAAAAAAAAACACAAAAATTAAAAGTAAAAACTTATTTTAATCCCGTTTGGTGGGATGATTTTTCTAGGGGGAGGGCTTGAGGTTTCTGGGAGGACTTTTATTTTTGATTTTTGGGAGAGTTTAATCTTTAGGATTCAATATTCATTAGATCTAGGGAGCAAAAAAACTCTAAACCCACCCCTGCATACGCCATTCCCTATACATTTAAAGGGTACTCACTTCATTGATTAAATGAGATAAAACATGTTAATGCAAAAAATAGAGTTGGTTTTTGTTTTTTTTCTTATTTATTGACTTTTTAGATCCCATGGCCCCCCTCAAATTATATTTTGCCTACGCCCTTCAATTACCTTTTAAATACGACTAACCCTTAAAAAAAACCACCAGAGAAAATAAAACAAAAAAACGTTTTAGTTTCATTTACTTTTTTTTTTTTAATTAACTTTCCCAAATACCAAAGCCCCCCTAAATAATAATCCTCGTTACGCCTCTGTGCAATATTTAAGTACCTTTGAAATGACACCCCCAATTACGAAAATCTGCAAAGTACTTTTCAAGTTACGAGAAAAATTATCTGTACGTGTTTAGTATACATACGTTCTTTCATGGCTCATATCTCCCATCACACACATACGATCCTCATAGAATTTCATTTTTTTCACCTAAAGTACAATATCTTCAAAATATCAAAAAATGGTTAAGTTTCACGGTATGCCATAAACACATGTTATCCATGCGGGATTCTTTATGGATATTTTAACTAACTATTCTAGGTAAAATATTTGAGCATTTTTTCCTGCATTGTGACAATTTCTCATAAATATTACGTCTTACGAACAAGAAAAACATGCATGTTTAGTAAAAATTTGAAGGACAGTGGCGTGCAAATGCTATTTAAGTTCCCCTTTCGCCTGTTGCAGTGCCCCGGCTTTACTTGGTATTCTAAAGAGAGGGGGTTAATATTTTTCAATTTTCGAGATCTATCTAAAAATGCACTATCCATTAAAATTTCAGCTACACGACCAGTATTACGTCTTAGTGTGTTTTTGTAAAAAATACAAGGTGAAAAAACGTATTTTATTAGGTACTTTTTACAGGTTTACTTTTACCTTAATAATTTTGTCGTTCTTATGAAATAAACAGAATATTTTTAAGGCTAGCAGTCAAATTGTTCAAAATTTCAAATAATATATGATTTTTGGATAGATCTCATAATACGTACGCAAGGTTTATTAATTATAGGCTCTCACGTAGTCGAGTTAGATACATTTAATTTTTTTAAAAAATAGGTTATCAAATGAATAGTTTTAAAAAACTGATATAGTTTACAATATGTTATGTTTGACATGATTGAAATTAAAAAAGATATTCTTTTTTTAAATTATTATTTATATTTTCCATTTGAAAGTCATAAACGAGTGTTAGTGTTTCGCCAAAACTGTTAAAAACGGAAAATAGCAACACTTGTTAGTCAAATGAAAATGTTTATTAGTATTTCTAGTGCAGTGTAAGAATTTGTAAATAAGATGAATTTATTTAAAAGGTCATTTTTGACAAATATTTTTGTCTATTTGAAGTATCTTTTCAATACTTACGACCAAAAATAAACGTATTAAGTTATTGCTTTTATAACAGAAGCAATGTTTAAGATAAAAAGAATATATTTGGTTTTAGAATTGTGTCGTGTTTCTATTTTTTCTTTCCACAATTCTTATTAATAAGTCCCTTCACTTACTTTTAGAAAAATCATAGTTTAGCAGATACCTCTTAAATAAATTCAATCGTCTTTGTGTAAACTAAGTAAGAAATTAGTTATTAGCGATACTGTTACTTGACCAACAAGCATACCAAATAAATTTTGACATTTTGATGAGTGTCGCGATACGCGGAATTACGTACAAAATTACTATCACAGACTTACCGTAGTCCCCTCGGCCCATAGGTCCTCTCATACCGGGTCCTAACCTTGCACTGCCCTGTCCTGGTGGCCCCCTTTGAGGCATTGCCCCAGCCATCATGCTAAAAAATTGCGAAAATTAACATAATAGGCTAAGCTAAATAGGAAAAAAGGAGGAAAAAATTAGAACCAATTTTTTTTTATTAACGAGCTTAGGAACGCCCACCGTTTAACCTACTAAAAGTCATTTATAACCTCCAAAAAAGCGTTTTTCTTGGATAACTCCTAAACAGTAACAGTGGCGTATCAAAAAGTTTTGGTACATTTTGAAATTTTCTAGTTAAGAAAATCTGACTACGCCACTGGAAAAATTTAATTTTCTGATATAATTTAGGTCATTATTCTTAGATCAACCCTGCCAAGTTTGGTACTCGTAGGTTGAGAAATCTTGATGAAAATGCTAAAAAGAAAGATGCATGAAATTGTTCCAATTGGCATCATTTTTGCTTGGGTTTTAAGTGGTTTAAGCTACACTTTCACCAATTACTTATTGATAAAGAATTAGATTTGCAACATTTTTCCCATTTCTCACTTTTGACAGTCTGTGACGGTTTCGGAGTTATCCAAGAAAAACATTTTTTTGGAGATTAGAAATAACAGTTCCCGAGGAGGTAGGAATGGGGACTTTCATTATGAAATTAACTCTGTGTTTCGGACTTTCATTGTCTATATTTTATTTATACACGACGTTTCGATTAGTACAATCTCTGATCGTCTTCAGGTGCAAACTACAATCTATTCCTAAGGCTACGTACTTATATACTATGGGAAATCACTCAACCGTGAAGTTTAAGAAGTTGGCTCCGCCCAAGGAGGGGCTTCTAAATATTTGGAATTTCAACACTTGGTTTACTGAAAACACCCTGATTTTGCCCAATAAAGGCAGCTTCAAGGAATTTTCGTTTCTTCCAGTGTGACTTCTTGTGCAAAGCCTTTGCTTCTGTCCACTTCATTCGGTGTTGTTTTGACCATGCGTGTTCGGCAATTCCTGATTTCGTTGTTTCACCTCTTTGGGTATTCGTCTGATGTTCTTTAAGCCTAACAGATAGTGGTGTTTTTGTTTCACCTATGTATGATTCACCACACCCGCAAGGAACTTGGTGTTCTCTGGTTTTGTTTTACTAAGAAGGATTCGAATTGTATTATTAGATTTAAAAGCTGTTTTAATATTAAAGTTGTTCGCTACTCTTCGAATTTTCTCTGATACTCCTTTAATGTATGGAATTGTAAGGAATGCATTTACCTGGTTTTGGTCTTGTAATATCTGTCCTGTTTGCTGAAATTTAGAAATAGTATCTGTTATAAGTTTAAGGCTGTAACCATTCTGCTGCAGATCCTTCTTAATGTTTCTTATTTCGATTTCCAAGTCATGAGAATTATTACAAATTTGAATGGCTCTATTATACAAAGTTCTTATTATGCCTCGTTTGGTTGTAGCAGAATGATTTGAACCTTGATTTAAATATTGTCCTGTGTGAGTGGGTTTACGATAGACTGTTGTTCTGATGTCGCTTTCTACTCGTTACGTCAAGAAAAGGAATTTGAAAATTATCGGGACTATTGGAGTCTATACACCAATGTCCCGATAAAGGAATCGCTAGATATTATTAGACAGAGACTGGTTGATGAAGAATCCCTTCGTGAACGTACAGGCCTCCGCTGGAGGGAGTGATGGAGTTGTTGGAATGCTGTCTACATAACTTCTTTTTTCAGGTGAGATAGGTTTTATGCTCAGAATGACGTCTGTCAATGGGTTCATCGCTTTCGCCGGTGGTGGCCAATATTTACATGGAATGGTTCGAGTCACATGCGGTTGATACCGCAACATATAAAACTAAGCTCTGGCTAAGATATGTTGATGATATTTTTATTGTCTGGACCGGGAATGACCAACAACTTTCAGAATTTTTGCACCACCTAAATAACATAAGACCCACCATTAAATTCACAATGGAGTTGGAGCAAAATTTTCAAATTCCTTTTCTTGACGTAACGAGTAGAAAGCGACAGAACAACAGTCTATCGTAAACCCACTCACACAGGTCAATATTTAAATCAAGGTTCAAATCATTCTGCTACAACCAAACGAGGCATAATAAGAACTTTGTATAATAGAGCCATTCAAATTTGTAACAATTCTCATGACTTGGAAATCGAAATAAGAAACATTAAGAAGGATCTGCAGCAGAATAATTATAGCCTTAAACTTATAACAGATACTATTTCTAAATTTCAGCAAACAGGACAGATATTACAAGACCAAAACCAGGCAAATGCATTTCTTACAATTCCATACATTAAAGGAGTATCAGAGAAAATTCGAAGCGTAGCGAACAACATTAATATTAAAAGAGCTTTTAAATCTAATAATGCAATTCGAAGCCTTCTTAGTAAAACAAAACCAGAGAACAAACAAAATAAGGAATGCATTTATTTACCAAGTTCCTTGTAAGTGTGGTGAATCATACATAGGTGAAACAAAAAGACCACTATCTGTTAGGCTTAAAGAACATCAGACGAATACCCAAAGAGGTGAAACAACGAAATCAGGAATCGACGAACACGCATGTTCAAAACAACACCGAATGAAGTGGACAGAAGCAAAGGTTTTGCACAAGGAGTCACACTGGATTAAACGAAAATTCCTTGAAGCTGCCTTTATTGGGCAGAATCAGGGTGTTTTCAGTAAACCAAGTGTTGAAATTCCAAATATTTGGAAGCCCCTCCTTGGGCGGAGCCAACTTCTTAAACTTCACGGTTGAGTGATTTCACATAGTATATAAGTACGTAGCCTTAGGAATAGATTGTAGTTTGCACCTGAAGACGATGAGAGATTGTACTGATCGTTGTGTATAAATAAAATATAGACAATGGAAGTCCGAAACACAGAGTTAATTTCAAATTCATCATTGTCTCAAACAGTCAGAAACAGACTTTTATTATGTTTGAGTCGTTTTAGATTGAGTCCGGTGAAGGCGAGTGCTTCTCTTTATCATCAAAAGCGTATTATTTTCAATGCGACCAGTATTGATAAATGATCGAGCCTCGAATAATTTGCGCTTTATATTTTGTGTTGATTCGTTTTCACAAGAAACGTCAAGATGAAAATTTAGAAACACAAATAACAAAACTTGACTTAAAAAAATAAATAGTTCCTCAGTATACCAAAATAACACTTAATGCAAAAAACAACTGTTTAAATATAATTTTTTTAAATATAAAATAGTTTTTCTCAATTTCTGAAAAAAACGTGTTTTTTGAGTTGTGACACTATTGTAGCAAGAGTGCCGAATGTCAAAAATGCTGAAAATACAACATTCGAAAATAAATCACCAAAAAACTAAATGAATATTCCCGATAATATTTCTTGGGGAAGATTATAAAACAGTTTAGTGTGAGGTATCTGTTACTCGATACTTTTAAAATAACAACATATTTCTACGCAGCCTGATAAATAGGTGTCCTTCATGGGGAAGGTTCAAGTCAGTACTGGGGCGTGGTTATATTAATGCCACAGAAAACCAGTACCAACAAGACATTTTGTTTTACCATCTAAAAACAGGTTAAGTTTGTCAGTTTCTAAATCAATAGACTGGATGAACTTACCCCCCTCTAATTTGCATCATCTGCATCATTCGTCGTTCCCTCGCCCTCAGTATTTCCTCTTTTTTCTTTTTGTCTGATGGCGGTTTCGCTAGCGACACCTCTATATTTGAGCCCCCAAATTCTTTGCCGTCCAAAGCTTCCATGGCCTATAAATTAATTTACTATTTACTCTATACAAAACTTCGATACTATCCTAGATATTCATTAATCGATCCGGAAAACTTTTAAGGAATAAAAAAATAATATGGAGAGGGCATTTTTTTATGGACTTTCTTAAATATTGAATATGTTTTAGAAATTATAATTTTAAACCTGATGTCCAAATATTATGGTCGCAGGACATATAGTTTACTTTAATAATGCTAGTCACCAGTCGAAACATTTGAATATATTGTTAAAATTTACTATGTAGCGTAATTTCAAGAAAAAAATTCGTTTAAAAATAGTAATTTTAAACGATTAAAGCAAAAGGTTTAGAATTTTAGTATCTAAACGGGGTTTAGAGTCTCCAGGTCAAAAAAAATTTCCATTACTTTTCCAGGTTCTCTCCATGACCAAAATTTACTTTTGGATAAATTATGCGCACCCATCCAATGTTTTTTCATTTGGTACGCATGTAAGGCGTATATTTAAGCTAATAATAGACACTTAAAGTAAATATTTTAATGCATCGGTATCGCTATAGTTAACGGGTGCAAAACAAAGCTAAAAGACACTACATTTCTCACTTGTTTACGGCATATTTCGAACGAGGCCTGCTTTTATGGTGGACGCCAGGCCTGAACCAAGTGAAAAATGTAGTGTCTTTTGGCTTGGTTTTGAACGCGTTAAGTATACCGATGCCATAAAGGTATAACTTAAATAGAGACATTATGTTTACCACACTTGCGATCAGACATAAGGTATGATCCAATTTTTTGATGAGCGTACTGACGTCATTTTTTTGGATCTCTATGTGATACATTGTTTTAGACAGCGACAATAAATATGTAAAAAAAGTTAATTCGTTGATTGTTTCAACTGTTACTTCAAATTGACAACATCAAATTATTTTACATGCGAACTGTTGACAACAAAGAAATACAGTTTCAGCGGCAATAATGACGTTAGTCAGCTCATCAAAAAATTGGACTATAAACAATTTGCCGACGATGCTAGATTGCGATAAAAGTTGTATCTCTACACGTAAGGTTTCTACAAACATATTATTTTTATAACTTTTTTATCATTGACCTGCAATTATGCAAATTGTCCGGTTTGTTTTTTAAAACATGGAGGAACACCTTATTTTTAGTCAAATATATAGAGAAATTTATATATTTGCTGCATTTCAATTTCTTTGAATGTTCACAATTTTAAATCAATAAAGAATTTATAATGTGCAGGGACATGTTATGGTACTTGAAATATACCTTATTTTTTTTGATCGAAATATCAGATAAAATACCTGATATTTTGGCTGAAAGAATAATTCTTTTTATTTCCCAATATATATCGAGAATAAAACCTACAACAATGTGACAACCTCGCATTTGTGGCGGGTCAGCCATATAACCGTTTGTACGCTGCTCCATTCATAATGTCTCGACGGCGGCGTTATAGCTTTAGCATAATCGAGATTTTGGTATATTTTACAGATTAATGGACAGTTTTTAATATTTTTTTAATAGATTTTTAAGTGTTTGTGGCAAAAGTGATAGGACAAAGTGCGTAGTGTGACGAAAACTGGAGATTGCATGTGAAAACCAAATATTTCACAGGTTAGTTATTAAATGTTTTTCCGACGCGATCTTGTCATACGCCGCCATAGGCGTGCAGCTACTGTTGCAGTAAATACAAAATGCAATTAATAAATATAGGAAAGAAATAAGTTTTTTTAATTACACTATATTCGGTATAATGAACCAACTCGAGCTGCGACATTTTTAAAGTCCTATACGAGTAGCAAAAAAATGTAAGAGTTACGTATGCCTGCGTATGATATTTATTTATAACTACATTCACAGTTTTGATACTATCTGTAGTCAGCTTATTTTTTTCTGCCGAGATTTGTTGTATTTTTTCTATTTCTGTATTTTTTCGGCCCAGGTTTGTTTATAAATACTACCAGCGTTCCCAGTATGAATATAAATTTTTAAAACATTATATCAGACACAGGATAAAGAATGTATGTTTGTTACAACTTTTTATTTATAATATTTACATAGGTAGATACTCCACACAGATTTTTTTTTTTGCATTTATTAAAAATGTAAAAATACTTTTGTACGTATTAAATAAAAATTATAGTAGAGTGTATAAATTCCATTTATTTTTGAACAACGAAAAACCATCAAAACAAAAAAGAAGTTAAAAAAACCACCAAATCAGTTACTTCAACCGAAAAGAAACCAAAAAAACAAAAGATCAAAAGATCTTGGGTGGAAATAATGAAAATTCAAACTTGAATCCTGAACTGAACATCCCACTAGGAACACACAAAGGACCAAAGCTCTAGGTAACCAGCGCATAATATAGGTATCTTTCTATTTGAAAATACCACTACTTTTAATCAAATTTGCTTATTTTTTCCACATTGGTTTTTTGGTAATTTGCCTAAACAGTGCGGAAAGTGATACTTCTCTGCACGCTATGGCCGTTAAGAGCGAAAAAGGCACTTTTGACACGTTTTTAGTACAATAATTTTCTACTTGCATAAAAAGCTTCTTCCTAAGGTTATATATATTTGGTATTTTTGAAATTAAAACCAAAACATAATTTTGTTTCATCATCTAAAAACTCCAATTGGACTTAAAATTCACGGCGTGTTAAAAAAATACTTTTACCTATGCTAATTTTTTAATAAAGTTTTGCAGGTCAGTTGACATTAAATAGGTAAAAAAAACATTTTGCGTGTGAAAAAGTCTACTTTTACATATAAATTTTAATGTGGAAAGTTCAACTTCCCACACGCCGTGCGTAAAGCGTTTTGAGTTGAGTAACTCTTGCGGAAGTGCCTTCCCGTGCGTAAAAGTATAACTTTCCGCACTAGTTAGGTAACTATCTGGAAAACATTTAAAAAAATTAATATTTTCTATGTTATTTCTTTACATAAATATTTTCAGAATGACAAATATAATACCTCTTCACACCTCGGTATCAATTATTAAGTAAAAAAAAATTAAAGATTGTATTAAGATTGTACTTTTAAATATTTAACAAATCTGAAAATAAAGACCAAACATTTTTACATTTATAAATAAGGAGCTGCTTCTGGCTGCTGGTAAACGTGACGTGGTATTGCCTGCGCCAGTGTTGCCAATGGAAGATAAAATAGTTTTCCCTAAGTCTAACGACTGATCGCGTTTCAAAGTGATTTATGAATGACTTGATGGGTCTATTTTAGTTGGATGTCTTTGACCGATACCAATATTTACTTTAAGTGTCTAGTAAAAGGTATTATATAGCACAACGTCGCTTTTCAACAGTTCCTTCTACTGGTTATGCGCAAGCAAAGAGTTTCTGCTAAAAACGGTGTTCACATCAGCTCCGGGTGCTCTTAAACGTGTCTATTGGTTGAAACCTTCTCTCAAAAAAAATGATCGACCTCCTACGACACCAAAAATCGGATACCTGTAGATTTTAAAGAAGCATTTTAGTCCTCAAAGCGCAAAAAAGTATCTCCTACCTTTACGGCATCGTTCCTATCATCAAAATGTATAAAAGCGTAATCCTTAATTTTCTTAACACGTTCTACTTTTCCAAATTCGTCGAATACTTCTTTTAGCTTGTCCTCCGTGATGTCTTGCGTGAGGTTCCGTACGTAAAGCACCTTTACTTTTGACATGGTCGACTCATCCGGTTCTTCTTGGGGGTCGGCCCAGTCGACTATTATGTCGCAGCCCCATACCTGTCAATAATGACACAAAAATGTTTGGCAAAGGCATAAAGATGAATACATGGGGTTTTATCAATTGTTTTATTTTATGTTACTCTTCTAGTTGAATCAAGTCATTTTCTTGGGGCATATTTTAGCAGCATATTTAAGAAAAAAAAATATACATTTGTTAAGACATATATTTTTCGAAAGCTAGTAGTTGCCCTTTTAGATAAAAGAAAAAATTAAAACATTTTAGGTAGGTCCTAGCAAAAAACACCTTAGAATGTAATTTTTATGATTATTAGTCTATTTGCTTAGAAGTCTACGTGTTTTTTGCGTGTTAATGCAAATTTGATGTTATTGGACATCTGTCAAACCTAATGCAAGATGGCAGCTCAAACATGGAAAACAGGACAATTTTGGAAAACTCACCACTTTATCATTTGTCAACTGATTTTTTTAAAACTAATTTTATGTTGTTTGAATCATAATGCACCTTTAGTAAAACCATCAATAATTTGGATTTTTGATGTTTCTGTCTCAGAAAAAAATATATCCTGCAAAATCATGCTTTTAACGTGTTTTTTGCTTTTTGCAGAGTAATTGTCGATTCTTCAAAAAAAATCACACGATAGAAAAAAGACGTGTATTAATTAAGAGGTACCATTTTATGCTCAATAAACTGCAAAAATCGTGGGCATATAGTAAAAATGTTTATATGTTGTGTAAATCGAAAAATCACCTATTCCAATATTCTGGAAAAAACGACATGAAATTTTACGCAACTAATATTTTAATAAAAAGAAAAACATTTCGTATCCATATGATTTGGTTAGAAGCCGAAAACTAAAATTTTTTTAAAATATTCAATGTACAGGCTGATCATTTATAAAGTTTCCCTTGCAAAAAGTTTTTTTCTGTTGGACTTGGGAAGATAACTCAAAAAGCAATTAATAAGGGAAAAATATTCCTGCATTTTAAGGCAAGGCACTGCTATCAAATTTAAAATTTATATTTTACGAACCATACGAAAATGATGTCCTTTTTTAAATTTGACTCACTAATTCTTGTTTGGAAATATCTTCCAAGCTGCTCTATCTTAAATAGCTAAAAAAAAGTGTGTGCCTGTCTTTTCAATGTCAAAATATTTTAGATTTCGACAGTTTATGTCAGACAATTACGGCGTTGGCAAAGGATTAAGGTGACCGGACTTAGTAGTAGTAGAGAAGGGCCGGCACGAAGCCTGGCAAGTAGGCCTCCCTGGGCCCTTTCTGCCATACTCTCGTTCCCCGGCACCCCCATATGTCCCGGTACCCACATAAGTGTCACTTGTTTGCCCTCTCCCAAGGATTCTAGTGCATCCGCACATTCCTCCACCAGGGTGTTGTTGAACTTGGGCGCCCTTAGTGCCTTTAGGGCCGATTGGCTCCGTACCGTTCTTTATTTCCTCCATGGTTGCAGCCATTATTATGGCATACACCTCTGCCTGAAAGACTGTGGCTTGCTCTACGAGCGGGTAGCTCTTTCGAACCTCTTGGTCTTCCTCGTAAACCCCCGATCCTGTGGTTTGCTTCTCCGACAGTTTGGACCCGTCGGTGTAGCAAATCACGGCGTTCTCCTCGAACTGTTCGCGGAGGTTTTCACTCTGCCATAGTTCCCTGTCTGGGACGACTACTTTGTACCTCTTGTTGAATCTCCAGGGGTTTTTTGGTCTTTGTGTTTTGATCGCTGCCATTGGAATTTCTCTCTCGGCAATCCTAAGATGCCCTGCAGCTTCCCCTCTTCCTCTCCATTGACCTGTATCTCTCAGCCGGAGGTGGATCGCCATCGCTTCTTTTCTGATCCAGATCGGAAGCGGCGGCAGTCCCAGAATGGTTTCGAGTGCCTGTATAGGTGTCGTTCTCATAGCGCCGGTTATCCCTCTGCATATGGTTCCCTCTAGGCTCCTCAGCTTGAGGGTAGTAGTGACCTTATCCACTCCTGGTCACCAGACTATGGATCCGTACTGGATCCTTGGTCTTAGTACTGCCGTGTACATCCAGTGGAGGTTTCTGGGGCTCAAACCCCAGGTGCGGCCAACCACTCGACGCAGTTGCCACATCGTTGCCTGCATCTTATTGGTCAATTTTGCAACGTGTGGCGACTTAAGTGCAGTTAACTAATAGTAAAATTTGGTCGATGATAAAAAGCAATATATATATTACAAACTATTAAAGATACAACAGCGTCAAAGATATTTCCAAAAATAATTTAGTCATGACCTTTCGAAAATATACAAGGGGTTTAATTTTAAAAACAAAACGATCATCTACGTATATTTCGTAATATATAAATGTTAAACTGCACAGCAGTGCCTTAAAATGTAAGATCATTCTCCTCTTATTGACTGCTTTTTAAATTATCCAGACACAAAAAACTTTTCCCAGGGGAACCATTTATAAAGTTCCACTAAAGAAAACTTTTTTATTATTTGTGGCAAAAAGATAAATGAAAAAGTGAATTACTAAAGAAATTATGTAGATTTCTATTACGTTTAATTTTTTTTTAAATGATACCTTGCATGCAGGATGGCCAATAGGTCCTTTTTTTAATGGAACACCACACACAACACAATATACCATAAGTTATCTTTGTCTAGAACGGTCATTGAAAAATTCGCAAAAACGTTGCCATAAAAGTAAAAGTAAAGAAACCTAAATTATTATTCCTTCGCTAACACATTGCCTTTAGAACAAATTATTTTTGATTTTACCCGAGAACAAATAATTTTTTCCAAGTGAAACTTTATAAACGGTCACCCTCTACAGATTTTGAGTGTTCAAATGGCAAAAAATGACTTTATAACAAAAACTTAATGTTAATATAAGTCAAAAGTTTTAAATCAGCGTCAGAGTATTTTTTTTATTAAAAAATTTTTTTATTAAAAAGAGAGACTAGGACATTTTGTTAAAAGGATAAGGGAAAATAAGTCAATAAAAACGTCCATAAGCCTGACCATATTACCTTTATTCGTCCAGTTCCCAATCTTCTTTTGGCTAGTGATGCAGCTTTGTGTGATTCGTATTCCAAAAAACAAAATCCTCGATTCTTTTTCTTGTCGTCGGGTGAACTGTAGATGATTACTTCGACCAGACCGGCTATTTTTAGAAGACATAAAAATGTAATTTCTTTTTTACAAGAAAAGCAGTAATTGTGTGTACAATTTTCCATATAAAAATACCATGTCCTTTGGAAGGGCTGAGAATCTCAAAGTCCACTGTTAATAAATTCGCGAAAATTCATTTGAATTTCGATCACGATTCGATAAGAAGCTTAGCATATTATGTTAACAGTGAAGTTTGGTAAACCCCGCCCCCCAGCTTGTAGCGGCCCTGTCCTACCCATTGCTCAGAAGCGCAATAAAAAATTGGACTTTAAAAATAGTAAATAAAATTACCAAGGTACCTATTAATTTATTTGGTACCTATCTACATAAAATAGGTTATAATAGGTTAAAAAAATGAAAATATTTTAATGAGTTATGGGACTGATCGTGTAAGTTAAAAATAATAAGATAAGTGTTTAAAGTTTTTAAATTTCCAAGAGTTATCTTTTGAAAATGCTTTTTCTTGTTTTGGCACCCCCAATCGCCCACTAAAATATTGACATTTTTTGCACCCTGTATAAAATATATATGTATGTATTTTAAAATAAGGACTATTTTCCAACTTTAGTGTACAAGTCGGTTTCAGAAATAAGTTGTGTATTTGCCAAGCAAACTATTTTTTTAAGCAGTTATATTTATTACAAATCCAAAAATTGTAGGGAAACTCTACATCAGATTTTCATAGATCGGGCGAGAGTAACTGGTCTACACTGTCCTTTAGGATGAAAAAATTCACGTAAAAATCACAAAAACTTAATGCCTTTTTGTATTAAGAACCCTTTCATAAACTTTTTGCACGCTGCTTAAGTCTTCACAAAACTACAACAATACAAAAAGTGTCCTCATCGCAAACGTAATCGGTTTCACTTCAAAAGAAACACCTGGTATAAACTAAGTAATAAAATAAACTCACACGACGTCGCTTTCGTCAAGAAAACAAAACAATGAATCAATCGCAAAAGAATCACTAACCTTAAAACTTTGGCGCGTTTTAAAAATACTTTCGAGATGATCTGACAATCCTGCTACACCGATTTTGGCCTAAACTTTTTTGGACAAAAAACAAGAAAATGGAGGCTTTCGTCGAATTTTTTAAAGATTGTTTAGTAGTTTATCTATGACTACGTAATTTTATATTATTTAATTGATTACCTAATGTGTTTAGTAAATTTTAGTCACAAAAAATAAATGGCCACCTTTTTATTTCATTAACAATAAAAGTTATGTCATTAAAAAGGGCACTTTACCGAGTAATCTAGAGCGAAATATTTCTGCGAGGGCCACTTTACTGACAAAGTAGCACAAATTAGCACAAAATAGCAAATAGAAATAAAGATATAAAAATATATATTTTTTAAAGCAGTATCTCGGTTGTAAGTAATACTAAAATCACCCAAGAATAATATAGAACGCATCTTTAGTGTTTTTTTTTCAAGAAAAATAAGAAAAAAATTGTTATCAATAATGGCTGCCCAAGCTTGCAACTCCAAAATGGCCGAATTTGGGCTGGTATAGTACTTTTACCAATTTATCACCTATTTGGACAAGCACACCGATTTGCAGCCATAATTGTATCCAAATCTAACTAGCCAACGTTAAACTACGTAATATGTGCAAACGT
This sequence comes from Oxystoma pomonae, assembly GCA_963921995.1. Taxonomy (NCBI): domain Eukaryota; kingdom Metazoa; phylum Arthropoda; class Insecta; order Coleoptera; family Brentidae; genus Oxystoma; species Oxystoma pomonae. Next base: position 37,358,009 of record OY998172.1, read on the forward strand.
TCAAAATCCGCTACCATTCTTCGTTGGCCATGTAACCAAAACCAACTTGAAAGAAGAATGACAGTTCAGCTGAACATAACCTAGAAAAATATGTTTTTTTTCCTTGTTCTTTCCTTAAAAACATAGATTATTTTAAAATTGTATTTATTAAAGCCCTGAATGAGCTCGAACCTGTCTGACAGATATGGGAGAAGGATAACAATTGTTGCTCCAGATAAAGTGGACTGGAAGAAATATAAGTGCGAGCTGATGGTCCATCAGATTTTTGGTTAGCAGCAAGCCAACAAATTGTGCAATTTGATGTCCCAGATGCAAAATTGTAGGTTAAGTATCCTTCTTTTTCTTCGTTCCTTTTTTGGTTGGTATCCAAATAAGGGCCTTGAAATGCGACGTCGATTAAAGTAACAAGGCCGACGATGTTTCGTGGTCGATTTAGGTATAGGCGTTAAAACAGTCGGCTTTGAAACGTAAACTGACGTGAATCCGTCTGGGAAAATATTTGTACAAATTACGTTGCCTATTTTGAAGTTGTTTAAGGTTCGCATATGCGTACCAGAATACGTAAACGTCGCATTTTATTACAAAATACGCTTGTCGTTTGACTTACCAGTAGACAACTTTATTTTGTACCTAATACGACGTCACTTTATGACAGATTAGGTTGGAAGACGGATAAATGCTACTTGGGAATATATACTACGTTTTAATGTCGAGCTGAAAACGTTTTCAATACGATTCACTTTCAAACCTTCCATGAAAACGCGGCGATTCGAACTTTTCTTTCGTTGGCCTTGCTCAAGTTCAATACCGCTGACTGATGACACCAATATTAAGGTGTTAGCACCTCCAGTATTTCTGCAAAAAGTAGATACAGTATTTTCCCGAGTTTATACAGACTTAATTGACGTCAACCGTCAGCGAGAATTTTCGATCTGACCTTTGGGAATTTTGTTTCTCCCTAAAAAGATAGTTGGTCACAGTTGGGCAAGTGCCGCATAGTTTTCTTTAATTTGACTTTTATCATGTGTGCTGATAATATTTTGCACACTTTTTTACCTATAATTTCAGGGATAAAAACATTTTCACCCGTGTCTAGCCAAAAATAACGATACGTTTTGTTATGTTAGTGTCAAAAAGTGCAAACAATGAAAATAAAATGAATGCGTGTCAAACTAGGTTTACTGGTGGCACAATTTTAAGGTATTTTTAAATACTTTTATTTTAACGAGTCTTCCATGGCCAAAATGTCTGTCAGAAAACACCTATATTATTATTGTGATGTAAACTTACTGATTTTAAAAAAACAAATAAAGAAATAAAATTGGCAAAAACTAACCACAAAATGCATCAGGCAAATGTCAAAAAGCCTTTGACACAGTGGATGTAGAGTTACTACTCAAAAAGTGTTATAAACTGGGTTTTCGTGGTTTGTGCTTTAAGCTATTGAAAACATACTCAACAGACAGAGAATCTAGATGTAAATGGACAAAGTTTAAGGTTGGGTTTGCTCAAGGGTCGGTTTTGGGAACAATAAAATTAATATATGTACAATGTTTAAAATTTTGTGTTTTGCTAAAATCAAAATACTTTATCTTTGTTGATGATATAGTGCTAGTCAGGACCCAATCTTAAGGAACTAGAAAAAAAAAATTGGTGCTAAAAAGCATGGATAGCCCACCATACAATTAATTATTTTATGTTGAAAGGAAATGAAAATATCTCGAGAACTGTAGCTTTGAAAGATTTGAACCTTATAACAAAATTTTTGGGTAATGTTTACAAAAACCAAAATCTGAAAACTTCATATCAATAGCTGCTTTACTTCTAAAGTTATGATTTTTTTGTATATTTTAACGTTTTTTCAAATAACTCGGAAACTAAAGCTCCCACGAATTTGGCCTTTGTAGTCAATATTCATGGAAACTTAAATGTGAAAACCGTATATCGCTACTTGCTTTTGTTCCAAAGTTACAATTTTTTAAAATATTTTATCCCCCTTTTACCCCCTTCAACCCCCCACCAACGTACTCAAAAGTTAATCAGTTCATGGTCAGCCGATGGAGGATTTTTGTACCAAACTTCGTTAAAATCGATTAACGCGTTCTTGAATTATCATGTATACAGACAGACAACATACAACTTTTTTTTTCGTCGATTAGTACCTTAGTAACTAATTTTTGATAAAATTAAGAAAAGTCAAAATTTCACGATTTTAATATTCCCTCATACCATATTGATATGGTGGACTAAAAATAATGACTTAGACTTATACTGCAAATGGTTAACATGGTAACATGGAGCGGTCATCTAGAAAGCATTAAAACACAACCAACTTTAGGAGCTATTGGAAGATGTCCTAATCTACTTACAAACAAAACAAGGAGATATCTATACAAAAATAGCTTTGTAGAACCCCATTTGAGATACCTTATACCCTGCTGGGGAAACGCACCAAAAAGACAATTGGAAAAAATTGAAAGGTTGCAAAACTAATCTATTAAAACAATCTTCCAAATTAATTATCTTAGACCAACTAGTGAAGTTTACAAAAAACAAAAATCCTTAACATAAAAAAATTAACTAAAGCTGAACAGGTGACTTATGTATCTTATACAAAATAAAATGATAAAAACAAATATAAAACCGAAACAAACAAAAACAGTGAACAACACATTTATAATACCAGAATTAAAACAACATTATAAATAAATTTTCCAGAACAAAAATAACACAAGACTCTCCAATATGTACAGACTTATAAAAAAACTCAAAAACTCTTATATGAAGGAAGAAGTTAAAAATAAGAAGAAGTCAAAAATAAGAATTTTGTGGGTGATCCATTAAAAGTCTCCCCCCCCCCACAAAAAAAAGCAAAAAGTGGCTAAATGAACTATTTTTTAAAGTTTCCTCAACTCATATAGTGTGTAACAAAAAAACATGTATTCTTTACATAAGACCCCATAAATTTTGGTATTTATAAATTCTCCCAAAAATCTAAATTTCAAAAATACTACACACTACGATCTTATCTTTTACGGTTTTCGAGATATTGGCGTTTAAAATTTAAAAAGATCAATTTTTGAACAAAGCCAGTAGGCTATAAAACATACTGGTTTAGATCAGAGTATAGTGAAAAAAATGTAAGTACAGTATCCACTGCCCTCCTGGTTATTAATATTCTGCATTTCACAGCCAACTACTTGCGTATTGTTTATTAGTATTTGCTATTAACATAAATTAACATTTTAAATGCGAATATCTTGAAAACCGTAAAAGATAAAATAGTAGTATGTAGTATTTTTGAAAATAATTTTTTTGGATAATTCAAAAATGCCAAAATATATAGGGTGTCTCACCCTGTATATGACTTATGAGAAATTTTAAATAAACTATCAAAGAAAACTTTTAAAAAATAGTTCTTGTAGCCAGTTTTTGTTTGAACATTCTATCACGCTTAGTTTAGTTTCTAGATGGGAGGGGGGATACTTATAATGGATCGCCCTGTACCAGTAAAATTATTATTGTTTAAGTAAACGGTTTTTAAAACGCGTTCAATTTGTTTCATGAAAACAGAAAAGAGAATCGTATTGAAAACGCGTTCACTTCCAAATGAAAACGTAGTAATAACATACCAACATTTCAAACAACAACGGATTTGCTCAACAGGGTTAATTAAAAGGGTTCCTAACTTAAAAGTTCAATTGGTTTTGGGTCACAAACTATTTTCTTGAAAGGACAGTGTAGTATAATTCTTTCCTTTTTATGACCTTTGATTATATAACCCGAAAAGATAAGCATTCTAACGCTAAGAAACGTACCACATGAGGTGATGGTATGCTGATTATCACAGCCTAAAGGCAGAAAACAATGTGTGTCATTTATTAGCATTAGAATTCCTATCTTTGACGGGTATATAATCAATTTTATTTTATTTTAATTTTCCGGTGACAGTAAGAACTTACGTGCATGTTTGGAGAACTCTTCCAAGAGTTCCTCCTGTTCCCGGTTCTTCGGTATATAGCCCACGAACAACCGGTGGTTGTTATACGATATGGTAACGCCAATCTTTTTGCCCTTCCGTATTTCGTAATCATTCAGCTGCAATTGAACAGTAGTGGTAGGGTGTGTAGTAGCCGATTTTGTGCCTTCGGGCATACAGGTGGGACAGGTAGGCTAGCAGGGCGGACGGGGAAGGGATGGGAAAGGGGCTGTTTTTTAGTATTTTGTTGTTGAACCTGGCAGCCGGCCGCCACTAGCAATTTTTTAGTCGCAGGCAAGCAGTTTTTAAGGTGGTTTATTGTCAAAAAACGTTTCCCATTTTCCACACTTTCCCACAATACTGATGTTTTGCAAACTACGGGAATTCAATAATTATACAAGTGATGAAAAAAGAACAAATTTTGACAAGTGGTTAAAAAATTTGTAGCAAAATGGTGAGGAGGATATCTGATCTAGGAAAAATGTTTATCTTAAGCTAGGAACACAGGATGCAACTTTTCCATGCATCAAATTTACTTTTCAAAAGATAAAAAAAGACGCAAGCAGATTGTGTCTCCTTTTAACCTGTTATTAGAAAATTTGATGCATGAAAAAGATGAATCGTGTGTTCCTAGCTTTAAACGCAAGTGCTTTCTTCGACCGAAACAAAGATCTTCTAAAAAGCCTAGGGAAAAAGACGCATGAACTAACTCCAGAGACTTTGGGAATGTCAACAAAAACTGTATTAAGAACAATAAAAAAGCAGACTCTTTCCGATTCTGAATTCAAAGCAACCCTTTCAGAAAAGATTGCAGCAATCAACACCAAAGTGACTCATTTTTTTAAAAGTACTTTAAGAGAAATAGTTTACAAGATGTACAATGAGAAAAAGCATGTCTCCATGAAAACAATCCACGAAAAATTTTTTGAAGAAAAAAAAATAGGATTGAAGTTTTAAAAACTAGCAATAGAAAGTTTGAGATGATGGTTTTGTGGAAAATGCAGGGTTAGTTTTTAAAAGTAATCGTAAAACTGGACACTACCATGATAATATGAACTCTGAAAATTTTGAAAAATGTTTTAAAACTAAATTACTACCGAATTTAGAAGAACCAATTTTAATTTCATGGATAATGCTACTTGTCAGTTACGATTGGTAGAACCATCTCCGTTTTAGTTGGTCTAAAACAAAAATGTTGGAGTGGGCCAAAGCTCAAGACATCAATGTTCAGGAGGGACTTATGAAATATCCCAGACTACCTAAAAAAGCATATACTACTTGGATCGGTATGCAGAAGAAAAGGGACACAAAGTCTTGCGTTTAACTCCTTATCAGTGCTGGTACAGCGGCATCGAATTGGCTTGGTCAGAAAGCAAAAGGGAGTATGATAAAGAACGGGTTAAAACTGATAGATCTTGAAAGGCTGTCATTCAAACATGGAATGAATCGCTACAAAAAGTGAAGAAAACCCATTGGAAAAACGAAAAAGCTATTGATGCGTCTAAAATCGATCCTTATAATAACAGACGAGGGCAGCTCGTCGGATGAGGATCTTTTGGACGATGAAGGAGAAATATGATTTTTTTGCATTATTTTTGGTTTTCAAAGTTGAAATGTTAGCAGCTAATATTTTTTGTGTATTTTTTTTTTGTCTGAAAGGGTTGCTTTGAATTCAGAATCAGAAAGTCTGCTTTTTGATTGTTCTGTTCTGCAGTTTTTGTTGAAATTCTCAAAGTCTCTACAGTTTAATTCATGCGTGTTCTTCTCTAGGCTTTTTAAAAGGTCTCTTTGGGAGAATACAGATCTTTTAATAAAAACTATAAAAGAAATATATTTTTTATGTATTTTAACGTCAATGCAAATTAAAAGTATAAAGAAAAACAATACATAAATTATTAATAAATATAGAATATTTCTTATGCCTATCTAATTTTATCCCAAATTTATTTGGAATCAGTTAAGTATTTTTTAAAAGCTCGAATATGGATGAAAGTAAAAATAACTAAATCTAAAAGTAAAGCTGCAGCTGTTAGATTTGCCGTACCATAAAAAGTAAGACGTTATACGCAAGAAAAATAAACTACGGGTTATATCAATGTTGATGTGCATGGGCAAGAACCATTTCGTTTCAAAATTACAGGCAAATCTTTATTTTTGTTTATCCTTCCTACAGAGAAGAAAGACGTATATGGGTCGCTCAATTTCGAGAAGACCTCCAAAATATCAAACTTAACTGCACTAACAACTAAAGTTGGGCGATGCGAACTGATGTTCCGCGCCCGGCACTCAGTTTTTAAACAATGTATTAAATGGTACCAACTACACATGACTAAAAATATATTTTTTTAATTTTTCAACTAAAAATAATTAGTAAACAATGTAAAATTATATTTGTTTTTTTTTCTTCAAAAATGAATAAAGAATGCACCTGCGTTTTGTAACTAGAGTTACAGTGTGGTCAAATAAAAGAACTAGTCCTATTTCCACGACTATACATATTATTAATTAATAAAACTTGGCCACCCCTGATATGAAAAAATTATAAGTGTGTATCATCACTGCATTAACTTTACAAACATCAGTACCTACTTTTCGACAAAAAAGATGTACTGGCCGGTTCTTCGTTGGGAGGAAAACAGGAAGTTTTTTTTTAAAGAGTTTTGCTATAAGAATATATAACACATATATAGTAAGTTAAAATCATCCCAGTCAATCTTCATTGGGGTCTAAGCTAGGGAAGGACAAAAGTTGAACCGATTTTGACAAATAAACCAACCCTGTCGAACTATTTAGCCTGTGTAGCGCAAGTCGATTAATATTGCCAGTTAAATTTTGAATTTTCTTTACCTGTCAATTTACCAAACTCTTCCAGTATCTCCTCTTTGCCTTTAGACTTTGGTATGTTGCCGACAAATAGACGTAGGTTTGGTACGCTTATGTTAATTTTCAGGGTCTTTCCGGGTTTGATTTCGTGGTTATCCAACTGCGGGGTAAACAAACAAAAACATTGCCAAAACTTTCGAAATTTTGAGGTTGTTAGTTTATTTTGAAAACTGTTTTTGTCTAGCGGGACAAATTGGCAAAATGGTCATAAAATACAACGGGAATTTTAGTTAATTTTAAAAACGGTTTCTTTTTCTTTTAGGTCAAATTCTACTGAAACTAAATTTAAAAAATAAAATTGGTAAACTAGTCAACATTTCTCTTTTAAACAAACGCACCTGATTGGCCGAAATATCATTTCTGGTTAGGTTTCTGTCAGTTTTGGCAGTAATGGCATTAGTGACAAGCGATTTTTCTCTCTTGCCTTATACTAGGGCGCAACTGAGAGCAAAACCGCTTACGAATAATGTCATTACATTAGTGCCAAAAACAGATAAAATAGTAACAGAAAACTGATATTTCGATCAATTAGATGCTTTTGTGTAACTGAAATGCTCCCCGGCAGCATTCCCTTCTCTAGAACAGAAGAGTAAGCGCTCTGAAAAAATCCTCTTTTTCCAAATTCATACTGAAAAATGATCAAGATCTCTCTTTTTTCCATGTGGCTTTTAATTCGCAAGTTTAGTATAACCACTTAGTTTAATTATTGTTTCAATTCTACTTATAATTTAGTTTTGTTGAGCGCGATTTTAATCCAACTTTTTATTGCAAACCATATTTTGCCAATCTAGGTTTAACGAAAGTTTACGAAAAAATATATTTCTATCTATATGAAACAGTTATCAAAGGCAACTAAAACCAGGTCAAAACGGTTAAATTTTGACTTAATTTTGCTTAAAATCTTCACTAGGAGTGTAAACTTTCACAATTGGTTAAGAAAAAAACAAAAAGGGTTAAAAGAGATGCCAAACAAAACTTTGTCCCAATTAACCAAAATGATGTTTTTTTTTTATATATAATGGTGCATTTACAATGAAATTAAAATTGCTAACGGTGAAATATTGACGCTTTAAACATGTTAAATTTTGACACTACCAAAAACCATCACTTCCAATTTCTAAACAAAAAAAAAACAAACCAAAAAATTCCAAGTTAATACTCTCCGACCTCAATTTTGCCCATAGTGAATGTGCAAAGAGGAGAACCTAAAAGAAACTCTTTAAATTCGAACCAGGTACCCTAAAAATGCCAGAAAAAAAGTGCCAAAAATTAAAAATACTTCTACGACCAGACGAGCTTGACCAAAAATGTCCAAATTCAAAACATTAAAACTGCAGGACTGTCTTGGGTTTGTTTAATAAATAATTAAAAAAACTAAAAGGAATAAATCCCTTTTTTTTTAAATCTAGAAACTGAGAAAAATAAAGATAAAAATAAGAGACAAACATTATGTCGACCATGATAATATATATATTTTTTTTGTCATACTTACAGCCAAATTCACAGAAAATCCATTTTAATCTGTCAATTCATTATTATTAACCTTGTAAAATGTAGAACAGAAAAAAATTGTATTAAAAAATTCAAAAAATTTTAAAAAGTGATATCCTGCAGTTTAATTTTATTAATTTTGTCCAGAAATTTTGACATATCTGGTGCTCATCAGCTACCTTCCTTCTACGCCAACAAAAACTGTCAAATGTGTCGTATGTGATTAAAGGGGAGAGAGATAGAGATAATGACAAGTGAGAGTGAGTGACTGAGACAGAGCTACTACTGGGAAGATGATTTAGTGTACGCTCCGTGGTCAGAGCCGCTGCAACAAAACGCACACACTATGAGAAAAATCAATTGTTTTGTCTGGGGCAATGACAACAGCTGACACACATCTATAATAGAACTGCCAATTAAGTTATTAACACATATAGGTAGAGTAGCTTGCTTTTTATACTCAATTTTATTTTTTTAAATCTTAAAACGTTGAGCCCCACGTGCCCACCGGACGGCATTCGAATTTTACACCCTGAGGCTAAATTTTATTGCTTTGTGTATTAAAAAGAAAACCAATCTTCTTAAACTGCCCAACCCAACATTTTCTTTGTTACTTTCTGGGATTATAGAATCATCTGGCATATGCCAATATAATACATGCCAATACATCGGTGGTCACAAGAGTCCAAACCAACGTTGCTCGTGACTACTGGTGAGCATGCGGTCCTGGAACGTGCCCCGTGGGCACATGGGGCTCAACGTGTTAAATGTCGTTAGAGCTTAAGGTGTCAAACATGACGACCAGCAGACATTAGCTAATGGTAATGCCAAATTTGACAGTTAAAATTTTTTGGGCCATTTCAAATCAAATCAACCAAAGATTTGGCAGACCATCTCCCCGATTTCGATAATTTTTGGTACATTTATTGTACCCATAAAAGGAATGAAAAATCCGAAATTTAAATAATTTTTGAAAATGAAAACAAATTACCATTTTGCTTAAACATGTACCTAAAGAAATGAAAATATCTCGATAACTACTTACAGTAGGACAGTGGTTTATAAGCTCATTTTAAAGGTATTTTAAATACCTTTCGAATAATGTATCACATGATGCACTTTTTGTATTAAACAAAATTTGAAATTAAAAAAAAAACTTTTTACTTTCATTTTTGACAAACACCATTTTTTATTGAAAAAAAATATTTACAATTTATTTTCAACATTTCAAGATGGAGACTTTATCAAAATGGGCCTTAAAATACCTATAAAACAAGGCATTACTCGCTTTTGTAAGGTATACAGTTCTTAAGATATTATTCTTTTTGGTTAAAATTGACTTTCTTCACAGGCATTTATCAAAATATGAATATCCTGAGAACCATACATTCTACAAAAGCAAGTGATTGTTTTAAAGGTATTTTAAAGACAATTTTAATGATGTATCACATGAACTCATTTTTTTTTAAATAACATTTCAAAATTTTTAAAATAATTTTTGTTGATGAACTCATCAAGTCTCCATCTGGAAATTTTGTAAATAGTTTGGCGAAATACCCAGAAACAAAATATATTTTAATAAAAAAAAAATACTGTTTTTCAAAAAATTTTAGAGGGTTTTTTTAATTTCAATTTTTTTTAAAGCAAAAGTATATCATATGATAGATCATTCGAAAGGTATTTAAAATACCTTTAAAACGAGCTATAAACCATATACACGTTTGAGCAAATTTGATAGTTTTTGTGATGTTCAAGAATTAATTTAAAAAAAAAACTAATGGTCAAAAAAATTTCAAATTTGGTATTTTTTATTTATTTATATCAAAAATGATCGAAATCGGGCAGATGGCCTGCCAAACCTACCTTTTTTTTTGTCGATTTCATATGAAATGACCCTTTTTCCAAACCCAGATAAATGAGTCAATTGGCCACTATTTCTTCTTTTTTGTCCTCCGTCATCAAAATTTTCAGAAATGACACTCTATTTAACGATAAATTATAAATTACAGCAACACAATAATACTCAAAAGTATTTGCATCTTCTTTTTTAAGAAGCAAGCTGACTCTACTATTGGACTTCAAGCGATCAAATTCTTTTATGACGCGTGGTGCCCAATAAAAACAAAGAATAAATTTCTAGATAGGAAGAAAAATCATATGGACTATAAGAACGACGATAAATGGGTCCCTTTAGCCCCAAAACTGAACCAATTTTGGAAGAAATTTCGACAAAAAATCCAACCCTCAAAACACTTATCAGGTCAAATTGATAGCTCCAAATACACAATTATTACATTTAAAAATTATTCCTAAATTTGTCTAACTAAATTAATAAATTTCGATTATCAATTTGCCCATGCCACTGTGAAAAAACTAAACTAAATTAAATCCAAGATTAAAACTAAATTTTGAAAAAAAAATAACAAACCATAAATACCAAAAATTCAAAAACTATTTGATTGTAAAAATTACCGACCAAAAATACGGGACCACATCTCTCTAAAAACTATTTTTACTCCAAAAACAAATTAAGCACCTCATGCATTTTCAATATTTACCTTTTGAACTGCCTGGTGCGCCGCATCTCTGTTCGTGAAGGTGACAAAGGCGTAGCCTCGATTGGTGCCCGTCATGGGGTCCATCATTAGCCTAAGGTCCCATATGGGACCGCACTGTTCGAAAAGGGGTATAAGTTCGTCTTCGTACATGTCTTTTGGAATTTTTCCACAGAATACTTCACATCCGGAACCCGGCGGGTGACTGTCCCATCCTGGTGGTGGTCCTCCGTATTTTCTTTGTCCTGCAAGGAGGAAAAAGTTATAGATCCTTTTCCTCAGAAAACCAATTAAATCAATGCGAATATTTGTGCATCCTAATTTTAGGGAAGTGGAACTTTTTATCTCCGAAATTTAAAACAGGGATAAAAAGTAAAAATCAATGCGAATATTTAGGGATAAAAAGTGCATCCTAATTTTAGGGAAGTGAAACTTTTTATCCCCGAAATTTAAAACAGGGATAAAAAGTAAGAATCAATAAGAATATTTAGGCATAAAAAGTGCATCCTAATTTTAGGGAAGTGAAACTTTTTATCTCCGAAATTATACCAAAAAATATACCAGAAGGATCTTTTAACAGAACGCCTATGATTTATCAAACCAGGAATTTATCCCGTATTTAGCAAAAATTTTCATAGTAAGAACGATTCACCATAAAAACTGCAATTTGTTAAACCAATTTTTTATCTGAACCTTATTTCTTGAAACCCATTCCGTAACAAATTCGAAATTTATAAGGCCCGTTTTTAATCGAACCATTTTTCTTCAAACTCATTCAATATCAAACTCGTAATTTGTAAACACATTTTTAATAAAACCCGGAATTTGTCAAACCGGTATTTTTCAAAACCGGAATTCGTAAAACCCATTGTTTATCAGAAAATTTTGGCTTGCGCATTCGCCAATAATACATGAACCGGAGGCGTACACGCAGGTGGCGCGTCGTTTCGATCCATTTGTCGTTCTATGTGCGCACACTTGGCTAAAAGTTCACAGGTAGCGTTTTTTTTTGTTTTTTAGTGATAAGTATTTATTCCCAACCAACTGAAGTAATTCATTACAGGGAATAAAAAAAACATTATAAACATTTGGGTACTACATGCATTAAGTAAATATTTATAGATATTATTAAATTAAAATTATATTAATTGTAAAAATGGTAATAAATAAATTGAAAACCGAGAATACAATAATTACATAATTTTAAAAAATGTTTTTTTAAGTCTTTTTTAAATTTAATTTTATGTTCTTATTTTTTATTTCTTCTGGGATTCTATTGTATATAGTAATTCCAACACAATCTACCTGTACAAGTATGCGCGCGTAGCAGCGACAAATGCATCGAAACGCCACCTGTGTGTACGCCTCCGGTTCATGTATTATTGGCGAATGCGCAATCAATTTAGCAAAAATTTTCTGATTTTTACAACTACTGGCTAAAATAGTGCTTTTTTACAAGCGAGGTTTTAAACAACGAGCTCACCAAGTAATTTAAAAAATCAAATAAAAATAGCAAGTTGTAAACACAATTTTTTTAATATCTTCATCAAAAAATTAAAAAAATATATATACAAAAAACTAGAATACAAAAACATTTATTTCGCCATTCTGTACTCCGTTTTCGAATTTTTAACCATATCCTTCTGTTGTCTATTTAAATTTTTGAAATTTTTTGTGATCTATTGGGGGGCGGCCTAACTATGCACCTGTGACCATGTTTAGGTCACCAGACATTTTTTTGACATTTTGCTTTTATCCCTCGACAAATTTTAAAAACTTTTCGCCTCAGGATAAAAAGCGCCACTTGAATTCCTTGGAGAATAATAGTAATTTATTTAAGGGATGTTACACGCGGAGGACGTTAAATCTGTTTTTGACTGAAGTAGATACAGCATTATGTTTCCATTTTAATATTTAAAAAAGTTATAATTTCATAATGAAATTAGTAAAAAATTCTGCAAAATATAAATTGGCAAGTCACTTAAAATAACAACAAATTTTAGAACTTTAAGGCCCGCGTTAAAGTACACTTTTAAGCCCGGTTGTGCATAAAATACTATTACTACCGTCTAAAAATATGAAGCAGTGATCGAAGTGACAACAGTAGTAAAAGTAGAAAATCTCATTTTTGACATTAATTGAATTATTTTCATCTTTGTTTTAAAAGTAACAAAATATACAAATTAAACGCACAGAAGGAAAAAAAAGCATATTTATGTGCCTACCAAACTACAAAACAAATTCAAAAATCAATAATTCGACTTATTAAACTTTAGTAGATTAAGACACAAAATACGATTGACTTTTGCTTTTTGAGTTTTTACTAACAATTATTTTTTCGGCTTTGGGGTGAAAATATTCATAAAAACAGTCCCAGTGGTCGTATTTTTTCATTATCTGGCTTTGAAAGTGTCAGATTCTATAATATTTTGCCCGAATAAAAAAAATGCACCACGCCTGAAATTTTCATTCATCCCTATCGGATCACTTAATAACGCACCGTTATTTAGTGATTGGACTGCAATCGAAAAGAACGCGAAAAGTACGATAAGCTATTTTCAAAGGTATTCTTTACCTACCTGTTGTAACGTCCAATGTGTATCCCGTCCTATCCAGTATTTGTTTGATCTTCTCTTCGTCGGGTCCTTTGACGGGAACGGGAGCCGGTGTTCCCGCCGCTCCTTGTGTGCTCACGCCCGCCCTGCTCTTTTGTCGGTAGGTCTTCATTACGCCGCATAGATAGGCTGATTTGTTAGATACATGTTCTAAAAGAAATTATTAAAAGAGATCATAAATCATGATCAAAGTTTGAAAAACCGTATTTTGAGGATGAGCAAGTTAATATTTACATTTTTAATTTAAACAAATGACATTCAGCCTTAAATGAACTCTGTGTTTCGGACTTCCATTGTCTATATTTTATTGACACACGACGTTTCGATCAGTACAATCTCTGATCGTATTCGGGTGCAAACTACAATCTATTCCTAGGGCTACGTACTTATATACCATGGGATATCACTCAACTTAAATATTTGGAATTTCCACACTTCTGGCCAATAGTGGCAGCTTCAAGGAATTTTCGTTTCTTCCAGTGTGACTCGTTGTGCAAAACCTTTGCTTGTCTACTTTATTCGGTGTTGCTTTGACCATGAATGTTCGGCGAATCCTGATTTCGTTGTTTCACTTCTTTGGGTATTCGTCTGATGTTCCTTAAGCCTAACAGATAGTAGTCTTTTTGTTTCGCTCTTGGATTAAAAAGAGACAAGATACCTGACACTTACGGAGACTTTGATTATATTATTATATGGAACAATGTTTACCTTTCTGTTGTTTACAGTAAAAACACCAGTGGTGTACCTACTTAAATATAAATTTACACATGGATTATATTATTAAAATTTTACTATAATATGAAATATGCAAAATAATTTAAAAAACATGCAAAAAATGATTCTACCAATTTGAGCTTTGGAAGCTTCCTAACAATAAATGTTTGTAGTATAATTTTATACAAAATAAATTTATTACAAAGTTTGTATATGATTTATAGCAATTTCAATTTACAACACAATAAAATTATGCCACACATTAAAACAACGAAACACAGTTCATAGCACCTGGAACATCAAGAAAAAAAAATAATATTACCTACTAGCTAAAAATTATGTTATTGTGTTTGTTAATTTTGTTATTTTTTCTGGTCATTAGTCATAATGCTTAGGGTATATAGAGACATCTAGGACAGACAAAAATATTGAAATATCCATTCGAAGGGAGAGCGCAGATGGCAACGGCGGCAGTATAAATCAACCTTTATATTCTGATAAGAGGTAGAAATTCAATATTGTTACAAACCTGAACACATGTGACTTAACTTTTATTGTTGTTTGCAAGATGGTTTAAGGACTTTACCTACCTTTATTTTATAGTCTTTATAAAAAAAAAACCTTCGAAAATATCTTATTTGCGCATTAACTACTTCATGAAAAGTATGCTTTATTTTATCGTCTTTATAAAGAAAAACCTCGAAAAAAACCTTATAAAAACGTTCGAAAATATCTCATTTGACGCATTGGGTATTGACATCATCAAAAAAAAAAAAACGTGTTTTTTGATATTTTAATCTAAGGATCTACTAATTTAAGTATATTTCATTTTTTTCTGTGTACCTACCGGCATGTACCGCCACTGACTGATTTTACTTGCTCTCCCTTTATTTTCAAAACATTGGACGATTTGTTCCAAAATATCACTTTAAATGCACTGAAATATTCTCCTATGCTTAAAACATCCTGAAATTTTAAAATAAATAAGACGAAAAAGCTTATGTCAATAAAAATATCATCCGACCGTCTGCGCTTTGCCGACTTTCCCCACCTACAAGTCAATCACGATCTAAAGTGGTTGAGACAGAATTCGCTGTCCCTATCGTTCTAACGTCGTTTAAAAGAATAGAAAAATAATCGATATTTCTCACCTTTGTTTTGTTGTGATTTTATTTGTAAATAAACACTGGTTATTATTTGCCAAGGAGTTTTCGTTGGACCAGATATCTTGTCTCTTTTTTAATCTAAGGTTTCGCCTATATATGATTCACCACATTCACAAGAAACTTGATAAATGCATTCCTTATTTTGTTGTTTGTTGTTTATTGTCATGACTTGGAAATCGAAATGAGAAACATTAAGAAGGATCTGCACTTATAACAGACACTATTTCTAAATTTCAGCAAACAGGACAGAGATTGCAAGACCAAAACCAGGCAAATGCATTCCGTACTATTCCATACATTAAAGGAGTATCAGAGAAAATTCGAAGAGTAGTGGACAACTAATAATATAATTCGAAGCCTTCTTAATAAAACAAAACCGGAGAATAAACAAAATAAGGAATGCATTTACCAAGTTCTTTGCGAGTGTGGTGAATCATACATAGGCGAAACAAAAAGACCACTATCTGTTAGGCTTAAGGATTATCAGACGAATACCCAGAGGTGAAACAACGAAATCAGCAATCGCCAAACATTCATGGTCAAAGCAACACCGAATAAATTGGACAGAAGCAAATGTTTTGCACAAGGAGTCACACTGGAAGAAACGAAAATTCCTTGAAGCTGCCTTTGCAGAATCAGGGTATTTTCAGTAAACCAAGTGTGGAAATTCCAAATATTTGGAAGTCCCTCCTTGGGCGGAGCCAACTTCTTAAACTTCACGGTTGAGTGATTTCCCATAGTATATAAGTACGTAGCCTTAGGAATATATTGTAGTTTGCACCTGAAGACGCTCAGAGATTCTACTGATCGAAACGTCGGGTATAAATAAAATATAGACAATGGAAGATCGAAACACAGAGTTAATTTCAAACACATCATTAGACACTTAAAGTAAATATTTCAACGCATCGGTATACGTATCGCGTTCGAAATAAAGCCAAAATACACTACATTTTTGACTTGCTCATGCCATGTTTCGAACGATGTCCGCTTTTTTCACGGGTGCGATGAATGTATCTTTACATATATCCCAACGCAGGCATCGATTGCTGTTAGCAGTTCTGTCATCGCACCTTTCAAAAATGCGGGCATCGTTCGAAACATCGCATAAACAAGTCAAAAATGTAGTGTATTTTGGCTTTATTTCGAACGCGATACGTATACCGATACCGATGCGTTGAAATATTTACTTTAAGTGTCAACTGTCTTAAACTTTCAAACAAAGATATTCAGCCTGTTGCACCATTCAGTTTTAACTGAAGTTTAACGTAAAACTCCGGTTAAATGGTCAATTCCCTGTGAACCATTTTTTAACAGTGTAGCTATTCTTGAAATCAGGGAGAAAACAATTATCTCTCTGAAACGCATACATCCTATTGGTCGACGCCACCGATTCCCCCAAAAATAACTTTTGATGAAATTTCTTTCTACTGGTCTTTAGTGAGAGAAGTAAAAGATACCAATTTCTATTAAAATACTATAATTTGTGGGATAAATCTACGGCATCGACCAATGGGCACCGCACATTTGTTTCCCTAATCTCAAGAATAGCTACACAGGAGTTTAAGCGATCCTAACCGACGTTTAACTTAAAAGCTCAATTTCGTGCGTTTAACTTCGAGTTTCAACTAAAAAATGACTTTAGCTGTTATTTTTTGAAGTTTGTTTGGTTTTTGTTACCCTTTGAAAAATGGTAAATAGTGTTTTTTTTTTAAATGTTTTTTATTATAATTATATATTTTTATTGTTGTTAATTAAGCATAAATTACATTATAAACTTAAAATGTAACATTTTCATAAATATATAAAAAAATAGCGACAAAAGGCAAAGTTCGCACCTCCTTTTAGGTACCCTATGGAACCAATAAAAGGGCAGCTCTTCCACTTAACCTCGTTTGAAGACGTTTTCTATTGAAGGCCAGGGTAAACTGCCAAATCACAAAATAGAGCAAAATAATCATTTTGGATTTTTTTCGAATGTACAAGTCAACATGTGCATTTGGAACAAATTGAAGAAGTGTCCGCATCGTGGCTTGTGCTGTTTTGCATATATCTACAGATAACAAAATGAGCCTGAATCCCCAGTGGAAAATAGAGAAATGCTGAATTGGGGATGAGACTACTTGGCGTTGCCGTTTCGGCACCGCCACTTCGGCGCTAAGCCCATTCGGCGACAAGCCCATTCGGCGTCAAGCCCGTTCGGCGCCAAGCCGCTTTGGCGCCGAGCCGTTCCGGCGCATGGATAAAATTTCGTAATTAGTAAGGCACTAAAGTGTGTGATTTTCATTGCTTTCGAATGTGGTGGTAGGATTTTTTTTAGAACAACGGTATTTTTATTAATTGAAACCAAATAATAGTTAAAACCTTGAATTCTGTATAAAAAAGAATTAAAATTTGTACAAAAATAATCTATAATATTTCAGCGGCCTATATTTAAGCAATTGTTTTGGGGGCTCATGTCCCCCAATAATTTGTTCCAAGAACAAATCTCTCGCTTTTTATATATTATTTAAGGCATCTATCAACTTCCAGACAGTCGGGTGGGTTGGGTTAGGCAGGGTTGCGTTGCTGCTGAATTAATTTAATAAATATGGGACAAACGGATATTCGAAAATAAAAACAATGAAAATGCAGAGATCCAAATCAAGCCAATAACGCATCTTTATTTTGTATCTAACCAAGATCTCAATATTAGTCGAAACATCTAGAAACGGATACATGTACAATAACTTAAAATAAAGAATAAAGAGATCACTTTGTTTTGAACTATAAAATTTTTAAAACGAAGAACATAACTTCGTAATTTTTACCTCAAAGAATATGTCAAATCTTTTCATCTGTTGATGAAGGTGATAGAGACCAAGTTGCATCGGCAACGTCGCAAAAATGATGGTGGGTTGGTGCAAATAAACTAGTGATAACTTCATTGTTATAATTTTTGTGGTTATGGTTTTGTTATTTTTTAAATTTTTGTTTTTTTTTACAAAAATAAATTAATGAAAACAAGATTCAAGAAGAAAGCACTACAGGGGCCCACAGAATGTGTCGTTGTTGGACGGTTATGTTCGACGGGCAAATATCGCCAAGTAAAAACGACGGATGCGAGTTGCATACAGACTTCAGTTTAGTTTTATTATATTAATATATCGAACATCAGCGACGGACAAAATCAGGCGAAGCCAGATATTTGCATCGGTTTTGCGTCGTTTTTGCAGATTTGCTCGTCGAACAAAAACGCAGTCTGTGGGCCCCCTAAAACCCTGCACTAGCCAGGAGAAGGTTAAAGATATAAGAATAAGTTCATAATTTTCAGAACTATGAATCTAACTTTATAAAAGGTACTTACATACAATACAATATATTTTATTTGTTCTTATTTACCTTACATGGGTGTTGACCTTGTCAATTAAAAAAAAAGAAAAAATAAATGACTATATAAGCTCAAATCATACCTATGTAACTTTTCCTTATCATTAAAAGATCTGTCAGAAAGATAAAAAAGTAAATTTAATTAAAAGGTTTTTTCCGGGAAATCTTTGACCGATTGAGGAAGGTTGTTCCAGATTTTAATAACATTGTTTTTTACCGAATTTTGAATAAATAGGTAATTTGTCTTTTCTTTTAGTAGGTTAGTTTTGTGAAGTACGTGTTACTTACATTACCTAACTACCTACTTGAATACTCAAGGCCAACATTGAGGACACTAGGAGAGACCCCGGTTGTTTGGGTGATTAAATTGATCTTAGATCATGGGTAGTATAATGTGCAGTGTGGTGTTTTTTGAAAATCTATATCAGGACCCCGATTCAAGTGCCGGCTATTTTAAATAGCGACCCGACTTTCAAACCGAGTTTACACGTACGGTTGGAAAAGGAAACTGAAGTTTACTTTAGTAACCTACTTAGGACTTGAAATACATATAAATTGATTTTTTTATGAGTTTTGTGATCTTTCAATGCAAGTATGCTATCGAAATGTGATAAAACAACCTTTGTCTTTGTTTTAGCACCAATAAACATTTCTAAAGTTCTCTTAAAGCAACTATACAAACGTGCCATCGAATTTTTAAGAACAAATTTGCTGATGCACTGTTGCCAGTGCTCCGACCCAAAGAGAGGTCGGTTTGAAAATCGTTATCTTTTTGCAGGCATTTTACGCCTTACAACTTATGAGAAAAAAAATTGAGGGATATTTTGGGACTTATGAGGCATAATACCAATAGAATAGTATAATATTTTGATTTAAATTATAATATTTACTAAAAATCATTGCCAAGGATAGGCAACCAATTATATATATCACAATATATATATATCGCTGTTAAGGCCACCGTCGTCTCGGCTCGCTTCGCTGACTTCACAGTAAACTAACTGTGGCTGACTTCAATTTGAAATATAACCTCAAAAGTTATTATTTATTTTGTTAGTTTTAATTTTTCTCTGCGCAGCTTTTTAAAAATATTCTCGTCAGAAGTTCGATGTTAACTTTTGCTGTATCAAGAGGTAAATAAAAATGCCTCATCTTTCATGTAAATAGTGAAAATTGAAAGAAAAAAGATAAAAACTTAAAGTCCAATTTATACTCAACGTGTGGAGTGCTTAAAAAAACAAACTTACCTAGAGTTAACATCTAATAACTAGTGATAAGTTAAAAAAGAAAGAATCTATGAAAACAAGCCAGAAAACGCCTGCTGGATTTCAAGGAAATAACCCATAAAGAGGTAAGGATGAACATGCATGCTGCAAATTATAATTATTATTTATTTGAGTACATAATACATTAACTGCCGGATTGGGAAAACGGTAATTATGCAGTATACGGTTTTCTGCCATTTTTGATTTTTTATGAAAAACTCTTTATGGGTGCACCTACTATGGTGCCTAGGACCCCAAATCGCCTGCGCCCGATTTTTCTTTTTTTTTAAAGAAAAAAAAGGGTGCCCGGAAGGGGGTTGTAATGTGTTTTTTTTATTGTTTTGGGTTGGGTTGGATTAGGTTGGGTTGGACTGTGTTGGATTGGGTTGTTTTAGTGAAAAAATTTAAAAAAAAAATCAAAAAAAATACCAACCGGCGCAGGCGGATTTGTGGTCCAAGGGACCCTAGTAGGTGCCCCCATAAAAAGTTTTTCATAAAAAATCAAAAAAGGCAAAAAACTGTATACTGCATAATTACCGGGAAAACAAACTATCATTCCCTGAGACCATTAAAGAAATCTCCAGCAACAAGTTGTGAATATTTTATAGTAGAAATGATTCTAAGACTAGCAGTGTGTTTGATTTGTTCATATGACTTTAAATAACGGAGATTTTTAATTTTGAAAATTAACGCAGTATCATACATTTAGAAATAACCATCTGTTCATCTTCTTTGAATCCATAAAACTTGAATGAATTTGAGGGGTAAGTGTTAAAGAGACATGAGTCAAGGACTGCATTAATTGTCTGAAAGGTGTGATCAAAGCTCCAAGCTTTGATTTTATAAATTTAAAATCTCGGTTATTTAAAGTCATATGGACAAATCACATACAGCGCTATTTTTAGGATCATTTCTACTTTAGAAATAACACAACTAATATTTTTGCTAAAAAACCCCTTTAATAGGAAATATAGGAACATCAAGATTTATTTAGTATCATTTTTGTTTTTGATTCATATCTGACTTTTTCTTGCTCAGTAACAGAGAAAAGATAGAGGTATGGCAATCAACGTCAAACCAGAACAATATGATCTAGTTTATAAATCATGGTTACCTACTACCTCAAAGGTGACCACAATTCCCAAAATTATGTCACTTTTTTTGTAGCAAGCAACCCAGTCCATGTAATCAAGGGGGTAGCCGCTCATGGCAGAACATGTGTTGTATTCCATTGCATTAAAATTACTTAGACATGCCACTAATGACAGTAAATCCACAAATTTTCTTCTAGCAGAGTTTACCTTTTTAAATTTAAAAAAAATTTACTGCGATTTTGTGAAGTGCCACTTTTCTTATGGAACTTTCAAAGGAACTATTAACATGTTTTGTTTTTATTTATTATAAGTACTAAAAATTATTTTAAAATAATAATTGAATTATTTAAAATTGGATCTGAACATATACAAGTGATACACATTGTAAGCATTAGTTTATAAAATTTTAAACAAATCAGAAAGTGTGGTTATTATAATTTTAACACTGTCACCTTCAATACATAATCATAATTATAATAATTTAACTTTTTAAATCCTTAGTAATATTTTAAATGATTATTATTTATATTTAGCTGAATAATATACTATCTATCCAATAATATTTACATGCAGAATCATTTTTTGTTTTTTAGATCAACATTAACTGGAATGGTTAGGTGCATCCTGGTGCATCGTAAGTTGAAGAAGGGTTCCACCGAGGGTTATTCTACCTTGAGTTCCACTTTATCACTGCAACAGCTAGTGGGATAGGTATGTGTAAATTTTGAAATTTTTACAGCATCACATGCTCAAAATATTAAAATTACAATTAGCTTTCTTACAATTTTCTTTAAATGCCTAATCGGAGGGCTTAACCCTTTACTTCACTAATGAAACACTGAAACACTAAACATTCATTTATCATATTTTATAAGCTAGACTTGTAATCTTTCCAAATATAATAAATCTCTATAAAGTTACCTACCATTGCTGTACATTGAATATTTTTTAAAAATTATTGGTATTGGCTTCTAACCAAACTATATAGGTAGATAACAAAAATGCAATTTTTACAATTTTTGTCTGTCTGTTTGTTTGATCCAGCATCATACAAACACTGCCAGGCCGATTTTGATGGTACTTTCACACTTTCATCAAAATCGGTTTACAGAAACAAAAGTTATGACATTTAAAGCAATAAAAATGAGCAAAAAGTGGGTAAAAACGCAGATCTCCACACGTTTTTCTTAAAATGCCCCTGCTTACATTAAAGTGTTATATTGCTATGTATCTTTAACTGTACAAAACCTTTAAAAAAAAAACATTTTCAGATGCCTAGGTATACTTAAATCTTATTATTTTCTATAGTCTATCAGAAAATAATAGTAAAATTTAAAACAACTAGATCAACATTAACTGGAGTGGTTAGGTGCATCCTGGTGCATCGTAAGTTGAAGAAGGGTTCCACCGAGGGTTATTCTACCTTGAGTTCCACTTTATCTCTGCAAACTGCAACAGCTAGTGGGATAGGTATGTGTAAATTTTGAAATTTTTACAGCATCACATGCTCAAAATATTAAAATTACAATTAGCTTTCTTACAATTTTCTTTAAATGCCTAATCGGAGGCTTAACTTTGGGCTTAAGCCTTTACTTCACTAATGAAACACTGAAACACTAAACATTCATTTATCATATTTTATAAGCTAGACTTTTAATCTTTCCAAATATAATAAATCTCTATAAGTTACCTACCATTTCTGTACATTGAATATTTTTTTAAAATTATTGGTGTGGGCTTCTAACCAAACCATATAGGTAGATACCAAAAATGCAATTTTTACAATTTTTGTCTGTCTGTTCATTTGATCCAGCATCATAGAAACACTGCCAGGCCGATTTTAATGGTACTTTCACACTTTCATCAAAATCGGTTTACAGAAACAAAAATTATGACATTTAAAGCAATAAAAATGAGCAAAAAGTGGGTAAAAACGCAGATCTCCACACGTTTTTCTTAAAATGCCCCTGCTTACATTAAAGTGTTATATTGCTATGTATCTTTAACTGTACAAAACCTTTAAAAAAAAAAACATTTTCAGATGCCTAGGTATACTTAAATCTTATTATTTTCTATAGTCTATAAGAAAATAACAGTAAAATTGAAAAAAACCATTATCATGGAACGTGTAATTAGTGTTAACTGTCAAACCAAAAATATTAAAAAATTCTCGAATTTGTACAAGTTATCATGAACAACTAATTTTTCGATATTACACTAAGAAAAAACCAAATATTTTTTTCGGAAATTTTGCAAAACTTTAAATTGCTGTATCTTAGAAACTATTTCCCCTACAAAGACCAAATTAATCTCATTTTGTTTTTAAATTTTCTTTTATAGCCACTTGCCGTGACCGAGGCTGTAACATTAGTCGTTATAGTTGTCAAACTTTTGAGAAAAAGTGAGAAAATTTAGTGATTTTTGTAGAATTTAACAATTATATAGAGAGCTTTTGAGGTCGAAAACTCGGATTTGTCATAACCACTTTATCACATACAACATATCAAAAAATCAGAAATACCTCATTTCATCCAATGAACTATAAGTTTTCTGAGAGACGTGAGACGGCACCCTGAAAATGTCTCCAAAGAAAAATAATTATTTAGAAAAATAATTGCGATTATATCACTTATGTGTTCCGTAAGACAAGTGTCATTTTTGACAATTAGAGTGATAATTTTTTTAAAGAAGCAAAGTCGAAATTACACTGATAATTTTTCTGTCATTTGGGTTTTCTTTCTTGAAAATAAAACTTGAGCTTGAAAAATTTTCGGTGATCTTTAAAATCTACCAGTATAACCTCCAAAAGTTTTTTTTACACGCTAACATTAACTAGAACGGTTTTGATTTGCCCCACGTGTTAAAGGATATTTTGATTTGTTGGCAGGGTATTATTCTAACCCTACTTTTCAGTTTTAGGAGTTTGGTTGGACTCCCAGACAGTGAATCATATCGTCATATCAAAGATTGTCATATAATAGTATTTCGAAGATTTGGACTACTGTTAACTACATTAGAAATATTTCCCAGAGTAGAGGATATGCTGGGAAAAAAAGGTAAATAAACAACATTTTATACTGTAAGTCTAGTAATATTTAATTTACAAAAATTCCTCAGCACTCCAAGTAGTCAGGCCACATCATATACCCTCGCAAACAAATATAGATCCGGAGATTTTGACTTTTGATTCATGCTTTTGGATAATTGTAGAAGTAATTTATCTTGGGTAGACATTGAGCACTTGGGTCAAACTATTTTAGGGACCACACTGTATTTTTGTATTAAAAAGCTTAAAATTTGCACTTTTTTGTGTGGAAAAGGGTAAATATCAAAAAGTACTTGGCCGATCGAAAAAAAAGAAAACCACTGATTGAAAGATAATTTCTTTCTGCGTTTTATGTATTATGTTCTATGTCTATTAAAGATAAGGGTTGCCATGGAAACCGAGATAAACAGGTCCATATAGCTTTTCCGATTTTCTTATTTTTAGAGAATTTATTCGTTAAGCCAAAATAAACTATATTTAAATTAACGTAATTTTCAACAATATACAGGAACGAATTTAAATGAAAGTTTTTAAAATATTGGTAAATTTTTGTATTTTTTTTAATATGTCATAGACAAGGTCTTAACAAACATTTTTTGTCATTGACATTTTCCTGTAATTGTACAGGGTGAGCCTGCAGTTAAGGGTATAGTTCCAAAAATGACCGTTTTGGACTTTGGTTTATGAGAAAACTATAAGGTTTATAAAAAATTCCTTTCTAAATATGATTTCATGTAATTGTACAGAATGAGCCAGCAATGAAGGGTAAAGTTCCAAAAATGGCTGTTTTAGACCTTGGTTTATGATAAATCTATAAGGTTTATAAAAAAATTCCTTTCGAAATGTGATTTTACATACCATTGTCAACAATTTTTGTTTGGCACTTATCTTTGTATATATTTGGGGTGACCCAAAAGAAAACGATTGAAAATACCCTTAATCGCACCCTCTAAAATCAATCAAATCAAATCAAGTCAAACTGTGCTTTATTATCTGAAGACATAGTCTTATTGACAAAGCAAAAAATTAGTAATTAACTTACCTAAATCCTAAATTAAAAAGATGTACCTACATTCTACATTATTATGATCTTTTGGTCAAAGTCTAATATTAAATGTAGTCAGAATTTTTTTTAAAAAAAAGGCATTTTAACAATCTATATTTTCTACATGTTTATACAATATAGTAAAAGATTCATTCTTGGTATATTAAAAATAATTATAAAATTTAAAATCATAAAATGAAATAAAAAATTCAAGTGTATAGTGGTTTACAAAACAACACTAAAATGTCTCCCTATAATACTCATCAAAACTGTAAAAAGCTTTTTCCTCAAAACAGAATCTAATAGTACCTCTAAATTGCTTCATCCCATCAATTCTCCTTATTATCAAAGGCAAATGGTTGTAGAGATATATCTTCATAAATGCAAAAGTTTTTTGTTAAACCTAACTTTGAAATTGGCAATGGCAATGGCAGATTATCGAATTGACGTGTAACATAGCGACTAGCTGGATGTAGAGCTTCCTGATTTTTTAGATTGTAAAATATTTTTTTTCCCAAAGGTAACAATCTATTAATTTGTAAACAGGGTGAGGTAAAAAAACTACTTAAGCCGTTAAATAAATTATAAATCCCATTTGCAAATCTTTATTATGTGAATTTTCTTGACCGCGATCTAGGTATTTTTCTTTATAATATTGAGGAATAGTATTCATTTATATGTAGGGGGACCACAAAAAACCGGACTGTTTTGTTTTAACTGGCAGTTTTTTATTTATTGTCGTAATCACAAAAAAGAGATTCGGAAAGTTAATAAAATAGACTTTTTGCAAATATGTCAAAAAGTGACATTTATCAAAAATTAAAAATGGCGGATGTCCTAAAGTTTTATACATCTTGAAAAACCGTTGAGTTTTTTTTGAGACACTTTGTATATTTTTTTGCAACTGCAAAAAACTTCTATCTATTGTCTGTAAGCTGATGTATCATTTGATAAATTCTCTTTATAAATAAAAAACTATGCGTTTTTTTCGTATACCAACTTTTTGCATCAAATAAAAACAATAAACTTAAATTAACCGGACTGTTTGGTTTTAACTGCCAATTTTTTATTTATTGTCGGATTTTAATGCAAAAAAAAGTTTTCGAAATAGAGTTTGCAAATATGTCAAAAAATTACATTTATCAAAAATTTAAAATGGCGTATGTCCAAAAGTTTTATGCATCTTAAAAAACCGTTGGGTTTTTTTTTGAGACACTGTATGTTTTTTTTGTCTCTCTATTCTATTTATTTTCTGTAAACAGATGTATCATTTGATACATTCTATTAAGAAAAAAACTATGGGTTTTTTTATTTCGTATACCAACTTCTTGCATGAAATAAAAACTGCTAATAAATTTAAGTTAACCGGATTTTGTTATCTTTTCGCCAATTTTGTTGACAATGAGACTCTACAGATGCTAACAATTCTTTTTCTAAATGTCAAAAAATTAAATTTTGTAAAAATTACAATTTTAAAAAACCCGTTGGCTTTTTTTAGACACACAAAAAAATGCAAATTTTAAGCGTTTTAATACAAAAATACAGGGTGGTCACTAAAATAGTTTGACCTGAGTCTTCAATGTCTACCCAAGATAAATTACAGCCACAATGATTCAAAAACATGAATCGATAAGTCAAAATCTCCGGACATAATTTTTTTTTGCGGGGGTATACGATGGGGCCAGGACTAAAAATCTGAGGTGGGTGAACCCTAAAATCACCTTTAAAAGTGCATTTTTCTTTCAATGAGTCGAAAATCGTGAAAACACTTGAAATAGTCAATATCATTTTATTTCATACGACCAGTGGAGTGCTTATGATAATTTAAGTGACTAGAAATATAATTTTATTTTGGTTTAGAACTTTTTTATAATAAGGTTATGGGTAACACACTAGGGCTGGTTTATCAATAGCGGGTTAAGCATTTACCTCCCGAGTTAACCTTCAGCTGTCTCATTCTGGCACTTGGTATATGTCAGCTATCTTTTTCTTGAACTCGAGAGTTCAATTAACTCGCTATTGATAAACTAGCCCTTAATGCAAGTTTATACCCCACCATCCCCTAAATACCTTCAAATCATTTAATTTTCAATTTTTTAAAAGATATGCTACAAGTGGCTTAGGAGTATATTTCAATATCGCTTCAATAATATGTAGTGTATGGTGAAATGCCGTAGAAAAAATCTAAACAGTAAAAAAACCTCAAAAAAAACTCCTAGTGTGAAGTCATTAAACAATTTAATTTATTAGGGTGCTAACATTTTTCTTTATTTTAAAAATTTAAGTTTGTGTCGAAATTTGGAATTTTTACAATAATTTTATTAATTACAATTTTTTTTAAATAGTCAGTGAATCACAGTTCTTACAACTTTTTGACATGTTTAAAAAAAATCTTACTTATGGCCTTATTTTAAAAAAGTTCTTAACAATTTACTCATTTCAATTACTAGTTGTTTCAGTGGTCTTTTAACTTTTGTGGCGACCATTTTGACAATTAACATGTAATAACTGTCATCAGTGTCAAAAATGTCACTCACTAGCCTGTATATTAGAGGTATCGATTTACATTGTTATATGGGGAATTTTCACTGCCGCCTATTTGATTTTAAACTTTTTTAGTCCACCATACCAATATGGGACTAATAAAACCGTGATATTTTCACTTTTTTTTATCAAAAGTGAGTTACTAAGGTTCCAAAACACCTTAATCGACGAAAAAAAAAGTTGTCTGTTGTCGGTTTGTATACACGATAACTCGAGAACGCCTTTGGGTACAAAAATCCTCTATCGGCTGACCATGAACTGATTAACTTTTGGGTAGGGTGGTGGGGGGTTGAAGGGGGAAAAGCGGATAAAATATTTAAAAACATTGTAACTTTGGAACAAAAGCAAGTATCGATATACGGTTTTCAGATTTAAGTTTCCATGAATATGGACTACAAATTTTGTTATAAAGTCCAAATTCGTGGGAGCTCTAGTTTTCGAGTTATTTGGAAAAACGTTCAAATATATAAAAAAATTATAACTTTAGAAGTAAAGCGGGTATTGATATGATGATGATGTGGGGTTTTCAAATTTTAGTTTTCGTAAATATTACCTACAAATTTTGTTATAAGGTTCAAATCTTTCAAAGCTACAGTTTTCGAGATATTTTCATTTCCTTTAAACATAAAATAATTGATTTTGGACTATCCGCGCTTTCTACCACCATTTTTTTTTTTAATTCACCTTAGGGGGTGACTGTGACATCAATATGTTTTTTTCTTCTAAGTGCGAGTTTGAAAAACAAAAGTAAACCCACGGAATATTTCCCTTCATATTCAGTTTCGTTTTTTGAATTCTGATATAATGGATTATAATTTCACTACTTTTGTTCCTCTAATAAGTATAAATTTAAATATAATGGTTTCCTTTTTTAGGCGTTTATGAAAAGATATGCAGAAACCAAAAGGATGTTACTAACAATTAGTTAGTTGATGGACAGTGTTCTGCGTGAACTCCGGGATATTGGAATACGTTAGCAGTACCATTTTAGATTATAGCCCTATAAACGAACGATTTGAGGATGAAGAATGTCGAAAAATCTGTTCTATTAGGTAAATATCAAGAGTCTGGTCGACTAGTACTAGTAAAACTCGCAGCACTACACAAAAACATTTCCTCGTGTATTATACAGACCGCTACAAGCTACTGCGAACATAGGGCGGAAGTAGTCTAATTTGCCAGTGTACGTACATGCAGAGACACCGCACGCCTATCAGTGAAGCAACCAACACTCAGGCTTCCGATGGCCATTCGCTGCCGTTCGCCTTGTATTTAGTACGCCTCTAACCACGGTACTGTGTGGAGCGTAGTCAATGAAACCGGAATTTGGTCAATAAATACGCAAATTTTTATAACGTAATTTTCTTATTTTTTGTCACTGATAAATAAGAGCGTTTTATTGTCAACTGCTCAGATTTATCAGTGACGACGTGTTACAATGAAAATAATAAGGAGAAACAAAATAAAAGCAAGTTCTCAAAATAAAATAATACATTCTAAAAACCAAAAAGAGTCTCCCAGTCAAAAAAAAATTAAAGCAAATGTTCGAAAAGTCCTCCTTGCTCGGCTAGACAATATCCGAGCCTACTATAAAACCCCTTCTAACGTTTCCAAGCATTTTAGGGGTGATAATTTGAAAAGCTTCTTCAAAAACAGATAGAAGTCATTAGGAGCAAGATCGGGAGATCGAGCTGGCCATAAAATAGTTCCCCGTGTACTTATAACCCGATTAGGAAATACATTATCAAGATATTCCCTAACAAGGCCAACATTGTGAGCGGAACAACCATCTTGTTGAAACCATGTTTCACCACATCTTACACCTAACAACTGCCTAGCAGTTGGAATAATGTGCTGCTGCAGTAGATCCAAGAATGGTCAAATTGCAATTGCCGTTAATAAAAAATGGCCCAATTACGTGTTCCCCTACAATACCCCCCCCCCCAACATTTAGTTTTTGGGGATACTGTGTTCTTACGTCAAAATACAAATGCAAATTTTCCCTCGACCAATATCGAACGTGTGTTGGGTTATGACGATTTGACCATTTGACCATCTGCACTTTTTCAGCAACTTCGTAGACATCCATTTTTAGTTTTAAAAATGTATTATTTCAATTAAGAACTTACCCATCTGTTTCTCGAGCAAGGCAGAAATAAAACAAAATAATAAAAACAAAATGAATTTCCAAAAGATAACACTGCGGCGTGCTTCGAATCCACCTCGGTCGTACGGCACGGAGAGTAAATTGGACTTGATTCCCCCTATGTTCGCAGTAGCTTGAAGCGGTCTGTATACAGGTGCAATGTTCCGCTATATTTTGATTCTAAGAAAAAAATTTAAATACAAAAGCTTTATCATTTTTTGCAAATATTTGTCAATAAAATTCAAGTATCATAGCAAATGTGAAATTGACATATACTTTGTGTGTTTAAACGAAACCCATATTATTATGTATCTATGTTCAAAACGACTATCTGTTCATAAATTATTCTGGTTGGGAATCATCAGGTAATTTCGCATGAAGTGGGAAATAAATGGTTTAAAATTTTTTTAACTGATTTTGATTATCCTAGGTGCCCTATATTAAGAATCCGATTGATGATTTTAAGTGAAAAAACTGAAGAAAAATATATTTGGAGTAAATATAGGTTTGGACTGGACTCCCGACAGCCGGAGACAACAGAAGGTGACCTAAAAGATGCGACCTGCGCTTTGAGGCAGCGGGACTATTCCAAAGGATGTGTCTGACGGGACTCCGATGGTGACTAGTGAAACCGGCATTGACCTTCAATTTTCGGGTCAACTTAATATGACTGCCGAAGGCTGGGGAGAAAGTCCACTGTTAAAACCAAGATTTGCTGGGACGGTATCGATGTTAGTAGGATCACCTTTCATAGGGTCTTAAGATCCCTGCCTGTGACGAAGAGGTGTCAGCCAAAATTATATCCTAAGGGGCACGTGTATAAAAGAGTCTATAAAAGCCTAATTGCCAGTCTTAAAAAGCCGTCCTTCCGCTACTACTTAACCAAAAAATTTGGTAGTATCTTTAAGTTTACCTATTAGTCTTAATTAGTGACTCAAGCTACACCCCCCCCCCCCTAAACCAAACTCAACTTGAATATTGTAAAAATTATGTACTAATTTAGTCCCCGTTTAAAAAATTTTGTACTTAACGAATAACGGAGTTATTCGCACTTAAAAGTGGGGGGTGGGCCTGCACCCCATGCTTAAGAGACAGATTTAATGAAAGTTGATATGTCATAGTTTTGTACTAATTATGTACTCTTAAAGAAGGGTACTTTTAGTTTACAAAAACCATTGGTTCTTAAGATTTTTGTTTGTTTGTTATCGGGTGTGTAGCTTGACCAAAAGTGACTATGCCAGAATTTGGTACTAATTATGTAGTAATTTTGTCCCCTTCT
Organism: Oxystoma pomonae; assembly: GCA_963921995.1. NCBI lineage: Eukaryota > Metazoa > Arthropoda > Insecta > Coleoptera > Brentidae > Oxystoma > Oxystoma pomonae. The sequence goes on from OY998172.1 coordinate 37,389,200, forward strand.
AAAAATTGCCTACTCTTCAATTTGCTACTAATTAGGTACTAATTTCGTGCCTTTTTAAAAAATGCCTACTCTCAAGATAACTTTTTTTTTTGTTTATATGCAAATCTATTTCTTAAGCAGAGGGGGGTGTGCCTTGAAAAAAATGAAGTTATCTTGATAGTAGAAAATTTTCTAGAAGGCGACGGAATTTGCTTATCAAATTCTGACATAAGTGCTTTTTTTCAAATCTATTGCTTAAGCAGTGGGGGTTATGCCTTGATATCAAGCTAAAAACTCCATAAAAACAAAAAAAAAAATCTTAATAGTAGGGAATTTTTTAGAAGGGGACGAAATTAGTACATAATTAATACCAAATTCTGGCATAGTCATTTTTGTTCGAATCTTTTTTCTAAGTACAAGGGTGTACCTTGATATCAAACTACACACCCCATAACAAACAAACAAAAATCTTGGGAACCGATGATTTTTGTAAACTAAAAGTACCCTTCTTTAAGAGTATATAATTAGTACAAAATTACGACATATCAATTTTTATTAAATCTGTCTCCTAAGCATAGGGGGGGGGGTTGCACACACTCCGTTATTAATCAAGTACAAAATTTTTTAAAAGGGGACTAAATTAGTACATAATTTTTACAATATCCAAATTGAGTTTCATTGAGGAGGAGGTGTAGCTTGATTGAGCCTACCTATTAGTAATTTGAAAAGGTTTTTGCTTAATAATAAAAATGAAAATTGGCCACAGTTAAAATTTGCTTATGGAAATGGGAAATGAAGTAGCTTGGAAAATAATAGCGGCACTAACGTGGGGGTCAAAGATTCAAAATATAGCGGACATCCTGTAAATGCATATAATATATTTTTAAAATTCGTGTCCTTGAAATCTAACCAATTTATATTTGTTTTGGTTGTTTAATGCATTCCTAATTTTATCAACGGTTCACCCTAGCAAAAGTTACGATCATATACCGGCGAGTATTTGCCTCTCTCACACTTTTGCTTTAGTACTTAACTAAATGCACTGGATAAAGTTATGTTGACTTTTTATTTGTCATTATTTTATTTTAAAAGCCCTCTTAATTTTTTTAGGGAGAATAATGCTTCAAAGATGTCTACCAATTTATGTTCCTGATTCAGTAGAAAGAAATATGTTTTACAAAGACAACATAAATAAATCAAATAAATTAAAATAATAAAAGTGTAAAACGTTTGAAAATAGTTTAGTAAAAAATTATATTAACATTAATCTTAAAATACATTTAAAAAAAAAACACGACATTTTAGTAAAACAAATACATTAAAATTTATATATATTGCGAAAAACTAATAAAAAACAAAAAATATTTAAGAAGACAACGGAAATAAATAAAATATTTTTAAATAATATAAATGAGAGTAAATTAGAAAGGGCTGAATCCAAACTAGTAGTAGATTACTCAAAAGCCACTTAACCGATTTTTATCCAATTTGTCATAATAGTTTACATAACAAGCATGTTATGATGGTAATTAAACGAGTATCTTAATTCATCTGAATGTGTAAAGACCATAATATGTGAGTTGTGTACTATACTTTACGTAAAATGTCGTAAGTGGTCTTATTTAGGTAAGACAAATACAGAGTAGTAAAATAAATTGTTGAGCTAATTTTTTAACCAACTCAATTTGCTAAAAAATAGAAAATCTTGATTCTTTTTCATTTCAAAAATATAAAAGTTGTGAAAATCGGGTTCTTTGAAAACTTATAACTTATCAACAAATGAGCCGATTTTTATAAGTAGTGGGACAAAAATATATTTGTTAACAAAAATATACAGGTTGGCCAAACAAGGTTTCAGCCATTAGGCAGTTTAAGTAGGCCATGATACATAAGAGGTGCCTGGTCGTAGACGTGAAATTTGTCGTATCGGACGTTTCTGCCCTTTACATTTTGGTACAGTTTATTTCTATCTTGCTTTTTTTTCTTGAGCCCTATTTGTATTACCAGTCTACTGATTTTTTGACTGTTCGGTACAACTTGCTGCGTTAGCAACATGACGTAGACGTAGGACTACGTTAGTTAGTGTCTGATCTTAACGTTATACATGCGTAAACGTGAACTTGTCAACGCAAGACCGCAGAGATGGGATTCTGATATCTCATTTCAACCAACATTTTTTTTACAGATAAAAAGGAGGCGGAATATTGCGCTACATTTCACGTTTACTCGTACGTTAGTTCTATGACGAACTTAACTGCCTATTTCTTAAAACACTTAATATTTAATTTACTCCGCTATCTTGCATTTTTGAACTTAAATGTTCTGGGTAAAAGAAATAATAAATTATGTTCTGCTGACTGAATACATATTCAATATTCTCATTTCTGTTTTCATAAAACGAGACATTTTTTCATGTAAGTATCGCTTTTTGCCCCCATGTCTAAAGGAGGGATAAAAAGTAAAAAAGAGAGATAAAAAGCGAATATTTTTATGCGGCTTGATTCCGATACCAAAAAAGCGGATTTGACTTGCTACACTTTCAATTCGCGTTTTCATGATGGATTTGACAAGGTAATCGTATTGAATCTGTATTCAGTCGGCCGTGATTAATAATACCTATATAATCAACATTGGATAAGACAGCAATAAGACACCGTAATACCCCCTTCAAAACGTCCTTGTATATCATTATGGTGGATCATTGCCACTATTTTCTTATATCTGCAGCAGAACCAAGAGTAGAACCAGCACCTTTCTCCCTGTAAAACAAAAAAACGACCATAGTTAAGTAAATAATTTTGTAAAAAATGTTTATTATTTATTGTCTCAGTTTTCTTCAAGATTGGAGAGAATTTATCTTCTTCCCTGGACCCAATGGGCTTCAGGCTTTTCAGCTTCAATACCCAAGAGAGAATTCATGTTTATTACTTTTTATCAATACACGTTTTTCGTTTCTTCTTTTTCTTTAGAAAGAAGATAATAAGTTATGGCTGAAAAAAATTTGTTTTTTCAAATTCACCTCACTTCAAATAGTAAGTAATAATATGAATGCATAATAAAAAAGAAGTTAAAAAACCTCAACCGAAAAGAAACTAAAAAAAAAACAAAAAGATTGTGTGTTCCTTGTGGGATGCTCATCCAAGTTTGAATTTTGTTCGTTATTTCCACCCATGAATGCATAAGTTATGTTTCTCCTAGATTCTATTTTTGCGTTAGAAAAATTATCACATTTGGTAAGTGTGTACCCAAAAATAAAGGCTCAGTGATATAAAATGTCCTGCTTTGACTTTTTTATAAAATAAACTTATTCTTAAAAAATAGTTAAAAAGTATATAAGTTAAAAAATAGTCTAGGAGCAAATCAGGTGGCACAATATCTTGGTCCTTTTCTCCAGTTAGTCAACCTCTATATACAAGCTATCTTAAAGCAAATACAGTAGCTTTTTTTAAAATATCAAAAATTTTTAACAATGTCGATAGATCTTTAGCACATTGTTCCTGTCAATAGAAATGGCAATGAAGAAAGTACATAGATAATACCCATGATGATATAAGGAACAAAAGGAGAGATAGTTAGATACCTACTTCTTTGTGAACCCAAATAACTAATTTAATAATATTAAATAAGAAGATATATATTTTTAACCTGAATAATAAAATTGAAGAAAAAAAATATATTAAAGTGATAAATCAACCTTAAAAATGCCCTTCAAAGCGACCTTACCAATCTCCTCAGCATAAACTACAAAAAAATGAGTAATTTTTGCTTTACTGTGTTAGAGTAGGAAGCAGTATTGTATTTGACACTGCCCAAAAAACCTGGAGGATTTTAAGGGAGTGCAAAGTGGGATTTGATTATGTCTTGTATATTAAAATTCTCTTGGAAAAACTAATTGAAGCTTACACCAATAAGAAAATATGCTATAAAAAATTCTTACCTGAACAACTGTAGGAACCATTTAGGTTAAAACATTATCTCAAATTATATTTTCAAAATTTTTCATATCAGTGGCTTCATTTGGAGACAACACAGCTCACCTCACGCTTTCCTAAAAAATATAAGTATACTATACTATTTTAAAAAAGCAATAAGAAAGCTTATAAGGGCTTATCGAGGAACTTTCAAAAATAAATGGTTAGTCTTGGACTTATCAATAATCTAGTATGCACCATGCAAACACCAAATGACTGACATTTTTTTGTTACATTTCATCAATTGGCTAGTGCTGTTTTGTATTCAGTCAATTTCGGTCAAAATTTAGTAGTCAAAAATGTAGCGAGCTTTGGGGTTATTTTGAACGTGTTAGGTATGCGGATACCAATAGATGTAATAATTTACTTTGAGTGTCTAATATGAGGTTTCCTTTGGCTGAACCAGTGGGCATTGAATGTATCACTATATATTATATCCTTTATATATTTATACACTTAAATATCGTTCATACAAGGCATAGTCATAGTTTTAGTCTTTGTTTGTTTTATCTCTGTCACTGTTCTTTTTCTTAACAAGACATGCAGTGATAGAGATAGCTTTATGACTAAAATTAGAACTAAAAGTATGACTATGCCTTGTATGAACGATACTTTAGTGTAGCCAAACTAAAGGCAATTATACGGTTTTCTGCCATTTTTGATTTTTTATGAAAAATTCTTTATAGAGGTACCTACTAGGGTCCCTAGGACCCCAAATCCGCCTGCGCCGTTGTAATGTATTTTTTTGATTGTTTTGGGTTTGGCTTGGAATAGGTTGGGTTGGGCTATGTTGGATTGGAATGTTTTAGAGAGAAAAAATACAAAAAAACACAAAAAAAATTGAAAAAAAAAATCAAGCGACGCAGACGGATTTGGGGTCCTAGGGACACTAGTAGGTGCCCCCATAAATAATTTGTCATAAAAAATCAAAACTGGCAAAAAACCGTATACTGCATAATTACCAAACTAAACCTCATATCAATTTTGTTACCCTTCTCGTAAAAACAGTTTTTTGCGACTATGGGTGTAAAACACTTGAAAAAAAGATAGAGACAACTGCTATAATGGTAATATTGGTAAATCCTAAAATGAGATTTTTTGCAAATGCCAAAATCCGTCTTTTGAACTATATGCTTACCTTCTTTTTAAGGCTGTTGTAAAATTTGGTCAAGTTTCTCTTCTTTTTGGTTTGCAAATGATTGCCGGCATTGAATTTCGTACTCTGTGGAGAAGGTGGGTCTCAAAATACATATTCGGGAAGCGCAAAAGCTCTGAATCTTGGATAATAAAATTTAAATTCCCAGTCTTTTTTTAATGCATTAAACTAAAAAACGGCACTTTTATAAAAAGAAACAACTTTACGAACGGAAAAAGTAAACAAAAATGACAGAAGTCAACTGTGGAAGTCAAAATTTATCGAGAGATGAGGTGACCTTACAAACCACACAAGATGCGATGTTGCCAGCGTTCACCCCTAGATACCGGAAAATCGGGTCGTTATAAAAAATAGCCGCCACTTGAATCGCCATCCTGGCCAAAAACTCCTTTTCTCTAAATGTGAGAACGTTTAATTATAGTAAATTGTATAAAGACGGCCTGTATATTTTTGCACACATGCACATAGGTAGCTTTTGTTGCTCAGGAACATTTTTACGGTGTCTCTGTGTCGGGCCTCGGTAGAAATAAGTAGATATTATAACAATAGGGAAATATAAAAACCCTCGCGGAATTTAAACAGAAAATAAAATAAGATAAGAAATAGGTAACAACTAGCAATGCTATTGGTTACCTTTGATCACCTGATCAGAAATACATAGGTTCAAATTACCTCTTATTTCTTATTTTATATTATTTGGATGTGCAGATACTTCTTCTTCCACCCGATCAATAAATTCCAAAAAATCATCCATTATTTTCAGGATATCTTAAAAAGCAACCCACAAAATGACAAAAAACCAATTATCAAAACAGACCCAACAATATTTTTGTTTTTTAACCTCACATTATTTGCCAAGAAAGGCCGAAGGTAGCTGGTAGCTCTCTAGCTACCTTGATGTAAGGATTCCTTCAAGGGTGCCTTTAACCACTATAAATATCAAATTGGCCCGAAGGCCTCCTTGAAGGAACAAGGGTGCCTTGAAAGACGACTATAAATTTGGCCCTTAGTTCCAGGTTACCTCTTCCAATATTATTCACTTATTGATTTGAGTGTTTTTAATAATATTTTTGTAGCAGAAAGTAATGTCTATTAATCTTTTTCTTAACTAGGTTCACTATTTTTTTTTTAATTTTTTTATTTTTTAAGAATAACAATACCAAATCTGGTTAGTTGAACATTTTGATATCCGCTAATGTTTTAAAATGTGAAGTTTGGAAGATATAAATCCAAACGTGTGTTAGTTAACCGTCAGTTAATTTGTGTTGGTGCAACAGCCGCAAAATTAAACTCAGGTTCAAAAATATCCGGAGTCTGCGTAACCGACCGTTTGTTTGAAAATGGTGCAACAATATTTACACAGGAGAAGTCCAAAAACAATCAATGAAAATTAAAGAAAAGTATTCTAAATTAAAATCAATACTATTGGTGTCTAAAAATGCCGAAGAACAAATCGCAGTGCTCTTACCTAGGTTGGAGTCGAGGAATTGTCCCAACACGTTAAGCGCTCCATCGACGGGGAATTCTTTAAGGGCGTCCAACGCCCGTTCGTCTAGGTCAACATGTGCTAATTTACCAGTCTTGTATATCTCGTCCAATTTTGATGCCACCTGTCGAAAAAAACGAAGTTTCTTAACGCCAAACACTACTGAGAAAGTTAGTTTCTACAAATCGCCACAGGGACGTTATCTGGTTGGAAAAGATACAACTGAGAACGATATTTTGTTGTTAGTTGAGCTCGGATCCTATTTTGACGTCAGCTAACTTTTTTAGTTAATATATTGAAAATATATTAAGTACAACTTTTTTTAAAACTTCCAAATCAGTTACATAAACCGAAAAGAATCTAAAAAAGAAAAGATCAAAAGATCTTGGGAGGAAAGAACGAAATTTCAAAATTGGACGAGCGTCCCACAAGGAACACACAAAAGTCGAAAGCGAAAAGGGAAACAATCAAACGATGTTTCGCCCGGGGTGACTAGCGTGGGCTCGTCAGTGGATTCACTAGTCACCCTCAATCCAGACATCATTTAACACCATCGCACACTCTGACTTCCAACTCTGAAACACTCACAAATAGGCATCGTTCCGCATGGTACTTAATCTAAGTCGCCTGATACGGGTTCGTCCTGGCGTGTTAATCTTTCCAATAGGAATATGCTCCTAAGACAATTACAATTAGATTCTTTTCGGTTGATGTAACTGATTTGGAAGTTTTAACTTCTTGTTTTTTATTCCTATTGGAAAGATTAACACGCCAGGACGAACCCGTATCAGGCGACTTATGATAAGTACCATGCGGAACGATGCCTATTTGTGAGTGTTTCAGAGTTGAAAGTCTGAGTGTTTCAGAGTTGAAAGTCAGAGTGTGCCATGGTGTTAAATGATGTCTGGATTGAGGGTGACTAGTGAATCCACTGACGAGCCCACGCTAGTCACCCCGGGCGAAACATCGTTTGATTGTTTCCCTTTTCGCTTTGGACTTTTGTGTGTTCCTTGTGGGACGCTCGTCCAATTTTGAAATTTCGTTCTTTCCTCCCAAGATCTTTTGATCTTTTCTTTTTTAGATTCTTTTCGTTGATGTAACTGATTTGGAAGTTTTAACTTCTTGTTTTAATTGTCTTAGGATCATATTCCTATTGGAAAGATACACGCCAGGACGAACCCGTATCAGGCGACTTATAATAAGTACCATGCGGAACGATGCCTATTTGTGAGTGTTTCAGAGTTGGAAGTCAGAGTGTGCGATGGTGTTAAACGATGTCTGGATTGAGGGTTACTAGTGAATCCACTGACGAGCCCACGCTAGTCACCCCGGGCGAAACACCGTTTGATTGTTTGCCTTTTCGCTTTGGACTTTTATGTGTTCCTTGTGGGACGCTCGTCCAATTTTGAAATTTCGTTCTTTCCTCCCAAGATCTTTTGATCTTTTCTTTTTTAGACAACTTTTTTTCTTCTACTCTTTGGAGGCTTGAAAAATAGCTGACAACAAATAGTTTTTCAGGGGTAGTACAGCAAATTGACCCAAAAATTCCCTGACGTTTCCCGTTTTTCCCTGGCAAATGCTTTGGTTTTCCCTGACATTTTCCAAATAAAAAGTCACAAAAATAAAGGTCAAAAAGTATCTCCAAAATATACCTAATCTTTTTGGTGCACCTAATTTTTTTTAAGGATAGTGGCGATCACAGCTTTTTTTTAGGGGGGGGGGTTTCGTAGGTGTTGGGTTTGTTTAGTGTGTGCGAAAAAAATATCAATTAACATTAAAAAGTAAGGGCGAATCTAGTTTCAATTGTAAATTTGTTTCCAAAACCATCTCTTAAATACACGGCAACGCGCAGGCTAAAACTGAGAAAACTGCCTTTTTTAAGTGTTTTAAATGTTGGTGACAAAAAATTGTTTAAAATTCAAATAAAATTGTAACAATCGTTGATGTTATAGCGCTGCAGACAAAAATTTAAACAGAAAACAATTTTTTTTATACCTTCATCAAAAATATGATTTTAGTTACTGTCTGCACATAACTAAAGCATGACTTTTTTGGTTACCGAAGCAAAAAAACTTTTTTTATCACGGGTGCAAAAAAAGATTTCTGTCCGTTTTTTACCCAAAATTAAAGAGAAATAGCGAAATATAGTAATATTAAACTGTGCTTTTTTTCACTCGCGTTTTTCAATACCTCGCTGCGCTCGTTATTTAAACCAACGTTTGTAAAAAAAGCACTATTTTAGCCACTAGTTGTTAAAACTACTATTTTATACGAATGCTTTAGAAAATGAGGTTTTGCACATGGAAAACTTAATCTAAAATCGGTACTTTGCACACTGATATGTCAACTTTGCACACTGATTTGTCATTTTTGCGCACGGTTTTTTATTTACTAAAAAACAAAAAAAACTATTTGGATTTGTTTGCAATCATATAAACAGTATCGTAAAAAACTTGTTTGATAACCTCTTGACTCTTGACACTCGCTTGACTTGTGGAGCTCGCCTTCAGCTCAGTCCACCAACATGTCCAAAGAGTCGTTTTCAAACCTTTTTTTTAAATATACTACAGTGCGTCTATTCTTGAATCGAGAGAAAATTTGTTCCCAGGGAGTCAAATTCTCTCGCTACTATGCATCTCATTGGTTCAAATCGGTTTCTCTTACTTTTGCCCGATATTGATCGAAAGTAATTCTATTGGTCTTGAGTAAGAGAATTGCTTTCGATCAATATCGGGCAAAAGTGAAAGAAACCGATTTAAAACGAAGTTTTGGACTAATGAAATGCATAGTAGTGAGATAATTTGACTACCTGGGAGCAAATTTTCTCTCGATTCAAGAATAGACGCACTGATCTCTTAAGTTTTTTCCGAAATATTTATAAAAAGGTGGGTTGAGTTAGCTGCAATAGGATTCAAATACATGATTGTCTCAAACTTTCAAACAAAGGATTTTTCTTAAAATTCCCGGACGTTTCCCGGTTTTCCAGTGCTGTACTAAACCTGTTTATGCTCTTGTGTAGTATTAGAGATGGAAAGGAATGTTCAAAAATTTATAATTATATAGTTGATATGTCTCACGTTGTATTTTTATAATAATTTATTAAAAGTAACCTAATGGCGTTATCGAAATTATAATGCTCAAAACATTTAGTCAACAGGGTCAAGGAGTATTATCGACGGTTAAAAAATGGGGCTTTCAAATAATAATTTTGTTAACGTTTACACGTTTCTAAAGGCGATCTCCGGCAATCCTGATATTAAGTCTTGGCGTTCCTGATAATATTAATTGATTCACTTTTATTTTAGCTGCTTTGAATTTTTACACATAATCTTGGGGTGCAAAGGAAATTTTGTTGGCACTTTTTTATACTAAAACTTATTTATTATTTATTTGGTAGTATTGGTAGTAGATTCTGCACAGAAAATATAAAAAATGACTAACTGTGGCAATATTTAAGGTCATATCCTTTATAATTAAATATCAAAACAAATGTTAGATATTAAATTGAACAGGTAGTCAGCAGCTTACGAAAGGTACTCTTTTTTTCAACCGACAATAATACTATTGAATAAAGACTTGGAGATTTACAATTTTTGTTTCTGTAATGATCTTTAAAGTTTGTTTTGTTGGCAATGAGGAAATTTAATAAAAATAGTAGTTACCTTTTCATCGAGGCCATATTCTATTAATTTTTGGTAGTCTTCAGTTCTCTCCGTATCAGCTATTTTTATTTCTTCTGGGACCTCACCATTACCTTCTGCCATAGCTGAAAAAATAAGAAATAAATTTGATTAAAAGTCAAATCTACCTAGGTTTTGAACACAATTTTAGAATCTACAGTTTCTATGACCCTGACACCTTTATTTTATATGGGATCATAAGGGAAATCAGTAGAAATATTTCAGAAACATCATAATCATACTTATTTAATCGACAGATTACATTGACATCTAACTTATTAATTGACATTAAAATATCCAGGACCAGCGCCACCTAGAGAATTTTTTTTTCTCTTGTTCAAAAGAAAAAAATTTCTCCTCTAGGTGGCCCTGCCAGGACATCCGCAACATTCCCCCCTTTTTGTTTCGAATGTATAGGGTCATCCATCATAAACCTTATCTATGGGAAAGTTTTGCCAAATATTTTAATGAATCCTGATAAAAATGCTTTTCAACAATACCATTCACTAAGGGGTTCAATTTATCTGTTTAAATATATTTAGCCCATTAATATCCTAGTATTGATAGTGGACTAAATTCGTAAAAAGAAACTGCAAAATGGGCAAAAGCTAAAATTCCAGTCGAGGATTCCCCAATTTCCGGCCCCAGAAAACAATATGGCGGCTGTCTAAGTTAGAAAAAAAAATTGTTTTCTACGTTTTCAGAAAAATCAAATCGAAATCAATTGGGTAATAGTGAGGAGGTCTCACTTAATCCAAAAATATGAAAAAGTTGACATATATGTCACTTCAAAACAAAATGGGGGTCAGATTTGAAAAATTTAGTTTTTCTTTGATTTTTACTTTTTATTTACAATTACAATTTAAAAAAACAAATGATTTGACATTTGATATGCAAAATGGCCTGGCCAATTTGTACTAAATCGAGGACGCTTGTCTCAAAAATTGCAAAAAAAATGACACATGTCATTCCCAAATCAGGATGGTTGCGACGAAAATTAAGAAACGTTATATTTCTTTACACGTTATCAATTTTGCACAAACCAAAGTCGTTTTAGAACGATTTGAATTAATTTTAAATTTTTGTGTAAAAAACAAATTTTAATGCTTCAGTTAAAATGGCGGACGATTGAGTAAAAAAAAAGTATTTTTTTTGTTTTTTCCTTAAAAATAAATCACTTGGCAAAATATTTGGTTGCGCTAAGTAAGACATTCCAAAAATATAAAAAGTGACATATAATGTAATTCACAAATCCAGATGGCGGAGATTAAAATAAAAAAACAACATTATTTGTCTTTCCGGATGAGCTAAATTACTTTTTAATTTTTGTGTCAAAAAATATCAAATTTAAAATGGCGGACGATTAAGTAAAAAATATTCACTGTTTATATGCCGCCATCTTTTCTTCTATCTAAATCGCATTGACATTCTCATTTTTTTGAAGTAGCTAATACTAGTTTAGCATAGATTAAAGTATTACTTGCCTCGTACCCACACAATTAGTAAAAAACTTTGGTTGGAACATGTCAGACGTAAAAATTTTCTTAAATAAAAAAATACCACGAATTCAATCCTTCTTGAAGACATTTTGACTTTAAGATGACATGTTATTTTTTTAAAATATTTTCCCAAGTGTTTTTTGTTTATCTTACAAAAAAAAATTAAAAAAAAAACACCTTTTTTTTTACTTAATTGAACGCCATTTTAATTACGGTATTAATTTTAAAATTAATTTAAAAAAATCCTAAAACTGCTTTTTTTGTGAAAAAATGTAATCGGTCAGAAAAATAATGTTGTTTTTTTATTTTAGTTGCCGCCATTTTGGCACGAAAATGACGTATCTCCTTTTTTGAAATTAGTATCTTTAATTTGATAAAATCTAATATATCCTTTTTTTTAATTTAAGAAAAAAAACACTTTTTTTTACTTAATCGTCCGCCATTTTAACTGAAGTATAAGAATTTTTTTTTTGACACAAAAATTTAAAAATCATTTAGCTCATCCTAAAACTGCATTTGTTTGTGAAAAAATGTAAACGGACAGAATGTTGTGTTTTTAATTTAGCCGCCGCCATCGTAATTTGTGAATGGCATATGTCAATTTTTTTTATTTTTGAAATAGCTAAGTCTTACTAAGCGCAACACAATATTTTGCCAAGTACTTTGTGTTTAAACTAAGAAAAAAAACAAAAAAAAAAACACTTTCTTTACTTAATCGTCCGCCATTTTAACTGAAGCATTAAAGTTTGTTTTTTTTTTGACACAAAAATTAAAAATTAATTTAAGTCAGCCTGAAACTGCTTCGGTTTGTGCAAAATTGCTAACGTGCAGAAAAATAATGGCGTTGCTTAATTTTATGTGTTATTTTTTTGTAATTTTTGAGACAAACGTCCTTGATTTAGTACAAATTGATATATTGCATAAATATGATAAATGGCAAATCAAATGTATTTTTGAAATTGTAGCACAGACGACCTCATCGCTAGTAGCAACTACAAAAATTTTTTTAAATGTTGTCTATATATTTTTGACATATCAGGCGCCATCTTTGTACCAGCTTATAAACTCCAATTTTTTATATGGTGAAATCAAGAAGCCGGTCAGTAGCTTTAATATGAGAGATAAAAAGTAAAAAAAAACAAAGAAAAACAAAATTTTTGAAATCTAGACGACATTTTGTTTTGAAGTGACAAATGTCAACTTTTTTATATTTTTGGATTAAGTGGGACCTCCTAACTATTACCCAATAGATTTCGATTTAATTTTTCTGGGACCGGAAAATGGAGGATTCTCGACTGGAATTTTAGCTTTTGTATCACTATGACCAATATAAAAAATATACCCTTTTTGCAGCTTTTTCTTCAAAATCCCTACGAATTTACTCCACTATGAGAGAAAAAGTACCTGTCAAATCCATTTGGTCTTTCAAAATGACAACAGTTCAAATAAAGATTGACAGACAGGTATTTTTCTCTTGCCACTAGGGGGCTGATTCTTGAACGGCGATCGTGCGAAATTTCATACGAACGATCGTCTGACTTGCATTTGATTGGCTGTCAAGTGATCAATCCTTCTTTCGAGCAAGAAATATTAGCTGTAAATGTCTCACGCTCTTACTATTCTTAAAATACAACAAAAATACATAGGGGGTCCTATTTAAAAAGAAGCACCGTTTGTAAACTATAAACGTCATATTTGGCAGTTACTAGGCTTGCAGTGGAACAAGATCTCACGACAAAATTCACAAGAAAATTTGATCTCCAATTTATTCAAGGTCACTAGTACTCACTAGCGTGAAGTCTCAAACATACCTAAGGCTAGTGTGAGAGTGACCTTGAATAAGATTGAGATCAAATTTTGTCGAGAATTTTTTCGCGAATTTTTTCGTGAATTTTTTCTCCATGTAATAGGAGCTTTATATTGAATGCTTTTTGTTTTAAATTCCTCCGACCAATAGTAAAAAACTTTCCCAGGGAAAAGGTTAATAATAGATGGGCCCTGTACACTAACGGCATCATAAAAGTGGTACCTACGTGATAACAAAGTTATTTTTTAAATTACATGGTTAACTACCGGATCATATTTTGTGACCGACTTTCATGCTGTTTCAGAAAAAATAGTATATTACATAACAAGAAAGTGACAAATTTCACACGAGGGTGAATGTTGTAAACGAGGCGCTAGCCGAGTGAAACAGCACGCGAGTGTAAGAAAGTTACTTTCTATCGAGTTGTGTATGCTATTTTTCCTACGAACACTGATGAATTGCACTCATTTTTGTAAAAATTGGTCTTTAGTTTTGCACAAATCAAATGAAACTGAAAAGCAGTTTCATGTGTGGAAATAGTTATTTACCTAACAAGTGCGGAAAGCTATACTTTTCCGAACGCGACGGTAGTTGCACGAACGACGCGGACCGGAGTTTGGGTTAGCCGTCAAGGCCGGAAAAAGTATTTTTTACGCACGCCTTGCGCGAAAAATTCTTGTCCGCGCGGCGTGAGGGAAATGCAACTTCCCGCACGCAAATGCGTGCGTAAAAGTGCAACTTTGCCCAAGTTAGTAGGAAAAGTACTTTCCAACACATGTGCGGAAAAGTAGAGTTAACGTCATCGTACTTTTCCACACATGTGTGGAAAAATTTCTGCACACGGCTGAAATTTAACGTTTTCTACGGATGCAAATCGTATGAAATCCTTCAGTTTCATATGTGGTCGTAGGAAAAATACAATAATGGGTGGCTTTTTTGTAAAAATAGATATTACAACAGTAACAATTGTGTACCACTTTTATGATTTTGAATATTCACCAAACTTGGCTGGGTAAAACATGCGATTACTTTGGTTTCTCTTTGCCTGCATTTTTTTTTCTGGTTGTGAAACAGTACAAAAATATATTATCGTAGTGAGCTATCTAATAGTTTTTGTTAAAAGGCTAAAATACTTTGAAAGGAAGGATAAATAACAGGAACTTAGGAAAGTTAGTTAATTTTTTATTTCAATCTAATCAAAATGCTCATAACACCTATTCATTCAACTACTGCAAGATGTCAGCTTAGATATACTTAAAGCACGGATCACCAAACATGCAACTGTTTCGGTACTCTGCTTAAAGCGATCCTTTTTTGCACTTAATTTGGGATTGAGATTTCGTTGTGATCGCGACTAGTCGGGAATCGGTTAAATCGGGAGTTAAAATATCGGTTGAATAGGTTTTGAAGCGCAATTATTTTTTCAAAAATACCGTTTTCATAAAATGATTAAGAGTATAGCCTTTCAAAATCTTCAAATCGGATGTGCGAAGAATTGGATTTCACCTCTCTAATCAAAAACTCTCTGTCGCAAGTACAAAAACGGTCCATGTTTTGATTTTTTTAACGCATAACAAGTTTTGGAAATCAGTCTTTTTAACGCATAAGTTTTGGAAATCAGTCTTTTTAACGCATAACAAGTTTTGGAAATCAGTCGCTGATTGGTTGAGTTATTGTTATGGTATGTGTTTAGTGACTATGTTTTTGTTTGTGTGCTATGGTCTTAACACCAACGGAAATATTTCAAATAAAGGCGTTCCATACCGCCATACAAGGACGTAGATAAGGGGAGGGGGGACAAGGTTGTAATGTCCCCCCCCAAACCGGTGTCCGTACCCGTTACTCTCACACATGCAAAATGTGAAAAATACCTATTTTTCCACTTTTCTAAAAGTTTATAACTATTTTCATTCTATTACAAACACGACGCGTGTGAAGATTCTATCAAAATGCGTATATGTGCGCATTTTCGATGTTTTACTTCTCTTGTAATCCGATGTTTGCTGGATAGCTTTCGCCCGTTCTGTTTTTCCCTGTTTGTAGCTGACCCAACTCACATTTTTTTAAATAATTTAGAAAAAAAACAAGAAAAAATTAAAACTTGTACCTTAAGTTTAAAAAAGTTTTGCTTGCGGGGCTAGAACACATGAATTGATTGATTAAGTAAAAAATAGTATATGTTACCTTTTAGCAACAAATCTAGGATTAGTACCAGATCCCAATCCAGTTTCTGATATTTCACAAAAAACTTTTTAAAAAATCAAAATCTTTGAAGAACTTTCTTTTTAAACTGCAAAAAATTATGCCTGATGCGCTATGGCACATTGTTTGCTACAATTTTAGTATAAGTTATTAGTATCTTTTTCCAAAATTTTCGCTTACTTTTATTTAAAAAATATTTAAAAAAATTCCTGCTTAAACACATTGATTGCTACAAATTTAGTTCAATCTTAGGCAATTTTTATCCACTGCATTTGCATGTTAAAAAATGCTTTATTACTATATTTTTACAAAATTTTCTCCCTAGGATATCATTTTTTTTTTTAAATATTTCCATTTTTTTGTAAAGAAATGTCCCCTTAGTTTAAGCCTATAATCGATTTTTTTCAGATTTATTTTGAAAATTGGATGCCAAAGTAAAATTTTGTATTTATTTTCAATTTTTCTTTCCTTCTGCAACCCGTCCTTCATTCATCTCTAAAACAAAAACCGCTGTGTCAATTTCCCTCTTTTTTTTACTCGTTTATAGGGTATATTTAACAGTTTTTTATTAAGCCTTAAAATAATTTTTTTTGTCTTTAATTTAAAAAAAAAACTTAAAATAACAGAAAACATTATGTTGTTTTAATATATATAAAGTTCTGCGGAGGAAAAGTTATATATACTAGAAATACACACCTTGTTGCTGTGTTAGTATGGATGTATGTATGGATTTTTAAGTTTCTTTGTATAGGATAGAATAAGTTAGTGGGGCGCTAAAGGTCAGTGTCGCACCCAGAAATTTTTCTCGGGGGGGGGGGGGCTGAACCCAATTGTTTCTTAAAAATTATTTTTATAATAAATTGAAATCCAGTTTATTAAAAGAACACTACAATAAAAGTACATTTTAAAAAATCATGGGGGGGGGGCTGGTTGCGCACCTGCTAAAGGTTATAGGGGATTAAAATTAGAGCAGAGCGCTAATAAGAAGGATAAAGTAATTATGTAATGTAATTATTCAAGGAAATGCTCTTTCCACAAATATTGACATTTTTAACATGCTTTTTGCGTCATCTGATCCTTTTATACTTGGGCTTAGGGCAGAGCTAAAAAATAAAGTATAGTATAACGTATCAGTCAATTTATTCGTTTTTTATTATATTTTTAACATTAAGTATATTTAAAAATGATGATATAATATATTAGTGGGATATTTTGACAATAAAGTTTTTTTTTATTTTTTTCTTTGGAAAATAAGAGTTAAGTAAGATTTTTTTAAATTACTTTCTTTTGTAGGTTTATTTAGAATATAAATTTTAATTTTGGATAAATATATTGAACTTTTTTACTTTTTACCACCCTAAAAAAATATTAAATATATAGGAATAAGTAAACGACAAGAATTTGACAAAATAGTGGGGGGGGCTAAATAGTAATTTAATAAAAATTAGTACTTTTCTTTTTGTTTGATTCTACATGAAAGTTAAAATTTAAGGCACGGTGGGACCTGACTCCGACCCCCTCCCTATACGTACGCCTATGTCACGACACAAATAAGGCTGGAAGTAGCGTTTCCAAAAAATCAATCATCAATAAAACTAGTAATATTGAGTAATTCTTTACCTTTTTTTCTATATTACACAATATTTATCCTACATCTAGCAAGGGGGAGGGGGAGGTTTAGCTAAGAAAAAAATGGTAAATATGTGTGTAAAATTTCAAGTTTATCCGATAAATACCCTTAAAGATATTTAGTTTCTTCCGAAATTTAAACGTTTTAAACCACTGTGCGGCGCATTTGACATGATTTTAGAAACACATCTACGATCAACCCAACCCAGTTTTTCTGATATGAGTTGAGTTGAATTTTTTTATACTGTGTCCCCCCCCCCAAGTCAAAATCGTATCTACGCCCTTGACCCCACATACAAGGTGCACAAAATTAAAAGGAAAACGACACATCATTTTAAATTCTTACCCTGTTCCGCAAACGAATCACTTTTGCTTAGCAGAAAAAGATACACATTTTTCACCAAGTGTTGGCAGTCTTTAAACAAAACTGACCAAGCAACAAGATCAAAAGCTTGTTTTTTCGAAAAACCTGCGTATCTGAATTGTTATCAGGGTTATTATTTTTACTTTTTTTAATTTGTTCAACATCCAATTTTAACACGTAAACACGAGGCTATATATTTCATATAAAAAATGCCAACATATGGTTTCTATCTACAGTTTAAGCACTGGCGCACCGAGGGGGGGGTTTTTGGGGTTAACCCCCCCCCCCCGAAAAGCCTGGTTATGGTCACCTTTTTAATTCAAATTAAGTTTTTATTTTATTATTTATCCCTAACCCCCCTCCAATTCCTAGGTGCGCTACTGGTTTGAGGAAAGTTTGGTTTGAAAGCTGACATATACATAAAAATTGATTTTAAGCCGAACTATACCCCAATTAATAAAATGCACTGGAATAGGACGCGTAAGACCATTTTTTCTTAAAACAGTCCAAATAATCCGTAAAAATTAATCAATCTGGGTAAACAAGAAATTTTAATTAATTAATTGGAAAAAAAATCAAATTCCAGGCCTTTCTTTGCTTCAATTCTATAGGAACGTATAGTGTCTCACTTTAAGTTGATTCAGGGATATCACTGCTCTCTTAAATCAAGAAAAAAGCCTTTTTTATATAAAAGTCCAGGCAGTAGGGGTTTTTGGCTTGCAAAAGGTTGGGAATAAACGATTTTGAAATATGTTATAGACGGATAGACTCTAATAAAAAATCCAAGTTTTCGACCAGGGGGGGGCGCCGTTCGCGTCGCCATCTTGGATTATATGTGCAACAAACTCTTTTTTGAATTATATCTTCGTAACGGTTTACTTTACCGGAAAAAACAGTTTTCACACTTTTTTTGTATACCTAGCAGGTAAAAAGTTACATGAACACAAAGATGAAATTTCCTTGCCTCTAACTAAGAACGTCGCATGATACCATTCATTCAGAACGTATCACCAAGTTCACCAGTTGCAGGACAGTGGGGATCGAAATTAAAGGCAAATGGTCTGTTTCCCATGACCATGACAGATAAACCAGCCCCCGACGCATTATTAAAAATTATTTCCTGCAACTGTAAGAAAGGGTGTGGAGGAGCATGTAGCTGTAGGAAAGCTGGATTAAATTGTTCGATTATGAGTGGTTTTTGTAATAGTAGGGAATGTAATAACGGCACTGTAGTTCATATCGATCTGGAGGACGAAGGCGAGCAGTTGTTTGGTGTTGACTTACCAGACGAAATCCAAGAAAAAGAAACAAATCGTCCAGACCCTCAAAAAGAATCAAAATTTAAGTACTTAATAATGATCGCAGATATTTGATATTCTTATCTGAAGATGATCAGAGATTTATACTGAACGAAAACGAATAAATACAAATAAAGACAATTGGAAAAATTCATCGTCTCAAAATTCAAAACGACTGGACGACTCAATAAAATAGTTCTTGAAGCGAAAAGCCAAGAAGAGATTGTCAAGTATATACCTACGAACAAATCGTAGATTAGGCCTACTGTGGATATCACATTAAAAAAACGCGCAATTTACTCTACCTCAATGGTGGTGCGGAAATGAGTACCCGGGGGCATATTTAACCACCCTCCCATACGACGGGAAAAACGCCCGAAATAAACGGAAAAAACCCCTAAAATAAAATTATTACAACTAACCCAACTCAAGCTAGACCGATCCAACCCAACCTAACCCCACCCAAAATAAAAAAATTTTCAACTTATTTTTTAATAAATAAAAATTTTCCATGGTTTTTTTCGGAGTTATTTATTCTGGCAGCTTTTTTTTGTTTTTTTTTTTCGTTTACCAGCCAGTCACACAATCTTACATACTTGATCCACACGCTTTAAAAGAAACTTGATATTTTTTCATATTCTTTCTCCATTACGTCGTTTTGCATAACAAACACGTGCTTCAATCTGGAAGTAGAGAAAAACTAGGTCAAATACTGTTAAGGCAAAAGCACACTTCAAGAGCCTTCGCCCGCATAATGTGCATAGGTGCCCAAAGCAGTGAGCTTTTTCAACGTTATTATTGGCCACAGGCTTACAGATTTCAGCACGCCGCCGCCTCTGGTGCCCAATGAGCATTTTTGTCTATATAAAAGTTACAGCAAATAATATAAAACCTTCATAAAATAACCAAAAGTTATATTATTTAGTGTTGGTGATAATTTTATAACTCTAATATATCTCTTAAATGAGTAAAAAAGACTTGAAAAACAACTGTTCAACAGCAGCTTATAAAAATTAATGGTACATAGTAATGGATAGAAAAACAACATATAGATTTTATAAAACTTCCTTATGAGCTCTCAAGTATAGAGATTATTATAAAAAGGTTTTACAACTGTTCTAACAACACTACATAACAAATTAAAGGTTTTTATGGATTTAGAAATACAAATTTTCCATCTTTCTTCCCTTTGCTTGTTATGTATTATTCTTTTTCTTTTTACAATAAAAAAAATTATAAAATGGTGTTTAGCAATCTTCTAAAATAAATAAAAATGAAAGTGAGATAAGCTGAAGCAGGAATATGAATATTTATATACTATAGTCAAATAAAAGCTGTTTTTCAAGTCATCCTACTCCGAAAATCAGCTGCGGTCCCGTGTGTACTGTATAGTTTTCGAATAGACTCACGTAGATTTCATGGGCTCCAAAAATACTTGAGAAAATGGGAAAAAAATATTCATTTAAATATCAGTTTTTTTTTCATACACGTTTTTTTCTTTCTGGGACAAATATTGAATTTTGTATGTTGTTCTTAACCCTAACAAGCAATATTTTGATTGAAACACATGTTGAAACCCCATAAATAAAGTTTTTATTTAGGCCAAAAACCTATTTTTGTAATTCAAAATGGCCAAAATTTCCGACAATTCTATAAAAAAAAAAACAATACAATTATACCACTGTTTACCTCATCAACACTATTTTATGACCCTTTTCAAAAATGATGCTACTTGGAACAAAGGGCTACAGATGGCGCAGTGTTGAACACTGATGGTCCGTTTCTGCGAGCTTAACATAGTTACCATTGTTCGCTTTTCCTAAATGCATTCCTCGAGAGATCCAGCATACTACACATACCAGGAAAAATACCCGCCTGCACACACTTCAAGCCCGCATAACTGTCAGAGGTAACTATCTCAAGAATATAGTTAGATTGCGGGGTCGAAGGGTGTACAGGCGAGTATTTTCCGGGGTGCCGTCGACTAGCAGTATCAACGTATGCGCTCGACGTTTCACGGTGCGTTTTTGCGACCTTAACACGGTTACTATATTGTTCTCTTTTTCTAAAACACGGTTCCCATCTATGCGTTTCTCATTCGTGGGTCCCCCGAATCAAAACACGTATCACTTGGTCTAAGCGAGATTTGCTTATACAAGTTCATGTCGGACCACGTGATGAGTTTTTTGAGTCAGGGTGACTGCGCATGGGAAACGCTGGTGGGAATCGGGTGCAAAATGCATTCGATCCCGATATCTCGATCCCGATATCTGTCATCGGCAACTATCTCAAGAAGATTTGGATCTGTTATCTCTCTCAGATTG
Organism: Oxystoma pomonae; assembly: GCA_963921995.1. Lineage (NCBI taxonomy): Eukaryota > Metazoa > Arthropoda > Insecta > Coleoptera > Brentidae > Oxystoma > Oxystoma pomonae. The sequence continues at coordinate 37,410,595 of OY998172.1, forward strand.
ATGTAATTAAAACAAGATAATAATAGTATGGTATCTCGCAAAAACGCGCCTTTTGATGTCGCAAGAACGCTCCTTTTCATTTTGCAAAAACGCGCCTTTTGATGTCACAAAATTAACCATAAAAAATCTTGTTTGTTTTGGTATTATAATTACCAAAATAAATTAAAATTGTTTTTTTTGTTCTAAAAACAGTTGTATTATAATCACTATATAAAGAAATTAATAACAACATTATAGAAAATACCTTATGGCAAAAAAGGTTTATGAATGAGTTCATAAGAATATTACAGACACCAATTTATATAACTATTGTGTGTGAGTTCCCAAGTTTTTATAAGTGTCTCTCGAAATATTTTCAATCTTTTATATAACATTTGTTAGCGATGACTTTAATTTTTATAAGGATGTCCGTGGAAATATTGTTAACGCCAGTTTTATGTTACTTTAGGGTACCATCAATTTAGAGCCTTCAATAAAACAAACATACAAACTCAATTCTTGTAGGAAACTTCTAAATAGCCTAGGGTATCAATGGAACCCTCTTTATAATAATTATATAAATATCTGTCACCAGAAGTTTCTGAAAATGCTCATTGGGTGCCGTCGTATGGAAGTATGTGTAAATATGGTACCCAGGGTATTTAGCAAAATTTTGACAAAATATACTGTGTGTTTTATTGGAAGTTTGATGTTTTTTTTATAAACTTCATATTTCTATCTGTGTAACTTTTAACCTATAAGACTTACAAAAAAGTGTAAATACATTAAATGTAGATAATTTTATTCTCTTTAACTTTGCCTTAAAACATTTTTTTTGCATAACCAATTGTTAGGATAATAAAGCTAAAAGAGTTGGTTGCACATATAATCCAAGATGGCCCCCCCCCAAGGTCGAAAACTTGGATTTTTTTTTAGAATCTATCCGTCTATAACATATTTCAAAATCGTTTATTCCCCACCTTTTGCAAGCCAAAGGCCTTTTTTTATACCCACTTACTGGACTATAAGTTTCAAATTAATTTTAAATAATTAAATGAAAACAAAGAATTCTTCTATGCATAAACATCTTGTTAGCAAGCAAAAAAATATTATGGAAATTCGGTGATGTTTTTGAAGAAGCCGGGAAGAGAGAGAGAAACTGCTCACTCCTCTTCCTCCCTACCTCCCTACCGGTAAAAGTGTTAAGAGGGGGAGGGGAAAGTTCGCAACTGCGTATTGTTACCATTTGTAACTGAGAATGATAAAATGGGGAGGGGGACGAAATTAAAATGTGGCAAAATTGGTGTTTATGGATGCGTTTACAGATACAGAAGGCTTTTTTTTTTATTTCAGAAGGTATGGTTCTCGTCCAAAATAAGCAAAACGCTCGGGCAAAGATCAGCGAGCGAAACGTCAGTTAAGTGTTTTGACAGTTTTCAATCGATAAAAATATATTCAAATTAAGGGATAAAAAGCGATAAAATGCCCACTATATAAAGGGATAAACCCATCGTCAATTTCGTATTTTTCATTTTTTTGACGAAAACGGCTTTTTGGCATTACAATGGCGGCTCTAGGTCCGGTCCATTGTCCAGCTCTAATGTGTATGCTTTGGGATTTAGTTGTTGAGCTGAGAACGGCATGAATTTGTGCTAAATGTCCGCCCGGTGATGGAATATGATATTCTTAAACAGAGATAACCCAGAATAACCAAAAACACGGATGCTGCTTATATATTTCATCTCAAAAAGTAGCAGTAAAGTTATTTCGTCAACACTAATACGATGTTGAATCGACGGAGAAGGATCTTCATCTTAAATACACCGGAATTTTTGTTGAGCCATTGAACAAAAAACTAAATCTCTCCGATATTGAGCATACATTATTGGCTCTCTGTTATACCGAAAAAATGGAAATTTTCCTACAGCAGCAATGGTCCAGTGGTTATAGCATTGGCGTGGTAATCTGGAGAATCGAATCCCCTCATCGTCTCCAATTTTTTTTTGTTGATTTTTTTTTCTTAGAATTCTTATTTATTTATATTATGCCAATATTTTTGTGTTACTGTTCCACCAACGATTTACCATTGGACCAATGCATGATGTGGTGTATCGGTTAAGTGATTGATGGGCAAGTATTCCCAAGTTAGACAAAAAGTTCCGGCTAGACATCTGCTACCTTCAGTGGTCCATTCAACGAATAACTGAAAATTTACATTGGGCATAGATATAGTGTGCATTGGGCTAATAAATATCCGTCACAAACTGTTTATAGGGAAGGGTAATTTTAAATTTTAACGTTAACATTTCTTGCTAGGGTATAACCAATAGCGATCGTCCCCCCTTTTTTTGAGAATTTATTTAAAAAATCGCCGGTTTTTCATAAAAACAGTAAAATATTTTGATAGTACAATTTCAAAAATTTTTGCCTGCGGCGAAAGTTACATTAATTTTTATTTTGAAACTTTTGCATAAAACTTTTTCTTTTCTTTTACAAAATTTGACCTTCATGCCCCCCTCCCTTTTGGAAAAGCTACAACCGCCACTGGTATAACATGCAACTTATATGCGCGATTAATTTTTATATTGCCAAAATCGATGATTCTTGGCGTATATTACCTCTCTCATCACGCACCTTGTTGAAATATCTGTAACGAAGCTTAAAATACAGTTTGTCAAAATCATGATAAAGAATAACGGCAGCGCCAGTATTCTTGAAAAAGTGAGAAGGGAGTACTCATATCTCGCCCGGTCTCGACCAACCGAGATTTCTGAAACGGGTGAGAACGCATGCGCATGTTTACTTTCACTCAAAATTCGGGGAGTACTCTCTAGGTGAGACTTCAAGAATACTGGTCTAGGTGTCTCAATTAGGACGCCCACGGTGGTTTATCACAATGTGCAAAATCCAACCCGTTAAATAAAAGAAAGTTCAATTATAAAATCATTCACTATAGAAACAGCAAATCGCTAAACCAATTTTTTATCCGAACCTTATTTCTTCAAACCCATTTAATAACAAATTCGGAATTTATAAGGCCCGTTTTTAATCAAACCATTGTTTATCAAACTCATTCAATATCAAACCCGGAATTCGTAAAACCCGTAATTTATCAGGAAATTTTGGCTAAATTAATTGTGCATTCGCCAATACCACATAAAACGGAGGCGTACACGATGGTGGCGCAGCGGCGAGGCGTTTTAATGCATTTGTCGCTGTTACGCGCGCATACTTACAGGTTGCGTTCAATAGTTTGTGTATAGATGTCACTTGCATTCACCCGTCTTGCATTCATGTGTTATTGGCGAATGCGCAATCAATTTAGCAAAAATTTTCTGATAAATTACGATTTTTACGAATTCAGGGTTTGATATTGAATAAGTTTGATAAACAATGGTTCGATTAAAAACGGGTCTGTTAAATTTCGAATTTGTTATTGAATGGATTTGATAAAATAAGTTTCGGATAAAAAATTGGTTTGACGAATGGCAGTTTCTATGGTGAATCGTTCTTACGATGATTTTTTTTATTAAATACGGTCTGATAAATTCCTGGTTTGATAACCCACAGGCGTTCTCAATTATTGGTTTGGTTGGGGTTGTCTACGGCTCAGCCTAAAAATTCGCTCGTGTAAAAACGTTCTTCTCAAAACTTGTTGTTTAAAATACCTACTTCAGTGTTTCAGGCTTTAGGATTTGGTCATGGGGGGGGGCGCATCGGTTTCATTTAACTTCCCCCTCCCCTGAAAGTCAAATCTATAGAATAGAATAGAAAACGTCTTTATTGTAATAATAAATAATTACAAAGGCGAAGTTTAGCTCAATGGCTATATACAATATATATCGTAAACGACCAAAATTTTTTTCAATTTAAACAATTACCAATTTTTAAAAGGTTACATATTCATCAATTTAAGCTCAATGACTGGGGCAGCTTTGAATGAATGAATAGGTTTCTTATTGACAAAGCTAAAAACAAATAGAATTAAATTCATCTAAGAACTTAAAGGAAATCAGTAAATAATTACAGTTTTTGTCATGTCTTAAAAATTATTACAAAGTTTTAAAAAAAATAATAACAAGTTCTTTTTTTTTAAAGAATACTAACATAATATTTAAAAATAATACAGACAGCTAAAAATATTGCTAAAATGTCATAGAACATGTTACAAACGAACATAGAAAATACAAGTAAAAATAAAAAATAAATAACAAACAAGTGCTATCCAATTAAAAAAAGTAAAAAATTAAAGTAAAAAGTTTTAAAATGGTCAAACAGTTTCATTATCAGCAGAAACTCTTTTACTGAGTAATAGACTTTTTCAACAATAACAACGCATTTAAAAAAGTTTAAAAAAATAACAAGTTCTTTAAAGAATGCTAACATTACTACTAAAATATACAGACAGCTAAAAATATTGCTAAAATGTCATGTATAATTGGTACTGGCAAGGCGCGAAAGGAATAATATTATTTACTTTACTTGGCTAGATGTGGATAAGCCGCCACACCTTCTCTGAAGCTTTGGGGGGGGGAGCAATAGAAAATTGGAGTCCCCTAGATAACATAAATAATAAACATAAACATGGACAAAGAAAACAAAAACCAGGATCTTTGAGGCTCAATTGGTGAATATTGCTGGACTTAATTTTTCAAATTTTTGCATAAAAGTTGGTTGGGCATACAAGTGCTCTTGTAGGCATTCCGTGCCCTGGAGTTTGTAAGTAAGAAATTTTGGGGGTAAATTAATGCGTTTTTTTAGGAGGGGAGGTCCAAAAAGCAAAGAGGCCATGTGCTGCCAGCCTATTTATTTAAATACCGCACAGACTACTAATCACAGAAAATAACGCCACAAAATATTAAAACACGAAAACACCACAAAAACAGAAACAAAATGGCGAAACCACACCCCGTCAAAAATGTAAACCAAAGCAAAAAATGTTGATGTTATTTTCGTTTTTTCTACGATTTTCTTCATCAAATCGGATAAATTTTACTTTTAAACGATCTCAATGCGTTTAAAAAGCTCTAAAAAGGAAATATTGTAGTTGAAGTACATTTAACATAAGATCATTTCAATTTATTTTTCATAATACATCGGGCAACGTTGATATTTTTTGTATTATCTGGCATGGTTTTTTCGCCTTTGGCCTGGCCCACACAGTGCCAAAGCCAACTGCGATTTTGAATTGATTGATTGATTGAAAACATACTTTATTGTCAAAGAATAAAGGCAGGTTTACCCAACTTTTCATATTGATAATTCATAACTTTAATTCATAGTGTATAAGCACAATTTTAGTGTTAATACATAAAAAAATTATTTTCTTTACCTAACCTTGATAGGTTAGGTATTCTTCCTTCTTGCTAAATTTCTGTGTTCTAATATCAGCTAAAATCAATCGCTCCTATTTTGAAATCAACCAACCATAATGTTTTCTTTGCTTTTTCAATATTGATAGAGCATAAAGTTAGAATTAACCAAGTTTTAAATTATGCACTGTGCTTATGAATTGTGAATTATAACTATGAAAACTTGGGTAAAGACTTCTATTAAGAATAATGTATTTAACATTATGACTATGAATAAAATTGTGCTTAGGTTATAAATTATCAATATGAAAAGTTGGGTAAACCCGCCTTACCACAGATATGAAAATTCCTAATGAAAAAAGTATGAGTACTGATAATACTATGAGAAAAGAACTTAATTACTATTTATCACAACGGTCGCTATAGGTAACGAAAAACATTAAAAACGAATAATATTGAAATTAAAAATTGGAAACAAAAGATAAGGTTGTCAACAGTAAAAATTTAACTATAAATGTTACACAAGACACTAAAATAAAATTTAAAACAAAAATCAGGACCAGAACATAAAATTACATTAATATTGTGTTGTTAAAAATTATAATGCACAATCTATTCGGGACAAACATAAAGTATACGAGTATTAAATTCAAATTCAAATTCCTTTATTGGTGGTAAGGATGCTCTCGCATTTACACAAGCCAACAAAAACGAATGTCTCAAGAAAGATTTAACCGAATAAAATGCTAGGCCAAGAAGAGCAGTTCTTCATTTTTGGCGAAAATTTTTATAATTTGGTCTTATCTTAACAAGAGTGAGATGAAGGATTGGAAGCCGAAGATCTTGAGCGTGTCTCGTGTTAGACATTGTTTTCCTTTTTGTATTTTGACACATGCTTGTGTATTAGGCATTCATTTTCCAGAATGAAAATGCATGGGAGAGTTAAAATTTTACTGTCAATAAAGAGTTACTGGCAGTGAGTTCGAGAATGAAGTTTACATATTGATCGAATGGCTCTTTTTTGTAGCACAAATGCAGAGCGGATTAAATACTGGCTGCAGCATCTCCAGAATGGTATACAGTATCGTAAATGTGATTCAATTAACGCAAAATACACATTCTTGGCTATGGTTTGCCCAGCTCATTTGCCGTGACCCTAACGCTAAAGCAACCTGAAGCCAATCTGCTATTTAACTAAATTTTAATTGGTAGTCAATGTCCAAGCCAAGGAATTTACAGGAGTTAACACTTGTAATATACTGATTGTCGAAATTCACTTTATTTATAATTGACTTACGAAAATTAATATGTGTTGTAGAAAGGTTAAAGGTAAGTTTATTGGAATCACACCATTCTTTAATTTTAGCTACATCATTGGTGACCATGTTTTTCAGGGTTTCCAAATCTTTATTCGACCAATGATGTGTAGCATCATCTGCAAAAGCTGTAAAAGTACCTGTGATGTTAAGCCTAAGCAAATCGTTAATGTAGATAAGAAAAAGAGTAGGACATAGCACAGAGCCCTGGGGAACTCCGCTGTTTATTGGTTGTACATTAGATTCTGAACTATTGCAGAAGACAAATTGGTGTCTGTCCGTTAAATACATTGGAAAACCATTTAAGCTCGGTACCCTGAACCCCATACTTGTGAAACTCTTGCAGCAGCAGTCTATGACATGAATTTTCTTCTTTGTTTCTCAAAGTTATTTTTGTTACAGATTTTGCCACACTTGTTAGTTATATTCAAACACCGTTTGGTTACCAAACCAAATATTCTAAACCATTTATTTTAAAATGCCAAAAAACATGATGACCGGACTTTATGTTTAAATTATCATCAGTTAATTTAAGTTTTTAAGTATATTTTTTAAGAGCTTAAAAAAAAGGAGCTTAGGTATAAAGTTTATATTATTTAAAAAAATGGAAACTAACCTAAAAAATTAAATATGGCAAAACTCACCACGAGTTTATTCTTACTATCAATTTCGGATGTGTTTTATCTGTTTTTTAATAAAATAAGCACCTACTGTTGTTTTTTTACAAGAACATATTTTATACTTTCTTGCGGGCTTTTTTCAAGTTTTTTGCTATCTCTCCTGGTCGGCGTAAATCAATCTGACTGTTTAGTTGTCAATCTATTTACGTTCACAAGTGGATGTTGTGTCTTAGAAAAAAATTGGTAGTATTGGAGAAAAACTAAATATTATTTTGACTGGTCGGTTTTTAAAAAACTGCGCTGCAGCAATTTTTCCTGAAATCTCTGACTACCCAGAAATATTTTTCCAAAAATTGTTTATTTTATCCTAATTTTTTTAAAAAAAATTACCTTGAAAGGTGGCGATTTTTTGATATTCACCCATAAATGGCCGGAGTGGAGGCGAGAATTTTTGTTTCGAACTATAAATTTTTCTTACTAAGAACAAAGAAACCACTGCTCTGGTTTTTATTTAACATGAAAACAAGCCATTAAAAAAAATCAAAAAATGCTAGTGTGGAGGGGGTCAGTGTGTGTCAGTAGAACAATGTTCCAACATCTTTGGGTAAATCTAATGAAAAACACTGATCGAATCAATTTTTGTAATCATATGACCTACTTCTTTCGGCCGCCAAGTTAAAATCACTGAAGATTTAATGTATAGTCGTAGAATGGGAAGGATACAAACTGAATATTTCCCGGTTATTATGGTAAAGCCATGATGGTAATTTAAGGCCTAAACGGTGTGATTTACTAAAAAGGTTTAGTCTATTTTAGAACGGTCCTAAGTTTAAGTGAAATTTTTGGTTTTAAGCATTTTAAACAAAAAATAAATTTGCTTATTGAATAAGCATCTTAACACAATCTTTTGTTGGATTTAAGAAGAAAGTTTCAATTTAGAAGAAAATAAAATTTAAAAATTGAAACCCACTCGGGGTTTAAATAGTAAACACTCTGTAGAACAAATTAAAATTAGGGTTATATGTCACTCTAATTAAAACTTACCCTTGATAATTGATTTTTCCAATTAATACTTGATGTCACACAATGATTTAGATGGGTGATAATAAAATAAGGAGTAGATTACTTTTGTATTTTTTTAAAAGGTGATTTTTTTATGAAATGTATTAAAAAACTTAAATGCAAGTGTTTTTTACATTTCTGTCACTGTCGAAATGTCAGTTTAAAAATATTAGCGCTGCGTTCAATCACAAACAACGAGTCCGGATCTTTTACCTCTGCTTGCACCTTAGCTTACACCAACCTCTACTGATGAAAGCTACAGCTTTAAAATGAGTGGGCTTTGAGTACGGAAAGTTATTTTGACTGAGCTTTTGGGTTTTTTTGTTTTGCCTCGTAGTGCCTTCATAAATATATTTTTTGTGCTGAAAACGGGTTGAAAATATGGCGTTTTTCTGGACAAAATTGGAGGTGCTTTATTAATTAATAAACAACTTGGGATATTAAATAAGGTAAATTACCTCTTGTAAAAACGGTTACTTATGTAAATTTTAAAAGAACTTATTACCAATTGCCACAAAACAATCCTTTCTGGGACCTATAAATTTAAACCACCCCCCCAGAGGTATTCTAAAAAAATCACCAACTATATAACCTCAAACACAGATGATGAAGCTATTATGTGCCAAATTTTTGGCGTATTCACCAAATGCCATTTTGAAGCCTGTCAAAAAAAAAATAGTTTTGGGGCATTTTCTCCTAAAATATGGTATATTTTTAGAAAAAAAGCTGTTTTTCAATGGTATTTTGCAATAATAATACAAAATAATTATTAACTTTGTGTCTTTTCTGTATGGGTAATTCTTTTTTTTTAATTGGTTTTAAAATTTAGTACCCCTCACAGGTGTAAATATTTAGATCTGTGGGGGGTACTATTTTAGATCTTAGTAAATCCCACTGTAAATGTTTTAGTATAATTTAAGGGGTAACGTTTTGGTTTCAGCAATTTTTAATATGATTTTTACATTTTTATGCCATGATTTTGGTCACATTTTAAAACTTTATTTCCAAACTTTCGATTTCTAGAATAAAACCGTCACATTTTTCAAGTTTTCACTGTTTTTTAAGCGTTCAAAAAAAATACTGCCAAAAAACATTTTTATCTCTGTTAAAATGAAAAATATTTAAGGTTGCTCAAGAGAGACAGCAGGCTTATACACTGCTGTGTCTCGTGAACTGAAGAGGGGCGGTTTAATAGGTGTTGAGTTAGTGTATTTAAAACAAAAATACTTATTTTTAAAAGCAAGTTTCATCTAGTCTTAAATGCGCCGCAGGCAAATTTAAAAAAAAATTGCACTAAAATGCTATTTTACGCGTTTTAAATGTTGTTGACAAAAAGATTGCTCAAAATTAAGCAAAATTGCAACAATATTTAACATTGGTGTAACGCCGCAGGCGAAAACTTTGACAAAAAAACAAAAAAATTCTTCTCTCTTAGGTTTTTTGTAAAATATTGAATTGAATTGAGATGAAAATTTTAAGAAAAATTATACTAAGAATGCCAAATATTACACGTTTTGAATGCTGTTGATAAAGATTCCTTACAATAAAACTAAAATTGTAACAATTAATTACGTCGTAGTACCGCAGGCAAAATTTTTAAAATTTAAGACAATCACACCAAACACACGTCACAAACCGGAGTAAAGGGTCAAAAAAGTGGGGGAGCTATAGCTCTCCCTGGGGCCCTTGATCGTGATTAATTTATTGTAGATTGGGTTGGACCTCCTGGGAGGCAGGGGGTTAACCCTCAAAACCCCCCCTGGCTATGCCACTGGATGATTAATCAAAAATTTTCAAAATTTCCCTATCAACTGCCAAATCGAGTTGCTTACCTCTATAAGGTGACCAACCGTACTGGATTGGCCGGGACGGGTTCCAGTTTTTGGAACACCATCCCGGAAAAATTAAGCGTCCCGGATTGTACCGGATTTATTAGTTGTCTCCCGATTTGTAACGGATTGGAATACACTTTATTTAAAAATATTTAACGAAAAAGATGACAAAGATTGAAATTTTTAAAGAATCTTTGACTTAAATTTCAAACAAATTTGCCTGCGGCGCTATGATGTATGTCATTGATTATTACATTTTTTATTTATTTCTACAGCAATTTTTCTCAAATGTATAATATAATATTCTTAAAATTTTCGCCTGCGGCGCATTAATGGCATAATTTGGACAACAGTTGTAGAATGGGAATTAAATCTCACCCTAAAGCAAAAATAAAACATTCAAAATTTTTAAAGAACTTTCTGCTTGAACTGCGAAAAATCTTACCTGCAGCGGTATACTTAACATTAATGTGTATGGAATCATCCCCTTGATTTAAACAGTGGCGTACACTGAAATAATTTCTGGGGGGGGCTTTAGTAACATAATAGTCTCAGACTACCATTTTATTGGTTATTTTTGGGGAATATTAAACCTTTAGCTGTCGATTTTCACTCGTTCTGGGGTGGGGGGGGGGGGCTTGAGCCTCTGAGTCCCCCCTCTTCGTACGCCGATATAAAATAAAGTTTATAAATATAAAGTTTTTTTCTTAATAAACACCAATCCAAACGAAAACCCCCCCTTCCATTATCAAAAAAATGTCCCGGATTTGCACTTTTAAGAGTTGGTCACCTTAGGTAAAACAATAACTGTCAAAAATTTTATACAGAGCCTCTAGAAGAGACCACCCCTTTCCCTTAAAAATGTGAACTATACCATATTAATCACGCTGAACTTGCTAAAAAAGGCTTACGTTCAATTTAGATACAGATGGCCGCCAAAATCCAAACTCACAAAAGTGGTCTACAGCAAGATTGAAGGGCAAATTTTAGCAAAGTCAATAACCAGTCAAGGCAGCGAGCAAAAAAAAACAATAACCAGAAGCTGACAGACAAGCATTAGAAAAGAACTGCAGACCGCAAAGGGTACGTCTACCAAATAAGCGTTAAAGAGAGAAAGAAATAAAACATAGACAGGCATGGGAGACAGAGATAAAATTGCAATGTCTGGCCTGTTGCATTTTTCGGTGCTGGGTCAATCGCACGATTTTTCAAGGCCCATAGTTTAACAACCTCGAATATTATTTTGCAGAACAAATTAAAGGTTTTTATTTTGGCTGTGTGTTATTAGTGGCTCGAGGAATTTCGTGACCAATTTTTAAAAGCAGATGTGCGGAGAAAATTGACTTACAATACAAAATAATGTAGCATAAAGGTATAACTTAAACGTCTTTGTAATGTAGCTATTATTTGAAAAGGTTTAACTGAAAAATAACAAAAATAAATAATTGATGGGTAAAAACAAATTAAAACGCTTTTTTAATGTCAAACTTTACTATTAATAGTTATTTACCTAACAAGTGCGGAAAGTGATGCTTTACCGCACGCGAAGCGGAAATCGGGCAAGCCGTCAAGGGCGGTAAAAGGCACTTTACGCATGCGTTACGCACATAATTGTACCTACTAGCGTCTTATTCTAACAATTTTTTTTTCAAGATTATTAATTTTAAAAAGAGTATACATTGTAATAGTGTGAAACCTAAAGTTTATTCCTTCCGAGATTTTTTTTTTTTTGAGTGCGGTAAAGTAACTTTACTCAGTGCGTTAAATAGGGACTTTTTTTTTAATTTTTCTGAAAATGAAATAGATACCTACTATTATGTTTTTGGTACATTTTATTTTTTCATGTTTCAAAAATTAAAGATTTATTAAAAATTAAAAATAAACTTATTTGTTAAACGTAAAATTAAAAGTGCAGTTATTTTTTACGGGAGAAGTCAAACTTGCGACATGGGAGAGGTCCTGGTTGGCAGCAGTCTTAATTTTTGGCAGGCGTCAAATGCACTAGCTTTTTTATTTTATTACAAGCACAAGAGATGGATAGTACTGTCTTAAAATTAGCACTTCTTTTTTCGTCTCTTTTGATACTTCTTTGAAGCTTGTTCATGAGATTAAGCAGTCGGGAAACCCAGCTGCAAAATGGTCTGCTACATTCTGTTTCCTTAAATGGTGTAATGGTTCATGTTTATTTAAAATTTTCCTGTCAGTTTCTTGACAGTAAAAAATTGACACAATCTGATATATCACTAGGCTCTAGTCTGACTGGTTTTATTGTTTATTAATATATAGTACCTTAGAACATTGAACTCTAAGTACAGTACGAATATTTTTTTCAATGCATAGACTCCCTCTGTTGCAAAGGGGGGGGGTCCCTATAAAAAACCCGAAATCAGATTTGGCAGAAACATAATTTGACAGCATTTAAAAGAAAAGAAAATAATTGGTCCGAAAAAAAATGAAATGACGGGTAAATCAAATTGCTAGAAAATATAAAAACCTACTTTTATTTGGTAGAAACATAATAATGCGGAACCACAAAATTCAAGAACCTCAATATGCCCGAAAATGATTTAAACCGATAGCCATGAATTCAATTGCTACGTTGCCAGGCTTACGGTAGGGAAGAGTCGAAGTAAGTTGTGATATTGTATTAACTTACCCGCCCTTTACATTCTTCAACCACCCCCTATCTCCAAATTTCTTCCTAATATTTTATTGTCATTGGACCTACATTACAAAAATGAATCGCAAGATGTTATAGACAGTTACAGCCAGAAACTGTGAAGTTACATAAAATCATTTAATAAAAAAAAATCCCCCTGTCATCTTCCAAATAGAGAAACTTGTCAACGGCGCAATCCAAGGCCTACGGCGCTCTAGATATTTAAATTTGACGCATGCCCAATAGCGATTCGGCTGGATTGTGGTTCTGCTCATTTAAGGATCGGGCATATTATTTTCTATCAATTTGTGGGTCGGGTGTTTTTTGTTTCTACACAATTATTTTCAATACTTTTGTAATTCTGCTATTTTAAGGTTCGGGAAAATTATATTCGTGTCTTTTAAGGATCGAGTAAATTAAAATTCTATAAAATTATTTTTGCATCCATTATTTTCTGTGTGTTTTACTTTTGTTCATATTTCGTTTCCGACGTTTTATTTTCAGTTCAATTGTGTTTCGGTTTTTGTAAATTCGGCTTTTTGTGGGTTCCCTGCGGGAGTCAACGCATTAGCCGGTATAATCCCAGCATTATAGTCAACTACAATCTAATAATTTGCATTACTGATTTTCCAATTTATTTTGTAGCTTGTTAGTAGTACTAGCAAGAGATTTTATTTAGCCATTTGCTACTTTACGTAAAATTTCAACTGAACATATTGAAGACGTGGCAGTAGAAAACAACTTTTTAGCGATCTTTTAAACGATATTAAAGAACATTCTGATTTAATTTCAGGTTTTAAATTATTAAATTGTAATAATCCCTTGTAAAAAAATGAATTGTATTCTCTATTAGTTTTACAACTTTTGAATGAAGAAGGCTGTCCTAGATTTACCGCAATAAAAGTTTTTAAGGACTGTGTGTGCCAAAAACACTGCAGTTTTTTAAATGATTATTACCTACCGGAAAATTATCCGATTTAACTAATATTTAGCTTTTTAGAAAGCCAAAGCCTCAAAATTTATAGGAACAATGTCAAAATTGACATTTCCTAAAAATCCAAGATGGCGGACCTATTTGAAAAATAGGCATTTTTAACTCCCCTAGATATGTTTTTGTGTGCGACAATGTAATAAATCTGAAACATAGATCGGTTACGAAGCCACATTCGGACAAGAAATAAGGAAGTTTGCAATTTTTAAATAGACCAGAGATTACCTGTAAAATCAAGCTTATTAAAAAAAATCTACTTGTTTAAATAGCAATAACTTTTTCAAAAATTGACCTATTTCAATAAGTTTAAACTTTTTAACAGGCACAGGCCTCAAAATTTATAGAACTTGTATCAAAAATGACATTTGTTAAAAATTCAAGATGGGGGACTTATTTAAAAACAGGCATTTTTGACCCTCCTAGAAAAAACTTTTTCTGCCACACTGTATTCAATCTCAAACATCGCTTACAAAGCTACATCCTTTCCAAGTAAACCAATGAAATATTTTAAAAACTCGGACAAAAAATAAGGAAGTTTTATATCTTTATATAGACCAGAGTTTGCCTGTCAAATTAAGCAATTTTTTCTTAATAAGCTTGATTTTGCATGCAACCTCTAGTTTATATAAAGATTTAAAACTTACATTGATATGCTTGGAAAGCATGTGGTTTGTAACCGATGTTTGAGATTGAATACAGTGTCCCAGAAAAAGTTTTTTCTAAGGGGGGTGAAATAGACCTATTTTTTTAAATAAGTCCGCCATTTCGGATTTTCAGTAAATGTCAGTTTTATTATTAGTTCTATAAATTTGAAAGCTTGTGCCTTTTAAAAAGTTTAAATTTATTTAAATCGATCAATTTTTGAAAAAGTTATTACTATTTAAACAAGTAGATTTTTTCTTAATAAGCTTGTTTTTTTTAGGTAAATTGAGTTTTATTTAGTGATAGAATAATAAAAATGTATAATATAACTTAATTTTCTTTGGGCTCCTCCGCCTCAAGCTCTTTCGTCCCCAAAACGCTGATTCCGTTTCCTCGTTGAATAGCTATGCTGAGACGCTGATATCTTGTTTTTGCAGGTAAACCCTGCTCTTTTTAAAAATTATTATTTCTTGTCCGAATTTTTAAAATGATATATAGATGTGATTCGTAATCGATATATGAGATTTATTACAGTGTCGCACACAAAAAAATATCCAGAAGGGTTATAAATGCCTATTTTTTAAATAGGTTGGATTTTTAGGAAATGTCAAGTTTGACATTGCAAAAGCTAAATATTATTAAAATCGGACAATTTACTGCCAAGTTATAATCATTTTAAAAAAATGCGATTTTTTTGGCACAGCCTATATATACAAAATTTTACACTTAACCATTCTAGTTTATTTAGCATAAGATTTATTTTTGTATATTTGTTGACTTTTAAAATAATTCTCATTGCTTTATTCTGCAAAATTTGCAGTCTATCAAAAACACAGTGATTTTCAGAATAAAGAATTGTTAAGCAATAAATAAAATCTGATAAAATTATTATGTTGTTTGTAAATAACTTTTCTTGCCCATATTGTTAAATTTTGCTTGACAATATAACAATTATGCCAAGATATTTAAAGGAGTTGATTGTATGTAATTTATTGGCATCAACAAAAATATCTAAGTTTGTATAATTCAGACAAATTCCAATTACCATATATTTTGTTTTATCAGCATTAACTTTTAGCCAATTACTTATAATTTTTAATTCTAAATTGATTACCCTTAATAAAATTATTAATAGCGGACCCAATTTACTCCCTTGTGGAACAAAAACATTTATTTTTTTTGTGTTTTTTGAAACATATTACTTAAATAATTTTGAAACCATTTTAAAATGTTACCTTTTAGACCAAAATCCAAAAATATGGCAACGACAAATTCATTATTTTCTTGATTTCTTCTCCGATTTTCCGTAACATACTGAAGTACAGTTTCTGTTGAGTAACATTTTCTAAATACTGATTGATATTTAACTAAAATTTGGTTTGATTTAATAAATTCTATTAATTGTCCTTATACAATTCCTCTGATATTTATGTTTTTCTTTCTTATGTGCTACTGTACTCAGTGGCGCACCGAGGGGGGGGGGGGTAACCCCCTCCCCGAGAATCCTGGTTAGATACAATTGGCACAATCAAATAACAGCAGAAATAAAATATGAAAGCCTGGAGTTTATTTTTTTTTTAATCTTTAGAAAATCATAAATTGCAAAATTCGCCTGCGGCGCTATAACACCTTTCATTTTTACGATTTCCTTCGTTCATGACCGCTATAAAAATGTATGATTTTTTTATTTGTTTTCAATTTGGATCAACATCAAAACGGCCTTTTTAATGTAATTTTATCAAAATATTTTGCCTGCGATTTTTTGTAAAAAATGGCATTTTAACTGTAATTTTCTCAACTCAAATTCCTAAAATCCCATCAATATTTACGATTTTAGTTCAATTTTAAGTCAAAAATTGCATTTAAATAAATAAAAAATTTTAAATTGGGTTTACCCCTCCCCCCCCCATTTACATTTGAGCCAAGGTTCGCATTTGTAAACACCTGAATCCTTGGTAAATTATGGTCACATTTTTACTCCAAATTAAGTTTTTTTATAATTTATCCTTTCTGTCCATTTTTTACCCAAAATTAAAGGGAAATAGCGGAAAATAGTAATATTGAAAAAATCTAATTAGTCTTGCCTAAAACTAAAGCCATTTCCGAAAATTTTCACCATGTATTTACGAAAATCGTCAAAATATCAAACTGTCAAAGATTAAAATGTCGCACCAATAAAGGTCACCGAGTAAAAAGGCACGTCGCTATGGAAACCATTGTTATTTTATTTACCAGCCGAGCTGCCTTGATTTATAGTGTAAAGATGGTGTGTTGCGAGAAGTGCTCTTCGTTCGAGATTTTTAAAAGTGTTTTTTGATAAAGGTATCAAAAAAATAGTGTTAATAACTCGCGGCTAAACTGTGCTTTTTTTTACTCGCGTTTTTAAATACCTCGCTGCGCTCGTTATTTAAACCAACGCTTGTAAATAAAGCATTATTTTAGCTACTAGTTGTGAAAACTACTATTTGGCGTTAGGTATAAAAAAATTAAAGCTATTTTATATTGTCAGTTACCACTGTGAATATTTGTTACTTTCACGACAAAAAAAGACGTATGTATACTTAAGACTCTTTTATCCGGATTTTCCCAAAATCGTCTAAATATTTAAAAAAAGATAAATCCCTCTGAAGTTATGATTTTTCTAGGTGGTAAATTTACTTAATCCATCTGCAGTGTGTCTTTCTTCAAATAAAACAAGGGTAAATATTAAAAGTGTTGAATATCTTCGGGCTAAAAAAAGTAATTGTCTTAAGAATGCAACAAATCCAACAATTTCCGGGTGAAAACGTTGTATCGTACTTTACGTTTTTTTTTACCATAAATTTCAACATTGCAAAGGACTTTTCCATACTATTTTTAGTGCAGAAATTTCTGCTTTGCCGCACTAGTGTGGAAAAATTTTTCCGCACAGAAATATCAAAAACCAGTAAGTAAATTGCATCATTAATGGTATACTAGCTGCATTAGGTAGGCTTTGAAATACTTGGTTGCTATGGATGACAATTTCTTGTTTATTGTCAAAGTGACTTCTCCGTTTCTTGTCGGTTTGCCCAAACCAAACGATCTAGAAAACATTTCAAAATACATCTTAAATGAAGCTGAAGCGGATTTGCTACTCCAAAAAGTCGAAGAAAAAGTACGAGAAAGAGTTCGAGCACTTCTGTAACTACAGATCCTGCCGATGCCATCAGGAAGCCAAATGGCATCTACCATCAATTTCAGCGCAACTAATTGAACTTTTTCTGTTAATTACAGTATTAATGAAATTTAAATTTTCATCTCTTATATAAATTACCAATATTAATTAAAATAACTTTTCTGAATTTTTTTTTAACTTCGTTTTCCTAACCTTTGTAGAAAAACAATTTTTCCTGAAAATGTTTTTCCGCACTTGAAGGAAAATGTTTCCTACTAGCGTGCGTAGAAGTGCACTTTTACGTTCGCATTTGCGTGCGAGAAGTTGCATTTCCCGCACGCCGTGCGGGAATGTATTTACCCTGGCGTGCGTAAAAAATACTTTTATGCACGCTTTTTTTTACCAATTTTTTAGGTCCAATTCGCCTTTTTAGATATATACTTTTCCAGACTTATTTTAGTTTTGAAAGTGTGACTTTTCCACACTAGTGCAGGAAAGCAAATGTGCTTAGTTTTTGGAAAGTATACTGACATTTAAATATTAAAAGAATATGTAATTATATGGTTGTGGTTTATAAAATGACTTTAAATAGTTAAATTTATGAGACAGTTTGACGGTTTTTTTAATTCTTAAACTTATCTTATTAAAATTTTAACTGTCATATGATGCCAGTAAGTAATATTTATAAACCAGAATTTTAGAATCAAAAACAAAGTAAAAACATATTTTCAAAATTTTAGGCAAACTTATTTTGTTAAAAGAAAACGTCAAAAAATTTTTAAAATGTCAAGAAAGGGACTGCAAGCGGGTTTCCAAAATATCTTGAATAAGTTAAAAGCAAATATTGAATATGAGCTTATAATGGTCAATTCATCCAAAACATTGGGGGACTTGTCAAAATAAGGTTGTAAAATATTATTTGTTATCCTTTATGAACTAAACGGCAGGGGGAAAAAGCACTTGTCCATAAGAAAAAATGAACTTGACAGTGCTCCTGTCACACAGAATTGTCAAATCTCAAAAACGGACATGTTATTAGGTAGATCTTCATCATTCATCAAATTGTGGAACTTTTCCCTAATTTAAACCTTTTCGTATTTTCTACCGTTTTATGAGATCCCCATGGTGAGCATCGAATTTGGAACATCTTTTGTATGAAAGTCGTAAAACAACCCTTATTATCGATGTTGGTTAACTTCTATTATTACCTATTATAAAGAAATAATACATACAATATAAAATTGTACCCAGAGGAACATTTTAACTATCTATTATCATTTTACTAATAAATCCATGCAACTTTCATATTAAACACATTAGCTGCGTTCAGTATATGCCGCGTGGCGCCTCGGATTTTTGAACACGTATTCCTTACTTTTTGCTTTATGTTTTGTGTTTAAAACATAATTTTTCTTAAGGTCGCGCCATCAATGTCAATTTTTTAGGCAATTTTGGTGGTCATTTAGGACTACTTTTTCAAGAAGTTTAATTAATCTGTACTTAGTACTGAAAAGAAGAATATAGAAGAGCATATAGTTTCTCATCTCTATCATCTATATGAATAGCAGGCATTTATTGAAAAATAGTAGTAGCAGTAGTAGTAGTAGTAGTAGTACTAGTAGTATAGGGGCGGCCCGTGGGCCTGGCAATTAGGCCTCTTCATGGGCCCTTTCTGCCATACTCTCTCCCCGGGCCTCCCTCTCTTCTTTACGAAGTTCAGTATGTCGGCCCATTTGGGCGAGTGCAGCTCTTCTTCCTCTATTGTGGGAAGTCCCCACTTCAGCTGCCTTTATCTGGCACGTGCATCGCACTCTGCTACCTCTGCTATTAAGTGCTGCGCCGATTTCCCTTCGAGCCCGCAAGCGGGACACACGGAATCTCCTGCTACTCTCATTTGCATCAGATGTTTGTTCAGCCGATTGTGCCCAGTCAGCATCCCCGTCAGCAGTCCAATGTCCATTCGGGTCTTGCCTAAGAGCCATTTAGTTCTGGCTACATTCGGACCATCCACGAATAGCTTCGACTGTCTACACTCTGACTCTTGCCTGACGTCTTCAGTGCATCCTTCGTCCATTTATTGAGTAAACAAAATATAAATCTGAAAAATTCAAAACCTTCGAGCAATCCGATTTACTTCTAACTGGTTGTAGCTGAATTACCTAAAGGTTTGGATCTACCTCCCCTACAACTAGACGTAAGAAACGAACGATTCAGATTAGAGAGATCAATCTGACGTAAATACCGAACGCAGCTATTATAATATAATCTTTTTATAACACGGACTAATTGTTTGTCCGCCCCTACTAGTAATTACTTGCCCACCGACTATTTTATGCTGTCTGGAATTTTAAAAGCAAGTCGACTATTTATATATCATGCAAGTTAATTTTTAAAAATGTCTTTGAAATTGTAGATGATGTAGGTTGTTTGGTACACAACAAAGGAGTGGAAGAAGCCTAGCTAAATTAACAGCTAGTCGAAAATGAATTACATGATTCTTGTTTGCAAATGACAGGGTGAAGTCCACAGCAATAGGGCTGGTCGAGGGCTCAGTTTTACAACAAAACTTGTAAATAACCTGACAAACACAACAATTGCATAACCTATAAATGAAAATTGCATATCTTCACCTTTATGAGATTCACAATGTTTGTTATTCAGTATAACATCGTACTAATTTAGTTAAGAAGGTGTTGGGTAGCAATGCTTAAGAGCCAGGCCCCCAGGGCAAATCGTATTCTGGAAATCCTGGCCAAACAAAAAGTGCTAGAGGGCTGAAATTTTGCACACATACTATTTATGTGACTCCCAATTGCGCTACAGAGTCCAATGTGCCAAATCTTTATTTTGGAATTTATTTTTTTTTAAATAAAGTTTTTTTTCTAAAAAAATTTTAGGCTTGTATGCAAAAAAATCTCATTTCTTATAAAACGAAATTTGCGAACGAAAATTGATATTTAGCGCAATATGGCAACCACTGTTTAAGGTATCTGAAACACTGAATTTTGATTTTATTTTCTAGATGTAAAACTTCAATTTTTAAGCGAATTTCTTATTTCAAATTCACTTGGTTTGTCTATACTTTTATTTAATCCATAAACAAAAAATAAATAAAACCCCGATTATCAGTTTACTTAACATGATAGTGGCTGGAAACTTAGTGAATAAAATATCGTTATTTCTGAAGGTGTCACCAATATGGCAGACATTTTCAGTGCGACTTAGTGATGGATAAAATAACCTAAATATTAATTTTTCGAACAAACGTTGCCATATTGTGGTTGTGCTATATAGTGGGGTTCCCTTCTCTTAAGTTGTTGTTATTGTTATGTGAATCTAGGAAAAAAACCCCGGAAAAAAAACCGCAAGAAAAAATTATTATAAATAACCCAAAACCAACCTTGATCCGCCCTACACAACCAAAAAAAATATTTTTTGATTTTCACGTATTTTTACTCAAGGCCTGTTTGGTCAACTTTTATTGATAAATCTAATGGATAGTAAAGGAACATTTTACTGTAATAGATAGTACTTTAATTTCGTTTATTAATAGTACTTAATGTGTAATGTTCAATGCTTAATTAATAAGGGTTTTTACTCAACTTTTTATGCACAATACTTAATCACAATCACAAAAAATGACACCGCAATTGAAAATTTTATAAAAATAAAAGTAATATGAAGTGGACCAGAAGTTGCTCTGCGCTGCCGCTGGCGAAGTTTTTTTTAAAGAAATGGACATTTGGTTTTAACAAAATATTTTAAGGTGTAGTACAAGTAAAATACAGGCAAATTTTTTTGCAAAAAATCGTAAAAAACGGATCTTGTTTGTCCAATATTAAATAACTAGGGTATTGGGGGGAGGATTAAAAAGGTAAAAACTATACTGCAACAAGAATTCCCTGATTTCCATGACTTGCGCCTCATTCTCTGACTTTTCCAGGTCATTTTAAATGCTCTGACTTTTTTCCAGGTTACCCTGCATTGTTTCTAGGGCAACTGACAGTAAAATAACAATAACAACAACTTAAGCTTTAAAAATAATACTTTACCTATTTTAGGCACAAAAAAATATTGATCTAATGAATTTAATTTATTAAATTATTACCAATTTCAATTAAAAATTAAATACATATATTTTACAGAGAGAATCTTAAAATCTGGGGTCAAAATAAAACTTTTCAACTTTTAGCAGCGAGATGCGATATTTTTTAAGGTTACATGAGTAATGGAATAAACTTTAAAGCATTTGAATAAACGGCGACCAGGCGGAAACAATATCTCAAAATGTCAAAGGCAAAAAATATGTAAATATTTTGTTCTACTTAAAACCGCGAAACAAAAAAAAAATCAGTGAAATTGGAAATATTTCACCCAATGTTATTGCCTCTGTTGATAAAGCGTTTGCGCGGGCCTATTCAAAATATTGAAAAAGGAAAGAAAAGCCAAAAAAAATGACAACCTCTACCCTACCGTCACGCAACTTCGCCTATGGGGTGCAAAAAGTGACATTTCGCGGGAAAAACGAATCGACCATTTCATACGCGAAAACAAATACCGGCTCGGCAAAACCCCGACCCACGGCAACAAAAGAAACAAAAGGCGGTCGTCAACCGGCTATTTGTGGCTGAAATAGCCTCTCTCGGGTGTCCGAGGGGGTCTAACTTAGAGGCTAGACACTTACCAGATCTGAAATTTGTAACAAATCCGGCACAAATTTAAGGAAAACACCGAAAAAACGAAAAGTTTGTGTAAAATTTAAAATGGCGACCGCTTATATTGGCAATTTTACACGGCAGCGCCACATAGGCGGGGTTTAGTTGGCGACGCGCAAGGATCTAGCCTCTGAGCAGGGTACACCTGATTTTGCAAATTTATACCATAATATTTTGCCCAATCGGTTTTCAAAATTATCCCAAAATTAAAAAAAAAAAAACCACCCCTTCGAATTATTTGAGAGCAACCATGCATACAACATTTTCGGCGGGAAAACCCCAAAAAATAAAATTCGCGCGAAAACCATTGTCTGTCAGCCTGGTTGCCTACCTTAAATTGGCAAATCAAGCAAGTAGATTTATGTTCGCAAAAACAAAAGTTGTTTTTAAAAGTTTCAAATATTTTCTTTGTGTGTGTTTATTATTGTTATCAAGATTAGTTTATAATCTAGCCATGGTTATTAAATGTTAGAATGTTTTGATACTTATTAGTCCGCCCTTTTTGCGTTAAGAAGTCAAAGCAACGTGCGATAATAATTGGACTTGTAATACCTGTCCTCATTTCTGCGGGAATAACTGATAATCCTTTAGATAGTCCGTTACAAAGGTGTTCAGGGCCACCAATTAAACTAAACTTACCACTCACTTTGTTAGATAAACAAGAAAGCACTGATTACACATTAACAAACACAACAAACATCGTTTAAACAAACAAAAATAATAACACTAACAACTAAATAAGTAATATGCAACATTTAAACTTAAGTTAACGGTGTACTTTAGGTTTTAAGGTGGCAGTAAGATACGAACTTTAAAAATTTCCAAGTCCAAATTAAGGTCCGTCGTCGGGTGCATAAATGAGCGAATATTAAAATCCGAAAATCGGTGGTAGAACGTTACAGCGATTTCTATTACCAATGAAGTTGACGGATAATTTTTTCGAAAAACCAAAAAAAAAGGTCAACGAATTTCGGTTTCTGAAAATTGAAAGGTGTTGTACCGACTCCCGCGGCGTGTGTAGTAATGCATCGAGGCAACGTGCACCCTGCAAGATCCGTTGTTTTGCAACCCGTCTGGGAGACGCGAAAACTTGCATTTACGCCACGTTCAAATCTCAATCCTTTACTAATATCCACTTTCCCCGTCCAGTTTTCGTCTCCTTCTTCGCCCCAACATCAAACAAAGAACACCGCACCATGAAAAGCTCCCGGCTTTTTTTATGATTCCCGTTCCGAGGTTGGTCCGGGGACAAAACGCTTGCGCAATGACCAACCACCGGATCTTTTATGGCTAGGCCAGGCCGGAATTTTTAAAAAAATCGATGGATACCTGACACTTTTATTACTGACCCTGGAAACAATGAATGACCGAAAGCAAAGGGTGCAAAAACAACAGACCCAACTTTAAAGGAAGTTGTCAAAGAGAGATTAGACCTTTTGATAAATTTAAATCATAACAATCTAAATCGAGAAGAAATTGATCCACTAACTAAAAACAAAGATAATGCCAAAATCCATAACAATTCCGCTAAGGCTGTAGAGAAAGACAAGAATTAGAAATTAATAAAAAAGAAGTTGTAAAAGAAACAATTAAAAAAAGTTTACAGCGTATACTAGCAAAAAAAATAAAAAGTAATACCAAGACGAGCCAACCGCAAATCAAATAGGACAAAAGTAGTATCAAAAACCTTAGTCACAAATTTCCCTCAAACTCCAATACGTCCGCCTCTACTTAATTAATCTGAAAATAGGTGACTTTTAAACCAAGTCATACATAGGTTGTATATGGGCAGCAGAATGGAAAGGTCTTTGACATAATAATGGGTTGCCTAATCGATGGATTGATTAAAAAGGGAGGTATTTAATGTTTCAAATGATGCATATCATGCAACCAAAAGGGCATATCAACCAGAAGGTGAAATAACTTGACACTAGCAACAGCATAAGATAAGAAAAAGATAAAGTTTATCTAACGTTTGTTTACATTATGTTGCACATTTCTGGAATTTCGCAAAACACAAAACGGAAATATAATGAAAGTTTATCTTGAGTATTATTTAGTAGCTTTTTGAGATTAACTACAATTGCAAACTACGTTGGGTATTAGATTAAAATCATAGTACCTATTCAAGGTTAAACATAAAGTAAATGTTAGACTAAGAAAAAATGTTTTGCTTAAAACTACAATTTCAAGTGCTAAAAATCATGAAACAAAAACTGTACAACTGCGCTAGAAACCTAGTAGGCTTCGCTTAACATCTCTGACATTCTCAAATATTTATAGTGTACGCCGAATTCGTGCGTCTGCTTTCCATGCAAAATGCAATTTCAATCCTGATGAAGTCGAAGTCAACCAAATGCTTTCCATCTCGTTTTAAACATTGCGAAAAACAAAGACAAAACGATACTCAGGTCACATACTGGAAGAGAAAATGTCCTGCTGACGGAATTTGATAATCCAAGTTGGCCTAGGCTTTGCTCTAGACACAACGTAAAATTGGCTTGTCTGCCGTTAGAATAAATTAATTACTTAAAGATGCAATAAATTTTAATGCTTTAATAAGTAGATAGATAGATAGATAAGTGAGTTAGTCAATATATGTACAACTTTCATATAAAAATTAAAAAAAAAAAACAGTGAAGAGATTCATTTTACACATTTAAATAGTCAAAATTAAAAGTGTTTGCATACAAAATCTGAAGAAAAATATCTTACACAAAGACAAATAGACACACAAGTGAATAACCTGTTTAAAAATAACAACTATGACCCCATATTTTACACCCTAGATCCACAATAATAGATAAGAATAGATCATGTGGGGTGAAGTCTTCACCCTAGGTTACAAATCATTAAAGTGTGTGATGCATGTAAAGTGGTGTCTTTTTGAAAGTTCAAAAGACACCGCTCATCAATTTAGGATTGGCAATTATAAAGTGTTATTTTTTTAATGACCAGAATAACGGTTATTTTATCAGAGAGACGAAATGAGAAATAAGATCAAGTATATGTAACATTTCTTGGTTATACGTAGTTGTTTTTTTGCTATGATTCCATCTCTTAATGTAACTATTAACAATAAACAAAACGAAAGGAAAACCATTATTTTGGAAGCTTGTGAACTTTGGTTACTGACCCTTTACGAACATGAAATGTCGTTTCCCTGCTAAACAGACAGAACAGGGGATACCAATAAGAACTTTAGAAGTTTTCAAAGATATCATAGGCTAGGCAGGTTAGATTTCACACCCGGCCGGTTCCAATTCGAATCGATCAAGACCCCTTTTGCAAGCAGAATATACGAGATTGGTCAACAGAATTGGAAGTTAATTTTATTTCTATATAGTTACCGGCTATAGAATATCTTGCTTTAGTTAAAACTACATTTGTATTATCTACTTAGACAGAATCAAAACTTAATTTAGCGTTTGTGTTAAAGGTCCAAAATAAAATGTTGATGAGAACTTGACGACCAATTTAAATGCCAGTTCCGCCAGCACCGGAGACAATTGCCAGAACTGGCACATTACAAAGAGTTCATCACAGAACTCACCAGATATCCGGACAGTAATTGATCCATATACCGGACATTGCAAGCCAAATGTTCCATTGCACAGGATGGGTCTAAGCAAGGACACCGAATGCATTCTGTACAGATTGCACGTCAGCGTTAGCTTCTATTCGGCAAGAAACAGATCGACACAGTGGATCTGAATGATGCTTCAGTAAAACAAGTTGCAAACTTCTTTAGCGAGCCAAACGTACTCTAGTAAATAATAATCTTAAAAGTGAGTCACAATATACCCGTTGGTGGTCACAATGGAAAGTGCCTGACTGGCACACTCACATATAAATCAATCAAATTGGAAAAAAAATAAATTTAGTTAGTTTTAAAAGACACAAAAGTGTAATTAGAAAGAAGAAACAAAATTTGTCAATCTAGTGTTGACTAATATAGTGAAAATCTTTACGGCGATTCAGACTTTGTCGACTGCCCTGTAGAATCAGTTCGACAAAGAGGAGAGTAAGAAAAACTCGTTTGCCAAGAGATTTTTAACCGCCTCCGCCCCTTTCAAAATTGAGTTTTTATACTGGGCAAAATCTCGAATAACCTGTTTGCATACAACTTGGCCGATGTGGCGGGAACAGGCTCCTTACAACTCTTTGAGAAGATGTTCATAAGAGCGACGAAGAAGTTGAATTAAAGAGCGAAAGAGGAAGGAAGACGAACGATGTACCGGCTGGACTCTGATATGAGCATTTGCAATACGAGAGCCATTTTTCTTTGCTCTCGCGAAATTTAAATCAACACCTTTTCATTCAAACAGACAGCAATTATTTAAATGGGCTCTGGGAGCCCGTGGGAACCAGGGAAGAATCTCCCGGTCTTGGCTAATTATACTGGAAATGGACCCTTCACATCCTCTTTTAAGAATACTATTATAGGACACTTTACGATGATCTCTTCAGACGATAAACGTAATAATTTGTCATTTGCAAAAAGGCTTGATTTGCCAACCCGGCTTTTTGCCTTAATAATTATGGATTTCTAAACTTTGAAATTTCTTTAATTATTCACAAGAAACAAAAAACCACAGCACAGAAAATCCTACCTAGCTTTTTTTTACGACCACTCAATAATATTACGGTAACGTGTGTCTCCGCAAATATTACACAGCGACCGACAATGTAATGAAAATATCGTTTTAGGTACAGTCACCAATTCACAAAATACAGAAGTTTTTTATTGGTCAATTAAAGTTATTGCTATATTTGTGAGTTTCAGCGGCAAAAATGAAAACTTTCTCTTTTTTGTTTTTCTTGAACTCCACTATGGACACTAGGATCTTTTTCTTTATTTTATTTCTTCAGATTGCTTGCTTGCGTTTGTCCATGACTTGTTGTTGGTTTGTATTTGTCTTTATTTACTAATGGCGTACTGATAAGTCCCTAATAAGATAAAGACGAAAAACGTCTGCGTCTACGTTTGAAGTCGGACCTGGTATGTATTCTTGTGGTACTCCGGTTTAAAGTTTGTTTTTTGCTATCTACGCCAGACCTAGGCCAGACAACAACGAATTTGTCTTAGTAAAAAGCCCGACTAGTTGATTGACTAGTTCCGCTTGAATCCCACAATGGAATTATTTTTTTTTCCCTTATTTATTTTTTTGTCAATTAGGTATACAGTCAACTAAAGTCTAATAAGTCATATTATTGATTATTGCATTTGTAGTTTTGGTAGCTACAGGAATTATGTTTTTCTTTCTTCTGTGTGTTTAATTTGTATTTTCTGTTACTTGTAACGTACTTAACTACATTGAACTCATTTAAATCAAAGATAAAAATAAAAAATTACTTTCGAGTTAATGTCAAAAATGATGCGATAAGCTGATCAAACAAAACTAATAAATAAACTATGTTCTAATGTGCGCAGATATCATTAAAGGCTTGTCGTAGAAAATAATTTATAACCAGCAATATAAGTATATATAGTGATTGAATCGGTAAACGAAAAAAAAAACGGGAAAAAACCACGGAAGAAAACACCCCGGAAAAAAGCCCCCGAAAAAATCCCCAAATCAAAATCAAAAAATATTATTTTGCGTTGGTTTACCTGTAGTTCCCTTGGGTTTTCTTGGGAGCTTTTTTTCTAGATTTATAAATATTATAGGTTCTCGACACAATTTATTACCGCTGAAAGAAGAACAGAACAAAAAATCTTATTTTTTTTTTAAACTGCTTTCCCAATATAGACATCGGTTAATGTATTTACGTCTTGGAGAAAGAGGCTATGAAGGCAACCTACAGAATCATAGCCAACCAATAGGGTGGCAGGGGAAGTCAAGTAGTACCAAACCAAAGTGAAGATAGCTGCTGGTACACTGACGGATCCAAAATGCCTTCAGGCGTTGGATCCGGAGCTTATTGCAGCCGGGAAAAAATCAGGATTATACATGTGCTGTGTGAATGTCCGGCCATTGCACGTCAGCGTCAACGTATCTTCGGTAAACCACAGATCGCCCGACTGGATCTGAATGATGCTTCACCAAAGCAAGTTGCGAGCCTCTTTAAGGGGTTGAATATTCGTAGCAACAAAAAATTTTTAAGTGAGCCACAATAGACCAAATAGTGGTCGCAGTGGAGAGTGCCATACTGGCACACTCACAAATGAATCAATCAAATGTAATTTACACTTTTACTTCCCTCTTACTGGGGGCCTTGGTTTATTGCTATATCCATCATTTTACATTGTGACTTATATTTCTAGTAATATTAATATTACATTAAAAATAATTTTGTTTTAAATTTAAAATTTAAATTGGGCATTAACCTCTCCTTCGCCGGCACCGGTTTCTTGTCGCTTAGCAACCGGCTCTTTGTAACTGCATACGACGCACACGTGAACAACTGCATGCATTTTGCACTCCTTATTACATACATGCACTTTCTCTTCTTGTATATATTCATTTGAACTGTTAAGATCAAGAGACACGAAACGCTTTGTCTATAGCATTAATTATAACAGGGACGGAATATCCACTAGGTCAAATTTTATTATAAAACCCTTTATCTTGTCGCGCTATGTTATTAATGTATTTTACTTATTCTGGAAGACTTTCTGTCTTTTCCTTGCCAGTTATTTTGACAAAGACAAAATCCGAAAAGGTTAATTAGGAAACTTGTGGTGACCGCACATGCACATCTCATTAAATTTCGCGCCCAAGCACATTACGGGCTACTGTGCAGCTGCCATACCAATTTTTCCCAGCTATTTTTGACCGAGTATTTCGGAAAATGAACGAAGTTCATTGTTGTTGATAATTACGTCGCTTAATCTTTAGTTTTCATCTTAATTTGACACTAACGGTCATTTTTAAGATATCTGATGCTTGTCTCATGCTCTCCTAAGAACTAACAGTTAAAAAGTCTTTTATCTCGATAAATAATCCTAAAGTTTTTGGACCTATTTAAATAAAAAATATATTACCTTTCTTAAAATTCTGAAAATTCGCAATAAAGATAAACGGTGATAACATGCTAGAAGTAAATAAAATTCATTGTTACGTCAAAATTTCTACAGATAGATGGGCCCCATCTTTTCGAAAATCTCAGCCTTGAGATAGCGGATGACCCCCTGGTCTTTGACGGCGGTGGCTCCACCTCCCTCCCGGTTAGAAAAAGTTCGCATGGTTGTGCGAAGGATAGAGAGGGATAAATTTGCCAAATGTATTTGCGAAGTGCCAAAAAATTTGTAAGGGAGAGCAAGACAATGAGCCTATCATTTACATGAGCGCAGATAATAAAAATAAAGGCAAAAATGAATTTCTCTAAATGGGAAAAGCATTAAAACTTTTTAATTTATTTTTTTTCTAACCATTTATGGAATTTTCCTAGGACTTTCCATCTGTCGAACTATATGGGCAATTAATAAAAATTTATCAAATCCATAATTTCCTGGTTCTTTTCTTTTACCTTTTGGTAATAAATATCCTTCAGGTTTTGGGTTTCCCATCTGCCGAACTATACGTTAAATTTGTTAAAAATACATGCTTTTCTAGTTCTTTATACTTTTCGTTCTGCTGGTTTTGGAATGTGTTTTTCTTTCTTCTTTCTACCTTTTACAGATTTTTATACCATTTAGTCGTGAATCTTTTTTAGGTTTCGTTTTTCTCTCCCAGCACTTTCTATCTGCTTAACTATACATTCAATTATTAAAATTCGTTAAACCCATTATTTTCAAGTTTTTTCTTCTATACCTTTTCGTAGCAAATGTCTTTCAGGTTTTGGTTTTCACTTTTCTAGGATTTTCTAGCTGTCGAACTACACACTCAATTTGTTAAATAAATGCTTTTTTATACCTTCATCAAAATCATGACTTTAGTAACTGGCTGCAGATAAATAAAGCATGGCTATTTTGGTTACCGATGCAAAAAAACTTTTTTTTTTGATCACGGGTGCCAATAAAGATTTCTGTCAGTTTTTTACCCGAAATTGTAGAGAAATAGCGGAAAATAGTAATATTGAAAAAATCTAATTATTCTTGTCTATAAATTAAGCCATTTTCGTCAACTTTCACCAAGTTTTTACGAAAAAATCATTTAAAAACATCGTCAAAATATCAAACTGTCAAAGATTATAATGTCGCAACAATGAACGTCAACGAGTAAAAAGTCATATCGATATGGAAACCATTGTTATTTCATTTACCAGCCGCCTTGATTTATAGTGTAAAGATGGTGTGTTGCGAGAAGTGCTCTTCGTTCGAGATATTTAATAGTAGCTAAAATAGTGCTTTTTTTTACAAGCGTTTGTAAATAACGAGCGTAGCGAAGTATTTAAAGACGCGAGTAAAAAAAAGCACAGTTTAGCCGCGAGTTGTTAACATTATTTTTTTTAATACCTTTATCAAAAAATCCAAGAAAAACAGGAAAATACTTTTAAAAATCTCGAACGAAGAGCACTTCTCGCAATACACCATCTTTACACTATAAATCAAGGCGGCTGGTAAATGAAATAACAATGGTTTCCATGGCAATGTGCCTTTTTACTGACGTTCAATTTTGCGTCATTTTAATCTTTCGACAGTTTGATATTTTGACGATGTCTTTAAATGATTTTTTTCGTAAATACTTGGTGAAAACTGGAGGAAACGGCTTAATTTTTAGGCAAGAATAATTAGATTTTTTCAATATTACTATTTTCCGCTATTTTTCTTTAATTTTGGGTAAAAAACGGACAGAAATCTTTTTTTGCATCCGTGATCAAAAAAAAGTTTTTTTTCATAAGTAACCAAAAAAGCCATGCTTTAGTTATCTGCAGACAGTTACTAAAAATTATGTTTTTGATGAAGGTATAAAAAAAGTATTTTCCTGTTTTTCTTGGATTTTTTGATAAAGGTATAAAAAAAATAGTGCTAACAACTCGCGGCTAAACTGTGCTTTTTTACTCGCGTTTTTTAATACCTCGCTGCGCTCTAGCACTATTTTAGTCACTAGTTGTGAAAACTACTATTTTGGTTCTTTATATTTTTGTTTTGAGTCAAAATATTTTTTACACCAGACAAAACTACTAAAAAGTATGGACGCCACTGCTAAGCGAAAAAAAATCGCACACATATGGGATTTTTGCCCGAACAAAATGGACGTCTAGGGAGACGTTCCTGACTGGTTTTGACAAAGAATACAGACTAGATCACTTGTTTTTTGATACTCCTTTTGATCACCACCTGGAACTTTATGTATGTATAGTGGAATCCACGTCATAGAGGCGATATAACAAGGTTATTTTTTACGACATGCGAGTTTTACAATTTATTTTTCGCACACTCGATTTCCATTACAATGGGGCCTACATATTGTCTAGAGCATAAAAAGTTTTATTTGCTATAGAAAAATATATTAATCTTTGTCGCTTTTTGTGGTTTGATAAGGGCTAGCTAGTTCGGTAAAAAAAAACGTTACGATGAATAATTTTTGCACTATACAAAAAAGCAACCCTTATTATTTCTTCTAGGAAAACTGGATTAGAAAAATCACCATTGTTCTCGATCTAGTTTGCAGAGGAACAGGAAAGAACCTATTTTGAATTTCGATGTTAACTGGAAATTAGATTCGCAAAGGCGCAATTACAAAGACGAACATGCTCAAACAAAAGCTCGTGCAAAAGATCTAAAATTTTTTGCGTGAACATTTTTGTGAGCTTTTCTTTGAAAATTTTGTTCGGGTAAATTTTTAAGCAAATTATTGCTATCTGTTTTGGAAACATATTTTTAAAGATGAGAATAAATAAAATTTCACATCAGTGATCAGTGATCTCAATTCTTTAAAAAAACGGAACACCAACTTTTATTTATTTTAAATTTTTGTGAAATAAAGCCGACGGCAAACGAAACATTATTCTTGGCTATCACTTTTGTCACATGGATTAGGGTTACTTATAATATTTTTTTCTTAGGGTTTTTCCCGGATTTTTTTTGCCCGGGGGTTTTTTTGGGATTTTCTTGTGAGTTTTTTTTTATTTCCAAGGGTTTTTTCGTAAATTCAAAAAACAACCCAGGAAAATTTTTCTTTTCCAAAAAATTTGAGTTTTTCAAATATCGGCAAAAAACTCAAAAATTGCACTTTTAAGCGGTAATCCGCGCCTCACGACTATGAGGAGTGGTGGGGAGGGGATTTTTTTTTTTAAATATTTTTGTAACTTTACTTTACTCTTAGCTTTGATTGCTTTTTTTTTAATTCCTCACACCAGATTTACCTAGTTAGTTTAAGGCCCCAACGGTTGCTTAAAAAAGCAAAAGGTTCGTGAAAATGCTGAAGATAGATATTTACTGTCCATTCAGAAGTCTAGTCTATTATTGCTAAATTATATTTTTTTAGATAAGGGTCGGGATCGTAGGGTTGTAAAAGTGGGTAATAAAAAGGTATTATTTAGACCGAACGTGCTTTTGTTCATATATTTGAGATTTAATAAAATGTATATAGGTTTTTTAATTTGACTTAATTATTATTGTATTGTGTTTTAAACTAGGAAGTAAAATAAAGAGATATTCTTTTAAACGTAAATTTTTATAATTACATTTTACAGGCAACAGCAATAAATAAGTGCCAATTATTATTTTTTTATTCTCGTTTTTTCACAACCCCAAAAAAGTTACAAGTATACTGGCATATCCCCTATAAAAAACAGGTCAATCGAAGTTGCTTATGAGGTGTGATGTGAATTTCGACATCAAATCGTTTTTCCGTCGGAAAGCACTTAATCAAAAATACCTTGTTTTAAAACTTCGTCTTTCTATTTTCAGTTAAGTTCAATGAATTCTCATAAAACTATAAAATTTAAATTTGTAAGAAATTTCTATATATATTTATATATTCCGTGAGTCTTTTTGTACGAGATTTTGCTCGAACTTTTTTTTGAACATTTTGCTCAAGATGCTCGTGTAAATGTTTGTCGGCATTTCAACATCAAAGGTTTGTCGGTGTAAATGCGCCTTAAGAGTTTATATTTTTGTAAATCCGACTATTTTTAGTCCACCATACCAAAGTGGAATGGGGGACTGTTAAAATCGTGAAATTTTGACTTTTCTTAATTTTATCAAAAATGAGTTACTAAAGTTCCAAAACACCTTGATCGAAGAAAAAAAAAAAGTTGTCTGTCGGTCTTTTGTCTGTTGTTTGTCTGTATACACGATGACTCAAGAACGCATTAATCGATTTTAACGAAAGTTGCTACAACAATCCTCTATCGGCTGACCATGAACTGATTAACTTTCAAGGGGTGAAAAGGAGGATCAAATATTTAAAAAAATTGTAACTTGGACTACAAATTTTGTTATAAATTCCAAATTCGTGGGAGCTTTAGTTTTCGAGTTATTTGAAAAAACGTTAAAATATATAAATATTACCCAAAATTTTCGTTATAAGGTTCAAATCTTTTAAAGCTACAGTTTTCGAGATATTTTCATTTCCTTTCAACATAGAATAATTGATTTTATGTTGGAATATCCGTACTTTCTAGATCCAATTTTTTAGACTAATAACTCTCAATTATAAAATTTTTTGTAAGACTTTTTAAAAGTGATGCAATTACATCAAAAAACAATTACGAATCCAAGCGTTAATTACTTATCCGGAGTGGCCAACTTTCACCTTGTTTTGCCAACTTTAACTTGCTAACTAGGTCAAAAAATGTACCTTAAAATCATATGAAAACAGAGGTTAAATGTTGTTGTTTGTTGACATTTTAGTAAATTGGTTTTGACACAAGTTAAAAGTGGATTCGATTAAAAACCATACTACTACTAGTACGATAGATCCGGCGGCAAATTTTTTGACCGATCGCGTAACCACTCAAAATATTTAAAAAGTTGCGGATTAGTACTCACCATTGCCCGAAAGTTTATGGTGCCAGTCGGCATTTGGCCGGAAATGACAAAAAAAAATTGTTTTTGACCCATTTTTTTGACATTTTTTCTTTTTGGGCGTAACCAAAAAATACTTGTATGGGGACTTGGATCAGACTTAGGTGATGCCAAAAATGCAATGGTGCCATCCCGCATCCGGCCGCGTTTCCGCGGCACCATCGCCCGAAGGGGTGCTTTTTTTAAAGCAAAATCGACCCATAACGTAACCACTTGATTGTGGTTTCAAATTAAAGGTATTGATCTTCTCGATACGAATATTAAATGGTGCCACTCCAAATCTGGCCGGAAGTACCCGGCACTAATGATTTTATACTCAAAACTCGCGGGCCGTTTACTATAGAGGCGAGTTAGTTATTGCTATATATCTTCGAGGAAAACATTAGTAGGCAAACATTTTTTTTATGAGGATGTTAGGAATAACAACCTTAATATTCTTTAATAAGAACTTAAAAATCCGACTGGTACCAACACCGCCATATTGAAAAAATGCTGGAAATAGGCAATTTTCTGGGTTTGTCTCGAGCTTTTTACTAATTATCGCGAAAACTGTTCGGTCCTCGACAAAACTTATGCTGTCAAACTAAAAGCGTATAAAATTATCTCTCAAACAGTGTAACAATTTTTAGACTCATACCACCAGTGGCGGAGATAGAATATTTTTTCTTTAAATATGTCTCCTAGTACAATAAAAAATATAGGAATTGAAAAAATAACTAGTTTCTTGCGCTCTCTAAAATACGACATATTACATGTTAATATATAAAAAACAGTGGTGCACTTGAAGTTTCTTAAAATAATTTTCTAATCAACAATTTTTGTTTTTTTTAAAAAAAAACATAATGTTCTTAATATGAGTTGTTTAATTTTATATTTTATGATTAGTGCGGTTACCATGTTGTCTCTGATAACTCTGATTGCCCTAAGTCATCCACAATTAGCCTTAAAATATAATGACCACCTACGACAGCTTAAACATAAACAAACTACTTATCAAATTTTATCGAACGATTAGTTCTTGACGAGCCTGTAAATTTGGCTCTTTTCTTTTATTTGCACCTATTTTAGTGTTTACTAATCGAAAAAATTAATAAGAAAATTACCCGATTACCAAATCTACTAGTTTTGCACAAAAATAGACAACGTGCCTACACAGTCGCATATTATATGGTCGCGTCGTATTACGACAGCTTAAACATAAACAAACTACTTATCAAATTTTATCGAACGAGTAGTTCTTGACCAGCCTGTGAATTTGGCTCTTTTCTTTTATTTGCATCTATTTTAGTGTTTAGTAATCGAAAAAATTAATAAGAAAATTACCCGATTACCAAATCTACTAGTTTTGCACAAAAATAGACAACGTACCTACACAGTCGCATATTATATGGTCGCGTCGTATTACGACAGCTTAAACATAAACAAACTACTTATCAAATTTTATCGAACGAGTAGTTCTTGACGAGCCTGTGAATTTGGCTCTTTTCTTTTATTTGCATCTATTTTAGTGTTTAGTAATCGAAAAAATTAATAAGAAAATTACCCGATTACCAAATCTACTAGTTTTGCACAAAAATAGACAACGTACCTACACAGTCGCATATTATATGGTCGCGTCATATTTACGAATAGGAGGTTCATAAATAAGCAAAAATATAATAAACAAAAACGTTTAAATTTAATTTTGCCGAAAGGAAATTGATCGAACAACAATTTAATCGAATCGTAAAATGATCGAAAATACGAAGCTCAAAAATAATTTCGTCAAACTCTAAAAAAAAAATTTTAAAGTGAAATAACCGAAAATATAAATTTAAAAATAAATGATTAAACCGTAAAAGAGTCGAAATCTAAATTAAACGAAAATACAAAAATTATATATAATTTGTTCAAATTGCAAATCGGTCGCATCATACGTTGTAATCGCGACTTTGTGAAGCACAATTTTGCAAGGGTACAGCAGGTATTCGTGTTTCAGGGTAGAGCCACAGGGTACAAATCCGAGCTCAACTAAGTATTTGTCTTACAGTTTGGCAATTCTGCAACGTTGTTTTCTTGTAGGCCCCACCTACGTGGCCTTTCTGCGTTCCGATCAAATAACAGTTCCTTCAAATTTGTGTGTGATGACTTTATTTAATTTTTTACGGTGTTCCAGAAAATTATTTTTATTCTTTTATTTTTAATTTTTTTACGGTTCGGTCAAAATTATTTTCGCTTAATTTACTTTCGAAAAAATTACGATTTAATTACATTATGGTTTGACTTTTGGATAGAGTCCTATGTTTAAATATTTACTTACTTAGTATACTATACTAGTTTGGTAAAAAATCAAATAAATCCCATAATTCACCCCTTTGGGGGAGGGGTTTATTCAATGTTTTTTTGATTTTATATTTCCAGTTATTTCACATTAAAAATTTGTTTTAGTGTTTGACAGAATTATTTCTGAGCTTGGCATTTTTGATCATTTTACGATTCGATTAAATTGTTGTTCGATCAATTTCCTTTCGGCAAAATTAAATTTCAACGTTTATATTTATTACCTTTTTGCTTATTTTATGGACTATATGTAAATACGACGCGACCATATAATATGCGACTCTGTAGGTACGTTTTCTATTTTTGTACAAAACCGCTACTAGTAGATTTGGTAATCGGGTAATTTTTTTATTAATTTTTTCGATTTCTAAACACTAAAATAGTAGCAACTAAAAGAAAATAGCCGAATTTGGTAAGTAGTTTGTTCAGGTGTAAGCTGTCGTAGGTGGTCATTTGTCATTTATAAATTATTAGTATCCACCTACACCTCCTAGAAGCCGAGAAAGGGAGATGGGCTAATTAAATATATTTTAAAACTAATTGTGGATAACTTAAGGCAATCAGAGACAACATGTTAATCACTAAAAATAAAATATAAAATTAAAACTTAATTATTATTATTATTATTATTATTATTAAAACTGTTTTGAAAAACGAAAATTGTTGTTTAGAAAATTATTTTAAGAAACTTCAAGTGCGCCACTGTTTTTTAAATATTAAGATGCAATATGTCATATTTTAGAGAGGGCAAAAAACTAGTTATTTTTTTATATTTTTTATATTACTAAGAGATATTTTGGAAAGAAGGAGAAACGGCAATCTCACCCGTTCTCAGCTTCTTTAGTTGTAAGCATTATGTTTATCATTCGAATAGAAGAAGAATTTGAGTTCTTTTTTTGTAGTTCTATCTTCGCCACTGGTGGCCTGAGCCTAAAAGTTGTTACACTGTTTGAGAGATAAATTTATACGCTTTTAGTTTGGCACCATAAGTTTTTTCGTGGACCGAACAGTTTTCCAGATAATTAGTAAAATGCTCGAGACAAACCCAAAAAATTACCTATTTCCACCATTTTTTCAATATGGCGGTGTTGGTACCAGTCAGATTTTTGAGGACTTATTAGGGAATATTAAGGTTGGTATTCCTAATATCCTTATAAAAAAAAATTGTGGCTACTAATGTTTTTCTCGAAGATATATAGCAATAACTAACTCTCCTCTATAGTAAACGTCCCCCGAGTTTTGAGTATAAAATCATTAGTGCCGGGCACTTCCGGCCAGATTTGGAGTGGCACCATTTGATATTCGTATCGAGGAGATCAATACCTTTAATTTGACACCACAATCAAGTGGTTACGTTATGGGTCGATTTTGCTTTAAAAAAAGCACCCCTTCGGGCGATGGTGCCGCGGCAACGCGGCCGGATGCGGGATGGCACCATTGCATTTTTGGCATCACCTAAGTCTGATCCAAGTCCCAATACAAGTATTTTTTGGTTACGCCCAAAAAGAAAAAATGTCAAAAAAATGGGTCAAAAACAATTTTTTTTTTGACATTTCCGACCAAATGCCGACTGGCACCATAAGCTTTCTGGGAATGGTGAGTACTAATCTTCAACTTTTTAAGTATTTTGAGTGGTTACGCGATCGGTAAAAAAATTTGCAGCCGGATCTCGTACTATACTAATTACCCTACAATTTTAATAAAATTCTTCAAAAAATATTTTAATGTTTTTTTTTAATAGCAAATTTCGAACAAAACTAGGGACTTATCGGTACATAGTCTGACTTTAATAACGTCGGCACTATTTTTGACAGTTCCCTACGCAACTACTACATATTTTTAGGCACTTTAAGCACCACTATAAAATTAATTTTTATTAAAAAAAACTTTTAAAGAACAAGCTTTTATTAAATGCACTCAAAAGTAGAAACTAATTTTTTATCTTTATTATAGCAAAATAAAAGCGATGGGCGCAAATTAAAAATTTTAACTTTAGGTATCGTATATCGGTCATATCGACGGACTAAGGACATTTTCAAAGGCTTGGCAAGCACGGCAATCTCACCCGTTCTCAGCTTCTTTAGTTGTAAGCATTATGTTTATCATTCGAATAGAAGAAGAATTTTAGTTCTTTTTTTGTAGTTCTCTCTTTGTCACCGTAAAGTTAAAATTTTTAATTTGCGCCCATCGCTTTTATTATGGTATAATAAAGAAAAAAAAATAATTTTCTACTTTTGAGTGCATTTAATAAAAGCT
The DNA here is from genome assembly GCA_963921995.1 of Oxystoma pomonae. Classification (NCBI taxonomy): domain Eukaryota; kingdom Metazoa; phylum Arthropoda; class Insecta; order Coleoptera; family Brentidae; genus Oxystoma; species Oxystoma pomonae. The sequence goes on from OY998172.1 coordinate 37,449,354, forward strand.
TGCTCTTTAAAAGTTTTTTATAATGAAAATTAATTCTTTAATTTTTAGATTTGTACCCTAAATCGTCCATTTTGAATCCGCCATATTAAAATTTTCAAGTCTGATCAAAAATTCATATCCCCTTCCCGAAAAACCCCTGTATGCCAATTTTGATTTAAATCGAACAAACTAAATATTTTCCCCCCTTCACTTCCCTCGTTAGAGGGAAGTGAAGGGCATACCAAATTTGAACACAATCGGACGTGGAAAAGTCAGTTAAAATTGGTTAGCAAAACATGACCTAAAATCTTGAATCCGCCATATTGAATTTCCAAAATCTGATAAAAAATTCGTATTCCTTATCCCCAAAAGCCCCTGTATACCAATTTTGGTTGAAATTATTGTATTGTCACCGGAACTATAAATGCATGCCAAATTTGAAGGCAATCGGATGTGTATAAGTTAGTTAAAATTGATTAGCAAAAGATACCCAAAAATCGTCCATCTTGAATCCGCCGTGTTGAATTTTTAAAACCTGATTAGAAATTCGTTATTTCCATCCCTAAGTGCCCCAACACACCAAATTTCAACGAAATCAGGCGTACTTCAGCTGTACCCCCTCCACCCCCTTCCAGTAGGGGGGAACTGTCAATTTCATCACACTATATTCTTGAGTTGTCACCTCTACTATATAAGCATGCCAAATTTGAAGCCGATCGGATGTCGGGAAGTTGGTCAAAATTAAGTTGCAAGATTCCACCCGAAGAAACACATTACTAGTTCGTTACATATATACATAGATACATTGCAAGTTAAGTAAAAGCTTGTAATTACCAGAACAAATCCTCGCATTTTTCGTGTGGATCCCACTCCCCCCGTTGTACCATTTTACAATACTAACACCTACCCCTCACCTTGTTAAGTTGGTTACCTAACGCTCTTGCTACTATTTCTGACAGTAATTAAAAAGTTGCCCCAGTCATTCAGCTTAAATTCATGAATATACCTTTCGAAAATTAGTAATTGTTTAAAGAAAAAAAAAATTGGTCATTTGAATTGTAAAAAATGATTTTTTTTATGCTCACGATATATATATATAGATTTGCCGATGCCCCCCCCCCCCAAGACTGAATCCTAAAGCCGCCACTGAAACGTTGCGTGGCGTTGGACAAGTCGAATGTTTTTTTTGTTTGGTGAAATTAAGATGGGTTCACATGCAACTAAAAAACGTATTTTCAAACATCTTTCAAGTTCATTCTAAAATGATTTGTGAGACTGTGAGAGAAGTATTACTTTTATTAACAAAATGAAAATTATTTTATTAATATTTTTGAGAAATAATAAAAATGTATAATAGAACTTAATTTCCTTTGGGCTCCTCTGCCTCAGGCTCTTTCCCAATCCCAATTTGTTTTCTTTTGCTTCAATGAGCATTTTGGATATTTTATGTAAAAACTGACTACATACAGATCCTTCCCCTCCTAATGTTTCAAAACTTAAAAACATAGTTATTAGACAGCATTCTGTATTCAATTCTTTTTTTGATTTCTGCTTCTTCTGCGGCTTTATTGCTTTCCAAAGATGTCTTCTTTAAGTATAATAAGTGTCATACCATCTGGTCGTTTGCCATCCACTCAAGCGTTTAGTCCACTAGGTTCTAAAGTGGGTTGGTGCCCTGTTGTAATGAGTGCTTTTCTAATAATTTCATTGGATTCCTATGTCTAGAAAATCGGCCTGTGCTATAAAGGCATGATAACCCATGAGTTCCTGAGCAGTCAACCATAATTCCACATCGACATATATGGGGCTCAATAATTCGACATCCTAGGCGAAGTCCAATGGCAATTCGAACAAGTTTTCTGTTAAGAAGAAGACCCAAGTTGGGAACTGGTAAAGCATGCAGCCATGCACATAAAAGTTTTGAAAATGATGCTTTTAATCTGGCCTGATCCTTCACATCTTTAGCGCTTTCTAAAAGTTGTGTTTTTGCTAATTCCGTGATTGGAACCGTCCATTCTTCTTGCGATTTTAAATCAGAGGTTATTGGGTATTATTTTCCAAGATTCTATAGCTGGTTTAAATCCATCAATATCAATGTTTCCAAAATAATCTATTGTGTTTTTAATCAAGTTGTTGATTGTTGGCATGAAAAAATAAAACTTAGCAAGGCAAGGGCCTCACATCCTAATCCTTCCGAGTTCGCTGACAATGACGCCTGAAGCTATTGATCGGGTGTTAAATGAATGTTTAGAATTTTGGTGAAGATTAGTTTGATGGATTTATAAAAATCGCGTAACAGTGGGTTTTCATGGAAATCAGCCACTCTGAGTAAAAAGCTTGATGAAGTTTAAACATTAAGCATTAACTGTTTATATTGATTTTCAACAAATTATTTATGCTTTCTTCATTTAAAGGAGCACCATGAATTGTAAAATTTTGGAAAATATTAAATTTCGTTTCTTTAAGGGTATCAGGAATTTTGACGTATTTGTGCAAAGTGAATACTTCGTCTTTTGCTTTATTCAAAAACCGTCCAATTTTTGGGTTATCTTTTTCGATCAAAAGGAGATCTTCAGCAACGTTTTCACAAGAGTCTATTAAGGATTCATCGTCCAAGTAACATACATTAAGTTTCGATTTGAGTTTTTGGAAAAGAGGCTGTGCGGTGATCTAAAAAAGTAAAGTTCCAAGCGGGTCTCCTTGTTGAACGCCATCTTCTGAATTTAGCCTTTCCATAGAAAAGTAAAGACGGTGAGCTATAACCGGCGGATACATAAGAAAGGATTTCAGGAAATTGATTCTTTACTTGTTTTAGAACAGCACTTCTTTTAATTAAAATAAATGCATTTTTAAAATTTACTTTAAGAAAAACTTCCTTTGCTTCAAAATTTGATGATATTTATTTTAATCGTTTTTGTATGTTAAATAGATCAGCCTTTATTATTATGAGAGCCGATGTCAAAAAAAGGTATGTCTGAGAATTACGGAAAATCGTCGTACCTTCATTCTGTCTTTTTTTTGTCATGCTATTGGTAAAGGAAAGAAGTTTTTCCCGAACAAAAATTCTCTATCGTTGATTATTTCCACTAGCTCTGAAACTCGGTGGCGTTGCGGTAGCTGTTAAATTTTTTAGTTAAGAGTTTTTTGGTTTTAATTTTTCAAAAGAGCACAGTGCCTTATGTGGCCAAAATAGTTCAAGACTTGTCGTCGTTTTGCTCTTTAGAAGATTTTTATTCTGACCGGACATTGAATTTTTATTTAATTTAATCTCCAACGTTTAAAAGTGGAAAAAGGACTACATCACAAAAGAGAAAGGAAGCAGTAAAATTCCAACTCACAAATGGGCTTTGTGTGTTGATTTTGATTTCATTTAAATAAATCATTTATTTTTTTGTGTTTTTTAATAAAGTAAACTCATATATTTACAAACAAATACCTTTTATTATTTATTTTTATATATTAGACCATAATCCTAACTAAGTACAAGTCGTCTCAACTAATTCCATATGACAAAGATATACAATAAACAACAAACCAAACAAAGATAGCCATATCTGAGATCACAACTACGTTACATTTGAACGCATAAACTTTTTGGATCCGGTCGAGTAAAAAGTTCGATCGCGTTACTTTTGCGCCTTTTGCGGTTTCGAGGGCGCAACAACAAAAGCAAAAAACCAATACCTTCTCCACATAGGCCAATCAACTCCTACCGTTTTAGTGTCCTTTTCTCGACCTTCGCCGCCATATTGACAGAAAACTAATGGATTTTCTGTCACTTTTGAGTGAAAATGGCGGCGAAGGTGGATTAAAGGACACGAAATCGGTAGGAGTTGATCGGCCTGTATGGAGAGGGTACTGCAAAAAACCAAAATTATAAAAAAAGTACATCAGCTGCATATATAGGGTGGGCCACAAAATTCCGCACTTTTTGTATTGGCTATAACTTTTGACATCGATTCTTAAAGATATTGGTTTTTTAGAAAGATAAAACGTGATTCTTTTTGGGTTTAGTTGAAAATTTAAAATTTCCCAAAAATTCAAGATGGCGGCCAGTTTTGAAAAATGTGTAATTTTCACCACCTTATGTGCTACAATGAACAAACTCTAAAGCTTTAACTACAAACGCTAACTGTTTATGTGTATATTGATGTATCATTTAATTAAATCGGTTGAGAAATTAAAAATTTACATGTTTTTAGATTATGAGTGTTTGGGCTCAACATTGAAAAAAATCACAAACTTTCATATTTTCTCAATTTGCTATAAATTTTTGCCTGATTACTTAATTCAAAAAAAAAATATTGTCTAAAGAGACAAAACATGAGAATTGCGTCCGTTTGTTCAAAATTTGACATTGATTCAGGATGGCGGATAGTTTTAAATAGAGTTAGGATTTACACGACTTATTTTTTTTTTAAGTAAGACACTGGACAAAATATAAATTAGTATCCATTTTTTCTTCGTATATCGCGGTATCACCTAATTAAATCGGATAAGAAATAAAAATGTAATGGGTATTTAGATTCTTAGTGTTTTTCTTAATTAAATAATTAGGTCAAAAGATATAGCAAATTGAAAATGTATGTAATTTTGTGTTTTTTTTTTCAATACGAAGTCAAAAAACTTATAACTTTTTTATTTCGCAACTGATTTAATTAAATGATACTTTGGTGTACACAGAAACAATGAGCGTTTGCAGTAAAAGCTTTAGAGTTTGTTCAGTGTCGCACATACATTTTTTTTCAGGGGGGATGAAAATTACAAATTTTTTAAAACTGTCCGCCATCTTGAATTTTTTAGAAGTTTAAAATTTTTAACTGAATCGAAAAACTCTCACGTTTTATCTTTCCGAAAAGTCAATATATTTCAAAATCGAGTAATAAAGTCAAAAGTTATAGCCAATCCAAAAAGAGCGGAATTTTGTGGCCCACCCTATATAAACGTATTTTTAAACAGTGGTGGAATGACCACCTATCGGTACCAACATATTCGTATCAAGCTTTTGAATTGAATTTGTCCAGAAAAAGTTTGTATAATCTACCCATAAGTTATTTTAAATTACTTTTCGTATTTCACCAATATTTCAAAAATAGTAAAAGGCATTAAAGGCATTTTTTTTTTTTTTTTTTAAATGTTTTTTTAGCTTACTGGCATTATTTTGATTAAAATATGTAAAAACTATTAAAATCTGGCCCGAGATCTGGCCGTTTCTTTCATTTCATTTTTTAAAAAAAACGTTCGTTTTCTTCCTTTTTTAAAACTTACAAACAATGACTTTTCTGGTGGTACCAAAGAACCCATATACAAATATTTTTACATGGATGGAAAGGATGTTTCATTCATTAAAAAAAAACTTTGACCATGTCCAAAAATATAGCCTTAAAACACGACAACTTTAAAGCTATCTCGTTATTTTTATTTTTGTGCTTTGGTGGTCAATTACTACAACATATAAAAAAAAATATGACATTTAGCCGAAAGCCATTGCCAATGTAATTTGTGCAGGGTCCTTTAGGCTTAATCAGTGATTTAAAAGCCCGACAAGTCTGTTCGGAACTTTTTAGTTCCGGGCTAGTTAGTGGTACGACCAATGTGGAGGAGTGTGTGAGTTTTTATATAATGGATATTGGGGAATTTTTCAAGAAACAATATGAAGCCAAGCTTTTCAAAGAAACCCTTGCGGTTTTAATTTACGTTCGCTTGTTGCAAAGCATAAAATCTGTTAAATTCAAAGGGCGATAATTCAAGTTTCGCAAAAAAATTAAGACTGGTACATAAATAAACCATCGTTACTTGCACACACTCACATTATGTTTTACCCGCAAAGTAAGTACTCATGGGGCAGCTGGCAAGCAAATTCGCGATAAAAATATATTTAGTTCACGTCGGGGTAATGTTAAATGTATGTACAGGGTGTGTTTGCTTTTTGGACAAGGTTTCATTTTTGACATCTTTTTTCTAACTGAAGATGTTTTCATCTAAGACGTAACTACAAAAACTGACTCTTCAATAGGTACAGAAAATAGACACTTACAGTGAGATTTACTAAGATCTAAAATAGTAACCCCCACAGGTCTAAATATTTACACTTGTGGGGGCTACTAAATTTTAAAACCAATTTTCAAAAAATACTTACCCATACAGAAACTACAAAAAGTTATTGATTATTTTTTATTGTTATTGCAAAATACCACTCAAAAACTGCTTTTGTTCTCAAAATGTACCCTATTCTAAGAGAAAATGCCCTAAAACTAATTTTTTTTGACAGGTTTCAAAATGGCAAATGGTGAATACGCTAAAAATTTGGCACATAATAGCTGCATTATCTGTGTTTGAGGTTGGAAGGTGATTTTTTAGACCACCTCTGGGGGGTGGTTTAAATTTATAGCCCCCAGAAAGGATTGTTTTGTAGCAATTGGTAATAAGTTCGTTTATAATTTCCCTGAGTAACCGTTTTTACAAGGATCAATTTACCTTATTTAATATCCCAAGTTGTTCATTGACCCATAAAACACCTTCAATTTTGTCCAGAAAAACTCCATATTTTGAACCCGTTTTCAGCACAAAAAATATATCTATGAGGGCACTATATTAATTTATCTACAAACTAAAAGTAAAACATTGAGGTTATCTAAAAGCGCACTCAAGAAAACTTTCCTTACTGAAAGCGCACCCATTTCAAAGCTGTAGAGCTTTCATCAGTAGAGGTTGGTGCAAGCCAAGGTACAAGCAGAGTTAAGAAATCCGAACTCGCTGTTTGTGATTTCAACGTAGCTAATATTTAGAAACTGACATTTCGACAGTGACAGAAATGTAGACAAAACTTGTATTTAAGTTTTTTAATACATTTCATAAATAAAAACACCTCTTAAATAAATACAAAATTAATCTACTCCTTATTTTATTATTACCCATCTAAATCGTAGTGTGACATCAAGTATTAATTGGAAAAGTTAATGAACAAGGGTAAGTTTTAATTAGAATGACATATAACCCCAATTTCAATTTGTTCTACAGAGTGTTTACTATTTAAAACCCGCGTGGGTTTAAATTTTTTAATTTTCTTTTCTTCTAAATTGAAACTTTCTTCTTAAATCCAACAAAAGATTGTGTTAAGATGATTATTCAATAAACAAATTTATTCATATTCTTCTTATAAATCAAACTGTGTCTAAAATTTAAGGAGGGTTGGTTTAAAATGCTTAAAACCAAAAATTTCACTTAAACCTAGGACCGTTCTAAAATAGACTAAACCCTTTTAGTAAATCCCACCGTTAAAGTTAATTTTCGGGTTTATCGGCATTCGTATCCTTATCTCTATCGAGTCGACCTAACAAGCAGGTGTACTTTTAAACTAACGGCGAATGCTTGACAACTTCAGCTGATCAAATGCATCAAAACATCGTTTCGTACGCGGGGACGGTCGTAACGTTACGACTCCCTTATCGTACCTAACGAGGTTTTCGTGCATTTAATCAGCTGGAGCTGTCACGCATTCGCCATGATTTTAAAAGTGCACCTGCTTGATTGGTCGACTCGATATAGATAAGGATACGAATGCTGATAAAACTGGAAATTAACTTTAAGCATCTAATGGTATGCCAGTTGTCCACCACTAGCTTAAAAAAAAATTACTTAAAAACACCTACTTACACAGGTGGTCCAAATTCGATGCTCACCATGGAGATCGCCTAAACAGCAGGAGATATGAAAAGGTTTAAATTAGGGCAAAGTTGCGCAATTTGTTGCTTTGCTCAAAACTAAAAAAAAGTTTAGAAAATCCGGGTAGCTCTTATTCTTAAAGACCGCTGTAGGCACTTTTGTAAGATCTGCCTAATGAAAGGTCCGTTTTTGAGATTTGACATTTCAGTATGACAGGAACACTGTCAAGTTCATTTTTTCTTATGGATGGAAGGATCATCAGCCCAAATTCGATTTATGCTAACTTACTCAAGATATTTTTTAAAAATATGTGTTTACTTTGTTTTTAATTATAAAATTCTTGTTTGATGTGAAATTATCATATGACCAAAGATGATACTTAAATTATTAAAGTTTTAATAAAATAAGCCATAAAATTTAAAATTATAAACAAAAAAATTGGTACTATTTTATGTTGAAAGGAAATGAAAATATCTCGAAAACTGTAGCTTTGAACCTTATAACAAAATTTTTGGGTAATATTTACGAAAACCAAAATCTGAAAACCGCATATAGCTGCTTTACTTCGAAAGTTAGGATTTTTTAAAATATATTTTGACGTTTTTTCAAATGAGTCGAAAACTAAAGCTCCCACGAATTTGGACTTTATAACAACATTTTTAGTCTATATTCATGGAAACTTAAATATGAAAACCGTATATCGCTACTTGCTTTTGTTCCAAAGTTACAATTTTTTTTGGAACCTTTTTGATAAAATTAAGAAAAGTGAAAATTTCACGATTTTAATAGTCGCCCATATAATACTGGTATGGTGGACTAAAAAAGTGGGTAGCTGCTAAGAGAGGCTGGGCTGAAGTGAAATCTAGTCTCAATTATAGATTTGTAGCCAAAATCATGTCATAAATAAGCCGCAGGCGAAAATTTTCAGAAAATTAGACAAAAAATGCCATTTTTTATATTGTTTCTCACCCACTAAAAACAAATGAACATTGTTAAGTTTCTCTGTCATTTCCAACGAAGTTTTCTATTTTTTTTAGTTTACCTTTTCTTTTCGTTAGAAATTCCAACGGTAGATGCATGCAACTCGTATTATTAACGGCCAAGCTACTTTAAAAGGGTTAGGTAAAATTCGCACACTGGCTATTTTATCCATTTTTTAATAAATATATGAGTAAAATTCCTGGTTTAATATAAATTCTCGGTTGTCCCAATTGCTCCACACCCTGTTTCATAATGCTAGTGACTAGTAACGTAACTTTTTCTATTTGAAAGTTTGAGACAATGATGTGTTTGAAATTAACTCTTTGTTTTGGACTTCCATTGTCCATAATTTATTTATAAACGACGTTTCGATCAGTACAATCTCTGATCGTCCTCATCTTCAAGGAATTTTCGTTTCTCCCAGAGTGACTCCTTGTGCAAAACCTTTGCTCCCGCCCACTTCATTCAGTGTTTTTGACCATGCATGTTCGGCGATTCCTGATTCCAAAAAGGTGAAACAACGAAATCATGTATTCCCCAGGTACTCCTAAGTTTTATCCAGGTGTTCTCAGATACATGGGGAATATGTATGTATTTCCAGCCAAGAGTACAAGTATTCCCGTCAGAGAAAAGACCCTCGAACTTGTACATTAAACAAAATACAACCAATTAGTCATAAATATTTGTTTAAACATCGTTCTCCTGTAAAATTAGATACTCACCCCTGAGGTACAGTACAGTGTCCAATAGCGGATCCAGAAAGGTGTGCTTCTAGGGGGGACTTTAGGTATCATCGTATTTTGGTAAAAAAAAGTATATTTTTAAACAGTACTTTATTAAAAAATTTATAAGACCTGAAATTTACAATATCTTATATATAATTTGTGAGGACCCGAAAGATCTATATTAAAAGTTTTAGCCTATGCGGACCTGCCTTTCAAATCGCTTAATTATTTTTTCAGTTCTTATTGCAATATCATGGCAGCAATACAATAAACATTTAGTCTGTCTTCCCTCATAGTTGCCCACAACACCCTGTTTAAGCAGCTGAAAGTTCTTTCAGCGGTGGCAGCACTGATTGGAACACTTATACATTTTTTTTAGTAAGTTGTGTATGGTGGCAAAAAATGTTCATCACACAACTGCAAAGTGGAGAGCGCATCTTCCGCTGGCTCTGTTTTACCTTCCGAGCGAACCTTCCATAAATTCACCCCATCTAATTTAACTAAATTAGAAGACTGCAGATCTTTGTGTGTATCGGCCAATTTTAATATTCTTTCCAGATAATTTGGCGTAACATTCCAACGATTCTCGAACATCAATCATTGGGATGTACACTGATCTTCTGTAACAAGTCTTCAGGTTTTCTGCTTCATAATTAGACACTTACGGTGGGATTTACTAAAGGGGTTTTGTCTATTTTAGAAGGGTCCTAAGTTTAAGTGAAATTTTTGATTCTAAGCATTTTAAACCAACCCTTCTTGAGTTTTGGACATAGTTTGATTTATAAAAAGAATTTTAATAAATTTGTTTATTGAATAAGCATCTTAACACAATCTTTTATTGGATTTAAGAAGAAAGTTTCAATTTAGAAAAAAAGGAAATTAAAAAGTTTAAACTCACGCGGGGTTTAAATAGTAAACAATCTGTAGAACAAATTAAAATTGGGATTATATGTTACTCTAATTAAAACTTACACTTGTAAATCAATTTTTCCAATTACTACTTGATGTCACACAACGATTTAGATGGGTAATAATAAAATATGGAGTAGATTATTTTGTATTTATTTAAGGTATTTTCATTTATGAAATGTATTAAAAAACTTAAATGCAAGTTTTGTTTACATTTCTGTCACTGTCGAAATGTCAGTTTCAAAATATTAGCTGCGTTCAAATCATAAACAGCGAGTTCGAAACTCTTACCTCTGCTTGTACCTTGGCTTGCACCAACCTCTACTGATGAAAGCTACAGCTTTACAATAAGTGGGCTTTGAGTCAGGAGAGTTTTCTTCACTGAGCTTTTAGATAACCTCAATGTTTTAATTTCAATTTGTAAATAAATTAATATAGTTGTTTTGAGTTTTTTTTTATGCATAATCAGTGAACTCCACTTATGTTTGTTTTGCCTCGTAGTGCCCCCATAAATATATTTTTTGTGCTGAAAACGGGTTTAAAATATGGCGTTCTTCTGGAAAAAATTGGTTACTGAACAAGTTGGGATATGAAATAAGGTAAATTAATCCTTGTAAAAACGGGTTCTTAGGGAAATTATAAACAAACTTATTACCAATTGGCACAAAACAATCATTTCTGGGGGCTATAAATTTAAACCACCCACCAACTTTATAACCTCAAACACAGATAATAGCTATTATGTGCCAAATTCTTGACGTATTCACTGTTTGCCATTTTAAAACCTGTCAAAAAAAAATAGTTTTAGGGCCTTTATGGTATATTTTGAGAAAAATGCAGTTTTTCAGTGGTGTTTTGCAATAACAATACAAGATAATTAATAACTTTGTCTTTTCTATATGGGTAAGTGTTTTTTGAAAATTGGCTTTAAAATTTAGTACCCACACAGTGTAAATATTTAGACCTGTGGGGGGTACTATTTTAGATCTTAGTAGTTAAAGTTAATTTTCAGTTTTATCAGAATTCGTATCCTTATCTCTATCGAGTCGACAAATCCAGCAGGTGCACTTTTAAAATCATGGCGAATGCGTGACAGCTCCATCTGATCATATGCACGAAAACCTCGTTAGGTACGATAAGGGAGTCTTAACGCTACGACCATCCCTGCGTACGAAACGATGTTTTCACGCATTTGATCAGCTGGAGCTGTCACTCCTCCTATCCTACTTGGGACGTCCTGTACGACATACCGTATGCAGACTTTCCCGAGTCCGGAATATAAAGGAGAAGGATTTTTTCACAAAGAATGAATGGGAGCCCCATTCTTAATGTTTGAATTACCCATTTCCGTAATCGCTTATATTCTGTCGTAATAATGGGAACCAAATCTTCAATCAAATAAGATTTTCATTTAAGTTGAATGCAATTTTTGAACGTAAAAACTTTAGCTGATGTCATGACTGTCATGTCCAAAAATTTAAGAGTGGCTGGCAACTTTCCTTATCTTAATCATGCAAAATTTCGCTTACAAGGGTATTTTTGGCCCAAATATTTTTCAGAAATTTTAGTATCATTTTAAAGATAAAGCTTAAGTCTAGGATAATAGTTTTTGAATTTTGACTCTCATTTTTGTGAAATATTGATCCACATATGGCATATTTTGCATGCCCATATCTGCAAGACTAGACAAAAATTGATTTGAAGAGAGCATGTCAGTTAAAAAAGAAGAAATAATTTAACCGTAACCCAAGGACAAAGAAAAAATATTTATCCTCGATTCAAATTACTTGAAATTCTACACATTTCACTATTCTAATCACTATTCTTTGTTTGTTGCTCTATAAATTGTCTAAAATTTCAGGTAGCCCTTTGTAGGCCCTTACTCCTGAAAATCTCTCAACACAATTTTTTCTGCCGTTAATTAAGCGTCGAATCGAATTGAATCGGATTTTATAAGTACGACAAAGAATCGGTGTCTTATTAAATTAGTTTTTCTAAACTGCTTGTCTCTAGATTCTGGAACCATTGCCAGTGGATAAAAAAATCATCTTTACGGCATCTTCTTTTTCAACATACCTTTTTTGTATTGTTACCATATCCTATAAAAAAAGAGAAACTGCCGGATAGTGTAAACGTGTGTCAACAAAAGTATGTTTCCATCTTTGGTATTATTTCAAAAACATTCTTTTTTTATATTAAAATATCTTTCATACCTACTCAAAATCAGACTATCCTAGGTTCTTAGTAGGTGGGTCCTTATTTTATCTGAGACAAAAGCTTGTTATCAATGTATATAGATGCCTTTTTTTAAATTAAAGAATAAAGGGTATAAATGTGTGGTTATCTTTAAACCTTCTTTCGTTAATTTCTGAAGAAACGCCAGATCTAGTATGGCTTGCAAAACATTATTTAATCCATCTAAAAAGGGATTTAGCGAGGGTGAATAAATAACAAAATCAATGAATAGCGAGCTTTCCCTCATTACCTTTTTTGAGGGAAAGCTCGCTATTCATTGATTTTGTTATTTATTCACCCTCGCTAAATCCCTTTTTAGATTTATCAACTCCAGAGCTTAGGATATCTGTAAAGACAATTATATCTAAACCCGTAGGGACGCATAATTTTCCTTCAAATTGAAGGTACATCTGCCGATTCTGCAATTTGACAGATGGTTGTCTTTTACATGAATCTTGTGTCATATTTTTTCATCATCATTTCAGCTCCTAATTCCTAGCACCGTACTAATGAGCACCACAAGTGCGAAATCCGGATCTACGGTTACCATTATCTTTTTTGAGGGAAAGCTCGCTATTGTAAAGATAATTATATCTGTCTACGTAGAGTAGCTTCATTTTCCTTCAAATTGAAGGTACATCTGACGATTCTGCAATTTGACAGATGGTTGTCTTTTACATGAATCCTGTGTCATATTTTTTCATCATCATTTCATCTCCTAATTCCTAGCACCGAACTGATGAGCACTACAAGTTCGAAATCCGGATCTACAGTTACCATTACTTTTTTGGAGGGAAGGCTCGCTATTCATTGATTTTGTTATTATTTAATCCTTGTTAGTTTTTTTGATTTATATAAAAATCAACCACTAGTTTTACCTGATGGCTGCTTAACATTTTCTATCATCTTTATTAACTTGTAAGGTGTAAACGTGGACAAACAAACCTCTTTTTTTTATTTGGAAGTTTCATTTGCGCATATATTATGAAGTTGTATGGTTGCCAAACGAGTAGTTACAACATCTGTTTTCAAAGTCAGTCCACGCCGATAATAATTGAGTTTTTTCGGTGTCTCAATATGATCTCAGAATCGGGGTCCAGACGTAAGCAAAAGGAAAAACACCGGCCGGTACTCACATCAACAACGATATACGCATTTTTTTCTTCTTCCTCCCCATGTACAACGCGTACACGTAATACGCGTCTTAAAACCCGGGGAAACGAAAAAAAAAATCACGAGCCGATTCTCTTCATGATCGAGAGCCACATGGCGATGCCAAGTGAGAGGAAATGCGCCCCCTGGGCCCCGGGGATATCGGGGTCCCTCCGGGACATTTTTTCGCCGGCTCCGATTGCAATACACACAGTGGTGTAACTATAGATTGTGAACACACAATAGAGTCCTGCAGAGGTGAATGGCGGCCCGTGGGTCAACGACACTCTAATGTTGTGCGAAAATTTTTAATTGAGGAATTTTAGAGAGGTAAGAGATCTCTCGAACGCCTACTTATTTGAATGTTGGCAGACTATTGTGTAGGATATATCACGAGAAATATTACGTTCTAAAGAATTACAATATAGTGCCTTTAAATTAGAATAACTTTAAATAAAATCTATAGGTGGGATTTACTAAAAGGGTTTAGTCTATTTTAGAACGGTCCTAAGATTAAGTGAAATTTTTGGTTTTAAGTATTTCAAACCATCCCTCCTTTAGTTTTGGATGACAGTTGGATTTATAAGAAGAATTTTAATAAATTTGTTTACTGAATAATCATCTTAACACAATCTTTTGTTGGATTTAAGAAGAAAGCTTCAATTTAGAAGAAAATAAAATTTTAACCCACGCGGAGTTTAAATAGTAAACACTCTGTAGAACAAATTAAAATTGGGGCTATATGTCACTCTAATTAACACTTACCCTTGTTAATTAATTTTTCCAATTAATACTTGATGTCACACAACAATTTAGATGGATAATAATAAAATAAGGAGTAGATTAATTAATTAATGCAACTTAAATACAAGTTTTGTTTACATTTCTGTCACTGTCGAAATGTCAGTCTCAAAATATTAGCTGCGTTTAAATCACAAACAGCGAGTTCGGATCTCTTGCCCTGATTGTACCTTGCCTTGCACCAATGTCTACTGATGAAAGCTACGGCTTTGAAATGAGTGGGCTTTGAATAAGGAAAGTTTTCTTGACTGAGCTTTTAAATAAACTCAATGTTTTAATTTCAGTTTGTAAATAAATTAATAGTTGTTTTGGGTTTTTGGATTGGTTTATTTTTCGTGCGTAATCAGTGACCTTCACTTATGTTTGTTTTGCCTCGTAGTGCCCTCATAAATATATTTTTTGTGCTGAAAACGGCTTCAAAATATGGCGTTTTTTATTGGTTAAAGAACAACTTGGAATATTAAATAAGGTAAATTAATCCTTGTAAAAACGCTTACTTAGGGAAATTATAAAAGAACTTATTACCGATTGCCACAAAAAAATCCTTTCTGGGGCCATAAATTTAAACCACCCCCTAGAGGTGGTCTAAAAGATCACCAACTTCATAACCTCAAACACAGATAATGAAGCTATTATGTGCCAAATTTTTTGCGTATTCACCATTTAGTTTTAGGGTATTTTCTCCTAAAATATGTTATATTTTAAGAAAAAAAATCAGTTTTTAAGTGATATTTTGCAATAACAATACAAAATAATCAATTACTTTGTGTCTTTTCTGTATGTGTAAGTGTTTTTTTGAAAATTGGTTTTAAAATTTAGTACCTCTCTCAGGTGTAAATATTTAGACCTGTGGGGGGTTCTATTTTAGATCTTAGTAAATCCCACTGTATATGTTTGTGGCGGATTCATAATGTCGAAACTACTTTTTTTGGGTTTTTCGACAGTAACTAGGAAATTTTTTCAAAAATATGTTAAAACCCACTGCGTAAATTCCTAAAGAAAAAAATTTGTTCGTTTGTCAGTGGTTTTTAAATTAGATAAAAAAATTTTGCCCACACACACGCAAAGTACTTATCTGACGTTTCGGCAGAAATTCTTTTCAATTTTTTTTTATTCTTTTTTTTAATATTTGTCTGTTGTCATACAACTGAGAACTTTGACTGATGTATATTTCAAATATCAACTTGACAGTTTGGTGCGTCGATAGTAGCCAACAAGGTATTGGGTGAATTTAGTAAAATTTAAAATCAAAATTATATTTGTGTTTTCGATTTTAGATTACATAATTTAAAGTTAAATCAAAAATAAAGCTAAATATTTTGTTTTTTATTTTAAAATATCAAGTATAAAGATTATCTTTTGACTGAGTTTAAGAAAAAATACATTAGAAACCCAAAGAACATCAATGCTATTTTTTTTTTAAAACCTTTTTGAAAATCCTGTTTTAAAATTGGAAGCCAAACTGTATTTATATCAACTGATATGCTAGCTATGCATTCATCTTTATTAAGATAGATTCAAGCTGCTTCTTTGATTTTTCGTTTAATTTTGTCTGGTTCTTTTTGTAATATACTGGTTTCTCCCCACATTACTCTATCATCATTTTCAAAAGAAGTTTCTCCAATGTAAAATTTACCACACTCGAAGAATTTAGAATATTAGAATAAATATTAGAAATTTAGAATTTTATTATTTATTAAGTTCCGAGAAAAAATAGGGAATTAAAACTATCCAAATTTATAGCTTTTATTTAACTAAATGCGTTTTAAAGCAGGTACAGGGTGTCCCATTTTAGATGGGATTCAATGGGAAACTCATTTCACATTACTGTCTTACTTTTTTCGGCTTTAAAAAATGGTATTAACAGATTTATTCTGTCCCTTGTAGTTAGGGTTGACAATCCGTCCCGATTGGTCGGGACTGTCCCGATTTGGAGCAAAATTGTCTGCGTACCGACAAGACCCTTGTCAGTACGCCAAATGATGAAAAGTTTTCTAGGAAATCGGCACTAAAAATTTCCAACTAAAATCAGAATCCCATATCTATTGGCCAGTGGTTAACTATAAATCCGTTCTTTTTTCTTAGCCGCGTTTGAAATATTTGGCTATTGGTAATGTAGTGTTAAAAAAATCGGCATCAGTTTGTTCAATCAGTTCATTACCGAGCCTACTGAGTCTGTTGATCGGGGAGTTAAAACCATAGTTGTTAGTGCGATGATGTTGAGTTGCAAATAATTTATGATTTCTTGTGTTCCGTGATGGCACATGAAACTTGAATATTGATAGTAACTCTACAGAGTCAATTTCATTATTCAGTATTTTCAACGAGTGTCTAGATTTGTTAAGTTCAACAGACTCATTAGCTGGTCATAATCAATTAACTCAATGGATATGGGTAATTTATAGCATATAAAGCGCAAGAACTTTCTTTGCATTTTTTCCAAACGATCTTTATGAATCTCATAATATGGAGACCAAATAGTACAACCATATTCTAGAATTGACCTTACAATTGCAAAGTAAGCATTTCGTAATGTAAAAATGTTGTTTACGTCTTTCAATGTTCTAAACAAAAATTCTAGCAATTTCATAGCTTTATTTGCAATAATATCTATGTGTTCAGAAAAATTGTGTTTTCTATCAAAAAAGACACCCATGTCACGCATGATAATTGCAAGGTTTCTCCAAATTGGAGTTATCTAACTGATAAGTAAAATCTACATAAATTGTTACATCCACACCATGCTGAAAACCCATTCAACTATTGTTGCAAAATATGGCAATCCTCCTCCTTATAATTCTAAAGAATTTTAGATCATCAGGAAGAAGTACAAAGTTACAGTTTTCTAAAGCGCAAGATCATTTATAAATGAAATTTTCGTCCTGGGATACCCCTGACAAAACGTTAAACTCTGCGGAGATGGCAATCTCTATTTTTATTGCCTGGCGTCTTTCATTTAGATTAATCCGAAACCCGTTGAAATATATGAGCCATTTAAGTTTATTAAGTATTAGGTTATGATCGACACTGTCGACAGCCTTGGAGAAATCGGTATAGATGACATCTACCTGATACCCACTCTCCAAGGTTTCCAACAAAGTTTCTTCATATACCAAGAGATTAGTAATTGATGATTTTTGAAAACCCGTGTTGTTGGTTTATAATTATGTTTTGAAAATATGGTGCAATTTTATCTGTTTCTATTGATTCAAACAATTTAGGAAATCAAGAAATTTTTGAAATACCTCTGTAGTTTCTAATCTTTGACTTATCTCCGCTTTTGAATATTGGGGTAACATAACTTAGTTTCCAAGCTGTCGAAAAATCTCCTGTAGAAAAATTTTAGCCAAAATACTGGACAAGAAAAATTTACAGTTTTTGATTAAAATTGCTGGTAAACCATCTGGGCCACAGATTTTTGTGTAGTTTAACTATTTTTTCCTACTACCACATATGAAAATAGTGGATTTCGCACGATTTGCATCCTTTGCAAAACTTTAGATTTCACCCGTGTGCAGAAATTTTTTGCGCACATGTGCGGAAAACCAGTTTCATTTGATTTGTTTGACCAATTTGTACAAAAACTAGTGCAATTGAACAGTGTTCGTAGGAAAACTAGCGTACACAACTCGATAGGAAGTAACTTTCTTACACTCGCGTGTTGTTTTACTCGGCTAACGCCTCGTTCACAATATTCACGCTCATGTGAAATTTGTCACTTTCTCTTCTTGTTATGTAATATACTATTACTTTGTTTTGTTTCGATTGAAATTTCTTAGCTAGCTTGTAAATTAAAATTAAAAAACCAAAAATATTTATTGTTTTATTTCTTTTCTAAGCGTTTTTGATAATGTCCCGAAATGTCCTGATAATTTATAATAAATGTCCAGATAAATCAAAATTAAACCCTACTTGTAGTTCTTGAGCTATAGGGGAAAGTTGAAAAATGGTCGGAATTACCAACTGATGATATCTCCTTTATAGTTGTTCGGCTTAAGTCCCAAATAGCAATCCATTGTTCATTTTGTGCAGAAAGCATGAAATTTGGCACACTTATTCTTTAGCCAATTCTTTAAAATTTTGGTCGAGGAAATCGATGATCGGATTTATACGAGCCAAGATGGCGGTGATTTTTTCAAAATCGACGTCTATTTTTTCTTAATTGTAGGTTCGCCATCAAAATATCAAAATACTCGAATCCATATAATTCGAAAGTGAGGAATTGAAAAAAAAAATGGTTACAATGATGTATGACTTTTATCCTCCTTGAAAAGTCACATTTTATATAAAAAAATGCATTTTGAGAATTTTTTTTAAAATAATTTTTCATAATTTAGTAAGCCGCGATAGGTCTTTTGTTGTAATTTTATAATTTAGAAAGAACATCAAAATAATTTTTCTAATTGACTTTTTGCTTACAGGGTGATTGGTTTAGTTATCCCAGACCAGTCAAAGTAAGATTTTTTTTAAAAAAGCTACATTATTATCCGTATCTGTTTTAGTTTTTGTGAAAAAAATTTCAAATTTGGTACGATTATTACAATTGTCAAGGTCAACTGATATTCTAAAAAATTTTTGGATAGGTGGCGCTGCAGACGACGTGGCACCCAAATTTTCGATTTTAAATTTGATAAAAGTTCATATTTTTTTAATAGCTTAGATAAGACATGCATAAATACTAAAATAATCGATTATGTATAGCTGGAGTATGTAGCTTTTTATAAAAATTATTTTAGTTTGATATGGTCATTGGTCGCCTAAATTTTTTTTGAGTATGCAAAAAAACGTTTTTTTCTTCTCTTCTTCTTCCTAGCGGCCAAAAATTTATCTGGATATACACGTTGATGACTTTTGGTGAATTAGAAGGCACCAACAAAAATCTATCGGGCCGTTTTTACGCTATAGGCCAGTAAACCAAATTTGGTACGCTTACTTTTTTAACAATTTTTTAGGATCGTGGTCAAGAAAATTTACGATCAGATGTACAGAAACCAAGTTGGCGGCGAATTCTTCAAAATGGCGGTCTTAAATCGAAAGTTACTTATCAAAAAAAAAATACTTGAATCTATATAACATAATGAAGAGAAATTTGACAATACTAAGTAAATTGACGTGCTGCCTTCGATGACCTTGAAAAATGTCATTATACGTTTAAAAAAATACTTTTCCACTTCCACTTCTTTTTTTTAATGTTTTATAATTCTGGAAACGGCGACAGCTCTTGTTTTATCATTTTAACATGACATCAATATATCTCTCCTAAGTAACTTTTTGCTTACAGGGTGATTGGTTTAGTAAGATTTTAAAAAAAGCCACATTTTCATCTGTTTTTTTTTACTTTTTAAAGTAGAATTTTCAAAATTTGTTACGATTATTATAGTTAGTTTTTTGTCATGCCAATTTACATCCCGATAACTTCGCCGACAACGATAACTTTAACACTATTCGACAGTTCAAAAAAGCCTATTTGGTACAGGTTTTACGTCGACGGTACGGTTGTTGTTAAATTTATCGCTTTTATTTAAATGTGTTTGAAGCAATTACCTGTTTAATTATACATAAAAGAACGCTCAAACAGAAAAACAAGCTTGGGTGTGTCTTTAATATCGGATGTTTCTATGGCACGTCGTCCGCAGCGCCACCTATCCAAAAAAAAGTTTGTTGATAAGGTAGCATTAACAATTTGTAACAAATTTAAAAATTCTACTTTAAAAAGTAAAAAAAAACCAGTTGATAATGTGTCTTTTTTGATGAATCTTATTAAACCAATCACCCTGTAAGCAAAAAGTCACTTAGCAGAGATGTGTTGATGTCTTGTTCAAATTATAAAACAAGACCTGTCGCCGTTTTCAAAATAATAAAACATTTTTTTAAAAGTATTTTTTTGAGTAAAATGACAGCTTTCAAGGTCATCGAAGGTTGCACGTCAATTTAAATAGTATTGCCAAATTTCTCTTCACTATGTTCTATAGATTCAAGTATATTTTTTTTTTTTGATAAGTAACTTTCGTTTTAAGACCGCCATTTTCAAGAATTCGTCGCCAACTTGGTTTCTGTACATCTGATCATAAATTTTCTTGACCACGATCCTAAAAAATTGTAAAAAAAGTAAGCGTACCAAATTAGGATAAGTAACTTTTCCGCACGCTCGTAGGAAAACATATTTACAAAGCAGTATGTACATAACAAAAAATTAAATAACAATTTTTTTCCAAAATGTATAAATTTAACACTTAAAATAAAAATACCAGTGCCCTCATAGTTGTTTGTATAACCCATATAACTATGAGATGATATAACGGCCCCGCCCTTGCATTTTCCGAGAAAAATGCGTACCGATAATAACTATCCCAATCAAGTTAGCCTGGAAATAATCCAGAGACAAGGAGTCTACCGGGCAAGCGCGTCGATTGAGTCAGTAGTGAAAGCAACTGACAACCATTTGACAGCGAAAATTTAGGTTTATGTTTAATATTTTTGTTTACTTTTGGAAAAGAGTTTGCTAGTGTTTCCCGTAATTTTGTATCCATAGAAAATTAGATTCGTCTAGATTTGAAAATGGACAAAACAAGATTGGAAAACAAAAAGCAGGATCTTTGAGGCTTAATTTAAACTTTTTTCAAAAATAGGGAGCTTTTGTAGAGGACTTTAAAATGACAGTATACAACAAATAATGTTTACTTTTCTACTAAAACACGACCTGTTAGTTTGCTGTTTTTGGACGTTGAACGTAAATTTTCTAAAACTAACTTCGGGAGTAAGGGTCCTTTGCAAATGGTCTTGGAAAATTTGGTACTAAGGGACCCAGTGATCACTTGTACCAAATTCCATGATTATATCGTTATGCTTTAGGTGATATTTAATGTTGTTTTTTTTTTAAACTTGAAAAATTGTTCTTAATCTGATAGTTCTAAGGATAGTTCTGTCACTTTTTGGATTAATATTTTCCTATTTTTTGTTTAACGTCGAGAATTGAGGTCCTAGGCAAGACCCCTCGAATAAGTAACACACGAAAAAAAAATTACTAATGGCTATTGTAAACCTTTTACAATTTTTATGTTATATAAATGGAAATAGGGGCCCTGTTCAGGAAACTTTATGCTAGCAACATTTATCAAAAATTATCTAAGGTTCTACTTATTATGCATGCTAAGTTTCACTGCTTAATTATTATTTTTTCTTTTGACTAGCATGGGTATAGAAGAACCTCTCTAGCATAGCCCCACCCCAATTTTTTTGCATGTGTAATAGCAGCCCTAAAAGGGAATGAATACAGCTACAAAAAAAATATAGCTTTATCAAAATTTCACAAAGTTTGTATAAATGCCAACGAGAGATATTGCGTTTATATTTTTTGAGGAAAATTTTCACAATTTTGAATTAGTGGATTTTTTTAATTTAACCGTGGGTGGGGACGCTACTGAAAAAAAAATTAACAAACTGTGACAAGATTAAAAGGCATATTTGAACGTTATTCGAAAAATATACATAACAACAAAAATGACAACATATCTCTAGGCAAAAAAAAGTCACTGATGTTGCAGATTTAAAAAAAAAAACAATTATTTCGGTATCCTTTGTGTTAAAAAGGCCACGGGTAGCGTAATCTGTAACAGAAAATATTTTAAAAAGCAGCAAACGAAAGGTAAGATAATGGGTCAATTTTTAATGTCAATAAACATAATTTCGAAGTTCAAACCTAAAAGCCAGAACAAAGGAGAGTAACTTGCAAAGAAGTTAAAAAAGCTGAAATATTAACATTTTTCCAAAACGAACCGCTACTCTTTTCGTACCACTTACTTTTAAACAAAAACGAATAACTTGTTAAATAAACCAATAATTTGGCTTTCTGGAAATAAAAACCGCTCTTAAGTTTAAGTTTTTGAGATATTCATGAAAAACTTGAGTAATGCTTGGACTTTCCTCTTTTCTATTAAAAACCGCTCCCCCAAGGGACGTCGGACGAAATTATTTGACTTTTTTTTAGCAAGGTCAAATTAACATACTTACTGCGCAACCACTAAAACAGCTGTAAATTTTTTGGAGTTGCTGCGCAAAAACTTAAATTGCCTGCGCAATGCTACGCAAAAGGAATACTAGTGAATACAATATTTGGTTTTAAAAAATGATAAGTGGGGGGCCAACTTCGCGCTCTTGCTTTTGAGGGGTTGCTGCGCAAAATGTTTTAATGACTGCGCATTGCTGTGCAAAACGTGTTCAATCTAATTGAGCGATAAAACCCAAAAAAAAATGAAGTGGGGGGGGGGCTAGCGTGAAGTTGGCCCCACCCACAAAGAAATGCCCACAGTTTCCAGACGGTTGCTGCGCAAAAGATAAAAGTGGTTGCGCAATACTGAGCAAAAAGTGCGCAAATAAGTTCACTAGTTTTTTTTGAAAATTTTAAGTGGGGGGGGGGCAGCAAATTCGTTTTAAAATTGAGAAAATAAAAGGTTGCGAAACTGTTCCCTAATTCACGTCGATATCCCAAGTTTTCAGCCGATTTATAATAAAATTTGGTAATAGATGTCGTTTGGCATCGGTCCAGTTTTATAAGCAGGTGCTTAAAGACAATTCCACAGGGGCGTAAAACGGAAGGGTGTTTAAGAAGCAACCCTTGACCCTGAAATTAAAATAAATTTTATATAGATTGTGGTAATTATCATCTCATAAATCAAACAACTTTTTCATATTTGGTTAAATATTTTGAAAAGCTCTGGCGGGATCTATCGCTTTTTGGTGAATCTTTGGGTAAACCTTTCTACTGAGCTTTCTGCCTATATTTAGTACAGAGAAAAGTCGTAAAGATTTGTGGAAGTAGATATACATATATTAAATTCTTAATTTGAAAACACAGTTGGTCTAGAGAGGGGTTTTAAGAAAAAAATATTTAATCTTTAAAATACATTTGTGTTTTCGATACCTCGCCAACTATCATTTACCGTAAAAAGTAAAAGTATGTAGCCTTTTTCTGAGGGGCTATTTTTGGAAAATATTCTGAAAATCTTAAATAGCAACTCCCTATTTTAACTTCATATTTGAACTCTCGCTGAAACTCTGTTTCCAATGGTACCCCATATCATAAGGTTACTTTTCTGGTTTTTGAGATAATAGACACTTAAAGTAAATATTTCAACACATCGGTATCGGTATACGTAACGCGTTCGAAACAAAGTCAAAATACACTACATATTTGACTTTCTTATGCGATGTTTCGAACGATGCCCGCTTTCTTGACGGTTGCGGTAACAGAACTACTGATTGAAATCGTTGCGTATGTTCGTAGGTCCGTAACGATACGTACATCCTTCTGTACGCAACGAGATTCTGTCATCACATCCGTCAAAGAAGCAGGCATCGTTCGAAACATGGCATGAACAAGTCAAAAATGTAGTGTATTTTGACTTTGTTTCGAACGCGTTACGTATACCGATACCGATGCGTTGAAATATTTACTTTAAGTGTTTAATGGCTTTTAAAATGTCAAAAATTCAATTTTTAAACGACTATTTCTTAGAAACTAAAGAAAATATCTCTATTGTGTTCAATGTCGATTTTAGAGGGTTTTTAGGAGAAAATAAAGAATTACAACACTTTGACAATTTGACATTCTACTTCATATTTTCGGAATAATATCCTCAAAATCACTGAAAATCAATAAACTGTAAAAAGAAATGTGCAAAACGTCAAACTGTTGTCATTTTTTATTTGCTCTTAAAAACCCTCAAAATTGATAATAAACACAATAGAGATATTTTCTTTAGTTTCTAAGGCCTTTGAAAATTGAATTTTTGACATTTCGAAATGGGGAGTTGCTATTTAAGGTCCTCAGAATATTTTTCAAAAATAGCCCCCCAGAAAAGGAGGGGATTTTAATTTTTACGGTAAATGGTAGTTATATTTTTTTTTGAAAACCCCTCTCTAGACCAACTGTGAAAACCTCATCTTGATGTTGGACTTAGTTCGAGTTATAAGTTTTTCAAGTATTTAATTATCTCGCTTTAAAAAAGAAACAATTTTTGTCTTAAATTCTTAGGGCCGATTACTGAAAAAAAATTTCATTTATTTAAATTTTAAATTTAAACTATTTAAACTATTTAAACTTCGGGCTCTTGAAAAAAATTCCGTTGATCTTTGACAAAATGAGCCAGGGGGTTAGTTTTTGAGATATTAAAAAAAATATAATTTAAAGGATGTATGCCCAAGTAACATTTTAGGTTTATTATTTTTAAACTTTTTTATAAGGGGTTTATAGGGGTCGTGAATATTTATAACAATTAACATGGCTTTTGCAGACGATAATATGGGGGTCTTTGGTGAAGAAAATCTTGACAGCTGTGTGAGATCAGTAAAAGGCTATATAGATATTACTGAGGCATGGTGCAAAAGTAACAACCCAATGCTGAATGTAGAAAAATCACAAATCATAAATTTCAACAAAAAACAGTCAAAAACAATATCAATAAACCACAAAACTGTAAATATAAAAACTGAAAATCATGTCTCTTTTCTAGTAATTGTGTTGGAAGCCTAATATAGCACAACTAGCAACACGGTTGGGACAGTTCTGTTATGCCATAAAAAATATAAAAGAAACTGTTAGTTTCCAAGCAGCTCTAGCTGCATTTCACGCCTTTGTTCAGTCCCGAGTGCGGTATGGTGTTATTTTTCGGGCCAATTTTAACGAAACTGAGAGAATATTAAAATTTCAGAAAAATGCATTAGCTCATTATCTGCACTTAATAGCAGAGAGAGTTGTAAGGAACACTTTGTGCAGCGAAAGATCCATACTGTGTACAACCTTTAAATTCTGAAATGTGTGCTTCATACTTGATAATTATTCTCTTTTTGAAAATTTAGAGGTTCAACACTCGCATGATACTAGACAAAAAATAAACTTAAAAACAGAACTAACAAAATAAAATTATATCCAAAAAAAATGTTAAGCACAGCATTTTAAAAGTTTGGGATCATTTGCCAAAACAACTGATGCTAAAAAATTCTAATTTAAAGTAATTTCTTATGTCATAATGATATTATGGGGTACAAGAATTCTTTGAGGATCAGTGTGTAAGTCAAATTATCTAAAATGGCAAAGTACCAAAGGTATGATTTGTTTTTTATTTATTTTAATACTGTAATTTTTCGTCTTTCTCCTATTTTATTTAAATTCTTATTATTTTAAAATATCAAATTAATTTATATATATCTAAATCTAAACTAAATTAATCGTAATTAATGACTGGATCAACACCCACAAAAGGGTATATGTACTATTTATTGTAAATTGTACTTGATCGAATAAAGCTAACTAACTAAATATTTATAAAGGTAATGGAAAAATCAGACGAGTATTCTTCTTCCAAAATTAGCAATCAAAATACTCTTGAAGGGAAAATTTAGCTCCCTAATAAATTTACAGAAAAGCATTGTGGCGTAGAGGGCAAAGGGTGAGGGAATAAATCGGAAAAAAGTTTGAATGGACTGGTATTCTAGAGGTCCCGTGTTCAAATCCTGGTCGAGGAAACCTTTTTTCCGATTTATTCCCTCACCCTTTGCCCTCTACGCTACAAATCTTTTCTGCAAAATAGTCTTATTACTATATTTATAAAACTTTTGTTTTAGGTTACCGTTTTCTTATAATATAGCAAACAAAACATTTTGAAGAGCATCCCTATAAAACTTTTGGTTTTTGAGTTTTATAATTTAACAATCAAAACCTTTCGACGACATTTCTCATAAAACTTTTAAAGATGACAGGTTTTATAAGATCGTAATCAAAACCTTTTAAAAACTAATCTAATAAAACTTTAAGCTTAAAGTGGTTCAAGTTTTATAAAATAGATAGCAAAACATTTTAGAAGCTCCTCTTATAAAACTTTTGGTTTAAATTCAATTGTGGTAATTACAACTTCTTGGGATTCTATAAGGGTTTTGATAACCCTTATAAAATTTGACGTAAAATATTTGACTGGCAGCCTTTTTCCTAAACTATTTTATAATTCAAAAATTTTGTATTTTCGACTTTAAAGTATATATAAGTAATTTTTTAAATAATGTCATAGTTCTGTAAAAATAGTTGTTTTATTAATCCTTCGACCTGCATTTTGTTATTTTTTTCTCTATTGTTTGAATTACAGGAACTTTAAGAAAACTAACCTTACTTTTTTCTCCATAAATTTAGTTAAAAAGTCTTTAAATGACGTTTTTTTTAAGCACGCATGTTTTTAGAAGGCAGAAATGAATTCTACACCATAAAGACGACGTGGCATATAGGATTTCTCGTAGACAATCGATATAAACATCAATAAAATATTATAGTATTATTACCTATAAATATTTATCGAAATATAATATCCATCAAAAGTTTTGTCGTTTCTGTAACCATTTTGCAAAATGCATTTAGTAAAAGATGAAATTATAAAAAAACGCACGCACTGTAACTTTTTAAAGAAGGAAAGCAAATACCATATTATATGCTTCAATCAATAAGGGACAAGGTCAAATTGAACGCGCTAAAACCCTCTGACAACTATTTACAAACTACTTATAGTTGGTTTCAGTTTTTATAAAGGATTAGAGAATGTTTTTAAAGATATTTTTTAAAACTAAAACTTATGTGAAAGTAGTAATATATCCCTTTATAAAAATTGACACTTAAGGCGTGTAATGGGTTTATAAGAGGCCTGAAAAGGTTTTAAAGAGAACCTTACGGGTCATTCTACGTCAAATTTACAACCCAATTTTTAATTTCTTCGATAATTTTTTCTCGCACTCTTTAGCCAAAGAACTGTTCCTGGGTAATTTTTGGGTGAAGAATCCGAAATAGCCATCAGATTTTGTCTATCAGATCTAGTTTTAAAAATAGGATTTTTTTACTTTTTTTTAACCTCTATATATATTTTACGTTATAACTATGACTATTGGCAGTAACAACAAAAAACACATATAATTAAATATTTATTATAAAAAGTAGCTTAACATACATTTATACTAATATTAGTCACTATCACCTACAAATTTTCTTTTATACGACTTTGTAGCATGGAGTTTACTGATGTAGTCTCGCTGAAGGCTCCAACAGTAGTCGACCATCATGTGGCTATCCCATCGTCCTTGATATCGATCTTCCATAGTTTTAATATCCTGATGGAATCTTTCTTCCTGTTCTTCACTACAGTCACCTAAATTTTCTAGAAATCAATCTAGGTGGCTGTGGAGGTAGTGAACTTTTATACTCATGTTACAACCGAGAATATGAAAATTTGAAAGCACTTTCCACTAATTCTATGTAATTGTCTGCTTTGTGATTTCCAAGAAAATTTTTAACTACTTGAACAAATGAACCCCAAGATTCAGTCTCATCCCTTGATGTGGTGAACTGTGGATCTTTAATAAGTTGCCTTATTTGAGAACCATCAAATATACCAGCTTTTAGTTTTTCCGTGCTAATCCCAGGAAACTTACGTGACAAGTACCCAAAACAATATCCATCTCGATCTAACGCTTTCACAAACTGCTTCATAAGCCCCAATTTGATATGCAAGGGTGGTAGTAAGATTTTTTCTCTCGTAACCAAAGATTCATTCACTGCGTTTTGTTTTCCTTGAACCATAGTTTCTCTTAAAGGCCAATTTCTCTTAACCCAGTGCTGATCTTTAGCTCTGTTGTCCCAAAGACATAAAAAACTAGGGTATTTAAGGAATTTTGTATATCCACTTTGCTGTCCAAGGAGAAAGTTCACCATTTTCAAATCAACACAAATTGCCCAATAATGTTCTTCGTATTTAATTTGTTTCAAAACTTGTGCTATTGTTTTATACTACTCTTTCATGGTAGTAGAATGTCCAAGAACACATTTTAAACTACGTTTTGAACTGTCAATGAAAAGGCGCCAATCGTCTGAAGTGTATTCTGGCAAACCCATTTTTTCTAAGAGTCCTTTTATATCGTTACCAGCTTATTTTCCTGAGTGAAAAAAGGCAGCAGATCCTTTTCTCTCTTTCGATAAAATGTAACATTAGTGCCTGGATAAAGAAGATTCTTTTCTTTTAATCTGGATGCAAGTAATTCAGCACACTCCTTTGAGAGGTATAGGTCTCTCACGAGATCGTTCAGTTCTTGTTGATTAAAACACTGAAGAGTTGTTAAATCTGCTTCAAATTCACTGTCGTTTTCTGATTGCATTCTTTGAACTTCACCAGACGTTGATGTTTCTGTATCATCTTCCGGGATTTCAAGAAGACTGCTGAAAGTTGGAATGGGTGTTTCCTTAGAGTGCGGTACAGGTCTTCTTGCAGAATCTATATCAGGATATGTCGATTGTTCCTATCTATGCCTTTATGAACGCCAAAATAGGCAAGATAAGACCCATAAGACCAAAGTGTATTCGCCACATACATAACAAAAAACATCTAGATGGTTTACACAGCTACGCCTGCTTGTGGATGCCATTGTTTTAGTTTTAACACTATAAAACGACGAAAATGTACAAAAAATTATGACACAACTTTATTTGCAAAAACTACACAATAATATACTAAGTCAAGAAGGATAAAGGTAGACAAAAGGTACTATGTTTCCAAAACCAATTAGTCGGGGTTGTGCAGGTATGGGGATATCGGATCATACGGAATTCCAAATATAAAATAGCTAATAAAAGTAATAGGAATAAGTAATGCGGTTTAACCAGGTCTAGGAATATTGGTTTACGGACAATTCCAGGTATATTTGGCGAATTAGATTCTAGTTTTGAATACCAAATTTCTATTTTGAATTTGAAAGAGATGTTGATATATTTATTTTTGCCTTTTATTAGAACTAAATTCAATTAGTTTGTATCTCAAAAACTAGAGCTGATAGAAAAAATCTGCTGCCAGTTTTAGAATCAGTACATTAAGTATATCTAAAATCAGTTCTTAGATCTCAGGCAGCAAACATTTTTTTTATTTTGCTGGCCTGTGAATCGACACGTATTTTTTTTTCAAATAATATTTTTTTCTTCAAGTTATGATTTAAAATTTCGAAGTTTATAAGATTGAACGCGTTTTAGTATGAACCCACCAGAAAAATTTTTTAAATATTTTTTTTTGTTATTCAACTCACGTATTAAGGAATTGTTACAAACAAATGAAATGTTTTTTAACTTATACCAAATTGGTCCAAGTTAAAAAACATTTAATTTGTTTATAAACGCATCTTTTATTGTACGAAATTTGTTTTCATATATCGAAGAGTTTACGAGTTATCAGTGATTGAAAAATGTTCAACTTTATAAACTTCGAAAGTTCAAAAAATCATAACTTAAAGAAAAAAAATATTATTTTGAGAAAAAATAGCTTGTCGAATAATTTCGAAGAAATTAAAAATTGGGTTGTAAATCTGACGTGGAATGAACTTTATACAACTTTTTTTTTAATTAAGTAGTTGCCAGTAGATATTGATGGCCATTATACACACAGTTCACTTTTTGATTGATTTTAAGAAAAAAAATATACTCTTTTCGAAAGGGACATTTTTGTGTAGGTGACGTCCCTAAATAGTTATTCTGATCAAAATTAAAATCTTCCATATACGTCCTACTATCAGAACCTGTTAAAAATATGTAATTTTTTCCCAAAATATAAAAAAAAAATATTTTTTAAAAATAAAAAATTTGGGCTTGTAGACCATTCTATTCTAGAAAAAAAAGTCACATAAGCATTTTTGTAGTACTAACCATTTTTGATAAACGTAATTTAAATATTTAAAAAATGGTAAAATTGTCACATTTTGAATTTTAAGGCTGTTAGTTAAAAAAATATATTTTCCGAAAAAGCGATGGGGAACCTGAGAGAGAACATATTTTCGATAAAAAAACGTTACAACTTTTTTTTTTGCATCACCTATAGTTTCTATACAAAAATAAAATAAGTTGAAGAAAATGGTAAAATCATGTCGATTGTATTGAACTTTTTTGCACCAAGATTTTTCTATAAAATTAACCTCTAAAAAAACAATTATTTGTTTAATAGTTACTCTTCTCACCTATCAAACGACAGACATCTTTTTATATACAATAAAATAACAACAAATATCGACTATATAAGGTACTTCCCTTATTCTTGCTTTTATCTTGCCCCCTTAATCCCGGTGAGTTCGAAGGGTCTTATAATAGAACATTTAAAAAAATATCAGAGCACAAAGCATCATGTACTAGTCAGTATTACGATCATTAAAAAAATTATTTTTCTTATGCTGCAGAAATTTGGTTATTTCTTATTTTTACTTAATAAACATAAGAAAGTGAAAACTTTTTTACTGTCGTTTGATAAATAATAAGACTATCTACTTAGCACATAATTGTACTTTTTTTAGAAGTTTAGGTTTTATAGAAAAATCTTGGTGCAAAAAACATGGTAGTGTTTTTTTAGCGAAAATATGTTCTCTTTCAGGTTTCACCTCGCTTTTTCAGAAAATACTGATAATATATAAAACATTTAAATGACGTTTATAAAAAAACGGTTAGTACTACAAAAATGCTTGTTTGACTTTTTTTGTCTAAAATGAAATGCTCTATAAGTCCTAATTTTTATTTTTCAAAAATATTTTTTTTACATTTTGGGAAAAAATGACATATTTTTGACAGGTTTTGACAGTAGGACGTATATCGAAGATTTCAATTTTTATTAGAATAACTATTTAGGGACGGCACCTACACAAAAATATAACTTTCGAAAAGTGAACTGTGACAAAACAAAAATAAATGTTACTTGGGTGGAGGGCTCTACGTGCCTCCTGCCTGGAGCCTTGTGTTCTAATAAAAAAAGGTAATATATATGTATATTTATATATATAATTTGGCGAACCCCGTATATACAATGCCATACAAAATTCGCCTGCAGTCTGATGCGTCTCCAGGCCGCACTCTTTGCCCAGTGCATTCACCTTTAACGAACAACTTGGGGACTTTGGTAGCGGATTGAGAAATTTGCAGACATCGGGTCAGCCACCACCCAAAGATTAAATATTATATACAGGGTGTCCCATTTACAACAAAGCACCCATTTTTGCGGACTTCAGACCAGCCACCACCCAAAGATTAAATATTATATACAGGGTTTCCCATTTAAAACAAGCCATCCATTATTATTTATCGAGGACTACTGACAGTTTGAAAAATAGTAGTTTTTCACAACTAGTTACTTAA
The DNA here is from genome assembly GCA_963921995.1 of Oxystoma pomonae. Taxonomy (NCBI): domain Eukaryota; kingdom Metazoa; phylum Arthropoda; class Insecta; order Coleoptera; family Brentidae; genus Oxystoma; species Oxystoma pomonae. The sequence continues at coordinate 37,480,986 of OY998172.1, forward strand.
ATAATGCTTTTTTACAAGCGTTGGTTGAAATAACGAGCGCAGCGGGGTATTTAAAAACGCGAGTAAAAAAAGCACAGTTTAGCCGCGAGTTGTTAACACTATTTTTTGTTTGTTTGAAAGTTTGCACCTGAAGACGATCAGAGATTGTACTGATCGAAACGTTGTGTAAAAATAAAATATAGACAATGGAAGTCCGAAACACAGAGTTAATTTCGTACTATTTTTTTTTAATACCTCAATCAAAAAATCCAAGAAAAACAGGAAAATACTGTTAATAATCTCGAACGAAGAGCACTTCTCGCAACACACCATCTTTACACTATAAATCAAGGTGGCTGGTACATGAAATAACAATGGTTTCCATAGAAATATGCCTTTTTACTCGGTGACGTTCGTTGTTGCGACATTTTAATCTTTTTTTTTTTGTAAATACTTGGTGAAAACTGGCGGAAATTGCTTAATTTTTAGGCCAGAATAATTAGATTTTTTCAATATTACAATTTTCCGCTATTTCTCTTTAATTTTGGGTAAAAACCAAAAAAGCTATGTTTTAGTTATCTGCAGACAGTTAAAATCATGTTTTTGATGAAGGTATAAAAAATATAAAAAAATAATATATAAATAAAATATATCTACTATAAAACTTATACTACACAGCTTGCTAGCCTATATAAAAAAATTTAAATTTTTGACGTAGCTCTTTTTTGGGGGGAAATTTTTAGGGCAATCCTAACTTTTTTTTTAGGATCTCCTGTTTTTGATACAAAATTTAAAATGCTTATAAATTTTTCTTTTCGAAAATAGTTTTCGAGATATCTGCAATGAAAGTCTCACTTTTCTTTTCGAAAATAGTTTTCAAGATATCTGCAATGAAAGTCTCAAACTTTCAATTTCAACAAAAACATAATTTTAAAGGGCATATTAGGCTGATTTTAAAAATAATTATTATAATTTTTCACAAATACAAAAGTCAGAGACCCTATGCCAAAATGCAGACTTGAAAAAACCCCCCGTAGATCGAAAATGGCTTGACATATTAAGATGCGGTTTTCACCTTTAAACTTTTCTTAAAAATTAAGCCTCGCAAGTGGGGGTCAGAAGCGACTAAACCCACTTTGCGTTCCACGATTAGGGCTTTTGTGTTTAAATCTTTCTCATAACCACGTTTTATTTTCAAACGCATCCCAGCAGGATTTATTTAGTTAGATTGCAAAAAGGGTTAAGGGTTGAGCCGGTTTTGGATGGTTGGTAATTTGTTTTTTTTTTAATTAGTAGGGGGAGAAAGTTAATAAAATTAAAATATATATATAACCTCATATTCATGTAACCTTGAGTCGACCAATGAAAGCGAGGGACCCTGTACAGGGTGTCCCATTTTCGATGGGATTCAATGGGAAACTCCGTTGTTATTAAAGATAGAGACATGCGGTTTCGCATTACTTACTTACTTTTTTGAGATTTAAAAAATGGTATTAACATATTTATTCTGTCCCTTGTAGTTTTCCAGCTCAGAGGAAAGTTCAGAAATGGTCTGAATTACCAATTGATGATAACTCCCTTAATTTAAGAGATAATTGAGTGCTGTAAAAACATGTCTGTTTCAACCTTTTTAGAAAAACACAATGGTCTTTTCGAAATTTTAATCCGACGTTTTGTTTCGTAGATACTATCATCAGGATGAAAAAGTAAAAAACGGATAAAATTGTTTTACTTCATGTTTTAGTTTGTTTGATAATAAAATATCATTTTTTTATTTGGAAGTTTCGACCCAAAAAAATCATCTTCAGTGCATTTTTTTTGGTACGGCCCTGTCCCATTTTACATAATTTTTTTGAGACCATTTATATTTAACTACTATATAGTAGACTTGGATAACCAAGATATATTATATAAACATATCGGGTGAACCAAAAAAAACTGTACAAATTGTTTTTTGGTAAAACTTTACCAATTTCAATAAAAAAAAAACTTTACTCATAAGACAAATAAGTCTCTTGGGGAATATCAAATGCCTATCTTTTTTAAACCGCCATTTTTTTTTATAAATACTTTGTTTTGTATGTCCAAAAGTAACATTTATACCTAAATAAAAAAAACAAGGTGGTGGCAAAGCGAATGTTGTTTTTTAAAAGGGTTTTAAAAAGCTTATTTGCCTTATCAATAGTTTTTTTTTATTGAAATTGGTAAAGTTATGGCAAAACACAATTTGTCCGGTTTTTTTCGGTTCCCCCGGTATGTTGATATAATATATCTTGGTTGTCCATATCTACTATAGTAGTTAAATATAAATGGTCGCAAAAAAAAATAAGTTAAAATGGAAAAGGGCCGTATCGGAAAAAAAAATGCACTGAAGATGATTTTTTTCGGGATCGAAACTTCAAAATAAAAAAATGATATTCTATTATCAACCAAACTTAAAAAGAAACTTAAATATGAAGTAAAACATTATGGTCCGTATTTAACTTTTTGATCCTGATGATGGTAGCTACGAAACAAAACGTCGGATAAAAATTGGTCAAAAAAAGCATCAATTGGTAATTCCGACCATTTTTCAACTTTCCCCTGTAGCTCAAAAACTGCAAGGAACAGAATAAATCTGGTAATACCATTTTTTAAAGTTCAAAAAAGTAAGACAGTAATGCGAAAACCGCATGTCTCTATCTTCAATAACAACGGAGTTTCTCATTAAATCCCATCGAAAATGGGACACCCTGTACACTTATAGAGGAAGAATCAAAGGTTTGACACAAAGTCGTCTGGTTACAATAGTTTTCGAGTTATAAAGCTTCAAAGTTGACCATTTTGAAAAAGAAAACGCTTATATTTCGGGAACTAGTAAACGTAGTGTTTTATATAAAAATTCGTATATATTGAGAAAGTAGGTTAAATCAGTCTCCAAAAATAAGGGAACTCTGATGTGTGTGCATGCAGAATTAATCAAAATTAAAAACGAAAAAAAACGGTCTCGGTCGGCTGACAGATGTTGATTGCATGGGACACAAAAGCCCTCCTTTTATATAAGGTTTTAAATTAAAATTACAGTGCTTTGCAATATGCACTAATGAGTGGAGAAATTATGATGTTATAGGAAATACATCAGTCTTCCTTCCCTTTGAAGCAAGTTGTTCGATTTTAATTAAATAGGGGTATTCTATAAAAAGGCTTTTGACTCGGTTTTCACTAATTTTAAAATGAATGAACAATTAGGGAGTTAATAGGTAAGCACTTTAAATCACTATTTTCAGGGCTGAAACTGGTACTTGAAATCCCTAGGGATTTAAATGTCAAGGGACGCAACTGCATAAAATAGTATATAAACTACGTGACTAAAGTATCTTTTTTTATTTCTCGACGGGTTGTACCAGAAGTTACGTAAAAAAACTATTTTTTTGTGGCTTTAAATATCTCAGCAGTTAAAGATAAAAAATATATATGTCTGCTTTCTAATTCTGACATTTGCAAATGTCAAACATTTACATGTTTCGTAGAACTTTTAAACTATTGATAGAGATTTTTTATGAATCCAACAATACCACACTCTTTATCTGCCATTTATAGTTTTGGAGATAAGTATTAATAAAATAAGAAACTGTTTTATAATTTTAAAATAAGAAGAAATTGCGCTTAGTAGGCCTTGCGTTCTCTTTAGGCACGTAATGTAACAAAACAAGAGACAGAGACAAAGAGACAGCTTTAAATGATCATAACTTTTGTTCCCGTGCACCGATTTTGATTAAATAAAAGCCTGTCCTGCAAGGGAGTCCAAGGAATCCAGTGGTGAAACTCCCTGCAAACTCAGTTTAGTAGTTTTTGCGTGATACTGGTACCAAAAGACAGACAAACAGACGAAAATTATTCTTTTAGTATCTATATGGTTTGGTTAGAAGTCGAGTAGTAGTAGTAGTAGTAGTAGTAGTAAATCATGCTTTATTGTCCAAAGATACAGGATCCTTATTGACAAAGCTAGTACTTAACCTAAACGCTCAACTGATTAATACATACAAAACATTAATTAATTAAATTTTCTGGTTATTTTTGTAGCATTTTGAGATATTAATTTAATTTGCACAAGATTAAACAAAAAATCAGGAGTAAATTTTAAAAAAATATATACATAAATAGAAATACATTTAGCAGGAACAAAACGCCAAAAATTATGGTCTATCCAAAGATTTATTTTATATGTAACAATAATAACTTTGAAAAACAAAGAAAATAATTTACAAATCAGGGTTCGCCATGGGCAGAGTTTTCATGGGTATTGAGTTCGTTTTCAAAACTCATTGTATCTTTTTCTTTTATATAGCGTGTTCTTGCTCTTGACAAATGTTCAAATAGTGGCGTAGCCAGAAATCGACTCTGGCGGTGCCTATTATTGCTTGAGCTCTTGAACTGAAGGGAGGGGAGAGGGGCGGTTTAATAGGTGTTGAGCTAGTGCATAGGAAACAAAAATATTTATTTTTAAAAGCATGTCTAATCTAGTCTCATTTGCAGATTTTTTTCAAAATTAAACCTTAAATTACACTAAAATGCTATTTTTTACGCTTCTTAAATGTTGTTGACAAGAAAATTTCTTTAAATTAAATAAAATTGTAACAATAATTAATATTGGTATAGCGCCGCAGGCGAAAGTTGACAAAAAAAAAATTAATTAAATTTTATCTCTTAGGTTTTTTGTAAAATATTTTTGAAAAAGTAGATTGTGTTAGATGACAAGAAGGGGTGGGTTGCGATGGTATATATAGATTTGTTGCCAAATCATAAATGCGCCGCAGATAAAAATTTGAAGAGAAATTATACCAAGAATACCATTTCAAACACGTTTTGAAAGCTAATAAAAATTCCGGTAAAATTTTTAAAATGTAAGATATCACCCCTAACACACGTCACAAACTGAAGTAAAGGGTTAAAAAAGTGGAGGAGCTGTAGCTCCCCCTGGGCCCTTGATCATGATTAATTTATTGTGGATTCGGTTGCCCATCTTGGATTTTTCGGAAATTTTAAATTTGCCATCGGATCTATAAATTTTTATGCCTTGTCTTTCCAAAAAGCTTAATATTATAAAAATAGGACTTAGTTATAATCATGTAAAAAAGTGCGTCTTTTGTTTCTCACACCTAGATATTCTTTACCTTCCTAATTAAAATTTTATATTGTTTCGTAAAATAGTTTTTTTACACAACTTTCTTGAAACACCTTGCATGTAAAACCCACTAAAATACGCCCTGATTTTTTCCTACAAATTTTAATCTTATATCTTATCACTAACTATAATCCCACAAAATCCAGTGTCCCGGCCTTCTGGACACCCCCCTGTAGAAACTTTTCGCGTAGGGATAAAAAGTCGTACTTCCATAAAATTATACTAAAAAGCCATTTTTGACATGTTCTGAATGCTGCTGATAAAAAATTATTCAGAATTAAACTAAAATCGTAAATATCAACGGTGTTACAATTACAAAAAATTCCACTTATCATTTATAGGAATTAACTTACCCCAAATAGAAACTTTACTTAAATACGAGACAAAAGATCTCTCTATTTAGGGTAAAAGGGCCGATCTATTTAAGGTTAATGAAAAACTGTTTATGGTTAAGAAAAAAAACTATTTATGATAAATAGAAACCGAGGAGTTATTCTCCCTCTCAAGATAACACAGGGTGTCCCATTTTCGATGGGAAACTCCGTTGTTATTGAAGATAGAGACATGCGGTTTTCGCATTACTGTCTTACTTTCTTGAGCTTTAAAAAAATGGTATTAACAGATTTATTCTGTCCCTTGTCGTTTTTGAGTTACAGGGGAAAGTTGAAAAATGGTCGGAATTACCAATTGATGATATCTCCCTTAATGCAAGAGAAGGATACCCCACTTCACAACCATTAAAAATTAACATTTAGGTTATTTTATCTATAACTGACAAAGTCGCATTGTTAATGTCTGTGCCATTGGTGACACCTTCAGAAATAAATGTTAAATAAACTGATAATCTGGGTTTTATTTGTTTTTGTTTATGGTTGAAATAAAATAAAAGTGTAGACAAACCAAGTGAATTTGAAATAAGAAATTTGCTTAATAAAATCCAAATTCAGTGATTCAGATACCTTAAACTGTGGTTGCCATATTGTGCAAAATAGCAATTTTCGTTTTATGGAAATCATAGACAAATGTAGAATACTAGAGAAATGAGATTTTGCATACAAGCCTAAAATTTCACTTCAAAATGCGCTACAGGGAGCTTTTTTAGAAAAAAAAACTTTATTTAAAAAAAAATAAATTCCAAAATTTAAATTTGTAGTATGTGTGCAAAATTTCAGCACTCTAGCACTTTTTGTTTGGCAAGGATTTCCAGAATACGATTTACCCTGGGGTTCCTGGATCTTAAGAGATAACTGAGTTACTGTAAAAACATGTCTGTGGCAACCCTTTTAGAAAAACGCAAGGGTCTTCTCTAAATTTGAATCCGACGTTTCGTTTCGTAGATACCATCATCAGGATTAAAAGTTAAATACGGACCAAAATGTTTTACTTCATATTTTAGTTTCTTAAATAAAATAAAAAAAATATATCTAAGAAAAAAAAATCGAAGACCACGTCGGGTTTCGAACCGTCAACCTATAGTTTACCAGACAATGCCTTAACCACTGGACCATGCAGCGTTTATAGATAAGTCTCCGAATTAGCCGAATATAAAAATTTTAGCGGAGTCGATTTAGATATCCTACTAATATATAAAGTTTCTGTATCTGTGTTTGTTATTTATAAAATACCTATATGTTTAGTCATGCTTTTGCTTAAAAATTTGGGAAAGAAGTGTTCCTACATATTTTTTTAATTCCAAAGGTTGACTTAATTTTAACACATTTCAGTGTTTCGAAAAATACATTGGTTTCTACATGTATTTGACGTTTACATTTTGGCGTTTAATTATTAGATTTACTAAATTATCTATTTATAACAAACGGAAAATCCTTTAACAGTAAAAATAAAAATCGTTAAGGGTTAATAGTTAGTTGGTCACTTGTGGGTATAGAGTTACTAACGGAAAATCCTTGAGCAGTAAATAGAAATATCGTTAATAGTTAGTTGGTTAATAATTTGATCACTTGTGATTATAGAGTTACTATCTGGAAAGTCCTATATCAGTAAATAGAAACATCGTGAAGATTTAATAGTTAGTTCGTTAATAATTTGATGACTTGTGGTAATAGAGTTACTTGTTTACCACAGATAAATACTTTTTTACCACAAATATATTAAAAAGTGAGTAAATATTAACGACAAATAAAAAATTCACTTGGCGCCAATTAGAAATCACTAAGGGCTAATAAGTTCAAGCCAACTGTTTTCTCTGTGCAATTTACTCAGGAAGTTCTTTAAAATTTTTGTTTTTTCGTATAATGCTTTATGTGAAAAATTGAAGTCCTGGGACGCGGTAATTACCCTCCCTACACCTCCACAAAACATAATTAAAATTCAGGTCTGTCAAGAACAGGTTTGTCAAAATAACGGCCCAAACTACCGATATAGATAGATTGACTGATTTTTAATAAATATTTCATAACCTAGCAAATTTATTTCTATGGAATGAATGGAAATAATGGCACGCTATTTAGAGTTTTACTAAAACGCGAATAAATATTATCCGATATCAAATCCAGAGAGTACATGTACGGGTTTAGGTCGAGTAGTATATAGGTTTACTGAAAACCACAACGGCGGCCGGACCGTGGGCAGTAGTACTTCGGTTTTAAAGCGTACAAGTTGTTGCAGTATTTAGCTGTGAATAAAAATAGATTCTAAGAAAAGGTAAGCTAATTTTCGAACTATTGATTAGAAAAATATGTCAACTAGTTAACTTTTCCTTGTCTGTTATATATATTTAACGTTTTTGAGGTATAGTCTAATTTTTTGATGAGCGTACTGACGTCATTTTTTTGGATCTCTATTTGATACATTGTTTTAGACAGCTAAATCAATAAAATAAATATAATAATAATAATAAATATAAATATTCAACTGTTAGTTCACATTGACAACAACAAATTATTTGACATGCGAACTGTTGACAACATAGAAATACGTTTTCAGAGGCTAAAATGACGTCAGTTCGCTCATCAAAAAATTGGACTATAAAATATTGCAAAAAAAATTAGTTGTTTTTTTGTAATTACGAGATATTTGTTGTTGTGCCTTATATGGCACGCTAGTCCTATGATCTACTAAAACATGTGCAGAAACAAAAAGTTAAAATATATTTTTATTATATATATTTTTTTAGTATGACGGTGCAGGAAATTGCCGATATGCTCGAGAAGGAAGAATTTTGGCGGGACCTTCTGCAAACAGACAAGACTCTGATGAAGACTCAGAGGATGAATCTGGTGGCTTTTTGGACAAACTTACAGGTAGGCAGCTTCAGGCTCCTGCAGAAATAGTTCTGACTAGTGGACAACGTATTGGCAATGAACAGTTGGCCGACGAAGAAAGAAACCAAGACCTTAACATAGGAGGTGGCAGTGATAAAATTGAAAGCTGGTCTGATGATGATAATATATACTTTCACAACCTGTTCACATCAGTTGGTGTGCTGCATCAGGGAGAACCGACTGAAGAATTGTCCTCTCCGCTCTGTCAAAGGTATAAAGAAGACTGTAGATCAGAACATAATAGTCACACGATAAGATATGATCATGCTGATCATTTTGTTGAATATGTGTCCAATAACAAGTGAAGAAGATGTGCTGGCAATCACACTCAAGCAAAGGCTGTACGAACACAATGCAGTAAATGCAACGTAGTCTTGTGTATTGGATGCTTTGCGAATTACCACACTCGAAATTAAATGTTAAATAAATCGTTGTAATAAAATATTTTAGCACCTTAGGGTACTAGCGTGCCATATATGGCACAGGTTAAGTTAATTTGGGCTGGGTAAGGTTAGGGCACATAAAAAATGGCAAAGAAAATATATTTTAGTAACTAATAATACATAAAATGTATCAATTTATTTTCGTTTTCAAAATTTAATAGTTCAGTCCTTAATGGGTTAATAAATGGAATTAAGTGCAATTAGAAATTTAAACACCTAAAATGTTTTTTAAAAAATTATTTTTTTTTAAATTGAATGAAAAAAGTGGATGTACCACTTTTTGAATATCGATTTTTTCCCGTTTTTTAATTGTATTAAAATCCCAGCTCAGGGGCGCCATTTCACTTGGGGGCATACCTAATTTCAAACAAAAAAAATATAAACGAAAAAAAAAACACTTTATTGAGGCCAAAATAACTCAACAAATTTTTTGATCAAACATACATTAAAAAAAAACAAAAAAGCTTAGACCTAGTTACTAAATTGATGGTTTAGTGGGTAACGGCAATGCCTTATTGCAGCAAATTCGTCAACTAGTGCGCCCAAGTCAAACTCATTAACCATGTTTGATTGATTTTTGCGTGCGAATACTCGAGGGGGGGGGGCAATAAACTCCCCTGCCCTCCCCCAATTGACGCCCCTGTCAGTTTTATACGAAACAATGTTGTTGAAATGTCATGCTATAAATAAAATGGACAAAATTTGCCCAAATTCGAGTTCAATGCTTTCTAAATTATTGTTTTTCTACGACGAAAATGTACTTTTATTTATTTTATGTAGGTATTTATCAAAGACGTTCAACTTACCTTTATGGTATTTATATTAATTTATTTAAATAGCATTTATACTTAGACGAACTTAAGTAGTATAAATATCAGTTATAATAACTAATTACTGCCACGTGTAGAGTTTGCGAGACAATATCAGTCAAAAATTAGAATGTTTATTGCCTTCATTATTAGTAAAAAAGTAAAAAAGTATCGGTTAAAAAACAAAAAATACCTATTCCCCAGTTAAGGTAAGCTGTTTTTTTTTTTAAATCTCGATTAATTCATTAAAGTCATGAACTTTATTTTCTAGCAATTAAAGTCAACTCTATATAAACTTATATAACACGTCGCAAAATTATGTATAGAAAGTCCAAAAATGACGAAAAGAAAATACTTAAACTACTGGGTATCCAAGAAACGTATACTATGAACTAACATCTTCCCGCCAGACGGCGACGTAAAATATCTACTTATACCGGTTCGAATTCATGTCAAACATGTAGTCCTCTCAAGTCCGACCTGCGGAGCCACCTATCGGAGTTCCTGGTAACTCAATTATAGCCTCTGTGGAAGGTCCCCGGATCCCGGGTAGAGAGTACTGTCGGGTATTACCGGCTAGCCTCCGGTCGAGCCGATCGTTGTCAGGGTATGACATTGGTAGGCCGGAGGTGTTTATCATAGCACAGTAATGTGCGGAGTCCCACTTGTCATTCGACAATGTGGGATAACTAAACGGGGCCCATTCTGAGAGGACTCTTTTGCTTTTTTTTCAATTTTAAAACAAGCAAAAAGATGGTTTATTTTTGGTTTCTATTGCAATAACTACGTAAATACCGGGTGTCTCATGGACTCTTGCTTTTTTTTCAATTTTAAAACAAGCAAAAAGATGGTTTATTTTTGGTTTCTATTGCAATAACTACGTAAATACCGGGTGTCTCATTTATTTTGGACTCTGTTAACTCAAATATGAAAGATCGAAATAGTAGTTTGCACAACTAGTAGCTAAAATACCTAGTGCTTTTTTTTACAAGCGTCTTTTGTTTTTTTTCCAATTACAAGCAAAAAGATAGTTAATTTTTAGTTTCTATTGCAAATAACTAAGTAAATACCGGCTGTCTCATTTATTTTGGACTATTGCTATGTTTTCATGGATATTGAATTCGTGTTTTCGATATGTTTTGAAAACTTTTTTTTCATGAGTTTTCATGACAGGTTTTCAATCAAATCAAATTTTGAATCGATTTGAAAACGGTTTTCAAATTTTGATATTTGGTAGCTGACATATGTCATAGTTGTCAAATATTCATTTTTTAGTTTTGGTACTTTTTTTTTAAATGTATTTTATTCAAAAGAGGATGTTGGCCCTTGCCATTTTTTTTTAAATTTTAATTACTACTACATAGCACATACACTTTCGAGCCAAATATTTCTTTTATTTTCCATAATTAATTTTTTTAAAGTCTTAAAAACAAATCTTTAGTTATTTAAATAAGGTTATGTTATTAATCTTTTTTTTTCTATACACTCCACCAAATTTTAGAATGCCGGTTCCACTTCTATTTCTCTCTCTCTCTCTCTCTCAAAAAGAGTAAGAGCAATAAAATATAATTTGGCGGCTGTCTGGTAATCCGACGCAATACGCATGTGTAAACTCAATCCCCGTTTTCATGGAAAATCGGTATTTCGATCTCAATACGATCTTGATCCAACCCTAAAAATTTTCAGGGTCGGATCTAGATTGAAATCGATTTGAATACTGGAAAAACAGGCGTTTTCATGGACGTTATCGGATTGAAATCGTTTTCAGAATTAACTCAATTCCCATGAAAACGTAGCAAACGTGTCTGGTATTTTTGAGATCAAGAAGGAAAGGCCAATTCAAAAATGCAATAATATATAGGGGGTTTTTTTGGCAGGCAAATAATGCACCCAAAAAATTATAGAACTTTTCGTTTTCTCGTATTAAAGGCCGGTTTCTCAATAGCTGGTTACCAGAGAGTTAAATTAACTCGCGCTATAAATCCCAGTTTTTTTCTGTTTTAAGCCAATATTTTTTTAGGTTAACCCTGGGGTAAAATAACTTACCCTCGCCTTGAAGCCAGGGTTACCCTGGAGTTAACTTTAACCCTCATTTTAAAGGTTTGTATAAGGTTTTGTTGCTCGAGTTAACGCTAACTCGCTATTGAGAAACCGGCCCTAAACGAGTTAACAAGGGTTTCAAAATCTAATGAGACACCCGGTACCTACTCGCTATGTCAGTGCGGCAAAAAGAAAAAAAAGTTGGATAAAAATGTCACGAAAAAAACTGATTACACTTTTTGAATACGGACCCCTTCTTCATTGAAATCCCAATCAATCGTATTTTTGAAATTTTGTAATTTAAATTTTTTGATTTTGGTCAAATTTTAAAAATCTTATATTACATGTTTTTATAACGTTACGTAACAAAAAAACACAATCTTTTGTTTGGGGTAGACATTTTGATATTTAAAGGGTTGCTAATTTAAAAAATGTTAAGGTCCACTACCCCAATAACATACTAAAAAATTATAACAATCGAAGCTTTTAAAAATCCCGTTTTTGAAATTTTGATTATGATTTTTGATTCACCTTGCACAGGTTGGTCCAAATTCGAGGGGATTTGAGGGTATTGTCTATTTCTAAGGGAGATAGCGAAAAACTAATAAACCGCATGTCAGTATGCCAACCCGTTTTGGAGCTACGGGAGCTTTTTGATTTTAATTTAATGAAAATTTATTTAAGTTGTTTTTTTATAGATAATTTAAAGTAGAATTTATTTGTCAAAATGGATTTCATCTAAATGGTTTAGTTTTTGAGATATAACACTAAGTTGGTGTTTCTCTTATGGGCCACCTATTTTTTACTCGATTATTGAAATCAGCATAAAATTTCCTCTAAAATAGTGTATCGCATATAATATTTTATTTTTTGTGTTTTTATGGTATGGTATGGGGGACTATTAAAATCGTGAAATTTTGACTTTTCTTAATTTTATCAAAAATGAGTTACTAAGGTTCCAAAACACCTTAATCGACGAAAAAAAGATGTCTGTCGGTCTGTTGTCTGTCCGTATACACGAGAACGCCTTAATCGATTTTAACGAAATTTGGAACGAAAATCCTCTATCGGCTGACCATGAACTGATTAACTTTTAGGTAGGGTGGTGGGAGGTTGGAGGGGGAAAAGGGGAATAAGATATTTAAAAAAATTGTAACTTTGGAACAATAGCAAGTAGCGATATACGGTTTTCAGATTTAAGTTTCCATGAATGTGGTGGGAGGTTGGAGGGGGAAAAGGGGAATAACATATTTAAAAAAATTGTAACTTTGGAACAAAAGCAATACGGTTTTCAGATTTAAGTTTCCATGAATATGGACTACAAATTTTGTTATAAAGTCCAATTCCGTGGAAGCTTTAGTTTCCAAGTTATTTGAAAAAACGTTAAAATATATAAAAATATCATAACTTTAAAAGTAAAGCAGCTATTGATATGCGGTTTTGAGATTTTGGTTTTCGTAAATAGTACACAAAAATTTTGTTATAAGGTTCAAATCTTTCAAAGCTACAGTTTTCGAGATATTTTTATTTCCTTTCAACATAAAATAATTAATTGTATGCTGAAATATCCGTGCTTTCCATTTTTTTATAATTTACTTATTTATTTTTATAGTATACCCTTTACGAAAAGCGAAAATAAAATGATACAAAAATTTAAAAAAAACAAAACTGATTAAAAAAAATAAAATAAATAATAAACATAAAAACATATAAAAAAACAAGCGCAACACATCGTTTTAAAGAAAGTTTTAAGCTGATTTCAAAAATGAACAGGATTGAAACTCATTTTCAATTTTTGAATTCCCTGACCATTCCAGGTTTTCCCTGACCAAAAATTTAAAAAATCCAGATTATTTTCTATGTTCTACTAAGCACATTAAAAAATAATTCTTATTTAAATGTTTACGTCCTCAAAACGTTTTAAAGAAAAGGTAATCACAAACTTGTGTTTCTGTAAGTACAGTAAATTTTTTGCGATTGAAGCAGAACACAAAAATTTTAAAAAGTGGGTTGGGGTAGGATCCAGTGTCAATTCTGGATTTTTTGCCAAAATTATGTCATAAATGTACCGTAGGCAAAAATTTTGAGAATACTGAATGTGATATTTTTCACGTTTTTGGGAAATATTATTCAGGGGCGGTCGCAGTTTTTTTTGTGTTGCCAAAATCATGTCATCAATGTGACGAACTTTGGAAGGCTGTTAAATTATAATAAAATTGTAATAACTAATGATGTTATCGCGTTGCAGACAAAAATTTTTGCAATTTAAAAAGGAAATTTCTTAAAAGTTAAAAAAAAACATTGAAAAGCAAAAGAAAAAACTGTGTATTTTGTGTGTGTAAAGAAAAACGTAATTTTTGACACTTGTTCTGAAAATTTTAAACTGTATATATTCTTCATTCTTTCAAATCGGACCATTGGTTCTCACATTATATACATCTAAAAAGTCTCATTTTTTGTGGCTCACTCTATATATGGTTTACCGATAAATCAGGTGGCCAGCCTTATTGAACCCCAGAATATATAAATTATACATTTTCTATACCGTGTGCAAAATTTCAAACGTAGAATCCGCTGGAATTTTAATGAATCCGGTTTTGAGTTTTTAAGACGGGGACGCGAGTATTTATAAAAGACTGCAGCCATTTTTTTGTGAAATTTTAATCCAAATTTTGCAAAAAAATTACAAAAATGTTACTTTTAGCGAGCTTCTATGTTTTTTTTTTTAAATATCAAATCTAGGTGAAGTTTTTCAAAATCCATTTCAAGAAGTAACGTCGTCAAAATTTTAAAAGTATGACCAAAAATGTGCAAGTGAAGAGCATTACAAACAGCCAATACTCAAAAATCAATTCAATTAGCCAACTATCACAATAATTACAAAAATTTAGTACTCACAATACTCAAAAATCAATTCAATTAGCCAACTCTACCCAAGATCAAAGTAACGATATCAAAAATACCTCTACATAGAATCACAATAATTTCAAAAATTTAGTAACAAAATAAATATTAAAATGATAACTAAATTCTAGCAAAATAAATTTCAGACAGAGCTGATGAAGATTATAAAAACATCTACCCAGCCTGCAATAAAATTCTTATGAGTAATATGCTTAAGAATTGGTTAACATTTGAACTATTAAATCTGTTGCTAATCTGAAAAAGATAAACATATCTCTAGAATAACAAATAAAACAAAAACCTTATCAGTATAAAGAAATTAAAGAATGACCAACAATTTTAAGGATAAAAAATTAAACAATAATATGGATTAATCGCGAATTAATAGGGACTTATTGGGCGTACATTTTCGCGTTCCCTTATTAAGGAAAACTGACATTTTACATCTGAGCATGCGCGTGACCTGCGTTTTTATTAAGGGAACCGTAATAAAATACGGTGTTCCCTTAATTCGGTACAGTTACCATACGTCCCTTATCTTTAAACATAACCTCAATTTACAGGGATAATAGTGAGGGTTGGTTTGTTTTTCGACACGACTTTTTAATATTTCTTTTGCATTTTTAGTTTTTTGTTTATAAAAAAACAGTCTTGTGGATTTTTAAAATTTATGTGAAAAAATGAATAAATTGGAGTCAGCTACACTGACGATATAAGTCTTTTGCGAGAATTTAACAGGGAAAATCCCTACAAGGTTAGAAATTTTAGGTTAAGAATAAGGAAAAGTAATGCGACTTCCAATAACACTTTTTTATAAAGTATGGTTAAAGTTCAACCTAAATAAAATACGCTTTTCCTTTATTATGGTAAAACCTTATAAGAGTAACGCCCAATAAGTCCCTAATGATTATTTAACTTTGGAAAACAAGCAACTAGTGCCTACCCACAGTGTATGTTATATAGACTGTGGCCTACCTACACCCGAGATCGAATAAACGTGAATTTTGTAAATGTAATTTTATAATATAATGCAAATAATATAAATTTAATTTCCATCAGAAAAATATGCAACAGTTAAGTTGACCATGAAATATTGCCAACGGCTTTGAATCACTATACAGTGCATTTCTAAAGCAGGACGCAAACGCGTTACATTTAAAATTGAATAGTTTCAGACGAATTTATCGCTTTCATTTATTGTTAAGGAAATGAAATATGATTATTTTAGAAAAAGTTTACTACCTAGTTCAATTTTCAAGTTTATTACTACAACTCGTAAAACATTGTACCTATAGATAAAAATGAGAGAAAAGTAATAAGAACATTTTAATGTTACATGTCATAAAAATCTCAACATTTCCATTTAGTCTTGATAAAATAAATGCGATTAAATGTAATGCGTTTTATACCCTTTGTTCAACCACACGTTTTCCAACGGACATTCAGTAACCGGTTCGAAAAAAGCAGTATACAAATCATACAAAAATCGATGCTTGCCATTCCTTTCATTCGTCTACAACGTTAAGGATAGGCAACCAAAATTACATTTTACATGTGATCAGGTTGCCAACCTCTGCCATTCTTTGAAACTTAAAAAGCACTGTTGTCAACATTGAAATATTTTCTATCTCAGTTCTGTTAAATATTGGAGGATAAAGAAGCTATTTCATTTCAGGGATATCTACAGTTGATTTGGATCACATTTCTGACAATGACATTAACAATTCCTGGTCGAATAAGATCAATTTTTTGACCGTTTTGTATGTAATCTGGAAAAATTGCAATGAATAGTACCTACCTACCCATCTTCTATAAAAAATTATTGGTTAACTCATCTTCATTTCTTATTGACTGTGCTTATTAGTTTCATCTTCTTCATTTTCAAGAAATAATTTTGATAAAAATGTGCTTTCCCAATCACGCCTATTTAATCAACTTTTAATGCTTAATGGCTAATTGACAAACGAAATGGATAGCGTAATGCGTAATGCTTAATTAATAGGGGGGTTTAGTCAACTTTTCATGCATAATGGTTAATCACAATTTAATACAAGTAATAATGTTTTGGTTGGTTGGGTTTTATCTGTGTTTTTTGTTAAATAAATAAACAACAAATAAATTATTTGAAATGGCTTTACTTTTTATACAATTTTTACCAGTATAGGGCCCAAAAAAACGCAAAAACGTTAAAAAAAGTGACAAGTGACGGATCGCGCACGCGCATTTTATTAGTTTGATTAAGTTGAATGCAAACTTAATAGTTGCCCAACTTTATCAATTATCCATTGCACATTAAATTAGAGAATAATGCAATAAACATTGAGTAAACATCCCCTGTCAAAAAAACCTGATAAAAGATCAAAGCAAATAACAGATAATGCTATGCTCATATAAACTTATGATATTTTTTAATTTTTGACTAGTTTTTGTTACAAGTTTACGAGTTTTATTTATGATAATTATAAAGTATTACAATTTCCATATAATGTAATGTACGTACACAATGGAAGAACATCTGTGCGTGCACTTAAATAGTTGTTAGATAGGAAAAATTTCAATAATAATAAATAATTCTCTAAATACTATCTGAGATAGACGACCTTAACTCTATTACATTATTACTTAGTTACAAAAGTAAGAGGGTACAAATTTTCTAAGTTAACACTTGCAATAGTGAACAAATTAGCAACAATTTAATTTTATTTTATTTTTATTTTACAGAGCCAAGGCTATCTAACAGGCAGACGCAGCTGTCCAATTACAAGATAGCACAAAGTAGATCTTAAATATCTAACAAAAATGGACTTGCAATGTTAAAGGTTTTAGTATAAAGAGGCTAAGCTATAAACCATAGTATTTTATTATTAATAAGCCAATTTTGAATTTGTTTTTTATTTTTATGGTAGGGTTTATGTTTAAACGCTGTAGGAAGCATATTATATATGTTTGGAGTAGAACACATTAAATTTTGCTGACATTTGGATAATGGTATTTCAGTGAATATCTTATGACCGCTTTTATGTAAATTTGATTAATTTGCAGCAGTTTTGATTCAATGTACAGGTTTGCAGTAGGATATATTTCGTTTAGCATGATTTTTATTATATATTTTTGCGTTATTTTTAGTGGTTCAATAAGAGTTTTGCCAGCCGCACCCCATACAGTTACACAATAATTTAAGATTGATTCAACTAGGGCGTAATATATGGTTTTTAACAAAGGAATATTCATAACTTGTCTTAGTTGTCTTAGTAGTGATAAAAATGAAAGTGAAACACAAATCCCGCATTCATCATATTTCACCAGCCAGTTGGCTTATAAAAGTTTACAATATTTTATGATTTTTAATAACAACAACAAAAAAGATTTTAAAGATCTACCTGTAACATTCTAAAATAAAAAATACGGAACAACTTTAGCAGTTGTAGTAGTAGTAATAGTAATAGAAGTAATGCAATAGATTAATATATATACAGTCAAACTAAACTATAACCTAAGCTAAACTATAAACTACGACGACCCAACCCACTATAAAATAATAGCACTCCTTGTGCTTGCACAATATCTACATATCTAATAGAAAATAGTTCTGGTATAAGTACAGACTAATTCACTATATTTTGAACCCCTGGTTAGCGCCTTTATTATTGAGGATAGAAAAAAAGTTTAAATAGTTAGTTTTTTAAAAGCCTTCTAACCCACATGACAGATGTTGTCAAATTTAATTCCATATGTCAAAATTTGACATCAACTTTCTTATATTAAACGAAACACCCTGTATATTTTTAAAAACTTCCATAGATCTTTCCTCCCTGATTCCAAAAATATACCATGTGTTACTTTTGTCTTGAACGGTTATTGAAAAAAATTAGAAAAACGTGGCCATAAGGGCAATGTGTTAGCCAAGGAAAAATAGTCTAGGTGGTTCTTTGTTCAACACATTGCTCTTATGGCAACTTTTTTCTAAATTTGTTTGATGTGGGTTAGAAGGCTTTTAAAAAACTATAAAACTTTTCTATTTAAACTTTTTTCTATGATCAATAATAAAGGCTCTAACCATGGGTTCAAAATATAGTGAATCAGCCTGTACTTATTTATCGCCAGGAACTTCTATGAGATTGTTTGAGGCACTGTTTATAAAATCTTATAAGATTTCATAAGCCAAAAACTATTTTTTTGTTGTAAAAGTATTTACGACAAATGATGTGATTATAGTTCTGTTATAAGATTATATAAGTTCCGGTGGGCGACGACTTAATATATTTAAAAGGGCATATGGGTAAGGACAGGTAAAATCTGATTACTTTGATAAGTTTCTATGAGATTTTGTAATATTTTATTTATAAGATTTCCCCATACCACGGTACGTACAAGTACTATGTACGTACCGATGACGTACATTTTCCAACGGTATTATGATACATAACTGGCAGGTACGTACATTTTATTTCCCATGTAGGACCAAAATTGGACGTAAAATGATTGTATAGGTACGTACATTTTGTTACGTACTATGAATATACACTTTTGTACGTACATAGTACGTCCCTAATTGGTCCGGGGACGTACCGACGTAAAATGGATATAAAATGTACTTCCCTGGGACGAAGAGTGCTGCATGGGATCATGAGTCAAAAAATATTTTTTTTTAGAAGTAAGAAGTAAGTATACTAAGTATAGCTTTTTTAATTAGTTTTAAGGTGGTCGAAAAAACTGATCAAAATCAGGTGTGATTTTAATGAGGTTTTTCTGGCAGGGTGGACAATCTATAAAATATTGTAAATTTGTCTGTCTATAAAATCTATTAAAAGGGATAAAAAAATTTGGTTTTACCAACTCATAGAAAATTATAAATGTTCATAGAAATCTGTCAAATTCTATTAGTTGGTCTGATTATAAAATATCCCAAAATCTCATGAAAAAAAGTTTAAAACATTATAAAAGAACAAGGGTGTAATCATAGAAACCCATAAAATGTTAGGAGTTAATTGGTTTGACTATAAAATCTGTCAGAAAACTATAAAAACATCGGTTTATATAATCCCATAATACATCATAAAAGAAAAAGAATGTAATTATAGAAACCCATAAAAGCTGATGTGTCGGTTTGATTATAAAATCTCTTAGAAAATCGTGCTTTATAAACCATAAAATATGTTAAAAAAAATATCGGCACTTATCAAATTTTATAAACATTAATAAGTCTGTCCTATTATAGGATCAGATAAAAAAACACACATATGAAACCACATAAATTCTTACAAAAACCAAAGACATACCTCATAAATTATTACAAACTTTTATAATCCTAAAATTTTGCCTCACAAAACCTTATAAACCTTATAAAAACTATAAAATCAGGTGTTGTTTGAGGTTTAATGCGGTTTTTTTGGCAGGGTCACCACTATCAAAATATATTTAACTTTAAAAATTAAAAGACATTAAAAGTTGAGTAAATAGGCCTTAAGACGAAACAGTTCATAAAAGGGCAATTCCACGGCATTTTTTCGATTTTTGTATTTAAATAACTATAACCAAAAAAGTTTCTGTGGTATCATTAAACGTGTAGAATTATTATAACGTAATAACTTTTCTCTATATCATAAAATAATAGGTAGCCACTAGCCAAAATATAGGCAAAAAAAATATTAGGGTTTTATAAAAAATGCCCAGTCAGTTATCACAAAATTACACTATTTTATTATATCTATGGAACAAAAGCATATTTTGAAAAAACTAATTTAAAACCACTTTTAGATTAAGAGGAAAAGCACTTTAAAGTCCATGACGTTTCTCTGCCCGTGTTTGATGTCCCGTCAGTTATCATAATTTTTTTTGTTATATCTTAATTGGATTCTAAATAAAGAATTAATTTGCCTTTACTTTTAAATTATTCTGACAAACCCTCTATATAATGCATTAAGATGTGGTCATTACGGAATATCTCTAAAAGAGAGGAAAATGATATCAAAAAATGAATTACTTAAGATTTGTTCCGTCAGATATCATGGAATTGTCCAAAAAGCTTTCAAGTTGATCATATTTCTACACTTCCTTTTGCAGATGACTCGTGTATTCTCATTTATGCAGGATGCATATGAAAAAGCAAACTAAGTTCTTGTTGAATGCGGACCGTGGTGTAAACAGATCAATCTTATTATAAACTACTGCAGAACAGTTTGCGTAGAATCTTTTAATACTCATCAATCATCTCACAACTTTTCTTTTAATTAACGTTGAGATAAAGAATGACTTAAAATTCCTGGGCGTCTACATTGATCGAAGCTTGTCATTTACAACAGACCTTCATCATGTATGCAACAAAGTAAGTAAGGCTTATTATGCACTGTCAGTTCTAAAAAGTTCATTGGACAAGACTACTTTCAGAACAACTTATTTTGCTCTAGCACATAGTCATATGTCCTACAACATTGCAATATGTAGGAAAGCCTTTAGGCAACACAAAATATTAACTTTTACATCTCCCTATTTACTAAAGGTGCTCACTTAAATAGAAAAAAAACACAAAATTATATAAAAAAGAAAATCAACATTACAACACAAGAAAAAAAATGATCTACAATTTCAAAAACATAAACACACATTCTTTAAAAAATCACCAATATACAGGGTGTTTCAAATTCGATGCTCACCATGGGGATCTCCTAAACGGTAGGAGATACGAGAAGGTTTAAATTGGGGCAAAGTTGCGCAATTTGATGCTTTGCTCAAAACTAAAAAAAAGTTTAGAAATTCTGGATAGTTCCGGAGATAAGCGGAAAAAAATCGAAATCTTCATTTTTAGTTTTTATTTTTTTGCGCCCTTATTCTTAAAGCTGTCAAAAAACGCTTAAAACTTTCTACAGGCACTACCCGGAATTTGTAAACTTTTTTTTTGGTTTTGAGCAAAGCGCAACTTTGCCCTAATTTAAACCTTTTCGTATCTCCTATCGTTTAGGAGACCCCATGGTAAGCATCGAATTTGGAACACCCTGTATATGCTGGATGCTTCTTATATAATATTCTTCCAGAAAAATAAAGAGATTACATCACAAAACAAAACTAAAAGATTACTTAAGAGCTATCTAACAACAAAAAATGTGTTTTGTACATCGATATTAGTACGTCGATGGTTTTGTCTTTCTTTTTAAACACAGGTATTGCGTTTTATATTTTTATTTTTGTTTGTTCTCCTTGTAATTTTTTGTTCTAAGCTTTTATTTTTAGACTACAACTTTAACTTAGGTTAAATACCTCTATATTGACTATTTTAATTTAATGACTAGATATTATGATACATTCCCATATTTATTTTAATGTTTTAGTTTATATTTTACTGATATTTATATTTTTATAAGTTTTGAATTATTATTATTTCTTTGTGACATGTCTTATCTACAAACACTGTAGCAGAAAGATGAATAAATATTTGATTGGATTTGTCTCAATGAATAAATATACTACTACCTGCTACTACTACTACTACTACTGCTAGCTGCTATGTAGTTTTAATTTTTTACGTATTTATTAATAAATATTTCTCTTAAAAATTTATTGTTATTTCTATTCAAATTCCCTATAAAGCAAAATATGAAAAACATTGGCAAAGAACAAAGTCAAGAAAACTAAGGAAAAAACCAACATAAAAGCAGACAACGCAGCGACCACTTGTTGTTTTAAATATTACCATCACCCTGCTCTTATTCTTTTACCTTGTCAACCCAATATGCTTGTATCTTCGTCTGACTTAAATACAACCAATGTGAAAATGCGCTTATAGAAGAACAGATAATAAGAAAGAAGTTAACAAAGTAAAAACGAACTTAAGCCTAGCCGCATCGACAGGTCAGCAAGTTAATGTATACACACACGAAAAATAAAGGGAAGGGGCAAACTATGACAGTATTACCTGAAACTAGATGGGCAGGGCGCCTAAAGCTAGGATAGACTGCTCAATTTAAATCCCCTTAACTATCAATTAAACTACCCTAATAATAATTAACCCTAGACAAGTCAGTCACGTAGTGCCTTTCATAATGTTTCTGTGACCAAAACCGTTAGTTATAACCGCACAAAATGGAAAACTTATACGTGTTTTTGTGTACTTTATGTTCGGGTTTGTTGTTGGGTGTGATCGGGCAATATGAGTGGCAAGCAAGGGATGCTTTTGACGAAATATCTAGAGCGATACGACTTGTCAACAAAGACAACTGTGACATCATGCACACCGGAGACCTCTATCTACCTGAAGACACAGTATCTCATCTACCAGACATTAAAGATATCAACATCAACCCTGTATTTCCAAACAGATCGCAACTACTACATGTTCACAACATGGCTCTAAACAGAGCTTTCTTTTGGTCTTATATTCTTCAAAGTAGATTTATTAGGCCTGCCATAAATGACACTTATGATCCTGGAATGATGTATTATCTCCTTTCAACTGTGGCAGATGTTTCCACCAACAAACATGTCAATGCTAGTGCCATTTATTTTTCACCCAATATGTCATATTCCAGTTCATACAGAGGGTTCTTTAATAAGACTTTTCCAAGGTAAGAGATGTCAAATAAAGTTTTGTCTGATGGGCGAATTTTATTTGTTTACCAAGCAGGAAACCACACTAACCTTAGTTCATGGGTTATTAATAAAAAATGTTAATAAACCCTAGATGAGCTGTAATAAAAAAACTTATTTCTAATTGAGGTGTAGTATACAATCAGGTGAATATCTAAAAAATCTGCAAAACTTAACATAAAGACCAGATGATTACCCTCATAAGCTGGAAAAAAGTAACAAAAAAAAAGCATCCCTAAAAACCATACATAATACATCACCTTGCATAAGGGTAGGTGCCACCCTCTTTAGGATCTATTATTCTCTTTGTAGTTTTGAACTATGACACCTGTCCTTAGCCCACAGGTTGTCTATTTTGTATTAGGTATGTGGGCTCCTAAAAAATGTCAGGTAGTCAAAATTTAGGTATTTATTAATTTAACTATTGGACATATATATTTTTTGTTGTTTTTAGATTTGCCCCTAGAACTTTCAGAGCAGATGATTTTAACGATCCAGTCCATTTAGAAAGAATTTCAACGCTTAATACCTTTACTGTCCATGATTTGGGGGCCATCAAACCTGATACCAGTGCAGATTATACCTCAGACTACTACAGAATCAATGAATGGTTTAAAAAGTGGCTTCCTGATAAAATTAATTCCAGACACGATACTAAAACAACATATTCTGTAAGTTTTTTTATAGCCCGAGTTCTACCACCAGAATAAAATTTTAAGATCCCCTGCATTAGTAGAGAAAATGACATTCACTTTAATAATACAATTAAGCTCCCAAAGCCTCATTTTCATTTATTGCATTTAACCATTCCCAAAACAGTAAAAATTTCAAATAGTTTAAGACAATTTGTCAAAATTAAGGTTAAAATGTGTTGATATAGGAGGATATAGGAGATAACAATGTTTTTTGCAGGTAGAAATAAGATATGCAAACAACACCAATGAAACATTTACCTTTCACGGTCCTCCAGGTCCAGATGAAGAAAAAGGACCGGTACAGTGGACCAGACCATATTTTGACTGTGGAAGGTCCAATAGATGGCTGGTCGCTGCTGTCGTGCCAATTGCAGATATCTATCCCAGGCACACTGGCTTTAGACATGTTGAGTTCCCAACGTAAGTTATACAAATTCAAGGTAGAGTCCAATATAATATACAAAATTAGGATTATTCTTTCAGAGATATAAACTTTTTAAGGTATAAAAAAATTGGTTTATGTAAAGTTCATGCAAGATATTTATTTTTTGTTTTTCTGTAATAATAATGAACACTTTATTTAAAGTTTAAAACCTGAATTTATGATATTATGACTAATGATTCTCATTTCTAAAATTTTTCTTATTTTTATTGATTTACATACACCCCACATAGCAATGAAAGAATTTTGAGGATGTCCTTTTGAGCACATTATTAGCATATTCTTGGTACATACTATTTAAGTATATGCTATTAAGAATATTCATAGTAAATGAGTGTACCATTTGAGCAGGTCCTTTTGAGTACAGCTTTAACATATGCAAAAAATATATCAATTTTAAAACATTTTTTGGACCGTTTAGCGCACATGCTATTCTGGTACCATAAAAGAACATCAAAAGAATAAGCTTCTAAGTATTTTCTTGGCATATGCTAAGGAAATACCACTAAAGAAGGTTACT
This sequence comes from Oxystoma pomonae, assembly GCA_963921995.1. Taxonomy (NCBI): domain Eukaryota; kingdom Metazoa; phylum Arthropoda; class Insecta; order Coleoptera; family Brentidae; genus Oxystoma; species Oxystoma pomonae. The sequence goes on from OY998172.1 coordinate 37,505,846, forward strand.
ATTAGAACATCTTTAGCATATGCAAAGTATATATCACTTATTGAAACATTATTTGCTCCTTTTAGCGCACATCCTATTTTGGTACTGTAAAAGAACATCAAAAGAATGCCATACTAGTATTTCCTTAGCATATACTAATGAAATACCATTAAAAAGATTACTTTTATCTTTAGCATAAGCAAAGTATATACCAATTATGAAATAAGTTCAAAAAAACTCGAAAAAAAATCGATGACTGGAAATGAACCTGGTAACCCTTGGTTTAGACATGCTTGTCCATATATATCTACCAAACGTGAAAATTCTCTGATTAAGCCTTAATCATGTTGAACACTTTTCAGTCGACCTATAAAAATCCGCCAAAACGCTTATATTCCGCGGTTTCAACCTATTTCTTTATAATCGTATTGTACAGTGGATACAGCATTGGTCTATCAACCTCTGTAGGTTGTCGGTTCGAACCTCGTCGGCGCGTCGCACTTTTTTTTATTATTTGTTTGATTTTTTTTTCCTAGGGTGTTCTGTGCTCATGGTTTTTATAGAGCTCAAAAATATATTTATTTTATTTAAATCCATATTTTAACAGTTATACTGGTTTTGCGCTACTATAGATTTAGCACATGCCAATCATCTCAAGAATATCTAATAGCACATCCTAAGAACCTGCATAGTATGTGATTACGGCGGAACATAATCTATTCTTAGCACATGCTTAATTTAGAGCATCCTTCTTGAGGATATTCTATGCACGTGCTAAGGATGACCAATTGCTATGTGAGACATAAATTATAAATTAATAAAAATAATAGTAGCAAAAAGATCGATTGGAAATAATATGAAAAAATCTGGTCATAACTAATTTCAGGTTGTTAAACCAAGAAAATTTGAGATTAATTTTATGCAAAATCAATCTCAGCACTTGTATGATAAAATATCTGTTGAGATTTGGGAGAAAAATCGTTCTGAAATGGTCAAAACGAAAGTGAACTCACAAGGATTGATATTTGATCATTCGCCTTTCTAAATTTAGTTTTTAAAGTTTATTTTGAGTTTTTCCAGTATTAAAATTCTCATATGTATCATCATATTTTAGATATACAGCAGTCTCGGTGGTTGAAATGGAATTTGACAGAATAGACATAAATCAGTGCCCAAAAAGTCAAGGCAATGATGGACCAAACAGATTTAAAGATACGTCAAGATGTAAAAACGAAACGACTGAGGTAGGAAATCATAAAGACACAAAACAGTAATTTCAATTATTGTTCTGCTCTCAAGCACTCCAAGATCAATCCGGGATGTTTGACTAAACACTCTTGGCACGGATTTACGCATTTGATTAGTTCCTGATCTCAAATAGATCAACCTTGTAGTCTGATCCAAACAATTTTATTTTATATTTTTTATTATACTTTTTTGAGAAAAATAAGTATAAAACGCTAATTTATTGATTTTTTTTTCTCGATCTACTTTATTACAAGGTGAGGTGGTGTTTGTGCTTATCAATATGGTAACATCATATAAACATGCAACAATAAAAACTTTATATAAAATTCCACTACTGTCACGAATTACTTTAAATTTCATTAAAAATTCTTCTTATATACCTGCCTCTTTACAAATATAAGTATTTTATTTAAATTTTACTAATTTTAATAAATTATTGTGGTAGACATTATTTTTGGAGTAATGGCATTTTCGATTTTCATACTGGTCAATCCCGAATTTTCTATCGCATTCACCAGAGAAAAAACTTGATCTTTAATTTTAGTGTGAACCGATACATGGTTGGGGCTTTAGAAGAGGCGGTTACCAATGTCGGTGTCGACCGGGTTATAGATTACCATTGCAAGTTAGAAGGCCTTATCTTGGCGAGATTGTTGAAAGAGCTACTGCTGAGCAGTATTATAATGGATTTAACTGCAAAGCCATTGGATGTAAGTATAGTCGCGCATAGAATAGGTTAACTCCCCACTGTAGCAATATACAATTTTCAGATTTAAGTTTCATGAATGTGGACTACAAATTTTATTATAAAGTCCAAATTTGTGGGAGCTTTCGTTTCCGAGTTATTTAAAAAAAACCTTAAAATATATTAAAAAAATCATAACTTTAGAAGTTAAGCGGCTATTGATATGCGATTTTCAGATTTTGGTTTTCGTAAGTATTAGCCAAAAATTTTGTCATAAGGTTCAAATCTTTCAGAGCTACAGTTTTCGAGATATTATCATTTCCTTTCAACATAACATTAACGTTTTTTCAAATAACTCGGAAACTAAATCTTCTACAAATTTGAACTTTATAACAAAATTTGTAGTCCATATTCATGAAAACTTAAATCTGAAAACCGTATATCGCTACTTGCTTTTATTCCAAAGTTACAATTTTTTTAAATTTAATTATTTAAAAGATAATCAGTTCATGGTGAGCCGATAGAGAATTTTTGTACCAAATTTTGTTAAAATCGATTAAGGCCTTCTTGAGTTATCGTGTATACAGACAGACAACAGACCGACAGATAACTTCTTTTTTTCGTTGATTAAGGTGTTTTGGAACCTTATTAACTCATTTTTGATAAAATTAAGAAAAGTAAAAATTTCACGATTTTAATAGTCCCCCATACCAAATTGGTAAGGTGGCCTTTTTTTTCGGTTGAAAATGCAATGCTGGTGGCAAAGAATTTTTGTGCCAAAGTTGATAAAAATTGGTGGAGCCGTTTTTGAGTAATCGTGTTACGACATACCGATATACAGACAGACACCATGACAAAATTGTGTATTTAGGTCCTTTTTTACCCAAATAACTTATTTTTAGTGGAAATAAAAAACCTTTTTTTTGACGATCCCAATAGCCTCCATACTATGTATGGATGGCTAAAAATAAATGTTGCCTTATTGGTAGTTTTTTTTATAAAAATAGTAAAAAAGTATATCTTGCAAGTTTTAAACAAAAAATAAATGTTGTATTATGGTAAATTTCTTTGTAAGAAATAGTTAACAAAATATATTTTAAAGGTTTTAAACTTACTTTGAGGGAACCTTTTTAAGGTAACAAGAAGTCTTTTTGGTTTCGAAGCTCTTATAAACATCAAAATCAAGCCCAAAATAAGGGGTGTTAAGCAATTTCAGATGTAATTCTTAACTTACCCTGTATATATGAGTATTGGTACTAACATCAAAACAGTTTTCTTGTAAACGGTGGTTAAGGTGTACTTCTGGCCCACCCTATACAGGAAGTGCCTGAGAAAAATTGCTCGTTAAGATCTCCTCTACAACATATTAAAATATAAAACAAAGAACCCTCCACAAATTACATTGGAAATCGCTTTCGGCTAAATGTCATAATTTTTTTATATGTTGTAGTACTCGATCAACAATGCACAAAAATAAAAAAAACGAGATAGGGAGCAGGATTACTTTCTGAGATATGAAGCTTTAAAGTTGACGTGTGTTAAGGATATATTTTTGGACATGGTCCAATTTTTTTTACAACTTTGTTGATTACCGCCAAAATAAAATAATTCGATTCTCTATTTGTCCTGAATGAAACACACTTTTTATCTATGTAAAAAAGTTTTTACATGGGTTCTTTGGTACCACAAGAAAAGTCACTGATTTATAAGTTTTAAAAAAGAAAGAAAACGACAGTTTTTTTAAAATGACAATTTTCATTTTCTTTAAAACAAACGGCCAGATTTTAATAGTTTTTACATATGTTAATAAAAATAATATCACTAAGCTAAAAAAACATTTTTATCTTAAGTGGTACCATTAATTGCAAAAATGGTAGGTACCTTTAATGCTTTTTAATATTTTTGAAATATTGGTGAAATAAGAAGTGATTTAAAATAACTTTACCCATAAGGTCATACAAACTTTTTCTGGACAAATTCAATTCAAAAGCTTGATACGAATATGTTGGTACTGATAGGTATTCATTGGTACCTGTATTTGATTGCTCGTGTGGTATATACTTTTAGGCTAACTTGGGGTTGCCGGTAACGAACATTATAACATTTTTCCGGTTGTGTACACTATTTTCCCAATAAAATGTGTAAAATTGTCTGGCAGCAAATAAATGGCTCCGTTTCTTAAGCAAAAGTTTGACGTTGGGAAAGTGCCATAGCCTACCTTGATTTTTTTTTAAATACAAAGCCGCCGCATGTCGCCATATTAAATATATCTTAAGAGTTTTAACTCTAACTTTTTCCACGCAAATGCATGCGTAAAAACCACTTTAGTAGGAAAAACACGTTACCGTATTCTCATAGAAAAACAGTAATAATGACCAAAAAAATATTATAAAATTATTATAAATTCGTACATATATCTCACGAGCAATTTAATTGGTCAAATACAGGTATCAATGGGTACTAATTGGTACCAACATATTGGTATTAAGCTTTTGAATTAGATTTGTCCATAAAGTTTGTATAACCTACCTATAAGTTATTTAAAATCACTTTTCGTATTTCTCCAATATTTCAAAAATATTAAAAAAACATTAAAGGTGCCTACCATTTTCGAAATTCATGGTACCACTCAACCTAAAAATGTTTTTTGGCTAAGTGGCATTACTTTTAATAATTTAAAATCTAGCCGTTCATTATAAAGAAAATCAAAATTGTCATTTTTTAAAAAACGGTCGTTTTCTTTCTTTTCTTAAACTTACAAATCAGTGACTTTTCTAATGATACCAAAGAAACTATATAAAAACATTTTTATATGGGTGGAAGGGGTATTTCATTCCAGACAAACGGAGATTCGAATCATTTTATTTCATGTCATGTCCAATAATATAGCATAAAAACACGTCAACTTTAAAGCTCCATATCTCAGAAAGTAATCCTGCTCCCTATCTGGCTTTTTATATTTTTGTGCTTTGTTGATAGAGTACTACATTTTCAATGTAATTTGTGCAAGGTTCTTTGGTGTTTTTAATATACACAATATACGACATTTAACCTACAAAAACTGTTTCTAAGAAAGTATTATTTTTTCGATTTCTTAGAAAAAATATTACTAATAATAAGTGACGATTGTTGTTTTTATTTTTTTTTTTAACTTCTTTGATAATTTTCCTTACTATATCTGCTGCCTCTTCTTTAATTTTAATTATCCAAAATTTCCAATTTTGAAGTTAAGAATCAAAATAAGAACCCTAAGCCACCTCTTTAATGAAAATGAGCTTCTTGCAAATTTTTCAAACCATTCTACTCAAAAAAATTGATTGGTTTTTCTTTCGTTGAAAAAAGTAACATTTAATCAAGAAAATCATTCCCATACAAAAAAAAAAATCAAAAATTCTTGATTTGTGCTCTGAATTTCAAGCGGTTTAGTAGAGGTTTGAGGTTGGATCAGTGTGTACGAAAAAAAAATTATTTTTATTTAAAAGCAAAGGCGCAAACTTTCTTTCGGCGGATTTAGACTTAATTCTAAATCTGTTCCCAAAATTACGTCTTAAGTAACAATCATTCATATCATATGCGCGAAAATTTTTTTCAGAAATTTACTTAAAATCGTAATAGTCAACGACGTATACTGCCGCTGGCAAAATTTTGAAATGTAGGCTAGCTTTTTCATGTTTTTCAAAAAATATTTAAGAAAATGTGGGTTCGGTCAGCTATAAAGTGCATGGGCAAAAGCATGGGCAGTGTGATGTCTCAATCCCCAACGGAATTTTTTTCTAGAGTGAAGTAGTGGAAAAAAATTGTTCTAAGAAAACTTTTCAGTAATTTTAGCAATCTTAAGATATAAGAAACTTATTTTTTTATCTCAGTTTATCTTCATTAAAAATTATCTCTTTTGTTTTTTCAGTAAAAATACCAACTTTACTAACCGATTTATCCAAATACTGAATAAATACTGACCATTGCGAAAATATTGACGTTTACTGGCATACTGACCTAGCTTCCATCCCTACAATTATCTGTAGGTAATTTGATTTGATATGGCATTTTAGGGATTCAAAAACTGCCTGTCCAATGGGAGAAAGCACCATGGTATATCAGAGAACGGACAATAGCCAGACACCCAGAGTACATGAATCCGGTCAACGGTCCCGAAGCGTTGAAACAGCCTAGAATCAATGTACACAAAGCCTTAGATTTTATCTTAGGTAAGTTGTTTAACCTCGTGCAATACAGCAAAGAACCTCAGTTAAAACACAAACTAATACATTGTGATTTGTCAATTCTTTATCACTGCCACTTGAGCACCCGGAATAAATTTTATCCTTCCTCAGGAATGAACGCCCATAACTGCAAATACTACAAACCAGAAGACCTAACGCTTCACGGCGGAGTCTCGGCAGGATCCGAGGAATATTTCGAGAACGAAGCCAAGATGGCCCTGAGGCTGGCAAACTTTATCAGCGCCTTTTTGCAAGTATCTGACCCAAAAGAAGTGTATTCTGGAAAAAGAGTTGCGGATAAGCCGTTGACCGAAGATCAAATGATAGGCGAAACTTTAGCGATTGTTCTAGGAAATAGCAGGATTTGGTCGGCAGGTAGGTAATTTAGTTGACGAAAATTCTAGTCAAGCTGTTTTGCTATCTTATGGTAAAGCCATTATTACCCTTCAAATAATTTAGTTATATACCTGTTAAATGATTTTTAGATGTGCCTAATTACACTTATGGAAGGACACGTTTTTTGGTAAACTTAAAGACTGTAAAGAACTTTGATTGAAAGAAATTAATAACTCCTTATGTGTGAGACACACTGTATGCTTTGAAAAATAATTTTTGCTGTTTTTTTGTATCAAAATGGCAATATTAAAATCATATGCACGACACCACTCAAGATGACAGACAGATGACATAACAGAAATTTTTATTAAACAATTGCCTTAAATTATTTTCATCTTTCTCTTAAATACTTTTTTATAGCCTGCTGTCTCTCTTCAACACCTTAAATATTTTTGTATGTCACTAAAATATCTCTCCATCTACCTCTAAAATTCTGCCCCCTCTCTCTAAATATTTTGGTCTTTTTTTGTTTTTAATTTTTAGTGGAAATAAAAAACATTTCTTGAGAACGAGGTCAATATGAGGAAAAGAGGAAAAGAGGGGAAGGGGGCGGGTAAATTCTAACTGCAAGCTGTATTTTTAAGATCTGCTTAAAAAAATATTTTCAATGATGAGCGACATGCCAGGGTTAAAATGTTTCATTTTCAAAATTGAAGTTGAATTCTGACAGTTTTGATAGCCCATATCTCAGAAAATATAAAAAGTAGGTCTATAGTGTAGGGTATTTTTTAAAATCATATGTCATTAGGGGGGACTGAGAGGGGGAGGGGTAAAAGCAAATATATTTACCACCAGTCTTATATTGGCTTGTACAGCATTATCATCATTATTATCATAATTTTTTTTGTAAAAAAATCTATCCTTTAAATATTTTTGTAACGTATTATGAAAAACTGACAGTTTTTTAAAAATATCGCCCGCCCCTTAGCACTTGGAAAGCTGTATTTCTAGTATGTTGTTAACATATCTGCAACATTTAATGCAAGATGGCGGCCGTAATTTTTGACAGATGACCAGTGTACCCCAATTTTTAAATTAAGACATTTATGGTTAGCCTTTAACGATCATGGCTAAACGGATTAGGAAGTTAGATCAATGATAATGAGAGAATATATTTTCAAATATGGCGGACCTATTTTTGAAATTACCAGGGCGCCATTTTGGATTTTCATATTAGGCCCCAATGTGTACCAACATACCAAATTTTAGCGAGTTACGCCCACAAACAACGATAATAAAAAAATATTTTTTCAATATGACGGACCTCGGATCCAGGGGATTTTAGGGGACTTTCGGTATGATGTTTATAAAGGTATTCTAAAGCTCTATGCCAAAAATCAAAGATGTGTTATTTTTTTCCACTTTTTTGCTAGATTCACTGGAGTATTAGCAGAGTTTAAAATACAAGCGTTTTTATTTATGTGTCATATAGAAATATTTTTTGCTAAGGACTGATATTCGATTCTTTTAACTTAAAAGCAAATTTTGGAACACATCTTTAGTCATCATACATTTTAGGAACTTACTGGGAACGCAACAAGTTCACCAACCGAACCTTATTCGCCCCCTATGCCTACAAGAAAACCCTAAACGGTAGAAAATTTAACGTGGAAGATCTGGCCAGATTAAACAAATCAGACGAGGTGTACCTGAACAAGCCGTGGTTTAGATCGTTAAAAAATCGATGGGCGTCGAACTTTGACAGCCTGGAGAAATTCTGGCTTAAAATCAGAGTGAGATATAATGAAACCGGACAGACTACAAGCAAATACGAACATTTCCCGACTTATTACCATGGAGCGAGATTGGACCACGGGTATTGGAGCGCGCCGTACTTTGACTGTTATGGAAAAGTGCCCATGTGGAAGATAAAGTATGTCGCGCCATTTTTCGGATTTGACAGCCTCAAGGCCAAGCTTGAATTTAAGTAAGTATAAGACTAAAAATCCAAACCTTTTTTTATTTAATTTTTTAACTTAACAGCATATGGGTATTTCTACACAAATAGATAAAAAAGAGAAATAATTTTTGGGATAGATATTTTTTGATATAATAGTTTAAAATACAGATCAGTAGTTTAAATAGCTAGTTTTTAAAATATGCCTTTGGTTTGGCCAATAGTTCCATGTAAATATTTTTTATACTTTGTGCAAAACAAAAGCGTCATGTGACATCTTAAATTTAAAATATCTTTCTAGTTGCATTTTCCATAAATTAAATGTTCCCATGATTTTTTTCAGTATACAAAGCAGTAAGATAACTAACTAACTGACTAAATTATATTTTCATATATTTAAGAAAAAATCAGAGGACTGATAAATTGTCTGTCTCTACTGACTTTAAAAGCATAGTTTCTTAAACGTACTTAACGCTATTATTGTAAACTACTCCTTGTTTGCTATGGACAAAAAAGCTTCATTTGTTTGCCATGTTTTATTGCATTTTCTTTCAAACACTGAACGCCCATAGAGTGATAACAAAGTAGGGAGACATAATTATTGTTGATTTTTTTTCGTAAAATAATTTTTTTTTGCGTTACCTTATAAAGTGTAAAAATAAAACACGCTTTTGGTTGTAAACAGCTGTATATTTCTTTTTAATTAAAAACTTTCGCCTTATTTTAGTTAAAAGTTAAATTTTTTGGAGTTAAAAATGTATTTAAAAGGCACAAGAAGTCTCTCACGAAGTGTACACATTTCTGTAGAACTACCCATATATTAAATATTAACAAAAATAAAACTTTATAATCTTCCCTTATATTAAATTAAAATATATAATTACGGAAACGTTTTATTAAAGCTGCATTTAAGCTAGAAAAATGTATGTCCAAAGATATCCATTATAAATTAAATGCAACTCTTTGAATTTCGTTTGTGTATAAGGGGAGGGGAAGGGACGAAAATATTGGAGACCAACCGGGAGCTAAAAAAGTTGTTCCAAATCAGGCCAATTGGACAAAAATTATAATAATATTATGCCGGCAAATGTGTTTGCCAATATTACAGAATTCATTAATCTATTTTTTAGGGGAGTGGTTTCAGTGACGATGGATATGAAAAAAATGGACATTAACCAATGCCCAGACAAATACTACGCCCCAAATGCGTTTAAAGATACACACAAATGTGACCAAAAAACTTCTTATGTAAGTAATCTATTTAAGTACTTTATGGGTTGCTTGCTGCTAAATAAATATCACGTTTTAAACAAGCACGGACGGGCCTTTCAAGGCTTTCCATACAGAAACACAAACAAGTTCCAACCCAATCTTCCGCCACTTTTTTTTTCACTTACTCCAAGAACCCCCTGAGTAAACAGTTCCTCTACAAGTTCTTTACATGAAATAACAACTAAAAAAACACTTTAAATAACAAAAAAATGGAGACAATAATATTTATAGTACGTATTTTTAAATTTACTGATTTCTTAAAGTTAAAGGTTGAAATTCTTAAATTATTGCTGATAGCTTTAGGTAAAACTTTAATTTTATCGCCGAAAAATTCAGTAAGTCATTATTACAATCAGAAAAGGTAGCGTGTAAGTAAGCAATTTTGTAGGGTACTTGATCTCCTAAAAACCTTATCCAGGACTCTATCTGGGTTGGGTTGAGTTTGACATTTTTGCCTTAATTAATGATGATTTTTAGTATAAAAAAATGGTCACCTTAATTACGGAGATATTTGAGTTTAGAACTCGAGCAGTAGTGGTAATAAAGTAGTAAAAATTAAATGCTGCGTTTCAATTAAAAAAAATTGTATTTTTTGCTTATTTTTAAAAATTGATGTGGTGCACTGCTAACTTTAGGTCGTACATTGAGTTCTCGTGAAAGAAGATGTTGGTGGTGTTTCTGATATTGGAATAAATTAGTGCTATTTAGGTGCTAATTAAATACCAAGTAACCTAATTTTGTGCTCTTAAAGTTTCCTAGATATGCAGTCACCAAGTTAATTTTAAAAAAATATGCAAAAAAACGTAAAAAAGATAGAATATTTTTATTGAAATGGCAGCATTTAATTAGGACCATTCAGATCACCCTATCACTTTTCTGCACTGCTATCTTTAACTGTTGCTAGCAGTGCAGGCCATATCTCGGAAACTACAAGAGCACAAAATTTGGCTACTTGGCATTTAATCAGCACCTAAATAGAACTAATATATTACAATATTAAAAACACCACCAACATCTTCTTTAATGAAAACTCAAATATGTGTAGGACCTAAAGTTAGCAGTGCACAAAGTTAATTTTAAAAAATATGCAGAAAGTCAAATTAATCAGCATTTAATTTTCTGGACCATCTAGACCGCTCTAAAACTTTTCGGGACCATTCTAGCATGGTGCACTGTTATCTTTAGCGGGTAGCTAGCAGTGTAGGTCATATCTCGGAAACTACAAGAGCACAAAATTTATTGACTTGGCATTTAATTAGCACTAATTTTTTCAATCGTAAAATCTTTACACTGCTGACTTTGTACTGCTAACTTTAGGTGCGTTTCAGACGATTGTGCCGACTGAACAAACATCTGAAGCAAATGAGAACTTAGCAATAATTAGTATAATTTCGAGTCATCAATGGCATTTAATATAATCAAAGACCATTATTTCTTTTTTAGTGCGTCCCCATATTGGGCAGAGGCTTTGAAACTGGGGGCTACAAGTGCGAATGCAAACAAGGTTTTGAATATCCGTTTGAGGACCCAATAACCTATTATGATGGTCAACTGGTAGAGGCCGAATTTAGCAATTTAGTGGACAACAATGAAACTAGATTTGACATGTTCAAATGTCGACTGGCAGGAGCAAGTAGCATTCAAGCCAGTTTATTAACCGTACTAATGTTATTGCTTATTGCAGTTGGTGTTCAACACAGATAAGAATAAGCCATATTATCATACTAAACGAAAAGAAAGTATGTAAAAGTAGGTGATTGCTTTAACAAAGTGTGCCTCTAAGGAAAAGTTTCACTATTGGTCGTAGGAAGTTCAAACAAAAAGCATTCAATGAAATAGAAATTTTTCTCCTTTTAGCCCAACAATTGTCAAATATGACGTTTATAGCTTGCAGAGTAGGCCCAATCGGTCCTTAGTTTAAGAATTCTGGTAAAAAATGCTTTCTAACAATGCCACTTACTAACAGGTTTAATTCATCCGTTCGTAGATAGAGAATACCTCTCGGAATACCCCTACGATCTGTTGAAGTTAATTTTGACAATATGAATTAATAATTTTGCAGGATTCAAATCCTGTCCAGCTATTCTTAAAATCAGGGAGAAAACTATTAAATCTCTAAAACGCACAGACCCTGTTTCAACCCCGCCAATCTCTCGAAAATGACACTAATAAGATGACTTGGACGAAATTTGTTTGTACTGGTCTTTAGTGAAAGAAATATAAAACACCAATACTGTCATTTGTGAGAGAAATCAGTGACATCGACCAATAAGAAACGCGCAGTTAATTGTGGGGAATTATTTTCTTTTCCATGATCTCAATAACAGCTACACTGATGGCAGGAGAAAAGTACCTGCCCACCAGTAAAAAGCATTTTGACAACTATAATTGATTTTGACAGACAAACGTCGATACGACCGGTACTTCTTTCTCGCCACCAGGGTGTTAATGGGGCATTCATTCATCATTAATCAACATTACGTGCAAATATCTCACAAACGGATGAATTAAAACCCTTATGTCCATATCCACTAACGTGAAAATTGTCCGATTAAGCCTTAATCATGATTAACACTAATCGGAGTTTGAAATGAGTCTTGACAAACAAAGTGTCAATATAAAACAACACTGAGTTTGAAAGTTTGAGACAATGATGTGTTTGAAATTAATGAGTTTCGGACTTCCATTGCCTATATTTTATTTACACACGACGTTTCGATCAGTACAAATAGTGGTCTTTTTGTTCCGCCTATGTATGATTCACCACACTCACAAGGAACTTGGTAAATGCATTCCTTATTTTGTTCCGCGTTTTTGTTTTACTAAGAAGGCTTCGAATTATATTATTAGATTTAAAAGCTGTTTTAATATTAAAGTTGTTAAAAAATATTAAATATTAAAAAATGTTCTCTGATACTCCTTTAATGTATTGAATTGTAAGGAATGCTGTGTAAGTGGGTTTACAATAGACTATTGTTCTGATGTCGCTTTTTACTCGTTTGACAAGGACATCAAGAAAGGGAATTTGACAATTTTGTTCCAACTCCATTAAATTCACAATGCACAGAGCCGTTCAAATTTGTAACAATTCTCATGACTTGGAAATCGAAATAAGAAACATTAAGAAGGATCTGCAGCAGAATGGTTACAGCCTTAAATTTATAACAGATACTATTTCTAAATTTCAGCAAACAGGACAGAGATTACAAGACCAAAACCAGGCGAATGCATTCCTTACAATTCCATACATTAAAGGAGTATCAGAGAAAATTTGAAGAGTAGCGAACAACTTTAATATTAAAACAGCTAACAATATAATTCGACCCTTATTAGTAAAACAAAACCGGAGAACAAACAAAATAAGGAATGCATTTTTTCAAGTTCCTTGTGAGTGTGGTCAATCACGACGACGAATACCCAAAGAGGTGAAACAACGAAATCAGGAATCGCCGAACATGCATCGTCAAAACAACACCGAAGGAAGTGGACAGGAGCAAAGATTTTGCACAAGGAGGCACATTGGAAGAAAGGAAAATTCCTTGAAGCTGCCTTTATTGGGCAAAATCAGGATATTTTCAGTAAACCAAGTGTTGAAATGCAAATATTTGGAAGCCCCTCCTTAGGCGGAGCCAACTTCTTAAACTTCACGGTTGACTGATTTCCCGTAATATATAAGTACGTAGACTTAGGAATAGATTGTAGTTTGCACCTGAAGACGATCAGAGATTGTCCTGATCGAAACGTCGTGTATAATAAAATATAGACAATGGAAGTAAGAAGTTAATATAAAACATCACATTCTAAACACTGATTAGTATCTAATCATGATTAAAGCCTAATTGGGGAATTTTTGCATTGGTCAATACAAGCATTAGTCAGTGGTAGTGTTGGAATAATTATTGAGAAAAAAAATATGTCGTCGTATTTGACAATTAGTTGGCTAAAAGTGGAAAAACGTGTCTTACATCGAATGCTTTTTGTTTGAACTTCCTACGACCAATAGTAAAAAACTTTTTCACAGAGAAGGTTGATAATGGAGGACCCTGTACAATAATCTAATATGAACAAAACCCCTTTTTGTACATAAAGATGTGCTTAATTTTATAAGTGAAGTAGGTATAACAAAATATTTGTAAGATATTATTAATATTTTTTTTATTATCGAACATAAGTATGCATGACTGAGAGACTAAGTATAAGTTGTTAAAAAAAGGTACATATGCAATATCTCAAAGAGAACCGTCCAAAAAATGCTGTAGGTTGTACTTTAAAAAATAGTTTTAAAAATAACGTTTAGTCATTGAAAACATATTATAAGCAAAACTTTGTGTTGATGTCAATTCTTCCTTAAAACAAAATACTTACCCTTTAAGTTAAGTTGGTACATATCTTTACAAAAATCAATATTTATCCAGTTTTAGTTTCAAATCATGATTTAAAAGAAACACAAATTTTTTACTTTTTCAACATTTACGAGTTGAGTGTAAGAATAAGGTACCAATGTAAATTTTAAAGTTACAAAGTTTAAATGTAAAGTCTAGGTATATATGACTATATTTTTCCGTCCATGAAAGTGACAACATAATTTTTATGTTTTTAGATCATAAGAACCTTTTTGATACATGATTTTAATTTTCCAATGTTGTTGTATTGTCATAGTGTTTTAAAACAGTTAAAATATAAGTATCCAATTTTTATAAAATTATGAGTTTTAATTTTTAAAAAAATATAAATGGGGTGGTTTCACAGTTGGTAGCAGTAATGCAAAATGGTTAAAACTGGTTCTTACTCAATGCCTAAGGTATTATCTTCTTTTGTCTTATTAAAATTGGATTTAAAGCAAGAAAGGTTATGGATTATTAACTGAAGAATAAATCAGTAGAGTATCAGAATCATGTTATATTTGTGGAATTACCGCAACAAATAATAATGAGCGGTATTTCCTTTTTTTATTTTATTTATGTATTTATTATAAATGTATCTGAACATTTGACATTTTAAGTAATTTGTCAAGTAGCCAAATGCTTGGCCAAATGTTTTCCATTATGCAATGCAGAACATGAAAGAGTTCAAAATATTTTTTTAAGTAGGAAGGAGCTTATTCCTAAAATTTTCATATACTATATATATAATATAAAAAAAGGAAGAAATCTATAAGTATCAAGTCTTAAAATTACTTAAATTCAAACACCCCCTCAAAATTCTCTCTCTCAGTGAATATAATAGCAGGCATCTTTCGAAATCATTAAATAGATCTGTATTTGTTATCCAATTAATTAATAGTAGTTTACATAACAAGCATGTTATGGTCATGAAACGCGAAGATGAAGTTTGAGCGTGTAATGACCATAACATGCGAGTTAGTGTACTCGAAAACGTTGCCATAAATATCAGAAATTATTAAAAATATCAAACGCAAACACTTTTAAGTCAATAACCTTCATAACCTGAAGTTTTCATGACGTTCTATCTAAAACGTCAAAACAAATAAGGTTATTAAAGTACTTTTCATATATCTTTTTAAAAACAAGGTTTTTTTTCTTAAAAATGCGTAATATGTCAATTTAACGGGACTTATTTTTGGTTAGGTGCTAAAATTATATTGGATTTATTTACATTTCATAAATATTTATTGTCTTAAAAATATAGAAAAATAATTTACATTTTTGCCTCAATTAGTGCTCTTATAAAATAAAGTTTTATCGCTTGTCACGCCATCTTGTGGTTTACGTCTAAGCTTTATTATTATCCTAGGACCGTACATGAACCATTAAAATCGGGTTAAGATGGTCGTAAAATTAGTATTATTCGTTGGTCGGGATGTATTATACAATATTTATTTCATAACCTAGTAAAAAACACCCAATTTTCTGTTTACGCTAAAAAATGTAGTTTTATGTGGTTCTACAAAAACGGCTCCGGGGATGTTTTTCGATTCATTACATATGGTATCTGGAGAACTCAAAGGGCAATTTTCCGTTGAAAAAATTGGGGCATTCCACTTTTCAGAATTTGACCGTGCCCTCAATCAATTTACTTCATTGATGTTAGGCTGTTTTTTTTTTAAATTGAATTACTGAGCTGGAAGCGGAGTATAATGACAATTAAACATATAATATAATATAGATTTAATACCTTGCACTTTATTTAACTTTTTTAAACTTCAAGAATTTGCGCCTTAGCTCAGGAAATGTCAAAGTGACGCACTTTGGTATATATGCCAATTATTTGACAATAAAATTATTAGTTATAAATTTTCTATAACTAAATGACTGCTTCGGAAAATCCCGGCAAAGTTTAGACTTACAACCAAGTAGACCTTGATATTTCGTTGATTAAACTTGACAGTTCTTGTTAGCTACGAATTTTTTAACAATTGCTCTTAATATTCTGCTGAGTTTAAACGCAAATTTTTGGAAAGTGAGATTGAGAAAGACAATTGTTGATAATGGTTCTTCTAACTAAAGATAAGTAGATTATTTTTAGGTGAAATTTTATCTCAAAAACCATAGAGCGCATTTTTAAATCCTGAAAAAATCGAATATGTACCAAAAATATCGAGAAAAAAGTTTTTTTGGAGTTCCTGTTGATCAACAAAAAAAGTTAAACAAAGTTAAACCGTGTACTTATATTATGATTTCGGTCATGATATCTGCTTACTGGATCATTTAAATTTTTTTGCGTCTAGCTGCGTCTGCGCTCTAGATTTTTTCTCTTTTAATGCTCTAGGTACACATATCCCATATAGTGCATGGAGTTAGCGACAAACCTCACCAGAATATTTTACTGCTGGAATTATGTCGGAGATTTTGCACGGTACTTGGGCACATATTAGGCAATAAATATCTGAACAAACGATAGGCATGTGACACGTCGATTTAGGGGTTTTCGGTCGTCTGAATTTAAATCTGTGAATATTTTTTTCTCTGGGGGCACTGAGGAATTGAGGAAAATAATCAAATTACAAACATGGGTATGTGATACATCAATTCTGGGGTATTTTGGTCTCCTGAAGTAAAATCTGAGGTTGACAAAAATTTTGGGGACAATTTGGAGAAGTCGACTGTAATACTTGATTTGATTTTGTGTAGATTCACCAAATAAACTTGAATGAAAATTTCTTCAGATTTTGATGATACTATTCATTTTCATTAAGAATCTGATAAATACCACTTTAAGAACTTTCACCTTTTTGGAATACGAGTTGAAATAATGTACTATATCCAGTATATGATTTATTTGTCCTGTGATTGTCCTCTAATATATTATCGTTGTATAATTAACACATTACATTTAATATTCTTGTGGGTCCTCAAAACTCCGGAGAAGCTGGACAAAATAGCCAGTTTTAATGTCAAGCACTCTTTTTTTAGATGGGTATCGATTTGGAAATGAAGAGCTTTTTGAGGTTTGGGTCTCAGAGAAATGTCATAAAACACGCACAACTGCTTTGCTTAAGTTTGCTATGGATCAAATCAACACATTTGAAAAAACTGAAACATACTACGTAACGTTCAAACATTTGGAACCAAAAACAATCCAACTTGGATTGTTTTTGATTGGTGCTTACAAAAGCCTCGACAAGGGAGGGGGATGTGGAAGAGGGTCGGACTGTGAGATAGGGGAAGGTGCGTTGGTCGGGTAGGTTCTTCCCTGAAAATCTAGTGATCTCCTCTCGAATCTGGTCCCCCTCCCGCTCAGATTTAGACCTTCCAACATCAGTGGTACTCGGGTATTTGTACATCCATCACAAATACTTTGTGTTAGTAGATAAATAATCATTTTGTTTTATTTGTTTTAAATTACGGCATTAACGTAGGTGATTCACACATTTTTGATAATTTGGGGGGGGGGGTGTAAATCGGAGGACGGGGGCGCACAGCATAATTTTATGTTATTATAGTCAAAAAAGATAGTTTTTGCTAAATGTAATAGTTTTAATAAGTAATGGGTCTATTGAACGCAAAAAACTATTTTTGGCCAAAACAAGGTCCACTTATACCATAGTGTGACGTTCAAAATGGGTCATGGGATGTCCATACTATTTGGAGCCAAATAAACATCAGAATTGACTGAACTTTGAACGAAATGCACATTTTATAAAAACCAAGATACGGCTCGGAACACTTTTTTGATTTTTTGCGGAAAAAGGTAACATTTCTTTCTAAAGCCACCAATTCGAAATATTCAAACATTTGAAAAAGTGGTCCAACCCGTGTCTTAGTTTTTACAAAATGTACCTTCCATTCAAAGTTCAGGCAATCCTGAAATTTATTTCGACTCCAAAAAGTATGAATAATCACTTATTTTAAATTGAACACCCTGTATATTTACTACACATATTGCCCTCATGACAAATTATTTTTTATTTCGCACGAGAACCGCTAAAGATAAACCCTACAATACATATGGTATATTTTTGAAATCAGGAAGAAAAGATCTATCGAAGTTTTTAAAATATACAGGGTGTTCGTTAAAATCAGAAAGTTGATGTCTAAATTTAACATATGTTTGTTTAAGACTATTTTATGTAAAAAGCATAATAACAGAGAAAAGAGGGGGTAACATTTATAATCGATAACCCTGTACAGACTAAATATTACCGTCAAAAATCTAAACAAATAAAATCGAGGCCCTTATTAAAGCAAAGTAATTCAAAGTGGAAGGTGTTAAATGATGATGAGGTAGGGTGTAACCATGCTGGTTACCCAGGGCAAAACATTGTTTAATTGTTTCTCTTTGGTAATCCAAGTGTTCCTTGTGGAACACCCTTCCTATTTTGAAATATTTTTTTATAACAAACAACGCCCGCAACCTTTATTCTGATTTCTGACAAACAGTCAAAACAATAGTATAGGGTGGGCCAAAAAATTTGTCACTTATTGAACGCGCTATTACTTTGGACCCAATCGGCCGATATTCGAAATTTTTGGCTGTTTTTATAGACAAAGAATGAAACTTTACTGACGCGACTCAAAATTTGACATTGTTAAAAATCCAAGATGGCGGAGAGCTTTAAAAACTGGATAAATTTCACCCCCTGCGAAAAGTTTGTGTGCGACCCTGGACTTGACTTTTGTCAATGAAGCAAAGCCCCATACTTTCTTCGTCTATCAAGGTATCACTTATCTAAATTACTTATACAAAGTTATACAAATTTTAAATCAGGAGTATTTAGACCAAAAATTGTATTGTCTGTAGGAAGGTGGACTGTTTAGGGCTAGCATAACTTGCGACTTAGTCGTCCGATTTTGTAAATTTTAAACTTGTTGAAAAGACAAGACATGATTTCTTGCTAATCTGGCTTAAAACTTGACATATCTCAAAAATTCAAGATGGCGGAGAGCTTTAGAAAATGGGTAAATTTCACCTCCCTGCGAAAAATTTGTGTGCGTCCCTGGACTTGATTTTTGTCAGTGAGGCAAAAGCCCCATACTTTCTTCGCCTACTGAGGTATCACCTATCTAAATTGGTCATAAGACAATTTTACAACAAGGAGTATTTAGACCAAAAATTGTAATATCTGTAAGAAGGTGCAGTGTTTAGATTTCTTTTTAGAATTTTTGGTCTATAAATACTCCTGATTTAAAATCTTTATAACTTCCTTATCTCATAACCAATTTAGATAATTAATACCTCGGTAGGCCAAGAAAGTATGGGGCTTTTGCCTCATATGTGGTAGGAGGATAAAACTTTATTGACACAAGACAGCACAGGTTTATTGCAGGCCTATTGCTACAAATTTAAGTGTGTATGAGTCATTGATGTCAAGCGCCTTGGAGAAGTTTTACACTGTACTCAGTCCACACCGACAGAGTTGATCATAAAATTTCTTCAACTGGATTAACTCCCAATGTGACAGGCAGGCCACAGATAATAAAAATAAACAACACTTTCTTTTCAAAGCCTATACAAATAGCTTGCACAGAGCTCCCACCTTGTTCCCCTCTTGTTTAATTTGTTTGTTTCTGATGATACCAATTATTTTAAATTTTGTTTATTACTTTTGTACTCAGATTATTTAAAGATTTTCTGTATTATTGATAGTGATCTTCCTGCTCGGAATTTAATAAGTTTCAAAGATGGTGAGGTCGTAACAAACTATCACTTAATGTCTTAATACTGAAAAAATTAAGAAGGTGGAGCTCATTCGTGATTTAGGCATATACTATGACACAAAATTAACGTTTGTGGAGCGAATACAAAGAAGCTCAAATAAAGCCCTTAAAATGTTGGGATTTATCAAATGCATGCTGCTAATTTCATAACTTAGTTGCGTTAAAAACTCTCTACATAACCCTAGTAAGACCACATCTCGAAAACGGCTGTGTGGTTTGGAGAAGATGAGAAAAGGTTTTTGTATTATACTGCTTTTAAGCTAAAAATGCCATGGTTTGAAATTGATTTTAAGGCATTGAGAGGCCAACTTAAGATTGAAAAACTAAAAGAAAGAAGAGTCAGGATCTTAATTTGTCCAAAACTGCTAACAAAATAAAATTTTCATGTGCCTCAATCCCTCAAACCTTCAAACTTAAAACTTATAGAACCAACTATGGAGAAAAGACATCTATTGATATCTTTAGTATGTCACAATGCAACCATGGAAAAAATTAAAAGTCATAAATTCATTTATTGTAGTTTTATTTCTTGCAGTTTTTTTTAAATTTTAATGTGTTTTTTTATTTTACTTAATGATATTCTAGGCATTACTGACAGATTTATAGGTACCGGTAGTTGTAATATTAGAATAGAATAGTATATTTATGAAACAAGTCAGTTTACAAAGTAGAACCTTAAAGGCTAATATTAGTATTTTATATCTACATACCTGGTGTAACAATGGATAGGTACGACAACTTAGCGCCTTTATTTTTAAGAATTCTGAAATTTTGGAATTTTACAGAACTGGTAAAAGCTCAAATCTATACATAATTTTGACAAGTTTGAAATTTTTTTTTACATTGTACATACAGTTTTTTTCTAATATGCTTCTATCGACAGCAGTAAAAACATCTACGAATATCTACGAAAGAATCTTTTAAATACTACATTTTTCTACTTCAAGACGAATTAAAACCCTTTGGTATACTTACTTATTCTAAAACGACATTTTCTTAGACATCATCAGTTTTTAATTTGAGTTACAACAAAAATTACTTAAGTTATAAAAGGTAAAATATGTAAACTTATTTAATAAGTAGACAACACGGAACTGTCAACAAGAAAGAAAGACAGTGACAATTTTTAATCCGTCAACCTAAAGGTCATGTCATCTCGAATTCTGACAAGAGAGAGTATCCTTTTTCTGGGTGACGATGACGGTGGCGTGCTGTCTACTTATTAAAAATTTAATTAGTTTAAATATTTTATCTTTCATTACTCAAGTAATTCCTATCATAAGTTAAATCAGAAAACTCTATTTCAGAAAAAGTTAGTGTACCAGAAGGTTTTCATTCATCTTGAAGTAGAAAAATGCAAATGAAAATTTTAGCTATTAATTTCTCCCGTATTTTAAAGATTTCTTTAAAGCCGTAGGTTTTGGTAGGCGTTTGCACTGCCGCAAAAAAAATATATTTTTTCAAACTTGCCAAAATGACATATGGATGAAAAAAACATATTTAAAATGCCTTCGTCTTCAAGGATAATGACACAAACAGGGCGTTTCATTTATAAATCAAAAGTTAACCTCGTTTTCATGGAAACTGTGAGAGTTTGACATATGTCAACAGAACGCAATTTTCTGCTTTTATCAGTTCTGTAAAATTACAAAATTTTCAGAATTCTATTCTTAAAAATAAAGACGCCGTACCTATCCCTTTGTTAAACCCGGTATATTAATGAATAACATATAAGATTTTTGGTGTTGAAATATATAGGTACCTAGGTACTACAGTATAAATTTAAAGCTGAGATATCTTGTTTAACAGGCGCTTTAAACAATTATAACTAATTGAGAATAAATCTATGTTGTCAGACAAATTATTTGCAGCTCTGGCCATTCTACTAAAGGGTGTATAGTCCCCATAGTTAGAGGTATGAAATTCTACTTGAAAAATATCATTTTTATGTAGCATTCTGGTAGTTCTTAATCCAAAGGACCATAGTAATTCAGTGAAATCAATTGCTCCATTAAGAATTATGTGCATAAGACAGATGTCAAAATTTTCTCTTCTTTTATGAAGAGAGTTAAGATTTAATAGTTTATGTAATTCTTTGGGATTGGGTCAATTTAAAAGCTATTACACATAGACATTTTTACTGCACTCTTTCCAATTCCAAGTCGTAGACCTGGTAGTACAGTAACCATACAGTACATGTATACTCTAGTGAAGATCTAATATTAATATTATTAGAGTATTTTAGTGTCCTGTACGTAAAACCCAGAAGTTTTAAGCCTTTTTTTGCTATGACATTTATGTGACGGAATCATCAAACCAAACCCCCAAGTCTTTGATGATAAATTCTCGTGCTAACTAACAGTTATTTAGTGCATAATTAAAGACACCACAGTGCAAAGTTGTTTAAATATTCTTGAAATTGAAAGCAGTCTTGACAAGATTTCATTTTTCACAAAATTATTTTAAAGACTAACTCTTTCTGTTTTATAGTTTATTTATCAGTATCTGTATTTTAGGGACTTTATGTATTGAGAAATTGATAAGAAATTCCATAAATAAAGAAACAAGCATTTCCTCACATTTCTCGGTTTTCCAATTCCTTGACTTTTCCTGGTTTTTCAATTCCAACAAACCCTGTTACAAATTTCTACAAATCATATGGCAGAGGGGTCTCCCACCTCCCACAATGTGTATAATTTTTGTTTTTGCAATGCGCATTATTATCTTGCAATGTTTCTTGCATTGCTTTGCATTATCTTTTCCATTGTACTTTGCATTTTTTGACATTTGTTTGAAATTCTACCCTAACTGCATCGTTATTGGTTGTTAATCTAACCGCTGCTTGACAGTTAACATAGCGAAACAGCGACCTCAGTTACTGTTAAAAGAAACAGTGACTTATAAGTCACCATCACCGGCATACTGGTGACCTAAAAATCACTGATACGCTCATCACTACATTTCGGTGTATTTTTTTGTGTGATTGCCAGTGTTTTACCTAACCTAATTGCTGACTTGACCTTTGGTGAGATACGAGGAGGCGCCAACTATTGGCAATACATGTACATTTTGGCCCGCAGTCGCGGAAATCGCTTGGCAATCCCGCAGTCCTTGTCGCAATACACAATCCCGCAGTCTTTTTAGAAATCCTGCAGTCTCTTAGCGAAATCCCAAAGTCATACAATAATTAGGGCCATCTCGCAGTCTTTTTTGTTGCGCATGCGTCGTGAAATGTTGAAAAGGTTTTGTTTTGACACTTGCCAGCGTTTTGTTTTAGTGGAGGTCTTTATTTTAAAGTTTTTTTGGCTTGTTGGATGAGGTATGGCAAAAAAATATTTTTTTAAAATAGGACACCCTGTATAGTTTGACATTTTTGAATTCTAAAAAAAATTATCTTTTTGGCAATACCACACACTAATACTCTATCTCTTATGGTCTCCAAGATAGTGGCATTTAAACTTGCATGGATGCCCTGTTTTACGGGGGATATTTGAATGAATATTGAAGTTTTCCATACAGATTTAGATAAAAATATCTTGATTATCATAAAAGATAGATCCTACTGTGTAGTATTGCTGAAGAGAGAATTGTTTGCAGATTTCAAAAACTGCAAAATATACAGTGTCCTATTTAAAAATTTGCTATAAATGGCTTGTGTGGTATCAAATAAATGATAATTGAGTGTATATAGTTATAATAAATTTAAAAATTAATTTCCAGTGGGGTGCAATGAGACGAGGAATTTTAAAAATTAATGTTTCTATAAAATATATGACATTCAATGAATGGTAATTGAGTCTAGAATAGAATTTATTTTTTAGCCAGTGAAGTACAATTAGGGGCAGGGGGGAAATTGTGAAAATAAACTTTTCTATAAAATATAGCTTAAATTTACTGTATCAAACAAATAGTAATTGAGCCTATTAAAATGCCACTGGTCAAAAACATATATAAATTTTGGGAATTTGAGTTTTTTGGTGGGTAGAAAATGTGTCCCAAAAATCATCAAAATCAGAGAAGGTCTGGTAAAATACCTTGATGGTTGATTTGATATGGAATGACCCTTTTACTGTAGCAAACAAATGGTAATTGAGCCTATTAAAATTCCAGTGGGATAAAATGAGGGGGGAGGGGCAATATTTAAATAAACTTTTTTATAAAATATGGGTGGTATTGTATCAAATGAATTGTAATTGAGTCATCTGGAGTTTTTAAAAAGCATAGTCAGTGGGGTACAATAAGAGGGGGGGGGACGATCGTCAATAACCTTTTTAATAAAATATGGCTTGTATTTTATAAAACGAATGGTAATTGAGTTTATTAAACAAAATAGCCAGTGGGGTATATTGAGGAGATTGTCAAACTAAACTTTTTTTTATAAAATATGGGTTGTATTGTATCAAAAACTTTAAAAAAATTAAATTTTTTTGATAAGCGGTTTTTGTTTTATTGATTTTTGAAAATAAAGAAATTGACCAATATGCCCTTGACAGGCACTTACAAAAATAGCAATATCTCAAAAACTATTGGTCCTATAGAAGCGAGTTATAGCTTATTTTGAAGGTTTTTTAAAGACCTTTTTAACGATGTGTATCACCATGTAATTTTTTTTTTTTATTTTTTTTTTTTTTTTTAATATTTTTTTTTTGAAAAATCTTGAAAACACCATTTTGAATTTTTTTCAAAAAAATACTATTTTTTTCAGTATTTTTTTAATATTTTTAGAAAATTTCAGGATGGAGAAGTTATTGGTTCTATTTTTAAAAAAATAATATAAAAAACCTTGCAGGAAAAAACCATACATTTTTTGATAAATACCTACCTATATATTTACTCTTTATATCTAAAAACTTGTCAATTGCTCCCAGTCTTGTAAATAAGATACATAAAAGGTTTTTCCAAACTTGTTTATTCCTGCAAAATTTTGAGTATTTCTTCAATTGTCCTCCCTCCACCCAAGATCTTTTCACCCACCATTTAAACATGTTAATTCCTGCAAAATGTTTAGCTCCTCCCATTACTTTTTATTGGCCCTTACCCCTATTTGTATCATTTCTGATTCAGACAGGAAAAGTTTTGACAATAATTAATTGCAAACCTGGGGTTTATGTGATAAATTGCAATTTTTTAATTTAAAACATTTATCGGAGTCGTGTGTTGTAAAATGGCACAAAATTAGACAAAACATTGGACACAATTTTTTGTGAGGTGTTGTGATCCATTAAGTGAGGAGAAACATTCCGGAAAGTTACGGAATGTCACAAATTCGATGACTTCCTTTAAAGGGGCTGGAGAATGACATGAATATTTGTGACAATTGTCGGTAAGTAATAGTAACGGTAATTATGCAGTATACGGTTTTCTGCCATTTTTGATTTTTTTTGAAAAATTCTTTATGGGGGCACCTTTTAGGGTCCCTAGGACCCCAAATCCGTCTGCGCTGGTTGTTTTTTTTTTTGTTTTTTTTTTTTAATTTTTTTTCACTAAAACAACCCAAACCAACACAGTCCAACCCAACCTAATCTAAACCAACCCAAAATTATCAAAAAAACACATTACAACCCCCCCCCTGGGCACCCTTTTTTCTCGTAAAAAAAAATCGGACGCAGGCGGATTTGGGGTCCTAGGGACCCTAGAAGGTGCCCCCAGAAAGAATTTTTCAAAAAAAATCAAAAATGGCAGAAAACTGTATACTGCATAATTACCATAATAACGAATACCTACCTACATTTTTACTTGTTTTTTTTTTTTGTTCGAAGAAGCAATGATTGACAATGTGACTTTTAAGAAGTGGATATCTGTAGATAGATGCAATATGGAGACATTAATTAAACCAGCAGAGAACTTCATTGAAGAATTTTCAAACGACTTGATTAAATTAAAATATCATTCTTTTTACACTCACATGCAAAAACAATACTACAATGAGGTAAAAGACAATTTGAAAAAGGGGGAAGCACTAATCACATGCGACTTGGCTGAAAATTATTCATTTATTTTGCAGGATGAAGTGCAGTCCTATCACTGGACAAATAGCCAGGCAACCCTACATCCTTTTGTAATATATTACAAAACTCATGAGAGAAAACTGGGTCATTTAAATTATATATTTATTTCAGACTGTTTGGTACACAACACTGTGAAATTTCATCTTATGCCTGAACTAAAGAGGCAAATTGATAATTTAGACAAAATTATCTATTTTTCAGACGGCTGTGCCGCACAGTATAAAAATAAAAAAAAATTTGTTAATATTGCGTACCATCTCGAGGAATTTAAAATTAAAGCAGAATGGAATTTTTTTGCCACCTCCCACGGGAAGAGTGCATGCGATGGACTGGGAGGCACCGTAAAAAGGTTGGCTGCTAAAGCAAGTCTGCAGAGACCATGTAATGAACAGATTATGACCCCCGAAGATCTTTTTAAATTTGCAACAGAAAACATTCCTGGTATAACATTTAAATATTGTTCATTAAATGACTACCAGCAACATGAAAAGTTTTTGGAAAAAAGATACCTGGAAGCACAATCGATACCTGGGACTCAAAAATTGCACTCGATTATCCCCCTCAGTAATGAAAAAATTATTACAAAACCATTTTCACTAAGTAAAGAAGAAAATATTCAATGTCTTTTTGCAACCTGTGGTTTGTCAAACACAGAAATTGAAAACATTGACTCCGGTTTTGTAACCATAAACTATGACTGTCTTTGGTGGATGATACATATTGGCAAAAATATAGAAAGCGGGGAATTAAAAGTTAGTTTTTTACATCCTCATGGTCCCTCTCCGTCTTTTTACTTTCCAAAGCCAAAAGCTGATATATTGGTCATAGATGAAAATTCTCTTTTAAGACGGGTCAACCCAAATACTGCCACTGGTAGGACATATACGCTAACTGCAGAAGAAATGACAGATTCCTCAAATATTTTACAAAAAAAATTAGCAACCTAAATATTTTTTATTGTAAATTTTCTATTATTCTTGCTTTTCATTTTTTTGTTATACCTATATTAGGTAAATTAGCCCTGTATTAAATATCTTATTATTTTTTTAAAGTATGACTCCATTATTTCTCCATCCTAAAATTTTCCAAAAATGTTAAAAAAACATTGAAAAAAAAAAGAAATAATTTTTTGAAAAAAATTAAAAAATGTGTTTTTGAGATTTAAAAAAAAAAAAAATTTAATTAAGAAAAAAAAAATTAAACAAACTATATTATGTCACACATCTTTAAAAAGGTCTTTAAAAACCCTTCAAAATGAGCTATTACTCGCTTCTATAGGATCAATAGTTTTTGAGATATTACTATTTTTGTAAGTGTCTGTCAAGGACATATTGGTCAATTTCTTGATTTTCAAAAATCAATAAAACAAAAACCGCTTATCCAAAAAATTAGATTTTTTGGATTTTTGAGTTGTTTGATAAGACGAATAAGTGTACCAAAAATCATCAAAATCGGAGATGGTCAAAACTATTGCCTGGTTGACTTGATATGGTTTGACCCTTAAAAAAAAATTAGCCAGTGGGGAATGATGAGGGGGGGGCAAGAAAATATGGCTTGTATGTTATCAAACCAATGGTAATGGACTCTAGAGTTAAAATAAATAAAAGATATTTTTTTTAGTCATTGGGGTGGTACAAATTGGATGGAGGGGCGTAATTGAGTGTAAAGTTTTTTAAAAAATAATTAGACAGTGGGGTACATTGAGGGGGGAATTGAGTCTACAATAGAATTTATTTTTTTAGCCAGTGGGTTACAATGAAGGAAGGGAGGAATTATGAAAATAAATTTTCCTACAAAATATTAATAAAAATTTTATGTAAATATGTATGTGTGAGATTAAGCGCCCATCAATTGGCAGAGTATTTTAAAGGATTTTAATAAAAATCTTTAGTTTAATAATGTGCAAAATTTGAGAAAAAATATTTGAATTTTTGACAGTTTGATATTTTGTCGATTTTTTAAATCATTTTTTTCGCTTAATTTTTAAGCAAGAAAACTTAAGATTTTTTCAATATTACCACTTTCCACTATTTCTCTTAAAATTAGAGTAAAAAAAGGACAGGATTTTTTTTACACCTGTTACTAGAATCATGTTTTTAGCTCGGTTTTTGACGAAACTATAAAAAAAATATATTTTGATTTTAATACCACATCCGCAGTCCCGTGGCAATCGCAGAAACCTTCTGCAGTCACCTTGCAGTCTCTGAAATCGCTTGCAGTCACTTGGCCGGCTCTAGAAATTCTGCAGTCACAAAAAATCCTGCAGTCATTAAGAAATCATAGCGACTGTGGCATTACATGTACAATTTTAGGGTAGTTGGCACTCTCTCGGTGAGATAGCAGTGATTTCAGAATAAGCTGGAATTATTTATAAACTTCAATTCGCAGTTCACGCATCTCTCTCTCTTTCTCTCTTACTTACAGGGAGAAAAAAACATGTGAGAACTGAATGATGGTTTCGCGATGGTTTATAATTTCAGCCTTGATTTTAGCTTAAATAAAACTATGAGTTTTATCCACTATCCATTCTAAACACTGATTGGTAATCATGATTAGAGCTTCTAGGGCTTAAGTTCAACTTATGTGCACCTTATCTCATTGATGCAACAACAGACAGTTACGTAATGTAAAAACCTCTAAAATTTTATCGAGCACATTTATGTGGCCAATTGATTCAGTTAAATTTAAACTGTTTATCAAATTTGTTTGATTTCCAAATCTGTCAATGATAACGTAGGTACTACAATAACATTAGGTATGTTAAATTTGTTTAATATTTTGTATATATATAGTTCTTGGTATCATAAAAAAATGTAAGAAGTGACATTTTTACTATTAATATGTGTGTTATTGACTCCTGCTGTCTTTTAACTATTTAGTCAACAAAGTTGACCATCATCCTGGATTTCAATATGGTTCAATCTGTTTAATGGCGTCCAATTTTACCGGTATTTGATGCTAATAGCTGAAATGCTTTTTGATTCATTATACTGCTACATTGAAATTCAAGAAGGTAAATATGCAGTATAAGGTTTTTTGCCATTTTTTATTTTTTATGAAAAATTCTTTATGGGAGCACCTACTAGGGTCCCTAGGACCCCAAATCTGCTTGGGCCTGTTGTTTTTTTTATTTTTTTTTTTTCACTTTAAAAAAACCCAATCCAACCCAACCCAAAACAATCAAAAAAACACATGACAACCCCCTCCGGGCACCCTTTCTTCACTTAAAAACAAAAAAAAATCAGGTGCAGGCGGATTTAGGGTCCCAGGGACCCTAGTAGGTGCCCCCATAAAGAATTTTTTATAAAAAATCAAAAATGGCAGAAAACCATATACTGCATAATTACCTTCAAGAATAGGTATCAGCAATTTCAATTATTTCGAAACAAAATTTAATGTATTAAAGAACTTATGTTGAAAAAAGTCTGGTCATGGGAGAGCCATTTCATTTTATTTAGTTGTTCCTAAATTTTGGATTTTTGCAAAATGCATTGCTTTGCTTTGTCTTGCATTAACTTGTTCCTAAATTTTGGATTTTTGCAAAGTGCATTACTTCGCGTTGTCCTGCATTATTCCCATTGTATACACAAAAAAAGAGTGAGACCACACAAAGCTTATAGGTTGCCACCAAAAAAAATATTATTAAAAAGAGGAGTTTTAATAAGTACCAAAATAAAGTTTAAGGCCACTTTTAAAAGATGCAATGCAAAAGTTGAGAAAAAAACTTACAAAAAACCACCATGATTTGTCAAACTCTGGACCTGTCCAAAACGTCAAAAATCTGCCGAATTTTTTCAAAATCTCCTTTTTTAAATGCTTCCAAATTTCTGCAAAAAAGACATGGGCAAAGTTAACATAATGTACTAGGTTAGAGAATTTTAAATGAGGCTTTACCTTGGGAAAATCTACGATAATTCAACGAATTTCATGGCAAAATTTTCACCTACAAAAATCAGAAAAGACAATCAACAACAATGAAAATCGCAAGGGTAGCCATGGAGAACCGGCAAAGTTGTTGCCAAACACTCAACTTAATTCTTTCCTTAACCTACGTTTACAGGCCGGTTCGGTCGCCAATTTTTCATAAAACTTACCAAATTTTTCGTAGAAAATTAGTCGGTTTCCTGATCCAAACAGTCGTATAGATAATATAAAAGCATCACTAAAATTAAATAAGCACTAACAAAAATAATACAGTAAATGATAGCTGCCCAGTATAAAAAACGGGGAATTCGCATTTTGTGAGGTTAGGTCGACATCTTCTTGGAATTTGGACCAATCAGAGAGCCCAAAGCAGCGATTCAACCAATAACACGCTTGAGTTTGGAATTTACCGCGTAGGAATCCCATAGACCCTGGAACAGGGACGTATTCTGTAGTTTCTTTTTGTATTTGCTTTGTGCTCTGTTATAAACAAGAAATAATGACCCATGCACAGTGGTTTAGCGTACATATAGTCCTAGGTCAAAAATCATATATTACATTAAATTTTAAGAAATTTAATATAAGTAGATTGTTACAAATAATGAACATTAAGTTCTTGTTTCTGCTAATTGAGAGGCTAATTTTGAGTACAAAAAAATGATTAGATTAGGAATAATGTTAAAAAAAAATATTTCTTTTTTTAAATCATTATATTTTAAAAAGTTGGACAAAGTAGGACAGGTTTCTTACAGGGATTAAAAGTAGAAAGACTAAGCTTTATGTTTCTGTATATATAAGAAAGGACTTGAGAGGACTTCCTTTCTAAAACTTTAGTACAGTTTAATTTTATTACATAAAAAACAATAAATCATACAAACGTTCTCTTTTTTAATGGATAAACGCAACACGTTACAATCCTAAAATTAACAAGCTGAAAAAGTCTTCTTTAATGAGTACACGAACGTGCCCAAAAAAATGGAGATTTAAACATTAACTAAACACAATCCCAAAATTTATTGTTTTTGTCACGTTTACTGGCCTACAAAATTAGTATTCCCTATGACTTAATTAAGAAGCTTTTTTAGGTGGTTTGGAATGTATAGGACAAAATAAAATAATAATTTATAAAAAATATCCTGATAAATTTTTTGAATTTTGTCATGCTTTTTTGAAGGGTGCGATGACAGATCTGCTGATTGAAATCGTTGCGTATGTTCGTGGGTCCGTAACGATAAGTACATTATTCCGTACGCAACGAGATTCTGTCATCACACCCGTCAAAGAAGCAGGCATCGTTCGAAACATGGCATGAGCAAGTCAAAAATGTAGCGTATTTTGACTTTGTTTCGAACGCGTTACGTATACCGATTTACTTTAAGTGTCTAATTAAAGTATATTTCAACGCATCCGTATCGGTATACGTAACGCGTTCGAAACAAAGTCAAAATACACTACATTTTTGACTTGCTCTTTGACGGGTGGGATGACAGAATCTCGTTGCGTACAGAAGGATGTACGTATCGTTAGGGACCCACGAACGTACGCAACGATTTCAATCAGTAGTCCTGTCATCGCACCCTTCAAAAAAGCGGGCATCGTTCGAAACATCGCATAAACAAATAAAAAATGTAGCGTATTTTGACTTTGTTTCGAACGCGTTACGTATACCGATACGGATGCGTTGAAATATTTACTTTAAGTAATCTTTTAGCTGTTTGAGACAAAACGTATTGATCGGGCGTGATTTGTCATCATTTTGTATCCTCATAAAACTTGTTTACTCAACGCTTTAATTAGACAGAGGTGATGATGAACTGTATTTTACATTCATACGAATTAAGTAAAAATATTATGATACTCAGGTGGTGGGTATTTTTTTACAGGAAGGTCCTAAAATTTTCAAAAAATAATAGCTCTATGAAGTCATTTCATCTCTTTTCTGATTAGTGCTATTGTGTTAAGGGCCACACCAATATACCAAAAGAATATATTGCACACCCCTAGGTGGGGGCTTTTCTTACAGGGAGGCCTCAAAAGTTGCAAAAAATAATTGCTTTATGAACCCATTTCATCTCTTTTCTGATTAGTGCTATTACGTTAAGGGCCACACCAAGTAACAAAAAAAAATACTGGACACCTCTGGGTGGGGGCGTTTTTTATAGAGAGGCCCCAAAAATATGATTTTATACAAGTTTTGACGCCTCCCTGTAAAAAACGCCCCCACCCAGAGGGGTCCAATATATTTTTTGCTATCTTGGTGTGGCCGTTAACATAATAGCACTAATCAGAAAAGAGATGAAATTAGTTCATATAGCAATTATTTTTTGCAAGTTTTGGGGCCTGCCTGTAAAAAACGCCCCCACCTACAGGTGTGCAATAACTTTTTTTATTATATTGGTGGGGCCCTTAACACAACAGCTCTAATCAGAAAAGAGAGAAATAAAATGACTTCATAGAGCTATTATTTTTTACAAGATTTAGGACCTACCTCGAGGCGTGCCATATTTTTTTTTTGTTATCACGGTGAGGACCTTAACATAATAGCACTAATTATAAAAGGGATGGAATGACTAACTTTTTGATGTTTCATAAATATTTGGAAAAATATTAACTACTCGTAAACGCCCCGCCATAGGCGGATACCGTTTGATTTCTTTTAAGTCCTTTGGTAAGTAGATTGTTTTAATATAAATTGCAGATGGGATGAAATGAGTTCATATAGCTATTATTTTTTGCAAGTTTTGGGGCCTCGTCGTAGAAAAAGCCCCCACCTAGACGTCTGAAAATATTTTTTTTGTTATCTTTGTTGTACGTGTCTTTGTCAAAACTATATAAACCTCAAATGGGATGAAATGATTAATTTTTTACTGCCACCACCTCTCTATCTATAGGGTGTTTTAAGCGATGCTTTTTTTTTTAAAGAATAAATAAATAAACAAAAACAAAATGCGGTTATAAAACCATATTAGAATTTATAGACCACCAATTTATCGTCCCCTTACCGTATTACCGTAAGTGAGATGCTAAAGAGTTTTTAAACCAAAAACACAATTACCGTAAAATTGATGTTCACAAAAAAATTAAAAACCTAACTAAAAAAAAAAACAAATAGTCAAAATATTGAAGCTTTTGTATTATCCAATGGATATGCCCAATGTATATGCCTTGGACAAAATTTCCTACAGATTTGGTTGTCCAATGGACTGCTGCATTGTCCAGAACTCTCTCCACTGGACTTAGGACAGAGTTGTGCTGTCTGGGTGAAAGTACCTATTTAAACGTATACATGCATATTATACTTATACCTAACGAGTTCAAAACAAAGCCAAAAGCAAAGATGTAGATTTCATACACTCGTTGCATACATCGGGATGGAAGTAACCGTGGCACGTAACGTTGTGACCGCAGCAACGCACGCATCTATTGCAGCTGCTGGATATTATCAAGAGTGACCAAAATGAGTTACCATAGAAATAGCAAGCCTTTTAAGGCTCTTTCTAAGCGAGTTATTAGTAGGTAAGTAACATCCCATTTTTAAAAGGGTCGACAGTCCCGTTTTTTGACATGTCCCCCAAAAATGTGGCATATATCTCCTGTTTATTTGCTGAGGTCCCGTTTTTGTCTCTTTTTTTAAACTAAAATCGGTTGATCTATTCAGTTTAGATTTCAGTTTATATAGAGATGATCTATTCTATTGATATATGCCATGTTCTTCTTAAACTTATTTATATTCTCTAATGTGTTTTCTGAGGGTCATATTGCGGTGGACTAAGAAACTAACCTATTCAAAAATGTAGTTTTCTTCAAGTATAAAACTATGGGTAATTCGAATATGAGTTAATTATTTATTCTTTAAGTTATTATACACGATCGTGTGCATCACTGCCCCTTTTTGACGGTTCCACAAAAATATCAGAATTTTCATAGAAAATTCAAAAATCACATTACCTATACATTTTTCTAAAAATTTTCGCGCCATTTATTTAAATGTAACTAGCAAACTATTGCTATTTATTTTTCTTATTTCTATAGTAAAAATTAAAATTATGAAACAATAAATGTAACAGTTTGTATATTTTCAAGTTTTGAATAAAAAATATACAACGTTTTTACAATATTTAAAATATCAGGAACATTTAAGAATTGGCTATATTATATATATTGAGCAAATATCTATATAGTCTAGGGGCCGTCCATAAATTTCGTAACACCCTTTTTGGAAATTTTTGACCCCCCTCCCCCGATGTAACACTTCTGTGGACCCCCACCGAAAATTACGTAGCACTTTGCCAACCCCCCACCCCTGAAAGACAAAAAAATAGTTGGCAACCAAAAAAAAAGGTTAGAAATTTCAAAATTTAACAAAAGTTTAAAGAAACCATCACTTTATGGACAAACCTCAAGTGTTATGTAACACTTCCATGAACCACCCCTCTCCTCCTCGTAACACTTTGTCACACTTTCAACAACCACCCCCTCCCCCCTCGAGTGTTACATACTTTATGGATGGGCCCCGTAAAACATGTAGTGGTCATTTAAGCAACAGCTTTAGTGAACAAGGAATTTTTGTACAAAGATTTAAATAGATTGGTGTAAAGAATTAATTTCAAAATAATTATTTCTACCTAAAATTTACTATAGGTAGCTGCCATAATGTATTTACAAAACATTTAACACCAAACTGCATGTGGTGAAATTTAAGACAAGGGAAGCACTTTGTGAGGTACAGCTTTTTTTAATAAAAAATATAGCACCCAGTCACACAACTCCACACGCCTAACATGTCAGTGTTGCTTTTGTTTAACCATTAATAATATTTTCATTTTTTATTTGAGTTTTGTGATATGATAGTGGAAGGAATGCTTCCCCTGCTTACATGGACTGCACCCCTGTGGTTTTACATATAGTCCACTCTAGTATCTCCAAAACCAAAAGGACAGAGAAGTAAATTTTCACATAATTAAATGGTTAATAAAAAAGTATCTTTTTGGATACTAATCATCGCACTTGTACATTAATTTGTGGAGCTAGGTGGCGATAATACTTTTTTTAAATGAGATGCACCGTATATTTTGGAAAATTTAAATAGATCTTTTCCTTCAGTTTCCAAAAACACCTAATATGTTACTTTTTTTTCAAACAGTTTTTAAATAAAATGGGAAAAACATTTCCATAAGACCAATGAGTTAAACAAGAAAACAGATATTTGTTGATTCTTTGTCTAACTGATTGCTCTAAGCTGTTCATACAACGCTCTTAGGTAAAGGTAAAATATTAGGTATTTTTGGAAACAGAATGAAAAGCTCTATTCAAATTTTAGAAAATATACAGGGTATCTCATTGAAAAAAGTATTGTCTCCACTCTAGCTCCGCCCCCTTAATGAATGGCGGCACAATTATCATCTAAAAAGATAATTTTTTGTAAACCATCTAATTATGTGAAATTGTACTTCTCTGTCTCTTTTGGTTGTGGAGATATTAGGTAGACTCAGATTTTTAGGATACCCTGTATATTTACGATACCTAAGTGAACTTAAAGAATCTCCAAAAAATTTCCTAAATACATCAGACCTGAGTATATTTACCATACCTAAGTGACCTTAAAGAATCTCTAAAAAATTTCCTAAATACATCAGACCTGAAAAATAGTTAATGTTTTGTAGTACTCTATCTTTAGCATTAAGCCTTTTCACTTGACCCGTAGTTGTGGTTAAGAAATCTTGACATTTGGACTAACTGAGCTCCTTCATTTGTAAAATGGCAAGCAAAGAGAAGCATATTTCTTGGCTGGACTTTCCATGCAAACCTCATGAACATTGCTGAATACAGGATTAAAGCTAAAAAGAATAATTCATAAAGTGCTACACTACTATAAGCTACCAATATTAAAAAAAATATATTTGAAGGATGAGAGCCGCAATGCCGTCCAAAATATTTTGCGTTTAAAAACAAAACAATTTAGTTCTAAACCAGCTGTCTCTCTGATCTTGCTATTTGCCATATTTTTGTAATATTTTGGAGGTAGTAAAGGATTTTCTTTTGGTAAAAATATTTGTTATTTTAAAAATCCTAGAGAGATTACTAGTTAAATTTAGTAAAGAACTTATGTAACTTAAACAATAATATTATTAGGTACCTATAGGATATTATTTTGCTTATTATTTGATCAAATAATCTTAGGGAGATTACTAGCTTAGAAACAAGTTAAAACATTTTTTGATGTCAAGGGCATATTACACATTGGAAGAGTTCTTTTTAAACTAGTCATAATTTTAAATGTGCTGTTTTAACTTCAAATTTTGTATCTTTTTTTGTGTGATTATTTTTAATGATTTACCTTACTCATTGTGATTTTAATTGTGTGCTTAGCTTAGTTCAAGATATTTATTATTAAATTTTTGTAAAAAAAACCATTGACTGAATACTTTTTATATGTTTTAATTGTGCATTTTTTTCTTTTTTAATTAGTCAGATATTTTAATTGTGCTGAGTTCCAACTTTTCTTTTTTTACCTTATTTTTTATTTTTTTTACATTGATTCTTTTTAACCCATGACCTAATACTTTTTAATTTTAAGTATTTGAATTTGTTTATATTTATTGTTACTTTTCCATTTAGATCCTGTTTATTTTTTTTATTAAGTTTAGCATGGCTTTGTCAATGTATACTTAAAACGTTATCAGACATTAAAGCTACTTTGAGATTAAGTTAACTTTAGAAATTATGGAACTATTTTGCTGTTATTATTTGATCATTATGTAATTTGATCAAATAATAAGCAAAATAATATCCAATTTCTAATAATGTTATTCTTCTTTTTGCAAATTAACTTAGTGTTTTCTGCTAATTTTTCAAAAAATTTCCTTTAAAGCTTTTGAAGCAAGGTTTGTGCACTGTGAACAGCATCATTTGTACCAGGGACATATATTTTATGTCCATTTAACGTTCCGGGACCTACTAGCTATGTACGATGTACAGGGTGATCATTTATAAAGTTTCCTTTGGGAAAAGTTTTGCGTTTGGAATTGGAAAGTTAATTTAAGAAGCAGTCAACAAGAGCAGAACATTTCTACCTTTTAAAGCACTGCTATCAAATTTGACATTTATATTTTCCGAAATATACAAAAATCATCGTTTTTTTTTTAAATAGAACATTGATATATATTGATTTACAATTTCGATAGCTTAAGACTAAACCCTTTTTAGAAATATATTCAACGCTGTTTTATCCATAATAATTTTAAAGATATTTAGCTTTTTATTATCAAACGAATTTTATTATTAGTTAGCTGCACTACAGAACTTTTATTAACATCAGTCATCACCATGCATTTTTTGATGTTGCCAATGGGTTTGAAGTTTATGTTTCCCTTCAAATTGACATATTACGACTTATTGTCAATGTGATTTCCCAAAATGGTGTTTTCAGATTATGAAAAGCGCGATATTTGAATGATATAAGAAACGGAAAAAATGCAGCACAGACAGAGCAACACTACCAAACAAGATACCCTAATCGGGTTTGTCCTTCTAAAGTAACCATAAGGAAAATTTTGAAACTATTTCACGACACATCTTCTGTTAAGAGAAGAAGAAGGAGAGTAAGGAGAAATGAAAATGCTGACTTCAATGTTCTCCTATACTTGGAGGATAATTGAAGGCAATCCTTTAGGCAGCTTTCCACAATTTTAAGGCAAGAGAATCTGGGAGGCCCATGTAGCTACAGAAAAATTCAATCAGTTTTAAAGGAACACAAGTTTAACCCTAACAAAAAGTTGAAAGCTTACTCCAGTGCCAAAGGTAGCTAGAGTTGAGTTTTCAACTTACATGTTAAACAGATTGGAACAATGATATTCTTTGGAGTGATGAATCAAAATTTTGCACTGATGGAGTTCCAAATCATCATAATCGAAGATATTGGACCCAAGAACCTCCTGATTATGGAGAAAGGTATTTAAATATGCTTCAAGAAGAATTACTCGATGCTCTACAAGACCTACAACTAAATAATTTGAACCAGATTGTGTTCCAACAAGATGGGACCGGCCACAAAATGTAGCACGTGTGCGCGAGTTTCTCACGGAATTTTTTCAAGAGTAGGTAGGATGGCCAACAGCCCAGATCTCACTCCTCCAGACATGTGGCTTTGGGCCTTTCTGAAGGATACAGTTTTTTCTTTGCCAGTTCCAAATTTGGAAGAGTTGAAGGACCAAATTAGGATCGAAGTAGGTAATATCAATGAGAACAATCCTGAATTTGTTATCAACTCTAATAGAGACTTATTTGAAGATATTAATTAATTATGTATCGAAAAACGTGGTGAATGTTTTGAAGAGTAAAAAGCTATTTTAAATTTAATGTAATTAATTATTTTGTTACAGTTAGATAGGTAGCATAAGATGTGATTTTTGCAAAAGTGATATTTATATAGTATATAAATTTAATAACTTACAAACTTGTTCAGAATTAATTTATAACCAAAAGTTATGCATTGGCAAAATTCAGTTAATTATGGTGAACATATACAGAACTTCTAAGAAACATGAGAGTAAACTAGAGTTTCGAACTTCCATTGTCTTTATTTTGTACTTTTTTCACAACATTTCGATTGCTAATGTATCTGCAATTGTCATCAGGTGAATACTAACAAAAACATAAAGACTATGTTACTGTGTCGGGGCGGTGGCTATTAACTTGGGGGCATCTATTGCAAAAACAGTTTATCATGCTGTAATTAAATCACATCTTTCCTATGGTTTACCTTTCTGGGGATGTTGTAGTCAATATCTCTTCAATTCCGTTTGCAAACCGCTCTATATACAGTACAAAATCTTAACTCTGCCATCACTCTTTATCTTAGAAACAGTTTAATTCACAAAAATATTTCTTTATTTCCATCTAATCAAAGGTATTACACCACACATCAGTCTAACACATTATCTTTTCCTACACCACATACTATGCTTGTCTATTATTTATAACAGCTTAAAGATCTACAACCACCTTCCTGCAACACTCAAATCTATTACAGATCTTTCAAAGTTTCGGAAAGCATTAAAAGAGATTTTACTCAAACAAGCCTTTTATTCCATAGAATTCTTCAATTTTCTTTTCCCTAAATCTTTAAATTCCCCAATTACATACATCCCTTTCTTCTTAATCTTGTTTAATCTTGCTTAATGATGATTATCCTAACATTGCAATAAATGCTCCCTGTTTTACAGCTATTGGTCGGCATATATAATATAATATCTATATTTTAGTGCTATTTTCCTAAAACCAAACACCTAAAACTATGTACCTGTTCAATAATAATTTAATGTACCTGAAATTTAATTTTATTTAATTTTAATATGTTTTTACTTATTGTGACCTAGATTATTTATTTTTATTTTTATTGTTACTATTTTTTTTTTTTTAAATAACTGTTTATTTTTACACTTACATATATATTTTAAAATGCTTTTAGCTTTTCACAAGTTTGATTTTGTTTTCAGATTTGTTGTTTGTTATTACTTTGTCTGTCCTCTTGTTATGATTGTTTTTTTATCTTTTTTCACATGACTTTAAAATTATTGACTATTAAATTTTAAATTGACTTTTAAAATACCTACCTATATTTAATATCTTAATATTTTGAAAGAATGTTGGAGATTAAAACCTTGGTTAGATTTAAACTTCTCCCATGAATTCCTCTTCTACTCCTTATGCTTAATAAAATTATCTTTTGTAGTTTAGTTATTAGTCTAGGGTTAAATTTAGCTTTGTCAATAAGAATTTTGTTAATCTTGGACAATAAAGCAAGTCTACTACTACTACTACTACTTCTTCTTCTATGAATAAATTAGACTTTGATATTTTTAATGTTTCACTCAGTCAATTTAATCGTCTCGTAAAACAATTCTGTAGTTCTAACAGGTAGATAGGCAAAGTTGTTATTGTTATTCTTATATTTCTATATATTTTATATTTGTTAATTTTGTACATGTCTGTTGAAATAAATAAATAAATAAATTCTTAGGCAAAGATTTCTGGAAGTTTAACTTTTATTAAAAACAAAGTCAGCTGCGGAAAATAATTATTCTGAAATGATATTCTACATAAATTCATTTTAGTTAAAAAAAAAATTTCGATGTGGCCCTATTTTTTAACGTCAACATAAACAAAATATTCTAGATTTTGACTTGTCAAATGTCAGACAATGACGGCATATGCAAAAAACACGGTGACCGGACTTTAGTGCAGTTAACTAATCTATGTTGGGAATTTGGAACCTTTGGTTGCACTATAACACAAACCAAAACTACACTTTTCTGCACTCGACGCGCGTTTCGCTAACAACGTTAGCATCATCAAAAAAAGTGTAGTTTTGGTTGGTGGAAAACAATCATAACTTTGTTACAGTTAACTAATAGTAAAAATTGTTCGATAGAAAGCTAAATATCGTAGAAACTAATAAATATAGAGCAGGGCTGAAGATGTTTCTAAAAAGGGCTTAGTCAGAACCTTCCAAAAATGCAAAAATATACAGGGTGTTTTATTTTAAAAAATCGGTCACTTTTCTATATTTCCTAAAATATAAATGTCAAATTTGACATCAATGCCTTAAAATGTAGGAATATTTTCATCTTTTTGATTACTTTTTAAATATTCTTCCCAAGTCCAATAGCAAAAAGCTTTTCCCAAAGAAAACTTTATAAATGATCACCCTGTACATACAAAAGTGTGTGTAAAATGTAAGTTCAGCATAAACATATTTTTATATTATTTTTAGTTCTGTTTTTGTACATACTTACTATGTTATTAAGTTGTGATAGCTTGGACGTAGTTGATTTATGTAACATAGCTCTCATTTCTAATGCAAACTTTTGTATAAGAATTTTTCATTCTCTTAAAATAATTGGAGAAAATTTGCTCCTAGGGAGTCAAATTCTCTCGCTACTATGCATCTCACTGACCCAAATCTTCGGTTTAAATCGGTTTCTCTCACTTTTGCCCAATATTGATCAAAAGTAATTCTCTTAGTCAAGACCAATAGAATCACTTTTGATCAATAAGTATCAAGCAAAAGTGAGAGAAATCTATTTAAACCGAAGATTTGGACCAATGAGAGAATTTGACTCCCTGGAAACAAATTTTCTCTTTATTCAAGAATAGACCCACTGGAGGGTCAACCAGAAGAGAGGAGTACTGAGAAATTTTGCGCTTTAAAATCTCTGCACCCCCCTAGACATAAAAAAATATTTTGTATTTTATTTATTTATGTCCTATGTCCTCCAAGGTATATACCAAAAACATCCCCTGTATGTACTCCATTTGTAAATTTTATGTCCAATTCACATCTTTTATTACATGTGTGTACATGCTAGATATTTTCCATAACCCAAGGATGTACTTAAGACATACATAGCATTGGAAAGTGTACTTAATATGTACATCCCTAGTACATATAATGGAGTTAGGGTACATACTCTTTGTAAGTAACTTTGCTGTCTGGGATAACTACTTAATAAGGGAAAACAAAATAAAGTTTATAAAAATTTGATTTGGACTTTAGAAAAGGATCTTTAAATTAGTTAGGTATGTATAAATAATAAATCTTGAAGTTTTAGAAAACAAAAGGTATACTTCTAAGAAAAAAATTAATGGTTAAAATAAATGGGACCAAATATATATAGTGAAACACCACACACACACATACAAGAGAAAGTTATGTATAGTGATTTTTGTTTACATTGAATTTTAAATTTAAGACCTTGGTGAAGGATACAACAACCTTGTTACTGTTTAAATTTCAAATATTATGTAACCCACAGAAAGTCAATATCTTACTAACCAGCTGTCATTTTCCCACTAATAAACTTTGGGTCCTTCTTGAAATCAGATATGGCAGCTATTGGAATGCCCCAGTTTGCTATGGGACCCCAAAAATGTGTACTAAAATTAAACAAAAATAAGTTAGGTTATATATCAGGAACAAGACAACATATTCAGCATACCTCATCAAATAGTCCCTAAACTCTTTGGACTTAAGTTGATCCTTTATTTTTGAAGCAAAGCGACTCATTTTTGGTAATTCTTTAATTTTTAATTAAAATTGGAATTTTTTAATTTAGGAACACACCGTAGTTTTGAGAAGATAACCGTTTCATTCAACAATATAAGGTTTTGTGCATTAATGAAATATGGAGATAGTGGTTTACTGTTTTAGGCACTGATAATTTTGGATTTAATTAGTTTTTATGATGTTTTTAAATTTTGAAAAAAAAAATAAAGGTCAACGTCATGTGTGACGTCGACATATGACGTTTGAGGGAAGCGAAGCTAGGAAGATTTGCGTAAATGACCGAATGGCCAATTCGAAATTAAGGGCGGTATTCATATGCTAGCCTTCAATTAGGGCTAATTATACAACTAACCCCCAGATGCACCGTAAAAATATCCGGATTAGTTTAGCTAATCCATTCTTCCTCTTTGTTCATTTATGTGGGATCAAGAGAGAAAAAACAAAGGTTTAGACAACCAATCGCGATTAAGTGCCTACGGTGCATTTAGGGGTAAAGGTAAAACTCCATATTAAACTGTAGGATTTAGAGCACAATCATGGTTGATTATTTTAAACATATCTTTAAAATTGTACCAACTAGAGCCAAACCCAGCATAGTCACCAAATTTCATAAAAATTAGTCAAGTAGTTTTTTAGATATCAGCGTTGGTTACAGACGGACATACAGCCAGACGCCACAACAAAAAATGTTTAGAATGATAAGAAACGCAAAGACATGTATACAGTATATATATATATATATATAAGTATATACAGGATGTTTCACAACTTATGTCAGAAACTTCTAGAGCGTACTAAGTGGCCTGCAAGTAATACAAAAATATATATAAAAAACGATTACGCCGTTTCCAAAAGCCTCTAAGTGATCGATCATAGCGATTTCACTAAATACTTTTTACCAAAAACAAATATTAAATAAATTTTTAATTAATACTTTGAAGTTAGAATCTTTCGGTACCTATTATTAAACTGAAGTTTAACCCACACCTGGACCGCCGGTAACGGTTAAACCGAAGTTTGTTGGTAAACTGCACCTATAAACAGGACATCCGTGGTTTAAACTGAGGTTTGATCATAAAGTAAATAATTAACCGAGAATCGGTGATGTGCAAATCATACTCTAGTACATCAAATGCAGCGCTGCCTACACCTCTTCTATTATATTTAAATTTCAAAATGCAGCAAAAGCTTCACGCTCAGAAAGAACTAAAACCCACTTTGTGTTCCACGATTTGTAATGTTATTGTAATGTTATAGGGCTTTTGTGTTTAAATCTTTCTCACCATCATCTTTTATTTTCAAACGCACCCGAGCAAGATTTATTTGGTTAGATTGCAAAAAGGGTTAGGCTCTGGGTTGGGCCGAGTTGGTTCGTTGGGT
This sequence comes from Oxystoma pomonae, assembly GCA_963921995.1. Taxonomy (NCBI): domain Eukaryota; kingdom Metazoa; phylum Arthropoda; class Insecta; order Coleoptera; family Brentidae; genus Oxystoma; species Oxystoma pomonae. The sequence continues at coordinate 37,549,040 of OY998172.1, forward strand.
AGGGTTGGTTTTGATTGGGTTGGTTATTATTTGTTTTTTTTTTAAATTTGTAGGGGGGGAGAAAGTTAATAAAATCAAAATATGTCTATAGCCTCACATTCATGTAACCTTTAGTCGACCAATGAAAACGTGGAACGCAAAGTGGGTTTTAGTCTCTCGTTCGCGCTCTCACGATGTTGCCAAATCTTGTCTGAATAATATGATGCGGCGCGCGCGAGCTACCCATAGAAATATAATGGGTTTTATATTTCTATGTAGTTACTGCCCGAAATAAACAATTTTAAAGGTTTCGTCACTTTCATTTCAGCCTGCCTCGTCCGCGCGCTTTTTCAGTGATCCTGTGGTCCCGCGTTTAAGAAAATTTTCGGATGGCCAAGTGGTTAAGGCTTCGGTGTTAAAACACGCGAGGTAATTGGTTGAGAGTTCGAGTCCCGTCCAATGTTGATAACTTTTTTTAATACAATTTTTTTTAACCCATATTTTGAGAGTAACGGTTATTTTTTTAAAAGTTTTTGGTAAAGTGTTACCTAGGTAGTTCCCAGATTTTCATTTCATTTAATTTATATCAAAAAGATCTTTCTAAAGAATTGTAATGACCTCAAAAATTTTAATCCGTTAATATTTTTTTGTCTCTATTAAATGTAAATTAATTCAGCCCTAGTAGATTACTGTTGTGCTCTTAGATTATTGTTGTCGAGACTGTTGTACTTACCTACATCCGATTTAAAAACTCTCATTAAGAGTGAAGATCGAGTGAAGATTCTTTTTTTCTGTCAGTCACCTTTAGATCAGGATATGTCAAAGTTACATTCAAAAGTGGACATGTGATATAAATGGACGGCACATTTTGTAAAAAATAGGACACAACTCGGAGCACTTTTTTGATTTTTTGCAGAATAAGAAAAAGAATATTTCTAAGGCCACCATGAATATTTCGAGTCGGTGGCCTTAGAAAACATTTTTTACTTATTCTGCAAAAAATCAAAAAAGTGCTTCGAGCCGTGTTTTAGTTTTCACAAAATGTGTTTTCCATTCAATTTTCAGCCATGTTTATTTGACTTCAAAAAGTATGGATATCATTTTGTACGTCATTTCGATATTTCCTGAGTTAAGGACGCTGACAGAAAAAGGTAATATCCACTCTTAATAAGTTGAGCATGAGGACATAACACTATTACGGCCGACGCTTATTAATCTATCAACACTCAGAAATATTCCCACTCATAATATTAATTGCTTGCCTGAAAAAAATTCTCCTACAAATAGATACTGCCCGGCTGAAAAGTAAACATGTGGAGAAGGCATTGAGCCAACATATAGCAAATACAAAAAAAGCACTAATTTGGAACTCTGCATTTTACAATATTTTTACAATTTTGACTGCAATACGTAGCAAGAATACAAAAAAAGCGTAAATATTGCATTGGCATTAAGTGACACCTACGATTATTATAGTAAAATATTGGTTAATTTGTAATGGCACCGCGAATTGCTGCGCACATCAAATATACAAAAATTGTAAAATGCTATGCTCCAAATATTTACTTTTTTTTACAGCGAATGTTTTTCATTTTTAGTAATTCGATGTTTGCTGGGCTAAATTTTAAACACAGACAAATATTGCCCATATTGGTAACGGACAACACTTTTTGCCCCAAGGTGAAAAGTTTGTACAAATTCCTTAAGGAATAAAAAAAGACACTTCGTTTACGTGGTTAATATACTAGGTATTTAATCCAATTAAAAAAATGCCACTCAACGGTACTTTATTTACAAAACAATAGCACATAATACAGCCACTGAATGTCCTCTAGCCGCTCCATTTCTTCATTCCCTCCATTTTCACAACCGCTTAATTTTATCCATTCTTTCCATTTTATCCATTTCACCACCGCTTCATTTTTACATCCGTTTCTTTTCTTCCATTTTTCCAGTTTATCCATTTTTTTCGGTTTTCCAGTTTTTCCATTATTTACCAAAGCTTCCTTTTCTCAATTGCTCCATTTTCGATTACTCCATTAATTCCATTTTTCCTATTCATTTTTTATCTCTGCTCCATTTTTCCGCTGTCGCTCCATTTTTTCCATTTTTTTAGTTGCTTTAGTACCCATGTATACAGGGTTCCTAAGATTTTCCTTAGGAATAGGATTTCAATAAATCAAACAGAAATGGCATAGAAAGTTCTGCGCGCACAAAAGAAACAGGTATATTGAGCAATGGTGCCAGTTTGTTATTATCTCCGGACTGCTTTCATGAGAAAAAATTGTCGCCACTCTTTCATTGTGAGCATAAATCATAGTTGCAATAATAACCGTTGACAAGATGTCTGCAAATTCCGCTAGATGGCGGCCACACCATGAGATGATCGAGGAAAAACTTGGATTCACAGGCATTGCATTTTTATTTTCTTTCGAGTCGCTTCAGTTTCGTAAATTTTGTGTTTTTAAAATGCCGTATACTCGAGAAGAAAAGATTTTTATTATTAAAAACTACATAAATTGGGCTTTTTGTTTTTGCGTTTCCAGACCGACTGGTTCCTGTGGCTCAAACTGTCTACAACATTTATCATCGTTTTGAAAGGTACAGGTGCATAAATGGTTGTAGAAAGTGTTACCACGACGGCGAAATACCAGAGCATCCCGTTCTTCTACACAGGGTGGAACGAGACGAAATGGTATGCGCTTACGTTGAGGCACATGAACCATGTTCGACGTAACCGATTGCCAATGGATCCTAAAAAATACGGCTACAAGTCGTTTAAGATTGGGAAGTCGCAGGAATTGCAACCAGGTGATTATTATCGCCGGTTAGAATATTGTGAGGTTATGAGGAATAAATGTGACAGGAACGAAAATTTCCTATCAAAAGTTTTGTTTAGTGACGAGAAGACATTTGAACTTCATAGCTCTCACAATCCACAAAATAGCCGCTATTGGTTCCGCGAAAATAAACATCTGCACGCAAGTGTTAGAACGCAACATCCTCAAAAATTAAATGTTTGGAGCGGTATTGTCGGGGATTACATTATTGGGCCCTTTTTCATTGAAGGGAATTTGAATAGCCAAAAATATGTTGATCTTCTCCAACACCAGGTTTTACTACGGTTGAAAGAACTCAACATAAATTTGGACGAATTGTGGTTTCAGCAAGATGGCTGTTCATCCCACAATTCACACCAGGCTACAAATTAACTTCGTCACCAGATCTTGCGCCAAATGACTTTTTCCTATGGGGTTGTTGGCACGACAAAATTTTCCAACACCCTCACTTACGGCCTACGACTATACAGGAGTTGAGGACGAAAATTTTGGAGGCGGGCAACTCTATTACCCCTGAAATGTTGGCTGCTACGCGCCAAGAGTTTTACAATAGATTGGGATATTGTGAGGCTCAAGAAGGGGACAGATTTGAACATCTAATCTAATTAAAAATTAGATGTTTTCAGGTCCAAACCACAGCTTTTTCTTGCTTAAAGGAGGCGGCAGGGTCCATTATTTACGATACTGAGCGATAAACTCGTGAGGTTGTTAACATTAGAAAGAAATATCTTCGCTTTTAATTAAATTTCTTTCCATTCTGTTCTACTAGTGACATCTATCCGGAAACGGCCAAACCATGCAGCTAGCACTAGCAGCCAAAGAAATCAATAAACGGCGCTGTTTTTCCTGCAGAGCTTTTTGCTTGCGATATTATTGATTTTAAATAAAGCTGGCCCTACACTACATTTGATATTTTCGAGGTGTTTTATGACATGATCTCGAAACATGTAGTGAACCAATTCTTCAAAACTAGCGGGAGGGTAAAAGCGAAAAATAAGGGGCTGCCAATATTTGTAACACCCAAAAAGGGGTGAAAAGATTTATTTTGCTCTGTTTCTTTACAAAAAACGTTTTTTTTACGAAAAACTTGAGTTCTGCCACTTTTTTTTATTTTTTTCTTCAACTTTCTCGAAATTTTCGTCATACCGTAGAAAAAACTTATTTCCCCCATGGTCATACTCTACTTTTATTCGAAAAAATTTAGAAACAGAGATGGGATCAGTTTTCCTAAAACGGGGGATCTTGGTTTCGAGTGAGAAGATAAAGGGCGCCGCAGGCAAAAATTTTTCAATTAAATTAGCCGAACGCAAAAATTTTAGAAAAACAAAGCACGAAATAAAAATGGCGCCGCTTACAATTTTTTTTCAAAAATTACGTAATTTCGGGAACGCAAAGAAATAGGTCTAAAGACTATAATTTTGAAGAAAAAAATATCAATTTTCTCGCCCTCCTCCACTGGGACTACAGGGGCCGTGCACAAATTACGTAATGGTCATAGGAGGGAGGGGGGTTACAAAACGTTACGTAGGGGGGAGGGGGGTTTTCGACAGCGTTTGCATTTGTGTGAAACTAAGAAAATTTGGAATGAAAATAAGTGGAATTTTTTTTTTTTTGGGGGGGGGGTAGTGGTCTTCAAATCGTTACGTAATATTAGGGGAGTGGCGTGCCAAACGGTTATAAAACATTACATAGGGAGGGGGTAAAAAATTGGTAAAATCACCGTTACGTAATTTGTGTACGGCCCCACATCTGACTGTTCCTCCTTTTTAATTTCGAATCAAAGTGCAAAACCCGGGTTGGACGTTCGAAGGCGTAAACCCGTCCTATTTCCTAGTTTCTACGGAAATATCTCAGTCGATTTCTCCGGCCGTGTATGAACGCTTTAGGTTAGGCATTTGCATGTATCTCAGTCCCCAGCCTGTAAACAGTGCGTAAGGACAATGGTTACAAAATGAAAAGCCGAAAAATATTTTTTTTTACGATATCTTTCATCAGTTTGGTAATAAAGTCGAGCAAAAACAATTTTTATTCCAGTCCTAAAGGTATGAAAATGGAAAACATTAGAAAACAACAACCTGGAATTGATTTACTACGTGTAAGATGTAGTGACAACATCGCCCCATGCCCATCCTTTTCTGCCTAATGTGCTTTTCCGTTTGCGTCTTATACACGGCTGCTTGGCCCCCTAAGGATTTGCTTAGGAACCCTGTATAAGAAGTGCGTGTGTAAAAATCACTTTCAAGATTGTGATTAAAAAAAAATCACTTTTTGATGGGTTTATTATAAACCTAGGATCACTTTTTATCCCCGGCAACAAAAGAAACTTTAGTTGCGTGTTTTATAGACTATTTAATGCACTTTAACGGTACTCTATTTACATATGTCCTCCGCCCGCTCCAATTTTTTATTTTATTCATTTTTGCAACAACTCCATTTTTCCATTCTATCCATTTTTACCACCTACCCATTTTTCCATTCTGTTCATTTATTCCATTATCACTAACGCTCCATTTTTTCACCCGCGTCATTTTCTCCATTTTTTTTCAATTTTTCGTTTTTCCATTTTTTACCACAGCATCCTTTTTCTCTAATTTTAATTTTTTACCACTGCTCAATTTTTTCCATTTTTCTAGTTGCTCCACCCTTTAGTATGTAGGTATATAAGAAGTGTGTGTCTGGAAATCACTTTCAAGATTGTTATTAAAAAAACACTTTTTAATGGGTACATTATAATTCTAGTGGCACTTTTTATCCGGAGGCGAAAAGTGTGTAGTACAATTGATCGAGGGATAAAAAGTTGCGTCGTTTATAGACTACTTAATGCATTTTAAGATGGAAAAAAGAAAAAATACCACTTAACGGTACTCTATTTACAAATGTCCTGCAGCCGAGCCGCCCCATTTTTTAAACTTATCCATTTTTTCAACAGCTTCATTTTTCCATTCTATCAATTTTTTCAAACGCCCCATTTTCTCAATTGTTTCCTTTTTATCCATTTTTTTCAGTTTTTCCATTTTCTTTCGTTTTTTCCATTTTTTACCACAGCATCCTTTTTTCAGACGCTTTATATTCAATATTCCCCATTTTTAATTTTATTACCACTGTTTCATTTTTTTCATTTTTCCAGCTGTTCCATTTTTTTCATTTTTCTAGTCGCTGCATCCTTTTTTTGGGCAGAGGGAACAAAATGTGATGTACCACGTTAATCCTTGAAAAGAGGGATTTAAAGTACCTCTAAATTGCATAAAATAAATTAAATAAATTTAGGCAAAAACTGTTTTTAATAAAAATAAGAATGCACTAATCAATGGTTAAATGTTACAACCATCCCTCACCCCTCGAAGAGGGGGAGCCTGTTAACTTTATAATTTTTAACATCTGATCACAACTTCGCAGTTCTCTACCAAGTGTCAAATACTAAAATCTATCATTGGTTCTAAAAATTAACAAATTTTAGTGAAAAATAAAATATTTATGTAAATCATTATTTTTTTGTTACTAACCGAACGTGCAAAGCGGTTTTGATGCCGAATTTCGCTTATTTTTTGTTACTAACGGCAACGTCGCACGTGCCAAATGATTATGATGCACACTTTCGCTCCAAGCCCAAAGCCTGCCTCAATAGGGACTTATTGGGCGTTACTCTATAAGATTTTACCATAATAAGGGAAAGCCGTATTTTATTTAGGTTGAACCTTAACCATACTTCAAAAAAAGTGCTATTGGAAGTCGCATTACTTTTCCTTATTCCTAACCTAAAATTTCTAACCTTGTAGGGATTTTCCCTGATCTCGAAAAAGAATTATATCGTCAGTGTAGCTGTACATCAACCTTGTAGGCTTCTCCAATTTATTCATTTTTTCACATAAATTTGAAAAATCCACAAGACTGTTTTTATTTATAAACAAAAAACTAAAAATGCTAAGAATATTAAAAAGTCGTGTCGGAAAACAAACCAACCATCACTATTATCCGTGCTAATTCAGATTATGTTTAAAGATAAGGGACGTACGTTAACTGTACCGAATTAAGGGAACACCGTATTTTATTACGGTTCCCTTAATAAAAACGCAGGTCACGCGCATGCTCAGATGTCAAATGTCAATTTTCCTTAATAAGGGAAAGCGAAAATGTACGTCCAATAAGTCCCTAATTTCGATCAACCAGCGTCCCATATACATCGTTCCTCTGTTAGTTATTTACTTTATGGTTTGAAATTTAACTATGATTTGTAAAATTGCGCCTTAGCAGATTTTCCGCGCGGATTTCAAGTTATGGTGAAGGTGCCAATAATTCTGTCACTGTTTCACTCACTGATAGACAAGGTCAAGTTTAAAAATCCGCGCGGAAAAAAAGCTTATGGAAGTTCAGGGTGCTGATTCTTGACTGTCGGGGTGGTGTAGGGAGCAAAATTCTCCCGGGCCGGGGAGCAAATTAGGGAAGTCAAAATCAAGTGATATATCTCCTAGTTTAATGTAAGAGAATTCAGCCAGGGATAGAACCCACCAGTTCCCTCGGGACTTCGGATGTCGATTGCCAAATTTGTCGTCATCGGCACGACGTCGATTTACGACATCGGATCAGTAGTATTTCTTGTCCGCTTTGCGATGTAGGCCCAATGTATGCTTGCCGATGCAGCGTTAGACTGTGGCCCGTCGTCGGACCAATGGTAAATTTTACCTTATGCTGACATCGGCATACCGTCGCCGTACGATTAAGGTCCGATATAGTTTAACCACATGGTACCGACCATCCGCCCATAACTGCTTAATTTGGTCGGTCTGACGTAGGCAAGTTGGTACATCGGTAAACTATTCAAGTCCGACATTGGTTTCCTAAAGCGGTCCAACGTCGGCGATTGACGTAGGTCCGTCGGTGGTAGCTTAAAGCGGCCCGACATTGGCAAACTACAAAATTTCGATAATGCGGGTGCTTAACCATTCGGGCTGGTTTAAGTGCTCCCCTCTGATTTCTATGTTTAAGTGGCAGATGAGGTGATTCTTGTAGAGAAGTACTACCATTTTGTCAAGTCTTTGCTCATTATGTATATATTATTATCTTCCACTGTACAAGGAACATAGTGACATTAGCGCCATCTCTACATACTAGGAAGAAACTATTAAGCAGTTTAAAAATTTTAAGGTGACGTAATCGGACCATCGTCGGCCCTAAAGGAGATAAAGTGGTCGTCGGCATAAAGTCGACTATAGTAAATCAGGCCATCGTCAGTTGAAGATTCTCGTCTGATTAAACAAAGTTCCAATCGCACCGTTGTCGGTCCTAAAGCAGATAAATTAGGCGTTGGCATAAAGTCGACTATAGTAAATTGGGCTATCGTCAGTTGCCGATTCTCGACCGATTAACCAAAGTTCCAATCGGACCATCATCGGCCCTAGGTTTGCGTTGGCATAATGTCGACTATAGTAAATCGAGCCATCGTCAGTTGTCGATTCTCGTCCGATTAAACAAAGATCCAATCGGACCGTCATCGGCCCTAAAGCAAATAAAGTGGGCTTCGGCATAAAGACGACTATAGTAAATCGGACCATCGCAACCAATATACCAATGCCAATGTGTTTGCTGGGAATAAACCTTTAAAACTCGTTATTAATTTTGATTTTATTACTTTTTTTGTCAGTCCCTAGTATGGTCCCCGGGAGCGCTACCTTCTCTTAATTTCAAGAGTAGACACCCAGGTTAAACGGCGGGCGCGCCCAAAAAATATTGCTGTCTTTGTTTGCCTTTGTTGATGGCAGTGACTGAAAATCACCCGATGACGTCCGGCGTGTAATAACGTAACCAAAGGCTTCCTTCCTTCGCTCATAGCAATTTACATTTCCCAAGAAAAAAGGGAGTCAAAAGATCAAAAGACCTTGGTTGCAAAAAAAAATTAAAATTTGTTATTTTCCACCCATGATCTTTTGTTTTTAGATTCTTTTCGGTTGAAGTAACTGATTCGGAGGTTTTTTTTTTAATTCTTTAATTTTTTTTATTAAAGGGGGAAAATACATCGCAGGGCATGGCAGGGCACGTATTCTTGACTGTCGGGGAGATGTAGGGAGTAAGATTTACCACCTACGTGGTTTAGGGCCGGTTTCTCAATATCGGGTTACCAGGGAGTTAAATTAACTCGAGCTATAAATCCGAGTTTTTTGACGTTTTAAGCCATTATTTTTTTAGGTTAACCCTGAGGTAAGATACCTTACCCTCATCTTGAAGTCCTGGTTACCCTGGAGGTAATTTTAACCCGGTTTTTAAAAAAATTTACAAAGTTATGTTGCTCGAGTTAACTCGCTACTGAGAAAACGGCCCTTAGGCCTCAAGAGCGGGTTACCAGTTATTAACCCAATATTTGATTAACTCTGAGTTATCCTCTGACAGATATGCGGGGTCGAAGGGTGTAAAGGCGGTTATTTTTACGGTATTTATTATTATAAAGATTTACAAAAATAATATTTTTCATTTAGAATATCTTATTCTTGTGTTTTTTAGAGTGAATATTAACTATTATTAATCTTTAAAAATTCAAAAACACAACAGAGAAAAGGGAGGTTATGATAAACAGATCGGAATCACTTGTCATAGTTGCCAGTGCAAATCAATGTTTTACATTTCTTACGAAATTCTAACCAAAGCAAATGATCAAACAAAAATTGATAGTTACTTATCTTTGCAATTAAATAGAATACAGAACATATTTGCATTCAAAAATCATTTTAAATTTTTTGTTTTTCTACTTAACCTTTTACTGTCGGCAGCCATGTTAATTATAAGCATAGAAATATAATGGGTTGGGTTGGGTTTCTTTGATTATAAGGGATACGGTATTCTCCCGCAGGTAACGTCAAACTTTATCGGTAGTAAGGGATTCCGTTATTACCTCGAAACTGCGCATGCCCGATAATTAGCGATAAAGTAAAAAGGCATCAAATTATAGGTGCAAAAGGTCTCTAATAATAGTAACTATGTTAAGGTCGCAGAAATGCGCCTAAGGTCACTTACACTTACCCTGGAGTTAATTTTAACCCGAAAGATTTTTAGAAGTTTATGTTGCTTCAAGGGTTTTCAATAGGAATTGGCCAAATGGCGTTTCAGGAACAGTTCACGAAATTACGAAAGAAAAAATCAACATAACCGCAATTTCTTAAATAATGTCCAGGAATAATATTGAAGAGTTTGAAAAAGTTTTGTATAAAAGAAAAGGAAAAGGTAAAAGAAGGACGGCTGAAAAAGTTTTCAAAGTTGTCCCCAATAATGTGGTTACTGATCAGACAGAAAATATTAGGTAGGTAAAAGACATATGAGGTATGCGGTAAGACGTAAGGAAAATAAACTATAACAAACGCATGCTTCTGTTCATAGTATTTTGGGTAATTATGCAGTATACGGTTTTCTGCCATTTTTGATTTTTTTTTAAAAATTCTTTATGGGGGCACCTTCTAGGGTCCCTAGGGTAATTATGCACTATATGGTTTTCTGCCATTTTTGATTTTTTTTTTAAATTCTTTATGGGGGCGCCTTCTAGGGTCCCTAGGACCCCAAATCCGCCTGCGCCCGATTTTTTTTTTTTTTAACGAGAAAAAGGGTGCCCAGGGGGGGTTGTAAAGTGTTTTTTTAATTGTTTTGGGTTGGTTTGGATTAGGTTGGGTTGGACTGTGCTGGTTTGGTTTGTTTTAGTGAAAAAAAATAAAAAAAAAACAAAAAAATAAAAAAAAAAACCAACCGGCGCGGACGGATTTGGGGTCCTAGGGACCCTAGAAGGTGCCCCCATAAAGAATTTTTCAAAAAAAATCAAAAATGGCAGAAAACCGTATACTGCATAATTACCAGAATTTTTCATAAAAAATCAAAAATGGCAGAAAACCATATACTGCATAATTACCAAAACAAACAACTATTCTTTATGGGAGCACCTACTAGGGTCCCTAGGACCCCAAATCCGCCTGCATCGGTTTTTTTTTCGATTTTTTTCACTAAAACAACCCAATCCAACACAGCGCAACTTAATCCAACCCAATCCAAAACAATCAAAAAAACACATTACAACCCCTGCCCCCAGGGCACCCTTTATAAAAAAAATAAAATTGGGCGCAGTCGGATTTGGGGTCCTATGGACTCTAGTAGGTCCCCCCATAAAGAATTTTTAAAAAAAAAATAAAAAATGGCAGAAAACCATATGTGTCTTACCTCATACTTCATACTGCTTACCTTACAAAACCCTGAATCTGCCTTAAGAATGTTGAATAGTAAAATATTGTTTGTTATCTTTGTTGCCGTCATTAGGCTAGTAATTCAAATTTTTATTACCAAGTAAGGGACAAAAATCCTGCAGACTTTAGTTATAACCAGTAGTTTTACTAATCTCTTGAGAGTCTTTTTCTATTCCTAGTTGGCGCAAATGAAAAAACCATTATTTTCATAGCATGAAAGAAGACACTTAATAACCTGCTTTAGGACATTTTTTTTTAAAAAAAATGTAATAATAACACTTAAATAACATTTTTTTTTAAAAAAGTCATAAAGCAGGTTATTAAGCGTTTTTTTCACTATGAAAATAAAGTTTTTTTCATTTACTCCAAGCGGGTTACAGCCATTTGCAGCTCTTGACGAAGCAAACCTCAAAAGAGGGCTCGAAGCAAGCTTTAGTGAAAGGATGCATAAGAAAAAGTATCTGCAAATGAATGTCAAAGTCGAGGTCAAAGTAGGTATGTTTCAAGGTATGAAATGGGGTAACAACAGGACCAAAATTTGTACAGGGTGACCGTTTATAAAGTTCCACTTGGAAAAGTTTTTTGTTATTTGTCACAAGAAGATAAATCAAAAAGGGAATGACCTATGAAATTAGGTAATTTCTGTAACATTTTCAGTTTTTTCCTTAATCACACTCTACACACAGAGTGGCAATGAGGTTGTTTTTTTAATTGAATACCCTGTATATTTTATAAAATTTTGATAGATCTTTTCTTTCTGATTCCAAAATTATATCATATGTAGGGTTTATCCTTGGCGGTTCTCAAGTAAAATCAAAAATAATTTGCCATAAGGCAATGTGTTAGCCAAGGAAAAATAGTTTAGGTGGTTCTTTGTTCAACACATTGCTCTTATGGCACCATTTTTGTGAATTTGCTCAATGACCATTCAAGACAATGGTAATATGGTATACTTTTGGAATCAGAAACAAAAGATGTATCGAAATTTTAAAAAATATACAGGGGTTCAATTAAAAAAAAGGACCTTGTGACCACCCTGCGTGTAACGGGTGATTTAAAAAAAAATGAAACTGAAATTATAATCCACATAATTTCATGAGTAATTCACTTTTTTGTTTATCTTTTTGTGACAAATAATAAAAAAGTTTTCCCATGAGGAACTTTATAAACCCTGTACATGTAATTCCAGGGGTAATGGCGGTAATTACAGTGTAATGCAGTATTTTTATTGTTAATGCTAGAAGCATTATTAGATTTTGTTTTGTTATTAAATTGAAATATATACTGACTCTAGACTTAATTATTATAATTATGTGACTTTTATTTTTAAAAAGGTAACAGGAGTTTAAATAACAGGGTGGCCATTTTCTGGAAAACCGGGGAAAGTCAGGGGATTTTGACAGTCAGGGAAAAGTCAGTGAAATGTCAGGAAATTTTGATAAAAATCTGAAATTATAAAAAGCATAATAAAAAAGTGTTGGACCATAAATTTCTTGAAATTTAATAAGAACAGAACCATTTAAAAATGTCTACTTTGTGAAAAAGTAAATTCAGAGTTTTAACTTAGCAACAGTGGGTATTTACATACTGATTGATTTTTTAAGAAAGTTTTAATTAATCCAATTTTTATTTTGATTTCAAATTTCTTATGGCAACTTGACAGAGATAATTTAACAACACACACACAAGCAAAACCACTAAGCTAAAGGCAGGGTCCAGAGTCAAGCCACACACTGCAAAGTGGAGTTTGAGTAGGGCGAAAAAGACTTCTTTGTAGTTAGCCCTTTTTTTCTACCAAAAATAAAAAAATCGGTCCCTCAGCTTTGCAGCTTACCCAACTCAACTTTTTTTTCATATATATATATTTGAGAAAAAACATTAATTTCAAAAGAATTTTTAGCCTACATGGATAACATGAACTTACGGCCCACGGTAACGTAACCATATTTTTAAGGTGCTGCACCAAAGGTCAAAATAGTGAAGTGCTATGAGGATTGTATGTCTGTGATAGGAGATATGAGCCATCAAAATGACGAAAAACGAAGACTTTTTCTCGTAACTTGAAAAGTACTTCGTAGATTTTTCTATTTGGGTCTGCATAGGTGCGTATCCAGGGTTTTATATTACGGGGGCTTCATTGTCTGAGAGGGTTAATAAAAAAAATACTTAAATTAAAGTAAAAAGCTTTTGTGTTTCTTTTTCCCTGGCGCTTTTTTTTTAAGTTTGGTCTTATTCGAAGGGTAATTAAATGGCGTAGGCAGGATTTAATCTAAAGCATAAGCCTTGAAAAGTCAGTACCTAAATAAGAAAAATGTTAAAAACAAGACAATTAACATCATTTTTAGCATTTACATTTTTTGTCACATTTATTCAGAGTAGTGGCGTACAAACCATTAAATATTGACCTCTTAAGATTGAATTTTCTCCAAAAATGAAGAGCAAAATGGTTATCAGAGACTATGCTGTTACTCAACCTTCTCCCCAAAGAACCTTAGCCCTCCTTCAGCCTCAGTTCCATTTTTGTGCTTTGTTTCGTCGTCTTGACTTGATACCCAAACATTGCCTATACTCAGTGTCATCAACAGAAAATGCTTTAGGGGAGAGGCTGAGGATCCTTGGATGGGGGTAATTATTTAATTTTTTTTTGGGGAAAATTCAATCTTTCAGTCAATATTTAATAGTTTCGAAGGTTGGGGGCATAAGCGTTCCAGCCCCCCACCCTGCGTATGCCACTTCCTAATAATAAGATTCTCCTATAGCTGCTTTTAACATTTTTATTATTTATTAGCATCTTAAAGCTTATGCCTTCCTTCAAATTAAATCCTGCCCACGCCATTTAATTACCTTTCAAGTCAAAGAAATTTTTTAATTTCTTTAGATCAAACCCATCAAAAACCACCTGAGAAAATGAAACATAAAGACTTTTTACTTTCGTAGTGTAATGTAATTTTCTTAACATTAACCCTCTCAGACAGTAAAGTCCCTGTAAGAAAAAACCTAGATACGCCCCTATACAGTATTCTAGTTATGAGAAAAAGTCTTTGTTTGCCAGTTGTTTGACGGCTCCTTTCATATATGATACTCATAGAATTTCAATATTTTGACGCTTGGTACAATACCTTCAAAATATTAAAATAGGTCCACTTAAAGGGTTATTTGAAAAATTTTTCCTGCGGCGCTATAATGGCATTAATTTTTACAATTTTAGTTTAATTTAAAAAAAAATAATCTCAACATTTAAAAGATGTAAAAGATGGCAAACATATCTAGAACCTAAACTAGATTCGTACCCAACTCAGTCCCTCTTGGCAGGTAACCCAACCCACTTTTGTTAAAATAAAAATCCTGAAATTCAAAATTTTTAGCTTAAACTGCAAAAAGTTAAATTTTTAGTATAATTTTCTTTTTTAAGATATGATTTTGGTAACAAATCTAAAATTGAGTCCAACCCAACACCTACTAAAACGGCGAGAGGGGAGGGGGTCAGGAAAAAACTTTAAAAAAGCTCTGGAAAAACCGGGAAAAGTAAGGGAATTTGGTATTACAAAAAAAGTGGCCACCCTGAATAAGAAAACTTGATCAGGTGGAAGCCAAACCCAAAAGAGGAAGTTTATTGTAGAAACAAGTGTGGAAAGTGATACTTTACCGCACCCGACGGCAGTTGACCGAACGAAGCAAAGCAAGTTCGGTCAAGCTGGCAAGGGCAGTAAAGACACTTTGCGCATGTGTTAGGTACAAGATTTTACCTATAAGCCTTAAAAATTCCCAAAAAAATTAATATAAATATCTGTATTTTAATTTTCTGAAATAAACCTAGTCACTTAACCGCACAGTGTGCTGTAAAGTGCCATAGCGTTAACTTTACCGTAAAGTATGCGGTAAAGTACAATCTTTCACATCCAAAAGAGTGTTGTAAAGTGCACCTTACTACACGCGAGTAGGTACAACACAATTTAGAATGCACTTCAATACAGAAATATCACATACCTCTCTTTTTTAAAAATTTAACCTTAAGATTAATACTTTACAATTTTAAAATAATTCCGCCTTTTCATATTTATCACGTTCAGTCATGTTTTAGCTTAACCTATCACTAGAACTTTTTTGGGTTGGCACTCCAACTTTTATTATTTTCTATTTATTTTATAAGCATTTTTTTTTGCTTTTTTGATAAAAAGACAATTATAATTTTTTAAAGTCATATTTCTTTTTCATATATTTCCTGCACTTCCTACGCATTTCCCGTATTTCGTTTTTCCCGTATTTCGTATTTCCTACGCATTTCACACGCATTTCTCACAATTCACACGCATTTTCCACTTTTTCGTAATATTTCCCGAATTTCCTACATTTCCCCCATATTTTCCGCATTTCCCCACACTATATGAAAAATTTCGCACTTGCAAGCTCCTCGGATTATGTTGAACTTATTTAAAAATATACGATTAGGAGGGAGTTTAAATTATAAAAACAGTTAAATAAGTAAACTGTACAGGGTGTCCAAAATTCGATGGTTTTGGGGAATTTCGGGTTTTTCCAGAGGTGAAAAAACTGACCCCCACTTGCTAGGCTTAATTTTTAAGGGAGGTTTAAAGGTGAAAAACCGCATTTTGATATGTCAAGCATGTCAAAATTTTTTTTAGTCTGCATTTTGGAATGGGGTCTATTTAATTTTTTATTTGTGAAAATTTCTATTGGGTGTAAGCGGCTTTTTTGTACATTTTTTAAAGCAGAATTCGACGGTCAAACTGAATTTTATCTGTCACTTTTAGTTTTTGACATATGACACAAAGTGTATTTTATTTTTTTTATAGTTTATTAAACTTTGGGTTTTATTTTTTCTTTTTTATAATAGTTAAACAGAAAATTTAATATTTTATATAAAAAGTGAGTTAGTGAAAAAGTAAATAAGAAGATTTTTATTTCTTTATTAGTTACTTTTAATATTTTAATTTTTTTTTTAATTTTTTATTTCCTGATATTATAAAAAGTGAGTGAAAAAAATAAATAGAATAGTAATAGAAAAAATAAATTAGTAGTAAAAAAATAAAAATATATATAAAAAATACAAAAACTAAAACATAAAGTGTGATACATCGTTTTAAAGGGAATTTTAAACTTATTTTAATAAAAGGGTCATTCCATAAGAAAAATACCAACTTTGTGTTATATTTTAAAAGCTAAAAGTGACAGAGAAAATCCAGTTTGACAGTCAAATTCTGCTTTAAAAAATCTAGAGGAAAGCGGGAAAAAAAGCCACTTACACACGAAAA
Organism: Oxystoma pomonae; assembly: GCA_963921995.1. Taxonomy (NCBI): domain Eukaryota; kingdom Metazoa; phylum Arthropoda; class Insecta; order Coleoptera; family Brentidae; genus Oxystoma; species Oxystoma pomonae. The sequence goes on from OY998172.1 coordinate 37,565,342, forward strand.
TTTTCTCAAATAAAAAAGTTATAGACCTCATTCCAAAATGCGGATTTTTCAAAAAGCTCCTGTAGCTCGGAAATGGCTTGACATATCAAGATACAGCTGTCACCTTTAATCTTATCTTTAAAATTAATCCTCGCATGTGGTCGTCAGTTTTTTTCTGTCTCTCCTGGAAGTACCTTAACCCCCCCCAGAAGTGCCCAATTTGAAACACCCTGTACAATAAAAAAATAATAATAAGGTGCCATGTCTAAACTTTCAGCCTTACAAAAAAAATATTGATTTAGTAATGCAACCAAAGCATAAAAACAAAAAACATAAACCATTGCAAAGGTGTCCAAAAATTTCTTAGAACAAATGGTTGCATTTACTCTTTGTTAAAATGGTTGAGAACCACACATTAATTACTCAAATCCCTTGAAATTAACGGTAACCATAGCTACTTTGACCAATTAAGTAAGTCATAACATAACTGCCACTTAATGGCAGTAAACTAAATATGGCGGAAATTTTTCACAGACATTTTTTCTAAGGGGGAGGGTTGTATAACAGAATAGTTTTTTTTTTAGAAAGTAAGTCTTGATCAGTTATGACCGAATCTGTGACACTGTGAAACCTTATACAATAGATATTTTTTTAGGAAAATAACCCAAGCCAAACAAGATCTCCGGTCCTCACAATTCTTTGCTTCCATCATTTTATTAATACGAAAATGCCTCGACTTTAGAAAAACGTCAAAAATAGACAAGATAGTCTGTTTTGGGCTAGGTATAGTATCTGAACAAAGATGTTCTCGTCACCAGTTAGCCTTGCTTTTATGTTTCAAAGACTTGTTTCAAGCTGATATTAATGCTTCTGATCCTCAGTTTTCTCAAAATGACAAAATTATTCTTAAGCACTTTGGCGTTGAAGTTGAAGACAAAAATATAGAAGCAAAATATCCAGTTAATGAGTCTTTGGTATTGCTTTATTTGCCTCACTGTCCTAAAGAACTGTCAAACAATTTGCTTTGGACAAATTGGACTAGTAAAAATTTAGCTAATTGTATAATAATAAGCAATAGTTTTAAACAAATTATAGAAAATACAGATCTCAAAGATACAAATAGTATTGGATACATAAAACAAATAATGCCTTTTTGTTTAGAGTTAGATATAGATAATAGTTTTAAATACTTTGAGGTTTTCTGTGATACTTCTGTACATTATTTTCCTTTAGAAAAATTAAAACTAGTTTCAGATAATTTTTGGATGGACAATAGCGAGCCTGTGTATGTTAATGATAGTGAATATATTGGATTAATAAAGACAAAGACCTAAACTAAACATGTTATTTGTTAAATCAATTTGCCTTTTTGTTCAATTATTCACGTCAAATGGGTTTTTTTTTTGAAGTTCATGAAAAATACCATGTTGTCAAGAATCATGTATTGTTGAATATATTAAACAAGCACAAGAAAAGACCCCAAAAATCTTATTACTCATATTTTTTCTTTTTTTTTTTTAATTAAATTAATTAAAAGTTTTACAGTAGTTTTTAAATCTAAGTTTTGAAATCTAAGATTTTAATTTTTGTATCAATAAAACTTTCATAAATTATACCTTTTAGCAAAACGTCTAAAGAACACAAAAAACAATTTTACGAGCAGTATCCAAACAAAGAAAATAATATATTGATATAAAGCATTAGTCACAAGTTAAAACAAACATTTTATAATGACAACAAGTAATTATATATAACGTCAAATCTACGAATGAACAACAAGAAAAGTGACAAGAATAGATGCTCTATTTTACGTAGAACGGGCTAACAAATGAGCCTCTAATCTAGTCTTTAGAGATATGGCATTTTTTATATTTAGGGGAAGCAAATTAAATTCAATTAGAGCTTTATGAGAAATAGTATTTTCTCCAGCTTTTCTATTTTTCCTAGATTTATAAAACGATTCCCGGATTTCAGCTTTTCTGTTAATATTATGTACATCTCTAGTGTATTGAATTTTCGAAAGTAGGTATGTCGGAGCACACCCTGTTTTTATTTAAAACGGAAAGCATATTTCTAATTGCTGTATATCTTGAAAATGAAAGTATTATCCTCATTGCCCGATTTTGCAATTTTTGAAGCATATTTAGTTCGTTTTGATTTAAGAGACATAAAATTGTACTACAGTAAGTAGAATTTAAGAAGGTAAGAATTTAAGAACTAATGTATTATATATTAATATTTTTGTGTTATAAGATAAAAAACGTGAACACCTAAACAGATAATTGATGCTACATGAAAGTTTGGAAATTGGCATGCTCTCTAAAGGTAGGCTTTCTATCCATAATGACATCTAAATATTTTATTTTGTCTACAACCTTGATACTGGTATTAATCATTATTTTAAAATTTTGGTTAAGAAATTTAGAGTATCCGATGTCATTTTGTTTTACTAAAATGTATTTTAAATTGATTTTGATAAGTGTATTTATAAAAGTTATTAAGATCTTTGTTTATTCTGGCAACTGCCACTTCTATTTTATTAAAAGACACAAACAGCAATCCATCGTCCGCAAAAAAGTGAAAATTGCAATGCTTAAAGACATCCGTAATATCATTTAGGTGCAAAATAAACAAAAGAGGACCCAAGATAGTCCCTTGAGAAACGCCTTCATTATTGACTTCCTCCTTTGATAGTTTATTGTTTATTTGGACCCTTTGTTTTCTATCGCTTAAATAACTTTTTAACCAGTTTAACACTGTACCTTTTACTCCCATTTTTTAAAGCTTTTTAAGTAATTTTTTGCGATTAATTGTCTCAAAAGCACATTGCAAATCAATAAAAACTGCGATTGTCATCAAACCATTATCCATAGCATTTTTCTAATGGTCTAAAACAACTTGAATTGCAGTTTCACAGCTATGCTTTTTCCGATATCCTGATTGTCGCTCAGATAAAATTTTATTTACACTTATATAATCTGAAAGTTGTTCATAGACATATTTTTCTAAAATTTTTTCACTTCCTAGTATCATGTTTATTGGACGAAGGTTTGCAGCTTCGCCTGAGTTTTTTTTTGGGACGGGGACAATTGTAGATATTTTCAAAGAAGATGGCATGACTTGACTCCTTGTTGGAAACTAGTGTTTATCAAGTTTAACAGCGGTTCTTCTAAACCAATGTAAAGATTTTTTATTAGCTCAATTCCGAGACCATCAGGGCTACTGTTATTGGGCAAAGAGAAAACGATATTTTTTAAAGAATTTTTGTCCATAAGTTTAAAACTGGAAAAATCTGATATAAGTGGACCTTTCTGACTGTCCTCGCCAGTATCGTTTGTAGTGCCATTAATATTGGATATAATTTGATTTACGCTTTCAATATAAAACCTATTCAAACGATCTGGCAAAACATTCAGGTTATGTTTCATCATTAAAAACGATTTCATTAATTAAATAATTCTTTTTTTGTTTCAGAAATAAGGTTTTTAGATGCCAATAGGCATCTACTTTCCGTTCAAAATATTTTTGCTTTTCGCTCCTTATTAATTTTAAGGCATTATTTTGAAGTCTAAGACTTCTCTATCCCGAGTAATAAAAAAACCCCATAAATTAAATCATATAAAATAATAACTCAAAACTCTTTTTTCAACTGAATTTAGTTTTTCCAAAAACAAAATTAAATTAAATTGAAAAGGGATTTATTGAGGGTGAATAAATAACAAAATAAATGAATAACGCGCTTTCCCTCAGGTTATAGAGTAATACAACTGTTTCTTAGGTGAATCGTCGATGTGACCGATATATGATGCGTAAAGTTAAAATTTTTAATTTGCGCCCATCGCTTTTATTATGGTATAAGAAAGATAAAAAATTATTTTCTACTTTTGAGTGCATTTAATAAATTTAATTGTTTTTTAAGAGTTTTTTTTAATAAAAATTTATTTCATCATCATTTCCTATCACAATTCCTAGCACAAGTGCGAAATCCGGATCTACGGTTACCATTACCTTTTTTTAGGGAAAGCTCGTTATTCATTGATTTTGTTAAATTAAATTGACCCGGGATAATTTGAAAAAAGAGAGTTTTATGAGCTATCATTTAATTATATATAATTTAATTTATGGGTTTTTTTTATTAAGGACTTGGGCAAATTTTGTTTACAAAGAGGTTTTAGAAAAAATACCAGTAAGTATTTGATAAGATTTTCGGTGGGTTTTATACTCGAGCATTGTTTAAAATATTTAACAAACAACATAGTCTGGGCATTAGAGTAACGGATTTTTTTTTCTTTAATCAATGGTCTGAGGCTGAATTCTTGAATCACAAGCGCACGAGCATTCACTTCTGTGAAGTGACCGCTTCCCAGTGAAGAAAAAATTATCAGAAATAAATGAAATAAATGTCGCGTCGCTCGAAATAAAGCTGTTCGCTAGACGTGTGTCAAGCGATCAAGTTCGCACGGTTTGTGGGTGAATGTGATCGGTGAACGCTGGTTCAAGAATATATATTAGGTCAAGAATCCGGCCCCTGGGAAACTTCGTGAGATTCATAATGGTGAAGTGGAATGACATAAAGCTGGGACTAGGCGCAGGCAGGCGTTAGGTATTGGCATCTTGTTAAACATAGTAAAAGCGTGACCCCCCCGGGAATGTTGTCAAAATGGCGCCGCCATCTTGAGTTTGCACATTTTTTAATTTTTCCTTAATAAATCAAAAAATACGTTTTTATTTTTTGAGAAAAACTGAAGAGACAAATGATTTATAGCTCACAAAATAGAATAATAATAGTTTAACACTTATTTAAAAAACAACGTCTAAATAACATAAAAGTTCAATACCATTATAAAATTGAAAATTTTCCCGATAAGGCTGGATTTTTGCGAAATGTTAGCATACCCCTATGGTGGTCTGCAAGAAAAAAGCTTTTCCCTGGAGGACGTTTGGTTCCTACACCATCTTGGATTAGAGATTATTACTAAATCTGGATTTTTGTCAGATGCTACCTACATGGTGGTCTGCAAAAAAAAAGTTTTTTTGGGGACTCTTGGTTCCTTTACCATCTTGGATTAAAGATGGCCGACAAGGGTATTATTCAAAGAATCATTACTTTGTTATTTATAAAGTGATTTGTCCGAGACAAATTTTGATGTATTTATATATAATATAACGGTACTTAAGAATCATGACAAATACCTTGTTGTTTTGACGTTTGTGTAAGTATAAAAAAAATATCTTAAAATGATACCCTGCTTACTATTTTAATTTTTTTTATACGAGACTGTGGTCGTTATAAAAAAACTTTAATATAAGGAAATGCACACTTTTAAGACCTTTTCATAGGTATCAGTTTACGCTAGATTCATTGGTTCTTGAGCAATACTCAAAAAAACTTGTATAACTGTTTGCGTACTTTAAGAGTTACTTGTCTAAAATAGCTAAATGTCATTGCAAATGTCAAATTTTGACACTAAGTTTGTTATTTTAAGTGAAACACCCTGTATTTTATAAAATTTTTGAATCGTTCGTTCCTTTCAGATCTCAAATATACCAAATATGTTACCTCTATCTATATTAGTTTGCGAGAAAAATGACAAAATCCCTAACATAAGGCCAATGCGCGAGAGAGAGAATAATCTAAGCTTTAATCTCTCTCTAACACATTATGCTTATGGTGAGGATTTTTGCATTTTTCTTGCAAACTAATATAAATAGATATAGATAAAGTGTTTGGTATTTTTGAAATTAGGAAGGAAAGGGCGATTCAACCCTGGTAAAATTTTCCCCTCGAATCTCATCCAGACCGGAGAAGTTTTTATCATGTTTTTATAAGTTCTACAAGATCCAATGAGAAGGCCAATCTTTTTTTCGATAATATTTTATAATCTTTTAGAAGCAGAGAAGATTATATAGGGAATATATGATGTTTTATTAGCTTGTTGTTTTAGAATAATTTATAAGATTGGATAAGACTAGTTACTTCTATGAGAATCACGGATGTTTTATAAGACAAGTCTAGGATATTTTATCAGTTTGTATAAGGATATGGGTTTGGAGAAGATTTTATCAACGAACAAATACACAGTTCTAAAGAAGATTTGATGAGAATAAGGTATAGAAGATCCTATGAGCAATGATTTTGGAGAAGTTTTTATGGGTTCTTGTGGGATCGGTATCTAAAATATTTGAGGAGATTCTATCAGTATAGTGATTATAGAAGATCCTATATGAGCAATGATTTTGGAGAGGTTTCTATGAGTTCTTGTGGGATCGGTTTCTAGAATATTTGATGAGATTCTATCAGTATCGTAATTCCAGAAGATCATATATAAGCGCAATGATTTTGGAGAGGTTTTTATGGGTTCTTGTTGAATCGGTTTTTAGAATATTTAATGAGATTCTATCAGTGTCATGATTATAGAAGATCCTATGAGCAATGATTCAGCATCGCGAATCTAGGGGTTCCTTCGCAAACTTCTAGATCATATTTTTTTTCATATACAGCTATGTTAAACATTTCTCTTAAATACACTGATACATTTCTCTAAAGCTCCTAAATACACTCAATTGTATTCAATGTTATCTTTCAAAAATGTTTAAGAGATAAGCGGAAAATCAAAGTGGTACGGTACGATTATAATAGGATTCGTAGAAAAGATACTGATAAAATCTCTACATATCTTAGAAATTTTGTCCCTAGGAATAATTGAAGGTCATCCAATCTGCTGGAAATTGTTGCAAAAACCGACCTAAAACCCGAATAAAATCCTTTGGCCCATTAGATAATCTGGAAGTATGATATTGATAGTACCCTTTAATATTCTACAAAATAATACTATTGCCCATAATCACGTTACTGATAGAATTTTCTCAGATATATCCTTGAATTTGTTTGAAAAATCCACCGAAAATCTAAAAATATACATAATAATATAAATATATAATCTCTTCTAGTATCCTACAAACTGATCCCAACAAGTACTGTAGAAACTTCTTCAAAACCCATCAAAATTACTGCTCGTAGAGCCGATAGAATCTGCTCCAATATCCTAGAAAACGTTGCAAAAAACCACCAAGAACACAATTTCTAGATTCATGATACTGATGGAATCTCCTTAAATGTCCCAGAAACCGATCCCACAAGAACTCAGAAACTTTTCCAAAATCATTCCCCATAGGATCTTCTAGAATCACGATACTGATATAATCTCTTCAAATATCCTAGAAACCGATCCCACATGTACCCATAGAAACTTCTCCAAAAACCATAAAAATCACTGCCCATAGACCTGATAAAATCTCGTCCAATATCATAGAAAATGTTGCAAAAACCGACCCACAACTCGATAAAATATTCTTACCCATAGGATCTTCTAGATTCATGATACTGATAGAATCTCCTCAAATGTCCTAGAAACCGATCCCAAAAGAACTCATAGAAACTTCTCCAAAATCATTCCCCATAGGATGTTTTAAAATCACAATACTGATATAATCTCCTCAAATATCCTGGAAACCGATCTCACATGTGCCCATAGAAACTTCTTCAAAACCCATCAAAATCACTGCCCATAGACCTGATAAAATCTCCTCCAATATCATAGAAAATGTTGCAAAAACCGACCCAAAACCCAATAAAATCTTCTACAAAATTTCTATCATATTTTCTATGAGATTCGAGGGGAAAATTTTACCAGGGAAACATTTAACAATATACATTATGTTTCATTTAAAATAACAAACTTGGTGTCACAATTTGACAATGACATTTAGCTACTTTAGACAGGCAACTCTGAAAGCATGCAAATAGTAATACAAGTTTTGCATTTAAACTTTTATATAGCGGGATATTATACTACAACCCCAGATACAAACATTCCACTTTTTCCTGAAAGTCATGCATAAAAGTCCATAAAAACTAAAAAAGTCTGGAGTCGATGTCATTTTGAATAAAATAAAACCAGAAAATCCAACCAAAAGTTAATGACACGACGTCATATATCGTTAAGCGCTGCCGTGAAATGCCTCAAACGTACGGACGGTTAAAGGCGGATTTACGCTGGTCAAGCAAGAAATTAAGCCAGCAGGTAATTGACAGTTTTGCATGAGAAATTGCACTCCAGCTTGACGTTTGACATTTGCTAGGATAAAGCTACATTTACATTGAATTCGATCTCCATTTTAATGAAGAATTTTGACAGCTTACCATATGGCAAAAGCATGTTACCATTTACATTGGATTCAATTCAAAGTCAACTTCCAATGTAAATGATTCTGTGGGTTCCCATATGCTGGCCTGCTTACCATGCAGCGTAAATTCGCCTTAACACAAGAATTTTGACGTACGAAGGATTACGCGTTTGCGTTTTGGCGCGCTATTTCGGAGAGGGTGAGAGCGCTGAACTCCCAGTACCGAAAAGCGTGGTTTTATGTTTCAGAGCTATTTGGGTAAAACATTCACTATTTTTTCTCGAAACTTGCTTAAGAAGATATAAATTTTTTCTTTAAATGGATAACGACATCACCCACATAGCAATGAAAGAACATTTACATGCATTGCATATGCGTTAAACCTCCTTTTGAGGATGTCCTTTTGAGCACATCTTTAGCGTATGTTTGGTACATACTATTTAAATATATGGTATTAAGGATATCCATAGCAAATGCTATGAATGTACCATTTGAGCAGGTCCTTTTGAAACATTATTTGGTCCTTTTAGTGCACAAGCTATTCTGCTACCGTAAAAGCAGAACATCAAAATAATGTTATTCTAGTATTTCCTTAGCATATGCTATACAGGGTTCCTAAGCAGATTCTTAGAGGGCCAAGCAGCCGTCTATAAGGCGCAGACAAACGGAAAAGCACATTAGGCAGAAAAGGATGGGCATAGGGCGATGTTGTCACTACATCTTACACGTAGTAAATCCATTCCAGGTTGTTGTTTTCTAATGTTTTCCATTTTCATACCTTTAGGACTGGAATAAAAATTGTTTTTGCTCGACTTTATTACCAAACTGATGAAAGATATCGTAAAAAAAATATTTTTCGGCTTTTCATTTTGTAACCATTGTCCTTACGCACTGTTTACAGGCTGAGGACTGAGATACATGCAAATGCCTAACCTAAAGCGTTCATACATGGCCGGAGAAATCGACTGAGATATTTCCGTAGAAACTTTATCAAGCAAATAGGACGGGTTGACGCCTTCGAACGTCCAACCCGGGTTTTGCACTTTGATTCGAAATCAAAAAGGAGGAACAGTCAGATGTGGGGCCGTGCACAAATTACGTAACGGTGATTTTACCAATTTTTGACCCCCTCCCTATGTAATGTTTTGTAACGGTTTGACACGCCACTCCCCTAATATTACGTAACGATTTCAAGACCACTACCCCCCCCCAAAAAAAAAAACTTTTCACTTATTTTCATTCCAAATTTTCTTAGTTTCACACAAATGCAAACGCTGTCGAAAACCCCCCTCCCCCCTACGTAACGTTTTGTAACCCCCCTCCCTCCTATGACCATTACGTAATTTGTCCACGGCCCCTGTAGTCCCAGTGGAGGAGGGCGAGAAAATTGATATTTTTTTCTTAAAAATTATACTCTTTAGACCTATTTCTTTGCGTTCTCGAAATTACGTAATTTTTTTTAAAAAATTGTAAGCGGCGCCATTTTTATTTCGTGCTTTGTTTTTCTAACATTTTTGCGTTCGGCTAATTTAATTGAAAAATTTTCCCGTCTCTGTTTCTAAATTTTTTCGAATAAAAGTAGAGTATTACCATGGGGGAAATAATTTTTTTCTACGGTATGACGAAAATTTCGAGAAAGTTGAAGAAAAAAACAAAAAAAGTGGCAAAGCTCAAGTTTTTCGTAAAAAAAAACGTTTTTTGTAAAGAAACAGAGCAAAATAAATCTTTTCACCCCTTTTTGGGTGTTACAAATATTGGCAGCCCCTTATTTTTCGCTTTTACTCTCCCGCTAGTTTTGAAGAATTGGTTCGCTACATGTTTCGAGATCATGTCATAAAACACCTCGAAAATATCAAATGTAGTGTAGGGCCAGCTTTATTTAAAATCAATAATATCGCAAGCAAAAAGCTCTGCAGGAAAAACAGCGCCGTTTATTGATTTCTTTGGCTGCTAGTGCTGATAGATGTCACTACTAGAACAAAATGGAAAGAAATTTAATTAAAAGCGAAGATATTTCTTTCTTATGTTAACAAACTCACGAGTTTATCGCTCAGTATCGTAAATAATGGACCCTGCCGCCTCCTTTAAGCAAGAAAAAGCTGTGGTTTGGACCTGAAAACATCTAATTTTTAATTAGATCATCTCATCGTGTGGCCGTCATCTAGCGGAATTTGCAGACATCTTGTCAACGGTTATTATTGCAACTATGATTTATGCTCACAATGAAAGAGTGGCGACAATTTTTTCTCATGAAAGCAGTCCGGAGATAATAACAAACTGGCACCATTGCTCAATATACCTGTTTCTTTTGTGCGCGCAGAACTTTCTATGCCATTTCTGTTTGATTTATTGAAATCCTATCCCTAAGGAAAATCTTAGGAACCTTGTATAATGAAATACCATTAAAGAAGGTTTTTTTTTAGGACATCTTTAGCATATGCAAAGTATATACCAATTATGGTACAATATTAAGTACATCTATATGCATGATACAAAAAAATCATGAGCGTTTAATTTAGTGCACTCAGAAAACCATCCCAAGTGAAGTGTCTACTTCCTCCAAACCTATTTCTTTATAAGCGCATGGTACAGTGGATATAGAGACGAAAATGTTTTCTTTTTCCCTCTTTTTCCCCCCTTCAACCCCCATCACCCTACCCAAAAGTTAATAATCAGTTCATGGTCAGCCGATAGAGAATTTTTGTACCAAATTTCGTTAAAATTGATGAAGGCGTTCTTGAGTTATCGTGTATACAGACAGACAACAATATTGGTATGGTGTACTAAAAATTGGTGCAATTTTATATTTAAACGAAATGAAAATATCTCGAAAACTATAGCTTTGAAACATTTGCATCTTATAACAAAATTTTTGGGTCATATTTACGAAAACCAAAATCTGAAAACCGCATATCAATAGAAGCTGCTTTACTTCTAAAGTTATGATTTTTTTTTAGATATTTTAACGTTTTCTCAAATAACTCTAAAACTAAACCTCCCACGAATTTGGACTTTATAACAAAATATGTAGTCCATATTCATGGAAACTAAATCTGAAACGCTACTTTTGTTCCAAAGTTACAATTTTTTAAAATATTTTATCCCCCTTTTCAACCCCCCACCACCCTACCCAAAAGTTAATCAGTTCATGGTCAGCCGAGAGAGGATTTTTGTACCCAATTTCGTTAAAATCGATTAAGGCATTCTTGAGGTATCGTGTATACAGACAGATAACAAACCGACAGACAACTTTTTTTTTCGTCGATTAAGGTGTTTTGGAACCTTAGCAACTCATTTTTGATAAAATTAAGAAAAGTCAAAATTTCACGATTTTAATAGTCCCCACTACCATATTGATATGGTGATCTAAAAAAGAATTTGCTGCACATGTAATCCAAGATGCCGGCGGCGGCGCGAGCGGCACCCCCTTAAGGTCGAAAACTTGAGTTTTTTATTAGAGTGTATCCGTCTATAACATATTTCAAAATCGTTTAAAACCCCTACTACCACATATTATTTTTAATATTTAAGGTTTTCAGTTTCAGCCATGTGTGGCGACTAATTAAAATTAAAAAGATCTCACTATACAGTATATCCGATTCTATCAGGCCTGGTTACCCGCGTGCATAGAAAAGATCAATTGTAGAATAATTTCGTTTTACAATGGTTCGATACCAATATAGTAATTTACCTTACAAGACCGTGTCAATTATAAGAGATACGGTATTCACCAGCAAGTAACGCCAAACTTTATTGGTTAGTAAAGCGATTCTGTTGTTACCTCGTAACTGCGCATGCCCGAAATAAGCGATAAAGTAAAGAGACATCAAAATAATAGGGAGTAAAAGTCAAACCACCGCGTTGCTTAGATCCGACAGAAGTTGTCAATCGTACGTCGAGCGTGGTTAATTTTCATGAGATACGCGCGCTAGCGATGCTAGGGTATCGTTACGTCGCGTCGCCTGATACGGTAGCTGAAACGCCCATCTTACGTTACGTTACGTTTACTTGGTGGTTTGGCTTTTACTCCCTTATAAGTGCAAAAGGTCTCCATTACTTCACGTTTCGAAGATATTTTAAAAAATTCAATAAAATACCGTAAAACTTTGCTATAAAGAACGTTTTTTCGATTTTTCCTTAAAGGATTTGGGCAACTATATTAAACTGAAAACGCACCGTAAAGTTAAGTATCCATTCCCAGCAAACTGGGTTCCCCCGGGCCTTCGTCGGTCCGATGTCGATTGCCTAATTTTTTACGACATCGGACCAGTAGTATTTTTAGTAAGTAAGGTCCGATATGGTTTAACCACATGGTACCGATCCGACCATCCGCCCATAACTGCTTAATTTGGTCGGTCTAACGTAGGCAAGCTGGTCTCGGCCCGACATCGGTAAACTATTCAAGTCCGACATTGGTTTCCTAAAGCGGTCGAACGTCGGCGATTAACGGAGGTCTGTCGGTGGTAACTTAAAGCGGCCCGACATTGGCAAACTACAAAGTTTCGATAATGCGGGTGCTTAACCAGTCGGGCTGGTTTAAGTGGCAGAAGAGGTGATTCTTGCAGAGAAGTACCAGCACCTTGTCAAGTCCGCATTCTAGTTTTGAAATATCTTTGCTCGTTATATATATAATATTATCTTCCACTGTACAGGGAACATAGTGACATTAGCGCCATCTCTACATACTAGGAAGAAATTATTAAGCAGTTTAAAAATTTTAAGATGACGTAATTGGACCATCGTCGGTTGCCGATTCTCGACCAATCAAACAAAGTTCCAATCGGACCATCGTCGGCCCTAAAGCAGATAAAATGGTCGTCGGCATAAAGTCGACTATAGTAAATCGGGCCATCGTTAGTTGCCGAATCTCGACCGATTAAAGAAAGTTCCTATCGGACCATCATCGGCCCTAACGCAGATAAGGTTTGCGTTGTCATAATGTCGACTATAGTAAATCGGGCCATCGTCAGTTGCCGATTCTCGACCGATTAAACAAAGTTTCAATCGGACCGTCGTCGGCCCTAAAGTAAATAAAGTGGGTTTCGGCATAAAGTCGACTATATAGTAAATCGGGTCATCGTCATTTGCCGATTTTCGACCGATTAAACAAAGTTCCAATCGGACCATCGTCGGTCCAAAAGTGGTGTCGGCATAAAGTCGACTGTAGTAATGTGGACCTCTGTCAGTTGCCGATTATTGACCGAAAACTGAAAATGGCAATCTGACCAACATCGGGCCAGAGTGTAGTCGCCGATGTCGACACACTGCCGAGGTTGTCGACATTGGCCCGATTCAATGCCGACGATTTGTGTTTGCTGGGTTGGCTCGTAAAAACAGTGAATTTCACCATGTTAAGATACGGGCGGAAAATACGTCATTTTTTTAACAACTCCAACGAATACATCCCAAGTAACACAACGTGCTGTAAATTAGCTGGGATAACGTTTCCGCATCAAAAAAGATAATAATGCTTTTGCTGTCTTCTGCCACAACGTTTTGAAAACGTCATGAAAATGTTGTCACAGCTATTTTGAGGAATATTTTTTTGGCTATGAGAACGTCTACGGCAGCTGAAAATACAGCATTTTTGCACATGAAAGCAATGTTGTTTAAAATTTAACTTCCCTGACAAAAAATGTATCTAAAAATAGCAATTACATCAAAATTGTCCAGCAACATAAAAGACTGAAGATGGAAGACAACTAAAATAAATATTATTGATGTTTAACAAACTCTCAATGAAATATACGCATTTTGTGGACTTCCCAACAGTCAAATCTTTATGCAAAGGCCCGTTCGATGACGAAACCTGCCATGATACCTCGTTAAACTGCACGCGCTTCAAAAATTTGAGATAATAAGGGGTTTTTTAATCACAAAGTTTTATTTTTTTAAAATTTTAATCCAGAATTAAAGGAAAACCATCACGTCTTCCATATTTAGTTAATTTTGAAGGATTTTCAGACTTACATTTGAGCATATATTTATGTAAAAAAGATTATTTTTTCACAAATTTTTGAGATGTTATGTTTCGCCATAATATAAAATATGGCCGCTCGCCCGGTTCCAGCCTAGCGCTTATGCAGGTCAGTCAAGCCACCCCCCCCGAAAGATATTCGAGTTTTTATATGCTTTTAATTTCGAACCAATTTCCAACTATGTTTTTTTTAGAAAATATGGTGGGGGTGCAGGTTGACGTCAAGCCACACCCCCCCCCCCCCGAAAGATATTCGAGTTTTGATATGCTTATAATTTTGAACTAATTTTGAACTACTTTTAAAAATTTTGAACCGCACTTCTTCCTGGTTTTTTTTAATATTCAAAATGGGAGGTGCAGCCGGACGTCAAGCTAAAAAATCTTTCGGGGGGGGGGTATGGCTTGACGTCAACCTGCACCCCCCGCCATATTTTTTTTAAAAAACGGTTACTAGTTCTTAATTTTGGGATAGTTGCGTTTCATTGTTCTCTACGCTTTAAATCGGGGGCGTCCGGCTGTACCCCCTATTTTCAATATTTAAAAAAAACAGGAAGGAGTGTGGCTCCAAATTTTTAAAAGTGGTTCAAAATTAGTTCGAAATTGGTTCGAAATTATAAGCATCTCAAAACTCGAATATCTTTCGGGGGGGGGGGGGTGGCTTGATTGACCTGCTTATTCTCAAATGCTAAATAGCATTGAAAGCAGCTGCATTTTGATAAAAATTGCACTAGGATACAACAAATAACTGCCGTTGCCATCTTGGTATTTTTTCAGTTGTAGTTTAAAAAAGTAAATATTGAAACTATTTTGTTAGTTAAGTTTTAGCATATTTTTAGGTATAAGTTTTTCCTTTAAAAGTTGATTAGCTAGATGGTATAACTATAGAAGTTATTTTGAATGTAATTTTAGTAGTCAGACAATTTTAACAGCCAGAATTACAGCTAGCTTAAAGTCTATATTGTCGAAGCTGTGTTACTTGGGATAGGTGCAAAAAAATTACAAAATATTTATTGGAACCAAATTACCCTAAGTAACCTTTAATTTAGCAGTCTTTCGCATATATGGGTTAAACTTATGTTAAAAAAAAATCACTGTCTTTTCCGCCCGTATCAAAACATGGTGAAATTCCCTGTTTTTTACCAGCCGATGGATACTTAACTTTACTGTACGTTTTAAGTTTAATATAAAATAGAATAATTATTGTTTTAAAAAAATGCAGAAAACTCTTTATAGCAAAGTTGTAAGGTGCTTTATACATAATACATACATAACACATTACTAGTATATAGGTATACCAGTACATATTGTGTATTTTAAAAATAAACACTTTTTGCTAGTGGAGTAAACCTACTTGTCAAAGAGCAAAGTTACCCCAGTTTACGGTATCTCACAAACTAAAACTACTACTTTTTTATACCTTTATCAAAAACATGATTTTAGTAACTGTCTGCAGGTAACTAAAGCATAGCTTTTTTGGTTACCGATGCAAAAAACCTTTTTTTTGATCACGGGTGCAAAAAAAGATTTCGATCCGTTTTTTACCCAAAATTAAGGAGAAATAGCGGAAAATGTAAAATATAATTTTTCATGGGATTGGACGAGGAATTTAATGATGAAATTAATGGGTTTATATATATATGTTTTTATAGGAAATAAAGTGCTATTACTAGAAAATAACTAATACTACGTCATTTTTTTATTATTTTAATTAGGTCACGTTAGATTCAAAACAATCTTAGCTATAAAATATTAAAAATAAGCTCACTTTATTTTTAGGGAGGAACAACAAGTTATTGGTGGTTATATTATTTTATCCAACACATCACAGTTGTGACTGTCATTATTATAAATGTCATTTTAGACAAGTAAACTATCAAATAACACACTAGTGTGTTACAATCCATAACTCACATTGATATTGACATTATCGAATTGAATTTGATCTAGGTATCCTTCTGCTACAGTCGAGGGCTTCCATCCTCCGTGACGTTTCACAGTAGACAGTGCTTTTGAACGAGTTATAGGTTATATAAAACTGAGTCCATAAACTAATTGTCTTTTTTGAATAGTGACGTTTCCATGACAACAAAACCGTATTTATTAAAATCTCAGCTGAAGCTGTAAAGCTGTAAAATTTTGCACACAGTTTTGTAAGAAAAAATATTTTTAGTCGATTTTGAAAAAGCTTTAATATGTTATTGGCGTGGCAAAAATGTACAATTTTTTCTTCGCGTCAGACGTTTTAATATGTACAGGGGAGCTAGAAATCATGATCAAAGCTTGAAAAACAATATTTTTTTTTGCTTGCTAAAATGAAAAATGTAAAACTTCACCTGCCTAATAACATACTCAAAAAATATTAAAATCCAAAAACCAGGAACGTCAAAATACGTCACAAGTAACAGTCTAGACACTTTAGATTTTACAGCTACTCCATAGCTGTACATATGTTGTGACACCTACGTGTTTGCTGTAAATTAGCTAGCTTAATTCAAGCTGTATTTGTAACTGTCACGATAGTAGCAACTTACTGTTACATCCAAATTTTTTCCAATGCACAATTCTATGGGAACGCTGACCAAACAAGAACAAATTTTAGCATTTTTTTAACTTATACAGCTAAAACCAATGCGAAACACCAGCGGTAAATGTCGCGCCCTCTAACGCACATACAAAACAACTCTCAATTAAAAAGCCTTCATAGTTTCGATCTCGGTTAGGCTGTTGAGTAAATCTCTCTAAAAGGTTTATTGGTATTTTTTATCGGTTTGTCAAAATCTATGTTTCTAGTTGTCCACCTGAAATATCCGAAACAACTGGCTGGTTTATATCAGACACTTAAAGTTGACCAGCTATTTTTGATTCCTTGAGTATTTTTGATGCGTTTGTGAAAGTGTCCTTAAAAAAAGGGTTAAAGTTGTGCTTACAACGTACGACGTACCCAAAACAATTCTTGTTCTCGCTTCTATTTCCTTCCTTGTCGAAAAAAGTGAGAGGGCGACCCACAGATAACAAAATGGGTAGGATACGCTAGCCGCGTACGAATACTGCAAGAGTGGTGGTAGAGATAGGTGAGACGTAGTCGCTGTTTTACGACGTAGCCGTTCTGAGTATGCGCACTGAGATACGATTACGGTTAAGCCCTGTCTATTTGTGCAACTTTAAGTGTCTATTATGTAAACAGAAATGTTTAAATACGGTATTACAGTATTATATATATTTAATCAAAAAACATTTAGAAACAGTACGAAATATGCATAAACTGACTGGTGATCGATTAAATCTGTGTTTTAACATTTGTTTCGAAAATAATCTTTCGAAAAAATAAATATAACTATATATAATATAATATATATAATAAAAGAATAATAAATAAAAACAGTGAAAATCTCAAATTTTTGAGGGGCGCGGAGTTTAATGAGGTATCATAACAGGTTTCATCAGTAAACGGGCTTTTGCACAAAGATTTGACCACCGGTAAATTCTCAAAATGCGAATTTTTTTTATTATTATGTACGAATACTATTTTAGGTAAACATCGTCATGATTGACAGAAAGATTTGACCAGCGGTAAATTCTCAAAATGCGTATTTTTTTTTATTATTATTTACGAATACTAGTTTAGGTCAAAATCGTCATATTTAATTTAATGTCTCCATCTTTTAGACAATTTTATTATAATTGGTACTCAATAAATTTGTTGACAGGGAAGTCAAATTTTAAACAACGTTGCATGCATGTCCAAACAAAAAATGCTGTATTTTTAGTTGCCATTGACATTGTTACAGGCAAAAAATTTCCTCAAAATAGATGTGGCAACATTTTATTGACATTTTTAAAACGTTGTAGAAAACAGCAAAAACATTATTGTATATGTTTTTGCTGTAGAAATGTTGCACAGCACATTGTTCTGTTTCTTGGGGTTTCTTAAAATACCGATTTTCAAACTTTGGTATTTTTGCCACGCCAATAACATGAGAATTTTATCAAAATCGGCTAAAAATATTTTTTTTTCATATTTCATAAACAGCTTCAGCTGGGATTTTAATAAATACGGTTTTGTGGTTATGGAAGAGTCCTTATTCAAGAAGTACAACTAGTTTTTGGACTCAAGTTTTATATAACCTATACCTCGTTCAAGAGCAGTGTGAGTAGTCATGTTAGCCCCTACATTATTGGCCAAAAGAGTCGCCGAAGACCTTCTCAGGCAGTGACCGGTGTAGAGCGTTGGTTCCTCCAATTTCAAAAACATGGCAATTCTTGAAGGTATCTTCGACAACGTATTTATTCCCACACACTGGCTGGTTCACCTCCCATTTTTGTAAAAAAGGAAAAAGCGGCTATAACTAGTATTCTTTGTCCTCAACGACAAGTATTTTTTACACAAATTGATCGGGTTGACTGGAAGTATGGTGAAACTTCGTGATTTCTTGGTTTTAGTGTCTGGCAAAATTACGTGAAAATATTTCCCTTTGTCTTGAATATTTTCTATTTTCAAATTGACCAATTCATCGCATCTACAAGCACCGCTACTTGCCATTAGGCCAGGGCAGTCAGGAAAAATAGGAGAAGTTTTTGCCATTTGCTGATTTTTTGACAGACAATAGTACCCATTAATAATACTTTGTAAAAAAAAGTTACACATCCTCGAGCGCTTGCTTCCTTCGCCATGTTGAATTAAAGATGGCGGCTGGTACCATTCTTAAAAAAATCGTAACTTACTTATTTATTAACCGATTTTCGTCAAGTAAAAAGCATTACCTTTGTTTTTGACAAAAGAATAAAACAAAAATATAAATAAAACCATTTTGACATGTTTTATTTCTGTTAAAGAAATAATAAAAATAATATTAGAAACCAAATGTTCCCTTTATTTTTTTTTTGAACCGTATATTTCTTAGCAAAAAAAAAGAAAATAGAAAATACGCGCTTTTTTGTTCTGATTTTAAAACAGTCCTTATTGAGTTTGATTAAGTTGAGTAGTTCAGGAGATATAGTCAAAAAGGACTTAAGAACACCAAAAAAATTAAAACTTATGCAGGATGTAAAAACTTTATTTTTTGCTCGATTGACATAAAATAAAAACAGTTACAAATATAAATAAAGAAAATCATTAAAAAAAAAAATGTTATTTGTCGTTTTTATTCCTGAAAAAAAGTATGCAATAAACTTTTAATACCCCAGTGCGATGGGATTTATCGCATGGATCTATCACGATACACTTTGTATCGTGGGATCTATCACCTCCCACATATAAAAAGTAGTTTAGGAAGCAAAACATTAAAGAAAAACCTCTTTCTTGTGCAAGCGTAACTAGATTCGACGCTGTTCCCCGGTTTCGGACCATGTGATCGGGAACGTGTGATTTTCATGAGATCCGTAAGATCGGATCATCGCTCAAGAATATAAGGTTTTCGTCCCATGTGATCATTCGTCATAGATGCTCCCTGTTCAAGAATACACGTCCAGGGCAGTTAGCAAAAATAGGAGAAGTTTTTGTAATAAAGCTAATTTTTTTACAGATGATAGTACCCGTTAATAATACTTTGTGAAAAAAGGTACACTTCCTAGAGAGCTTGCTTCCTCCGCCATCGCCATGTGGAACTAAAGATGGTGACTGGTTATTCTTTAAAAAAATCGTAAATTTCTTATTTGTTAACCGATTCTCGTCGAGTAAAAAATTTACCTAAAGAATGAAATACAAATAAAAAACTATATTTCTAAACAAAAAAAGTTTTAAAAAGCGCGTTTTTTTATTCTGATTTTGAAACAGTCCTTGAGTTTGTGATAGGATGAGTAGTTCGGGAGATATAGTCAAAGAGTACTTAAGAATTCCAAAAAAAATAAAACTTATGCCGGATGTTAAAACTTGATTTCTTGCTGGATTGACATAAAATAAAAACTAAATTTAAAAACAAATCATTAAAAATAAACAAAAAACGGAAACAATTGTTATTCTAATCATAAGAAGTATTGATACTCTTTTTACTTCCTTCGATCGCTAAGAGAAATAATCTAAAAATCGCACTTCGAGATTTTGTATGAACCTCCACGAATTTAGTGGTTCCGAGTCCAGATAAGCACGTTTCCAGACGCCGCCGTTGTCGCTCTGTCCGTCGATCTGTCCTTCGTCACTTTGTAGTCACTCTAACTCAAAAACATCTGCACCAATGCTAACAAAATTTTACATAACGATTACTTGTATTGATGAGGAGACCCCCTATTGTTTTTGAGCTTTCCCCCATTACACCCTTCGAAGCTAACCCCAAAAAATTTCCTTAAATTTTTTTTTCTTACCTCGTTAGAAATCTTATAAAAATCTTAGTGGAATGGCGCATATAAAAAGTGCAAAAAACTTTTTAAAAATGTTGTGTGCCATATAATTCCAAGTTATTAAGCGAAATGACAAATAAAGATGTAGGTAGTATATGTTAGGAACAAGTGATTGTTAGACTAAAATCTTAGTTTATTGGCGCTAAAATATTTTGACCAAATATATATACAGGGTGGATTCTTTAAACGGAACGGTGCTTCTAGCTGGTTAGAATTTGGTTTTATAAAAAAATCCAAAAACACGTCAACTGAGATTTTTAATTTTCTTTAATCGTGCTATCTTGGATTTTTTTATGTCGTTTTGTTTACGAGGTATAGCAAAAAAATATTTTTTTTAAATAGGACACCCTGTATAGTTTGACCATACAGATTTAGATAAAAATATCTTGACTATCGTAAAAGATAGATCCTACTGTGTGGTATTCCTGAAGAGAGAATTTTTTGTAGATTTCAAAAATTGCAAAATATACAGCCCAAGCAGCATTTTTCTGACTTCCGACTAATTACAACCTAACATGACGTCGGTTTTGGCGCAAATTTAGGTCGGCAGTTGGTTTGTCCATCAAACAACGTATTTTTTACTAAGACCTGACGTCGCCAACAACTAGTGCATCAGTTGTGACGTCGATACTTACCAAAAGCGACGTAATTAACGTTATTTCGGCGACGTAATTTTTAGAATAAAATTTAAGGTCAGGCCAAAGTGAAAACGGACGTCAATAAATTTAGTTGTTGCCAAGATTTTCTGTAAATGGCAACACTGCAAATACGAAAGTATTTTATAAATATACTTTACATGGACTTATGTTACAATAGAAAGTTTATAAGTTTCTATTGTACAGTTTACAAAATAATCTTATAGGCCAGTCACCTCGGGACACCCGGTATAACGTCCAATTCATGAGACGTTATATTTAGTATGAGTTTTAAAGTAGAATTGTAATAAAATTGACGTTGCCAAACTTTTATTTATTAAATGTTACCATTCCGAGGTCCACCGACGTGGGTGCGTGACCTATAATTATACTACAATATTCTAGGTCGGGTCGTTCTACAAGGCGACGTCGCAGGAGGTGTTCTTGTCCGAATAGGTAAATAATCATTAGAAATTTGGTCGGCACCCGAAACGCCATTTTAAATGTTTAGCATCGATGCGCCATTAAAACAGTACATTTTATTTTTTAATTTTAAAGGCTTCATATGTAAATTAACTCATTTGTTGGCAACTAAAATGCATTTTTTAAATGCCTATAATGTTTTACTCTACGAAACGGGCTTCCTTATAATGATTTTATTTTTAGGTTAATTTTTTTCAAAATTAATTTCTTGATATTTTTGAATTATTTTTGTGGGTTTCTGTTTTTTTAATGTCTATTTTAATTATATTTATCAATAAACTGACCTTCGTTGGAAGATTTGCATCCATAAAATGTGTAAAACTAACTTTTTTCACTTACCTACAATAACTAAGATAATAATTATTGTCATGCACAGTTCATTGGGATGTGTTTGTTTAGACATATAAAAGTTTTTACCTAATAAGTTTAAACTTGGTGTGCACAGTAAAACTTTGGATCGTGGGTCTACGTAATTTGACGTAATATGTGACCAAAACATTGTGCAGCACCCGACGTCGAAACGACTCGAATTTTGATTCCCCACTTGCTAAATCGAGTCCTCAGGAAGACTGATGGACGTCGGAGCCAACGTCAGGTATTTCTTGCCCTAAGTGACCATAATGTAATATAACGTCCAAATGCTTGTTGGGAGGGTGTCCTATTTTTAAAAAAATAAAAAATTGCCATACCTCGTAAACTAAATGACGCAGACAAAATCCAAGATAGCACGATTAAAGGAAATTAAAAATCTCAGGATGTGTTTTTGGATTTTTTTATTCAACCAACTGTATAAGTAGCACCTATAAAATGTAATGCAAAAGTCCGACACCCTGAAAAGGTTGGATATACCACGAAAAAGTCTGAATATATTTTGGAAGTCTAAATACAGCCTGTAAAAGTCCGGATATGCCCAGGAAAAGTCTGGATACACCCTGGAAAAGTCTGGGCCCGACTGGAAACGTCTAGATACACCCTCGAAATGTCCGGATAAACCCAGGAAAAGTCTGGATACACCCTTAGTCCGTTTATTTCTTTAAAATTTTCAAAAGACGTGTAAGATTGTTTAAACTTTTATGACATGACACCATGACTATATTACAATCAAAAGTCAAAAAGTTTCGGCCTACGTCCAATTTTAAAACCAATTGTTAAATAAATAAACCCGTCAATAATAAAAAAATTGTTTTACTTTTAAAAATAGGCGCCCTCTCTCTTCTACTAAAACACGATCTGTTAGTTTGCCGTGTTTTAACGTGAAAAGTACATTTTCTAAAACTAACTACGGGAGTAAGGGTCCTTTGCAAATGGTCTTAGAACATTTGGTACTAAGGGACCCAGTGATCACTTGTGCCAAATTCCATGATTCTATCGTTACGCTTTAGGTGATATTTAATGTTGCTTTTTTCACAAAACTTTAAGAAATGGGGCCCTCTACATAAAACGTTTTATTTTTTAATTTAAGCTAATATAGCGACAAATATTTGTTTTTAATCTGATAGTTCTATCAATTTTTGAATGGCTGTTATTATTATTTTCCTACTTTTTGTTTAACGTCGAGAATTGGGGTCCTAGGCAAGAGACCTCGAATAAGTAACACACTACAAAAAAAATTGCGGGGTCAATGACCATTTGTGCCAAATTTCATCGCTCCACCATAATTTATACACCTTTAACAATTTTTGTGTTATTTTCGGAAATAGGGACCCTTTTCAGAAAACTTTATGTTAGCAACATTTATCAAAATTATCTAAGGGTCTACTTATTATGCATGCCAAGTTTCACTGCTTAGTTATTATTTTTTCTTAATTAAATTTCTCATCTTGCCTAGTAATATGCGATTTTTGTACGCACTTTCGACTAGCATGGGTATAGAAGAACCTCTCTAGCATAGCCCCACTCCAATTTTTTTGCGTATATAATAGCAGCCCTAAAAGAGAATGAATAGAGTTACAAAAAAATTATAGCCTTATCAAAATGTCGCAAAGTTTGTAAATATGCCAGCGAGAGATATTGCGTTGTTATTTTTTGAGGAAAATTTTCACAATTTTGAATTAGTATATTTTTCAAATTTGACCTTTGCTGAGGACGCTACTGAAAAGAAAACTGAACAAACTGTGACAAGATTAAAAGGCACATTTTAACGTTATTCGAAAAATATATATAAAAATAAAAATGGCAACATATCTATAGGCAAAAAAATAAAGTCCGTGATGTTGCAGATAAAAAAAAAACAATTATTTCCATACCCTTTGTGCTAAAAAGGCCACGGGTAGCGTAATTTGTACTACAAAATATTTTAAAAGGCATCAAAAGAAAGGTAAGATAATGGGTCAATTTTTAAAGTCAATAAATATAATTTCGAAATTCAAACCTAAAAACCAGAACAAAGGAAAATAACTTGCAAAGAAGTTGAAAAAACTGAAATTTTAACATTTTTCCAAAACGAGCCGTTACTGTTTTCGTACCACTTACTTTTAAAGTAAAAAGAATACCTTGTTAAATAAACCAATGATTTGGCTTTCTGGAAATGAAAAAAATCTTTAGTTTTTGAGATATTCAGGAAAAATTTGAGCAATGCTTAAATTTTCCCCTTTTTTATTAAAAATTCGTTTACCGCCCCCCCTCAAGGGACGTAGGCCGAAATTTTTTCACTTTTGATTGAATTATAGTCATGGTGTCATGTCATAAAAGTTTAAACAATCTTACACATTTTTTGAAAATTTAAAATAAACGGACTACCTAGAAAGGTCTGGATACACCCGAGAAAGTCGTCTGGATACGTTCTGGAAAAGTTCGGATACACCCTGGAAAGTCTAGAGTCCTTTAATTTTTTATTTAATAAGTTTTTGCCCAACTTCACTTAAAGCAGCAGCTTTATTCATATTTACTTGTAACCTCATTATTTTTTGACAGAAGAACAAACAAACTATAGAAAAATAAAAATAACTTCTCTTCATCCTTGATATGAAGTTTGTTTGACGTAAATCGGTTAGAAAATAAGAAAGTTACAGTATTTAAAAGACAATGTGTCGGCCATCTTTAATTCAACAGGGCAAAAAAAGCAAACCTCCTAGGAGGTGTAACTTTTTTACAGAGTACTATTGATGGGTACTATCATCTGTAAAAAAATCAGCTTGATTGCAAAAACTTCTCCTAAAGGCCATTTTTTGAGCTAACTATCCTGGCGTACATTATCAAAGCCACTTTCATCAACAGGTACTCGTCATCGGGAGCTTCGTTCAAAAACTTCTCTATTTCAGGTCGTTCTAACATCTTGGACTTCATTGGTTTAAATCCCTGAGATTTGCTTTTCAAAAAGCTCGTTAGTTTGCCATATTTTGAAGTGTCGATTTTTTTTATAAAGGTGAAGAGTCGAGCGAAGCATCGTGTATTTGCTCCATAGTGAAGATGAGACTAATTTTTTTTGCAAATGTAAAAAAGGAGCCAATAATAGAACATTTTTATCGATACCCCAACTAGCAATTTGTCGACAACGTTGTGCAGCGCGTGCCATCGTTGCGTCGCAACGTTTACTTTTACTCAAACACCACCCACTTTTGCACCAATTTGGTGGATGATTTTCTGGTTGAGTCAACGTCGCGATCGCGACTACAGTTGAAGTAATAGTTCAATGGGTTTTGGAGTACAATTATTTGTTCAAAATATTATTCATTACGTAAAATGATAAATACACTATTATATTATTAAAATAAAATGATATTCTATGTCATATATGCCAAAATATATAAACAGACGGTAGTTTACTGTCAAATGTACAGTTCGTAGCTCTAAAAAACAAGCGCGCCCTCGATTAAGATGATTTTATGAAATTAAAAAAAAAACATGATTTAAAAATCGCTTCGAAAATCCTCTAAAGATGTTGTTTAGGATTCCTAAGAACAAAATACGGATTTTTATATGCAAAAAGATCTTAGTTTATTGTAGAAAAAAGCAAAAAAAAATATTTTTATATTTTTAATGTTTGTTTACAAATTAGCATACAATGTTTTTAACAATCAATCATGGCGGCACTTATTAGTTTCTATGACAACCAAAGGAGTCCCGTGTCTCGACTGCTTTAACTACTTAACTTTGTTTTGAACGGATCCCCTAACTAAAAGACGCGAACACGCCTCAATTTTCACCCAATCGAAATTGCTCCACAGTTTGGCTTTCTGCTGCTCACTTAATTTCCGTCCTTGTTGTTTACACAGGACCTTCCTCTTTTTTTCCGACACACTGGGGAATCATCTTCAATGACAGCTGTCACATGTCAAAATATCGAAGAATATTTATACCATTTGTTCCTTTTCATAGTGCAAAATGTTCAAAGAAAACTAATAGAAACTTTTTTACTGAATTAATTGACGTTTATATGACAGCAGTGCTCCAAAATCGGCTTGTTGCAAACAGAAGAGAAAAATTGGTTAGATGAAAACAGGCGCGCCCGCGTCTCCAACAAACCGGCCAGAAAACGTGAAGTAAATTGATCAATTTTTGGTTTAGCACACACCGGTTTGTAGTCGGCGCCTTCACAACTAAGGAATTACTGTTAGTACAATAGACGGTCATAAATAGTTGTGATGGCGACTGAAGTTGTGATAAACGTTTAGGCGTCGTATAATAGTCGACGTTGTCGACCGTCGCCATGATAACTATTCTTTATCTGTAAAACAACGTTTAAAATTAGTGCAATTCTAATTTTTACAACTTGCACAACTAAAAATTGCTAGTTGGGACCTTTTATCTTCCGTGAATTCATCCAAGACTCAAAAATTTTGAACTTCTTGTCGTAAGCATCCCGGGACTTTTCTGGCTGCTGCTTCTTCCGCTTCCGTAAGGATATCCCCAGGAACGTAATTTTCGTCGGTTTCCTCCATTTTCTATACGTTTTTTTCTTCAAAAAAGGTTCCCTTTCCTGCAGGGAAAACTGACAAGTGTCAAAATTTATTTAATTTGCTAACAATGTATCATGCCCGTGGCAACCAAACAAACAACCTGCTTTAACCAAAATGTAAAAAAGTCACTGTTAAGTCATTCTTTATAGGGTACTGAGACGCAAGTAGCTTTGATTTTTTATTTATATATCTTTTTTTATAAAAAACTTAAAAAAATTACTTATTATTTTATCTGAAAATTTTAAATTATTAATTCTTTTAAACTTATATGAGAAAATTATTGATCTCTCCTTATAAAATCTCTTATAAATCATAAATACTGTGAAAGATTGTATGGCAAATCCTCATTAAAAATCGTCAAAATTATGCACTTGAAGATAAAATCTCATTAAAATAAATATAAACTATCTAAGATATAACATAATATTTAGCACGTTAAGATTTTGTAAAAATTTATGTTTATAAAATCTCTTAAAACCTTTAGTCGAGGGGCATAGAGTCGAAATTCGGCCTTCGTGGGCCTTTTGATGATGATTTTACGAAACCTGTTTTAATCGGTTACTAATAGACCACTTAAGATCACCTTGCCTGTGAACAGCCTCAAAAGTACTGCAGTTAGAAAGTGAGGTTAGGGCGACAAAATATTTTTTAAAATCTTAACGGTTTGACCTACGATGATGAAATTTGGTACACATATTGGCCTTCTGGCCAGATTAAATAATATAATTTAAAAAATAACATTTAGTGCATCTAAGGGCCGGTAGAGCGCAAAATGTGTTTTTAGATTTTTCCCTGTATCTCCTGAATGACTTATCCTGCACACTTGAAACTATGTGTTTTTGTAGTGCATACTATTACCAATTAGCCTAATATCACAAAAACATTTTTTAGCCTGTGAGCGGAAGGCCCTGAACAGACGCCATTTTTTTGACAATTTCGAAAAAAAAATCTATTTACGCAAAATTAACTTAAGGGCATCGAAAATTTATATAAATCGGTTACTTAAATCTTTACTTTAAATCTTAACGGTTTGACCTACGATGATGAAATTTGGTAATCATTGGCCTTCGACAGTATTGTGGGTGATTTTAAAAATTGTGAAAAAAATGCTTGATGTGTATGTGGCATAACTGAATCATAATTACTAATTACATTTCCTGACAAAAATACACACTCATTTTGACGGAAGCGTACTGATAAAACATATTACTTAGCTAAATTTATTAATGGTGATAAGATTTAATTTTATGATTTCTCTATCATGCTGCATAAAAAATAAATATTCACCACGTCTAGAACGAATCAAAAATCACGTTTTACTCCCTTCCGCCGCCTATTTTTTTAAAATTTATAACCTATATATTGCTGTTAGGAGACCAAACCAAAGTACCAAATTTATTTTTTTTTACCTTAACTAAACTTTGCTTAAATACTATTTTGGGTGTTAATCAGAAAACATTTTTGCCTCTCTTTAGGGATCCCTACTACAAAACCACTTAGTTATAAGTGTATAGGTTTAGTCGTTCGGGAAATCTAACGATACAAGAAAAAAAATCAAATTTCGCACCCTTCCTGGCCCTACCCTAAAAAAACCTTATTGACAAAGCAAATACTTAACCTAGGCTTATCTAGCTATACCAGTTTTGTTCAATATCTATACGTAAATGTGAGTAAAGATAATTAATATGGATTGAGAAACAATCAGACAAAACAAAAAAAAAATAAAATAAAGAAAAGCTATAAGCTTACCTAGTTAAAAGAAAAACAAAATACTTATAAACATGTATATAAATATAACATAAAAAGTATAAATTGTTGTGGTAAAATCGTAAAAAAAATTACGCATTAATAATTAGTTTTAGTAGTCAAGTTAATAAATAAAAGGAACATAATGATGAACTGATCGTTTTGCATGGGGAATAACAAAACAAATTATTTTGCTCTTCTTAAAAAAACGATTATATTATTGTTATCGCTTTTTTTAATTTTCTTGAATCTTTTCTGCATATAGAACATTGTTTATTTTTGTTGTGTAGAAATATACAAGTAGTTACTAACTATATAGTATATTAGTCTTATATTAGGTTGTAGGTAAATTAAGAATTATGTTCTATTAGTTAAGGCAAACTTATTGTTATAGAACGAAATATTTTTAGAAACAATAAAAAAATAATTAAATTTGAAAGACAAGTAAAATACACACTAAAATATACCTAAAATAAGAACAAAAAATAAAAAAAAAATAACATCGAATCAAAAAATCACTATAAGGACAATAAACATAGTTATTATTAGGATAATATCACAGTATTTAGGTTAAATAGTTTTATTTTATAACTGGCATTGTTACGGAACTAGCAAGCAACTTACTGAAATAAAGAGTAAGAGTAGAGACAACAAATGAGCACCAAATGAGTCCCTCAACCACCGTCGAAATTAGCTTTTTATAAAAATAGATAATGGTTAAAGATAAGTACCAGATGAGGAAAATAATTAAAAGAGAATAAAAAATCGATCATAACGACAGGCAGATTTATTGCAATGTAAATTGCATAAATTCTTCAACAGAATAAAAGCCATGCCCTAGAGGTAAATTTTTTAATGTTGAACGAAATTTAGATAGATCAGTAAGTTTTCTTAGAGTGGGGGGTAAGTGATTATAGATTTTAATCCCATTGTAAATAATAGATTTTTGAACTAGAGTGGTGTGAGGGATTGGAAGAGGGATGTTGTGTGACGGGAATAGGGCAATGTTTTTGTGAATTAGGCTAGATGATTCAAGGACGAAAAGACAGGGCAGACTTAGAATTTGGTGAGTAATGAAGAGCGGTTTTTTTTGACTTGTGTTATATATTGCTATATGTGCTGTAGGTTAAACCGTTTGGATTTAAATATATATTTTTTCACCTTAACCTCACTTTTGGACTGCAACATGTTCGAGACTGTTCACAGGTGGGGTAATATTTAGTAATATCGGGGCTGATTGGTAATAGTATGTACTACAAAACCACATAGTTTCAAGTGGTCAGGATAAGTCGTTCGGAAGATACAGGGAAAAATCTAAAACCACATTTCGCCCCCTACCGGCTCTTAGAGGCAATAAATATTATTTTTTTATTTTTAAAATACAATCTGGCTCGAAGGCTAATATGATTACCAAATTTCATCATTGTAGGTCAAACCGTTAAGATTAAAAAAAATATTTTGTCATCCTAACCTCACTTTTGGACTGCAACATTTTTGAGGCTATTCATAGGTGGAGAAATATTGAGTGGTCTATAAGTAATCGATTTATATAAATTTTCGATGCCCTTAAGTTAAGTTTGCGTAAATAGACTTTTTTTTCGAAATTGTCAAAAACATGGCGTCTGTTCAGGGCCCACTGCTCACAGGCTCAAATTTTTTTTGTGATATCAGGCTGATTGTTAATAGGTTGTACTACAAAACCACATAGTTTCAAGTGTGCAGGATAAGTCGTTAGGGAGATACAAGGAAAAATCTAAAAGCACATTTCGGCCCCTACCGGCCCCTAGATGCACTAAATTTTATTTTTTAAATTTTACAATACAATCTGGCCAGAAGGCCAATATGAATACCAAATTGCATTATCGTAGGTCAAACCGTTAAGATTTAAAAAAATATTTTGTCGTCCTAACCTCACTTTTTGACTGCAGCACTTTTGAGGCTGTTCACAGGCAGGGTGATGTTGAGTGACCTATTACTAACCAGTTAAAATAGGTTTCGTAAAATCATCAAAAAGCCCACGGAAGTCCATATGCCCCCAACTACTTCTTAAAAACAGACAGTTAAAAACTTTGTGATCATAAAATACTGTAAAAGTTTGTACGGCAAATCCTTATAAAAATGTACCTTATAACTTTATATCAAATTTTATAAAATCCCATAGAATTTTATGGATTTTAAAAAGCTAAGAAATATCCCTCATGAAAACTTAAAAGCCTATAAATAATTGTAAAAATGCATATTACCAGATTTTATGCGGGAATTTTGGCAGAGATGTGGTATTTAAAAGAAGTATACCTACCTACATTTTTTAAGTACCTAATCCAAAAAATTAATGGAGGTGTCTCTTTTAAAAAGATTCGTGTACAGAGTGGTGACTCAAATTCACTGCATGAGAAAAATGTTTTGAATTTCGTTAGGCAATTAATAAAAAAGTTGGTTGTGTACTTCCATAAAAAATCACCCTGTATACATTTATGCAAAAAAATTGAAAAGTGTGGTGCAAGAAAAGAATTGTTTAATAATGTTATATTATCAATTACCAAGTAAAAAGCACAAATAAAAAACTGAGCAAAACAAACAAAAGTAACCCTCAAAAAAGAAAACCTTTAGAGCGGCATCGCCCCAAATAATCCTCGGCGAAAATATATGCCACGCACCCTTACAGAATTCGGCGTCGCGACGCCGGCGCCATGACGTTTTCTAACCCGCCCGAATTTTCTGACGACGTCGACGGCGGACCGCTCCCATTCCGACGTCGACCGACGCGCCGTTACAGCGGTAGACGCCCTTGCCGCCCCCAAAAGTGCCGCCCTTTTTCCGCACAACTCGAGTTGAGTCACTGTGCCGCGATATCATGTGTTGTGTGTCTATTATAGCAGGAAAGAGGCGACTGATGGTCGCCCTTACCTGACCAGAACCGCCCTTTGCTTGTAGACCCTCACGGTGCGAGTGTCACGTGCGTTTGTACTGGTTTTAGTAAGTTTTTTGGACTTAAAATGGCTGCCAGAGAGGTTATGAACCCATGGACTTTTGTCAGGAGAGACTAGGGTACGTTTTTTGTTGGTGTAAATATTATATTCTTAGTAGGTACCCTATTTGTATGTAAATCACAAAGAAGTGGTTTTAAATCTAGGAGGGACGGGCGTAAAAAATAAATCAACATCACAACAATCAAAAAGGGAGTGGTTGACATTTTTTCCTTAATTTTGACCATGAAATAAACCAGGAAATCTATAGGTATTAAGCTTAAGTTAAGCTAAAAACTAAGCCCACTTTTGATGTAGAAAACAGAATATTATTGGGTGTGTTTAAAAAGTTTACATACACAACTTATCTATACATATTATCAATCCGTGGTACTTTGGGGGGATTGTGGGGTTTTGGGTATTTCTAAGGAAAACTAATATACATGGTATAAGCTTGATTTTAAAAAAATTAATATTGATGAAAACCGCATATCAGTATAGGTATGTCAACCCGTCAACAGGGGCTTATTGAAAAATATGCGGTTTCGAATAATTTGGCCTATAATTTTTTTATTAAATAAAATTTCTTTTTGGTGTAAACTGGATAATTTGAAGTAGAATTTATTTGTCAAACTGGATTTAATCTGTAACAATTAGTTTTTGAGATGTAACACGAAGTTGGTATTTTTTTGTTAGAGAATGACCTATTTTTATCGAATTTTGTCATCGTGAAATATTTTTTAAAACGATGCATTTTTATATGTTTGTTATTTTTTTTAGTGATATGTGAACTTCACTATAATTAATTTCCAGAACTCCACAATCCCCTCTAATTTCGACCACCCTATCCCAGACAGCATCATTCGTCCCAGGGACGTACATTTGTGCACGTAAACGTATGCAAAAACGTATGTTTATGTTATTTTTTTGTACGGACTTGCTACGTTATTAAATTGTCATAACTTGGACGGAGTTGATTTGGTGGTCAACCAGGAGCGAGGAGTACTGACCACGATACACTTAACACTGTATGAGGTCAGTCAAGCCACCCCCCCCCCCGAAAGATATTCGAGTTTTGATATGCTTATAATTTTGAACTAATTTTGAACCACTTTTAAAATTTTTGAACCTCACTCCTTCCTGTTTTTTTCGCTTGACGTCCGGCTGCACCTCCCATTTTGAATATTAAAAAAAACCAGAAAGGAGTGTAGTTCAAAATTTTTAAAAGTGGTTCAAAATTAGTTCGAAATTATAAGCTCGAAATCTTTCGGGGAGGGGGGGGGAGGGGGGGAGGGGGGGAGGGGTGGCTTGACTGATCTATGGTACGCTGATTTCTCGTCACAGATTCGATACGCACCAAATAATATTTCACTTGAGGATAAAAATTAAGAAAAATAAATATGTGACAATAACCAGGATTCTCGGGGGGGGGGGCGTTGGAGGGGCGGGTTAACTCCAACCCCCCTCAGTGCACGACTGATTCACAGTAGTCTTCCTGCTAGTTTTTTTTTGAGTATTCATAAATCTGGAAATATTAGGTTGGTCTAAAGGATTTCTACACGCTGCGGTATTGAAAAAAAATGTCTCAACTCGAAATTCACCCTGTATACATGTGATACGTTCTTTGATTTTTCAAATAATATTTTTAAATCCAATCATTCTAATCATACTTAAAAGATCTGATTTTACTCAACATGGTAAGCATTATTTTCCTGGTATATTATTCCCTGCCTTACGTGAGATTTTAACTGAAAATATGTATATGGTGTATTTAAAGATGTAATTTCATCACATATTACATTTGCAAAATCCAGTTGGTTACAAAATATTCTATATTTCCAAATAAAAGATCATATAAAGCATACACGCGATATCCCTGCCAAAAATACCGTGTCAAAACTCGTAAAAAAAACTAGTGAAAGTTCACGAGTTCTGGTCGGTATTTCATGCGGTTTATGAAACACCACTTTCGGGTGAGATCTCATGAACTTTCAATGTTGGAAAGAGTCGTCTAACATCATGAGTTTTGCATGAGCACTGTCATCCGTTTTTAGGAGTTTTGAAAAGTTTTTAAAACAATTTTTGATAAAAGTTGATATGATTTCACCAGTATTTTAAAGGCTCTGCTTCCTTTGCTTCCTTTGGTTTTGTTAAGTTTTAAGCAGATTTTAACAAAAATCTGAATCAACGTTAATAAGATTTTACTAGATTTTTAAAAGACCGAACCTCCATCAGATTTCACAAGATTAAATAAGAAAATTCACATGTTTTTAGCAGTTTTGAGCAACAAGAGAAACAAGTTGATAAGGTTTCAATGGTTTTCAAAAGTTTGCATGTTTTCAGCAGTTTTTAAAATACCTGCATCAGATTTTAGAAGATTACATGAGAAAATCTTTACGTTTTTAGCAGTTTTAAGCAGATTTTAAGAGAAAAAAGTTGATAAGATTTCACTGGTTTTGACAAGTTTTGGTAAAAATTGTCTCTTTCTACTCCTTCTTTTATAACTTGTCGAATCTCTTAAAATTTCTTGCTAGTCAAATCTGCTCTCAGATCTATCTATATGTTTTGTTTAATTTAATTTTATATAAGTTACTCATAAAATCTTTTCTATTCTCATTGAAAAACTTGCTTGTCAAAAAAGTGATGTGCGTGTCTATTTTCTACACTTGACACAACTCTTCACTTTAGTTCTGATGAAATATTGTAAAATCTTTTAAAAACATCTTTTCATTTGTACTTTTAAAATTTGTACTTTTTGTTAAATCTCATGAAATCTCCTGTGTCTGATACGAAATCTCTTGAATATCTTGAAACGTAAATCTTTATTATATATTCTTTTTAATTTATGTTTATAGGTACTTATAAAATTATTTAAATTCTCATCTTGCTTGTCAAATCTGGTTGGTGCTTTGTGTATTTTCTACGCTTTAATACTTATATAATCTTGCCAAATCTTCACAACACTTTACCCTATTTCGCATGAAATCTTGTAAAATCTTTTAAAAACGTCCCTTTTTTTAGACTTGTAAAATCTAGTAAAATCTCATACAAGTCTTTTTTTATTTCTCATGAAATCTTGTAAAATCTTGTAAAAACGTCCCTTCTTTTAGACTTGTGAAATCTAGTAAAATCTCCTACAAGTCTTGCGTGCAAACATCATGAAATCTGTGTCTGATATAAACTTACAAAATCTTGAAAAATCTCTTGCTGTAGTAAAATTTTGTTAATTATAAATCTTTATAATTTATTCTTTTTAATTTATTTTTATAGGTACTCTTTTAAATTATCATCTTGCTTGTCAAATCTGATTGTGCTTGCATGTCTATATTCTACACTTTAATACCTATATAATCTTGTCAAATCTTCACAACCCTTTACCCTTTTTCTCATCAGATCTTGTAAAATCTTTTAAAAACTTCCCGTCTTTTAGACTTGTGAAATATTGTAAAATGTCATCAAAATCTTGCTTCGTCAGTTTTCATGTAGCATACATTTTTGCCAGGTCAAGTCTCTTCAAACCAATAAAATCTCATCAAGTCTTGATCAGCTTTTAAGAGTTTTGAAGTGTTTTTTTTGGCAGGGATTGAAATTTCAAATTATGATTCCAACGTAAGAATCTGCGCACTGGGATACCGTGTTAGGTGTATCGTGGTACCGACGAGTTTTCGGGGTTTAAAATCGCCCCGCCTCCCTAGGCATAAAGAAATATTTTGTATTTTGTTTATTTACGTCCTTCGGCTTCCAAGGTACTTACCAAAAACGTCCTCTATACCACCGCAGGATATAGAAAATACGTACTTGGTGCGTACACAAATGTACGTACATGGTACTTATTTTACATATAGCGTTGGAAAATGCACGTAACATGTACATTCTTAGTACGTACAATGGACTTAGCGTACGTACTGTGTACGTATTCTTCGTTCGAGGCTTAGATACAAGCTACGTAACTTTACTGTATGGGGGTTCATTGAATAATTTTTTTTTATTTCTGGTGCCGGCTTCTAACCAAACCATATAGATACACAAAATTCAATTTTTAATTTTTTTTGTCTGTCTGTTTCTCTGTTTGTTGGTTCCAGCATCACTCAATACCTACTGAACGAATTTGAATGGGAATTTTACTACTGGATTCCTTGTAGTCGTGGGCAGGATGTTATTTTATCAAAATCTGTTCACGAGAACAATATTTATGACCATTTAAAGCAAGAAAAACAGGAAAAAACGCTGCGGCTTGTTGTTAAAAAAAAGAGAAAACAACAATATTATAATACCTTGTCTATAACAATTGCCTGTTCACTGCTAGTACAGTCAAATTGTCAGTTGACATCGAAAAATATCAGGGTAGCCTGAGCTTTTGGTCATTTTGTGTTTCCTCACTACGAACCGTCTGTCATTTGAAAAAAAATAGAACCAAATTTTCTTGATTTCTAAAAAACGTTTCTGTGGCATGCCCTGTAGTCAGTTCCCAAAAAGACAAGGCGCGGCGCAGTTAGCAAAACTCAGTATTTTGATCAGAAACAATGGCGTACGCAGAAATTGTTCCGCGAGGAGGGGGTTAACAAAATAGTCTAGGGGAAGTGAGACTTGAGTACGAAAATCTTAAAATAGTAGATTTTATGATGTCATATGGAAGCTGAGACTCCCCGGATTACGAATCCGCCGGATGACATCTCGTAAATGTTGAGCATTTTGAGATATTCAGCAAAATATCCAAGATGGCGACCAATGAGTAAATTCGATTTTTATATTTTTTGTGTAGAGCCAAATTGATAGTGTTTGATATTGATTTATAGGTTTTGAATACAAGGAGTTCGAATCTTCCACCGAAAACTATTTAAAATGACTTTTGACACATTTTTGACAGCCATTGGTACAGAAAAATGGATATTTTTGAAAAAATATAGTTATTTTCTATTTCTTTTACGAGAATTAGTGACTTTTAATAAAGTTTCATTTGACAGTTTTTTGACAGACCCTAAAGCAAAAAACTCACCACTCTAAAACCATCTAACATAAAATAATCTTATTTGGTATCGATTTAGAGGTTTTTGGATATAAGTAATCAAAATTTTTTGTCAACTGTCACATAAAGTGACATTTGCAGGATTTTTTACAGTTTTCAAGAACATAACGGGTATAGTAACTATCCTAAAAGTCTTGAGAAAAATCTATAAACTATAAAAGTTATTAAAAGCCACTAATTCTCGTAAAAGAAATAAAAAATAAATAATTTTTCAAAAATATCCATTTTCCTGTACCAAATAGCTGTCAAAAATGTGTCAAATGTTATTTTAGGTAGTTTTTGATGGACGATTCGAATTCCTCGTATTCGAAAACTTATAAATTAATATCAAACACCATCAATTTGACTGTAGACAAAAAATAGAAAAATCGAATTTTCTCCATCTCGCCATCTTGAATATTTTGCCAAATATCTTAAAACGCTCAACATTTACGAGATGTCATCCGGCAGATTCCTAATCTGGGTAGTCTCAGCTTTCATATGACATCATAAAACCAACTATGGTAAGAAAATCCGGGTTCGATTAAAAATCGCCACTTATCCCCTTGACTAAAATAGTTCTTTTAGCTCATATTTTAGTCTTAATTTTTGGGGCGTGCCCCCTTAGTCTGGAAGAAATCAAAAAAAGGTGGACATGAATGGTACAAGAAATTTTTTTGCTGATTTTGTTAGCCAAGATGCTCTATTTTTAAACGACAAAGCTACAGAGAAATATATCTGAACAAAATATTGGTGTGTGTCGCCTAAATCTTCGGGGTACCCCAACGGAGGGGGGGGGGAGGTTTGAAATCTGTAATAAAATTTAAATAAAGTTTGTTCGTTAAGCCTCCACATAAAGTTTTACTGTTTGCCCCATAAATACCCCCCCACTCCTTCAAATTACCCCCAAAATTGTTTTTAACTACAATTCAGCGGATCCAAAAACCTTAGAATTGATGTATTGCATGCATATGCTTTTCTTTTCAAAATGGTGGATGATATCCAAAAATCATTAATTAGTTTTATAACGGGGTTGAGCAGAGCTGTCGAAATCTGCAATAAAACTTAAATAAAGTTTGTTCATTAAGTCTCCACATAAACAGTTTTACTGATTACTCCATAAATACCCCCTCACTCCTTCAAATTACACCCAATTTTTTTTAAACTACAGGTTTGTATTCATCGGACCGAAAAACCCTAAAATTGATATATTACATGCCTATGTTAGTATCTCGATTTTTTTCATAAAATCAACCTTCCCTCCGTTGGGGTACTCCCCAGAATAAAAATAATACCGGATTTGGATTTAGGCGACTAACATAATGCGCCACACACCAATATTTTGTTCAGATATATTTTTCTGTAGTTTTTTCCATTAAAAATTGCCGTCATCTTCGATTTTTCAAAATGAT
This sequence comes from Oxystoma pomonae, assembly GCA_963921995.1. Taxonomy (NCBI): domain Eukaryota; kingdom Metazoa; phylum Arthropoda; class Insecta; order Coleoptera; family Brentidae; genus Oxystoma; species Oxystoma pomonae. The sequence continues at coordinate 37,602,963 of OY998172.1, forward strand.
CAAGGGTCGTGCTAGAGTGGCATCAATCAGATTCTTAAAATAGAGCATCTTGGCTAACAAAATCAGAAAAAAATTTTTTGTACCATTCATTTTCCACTTGGGGCATAAATCGTAGTTTGGAAACCAGACTACCTTGATTTCTGATTTTTAAAAATAAGTAGGTACCTACCTATGGGAATTTGGATGCCGTTTTTCAGTCCTGGTGACCAACTGTCGACTGTAAGATTATAAAAACTTCAATCATCATCATAATCAATAATTGTTTCTGTAAAAACTTTTTGGAAGAAAAATTATGACACACGGACTACCTTCGTTCGATTCCCAGAAATTATATTAGTTATTTTCTGCTAAACTTATAACTACTGGACAAGAGCGGTCGGCTACAGGCGAAAAAGTGGGTCATCTAGCTGTGGAGGAGCGGACAACAGAAAATTTGCTTCTCCCAAGGAAAAACAGTAAAATCCCCCTAAAAACCATGGAGGGTCGAGGACTGCAACATCTTGTTTAGTTTATCCCAGGTAAAAAGAAACATGAAAACATGGTGAGTTTTGATGTTGTTTTATAAGATTCTATGAGCCAGACTATCTTTCTTTTAAAAACGGATAAAAAGGTCTGTACTTTACGAAATTTGTCTTGGTTTTTACAAGCTTGTTTCACATACCGCATAGAAAACATGATAAAACATCATAAAATCTCGTCAAACTTTTTTAAAATATAAGACGCGGTTTTTTTGGCAGGGATTTGATAAAAAGTACGAATACATAATTCCAGAACGCAAGAAGTGCCAAAGTAAAAAGTTTAAGAAAGAATTAAGTATATAGAGAGACGCAGTGAACTAGTTAAGAGAGTTAGTTATCCACTCTGCCATTACAGTCCAAACTATTTGTGAATGGCTTAGGCCTCTAGAACCAAATTACTCCAGCGCAAGTGGAGTTACCAACACTTGATTCAAAAAACGCATCACGTGGTGCGACATGGATTTGGATAGGCAAATCCATAAACCTTTAAACTTAATAAACACGACCTGGGAGTAGGCCATGAAAATAAAGATATACGGCCGTTTGACGCAAGTGCGTTGGATTGATGGTATTCCTGACGCCATTTTTGTTTGTTTTAATTTTTGATTCCGAAAGTGGTGTGTTTTTTCGATTTTTAATTTTACTCAAAGTACACACACTATAGCGTACTCTAATTTACTTTATCTCCTAAATATACATATACATATATATATATATATATACATCCAGAGAAAACATCTGCCTTGGCACTTCCACATCTTAATAATTTTTAGATCGTTAAAATGTGATTAAAAAGCTATAGGATTACATTTTTATTTTGGGCGGCACATATTTTTACGTAAGAAAACGAAAACTGCTTGCGTTTTGAAAAATAAACACTAACTGTCAACTTGAAACGTGACAGTCATATGTCATTGGCCATCGCAGTGAAGAGCATCGCCATATAATTATAGTTAACTATAAAGGCCCTGCCCGTGCAACACCGTTCTAAACTATAAAGCCTGTTAACTCCTACCTCCTCAGTGCCCTGTAGCCTATTGTGGCTGCAGTTTGGTGTCAATATGGCGCCGATCATAGGCTAAAGGATACCAAAACGAAAATGAGTTAAAATATATGAGGCTTTTTAGTTGAGAACGGTGTTGGCCCGTGTACTTCCCTATGTTAAAAAGCGTCGCGGCACCACTTGAGAAATCAAGTTAGTCGAGAAAAATGGTGAAAAAGGACTCTTTTGCGCATGCGTCGATTTTCGTTCGCTTACATCGAAATCCTTATTGACACTTCTCCAAAATTATGAGTTATGTTGGCATTTTGTGTTTATTTTTCTGAAAGTTAAAAAAAATCTCTGTTTTCAAAGAGAAAATGGTGAAAATAAGTGAAAAACGGGTCTGAGCTAACTAGCAGCAGTTTTTAGTTTAAAAGCGAAGGGAAACATATGGGAGAAAATAGTTATTGCCGTTGTTTTCATTGAAATGTGGCCAGAAAAATAGACTTAATAGCGAATTTAATCGACTTGTAAGTATTGATTTTGCAAGCTTTAAAGAAAGACATTGCAGTTTCAGTTCACAACACTTCGCACTACACCGAAACACGAAATCGAAAAGAAAAATTGAAAATATTTGAAATTTAAAAATAGTCGCAATGGCGGCCGACGAGAGCGATCACTGGAAGACAATCCAATGTTGCCGAGTTGACTCAAAAATTTTTGGACACCAACTCGTTTTTCGTTGAGTATTTGTACTAGAGCTCTTTTTCGATTACTACCCTAATAACACATGATGTCCTGGGGACGTCCTTTTTAGATCCCCATAGGTTGCGAAAGTCACAGCCCTAAAAAGTACGTCCCTGGAACGTTACAAGAAAAAGTTCTAAAAACGTTCAGGGGACGTCCTAAACAGAGACGCATGTACTGCAGTTTTAATTAGCTACTTATTTAGCGTCTAGATGGCGTACTTTGGTAAAATATTCTCTATTTTTTCGACATTCGTTTTACATAATAAGAGATACTTGTGGATCGTCCAGGTAAAGGTTCCAGGAAAGTCCAAAGGAACGACCCCTAGACGTTAGAGTTGACGAAATTAATCGTTCAGAGAAGTCCCCGGAACGTTTGTCGACGTCTTTGGACGTTCCCGGAACATATACACCGCAATGTACCGAAAACATTCAAAAGGACGGCCAAAGGTTGTCCAAGTAAACGTTCCAGGAACGTTACCGAGATGTTACAATTGGTAATATTTTTGGCGACATCTGTGGACGTTTCCGGAACGTTTTTCCAGAATACGCCGTGGATATTCAAATAATAACGGCCAAGGATCGTCCAAGTAAACGTTCCAGTAATGCCCAAAGGAACGTTTGTTTGTTCCGGGAACGTTCCCTGAACAATTCACGACGTCTACGGACGCTCCTGGAATGTGCCATTGATCACGCCGGAACGTTCCAGAAACGTTTTAAAACTTACCTGTGTTATTAGGGATAGTCTAATAATTTCAAAAAAAAAATGATTAATGTCATAAACACGCTGTTTGTAAAGTAAAAATTAAATTTCATTTAATTTATTTTAAATGAAGTGGCACCAATGACGCCGATTGCGGTCAGTCAATGTCACAAACTCTTTATATTAAGCTTATAATTATATGGGCATCGCGTATGCGTAAATAAGCTGAAATTTCAAAAATTTTCATAGCCTTCTTGCTCACAAAAATTTTCACGGGGATGCATTGCAATGCCGTGTATATTAAGTCTATAAGTATATGGGCAAATCCGAGGGTAAATCTATAGCGTTTTCGATTTACACTGCTCTTAATTCACCCCCAATCAGAACAGCGACGTCACAAATCTGTCCGGGAACCGAATTCTGAATCCGAATACGAGCACTCGACTTGCGATAGTAAATCGAACGCGTTTACGCTCTAAAATTAATTAAATAACCCCACATTTTGTCAGTTTTTTTTCAAATTTTGCAAAGGGTGTTTAGTAGTGTAATTCGACACAAAGCTTTACTTTACCACTTTGTATATTCGGGCACCACTTTTTGCAAAAAAATTTCCTAATTTTTCCCTTCTTTAAAGCACCCCAATAAACATTTTTCTGACTTCCGACCAAATTTGCACCAATCGCGACGTCACTTTAGGTAAAAAATATTGTAGTTCTTTAAGCGTGACCAAATTTGCATCAATCGCGACCTCACTTTAGGTAAAAAAATATTGTAGTTCGTCATACGACCTCGAATTATCGTCGTGTTTTCGTTGGCATTTGGAAGTCTTCACCGGAGACGTCATCCGACGGTCACCAACTTGTAAGTGATTTTTAGTAAAATTTCCGGCGTTTCAGTGTTGTTGGTAGCGACGTTTTCGAGTGGAAAGTAATTTTAAGTAAAAAATTCCGACGTCTGAACGTCGTTGATGTCTTTTTTTCTGAACAGATTCCTACCTTGGTTCAACGTCATGCTGCAACGGCCAATTTCGTAAAAAAAAGTGATGAAAGTTGTCTGTTGGGAACCTAACCTCACTTTTAGGTTATGAATTTGGAAATTATAGTCATTTTTGGCACCTACCTATTGTTGGTAATGTGTACGTGTCGTCAGCCAGCGTGTCTTATTGAGATAGATACTTACATTAGGTTAAACAGATTTCAGGACTGGGTCAGCGCTCCATCTTGGATCTACTTCATTGTTTTCCACGAAGTTGATCGATTATTATTGTTCTTGTGCAAGTATCTGAATTATTACCTTAGATATTTTTAGGCATTACCAAAAATGTTAGTGCCAAACGTCGTTCGGTGGGAGAATTTTAGTAGTCCAAATGACTGAAGGTCTCAATTTTGTCGGGCATCGGAATTCGAATCTGCAGACGTGGATGAGACGTATTTTTGTGGGGTTCTGGTTAACCAACGCGAGCAAATTAGGTGCATTGAGTAACTACGCCATTTTTTTGCCAAACGGAGGATGTAACGGTGGCCGCCATTAAAAAAAGTTTCGCTTTTTTTTGATTTTAGCGGTTATTTATGATCAAATAACATAATTTTTGTAGTTTTAATGCAAGTTTTTATGACATGTATTAAAATATGACTTGAAAAACATAGTTTTAAAACTTCTTTTTTTGCAAAAAAATACAAAAAACATCAAATTTGCCTTATTTTTGAAACCCACGCATTTTTTTCCACCTAACCTTACTACATTTATCAGTAAAATACCCGTTGCATGAAAATTTCGATGTGGAACATTCCTTAAAAGTCAATTATTATCAATGTTACTTTGTCATCTTGTCCAATTTTTCTCTACTACATTTCTAGTAAAAAAATTTTAACGTCAGTTTTAATAAACTCTCTTGCTTTATGGTTGGTCGGCAGCCGACGTCGTTACGACCCAAATTCATATGCTCCATTTAGGAAAATACGTCGGGTCGCCTGAGACGTCCAAATGTTTATTGGGATATTAAAGACGTAATTCTCGATTTCCTGTTCATTTTTTTTCAAGAAAGATTTCTTAAATGTTTAAAAATAAAGTCAAGATTGACGGGGCAAGAAAAAGCTGTCCGTCAGAGATTTGAGGCACAAATCGGCGGGAGCGTGATGCGTTCTTAAATCGAAATTAGACCTTAGTTGTTATAACTGAAAAATCCACTAAAATTAACGTTGCATATAGTACAAAAACTAGTCATTTGTGCAACGGCCGCTATAATGGACGAGAAAACGACGCCACACCGTTGTGATTAACTAGGGTAAATTTGGCAACCCTCTAACAACGTTTATTTTTACTGGAATATTCTGGGGTTTTCAACGACCGCGACGAACGACGGATCAACGACGCCAAAACGTTGATAATTAACTAGAGTTAATTAGTTTACGTTCTTCCAAAGTTTCTCTTTACGAGACAATTTGGCCAAATAATCAATGCAGTTGCGGCCCATTTCAAAATATAACTGTATCTGACAACTATTAGTAGGAAAACGGTTAGTTTACGCCGCTACGCCATTTGTGTAAATCGTTAAAAAAATCTTGTTTTTTTGCTGGATTTAGATGATTTTTTAGTTAGTTTTAGTAATTTTTAAGTATTCTTTTAGACTGGCTACAGGTTCAAATAGGTCTAAACCAAATTTAAAATTATTTAACAAAAAAATAATATGGATAGAAGGCCCGCTTACTTTTTAAAGCTAAAATATGGTTCGTTGGCAAATTTACTGGATGGGAAATTTCAAAAAGCCACTTTTTTATTATGAATTAACTGTAAGTTAGATAGCTACGTATTTTAGAAATATTAATAAATGCTGTTTGGAAATGAGTCCATTTGTGGTTGCAGACGTGGAAGTCTTGATTTCAAATCAATTATATTAAGGCCACAAAAACGGCATAGATTTAACAACACTGGTTTGCTATTTTTTTGAAAGATCAACAATAGGTGACATTACTAATACTATTTCAAGTTAGATCGTGCAGTGTTCAGAACACGGTGCGAACACCATATGTGAAGAAAAGTATAACTTATTACGAACGTAACCATTTATTAATGCTTCTTTAAAAGGTTTTGATGCTCGGCTTCACGCTTCATGGATTCAAGAATCAAAAGAACATGTATCAATTTATTGGCCGAATGTTCCATCAGATAAGTGGCCGGTGGCTATGCAGAACCTGAATTCCATCAATACTCCAATCGAACTCACTTCAGTTTCCTTGGGCCTACTAAATTACGTTAGCTTTCCGGCAGAATATTGCTTACAAAGAAAAAAAGTATAACTTTTTTGTCATCAGATAATAGGATTTATAAAAATCTACAACCGTATCCAAAGGATTTTTCAAAATTTGGTGTATTTTTTCAAAAAATAAAAAAAATAAAAAAATTGCTGTTACAGATTTCCGTATTATCGACGAGGCTAAAGAAAGAGCCAGGTAAGATTTTTAACTATTGTTATGCGTGTTTATTTTATTTCGAAAATGAGAGAGTCCAGCAAAAAACTGTCTGGATACGGTTGTGAGGAATTCAAAAATAAACATTCCTGCCAAATTTGAACAGATTCCGTTTTCTCGTTTCCGATATTCTGCCCGGTAAAGATTGGCCCAAAAACAGCAAAGCAGTGTTGTCAAATCTATGCCGTTTTTGTGGCCTTAATAAAAATATTATCCAGAGGGCACTTCAGTCGTAGTCGCTTCGGCGATGGTGTGGAAACGTTGCACGCGACTCTATAGTCGCAGGTAGAGGCCCTGTATACGATTTTTGACAATTATTGTTTTACCAGAGGTGAGCAACTGGATTTGACAGTCGCTAAGGAAATGTTTAAAAACAAATTGTGTGTTGACAATGATAGTTTAGCATAATTTAGGGGTAACGTTTTTGATGAAGCAATTTTTTACTACGTTTTTAACATTTTTATGCTATGATATTGCTCACATTTTAAAGCTTTCTTTCCAAAGTTTCGATTTCTAGAATAAAACACTCAAATTTTTTAAGTTTTTACTGTTTTTTATGCGTTCAAAAAAAGTACTGACAAAAAACATTTTTTCTCTGTTAAAATGAAAAATATTTAGAGACAGAGGGCAGAATCTTAGAGGTAGATGGAGAGATAATTTAGTGACGTGCAAAAATTTTTAAGGTTGTTGAAGAGAGACAGCAGGCTATAAAAAAGTATTTCAGAGAAAGATGGACCTAATTTAAGGCAAATGTCGTGCATATGATTTTTATTTTGCAGTTTTTATCCAAAAAACAGCAAAAATTGTAATTTTTCAAGGTGGTATTAATTTCTTTCAATCAAAGTTCTTTACAGTCTTTAAATTTAGTAAAAAACGTGTCCTATTAAAGTGTATTTTAGAACACCTAAAAATAATTTAACAAGTACTTAAGAAAATTATTTTAAGGGTCATCATGGCTTGACCAAAACGTCCGGTTTAAAAATGGAATTTTGCTGTATCAAAAACTGTAAAAACACGTGCCTCGACGAATTTGTATTGTTCCGTTGTCCAACGGAAAAAGAAACTCAAGAAAAGTGGAAAGAAAACATGCATTTACCAAGCTCGAAAAATAGCCGAATTTGCGAGGTAAGTGAGCTATAAGCAGTAGGTACAAACATACGCATTTAGCATGTACTTTGTTAATAAATAACACATTATGTTTCCGTGTTTTATTGTAAGAAAAAGAGTAACAAAAATATAGATCAATAGGAGTCTATATTTTACCTATTATTTACATTTTTAATATCTACTGCGTGTTTATTCACTGTTTGTTTTGGTTTTTTTGTCAAAGCTTGACATATTTTACTAACCAAAAAAAATCAATCTTTCAAAAACTGGGGAATTTATAAAAATCGCTTTTATCGCGTTTTCACGCAACGTTAAGCCCTGTTTTCACTATGCAACTTTTCAGTGCTTCAAGTTTTCTAATAACAGGTAAAAAAAAAGACACAATCTGCTTGTGTCTTCTTTTAGAGAACAGGGCACTAAGTCACCTTTATCAATGTTAAAACGTCTACAAATTGTTCCTTGGGAGGAGATTGTGGGCGCTAGAAGAAAAAGAGCTGCAGTCACTAAGATGGGCCGACATACTGGAGTTTTTATGCTTTGCTTCGTTAGAAAAAAACTGGGAGGCCCGTAGAGACTGCTACAAGGCGTGTATAAAAAGCAGGAGTATGGCGGATTTCTGCTATAGAATTGTTGCGAATTCATCGAAGCACTAAAAAAACTCTATTTGCGGGTTTCTCTTTAATTTTCACAACTCTTGTTTTAGGTTGGAATTTAACAATCGTTACTCAAAAATATTATCTTCAACGAGGTGTGAAAAATGCACCACCTATCTAAAAATAATTAGTTGTTGAGAGAGGATATGCACCCCTCTAATTTTTGCTGCAAAAGCTGAAGACTAATTTTAAAATTTTGGACTTGATGGCTACATGCACTGTCTTAATATATAATGATCTTGGGGTGCTGTTGGTGAAAAAATATCTGTTTCTGGCAAATTTGGTTTAACATATTATAAATCAGATGCATCATTAGCAGTATCGGTCCCAGCCATTTAAAAAGGGGGGGGGGCAGTTTCGATAAGAAAAAAAAACTAGCGTAGCCTTTATGAAAATATCAATATATGCAAACAAAAATTAGTAACTACAAGCGCGGAATTGATCTCAAATCTAGGGGGGGGGGTATTCAGATTCTAAGTCGTTTATATGATAAATTTTTTATGTTAAAAAATTTCTCAGAAAATTACATTAAAAATGCAATTTATGAGTTGCATTAAACTAAAATTGTTAAAACTATAGCGCCGCAGGTGAAAATTTTGACAAAATAAAAAAATTTAAAATTAAACTAAAATTATAAATATATCAATAGTTTCAACACAAACCTAAACTGATAATGTAAATATCAAAGGTGTTATAGCGCCGCAATTTATGCCCTACTTTTGATTTTCTAAATGTTTTCATAAAAAATTTAAAGCCAGGGTAGGGGGTTAACTAACCCCCTATCCCCCTGAAATCCACGCTTAAGTAACTACGTTTAATTTTTTCAGTTATAAAAAACAAAGATAACAAACAAACCACAAACAACACCTAAAAGCTAAATACTTTTTTTTTGAAGTCTAAAAAGCTTTTTAAGTTTGCTTTTATATTGCATACCTCAAACATAAGATGCTCCTCAAAACAGAATTCGTTTCCGGTGTTTTTTGGCAAACCGCTCAATGACTCGCTCAATGTCAATTTCAATATGTTTGTTGATATGCAGCAACGCTAAGCCCGTCAGACGAATTTCCGTCATAGTGTTTTTATATAAGGACTTATGCTATAAATCTTCTGAGGCATGAGTAACTTCTTTTTAACGAAGCATTACTTACTGGCAAACATCCAACAATGTTCTTATCAACAGAAAAATATCGCCACACTTGTTCATTGCCTCGAAAACGTTATCAGATACGTTTTGATTTAAGCTTTTGCCTACTCCTGACCAATATTATTTCCAAATACTGACTTTTCCCAATAAAAGTTCAAGAATTTGTGTTTGAATTATAGTATTTAGAGACGACTTTGTTGTATAAAACTTGGTATGAATATGGTCAGGTCAAAAATACTTTTTTATGTCCGAAATCATTTTGTCTAAAGCTTGTTTATAAATAGAAACTGTTCTGTATTTCCAATGGTTTTCGCGGTAAGTACGTCATGCGTTTGTTTATTCTTGGTATGACGAATTGAAGGTTAAACTGCTCCAAAATATTGTGAAGGGATTCTAGAATGTCTTTAAAGGCACTTTCTGTAATTTCTCGTTTTTTCTCCAAAGACTTTAGCGTTATTACCACCAACATCTTTGTTATCTACTTTTTTCTGGAGCAAAGGGGCGGAAGCGATCTTCTCCCACCCCGTCTCCCCGCCTGGGACCGCCACTGTCTTTAGCATCTAAGTCAGGTAAAGGTGCCTGAGGATAAGGTTAAAACCATTTAAATTTTCTAACAACATCTATCACAAGAAAATTTAAAATAGGGTCCTAATATTGTTACAAATAAATAAAAGTTTTTGAAAATAAAAGTGATAAAATGCCGTTTTTCTTTGTTTTAAAAATTGTTTATGTTTAATACAAACAAAATTTCTCTACAACCCCATTATCGCAGCAGTGTCGACCCCGTCTTTTTACCATTACAAAGGCATGGATAGAATGTTTGAATTATAAAACAGTGTTGGCGTTTGGGTTGGCCCAAAATCGCTACTTATATATCTTACTGACAGCTCTTGCCCCAATAAAAACTAGGGTGAGTTGCCCCGGCCGAAGTTTATAGAACAAAGTACAAGATGGTTTATTCTCCTGCTGCAACTCTTGCAATTTCTCATTAGCCAGATTAATTATCGCTGCATGGATTATTTTGATAGGTCCAGGGTGATTCATTATATTTTGACACCCCGGTAATCGCGGGTAATATTAATGATAGAAAAAATTATTTAAGTTAAGATGTCAAATGTCATTCCATATGTGAATGAACGACAACAACAACGACAACAAAAAATTGACTAATCTAACAAATGCTGTAACACATCACCATTTACTTCAACACAAAGTTCATAACGCCTTCTTAGTCCAGAAATCGTGTTGATTATTTTATGTCTCAGGTTTCTATTAATATTAATTGCTTCATTACTTCGTTGATTTTTAATTTCTTCTAAGGTGTTCGGGCGCTTTGAGTAAATAGTCTCCTTTAAATCGTCCCACAACCAAATATCCGGAGGTGTTAAATCTGGCGAGTTTGGTGGCCATGATATGATTCCATATGGGATAATTTTGATTTAAAAAATTTGTTATTGCTCGAGTGTTGTAAATTGATGCCCCGTCCTGCTGCCATATTATTGGGTGCTCTTGGATATCCAATGGAAGGTTATTGATGGAATTTTTTTACCGAGGAAATTTTAACGGAATAAGATATTTAGCATTTCGGAAGGTGATATTGAAAATTCCATCAATAACCTCCAGCAGTAACAAATTTTCTAAAGCAAATGCCATGGCCACCAAAGTCCCCAGATTTAACACCTCCGGATATTTGATTGTGAGCCACTTAAAGGAGATTATTTACTCAAATAGCTCGAACTCCTTAGAAAAAATTGAAAATCGAGGAAATAATAAAGAAATTAATATTAATATAAATCTGAGACATAAAAAAATCAACACGATTTTTGGTCTAAGAAGGCGTTATGAACTTTGTGTTGAAGTAACTGGTGATGTGTTCAAGCATTTGTTAGATTAGTAAATTTAATGTGGTCGTTGTTGTTGTCGTTCGTATTTAAAAATAGAGAAGTCTTAATTTAGTTTAGCTATTTATACATTTGACATAAAAGTGACATTTGACATTTTCTGGAAAAATATATATATATAAAGTCCGTAAAAAACTCAAGAACTTTTGTTTTTAAATTTATATCTTTAATATTAACGGCACTAACGGAAGTACAAAAATCCACCAAAAATATGCAATATCTCGAAAACTGTTTACCGCACCTAGGCAATTGATATATTTTTAAAATACGAAAGGAAAATGAAACTTGACAGAATAAAAAAATACAAGCTGTTCAATTTAAAATAGGAAAGTTAATGTCAAAATTTGACATATAATCGGGGTGTCCAAATATAATGAATCACCCTGTACCTACCTACAGAAAAAAAATGAGAGGCGGGTACACTTTCTCCAAAAAAAGGAGGTGGAGGGCGATTTTTAGGAGAATATTAACAATTCTGTACCCTTATTACTCTTATCAAGGGCGTCGCCAGCGCTTGACATCCCAGAAACTCGAAGTAAACATGACTCAGACTACAAAGAGCAAATGTGCGAATAGAGCTTCCCGAAAATACTATAACGGCTCTGCCCTTGCATTTTCAGAAAAGAAAGCCACAGCAATAATAACCCAGCAAACACAAATGTCGACAACATCGGCAGTATGTCGGCATCGGCGACTACACGCTGGCCCGATGTTGGACAGATTGCAGTTTTCGGTCGATAATCGGCAACTGACAGAGGTCCACATTACTACAGTCGACTTTATGCCGACACCACTTTAGGACCGAAGATGGTCCGATTGGAACTTTCTTTAATCGGTCGAGAATCGGCAACTGACGATGGCCCTATTTACTATAGTCGACTTTATGCCGACACCACTTTAGGACCGAAGATGGTCCGATTGGAACTTTCTTTAATCGATCGAGAATCGGCAACTGACGATGGCCCTATTTACTATAGTCGACTTTATGTCGACGACCACTTTATCTGCTTTAGGTCCGACGATGGTCCGATTGGAACTTTGTTTAATCGGACGAGAATCGGCAACTGACGATGGTCCGATTACGTCACCTTAAAATTTTTAAACTGCTTAATAGTTTCTGCCTAGTATGTAGAGGTGGCGCTAATGTCACTATGTTCCTTGTATAGTGGAAGATAATATTATATATATAATGAGCAAAGATATTTCAAAACTAGAATGCGGACTTGACAAGATGGTGGTACTTCTCATTATCGAAACTTTCTAGTTTGCCATTGTCGGGCCGCTTTAAGCTACCACCGACGGATCTTCGTCAATCGCCGAAGTTGGACCGCATTAGGAAATCAATGTCGGACTTGAATAGTTTACCGATGTCGGGTCGAGACCAGCTTGCCTACCTTAGACCGACCAAATTAAAGAGCTTTATGGGCGGATGGTCGGTACCATGTGGTTAAGCCATATCGGACCTTGATCGTACGGCGACGGTATACCGATGTCAGCAAAAAGTAAAATTTACCATTGGTCCGACGGCGGGCTACAGTCTAACGCTGCGTCGGCAAATGCTGCGGACAAAAAATACTGTTGGTTCGATGTCCTAAATCGACTTCGTGCCGATGACGGCAAATTCAGAAATCGACATCGGGCCGACGACGGCCCGAGGGAACCGTGTTTGCTGGGAAGTCTCCCAATAAAGTTAGACTGAAAAGATACAGAGCCAAATACTCTTCTAGGCGCGAGTAGACTCCGTCAGGCACGCGCAGTAGATTTTTCGCCTTTGGCCTTGCCCAGGGCCAACTCTGATTTTTAAATTATTTTCTTCGTTTTCCAAAGTTATTTGTGTTACACATTTTGCGACACTTGGATCATTATAGTATGAAAAACGCTCCACTCAAGGGATAGACTAGAGCTGGAATTTATAGTCGATCCTTGAGGCCTTCCTTCGGTGAGGATTTCTTGAGGGCTCCTCATTGAGTCCGTTTGATAAAGCCTTCCTCGCGAAAGGCTTGCTGAAAACCACTCTGAGGTCGCGCAATTGGTGGCAACGTTGCAATTTCGCGTTTTTTTGGTTGAGCGCTGTTAGGTTTGAACCAAAACAGGATTTTCTGTGGTGAATTGTGGTGGTTGTCAAGAATGTTATGTTATTTCTTTTTTGTTTGAATGTTATGTTATTTTCTGTATTCTTCTGCATGTTATTGTAGTTTTTAAAGCTATAAGCCATGGAAAAACGAAAGGAGAACAATTGGGTGTATTTTGATTTTTTTTAGAAAAACTACTTCGTTTAACCTCTCAAAAGGGTTGTCAAAATCCCTGAGGTATTTTTTTTTCAACTCGCTGATATGGTGGACAGGGTTATTCTACCTCTACCATATCCTGATACTCCAAGTAGTCCAAGAAATCTTGAAGTTCGTCATTATTCACCAAAAACGAACACAAAAAAAACTACTCTGCAAAAATGACACCAACAACCGCCTGTATCCTTCTACCCCGAAATCTAATTATCTTCTTGAGATAGTCACCTTCACAGTTATATGCGGGTTTAATTTTTTTAAATGCCAGCGCTGGATCTGTAAAACACAGCTGTTTAATCAACTGCTGAAAGCGCACTCAGCAATCGGTGAATTTAAGCTGATTAAAAGAACCCGCTCAAGCTTTCAGTAGGTGTTTTTTAATTTTTTATGAAAGGTATGCAAAAATAGTAGTTTTCACAACTCGAGGTCAGCGAGGGAACGGGAAACAAGCACAGTTTAGCCGTGAGTTGTTAGCACTATTTTTTCTAATACCTTTATCAAAAAATTTAAGAGAAACAGGAAAATACTTTTAAAAATCTCAAACGAAGAGCATTTCTCGCAACACACCATCTTTACGCTATAAATCAAGGCGGCCGGTAAATGAAATAACAATGGTTTCCATAGCGATGTGCCTTTTTACTCGGTGATGTTCATTGTTGTCACATTTTAATCTTTGACAGTTTCATTTTTTGACGATGTTTCTAAATGATTTTTTCGTAAATACTTGATAAAAACTGGCGGAAATGGCTTAATTTTTAGGCAAGAATAATAAGATTTTTTCAATATAAAAAACGGACATCTTTATTTGCACTCGTGATCCAAAAAAAACTTTTTTTGCATGGGTAACCAAAAACAAAAAGTTTTTTTGAATCGGTAACCAAAAAAGCCATTCTTTATTTATCTGCAGACAGTTACTAAAATCATGTTTCTGATGAAGGTATAAAAAAATAGTATTTTCAACTGGCTGCTAAACTATGCTTTTTTTTACTCGCGTTTTTAAATCAGTCGCCGCGCTTGTAAAAAACACTGTTTTAGCCACTAGTTGTAAAAATGACTAATTATATGGAGGCATTACATATTTTCGTCCAGTGGACCATCTTATATATTTAGTAAAATTTCGCCTTTTTGTCCTAACAGAAAGGGGAGCTCAAAACAGTTAATATTTACTGACTTACTGACACAGTTTAGACTGGAACTTTAGGAAAATTGCATAAGGCTTTTTGTTTCAAAGGGGGCAAATTTAATTTTTCAATTGGACAACGAGCGGGACAGTTTGGTGAACTGAGTATAAAGGCGAGGTTCACAAGTCAAGTCATTATGGAAAGAGTTGTTCATATAGGCTTTTAAAAAAAGAGACGAAACAAAGCTGTGGCGTAGGCCTTGGGAGAATTATTTAACGCTATACCTACAGGGGCGGCCGAAGGCTTTTTTGAAAAGTGGGACGTTCTATGGTAGGTGTTTGTAGTAGAAAGACCGGTTTCGACCGATTAGTGGAAACTTCAAGTTTAAAGCTCAAAATCACAATAATTTTACAGAACTATGTTCTTGAAATTAAAAAATAGCATATTCCTTAATGTTTTAGAAACTCAAAAAATCACATTTTGAAAATAATTGTTAAAAATTAGAATTTTCAGAGAATTAAAAAGCAAAAAGTTTAACTTTTACCAGTTTTCGACCTGGGGCTGCTCTCCTTTCGACCAAAAATTTCCAGTTTTCGCCCGGTCTAAAATTGGTTCTTTTGGTAGGTCGAAAAACAAGCCCGCTAATGTCGAAAACCGGCATTATTCGACCATTAGCGGACAAGAAATGGGCGTTTGTCGGCGACCATCTTTTGAAATACCTATTTCATTTTTGGTCGTCGATCGATTTTGGATCGATAACCAAACAATTGGGGTTTTGTTATTTAATAACTTGTTTTTGATGAAAAATTCGTGAAATTAGTAATATGGTCCAAGCAACCCAGTTTTTCGACCGGGAAAATTTCGAGAGGTCGAATAATACTAGTCTACCGGCCGCTCAATATTTCGAGAGGTCGAAGTTTTTTTTTGCAAAAGGTGGAAGATGTAATTTAAAAAAGGCGGTCGGCAACTGGGATGTAGATTATAGGAAATGAAAGCTGTTGGCTATGTGTGTTAAAAATAATCTAACTTTAATAAGTCCAGCAAAATGTTGGTAATTTTAACTATATTAATATATATTTAGACGTAAAAAGACGTAAAAAACCTTAAGCTAACTAAAAAATACTACTATTTCCCGCAGGCGCGATTTCAGTAAGATTTTTACCAATTGGTGGGGGGGAAGACCCATGAACAAGCAAGCCTAGTAAGAATGAGCCCAATACAGTTCGTTTTCCTTTTGCACGGTAAAAGAGGTGAAAATTGAGAAAAACTGGTAGTGGTCGGCTAACCGGTCCGGTCACCCTATGCACATACGAAAAAAAAACTTGCTTATATTTAATAGCAAGGGCGGATCCTACGGCGAATACCTATATAGTCTTAATTGAGAACTAAGGTCGGACCTCAAATTAATGTCTTAAATGCGCCGCGGGCGAAAGTTTTGTGGAAATTATACTAAAAATACCTTTTTTACACGTTTTTATTACTGTTGACATAAAAACTGCTTAAAAAACCGTTAACATTGGCCTTAGCTCACGAAATGTCGAAAAAACGGGTTATGTGATATCCATACTTTTTGGAGTCAAATAAACATCAGAATTGGCTGAACTTTGCTTTTGCCAGCTACATTTTTAGTCCAGGCAAATTGTACTCTTCACGATGCTTTTCTGGAAACTAAAAGCGATCAAGCTGAAATTTTGCATGGGTGTAGGGTACCACTGGGAAAGCTTAACTCTAGATTTGCACCATTCTCAACCCCTTAACTTCGGCGTCATCTTGAATCAAAGGGTTTTTCGCTCATAACTTCTGTTAATTTGGCACTAGAAAAAAAAAAACAAAAAAAAATTTTGTAGGGAAAAATAATACCAACAAAACGTCGCCTTCCAACATTATAGTAACATTTTCAAATTGTTGAAGTAGTCCATCTTGGGTGGAGATGATAATTAAATCAAACAACCACTTAATTTATTAAAGTCCAACATGTTTCGGCAGTATAAACTGTCATCATCAGGGTTTCTAGCTTGAGCTACAAAATGGGGGTCTCTCTGCAAAGAGAACTAAATAGCGTCCGGTGGACATGATATAATTTAAGCGTATAAAGTTGAAAACCATCTGGCATCCATTCTAAACGTGGAGAAAAAAAGAGAAAACCCCACTTTATAAAGTTATTGATTTAAAAAAAAATAAAACTAAAGACTCCTCAACATAAGTTGTTAGGTTAGGTTGGCTATTTAGTTATCTTTGCAGAGAGACCGCCATTTTGTAGCTCAAGCTATAAACCCTGATGATGACAGTTTATACTGCCGAAACATGTTGGTTTTCAATAAACTAAGTGAAGAATGACCCTAGTTGTTTGATTTAGTAACTTTTTTGTTCATACTCAGAATTCTATTATTCAAACAAAATGAGCATAATGATATATCAGCTATTTCTAATTTCCTGTTACCCTGATTGAAAAAAATGTTCAAAAAACATTGTAGAGCAGCAAAATTTCTACATTTTATGTTCAAACATTTTTTTTCTTAAACTAATTCTTTTTGTTGTACGCCTCGCCAAATATGCATATTTTCCGAAATTTTTGCCGTTTTTTAAAATATCTCAAACCATTACTTGAGAAGTAGCCAACCGATTTAAACAAAATTTTGTACAATCATAAGGCCGTCATTATCACGTGACTGGCAGGCCACATTTCACACATCATTATAGCTATAAATGACGCTTCCCAGTAAACACAAGCCTTACGGCAAGAAAGCGGTTTCTAGGCGGCACTGGTGGGCAGTCATCAGTCGGTAAACCACTTGCTTACCGCTACCTTGTAGCAAGCGGCGCAGGGGTGGCTAACTCATTTTGGCAAAATGCGTTTCTAGCCTGACATGGCCATCAAGCGTGATGCCACTGGCAAATATAAGGTGGCAGCACAAAAGAAATCCACAAGGTGGAAAACGTGTGGCTAATCGTTTCGGTATATTATCTTTCTTGCCAGACGAGGCAATAAAGCGAGCTGCTATTGATTGGTTAACGCGGCTTTACGAAACAATTCCGAAAGGTGGCATATTGGTGGCTAGCCCCTTCGATATATTATCATTCTAGCCAGACGAGGCAATCAAGCGTGCTGCCATTGATTGGTTAAGATGACTTTACGAAACGATCCCAGTAGGTGGCATATTGGTGGCTAGCCCCTTCGCTATATTATCTTTCTAGCCAGACGAGGCAATCAAGCGTCCCAGTAAACCAATCCTTAGGGAAAGAAAGCGGTTTCTTGGCGGCACTGGTGGACAGTCACTAGTTGGTAAACCACTTTGCTTACCGATAGTTTGCAGCAAGCGGCGAAGGGGTGACTAACTCTTTTTGGCATATTGTGTTTCTACCCGGACATGGCCATCAAGCGTGACGTCTCTCGTATATATTATGTAGCTGCACGAAAGAAATCCACAAGGTGAAAAAAGTGGCTAGTCGCTTCGATATTTTATCTTTCCGGCCAGACGTGGCAATCAAGGGTACCGCTTTTGATCGGTTTGGGTTTCTTTACGAGAAAATCTTGAAAGGTGGCATATAGGTGGCTAGCCGCTTCGGCATATTATCTCTCTTGCCAGACGAGGCAACCAAGCGCGCTGCCATTTTTATTAGTTAGGATGGCTTTACGAAAAAATCCCGAAAAGTCGCATACAGGTGGCTAGCCGCTTCGGCATATTATCTTTCTAGCCAGACGTGGCAATCAAGGCTACCGCTTTTGATCGGTTTGGCTTTCTTTACGAAAAAAATTCTTAAAGGTGGCATATAGGTGGCTAGCCTCTTCGACATATCATCTTACTAGCCAGACGCGGCAATCAAGCGTGCTGTTACTTAAAATATAATCGTTGCGTGGTCGGAATTTATCCAGAGCCATCTAGACGAGCAATTAATCATTACACAGTTATAATATTTGTCAGTCTAGAATGCAAATGGCGCTCATTTCAATATTATATTTCTTCAGTAGATAATATTTTTATTCATATAGATGGCCAAGATTTTTAAAATGCAAACTTTATCAATGTTTATAAAGTCTAACAATTAATAGATACTATACAAATATAATGGTGATGCCTCGGTCTAAGAACGAGGCTGCTTGTTAGTGGTACTTGAGGCGACGTGCAAGCGGCTATGTCCGAGCGGCCATTTTATAGCCACTAGCGGTTTGCCGATGAATCTGCTGGCAACGTTCTGGCGGCCGGTAAATGTGCGAATGCGGCCATCCACCATCTGACGGCAGGCCGTCACATATCCGCAGGTTATCATCCAACGATTTGTAGCATTCTAGCCCCCCGCGAACGTGGCGTCGTGCAAGCGGTGATGTCCGGGCGGCCACTTTACAGCCACTAGCGGATTGCCGATAGATCTATCGGCAACGGTCTGGAAGCCGGTAAAGGTACGATTGCGGCAATTCATCATCTGACGGCAGGCTGTCACTTATGCGTAGGTTATTCTCCAGTAGTTTGTAGCATTCTAGCCACCAGTGCAATAAACGCCACGGCAGCATGCAAGCGGCGATATCTGTGAGGCCGTCTTAGTTAAAACACTGACGGTAAACCAACCGGTTCTGTGCGGCTATCCGTGTAAAAACGGCCATAAAAAGAGAGATAACATAACGAATCTTTGTCTTCCATCAGCGATTTTTAAATCATGCGCAGAGCGACTGCAGGATAGTTGAAGTTTGTTGAACATTTGGCGAGGTGTAGAACAAAAAGCATTAGTTAAGAAAAAAAATCTTCGAACATAAAATATAGGGAATTTGCTGCTCTACAATGTTTGTTGAAAAATGTTTTCAATCAGAGTAACAGGAAATTAGAAATAGTGAAAAAACTGATATCATTAAGCTCATTTTGTTTAAATAATGAAATTCTGAGTATGAACAAGAAAGTTATTATAATTTTGAACGACTTCGTTTTGTATTTTTTTTTCTAGAGCAAAATTAACAGAAGTTATGAGCGAAAAACCGATTTAACCCTTTGATTCAAGATGGCGCATAAGTTAAGAGGGTGAGAATGGTGCAAATCTATAGTTAAGCTTTCCCAGTGGTACCCTACACCTATACAAAATTTCAGCTTGCTCGCTTTTAGTTCCCAGAAAAATTACAGTTTGACTCGATTATTTGTAAAAACTAAGACCTTATCAATATTTTTTCAAATAATACAAAATCCGAGGCGGGAATGTCTCGGAGAAAATGAATTTTCGCACTCAGTGCGGAATAGTGAGAGTTTATTGAGGGAAAGCTTCGAGATAAATTCATTCCCGTAACCTTTTTCAAATTAAAATGCGTGCGGGAGGGTGGTGTTACCCGCATAGTCCTGGATCCAGCGAATCCAGCAAATTTTTAGCTTATCCGAGTATCACTGATGATTAGGTATTATTTATGTATTTCCCCGCAGGCTGTATGTAAAGTCTCCTACTTCTTGTCTAAAAGGGAGGGTCTATAGCAAATTTTAAAACTGATTTGAATTAAATTTTGTCGAAAAATATTGAGTGTCCTAAATAACAGGATATGGAAAAATCTTAGAACTGTATATTGCTAAATAATTAAAACCACCACTATGAGTGAACTACGTCTCTACAAAACAATTTTATAAATATTATCTTACAAAACTTTTAATTTTTTAGAGTTTTATCAGAAACCATTCGCTTAGTTAAAAGTCTGAAAACTTCCTATACGTTATGTAAACGAATATACTTACTCACCTACCGAATTTTCTGCTCTGCTTCTTCTTTTCCAAGGCAATGAACGCGAAAAATTTAAAATTTTTGTGGACATTTTGTTAGGCGACGAAGGTTATATTTGCTTAAAACTTCGGCACAGCGGCGCTTAAGTCAACGTTATAAGCATCCAGCGAATTTTTAGCTCAACCGAGGGTAACTGATGGTTATTTATGATTTTAACGGCACAAGAACAATCCAGAGATAATATAAACTTTTCAATCGATTTCAATACGTCCTCTACCACTCATTGTCTATCTCTGGTTTCTTTAGTGTATTCTTCTGTTTACAGATTGCGCCGCGAATCATTGGGGATTCGGGTCAGTGAATCCTGAAACCTGCGGCTGGATCCAGTGACCCTATTGGGGATTGTTTATTTATCACCTAGGTGATCGAATTGAGAGCAATGACAACTAGTCAAATGGCCACTTTCTCAAATTCCCCTGAAATTCTAAGTGTCATTTATGTTATGGTCTGTCTCTTTTTCACTTTTTAAAAATGCATTTGGCAGATTGTAGGGAAAATTAGGGGCAAGGGCTCTATAAAGAAAAATCAAATCAAAACTTGAATAAATTTATCCTGGAGGCAGCGCCTAAGTTAGTCTACATTACTACATTATACAGCACACTTCATCCCAGGGACGTACATTTTACGTCGGTACGTCCCGAGACCAATTACGGACGTACTATATATGTTCGTACAAACGTGTAAGTAGTACGTACAAACATGTACGTAAATACACGTACGTTATAAGAGCGAGATATAAAAACCGTTATAAAGTATATGTCACAATCTTAGCAGAGTTTCCTATGTATAGGTATTGGTCTAGTGGTAGAGCATCTGGGTCTCACCCGGGCGGCTCGGGTTCAATTCTCGGTGTGCCCAACACTTTTTTTTTTAATTGCCGGTGAAATATCCTTGCCTGACCCACGTACGGTCAATTTACGTTCGGTTTGGTCTCGCGTAGGAACTAAATTGTATATACCTGAAATGTACGTACATAGGACGTATATAGTGCCTGCTGTACCACATCCCAGGTACATACTGGGGACGTTACGAAATAGGTAGAGAAGCTAAATAATAATACTTGTGTTTCACAAACAGAAATAAAAACTGTATTTACTTACCTTTCATAATAAGTTGTTAGTCCACTATATCGCTAATCTCATAAACTCGCGCGATTTCCAACCAAAACTGATTAAAATAACTCAAAAAATTTTTGAAAATCTAAAAAAACCGCTTGCCAGGCTTGACAGACTTTGACAAGCGGAGGCAAAAACCGGTAGGTACAAAACTAAAATTGTGCGAAATATATTTCGACATTGAAAAATGTTCTGTCTCTCTTTATGTTTCTATAGAAAGAGATGGACGGAGCAAGGTAAGTGTTTACTTATTACAAGCATTACTTTCAGTCTCCGCTGCAATACGCTAGGCGCTACAGGAACGTAGTTTCTAGGGTCACTGGATCCTGAAACCTGCTGTCCCAGGGGTAGCGACACGAGTCACGTGACCGCACTCGTTTTTTCATGGACGTTCGTGAAAAAAAACTCGTTTTTATACAGTCTGAGATAGAAAAACTGTTTTAATAAAACTCAGTTTTATACAGCTTAAGAAAAAAAAATGTCACTAGGTTTTTTTTGTGAAAAATTAAAAGAGACACACGTTGAAACGTTATTAATAATTAGCTTTTTTAGTTGCGATTGCGAAATTTTATTCATGTAATTTCACAAAGCCCTAACAATCCAAACAACCCCACATATATAGCAAAAATGTTGGTATATTGCGTAAATATTCTATAAACATACGGGAATGTCCAAAACACATCCTGTAAATGTGCGTATCCATTAAATCTTCCGTAGTAGGTACTTGGTTCTGTTAACTTGCTTGTACGATTACCGACGATATGACCTGTCCAAACTCTACGTAAAAAGATCCTAATACCGAAATTATTCCAATAATTCTTGTGTAATACTAGCGGCATTGTTTTGCATTGACGCAAAAATATATAAATAGGCACTTAGATGGACACACGCGAATGAGGATTTTTGAACGTGTATGTATGAAAATGCGCGCGGATAAATGTATGGAAATGTTTACAAAAATTTTATGTCAGTTTTGACAAATGTGTTGTTTGCATCAGTCAAAAGTGGTCAAAATTTATTTTTATTTTTTTTTAAATCGCCTGTGACATTGTCAAATTTGAGTTTTACGCGAATTAGGTTATATTTCGTATCGCTACCCCTACCGCATGTTTCAGGGACCAGTTACCCTAGTAGTTTCTGCGCGGCCCTATCTTTCTCTTAGTATGCGTAAGTTATTATGTTGTCTCTGGTTTTTATGTTAAGTTTTTTCTGATAGAAATTTTGGCGGAAAGAATATTTGTTTATATTTTGGACACGGAAGGCTCGTCAAAATAAAATTATTTAAAAATACTTTATAATTGAGCCACCACTCTGACAGGTGTCAAATTTATATGTGAACAGTGAACAATTATGGAAGGACTGGCTCTGATTTTGAAAATGCCTTGTATATACCTAATTAAAAATGATCAGTTAAAATTCTTTTGCAATCGGAACACCCAAAATGTCTTTAAAAGCTAGAAGAATAATAATATATGCCACGTCACAAGCAAAAATCCTCCTATTTTCGATAAATGATAAAGATTTCGCGAACTTCGCATGGGAATTTTACGAGCTTAACAGACGGCATCATGTAAAGAGCTCTATGCAGCCACTAATATACTTCGCTCTATGCAAAAAGTAGCATTTTGGATGTCATAAGAATAAAAGGTATTTCTATAGTACATTATAAACCTAGGGACTAAAGTTCTGATTTTAATCCCGCGGCGAAAGGTTTGTAGCCCGACCGTAGTAAAAGACGTTTTAGTGTCGAGGTTTATATAATATTTTACGCACATTAGGAAAATATTATTGTTAAAATCACGTTATTTCTACGCCAAATGGTTCGTCGACGAAAAGTTTTTAATCAAAATTGTATGGTACTTGTGTAAAAATAATGCCTTTTTACCGAAGAATGACGTCTATTGGTAATAGAATCGACATATGGAACAGCCGTCTTGAATAGACCTGAAGAAGCAAATAAATTTTGCGAAACGTTGGCATTTCAAAAAAAGGACGTTTCATTAATAAGATCCCTCAACCCATAAACCTACACCTTCAAAAAAAAAAAAAAAAAATAGGATCGTTAAACCATTCTACAAGTAATATATTTGTTGTTTTCTTGTCCTTGCCAGTTGCTCGCAGAGGCGTTCTTCAAAAATTATATTTTTTATCGGGGTGCGTACACAATTGTATGAGGTAGACTGCCATATATCATAAAAACTGGGACGTACGGCTGCGACCTCGAGGGAAATAAACTAATGCATGCAATGACAGCCAATTATTATTATTATTATGACTGCACGTTATTTGGGATGTTTGCTTTATTTTTAAGACTTGAGACCTACAGTGTCCTAAATAGTACGTCCCGAGGACACACGTACAGGGACGTTTTTAGAGACGGTTGAGGGTCGTACGACTTCGACCTCGTAGGTACCATAATTATTTCAAGATGTTGTGCATTTAAAAATAGTCACGTATCATCACAACTTCATTTATACATTAATTAGAAAACGAGTTTTATTTTCAAGACTATTCTCGACATCTAAAGTGTCCTAAAAGTATGTCCCGGGGACAGCTGATTATAAATGTTCCTGGAACGTTTTTTAGTGACGTCCCCGGAACGTTTTTTATGAGTCCGGGGGACGAAGTGTGCTATTAGGGTTAGGATTTTTTTTTACAAGCGTTGGTTTAAATAACGAGTGTAGAGAGTGATTTAAAAACGCGAGTACAAAAAGCACAGTTTAGCAGCGAGTTGAAAACACTATTTGTCTTGATGCGTCCATCAAAATTATTAAAAAATGGAAAAAACAACATAAGGATTTCCTTGGCCACAGGCTACTCCATTTTCAAATTTCGCACCATGTTCTTTTGTTGGTCAATTGATTTTTTGACAGTATTTTTGTGCAAAAAAAAAGTAAAAATTATTTTTTTTCCACCACTTAGCAAGTGTAACCAAAAAAGCCATGTTATGATTATTTTATTTGCGAACAAGCTTATAATCTTACAATATTGAACTACTAGAAGGAGCTTTTTTTCAGACCTAGGGCAGGGCGTTTGAGTTCAACATGTTCATACCATTGTTGTCATATTAACCTAATATGTTTTCCCCTATTTTGAATATTATTTAAAATACCTTCAATAATTTTTAGTTCTGTTTAATTAAATGGTCTAGATATAGTAATAAAAATATATGTTTCTATAAAAAAAAACCTAAAAATGTATTCAAGTAGGATCAACTATAAAAATAAGAAAAAGGTGCTATGGAAATCCCTATTTACACTGAAATTAATGACAAGCCGGCAACACAGATTTCCTGCCTTTGTTTACGAAGAGTGGCCAAATATGACGAATTCTAACCTAATATTTAGTTAATATTTTAATTTAACGTACCTGTGAAACGAAATTGCGTGCCCCCGGCTTCTGTTTCAACTTGTATATAATAAGACACTTCGGAACCATTTTTTGCCACAAACTTTTCACAAAAATATAAAAAAAACACTATTGACAAGTGCTGAAACTGTCACTTTTAAAACAATAGTGACATTCCAGGAAAAATCGAGAAACCGCAATAAACAATCAATGTTGCCACGTTGACTACAAAAGAAGA
Source organism: Oxystoma pomonae (assembly GCA_963921995.1). Lineage (NCBI taxonomy): Eukaryota > Metazoa > Arthropoda > Insecta > Coleoptera > Brentidae > Oxystoma > Oxystoma pomonae. Next base: position 37,628,039 of record OY998172.1, read on the forward strand.
TGTTTAAGGAAAACACATGTTAAATTTTCAAAAAACGTCGAAAGTTTTAAATAGGTTGTGAGTATTGTATATTGTGTATATTAGCTTTTTCACTATATATCTTAAACCTCATCAATTAATCAATAAATAAACCTCAAAACTGAATCCAAATTTAATAAGTTTTTTGTTGCATAATTCTGTTATTAAAATTGGCAACACAGATTTCTTTCTCCCCTTTCCCCACTGTAGATGTTGCAATCAATCAACCAGTGTAACCAGACAGACCAGACTTCTTCTAGTAGTTCAATGTTCTAAGCTTATAATAATATTATGGTAAAGCCATGATGGTAATGTAAGGCTTAAAATATTTTAGTTTAATTAAAGGGGTAACGTTTTTGCTTAAGAAATTTTTACTATGTTTTTCACATTTTTATGTCATGATATTGCTCACATTTTAAAGCGTTCTTTCCAAACCTTCCATTTCTAAAATAAAACACTCAAATTTTTCAAGTTTTTACTGTTTTTCAGGCGTTCAAAAAAAGTACTGCCAAAAACATTTTTTCTATGTTAAAATGAAAAATATTTAAGGTTGTTGAAGACATACAGCAGGCTATAAAAAGTATTTTAGAGAAAGATGGAAATAATTTAAGGCAATTGTTTAATAAAAATGTCTGTTTTGTCATCTGTCTGCCATCTTTAGTGGTGTAGTGCATATGATTTTTATTTTGCTATTTTTATCCAAAAAACAGCAAAAATTGTAATTGTTGAAAGCGTAAAGTGTGTAAGACATAAGGTGGTATTAATTTCTTCCAATCAAAGTTCTTTACAGTCTTTAAATTTACCAAAAAATGTGTCCCGCTAAAAGGGTTACCATTAGGTAGTAGGATAAAATGTGTCCAAAAATGGGTAACCAACTTAGAGCATACACAAAAAAACAGCTAAAAATCTACGTGAGAATCTTTCAAAACAATTTGTTAGCTTGTGCGAGTAAAATTGACGAAAAACAGTAGTTTTTAAAACTAGTGGCTAAAATAGCGCTTTAATTTTATAAGCGTGGTTTTAAAGAACGAGCGCAGCGAGTGATTTAAAAACGCAAGTAAAAAAACCCAGTTTCGCCGCGAGTTGTAAACACTATTTTTACAACCTTTTATTTAACTTCACACGTGTTTGTTTGTATGTATCATAAAGTACTTACTTTATGGCATGTATGCTTGACACAATTCATGTGAGTCATTTACTAACTTCTACATATCCGATTAACTTCAAATTTGGCATGCGCTGAAAGTTCAGCTGACAATACAATATTCTGAAAAAAATACGTTGGTGGGGGTCGCTAACGGGGGTTTTATGTTCCACTAAACATTTCAGTTTTTCAGTTTCAGTTTTATGTTCCACTAAAAATTATGTAATTTTGGAAATACAAACTACGTTGGTGGGGGTGGTTGAGAGGATGAGAGGGGGTTAAAACTCTTAAAAATTCATAACGTGTCAACCAAAGCTTCTACGAATATGCAGTTTTTAGTTTTATGTTTCACTAAATATTTCCTTCCTACGAATATGCAGTTTTCAGTTTGATGTTCCATTAAACACTTTTTAATTTTAGAGTTAAAAACTACTTCGGTGGGGTTGGTTAGGGAAATGAGAGGGGGTAAATATATTTAAACATTCATAACTGTTCAATCAAAACTGCTACGATTATGCAAGTTTTAAATTTGGAGGGAGAGGTGGTTAAGGAAGTGACATTATGAAGTTGAAGAGGGATGAATAGGGTCAAACCATCTACGTATCTTCGTTTTCGTTTAAAATAGAGTATCTAAATAAGTTCGATTTCGTTCCAAATTGGTGTACAACGGTATGTTGTAGAAGATTACGAATTTGTTGTAAGATTGTTAAAAATTATGAAGTTACCGGCTCCCTCCTTTTCGAATAGAAAGGGGGGGAAGGGTTTAAAGGGTAGTACCATCTAACTACGTCCGATTTCGTTTAAAATGCCAAATTATCCAATTGAAATTTGAACCATGCCACGGTACATTTTCCGAAATGCAGTCAACTAAAAATTTCAAAATAAATTTAAGTAAAAAATGCTTTTTAATAACAAGTTTTAAAGTTAAAGTTAAAAATAATTTTTTTAGCTTTCTGATATACTTACCATGTAATAAAAGCAATGGCGGGGCTCTAATTAAATTTCAAACTTTAGCCCCCATTAGAGGAGTAAATTATATATTAAAATGACGCTCATCATAAGTCTTGTGCCGAGAGCTCAGTCAAGCTACACCTTCCTCAACGAAACTCAATTTGGATATTGTAAAAATGATGTAATAATTATGTACTAATTCAGTCCTCTTTTAAAAAATTTTGTACTTATTGAATAACAATGGAGTTATTCGCACTTAAAAGGGGGGGGGGTGTGGCTTGGCGCTAAGCTGCACCCTTCATGCTTAGGAGATAGATTTATTGAAAGTTGATATGTCATAATTTTGTATTAATTATGTATTCTTAAAGAAGGTTACTTGTAATTTGCAAAAACCATCGGTTCCTAAGATTTTTGTATCTTTGTTATGGAGTGTGTAGCTTGATATTAAGGCACACTCTTGTCTGCCTAGGAAAGAGATGTGAGAAAAATAATTATGCCATAATGCTCGCGATTCTTTAGAAACGACAGAAAATCTCACCCGTCAGAATTCTGCAAACTGTCAATTTTTACTTATCGCCTCATTTAAAATAAAAACACAGCGATCTTCATATTTATCCGAATGTTGTAAGAGAAACTGCCTAATTTTTTTAATAACATTTTGTAAATTTAATATTTTAAAGATATTCTGCAGGACTAGTTTATAGCGAAGCTAAATTGTTACTACGTGTATCAATAAACGTCAAAAAGTGTCGAAAATTCTCACCATGTTAAAGGAAAGACAGAATTTGTGTGACATTTCTGAACAGTGACAGCGAAATATTCCATGGTTATCTATGGTTTTGTATGTTAAAAGTTTTAAAGGTTTGTTTCCACATAAAATTAAGCTTAATAACATACATTTTTAAATAAAAACAGGGTTTTTATTAAAACAGCCTACGAAAATTTAAACTGACATATTGTTTATTTACTAGAACAGTATTAAGGAACTAAATTTTAGGAAATATTAGCAAATAGTTCTGACAAAAAAGCATTAAGTGTAAACTTGTTTAAAAATCGTCAGATGTTTTGTAAGGGCGAGATTTTCTGACGGTTTTTGAAGAATCGCGACCTACGACCTAAAAAATTTCCTACTCTTTCTCACTGTAGCTGATATCAAGCTACATACCCCATAAAAACAAAAAAAAAATAGTATAAAATTATGGCATAATTACTTTTTTGAAATCTCTTTCCTAGGCAGAGGGGATTGTGCCTTGATATCAAGCTACAGACCCCATAAAAACAAAAAAAAAATGAAGTTATCTTGAGAGAAGGCAATCTTTTAGAAGGGAACGAAATTAGTACATAATTAGTAGCAAATTCTGGCATAGTCACTTTTGCTGGAATCTCTTTCCTTATAATTCTCATAACAAACAAATAAAAATCTTAGGAACCGATGGTTTTTGTAAACTAAAAGTACCCTTGTTTAAGAGTACATAATTAGTATAAAATTATGACATATCAACTTTCAATGAATCTATCTCCTAAGCATGGGGGGGGGGGGCTGAAGCTTAGCGCAATGCCATAATTCCCCCCTTTAAGTGCTATTATTCATTAAGTACAAAATTTTTTAAAAGAGAACTAAATTAGTACAAAATTTTTACAATATCCAAATTGAGTTTCGTTAAGGGGGGGGGGGTGTAGCTTGACTGAGCTTGTGGAGAGTGTGGTACTTACTAAACTTAAAAGGCAACCAAATTTTACTAGGTTTTATTATTTTTAAAGCTAAAATATTATTTTTAACTTTTTATGCGTTTTATAAAAGCTTGTTGTTAAAAATATTTTCTATTTAATTTTTGAATACCTTTATTAAAAAATTCAAAAAACGGAAGAAAAACAAAAACTAGAACATAAAAGCACTTAGCTATTCTGTTTTTACTGTTTTGACATGAAAAAATGTTTTTTTTATACCTTCATCAAAAACATGATTTTAGTAACTGTCTGCAGATAATAAAGCATAGCTTTTTTGGTTACCGATGCAAAAAAACTTTTTTTTTTGATTACGGATGCAAAAAAAAGTATATGTCCGTTTTTTACCCAAAATTAAAGAGAAATAGCGGAAAATAGTAATATTGAAAAAATCTAATTATTTTTGCCTAAAAATTAAGCCCTTTCCGCCAGTTTTCACCAAGTATATACGAAAAAATAATTTAAAAACATCGTCAAAATATCAAACTGTCAAAGATTAAAATCTCGCAACAATGAACGTTACCAAGTAAAAAGGCACATCGCTATGAAAACCACTGTTATTTCATTTACCAGCCGCCTTGATTTATAGTGTAAAGATTCGGTCGATAATTTTAAAAGTATTTTCCTGTTTTTCTTGGATTTTTTGATAAAGGTATTAAAAAAATAGTGTTCACAACTCGAGGCTAAACTGTGCTTTTTTTACTCGCATTTTTAAATACCTTGCTGCGCTCGTGATTTAAACCAACGCTTGTAAAAAAAGCACTATTTTAGTCACTAGTTGTGAAAACTACTATTTGGATAGGATTTAAAAAATTTTGCGGACAGTGAGTAAAATCGTGTTTTTGATAAAGGTATAAAAAACAAATTATATGTATACCTTCATCTTGCACGAGAGTTTGCTTGCTGCCATATTGACATATGATTTGCTTAAAGCTTGAATAAAGCTTCGATTTTTAGCATTCCGGTGAAGCCAAAAGGGAGAATTATGACAGCAAAGGCGCTAAAAAGCAAAATATTAAATCACTTTAGTTCTGGTTCGCAGAAGCTGCGCGTCTTTGAGGTATATTTAAAAAGTCACGGAGGGGAAAATTCCTTTGATTTTTTTAAGATATAAAAATAAGTGTACCTAGAAATTTTTTACCATTTGCAAAAGTAATCTATTTAAATATTTTAATTAATTTAAAAAAAAATCTATCTGTGTACAGGGTGTCCCATTTTTGATGGGATTTAATGGGAAACTCCGGTGTAAATGAAGATAGAGACATGCAGTTTTCGCATTTCTGTCTTACTTTTTTTGAGCTTTAAAAAATGATATTATCAAATTTATTCTGTCCCTTGTAGTTTTTGAGTTGCAGGGGAAAGTTAAAAAATGGTCGGAATTACCAATTGATGATATCTCCCTTATTTTAAGAGATAATTGGTCTTTTCTAAATTTTTTTTCATATCACTATCAGGATCAAAAAGTTAAATACGGACCAAAATGTTTTACTTCATATTTTAGTTTCTTTGAAAGTTTTTTTTATTTTAAAACATATTTAAAAAAAAAGGAATTTAGCGAGGGCGAATAAATAACAAAATCAATAAATAGCGAGCTTTCCCTCAAAAAGGTAACGGTAACCGTAGATCCGGATTTCGCACTTGTGGTGCTCATCAGTACGGTGGTAGGAATTAGGAGATGAAAAATGATGATGAAAAAATATGACACAGGATCATGTAAAAGACAACCATCTGTCAAATTGCAGAATCGGCAGATGTACCTTTAATTTGAAGGAAAATTAAGCATCTCTACGGAGACAGTTATAATTATCTTTACAGATATCCTAAGCTCTGGAGTTGATAAATTTAAAAAGGAATTTAGTGAGGGTGAATAAATAACAAAATCTCGCTATTCATTGATTTTTGTTATTTATTCACCCTCACTAAATTCTTTTTTAAATTTATCAACTCTAGAGTTTAGGATATCTGTAAAGATAATTGAATCTCTACATATGCCGATTCTGCAATTTTTTTCATCATCATTTTTCATCTCCTAATTCCTAGCACCGTAGTGATGAGCACCACAAGTGCGAAATCCGGATCTACGGTTACCATTACCTTTTTGAGGGAAAGCTCGCTATTCATTGATTTTGATATTTTTTTTTATTTTGAAGTTTTGATACCGAAAAAAAACTTAATTTGAAGTAAAAATATGACCATAATTGATATAAGGAAACAACAAAACAAGCGCGGACTTGGGCTCAAACGTAGAGGAGAGGAAGGATTAAACAAATTTAAATTTTTTATTTATCCAAAATTTGATGTCGAAATCATGGTTCCGCAAGCAAAATTTTTTGAGAAAATAACACTTAAAATGCAATTTTTTACTTAAAATTAAACTAAAATCGTAATTATTGATGGGGTTTTGGGAATTTGAGTTGTTTATTTACCATTAATTCGTTTCTAAAAATGCTATCTTTCTCCGTAGGCGAAAATTTTTGCGAAAATGACACTTAAAATAAAATTTTTGACACTGTTTTTACAACGCCGCAGGCGAAAAATTTTGGAATTTATAATTTTTTAAAGAGAAAAGAAATAATTATTTTTCATAAAACGATATTAACCTAATTATCAAATATTATACTTAATAAATTAATATGAGACAAGCACCCTTATTATATTTCTGCTTTTATTTGTTTGTGCCAATTGTCATCAGGATTCTCGGGGCGGGGGGGAGGGGGTTAACCCTAACCTACCCCTCGGTACGCCACTGTGCTGCCTTGACTGTAGCTCTATCAATATAACAAGTTTAAGATTTCTTGAATAAGTAACAGTGATCCTTATTTATTTCTGTTTTGGTTGGGGCGGATACAGCTCTTCCAAAAGACAGGAAGGGCAAAACAAAAATTAAGTAATCTGTTAATGTTTTTAATTTTTTTAATGAAATGTTATGCCGTCGGTATTTTCTTTTTTAATATTTCATCTATACAATGAGCTTCAGGCTACTGCGAACATAGGGGGAATCAAGTCCAATTTACTCTCCGTGCCGTACGAGCGAGGTGGATTGGAAGCACGCTGCAGTGTTATCTTTTGGAAATTTGTTGTGTTTTTATTATTTTGTTTTATTTCTGCCTTGCTCGTGAAACAGATTGGTAAGTTCTTAAGTGAAATAATACATTTTTAAAACTAAAAATGGATGTCTACGAAGTTGCCGAAAAAGTGCAGATGGTCAAATGGTACTATCTGTTCTCAAAAAGAATGGTTATCATTCTTACATCGTGATGAAAACTTTCTGAGATCTATTTTTTCACAGATGAAAGCACTTTTCCGTTATTGAATCGTCATAACCCAACACACGTTCGATATTGGTCGAGGGAAAATTTGCATTTGTATTTTGACGTAAGAACACAGTAGCCCCAAAAACTAAATGTTTGGGTGGGGGAGGGTTATTGTAGGGAAACACGTAATTGAGCCATTTTTTATTGAAGGCAATTTGAATGGTCCTAGATACTTGGATATACTGCAGCAGCATATTATTCCAACTGCTAGGCAGCTGTTAGTTGTGAGATTTGGTGAAACATGGTTTCAACAAGATGGTAGTCCCGCTCACAATTTTGGCCTTGTTAGGGAATATCTTGATAATGTATTCCCTAATCGGATTATAAGTACACGGGGATCTATTTTATGGCCAGCTCGATCACCCGATCTTGTTCCTAATGACTTCTATCTGTGGAGTTATATCAAAAATAAAGTTTACGTGCATGAAAGAGCTAATAATTTGGAAGAACTTCGGATTAAAATTAAAGAAGCTTTTTAAACTATCACCCCTAACATGCTTGAAAACGTTAGAAGGGGTTTTTATAATAGGCTCGGATATTGTCTAGCCAAGCAAGGAGGACTTTTCGAACATTTGCTCTAATTTTTGACTGGGAGAATCTTTTTGGTTTTTAGAATGTATTATTTTATTTTGAGAACTTGCTTTTATTTTGTTTCTCCTTACTATTTTCATTGTAACACGTTGTTAGTGATAAATGTGAGCGGTTGAAAATAAAACACTCTAATTTATCAGTGACAAAAACAAGAAAATTACGTTATAAAAATTTGCGTATTTATTGACCAAATTCCGGTTCCATTGACTACGTTCCACATAGCACCGTGGTTAGAGGCGCAGGCCGCGAACGGTGATCGCAAGCCTGAGTGTTTGTTGCTCCACTGATAGATGTGCGATGACCCTGCATGTATGTACACTGGCAAATTGGACTTCTTCTGGCCTATGTTCGCAGTAGCCTGAAGCGCTCTGTATAGCACCGAAGATAAGCATAATCTAGTCTTGCAGCGAAAGCAAAAGTTTGGAGAAAATTAGGGTAAAATTTACTAAAAGGGTTTAGTTTATTTTAGAACGGTCTTTAAGTGAAATTGTTGGTTTTAAGCATTTTATACCAACCTCCTTGAGTTTTGGAGATAGTTTGATTTATAAGAATAATTTTAATTGTTTTCTTTTTAGTGAAGAATCATCTTAACACAATCTTTTGTTGGAGATAAGAAGAAAATTTCATTTAAACGAAGTTTTTTTAACCCTAGGGTTATATGTTACTCTTATAAAAACTTACCCTTGTTTAATGATTTTCGCGATTAATACTCTCTGTCACAAAACCATTTCGATATGTAATCATAAAAAAAGAATTAGATTAACTTTGTATTTATTTAAAAGAGGTTTTTATCTATCAAAAGTATGAAAAAACTTTAGAAACACAAACCCATCGCAATCGCAAATCACAAATAAAAATATTTTATTAAAGTAGGTCATGAAAAAAAATGCGGCTAAAAACAGACCTGAATCCAACTGATGCATTCACAAAGGAGTCATGTCGGCTCAACGAACTGTTCGGTGCTGCAGAGTTGAGACCTTTGAGGGCGATCTTTCAGTGGAAAGCTTTGTTTGATGATTAAGCTTTGAGATAAACTCAATGTTTTAATTTCAGTTCTGTTTGTAAATAAATGAATAGGTACAGTTGTTTTGGATTTTTTTCATTGGAGACAGTTTTCGTGCATAATCAGTGACCTTCGCTTTGCCTTGTAGTGCCCTCATAAATATATTCTTTGTGCTGAAAACAGGTTAAAAATATGGCGTTTTTCTGGACAAAATTGGAGGTGTTTTATTAAATAATAAACAACTTGGGATATTAAATAAGGGAAAATTAATTCTTGTAAAAACGGTTGCTTAGGGAAATTATAAAGGAACTTATTACCAATTGCCACAAAACAATCCTTTTTGGGGGCTATAAATTTAAACCACCCCCCAGAGGTGGTCTAAAAATCATCAACTTTATAACCTCAAACACAGATGATGAAGCTATTATGTGCAAAATTTTTGGCGTATTCACCATTGTCCATTTTGAAACCTGTCAAAAAAAAAAAATAGTTTTAGGGCATTTTCTCCTAAAATATGGAATATTTTGAGAAAAAAAGCAGTTTTTCTGTGGTATTTTGCAATAACAATACAAAATAATCAATAACTTTGTATCTTTTCTGTATGGGTAAGTGTTTTTTGAAAATGGGTTTTAAAACTTAGTACTCCCCACAGGTGTAAATATTAGACCTGTTTAATTTTTAAAAAAATCACAAAATTTTAACCAGTGTTTTTTTTTGAAGGAGCCGTTGCAAAGAAGGGGAAGGGCGATGGCCTCTACCGACTTCCCGCCCTTCCTGTATACGCGCCGGTTGGTTTTGTCTTCCGATTTTAGCATCTATATGAATTATATTATCCTTCGTAGCAAATAATATTTGGGTTGTTTATCGGAATATACAGGGTGTTTCAAATTCGATGCTCACTATGGGGATCTCCTAAACGGTAGGAGATACGAAAAGATTTAAATTAGGGCAAAGTTGCGCAATTTCATGCTTTACTCAAAACTAAAAATAAAGTTTACAAAATACGAGTAGTTCCGGAGCGAAAAAAACCGAAATTTTCAATTTTAGTTTTTATTTTTTTTCGCCTTTATCATTATAGTTTTCAAAAAATGCTTAAAACTTTCTACAGGCACTTTTTTAACATCTACCAGACGAGCTATTCATTTTTAAGACATTTCAGTTTTGACAGCAGCGCTGTCAAGTTCATTTTTTCTCTAGTTTTGGGAAAAGCATCAAATTGCGCAACTTTGCCCTAATTTAAACCTTTTCGTATCTCCTACCGTTTAGTGAGCATCGAATTTGAAACACCCTGTATAGTGTGAGTATATAAATAAATCGATAATTCTAGACAAATTTTAGTAAAAAAGGGTTACCTCATCGCAACATATTTCTTACAAAATAGACAATTTTAAAATAAACTATGCCCCCAAAGGCCTTAAAAAACAACTAAGTACTCTCCAACAACTGTCATTTGATTGATATACGATAATAATCGGCGGGGTACATAGGGGTCAAGCATCGACGTATTAACTAATCGATGGGTACCGGCTTTGCACATGCCTTAGAAAAATGTTAATCAAAAAATGGAAACATGATGGCGTAGCTTCCCTGGTAAAAAACCCGCATAAGATCTCATGAAAGTTTGTGAGATTATGCTGTTTTATAGAGTTTTATAAGATTCTACGAGCCAGGCTGTGTTGCTTGTAAAAACTGATAAAAAATCTGTACTTTACGAGATTTGTCTTGATTTTTACAAGGTTACACATACTACATAAAAAACATATCAAATCTGAAAAAATATTGTAAAATCTCGTAAAATTTTTCTAAGAGATTTGACGCGGTTATTTGACAGGGATATAATTAAAAAAAAGAAGAATAAATAATAATAATTTTCCAAGATTTTCATTGTTAAAATACAAAAAATTAAGTCTTTGTCGGAATTTAGAGAATACATTTTAAAGCAATTTCTGACCTCAATTTCCCCGAAACAATTTGGTAAAGTAACTCTTTTGTGCGGGAAAAACTACCGTAAAAACCTATGTAAACAACGTAAACTGAAGTTTACACATTTTCGCACATGTTCATCTAAGTCTCAGGCAAAGTTTGCTTAGTGAGAAAGAAAATTATAACCCCATCATCAATCATTTTTTTCATGGTTACCTAAAGCCCCAACTAGAGCACTTTGATGTTCCTTGATTTTATTATATACATTTAATTTAATATTTTATTTCTTAAAAATCGTTTTTTTTTAAACTTTAGTGAAAAATAAATTCTGTTTTTCGATTGGTCACACTACAGAGGATATATTTACTCTGTGGTCGCACAGAGTTGGGTGTGTGAATGTGAAAAACAGCTCTTAAGGATTATTTCATAAGTTGGAGCGGTTTACTTTTAACTCCTTAGAAGACGCCACAATTGTTACACTGTTTTAGATATGAGCGTTTTAGTGTGCATAGTAATTTTTAACTTTATATAATAGGTGTTTTAGTGCAATTGTTAAAATTCAAATCTATTGTAATATAATATTCGGTCAAACATCAAGTCCAACACTAATACAAGTATTTTGCATGAAAATTTATCATGACATATGTACCAAAACTTTTTTAGTTTTTTTTGCAGCTCTGAAATAGAGAAAAAATATACCTACTCGATATGTTATTTTAATTTAAGTGTCTTATTGAATCACCACCTGTCCTAAACCGAAGATCACCCACTTCTGTAACAATCTCAAGGATAATAACCTACCTTTTATAAAAAGTAACATGTGAAATTAAAGATTTTCTCAATTTTCGCATATTTTTTAAGGAAGTTCTTGATGTCCACTGAAATTAGCTTTTTTCCTTGAACAAATTGCAACACGAGCGGTTTTAACGTAATTCAGCTTAGATTTGCCATTTTTTCAACATACCCAAAATCGGACATGCGAAACATTGTCATTTTTGAATTTTTTCAAAATGAAAGCCAAAACATCCCAAAAACAACATCTTCATTGTCTAAGACGTATGATACATGTTTTTAGACTAGTTTTTAATGTTGGTTTTGAATCTGAAAAAAGAATTGGAAAAAGGTAGAAATAAGCTCGCTAGTCACGCTTTCTCTCTCTGTCCTAAAGAAATATATTATGAACATTGCAATCATAAAGCGAGAGATGTAGCACATGTTTTTGTGTTTAATTTCAATGCTGATTTTGAACCTGAAAAGAAAAATAAAAAAAAAGTTAGAGATACGGTCATTATTAATGCTTTATCTCACATAGGAAAAACTACACACATTGCACATCATTTAGAGGGGGGTCGCGGCACATGTTTTTGGGCTAAATTTTATTGCTCATTTTAGAAATAGTAGTATTTTCTTAAAAAACAGAAATTAAATAGTTAATCGAGTTTTTTTATCCTTTGCAGACAAATGATGTATGAGTACATAGATAAATAGGTATCTACTTATTTACCCTACATGGAGTTTCTCTTTTTATCGGGCCAAAAATTCCCAGATAATATATAGGGGAGAAAAACTTTCAGGAACAAAATAACGTTGATTTTAACATAGCAGTTGCATGCCGTCTCTTTCTGTACTATACTATAAAATTATACACGCTTGGTGGTACACTTTGGAATGATATTCATTTAGTACTAGTACTGGCTGTTATTTGGGATCGATAGATGGCCAGATTTTTATTTCTTCAAACGAAAAAGAATTGAAATTACGAGTTAGTTCGTCTAAATTTCTAAAAGATGACAGTTATCTCATTTATTAACTTTCGTTTTGTGTTTGTTTACTGTCATAGTCCTCAACAGTTAACCCCCCCTTCCGAAGTAAATTCCTGGGTGCGCCACTGGCCCTCTATTCCATAGTAAAATTTTAATAGGTAGGTAGTGGGTAGGTATTCATTCCATATTATGTGACACTAGTTTAGTTTTAGGAAATTAACGCAAATTTCGTATAACTTACTTTAATATTTTAAACAATAATTGAGTAGGTACGTACCTACCAAAAGTAGGAAGATAATGATTTAAATTTATAGTTTTTTTTATTAGTAACCAACAGGAGGCAATTTTTTTCATAAAATATGTTTTTTTATGAAATATGTCCAATTCCAATACAAGACTGAGAGAGATGACAACATTAGCAGTCTCTTTTAAACCTTTTTTTATGAGATCCACATTAAAAGTGATTTTTACCAAGAAACTGATGTGTGCATAACAATATGATGTGTTATGTGTTTGGGAACCTCTTTTTATAGGATAGAGAGAGAAAACATGGTTCACGACTATAGCTTTGTCGTTTCCTGAAAAATGATCAAATATTTGACATCAGCGGTAAGAATTAGTCCAAAACCGCAAGTGATATTTGTAAAGTGGTTATGGTTTTATATGTTAATATAGGTATAAATGCAAGTTTTTCTGCATCTTGAATAAACGTAAAAAAAACGATGTTCTGCAAATAGGATTTTGACGGCTTTTGGATATGTTAAAAAGTAGATATTTCAAAGTTAAAAACCGTTAAAAGAGATCTTGTTGCTCTTTTTCATAACACAGCATACACGTGTTCTGGGAGTCTTTTTTTTAGAGTAGAAAGAGTAAACAAGATTCACGGCTATAGTTGTCTTTTTCTAAAAAATGATAAAATATTTGGAATCAGCGGTAAAAGTTGGTCCAAAAACATGTGCCACAAGTGCCATTGACCAAATGGTTATGGATTTACATGTTAATATATAAATGCAAGTTTTTTTGAATTTTGAAAAAAAAACGATGTTCCGCAAATCCGATTCTGTCCGATTTTGGATATGTTAAAAAGTAGGCTTTTTTACAATAAAAACCGTTAAAACCGCTCGTGTTGGAATTTGTTCAAGGTAAGGCCTGTTTTTTTGCTAATTTCAGTGGACTATGGCAAAAGTTTGGGGCGACACTTATTTCCTTATCTCCCTTCGCGCTTGTAACGTTGTAAATTTCAAACGAGGATGTCTAGACCAATAGACCGTTTTATAACGCTTTAGTCCTCTCTCGAATCCTCTACTTTTTCTCGGAAATTAATTAAGAAAGTATACATTTAGTCTTCGAATGGAAAACCACAGTGAACGAATTTTATCCTGAAAATTAAAAACAAAAACTAATAAATTATCCCAAACGTCAAATAACCTCACCATGCATTGACGTAATAGTGTTAAAGTTATCGGGCAGTAAATTGGCACGACCAAAAACTATCTATTATGGCAAGGGCTGTTATAATATCTCATGATGAGTAGACATATAAAAAATTAAAATACGTAGCGTTGGAAATGGTTTAAGTCTGGTCACACTAGGTAGGTACTTCTCGTCCAAAAGACTTTCGCGAAAAAACATTTTTTTTTTTCAGCAGACCGGAAAGTACACTTTCCGTACAACTTTTTGTACGGAAGGTGTAACTTTACAAAGATAGGTACAAAAAGATGGGACCGGAAAGTAAAACATAGACCGGAAAAGGAAGAAGAGACCGGAAAATTATAATGTTGTATAAATGATAATGTTGAATAGCTGAATTTATTTAGTTAGACTTCACCCTTTAAAAATTGCTTCCAGTTTTTAATATTTATATTATTTTCAATTTGTCATGCAACCTTTCAATAAAGACTATTTATTATTATTATTATTGTCTGGTCTGTTTTATTTTCCGGTCCCATTTTAAGTCAAGTTGACTATGGCTTCTGTTGGCAGTTTTAAAACTTTTTTCTTTATTTTGTTTTTTGATTTTTTTTTTAATTTTTTTTATTTTTTTCAATTTTTTTTTAAATGTTTAATTTAAAAAGTTTATTAATGACCTCTACGTGTAAAAATAGGCGAATATTAGTTGGTTGAAAAAAAAAGTACGATACATGACCGGAAACTCACTATACATGTCTCCACAGATTTACAGGTCTAGACTACGGCTCGCCCTGTAAACTTTCTATGTCTACCCGTAAAGTTCCCTTTTCTGATCTAGTAACGTAAATACTTCAATACGTTATCGATTTCAGTTCAGGAAATGATACATTACATCACTAGTCCGGTAAAGTACTAAAATTTAGTGTTTTGACTGACACAGGGTTATTTCTGAACTATTTTTATTAATACAAGTTACAATTAAGTAGACACTTAAAGTTAATTTTCGGGTTTATCGGCATCCGTATCCTTATGTCTATCGAGTCGACCTATCAAGCAGGTGTACTTTTAAAGTAATGGCGAATGCATGCCAGCTGCAGCTGATCAAATGCGTCAAAACAGCGTTTCATATGCAGGGACGGTCGTAACGTTACGACTCCCTTATCGTACCTAACGAGGTTTTCGTGCGTTTAATCAGCTGGAGCTGTCACGCATTCGCCATAATTATTAAAGTGCACCTGCTTGATTGGTCAACTGATGAAACTGAAAATTAACTTTAAGTGTGTATTTACTTATAAAAGTTAACGGTAATACTGCAGTTTGAATTATTTCAAATATCTACAGGGGCAGTGTTTAGGTTTTAAATGGCCATAACTTTTGTTCCCGTGAACCGATTTTGATGAAATAAAATCCATGTACTCCTTAGGAATCCATACGTTTTTGCGTAATGGTGGAACAAACAGACAGGCAGACAAACATTCTAATAACTTAATTTTTGTAATCCATACCGTTTGGTTAGAAGCTAGCACCAAGGATATTTTAAAAAATATTCAATGTAGAGACATGGTCCTTCTAAGCATTTATTTATATATACACAAACAAAGCGTCAAAAACGCATCAAATTTTTCTGGAGGACAACTATCATCGTATGGAATTTTGCGAAACAATGATGGATAGGGTTAATCATGATAACAACTTTCTGAGATCTATTCTTTTCACAGATGAAAGCATTTTTGCATTATTGAATCGTCATAACCCAACACACGTTCGATATTGGTCGAGTGAAAATTTGCATTTTGATTTGGACGTAAGAACACAGTGTCCCCAAAAACTAAATGTTTGGGGGGGTATTGTAGGGGAACACGTAATTGGGCCATTTTTTATTGATGGCAATTTGAATGGTCCTAGATACTTGGATCTACTGCATATACAGGGTTCCTAAGCAAATCCTTAGGGGGCCAAGCAGCCGTGTATAAGACGCAGACAAACGGAAAAGCACATTAGGCAGAAAAGGATGGGCATGGGGCGATGTTGTCACTACATCTTACACGTAGTAAATCCATTCCAGGTTGTTGTTTTCTAATGTTTTCCATTTTCATACCTTTAGGACTGGAATAAAAATTGTTTTTGCTCGACTTTAATACCAAACTGATGAAAGATAAATATTTTTCGGCTTTTCATTTTGTAACCATTGTCCTTACGCACTGTTTACAGGCTGGGGACTGAGATACGGTAATACTGCAGTTTGAATTATTTGAAATATCTACAGGGGCAGTGTTTAGGTTTTAAATGGCCATAACTTTTGTTCCCGTGAACCGATTTTGATGAAATAAAATCCATGTACTCCTTAGGAATCCATACGTTTTTGCGTAATGGTGGAACCAACAGACAGGCAGACAAACATTCTAATAACTTAATTTTTGTAATCCATACCGTTTGGCTAGAAGCTAGCACCAAGGATCTTTTAAAAAATATTCAATGTAGAGACATGGTCCTTCTAAGGATTTATTTATATATTATCTATACATTTTTTGTCATAATGATACTTTTCCGATCAAGTTGGGAGCAATACCCAGTTTGCCAAGCTGAATTAATGTCTTTTTAATACAAAAAGTACATTGACAACACCCAAACAATAGCCGGGAATTGAACTCGAGACATTCGTGCGTAAACCGGATATACCAACCATAACACCACGGCGCGGCGTACTATTAACAAGATTTTCGAAAAAAGAACTTGTTAGGGAGCTGGGTGTGCTTAACAAAAAAGTGAGACGGATATACAATGAGCTTCAGGCTACTGCGAACATAGGGGGAATCAAGTCCAATTTACTCTCCGTGCCATACGACCGAGGTCTGGTCGAAACACGCTGAAGTGTTATCTAAAATTTATTTTGTTTTTATTATTTTGATTTCTGCCTTGCTCGAGAAACAGATTGGTAAGTTCTTGAGTGAAATAATACATTTTTAAAATTAAAAATGGATGTCTACGAAGTTGCCGAAAAAGTGCAGATGGTCAAATGATACTATCAAGGCAGACCATTGTGACTTATTTAAGAACTTTTTTTTGGAGAATCGCCGAGAACCTAGTTTATCAACGACTCATAGTTTTGTGCAGAATTTTGAAAAGTTTGGTTGTGTAGCGCCAAGAAACCATAAAAAACCCACTGTTTTGAATGACGAGCAGGAAGTACGAGATGTGATGATTTGCGCTACAGTGGAGGAAAATCGAAAGTTAACTAGCCACCAAATTGCCGAAGCAGTTGATACGTCTTCATCCACTGTCTTACGTGTTCTCAAAAAGGATAGTTATCATTCTTACAAAGCGTCAAAAACGCATCAAATTTTTCTGGAGGACAACTATCATCGTATGGAATTTTGCGAAACAATGATGGATAGGGCTAATCATGATAACAACTTTCTGAGATCTATTCTTTTCACAGATGAAAGCATTTTTGCATTATTGAATCGTCATAACCTAACACACGTTCGATATTGGTCGAGTGAAAATTTGCATTTTTATTTGGACGTAAGAACACAGTGTCCCCAAAAACTAAATGTTTGGGGGGGGGGGGGTATTGTAGGGGAACACGTAATTGGGCCATTTTTTATTGATGGCAATTTGAATGGTCCTAGATACTATATTATTCCAACGGCAACGGTTGTTGTTAGGTGTGAGATTTGGTGAAACATGGTTTCAACAATATGGTTGTCCCGCTCACAATGTTGGCCTCGTTAGGGAATATATTGATAATGTATTTCCTAATCGGGTTATAAGTAGACGGGGAACTATTTTATTGCCAGCTCTATCACCCGATTTTGCTTCTAATGACTTCTATCTGTGGAGTTATATCAAAAGTAAAGTTTACGGGCATGAAAGGGCTAATAAATAATTTGAAAGAACTTCGGATTAAAATTGAAGAAGCTTTTCAAACTATCACCCCTAACATGCTTGGAAACGTTAGAACGAGTTTTTATAATAGGCTCGGATATTGTCTAGACGAGCAAGGAGGACTTTTCGAACATTTGCTCGAATTTTTTTTTTACTGAGAGAATCTGGCTTTTATTTTGTTTCTCCTTATTATTTTCATTGTAACACGTTTTTAGTGATAAATAAACATAATAATCAGACATAAACAAGAAAATTACGTTATCAAAATTTGGGTATTTATTGACCAAATTTCGGTTTCATGGACTACACTTCACATAGCACCGTGGTTAGAGGCGTACTAAACGCAAGCCGCGAACAGTGATCGCAAGCCTGAGTGTTGGTTGCTCCACTCATAGGTATGCGGTGTCCCTGCGTGTACGTACACTGGCAAATTGGACTTATTCCGGCCTATGTTCGCAGTAGCCTGAAGCGCTCTGTATATGAAAAAGTGTGAAATTTATAAGGGCTGATTTTACAACTAAAGTAAAACTGCAGATTAAACTTTAGTGTAATCTTTGAATTAAACCATTTGTAAACAAGTTGCTCAATTTTATAAGTCGCAGTTATACCAGGGCCAGGAAGAAAAGAAGAGCTGTTTAATTAGCTGTAGCATTAGAAGCACAACAAGTTTTTTTATAGTTTAAAAAGACTACATTTTCGTGAAATATAGGGTTGATTATTTTAAAATGGCACCAACTAGAGTCAAACCCAACATAGTCACCAAAATTTATAAAAATCAGTCAAGTAGTTTGTGAGATATCAGCTTTGGTTACAGCCGGACATACAGCCAGACGCCTCAACAAAAAATGTTTAGAATTGTCGGAAACGCAGATATATATATATATACGTGTGAGCTCGGTGTGAGAATAAAACTCACTAGGGAGTGACAAAAAAGGGAGTGACAAAAAAGGTAGTGACAAAAAAGTATCAACTCAAAATTAATCCCTGGCTGAGTTCTCTTACATTGGACTAGGAGAACGCGGCATTTCCTCGATATATTACTTGATTTTGACTACTACCCTAAGGGAGAATTTTACTCCCTACACCTCCCCGACTGTCAAGAATACGGGCACTGGTCTGTGGCATGTTCCAACTTTTGTCGAATTTCCTCGTGCACAATTTTTCATATCTCTTTAGATAATCTAAACCTCTTTTTAAGGCCACAAAAACGGCATAGATTTGACAACACTGCTATTTTTTTGAAAGATCTACAATAGGTGGCATCACCAATACTATTTCGAGTGCGATTGTGCAGTGTTCAGAACAGGGTGCGAACACCATATGTGAGGAAAAGTATAACTTATTAGGAACGTAACCATTTATTAATGCTTCTTTAAAAGGTTTTGATGCTCGGCTTCATGGATCACAATGTCTCGAAATTAAAAAATTAAAAAGAATGAAAAGAAAAATCAGTATTCAACATCAAAAAAATTTACGTTTTATTTTTATCACTTGACATGTATCAATTTATTGGCCGAATGTTCCATTAGACAAGTGGCCGGTGGCTATGCGGTACCTAAATCCAATACTCCAATCGAACTCATTTCAGTTTCCTTGGGCCTACTAAATTGAGTGACCTTGGCGTTTCAAAATTCCGGCAGAATATTGCTTACAAATAAAAAAAACATAACTTTTTTGTCATCAGATAATAGGATTTATAAAAATCTACAATAGTATCCAAAGGATTTTTCAAAATTTGGTGTATTTTTTTCAAAAAATAAAAAGATCCAAAAATTGCTGTTACAGATTTCTGTATTATCGACGAGGCTCAAGAAAAAGCTAGGTAAGATTTTTGACTATTGTTAGCCGTATTTATTTCGTTTCGAAAATGAGAGAGTCCAGCAAAACACTGTCTGGATACGGTTGTGAGGAATTCAAAAATAAACATTCCTGCCAAATTTCAACAGATTCCGTTTTCTCGTTTCCTATATTCTGCCCGGTAAAGAATGGCCCAAAAACAGCAAAGCACTGTTGTCAAATCTATGCCGTTTTTGTGGCCTTAAGATCTAAATCGTCTCACTCCTCCAAAGGATTTGTTCTAGGACCAATAATTTTTGGTCTTCTTGGTGCTACGACACTGTCAATAATTTCGTCATCGTCTTCATCCAGTTGATCAAAAATAAATTCTAAGTCATCGATCAAAGCGATTTCACTAAATACTTACAGTTTTTTTTACCAAAAACAAATTTTTAATAACTATTTTGGGGTTAGAATCTTTCGGTAACTAATAAACTGAAGTTTAACAAACACCCAGACTGACGGTAACGGTTAAACCGAAGTTTGTTGGTAAACTGCACCTAAAAAAAAAAGTAAAAAAGTCTCAAACTGAGGTTTGAAATGCTTGTAAATGCTTGTAAAATTGCGCCTAAACTGGAAAAGCAGAGAAGTTTTCTTAAATTGAACCCGTTTTGAAAAACTTTTTCAATAAATACGTCATTGATTATTGACGTCACAGCTTTGAAATCTCGTGTTATTAGCGCTTAGAAACCATTTAGAACCTAGAAAATTCTGTATTTCTTCTTAACAATTTAGTAAAATCCGCGTAAGATTGAAAAGGTTTTGTTTTTTTTTATTATTTATAGAATCAATTTAAATGTCAATGTTTCCCGCTCAGTGACGTCATTTTTCCACCAATTTGAATGGTTTCGAAACGAGCTTTTTGTTCGTTTCGAACTAGCGAATGCGTCTTTTACCTAGACTCCACATTGAAATTTTGTGCCACTGCCATCTACTGCTTCTCACTTTTTTCGACAAAGAGAGAAATAGAAATTAGTGGCAAGACATTGGACTGTAGACTAGGCATTAGTTAACTGTCAAATGCTGTGGCTAACTTCTCGTAAACTCTTACAGTGGGATTTACTAAGATCTAAAATAGTACCCCCCACAGGTCTAAATGTTTACACCTGTGGGGGTCACTAAATTTTAAACACCCATACAGAAAAGACAAAAAGTGATTGATTATTTTATATTTTTATTGCTAAATACCAATGAAAAACTGCTTTTTGGTCAAAATAAATACCATAGTTTAGAAGAAAATGCCCTAAAACTAATTTGTTTTGACAGGTTTCAAAATGGCAAATGGTGAATATGCCAAAATAGCACATAATAGCTTCATAATCTGTGTTTGAGGTTATAAAATTGGTGATTTTTTAGACCACCTCTGGGGGGTGGTTTAAATTTATAACTCCCAGAAAGGATTGTTTTGTGGCAATTGATAATAAGTTCGTTCATTATTTCCCTAAGTAACCATTTTCACAAGGATTAATTTACGTTATTTAATATCCCAAGTTGTTCATTAATCAATAAAACACCTCCAATTTTGTCCAGAAAAACGCCATATTTTGAACCCATTTTCAGCACAAAAAATATATTTATGAGGGTACTACGAGGCAAAACATACATAAGTGAAGGACACTGATTATGCACGAAAAATATACCAAACAATAAAACACAAAACAACTATATTAATTTATTTACAAACTAAAATTAAAACATTGACGTTATCTAAAAGCTCATTTAAGAAAACTTTCTTTACTCAAAGCCCACTCATTTTAAAGCTGTAGCTTTCATCAGTAGAGGTTGGTGCAAGCCAAGGTGCAAGCAGAGGTAAAAGATCCGAACTCGCTGTTTGTGATTGAATGCAGCGCTAATATTTTTAAAGTGACATTTTGACAGTGACAGAAATGTGAAGAAAAGTTGCATTTTTAAGTTTTTTAATACATTTCATAAATAAAAACACCTTTTAAATAAATAGAAAATTAATCTACTCCTTTATTTCATTATTACCGATCTAAATCTTTGTGTGACATCAGGTATTACTTGGAAAAATTAATTAACAAGGGTAAGTTTTAATTAGAGTGACATATATCCCCAATTTTAATTTGTTCTACAGAGTGTTTACTATTTAAACCCCGCGCGGGTTTAAATTTTTTAATTTTCTTTTTTTCTAAATTGAAACTTTCTTCTTAAATTCAACAAAAAATTGTGTTAAGATGATTATTCAATAAACAAATTTATTAAAAATTTTTTATGAATCATGTCCAAAACTCAAGGATGGTTGGTTTAAAGTGCGTAAAACCTGAAATTTCTTTTAAACTTAGGACCGTTCTAAAATAGTAAATCTTTTAGTAAATCCCACCGTTACAGTCTTTATTTTTGTTTTTCCACCTTTTCCAAAAATATTTTTTAAATAAATATATTTGTGAAAAGATTCCTTCTATATTTTTGGATTTTTTAGATGGTCAAACTATGATATAATATGTGACCGTTTTAAGTATTTTTTGAAATAGTTTCATATGAGAAAACGCCTCAGTTGTTTCCGGAACTTTCAGGAATACCGGCCCTTATTGAAATCCTGAAAGAGTGTTTGTCTGCA
Organism: Oxystoma pomonae; assembly: GCA_963921995.1. Taxonomy (NCBI): domain Eukaryota; kingdom Metazoa; phylum Arthropoda; class Insecta; order Coleoptera; family Brentidae; genus Oxystoma; species Oxystoma pomonae. Next base: position 37,650,183 of record OY998172.1, read on the forward strand.
CATAAGCCGTTGACTTTCGAAAAAAGGAGGTTGCTGCCGAACTTCTCAAATAGAAATAGTCGCGGATCGATAGATCTGGAGAAACGTTAAAAGGAAACTAAGGAAACTGACTAGGCGTTTCCCCTCTTTATTTTAATTCTTGATAACAAGTTGAAATTCTCTAGTATTTTATTTCCTTTCCTTAAGTACTTTGTTATTTCGATTTGTTATCGATATTTGCGTAACTTAAAATGAAAAGGCATTAAATATATTAGAGAATTTTGACAAATAATAGGGATATTTTGGGTCAATGATAATATATTTGAAGAAAGGAAAAAAAAGTTACATTTTTTATAGGTATTTGGAGAAGTCTGTTTAGCAGTGTGTTCTTGAAAAACAATTGAATTATCCGCAAATCAAGGCGAAACCTCAATATTTATTATTTTAAACGCACCGAAAAAAAATTATTCTATATTTAAGAATAACTCTATACATAAGAAATATAGTTGATACAAGAATATTATACATTCTTCCTTGTATATTATTTAATACTTGGAACAACGATTTACCTATTCTTAAATTTCAAGAATAAGTCTTTTTAAATAACACAAAATTATATTTAAGAATATTTGGCCTTCTAAAATAAATATCACCAAATCTTAAATTAAGATTAAATTAAATTATATAGAATTTCTAACGAGTCTGTGTTAAATTTAGCTTAATTATAATTTTAGTTTTAATAATATAAGTTTAGTTTTAGTTCGATTTGCTAGTTTGAGGGTACAGTATGTTTAAATAGAATATATGATTCTTTTATCCAGGAATTATTTTTCTTAGTTTCAGTGTTAAATTAAGTATAATAACAATTATTATTCCAATCAGGCGATCTGGTCAAATAAAGAATACTATTTCTGTAATTCAAGTAATTATTTTTTATGGTTGAAATATAAAATGCGGGTTGGATTAAATATAACAATTTTTGATTGAAATTTACTTTCCCTTATTACTTGGATTTGCTGTAAATAACTTATGCTTGGCTTAAAAATAGTATAAATATCCATTCAAGTAGTTGTGTGTACTTGTTCCAACGACTTACTAATATTAAAAATTATCAAAGTGAAGTTAGGCTTGGAGTAATATGTATCATATTGGTATCCCAAGTAACAATTGTATGACCTACTGGTTGTGATGACTAAAAACTTAACCAATATTAACGTTGTATTTGGTGGACAAATTGGTTATTTTCGGGACAACCTTTGTTAACGAAATAATTACCGACGCCTAAACGTTGGTTTTACCCTTTAGTTAAACTGCAACGTTTTGTTAACGTTTTCGTATGACTTGAGATTTTGTGATTATTTTGGTGTCAAAATAACGACCACAAAACGTTAAAGGGTACACGTCGCGCATCTACGTAATTCTTCGTAAAATTTACGTTTTTTGGTCGTTATGTGGTAAGAGCACGGAAATAGGTCTATTTTATGCACCAACCATTTCTGATCGTTCTGTGCAGAGAATGGGAGTCGTTTGGTTTGGTATTGCAAGTCTTGTTATCAACATACTTCACATTTTTTATTTTTTATTCCATTTTTTATTCTAAATTTTATTTGTTTCATAAGGCCTATTTACTCAAGTTTTAATGGCTGATCCTCAACGCGTAATTTTTTCTTCTCTCTCTACTTTTTGAAGGGAAATAGACGGAAATAGAAATTTAAGCATTATATAGGCATTAAAACTTGAGTAAATGGGCCCTTACTTACGTATCCTTGAATAGTTCAAAAAAACTATATTTCTTTGTGGTTTTTTTCAGTGTGTATTTGTGTCAAACTTTTTAAAAAAAATTTTGGAACAATAAAGAAAAATAAAACCTTTCTTTTGACTAATTTTAATACAAAATACACATTGCACAAACACTACAAAACACAAAGTAGGCACTTACATTGTAGCTTCTTTAAAAGTACAGAACACAACTAATAAGGACAACATTTTAACGAATAAACAACTAGCAGCAAGAAAAACCTTTTTTTTTTGCTGAATCTATCTAATTATAAAACTAACCTAAACAAAAATAAAGAATATATATTTTTTTTTAATTTGAAAAAATATTACAAGCTTTTTTAGTACATACTAGGTAGGTACTCACACAAATACCTAAATACTGACATAGCTTCAATATTCAGCACTAAGAGGCTGATAGCTCCCATTGTGAGCCGGCCCTGGGATGAATATTTTAGCTCTGCACACAAGTATTTATTTGGGTTGTGTACCTATTTATTATTTAGAAATCTCAAATAGTTATGTAAAAAACACTAGTATCTACTTAAATGATCAAAGGATTATCCCCTTTTTGAAGTTCTTCATCCAAAGTATTGTTTTCCTCTTTAGATCCAATATTTCATTAGCCTTCGGTGTAACTTTCTTTATATAGGTCTTTAAGGTGGTCCAGTTTTACATCCATATTGTCAATTTCTTCGCACCTAAGAAAATAAAAAAAGTTAAGGAAAATTAAACAAGAAAGCAGTACTCAGAGAATTTTTAAATTAAATTAATTAAAAATAAAACTTCCATGACTGAACAAGCTCTGATTAGCTATGCTTTTAATTAATTTAAGTATTAATCATGATTAGATACTAATCGGGGTTTAAAATGTGATGTTTTATATTGAAACTTTATTTGTGAAGATCCATTTCAGACCCCAATTAGTGTTAATCATGATTAAAGCTTTATCGGAGAATTTTCATGTTGGGAGATATGGACATAAGAGAAGTTATTGTGTTAAAGAAAATTAACCTACAAAATTGAATGTGACTGTTTTCATGTAAATCTGTCATTTAAGTCTTGACAGTTGTCAATAAAAATCAAACGTACTGGGTGTTTACTAAAAATAAAAGAAAACCAGTAAAGTTGTAGTACTTACATGCAGCTATGAGGTTGCAAAGTTCGTTAAGCTTCTCAAGAACATCGGGACTTCTTACGATGATCAGGTGTGCGTGTGGGACTTCATTATGTAGTGTTTCTGAACTTTCTCCTTGTTGACCATTAAATTTGCATAATGCAACAGTTTTTACAAACTTTTTCTGGGAATGAATCTGATTTTCTTGCAGCTATTGCTATAACTTTATTCACACCGACAGCCTCTGTAACTGCCCTTTTTGTTGAGGTTTTACAGCTGTAAGTAAAACTCTTCCTTTAAAACACACGGGTAGGTACTGGTGTCAGGAGCAGAGCTCCGGTACCATCAGACTGAATTCTTCTCAACAACCTCAAAGGTGGCGGCGAATAGAGGTGACCCTCGTTTCCTATGAATGTGGAACAGGCTCCACTTTGTCAATTTCCAAAATATGGACCACTTTAAACTAGCTCCGGTCTATTTTTTTATTTGGCAAAAACCATCGAGCAGCAAAAAACATTTTTTTTTAAATCGCGGACAGATGAAATTGACTTGGCAGTCTGTCAGCTGTCACCCAAGGAAAAGATTTTGGTACGTTGACATTAGGCGCATTTTGGTGAAGCAGCTGTCGAATCTGTTACCAAAAGACGTTTTTTGGTTGGCAAACGGTAAGTACGGAACGACGGATAAGCGCCATGTTGCTTTTTGCAATCACCTTCTTAATTTGAAGCCATATTGCCAAACAGAATGTAAACAAACGCGTTAGGAGTCTTTTATTAGTTTTTCTTAGCAATTCGTAGCTGTTATTACTGTTAAATCACTAATTTAGTTGTATACAGACGTAAAACTAGTTCTGCATCAATTTTTTGTCTTATATAAAATTTAAAAAAAATTACTTTTTTTCTAAATCTGCCATATATTTCAGTCCCGCGTTTTTTTTGGACCTAAAAATATCATATTTGACAGTACACTAAGTTGCGTTTCCGATTATAGTGTACAGAAAGCCTTTAAAACGTACATCTTGTTCATGATTACTAATTTGGAAAATATTGATTATTATTACTCTGAATCTTATGATAGATGATTTTTGGTGGAGAAAAAATATAAAATGTTGACTACACGTTATATTTTGGGCAATAATAAACACCTCTGGCGTACTTCTAACAAATAACTTATTGTAGGTGGCGCTGCACACAAGGTTGTGATCTTGGTCATTTCTTGACTTGGATGCATACCAAAGGTTGCGAGCAACGTTGAGACAACTCGAAAAGTATTTACCAAATTGGTGTAAAATAGGGTTGGCAAAACGTTTCCTACAACGTCACATCGCAACATTGTGGTTGCGTTTGGAAACGTTGTTGCGTCGACAAATTGTTACTTGGGATATGTATCATATTGGTATATACCAGTATATCTTTTTTTCCGTGCGGGGCCGCCGTAGACTAGTGAACAGCGTCTTTACCTGCAGAACAGAAGATCGAAGGGAATTCGATGCACGAGATGCTAAAACTAAACAACGTGATCTAATTTTTAACCTCATTTTTTTTGTTTTTGTCCGGAGGAAACAGATTTTTTTTAACGACCCAACCTCACCAAACCAAGCCAACCCGGTGAACCAATAGTGAAAAGGAGCTGTGCTTGACTTGTAGCTAAATGTAAGCCATTTATTAGCGGATAACCAATTTTAATCAATTTTGACCAGAGCATATTAGCGATCGCGGTTAATAATCAGCTGTTTTACTTTTGGTTCAAACCAAAAATAACCCAGCTCCGGCGCAGGGTTACCTTTGGTTAACTTGACAGCACGGTTTTGTTTGTGGTTAGAATTTTTTGGCCGACTTTTGTGTGAAACAAAATAGGTATATAATGTAAAACCCATACTGCTTATAGTCCAATTTTTTGATGAGCGGACTGACGTCATTTTTTGGGATCTCTTATTTGATACATTGTTTTAGACAGATCTAGATTGTTTTAACTGTTCCTTCAAATTGACAACAACAAATTATTTGACATGCGAACTGTTGACAAAAAATAAATACGTTTTCAGATGAGAAAATGACGTCAGTTTGCTCATCAAAAAATTGGACTATTCATGCAATTTTAATAAAAAAATGGAACACCACAGTAAACTAATTTTATTTTGAAAATTAAAGAAAAAAGTAATAAAATATCCCAAACGTCAAATAACCGGACCGTCAACGTCAACCCAAAAAGGCTATTTTAAACTGTCAAATAGTGTTTAAGTTATCGTTGTCGGCGAAGTTATCGGGTTGTAAATTGGCACGACCAAAAATATCTTATCTATTAGCGGTCCAGAACCTCGTGAAAGAAACAAACCTAATGTCGTGCCACTCATGTTGCTATCTCTTTTTAGTCCACCATACCAATATGCTGTGGGGGACTATTAAAATCGGTAAATTTTGACTTTTCTTAATCTTAATTAAATCTTATCAAAACTGAGTTACTAAGGTTCCAAAACACCTTCATCGACGAAAAAAAAAGTTGCCTGTCGGTCTGTTGTCTGTCTGTATACACGATAACTCAAGAACGCCTTAATCGATTTTAATGAAATTTGGTATGTACCTCTATTGTCTCACCATGGACTGATTAGCTTTTGGGTAGGGTGGTGGGGGGTTGAAGGGGGAAAAGAGGGACAAAATAACAAAAGAGGAACAAAAGCAAGTAGCGATATACGGTTTTCAAACTTGAGTTTCCATTAATATGGACTACAAATTTTGTTATAAAGTCAAAATTTGTGGGTCTTTAGTTTCCGAGTTATTTGAAAAAACGTTAAAATATATAAAAAATATATCATAACTTTAGAAGTAAAGCAGCTATTGATATGCGATTTTCAGATTTTGGTTTTCGTTGATATTACCCAAAAATTTTGTTATAAGGTTGAAATCTTTCAAAGCTACAGTTTTCGAGATATTTTCATTTCCTCTCAACATAAAATAATTGATTGTATGTTGGACTATCCGTGCTTAGCACCAATTTTTTAGTACACCATACCAATATGCTACAAGAGACTATTAAAATCGCGAAATTTTGATTTTTCTTAATTTATCAAAAATAAGTTACTAAGGTTCCAAACACGTTTATCAACGAAAAAACAAAGTTGTCTGTCGGTCTGTTGGTCTGCCTTTATACACGATAACTGAAGAACGCCTTAATCGATTTTAACGAAATTTGATACTAGTCTCCTCCATCGGCTGACCCTGAACTGATTAACTTTTGGGTAGGGTGATGGGGGGTTGAAGGGGGGAAAAAGGGGATAAAATATTTAAAAAAATTGTAACTTTGGAAGAAAAGCAAATAGCGATATACGGTTTTCAAGTTTAAGTTTTCATTAATATGGACTAGAAATTTTGTTGTAAAGTCCAAATTCGTGGGAGCTTTAGTTTCCGAGTTATTTGAAAAAACGTTAAAATATATAAAAAATATCATAATTTTAGAAGTAAAGCATGTATTGATATGCGGTTTTCAGATTTTGTTATAAGGTTCAAATCTTTCAAAGCTACAGTTTTCGAGATATTTTCATTTGCTTTCAACATAAAATAATTGGTTGCATGGTGGAAAGTCATTGAAGCCTTATCAAAATTTTGAATGGATTTTACCCTTTCGATGCTGGTTGCACCTAAGCAGGAACGCGGCTCTGTATTAAAACATATAAGCTACATTTTATTAAACAATTTCAAAATTATTTCACTCAATGACAGCTGTTTAATTAAATTAAATATAAATATCGCAGGCAGCACCGCGGATCGGCCGGTACACTGAGAAAAATATCCACTAATCCTAAGTAAGAATTCATTAGCCCCAAGTAGAAACTTCATTTAAATATGAGACAAGTGAACTATCTAGTTATCATAAGTTTTCTCAACTAATTAAGGTTATAAAATAACATATTAACCATAAGTAAAAACTTCACTTATCGTAAGTGAAGTATCCGCTAACCGTCCGTAAATCTATAGTAGCGCAAAACTAGTATAACTTCAAAAATATGGCTTTAAATCAAATAAAACATATATTTTTGAGCTCTAAAAACCATGTCCTATCTCAATACACTGTAAGAACAAAAAATAGACACAAATAATAAAAAAAAACTGCTACGCGCCGACGGGGTTCGAACCGACAACTTACAGGTTGATAGACTAATGCTTTATCCACTGTACCATGCGCTTATAAAGAAATAGATTGAAACCGCGGAATATAAGCGTTTTGGCGGATTCTTATTGGTCGACTGAAAAGTGTTAATCATGATTAAAGCTTAATCAGAAACTTTTCGCGTTTGGTGGATATATATGGAGAAGTATCTCTAAACCAAGGATTACCAGGTTCATTTCCGGTCATCGATTTTTTTTTCGAATTTTTAACTTATTTCCATCATGATCTCCCTACACATAGAACAATAATGATACGTTGACAAATCATTATAATGATGATTTTTCAATATTTGATGCCTTCACTTGTCCTTAGTAGAAAAATTCACTAACCGTAAGTAAAGGGAAAGTTAAGCGAGTTGTCACATATTGGTAAGTAGATAAATCACTAAGGGTTAAAAAACTAGTAGAAAATTTTATAACCCTAAGTGAAGGGAAAGTTAAGTGACTTGTAGCATATTGGTAATTGGTAAGTAGATATCACTAAGGGTTAACAAAGTGGTAGAAAAATTCACTAACCCTAAGTGAAGGGAAAGTTAAGTGACTTCTCGCATATTGGTAAGTAGATAAATCACTAAGGGTAAAAAAAATCGTTTTACTTACAGTTATTAAATTCATTACTTGGGGCTAATAGAAACTTCACTTACCACTAAGAAAAAAAGCTAAAGACTTGGGATAGTTTATGGTTTTCTGAGTGTAGTAAAAAATAATTCAGTGTTTAATGACATCGTTGTTTTTGGTACTACGTTAGATTTTTTCTGTGCACGTTGCTCTACGTGCCAGTAAACTTTGTTAAAGTCAAAAATAATTAAACCGGATATTCTCTCCTAAACAATAAATCATCTATAAAAAGGAAATAGCGCTATGGGTGATTATTTTCGGTCCTGCAGTATTGATGTTTTCGCTAGGATAATGAATTTTAATTAGCTCCCTGGCGCCTGTTCTTGGTTTAAAAAAAGAGGAAAAAATTCACTTCGGATAAACCACTAACCTATATAATAATTATAGGGTTCGGCTTACACTCACAAAACCATCCCAAGTGAAGTGTCTACTTAGCTTTTTTTGTTAGCTGGTAAGTGAAGTTTCTATTAGCCCCAAGTGATTAATTCAGTAGCTGTAAGTAAAACGACCTACATAGACCCGAGTTTGTTAACCCCTAGTGACTTATATACTTGCGACAAGTCACTTAACTTTCCCTTCACTTAGGCTTAGTGAATTTTTCTACTAGTTTGTTAAGACTTGGTGATTTATCTACTTACCAATATATGACATCCCTTTACAGTAACTGAATTTTTCTTTGTTAATCCTTAGTGACTTATCTACTTAACAAAAAGGACAAGTGAAGTTTCTATTAGCCCCAAGTGATTAATTCAGTAGCTGCAAGTAAAACGACCTACATAGACCCGAGTTTGTTAACCCCTAGTGACTTATATACTTGCGACAAGTCACTTAACTTTCCCTTCACTTAGGCTTAGTGAATTTTTCTACTAGTTTGTTAAGACTTGGTGATTTATCTACTTACCAATATATGACATCCCTTTACAGTAAGTGAATTTTTCTTTGTTAATCCTTAGTGACTTATCTACTTAACAAAAAGGACAAGTGAAGGCATCAAATATTGAAAAATCATATTCATCCTAATAATAACGCATATATAATGATTTGTCAACGTACTGCCATCATAAGAATTCGACAATCTCGTTTACAACGATCATTGTTCTATTTATGAGAAGATCATGATGGAAATAAGTTTAAAAAACTCGAAAAAAAATCGATGACTGGAAACGAACCCGGTAACTCCTGGTTGAGAGATGCTTGTTCATATATATCCACCAAACACGAAAATTCTCTGATTAGGCTTTAATCATGAACACTTTTCTCAGTCGACTAATAAGAATCCGCCAAAATGTTTATATAAGCGCATGGTATAGTGGATAAAACATTGGTCTATCAACCTGTAGGTTGTTGGTTCGAACCTCGTCGGCGTGTGGCATGTTTTTTTTATTATTTGTTTTAATTTTTTTAGGGTGTATTGTGATAGGACATGGTTTTTAAAGCTTAAAAATATATTTTTTATTTTATTTAAAGACCTATTTTAGGAGTTATACTGCATAATCCTGCCAAAAAAACCCATAAAAGACTGTAAAAAATAACACATAAAACATTATAAGAATGCATGATCCATGCTCACATAAATTTATGATATTTTATAATTTGTGACTAGTGAAAGTTGGTTTATCAAAGTTTACAATATTTTATAATTTTTAATATGACGATTCCTCAAAAAGGTTTAAAAGATTCTACGAGATCGACCTGCGACATTCTAAAATAAAAAATGATGGCACTACTTTAGTAGTACAATTGATATAATACCTATTAATATAAGCAATCTAAACTATAACACACACTATAATATAATAACACACTTGGGGCTTGCCCAAGCTCTACATATCTAATAGAAAATTGTTACTTACTTGTCGCCAGAAGCTGTGAGAGAGATGTTATTTTGATAAGTTTGTATGAGATTGTTTAAGGCATTGTTTATAAAAATCTACAAGATATCAAAAACTATAAAATATATTTTTTTTGTAAAAGTATTTACTACTGATGATGTGATTATAGTTTTTTTTATAAGATTTTATAAGTTCAAATTGGCGAAAAATTTTGTTACGACTTTCTGTTTCAAAGGGAATATTGTTAGGGTAGGTAAGATCTTATTACTTTGATAAGTTTCTAAGAGTCTTTGTGAGGCTTTGTTTATAATATTTTATAAATTTCATCAGTCAAAAGAATATATTTTAATAATTTTAATTTACTAAGTAGGTAATCATATTAAGTATAGCTTTTTTAATTAGTTTTCGAGTGGAGGAAAAAACGGAGGTTTTATGAGATTTGTCTGTTCCAAAGGTCTTAGCCATGTTGTAAGTAAGATTATAAAAGACCAGTAAATTTATTATAAAAACCTGAAATGTCCTGGAAAACCCATAAAAATTGTGTCTATATTCAAACCCATAGTAATTATTTTTTAAGGATAGACAACTAAAAGCATATAAAATTTTGTGAGTTTGCCTGACTATAGAATCTATAGGCAGACTTAATACATTATAAAAAACAAGGTTGTAATCATAGAAACCTATTAAATTTATTGAGTTGAGTTATTTATTATAAAATCTATTAGAAAATAAAACATTTGTACTTTAAAATTTTATAATTATTCATTTCAAATTCTTCAAGCCGATTTCAATATGGCGGCTAACATTTAAACACAGAAGCTAAATGGAATTGTCATTGTCAGTGTCAAAAAATTGGACTGATTGAAGTTGGTATGGAGTGTATTTAACAACGAAACCAACCTTAAAAATTTTACGACACATTTTGCCTATTGCTGTCAGCTAGAGTATTCTTTATGATTACTGAATGAAACGCAAATTGTATAGATTAGGAATATAAAATATAATAACAAATAATACAATATTTTCTTCAGGAAATAGTCCGCAGAATATCCCTCGTCCACAGCAAATAGCACTCGAGCGCATTCGCGACACGTAAAGCTTTTTGTAAGATTCGTACATTTTTGTAAGTAAAATATCAAATAACGTTTTCTTTATTTAAAATGCAAGTACTTTTTTAGAACTGTCAAAAAAAATAAAATTAAAAAGCTGTCAACACAAGTTAAAAAAGGGAAACATAAAGGCAACCACTGCCCGAGAAAGTAAAAAAGACCCCTTTTGAATCCACAGTTCACTTTTTGATTGATTTTAAGAAAAAAAAAACCCTTTTCGAAAGGTATATTTTTGTGTAGGTGACGTCCCTAAATAGTTATTCTAATAAAAACTAAAATCTTCTATACTGGTCCTACTATCAAAACCTGTCAAAAATATATTTTTTTTCCCAAAATGTAAAAAAAATAAAAAATAGGGCTTATAGAGCATTTTATTCTAGACAAAAAAAGAAGCATTTTTGTAGTACCAACCAAGTTTTTATAAACGTCATTTAAATGTATGAAAAATGGAAAAAATTGTCAATGTCAATTTTAATTCTGTTAATTAAAAAAATATTTTTTCCGCAAAAGCGTATAATTAATAACTAAAATAAACGTTAAAATTTTTTTTACATCACTTATTGTTTCAATATAAAAAAAAAGATTTTTCTATAAACCTAAAAAAAAATAATTCTGTGCTAAGTAGGTAGTCTTATTACTACTATCCAACGACAGTAAAAAATTTTTGACTTTCTTATGTTTATTGTTTATACTGACTAGTAAATGACGCTTTCTACTCTGATATTTTTTTTAAATGTTCTATAAGATAAGAACTTTGGAACTCACCAGTATTGAGGGGGTAAGATAGTCAATATTGGTTGTTATTTTATGGTATATAAATTATAAAAAGATTTCTTTCAGAAAGCTTCTCTTATTTTATTCCACCAGAGGTTATTTTTTCAAATATAGTCAAAATTTTTTTACTGTCGTTTGATAAGTAATAAGACTAACTATTTAGTACATAATTGTTGTTTTTAGAGTTTAGTTTTATAGAAAAATCTTTGTGCAAAAAAGTTTAATTTCAACTTATTTTATTTTTATATAGAAACTATAAGTGATATAGTAGTTTTAACAACTAGTGGCTAAAATAGTGCTTTTTTACAAGCATTGGTTTAAATATCGAGCGCAGCGAGAGAACTTCTCGCAACACACCATATTTACACTATAAATCAAGGCGACTGGTAAATGAAATAACAATTGTTTCTATAGCGATGTGTCTTTTTACTCGGTGACGTTCACTGTTGCGACATTTTAATCTTTGACAGTTTGATATTTTGACGATATTTTAAATAATTTTTTCTTAAATACTTATGGTACTTAAATAATTTTGGGTAAAAAACGGACAGAAATCTTTTTTTGCACCCGTGATCAAAAAAAAAGTTTTTTAGCATCGGTAACCAAAAAAGCAATGCTTTAGTTGTCTGCAGACAGTTACTAAAATGATGTTTTTGATGAAGGTATAAAAAAAAGTTTTGACGTTTTTTTTTATCGAAAATATGTTCTTTTTCAGGTTCCCCATCGCTTTTTTGGAAAATATATTTTTTTAACTAACTGCATTAAAATTCAAAATTCAACTTAAATTACGTTTATAAAAAAATGGTTAGTACTACAAAAATGCTTATTTTACTTTTTTGTCTAGAAAGGAATGCTCTATAAGCCAGAATTTTTTATTTATTTTTTTTTATCTTACATTTTTGGAGAAAATGACATGTTTTTGACAGGTTTTGATGGTAGGACGTATATAGAAGATTTTAGTTTTTATCAAAATAACTATTTAGGAACGTCATCTACACAAAAGAATAATTTTCGAAAAGAGTATATTTTTTTCCTAAAATCAATCAAAAAGCGACATGAAACTTTCGGTACAAAAAATTATCCGGAGTTAACCGGATTTTTATAGTTGTGACTATGTTGATCAGTATCTAGTTTAGTGGTCAGTGGTAAAATCTTCTGAGCAATCTGCGGTATACGCCAGGATAAGTCTGGACTTTAAAATTTTTTCCTGGATAAATTAGAGACAAGAACAGAAAATTAAGAAAGATTAATTGGGTCATTTGGGATTTTTAAACAGAAATTTTTCTAAGAAATTGCAAGGCGCTTTAATGTTTCAACGCTGTATAATGATAAAATGTTTTTACGGAGTAAAATATTTCGCGATTTTGCTTAAGCAAAGAAAAATTGATAATTTTTTTATTAAACAAAGGCTACTATTTCGCCCTAGTTGCACACTGTAAAAAATATAATTTTTTAAATTTCTTAACATATTTCAGCAAGCAGGGTTTTCATTTTTCTTTTGTTTTACAGTTGCCGTTTTACTCCAAGCGCCGATTTCAAGGGGGGGATTAGGAGGGATAATTACCACACATAGACTTAAATTTTTGACAAAAATATTCAAAAAATACGAAATTTTAAGGACTTTTCTGCATGAATTGCAAAAACTTTCGCCTGCGCCGCTATAAAATTATTGATTTTTTAGTTTAATTAAATCAAGTGAAAAATAATATTGCTTGTAAAATTTCTGGAAAATCTTCGCCTATGGCGCATTTTAACATGTTTTCCTAATAAATTTAAGGTACCACACGAATACATACCGGGTGCGACTTGGAGACTAGACGCAAACGCGTGTTTCACCCTTGTTAGGGATCTTCAGTACGCCATAAGTTTTTATAGGCGAATAATACGAGCGATCAAATCAACAAGTTATGGACAAATGCTCGGCACAACATTAGATAACAGGATGAGAAATAAATTCCCAATGTCCATAGTGGAGTTAAATATAAATAAAAAAAGAGAGTGTTACCAACAGAAAACTATTGAATTTTTGGCTTCCTCCACTAGTTCTACCACTGACTGGTTTCAGACACAGTCCATCCACAAGTCGGGCTTTTTACTATGACGAATCGATAGCAAAAAAACGAACTCTACAAAATACACCGAAGTACCACAAGAATATAGTTTTCTGTAGGTAGAACTATGTTTTTTATTTATATTTAACTCCACTATGAACATTGGGAATTTATTCATTTTATTCTGTTAACTAATTTTTATACCAATTGGTAGGTTAGAAATAAATGGCAATGCGCGCTGAGGACTTCCATTGCCGTATGTCCTACTTCCTATTAATATTATTAATGCGAAAGTTTGTGTATATGTATGTGTGCTTGTTCCTCAATCACGCAAAAAGTATAAACCGATTAAGAGGAAATTTGGTAAGAAAATAGAGTGTGGTCTATTTCGCTTAATGACAGCTGTCAAATGTTGACAGCATGTTGGCTGCAATTTAATAAATATTTTTCTTTTTATCTAGTTTTTTAAAGTTTATGGTTTTAAGTTTCAAGTTTTCAGGAAAAGTGCACAACTACCCGTCCCATTACAAAATACACTCGATTCCAAAAATCTCGAACCAATTTGACAAAACGTCTGCTGTCATCCAAAATTAGCTGATATCACATTTGGTAATTTTGTTTTACCCCAGATCAAAACTGAATTCCGAAAATAACTGTTTAGTACTTTGTTATAATTATAAACTTTTAAGATTAAGTCTTCGCAGGCAGCTTTCCTTGTCTTACTCATACAAAATTTAGCTAGCAAGGGTATTTTTGGTCCCACATTTTTCTCTTCAAACACAGAAATTTAAGGCTTAAAATATTTTAGCATAATTTAAGCGATAACGTATCGGATTTTTCAAGTTTTTGCCATTATTTTAGCTTTTAAAAAAGTAATGCCAAAAATTTTTTGACAACATAGAAATATTTAGGGATGTCGAGGAGAGAAAGCAGTATTAAAAATAATATCTAAAATTACCAAAACACGTGTTCTACTTTAAAATATTTTAGCACATCTAAAAATATTTTAAGACGTATTTAACAAAAATATTTTAGGCTTTATCATGTCCGTACCAGTAGCATCATTTTAAAGTTAAAGCTTAAATCTAGGGTTCTATAGTGGTACTTAAATATATTTTTTGTGCTGAAAACGGGTTCAAAATATGGCGTTTTTCTGGACAAAATAGAAGGTGTTTGCTTTGTTCTGTTGTAAAAACGGTTACTTAGGGAAATTATAAACAAACTTATTACCAAATGCCACAAAACAATCCTTTATGGGGGCTATAAATTTAAACCACCCCCCCTGAGGTGGTCTAAAAAATCACCAACTTTAGAACCTCAAAAACAAATAATGAACCTATTATGTGCCAAATTTTTGGCGTACTCACTATTTGCCATTTTGAACTCTATCAAAAAAAATTAGTTTTAGGGCATTTTCTTCTAAAATATGCCGTATTTTGAGAAAAAAAGCAGTTTTTCAGTGGTATTTTGCATTAACAATACAAAATAATCAATAACTTTGTGTCTTTTCTGTATGGGTAAGTGTTTTTTGAAAATTGGTTTTAAAATTTAGTACCCACAGGTGTAAATATATATATATATAGATCTTAATAAATCTCACTGTCAATTTTTAAAAGCGATTATCTCACAAACTAAATAAGTTGGGTGATATTTTAAAGGCTTTTTCAAGGAGAATTAAGAAATAGTAGCCTTTGGGCGATTACACATTTACATGTATGCAATTTATACATTTTTGATCACTTTGACGTCATTTATTAAAAAGTGTTAATACCAATGCTTCATTTTTTAGGTTCTCCCAAAAAAACTTCATAGGGCATCTTATTTAGTTTTTGAGATAATCGCTTTCAAAAATTGAAATTTTAAGATTTTCATTGCAGATATCTCCAGAACTACATATGCGAACTCTATGATAGGTATCTCTAAAAAGCAAATTTTATAGGTATGTATATAAAATTTGGTATCGAAAACAGGGGATCGCACAAAAAAAAAATTGGATTGGCCCCAAAAATATCCCCCCAAAAAATAGCTACATCAATATAGTTCAAAGTTTATATATTTTTTCTTGAATATGCACTTCATGCTAACTGTGTGGAATATTTTGTAAAAAGAAACACTAATTTTATAGGTTTTTTTTAAGGTTAACTTAGAAGATTTAAAATTGAACTCCCTTCCACTTTTGATTTATACATACCTAACGTTTTTGCTCATCCACAGTTTTTCCGTTTAAGGTATATTACGAAAAATTCAATTCGGTACGTAAAGTTTCTTGAAGGACTGTTATTGATTTCAACAAGGATAATACACTTCCGAATTAGCTAGTCCAAAGTTTGCGTATTATATATGTTTACGCAGAGGGTAGGTAATTATTGCCGAGAAGGGTGAGAATCTTGTTACATTGTGATACGTGTTAAAGAAACTGGGGTAATAGAGCCAAGGATTCAGAATAATCGTCGTACACTGTAATTAATAGACCTAAAATCACGATAGATCCTGAATTTTGTCGCTGCAAAAATCCCTGTTAGTTAAGGATGAACCACATAGCGAGGATATAAAACCTTTTTTTTCATACCTTCATCAAAAACATGATTTTAGTAACTGTCTGTAGTTAACTTGGTTACCAATGCAGAAAAACTTTTTTTTTGATCACGGGTGCAAAAAAAGATTTCGGTGCGTTTTTTAACCGAAATTAAAAAGAAATAGCGGAAAAAGTAATATTGCAAAAATCTAATTATTCTGGCCTAAAATTTAAGCCATTTCTGCCAGTTTTCACCAAATATTTACGAAAAAATCAATTAAAAACATTGTCAAAATATGAAACTATCAACGATTAAAATGTCGCAACAATGAACGTCACCGAATAAAAAGGCACATCGCTATGGAAACCACCACCATTTAATTTACCAGCCACCTTGATTTACAGTGTAAAAATGATGTGTTGCGAGAAGTGCTCTTCGTTCGAGATTTTTAATAGTAGTTTTAACAACTAGTGGCTAAAATAGTGATTTTTACGAGCGCAGCGAGGTATTTAAAAACGTGAGTAAAAAAAGCACAGTTTAGCCGCGAGTTGTTAACACTATTTTTTTTTAAATACCTTTATCAAGAAATCCAAGAAAAACAGAAAAATACTTTTAAAAATATCGAACGAAGAGCACTTCTCGCAACACATCATCTTTACACTATAAATCAAGGCGGCTGGTAAATGAAATAACAATCGTTTCTATAGTGATGTGCTATTTTACTCGGTGACTTTCATTGTTGCGACATTTTAGTCTTTGATAGTTTGATATTTTGACGATGTTTTTAAATGAGTTTTTTCGTAAATACTTGGTGAAAACTGACGGCAATGGCTTAATTTTTAGGCAAGAATAATTAGATTTTCTCAATATTACTATTTTCCGCTATTTCTTTTTAAAAAACGGACAGAAATCTTTTTTTGCACCCGTTATCAAGAAAAAAGTTTTTTTGCATTGGTAACCAAAAAAGCCATGCTTTAATTATCTGCAGACAGTTACTAAAATCATGTTTTTGATGAAGGTATAAAAAAAGGTATTAAAAAAAATAGTGTTAACAACTCGCGGCTAAATTGTGCTTTTTTTTAATCGAATTTTTAAATACCTTGCTGCGCTCGTTATTTAAACCAACGCTTGTAAAAAAAGCACTATTTTAGCCACTAGTTGTTAAAACTACTATTATCCCCCTTTATTTTTTGTTCCAAAAATGAAAAGATTTTTGCCTACGACCACATTTGAAAATTATGGATTTCACACGATTTGCATCCTTAGAAAACGTTAAATTTCATCCGTGTGTAGAAATTCTTCCGCATATGTGTGGAAAAGTATACAATGACGTTAACTGTCGCCATACTTTCCCGCACATGTGTTGCAAAGTGTGCTTAAAATAGTAGTTTTCACAACTAGTGGCTAAAATAGTGCTTTTTTTTACAAACGTTGGTTTAAATAACGAGCGCAGCGAGGTTTTTAAAAACGCGAGTAAAAAAAGCACAGTTTAGCCGCAAATCTCGAACGAAGAGCACTTCTCGCACTTACCATCTTTACACTAGAAATCAAGGCGGCTGGTAAATGAAATAAACTGGCGGAAATGGCTTAATTTTTAGACAAGAATAATTAGATTTTTTCAATATTACTATTTTCCGCTATTTGTCTTTAATTTTGGGTAAAAAACGGACAGAAATTTCTGTCAAGGAATACAAAATCGAAGGATGCCTCTCGATGGCTGCATTCGGTGAGGAAACCTGAAGGCTGCCTTCAAGGAACGACTATGAATATAACCCTAAGAGAGTGGCGTACACAGGGAGGGGGGCTAAGGGGGTCAAGCTAAGATATATTGGCAAAAATCTGATTTTTACCTTCTTAGAAAATATAAAAAAACAACTGATTCATGTTTTATTTTGTTTTTTATAGGTAACTCGGTGGTTTGTGAACCAATCGTTTACCTCAAGCCCTCGATACCGACTCTGACGATATGGTAAGTCATATTTTAAAAATTAATTAGATAGGCGCTTCCTTAGTAAGACAAAGAAAAAGGAAATAATCGTGGTACAGGTATAAATCTGTACAGGTGCAGTTAGACTGTGGTAGTGTAGTCTTCGTTGCATTGTATCTGTAGTATATTGTTTTCCATAGATAATTCAGAACAGGATATTTTACAGATAAATAGCTAACAATATTTTTTGGTACACACTGTTAAATATAATTTACCTTGTTTAATGTTTTAAACAAATATTGGTGATAACAGACAGAGAAAGTTCCGTTTTTTCTTAATATATGTTCATAAATCCTTTAGTTTTGAAAATTAAAGATGGACAAAATAAAAATTGGTGAGGAAAAAAATTTGGTAATTTTGTATTTGCATACATACATACAGTCAATAGTGTCTTTAGTGATATTAGCGATAAATTAACAAGGTACTATAGTAGTGATATCTGATCCGCTGATTATTCATTCTGGTTTATTATATTTGCGAAGAAATTAGGGCCTTTTTTCTAAGTGACTAAATTTGATTTCTTTTTGTGTAGAGACAAATTGATGGTGTTTGATATAAATGTATAGGTTTTCGAATACGAGGAGTTTGAAGGTTTTATCAAAAACTACCTAAAATGACATTTGACACATTTTTTATAGCCATTGGGTACAGAAAAATGGATATATATTATTGAAAAAATAATTATTTTTATTTACTTTACGAAAATGAATGACTTTTAATATCGTTTTATAGGTTCTTTAAGTTATATTTATATTATATAAGAAATTACGGTCCTTTTTGTAAGTGACAAAAAGCGCTTACTTTTAGCATTAATTCGTCGCATGCATAGACAAATTATTATATCAAATAATTTACATTTCTAATCCCATATCTTGCTAGTAATAAACTTTAGAAAAGTGATAGTACTGATCTCGGTGAAGTCCCACCTTTACCCAGTTTTGGTGGGGTCCTCGGCTGTCCATCTTTGAGTCCCGCAAAGTTTTCGGTGTAGTGTCAACTGTGCGGCTTACTTCTGCCTCGTTTGTTGTCACTCTATGCACAACGTCAACTGAGGAGCTGCTGAGAAGTGGGGCCGCCCGTCGTCGTCTCGAGTCGCATTCGGTGTTGTGTGAAGCAATGTGTACTTGCCTAGATCCGATCCTGCGATCTCTGTTCTGCAGGCTAA
This sequence comes from Oxystoma pomonae, assembly GCA_963921995.1. Taxonomy (NCBI): domain Eukaryota; kingdom Metazoa; phylum Arthropoda; class Insecta; order Coleoptera; family Brentidae; genus Oxystoma; species Oxystoma pomonae. Next base: position 37,669,270 of record OY998172.1, read on the forward strand.
GATGCTGTCCACTGGTCTACGGTGGCTCCCCAATCGGGTTATAAGTACACAGGGAACTATTATATGGCCAGCTGGATCACCCGATCTTACTCCTAATGACTTCTATCTGTGGAGTTGGAAGAACTTCGGATAAAAATTGAAGAAACTTTTCAAACTATCACCCTTAACATGCTTGGACGTTACAAGGGGTTTTTATAACAGGCTCGGATATTGCCTAGCCGAGCAAGGAGGACTTTTAGAACATTTGCTATAATTTTTTTTGACTGGCAGAATCTTTTTGGTTTTTTGAATGTATTTTATATTTTGAGAACTTGATTTTATTTTTTTTCTCCTTATTATTTTCACTGTAACACGTTGTTAGTGATAAATCTGAGCAGTTGAAAATAAAACGCTCTAATTTATCAGTAACAAAAAAAGAAAATTACGTTATAAAAATTTGCGTATTTATTGACCAAATTCTGGTTTCATTGACTACGCCCCACATAGCACCGTGGTTAGAGGCATACTAAACGCAAGCCGTGAACGGTGATCGCAAGCCTGAGTGTTGGTTGCTCCACTGATAGGTGTGCGGTGTCCCTGCGTGTACGTACACTGGCAAATTGGACTTCTTGGATTTTATATAGTGTATTATGGAACTCGCAACTCAGTAACCTTTTAGGTTTTCAAATTGACAAAAAATGTCACTGTCAGATTTTGTTGTTGTCATACGCTTATATTTAAAAATGCCCCAACTAAATGAATTCGAAAAAGCCCCCCAAATTTTGGCAAAATTAGACGGTGGTTGGTCGGTTCGAAGAATAGCGGCCCATTATGGACGAAACAAGGCTATGTACAATTGTAAGAATAAGAAGAAAGTATCAAGAAGAAGGAACTGTTCGACGACGGCGAGGCACTGGTTTGACCCAAGTCAGTACGCCTCAGCAGGATCAGCAACTGATCGACTTTCTTGAAGACCACCCATTTGCGATGGCCCCAGAGGTGAAAATTTAGGCACATTTTCCTGGATCCATAAGAACGACGCGCAGACGGATAAGCCGTTCTAGACTTAGATATCGCGTTGCTGCCAAGAAAATCTTACTTAGTGAGGAAAAGAAGCAAGCCAGGTTAATTTTTGCACTTAACTATTCACTACAAGAAGAAGAATTTTGGCAACAAGTGGTCTTCACGGATGAAAAAATCTTTCAGTCCCACAATGACAGCAAACAAATTTTCATATATCGCCCGCCACGAACACGCTGTCTCGAAAAATATATTGCTGGGAACGAAGACCGGGCTGGAAGATTTTCCGTCAATGTGTGGAGTTAGATATCGTCGAGAGGACATGGAGCTCTTTTTTTAGAATCCATGGAAGATTTACGGCTGAGGTTTATGTTGAACCATTCTTTATCCAGAAGGTTTTGTGTATCAACAGGATAACTGTCCTATCCATACCGCACGCATTGCTATACAGTGGTTTTGCCATGGCCGGCAAAAACTCCTGATGCAAATTCCATGGAAAATGTGTGGGCCTTATAGCAAAAAAGTTAACACAAATGAATATTGTTCCCAGAAATTCCAACCTCTTAATGGAGCTCATAGTCAGAGGGTACGATGAAGTCATTGTTTCAATTCAAAATTTTGCAGAGTCCATGCCACGAAGATTGGCAAACATTATCGAGGCTAACGGGATAATGACACGCTACTTTCTTTTTGATTTTGAACATTTTTGGTTGTCTGCAAAGACTTAGATTATTCAAATTTGCTGATCCTGCAGAGGTGCGCTAACTATGATTAAGTTATTGCTTTCCTTTTGCTAAACAGTTCCTTCTTCTCGATACTTTTTTCTTATTCGCACCATAATGAGCTTTAAGAATAATTTTTTATAATAAAGTGTTGAATAATTTAAAAAAATTGTTTTATTCATTAGTATATAAGTTTTTTAGTAAAGTGTGGCCAGTCTCCTTATGTTTGTGTTTACAATGTCAAAAGATCTAACCTGTAATTCGAAAACGTCAAAGTCAGTTACAATAAGCAACGCAATTAGCAAAACTTAAATTCAACAAAACTGCAGCTAACTTCTGCTGTACGCATTTTATGTGGCCGGAAGTGTAGTTTTATATGGGCCAGGCATTACGACAAAATGATGATTTAGATGGAACGTGGTAAACCGCATGAAATGTAGGGGGATTTACTGACTACAGAAATAATACTATAAAAATAAACCCCTTCTATATATTTTCAAGGGTTAAAACTCCTGGCCCCTCCGTGAATTGAGGGCAAGACGAATTTTTTGTTTATTCGCGAGCGAGAACAATGAAATACAAAAACCTTTAGGTACTTGTTTTTTTATAGAAAACTAAAAAAATATTCTATTTAACAATTATTTTAAAATTAATTTCATTTTCATTTCAACAGTTTATTCTTAGATTAAAAAGAGACTAGATATCTGGTCCAACGAAAACTCCTTGGCAAATAATAACCACTGTTTATTTACAAATAAATCACAAAAAAACAAAGGTAAGAAATATTGATTATTTTTCTTTCCTTTTAAACGACGTTAGACGACGTTAGAACGACGAACGTACAGAGAACAACCACTTTAGGTCGTGATTGGCTTGTGTGTGGGGAAAGTCGGCAGAGCGCAGACGTTCGGATATTTTTATTGACATAAGCTTTTTCGTGTTATTTATTTTAAAATTATCAGGATGTTTTACGCAGTTTATAAGTCGTTTTAAAACCACATTTTGTCAACAAACGTTTATAGTGTGTTTTTCTACCAGTAGGAGAATATTTCAGTGCAATTAAAGTGATATTTTGGAACAAATCGTTCAATGTTTTGAAAACAAAGGGAGAGCAATTGAAATCAGTCAGTGGCGGTACATGCTGGTAGGTACATGGAAAATCAAAAAAAAAAAAAAAATAAAATATACTCAAATTAGTAGGTCCTTAGATTAAAATATCAACAAACACGTTTTTTTTTTTATGAAGTAGTTAATTCCCAGTGCGTCAAATAAGATATTTTCGAACGTTTTTATAAGGTTTTTTTCGAGGTTTTTTTTTATAAAGACGATAAAATAAAGCATACTTTTGATGAAGTAGTTAATGCGCAAATAAAATATTTTCGAAGGTTTTTTTTATAAAGACTATAAAATAAAGGTAGGTAAAGTCCTTAAACCAACTTGCAACCAACAATAAAAGTTAATTCACATGTGTTCAGGTTTGTAAGAATATCGAATTCCTTCGTCTTATCAGAATATTAAGGTTGATTTATACTGCCGCCATTGCCATCTGCGCTTGCCCTTCGACTTGATATTTAAATCGTTTTGTCTGTTCGAGATGTCTCTATATACCGTAAGCATTATCGACTTTATTGTGTACTGAAGAAGTCAGTATAAGTAAGTTTCTGCTAATGACCAGAAGAAATAACAAAATTAACAAACACAATAACATAATTTTTGCTAGTGAGTAATATTTTTTTTTCTTGATATTCCAGGTGCTATGAACTGTGTTTCTTTGTTTTAATGTTTGGCATAATTTTATTGTGTTGAAAATTGAAATTGCTATCATATACAAACATTGTAATAAATTTCTTTTGTATAAAATTATATTACAAACATTTATTGTTAGAAAGCTTCCAAAGCTTAAATTGGCAGAATTATTTTTTGTATGTTTTTTAAATTATTTTGAAGATATCATATTATAGTAAAATTTTAATAATATAATGCATGTGTAAATTTATATTTAAGTAGGTACACCACTGGTGTGTTTACTGTAAATAACAGAAAGGTAAACATTGTTTCATATAATAATATAACCAAAGTCTCCGTAAGTGTCAGGTATCTTGGTTCTTTTTAATCTAAGGGTTTATTAAAATTTTTAACTATACATAAAAAAACCAGCTTAAAACTACGTTACTGTTTACATTATAATGATTGCTTGCGCCTGCAGCTGGATGATTATTCTAGCTATTTAATACTTTATACCTAAGTTTAGAATAATTATAGTAGAGAACAGATTTTATAAATGATATTGTAATTTTGCTGCTATAGTTACAAACAAATAAAAAACCTAGTTTGGAGGAGTCTGTTCGTGAAATTTTTGCTGCATTTGGCCTACGAGGCTTTGCTTGAATAAATACAAAGAGAAGGGCATTGCTATATATTTAAACCGGGTTTTACACGAGAGTCCAGTATAGAAGATTGTATAACATTCCGATAGAGGATGTACCAACGAAAACGAAATAGAGGCGTTTTCGAGTGTTTGGATCTCAAAAAAAAAAAAATTCGAACACGTCAATTCGTTCTTCAAGGGCTCTTTTTGACTAAATTGGAATTTTCGTAGGGTAGAACCTTTTCGAGGGATGAGTTTTATATGCTGCCTTATTTTAATGTGTAATAAACGTTTTTTAAATCCAGTCATTACTTTTCGAGATATTCAGTTTTAAAATTGCATTGAAAAAATTTAATAGTAAATTTTTATTTTTCTAGGATACATTCCTATCAGGGTAAAATATCTCAAAAAATAATCACTAGTTTTTTTAATAATATTTTCTTTAAGTATTTCAAGAATGTAACAATGACGAATATTAGTTTTAATCAGAACATTTGTGCCATCTTTATAAGCGTCTAAAATAGGAATCTCTAGCAGAAGCATCGATATCAAATCGGCAATAGGGCCCCAGGGAACACCCAAGTAACACAGCTTCGACAGCATAGACTTTAAAGACAAGTCAATGCTACAAAAACGTTAGTGCAGCTCTCCTCTTGCTTTAAAATAGCTTTGTTTCACTACTAAATTTACATTTAAAATAATTTCTATAGTTATATCATCTAGCTAATCAACTTAGAGCTAACAAAATAGTCTTAATCTTAACTTTTCTTTTCTTCAAATAGAAGTGAAAAAAATGCAAGATGGCGACGGCAGTTATTTGTTGTATTTTTGCTATTTTGTTAAAAGGCTGCTGTTTTCAATCCTATTTAACATTTAAGGAACGTCCAGCTTTGCCTTTGTTTTTTATTTAAAAAATGCAAAGTTGCTTGGTTGCAGTTCGGGCGGGCGACCAGGTCCATTTCATATTATTACAAAATATAACCTCTCAAAAATTTTAGGCAAAAATTTTTACATAAATATACTCAAATTTAAATCGGAAAGTCTTTCAAAATTAGCTAAATATGCATTATATAATGTTTTTGTTTATTTTTGGACTAAACCGAAGAAAATTAAAAACTTTATGATTAAAAAATCCCTTATTATCTTAAATTTTTGAAATGCGTATAGCTTAGCAAGTTATCATCATAGGTTTCATCATCAAACAGGCCTTTGCACACAGATTTGACTGTTAGGAAGCCCACAAAATGCTTATTTTTTATTGATATTTGTTAAACATCAATAATATTCATTCAAGGTGTCTTCCATTTTTAATCTTTTATGTTGGCAGACAATTTTTTTGTCAGGGAAGTTAAATTTTAAACAAAATTGCCTTCATGTGCAAGAATGCTGTATTTTCAGCTGCCGTAGACGTTGTTACAAGCAAAATGTTATATTTCTAAAAATTATCAGTGACAACTTTTTAAACACGTTTTTAAAACATTGAGGCAGAAGACAACAATAGCATTTTTGTTATCTTTTTTCATGCGGCAACGTTACCCTGGCTTATCTACAGCACGCTGTGTTACTTGTGAACTATCTCCCAGTCACGGTGTTAATGTTTGAAAATTCTGAAATCCGTTTATGTATGACAATAAAATATATTTAATACTTACAAAGCCCGGAAAATTTATTTAATTTATTTATTTAGGATTAGTTATTCTTGGTTAGAGACATTGTTACTAAAGCAAGTATTTGGGTTTTGGAGCATTAAATTATTCATTATCCTTTATATTATTTTCTTTAATGTAAAGCTACTGTTTTAACGTATGTTATGCTATGAGTAAAAGGAACGTATATCGAGCCATTTTTCTTTTTGAATATAAATGTTGGCCGTATACAAGTCGTAAAAAATACAGTATATATACCAAATGTGTCCGGTTTTTCATCCACTTTAAATAAAGCAAGATATATGTCGACAACGACGAGGGGTCCGTAGAGCGGTTTTTTATTTTTATTCCAAGTGTGTTACTGCGGGCGAGTTTGTAAATTCACCGATGAGCTCACCGATGAAAACAATCGAGTTTCGGTGAGCCGTCCCGATGAATGTTACTAACTCAGCTAATCAGCTGTTTTTTGTTGTTATTATTTTGTTTTTAAATTTTTAGATGTTTTTTTATTAACGATTAATAAGAAGTCTCGTTAAAACTATATATGAAAGACAGTTTTCAAGGACTAATACTGGGTTTATGCAGCAAAATAAAATAATGTAAGAAAACCCAATAAAAAACATATTTGTGAGCGCATGATCACGTTTGACCAATTGCAGGGCTAATTCCTATTTCTTGTTTTATTTTATTTGCTATATGTGCCTATTATGCCCAGCATAAAGAGATAAATAAATCTTTAGTTTGGGCTGGTATAAGATTTTTTTTCTCCTGAAGCCCTATGAGGATTTTTCATTCGTCTTTATTTTAATACACGGCATTTTTTCGAAAAAGCAAAAATTTCTCAATTGAAAAAAAAATTCTAGACTATAGCTAAATTCTGACCGATTTTTATCGAATTTTTTTAATTTTCGACGACTCATCGAACTTAACGACATGGAATGTCAGATAAACGTCATATTTCATTTGACAAAAAAGCGATGACATCGGTGAAAAAAATCTGATCAATTTACAAACTCGCCCTGTGCTGTAAGACAGCATGGAGAACGTTTCCACAAAAAAAACAATAACAATAGTGCTTTTGCTGTTTTTTGCCACAACGTTTTGAAAACGTCACTAAAATATTGCAAAGCTATTTTAAGGAATACTTTTTGCCTGTGACAATGCCAACAGCAGCCTCATTAAACTAGAGCCCCCCAAAAATTTAAGATCATCACTGTTTTTATTTATTTTTGTTTTAAGGATATATTTACTTTTTGAATGTAATGGTTAATAGAATTGTTTATCCAAGTTTTCAGAGTTATGATTCACAATTAATTCAGGAGCACAGAGCATAATTTAAAAGTTGGGCAACTTTAACTTTATGCACTCTCAATATAAAAAAATCCATGTGATAGGCAAAGAAAACATTTTAATTGTTTGATCTCAAAAGAGGAGTGATTGAAGGAAGGTTACCTAACCTATTGGTGGAGGTAGCTTTCCCTTAAAAAAGGTAATGGTAACCGTACATCCGAATTTCGCACTTGTGGTGTTCATCAGTACGGTGCTAGAAATTAGGATATGAAATGATGATGAAAAAATGTGACACAGGATTCATGTAAAAGACAACCATCTGTCAAATTGCAGAATTGGCAGATGTACCTTCAATTTGAAAGAAAATTAAGCGTCTCTACAGAGACAGATATAATTATCCTTACAGATATCCTAAGCTCTGGAGTTGATAAATTTAAAAAAGGATTTAGCGAGGGTGACGAAATAACAAAATCCATGAATAGCGAGCTTTCTTTCAAAAAAGGTAATGGTAACCGTAGATCCGGATTTTGCACTTGTGGTGCTCATCAGTACGGTGCCAGGAATTAGGGAGATGAAATGATGATGAAAAAATCTGACACAGGATTCATGTAAAATACAACCATTTGTTAAATTGCAGAATCGACAGATGTACCTTCAATTTAAAGGAAAATTAAGCTCTGGAGTTGATACAGCGAACAGCGAGCTTTCCCTCCCTTTTTTGAGGGAAAGCTCGCTATTCACTGATTTTGTTATTTATTCACCCTCGCGAAATCCTTTGTTAAATTTATCAACTCCACAGCTTAGGATATATGTATGGATAATTATATCTCTTTTCGTAGAGACGCTTAATTTTCCTTCAAATTGAAGGTACATCTGTCGATTCTGCAATTTGACAAATGGTTGTCTTTTACATGAATCTTCCCACATAACAATTAAACATTCCTGTAATGTGTCATATACTAAGAGAACAAAGAATGTGATAGAAATGTTATATTTTACCTTTGGGAATAATAGTAACACATGCCGGCAATAAGTTACGTTCTAGCTCATACAGGTGATATAAATGTGATAGAAACGTGACGTGAAACATGACCATAATATGACCAGAACGTTTTTTTAAAAGAATTAAAGTAATATACCTGGGCACTGACTATAATATCCCACATAGCAAATATACATAGGGTTATTCCGATACTAGTTACTACCGAGTAGGTATCGATACTTTTGTTTCGATACCAAGTACTTTTGGTATCGATACTTTCTAAGCGATATCTACTCGGTATCGAAAGATTTTACTCGTTATCGAATCGAATCTGTCGGCCTCAGCTTTCTGTCTTCCTCGCGTTTCTGGCATAGACCATGTCTTTCTTGGGCAGTGTTCTTTAGATCGATCGGTAGTCAAGAAAAAGAAACATATGAAGGTCCCTAGGTTTAATCTTATAAAAAATCAAAAAAATCGGTAATTTTAGAAAGTATCGATATGAGTAAGTATCTATACTTCATAGGTACTCATATGAGTAGTATCAAAAAATATTTGCGAGTATATTTATATAAATAGGTATCGATACTTTAGGGGTATCGGATCATCCCTAAATATACATATATCCGTATTGAATATTGCATGGATATGATTTTGTGATTCCAGATCCACATAAATATCCATCAAATATGTGTCCACTAAAGTGCAATTACGGAGTAGCCTATGACTATAGGTATATCAATGTATCACTATAATGTTAATGTACTACTTGAGATTAGTTATTCAAAAGATTACCTAAATAACTTTTTGCTATCTTATATATATATAATAATATTACCTGCTATATTGAGAACATATTGATTCCAGTACCATCTACCTACATTAGATAACATTAAACTAAATTATAATTATAAATCATGTAAATCGCGTTCTTTTCACAAGATAGTAATATTTTTAGCAAACATGCTAAAATCCTGACAAACATATTCTTTTTGGGAATATTCATAAAAATAACTTGATTATAACGTTAACATGGGAATATTATTATCTCATTACCAAAGAAATGTAACTATCGCAAACTCTTAAAGAATATTCAACAAAAATTAGGTCTGGAACATTCCTGTCATATTCGCAATAGAATATTCCAAAAATCACTTTGAGGGAATATTCCTACAACCATGTGAGTTGTGTCAGATTTTTGCGTCATCATTTCATCTCCTAATTCCTAGCACCCTACTGATGAGCACCACAAGTGCGAAATCCGGATATACGGTTACCAGTACGTTTTTTGAGGGAAAGCTCGTTATTCACTGATTTTGTTATTTATTCACCATCGCTAAATCCTTTTTTAAAACCTTTTTATTTTGATTTTCTTGTTTGTCGATTTGGTATGTCAATTTTCAAAACTTATCCTCATGCACTATACTTATGAACCCTTGAATAAACAGTTGCTGTTAAATTCTGTATTAACACTAAAATTGTGCTTATCCATGCACTATGAATTAAAGTTATGAATTATCAATATGAAAAGTTGGGTAAACCCGCAATAAGTAAATAATTAAATAATTATAATACCGCATTTGAATATTTCTGTTCAGAAGTGTTTTCCGTTTTTGACCAGGTTAAGCGATTTGTTTTGTAAGTTGTTTCGGTTATTTCTGGTGGATAACTAAAAACATAGATTTTAACAAACCTGTAAAAGATACCAATAAACCGGAATTTTAGGGCGTCCAATCCAGTAAGACCGGGATTTAGGCAATAGCTTTACTGCGATCTAAACTATAAATGCAAAGGCTTCTTGGTTGAGAGATGTTTTGTAAGGGCGGTAGAGTACCCGACATTCGCACCTGTCGTTTTGCATTGGTTTTAGCGTAATAAATTTAAAAAATGGTAGATATTGTTTTTGTTTGGTCAGCTAAGATTTAGCTTTTATTTTTAACATAAAACAAGCTGTAATAACGCGTCCATATACAATTATGTGATATATACAACTCTTATATGATATTCGGTTTACGTTGACTTATATACAGGGTATGGGTTTTAAATATCACAATTATTTTTTTAAAGCTTTTGTCATAACAAGTAATTAAATCGTTCTTGGGAAAGTTTAGTCTTTAACAGTGGGATTTACTAAGATCTAAAATAGTACCCCTCACAGATCTAAATATTTACACTTGTGAGGGGTACTAAATTCTAAAACCAAATTTAAAAAAAAACACTTCCCCATACAGAAAAGACACAAAGTTATTCGTTATTTTGTATTATTATTGAAAAATACCATTGAAAAACAGCTTTTTTTCTAAAAATATACCACATTTTAGGAGAAAATGCCCTAAAACTAATTTTTTTTGACAGGCTTTAAACATATGGTGAATACGCCAAAAATTTGGCACATAATAGCTTCATCATCTGTGTTTGAGGTTATAAAGTTGGTGAATTTTTAGGTTATTTAAAAGCTCAGTCAAAATAACTTTCCTTACTCAAGGACCACTCATTTTAAAGCTGTAGCTTTAATCAGTAGACGTTGGTGCAAGCCAAGGTACAAGCAGAGGTAAAAGATCCGAACTCGCTATTTGTGATTGAACGCAGCGCTAATATTTTTAAACTGACATTTCGACAGTGACAGAAATGTAAAGAACACTTGCATTTAAGGTTTTTAATACATTTTATAAATAAACACACCTTTTAAATAAATACAAAATTAATCTACTCCTTATTTTATTATCACCCATATAAATCGTTGTGTGACATCAAGTATTAATTGGAAAAATCAATTATCAAGGGTAAGTTTTAATTAGAGTGACGTATAACCTCAATTTTAATTTGTTCTACAGAGTGTTTACTATTTAAACCCTTTCTTCTAAATTGAAACTTTCAATCAAAAAATTTATTAAAATTCGTCTTATAATTCAAACTGTGTCCAAAACTCAAGGAGGGTTGGTTTAAAATGCTTAAAACCAAAAATTTCACCTAAACTTAGGACCGTTCTAAAATATACTAAACCCTTTTACTAAATCCAAGCTTAAGCCTATGTACCTATGCCTATGTACAGGGTGTCCCATTTTCGCATTACACATTTCAGGGGAAAGTTGAAAAATAATCGAAATTACCAATTGATGATATCTTCCTTAATTTAAGAGATAGTTGAGTTCTGCAAAACATTTATAACCTAACCTAAACTATAAACTACGACAACCTAACCCACTATAATACAATAACACTCCTTGTGCTTGCACAATATCTACATATCCAATAGAAAATTGTTCTCGTATAAGTACTCATTTATCACCAGGAGCTGTGGGAAAGATGTTACTTTGATAAATTTCTTTATAAGCCTAAAACTATTTTTTTTACCAGCTTTTATTTAACTTGCAATGTATCTATCTATGTAACAAAAAAGATATGTTTGTGTGGGTGGAATCTTCCTACTTAATTTTGACCATTTTCCCGACATCTGATCCGCTTTGAATTTGGTCTGTTTATATAGTTGCTGTGACAACACAAGAATATATTATGATGAAATTAACAGCTCCCCCCTACTCGAAGGGGGTGATGGGGGCTACAGTTGAAGTACGCCCGATTTCGTTAAAATTAGGTGTGTCGGGGCACTTGGGGATGGAGATAACGAATTTCTAATCAGATTTTTAAAATTTAATATGGCGGATTCAAGATGGACGATTTTTGATCATCTTTTGCTAACCAGTTTTAACTAACTTATACACATCCGATTGCTTTCAAGTTTGGCATACATTTATAGTCCCGATGACAATACAATAATATGTCATTATTAGGCACCCCTCCCCCCTACGAGGGAAGTGAAGGGGGAAAAACATCTAAGTTTGTCCGATTTCAACCAAAATTGGTATACAGGGGCTTTTGGGCATAAGGAATACGAATTTTTGGAAATTAAATATGGTGGATTCAAGTCAAAGTCAAAACATGACCGACGATTTTCGGTCATGTTTTGCAGACCAATTTTAATTCACTTATTTGGTATGTGTTTATAGTTCCGGTGAAAATAAAATAATATGGTATCCTCAGGTACTCACCTCCCTCTAACGAGAGGATCATGAGTCAAAAATATTTTTTTGTAGAAATAAGTATAGCTTTTTTTAATTAGTTTTCAGGTGGTCGAAAAAACTGATGAAAACCACGTGTGTTTTTTTATGAGATTTATTGAGGTTTTTTTGGCAGGGTGGACACATAAAAATCTATAAAATATTGTAAGTTTGTCTGAATTTAAAATCTATTTAAAGACCTATAAAAAAATTGTTTTTACCAACTCCTAGAAAATTATAAATGTTCATAGAAATCTGTCAAATTCTATGAGTTGTTCTGCTCATAAAATATCCCAAAAGCTCATGAAAAAACGTATTTCACAAACTCTTAAAACACTATAAATGATGGTGTAATCATAGAAGCCCATAAAATGTTATGCCTTGGTTTGACTATAAAATCTGTCAGAAAACTATAAAAATTATAGAAACCCATAAAAGTTGATGTGCGGTTTGATTATAAAATCTCTGAAAAAATCGTGCTTTTCTAAAACCCTAAATTATGTTAAAAAAAATGTCTGCACTTTTATAAACATTTATAAGCTTGACTGATTATAGGATCAGATAAATAGCACACATATGAAACCTCATAAATTCTTACCAAAATCAAAGACATACCTCATAAATTCTTACAAACTTTTATAATCCTAAAATAAAAACTGATAAAATTCAGTTGTGTTTTTTATGAGGTTTTATGCGGTTTTTTTGGCAGGGCATTGTTTGCGCTTTCTGACACTGACATGTTATAACAAAATGTATCATTATTTTTTTGGTCAGGTAAGGCTGGAAACATGGACAAACATTTTGAATTGATGCGTTCATGAAAGTGAAGCTTTTATCCCTAGAATTTTATAGATAACAAATTGTGCAAAAAAGTTTTATGAAATTTTAATATCAATATTATCATTACATATGATAAAAGTAAAATTGAAGAAAACTATACGGCACTGGCCCAACTGTAACCAACTGTCTTTTTAGGGATAAACAAAATTACCAAACGTCAGATCGAAAATTCTTGCTGACAGTTGACGTCAATTAAATATGTATAACATCTCGGAGAAGATGCAACCAGAATCAGAAGCGTGTCAGATTTTTCTGAGGCCCCCCCGCAAATTTACCTAGGGTGCCCCCCCCCTGTCTACTTCTCCTTCTGCACTATATTTTTTACCACTACTACCCTAATATTTTAGCCTATATTTTATTATTACAAATATTTATGATACATAAAAAAACTAACTTTAAAAAAAAACAACAAACTAATGCGGGTCTCATGTATCCTCTGTATATTAGTATTCAAAATGTATGCAATTTTAAAGGAGTCGAAAGATATTTGTGTGCGTATTTTTTTTTGCTTTGTTAAGACCCCCAATATGCCCTGGCTCCCCCCACCTTGCGGGGGCGGCGGGGGAGTTTGACACGCCCCTGGACGCAACCTTGGGGAACTCCTCTTTTTAATCGGGCCTCTCCGGGCAATTGTATATCACTGCGTAAGCCACTGGTATGGGCAAATGTTATTATATTTTTGGCACATAGTTTGGCGCTGTTTACAATCAAAATAACAACATAAACATATGGTTAATTGGGTTCAACCGTGCATTCGTTAATATTTTACCCACCCGGGCACTGGAGAGTTAAAAGTCTATAGCCGCCAATATTTAAACGAGAGTAAATTAAATTAAAAGCGAAGCTTTGCAAAACCTATTATAGTGGAAAGCGTGGAACAGAAATAACGCACCATAAATGTTCGAATGTTTTTTATGCTCTTTTACTGCTAGTTTAGCGGATTTTTTTTACACAAATTGTAACTGGATGTGTGCTGGTCACAAAATTTTGTAACAAAATTGTAGTTCATTGTATAATTTACATACAGCTGTTTATATAGGGTGGGCCACAAAATTCCGCACTTTTTGGATTGGCTATTACTTTTGACATAAGTGCTCGATTTTTAAAGGTATTAGTTTTTTAGATAGATAAAACGTGATATTTTTTCGATTCAGTTGAATATTTCAAATTTCTCAGAAATCCAAAATAGCGGACAGTTTTAAAAAATGTGTAATTTGCAGCCCCCCTGAAAAAAATTTATGTGCGACAATGAACCAACTTTAAAGCTTTCACTACAAATGCTCGTTGTTTATGTGTATATTGACGTACTTAAATCGGTTAAGAAATGAAAAAGTTATAAGCTTCTAGATTATGACTGTTTGGTCTTAACATTGGAAAAAATCACAAAATTACATATTTTTTTAATTTGCTGACTTTTGGCCTGATTAGTTAATTTAAAAAAAAATATTGTTTACAGGGACAAAACATGAGAGTTGCGTCTGTTTGTTCAAAATTTGAAATTAAAAAAAATCAGAATGGCGGATAGTTTTAAAAAGTGTTAGCTTTTATACGCCTTATTTTTTTTTAAGTAAGACACTGGACAAAATAAAAATTAGTATATTGAGGTATCGCCTAATTAAATCGGATAAGAAATAAAAAAGTAATGGGTATTTAAATTCTTAGTATTTTTCTTAATTAAATAATTAGGTCAAAAGATATAGCAAATGGAAAATGTATGTAATTTTGTGATTTTTTTAATGGGAAGCCAAAACACTCGTAGTCAAAAAACTTATAACTTTTTTTTTTCCCAACTAATTTAATGAAATGATACTTCAATATACACAGGAACAATGCGCCTTTATAGTGAAAGCTTTAGAGTTTGTTCAGTGTCGCACATAAATTTTTTTCAGAGGGGTAAAAATTACACATTTTCTAAAACTGTCCGCCATCTTGAATTTTTTGAAAGTTGTAAATTTTTAACCGAATCGAAAAACTCTAACGTTTTATCTTTTCAAAAAGCCAATATATTTCAAAATCGAGTAATCATCTCAAAAGTTATAGCCAGTCCAAAAAGTGCGGAATTTTGTGGCCCACCCTATATTTTCTACACAGTTGTGCAGTGGCGTAGCCAGAAATCGCCTCTGAGAGGGGGTTTCATTCTTTTATAAGATTCGACTATCTACCTATGGCAAATTTTTAAAAAATAGGTAGTTGATGCCTATTGCTTGAGCTCTTGAACTAAAGGGAGGGGAGAAGGGCCGTTTAATAGGTGTTGAGTGCATACGAAAACAAAAATAGTGATTTTTAAAAGCAACTCTAATCTAGTCTCATTTGGAGATTTTTTCAAAATGAACCCTTAAAAATTTTGCAAAAATTACCCTAAAATGCTACTTTTTACGCGTTTCAAATATTGTTGAGAAAAAGCTTGCTTAAAATTAAGCGAAATTGTAAGAATATTTAATATTGGTACAGCGCCGCAGGCGAAAATTTTGACAGTAAAAAAGAAATGAATTCTTTAAAAATTTTGGATGGCCATTTGTAAAATATTCTTGAAAAAGTTGATTGGGTTAGATGCCAAGAGGGGTGGGTTGCGGTGGTACACTTCGCGACACATAAACGCATACGCCGATTTTATATGCAATATGTTCTTTATGATTTAGCAACCTTTTCGGTCACAAAGTGTCAGGGTCCACTCATTGTCATATTTTTTTTTCACGATCTTGTCCAACTCAAAAATGTCACGACAGCTATCGGAATTCGATAACTAAATTTTATCAAAATTAGATGGAGGTTGGTCAGTTCGTCTGGTTGCCGATCATTATGGACCAGACAAGTCCACTATAGTAAGACTAAAAAGAAAATACAAAGAACGTCGAAAGGAAGGAACTGGCTTGACCAAAGTAAACACACCCCAACAGGATCAGCAAGTTACTAATTTACTGGAAGAACACCCATTTTCCACGGCCATAGAAGCAAAATTAACAGTTCATTTTCTTGGTACGGTAAGAATTGCACTAAGACGAATGAAGAAGTCGAGGCTGAGATGTCGTGTTGCAGCTAAAAAGATACGGCGTAGTAAAGAAAAAAAGGCAAGCTAGATTACTTTTTCGAGACAGCAAAACGAATTTTGGCGATAGGTAGCCTTTACCGATGAAAACATTTTTAATTCCATCGAGAACGTATGGCTAATAGTTAGAGTTTATGCAGAGATCGTTAATGAAAATCCAAATTTATTTGAAAAGTTAGCAGCAGACTCCAAGCCAAGGCCTTTAGAAAAAATTATTCAAGCAAATGGTGCAATGACCAGATACTGAAGGTAATATTTTTGATTTTTGTTTATCGATAGGTTTTTTATTTCTATTTGTTTTTTAATATTTTGTTGTTTATAAAACTGATCTTGTTTATGTGTATTTACCTTTCTTAACCCAAATCCTTCCAGTTCTCTCTTCTTTGTATTTTCCTTTTAGTCGCACTATAGTCGACTTGTTTGGTCCATTTTGACCGGCTATTTGACGAAGGGGCCAGCCTTGTTCTAGTTCTGCCCAAATTTGATTAAATTGCTTTGTTTATAATAAAAATTTTGTTTTAAAAGTGTTTCAATTTCGTAGCAGCAACCTTAAAACTATAGAACAAGTAAAGATAAAGGACACTAATCCTAGAGCAAGCTCTAAAGGAAGCGAAGCCTGACATTTATTTTGACACTTGCGTTGTCATTTTTGATTTGCTTGCCTCGCTTTTGTCATCGGCGGCTCGTTATTATTGTAAATAGTTTTTTTATCAAACGATTTAATTTTATTATTTATTCCTGTTGTGTGCCAGACTGCAAAAAATAGTCCTGCGACGGAGTTCAGCTCTTTCTATAATGAGTGAAGAAGTATTTTTATTAGGAAAATCAAACAGCAATAGAAGGAGAGGTTGGCTGGAAGCCTGGAAGGATTTGTGAGGCAAGTTTTATAACAGTACCTATTTTTGCCCCGACGATAGTGCTTAATAAAGTGGAAGTATAAATTCGATTCCTTGTGTATTTGCGTGGCTGGTGTGTAAACTTGTGTGGCCCATTATATATCAGAAATTAGTAAAAAAATTATTACGGCGTTGTGAAAGTTGATCTTTAGTCGAGTTAGCTATTCTTGGTAAAAAAAATAATTTTGTAAAGATATAGGTATATAGTTATAAATAAAAAATAATTTTTTAAAGATATAGGTATATCGTTATGTAGTTTATGGTAAGAATTTAATTACATCTTTTGGGGCAAGTATTCGCCTGTATCATGTACCTATATATATAGGTACATGACCTGTATATATGTTACCGTAAAACCCCGATTTCAGTTACAACCTGGTTTTCCTAGGAAAAACTAGTTTAGATTAGGTCAGTTGTATTAGGTCAGATTAAAATTTAATCTAAACTTATATAATTTAGTCTAATCTAATCTAATATAGAGATAACAGTTATAACTAGTTTTTACTAGGAAAAACCGGGTTTTAACGGTAACATATAGGTACTGTGATAAGAATGTATTGGTAAAATATTTTAAAAATTATAAATCTTATGTATTTTTAAGTTCATTTGAATAATTTAGATAACTTTAATCAGTTTTCTGTAATTATTACGGAATAATTATTTTTTGTACGTATAAGTATAAATATAATAGTCAAAAGAAAGAAAAAAACGGTTTTAATTCTTACTTGAAACACAGTGATACAAAATGTGTTATTAGTACACCATCAACACACCAACGTATGGTACGGTAGTTCATCAAAAATTTAGTTGCTATTTGGGTGCTAAAACACCTACATCAACAAAAAAGAAGGATTTTCTGTCGGTCTGCACACATGATAGAGAAGGCATTATGTAGTATGTATGTAGTATGATTTTAACCAAAATTTGGTACCAAAGCGTTTTTTTGGCCACCCACCAAGTAAATGCTGGATAAAATGATGGGGGTTTAGGAAGAGAAAAGTGTGAAATAGTTGAAAAAATTGTGACTTTGATATAAATATTTTCCTGCAGTTTGGTTCAAATTTCTAATAGCTTTAGTTTTTGAAATATTTAAAAGAGGTGTTAAAATATTTTTTTTAAAAACATAATTTTTGAAGCAAAGAAGCAGATATCAATATACGTTTCCAGATTTTAGTTCCTGTGAATAATACTTACCTGAGAATTTTGTTGTCCGGTTTTACAGAGGGTTTACCCAACTTTTCGTATTGATAATTTATTTATTACTTTAGTAATTCTGAATGCCTGTCGTTTTACTTCTTTATCAAAATACAGAGAACCCGGACTAAGAGTAAAATCTGATTTATAATTTTTGCATATTTTTTTTACTTTAGTAACTCGCGACTGTATCGCGTATTTATCATTCATTACAATATTTCAAATTAGAACAAAAAAATGACAACTCAAACTTTAGAGCTTGCTCTAGGATTAGTGTCCTTAGTAAATATCGGTAAAAATGCTTTCACTCTCCTTAACAAAATTTGTTTATGTTGTCTAAAAGTCGGTAACAAGCAAGCAAAATTTTAAGTACATGGAGATGTGCCTAACTTCTGCTGTATGCGTTTTATGTGTTGGGAAGTGTGTATATAGATTTGTTGCAAAATCATAAATGCGCCGCAGATAAAAATTTTAAGAAAAATTATAATAAGAATGCTTTTTATTACACGTTTTGAATGCTGGTGAGAAAAATTCCTTGGAATTAAAGTAAAATTGTAACAATTAATGATATTATAGCACCGCAGGCAAATTTTTTAAAATTTAAGATATCACACCAAACACACGTCACAAACGGGAGTAAAGGGTCAAAAAAGTGGGGGAGCTATAGCTCTCCCTGGGACCTTTGATCATCATTAATTTATTGTAGATTGGGTTGTACCTCCTGGGGGGGGGGGAGTTTAACCCTCAAAACCCCTCCTGGCTACGGCATTGCTGTAATAAGTTTACATTATTTTTAGTTAAACAACTCAATTAAAAAAAATTTTTGTTTCCGTGAAAGGTCGTTTTTAAACATACACTAAAACCTATTTTTTGCCAGGCCGCGTTCGCGCTAGTGCTGTCACTCTTTTTGGGCGAGGATACTACCTACATAACACAAAGCAGAAATACACACTTTGTTAAGTTTATTAGGTCGATTTTTTACGTTATTTTCAAAACCATGTTAAAATCACACGGGAATAAGGTTGTTTTGAAAATAACACACTCGGCTGCTACAAGAAACTGGCGGATTAGTGACGGCTCATATGATAACAACGGTTTCCAACCAGTTATTAAACTATCACGTCAAACACAATGTTGTGCCGCTCATGTTTGTATCTCTTATTTTTATATGACAAGTCGGATTACTAAAAATGTAAAATATTGACTGTACAAAAGGAGAATTTGGAACATGGCATTTTATTATTTTTGTACATTTGATGCTGCACTTTGGGGTGCCATTACAAATAAAGCTATATTTTAGTACACTAATTAAAGTACTTTATGGCAGTGCAATATTAACGCTTTTTTTGTATTGTTGCTACGCATTGCAGCACAAAAAAAAAATATTGTAAAATGCCGTGTTTCAAATTAGTGCTATTTTTGTACTTACGATATGTTTGCTGGGCTAGAGCGAACTTTTCTTTTTATTTATTTTTCACGGACAAGATATCTACTTTTTTGAAATTCTTCGTCAAGTGCCATCTCCTTTTAGAAGATTGGCTATCATCATAGCTATTCTCACTTTTGATACTGCATCTCTAAGCAACTCAATGGCAATACAGTTGTACCATTTTTTCAGGTTATTTAATCAGGAAATGCGTCTTCTTTCTCTGCTTCTTTTTCCTTGTATCTTTACCTGTATAATATTATGCAACAATACATATTTCTCTCCCCTCATCATGTGGCCCAGATATTGCAGCCTCCTTATTTTAATTGTGTTTAATATTTCCTTTTCCCTTCTCATTCTTCTCAGTACCTCCTTATTTGTTACCATGTCTACCCAACGTATTCTTATGATCCTTCTATATGACCACATTTTAAATGATTCCATTCGATCACTTATATTTTTCTTTAACGTCCAGGATTTCATCCCATATAGCAACACCGAGAAAACATAGCATCTCAATATTCTGACTCTGAGTTGTAAGTTAAGATCTCTACTGCATAACAGATTTCTCATTCTGTTAAATAATGGTTCTGGCTTGTCCAATTCTTGATTTCATTTCTTCAGTGTACTCATTACCTTCATTGACAGTTGTTCTTAAGTATTTGTACTTACTGACTTTCTCTACTAGTTCTCCGTTGATTTTGATATTTAAGGTCGTAGTTGCAATCTGGGGAATTGTTTTTAGCAACACTGTACGGGAAATCAATTTAACTATGTCGACTTGATTTTTTTGCATAATTTTACGTCATTGAATTTGTATTCTATGGCAACTCGGAGACTTTATTTATGTTTATCCACATTGGGAAACAGAGACTTTTTAGCACCGGGTCAAAAATTTGGGGTTAAGTTACTTATTTTGACTTTTCGC
This sequence comes from Oxystoma pomonae, assembly GCA_963921995.1. Taxonomy (NCBI): domain Eukaryota; kingdom Metazoa; phylum Arthropoda; class Insecta; order Coleoptera; family Brentidae; genus Oxystoma; species Oxystoma pomonae. The sequence continues at coordinate 37,689,662 of OY998172.1, forward strand.
ATTCTACGTTGCTAAAAAAACCAAGTAAAATACTAAAATAAAAGAAAAGCATTTATTGCAGAATTACCCTCTAAAAAATCGCTACCGAACTACGTATTAAGTACCTGAGTGTAATGTTTAAGGTTGCATTTACAGGTGCATTTATAATTGAATTGGAAACACTCCCGCTAGCTGATACCGACAACAGGTTAACTTAAGAGCATGCGCTAGACGAAATAATCATATTCTACTTTAAACAGGAGTGTCAACGACTAGCAAGAGTCTTTCCAACCTCTAAATGGAGCTTTACTGACCTGTTTTGTTAGTGCTCAAGTATCCGTGTGTTTTTGAAACTGAGGTTCTAAAATCTATCCTTTATACTACAAGATTTCACTAGTACACTTGCACATAACTATGCCGCAATAATTTAAATTAAAAAAAAAATGGTTGAATCATAATAAAAACAAAATTATGTGGGGTTATGGGCGCCGAGTGTTTCTATGCGAATTCCTAGTAATCCCAGCGAACCAGTAAAGTTCTCTTGGTTCTTTGATAATCTCGGGGTAATGCCGCGCAGCGCTAGGCCTTTTTCGGAGGGCGACTGCACACGCGGAGTGGTTTCATATTTGTTTGAGAACAATGTTTTTGAAAACGAATTTTTGAAATGATAAACATAACTTCGAATGGTTTTCTGTCAGAAAACGTAAAAATACTCTTCGGTTCCACTGCGGACCGATTTAAAGTTTGTTGACAAAACACCTGCAGTTACCTGCATGGAATCGTATAAATTCTGCGATCTATCAGCCAACACTTGAAATGCGTGTGTCTCCCAAATTCAATGAAGTGTGATTGATTGATCGGTTTTCTTTTCCGGAGTGCACAGGCTTTTAGAAAAAAGGAAACGTAGTTTTAATTTTCGCTAAAGCAAGAAAATATAAAAAGGAAAAAAGTAATCCAGAGGAAATTGTGAGCATTTCTCTAATTTTTTTTTGTAAATCGGATTTATTGTAAACCGCCATTATTTTGAGGCTTTTGGGATAGATGACAGCACCAGAGCTTTTATTTTGAAGAAAAAATAATTGAAAATTTCGCATAATCCTTCAGATATTTTTGTTAAGCATTTAAAAATTATCACTTCTACAAAATTTCAGCTAATTCTGATGTTTAGTTTTCCCTGTGCATTCTGGCAAAAGATTAAAAAATAAAGAACAAGGCGTTGCCAGTTTTTTTTAAATTGAAATCTGGGGATGAACTATAGCCTTATAGCTATGTATTTTATGCGAGTAAAAATGTATTATTTTCTTTTTTTGTTTTATTTACTTTAAGTTATTAATTATATAATATTTAACTCTGCTAGTTCTAGGCTAATGTTGCTAGTATAAAAATTGGAACTATATTTATTTTTTGGTATCATTTGGGAAATGATATACAATGTATATTACTTTATACACTGAGAAAAATTGTGGGCTACGAGAACTCAAATATGTGTTCTCCTAGACCCAGCCGTGTTGCCAATAGAGGACAGCCCATACCAGAAACACGGTTCGTGTGGTGTGGTAGCCCAAAATATGCATAAGCACTGAATATATTTTTTTGGCCATTTGGGCTACCAGAACTCAACATCTAGGTTGTGGTGACTCATGATCTGGGCTGGGAGAACCCTGCCTTTAGGCTACCAGAACTCAGCATCTGGGTTGTGGTAACTCATGGTCTGGGCTGGGAGAACCCTACCTTTGGGCTACCAGAACTCAGCATCTGAGTTGTAGTATGTAATGTAGTGTGTGTATTAAAAAAAAATAAAAGTTATTTTTATTTTTTATTTTATTTTTAAAAGAAACTGCAAGGTTAAAAATGTTTTAGTCGACGAAATAAATGCGAATGCAAAGAAAAACTCTTAATTTTCATCTCCAGCATGAACGCTACTAGAGATAAAAAAATAGCGTCAACTAGGGATCATTAAAAATGTGGATCGTGTTTTTCTCAAAAAAAAAAAAAAGATTTTGTGATTTAAAAAGAAAACAAAATCCAACGAAGCCTTCGCTCTCAAGTCTCCCTGGCTGACTGTATACAAAATATAATTAATAAATAGCTAACTATAAGCAGGCTTTACTCTTGCCAACAATGCTAAATAACTCAAAAACTAAACGAGATTTTTTAAATTTCTCTTAAATTCAAAAAAGCACACAATAAACAAGGTGTTACACGGAAAATAACAAAACATATCTATGCAATTTGTAAATTATAAATGTCAAATTTCAGATAACACGATAAGGTTTATAATGGATAACCCCTTACATAAAAGAAAACTTTAAAAACATTTAAAATATTGCGTTTGAAAATGTTTAACTGTGAAATAAATAAACGAAATCAAATATTTTATTACAAATATGGTTTGTTAAAAACTAAGTCAAATTTGCTCAGGAAAATGACAGACTACACCACAACTGGAAATGAAGCTAGCAACTGTCAGCCAAAGCAAACTCGCAAGCCCGAATATATGCAAAACTCGACATTCGGCAAGTACCGCCTTTAATCGGATTCACATGTATAAATCCCGGGTTTTACTAGACGGCGGAAAAAATAAACCATGATCATGAGTTAGAACAATTCAGACCCTGAGTTACCGTAGTCTAGACCGTGAATTACCACAGACCCAAAAAGTTAATACATGAAACTGGGCTGGGGCAATCCCATGCCTGAATTATGGTAGCCCACGACTTGCTGAGTTCTCCTAGCTAAATTAAAATGGTTTGGGACAATCATACCATGTGCTCTAGTAACGCACGGTGTGAGTTCTGGTAGCCCCAAATTTTCAACCCACGGTCGTTGGTTGGCCCCGTTTTCTCAGTGTATGAATATTTCTGTCTGTCAGATATTGTTAACATGCTTGTTTTAAAAATTGCGGGATCTGTGGATGGGCCAGTTTCTAACTGCTTGCGCTGGATTTCCTCAGCAATGTAGTGGAATTCCGCTGCAAATTTTTGGAGTATGGCTTGCCTCTTTTCACGATTACGATCGATAATTAGAACATTTTATATCCCGCAAAATGGGATTTTCCGGATATTTAGTAATTAGTTTTTCCACTTCTTGTTTTGTCCGTTCTTTTTTCTGCCCCATGACTTCTTTGACTGTCGAAATAGATTGGAATTTCCAGAGTTGCTCTTCGACCTTCGAAATTCAAACTGTTCACTGGAGAGCAGCTCTCCACTTGCGCTCTACCTGATAGCCGATCAAAGCGCCACATTTCACTCTTTGATTAATTTTAAGAAAAAAAATATACTCTTTTCGAAAGGTATATTTTTATGTAGATGACAAATAGTTATTCTAATAAAAATTAAAATCTTCCATATACGTCCTACTGTCAGAATCTGTCAAAAATATGTAATTTTTTTCCCAAATTGTAAAAAAAATATTTTTAAAAAATTAAAAATTTGGGCTAGACAAAAAAAGTCACATAAGCATTTTTGTAGTACTAACCATTTTTTATAAACGTAATTTAAATGAAATGCTGTAAATTAAAAAAATATATTTTCCGAAAAAGCGATGGGGAATCTGAGAGAGAACATATTTTCGATAAAAAAACTTTACAACTTTTTTTTGCATCACCTATAGTTTCTATACAAATATAAAATAAGTTGAAGAAAGAAAGAAGAAATGGTAAAATTATGTCGATTGTATTGAAGTTTTTTGAACCAAGATTTTTCTATAAAACTTTAAAAAAAAACAGTTATTTGCTAAATAGTTACTCTTATTACCTATCAAATGACAAAAAGTTTCGACTAGATTTGAAAAGGAAACCTCTGGCGGAATTAAAAAAGAGGAGCTCTCTGAAAGGCATCTTTTTATATATGTTAGGATCAAATACCGATTTCGGCCAATGGACGGAAAAATATGACCAAAACGCATCCTGGTCACCAGCATATAGACCAGAACGCGTTCTGGACCTTTTGCCAGAACGCGTTTTGGTTATATTTTTCGTTCATTGGCCGAAATCGGTGTTTGATCTTAAAATAAATATTGGCTATATAAGGTACTTACTTCCCTTATTCCTGCTTCTATCTTGCCCCCTTAATCCCGGTGAGTTCGAAGGGTCTTATAGAACATTTTAAAAAAATATCAGAGCACAAAGCATCATGTATACTACTCAGTATTACGGTAGTTAAAAAAATTATTTTTCTTATGTTGCAGAAATTTGGTTATTTCTTATTTTTACTTAATAAACATAAGAAAGTCAAACATTTTTTACTGTCGTTTGATAGGCAATAAGACTACCTACTTAGCACATAATTGTATTTTTTTTAGAAGTTTAGTTTTATAGAAAAATCTTGGTACAAAGACGTTGAATACAATCGACATGATTTTAGCATTTTTTTCAACTAATTTTATTTTTATACAGAAACTATAAGTGATGTAAAAAACATTGTAACGTTTTTTTAGCGAAAATATGTTCTCTTTCAGGCCTCACATTGTTTTTTCAGAAAATATATATTTTTTTATTAACAGCATTAAAATTCAAAATGTGACAATTTTTTCCATTTTTCAAACATTTAAATGATGTTTATAAAAAAACGGTTACTACTACAAAAATGCTTGTTTCACTTTTTTTGTCTAAAATGAAATGCTCTATAAGCCCTAATTTTTATTTTTTAATAGTAGTTTTAACAACTAGTGGCTAAAATAGTGCTTTTTCTACAAGCGTTGGTTTAAATAACGAGCGCAGCGAGGTATTTAAAAACGCGAGTAAAAAAAACGCACTTTAGCCGCGAGTTGCTAACACTATTTTTTTAATACATTTATCAAAAAATACAAGAAAAATAGGAAAATACTTTTAAAAATCTCGAACGAAGAGCACGCGCAACTCACCATCTTTACACTATGAATCAAGGCGGCTGGTAAATGAAATAACAATGCGGTTTCCATAGCAATGTGCCTTTTTACTCGGTGACGTTCAATGTTGCGACATTTTAATCTTTGACAGTTTGATATTTTGACGAATTTTTCAAATGATTTTTTCGTAAATACTTGTTGAAAACTGGAGGAAATGACTTAATTTTTAGGCAAGAATAATTAGATTTTTTTATTATTACTATATTCCGCTATTTCTCTTTAATTTTGGGTAAAAAACGGACAGAAATCTTTTTTTGCATCCGTGATCAAAAAACAAGTTTTTTTGCATCGGTAACCAAAAAAGCCATGCTTTAGTTATCTGCAGACAGTTACTAAAGTCATGTTTTTTATGAAAGTATAAAAAAAAAATATTTTTTAACAGTTTTGGAAAAAATTACATATTTTTGCCAGGTTTTGACAGTAGGACGTATATAGAAGATTTTAATTTTTATCAGAATAACTATTTAGGGACAGCACCTACACACAAATATAACTTTTGAAAAGAGTATATTTTTTTCTTAAAATCAATCAAAAAGTGAACTGTGAAGCTGTCTGATAGTTATGGGATGTAGCAAGGGGATCCTTTACGTTTGATTTTCTGCTAAAATTCCCTTTTATCAGGAGATTTTTAAGGCAAGTAGAAAACATATAAAAGTAGTACATATAGAAACCTGTGAAGGGGGTGGGGCTGCGGTTGAGTTAGTGTCTTACAAAAAAAATATTTATTCTTCTAGTTTCAATTCTTTTATTTAATTTAAAATTGTTCTTACACATTAAAAAAAAATACTAAAAATGCCATTTTTACTCGTTTTAAAAGATATTGGAAAAAATAAAAAAAATATTGGGACTATAAAAATCACAAATCGAATTTCAGTCATGAAAAACATAAAACTAGCAAAGTAGTCGAAAAATTTGTGTGTAAAAATCGAGCATCGCGGTGTATACGTAATAAATGCCAGCCTTCAGATGCAGAAACGTATATAAAAGCCCAAAAAAAAATTAAATCCACTTGTGTACACAGCATATTACTGATCTTAACAGAATCTCTACACTGATAGGAAGATGTCTGTCTTACAAAGAAGGGCATTTTCGAATATGAATAAATAATTTTTTTTCTATAACAAAAAATATTTAGTTGTCTTAAATTATATCAACAAAAGAGTTAGTGTCTTACGAAAAAACTACTTATTCTTCTAGTTTCAATTCTAAGGCAATCTGTTTATTTAATTCAAAATTGTTGTTAAACATAAAAAAAATACTAAAAATGCCATTTTTACTCGTTTTAAAAGATATTGGAAAAAATAAAAAAATATTGGGACTATAAAAATCATAAATCGAATTTCAGTCATGAAAAACATAAAACTAGCAAAGTAGTCGAAAAAATTTTGTGTAAAAATCTCGCATCGCGGTTTATACGTAATAAATGCCAGCCTTCAGATGCGGAAACGTATATAAAAGCCCAAAAAAAAAAATTAAATCCACGTGTGTACACAGCATATCACTGATCTTAACAGAATCTCTACACTGATAGGAAGATGTCTTTGTTACAAAGAAAGGCATTTTTGAATATGAATAAATAATTTTTTTTCTGTAACAAAAAATATTTTGTTGTCTTAAATTATATCAACTTAGCAAAAAGGAGGGACATATTAATCAAAAATATTCTTTTGTGACAATAAAATATTTTATGCATTTCAGGGATTAATTAGGTACTTTTAATCCCTCTTTTTAGGGACTAAAGTGACACTTTTAATCCCTAAGGGATTAAAATTAAATTTAGTCTCTCAGCTTAGGAATTAGAAGTAAATTTAGTTCCTCAGGGATTAAAAAAAAGTAATCCCTGGAAAATTATAATTAAATTTATGGCAAGTCAAGCCAAACAGCACTTGCTCTTGGCCAAGATTTCGTTCTTAGCACCCTTTCTTGTAGTTGACGAACCATTTGGCGTGGAAATAACGTAAGTTTAAGAAAGATCTTTTCATTAAGTGCATAAAATAGTATATAAACCTCGAAACTATAGTGTCGTTTAATCCCTTAGTGAATTGTAGCCCTCCCTACGGTCGGGCTACAAACCTTTCGCCGCGGAATTAAATGTGGAACTTTAGTCCCTAGGTTTATTATCTTTAGCCATATTCAAAAATGCCTATCTTTGTGACAAATAAATATGCATAAAAATATTCTTTATATTCTCTTTTATGGAAATACTAGACTTTAAATAAAATAAGAAATAATTTGCTACTCGAAAAATGTTTTGAAAAAAAAGTATTTTTTTGGAAACTCTGGCAAAACATATGTAATCCTAGAAATGTCGTTTCACTCGGTAAAACATACTTTTTCAAGAGTTTTAAAAACAATCAAAAAAATTTTAGGTAAAAAAATTATAACTTTTCCACTATTTACATTGGCAGTTTGTATGTGGGCAAAAGAATACGGTTAAGGTAATTTGTGTTTGTGGTTTAAAAACTCTTTTTAACATCTCAATTACGGTAATAGGGTAAGAATTTTAAAAACAATCAAAAAAATTATAGGTAAAAAAATTATAATTTTTCCACTATATTGCACAGTAATGTTTTAACACGTGGTTCAAAAAATGTACTGATTGCAGCCAAAAAATCAATAGAGCGTTAATAGATTATCAAAATGGTAGTAGGTAGTAGGTGATAATTCATTTTTTTGTTTAGTTAGGTTTTTATTCTTTTTGTAAAAGTGAATTTGCAAAAACAGGAATTGTTGTTTCTTTTCTATTCTATTTACATTGGCAGTTTGTATGTGCGCAAAAGAATACGGTTAAGGTAATTTGTGTTTGTGGTTTAAATCTCTTTTTAGCATCTCAATTACGGTAATACGGTAGGCAAATAAGGTGATGATTAATTAGTGGTCTATTGACTCTCTATTTGCTAAATAGCTCTTTGATTTCACCGACGGCATCGGTAGTTGACAAGTGTCCTCTGTTTCTGCGTTACGTAAGTTGCGGCATGTCTTCCCCAGCGACATCTATCCGGACTTTGCCCAATTCTTGATGTGATGCTTAATGCTAAATGTTATAAATTCGAAAGAAAAAGCCAGTCAAATACGATCTAACACTCGGTTCCCACCTACGACTTTCTCGTGAGTTCTCACTCACGCGTCACATGATGTCAATATGAAATGTTATGACAGTCATGTGACGCGTGAGCGGGCACGCACGAAAAAGTCGTAGGTGGGAACCGGTTGGTGTTGTTTCAATCGAAAGGTGGTGAGTAAGGTAGTGTTTATTGATTCTGCGCTATGTTAATAATTTTTATATTTTTAATTTAAAATAAAACTGTTACCTAATAGAGCGATGGCCCAAAGAGGACCTTAGGGACATTTCAAGCAAATGTAATTTTATTAAAAAAAAGAAAAACGTTTTAATAATCTTTTGGTTTTTGTTAAAAATCTTGAAATAACTCCAAATCATAAAACCACTATAACACTTTTTCTTGGTATGTAAAAAAGCCGAGATATACAAACAGTTTCAGACCTAAACCAAATATTTTTTCAATTATTTTATTTTTTGTCGGGTCCAACCCAAAAGAAAAGTCTTTACTGGTTCATGGTTCAAAATAATTTTTAACATAAATGTTAACAACATGCTTTCTCCTTTAATTCCAATGCCTTTTGTTTAGTTTGGAAAAGCCACGATAAAGCATTTTTCAAAAAAAAAAAAGGTTCGCCCTACAAGCTCTGGTTACAACTTATTGTTTCAAACTATTTTATTGCATAATCTATGGTTTTACGAAATTATTTATTAGAAAATATAGTCATAATTTTAATGATTTTAATGAGTTGATTTTTCTAGTAATGGGTTACTTATAGAAAAGATTTGTTGCGTAGAGAGCAAAGAGTGAGAGAAAAAAGTTTTTCATAGAACAGGATTTGAACCCGGGACGTCTAGAATAACAGTCTAATGCTCTACCAACTGAACTATCAAGGACATAGGGTTTTGACTTGCTATTCGGAAATCCTTTCGTCCGATTCATTTGTTGGTATTGGACCTCCATTAACCTAGCGACCCCACCTCAAGAAAATCAAAATTTAACCACACCATAATTATGTGCTAATTTTGTCCCTAATCAAAAAATTTTGTGCTTCTCTGGTTTCTGAGAAAATCGAAAAAGAAAATGGGGTAGCTAGGTTAATATTAACTTAGCAACCCCACCAGGAAATATGGCGGCAAACTAAAAATTTTTGATTTTAGAATTATGTGCTAATTATGTGCTCCACGAATATGTAAGAAAAAAATCGAATTTTTATTTTAAATTACGTTTTTTTTTAAAAAGGGTGGGGTAGCTGGGTTAATATTAACTTAGCGACGAAATTTAAAAATTTCAAAAACCAGTATTATCTGCATATTATGTGCTAATTTCGTCCATGTTAAAAAAAATTTGTACTCGTCTGGTTTCAGAGAAAATCGAAAAAGAAAGTGGGTTAGCTAGGTTAATATTAACTTCGCAACCCCACCAGGAAATATGGCGCCAAATAATTTTGTAATAATATATTTTTACTTTGGAATCATACTTCAGATTGCGAATGCTAGGTTATTACAAATGATGTAATCTAATATCCTTTTCATTGATTTTCTTGGAAACCAGACAAGTAGAAAATTTTCTGATTATGGACGAAATTAGCACATAATTTGCAGATAATAATGGTTTTTGAAATTTTTAAATTCTGTGATACCTAAACATGTGAGGTTGCTAAGTTAATATCATAGGTTAAGGAGCTACAATAGATACGACAGTTACGTGTTAAACGGTTCGGAACTATTTGAAGTTTGGCGAGTCTGCGCAGATATGCACGCGACCAATAACCATACTTTTATATTGATTTTTCTTTTTTAATTTGTAATACGACCACTAGATGACTCACGGTTAAATTCGTGATAACCGTACTATTGATTTTTTGTTAGTTTGTAATATGACCACGCTTAAATTTCCGCTTTTTTTAAGGACCCTGCACAAATTACATTGGAAATGGCTGTCGGCTAAATGTCATATTTTTTTATATTTTGTACTACTCGATCAACAAAGCACAAAAGTAAAAAAAAACGAGATAGGGTGCAGGATTACTCTTCTGATAGCTTTAAAGTTGACGTGTTTTTAGGCTATATTTTTGGACATGGTACAAGTTTTTTTTTCACAACTTTGTTGATTACCGCCAGTTGGTTGGTGGTACCAAAGGACCCATATAAGAACATTTTTACTTGGATGGAAAGGGTGTTTCATTCAGGACAAATAGAGAAACGATTTATTTTATTTTGGCGGTAATCAACAAAGTTGTGAAAAAAAAATTAGACTATGTCCAAAGATATAGCCTTAAAACACGTCAACTTTAAAGCTCCATATCTCAGAAAGTAATCCTGCTCCGTATCTCGTTTATTTTTGTGCTTTGTTTATTGAGTACTACAACATATAAAAAAATTATAACATTTAGCCAATAGCCATTTCCAATGTAATGTGTGTAGGGTTCTTTCTTTGCAACCAATTTGTGGTTAGTTTTTAAAAATATTCTTTTTTACAAGACACAAAATAAAATTGTTAATTATGTTAAGTTAAAATAAAAAAGCATATTTTTAAAAAATAAATACAATGTAGTATAAAACCTCTGGTTGTTTTATTATAAAAGATTATGGCATATTTCGAAACATGTTAGTTTATATTTTTGACAATAAAGAAAGTATTACAATATGATCTTGTCTGTGCTTTTTAAATATTAAATAATTTTCTTTAAAATGTTTATATCTTGTTTTTAGTACGTAAAAAACAATAAATGCCACTCTTTTGTATTCCAACTTCCAAATTTGTGAAACAAAAAAAAAAAAAATTTTATCTCAAAAAAATGAACTGTATATTTGGGGCAATTTATGGTAAACCCACACATTAGAAAAAGTCTTGGTGTAAATAGTATTAATAGGGGTGGTTTGGAATACACAAGTGTCGCATTTTCTAACTTATTATTGATATCCACAAAAATTAGCCATACTAGATGAAGGAAAGGGCGTTTTAACACTATACATAAATAGTTAAATGGAGTCCAAATGCAAGTGTGGGACATTACTCTCTAAGACCTCTGCGTCCAGTCTGCAAAATATCCTCTGGAGCAAAATCACACACTTAAAATCTGTTATATATTTCATCAGCACTTAGTTTATTCGCGTTTAACGGCTTCACTATACTTCTGAAAAATTACAGGATTGCCTTTGGGGAACCGATGTCTTCCCGTTTTTTATTGGGATCATTGCACGGTCTCCGCAGCTTTGAATACAACACACTCTAACTCTTTATTTCTCAGCCATTGTAATCGACGGATAAAATTAAAATTTTTTGAACAGGAATAATCACAAAATCACTTTTTAAAAACCTTGGCAAACCTCAGTTTTCAAAATGGAACTCATAAGTTATGAGTCATAACCGACATTCTGTCACTTTTGTCATAATGTGCCCTGTGACGGACAACCCTAGAAGGGGTAAGAGATGGAACTGCAGATTTCTAGAATATTGCCAACCTAAATATTATTATGTTGGCAGTTCCTTTGCACGCGGAAACATAACCGCACTTTTCGCGAAAAATAATTATTGGCGGGAAGGGTGAAGTGACGGATCTATAGTTCCTTAATCTATGGTTAATATTAACCTAGCTACCCCACCTTTTTTTTTTTAAAAACCTAATTTAAAATGAAAAATTCGATTCGAAGACAAGGAGGTACACATTCACGATTATTATTAGTTGTACGCCCTCTACGCCAAAAATCTTTAATTTTCCCTTCAATTAAAATAATAACCTGCCCTAAATTTTTAAATTTTAACCTCATATTTAATCTGGCCACGACGCTATTACAAAAAGGCAAGATAATTTAATTTTTTGTTAAAATAAAGATATTTTTTAGGATTTGCTTAAAAAGGAAAGTAATAATTTTTAAATTACTAAAGATCTGCCGGTCTCCGTAGTGCAGTAGGTAGCGTATCGGTCTGCCGCACGGAAGGTCTCGGGTTCGAATCCGGTGCATGGATATTTTGTGTTTGTCTTTAACTTTGCAAAAATCTTGGCTAAAACTGAGCATTGATCCTATAATGGATGGAAAATACCGGTAGAATAAAAAAAATTACTTAGGATCCCGAATAACAATAAAATAGCAGTATATTTCATATTTTTAGTTTTTATATTTATTTCTGTACTTGAGAACTTTAATATCGTAATCCTGTTTCTTTAGAGGTTAAAATCAAGCGTGGTTCATTTTGTATTACAAATTTGCAGGGGACTTTAGTTACACCTAAGAAACGAAGTAGATGCAGGTCTACATCTTTGTTAAAACATAAAATAATATACCTACGGAACAAAGGCGCTCAAGTCGGCCGAAATGAATCGCAGACTTGTGCGCAGAATTGGTTTTCGCGAGGATTCGCGCAGCAGCGTGTGATCCACTCCGGTCCGCTTTATGCCTCTGTTCCGTAGGTATATTACTCTATGGTTAAATTCATACAGTTCTTATAAGATAATTTAGGTATGTAAGTATTTGGTTTTTAATTACATAATCTAAACTTGTGTAAGTTATTGATTCGCTGAAATCAGAGAGATTAAATTTAAGTCAAGTTAAAAAATTAACTCAATTTGGAGTTTTTCTTAATCTACTCACATTAACCTCGTCACATCACAAAAAAAATTGCATTAAAATTTAACTTTCTATGTGGTTAAAGAAGTGGCAAAAATACTTTAAATATGCTTTTCCTAGGAGCGTTTTTCTCGCACTCATTTCTGTGCGCAAAGTGCCACATTTCCGCACGCCGTGCGTGAAAAAAATTTTTAGCTGTTGTGTCGCACTACCTTAAAACAAAAAAAAACAGCAAAAAAAGACTGAAAAAAATTACATGACACGTCTTGTTTTTAGCCAACAGTTTATCAAAGACACTTTTGCACAATATGTTTTTGATATTGTTTTTTTCTCTGTAAATGAACATTTTCAAAGTTTTATTTTTTTTTGTTTAAAGAAGGATTTTGATTTTTCGTGTCCTTAATCGTTGAAAACTGACGATGACGGAACAAAAATATTGTCAGTTTTTGACGTTTTTCACTTTTAAATGTCGTGTAATTTGCTAGTTCCATTTTAGTTTAACGGTTGCTATGACAATAAAGTATAAACGACGCCAGTCGATACCTCCGTCATGGAGGCCAGACAACACCTTTCGTTTTAGTACCCTTTTATATGTATGCCGCCACCATTTTTGAAACTGTTGACAGTTATTACATTAGTTAATTGTCAATATAGCCGCCACATACGTTCAAAGCTCACTAAAACGCGAGTAGATTGAAGGACTATTAAATATCAGAGGCATCGCGCCAGTTTTTTAAACGAACAGTATTCAAAATGTTTGAAAAGATTCCGGAAGAAGTTCTAATTTCAGCCGATAAAGCGAGCTCGGAGCTTGTACCGCAAAAGTCCAAAGAGAGGTACGAAAAAGAGTTTATTAATTTTGAAAAATTGTGCTCCCGAAAACATGTTCAAAACACACTAAAGGAGGAAGTATTTCCTGCGTATTTTTTGGGGCTGCCCTGCGTATTATCCACACTCTGGTCAAAGTTTTCAATGCAACTCAAGGTAAAATTGCTATAAGATGTTGATATTGACCAATTTAAAAAACTTATTGCTTTCCTAAAAACAAAAAGCGTTGGATCAGTTTCAAAAAAATCTAAAATTTTTGAAAAACACGAAATTAAAAAATATCTGTCTGAAGTGCCAAATAATGTGTACTTAATGATGAGGGTCCCTATAGTTTGTAGAAGAAATACAATAGAGGAAACGTATTTCATATAAATGAACAATGGCGAAATCGTCCTTTGTAGAAATCGAACTTCGGAGAAATTATACATCGCAGAAATCGTAAAACAGAGAAACCGTAAAACGTAGAAATTGGTAAAGCGAAAATCTGTTCTGTGCCTGACAGCTGTTTGTATGTGCCGCTAGAATAAGAAAGGGTGTAGATCAAGTTATTTTTTTTTCTAAACCAACCCGACTTCTCCCAACTTAAACCAACGCAACCCAACCTAGATCAATCCAAAATACTTGAAAAAGCAACCCAGACCAACCCACCACTTCTTGAAATTTAGCATAAAAAAATAAAAAATATATCTTTTCTACGCCCTTTTCATACTCTAAGCTCGCATGCAAACACCTGTCAGGCAGAGAACAGATTTCGCCTTACCAGTTTTTACGTTTTACGGTTTCTCTGTTTTACGATTTTTTTGAATTTCGATGTCTACAAAATACGATTTTGCCAAAGTTTGTTTCTCTAAATAACGATTCCAGCATTTTACTTTTCTTTATTTTATGGGACCCCGATGATGAAAGTAGTTAACCTATTTATCTGTCAATGACATAGCAGAAAGAGAAGACATGCTGGTAATTAGCATTCCAAAAACCAAGACGTATATATCCAGAAAGTTCATTGTTTTGAACGAGCAAACAAATTATCTACATTTTTACCAAAAATATAAGCAAAATTTGAAGATTTTTTTTAAATTATAAAAATGGAAAATGTAGTACTCAATGTGTGGACATTAACAGTATCGGAAAACTGCCATCAAATATTGCCTGGTTCCTTGGTTTAAAAAACACAATACACTGGGCATAGCTTCCGTGGAACATCGGCACAAGTTTGACTAACCTAAAACGTCACGGCGGCTGGAAAAGCAGAACGGTTGCCGAAGGCTACATAGAAGATTCCATCCAAAATAAGAGAGAACTGGCAGGTAAAATTATAAATCCATCCACATCAAAAGAACAAATCCTGCCAGCGGTACGGTAGCGTTCCTAGCGTTTCCAGTCATCAACCCATGCATCAACCAGCCCTTGTTTCAAGCTCTTGAAGTCGAATGTTACCGTGATTAATAATTACCATAAGAATAAATTTTTTTAATCTTGTTAAAGTGTAGTTCTGGCGCGTAGTTCGTGCAAACGACGGTGACGGTGCGTGCGGAAAAGTATAACTTTCCGCACTTATTAGGTAAATAATTATTTCGAAGTGAATATAGGTTCACAACTTTAACTCCTTTATATGCTTAGCTTTTAATTACATAAAAGTAATAATTCAATTTTTTGATTCCATTCACACTGCGATTAAGTCACAAAAAATGGTCTTAAAATCTATACTTTTCGGAGTAGTACCTTTGCTTATATTATATCGTCGGTTTAAATGCAAAAACGACTTAAATTTTAAGAAAGGGCGATTTTAAATTCTATCTAATCTAAAGTGCTCCATTCAATCAGTGGCGTTCCCAGCCATTTGAAAAAAAGGGGGGGGGTTTTCGATACGAAAAAATAAATATTTAGAATAAAAGCCTAGGAAGATATCAATATATGCAAACAAAACTTAGTAACTACAAGCGCCGATTTGGCCTCAAGTAACTCAGATTTTAAGTTGTTTATTTCACACATATTTTATTTTTTTAAAAAATGTTTAAATGCGCTGAAAATTACATTAAAAACGCAATTTATGAGTCAAGTTAAACTAAAATCGTAAATATTAACGGGATCATAGCGCCAAAATTTTTAGGAAAATTGCACTGAAAAATGAATTTTTTTACTTAAAATTAAACTAAAAAAAATACGTTAAAAAGTCTCGTTATTGAACCTTGATTTTATGTCCGAAATGATTTTCTCTAAAACTTGTTTGTAACTAGAAACTCTATAAAACTGTTCTTCACTTCTATATTTCCAATATCGTGGTTTTTGCGGTAAGTACGTCATGCGTTTGTTGTGTCTGTCCCAAAATACTGGGGGGGGGGTTTCTACAATGTCTTTAAGGGAACGTTCTGCAATTTCTAGTTTTTTCTCCCAAGACTTCAGGGTCTACTGTTTTCTGGAGCAAAGGGGGGGACGATGGCCCCCCCGCCCCTCTTTTGGGACCGCCACTGATTTAATTGGTTATTTGTTTTGAGGATTTTAAATTTTGTATGGATAAAATTAGTATAAAATAAGTAAAACTAATATGAAAATTGTATCTGTCCCTATTGTTTGCACGAATAAAATAAAAAACGAAAAAAAGTGACTCAGTCGATTTTGCCTTTAAACTGATGATATAACCCCTAAACATAGGCGCATCCTTATGCCAATCTATACATATAATAAATCTCTAGAAAGACCATTTTTGTACTGTAATTCTTCATGGTATCTTCTAGATGACAAAAATCCAATTTTAAGAATTGTTGTCTGTCTGTCTTTCTTTCCGTCTATCTGTTTGTTTGTTCTAGCATAACGCTTAAACTACTGGACCGATTTGGATGAGACTTTCAGTATCTCATTCCTCGGATTCCTGGGGAGTACATAGGCTTTATTTCATTAAAAGCAAAAAAACGCAGGCAAATCGGGTATACGAGTAGATAGTTTTAAGAAATGGTTTAAGGGGCTGAAGGTTTGAGCGCATGAAAATGGGGTAAGATGGAGTGGGAGGGTGAATCTACAATTTTAAGCACGCGAACGAACTCGCGGGCGACCATGTAGTGTAATATATATTGCTTGCTCTCAGGTTATGGCGATATGAGACCAGCACTGAGGGGCGGAAACGTTGGTGTGGCGTTTAACAAGAGTTACCATCACAGCCTGAGAGCAGCAGTGAGGGCAGGCCTATTTTTTGGCTTATAATTAATTATATAACGTCTTTTCCGTATTGAAAAAATGCGTTTCAACCCCAAGGATTGACTGCGCCGTTGATGCGTTCTGTATATTAGTGGCCAAAATAGAAAGCACTCTTCAAAGCTCAAAGCTTAGCAATCTAAATTTAAATGTGTGGGATAAAGGGCTGATTTGCTCTCGGTCGGGAGCCTATTAGACCTCTAGGCTTTGCCACCAGAAATAAGTTTCCTTGCTGTATATATTTATTACCGTTGGGGTTGGTAAAATTAGGACGAAGAAGGTGACTTTAAATCAAAATCCGCCAAACCGATTTTTATCAAATTTGGCCAAGATATTCTTTGCAGTGGGCAATAAGCTTCCTTGCTGTATATTTACTATCCGTTGGGTTTGATGAAGATAACATTAACTCAAAAGACGCTAAACCGAATTCCAGAAAATTTGGCACCAAAGATTTTTGCACTAGGCGATGAGCTGATTACTTTTGATAGGGTTGGGGGGTTGGAAAGAGGGTTGAAAGAATGGTGCATTCAGGTACACAAGATTTCGATATTTAGATGAATAATTACATTTTCAAAAAAAAACGAGTTATTTTAACGTCTGCCAGATCCGTAGTTTTTGAGATATTCAAGAAAAATAACATATATTATACAAAAATTCTCACAAAGATCATCAATTTTAATAGAATCTTTAATAATTAACGTTAAAGTTCGTCAAGACCTGGATATTCAAAAAAAATATACTTGAAAAGTTTTGCGCCAATATTTATAAGGTATTACGTGCCTAAAAAGAGTATCCTGTCTGTCCAGCCTGGTAGTGAAGGGGCATGTGTAAGTCCGTGGGATTTTGAATGAAGAAGTTTTGTGACTGTAGGATTGATAGCTCTTTAGTCACACAATCAAGTGTTATCGGGTGTTTTGTTGGCATCCGTGTAGTTGAAGTTGAAGTTGAAGTTGATGATGTCATTTTTTCAGATGGCAGACAAAAATCATAAAAAATATAACTTTCGCAACTGGAGCATGGTTATACTCGCATTGCATATAACTTGAGGACAAAGATTCCAAAAAAATTTACTTTCAAGATCATCCAACCTTAAATGACCTTGAAAATAGGAAAAAACAAGATTTTGTCCATTTTCTCTTCAAAAAATCTTAATAATTTGGGGTTTTGTCAGTCCAACTTCAAATCTACCTTAAAGTATTAGGCATGTATGCCAAATTCGATTCTTAGAGTTTGATGCAGTTTGAAGCTTCGTGACCTTGAAAAATACCACAGTAAAATTAACATATTGTAAAAATAACATACTAAAGGGCCCTATTCATCAACTATTAAAGCGAAGAGGGCCAAATTTCGTAAGAAACATAAGAAGGTCAAGTACAACAATATTGTTAAAAAAATTGGTTCAGCTATAACGCGTTTTAATATGGCGGCTGATATATCAAAATGGCGTCCTACAAACACATTTTATTTTTTCCAATTTCATAAAAAAGCAAAAACGACAAAGTGGCTATTAATTCTTATTGACTTATCGCTGCATACTATAAAAAAAAGTTTAGTTGATGCATGACCTTGATTGACCTTGAAAATAACATGTACAAATGAAAAACCAGGTTTTTGTGATGTTTTTCCGCAAAAACTTTAAGTGCCGGAGATAAAATTAACATCTAATTTAAGCCATAAGTCAATACTTCAATTTAAACCTCCCCACCATTTTTTTTTTGATATTGCGTCGCAGATGTTTATGCTATACCCCGGTAAAAATGACCTATAAGCCTGTCGTTTTTTTTTAAGTTTCGGAACTGTGAATTTTATGTTCTAGTCACTTGTCTAGCCAACAAAGTCATTTAAATAACCTATAAGAGAGTTAGCAGAAGTTAGATATGTATTACCATATACTGGACCAGTGGTTTTAGATTTCATTTTCGAAAATGGCGGTCGAAAAAGCATAAAAAATTCTAGTTATGCCAGTAGGGCATGACTACTCTTGTTTATGAACATTCATAATAAACTTCAAGGATGAGGATTTACCAGCTATTTAGTCACACATTCATATGCCACCGCATCCCTGCAGAAGTTCCGGAACTTAATAAAAACATCTGGACGTTATATCAAAAAAACTGATAGGGAGGTTTAAAATTAAGTGTTTGTTTATGACTAAGATGCTAATTTCATCTCCGGTGCTTAAAATTGCGTCGTGGTAAATTGGAAAAAAATGTCACAAAAAGCTGGTGTTTTACTTGTAAATGGTATTTTCAAAGTCAATCAAAGTCATGCATCAACTAAACTTTTTTTCATAGTAAGCGGCGACAATTCGTCAGGAATTGATGCCCAGCTTGTCATTTTTGATTTTTTACGAAATCGAATAAAACAAAATGTGATTGTAGGTCGCCATTTTGATGTATTATCCGCCATGTTGAAACGCGTCATAGCTGAACCAAATTTTTTTAACAATATTGTTGGACTTGTCTTTCTTTTCTGTTTTACCAAATTTGGTCCTCTTCGCTTTAATAGTTGATGAATAGCGCCCTTTATTATATAATTTTTGCAATGGGTAAATTTATTTTCAAGGTCATGAAGCTTCGAACTGGATTAAACTCTAAGGATCGAATTTGGCATATATGCCTAATAGTTTGAGGTACATTTGAACTCGAATTATTAAGAGAAAATGGCAAAAATCTTGTTTTTTGCGATTTTTAAGGTCATTTAAGGTGGGTTACCCTTGAAAGTGAATTTTTTGGAATCCCCGTAGTTATATGGAATCGAGTATAATCATGCCACAACACCTGCGGCCCAATTCTTGAATCACATTTTAGCAAAAAATTTGAAGAAAAAGGGTTAAATTTTCTCTTATCCACTTATTAACGCATATATAACGTTGAAATAAATAAAATTACAATTTTACGTTTGTGATCTGCTTTTTTTCGACGTTCGTATGTCACATTCGCTCGGATTTGCATTGATTGCTCCTATCCACTCGATGTAAATTCGAGCAAAAAGGACATCTAAGCGTCAAAAACCGTTCTATTTTTACAATATTTTATTTAACTTGCATTGTATGTAACTATATGTTTGTTCGGCTGGAATCTTGCAACTTAATTTTGACCAACTTCCCTACACCCAATCGGCTTCAAATTTGGTATGCTTATATAGTTGCGGTTACAATACAAGAATATAGTATGATTGACAGCTCCCTCCAACTCGAAGGGGGTGGAGGGGGTTACAGTTGAAGTACGCCCGATTTCGTTGAAATTTGGTGTGTTGAGGCACTTGGGGATCGAGATAACGAATTTCTAATCAGATTTTAAAAATTCAGTATGGCGGATTTAGGATAGACGATTTTTGGTCATCTTTTGCTGACCAATTTTAACTAACTTATACACATCCGATTGCCTTCAAATTTGGCATGCGTTTATAGTACACAATATGTGTATAATTAGGCACCTCTTCCTCCTACGAGGGGAGTGGAGGGGAGAAAAGACCTAAGTTTTTTTTATTTTAGCTTTATTGTTTATAAAACACGTGGTTTTCTAACAATGAGATTGGCTTGAAATTATCGATATGAAAATGTTTATATACCTAGCTACAAATTAACTAACACTTAAAAAAAGAAAAAACTAATAATAAAAAACACCTAAGTTTGTCCGATTTCAACCAAAATTGATATACGGAAGCTTTTGGGAATAAGGAATACGATTTTTTAATGGACGATTTTCGGTCATGTTTTGCTTACCAGTTTTAACTGACTTATCCTCATCCGATTGTGTTCAAATTTGGTATGCGCCTATAGTTCCGGTGAAAATACAATAATATGGTATTCTCAGATACCCACCTCTCTCTAACAAGGGAAGTGGAGGCGAAAAAGATTTAGTTTGTTCAATCAAAATTGGCATACAGGGGTTTTTTTAAGGAGGGGGATTATGAATTTTTGATCAGATTTGAAAATTTCAATATGGCGGATTCAAAATGGACGATTAAGGTTCCAAATCTAAAAATTAAGGGTGTGTGTTCAAATTTGTTATGTGTTTATAGTACCGGCGACAATACAATAATATGGTATTATTAGGTGCACACTTTCCTCTAACGAGGGAAGTGGAGAGGGGAAAAGATTTAGTTTGTTCGATTTAAATAAAAATTGGCATACAGGGGTTTTTCTTGAAGAGGATATGAATTTTTGATCAGATTTGAAAATTTCGATTTGTCGGATTCAAAATGGACGATTAAGGTTCCAAATCTAAAAATTAAGGGTGTGTGTTCAAATTTGTTATGTGTTTATAGTACCGGCGACAATACAATAATATGGTATTATTAGGTGCACACTTTCCTCTAACGAGGGAAGTGGAGAGGGGAAAAGATTTAGTTTGTTCGATTTAAATAAAAATTGGCACACAGGGGTTTTTCTTGAAGAGGATATGAATTTTTGATCAGATTTGAAAATTTCGATTTGTCGGATTCTAAATCGTGTCCAAATCTAAAAATTAAAAAATTAATTATTAAAAAAAACTTTTAAAGAACAAGCTTTTATCAAATGCGCTTAAAAGTAGAAAATAATTTTTTATCTTTGTTATACCATAATAAAAGCGATAAACGCAAATTAAAAATTTTAAGTTTACGGTGACAAAGAGAGAACTACAAAAGAAGAACTAATTTTTTCTTCTATTCGAATAATAACCATAATGCTTTCATAAAGAAGCTGAGAACGGGTGCTATTACCGTGCTTGCCAAGCCTTTGAAAATGTCCTTAGGTTATAGAGTAATACAACTGTTTCTTAGGTAATCGTCGATGTGACCGATATACGATATTAAAATTTTTAATTTACGCCCATCCTTTTTATTATGGTATAAGAAAGATAAAAAATTATTTTCTACTTTTAAGTGCATTTAAAAACTTTTTTTAAATAAAAATTTATTCTCGCCAAAACTTAATCAAAGCGTTTCTGCGAACAAGTCTGCGATCCATTTTGGCCGGCTTTGCGCCTCTTTTCCGTAGCTATGTTACTTTATGATATTATGCACCCTTTCTCTTTATATTTGGGTAAAACTTAGATGGGAAAGGAAAGTTTTTCTCCTGTCAACTGTCACCGAGAATTTTCGATCTGACCTTTTGTAATTTTGTTTCTCCCTAAAAAGACAGTTGGTCAGTGTTGGGCCATAGTTTTCTTTAATTTTACTTTTATCATGTGTGCTGATAATATTGTTATTAAAATGTCACAAAACTTTTTCTGGCACACTTTTTATCTATAATTTTAGGGATAAATAAATAATTCAAAATGTTTCTTTACATTTCCAGCCTTGTCTAGCCAAAAATAACGATAAATTTTGTTGCCAGTGTCAAAAAGTGAAAACAATGAAAAATAAAATGAACTAGTAGATAGAGAGGTGGTGGCAATTGAGGTGTACGATTTCATCCATATAACTAGTATAAAACTCTAGTTTAGATCCATACGAATTAAGGTCGTAGTTACAATCTGGGGAATTGTTTTTAGCAACACACTTACTTCATTGAATTTGTTTTCCATGGCAACGCGGAGACTTTATTTATGTTTATCCACAGTAGGACACCAGAGATTTTTTAGCACCGGGTCAAAAATTTGGGCTAGGTTACTGTTGGTTGTTTTGACTTTTCGCGTTCTGCGCCGCTAAAAAATCAAGTAAAATAGTAAAATAAAAGAAAACCATTTACTGCAGAATTACCTGCTAAAAAAACGCAACCCATCTACGTATTAAAGTAATTGGGTGTATTTATAATTGAATTGGAAACACTCCCGCTAGCTGATATCGACAACAGGTTAACTTAAAAGCATGCAGATTTAAAAATCGGCTACTGGCGCTAGACGAAATAATCGTATTCTATTTTAAACAGGAGCGTCAACGACTAGTAAGTTTTTCCTACCTCTAAATGGAGCTTTACTGACCTGTTTTGTTAGTATTCAAGTATCCGTGTGTTTTTGAAACTGAGGTTCTAAAATCTATCCTTTGCACTCCGAGATTTCACTAATACACTTGCATATAACTATGCCGCAATAATTAAATTTAAAAAATGGTTGAATCAAAATAAAAACAAAATTATGTGGGGTTATGGGCGCCGAATGTTTCCATGCGAATTCCTAGTAATCCCAGCAAGCCAATAAAGTTCTGTTGGTTCTTTGATAGACTCGGGGTAATGCCCTCGCAGCGCTAGGCCGTTTTCGTGGGTTCATATTTTAGAACAATGTTGTTGAAAACACATTTTTGAAAGATAAACATAACCTCGAATGGTTTTCTGTCAGAAAAAAAAAATACTCTTCTGTCCCACTGCCCCGATTCAAAGTTTCTTGACAAAACACCTGCAGTTACAATGGAATCGTATAAATTCTGCGGTCAACACTTGAACTGTGTGTGTCTCCCAAATTTAATGAAGTGTGATTGATTGATCGGTTTTCTTTTCCGGAGTGCAAAGGCTTTTAGAAAAAAGGAAACTTAGTTTTTATTTTCGCTAAAGCAAGGAAATATAAAAAGGAAAAATGTAATCCCGGGGAAATTGTTTTGTAAATCGGGTTTGTTCTAAACAGAATTTATTTTGAGGCTTTTGGGATAGATGACAGCACCAGAGCTTTTATTTTGAAGAAAAAATAATTGAGAATTTTGAAAAATCCTCCAGATATTTTTGTTAAGCATTTAAAAATGATCAACCCTGCAAAATTTCAGCTAATTCTGATGTTTAGTTTTCCCTGTGCACTCCGGCAAAAGATTAAAAAATTAAAGAACAAGGCGTTGCCAGTTGTACTTTTTTTGCTTAAAATCTGCGGAGAAACTATAGCCTTAAATATTACGATGCTCAGGTGGTGGGACTTTTTTTGCAGGGAGGTCCTAAAACTTTAAAAAAATAATAGCTCTATGAAGTCATTTCATCTCTTTTCTGATTAGTGCCCCTAGGTGGGGGCTTTTCTTACAGAGAGGCCTCAATACTTGTAAACAATAATAGCTATATATAGTAATCTATTCTCTCTTCTGATTAGGGCTACATCAAGATAAAAAAAAATTATTGCTTCTCTCTAGGTGGGGGCTTTTTTTTTTACAGGGAGCATATAGCAATTATTTTTTGCAACTTTTGGGGCCTTCGTATAAAAAAGCCCCCACCCAAAGATGTGTAATAATTTTTTTTTTCTTGGTGTGGGCATTAACATAATAGAACTAATCAGAAAAGAGATAAAATGAGTTGATATAGCTATTATGTTTTGCAAGTTTGGGGCCTCCCTTTAAAAAAAGGCTCCACCTAGACGCCTCAATTTTTTTTTGTTATCTTTGGTGTGTCTTTATCACAACTGTATAAACCTCCAATGGGATGGAAAAAATTTCTGTCAGAAAAAAGCTAACCTAAAAACTACAAATATAACGACAAGAATCTTTTTTTTTTAATACTGGTACTTTCCATCCATTACAGGATCAATGCCCAGTGTTAGCGAAGTTTTTGCTAAGTTAAAGACAAACACAAAATAACCATTGACCTAGCCGAGATTCGAACCCGGGACCTTCCGTGCAGCACGCATTTATGCTGCTCACTGCGCTAGGGCGTTTCGATTTCTGCCAACTTTCAAACCTGTTTTTTTTTTCAGTAGGTCATTGAGGTATGGTTTTGTCTAAATAAAAATGGAACGAATTCTATGTTATATACTTAGTGGTAGGGAAGAGTGGGAGAATATCGCCACTAAAGGAATTCAGTAAAATTATACCACTTCTGAACGAAATTAGTAACAAAATCTTTTCAGTTATTTAGCTCATTAACTTAACTAAAACTTTTAATCAAAATAATATACGTTTTGTTACATAATCATAAATAAACATATATTTAAAAAAAGTTGCAGTCAGTGGTATTTCCTCATTACATATAAAAAGAGTGCTTATTCCTTGTCGTATCTCAGTGAGCATGCTCAAAACTCAATAGGGCGTTATGTCTCACCCATAAACATGTTGCACATAAAAAGGGTGCTTAGTCTGCTGCGAATACTGCAAGGAGGGTCGTAGGGATAGGTGAGACGTAGTCGCTATTGTACGGTGTATTCGTTAACTCTGATTTGAACAAACTGTGCGAGATTTCGACGAAACATCAGCCTTCGATCAATCCAGCCAAGTCAAGTATTATGGTATTTGGCAGGAATAAAAATATTGTTGAAATAAAAAATCAAATGATGCTTTGTAATTGGTTCGGTTCTAAACATGGGTCTTAGATTCTCTGATCATGTGTCAAAATGACTTAAAAGTGCTTACATGAACCTAAAACTACCGTAGTCACATCGTCACATATTAAATGAAAAACTTAAAATTCAACTTTACGATATATTTGTCCTATCTCACTTTTATGATCTAAGTGGAAGATAAACAAAGAATTCAGAAGGTTCAAAAGAGTTGTCTTTGTATTGTGTTTGGAGTCAGAAGATCAAATAGAATCTTACATAAACTAAAAACAGCAAATTGGCTGGACATAGCCAGTAGGCAAATACTTCAGAGTTCATGTTTGTTTCACAAAATTATTTTTTGCAAAACTCCACCATACTTAAATGAAAAAGTCACACACAGAATAGATTTATACAATCTTGGCTTGAAACTTAAGAGTAGATTGACTATACCTCTTCATCGAAGAATTATTTATAATCGGTCCTTTTCTTACAACGTCTCACTGAAAAAAAGGATATCTTGGCTGAAGAGAAATTCTCTTGAATAGGAACCCCCCTGTATAGAAGATAGATTTTTCTCTTGGATCAAGAAAAATTCTCTTGTTGCAAGTAATTTTCTTTTCATTCAAAATAATTATGATCTTCATTCAAGGACACATGGGGGTTGGACCTACTCAAGAGAATTTCTCTTGAAACAAGTAATCCTTTTTTCAGTACGGCAAGATATATAATGATTTTCCAAATGCCTCGAAAAATCTTTCTCCAAAAAAATTCAGATTTGCCTATCGTTGTCCCCTCTTCCATACCTTATAATAAAATTGATTGTTTAATGTACATTTAATAATTTTCGAAGAACCTTCATGAACCTAAAGTTTAAGACAAATTTAGGGCCAAAATTCAATATCAGTCATGTTAAAAAAAGTATTGCTCTTGATTTTATTAGTAAGTTAAATTAAACCTGTTTTTTTAGTTCTTTTGTGGTTATGTAATCTAAAAAAACCTTGTTTTTGAATGTATAATATTTTAGTTTTAATTTTTCCACAATAAAATTATCTTTATCTTTATCTGTTAAGTGTTACTTCCAGTTTTCTGGCATGGCTGGTTGTCTGGATACCTGGGTTGGCGGTATAACCTTGCATGGCGATATTCCCCATTCTCCTCTACTTTTTATCCTGAGGTGAAAAGGTTATATCCCGACCTGACGATGGGTTACAATTTGTCGAGGGAAAAAAGACACTTTTGTCACGTGGATTATAAACTTTTTTTTGGACTTTTGGGATTTGTTTCACTTTTTCTTAAAAAAATTGTGAAATGGCACTCACGTAAAACAAGATGTAATATTTAAGAACTAAAAGTGCGATTTTACTCCCTAGGGTCTAAAAGTGCTATTTTAGTCCTTATGTACGAAAAAAACACAGTTTAGACCCTTATTTGATGCATTTTAGTCCATCAATTGAAGGGACGAAAATCCGTTTTTAGTCCCTAAAATAAAAAAACGTGTTTTTGCTGAAGGTTAAACATTTTTTGAGAGGTTGACCTACTCTAGGTTCTGCTAGACATTGTCTTATAACTCTGGGGAAATCGCAAGCTTTTACCAGCACTATTTGTACCACAATTTTAGCTTTAATTTAAAGATTGTGGAGAATATTTTCCATTATAACATCAGATCTCAATTATTTCCAAGTAAAAATATTTCATTAAGATATGAATTACAAACGGATAAGTTTAATATTATTCAAAATTTTGGTCCATCGTATATAATATAGGCTGTATAAACCCTAACTTTTAGAAGACGGTTTATCGCGTCCCGCTTTTTAGAAGTGGAGTGAGAAAAATCTTGAGATGTGAAAGCACTGCGGATTTAGAAGATCCCAGCTTTGGGGATTTATAAGAAAATATTTATGCATACTCTAAGAAAACGACGAATTTGTTAATTCAGGGACCCTTTTGTGGAAAACGCTATGCCGGCAAACAAAGAATAATTTTACAATCAAATCTATAAATAAATTTCTTGCAATTCTGTGATAGGGGATCTTTTGTGGCTTACTTTTGAGATTGTGTGTTGTCAATATTATTGTCAATATTTTATATTGACATTATATTGTCAATATTTTATATTGACAATATATTGTCAATATCTAAATAAAGTCCTCACACGATCAATATTTGTATCAATACTTAGTTTCTGACTAAATTTTCGAGAGAGAACATCAGGTATGAATGCAGTAAAAAAGAGTGTATTGCTATTATTTTGGCGCACATTGCGAAAAAAATTAAAAAAAGACGTTGGGTAATAGATTGGATTTTACAAAGGAAAAAAAACTCAAAAAAAATAAGGCTGGCCTTATGTCTAAGATTCTTGGCAACGGGAAGATCTTTTGAAGATCTGAAATTTTGGACATTGATTTCGCGTGTTTTAATCATTAATCGACTGCGGCTCTACCGGTGAAACCGGAGACGGCGCGCGGCGGCGGTGACCTTTCTTCGCTCATGACCAGAGAGCTACTAAAGCGGCCCTCACACGATCAATATTATTGCCAATATTTGCGATATTGAAGAAGATATTGACAATGTGTGGAAGCGGGATTTTAATATTGACCATATATTGATGGATTTTCAAGCTCCTGAAAATATTTTGGGCGGAGCCAAATATATTGATAATAGTTCGATCGTTCGAGGGCTATATTCACAATATTTGTTTTAGTCGCTCTCTGGTCATGAGTGAAGAAAGGTCACCGCCGCCGTCTCCACCGGCAGAGTCGCAGTCGATTAATGATACGAAAACACGCAAAATCAATGTCGATAATTTCAGATCTTTAAAAGACCTCCCGTTGCCAAAAATCTTAGACATTTTTTTTTCAACATATGGAGTGACCAAATCCAGCAGTTCTTGAAATGATTCGGAATCCATTCTGTAGTAGTTTTTATTATCATTGGGTTCTACTTCCTTAATGTATTTTATGTATAAATTTTTGCCTCTGTAAAATCCAATCTTTTACCCAACGTCTTTTTTTTTTTAATTTTTTTCTCTTAATTTTTTCGCAATGTGCGACAAAATAATATCAACACACGCTTTTCTACTGCTTTCATATCTGATGTTTTCTCTCGAAAATTTAGTGAGAAACTAAGTATTGTCTGTATATGCATAAATAAATTTTGATTAAAAAAAGCTTTTAAAGAACAAGCTTTTATTAAATGCACTCAAAAGTAGAAAATAATATTTTATCTTTTTTATCTTTCTTATACCATAATAAAAGGGATGGGAGCAAATTAAAAATTTTAACTTTAGGTATCGTATATCGGTCTCACATCAACGATTCACCTAAGAAACAGTTGTAAGGCTTGGCAAGCACGGCAATCTCACCCGTTCTCAGCTTCTTTAGATGAAAACATTATGTTTATCATTCGAATAGAAGAAGAATTTAGCTCTTATTTTGAAGTTTTCTCTTTGTCACGGTAAAGTTAAAATTTTTAATTTGCGCCCATCCCCTTCCCGAAAAACCCCCGTATACCAATTTTGATTTAAATCGAACAAACTAAATCTTTTTCCCCTCCACTTCCCTCGTTAACGGGAATTGTGTACCTAATAATACCATATTATTTTTGAAACAAAATAAATTTGAACACACATCCTTAATTTTTAGATTTGTGCCCTTACTCGTCCATTTTGAATCTGCCATATTGAAATTTTCAAATCTGATCAAAAATTCATAATCCCCCTCTTTAAAAACCCCTGAATGCCAATTTTGATTGAAATCGAACAAACTAAATACTTTTCCCCCCTCTACTTCCCTCGTTAGGTGGCGGTGGTAGAATAACATATTATATAAACGCATATCAAATTTGAACATAATGGGATGTGAATAATTCAGTTAAAGTTGGTTAGCAAAACATGACCGAAAATCGTCCATCTTAAACCCGCCATATTGCATTTTCAAAATTTGTGTTTTCCTCCCTCAGATCCCCTCAAATTTGAATGCAATCGGATGTGTATAAGTTAGTTAAAATTGGTTAGCAAAAGATGAACAAAAATCGTTCACATTGAATCTGCCATATTAAATTTTCCAAATCTGATTAGAAATTTGTTATCTCCATCCCCAAGTGCCCCAACTTACCAAATTTCAATGAAATCGGTCGTACTTCAACTGTGCCCTCCTCCACCTCCTTCGAGTAGGGGGGAGCTGTCAATTTTATCACACTATATTCTTGTGTTGTCACCGCAACTATATAAGCATATCAAATTTCAAGGCTCAGTTAAGTTTGCCCCCCCCAGATCGATTTTCTCAAAAATTTTTATGCCAAAATTTTGCACACATTTTGCACAATTTTGCACACCACAAATCAAATTTTGCACACCTTCCTACGAGAAACTACAGCCCATTTTCTGTGGGGGGGGGGCAAACTTTACGTTGCCCCCCCCAGTCAATATTTTTCAAAAATTATGATGTCATTTGAAAGGTCTTATTTTGCACAATTTTGCACACCCATTTTAAAATTTTGCACACCTCCCTGTAACCCACACGAGAGTTCTGAAAATATCAAGTTTGCCCCCCCCAGTCAATATTTTTCAAAAAGTTTGGTGCCGTTAGAAAGGTCTTATTTTGCACAATTTTGCACACCCATTTTAAAATTTTGCACACCTCCCTGTAACCCACAAGAGGGTTCTGAAAATATCAAGTTTGACACCCCCAGTCAACATTTTTAAAAAAATTTGGTGGCGTTAGAAAGGTCTTATTTTGCACAATTTTGCACACCCATTTTAAAATTTTGCACACCTCCCTGTAACCCACACGAGGGTTCTGAAAATATCAAGTTTGCCCCCCCCAGTCAATATTTTTCAAAAAGTTTGGTGTCGTTAGAAAGGTCTTATTTTGCACAATTTTGCACACCCATTTTAAAATTTTGCACACCTCCCTGTAACCCACACGAGAGTTCTGAAAATATCAAGTTTGCCCCCCCCCAGTCAATATTTTTCAAAAAGTTTGGTGCCGTTAGAAAGGTCTTATTTTGCACAATTTTGCACACCCATTTTAAAATTTTGCACACCTCCCTGTAACCCACAAGAGGGTTCTGAAAATATCAAGTTTGACACCCCCAGTCAACATTTTTAAAAAAATTTGGTGGCGTTAGAAAGGTCTTATTTTGCACAATTTTGCACACCCATTTTAAAATTTTGCACACCTCCCTGTAACCCACACGAGGGTTCTGAAAATATCAAGTTTGCCCCCCCCAGTCAATATTTTTCAAAAAGTTTGGTGTCGTTAGAAAGGTCTTATTTTGCACAATTTTGCACACCCATTTTAAAATTTTGCACACCTCCCTGTAACCCACACGAGGGTTCTGAAAATATCAAGTTTGCCCCCCCCAGTCAATATTTTTC
Organism: Oxystoma pomonae; assembly: GCA_963921995.1. Taxonomy (NCBI): domain Eukaryota; kingdom Metazoa; phylum Arthropoda; class Insecta; order Coleoptera; family Brentidae; genus Oxystoma; species Oxystoma pomonae. The sequence continues at coordinate 37,719,702 of OY998172.1, forward strand.
AAAAAGTTTGGTGCCGTTAGAAAGGTCTTATTTTGCACAATTTTGCACACCCATTTTAAAATTTTGCACACCTCCCTGTAACCCACAAGAAAGTTCTGAAAATATCAAGTTTGACACCCCCAGTCAACATTTTAAAAAAAATTTGGTGGCGTTAGAAAGGTCTTATTTTGCACCATTTTGCACACCCATTTTAAAATTTTGCACACCTCCCTGTAACCCACACGAGGGTTCTGAAAATATCAAGTTTGCCCCCCCCCAGTCAATATTTTTCAAGAAGTTTGGTGTCGTTAGAAAGGTCTTATTTTGCACAATTTTGCACACCCATTTTAAAATTTTGCACACCTCCCTGTAACCCACACGAGGGTTCTGAAAATATCAAGTTTGCCCCCCCCCCAGTCAATATTTTTCAAAAAGTTTGGTGTCGTTAGAAAGGTCTTATTTTGCACAATTTTGCACACCCATTTTAAAATTTTGCACACCTCCCTGTAACCCACACGAGAGTTCTGAAAATATCAAGTTTGCCCCCCCCCAGTCAATATTTTTCAAAAAGTTTGGTGCCGTTAGAAAGGTCTTATTTTGCATAATTTTGCACACCCATTTTAAAATTTTGCACACCTCCCTGTAACCCACAAGAGGGTTCTGAAAATATCAAGTTTGACACCCCCAGTCAACATTTTTAAAAAAAATTTGGTGGCGTTAGAAAAGTCTTATTTTGCACAATTTTGCACACTTATTATAAAATTTTGCACACCTCCCTGTAACCCACACGAGGGTTCTGAAAATATCAAGTTTGCCCCCCCCCCAGTCAATATTTTTCAAAAAGTTTGGTGTCGTTAGAAAGGTCTTGTTTTGCACAATTTTGCACACCCATTTTAAAATTTTGCACACCTCCCTGTAACCCACACAAGGCTTCTGAAAATATCAAGTTTGCCCCCCCCCCAGTCAATATTTTTCAAAAAGTTTGGTGCCGTTAGAAAGGTCTTATTTTGCACAATTTTGCACACCCATTTTAAAATTTTGCACACCTCCCTGTAACCCACAAGAGGGTTCTGAAAATATCAAGTTTGCCACCCCCAGTCAACATTTTTAAAAAAATTTGGTGGCGTTAGAAAGGTCTTATTTTGCACAATTTTGCACACACATTTTAAAATTTTGCACACCTCCATGTAACCCACACGAGGGTTCTGAAAATATCAAGTTTGCCCCCCCCCCCCAGTCAATATTTTTCAAAAAGTTTGGTGTCGTTAGAAAGGTCTTGTTATGCACAATTTTGCACACCCATTTTAAAATTTTGCACATCTCCCTGTAACCCACAAGAGGGTTCTGAAAATATCAAGTTTGACACCCCCAGTCAACATTTTTAAAAAAATTTGGTGGCGTTAGAAAGGTCTTATTTTGCACAATTTTGCACACTTATTATAAAATTTTGCACACCTCCCTGTAACTCACACGAGGGTTCTGAAAATATCAAGTTTGCCCCCCCCCCCAGTCAATATTTTTCAAAAAGTTTGGTGTCGTTAGAAAGGTCTTGTTTTGCACAATTTTGCACACCCATTTTAAAATTTTGCACACCTCCCTGTAACCCACACGAGGGTTCTGAAAATATCAAGTTTGCCCCCCCCCCCAGTCAATATTTTTCAAAAAGTTTGGTGCCGTTAGAAAGGTCTTATTTTGCACAATTTTGCACACCCATTTTAAAATTTTGCACACCTCCCTGTAACCCACAAGAGGGTTCTGAAAATATCAAGTTTGCCACCCCCAGTCAACATTTTTAAAAAAATTTGGTGGCGTTAGAAAGGTCTTATTTTGCACAATTTTGAACACACATTTTAAAATTTTGCACACCTCCATGTAACCCACACGAGGGTTCTGAAAATATCAAGTTTGCCCCCCCCCCAGTCAATATTTTTCAAAAAGTTTGGTGTCGTTAGAAAGGTCTTGTTTTGCACAATTTTGCACACCCATTTTAAAATTTTGCACACCTCCCTGTAACCCACAAGAGGGTTCTGAAAATATCAAGTTTGACACCCCCAGTCAACATTTTTAAAAAAATTTGGTGGCGTTAGAAAGGTCTTATTTTGCACAATTTTGCACACTTATTATAAAATTTTGCACACCTCCCTGTAACCCACACGAGGGTTCTGAAAATATCAAGTTTGCCCCCCCCCCAGTCAATATTTTTCAAAAAGTTTGGTGTCGTTAGAAAGGTCTTGTTTTGCACAATTTTGCACACCCATTTTAAAATTTTGCACACCTCCCTGTAACCCACACGAGGGTTCTGAAAATATCAAGTTTGCCCCCCCCCAGTCAATATTTTTCAAAAAGTTTGGTGTCGTTAGAAAGGTCTTATTTTGCACAATTTTGCACACCCATTTTAAAATTTTGCACACCTCCCTGAAACCTACACGAAGGTTCTGAAAATATCAAGTTTGCCCCCCAGTCAATATTTTTTAAAAATTTTGGAGTCATTATAAAGGTCTAATTTGGCATCATTTTGTACACCCATTTTAAAATTTTGCACACCTCCCTCTATCCCACACGAAGATTCTGAAAATATCAAGTTTGCCCCCCCCCCACCGTCGATATTTTCCAAAAAATTTTGTGTCATTCGAAAAGTCTATTTTGCGCAATTTTGCACACCCTTCAGTACCCCACAAGAGCGTTCTCAAAAAAGTTTGCCCCCCCCCCCAGTTAATATTTTTCAAAAAATTTATGTCATTCGAGAAGCCTAATTTTGCACAACTATTTTTAAATTTTGCACACTTTCCATGCCGTTTTCTTTTTGTGGCGTTTACGGTTAAACTTGGTCCTAAAATTTCCCAGAAGTATAAGCAAACGAAGGAGACCTCGATTATGTAATATCTTTGAATATTGTTTAAATTTACAGATAATTGTTTATGTTTACATTTTTCTAGAATCAAAATTTTTTAATTTTTATGAATTTCCGGATTATACTTAAATTTTCATATCAAAAATGAACAGAAAAAATAGATGTAGACAGCGCATCCTGTCATGTTCGCTGCCTTGAGAATCGGAACCAGCCTATTTTGCCGGTTGAGAATGGTTGCGGTTCTCAAGGTATGGATTTTCACAGGATGAAACCCAATTCTTTACTGATTTGTTGTCTGTCTGTCTGTCCGTCGCCTCGATATGCGCCACTGTAACTCAAAAACTCCTGCACCGATCATAACGAAATTTTACACAACGATTACGTGTATTGACGCGCGGAGCCCTATTGTTTTTGAACTTTCCTCCATTTCTCCCTTCGGAACTACCCCCAAAATACCTCATCCCTAAAAAAATCTTAAGACGTATCTCTATCTTGTCGGCCAATTAACCAAGTACACTTTTAAATTTATGGCGAATGCATGACATCTCCAGCTGATCGAAATGACACGTTTTTGTTGATAGAGCAACGTCTTGGGTGAAAAATACGTAACGTCACGTCTTCTTACGTGTTATCCTGACACGTATTGCAGGACAGGGTACCTATTCTTTAGTTTCGAGAGAACACTCCTATAGGAACGATCACATCAGTGATTTGGACCAATGGGATAGTTTGACTGCTTACACTAGCCATCCGATATCAGTCGAGCACCGCCGGACATTACCGGGCTACCGCATATCAAGAGAACTCTCCTACAACTTACATCTGCTGGTTATGAGGAAGAGAGCGGGTTCTCCTGTGCGGGCGCCGTGGAGCTTTTCAGCTTATCGAACGTTTCGTAACCGCATTGGGGCTTGCCTAATGGTTGAAATAAAGGATGTGATCGTTCCTACACGAAAGTTTGTCTAGAAACTGAAGAATGGATATCCAGGGGTACTTTGATCAGCTGGAGCTGTCTCGCATTCCCCATATATTTAAAACTGTACATGGTTGATTGGTCCACTCGACAGAGATACGTCTTAGGATAGTGTTAACTTTGATAATTGGCTTTATGTGTCTAATAAAATAAAAACGTTAATTTTAAGTTCCATAAAAGTCTTGTCACGCAAGTTAGTCGAAAGTAAGTAAATCGTATTTGCGTGTTGTTGCACTTCTAATAGTAAACTTCGTTGATAGATAAAATAAACACTTTCTTTAAAAAAAACGACGCTTTGTTTTCTTTCAGATCTTTCTACTTTCCCGCACGCATATTTTACTTCAATAATAAACCAAAATAAAAGTTATATATTATATATATATATATTATACTTACGGGACCGTGGAGTTAATAGGAGTACGCCCTAATTCACTCCACGGTTCCGTAAGCTTGTTTTTATACAACCTACACTTTTCTAACCTGTATAGTTAACTTATAAAAAAAAAACAGAATTTTTTTCACGCCCAGACGTTTACGTGCTTCTCGTCCATTAAATTCATTTCTTCCACAAATACACACTGCAAAGTGTAAAGACAAGATGACCAAGGTCCAAGAAACGTCAAAATTTCATGCAGAACACCCAAAAATTTAGGTAGGTCCATTTGGGGAGTGAAGGACGAGGAAACTGTCACTTTCTATGAAGCTCTTACCGAAAATGACTAAGAACGCCTATAACGCCGCATTTCTATCTTTCTCTTAAAAAATTATTATTCCTTTTATAGATCGAAAAAAAATTTTTTTGAAAAATATCGACGGTGGGGGGGGGCAAACTTCATATTTTCAGAATCTTCGTGTGGGTTAGAGGGAGGTGTGCAAAATTTTAAAATGTGTGTGCAAAATGATGCAAAATTAGACCTTTCTAATGACTCCAAAATTTTTAAAAAATATTGGCTGGGGGGCAAACTTGATATTTTCAGAACCCTCGTGTGGGTTACGGGGAAGTGTGCAAAATTTTAAAATGGGTGTGCAAAATTGTGCAAAATAAGACCTTTCTAACGACACCAAAATTTTTTTAAAATGTTGACTGGGGGGGGGGCAAACTTGATATTTTCTGAACCCTCGTGTGGGTTACAGGGGGGTGTGCAAAATTTTAAAATGGGTGTGCAAAATTGTGCAAAATAAGACCTTTCAAATGACATCATAATTTTTGAAAAATATTGACTGGGGGGGGCAACGTCAAGTTTGCCCCCCCCACAGAAAATGGGCTGTATTTTCTCATAGGAAGGTGTGCAAAATTTGATTTGTGGTGTGCAAAATTGTGCAAAATGTGTGCAAAATTTTGTCATAAAATTTTTTGAGAAAATCGATCTGGGGGGGGGCAAACTTAACTGAGCCAAATTTCAAGCCGATCGGATGTCGGAAAGTTGATCAAAATTAAGTTGCACCCGAACAAACATATCTCGTTTCATAGATAGTTACATACATTGCAAGTTGAGTAAAAGCTTGTAAAAACAAAGACTTCCACTCGAATATGGATATCAGAATCTCTGCGTTCTTGTGTAAGTTTTTTTTATCGTTTTACGCCGTGTATTACGTTTAGACCAGTCGTTATCTAACGTAGTTTAACGTCTGCCCCATTAGGTACCCTAGGATATTAGGTGTCCTTATAAAGGATTTTTTTTTGGGATAATTCAGAAATGGTAGCCTTTGGGGATTTAGGTATCTAATTTATCCATTTTTGGTCATTTTGACGACATTTACTAAAAAGTTAATATGTTACTATTTGTTCATTCTCTCAAAAGATAAATAATACCCAGCATCATAGGGTATCTTATTTAGTTTGTGAGATAATCGCTTTCAAACACTGAAATTTTAAGACTTTGCTTGAGGGATTTAGAGCTCTCATAATGTACGGCTCCTAACTTTGGTATCACAACTTAAGTATTTGGGGGTGACGGTGGACAAGGGACTATCTCAAAAATATGTAGTTCAAAGTTTATATTTTTTTTTCTTGAATATGTACTTTAGGCTAACTGAATGTAAAAGACAGAAAAGTGTGTTTTTTTGAAACCAGCGATTACTTGAACCGATTAAGTTTTCTGTTGATTTTATTTAAATAAACACTCATAATTTTCCCGGTTTTTCGTCATAACTTTGGTTTTCGTCAGCAATCCAAGTGTGAAACTTAAATCGGTCTTTTAGTTTTTGCGTGATGCTGAAAGGAAGGAGGAATCCTAAAAATTAAATTTTTGTCATATGATTTGTTTAACAGCGAACTTCCTCTATCTAGAAATTCGTTATACGTAGAGTTTGCGAATATTGAGGGAGTATAATAAAATTTACAAATTATTTTATGTTTGACAGTTAAATTTTAACGAACAGCTCTAAAACTTTATTAATCGTACTTAATTTTCAAAATTTAGTACGTAGCATTTCAAGTTATATTGTAATAATTGTTTCAATTTCGTTTTTGTTTTTAATTTTGTTTTGGTTTTTATTAAATTTGTAGCCTTTAGGTGCCCTATCTGCAGTTAATTTTTTTTGCATTTTGATAAGAATTTAAATTTAAAATTTAAATGATCCGTAAAATTATATAAAATATTTTTACACTAAAAAGGGACAGGGTTTCGAACCAGAGACTTTCTGTGCGGTAGGTAGATACGCTACCCACCACGATACGGATGTCGCCGGAGATTACATTTTTATCTGATTTTCGAACTTCCATTGTCCGTATTTTTTATTACAAGTTTTTATTTAACTTGCAATGTATGTATGTCTGTATATAATTATGTAACAAATATGTTTGTTCGGGTGGAATCTTGCAACTTCATTTTGACCAACTTCCCGAAATCCGATCGCCTTCAAATTTGGCATGCTTATATAGTTGCGGTGACAATATAAGAGTATCGTGTGATGAAATTGACAGATCCCCCCTACTCGAAGGAGGTGGAGGGGGGTAAAGTTGAAGTACGACCGATTTCGTTGAAATTTGGTGCGTTGGGGCACTTGGGAATGGAGATATCGAACTTCTAATCAGATTTTAAAAATTCAATATGGCGGATTCAAGATGGACGATTTTTGGTCATCTTTTGCTAACCAATTTTAACTAACTTATGCACATCCGATTGCCTTCAAATTTGGTATGCATTTATAGTTCCAGTGACAATACAATAATATGTCATTAATACGCCTCCTTTCCCCTACGAGGAGAGTGGAGGGGGGAAAATACCTAAGTTTGTCCGATTTTAACCAAAATTAGTATACGGGGGCTGTTGGGGATAAGGAATACGAATTTCTGATCAGATTTTGAAAACTAAATATGGCGGATTCAAGATGGACGATCATGTTTTGCTAACTAATTTTAACTGACTTATTCACATCCGATTGTGTTTAAATTTGGTATGCGTTTATAGTTCCGGTGAAAATACAATAATATGGTATTCTCAGGGACCCACTTAGACGGGGGAAAAGATTTGGTTTGTTCGATTTCAACTAAAATTGGCATAATGGGTTTTAAGGAGGGGGATTATGAATTTTTGATCAGATTTGAAAATTTCAATATGGCGGATTCAAAATGGACGATTAAGGTTAAAAATCTAAAAATTCAGGTTGTGTGTTTAAATTTGGTATGCGTTTATAGATATTTGGAACAACACTTAAACGCAGATATGAATTCAACCAAATTTTTACACAGTCGTTTGTGAACTTTTCTTGATTTTTAGATATAATATCATAGAAAAGTTGTATTTTTGGTAAATCAAATGACTTATCCATTACACAAAATTGGGTTTTGTACCCTTAAATACTCTGAGTCTAGCCGACATGAAAAGATCTAATATTAAATATACATAAAAGATGGTCATTTGCCGAAAAAGCGCTACCAAAAACTTTTTGTTTATGTCGAGCAAAGATCGTGTGTCTGTGGTAATTTTTAGTTTTTTAAGAAAGTTTATGTGTTATGGTAAAAAGATATTTGTAATTAGTTTTGAGTAAATCTTAGTGTAAACCAGCCTCCCAAAGTGATTTTCGATGTGTTTTCTGTTGCAAGGTGCAAGTAAACAAACATAAGCCTTGTGCTTTTCACAAAACAAAACCAATACCAACTTTCTCAAAAACAAAAAATAAAAACTTTAATATGGCAGAATACTTTGTTTTCTTTACAGCATATTTTATCAACTGACGTTGACAATTCCTTAGATTGTTGTAGTTGTTGAATTGTCTGATGTAGCTTAGACTAAAACAAGAGATGCTTGAATCAAACTGACACTATGTTAGTTCAAAATTCTCAAATAGAAAACAGAAGCACAATTTTGTTTTACACACATAAAAACTGTATCTGTGTCAGGCAAGTAAATCACTTAGTTGACCTATATTTCGTTGATTGAAATATAAGTAAAATTTATTTACTCCAAGTGAATTAATGTTTTTAACCGAAGTAGCTCATATATTTATACTTATTTATAGAAATAATTTAGTCAAATACATAAACTTTTGACCTACAAGTATACATATATATATATATATACATACGTTTCTTAAAAGTTTATTTTCGTAGCATCTCTCTCACATCCAACCTAATAATAATTGTATAAGTATTTTTCGTTGTCTGGGAATAGTTTTTTTTAATAAATACTCATCTTTTGCCAGTATCTCATTCCCGAGGACTAGAGCAGCAGTGAAAAGCTAGGGCTTATAATAAAAGACACCGGTATTTGGTTAACCGAATGTAATATTACAATCCAACAATTATTTTACATGTCAAAGTCTATTCTTAAATCAAGTAAACGATTTTATCACTACATATTACCGTTGTACACAAATTTGATGCCATCCCAAACTTTAAATATCATTTTATTAAACTTTAACAAAAAAAAACAATCTCTTACAACAATAATGATTTATTTATTCTTTTAAAAATGTGCATATAACCAACCCGTGTTGGTAATATGCCCATTGGTAGGTCGATAATTTTCCCAGTAAGAAAGACTGTTTACTTTTCAATACTTTTGACTAAAACTAAAAAATATGGGGTAGGAAAAAACTTTTTAAATTAAGAAGTAACGATAAGTAACTAGGTTATTTTCTTTCAATCTTTCAATTTAACAACTTAGTCTTCTTAAAACTAAACTTAAAGACTATAGTGATGGGTAAAAATTCGTTTTGACTAAAAATTAACTAAACATGAAGACTAATAATAAGTAACTTATGTAACAAAAATAATTTAAGTAAGTTAAAATAAATAACTTAGGTTTAAAAAAACAACTTAGTCGGGACAAAGAAACTTTGATGTTTTATCTTTTGTCAGTCGGACACGCTACTCGTGTACATTATAAGACAGGTAATACAGAGTCTCATATCCTTAATCACATCTTCTTGGCATATTTTACTGCTTTCGCTACTAAATAGATTTTGTATATTATTTTCCTTGCAATAATTAAAAAAACGAGATTTTTAAAAATTTTTTAGTCAATGAATAGCCCACGTTGAACAACCTTATTAACCTCTGGACTATAGTACTTTTTCTGCCAAGAACTGTTTTAGTGTTCTCCTAGGAATATTAAATCTTTTGGGTACACATCCAAGGCATTGTCCAGTTCTATTTTACTCCACTGACTTCTCATTTCCCGACTTTTCAAATGTGACATCTAAAAAACAGACATTGAAAAAATTTATTTAATAAAAATATTCAGGGCGGGTAATTTGCCCATAGGTGCAAAGTACCGAAACTTGGGGTGACCATATTAGCAAATGGAGGTTGTGACGCTATTTTGTAAAACACGTCGACAGATTTAGAATTTTAATGATTTTTTAAAATTTGCCAACATTTAACGAAAATCTAAAATCAGATTAAAAAAATAAATATTTGTGATGTACAACGATATTAATTCTTACCGTATTTTATAACAAAGAACACAAGAAACATTTGACTAAATTTTCTCCATTCGATATCGCTCAACTAAGCCAAAATCCTGGGAGTTAAGTTAGCACAACACTTTTAACTGATTCTGGTGAATAAAAAATCAACGAAGGCGTATAATCAACCTGGGTATATTCCCCGGCGGCACCTTATAGAGAAGGGACACAACCTTATGAACAAAACACATGACATTTTTGGGCCAAATCATGGTCCAAATCATTCATCATGGGGATATCTCATTTTGTCCAAGAAAGTTAATGATTTGGAACAAAAAAAGTGTCATAAAGTTGGCCGACTTTTCTATATATTAGACAATGATATTACTAATTACTTGGTTGAATCATTTGTATTAAATTCATGGAATAAACCCGACCCAACCCAAAATTTGCTATCCCAAATACTTGTTAATCAAACATTTATTTACGCCTATTTGATTGTACAACACAGCGTCTTGATATTTATTTTTCAGAGCGGGCGTGGTAAAAGAGCAAAGGCGTCGGCGTCGCGCGTCGGCTGAGGCGTCCCTATACAAGCTTCGAAAACGGTGCCCAGGGTCATCAGCCCTTAAGCGCTGTATTAAAAGGTCACCTAATTTTTAACCCCTTTCTTGTTGTTACAGTTATGCATTTTCTTCTTTGTTTCTTTAAACAAACAAGTTTTTGTATCCTAATTATTATAAAGACATTTTAGTCAATGTCCCCAAGGTACAAAACAATGGCTAGTTTTGGTCATCGATTTAAATAATCCTGTTTTTACACATGGATGGGTTGGAAATACGAGACAATATTCAAATTTAAAATTCTAGTAAAAACATTAAGGTCACTAAGAAAACAGGAAGACTTGTAAGACAACAAAAACAAATTATTTCACGAGATAGTATGAAGAGGAGAACTGACTTTTTGTTCGTTTTTTTTATACATTTTAACTTTTTTTTTCAGTGTTACTTTTAATTTTTATCAGTTTATACTTTTATTTATTAGCAAACTATCGGGGTCTATCGCACAACGTTTTATTTCATACTGTAAGTAAATATAACATGATATGGATCTAACAAAAGTGTTTGAGAACTATATTAAAAGCTGTTATGGTCAAGCCATGATGAACTTTAAAATAATTTGCTTAATTACACTTATGGTAGGACACGTTTTTTATTAAATTTTAAGACTGTAAAGAACCTTGATTGAAAGAAATTAATACCACCTTATGTCTCACACACTTTATGCTTTGAAAAATTACAATTTTTGCTGTTTGCACTCAAGATGACAGACAGATGACATAACAGAAATTTTTATTAAACAATTGCCTTAAATTATTTTTATTTTTCTCTAGAATACTTTTTTATAACCTCTCTCCATCTACCTCTAAAATTCTGCCCTCTCTCTCTAAATATTTTTCACTTTAACAGAAAAAAAATGTTTTTTGGCAGTACTTCTTTTTAACGCTAAAAAAAACTATCAGAACTTGAAAATATTGAGTGTTTTATTTTGGAAATCAAAAGTTTGGAAAGAAAGCTTTAAAATGTGTGCCAAATTATGGCATAAAAATGTTAAAAACATAGTAAAAATTGCTTAATCAAAAACGGTATCCCTTAAATTATGCTAAAATATTTTAGGCATTAAATTATCATCATGGCTTGACCATTAATTTGCTGTATTTGCTAATGTCGACGCCCATGTCTGTTGCAATTGTAGTTTTTATCATCGAATATACGCTCCACAGTGACGATGCTTTAAGCTTTTTTGACTTTTCCAAAAAATATGCTAGTAGTACCTTTTCTTCTGTAAATTCTTCTAGGTTTCGTTCTTTGCATCATTTGATAAACTCAGATAACTGGTTTTTATATAATTCTTCTCCAGATTTTCTTGATAATAATCGGCCTACAGCCTCTTGAGCTGCCTTCGATTTTTTGCATCGCGATCAACGTCTTTCAGTCGATGTGGCGTATTTGACTAATATTTATCGAGTTGCTTTTGTTTTACTCAGTTACTTCTGATAACACACCAAGATTTTCAGTTGGCAGTGACCATCATGATCTGGATCATGATAGTACAATAATGAGGTCGTTGATATGGTAACAATTAGCCCCTTCGATGACGTTTTAGAAATAGAGTACTTACCTTTTAGTGGCATTTATTTTTTTTTCCGTTATATTTTCTTTACCTCAGGACTAAAGGGTTTTTAAATCCCACGACAAATTATAGCCCTCCTGTTGGTCGGGCTATAAACTTTTTGTTTCGGGATTTGAAATACCACTTTAGTCCCTAGGTGTACAGTTGAAAAAAGAAAGCCCACATCATGAAGTCGTGATTGAAAACTGCATAATTTCATTATAAACATTTTTTAGTTCAGGGATTGTTTTGAGGCTTCATGAAGTCGTGACGTAGTTGAATTATATTTTGGTAAAAAGTGCATGAAAAGGTCTTTCGAATACAGTTGGTAAAAGTAACCGACCAAGTCAAAATTAAAAATTCTAGAATTTCCACTTATTTTATTTTGGGACTTTTGAGGAATTTTGTGTTAAATATAGATTGAAAAAATATGGATTCATAAAGTTTTTATGTTATTGCTCAAAACTTGTCTTCAAAATAAAGTACCGCAATTACCAAGATTTGGGGTTAGGTTTACTTTTTGCACAAATTTTTTTGTAATGATAATTGCATTTGTGTCAAACGAAGTACCCGAGCGATATTACTTACATTATTTTTGTCGTAGCTGCATTTATGCGTTTTTTTAGTTAAAAGGCTCATGAAATAACACCTTATACTTTTAAATTTGCAAGCAGATTTTTTGCAAATGGTTTATGCAACAAGTGTTTCTACAAGTACTACAACTAAATCCAACCCATCCGATGAGTTTCCTGTCGAAATCGATATGGTGCAAGATCAACTCATGCAGGCCAAAAAAATTATATTTACTTGTACCCAAGAGGTTATGATAAAAGCAGGCCTGTGCTTTATTTTTAAAAAAAATCCGAAAATTTAATTCAAGTCAAGCCCTCACACAGTTTTTGATTGTCGGCTGCTACATATGGGTCGTTATCAGGTCGAAGAGTGGGGTAAAATTACTAGACCATATTTATCTTAGGAACCGTGGGTACTAATATCTAATTAGGAAGTTGTTTTTAATAGGATATTCATTCAGCTTTCATGATATGCAATTTATATGTTGATTTATAAAGGAACAACAAAAATAGTTTAACATCTTTTTAGTGTTTGTTTGAAAGTTTGAGACAATGATGTGTTTGAAATTAACTCTGTGTTTCGGATTTCCATTGTCTATATTTTATTTATACACGAGATTCAATCAATTCGTAAGGCTACGTACTCATATACTATGGGAAATCACTCAAACGTGAAGTTTAAGAAGTTGGCTCCGCCCAAGGAGGGACTTCCAAATATTTGGAATACTTGGTTTACTGAAATTACCCTGATTCAGCCCAATAAAGGTAGCTTCAAGAAATTTTCGTTTCTTCCAGTGTGACTCCTTGTGTAAAACCTTTGCTTCTGTCCACTTCATTCGGTGTTGTTTTGATCATGCATGTTCGGCGATTCCTGATTTCGTTGTTTCACCTCTTTGGCTATTCGTGTGATGTTCCTTAAGCCTTACAGATAGTGGTCTTTTTTGTTTCGCCTATGTATGATTCACCACACTCACAAGGAACTTGGTAAATGCATACCTTATTTTGTTTGCTCTCCGGTTTTGTTTTACTAAGAAAGCTTCGAATTGTATTACTAGATTTAAAAGCTGTTTTAGTATTAAAGTTGTTTGCTACTCTTCGAATTTTTTCTGATACTCCTTTAACGTATGGAATTGTAAGGAATACATTTGCCTGATTTTGGTATCCTGTTTATTGAAATTTAGAAATAGTACTGTTATAAGTCTAAGGCTGTAACCATTTTGCTGCCGATCCTTCTTAATGTTTCTTATTTCGATTTCCAAGTCATGAGAATTGTTACAAATTTGAATGGCTCTATTATACAAAGTTCTTATTATGCCTCGTTTGGTTGTAGCAGAATGATTTTAATATATATTTAATGATTTTAATATTATCCTATGTGAGTGGGTTTGCTCTGCTCTGCTCTTTGCAGGGAATTGAGTAAAATTTGAGTAAAAATACTTTTTTGTTCGCCATCTTAAAATCTAAGATGGCGGAAAGAAACAAACTTTACCCTTCAAAGAGCCACGTTTATTCTTATGTTACGGAAGATTTTTTGATTTTTTTATGAATTAGTAAAAAAGCTTTGTTTCTGCCACGCAGGACGAGGTGCGAATAATTAAAATTGGTTAAGTGGTTCTCAAAAAAAAAACAAAAAATGTTAAATCAGTGTTTTACGGATTATGCTATTGCCGTCTCAATTTTGTCTGCATACCTTTTCTCATAAATTCATTATTACTAAACCGATTTTGATGAAATAAAAAGCCTCATGGCGAAAATCGATAGTTCTTTAACCACTTCTATTGAAATTTGCCGCCATCTTGAAATCCAAGATGGCTGACAGAATCAAAGTTGACCCTTCAAAGAGGCTCGTTTATTCATATTTTCCAAAAACATTATTATTTTTTGTTATTCGTAGAAAAGTTCTGCTTTCATTACATTACAACCGGTGTAGTGGTTTTTCAAAAATTAATTTTTGTTTCTATCATTGTTTTCCAGATTATACGATTGCCTTCTCAATTCCGTGTGCATTATTTCGTCATAAATTCATAATTTCTGAACCGATTTTAATTTAATAAAAAGCATTATGACAAAGATTCATTGAATTTAAAACACCAAGATTGTGGACAAAAGCAAATTTGACCCTTCAAAGACGCTCGATTATTCTTATGTTTTGAGAACCTTTTCGACTTTTTTTAAATTCGTAAAAAAGCTATGTCTCCACCGCGTATAACTAGATACAAATCATTAAAAACGGTTTAGTGGTTATTAAAAAATTAACATAAATATAAAAAAGGGTACAAAAATTACTCGTAACAAAAAAAAGAGCGGCTTTTTTAAATGGTGGCAAATTTCAATGGCGATCTTTAAAGATAAATCGATTCATACCATGATGTTTTTATTTTATCAAAATCAGTTCAGTAATAATGAGTTTATGAGGAAACAGTGGCTAAAATAAAAACTAATTTTTTGAGAACCACTAAACCGGTTTTAGTAATTCGTACCTAGCTATGCGCGTTGGAGAAAGGGCATTTTTAGGTTCTTGAAACCTAAGAATAAACGAGCTTTTTTGAAGAGATAAATTTAATTGTGTCCGCCATCTTGGGTTTCAAAATGGCGAAAAATTTCGATGATGATCTTGTAAGAGTTTTTGATCTTCGCCATGATGCTTTTTATTTTATTGAAATCGGTTAATATTTGAGAAGGCAATTGTATAATCTGGAAAACAGTGATGGAAACAAAAATTAATTGTTGGGGAACCACTAAACAGATTTTGATGATTTATACCTCGTTGTACGTGGCGAAAGCAGAACTTTTGCACAAATTTAAAAAAATGTTTAAAAGTGTACAGAACATATGCTTAAACAAGCCTCTTTGAAGGGTCAAGTTTGATTTTGTCCGCCATCTTGGATTTCAATATGGCGGCAAATTTCAATAAAAGTGGTTAAATAACAGTCGATTTTCGCCCTGAGGCTTTTTACTTCATCAAAATCGGTTTAGTAATAATGAATTTATGAGAAAATGAATGCAGACAGAACTGAGACGGCATTCGCATAATTCGTAAAACACTGATTGAAATTTTTTTATTTTTTTTGGAACCACTTAACCGATTTTAATGATTCGTCCCTCGTTCTGCGTGGCAGAAATAGAGCTTTTTTACGAATTCATAAAAAATACAAAAATCTTCTGTAACATAAGAATAAACGTGGGTCTTTGAAGGGTAAAGTTTTTTTCTTCCCGCCATCTTAGATTTTAAGATGGTGGACAAAAAAATATTTTTACTTAAAGTCCAGCTCGATTCCCTGCAAAGAGCAGTTTGTTGCCGTAAAATCGGTGGTATAGTTCGAAAGTTATAACGGAAAACATTTTGTCCGGTTTTTTATGGCCCACCCGGTATGTCAGCCAGAGCTTAGGTTTATATGTTGCGGTATCAACCGCGTATGATTCGAACCACTCCATGTAAATATTGGCCACCACTGGCGAAAGCGATGAACCCATTGGCAGACCGTCTTCTTGAGCATAAAACCTATCTTTCACTTGAAAATAAGAGTTATGTAGACAGCACTCCAACAACTCCATCACTCCCTCCAGTGGTAGGCTAGTACGTTCATAAAGGGATTCGTCATCAACCAGTCTCTGTCTAATAATATCTAGTGATTTCTTTATCGGGAAATTGGTGTAGAGACTTTCGACATCAAAACTGACAAATGTATCCTCGGGTCCTAAAACAAAAGATTATATACAGACCGCTTCAATCTACTGCGAACATAGGACGGAAGAAGTATAATTTGCCAGTGTACGTACATGCAGAGACACCGCACGGCTATCAGTGAAGCAACCAACACTCAGGCTTCCGATCGCCATTCGCTGCCATTCGCCGCCTTTCGCCTTGTATTTAGTACGCCTCTAACCACGGTGCTGTGTGGAGCGTAGTCAATGAAACCGGAATTTGGTCAATAAATACGCAAATTTTTATAACGTAATTTTCTTATTTTTTGTCACTGATAAATAAGAGCGTTTTATTGTCAACTGCTCAGATTTATCAGTGACGACGTGTTACAATGAAAATAATAAGGAGAAACAAAATAAAAGCAAGTTCTCAAAATAAAATAATACATTCTAAAAGCCAAAAAGATTCTCCCAGTCAAAAAAAATTTAAAGCAAATGTTCGAAAAGTCCTCCTTGCTCGGCTAGACAATATCCGAGCCTACTATAAAAACCCCTTCTAACGTTTCCAAGCATGTTAGGGGTGATAATTTGAAAAGCTTCTTCAAAAACAGATAGAAGTCATTAGGAGCAAGATCGGGAGATCGAGCTGGCCATAAAATAGTTCCCCGTGTACTTATAACCCGATTAGGAAATACATTATCAAGATATTCCCTAACAAGGCCAACATTGTGAGCGGAACAACCATCTTGTTGAAACCATGTTTCACCAAATCTTACACCTAACAACTGCCTAGCAGTTGGAATAATGTGCTGCTGCAGTAGATCCAAGTATCTAGGACCATTCAAATTGCAATTGCCGTTAATAAAAAATGGCCCAATTACGTGTTCCCCTACAATACCCCCCCCCCAAACATTTAGTTTTTGGGGATACTGTGTTCTTACGTCAAAATACAAATGCAAATTTTCCCTCGACCAATATCGAACGTGTGTTGGGTTATGACGATTTGACCATTTGACCATCTGCACTTTTTCGGCAACTTCGTAGACATCCATTTTTAGTTTTAAAAATGTATTATTTCAATTAAGAACTTACCCATCTGTTTCTCGAGCAAGGCAGAAATAAAACAAAATAATAAAAACAAAATGAATTTCCAAAAGATAACACTGCAGCGTGCGAATCCACCTCGGTCGTACGGCACGGAGAGTAAATTGGACTTGATGCCCCCTATGTTCGTAGTAGCTTGAAGCGGTCTGTATAATATTAACAAAATAGTTGGAATTTTCTACAACTGAAGCGGTCTTGCCTGCAAGAGGTTAAGTAATTTTCAAAACGAATTTAGACCGATTGCTTGTCGAAGAATTTTTTAAACTTGTAATTGGGCGTAAGGGCATTGCATCTTTGTGAATTTTGGGAAGTCGGTATAGATGAGGGGGCTTGCTATAATGTGGTGTAAGTTAAGACCTTGTGTTGTCCGGTATATATATCTGGAATACTTTTTTTTAAATTCTATAAAATTTACTTTCGATTGATTTTGTCGGGTCTTTTGGGAGAAGTTTATAGTTTCCTTTGGTAAGTACCTCTTCGACTTTCTGGTTATAGGTTTCCGTATCCAAAATCACTGTTGCATTGCCCTTGTCTGCCGGTAAGATCGATGAGATTTCCTCTTTCTTGCTTATATTACAGGTATGCTTAATAGGTTTGTCAGTAAGGGTCCTTACTTGATGTCTGAACTCGTCGGCATCTTGTCGTGGAAGAGGATGACTTTCTATGGAGGTGATGATATCGATGGTGGGTATCTTCTTAGGAGCGATGGAAAAGTTAAGTCTTTTGGAAAGTAAGTTTTCTTCTATGGGTGTCAATGTCTTCTTTGACCCATCAATGATGGTTCTTACGGTGTCGGTGTTGGATTGGCTTTGTGGCTGTTCATGTGCGAATTTCCTGGTGCTTCGTTTGCCAAGTTTATCCAAAATCGGCTGATAATTTTCCTCTATAGTATTCAAATACATTTCGAAGCCTTCTTAGTAAAATAAAATCGGAGAACAACCAAAATAAGGGATGAATTTACGAAGTTTCTTGTAAGTGTGGTGAATCATACATAGGCGAAACAAAAAGACCACTATCTGTTAGGCTTAAGGAACATCAGACGAATACCTAAAGAGGTGACATAACAAAATCAGGAATCGCCGAACATGCATGGTCAAAACAACACCGAATGAAGTGGACAGAAGCAAAGGTTTTGCACCAGGAGTCACACTGGAAAAAACGTAAATTCCTTGAACTGCCTTTATTGGGCAGAATCAAGGTATTTTCAGTAAACCAAGTGTTGAAATTCCAAATACTTGGAAGCCTCTCCTTGGGCGGAGCCAACTTCACGGTTGAGTGATTTTCCATAGTATAGGGTGGGCCACAAAATTCCGCACTTTTTGGATTGGCTATAACTTTTGACATGATTACGTGATTTTGAAATATATTAGCTTCTTGAAAAGACAAAACGTTGGAGTTTTTCGATTCGGTTAAACATTTACAACTTTAAAAAATTCAAGATAACGAACAGTTCAAGAAAATGTGTAATTTTCACCCCCCTGAAAAAAATTTATGTGCGAATCTGAACAAACTGTAAAGCTTCCACTACAAACGCCATTGTTTCTGTGTATATTAAAGTATCATTTAATTAAATCAGTTAAGAAATAAAAAAGTTATAAGTTTTTTGACTACGAGTGTTTTGGCTTCGCATTGAAAAAAATCACAAAAATACATACATTTTCCATTTGATATATCTTGTGACCTAATTATTTAATTAAGAAAAATACTAAGAATCTAAATACACATTACATTTTTATTTCTTACCGGATTTAATTAGGCGATACCTCGATGTACGAAGAAAAAAAGGGAGATTTGGAAATACTAATTTTTATTTTGTACAGTGTCTTACTTAAAAAAACATAAGTCGTATAAAAGCTAACCATTTTTAAAACTATCCGCCATCCTGATTTTTTTTTAATGTCAAACTTTGAAGAAACAGACGCAACTCTCATGTTTTGTATCTTTAAATAATATTTTTTTTTAATTGACTAATCAGGCCAAAAGTTGCAGCAAATTAAAAAAATATGTAATTTTGTGATTTTTCCAATCTTAAGCCCAAACACTCATAATCTATAAGCTTATAACTTTTTCATTTCTTAACCGATTTAAGTAAGTGATACGTCAATATACACATAAAAAACGAGCATTTGTAGTGAAAGCTTTAAATTTTGTTCATTGTCGTACATAAATTTTTTTCAGGGGGGGGTGAAAAGTACACATTTTTTAAAACTGTCCGCCATCTTGGGTTTTTGAGAAATTTTAAATTTTCAACTGAATCGAAAAAGTATCACGTTTCATCTATCTAAAAATCTAATACCTTTAAAAATCGAGCACTTATGTCAAAAGTAATAGCCAATCCAAAAAGTGCGGAATTTTGTGGCCCACCCTATATATAAGTACGTAGCCTTAGGAATTAATTGTAGATGTAGTACCTGAAGACGATCAGAGATTGTACTGATCGAAACCTCGTCGACAATAGAAGAGTTAATATTTTTAGTGTCTATTTATTTTGTAAATTGTATTGTATTGTATCATGTCTGTGATGCAAAAGCTACACCAAAAAATGCTTTTTCCTTCTTTCCACCGCCAAAAAAATATAAGTTTATTGATGGACAGACTTACGTTGCCGCTATATCTCTACCGAAAACGTTTTATAAATTCCAAATTTAAAATCAAAATTCCCGTGAAAATCGTAGAAAAATTATTATTATCTTTTCACACATGTCGATCATAAAGCTGGGTTCTGTCCTACTTAAATTATAAATTTGATATAACAATGGGGTCAATCTTACACTCTTAACACTTTATAGATTTTTGACGAGCGTCTTCAGTTGTTTCCAAATGGATTTGCGGCACATGTTGTACGTTATCTAATCTAGCCTGGATCATATTGGCTCGATAAAATAATTTAACTCTAACTATCCTTACCTACCCTCCAATCTATAATAAGGATATAGGTTGTCGCAAAAGTCTTAATCCCCCGTAATTACTCGTTTTGCCTCGAATCACGTTTTCAGGCCCCTTAAGATATTACTGAAAAGTTCTCTTACACAAATTCGTTTTATGCTACTTATTTCACTCTTGTTTTCGCTTTTAACTTAGGGCTGCACTAAGGGGTATTCGACCGAAAAAGTTGGCCATTAATCGAAAAATAAAATTCAAACTACAGACCAATACCTTCTCGACATAGGCCAATCAACTCCTACCGGTTAAGTGACCTTTTCTCGACCTTCGCCGCCATATTGACAGAAAACTAATGCATTTTCTGTCACTTATGAGTGAAAAGGGCGGCGAAGATGGATTAAAGGACGGTAAATCGGTAGGAGTTGATTGGCCTGTATGGAGAGGGCACTGTACAGACCAACTGATATTACAAAATACTTCGTGACACATAAAACGCATACGCCGATTTTATATGCAATATGTCCTTTACAGAATCCACTCATTGTCATGTGTTGTTGTCACAGTCTTGTTCAACTAAAAAATGTCACGACAGCTATCGGAATGCGATAACTAAATTTTATCAAAATTAGATGGAGGTTGGTCTGTTCGTCGGGTTGCCGATCATTATGGACCAGACCAGTCCACTATAGTAAAACTAAAAAGAAAATACATAGAAGAAGGATCTGTACGATGAAAGGAAAGAACTGGCTTGACCAAAGTCAGCACACCCGAACAGGATCAGCAAGTCACTAATTTTTTAGACGAACACACATTTTCTTGCTACGGAAAGAACTGCACTAAGACGAATAAAGAAGTCGAGGCTGAGATGTCGTGTTGCAGCTAAAAAGATACGACTAAGTAAAGAAAAAAAGCAAGCCAGATTACATTTTTGAGACAGAAAAACGAATTTTGATGACAGGTAGCTTTCATCGAGGAAAAAATAGAGAAGGGGCCAACCTTCTTCTAGTCCACGGAATGCTAACCATTTGATGCAGCTAATAGTTATAGTTTATGCAGAGATGAAGAAACTCCAAATTTATTTGAAAAGTTAGCAGCAGACTCCATGCCAAAGCCTTTAGAAAAAATTATTCAAGCAAATGGTGCAATGACCAGATATTAAAGTTAATATTTTTGATTTTTGTTTATCGATATGTTTTTTATTTCTACTTGTTTTTTAATATTTTGTTGTTTATAGAACTGATCCTGTTTATGTGTATTGACTTTTCTTAACCCAAATCCTTCCAGTTCTTTCTTCTTTATATTTTTCTTTTAGTCGCACAATAGTTGACTTGTTTGATCCATTTTGAACGGCTATTTGACGAAGGGGCCAACCTTCTTCTAGTTCTACCAAAATTTGATTGAATTGCTTAGTTTATAATAAAAGCAACCTTAGAACTATAGAACCAGTAAATATTGGTAACAATATTTTCAGTCTCCTTAACAAAATTTGTTTATGTTGTCTAACCCCTAAATGCGCCGTAGGCACTTGATCGCGATTGGCTATCTAATCTATTATTTTTCTCTTTTGATCCCACATAAATGAATCTAAAAAAACTAACCCGAATATTTTTTGGGTGCATCTGGGGGTAAAAGCGTTAACCTACAAAAGTCGGTAACAATAAGCAAGCAAAATTTTTAATACATCGACATGTGCCTACCTTGTGCTGTATGCGTTTTATGTGTCGGGAAGTGTATACTTACGTGTACTCATACCACCGGCACCGTGGTTCACGCAGCGTGCGATGAAATTTGTTCGTTTTATTGAGTGCCTGAGTATGGTTGCCCTACCGGAAATTATTGCTGATTTCGAATATTTTTCTTGGAAATATAAAACTTTATTTCAACATATATTGCCATGGAAGGGATACCTATAGGTAGGGACGGCTTATCTTAATAATTGTCATTAATATAAAACTTACGTTTCAGTTATAACCATATTCAGTTTACAGTCCATTATTAAACTTATTTGTTATAGAATGTTTGTAAACTTTTAGTTATATATCGGGAATAATTCCTGAAGTAATACTCTAAAAATTTTCCAAAAACGTTTAAAATTTATTTTAACTGTTTATATCCAATATTAAAGTGTTTGTATGCGTCCTGGACTGCTCCTCTTGGCACAAGTTGACTTAACGTGTTTGGAAAACTAGCAAAATAAGAAAAAAAAAGGTTCTGATGAAGCCGCAATGGCGAAAGCGCTCAACCTAATTTAATAAAAAACTGCAATCAATACAAAAAACTTCGTTTTAATCAATTTTATTATAAAGCCTGAAAACTCTCCACTGGTTGGGAACGAGTTCTTGACATAGAGAAAGTAATAGCTACGCGAGAGTGACCGATTCTGTGTTATACTTGGAGAACATTGTTTGACGGCGACACGAGTGCAGTCGGTGGCTACAGGAAGGAACTACTTGTACAGCCAGACGCATACTAAAATACATATATTCTTTTGGTTAATTTTTTCCAGGCACTTACTTATAATAAAAAGATACGAAAAAACAGGCACCGTTTTTCCATACTTTTTAGTTTAGTTTACTTTAAAAAGTAATGCATTCGCCAAAGGTTTTAGCTCTATACAAACCTTAAACCAACTTTGTACTGTTCCATGCAGCTAAAAAACTTTCTTTAGCTTACAAAAAGTTTTTTGGACCCTTTAAGAATCTAAAATAGGAGGAGGGGTTTATAACTATGTTGAGGAATGTTATCAAACATTAAAGGTAACAACATTTTATTTTGTTATTTTCTTTTATTAATAAATACAGATTTTATAAATGTTTTAACCTGTATCTCTTTTTTTTTGTTTGTATTTTAACCTATTATCTTCTTGCTTAACTCTGTATCACAATATTTTCTTCAGGGATTTGGTTCGCAAAAATATGAACTCCAAATAGTCTCTTCAAATAGTCCCATTGCTCCCTAGCTTTAATGGTAGTTATTCAGCATGATTTAAATGGCATTTCAGACTTACTTATAAACTCGCGCGATTTCCAACCAAAACTGATTAAAATAACTTACATTTGAAAATCTAAAAATCCGCTTGCCAGGCTTGACTGACTTTGACAAGCAGTGGCAAAAACCGGAAGGTACAAAGTTAAAATGTGAAATATATTTCGACATTGAAGAATGTTTTGTCTTTCTTTTATGATCATATAAAAAGAGATGGACGGAGCAAGGCAGGTGTTTCCTTAATACAAGCATTACTTTCACTATCCGCCGCAATGCGCTATGCGCTACAGGAACGTAGTTCCTGCGCTGCCCTATCTTTCTTAGTCTCCGTAATTTATTATGTTGTCTCTGGTTCCTGATGAATGATGAGTATTTATAAAATACTAATTATTCGAGTCCAATGAAAAATACTTAATTGATTGGGTTAAATGTCAGAGACATGTTACGAAAATAAATTCCTTATTGCAACGCCACGAATGTTTAAGGATGCATAGAGGGTGAATTAAATGTATACTTGAAGATTTATACTAGCCTATTATGATAAAGCTTCTTCAAATCTACTCAAAATATAACTTTCTGATTTAAGAAAATATTAAAATTAAAAACACTAGTTTATTGGAGTAAACAAATTTTACTTCTTTCAAATTAACATTTAAATCAACGAAATATAGGTCAACTAAATGATTTATTTCCCGACCACAGAGAAATTTTTTTCTGTGTACCCAAGTAGGAAAAATATTGTATCTAACATGAGCGTAAAGTGCCTTTTTCGCGTTTGGTGATGCGCCCGAATTCCGCAATCGTTTTTCGTGCAACTGCCACTGCGTGAGAAAAAGCACCACTTTTCGCCCTTGTTACGTAAATAACTATTTTGCTTATGTAGATGCTACATGTATTCAAAAAAATTTTCCACTGGACATTCATAAAAAAAAGTTAAAAAATAGTTCGCCTGTAAATTAAAACAACTTTCTGTACAGAAAATTATAAAAAATGTTCCTGTTTTCTGTTTGACTAAAAAAAGTTACAAAAGGGCAATTTCCTACTTCATTGTAATGGACGTGACAGTTTGCACACTTCGCAGGGGCACACATATTCAAAACGGAGCGCATGCACCATTCCAAAAAAAACCCGATGCAAAAGAAAAATTATATGTCAAGAAAACCTGTGAATTACGCCCACTTTTTAAGGTATGTCAATAATAGAAATTTAACGAGTGTGAATTTGTATGTCACAAACATATAACTATGAGATACTATAACGGCCCAAGTACCGCAAAATGTGTAACGAAAATAACTTTGAAAATCAAAGAAGAAAATTGAAAATCGCGGTTGGCTTTGAAACTGTTTAGGCCACCAAGCCGTAAACCAAAAATCTACTGCGCATGCACTAACAAATCCATGCCTGGTGTCGTAGTGACCTTACGATAATTTAATGACAAGGTATTAAATTAATTTTTATTTAATTGAATTAATTTATTATATTATAAATAAAACATCTCTAAACGCAAGTTTAACTTCACTCGAGGGTTTCAATCCACAAGGTAAACCCTTTACACGAGGACATGGCCCCAAGTGCCGAACCCACTTCCTGGGAAAACTGAACATTGTCGAAAAGTTTACATTTTTGACGAGGTATGGTGTTGCCATTTTGTTTATGTTATTGTGAAGATTTTGTGTTTTAAAATTTTGTGGCGGTATTTTCTGTGATTGCGTGCGTTATTATTATGAGAAACACTAGACAATACTTTTTCAATATTTTTACGGTAGTGTCCACTCTTTTAATAGATTTTCCAAAAGTAAACAAAAATATTAAACATAAACATACGTTTCTGCGGTCAGGTGGTTGTCAGTTGCTTTCACTACTGACGCAATCGACGCGCCTGCCCATTACACTCCTTGTCTATGGGTTTTTTTCCAGGCCAACTTGATTGGGAGAGTACGCATTTTTCTCGGGAAAAGCAAGGGGAGGGCCGTTACATTATCTCATAGTTATATGGTCACAACTTTACATATCTTCAAGAGTTTTCTTAACATATCATCTTGCTTGTGTTGAGGGTGCGTGGGTTGCGTCGGGTTTTTTTAGTATGGTGCAATCAGTTAAAGATGTGTGTGCATGCAAAGTGTGCAAACTATACAATGGAATTACATTAATCAAACTGCAAGATCTCAGTTAGTTAGAATTTTCTACTGGATTTAATTGTAACTATAATCTCGAAATAAGATACAGTGGTCTCCATGACGTTCTTGTTGAAAAAAGTGGCCGTAATATCATTCCCAATTTTAATTTCATTGTAAAAATGTGTTTGTATAAACAGTATTCATAAACTGGTAAAATTAATAATTATTTCTAATTGCCAGAAACGAAACATAAATCTTATAAAGTAATTTATTTTTTCCTTTGACGAAGGGAGAAACGGCTCTATTAATTTTCTTCCCTGAAGGGAAGACATTTAAAGTTTGGCACAAAATTTAGATTTTATGCAAATTATAATGGTGTAGGGTAATGTATTAAATAGTTTATCAATTAACCTTTCAAGATAACTTTAAGCGTAGGATTGCATTTTTTGTGGTTGGCCATTGATTGATCTTAAAATCAGCTAGAATATGGCTTTTTATTTTAAAAAATGAAAAAAAGGACAGTTACATACAGAATTAAATGTTGTCAATTGTAAGTAACTCCAATAATTGGAACTTAGCGGTGTTATTTACTAAAAGGGTTTAGTCTATTTTAGAACGGTCCTAATTTTAAGTGACATTTTTGGTTCTAAGCATTTTAAACCAACCCTCCTTGAGTTTTCGACATAGTTTGATTTATAAGAAGAATTTTCATAAATTTGTTTATGGAATAATCATCTTAACCCAATCTTTTGTTGGATTTAAGAAGAAAGTTTTAATTTAGAAAAAAAGAAAATTAACAAATTTAAACCCACGCGAGGTTTAAATAGTAAACACTCTGTAGAACAAATTAAAATTGGAGTTTTATGTCTCTCTAATTAAAACTTACCCTTGTTAACTAATTTTTCCAAGTAACACTTGATGTCACAGAAGGATTTAGATGGGTAATAATAAAATAAGGAGTAGATTATTTTGTATTTATTTAAAAGGATCTCTTAACTCTGCTTGTACCTTGGCTTGCACCAATTTCTATTGATGAAAGTTTTCTTGTAAATAAATTAATATAGTAGTTTTGGGTTTTTTTGTTTGTTTTATTTTTCTTGCATAATCAGTGACCTTCACTTATGTTTGTTGTGCTAGTGCCCTCATAAATATATTTTTTGAAAAGGAGAAGATCAAAAGATCTTGGGAGAAAAGAACGAAAATTCAAAATTGGACGAGTGTCCCACAAGGAACACACAAAAGACCAAAGCGAAAGGAGAAACAATTAAACGATGTTTCACCTGGGGTGACCAGCGTGGGCTCGTCAGTGGATTCACTAGTCACCCTCGATCCAGACATCATTTAACACCATCGCACATACTGACTTCCAACTCTGAATCACTCACAAATAGGCATCGTTCCGTAATATTTTTTGTGCTGAAAACGGGTTCAAAATATGATATTTTTCTGGATAAAATTAAAGGTGTTTTATTAGTTAATGAACAACTTGGGATATTGAATAAAGTAAATTAACTCTTGTAAAAATGGCTACTTACGGAAATTATTAACGAAGTTATTACCAATTGCCACAACACAATCCTTTCTGGGGGCTATAAATTTAAACCATCCCCCAGAGGTGATCTAAAAAATCACCAACTTTATAACCTCAAACACACATAATGAAGCTAGTATGTGTCAAATTTTTGGCGTATTCGCCATTTGCCATTTTAAGACCTGTCAAAAAAATTAGTTTTAGGGCATTTTCTCCTAAAAAAAAATGTTGAGAAAAAAAGCAGTTTTTCAGTGGTATTTTGCAATAAAAAAAAATGTGTCTTTTCTGTATGGGTATGTATGTATTCAAAACTGGTGGTTAGCTCTCTTCCGAAGGCTGAATCATGCAATGCGGCCCAGGTATCTACTGAGATTTTAAAGATCGCATTTGAAATACATACGAGCCAGAAAACTAAAAAAATCCTGCAGACTACAAAACTTAATTTAGGCTTGATACTTTGTCTTCAACTTATGCCAGTTGAAGCTTTAGTGAAAGCCATTTCTGTATGGGTAACCGACAGGTGTAAATATTTAGACCTGTGGGAGGTGCTATTTTAGATCTCAGTAAATCCCACAGTAAAGAATTAAGCATACCCAACCCTTGCCGTTTGAAAGTCTGCTGATAAATGTAACCTAACTTTTAATCCTTTGGCAAATCCCCAGGCCCCTTTCGCAACCCTTAGTAAGTGATTATCGTCATCTATTTTTTGTTCGCTTGCCAGTGGTTTTTAAATAAAAATAAATAATGCCTACATATTCGCAAATCCTAACTAGAATCAAAGTACTTATCTGACCTTTCGGCAGAAGCTGTACTGCAGTTATCAAAGAAATCTTCTTTCAAAAACTTTTTTAGATTTTTTTTTAAATCTGTCTGCTGTCAAATATTTAAAAAAATCAACAATTTAACTTTAAATTTTATTATGGTAAAGCCATGATGGTAATTTAAGGCTTGAAATATTTTTGAGCATAATATAAGGGGTAACGTTTTTGTTTAAGCATTTTTTACTTTTTCACATTTTTATGCCATGATTTTGCTCACATTTTCTTGTCAACCTTTCGATTTCTAGAATAAAATACTAACTTTTCTCAAGTTTTCACTGTTTTTTTAGCGTTCAAAAAAAGTGCTACCAAAAAACATTTTTTTCCTGTTAAAATGAAAAATATTTAGAGAGAGAGAGGGCAGAATTTTAGAGGTAGATGTTAGAGGTAGATGCAGAGATAATTTATTAAAGTGCAAAAATATTTTGTTGTTGAAGAGAAACCGCAGGCTATAAAATAATTGTATTTTTTCACAGTATAAAGTGTGTGCGACAAAAGATGGTATTAATTTGTTTCAATTACTTAGTTTATATGGGTCCGTTAAACCGTTTAAATTTCAAACCGTTTTCCTAAAACGCATGTTCAAACACTACCTAAACCGTTTTAAGAGGTCCCATGCGCTTTAGCTAAAATCGTTTTAAAAATGCGGATTAGCGCTTGTAAAACCGTTTAAAAGTGCGTATAAACCCTCAAACCGTTTTTGAAGTTAGTGCTGCCACCGAAAAGTTCAAAATGAGTTCGAGATCGATTCCGGTGTGAAACCAGTTATGTACCCACTATACCAACCAGTCGGCTTTTGGTTGCGTCAAGGTTGGCAGCGCTGTAGCATCTGATCCGAAAGCGATTTTAATGTCAACCTATAAACAGTAGGTGAAATGCGTTTGGATTGTTTTTGGTTTTGGGAAAGAAGGGTTGGGTTGGGTTGAGTTAGTCCGTAGGCGGTCCTCTAGAGAGGCTGAATCGGGCATGCTCGGAAGACCATTTTGGCCGGTATCTTTTGAAGATTTACTTCGCTATAAAAAAACAAAAAGAAAGTCTGGGCTAAAGACTATCCAAACCCTCTTTTCCAAAACCTTACCCAAGCCAACCCAACCCTTCTTTTATGAAATCAAATCCAACAAACCCAAACCAACCCTTCTTTTATGAAACCGGACCCAAACCAACGCAACCCGACCCTGCCTTTCCAAATCCAAACGCCTAAATTTTGTTTAAATTGAAGAAAATTTTTAAATTTAAATTACGCGCTTAAATTGGCAAGCTGATGCCCGTGCGGATGACCTACTAAAACTTTCTTGATTCTTTGCAAATAACGCAGTTTCGTTGTTGGCAACACTGAAATGACGTTAAATGTCATGTTTCGTTGGAAAATCTAAAAATATTGTGTTATTTTCTTTCGATGATTTTTCGGAAAATTGAAGTTAAAAAAAAACAAAAAAGTGGCGCATAAAGGTTGATCCTTTGCCTACATTTTGACATATTTTACAGTGTTTTAGATGAAAGGTGTGCCCCGCCCAGCACCCCTATTCACTCCGCTGTCCCGTAAGTTTTTTGTTTTTGTAACTTTTTATGCCTGTAACTTTTGAAAAAAAAGAATTTTTTTGACGCGCAACGGTTTCGTACTTCTGGCGAGGCATATTAACGGTCTGTAAATGGCAGAAAACCGTATACTGCATAATTACCATATTCTTCTCTGAACACCACAAAAAAATAGTTCTTATATACCTTTTGGTAAAGGATTTCGCGGGAAAAAGGTTCTTCTTTGGATCTTCGGCGGCATCCAGGATTTCCCTGGAGAGACTTGGTGAATTCGGTTCCTCGATATCTATTGAAATCGCGAAAACAATGCAGTTTGTAGGAAAATTTAAAAGAAACTTCTCAAGTGACGCTCAGTTTGTTTATTTGTTTGCTACGTGTTGCTAGGAGCATTATTCAATGTTTTTGTTAGATTGCTTGATAAAAAAGTGACATGAATAGAGTGGCCCCCCGCTTACTGATAGTGATTCGTGTGTTGTCAAAGTATTAGAGAGCTTTAGATCAACAATTTTTTTTTGTGGAATAATTCATGAAGTCTTTTTTCTCCTAAAAAATACGGTTGAGCATAAAACATTGTTTGCATCTCATTCTTAAATATCGTTTAACGACCTCAGCGTGTAAAAACCCTTGGTTCGAGTCTTTATTTTCACGCCGCGGGCGTTAAACGTTATCTTTAAGACCTAGATACATAAATAACTATTAAGGGTCATCATGGATTTACTATTACACTCATCCAATACCTTGTTGGCTGCTATCGATGCACCCAACTGTCAAGTGTTAATTTTTTGAAATATTTTATCACTTACAGTCAGTCAGTTATATTGCAACAGATAGATATTTAAAAGAAAATCTAAAGAAGTTTTTGAAACGGTAGTAGAGGAATTAACATATTTTTGAAAAAAAATCTTTAACTTAGTGGCGAAAAAAACCAAAAAAGTAGTTTCAGCAGATCTATTTTGTAGTTCCCCGTTATTATTTGTTGCCAGTGACTTTTGAAAATAGATTTTTGGCAAAGGAATTTTCAGACTTTCCAGTTCTTTAATCTCCTACACTGACACGCAGGGCTCATGCTCATTCAATATGCAATAATCCGTTAGGAGTCTCAGTACCGTTTTGACGGAGTTCTTGTCGTTACCCGCAAAGGTTTTGAGGCGTAAGCTTGGGCAAGCTTACCCTATTTTATTCTATTTTTTTTTCGTTCGTTTATTATAATTATTAAGTTTGCAGTGACCTCTTAGAAGTCTGACCACATATCTGATGGACTTCCTGTCCTTTCACAGGAGTTTTGTAGCTAGCTTAGGAGAGTTATACAGAAGTTTGCGTTGTCCCTTGAAAATAATTTTCCGCCAACGAAAGTTCCAGGCTTTCCAGTGTTATTTTTGTTGCTCAGAAGTTAGTAGCTTAGGCAGGTTTGCCCATAAATGTTGACAGCGATCCTTGAAATTAGCATTTTAGCAAAGGAAGTTTTGAACTTTTTTGTGTAAATCTTACAGTGACCCTTCGTGCAAGCGAAAGTTTGCAGTGACTAGCTAGGAGTTTCAGTACCTCTGGTCTGATTGATTTCCAGTCCTTTCTTAGAAGTTCTGCTTTATTAACATTTACAAGATTTTTTCCAGTGACCCTTAAAGAAAGCTTTCTCAGAAAGGAAGTTCCAGCCCTTCCAATGTACATCTTGTTCTTGCGAGCCCCTTACAATGACACATTACCAAAACCAACGTGTTTGATCAATTTGACTGCCAATATCTTATATATAATTTGCCACCGAGTAAGTAGTCTGAGATTGCTTTACTAAGCACATTATGCCGTAGGTAACTAAAGTTGAATTATTCTCCATACGCAAACCTAACCCCAGATTTCAAAGTCAGTTTCATTACCTTTCCTACATTTTAAAATCAGTGTTTCCAAATGTTGTCCAAAAACTAAACAATAATTGAATTTTTTTAAAAGGCAAGCCGAGAGTAGATATGCGGTTGTTTTGAAAAATGGTATCGCATTTCATGTGGAGATTAAATGGGCTCAACACTAATATTTAGGTCAAAAAAGCAACTTTTTTCCCAACATGGGGGCCGCTCCAACGCGGAAATTTGTCAAACGCCGCTCTTGCAAGTTATAAATCAACCTTGGAATGGTTTTTCTTGCAAATAAAATCGAATTTATTCATTTTTTTTTCTTTTGTTCGCCCTTTTATTAGCTTTTTCTTTCTGTGAAAGCACGAGAAAAACCCGAAATTAGCAACATGCCGATTTGTCGCATAATTTTCAGACTTTTGTAGTCCAAGAGATCACAAGAAGAATATCTGTTACTTTTGTGGTAAAAATATGAAACTGCAATCAGTAAAAATGTAGACATCAAAGTACCTATTTTTCTAAAAATTTTTTGTGAAATAACTACGCAACATTTGTTATTTTTGTACAAAAATACCAGATGCATGTTCAGAAGAAAAAAAACAGCAAAATTCCTGTTTTTGTTGACTTGGAAATCGGTGTAGAATCAGAATCAGAGTCATCTGATAGTCCACATGTTGTTGATCAAAGAAAAAACCTTTTCGAACTTTGCTTTAGTACCAGGTAAGGCCAAAGAGACTTCGACTCACCTGGAACTAACACTGATGTAGCTGCGCGTGTTGATAATGCCAAATAATATTTATAATCCTTTGATTATAATTATAAAACTACACAACTACTTATTCTAAAATAAGAAAAATTAGATCTTCTAAGAACTAACGAACGCCTATGGTTTATCAAACCAGGAATTTATCAGACCTTATTTAATAAAAAAATTCATCGTAAGAACGATTCCGAACCGTATTTCATCAAACCCATTTAATAACAAATTCGAAATTTAACAGAGCCGTTTTTAATTGCACCATTGTTCATCAAACTCATTCAATATCAAACCCGGAATTCGTAAAACCCGTAATTTATCAGAAAATTTTTGCTAAATTGATTGGGCATTCGCCAATAACACATGAATGTAAGACAGGTGAATGCAAGTGACATCTATACACAAACTATTGAACGCAACCTATAAGTATGCGCGAGTAACAGCGACAAATGCATCAAAACGTCGCATCGCTGCGCCACCTGCGTGTACGCCTTCGGTTCATATGATATTAGCGAATGCGCAATTATTTTAGCAAAAATTTTCTGATAAATAACGGGTTTTACGACTTCCGGGTTTGATATTGAATGAGTTTGATGGACAATGCTTTGATTTAAAACGGGTCTTATAAATTTCGAATTTGTTATTGAATGGGTTTGAAGAAATAAGTTTCGGATAAAAAGTTGGTTCAACGAATTGCTATTCCTATAGTGAATGATTTTAAATTGAACTTTCTTTTATTTAACGGGTTTGATGTTGCACATTCTGATAAACCGTGGGCGTCCGAACTAACAGGCGGCGGTTCATACGCAGAGTTACGCAACTGTGAAAATAACTACAGACGAGCAGTGTTGTCATGTGCAGTATTGCAACTGTGAAATACCGGATTCCACTGGACAACGTGTGAAAAAATACCGGACAATACCGGACGTATTTTTTAAACTGGACAATTCATTAAAATACCGGACTGTCCGGTCAAATACCGTACGGTTGGGCACCTTAACTTAGACTATTTATGAAGGTAGTGTGTCCTGCTTTTAGAAGAGAAGGCGCCAAAGAACCCTGCTATTTTTTTATGGGGGACTTTTTTTTAAAATTTTAATATGTTATAGAGGCGGTCTCAATAAGCAAATTTCGTCATGGGCACTTACCCCAACATGTTCAGGGTGAGCTAGAGATTAGACTAGAGTAAGCCAAAAAATACGCCTGAAGTTGCTCAAAATCCCTTATTTTAGAAGCACATTTGACGCTTGTAAGAGCAGCAAAAAAAATGGTTTTTGATACCCTAAAAAGGATGCACACAAAATGAGCGATAAACTTATAAAAATGTACAGAGTACGCCAAAACATACGAAATACGATTTGTTTTAACCTTTTCAAATTGTCCTTACAAAGAAACTACCAACCATACAACACTTATTTATGTGTTGTGTTATTGGACGGACCACAACTAACATTTTTTACCTTCATTTCGGGTATCGTATACATACAGGGTAAGCCAGGAAATACCTTTGAAATTGCTCTAAAAGTTCTAAACAAAGACATTTAAGCAAGAATTGACCCATCGAGTCATTCAGGATTTTGAAAAAAACATTTTGTTAGTTACAAACTTTTGAAGGTATGCAGAGTACGCCAAAGAGAGGTTAGGCACTCGTTTTTGTTTAATTTTAACTAATTTTTTACAGAAAAACCACTAGCAAATCAACGGAATTATTTTTTAAAATATGGTTTTACAGACCACAACCAACATTTTTCATTAACACCTCTTTTGAATGTATACAAAGTTAGCGAAGAAAGGCAATTACAGTTTCCCAAAATCGTTTTTTTTTTTAATTCGATTTGTCAATTAAAAGGGCACAAAATGAAACGGAGTGTAAGCATTAAATATTTAAGAAGTCACAAACCTTTAAATAAATATATGGAGTACGCCAAAAAAAAGTTTTTTAAACTTCACCTAATTTTAAACAGTTTCAGGTATATTTGGCTTACCCTGTACACATATGGACATTAGTATTAATATTAAAAATGTAGGTCGTTATGTGTTGAATCAGATCTGCAGAAACCATTATTATCCTATCTTTAGTTTTGTCGTAAACGAAGATTAAGTTTAGTAAAAAAACCTTAGGTCATATATAAAATATTAAAACCGAAATACATCGCCATCGCCTAAGAAAATGGCAGGGTTCTTTAAAAACAGCAGCGCTTTAGTTAACTGCTTCTTTTGTAATCTTAAATTTTGTCGACCAATTTAAAATGGGCTTCAATTCGCATCTATCTGGATGCGAAATTTCCAGCACGGAAAACATATTTACATATCAATTGAATAAAATTTAACTCTGTGTTCAACTCTGTCCAGTTTTTTAAATTAGAACATTGAGCAACGGAAAATTATTTGAACTGCCGTTCAAAAATAATAGAAAAGCTTTCTTAAAGATCATCCCCTTTTTAACCCTTCATCAGTAGCCCACCCAGAAATTGACTTCGGTGGGGGGGAGGGGGTTTAGGGATAAATAATAAACAAAACTTAATTTGAAGTAAAAATGTGACCATAACCAGGCTTCTCGGGGGGGATTTTAACCCCAAACCCCCCTCTCGGTGCCAAATAATTTTGTTGCTAAATTTGAAAAAAATTTGCTTTTAAATTCTAGTTTACAAAATTCTTAATTTAGCTCTTTTTTGACTAAGTAAGTTATTTCCAGTGAAAATAATAGTAGTTTTTTTTATACCTTCATCAAAAACATGATTTTAGTAATTGTCTGTAGATAACTTAAGCATGGCTTTTTTGTTACCGATGAAAAAAAACTTTTTTTTGATCACGGATGCAAAAAAAGATTTCTGTCTGTTTTTACCCAAAATTAAAGAAAAAAGCACTATTCTAGCCACTAGTTGTTAAAACTACTATTTCACAACTAGTGAATAAAATAGTGCTTTTTTTAACAAGCATTGGTTTAAATAACGAGCGCAGCGGGGTATTTAAAAACCCGAGTAAAAAAAGCGCAGTTTAACTGCCAGTTTTTAACACTATTTTTTTTAATAACTTTATCAAAAAATCCAAGAAAAATAGATTTTTTTTTATACCTTCATCAAAAACATGCACAGATAACTATTTGCAGACAGTTACTAAATTCATATTTTTGATGAAGGTATAAAGAAAGGTTTTTTTTTGCATCGGCAACAGTTACTAAAATCATTTTTTGAGGAAGGTATAAAAAATATTAGTTTTCACAACTAGTGGCTAAAATAGTGCTTTTTTTTAGTGCGGTATTATATTTAAAAACGCGATTAAAAAGAAATACAATATAGGCGCGAGTTGTTAACACAATTTTTTTAAATACCTTTATCAAAAAATCCAAGAAACACAGAAAAATACTTTTAAAAATCTCGAACAAAGAGCACTTCTCGCAACACACCATATTTACACTATAAATCAAGGCGGCTGGTAAATGAAATAATGGTTTCCACAGCGATGTGCCCTTTTACTCGGTGACGTTCATTGTTGCGACGTTTTAATCTTTGACAGTTTGATATTTTGACGATGTTTTTAAATGATTTTTTTTCGTAAATACTTGGTGAAAACTGGCGGAAATGGCTTAATTCTTAGGCAAGAATAATTAAATTTTTTCAATATAACTATTTTCCCCTATTTCTCTTTAATTTTAGGTAAAAAGCGGACAGAATTCTTTCTTTGCGCCCGTGATTAAAAAAAAGTTTTTTTTGCATCGATAACCAAAAAAGCCATGCGTTAGTTATCTGCAGACAGTTACTTAAATCATATTTTTGATGAAGGTATAAAAAAATAGTAGTTTTAACAGCTAGTGGCTAAAATAGTGCTTTTTTTACAAGCGTTGGTTTAAATAACGAGCGCAGCGAGGTATTTAAAAACGCGAGTAAAAAAAAGCACAGTTTAGCCGCGAGTTGTTAACACTATTTTGTTTAATACCTTTATTAAAAAATCCAAGAAAAACAGGAAATTACTTTTAAAAATCTCGAACGAAGAGAACTTCTCGCAACACACAATCTTTACACTATAAATCAAGGCGGCTGGTAAATGAAATAACAATCGTTTCCATAGCGATGTGTCTTTTTACTCGGTGATGTTCATTATTGTAACAGTTTAATCTTTGACAATTTAATATTTCGACGATATTTTTAAATGATTTTTTTTGGAAAATACTTGGGGAAAACTGGCGGAAATGGCTTAATTCTTAGGCAAGAATAATTAGATTTTTTCAATATTACTATTTTCCGCTATTTTTCTTTAACTTTGGGTAAAAAACGGACAGAAATCTTTTTTTGCACCCGTGATCAAAAAAAAAGTTTTTTTGTATCGGTAACCAAAAAAGCCATGCTTCAGTTATCTGCAAACAGTTACATAAATCATGTTTTTGATAAAGGTATTAAAAAAAAGATTTTTTCCAACACTAATAGCCTCCATACTGGTTATATGAAGTTCTATACTGTCTCCTGAACTAAATGTCAGCGGAAACAGCTTTTAGGGTCCAAGTTTTTCCGAAAAGCTCTTCGCTGCTGCAACAATTCGAAATCTTTGAATTATGCAACAACTCGCATACTTGCACAAATTTTAACATCGACGTGGAAGGTAACGAAGAAAGAGGAATTTCGCCATTCTCGACAAAATGTCTAAGCCGCTTGATAAAAACAGTTTTATTTTAATTTGACCGGAAAATGGTTGGTTTCATAATGGCCCTTAAAGGGAGTAATTATTCTTTGGTTACTTTATGTAGGGCAATGGGTTTCCGTGTGTTTATTCCTTTGTCTACTTTATGTAGGACAAAAGTATACGTGAGTATATGTGTGTTTGTAAGATCACTGATTACAGACGCACCACCCAATCGTACAACGTAGGAAAAATTCACAAGAGCCTTGCTTTGGAAATTGAGGCTTCTTTTAAACAAGGCTCCTTCTCCCATATAACTAAGAGATACTAATTATAATGTCCCGCCCAAGCGTCCAAATCTAGGAGGGGGAAAACACTATTTTCACTCAAAATTAAAGGTAAGTATTGATGGGATTATAGTGCCGCAGATAAACATTTTTTTCAAAAATTACGCTACAAATATCATTTTTTTTATACCTTCATGAAAAACATGATTTTGTCTGGAGGTGCTTTGTTGGTTAACGATGCAAAAAAACTTTTTTTTTATCACGGGTGCCAAAAAAGATTTCTGTCCGTATTTTACTCAAAATTAAAGATACATAGCGGAAAATTGTAATATTGAAAAAAATATAACTGTTCTTGTCTAAAAATTAAGCCATTTCCGCCAGTTTTCCCCAAGTATTTACGAAAAAATCATTTAAAAACTTCGTCAAAATATCAAACTGTCAAAGATTAAAATGTCGCAACAATGAACGTCATCGAGTAAAAAGGCACATCGCTATAGAAACCATTGTTATTTCATTTACCAGCCGCCTTGATTTATAGTGTAAAGATGGTGTGTTGCGAGAAGTGTTCTTCGTTCGAGATTTGTAGAAGTACTTTCTTGTTTTGTTCATCAAACTGATTCAATATCAAACTCGTAATTTGTAAAACCCGTTGTTTACCAGAAAATTTTTGCTAAATTGATCGCGTAATCGCCAATAAACCGGAGGCGAAGACGCAGGTGGCGCGGCGGCGTGGCGTTTCGATGCATTTGTCGTTCTATGTGCGCACACTTAGGTAAAAGTAGTCACAGGTACTGTTCAATACTTTGTGTATAGATGTCACTCTTCGCCACGCGGCCGCGCCACCTGTGTGTACGCCTCCAATTTAGCAAAAATTTTCTGATAAACAATGGGTTTTACGAATTCCGGTTTTGAAAAATAATTAAAGTAACACTCGTGGCATATCGGACAAAGCGTTTTTGTTTCTCACTTCATTACGACCAGGTCTCCAATGTCTAATGTAGAATCCAGACACCTACAGATCTGTTTCATCCTTATTAGAAATCATCAGGAAGTCATAGGATTTTACCTGGCAGTTGGAGCTACACAGGCACCATGAACACCTCTCGAATTTAAAACAAAAAGTTTGTAATCCGCGGAGACGTAGTACCTGTTTGCGCCACCTGTCGAATAAATTGAGAAACAAAAACATCAAAATTGAAAAGTGCAAAATCCTCAAGAAATGATTGTGTCGAACTTCAAATGAAACATTGCCCTTAGAGGGTCGGAAATTTATTTTTTAGAAAAATCCAAAAACACGTCAACTAATATTTTTAGCAATCAACACTTTCGGCATAAAATTTTTGTCAAGAGACCCTTAGAAAGAGATCGATTCACATACAACTTTTTTTTCAAGTGAGAAGATCCCGCTTGTGGCCCCTTGTTGGAAAGCTTATCGAAAAAGAATATGCTTTGAGATTTTCAAATTTTCAAAAAATGATTGTGTCGGACTTCAACTGGAACATTGCTCCTAGTGAGTTAGAAATTTGTTTTTCATTTGAAAAAAATATCGTGTGTGAATTCCTGTGGTTCTGTTCATAAAAAAAAATTTCCGAAAATCTTAGTTGACGTGTTTTTGGATTTTTTGAAAGAACAATTTTTTAACCCGCTCGCGCTACGGCCAATATATATAAAGTCTCCATCCTGTATATTAAAATCCCGTCTCTATGGTCTTACGTAAGCTTTTTTCTAATTAAGGCCACGTTTATGGCGTCTATTTGAAGGTTAACTTACGCAGTTTAACGTCCATAGTCTAACCGGTAACGCAGCGAGTTTTTCCGAAGAGAGCTCGGAGCATTTGTGGATAAAATCGTAAAGTAGTAACTTATAAGTTCCTGTTTGGTAATACACACACTTAATCTAATAATAAATCTTTTAAAGGGTTAAAACACTCTTAGCCGTGGGCATTTTTCCAAAAAACATATAACATAAGTTTAAAAGGCCTTTTTAAAATATTACCTTTTCAAGAATTAGATTAGGTGCCCAAACTTTAGCCTTTTGGCAGCAATGAAGCCTCGCTGTTAGTTCAGTGTAAGGGTGTGTGCACATTTTAGTTTTTAATGCGAATCAAAATAGACTTTTCATGACTACTTACATAGGGTAAACTGTCCAATCGTTGGCACCTTAAGGGCTTACTTACATTTGAATAGGGTTTTGGTAACTTTAAAATCTTCATTTTGTATTTTTAATTACTTTTTGGAATACCTTGGGGTATCTACTTTTAAAATCTTGAAGTTTTTCGTGATTTGTTTATCTTTTTCTACTAAAATAAACTAAAACATTAAAAGTGGACAAAGTACCTATTGTTGGCACCTCAAACCTATTGTTGGCACTCATATTTTGCCTATCATTGGCATCCATTAACACAGTGACCTTAAAGGTAGTTATTATA
Organism: Oxystoma pomonae; assembly: GCA_963921995.1. Lineage (NCBI taxonomy): Eukaryota > Metazoa > Arthropoda > Insecta > Coleoptera > Brentidae > Oxystoma > Oxystoma pomonae. The sequence continues at coordinate 37,758,651 of OY998172.1, forward strand.
TTTCGAAACATCTTTAATTTAGAAACACTAAAGCATTGTACAAAATTCTTAACTAACTAACCTTGAAAATAGTTAGTTTTGTTATTTTGTTAAAAATTAGGTACAGAAAATCAAATAACAAATAAACTTCAAAGGTACTTATTATTAAACGCTTATTATTATTCACAGGACGATAACTTTATCACAATTCTTCAACAGCCACCTAACGTAAGACGTGAAGAACATTTATATATTTTTTAAATGTGTCCTTTTTGAAGACACACAACATGGTAGGTTCTAGACATTTACTCTACTTTAGCATTATGTTTTATTTTATTCAGGGATATTTTTAATGGAGTATTATCTACTTTCTTCGTAGGAGACTTAAAGATTTTTAGAACATGTGTCTGGGTGATCTAAAAAACATCTCTTAAATCAAAGTAATGTTCTGTGTTGTCAGTCAATTTTTCTTTTTCTTCAATGCTGATTAATTTAATTTGCTTTTTACTCATTGGCGTTTCATCCGTATCTTGATCTTAGATTGCTTCTTCCGTGTTATGCTCTTTTGTCTCTTTTGGTTGTACCCTATCATTTTGTAAGTTTGTTTTAATTTTCATTTTAACGTTTTTATTTTCCTTTCCATTTTTTTTTGCTTGTTGTCATTGTTTCTTCTGTTCTCACGCTTAATAATTTTTTTTTCAAGTCTCCCTCGATTATTTTTTTTTCTCAATCTCTTCTTGTTTCTTTCGTTTCACTTTTTCTTCCATTACTTTCTTACATCCAGATGAGGAAAGTATAAATGGATTTATTTTAATTTCCTTCACTCCTTTATGTTCTGGCGCTTTAGCAATCCACAAAAAATTATCTTTTTCGTAAATCTGGTTTGGTTCTGTAACTTTTATTTCTTCTATTGTTACGTTTTTTTCAATAATATCCAGTTCTTTTAAAATGTTACTGCATTAATCAAGGACGATGCACATTTCCGCTATTTCTTGCTCTGTATAATAGGGAGTTATCGACATAAAGTCGGCATAGCCTCACTCGGCACTATTTCTGACAGTTCCACACGAAGGTTGAAAGATTTCTGACATTTTGGTCATATAAATATGTCATCTAAACACGCTCATATTGTGCCATTCTTAAAGTTGACAAATTATCCTTTATTAAAGGCAGGCACAAACATTATGAAAGTCGACATTATTTTGATAGCAAAGATAACATATTTAGACAACAACAATGTCACAATCCTTTTAAACTTCATGCGAAATTGTCAAAAATAGTGCCGTCTTTATTAAAGTCAGGCTATGCCGACTTTATGTACCGATAAGTCCCTATTAACATAATGAATCATTTTCTTCGCGATTTTTTCAGCAAATTCAGGTTTTCATCTTCATCATCTTCTTGAACGCCAAGTAAATTTTTAAGTTTCGCAAAAGACATGAATAAAATATTTGTTTGTAAGTTATTTTTTTTTGCCTAAGAATTTTATCTGAAAGTTTCATAACTGCGTCCTTGAGGATTGGTGTGAAGTTTGTTTTGCCCAATTTTGCATAAGGACGTTGTCTTCGTAAGCTTAAGACCCCTTAGCGCAAGGTGCATGGCAATAATGAGGAAAATGACAAAATTTTGTTACCATTAGTTGGCACCCAAAAATTTCCAACAAATTGTGGAAAATATTAGTGTTTTTAACAATAGTTGACATATTTTAACTATTTTGAACTATATAATTTACTACTAAATGTACTAGATTCAAACAAACATTAAGAAAAATAATAAAAAATACACATTGTTTCTGTAAAAAATAATAACTTTTACATCGGCACCATTAAAGCGAAGAATAAATTATAGAAATTTTAAAAATATGGAAGAAAAAATTGTTTTATTTTTTAAAAACTACGTTATAGTTAATTTTATAATTTGAAACCATTTGTAAAATCAAATAAATAAAAAATTTATAGTGGGATTTACTAAGATCTAAAATAGTACCCTCTACAAGTCCAAATATTTACACCTGTGGGGGGTACTAAATTTTAAAATCAATTATCAAAAAATACTTACCCATACAGAAAAGATTTAAATTTATAGCCCCCAGAAAGGATTGTTTTGTGGCAATTGGTAATAAGTTCGTTTAAAATTTCCCTAAGTAACCGTTTTTACAAGAAGTAATTTATCTTATTTAATATTCCAAGTTGTTTATTAATCAATAAAACACCTCCAATTTTGCTCAGAAAAACGCCATATTTTCAACCCGTTTTCAGCACAAAAAATATATTTATGAGGGCACTACGAGGCAAAACAAACAAAAGTGAAGGTCACTGATTATGCACGAAAAATGTACCAAACAAAAAAACCCAAAACAACTATATTAATTTATTTACAAACTGAAAGTAAAACAATGAGGTTATCTAAAAGCTCAGTCAAAATAACTTTCCTTACTCAAAGTATCATTTTAAAGCTGTAGCTTTCATCAGTAGAGATTGGTGCAAGCTAAGGTGCAAGCAGATGTAAAAGATCCGAACTCGTTGTTTGTGATTGAACGCAGCGCTAATTTTTAAACTGACATTTCGACAGTGACAGAAATGTAAAAAAGACTTGCATTTAAGTTTTTTAATACATTTCATAAATAAAAACACCTTTTAAATAAATAGAAAATTAATCTACTCCTTATTTTATTATCACCCGTCTAAATCATTGTGTGACATCAAGTATTAATCGGAAAAATCAATTATCAAGGGTAAGTTTTAATTACAGTGACATATAACCTCAATTTTAATTTGTTCTACAAAGTATTTACTATTTAAACCCTGCGTGGGTTTCAATTTTTTAATTTTCTTTTTTTTTTAAATTAAAACTTTCTTCTTAAATCCAACAAAAGATTGTGTTAAGATGATTATTCGATAAACAAATTTATTAAAATTCTTCTTATATTTCAAACTGTGTCCAAAACTCAAGGAGGGTTGGTTTAAAATGCTTAAAACCAAAAATTTCACTTAAACTTAGGACCGTTCTAAAATAGACTAAACCCTTTTAGTAAATCCCACCGTTAAAGTTTTTGAAGAGTGCCAATATTGGGAAATGCCGTTTATTAAGGGGTCGCTATGTTGGCAGGGAGTGCCAATAGATGGCTTATCCCGCATTTAAAAATGCCTGTCGTTGGCACCCTCTCTTTTTTCAATCATATCATTTAAAACAAAACAAAAATAATCTAGAACTATCGAAAAACTATATCCCTAATTGTCTGCTACTCAAAGTTCTCATAAGTTATTCTGTAACAAACAAAACAAAATTGCAATTTCTTACCTTATTCTTCTTAACCATCGTGCACGTGCTCCGTTATCGCCGTTTGAATCCAGACTGACGGTAAAAAGGCAAAAGTTGATCCACTGTGCTGTTAATTAATGTTGTCAGATTTTACATAAAACATTATCTAGGCAAACTTTCTGGTTAAAACCTTATTTTCTTAAAAAATAATGTGAGGTGCCAATATTAGGCTGAGTGCCAACAATAGGCAAGTTTACCCTACCATTGATTTGACTTAACTCATGAGAGAATGTTTTTCTTGATTAAATGCGAATTTTCCTAAAAACTACCCTCGTTTGCTCCGCACTGACGTGTTTCTTTTTACCTGACTGGTCTGAAATAAACTAGTTCCTAATCTACATCTACACCCCAAATTTCATAATAATTGGTTTAATATTTAGTTACACCCGATTATGTATTTGTCATTATATCTAAAATTCCTTCACATCTGTGCCTGTTTTTAGAAAGATTGTTATCTCTGGAACTATTTATCGAACATGAGTAAGAAACACTCCTTGAAGAAAAAGCTCCAAAAAGAAAAAGCAGCATTTAAACAGAAACACAGAAGTCAAACTTATAAAATCCCTCTTTTTTCGCATTTGCTTCGAGGGCTAAAAAACATGAGTGTGTTAATGAATTTCTAGAGGAATGAAACAACAAAATTGCCTCTGGGGTCTTTTTCCAATTTTAACGGTAGATCGGTTTCGCCTAAACAGGCATCTTCAGTACCAAATAGTACAAGTGAAGAAAAGATGGAAGTTTGGGAAAAAAATTTTAGAAACTAATTAACCTAATAAATTCAAAAGGGTGGAAAATATTTTAACAGGCGAACTGTATGGATTGTCTAAAAACACACATCAAGGGAATAAAGTGTAACTTTTTATCCCGAGGCGAAAAGTTTGTAGCCCGACCGAAGGGAGTGATACAGTTCGTTGAGGGATAAAAACATTCTTTAGTCAAGAGGCTTATATATTATTTTTCGCACTTCTTTTCTTTTACAAAAAAATATTACAAAAAAAAAATCAAGAAAATCAAGGCACTCTATCAAAAACAATTTGTCAAATTAATCGGGTGGTAGACAATTTGGAGTATATTCAAAAAGTGTGCCGAAGATTTGGTTGCCAAGGTATTTGTGGTGTAACAAATGCAAGGCGTAAACAAAGCTTAGTTTACAACTAAATTTTTAGCTTAAATTATTAAATCGTGTCACTAAACCTAAAAACCCCAAGCACGTCAAGATTTCAAAACAAAAGGAGCTGAATGATTCTTTGGTTAACTTCTCTCATTGCAGTGGAGTTAATATAAACATTAACGTTAATAACAATTATTGCAACAAGTATAGTGGTGTAAACTCGAAGGGATTTTCAAGAGAAAGCTGCAAAAAGGATATGTTTTTTATATTTGGCATAGTGATACTTAATATCAAGAGCTAAAATTCCAGTCGAGGATCCTCCATTTTCTCGCTCCAGAAACCAAGATGGCGGCTGTCAAAGTTAGCAAAAAATGTATTTTCGACGAGGTCCCACTTAATCCAAAAATATAAAAAAAGTTGACATATGTCACTTCAAAACAAAATGGCGGCCAGATTTCAAAAATGTATTTTTTCTTTGATTTTCTTCTAACTTTTTAAGGGATGATCTTTTCTGATGTCTCATATTAAAGCTACTGACAGGCTTCTTGATCTTACATTAAAAAAGATTATAGTTTATATGCGGGTACAAAGATGGCGCTTGATATGATATTTATTTATAGACATTAAAAAAAAAAAAATAGTAGAATGCTATTTTGTTTTGAAGTGACTTATATCAACTTTTTTATATTTTTGGATTAAGTTGGAACTTCTCACTATTACCCACTTGATTTCGATTTGATTTTTCTAAAAAGGTAGAAAGCACACTTTTTCCTAACTTTGCGCCGGAAAATGGAAGATCCTCGACTGGAATTTTAGCTTCTGGTATTAGGTATTACTATGCCAAATATAAAAAAATATACCCTTTTTGCAGTTTCTTTTTACGAATTTACTCCACTAGTATCCACTAAACATCAAAATCGTATTAAACGTCAAATACATGTTGAAAAAAAAAATGTTTTTTACGAACATGAATTTAGGATGGAATAAAGTATAAATATAATTGTTTTAAGGCGACCATAAAAATTTGTTTATTTAATTAATGTTTTTTTCACTTTAAACTTTTTAATACAAATTATTAATTAATGTATGGGATTAACTAAAATTTATTAATAACATCCAAAAAAGTCCATTAAGATATGTTTTCTTTTAATTTTTTTTTTAATAGTTCATTTTCTAGCGAAAAACAAAATAAAAAGACCGTTCTAAAACATTCTGAATTACTTCAAAAATCAGGTATGTTTATTTAAATTAAAATGATTTTTTATTATCTAAAATGTTGTTTTATACAACCTACTTCTTTTTAATATTGTTATCGTATGACAACTTCTTATTTATTTAATTTCTACCAAAATGTTATTAAAAACTCGATTTGTTTAATTTTGCATTTTACAGGCTCAGCAGTCATCAGCTGATTCTCTTCAATTTCGCCTCCTAGTTATCGTGCAGGCCGGAAAATAACGGTACTGATCCAGTGGCCCAGAAGGTCCTTATTTTCTTCATTTTCTTTTCTTAATATCTCGATCAAATCCTAGAAAGTTCAACTATACTATTTCTTATGCTGCACTTTTATTCACCTTAGTTCTTTTTCTTTGAATTCAAGATATTATTTCTTGCCTATTTACTTTTCTGTTCATTGGTGTCTAGCAGACTCTGATTTCTGGCCTTAGCTTTAGTCGCCACGGCTAAAGATAGAAATAAAAGAGAACATGATTTTTGATTGATAAGAAATTGTAACCTCAATTTTTTCGACTTTTGACCTTTGTTTCTTCCTGTTTCAAAAAATTATTCTGGCATTATTTAAAAAATCAGTTATGTTTATTGAAATAAAAATTATTTTTTATAATTTTCGAATTAAATAGATTACGATTGCCTAAGTAGTTTTTGTGATGGATAACCCTCTGATGAAAGGTATGTTCTTTTTATATATTTCTTTTAGATATAAGTGTGGTTAGACACCACTAATTTTTTTTACTTTATTATCTGAACTATTCTTCTAAGAGTGTGTACTTTGTATTGAATAAGGTTCTCCGTAGATTCCTCCATAGATTCCATTGACGATATCTCTGAAATTCTCCTAAAACGTTAGACGTTTTTCTGATAGACATGCCTTCCCTACGTGAGTCAACTATCACCCATGCCAGCCTACTTTACCTGATGATGCTACAGACCTACCTCCAGAGGTGCTGCTTAGAACCTGCTGTGACCAATGCCCTTGTCATGCCTGTGTTGGCCAGCTTTGAGAGGCTTGCCATCAATTGTAGAGTTTTGTCTACTGAATGATATAGACTCAGGCCTGTATACCTACCTACCTTTTGAAATGTATACCCCATGTTGTGTGTTTTCTGTGTTTTTTATTCCGTGTTTATTTAAACTTTAAGCTATCAAACCTAGTAAGTACCGAAAAAGCACATTACCTAAAGTTAAAATTATTTAACTGTACCTTAGCGAAATGTTACGTTTCCTTAATTTACCCTTATAAATATTAAGTTAGACTAGATGTCATGATTCCCTGATACCTTGAAGAAAATATAAGAAAGTATTTATTTTCTTAAGCCCCTAAGTTGTGCACAATTTTCGACGATTCTACACAATTGTAGACAATTGTAGAAAATTTTTAGACAACATTCCTACCCCTGTAAATATATTTTTTCTTAAAAAAAGAACTTTGTTCTTGGATAATGTTATATCTTGGCAATTTTAAATAAAATGACATTTTTGATTTTAAACATTCTTGCCATAGGAAACTTTAGTTTAGAAACAAGGTTATTCCACTTAGTTATAGTTTAAGGGATGTTTTTTTTTATTTAAGAATAGTTGACTATTTAAAAATAAGCGACAATGAGAAAATTTTTTTGTATTTAATTAAAATGTTTTCAAATAAATTTGAACATCTACTTTAAAATGTTTATCTTTTCCGACTCTCTTATTTTAACCAAAAGTTATTTAACTACCAGCAATAATAAATTTTCTTTAAATTAATTTAAATAAAAAATGTTACTTATTTTAGTTTATAAACAGAATGTCTTATTTCTTTTTAATCTATATAATTTTATTTAAATAACAAAACTTATCGCTAGACATATTTCTGTATTTTAGTGTGCTGACTTACAATTACTATTTTAATATAAACACAATGGCGTTCATTACATACTAATTTTTTTCCAAAACACATGCCCCACACCTTTAATTGTTCATGCTAGTTTAGCTACGGTTTAGTGTTAGTGTTAGTTATTTCACAATGTTATGGCAGTAACTTTACAGACACATCTACATATGTATCGATTGCAGTCAGCTGTTCTATCACCGCATCTACCATAAAATAGGGCCTCATTAAAAACATGCCATATAAATCAGAATCCTAGAGTATTTTGACTTTGTTTCAAACGCATTAGGTATACGTATGAGATACGTTTAAATAATCTGCTTTTTCTGTCTAACTGTAAGTATTATGTACCTATTTAAATATGTTAAATATTAAATTTATTTTAACAATAATGGCATTTTTTAAAATAATTTTCTTAGTTTTATTAAGTATATGCGGACACTGACTAAAATCGAGTTTTGGAAGGCATAAAAAAAGGATTTAATAGTCATATTATATCTAGCAACTAAAGTGACATAAAATTTGTAGCCTGAACAAAGCGAGAGCTACATTTCGCTGAGTGATAAAAATGCGTGGTAGGTTTAATAATTTTAATGTATACTATTTTTTGCACGTTTACCTAAAGGGTTCAAGGTCACCTTGTTTCAAGTATATTTTTTTAAATTAAAATTTACTAAATTTAATTTTAACTCCCTAAAACTTTATTGTCCCTAAAATTTAACTTTACTCTAAAATTTCATTTTAATCTCTAAATTTGATTTCTTTGTTTCTTAATTTTAAGGATTTCTTGCTTTACCAAGGAACTATAAATAAATCTAAAGTGAAACATTGGTCCAGTGCAAAAAAGTTTTTATGAATAACATTTTCTTCTTTGTCACGTTTTTAGTCCCAGAAGTGCAAAAACATTTTTATCTGGTTAAAAATATAACATTTTAATGGTTAACCAAACATTGTTTAATAATTTGAAATTAACTCTGTGTTTCGGACTTCCATTGTCTATATTTTATTTATACACGACACGACGTTGCAAACTAGTTTGCACCTGAAGATGATCAGAGATTAAACTGATCGGAACGTCGTGTATAAATAAAATATAGACAATGAAACTCCGAAATACAAAGTTAATTTCAAATTGTTTAATAATGTTATAAAAACATTTTTTGTCAATGTTAGACAAACATTTTTTTTCAGATGTTAAAAAAACAAATTTTTTTCAGTGTTATAAAAACATTTTTTTTCAATGTTAAAAAAACATTTTTTTTTTATTATTAGAAAAACATGAACTTATTTTTCTAACGTCAGAAAACCGGTTATTAAGCGCATTTTTCACAGTGAATATAACGTTAGAACTAACATCCAGGCTAACGTTATGTTTTCCGACTATATGTTATTTAAACGTTATTAAAATGTAATATTGTTTTAGATTTAATATTGTGTTATATTTTAGTATTACATTGTTTTTAATAAAAATAATAAAAAAAAACACTTGTTTATGTCACTTTTTACTTTAGTCCCTGAAACGAGGGACTAAATTTAAGTAATCACTTTAGTCCCTGAAGTGCGAAAAATGATATAATAAAATCCAAGGCCAAAGACGTTTTTTTGAAGATATTAAAATAACAAAATAAATAGTTTTTAAAGAAACAAAACAAAAATAAGTAATCTCTCTGTGGCTAGTAGTTATTCGTTTTTTGAAATTAATTCATTCGAAGAAACCCTACAATGGACTAAATGCTGTTGATTTGTTTAAGGCAAGCCTCAAGCTAATGACAGATTCCTTATATTTTGGTGTTTTGTTTCCTTAAAAACTAATTTTTTGTAATTTTAATATTTTAATTCATATCCTTTGACTTACATTTTTTTATATCTTTTTATTCTTAGGTTTTAGACAATTTTACTCTTTTTTCACTTGTAGTATTTGGTACTAAAGATGCTTATTTAGGCAAATACTGTGGGAAAAATTCCCCAGAAGCAACTTTGGTTTCATTTCTCTAAAACTTCATTTTATCTCACAAATTCTGGTACTCTAGAATTTCTTTAGGTTGGATACTTTAACCAAGTTACGTAAAAAATTCTGACTGTGTAGATACCCCCTTTGAATTAAACTAACATACCAGCGAAGCTTTTAGGGTTTTTAGCGATTTTAACTTTTGCTCTATAAAACTGTGCTTTTGTCAATCGCACGAGATCTCTGGAACATCCTTTCCGAAAGTTAGATTGCAAATTAAAATTAAAAAAGTTTGTCTATACAGTTCTGTGTTCTATACATGTACAGAAAATGCTTCCAGTTTCGTTTAATTAAACTGACAAAGTTTGAAGAGACTAATGTCAAAAAGAATCTTTTTTTAAAGGTTTCTTTTATGTTAAAAATAAAATTGGCAACAAAAAACTTAAAATTAAAAAAATTGTAACAATATTTAATATTGGTATTGCCCCGCAGGCGACAATTTTGACAAAAAAAAACAAAAAATTCTTGTTCAGTCTTGCATTCATGTGTTATTGGCGAATGCGCAATCAATTTAGCAAAAATTTTCTGATAAATTACGGGTTAAGAATTCCGCGTTTGGTATTGAACGAGTTTGATAAACAACCCAGGCAGCACAACTGGAAAGGGTTTTCTGGACAATGCAGCAATCCATTGGACAACCAAATTTGTAAGAAATTTTGTCTAAGGCATATCCATTGGATAATACAATTGTCAAAACGTTGGACGGCTTCTGGACATCCCGAAAAAGTCCAAAAGTTTCAATATCTTGACTGTACTAAATCCAATGGTTATCCAGTGGAACGAAATTCTGTCCAAAAGTTATCCATTGGCTATTCAAAAAGTATCTTTATGGTTCACTGTTGGAAAAAATGTATATCCGTTGGTCTAATTTTCTTAGTACATTGGATATATTTGTTCCAATGGATATCCAGTGGACAGTTTTGTCAAAACCACTCCAACATCATAAGTCTGATTGTCGATCCCCGAGAATGGAGTTCCTAGCAAAGGATGGGTATTAAAATAATAAAATACCAATAAGTCTAAAATAATGAAAAATACTTACCTATAATATACAAATAATTTGGCTAGATATGAGAGAAATGTTATTGTATATCCAAAACAGTTCGGACAAAAGACATATTTATTAATGTGCCAACTAGGCCAAGCCCGATTGACATAGATTTTTCGATAAATATTCAGTGTTTAGTCAATGTATAAAGTACAGTTGGTTTCACATAAACACAACTTTTTTTTTCAGTGTATTTAGCTATACCCACGCTTTTTAGTATGCACCTGGGGCACTACCTGCTAATTGTAGTGTACGTAAGATATTTTACTTATAATTTTTTTAAAAATTTAATTAACATAATTATATTAAAGACTGCAACGTGGCATGGAATAAGCCAAATTTCGACAATATTTTTCATCGTTAGAAACCAAATCACATGCATTACGTATAGCGTTTAAAAGTTGTTCGGCATTTTGGGGCCTCCAATTATGTTCATATATTATTTTGATGGAGTTAAGGTCTATATTTTGGTATTGAAACCAGCGACGCACAGCATTAGCTCTGTTAACAGGACAATTGTCCTGCTGAAAAATTATTTCATTGTTTGGATATAAAAAATCAACTGACGGTACCACTACCCCTTCTAAAATTTCCAAATATCTCACTGCGGTAAATCTTCCTTCAATTTGCCAGCAGACACCTAACCCTCTAGCAGACATCCAAGCCCACATGTTCACTGAGAAGTATCCTGCTCTATTAGTCTGGTGGGTATATCGCTCAATAAACCGACTTCGAGGTGCGCGATATACTTTTATTTTTCGGCTATCCGAAGAAGATTGACAAATTTTTTCATCAGTAAAAATCACCCTGTCCCAATATTCCTCATCCTTTGCAGCGTGATTGAGAGCAAAGATCAGTCGTGCTTGTTATTGTTGCTCTGTCAAGAGGGGCTTCTTTGCTGCAATGCGACATTTAAGTTCAGAATTTTTCACTCGTCTGCATGCTGTAGATCGGGAACCCGGAAAACCAGTTGTGTTGATGGCTTCGATTGTGGAAAATGGGTTATTTCGCAAATTATTCAGTAATTGTCCATCCTGTTCCTCTGTGCTTACCTTATTTTGCAAACCGGTACCCCGCTTTCGCTCCAAAGACTGATGTTCTTACCATCGTTTCGAAATTCTAACCACAGTGGCTTTATTAATATCAACATTTTCGGCAACCCTTCTTACTGACCATCCATTTTGCAGTCGAGTTATTTTTTGCGATTTCGTAAAGGCCGAAAGTTGCCGAACTATTTAAAAAATTAATTTTGACTAAAGTCTAAAATTATTGACAATGATTGAATTAAATCAAAAATAAAATATGTCATGATATATGACGGGTGCAAAATGAATAGTGTGAAATGGCGCATCTATACGAAGAAACAACGTTGTATTTTGTTTTTCCATGTACGCATTTTATCTGAAATTAATAAAATGATCCAATGGACTAACTGAAAAAAAGCAGTTCTTTATTGATCAAAATTGGAAGTCCATTGGATTCAGTTTTTTTGTCATCCACTGTATCAGGTAAAACCTTTGTCCAATGGATGTCCATAAATGATCCATGGACAATGCGGGCGGTTTTCGACAAAAAATGGCTGTCCGATGGACAATTTGTGCTGTCTGGGAATGGTTCGATTAAAAACGGGTCTGTTAAATTTAGAATTTGTTATTGAATGGGTTTGATGAAATGAAGTTCGGATAAAAAATTGGTTTGACGAATTGCAGTTTCTATGGTGAATCGTTCTTACGATGAATTTTTTTATTAAATACGGTCTTATAAATTCCTGGTTTGATAAACCACAGGCATTCGCTCCGTCTCGTCTCTGAGTTGGTAGCACCCTAAAACTATTAGCGCTTTCTTTGTTGCTCTAAAAATCACTCTCGTATATTTCAAAATCGATCCGAAAAGGATTTGGATGTTCGAATAGGTACTCCTGCTCCGAGTACTGTGTTCGGTTTTCCGAATCTGTTACTCCGGATTTGAAAAATATCGCTTTTTCTGCTGCCGCAAAATCGCGAGAGTGGAGCATTTAGAGCAAAACAGTGTCATAATCCTACTTTTTTGACAACATTTTTATCTTATTGTTTTGCTGTTTATAAATTTGTGTGGGTCTAAAGTTTATTGAAATTGAAGAATTGTTTTGTTTCTCAATTCTTCTGTACTTTCTTCGACGAGGAAAAAATGTTTGTCCACTCGTACTCGATAGGGGTAGAAAGATTTTGAAGGCTAGGTACAAACGACTAGACTACTTTTACTTTTTTAATGAATATTTTGTTCTGTTTTCTCTTTGTGGAATCGCGTTTTTTTCAATCGGCTGTCAAATTTCAAAAATTCAAAAAAAAACTGAAATAAATAAAAAAATGAGGTTATAATGTAATTTTTTGAGCAATTGACGTATTTTATAATCACGCTCTTCGCGGGCACTCTGGTTGGGATTTAGAGTACCTGCGGGTAGATTCGTGACGTCACTACTTTACTTCGTATCGATCTGAGAGTACGTAAACCGAAAGCGCTATATGAGATACTGTAAAGGCCCTGCCCCTGTATTTTCCTATGTTAAAATGCATCGCGGCAGGCCCAAAAAATCAAGATGGCTTGGGTCAAATAATTAATGTCAGGCTCTAATGGCAGTAACACTTTTTTGGACAAGGACACAATCCCTTAGATTTAAATTTAGATTTATTTATTTGACTACTTTTTATAAATTGCAATTGTAGCAAGTCAGATTACTAAAGAGAACAGATTTAAATATAATATAAAATAAACATGCCTAAATATAAACAATTAGTTATTTCATAAAAGAAACATTAAGTATTACAAAAAGAAAATACAAACTCTAGGTACAGACTTTTTTATATACATATAGATATAATACGAACATAAATACACAACTTTATACCCAAAAACAAGACAAAACATGTATATGGTACATATTTTTTGAAAATTTTATTTTAATAACTTTATTTTTGAGTCTTCATATTATCTCGGACAGAATAGAATTCATTTTTAATGAGAAGAGCCTTGATCTTTTTTTTAAAATTGTGTGTGTCATCTATAAAAATTTTACATCTGCAGGAAGAACATTGTATAATGCTAAATTTATTGAGTGCCTCTTAGATATTTCTAATCGAAAACGCGGTAATCGCAGGAGCGAAGCAGATCATGTTGGGTAATTGTGAAAATCAGAAGTTCTGTTATATTTGTTTATATTTTTTTGGATTTCACAAACTTGTAAAAAATATATATGCTTGGAAGAGTTAAGATATTCAAGTTAATAAAGAGTGGTTTATAGTGTTCACGAAAAAAAGTCCCTACTCTAACCACCTTTTTTTGCAGCAAAAAAATGTCAGTAGCCTCACTGCAGTCTCCCCAAAGTTCGACACCGTAACGCATGTGAGAGTCAGACAGAGCATAGTATGCGCTCATTAAAGAGGGTCTATCTAAAATTTTAGTTCAATTTCTAAGTACAAAGACACCTTTCGCCAACCTTTTTTCTAGTTCCAAGACATGAGCATTCCAATTCAATTTATTGAATCAAATGAAGTAAGCCTTTTGCACATAAATTAACGTAATTTAAATAAGAAATAAAGACTTTCTTAAATTTACTTAATCTGCATTGCACCGATAACCTTTTTTTTAAACTATTTTGTAAACAAAATTTACGACAAATAATAAGAAAAAATAATTAATTGCGCGTTTCGAGATCAGAGGCCTCAATACTGTCTTACATAACAGCTAGTTACACTGTTTAAAAAAAACTAACATTTTACTGCCTGTCTATGCATTTTATGTGCAAGTTAGTGTATCTAACCAAAAATAAGTCCCGTTAAGTTGATATATTACGCTTTTTTAAGAAAAAAAACCTTTTTTTTAAATATATGAAAAGTCGCTTAATAACCTTATTTGTTTTGACGTTTTAGATAGAACGTCATTAAAACTTTAGGTTATGAAGGTTGTTGACTTAAGAGTATTCGCGTTTGTTATTTTTAATAATTTCTGATATTTATGATGACATTTTCATTGGTCGTAGGTAAAGTATAGTACACTAACTCGCATGTTATGGTCATTACACGCTTAGATAAATTAAGACACTCGCCTGCGGCTCGCGTCTCAAAATTCATCCTATAACATGCTTGTTATGTAAACTACTACTTTTCCATGTTTCCATATTTGTAATCTTAAAATAAAAACCGGGATATTAGGGAAATTTTGGTACGCTTAAAATTTTGACAACCGCTGTGGTAGTGTTTAAAAACCACTACTACTACCACTCATCGATTTTACCAGAGCTTTTGGAACACATTAAAAACTGTCAAATGTAAAAAAATTTAGAGATGAGAAAAAATAAAAAACTTGGCTTAATTTTACAAGTGTTTTATATCTTGGAACCTGGTAATATTTTATTATTTTTAAAATTAATTGGTCCCAAATTCTCTAAAATTAACCAGAAAAATAGCCATAACCACAACTAAATTGATTCGCAGCTTACGGCAGTGGTAGTGGTTAATTACCACAATGGAATGGCGTTTAGCTATTGCGCAGACGCATTAATTACCATAACCACTACGAAGTGTCAAATAAGCGTTCCAAACTATCCCTATTA
Organism: Oxystoma pomonae; assembly: GCA_963921995.1. Lineage (NCBI taxonomy): Eukaryota > Metazoa > Arthropoda > Insecta > Coleoptera > Brentidae > Oxystoma > Oxystoma pomonae. The sequence goes on from OY998172.1 coordinate 37,773,809, forward strand.
CATACTTTTTTCAAATAGCTGCTTTAAATTGCACGAAATGGCTGCAGTTTTTACCTTGCATGCCATTTTCACGAACCTTGTTTTATCTCTGGACATCGAATCCAAGGATTTTGCTGGAATTGATTCGAATACGTTGTGCTGACAATAACGACCAATAGTTTAGCGAGATTAAGTCGACTATAAAACTTACAATATTGTGTTGGTACGTTATTTGGAGACGAAAACAACAATAAATTTATGTTAAAAATGTTTTTTTAACAATAAGCTTTTATGAAAGGCACTAGAAAGTAAAAAATATTTTTTTCAAACGGCTGTAATCGGCCACTTTTTATTTTTCTGGGGAAAATAAGTGCATCTGAATTTTGCAATAGGAATAAAATTAGATGCACGAATGGCATTTGGTAAGATTATCTCACGACTTGAAAGACACAAAATTAAATGATAAATTTATTGACAAATATACTTTTTGTTTGACAACTTTCTGGAAAATTGACAGAAGGGTCTCGATTCTTCAAAAACCGTCAGAAAATCTCGCCCTTAAAAAAATCTGACAATTTTTAAACACAGGTTTACACTAACTGCTTTTTTGTCAGGACTTATTTGCTAATATTCCTTAAAATTTAGTTTTTTAATACTGTTCCAGTAAATAAAAAATATGTCAATTTTAATTTTGGCAGGCAGTTTTTCTGAAAAACCCTTTTTTTTTTATTTAAAAATGTATGTTATTAGGCTTATTTTTGCGTTAAAACAAACCTTTAAAACTTTTAACATACAAAACCATAGATAGCCATGGAATATGTCGCTGTAACTGTCACTGTCTTTTCTTTTACATGATGAAAATTTTCGACACTCTTTGATGTTTATTGGGACGCGTAGTAGCAATTTAGCTCCTCCGTAAAACTAGTCCTGCAGAATTTATCTAAAGTAATTAAATTTACAAAATGTTATCAAAAAATGACGCAGTTTCTCTTATTATATTAGGATAAATATTAAGCATGCTGTGTTTTTATTTTGAATGAGACAATAAGTAAAAATCATCACTTTCCAGGATTGTGACGGGTGAGATTTTCTGTCGCTTCAGAAAAATCGCGAACGTGATGCCAATTTTTACACTAAAAAACCATATTTTACGTCAAAATGGTCAAAGTGGTCCATTGTCCGCTTGGATTTTTCCTGCCGCTCAGAAATTTGGCGACCCAAAGGAAGTTTCTTTCTCTGCCGCCGAAAAATCCAGCCTACAACAAAGAAGTGCTCATCCCGGCGACAGGCTTTGGGATGGGTAAAATAATATAATATTGTACCTAACAAACTTATAGCATCAAAAGGCAAACATTTTTATGTTATAATTTACGGTAGGCTTGGGAGACATGTTTGAAACTAGGTATACAATTCAATTCAATTAACTCCAACATGTCTTTATTTTAGATTTAGCAAACATTACAGCCAAGAGATTAACATGACGGTGAGGTCTAGCATAGCTACCTTAATCTTACCGTCAAGTTATAGATAAATGATACAAAAATACTAACACACTAACATCAGAGTAATAGAAAGTAGTATTATTATAATTACGCTGTTATTAAACATAAATTGAGGGGCCCAGAACCAGTGTTGCCAGGTCTATTTTTAGAATAATAGAGAGAGAGAGACAAAAAAAAATTGTAGATTCTAGAATTTTTATAAAAAAATAGTAGATTACAAAAAATAGTAGATTACAAAAAAAACTGTTATTAATAAAAAACTGAAAAAAAATTAATGAATATTTTAATCTTTCAACTCGTCCTAAACTTTATAAATTGTTTCCTATCTCGCTTTAGTTCAAAACCATAAAAAGGATAGGAGTAATGCGACCCACGTTCCTTTTGAAACATCTCTTGCTGGTGAATAGCGGGAGCTTTTAATCCCATTAGTAGTAATGGAAAAAGGAAACAAGTGTTCTGAACTAATAATTGGAACGAACTCTGCTGCGTCTGATGGTCTCCGACGATTTAGAGATTTAGTTTATAATCGAAAATTACCAATTTTTGTCACCATTTGACTTTTTATCGAGCTGTTTTTGGTATCTATTGCTGTGCTAGACTTTCACTCAAAGAAAAATATAATAGTAGATTTTCCCTTAAGAATAGTAGAATAGTAGACGTGAGTAAAAAATAGTAGATCTACTATTAAACTAGTAGACCTGGCAACACTGCCCAGAACCAGTACGGCCTAACCCACAAATCGACCGAAATTGAGTTTTGCACATATTCATATACTTAAAGACGTACTCTATCAGAGCCAAAATGAATTAAGCCACCTTTCGTCACTATTCCTGAGATGGCAGCATAAATTCGTTTTGGCATTTCTAAAAAGTGCAACCAACCTACGGCCAGAGTGGCTTAACTGTTGGTTATGCTAGTCTGACACAACAGTCAAACAGATGTACGTGATCAAAGTTTTTCCAGTAAAATCATATTGAAACTTGTTTTTTATAATATAAGAACATTGCCAAATGAATCTCATTGATGGTATCCACAGGGTTCCTAAGATTTTTCTTAGGGATAAGATTTCAATAAATCAAACAGAAATGGCATAGAAAGTTCTGCGCGCACAAAAGAAACAGGTATATTGAGCAATGGTCCCAGTTTGTTATTATCTCCGGACTGCTTTCATGAGAAAAAATTGTCGCCACGCTTTCATTGTGAGCATAAATCATAGTTGCAATAATAACCGTTGACAAGATGTCTGCAAATTCCGCTAGATGGCGGCCACACCATGAGATGATCTAATTAAAAATTAGATGTTTTCAGGTCCAAACCACAGCTTTTTCTGGCTTAAAGGAGGCGGCAGGGTCCACTATTTAAGATACTGAGCGATAAACTTGTGAGGTTGTTAACATTAGAAAGAAATATCTTCACTTTTAATTAAATTTCATTCCATTCTGTTCTACTAGTGACATCTATCCGGAAACGGCCAAACCATGCAGCTAGCACTAGCAGCCAAAGAAATCAATAAACGGCGCTGTTTTTCCTGCAGAGCTTTTTGCTTGCGATATTATTGATTTTAAATAAAGCTGGCACTACACTACATTTGATATTTTCGAGGTGTTTTATGACATGATCGCGAAACATGTAGCGAACCAATTCTTCAAAACTAGCGGGAGGGTAAAAGCGAAAAATAAGGGGCTGCCAATATTTGTAACACCCTAAAAGAAGTGAAAAGATTTATTTTGCTCTGTTTCTTTATAAAAAACGTTTTTTTTACGAAAAACTTGAGCTCTGCCACTTTTTTTATTTTTTTCTTTAACTTTCTTGAAATTTTCGTCATACCGTAGAAAAAAATTATTTTCCCAATGGTCATACTCTACTTTTATTCGAAAAAATTTAGAAACAGAGACGGGATCAGTTTTCCTAAAACGGGGGATCTTGGTTTCGAGTGAGAAGATAAAGGGCGCCGCAGGCAAAAATTTTTCAAGTAAATTAGCCGAACGCAAAAACAAAGCACGAAATAAAAATGGCGCCGCTTACAATTTTTTTTCAAAAATTACGTAATTTCGGGAACGCAAAGAAATAGGTCTAAAGAGTATAATTTTTAAGAAAAAAATATCAATTTTCTCGCTCACCTCCACTGGGACTACAGGGGCCGTGCACAAATTACGTAATGGTCATAGGGGGGAGGGGGGTTACAAAACGTTACGTAGGGAGGAGGGGGGTTTTCGACAGCGTTTGCATTTGTGTGAAACTAAGAAAATTTGGAATGAAAATAAGTGAAGTTTTTTTTTTTGGAGGGGGTAGTGGTCTTGAAATCGTTACGTAATATTAGGGGAGTGGCGTGCCAAACCGTTACAAAACATTACATAGGGAGGGGGTCAAAAATTGGTAAAATCACCGTTACGTAATTTGTGCACGGCCCCACATCTGACTCTTCCTCCTTTTTGATTTCGAATCAAAGTGCAAAACCCGGGTTGGACGTTCGAAGGCGTCAACCCGTCCTATTTGCTTGATAAAGTTTCTACGGAAATATCTCAGTCGATTTCTCCGGCCGTGTATGAACGCTTTAGGTTAGGCATTTGCATGTATCTCAGTCCTCAGCCTGTAAACAGTGCGTAAGGACAATGGTTACAAAATGAAAAGCCGAAAAATATTTTTTTGTACGATATCTTTCATCAGTTTGGTTAAAGCCGAGCAAAAACAATTTTTAGTCCAGTCCTAAAGGTATGAAAATGGAAAACATTAGAAAACAACAACCTGGAATGGATTTACTACGTGTAAGATATAGTGACAATATCGCCCCATGCCCATCCTTTTCTGCCTAATGTGCTTTTCCGTGTGTCTGCGTCTTATACACGGCTGCTTGGCCCCCTAACGATTTGCTTAGGAACCCTGTATATGCATTAAATTTAATTATTCTAAAGTAGGGATTGGTATAGGAAAAAAGCTACTGGGCGTGGCATAAAAACATTTAGAAAATTTTGCATAAAACTTGTTTTTACTGATTTTTGTTAAAAAATAAAGAAAAAGAAAAAAGTTATTTGATCAAAGCTACACGTCATCTTTTGGGCAACAAGTTCCAGCCAAAATAGTTTCTCAGGTACTGTAAAAATCGTTGCCTTGTTAAGGTGGACCCTGGACATGAACAACAAGATTTCGACAATTTTTATAGTTTTAGGGATTATGATCTGCCATCTGCATTCTTATTTTCATAAGTACAGCTTGTGATATACCATAATCTTCAAACTTCTGCAGATGCAACTGATATATTGAATACTAAAATAAGTCTTGATTTTTTTTTTAATTTTTTTGGCCAGTATATTTTTGTTTTGCTTTGAAGTTAGAATTTAATGTTAACTTTCTGTTTGTAAGCATTTTCTTCTTAATAAATGGAATATATTGTATTTTGAGACTTGATACAGAAATTTTCCTTAGGCCACGAAAAATTTGAATGATCTAACCCACAATTTTTTTTTTTTAGTTTTTACTTTTTTTTTTAAAATTTTTTGATTGTTAAAGAATGTCAAAAGAATCCCAGTTATTATTTAATTCACAAAATAATAAAAAAGTTCTTATTAATTATATCTCAGGCGATCAAAAAACCCATGATTTTATTTTTGTTATTTTTCCATAATAACTTTTTGAGGGTTAAGCTGATCTGGTTTTGTGCCCCTCAATTGTTTGATCTATTTTTTTTTAAGTGGATACGGATGTGCAAGAAAGTATATCTGGTGAAGGGGAGTTACACAACATTGGGACATTGTACAAGAAAGATCTCTGAAGTATAGCACTAAGGTGCTTTTGTAATAAAAATTATTGCTGCAGGTTGCTCTACTGTGGACCTGACTATGTTTCACAAAACCGCTATAAAGGTAACTTGGTTGTTTCGCAGTTAGAATTTTAAAAGTTGTAGTCGCTAAATGTACCAAACAACGTTTTGTGAAACGCGATCGAACTTGCGGGCACCATAACAAAATTTAAAGCATGCGTTTTGCAGCTTTTGAAGATTTTGTTTTTCCTTCAGTACAAGGGCCGGCCCATACAGAGTATCATAGTAGGCTATTTGCGAGAGAACAAGAGCATCGCAAAACCTAAGTTTGATATCTTTGGTCAGAAATATTTTGTTCATATACAAAGTTTTTAATTCATAAAAAGATTTTCGAAGCAATTTTGATACATGATTTTTAAATCTAAAAGAAGGGTCATACAGTACACCAAGGTTCTTAAGAAAGTTGAAGGGATTTAAGATGCTATCCTTAATTTTAATTTAATTTTTGCTGTCTTAAACAATTTAAGTCACATGGGGAACCAAAGTTGATTAACTGAGACTTATTTAGATTTAAAGTGATAATCAGAAATTTTTTCAATAAGTTCAAGATTCCTATTAATGCAACCTTAAATATGTAGCTGATGAGAACCACACACAAAAATTTTAAAAATCAGATGTATAAATTGAGAAAAATAGAGGTCCGAGAATGCTTCCTTGGGGGACACCTTTTTCAATAACGAACAGTCAGAAACCTGACCGCCCGGAGTAGTCCGTTGTTTTCTACCCATTAAATATTTTTGAAAAAGCGTTAACGGTATTAGGTCTACTGCAATTTGAGTAACATCACATGATGATCCAAAGTGTTAAAGGCCTTTCCATAATCCAAAGAGACAATGGGGAAATTTTACTTTGATTACAAGCCCTTAGAATTACAAACATGAAGCTAATGGTATGATGCGGTCTAAAGCCAGATTGAAGATAAGAATGCTTTGAAAAGAGTGGAAATAATATTTATTGGGCGAAATTCTATGACCGACTTGGGATTGTTGATCTTGGGAACTGGAACCACTGTTGCACATTTCCAGGAAAAGAGAAATTGACCGGTGTAAGTAAGTGATTAAAGATTTAAGTTCTGGGGCTGTATTCTTGACACCCGTGCTCGTGAATGTGAACAAATTTCTAACTTCTCACCTGCTTGGAACCAACCACCGGTGACTACCTCACAGACAGTCACAGACAAGTCAAGAATACGGGCCTGGGATGAGACCAATATAAAATTAAATTTTGACGACACATTTTAGGAACTGTTTATTGTTTGTGGTTATTTGAGGAACGGAGATGACGAAATAGGAACTAAAAGCATCCAGCATCGCCCAAATTGCTTGGAGTTAGGATTTTTCCGAACAAGATTCCTAATATTTTGGTTTTATTTTATCTGTCCAGAGGAGTATGCTCAACACTTGTTACAGATTTAAGAGAAATTATTTCAGTCCATGATAGAAGTTCTTTTACCAAGAGACAAGTATTTTAATCCATTCGGCTAGTTACCGAGCACACCCGATCGGCGGCTACCCTGCCAGCCGTCAATCGATAGTCACTAGTCAGATGCCGGCCATGATAAGATCAAACGTGTGGTCTGTGCAGTTGCTTGTAAAAATACAAACTGCACAGAACTGCTACATGTGCATGGGCATGGGGCACTTGGAATCGAAATTTAAAGGTAAGCATGTAGTATTTTTTGAGTAATTTAGAAACAATATTGCTAGAAAACATGCAGGGTACACCTTCCTGATTTCTTCCATTTAGAGGTTAGAATATATATTTCCGGTCTTTTGCAAGGTACAGAAATCATGCCTGAACTCTTGTGTGTAGTAAATTTCTCAAACTGATTGTGTAGCTAAATAATTTATTTTTTATATCTTATTTGACCATTAGCTTTAGTAAAGACAATCCAAAATGACGGTCCGCCCCACCGGTTCTTGTACAACATGCTGTGTGGACTTGAGATTAGAGCTCCTGTGTGTGCTTTAAGAGCTTAAGAGCATTATTCGTTAAATTTACAACAGGGTACCTACCTATAGGTTAGGAATAGACTATATTATTTTTTAGTTTTCTTTTAAGTTTTTTATGAAAAATTCTTTATGTGTATTAGCACTTTCTAGTGTAAAGAATAGAAATGTATGCCCCATTTACCGAACTTTTAATGCGTAATGGCTAGTGGAAAATGCCTAATTTTTATACGTCGCTCTCTTTTTATTCTTTCAAAATAAAAGAGATAGGCATATAAAAAGTATGCATTATCCATTTTGAACTAGCAATTAAAACTTGCGTAAACAGTAAAATAGAGAATATGCATTTCTTTTAAATGCTCACCTAACCTTAAAAAAATAGGTCTGTATCAAGTGAATTATTGTGAAGTATTTTTCACAAACATTTTGATCTTACTCAATTAAAAACATTGGAAACAGTATAGTATCCGGTTTTCTTTTATTTTCAGTTTTTTATAATTTTTTACAGGGTTGGACCCCTCCCCCTCCCAACCGCCTGCTGTTAGGAGAACTGGCTGACTGAAGGTACGCTTGATGATGTATAACCCACCTCCATAAACTAAGAAATCAGCCTTTTTTGCAGATTTTGTTCACGAGCTCTCCGACCTAAATTTAGGGAGATAAAACTTAAGTCCCACTTTTACTGTTAACTATTTTTGATATTTTAGTTTAAGAATTATGCTGTGTACTTTTTGTTGAACAAAGCCAAAAATACTATCAGAATGAAAATTTTCGTTAGATGTTTTTTCGAAAAACCAAAATTATTCCCACTTTTAATTTTTAGGCAAGTTCTGTAATAGCAGAGCTTTTATACTTGTATACTGTTTATACACTGTTTAGTCAATCTAGATGTTTTGTTAGAATTAGCTAAAATTAACTTACTGCTCTTTTGATGGTGTAATGTAAACCCTTTGATATAATTAGAAACAAAAATTCTATGCGAAAAATGTTTAAGTGCAGAATACACTGTTTACTGTTTTTGACAATATTAGATGTAGCGAATTTATATTCACGTCTATGTAAAGTTTTAATATTTACTTAATAAACATTTTCTGTTATTTTTTTACAATTTTTTAATTTCCAGTAACTACCTACAGTTTTTTTTTGCTTACAGGTGTGATGTTTCCGCAGAGTGCAACACATAAAAGGACAAATGCATAATTCGTATAAGATTCTCTCTTTTCTTCTTTTGCCATATTACTCCCCACCGCCATGATCAACCAAAAAGGAGCGGGGGAAGGCAAAATAAAAAAAAGTTTCTTGTGTGAATTGTGCAATGGTCCCTTTACGTGTTGCCATACTGTGTAATGACGTCATTATTTTTTAAGTTTTCGTAAGAGAATTGTGTGCTTCTTTTAAGGCCAATTTTCAAGAAAATATGCTCTTAAAAGCAAACTATTTATTATACTATGATACCAATAGTTCAAGAAATATGCTCTTGGCATAAGATTTTATGTTCTTTGCATAGGAATTTTAATCTCAGATGAATTTAAGGGAATGCAGATCTCGTGAGAAGGAACTGGAGACTTTGCGCATATCGAAAGTCATAATTCTCTTAACTTAACCTCGTATTTCGTAACACGAAGAGATCCTTTTTTTCAGTGCTGCTGGAGTGTCCGGCTCTGGCCAGGTTAAGTGAGTCGCACCTTGGAAACTATCTGCTGGCCCCAGGCGATGTAAGAAAGTTGCAGCCCAGAAAAATCTGTTCTTTTGCAAAAGAGGCAGGCTTCGAGGGCTAAACCGTGGATAGTGGGCGTGCAACGGGCCCAGCAAGGTGGCCTACATACATGGGTATTGTTCCGTCCGAATTTCTACATTCATTAATTCATTAAAAGTGCCGACTTTCCCTTACTCTTCCCTACCTAACCTAGCATCTTGGACTTTCCTTACGCCGGTTGCGAGCAAGTTTTGTATGTAAACTTGATTTAAAAAAAACGCATACACGCAGTTACAAAATTGTCCTTCCTAAAAGTGTATAATATATACGGACTACCAGCTAAAATGCCTAAAAACTTCAAAAGTACGACCATCTGTCATATTATTTAAAAAAGTTATTATATAACAATAATACGATGGAAACAGCGCTGGATTGAAAACAATTCGACGAATAGGAAACTTGGATTAGGACAAAAACGATGGAAAACTTAATAATAATTATTTTAAAAAAGAACTAAAATAAATAATTTAGTATTTAATAGGATCACCATTTTTCTCTATTACAAGCTGCAAACGTCTGGGCATTGAAAAGGTTAAATTTTGAAAATACTGATGGTCTTCTGATCCAATGCGCGATAAATAGCATAGCTTAACTCTTCAGCATTTCGTAGTCTCCAATTCCTTTGGTATATTATTTTAACGATTCGACCCCATATATTTTCCATTGGCTTAAGGTAAGGGCTGTTGGCTGGCCAAAGAAGTATTTCTATATTGTTATTCTAAAACCATTGGCGAACAACATTAGCCGTGTGTACTGGACAGTTGTCCTGCTGATAAACGAAGTCATTATTTTCATGTAAAGCCTGTACAGATGGCAGCATAACGTTTTCAAGGATTTCAATATATCGTTCACTATTGAATCTTCCTTCGATTCTCCAAAAAAAACCCAAACCTCTAGCACTAAACCAGCCCCACATGTTTACAGAAAAATGTCCAGCTTTTTTAATTTGGTTTGTATATTCGGGTTCAAATCTAGAATTTGGTGGACGATAAACTAAAATTCTCCTGCTGCTTGAAGATGATTGAAATTTTTTTTCGACAGTGAAAACAGTCATTATCACGAAGAACGTTCTTCAGTGCAAAAATCACTCTGGCCTGTTTTTGTTCTTCTGTTAGAAAAGGCTTCTTTGCAGCAAGTCGACAAGAGACTTCTGATTTCGTTACTCTTCTATTTACTGTTGCTAAAGAACCCGGAAATAATGTTACATTAGCTGCTTCAACCGACGTTGAAAAAGGATTTTGTCTGAGATGGTCAATAAGTATCTCATCTTGCACTTCAGAACTTACTTTTGATCGTCCTGATCCATCTTTCCTATCCGTAGAATTATTTTCAATCCAGCGCTTTTTTCATCGCATTATCGTCATTTTATCAACTCCAAAATGGGTGGCCGCTCTTTTTATAGACCAGCCGTCTTCTATAACTCGAGTGATAATTTGAACTTTTGTAAATGTTGATATCTGTGGCATTTTTAAGGATGTCACACTGAATTTTAAGCTGTCAGGCATACTAAGCTGGTGGAGCCTTAGAATAGTATACACTAATGGAAAGCTAAATTTTGTGGCCTAGGAAAAAATGCATGTATGCGTTTTTTTTGAAATCAAGTGTACAAGAAATGTTAGGTACCCTAACAAATTTTGTATAAGATTTCACGAGTAAAATTTTGTTAGTTTCTTGGAGACCACAATATGTTTATATAAAAATTTACAAGTTTACATGATACTGTTTTGTAGTCGCACTATTAGCGTCACCCAGAGATCTAAAAGAGAACTAAAATTTAATAAGTTTATTAAATATTATAAAATATAATTTTTTTGACGACGAAAAAATTTTTTGAGAAGAGTCAATAAGGCCCCAAAATTGAAAACTAAAGAAAATGTATTTAAGACATAATTGAAAATTGTTCAAAAGCTCCCTAATATTGTCTCAAACAATACTAGAATATTCGACTTGCTCCCAAACTTCTTATTGCTCCAGTAAACTCAGCGTTTGCCAACTTTGAAGATAATGGGATATTCTGCAAAGTTCGTTTTTTAATTTTGATGATTTTGCTCTTTTAAATTTCATTTATTTACAATCACGAGGCGTTAGTAAAATAAGTATAGGGTAAAGGATTTTTTAATTAAAGTCAAAAGGTACATTAGGCAGAAATAGTAAGTTTTTATAACTAGTGGCTAAAATAGTGTTTTTTTACAAGCGTTCGTTTAAGGAAGTTAAGCCGCGAGTTGTAAACACTATATTTTTTATGTTTTTCATCAAAAAAATAGAAAAATACTTTCAAAAAACACAAACACAATATCTACTGATGTCTTATCATTTTTATATTTTTAATCAGAGGCACTGATGAATGAACCAACAATGTTCACCGCCTACTCTGGTTTTTTAAATTTGACAGCAAATCCTTAATGGCATTCGGTCATTAATTTCTGTTTTTTATTTTGTGGTATTTTCGAAACGATTTTCTTGTGAAAACTTGAAGAATACTCGAGGAAAAAAATTTCTGCTTAAGTTGCAAAATTTTTTAACTGCAACGCAATTTTTCCCTGTGATTTACAGTTTTAATTAAATTTTAGGGCTATGTCTAGAGATTTTGTGTTTTTTTAAGAAAATTTGTTACAAACGGCCACAAGTACTAATTGTTATATTTGGACAAAAACAAATTTCCTACGAGCGTGCGGAAAAACGCTTTCCTCGCACTCATTTCCGGAAAGTGCCACTTTTCGGCACGCCGTGTGTGAAAAAAAATTTCGGCACGTTGTTGAGCACGCTTGTTGTTAAGCACGCTGTTGCTCAGTGATGAATCAGGAAGACTTGAAGTCGACGATCGCACTAAGCAACTCGAGCAGTGTTACTTTCAATGTTACCGTGATTAATAATTACCATAAAAAATAATTTTTTAAGCTTAATATTTTGATATTCCGCACGCTCGTAGGAAAAATGTTGTACCTAACGCGTGCGGAAAGCATTTTCCGCACTTACGGCTTGCCAGAACCCCGCTGGTGCGTCGTTCGTGCAAACGCTGGTTCGTGGGGAAAAGTTCCGCATGAAAAAGGCTAATATTTGACAGGTTGCCTTATTTTATAGTATATTTCCTAACAAGTGTGAGAAGTGTAACATTTCCGCACGCAAAAAGCAGTTAGACGGACGACGCGGAGCGGAGTTCGGAGAAGCTTTAAGGGCAGGAATGACTTCTCGCATGTGTTAGGAACAAAATTTTTTCTATTGGGGTAAAATTCTTATTTAAATTTTATTTTAGTATTTTTGACTGACACTGAGAGGCTTATTTTTATTTGTTGTTATGATGATTCAGGCTGCCAAATAAAAAGTAAGTGCGGGAATATCTCGGGGTAAATTCATTCTCGCACTTTGTGTGGAAATGGGGAACTTTGTGAACTAAAATGCGTGCGAGAAGTAGGTACTTCTCGCACGGAAATAGAAAAAAGTTGTGAACAACTTTATTCAAAAAATTTTTGAAAACTTGCCTTATTTAAAAAAAAAATAAATTAAATACAAAACGGACTTTTTCGACCAGACGGGTTAGGAAAGGTTATGCAGATATTTGTAAAAAAAGAATTTACAAATTACAAAGATTTCTTTTTTTGACTAATTTAAAAAAAAATATAAAAGACCTTCTCAATTTAGTTGATAAGTTTCACATTCTCTTTCCAATGAAACAAAAGGACACCCTACATATTCTGGCAAAAACGAATAGGAATTTTCTCTAACGGTTTCTGCATGAAATGGTAAAATTTTTCTTCTCAGCAAGTTTAACCAAGAAATTAATTATTGCTCTTATTGAAATGTGTTTGTCAATTTATTAAGTTAGAGAAAAATGTAACAAATTGGTTATTTTTGGAATCAAAATAAAAAGCTCTATTCAAATTCGTCGAAAAAGGTGCTTTTTTGTAAGCCATCCAAGTATGAGAAGTTTTACTTATTTATCTTACTTAGTTTAGAATATATTGTAAGTTTTCAAATTATCACCCTGTGTATTCTATCATGAGAAACCATACCTAACAAGAGTAGTTTGGCACTTTACAGGACATTGTGCGGTAAAGTGACTACGTTTATTAAAGAAAATTGCATTACATATATTTATATTTCTTTTTTGAGAATTTTTAAGGCTTATAGGTAAAATCTTGTACACACACATGCGTAAAGTGTCTTTACCGCCCTGCCAGTTTGACCGAACTCGCTTCGCTTCATTCAGTTTCCACACTTGTTAGGTAAATAACTATTCCGAGGTCTGGTTATATATAATACGGGCAGTATACCTGTCTACTAACCATAAATATAACACAACCCTCATGAATATCGACACTTCATAGACTCATCAAAAGTAAATCTTAAAGCGGTTTTACCACATAATAGCAACATATTTCGATCAGTTCCAATTGGTGATGCTGCTTATATGAAGGAAACATAACCCAATATGAAGCTATTTTTGGAAACTGCATAATATTGCCACACTAAAACATACAGCTATGGGGTGTGTTTTGCTACACTTAACTATATCCTGTTTAAATTCGTTATAAGTTTTCACTTTCAACGGCCAAGTTGGGTCAACAGAGTTGGCTCAAATCGGACGATTGCCTAGAGGGTCGAGATACGGAATCTCCCCTAAGGATGCCAACTACACTGAGGTGGGTCCTCTCAACTAGATAAAATGAACACGGGGGTTTCAACTCACACGACCAACAATCGATTGTATTGCTTAGACTGACAAGAACAATAAGGTTGGCCTGAGTGGCCCTACGTGAATAGAAATTCTGGTTTGACGGTACACAATTTGGACTTACGTTATTTACAATTATACGGTGCCCAATTGACTTTAACCTGCTCGGCCTGCCCATGATAACTCGACGCTTTGACCCCTTTTTTTCGTCTCAAGATAGGTACCCCTTTCAGTTCTGGTACCCCTTCGCTTCCGCGGACTTTCTTAATACTTTTTCTTGGCCGAGAAAAGGAGCTCTTTACGAGTTCGCACTTGAAATTCGAATCCAAACTGCCACACCCACTGGTATGGTAGTTTGGCCGCCGAGTGATCCCCACCCAATCTCTTGACCGTGAATTTTTCCGATTCAAAAGATTGTTGAGCAAACCTTGGCTCGCTAACTGTGTTTTCGGTTCATCAATATTCGGGGAATATTAGAGACTAAGGTCTCTTTGGCCAATCGTTACAATATATAACAAATATGGTGGGAAGATTTGTGCAGATTTGACGGTTGTACTTGGCTGTTTTACTTGGAATGCAGTTGGGGTATACAAAATTCTGTTGTTTTCTATGGGAATGGTATAGCTGAGCTAAAAAGGATCACTATAAAAAAGAAATTGGTCATAAAGATAATCTTTTGCACCGGGAAAAATTTAATCAAATCCAAAACGGACTTTTTTAACTAGACGGGATAGGAAAGGATATGCAGATATTTGTAAAAAAAACAATTTACAAATTACAAATATTTATTTTATTGGCTAATTTGAAAAAAATATAAAATACTGAACAATTTTACGAACAATCCTTTAGTTTCTTCAAATAAAATATTACTGCCGCCGTTAGATATCAAACTGGGCTCATTGAAAAAATCGAACTGCAGTACGCCGTTATGGCCGATACAGAGGAACGCATTTAACCAAGCCTACAAAAGAGGTCAATCTTGCCAAACAGCAAATTTTTCACCAACCAGAACCAGGTACGAATCCCCAAGCTCCAAACATTTTCATAAATGGCCATCCTCTGTGGAACATTACTCATACCTTGGGAGCCACCTATCATCAAATGCAACTATTGACACAGACATACATCATCACCTAAAATGTGCTAGCGCAGCGTTCGGACGGCTTTCGGATAGAGTCTTCAACAATCACGACATCAATGCGGAGACCAAGCTTCGTGTCTACAACACAGTTATAATACCAACTCTAACATACGGATGCGAAACGTGGACCACCTACAGAAGGCATATCAAACGACTAGAAAAATATCACCAAAGTTGTTTAAGACGAATACTGAGAATCAAATGGCAAGACCGACGAACAAACATAAGTGTTTTAGAAGAAGACAGAACAACTAGTATAGGAGCCCTTATCTTTAAGCACCAGCTTTGTTGGACTGGTCACATTATCCGCATGCCTGAAACACGTCTTTCAAAGCAGATATTTTATGTACAACTGAAGGAGGGAAGGACGTTTCAAAGACAATATCATGAAGGTTCACATCCATATAAACAACTTCGATCCCATGAAAAACGATAGGGCTTCATGGCGCCGAAAAGTCCATGAGGGAGCAAAAACTTTTCAAGAGCAACGACGTAGACTAGAGACGGAAAAGAGAGAACGTAAAAAGGAGCGACAAAATGGAAGAATGGATGACCAACAACACCCGGCTGCTGCCGGAGACTGGGTGTGCCAGGACTGTAGAATAGTGTGCGGCTCAAGAATTGGCTTACATAGCCATCAAAAAACGCACAACAGATAGCAACGATACAGAATAGAGGAAAATCATACTCAGCATCGAGTGATTGCCTATGATGATGATGAGATATAGAAATAAAAATTTTCCAGAATAAGTGAACCTAAGATTAAAGAGGGAATTTTTGTGGGACCTCAAATAAGAAAGCTTCTCCTGGATTCGGGATTTGACGCTGTGCTTGAGGGAAAAGAAAAAGAGGCATAGGAAGCCTTTAGAATGGTGGTCACCAAATTCTTAGAAAATAATTTAGTATCAAGTTATCCAGAAATTGTAAACAAACTTTTACAATCTTATAAAAATATGGAATGTAATATGGTCCTTAAAAATACATGTTCTACACTCTCACTTAGACTACTTCCACAAAAAAATGTTAAAATGTGAGGGACGAAAAAAAAAACGATTTCATAAAAAATTTAAATGCAAATATGAAAAAAAATACCAAGGGAAGTTGATTGTTTCAATGTTAGCGGATTACTGTTTGGGCGCTTTGTCGAGAGGAACCAGAGGCTGAGAAACTTAAAAAGACATACTAACTAACTAATTATTAAGTATTAAAAGGATCTAATTTCTGTCCACACCAGACTGACTTGACTCAATATAATTGAGTGGAATTATAGAAGCGGGAGTGAAATCATAGAAGCGGTTTAATTCAAAGTTTGAGTGACTTTGTAAGTTAAGGAAATTACATAGGAGTGATTTTGAAATCATATTAATCAACTGTTGAGTGAAATTCACTTTATCATTTAGTATCAATAACTCAACATTGAGTTACTTTAACTCAATATCCAGGTAAATTTACTCTATTTTGAGTCAAATTCACTCGATTTTTAGTGAATGGTGCTCGATTCCTGAGTATACTTTTGCTCAAAATAGAGTTTATTCACTCGTTTTATGAGTTAATTTCATTTGATTTTTAGTGAAAAAGTGCTCTATTTCTGAGTATAAATTTACTCAAAATAGTTTATTCGCTCATTTTATGAGTTCATTTCACTAATTTTCAAGGAGTGCTTTTTTTCTAAATAGAGTGGAGTTCACTAGATTCACTCAAAGTTTAAGTAAATTTAACTCCAATTTAGGTTAAATTGCTATATGTTTTTGTCGTAATTTACACTCAAATTTCCATTACCATTTCAATGTTTTGTTTTTTCACTAGGTACTTTAACTAAATTTTCTTATAATAAACAGTAGCAAGTTTTGTTGAGCACATTTAGCAGCAAGAAAGTTTTATAGACTATTTCTTTATCATTTCATTACGTACGACTACATGATGAAAAGACGAGAAAAAATGTGTGTAAACAAATGTTTGATAGTAAATCAAATAGAAATAAGAAAAGGCTGTGGCTAGTTTTCCGACAGTTCCTACCTATAGGTATATCCTTAGGTATTGCACGAGCTGTCGTGAATTTAGCTAAATTGCTACAGTCACGAAAGTGGCAAGAAACGCCATTTTCTCGGTTTTCCTCAGAAAAACTAATGTATCGTTCATGCTCGTCTTAGT
Organism: Oxystoma pomonae; assembly: GCA_963921995.1. NCBI lineage: Eukaryota > Metazoa > Arthropoda > Insecta > Coleoptera > Brentidae > Oxystoma > Oxystoma pomonae. The sequence goes on from OY998172.1 coordinate 37,790,776, forward strand.
CACGGGTTCAGTTTTTGTTTAATTTTTATCATAACTCCTATTCCTGTCTCTTGTCTTGTTAAGAAAAAGACAGTGACAGGGATATATGAGTTGACAAAAATTAAAACTAAACCTGTGACTATGCCTTGTTTGAACCTAACTTAACAAAATTTCATCGTATTTATTATAATTTAACCGAACCTAACCTAAGCCAACAAAAAAAAATGCTAACCTGCCGACATATCACCACCTAAGCGGCTGTCGTGTATTGACGGGACTTTAGCCACAGCCATAAAAAAAATACATAAGAATACCTTCCAAACTACCAGTTGGTAACAACTTAACTTGAGCAAAGCGTATCTGAGAGACTGAAAAAACATGCACATGTGCACTATCCTTTGGAAGTTTGGGCGTGAGCTATTTACTGACCAATTTCCTTAAAATGGGACATACTCACGTCATCAATCAATTCAATTTTGCACCACTTGGTGATCGATAAAAAATTTATTTTAAAAATCATTATCCGATTCACAAAAATTCTGAACAAATGAGACCCACGAGCACTTCACATCGCACAAATAGCATTCCGGTGCATTCTGGGTAGATCGTCTCCGTTTACGATACGGCGCGACGAAAGCCGGAACTGGCCGGGGGCCCGATGTACTCAAATTGTAGTCACGGAATCCACAGAATACTAAATGACAAAGTTAAATCAGTCTCGCTTAAGTTAGAGATATCAAAGGTAATAGATAAAAAGTACTCAGAACAGGATGAAAAAGCACTCAAAAATTTAACTCAATTTTTTCACTCAGTTTAAAAAATAGGTTTACCGATTTTTTCCAGAGTAGTTCTTATAATGTGTAGAGATATGGTAGTTTATGAAAACCCGAATTATTATTAGTTAAGAACAATGTCATACTAAAATTATCAAATGGCATGTCTCTACAATAAATGGCGCTAAAATATTTTGGTCCCATTTTATATTTACGACCTAAGAAAATTTTTCAAAAAACATTTTGGCTCTATTTCAGTCATAAACAATCGAAAAACTTTACCCACGACCTTTTAAAAAAAATAAAATTTATTTCCCATAGTTTAATAGATGAATAGTTTTGATATTTGACCAGCATTTTTTATCAGCAGCATTCAAAATATTTAAAATATTGCATTTTATAAATTTAGATTTTTGGTGTCTATTTTTAGACGCTTAAAGGCTTATTTGTGGCCACAAATTTAAGGAAGGCTAAGAGTCTACAGCACAGTAAAAATTAATTTTCTTACAATAACTAATTAGCCTTATTAATATTAGCACTCTATTTTTTAGTAATTTTAAAAACTTGGCATAGCGTTTTACCGCTTATTCGTCGACGATTTTTAAAACTTTTCTAAGCCCATCCCATCAAATGTCCATTTGGCACAGCGACGACACCTTGAAACCATATCCAAGACCTACTTTGAGAATTTTGATGACATACGGCACTTTAGCGATCTATTTGCGATTTGTCAGAGAGTTTTCATACTTCGGGCTTTTCGGATATCGTAGGATAATCAGTCAAACTTTTATCTAGGGTTTTAATATTGGCGGAAAATTAAAAAATAGGTACGAAAGACAAAGTGCAGATGTTCATGAAACTCCCATCAATATTCTGATGTCTGTTACTTACTGAAGGTTCTCGGTGAGGGTCCCAACTCTTAATGTTAAACAAATAATCAGAAAAGACCCAAAATATATCAACGGTAAAAAGCGATAGAGCTACCAGATTTGACACACATTCATCGTCTAATAATATCCATGATATTTTGCCATAAAAAGTTCTATTTTGATTGCCCCAATTCTTTAAGTTATATTTTTGTGTGGGATAAGGGGTTTTCTGCAGGGAATTTCATGGTCGCTACGTATTTCAAAAATTTCAAAGTTTAATCATTTTGCCATTTTTTGGAAGGTTGAGTCTTTTATCTTCTGGACATTTTATAGTGATTTCCGATTAAGAAGATCGCTGAACGAAAAATACTCATTAACGGCTTTCATAATGAACCTTTTTGTTTTTTTTTTATATAGTTTAGGTACCTTTTATATATTATCCTCCAACAGCTCTTCCAAAAGAGGGAAACGACGACAAGATTTTTTTTGAAATCTTATCTGTTGGGTATAAAGTGGCGCCGTGTCTTCGTTTCTACAAGATGTTCCTTCTATATTCAAAGTTTAGCCAATTCTGATGTTTATTTGACTCCACATGACCCGTATCAAACGTCATCATCACTTCGACATTTCCTGACCTAAGGGTCACTGACAGAGAAAAAAAAAAATTTCTGGACCAATTTCAATACGATGGCTGACGATTAAATACAGCCAAATGAAAATGTCATTGACATGGTCGAGAAACTGGGTCCGTAAATTTGCTCGTCAGTAAAGCTTTTAGTTACAGTTAATAAACTCGTTTCGCCCTGTATTCTTTTTTTTTATATAATGCGGGGTGTTCGACTTAGAAATTGGATGCAAGTGTCACTTGGACGAACGTATGAGTGGTGAGAAAAAGTTCAAAAATTCGTATTATTTCTCATTAAAATCGGTGTTAATTTAGGTTCATATATCAAATAGTTGTTGAAACGCCCCGAGAAAATTATTGGCGACGACACCCTATAAAAACCAACACTAGATATTTTATATCTATACGCATTACATCATTTAAATAAAAATAAAAAGAGACCTTTACCAACAGAAAACTGTTGGATTTTTTGCCTTCCCCACCAGTTCTACCACTGACTGGGCTTTCTACTATGACGAATCGATAGCAAAAAAACGAACTTTACAAAATGCACCGGAATACCACAAGAATACATACATTACATCATTTGTTCTTTTCCTAATGCCTTAATTGTCTTGCCTCAGTTATTGGTACGCCGCACAGTGGATTTTGTTTTAAAATTCAATTATTTTTTTGTCCGTTGACTTTTAATTCTTTATTTTGGTTTGATAAAAAGGTAAAATGTAATTTTTTTAAATTTTCAGTATTATCAGTCAACATTGCTTGTATGTATGTATTCAAAACTGGTGGTTAGCTCTCTACCATGCACTGCGGCCTCAAATGGACCATGCCCAGGTATCTACTGAGATTGACATACGACCCAGGAACCTAAAAAATCCTGCAAACTACAAAACTGGATTTAGGCTTGATACTTTGTCCTTAACTTATGCCAGTTGAAGCTTTAGTGAAAGTTCTGTGGTAGTATAGTAACAAAATACTCACCTGTTTTTGATAGTAAGTATTGTGGACAAAGCTCGTTTTATATAAACATAAGAAAATGTTTAAAGGCTTTTTTATGAATATACAGTGTGAGTGTTTTTCGCCAGATCAGAAATTGATTTTTTTATTATATCTAAATCAAAACAAACAATTTTTGCGTTATTCAGCTAACAATTTTAAGGTTGTTTGTGTTTGCTTTGCTCTAATAAATATCACAATTTAAAAGCGTTTTGGTACAGGTTGCTCCATTTCAATTATCACAACTGTTGTATCTATTTATATGTGAGGTAGAAAAAAAAAGTTACGAATAAAAAGCTTTTACCACTTCTAAAAAGGCGAGTATCATTCTAATTATTAATAAAACCCTATGTATTTTAATGCATTTTAGAATATCAAGGTTTTTCTAATTTTAAAAATGTATAACTAATTATATGCCCCTGTATAATTAGTTTTGAACAATATGGAGTTTTTTTGCTTTGACTTAGAACTTTATGGGTTTTAATTATAGGTAATGTTTTTCGCTTTCTTTACAAATCGAATAAATCATATTGGACTAAAAAACTTAAAAATAATTGGGTTTTAATATATCTTAGTGGCATCAAAAGACTTTTTATTTTAATAAAATTGGTGCAGAGTAACTGAAAGGTGGAGGGGGATCCACTAAAAGTAAAAAAAATACATTTGTTCAAATAATTCTTATTTCTTATGGAATTTCCCTTGTTTTAAAAAAATAATGATTTATGGCGGGTAGGTGACTGAAGGGGGGGGGATGTATAAACTCCCAAAGTAGAATATATAACTTTTTTAATATTTAATTAAATTTTCGTTAAAAAGTATATGTTTTTCTAAGTAATTATGTTTTAAACCAATTTACACACCTAAGCAGACTTGCACCCTTAATTTATTACACGATTATTTCGAGAGGTCGTAGGTGGTCGCAGCCACTCTTTACGGATTGGTACAAATAATTTTTTTGATAAACTGAATATCGCTAAATATTTTGTCGTATTGGACTAATATTGATTTTGACTCATAAATATATTATTTTCGTCTACAGTATAGACCACCAAAAGCGTTATAGGTTGTTTTCTAAAAGGAACAATATATATGCAATACAAAAATATAAGATTGGTTACATAAAATCATACTTTTGAAACATCGTCAATGTCCGTCCATTTACATTGCCTCGATCCACTGTGCGCCGCGCCGATGAAATAAAAAAAACAGCACTTATAATTTGGATGTCAATAAATTACCCCTAAGTCGAATAATCCACCTTCTCGCCTCGATTGTAAAATCGTTTCAATCCCCCAGGACGTGTATTCTTGAAGAGGGAGCAGCATAGATCTATGGCGAATGATCACATCGGACGATCTTAAGGTCCCCAACGGTGAATCTGAGCAATAAGGAGGTTTTTTTTCTTGAAATGTATTACTTCCTAAACTGCTTTTCTATCGTAGGAGGTGAAAGATCCCAAGCGGTAGAACCCATTGCACGAAATAAAGACCGGAACGTATGACTTTTAAGAATACTCGTCCAGAGGTCTAACAATCCTGAAATGGTGTTTTACAAAACTTGGCGGAAAAGAGAGTAGCTAAAGATTTTTATTCTTACCACTAGGTAGAAAAAGCATTTTATGCACTTTAGGGATTTAAAGTGTACTTTTAATCCCTCATTTTAGGGATAAAAGGGGCACTTAAATGGGATTTAAAGTAAATTTTTCCAAATTAAACAATAATTTTATTGAAATTTTATTTATTTGTTAAAATGTATGAACGAAAAAAATAATTAGCATATGCATTACTTAAATCAAGTAAATAATTACATTTACTTGGGTGCAATTTGCAAGGCTTACGAAGGGTGGACAGTTGGAGACAACATTTTTAGTTATAGACGTATTCTGCACATACGTAGCAGTCGACGCTTTCTATGGTTGATGCTGATGCCATATCGACATCGGAGGAGACATTGGTGAAAATTTGAATGGCAACATTCTTCTTTTGATACAATGAATTTCAACATAACCTTCAGCAACCGAAGACTTTGATCATGGAATATTGGCTCCATACAGAAGATGCCTTGAGATTCTTAGACTTCTGTAGGAAGTATGCCAGGAGCACCTTTTCATCCGTAAAATTCTCTACATGCTGTTCAGCGCACCATTTTCGGTAATTTTTGTGGAAGAAACCGTTAAGTGGTCTACTGTTAGTTTTGTGATTTTTTGTTTTTAGTTTCTCGCATTTTAAAGTGCATAAAATAGTATATAAACTCGTGACTAAAGTGTATTTTAATCCCTAGGGTTATAATGTACTATTATATAATCGCCTCAGTATGCATAGAAAATATTTGAAGTTTAAAAGTAAAAATATTTAAAACTAATAAGAGATGTAAAGAAAAGCATATTGCAACAGATATATTGCTTACGGGGGCTTGAGAAACAGAAAAACAGAATAGTCTCAGATTAGCATTCTATTGCTGATTTTCGTGGAAAATTCAAACTTTTGAATTCGATTATCAGTGGCTCAGGGGGGGAGGTAAAAATATAGGAAAATGAATTTGAACTTTGTAAGTATTTTAGAAGTAATCTGTTTTACTTTAAATATAAAAAATGATTGCATTTTATACAAGTAACACAATTTATTAGATATCTTATAACTATTTGAAAATAGTACTTTTCACAACTAGTGGCTAAAATAGTGATTTTTTACCAGCGTTGGTTTAAATAACGAGCGCAGCGAGGTATTTAAAAACGCGACTAAAAAAGCACAGTTCAGCCGCGAGTTGTTAACACTATTTTTTTAATACCCTTTTCAAAAAATCCAAGAAAAACAGGAAAATACTTTTAAAAATCTCGAACGAAGAGCACTTCTCGCAACACACCATCTTTGCACGATAAATCAAGGCGGCTGGCAAATGAAATAACAATCGGACGTTCGTTGTTGCGACATTTTAATCTTTCGAAAAAACTGTGCAGTGCAAAATGAACTTCTTGGATTTCGATTTCTCACACAGAGGGTGGAACTTAGGACGACGCCGTTTCGTTCTTATTAGGGACTCGTTAGCTAGGTGTACCACAACAACAGAGAATTTTGGTCACGTCTATGTGCCAAAGATTACGGCTCAAGCGGAGAGAATTTCTGTCGCGTACAACCTGTGGACCTAATAACTTATCCCTTTCGGTTATACCCAAAAAACCACTTTACACGTAGATGATGCCATACGACCTTTTTTACCATTCCATTGGAATGACACGGTCCTATATTGGAAATAAAATAAGGCACCGTAAGGAAAGTTTATCTTCTTTATGTGACTATGTTTATATGGTGAGGTATTTTACGATTTCAATAAGTCTCAAACGATATGACAAAGAAAACGCTAAAGAAAAGGAGATTAAGTACAATGTTTTTCCTATGAATGTTTTTGTCCATCTTATTTATCAAAAAAAATGTTTTTAACAGGAAAATATTTTATAATAATGCTACCAAATGACATATAAGATGGAATAGTTTTATATATTATTTAATTAGTCCAAAATATCTTCATGTTTAACAATACAAAAATCGTGCGGAAAAGTAACTTTTCAGTACTAGGGCGAAAAGTAACTTTTCAGTACTAGGGCGAAAAAATTACTTTTCCGCACGATTTTTATTTTCCGCACGATATTTTTAGTAAAGTGCCTGCATGTGACTTTTTAAGGTAATGGTTATGCTATGAACTTTCTGAATGAAAAATTGTACCCATAGATAGTTATTTGATTTAAAGTATATTTTGAATTAAAATATTGTCCCTTGAAGTGAAAATCGTGTGTTATATTAAAAATCCTGCGAAAGAGTACAACTTTCAAAATGAAAAATCGTGCGGAAAAGTAACTTTTCCGTACGCTTGTAGGAAATAGCTATTTACCTAACAATTGCGGAAAGTAGTACTTTTCCGCACGCGATGGCAGTTACACGAACGACGCGGAGCGGAGTTCGGGAAAGCCGTCAAGGATAGCAAAGGAATTTTCAGCAAGAGTTAGGTACAAAGTTTTTTCTACGAGTGTTTTGTTCATCTTATTTACAAAAATAAATGTTTTTTATACAACTGCGCACGGAGGACACGATCTGAAAACGGCATTTTGCGCACGCCGTGTGCAAAACGTTTTGCACACGCACGTCATTTTTGCGCACGCTTACGTCATTTTTGCACACGGATCTTCCATCATTGTGATTTTTGTTGTTGTTACCCAACAATATAAGTTGGCTGAGTTCCATGGCAACCGTCACGGCTCCTCTGTTTTGTTGATTAGATACTTCAAATAGAATATTTATACATTTTATTACTAAAGACGAGTTAAATTAAAATTTGATTTTTCTAGTCTCTGTTTACTTGCAGTCGTATTTTAATAATTTATAATTTTCTAAAAACTTTTGCTTGCGGCACATTTATTAAATGATGTTAACAACAAACGTGGAATTGACAAAAGAAGGTACCCCAACTCAGCCTGCTTGGCAGCTAACCCAAGAAGCCTTTGTTTTAAATATTTTAGAAGAAACGTAAAAAGGATCCAAATTTTTAAAGAATTTTTTACTTAAATTGCTAAAAATTTTGTTTGCGGCCCTATAACTTCACTGACTGAAAATTTTGCTTTGCGATGCTTTTAAAACGATTTCGGAAAAAATAAGAATCAAGACTAAAAACTATTTTCATCCAATGTTGGTGGGTAAAATGAAGGTGACTGGGCAAAAAAGGAAGAGGTGATTTGGCAAACTGATAGGTTAGGTTAGGTTTGTTATGAGTGGTGCAATTTACAGCTTCCTCCACTGCGATCTGAGAAATCTATTGTGGTTCATTCCCCCCCTACCCCACTCACCAGACCGGTCTGATGAGCACCCTCTAGGAAGGCAGTTTTATTTTCCTTGAGGGATTTAGACCTAAACCCCTTTGTCAGGGCTAGGGGTCTTTAACGTGCTCCACGATCAATATATGGATCACACGGGACCGTCCTCTTAACGTCCTCTCCGAGGGACGGTATGGAATCGAATTAGTCTTCTAGCTAACTCGGCCTACTCCGCTTCATACTGTGTTTTTCCTCAATCCTACAAAATTCTGTAATTTGATAAGAAAAAGTCCAAGTAGACTACTTGCAAGACCCGGGGTTTGAACCCGGCATGTCCTGCTTGAAAGTCGCGGCGTTAACCCCGACACCAAGGAGGCAGGTTTTGAACAAAACTGGTAATTGAACGAACAAAATTGGGAATTTTAGGGTAGGTCAGAATTATACTTGTTGCCCTCCTCTCTGAAGAGTAAGTAAGGTGGCGTGGAAAATGGGCCGACTAACTTTTACTTTGTCTGAGGTGGCCAAAAAGTTAAACACGCCCCTGCTCTTACTAACCTAAAAAATGAGTGGTTTGGGTTCATAAAAACAAATAATTAGAGGTCTCCATGTAGAGCATTTTTTCTTGCTAAGTATTGTACAAATATCACCCTGTTATGAATGAACTTTTATAAAAAAAACTTAATAGCCCATAAATGAGGTATACAATATTTCTCAAGTTTGCAGAGTTTTAAATTTAACACGACCCTATTCGTTTCTTATTATTCAAATTTCATCCGAGAGTTGAATTAATGGCCCCTTGTCAAGTTACCGTTAAAACTCCGAAATTAAAGCGCACAGTGGTGAACGGACCTGAAATTCGTTATAGAAAAAAGTTTTTTTCTAATTTACTTTTTTTGTTGAGGATTTTTTTTGTACTGCGTACTTGACACTGTGTGACACGATTTCGGTAACTGAAAAACTGAAGGCTATTATAGTTTTTACAAGCTTTTAATTAACTTGCAATGTATGTATGTTGGTTCGGGTTGGAATCTTGGAACTTAATTTTGACCAACTTCCCGACATCCGACCGGCTTCAAATTTGGCACGCTTATATAGTTGCGGTGACAACACAAGAATATAGTGTGATGAAATTGACAGCCCCCCCCCCTCTAATCGAAGTGTGATGAAATTGACAGCTTCTAGAGGGGGGTGAAGGGGGGTTCAGTTGAAGTACGACCGATTTCGTTGAAATTTGGTGTGTTGGGGAACTTGAAGATGAAAATAACGAATTTCTAATCAGATTTTGAAAATTCAATATGGCGGATTCAAGATGGACAATTTTTGGTCATCTTTTTCTAACCAATTTTCACTAACTTATACATACCGATTGCTTTCAAATTTGGCATGCATTTATAGTTTTGGTGACAATGGAATAATATGTTATTATTAGTCACCTAAGTTTGTCAGATTTAAAACAAAATTGGTATATTGGGGCTTTTAGGGATAAGGAATAAGAATTTTTGATTAAATTTTGAAAATTCAATATGGCGAATTCAAGATGGACGATTTTCGGTCATGTTTTGCTAACCAATATTAAATGACTTATCCACATCCGATTGTGTTCAAATTTAGTATGCGTTAATATATGGGCAAATACAATATGTTCGATTTCAATTAGAATTGGCATACAGGGGTTTTTAAGGAGTGGGATTATGAATTTTTGATCAGATTTAAAAATTTCAATATGGCGGATTCCAAATGGACACACAAAGGGTACAAATCTAAAAACTAAAAAAAAAATTATAAAAAGAAGATTTTATTAAATGCACTCTAAAGTAGAAAATAATTTTTTATCATTCTTATACGATAATAAAAGCGATGGGCGCTAATTAAAAAAGTTACCTTTACGGTGACAAAAAAAGGACTACAAAATTCTTCTTCTATCCGAATGATAAACATAATTCTTTCAACTGAAAAAGCTGAGAACGGGGAGATTGCCGTGCTTGCCAAGCCTTTGAAAATGTCCTTAGATTATAGAGTAATACAACTGTTTCTTAGGTGAATCGACGATGTGATCATATCGTATACCTAAAGATAAATTTTTTAATTATTGCCGATCGCTTTTATTATAATATAAGAAAGATAAAAAATTATTTTCTAATTTTGAGAGCATTTAATAAAAGTCGGTTCTTTAAAAGTTTTTTTTTAATAAAAATTTATTCATTAGTTATAGCGTATACGTATTACGTCTTGTTTTTGAGGTTTTCACCGATAATCTTTTTTTAAACGACTCTCATGTTGTCCATATGAGTAAGATATGATGAAATAAAGTGTTTAGAAATAGAAAAATACTACAGCAGTGAAACGTCTATCAAAATCCTTTCAGTAGTTTTTATATGATGCTGGAACCTGGAACAAATAAACAGAAAAACTTTTAGAGACGGATAGACTTTAGAGATTTAGACCTAATCATTATTGAGAAAACAGATTCATTTTACGTTGATATTTGCACTATTGATTAAATGCATATAAAAAGATGGATTGCCGGACGAATTTACATTCTCAATTCCCATTTACCTTTTTCCCTTCAAATCTTTGAGCTGTGAGTGTCGAATAAAAGGAGCGGTTTCATCAGAATATGAAAAAGTTTGGAGACGGTTTCAAGGTCGGTGAGACGCATTTATGTTAATAGATTACACGATACCTTCTAACACAAAAAAAGTTACAATTTTTTTTGGGATACAATATAAACTTAAAAAAACAACAACAAAGTGAAGTTCGTGTCCGCAAATAAAAATTAAAGTAACACTCGTCGCATATCGGACAAAGGGTTTTTGTTTCTCATTTCATTACCACCAGGCCTCCAATGTCTAATGGAGAGTCCAGACACCTACAGACCTGTTTCATTCTTACTAGGACTTATCAGGGAGTCATAGGATTGTACCTGGCAGTTGAAGCTACACAGGCAACCATGCACACCTTTCGTATTTAAAACAAAGAGTTTGTAATCCGCGGAGACGTGGTACCTGTGTGCGCCGTTAAAGTGCACTTTAACGCCCGCATTTTAGGGCGTAATAAAACACTTTAACGCCCGCGGACGTTAAAACTTATTTTAAGGCCCACATGTGTTAAATTTAGGGGCATTTTTAATTATTTATGAAAAGCAGTCATTGTATAGTTTTTTGTAATACTCTTTTTTTGAATTTGTAGACGAAAAAATGTTAATTTTTGTTTCAATAATTTTTATTAAACGAACGCATCAATAAAATTACGTATAGTAAAAAAATAATAACTATAATAATAATAACTAACTATGATAACTCCATAGGGAAGACGGCTTGTGGTGTTTCACTTCGTTGAAGTATGTAAGTGAAGCTGGGTTCATACAGAAATAAAAATAACATAAGATAACATAACATAACAGTTATTTTATTTTATCTGAAATCGCGTTCCGCGCATGATCGTGACGTCATCGCGACGAACGAATGACAGGAGACAACAGGGGCTGGCGGCTCGTGTTTTTATTTCCACGCCGCGGACGTTAAACGCCTCCTTTATGACCTAGATATATAAATAGCTATTATCTCAATATTTTTTAAAATAATGACTAGTCACAGCATTTTTATTATAGTCGTTTTTTGGTGTAGAACCTCTCGTAGAACCCGGTTCAGCCGGTTCAACCATAACGTCAACCGTTCTTGCTATCGCCAAAATGCACTTCCCAATGACAGTTTTACAAAACCTTACCTAACTTATTGCTATAAAATATTTGTAAGCGTTTTGTTTTTCTTCCTATCCCCAGTTTATAAATCCCGGTTTATTTTGTTATTTTGATGTATAAAACCACCATTGAATAACTTATCTGACGAAAGCTGCCTGGCAGTGTTCGAATCTACCTCTAACAGGAATTCTCCCAATTGAATTTGGCACATTACCAAATCAGACTCCATCATTTTATTATTGAAAAACCAAAAAAAAATATACGGTGCTCCATAACCCGACACTCCCTGCGTATTTTGACAAATGACAAATCCCGCCATATTGGATTCGTGATTCAAGCGCGTTCGGAATAGTCCGAGGAGCGGTTTTGAAATCCTTTGGAATGAGTTGAACCGTGACGTCACTGCCATGTCATGCCAAAATAACCTTTCTTGCATTATTTCGAAATGGTTTGTTAATCTTCTCATGCCAAAAACGACTTATGTTTTGACCGAAAAATATTGCTTTAAAGTTATTAAAACCATAAAACAGTATGACAATGTGCATCTCGGCGTGACGTCATGATTCGAGCCTAATGTTACTTCCCATACAACAAGACTAGATTTTAAAAGAAAAATAAACAGTTTGTACTGAAATAATTCATAAGTTTCAAAATATGTAAATAAAAAAACCTTATAATTTTTTTTGTCGTTTCTTTGGCCGGCAACTATGCATTAGTATTTTGTCGTAATTCTTACATCCCAAAACAGCGCACTTTGGCATTTAATGTAGGAGCATATGTTGATAATTTCTATCCCGTGGGATTTTGAATGAAGGAGTTTTGTGACTATGTGAGATTAATAGCTTCTTAGTCACACAATTAAGTGTTACCGGGTGTTTTATTCGCGTCCGTGTAAAAGAAGTTGATATGACAAAAGATACAACTTTTGCAATCGGGGCATGATTATACTCGATTCCATATAATTCGAGAACGGGGATTCCAAAAAAATTACTTTTAAGGTCATGCGACCTAAAATACCTTGAAAATCGCAAAAAACAAGATTTTTGCCATTTTCTCTTCAAAAAATCTGAATAATTCGAGGTTTCAGTCCAACTTCAAATGTACCTCATTAGGCATATATGCCAAATTCGATCATTAGAGTTTGATGCAGTTTGAAGCTGCATGACCTTGAAAAATACCCCAGTAACATTAACACATTGCAAAAATAACATACTAAAGGGCGCTATTCATTAACTATTAAAGCGAAGAACCAAATTTGGTAAGACCGAAAAGAAAGGCATATAGGTTATATTTACCGATGTATAGCATAAACATCTGGGACGCCATATCGAAAAAATGGTAGGGAGGTTTAAAATGAAATATTTGTTTATAACTAAGATGTTAATTTCATCTCCGGCGCTTAAAGTATTTGCGTAATGGTAAATTGGAAAAAAAAAATCGCAAAAAGCTGGTTTTTTACTTGAACATAGTATTTTCAAAGTCAATCAAGAATTCATAGCCACCTTGTGATTTTTGCTTTTTACGAAATTGGATAGAATAAAATGTGCTTATAGGTCGCCATTTTTATATATCGGCCGCCATATTGAAACGCGTCATAGCTGAACCAAATTTTTTTTAACAATATTGTTGGACTTGACCTTCTTATCCTTTTTTAGTAAATTTGGTCCTCTTCGCTTTAATAGTTAATCAATGGCGCCCTTTAGTATGTTATTATTGCAATATGTTATTTTATATTTTATTTATATTTTATAATTTCATGAAGCTAAGGATCCAATTTGGCATGCCTAATAGTTTAAGGTAGATTTGAAGTTGGACTGACAAAACCTCGAATTATTAAAAAAATTTTAAAGAGAAAATGGCAAAAATCTGGTTTGTTTGTTGTTGTTGTGTAAAGGTCATTTAAGGTCGGATGACCTTGGGAGTAAATTTTTTGAAATCCTCGTTCTCGAATTTAATAGGATCGATTATAATCATGCCCCGGTTGTGAAAGTTGTATTTTTTATGATTTTTGGCCGCCATCTTAAAAGATGACGTCATATAAAACCCTTCTACAGGGATGCGAATAAAACACCCGGCAACACTCGATTGTGTGACTAAAGAGCTATCAGTCCCACATACTTACACATGTCTTTTCACTAATTGTAAAAATTTTTTCGTTAAAGAACAAAAAATAATATTTTGATCATTATCGATTAACAAAGTGGTACCGGGACAAGTTGTGTGTCGTAGCAGCAGTCTCTAAATGAAGTTGTATTTATTTGGGAGGGTAAGCGCAACTAGAATATTTCTGATCTTTACGGCTTCAAATGAAACATGAGACAAATATATTAACGCCTTGGAATGCTGACGTCAGTGTTTAATGCGCGAAAACCGACGGAATTGGGCGTAAATAATAGCATAACCTGTTAGTATATCGTATTAAACACTACAGCATTATTTTTTTTATAGAAAAATATTGGCAAGCAAGTACTTTGTATCGCAGTGGCGTGTACAGAAACTGTCCCTAGGGGGGCTTGAGTAACAGATTAGTCTCAGATTACACATACATACATTTTTAATAAATCTGGGGGGAAAGAGGGGCTTGAACCCCTACGCTCTCCCCCCAGGAGGACTACAAAAAACTTGAAATTAATTTATTTTATATGTTTTCATTTTTATGTATATCCAGACTATAAATCAGATTACAAATCGCAAGCGTCTTAATTATTCTTATGGGTTAAAACTCTCACTGAGTAGTCTAGATTTAGATTGCAAATTTTATGATGTCTTATGTTAATCAACTTAGAGACATAGGTTTTAAGTGAGTAAAATGCTTATTGCGATTTATACAAAGCCCAAGGCAGTTTACAGTTTTTTCTAAAAAACTGCTCAATTTCAACCAATTTAGAAGAAGATTCACTGAAACTAAAATTCTTGATTATGTTGTTGTCTTGTGAAAATGACAGAAGTGCAACTTTGTTACACAAAATTAGGTCCAACTCGATTTTAAATCCTTCCACAAATATAGAAAAGTAATATTAAAAAAAATAACATTGAACATCAACAATTAAACAAACACATTTTTCATAGCAAACAATTTAGTTTTTTGTTTAATTTTTTGATGTTTATGGTTAAACAATTCTAGAGTATATACAGGACCGATATTTCTACACTTTTTATTAAACTTGACTTGCTGCGGTTATCGTGTCTCTCTTTCTTTAAAATATATCATACATAGTCTCTAGGTTAGGTTAGTTCATTTTCTAGTGTATGTTTTTGCTCTTTAGTGTTTAGTGACGTAAGGATTTCAGTATAATATGGGCCATTGAAACGGTTTTAACAATGGTAAATTGAGCAATTATTTAAAATTAGAGTAAAATGATGTAAAAGCCCTTCTAAGATGACTTTAATACTGTGCTTGTAAACTTATCTTGTAAAAAGAAAAAGACAACTCCATAGAACTCCAAAGCTATACAGAAAGCAATAATGCTTAATCTAATATTGTAATATGCCCTACCTCTTAACTAATTACGAATTAATAGCTATTACAAAAGAAGAATTATTATTCTTAATAGTGTTTTTTGAGCAGCTGATCAAATAACCTTTTATTAAATATAAACATATTTTATGATTTTAACAAAATAAGATTAATTACATTGAGAAATTCTTTACTGCTTTTTTAAAAACATTTAAGGATCTACTGTTTTTAATTTCTCATGGAAAATCATTATACAATCGTACATCCCTATAATAAATAAGAAATTAAGTAATTAGGCAAAAGACCAGCTCTAATTTAGCTATATTAACTCATTCAACATTGTTTCTATGTTAGTATATCTGTTCATTTTAAGTATAGTTCTCATTTCGATATTTTGTAATTTTTGTAACTTATTCAAATCTTCATTACACATTAAGTTAAAAACTGCCGAACAATAAGTAAAATGAGGCAACACTATAGTACTATATACAATCAATGCTTTTTTGCTTGATATTCTCAATTTTTTTCGCCAAGTAATCAGAATATTTTCTGAAATTTAATCTCTTAACTCCAAGATACTTAATTTCATTCACAATGTCAATTTTATCTCCATTAATGTTAAGATTCAGTGTATTTCTTGAAGTGTTGTCCTTTTTTATTCCCATTATCATTCCCTTTGTTTTAGTTACATTAAGTTTTAATTTGTTATTGTCTAGCCAAATATTTAAATTTACTAACTCCCTGTTCATTAGTTGAATTAGTTCATTTAACTTTCTCTCAACTATATACAGGGTGTTAACGATATGATAGTCATTATTTAAATGGGTGAGGGGGGGGGGGCAAAACAAGCAAAAAATTTTATATAATATGGTGGTCAAAACTTAGTGGTTTTGAAGATATACGACTTTTAAGTTAAACACAGTTTGGCAACAATGCGCTTTTAGGTGGGAAAAAGTAGGTAAAGAAAATCTCATGGTTGGCGCAGTGCGGCGGGCTGCAAGGTAAATATCAACAAAAAGTATACCTTTAAGACGGTTTTTTTAACATCTTACAAATTATTAATTTATTAATTATTTAAAAATAGTAAAAAGCAAAACAATAAATGTGTAAATCATTTGTATCAAATTTTTTAGAAGTACCTAAATCTTGGGTAGAGGGAGTTGGGAAATGAAAACCAATTTTTCTTTTGGAAACGTTTCGGATGTAATTAATCCTTTATCAAGTCTCAGGAGGCGGTTTTCTGTAAGAGTCCATTGACCATTCAGTGTCATTCAGCAATCTTGTCATAGTTACTAACTTTTTTAAAAAGTTAATTGTTAAATAGACTTGCATTTTAATAACTATGACAAGATTCCGAAAGACACTGAATGGCCAATGGACTCTTCCAGAAAACCGCCTTCCGAGGCTTGATAAAGGATTAATTGAATCCGAAACGTTCTCAAAAGAAAAATTAGTTTTCATTTCCCAGCTCTCGCTACCCATGATTTAGTAGCAAAAAATAAATGTGTACTTACCGAAAATTGGTTTTAGCGCCTCATCCGGTTGTAAGAGTTTATTTAAAGGGAGTGTCTAAAGAGCCGACAATTTGACTAAATAGTCGTGAGGCTTAAGAACCGACAATAATTATTTACTATATTTTTAACTAAATGAACCCAACCCAACTGAAACAGATAAACTAACCCCCAAGAAAAAAAACATAATCGCCCCTAAACCGTTTTTTTGTATTAAAAAAACAGAGAAGGATTTAGGGTCCTAGAAGGTGCCTCCATTTTTTTATGCGAAAAAACAAATGTAGGGGTTGTAGTGTGTTTTTTTGGGTTGTTTTAGCTTTGAATAAGTTGGTTTAAGTCTGTTTAGGTTAGGTTGGGTTAATTTAGTTGGTTTGAGTATGTTTAGGTTAGGTTGGGTTAATTTAGTATAAAGTGTTTTTTTTTCGGTTGTTTTGGCTTTTAATAAATTGGTTTGAGTCTGTTTAGGTTAGGTTGGATTAATTTAGAAAAATAAAAAAAAATGAACATATAAATAACACATAATAAATAATTACCGTTGGCTCTTTAGCCTCACGACTTTTGAGCCAAACTGTCGGTTCTTTAGACAATCCCTTTTTTAAAAGTCCTTTTCGGTATCGGAATAAAGTTTTTATTTTATTATAAAGAAAAGTACGCCACTGTCACATAATTTTCAAAGCTCTTTTTAATTTGTAAAAACTCTTTTTTAATAATTTTTTTTTTGGCAAACACTCAAAAAAATACTTCTTTTCAGCATTTGTTTGTGCACTTGTAGGGCAGACTTCCTTTTTTTAACATTTAAAACATCTGTCACGCAGGTTTTAAACTGTTTTTAATTTGTAAAAACTCTTTTTTATTTTGAAAAACACTAAAAAAACCGAGCAATAAAAACTTCTTTTAAGCCGTTGCATTTGAGCTGCAAGATATAAGTTTCTGCGTATACTAATAGCATGTCAGCGGATTCCTGATTGAAGAATATTTTTAATTCAGTTTAATTTCAGACCAAACTGCAAAAAACTCGCGAAAATAATGGCCTCAGGTAGACTCGCGCGACTGACGACCTTCACAACGAACAGCGGAAGATTCACTTTACACTGTGGTGTGCAGAGGAGAGAGGGTCGGAGGTCAGACACTCGCGTTTTCAGCGAATTGCGTTGTTGCCAAGTGTTTTTTTTATATCTTTAACTCAAAGAAAATCATTATGATTTTATATTAATTTTTTTAAATGTAGAAGATTTAAAGGAAATATTTATTTTTATTTATTTGGAAATGGCTCTATTGTAAAATGGTTAAAGTTAGACATGAAAGTTTCTAAAATTCTGGTATATATAATTTTTTTCAACTTTAACGTTATTTAGACACAAATCTGTTGAGTTTTGCCCCATAAGTCATATGAACTTTTTGACTTGTTTTGTTCCCCCTCCTCTTTCATCAGTTAAAACGATGTCTATGGTATTGTTTACACCCTGTATATATCAGTGTACCGTCAGCAAACAGCTTTATCTTACTATTTTTCCAATATCATTTATAAAGATTAAGAATTTAAAAAAACCTAGGACACTTCCTTGCGGTAGTGTATCAATATCAGTACTCTCTGACTCATAGGTAGTGAACTTCTTGAGTTGGAAATGACCTAATTACTACTGTGCGTTGTTACCATCAAAACTGTACGTGTATCCGAAAGTTAACAGATTGCTACGATTTTAATTAAACCCAGATTTGACGTGCATTTGTAAAGAATTACTCTTCACAGAATACTACCTACATGCTTGACGGATCAATCAGCTGTTTTAAAACAAATAACAATGAATAATGCTTATCATATCGTATTAAAACGTCGTAATTTTCTGTAAACAAAATAATATTTTGGTGTTAATTGTTTAGGTTAATAATTAGTTATAAATTTGTATGAAGAAATACAAGTTTTTATTATTTGTGTTTAGATTTTAAGTATTTTAAGTAAAATGTAGACCCCATTTCAATCAGTTTTTCGACACTGACAATGACGGTTCGATTTAGCTTGTGTTTAATTGTGAGCCGCCATATTGAAATTAGTCCGGAGAATTTAGAATGAGGTGTATGTATATACAAACGCTAAATTTATGTAAATATGCTGCTAAAAGTACGCTTTTTAACGTATTCTACAATGTATTACTATTTACAAAATTCAGTTGTAAAGCTTTTAACAAAGGTTATTTATTATTAATTTTTTTTATTACTTTTATTAACGATCACAAGTGCTTATCACACAAATTGTAAACTTAAACATGGGCGGTCGCAGTTTTTTTTTAGGGCAGCGTGGATTGATGTGTAGAAAAAAATACTTATTTATATTTAAAAGCAAGGACGGAGCCTCCAGCGGATCTAGTTTTAATTCTATATTTGTTTACAAGATAATGTCTTAAATGCGCCGCAGGCAAAATTTTCGCAATTTTCACCCGTTATAAACGTTGTTGACAAAAATTTGCTTAAAATTAAACCAAAATTAAAACAGTTAATGATGTTATACCTCCGCGCCGCAGGCATCATTTTTTCCAATTTAAGGATAAAATTCTTTAAAAATATTTATCCGTTTCGTTTTTCGTCAAATATTTTTGGAAAAGTTGGCTTGCTAAGCTGACAATTTTAACGTACAGGGTGTCCCATTTTTGATGGGATTAAATGGGAAACTCCGTTATTATTGAAGAGATTGACGTGCGGTTTTCCCATCACTGTCTTACTTTTTTGAACTTTAAAAAATGAAAAGTTGAAAAGTGGTCGGAATTACCAATTGATGATTGATGATATCTCCATTAACTTAAGAGATAATTGAGTTCCGTGAAACATGTCTGTGGCAACGTTTATAGAAAAACACAATGATGTTTTCGAAATTTTAATCCGACGTTTCGTTTCGTAGATACCATCATTAGGATCCAAAAGTTAAATACAGACCAAAATGTTTTACTTCATATTTTAGTTTTTTTTTGTTTTAGTTTTAGTTTTTGACAATAAAATATTTTTTCTTTATTTTGAAATTTCGATCCCGAAAAAATCATCTTCAGTGCCTTTTTTTTTCTGGTACGGCCCTGGTGGAAAACCAAGATATATTATATGAACATACCGCGTAAACCGAAAAAAAGTGGACAAATTGTTTTTTGCTATAACTTTACAAATTTCAATAAAAGAAACTGTATTAATAAGACAAATAAGCCTTTTGAAAAACATTCGATTTGCCGCCATATTTAAATCCAAGATGGCAGAGAAATTCAAATGCTTACCTTTTTTAAAGCCGTGTTTGTTATACGTTGCCATTTTTTTCCAAATAGTTTGTTTTGTATGTCGAAAAGTAACTATAAATGTTACTAAATAAAAAAAAAACATGTTTGAGAAAAGGTGCGCATTTGATTTTTTGTGCCATTTTAGGCTTATTTGTCTTATCAATACAGGTTTTTTTTTTTATTGAGATAAAGTTATAGTAAAAAACAATTTGTCCGGTTTTTTTTTGGTTCACCCGGTATGTTCATATAATATATCTTGGTTGTCCAGGTCTACTATATAGTGGTTAAATATAAATAGTTTCAAAAAAAAATAAAATGGGACAGGGCGTACCAGAAAAAAAATGCACTGAAGATGATTTTTTCGGGATCGAAACTTCAAAATGAATAAAATTGATATTTTATTATCAAACTTAAAAATAAACTTAAATATGAAGTAAAACGTTTTGCTCCGTATTTAACTTTTTGGTCCTGATGACGGTATCTGCGAAATGAAACATCGGATTAAAATTTCGAAAAAACCATTGTGTTTTTCTAAAAAGGTTGCCACAGACATTTTTTTATAGAACTCAATTATCTCTTATATTAAGGGAGATATCATCAATAAAATTGGTAATACCGACCATTTTTCAACTTTCCCCTGTACCTCAAAAACTACAAGGGACAGAATAAATCTGTTAACACCATTTTTTAAAGACCAAAAAAGTAAGATATAATGCGAAAACCGCATGTCTCTATCTCTCTATCTTCAATAACAACGTAGTTTCCCATTGAATTGAAAATTTTGATGGAGAGGTAAGGTCACCCTCGCATTTTTTGATAATATGTGCATTTTCTCGTCCTGAATACGAAATGGACAATCCTGTACCTCAAAATTGTGGATAAGGACTCGGCACACCAATCCAAAGGTGGGAAATTTTAGAGGTCACTTGATGGATGGGTGGGCATTTTTAGAGTGGTGTGCCGAACCGTTATCCATGAATGAGGTCCGGCACACTAGTTGGTTTTTGGTTTGGGGGTGCTACTACATCATATATGTAAAAATGGTGGGGGTTACCCTACCCCCTGTAAAATTGCCCACCTTTGGATTGGTGTGTCGAGACGTTGTCCATAATTTTGAGGTACAGGATTGTCCATTTCGTATTCAGGACGAGAAAATGCACAAGTCATCAAAAAATGGTGAGGGTTACCTATCCATCATATTTTATACCTTGAACTCTTGCTCTATATACATCCCAAACTACCGAAAAAAGCTTAAGTCATAGGGAATACTACTTTAGTAGGCTAATAAACGTAATAAAATCAATAAATGTTGAGATTGAATTTCGTTAATGTCTAAATCTCTATTTTTTTGGGCCTGTTCGTGTACTCATTAAAGAAGTCTTTTTCAGCTTTTATAAGTAATATATTCTGTTCAAGATAAGTGTAACGTGTTGCGTTTATCAATTAAAAAAGGGAACGTTTGTATCATTTTAAACTCTAACAAAGTTTTAGAAAGGAAGTCCTCTCAAGTCCTTTTTTATAGATATATACAGAAAAATAAAGCTTAGAGTCTTTCTTCTTTCAATCCCTGTAAGAATTTCGTCCTACTTTGTCCAACTTTTTTAAATACAATGATTTAAAGAACTTCTTGATATGAAGGTTTGTGAAGGTTGTGCCATAAGAAAAGACTATAAGAAATATATTTTTTAAACATTACTGCTAACCATTTGCTTGTACTCAAAATTAGCCCCTCAATTAGCAGAAACAAGAGCTGAATGTTGTTGGTATTATTTGTAACAATTTACATATTATATTAAATATCTTAAAATTTAATGTAATATATGATTTTTGACATAGGGCTATATGGACACTAAATCACTGTGAGCTGGGGGGTTTTTACTTTACAAAGTACAGTTGCATCTAAACAAAGATTTTTTTCTAAACTGAAATTGATTTAGAATAGACAATTAAAAGCTGAAGTACAAACCTCGGTATAAACCTGGAAAAAGTAAATTACGTAACCATTGAATTCCTTTCTAGACGCCTTGTTACGGAAACAATAATGGGGAAGGGGGTGGCATTGTCAATTTGGCACGTGAGCCTATTGTTTAAGATACTTTAAAAATTTAGTTATTTTAGGATAAATATAAATATATTCTAGATACTTTCATCAATTATTAGATTATGTATAAAAAAGTCGTTTACTGATGGGCTAAAACGATTGGCAATTTATTAAGGCGATTAACATTCCAATACAAAAATCCATATTCCAAAAATCTCGCTGTCGCACCCTTGGCAATAAACGAATAGTCAATATAAAAGTAACCCTTCCCAAAAGCGGGAAGCAAAAAGTTCGCGTCTCAAAAGCTCAAAGTGGTCCGCAAAAAGTGACCGCGTTCGACTTTAGATGGCGCTGATAGTATCTCAGTTGCGATAAACGCGCGTAAACTCGAGATTGGGGTGTATTGATAATAGGGGCTAAAAGCCAATAGGCAGCTTAAACGCAACGTATGTACACTTGATTTAAAAAAACGCATACATGTAGTCACAAAATTGACCAATTTAAAAAGGGATTTAGTGACGGTGAATAAATAACAAAATCAATGAATATCGAGCTCCTTCAAATTGAAGGTACATCTGCCGATTTTGCAATTTAACAGATGGTTGTCTTTTACATGAATCCTGTGTCATATTTTTTCATCATCATTTCATCTCCTAATTCCTAGCACCGTACTGATGAGCACCACAAAGCTCGCTATTCACAAAATTGACCTTTCGAAAAGTGTATAATATATACGGACTACCAGCTAAAATGCCTAAAAACTTCAAAAGTACGACAATTTGTCATATTGCTTAAAAAAGGTCTCTAAAACTGAAAATATTTTTTTACTTAAATTAAAGGCAACCTTATTTTTATATTAAATTTTGCATAATACTAAAAAATCAGCAAAAATAATGTTTCAGTAAAGTCTTTATTGAACAATATCAAATTATCACTCGAGTAACGGACGAAGGCTGTTCTATAAAGAGGGCGGTAACCCATTTTGGAGTTGATAAAATAACAATAATACGATTAAAACATTTCGAAAACAATTCGACAAATAGTAAACTTGGATTAGGACAAAAACGATGGTAAACTTAATACTAATTTAAAAAGGGATTTAGTGAGGGTGAATAAATAACAAAATCAATGAATAGCGAGCTTTCCCTCAAAAAAAGTAATGGTAACCGTAGATACCATTACTTTTTTTAACGATGCGACCCCATATATTAAGGTCAGGGCTGTTGGCCGGCCACGGAAGTGTTTCTATATTATTATTCTGAAACCATTGGCGAACAACATGAACGGTGTGATGAAGTCATTATTTTCATGTAAAGCCTGTACAGATGGCAGCATACCGTTTTCAAGGATTTCAATATATCGTTCACTATTGAATCTTCCTTCGATTCTTCAAAAAAAACCCAAACCTCTAGCACTGAACCAGCCCCACATGTTTATATACAGAAAAATGTCTAGCTTTTTTAATTTGGTTTGTATATTCGGGTTCAAATCTAGAATTTGGTGGACGATAAACTAAAATTCTCCTGCTGCTTGAAGATGATTGAAAAATTTTTTCGTCAGTGAAAACCACCCTCTCCCAGGGTCCTTATTCTTGAAAGTGAGGGAAGGGAGCGCTCCCGGGGACCATACTAGGGAGTGACAAAAAAACTAGTAAAATCAAAATTAATAACGAGTTTTAAAGGTTTATACTTCTCCCTGGCTTCGTTCTCTTACATTGAACTAGGAGAACGCAGCAGTCTCTCAATATGTCACTTGATTTTTACTACTTCCTAATTCGCTCCGTGGGATAATTTTGATCCCTACACCTCTCTGATAGTCAAGAATAAGCACCCAGGAGTCATTACTCGAAGAACGTTGTTCAGTGCAAAAATCACTCTGGCCTTTTTTTGTCCGGAAAATAATGTTACATTAGCTGCTTCAACCGACGTTGAAAAAGGATTTTGTCTGAGATAGTCGATAAGTCTCTCATTTTGCACTTCAGAACTTACTTTTGATTGGCCTGATCCATCTTTCCTATTCGTAGAATTATTTTCAATCCAGCGCTTTTTCCATCGCATTATCGTCATTTTATTAACTTCAACTTCTTATAGACCAGCCGTCTTCTATAACTCGAGTGATAATTTGAACTTTTGTAAATGTTGATATCTGTGGCATTTTTAAGGATGTCACACTGAATTTTAAGCCGTCAGGCATACTAAGCTGGTGGTGCCTTATAATAGCATATACTAATGGAAAGCTAAATTTTGTGGCATAGGAAAAAATGCATGTATGAGTTTTTTTTGAAATCAAGTGTACACTTCTCTCCACATAAAACTGGTACAGCAGACGTTAGCAGCCTGTTTAATTTTTAAAATTTTTATAGTACGGCATTGTCTTCCTATAAGTGACAATGTCATAGACGCCTGACAACATCATGTTTTGCATGTCAGTGTCATCCAAATTTAAAAGAATTCCGTCGGATCTTTCCGAATTTGGTATAGCTCAAATCTTAGCAAAAATATAACCTAAAAAACGGTGCACGGTGGTTGGTCTATTCGGCCAGTAGCTGTCGAGTAGCTGTTCATTATGGGAGAAGCAAGTCTACGATAGTAAATATAAAAAACCGATTTCAAAAAGAGGGAACTCCCCACCGAAAGGAAAGCACCGGATTGACGAAAGAAAGAAGAAAGACCAAGAAGCAATCAATTTTCTGGAAAAATATCCGTTTGCCAAAGCGAAAGAAGTAAAAATTAAATCAAATTTTCCAGGATCCATAAAAACATTAGGCAGGAGGATTAAACGTTCGAGGCTAAGGTGTCGCATTGCGGCAAATAAAGAACTAAGTGAGGAAAAGAAGCAGTCTCGATTGATTTTTGCATTGAATTATTCATCGAAGGACGACGAATTTTGGCTCGAATTTTGGCACAGATGAGAAGATCTTTAATTCCAACAGCGATAAAAAACAAATTCTGGTTTATCGACCGCCAAGAACGAAGAAACGAAGACCGGGCGGGAAGATTTTCGGTAAATGTTTGGAGCTGGATAGGTGAGAGTCCCTTACCCAAATCATTTTGTATTCCAACAAGATAACTGTCCAGTTCATATGGCCACAATTGCGCAGCGATGATGGTTCCAGGATAATAATATTAAAGTTTTGCCTTGGTCAGCAAAAATCCCTGTTGCGAATCCAATAGAGAACGTTTGGGGACTTATCGCAAAGAAATTAGCAAGTTTTAATATCCCCAGAAATTCAGAACATCTAATGGAACTCATCGTAAGGCCATATAGGGAAGTTATTTTTCAAAATACATCCTTACTTGAAAATTTAGCCAATCCAATGCCCAGAAGATTTCAAAACATCATTGCAGCCAACGGTGCAATGACGCGCTATTAAAAATATATATTGTTATTTTTTTTATTTCATTTATTTCGTTAACTTGATCTGGCCTTTTAATTGTTTTGGGCTAGTAACTTTCGTGAAACCGGTGCCTTCCTTTCGAGAGACAGTTCCTTCTTCTTTAAATCGATTTATTATGGTTACTATCGTAGACTTGCTTTTTTTATAATCAGCTGGTCGAATAGACTAATTACTGTGTAGCTTTTGTTTAGTTAATAAAACATTTTTGCTTTTTTGAAATGTGGTTTTTATTTTTAGTGGCCTTATATTTTGAATTAGTAAAAAATATACAAGCCGTCTCCTTATAAAAAGTTTATATATATGCCAAAAATATAACCTAAAATGGCAAAGTCAAAAAGTCAGTGTTGCACATGAGAAAATATAAAAGATCCTATTTGCAGCTACCTTCTGCTGTACCAGTTTTATGTGAAGAAAAGTGTACGTTATGTACACCTCATTCCAAATTCTCTGGACCAATTTTACACAGAAGCTAAGTGGAACTGTAATTGTCAGTGTCAAAAAACTGGTCCGCAGTAATTCGGAATGGAGTGTAGTTAAGATACGCTAAGTTGTAATTGTAGGAGACATTCCAGCTTAAAGCAACTTCAAATAGTATCGTTTGGAATTTCATCATACAAAATTTGTTCTTGGAAATTAAGCAGTAAATATATGAAGCATTTTCGTAAAAATCCATTTAACCAGCAAATTTTTTTTTTGGTTGTATACCAAACGAAAATACGTGGAAAATATCTCATTAAAGGTTAGGTTAGTTAAAAGTTTACATTTTTCACACCGACTAACCACTGGCGCTAATTAGCGTCGAATAGCGACTACGTTTACCGTTAAAAAGACAACCAACCACACTTGATGTGATTCTGTGGTGGAAGATTCTTAGATCATAAAAGTTTGTTTTGTTTTACAAAAATTTTGTGTATTTGGATTTTATTATTGTTAACCTTGTTTATAGCAGTAGGGGGGTGCCTTTTTTACCGTTTTTTCTTGATAAACAGGTGAGTAAATACAAATAAGTTTGCAGAGGATCGATTTCGTCTATTACTCCACCAAAGATATCTTGCAAAATCATTTGTCTAACTAAATTTATGTTGGTGTGTCCAAAGTCAATAAAAAAGTAAGGTTATGTTTACCACCAAACGATTGACTACGTTTAAAAGCTCTATTTTTAACTTCTTGAAGCTATCTTTATTTACGGTAACGGTAACCATAAAAGTAAAGAAATTTGCCGTTAAACTGCCTCTAAAAAAAATCTCCCTATTATCCGTACTTACCTTATAAGGGTAACGTTGGCGTTATTAGTGTTGCTCATTTTAAGGGTGACGTCACCCTTGCGTCACGTGACGCCTGGAGAACAAGAAGACCTTTATTTGTATAACACCCGATCCACACCTAATATACTTCTAATTAAAAAAATGCATCTTGTGACGGGACATGGATTTGACTCCTGTGAAGTGATTTTTAAATCAGGGTGTGGGCAGGCATAGGTGTGAACCGGGCGTAAGAAACTCCTGTAAATAAGGGTGATTTTAGTTTAGTTTTCAGGAAAAAATGTGAATTGTTTGTAAACTAAAAAAATTTATTCGATATTTTCGAGTTCTTGTGCAGTATTTGGGCTCTCCAAGAGTGGAAGTTAAAGCAAAAGTTTGTCATCCACGAGAAGTCTTGGAGTTATGTCAAAATATCACGCGAACTGAAATAATAAATAGTGCAAGTAGAAGATGTAAGGCTGGTCCATTTAGACCTGGCAATTAGACCGCTTATGGGGACGTACCTTACCATATTTTCCTATGGCTTTTATATACAGGGTTCCTAAGCAAATCCTTAGGGGGCCAAGCAGCCGTGTATAAGATGCAGACAAACGGAAAAGCACATTAGGCAGAAAAAAATGGGCATGGGGCGATGTTGTCACTACATCTTACACGTAGTAAATCCATTCCAGGTTGTTGTTTTCTAATGTTTTCCATTTTCATACCTTTAGGACTGGAATAAAAATTGTTTTTGCTCGACTTTAATACCAAACTGATAAAAGATATCGTAAAAAAAATATTTTTCGGCTTTTCATTTTGTAACCATCGTCTTTACGCACTGTTTACAGGCTGGGGACCTAACCTAAATCGTTCATACACGGCCGGAGAAATCGCACTTTGATTCGAAATCAAAAAGGAGGAACAGTCAGATGTGGGGCCGTGCACAAATTACGTAACGGTGATTTTACCAATTTTTGACCCCCTCTCTATGTAATGTTTTGTAACGGTTTGGCACGCCACTCCCCAAATATTACGTAACGACTTCAAGACCACTCCCCCCCAAAAAAAAAACTTTTCACTTATTTTCATTCCAAATTTTCTTAGTTTCACACAAATGCAAACGCTGTCGAAAACCCCCCTCCCCCCTATGACCATTACGTAATATGTGCACGGCCCCTGTAGTCCCAGTGGAGGAGGGCGAGAAAATTGATATTTTTTTCTTAAAAATTATACTTTTTAGACCTATTTCTTTGCGTCCCCGAAATTACGTAATTTTTGAAAAAAAATGGTAAGCGGCGCCATTTTTATTTCGTGCTTTGTTTTTCTAACATTTTTGCGTTCGGCTAATTTAATTGAAAAATTTTTGCCTGCGGCGCCCTTTATCTTCTCGCTCGAAACCAAGATCCCCCATTTTAGGAAAACGGAACCCGTCTTTGTTTCTAAATTTTTTCGAATAAAAGTAGAGTATGACCATGGGGGAAATAATTTTTTTCTACGGTATGACGAAAATTTCGAGAAAGTTGAAGAAAAAAATTAAAAAAGTGGCAGAGCTCAAGTTTTTCGTAAAAAAAAACGTTTTTTGTAAAGAAACAGAGCAAAATAAATCTTTTCAGCCCTTTTTAGGGGTTACAAATATTGGCAGCCCCTTATTTTTCGCTTTTATCCTCCCGCTAATTTTGAAGAATTGGTTCGCTACATGTTTCGAGATCATGTCATAAAACACCTCGAAAATACCAAATGTAGTGTATGGCTAGCTTTATTTAAAATCAATAATATCGCAAGCAAAAAGCTCTGTAGGAAAAACAGCGCCGTTTATTGATTTCTTTGGCTGCTAGTGCTAGCTGCATGGTTTGGCCGTTTCCGGATAGATGTCACTAGTAGAACAGAATGGAAAGAAATTTAATTAAAAGCGAAGATATTTTTTTCTAATGTTAACAACCTCACGAGTTTATCGCTCAGTATCGTAAATAATGGACTTTGCCGCCTCCTTTAAGCAAGAAAAAGCTGTGGTTTGGACCTGAAAACATCTAATTTTTTCCTCGATCATCTCATGGTGTGGCCGCCATCTAGCGGAATTTGCAGACATCTTGTCAACGGTTATTATTGCAGCTATGATTTATGCTCACAATGAAAGAGTGGCGACAATTTTTTCTCATGAAAGCAGTCCGGAGATAATAACAAACTGGCTACATTGCTCAATATACCTGTTTCTTTTGTGCGCGCAGAACTTTCTATGCCATTTCTGTTTGATTTATTGAAATCCTATCCCTAAGGAAAATCTTAGGAACCCTGTATAAAAAAATATATAAATATATATACAAAAAAAATGAGCCCAAACCACAGGACACCATTATTTATTATGCTTTAACTAAAAAAAATCTCGCACAAATAGTGCTTTTTTTACAAGCGTTGGTTTAAATAACTAGCGCAGCGAGGTATTTAGAAACGCGAGTAAAAAAAAGCACAGTCTATCCGCGAGTTGTTAACACAATTTTTTTAATACCTTTATCAAAAAATCCAAGAAAAATAGAAAAATACTTTTAAAAATCTCGAACACACCATCTTTATACTATAAATCAAGACGGCTGGTAAATAAAATAAAAATGGTTTCCATAGCAATGTGCAGTTTGGTTACTAAAATCAGTTACAAAATCATGTTTTTGATGAAGGTCTAAATAAAAAAAACATTTTTTTGAATGAAATTTTTTTCGAAAACCTTTTTTTCGAATACCAGTTATTTCGAATTACTTTCCCGAATACCAATTTTTTCGAATTACGTTCTTTCTAACGGATTTTTTGTCTAATTACGTATAGCAAAATAGGGCCTTTAACAAAAGAGGGATAAGTGGGGTGAAGTAACTGATGGGGTTTGGTGGGGTGGGTAGGGGTTTTCGCGGCATTCTGGGGTGGGCAGAGGTTGCAAAAAATAAAAAAAAAATTGTGGCGTGTCAATGTCGCATATTAGTGAAGGGGTATGTGTAAGTCCGTGAGATTTTAAATAAAGGAGTTTTGTGACTATGTGCTATTGATAGCTTTTTTGTTCGCATCCGTGTAGAAGGGGTTGATGTAACTTCATATTTCAAGATGGCGGCCAAAAATCATCAAAAATACAACTTTCGCGACCGGGGCATGGTCCTTCAAAAAATCTTAATAATTCGACTTTTTATCAGACCTACTATATATGTACCTCAAACTATTAGGCATGTATTTTAAATTGAATCCTTAGCGCTTGATGCAGTTTGAAGCTTCATGACCTTGAAAAATAGCCCAGTAAAGTTAACTAAGTGAACCTACTAAAGGGCGCTATTAATCAACTATTAAAGTGAAGAGGACCAAATTTGGTAAGAAAGCTATGAAGATTAAGTCTAACAATATTGTTAAAAAAAAATTTGGTTCAGCTATGATGCGTTTTAATATGGCGGCTGATATATCAAAATGGCGACCTATAACCACAATTTATTTTATACAGTTTCGACCTTTACACCATGTAAAATTGAAAAACAAGCTTTTTGTATTTTTTTTCCAATTTACTACTACCCAAAAACTTTAAGTCCCGGTGATGAAATTAACATCTTAGCCATAGATAAACACTTCATTTTAAACCTCCCTACTATTTTTTTTGCTCTGGCGTCCAAGATGTTTATGCTATAACCTGGTAAATATAACCTATATGCATGTCGTTTTTATTAAGTTTCGGAACTGTGAATTTTATATTCCACTCACTTCTCTAGCGAACAAAGTCATTTAAATTACCGATAAGAGAGTTACCAGAAGTTAGATATATTTTACGATATACTGGACCAGGTGTATTAGATGCCATTTTCCGGGGCGGTCGAAAAATCATAAAAAATTCTAATTATGCTAGTAGGGCATGACTATACATACCCGGGTATAGCATAAACATCTGGGACACCAGATGAAAAAAAATAGTAGGGAGTTTTAAAATGAAGTGTATATCTATGGCTAAGGCGTTAATTTCATTACCGGCACTTAAAGTTTTTGCATAGTGGTAAATTGGAAAAAAGAACTACAAAAAGCTTGTTTTTCACTTAAACATAGTATTTTAAAGGTCAATCAAGGTCGTGCATCAACTTAAATTATTTTTCATAGTAAGCTGCAATAAGTAAACAAGAATTAATGGCCACTTATTTTTGATTTTTTACGAAACTGGATAAAATTAAATGTGATTATAGGTCGCCATTTTGATATGTCAGCCGCCATATTGAAACACATCATAACTGTATCAATTTTTTTAAACAATATTGTTGGACTTGATCTTCATAGCTTTCTTACCAAATTTGGTCCTCTTTGCTTTAATAGTTGATGAATAGCGCCCTTTGATATGTTATTTTTGCAATAAGTTAACTTTACTGGGGTATTTTTCAAGGTCATGACGCTTCAAACTGCATCAAACTGTAAGAATCGTGCTTGGCATAAATGTTTAAGTTAAATTTGAAGTTGTTCAAAAAGTGGACAAAACGCTGAATTATTAGGATTTTTTTGAAGAGAAAATTGCAAAAATCTTGTTTTCAGCCATTTTTAAGATCATTTAAGGTCGGATGACCTTGAAAGTGAATTTTTTGAAATCCTCGTTCTCGAATTAAATGGAATCGAGTATAACCATGCCCCGGTTGCGAAAGTTGCATTTTTTATTATTTTTGGCCGCCATCTTGAAAGATGACGTCATATCAACCCCTTCTACATGGATGCGAACAAAACACCCAGTAACACTTGATAGTGTGACTAAAGAGTTATCAATCCCACATAGTCACAAAACTCCTTCATTCAAAATTCCACGGGATAGAAATTATCGAGATATCCCCCAAAACTATATCTATTATTTCAGATACACAGGGTGTCCCAACGAAAGCGAAACAGAGGCGTTTCTAGTATTTAGAGTACGATTTAAAAAAACTCTCGAACACGTAGATTTGTTATTCAAGGGGGACACTTTTTAGCTATTTTGGAATTTTCGTAGGACACCCCTTTTTTGAGGGAATTTAAATTAAAAGAAAGTGGGTCAAGTGATACCTTATTTTAAACGTCTTTCAAACAGCGTTAAAATTTTAAAAATCTAGCGGTTTTTAATAGATTCACTTTTAAAGATGCATGGAGTAATGCAAAATTCGTTTTTGTTCATCGAAATTAGAATTTTATTTTTTACACCTCCACTTTGTTTTCGTTAATAGTACATACATTTTATCATTTTATTTTTGCTTCTGGGATACATTCCTACGAGTGGATAAATTTTCCACCTTTACAATTTAACCCTACTTTAAAAGTAAATATCTCGGAAACGAATAGCTAGATTTGTAAAATTTTAACTGTTTTTTGAACGCATTCAAAAGACCTTCAAGATAAGTTATTACTTGGCATACTTTCTGGTGGTAAAACCGACGCCTTCAGACAAAAATAAATGTTTTTTCGAAAATTACGTTTTCGTTAAGATTATGCGTGCGAAAAGAAAAATCGCAAACTATTTTTCGAAAAAACTTCCGGCTGCTAATTCAAGTGTTTTGTTATAGATGGCGCCAGCGCTTTTGTTTTTGTACAGTAGTTTGAATAATTTCCTGTCGGAAGAATTGAACAAAAAATTGACTTTTAATATTTTTAATTATATTTTAAAATTGTTATTTAAATATTATATTACTCCTTGACGGGTAAACCTACCAATCAATTTCCTTGCACAGTACTGAAAATGGCTGCTATCGGGTTTATACAATTAGGCGCATGTTGATGCTTATTCTAAAATCTCCAACCTCGTTGTCCAAAACCCCATTTTCTGTATGTAAAAACGCAGTGATATTTTGACCTGCGGTTGTAATGTGAATTTTTACACGAATATCTCATTTCACACATTAGAAACACCTGCTTATATTTCAAACGATTTTTTTTATACAACATTAGTTTTGTAATAGTAATACAGTAGGTACATTCTTAAATAATATGATTGCAGTGTTGCATGTTACTCTCAACACATCTGAGGTTCTTGAGATATAGCCAGTGCGAGCTTTTACCTGAGGGGTGGCTTGGTCGTCATTTTATGTACACCAGAAGGAATTTTTTACCAGATTTTTCTTTTAAAAATGTCTCAGAATGCCTTAAAATGCTTTGAATGCCTCTAAATGCCCCCGAAATACCTCGAAATAATGCTTCATAATACCTCAAAATGCATGCCACGCATTACTATTGGCGTGTAAACCAAAGTTCATTACCGCGCAACCCCTCGCTTTTACCCCTACTCTCTCTACCATAACATGTGTAAAATAAGAAATTCTTTGAAAAGCATTCTTTTTTGCCCAATTATATTCCTTTTTTTACAAACTATTAATATGCTGATAATAAACTTATTAATTAACCTTTAATAGGCGAATTTCTGAAAATTACACATGGGACGGACTGGGGTCAAAAAAGACCCCAATTCGGTTTTGATTTATTAATTTGTGATACTGTTTTGTTACTATTTTTTTCTTCAATAAATTAAGTAAGACCCAGTTTTGACACATATATTTTCAAAAAACAACATACCTAAAAAGAACAAGATAGTGTTAAACTAACATTTTCAAAATAAAACTTAACTTAAAATAAGAATTTAAAACATATAAAATATTTTAACGAAATTTTTATTAATTTTGGCAGCCGGTACATATTATTTGAATAAGAGAGTGGTCTGGATATACGTATTTGTTGCATTTGGTACCCACTTTTTTATATTTTCTATCTTTGGTTCTGTTGCAAAGATGGCATCGTGACCTAACATTTGGCGTGGATTGATTTGCAGTCGCTTCAGCCTGATTTTCATATGTCTTTTCTTGGCTATTTGAATCTGTTTGTTGCTGTATCGCCGAGTAACATTCTGTTTTATGAGCTCTTTTCCCAAGTCTATAAGAAATAATTTACGTCTTTGCGGTTTCGCTTTATACCAATCTGGAAATTTTATCAGCCATAATTTCAATCCATTGATACCAGCAACATTTAGAAGATGTGCAAATATTACTACAGGCCAGCGATTAGATCTTCTTTTCACAGAGTTCTCGCTTGCCAACTTGTCTGTAAATGAAGAATAATCTCGGGCTTATTGCAGAATTATTCACCAGATACTTCATCCTTTATATGCTCAGTCGACAGCAGAATAACGCCGCATTTTTCTTCGGGACATATGACACCAAAATGCAATTTTTCTTAAAAGCAAATATACTTGAATTTACATTTTTATACAGAGCTGGTAAAAGTTCTGATGGTATGAAAGTCTTGTTTTTTCGAAGAGTTCCACACAAAGTTAGCTTTCTCGTCTAGAGCTTTTCGGCAAGTTCCAAACTGGTCCGACGTACTGCCATAGCCGCTTTCCAAATGACTGACCAAATCCATTACTACTCTTTGGCCTTGACCCTTTTCTCGATTCCTTTGTTGTTTTCCTGAAACAAACAATCGCTTTTAGCAAAATAATTACACCACAGCAGGGACCTGCATGTTGCAAACGAAACAAGTCGACCAAAGCCCATACTTTAATCCCGTATTTGTCTGGTTTGCTTTTCATATACACTTTGAAAGGTGTTCTGCCTCTAAAAGGAACTCATTAACGCAATAATGATTGCTTGGAGAAAGGGATTTCCTACAGTTTCTGACAAATAATTCGAATGTATCTAGTATAGGAGCTAATTTATCAACGGCTTTCCGTGCTGGTCTCACTCAAAGTTGTCAAAATTCAGAGAAGATGTTATTTCTTTAAAGCGGTCCCTGGACATCGTAGCTGGGATTATAGGACGACAATAAGCTTCCTCCACACCAAAAGGAACCTATAGACTCTTTAGAAGAGCGAAGAGCACCAAGTGTTATCAGGTATGCCTCAATCTCTGAAGCATCAACAGTTGTAAATTTTCTTGATCTTGATTCCATTTATCAAAAACTATTTTTGAAACAATATCTGAAGACATAAAAAGTGAAAATACTTCTTTTATTGTTGAAAAATTGCTACTGTAAGGGGTAAGTCCTAACTTTTTAGTCAATATATTAACATTCTGGCGCTTGACTGGTTGTATTTCAACTGGATGCTTAGACCACTCTGTACCATTCTTCGTTACATCAATTGGGCCTTTACGATTATCAGAATTATTTGGGACGGAATCAGAAGTATCAGTATTACGGTCGAATTCGATGACTTCCTTTGCAGATTTATCCTCTTCGACAATATCTTCATCTTCTGAGTCGCTCGCAGCATCTTCGTTCACCCACGTATCAAATTCTGGGTCGTCGTTCTCAAGAAGATACAAAATATCCCTATCCGTCAACGGCCTGTGATTAGGCAAATTTATACTTATTTTTAGTAGCATGTGCTGCGC
Organism: Oxystoma pomonae; assembly: GCA_963921995.1. NCBI lineage: Eukaryota > Metazoa > Arthropoda > Insecta > Coleoptera > Brentidae > Oxystoma > Oxystoma pomonae. The sequence continues at coordinate 37,825,759 of OY998172.1, forward strand.
ACTTTAGGACAGATACAACTAAACTGAAACGTTTGGATAACACACTATTTACAACGAATGGATGGGATTCCCCGTACTAAAAATAAATGTGTAAACTACCGAAAAGGCAAGGGATTGCCCGAACTAGAAATAAATGGGTAATATACCAAAAAAAGTTGAGATTTTTCTACGCCATGAACTGAAAAAAAATGTTTATAATTTTTAACATACAAGGCGGCCAATAACAATAAATGGACGACTAATGTCAAAATTCAAAATATACAATCAATAATAGACCAAAAAATATGCACATTGAATGAAGAAGTTTTTAAACTAAAAATAGACGAATTTCCACAAAAAACAAATCGTGGGGTCCCGGAAGACCCCAGTTCGCCTATTAAAGGTTAAAAAAATAAGGTTTACATTTTTAAATTTATGCTTTATTCGGTTTGTGTGCAGGCAGTTAGACAGCACTTTCAAAATTTCATTAAATATTCTTGGCATTTACTGTCTAGCATTTCAATACATAAAAGCTCTGCTGGACCGAATGCAAGTCAGATTTAAAGCCAAAAACTTTCTAAAATTTACTTCCGGAAGATAAGAGAAGCCGAGAAACAGCTTAAATTTTGATTGATGAGCTCCGAGACAATACAACAAGCAAGAATAAAACATTTTAAAGCTTTTGTGCCAAGTTTTGTTTATTTAGTAGAGAGGTATATTTAGGGACAACTATATGTATTTATATGTATAAATCTGTGTTTCCAAGTAACAGTTTAAGACAAATGTAGGAAATCGCACCCTATATAAATTCATAGGAAATGATTTGTGGCGCAGAAAGCGAGCGGTAAAAACACAAACTGGCAGAAAGTTTTTACTCGACCGGTATTTGAACCCGGGGCTTCCAGTTTAAACCTCTACCAACTGAGTTATTGAGCCTGCGGGTTTTGACATGTATTTTTTTCTTGTCAAATATTTTTAACTTTTTTTTTCACAGATTCATTAAAAATTTTAAAACAATTTTTTTTGATATTGGTTTGAGTGCATTTGGAACACAAATAAAGATTTTTTTTTCATACCTTCATCAAAAACATGATTTTAGTAAAGCATGGCTTTTCTGGGTACCGATGCAAAAAAGCTTTTTTTTATCACGGGTGCAAAAATATTACATTAGAAACCTAGGGAGTAAAGTGTTACATTTTATCCCGAGGAAAAAAGTTTATAGCCCGATTGAATGGAAGGCTATAATTTGTCGAGGGATTAAGCATCACTTTACTCCTGAGGTTTATATACTATTTTATGCACTTTAGAATAAGCAAAAAAGTAAAAAAAATAACTATATTATTTATTTATTTTTTAAAAAATCGCACTCTGTAGACAAACCGCCACATGTACCTTCGCTCTGTCTTTATGTCAAACGATAACATCCAGTATGCCGAAACGCAGAAACATATGCGTCGCTATTTCAATAAATTTTACTTTATTTCTCTAGGGAATAAATGACCCACTTTATTCCCGAAGAAGCGGGATTAAATGGTTGCATTTATTCCCGGAGGTGCATAAAAGATTTTTGTCCGTTTTTTACCCAAAATTAAAGAGAAATAGCGGGATATAGCAATATTGAAAAAATCTAATTATTCTTGCCTAAAAATTAAGACATTTCCGCCAGTTTTCACCAAATATTTAGGAAAAAAATCATTTAAAAACATCGTCAAAATATCAAACTGTCAAAGATTAAAATGCCGCAACAATGAACGTCACCAAGTAAAAAGGCACATCGCTATGGCAATGATTGTTATTTTATTTACCAGCCGCCTTGATTTATAGTGTAAAGATAGTGTGTTGGGAGAAGTGTTCTTCGTTCGAGATTTTAAAAAGTATTTTCCTGTTTTTCTTGGATTTTTTGATAAAGGTATTAAAAAAAATAGTGTTAACAACTCGCGTTTTTAAATACCTCGATGTGCTCGTTATTTAAACCAACGCTTGTAAAAAAATGCACTATTTTAGCCACTAGTTGTTAAAACTACTATATTACGCATACTGCGTTTTTGTCTAGTATTACTTAGAGCTACGTATTAGTGTTGCTTAACAAAAACGCAGTAGGCCGTATTTACTAGCTATAAATGCAGTATGTGAAGTCATATTATTACAATAATAGGTGGTTTAACAAATAAACTGTTGTGTTTTTACTATAGTACAAAAAAATAGACAAAAAAAACATTGGAAAGTAAATAAATATTTAATAATGATAAGAAAATATTGACATAGTAAACGAAAATTCTGATAAAAATATACAAAAATACTAATTAAAAAAATGGTAACTATGATGAAAAACTATTACAAAATAAATAATAATAATAAAAATTTATTCGATAGAGGTCTCTTAATGAGTTATTTTCTGGCCTAAAATATTTATCTGTCTGTGTGTCTTGATTAATATCGACTTTTTTCCTGAATGAATTCTTCTGGTTTGGGTTCTTGCAGATAATTACAGTAACGTGTCAGCTAAAAAATCAAAAAACCGTAATCTAATGAACTAATCAAAACCTCAGTAACACCAGTACCCACGGATGCAAAATTTTCATTCTCTATACCGACATAAAATTTTGGTTGGACACAGTATAAGTTGCGTTTTGGATTTAAACTACAAATTTTTAGTATTTTGGTTTTTTTTTAGTATTTAGGTAAATATTATTTTAATTTAAATTTACATACGACTTGTGGGGGACTCCGGTTATTTATTTTATATTGATTTTTTATTAACTTCTCCAAAACTAAACAATTTTTGAAAAAAAAACTCACAACAAAAATATCACAATGCTGAAAAGTCCGTTAGATTGAAAATCCTGCATTCTTGTCTAGTAATTGATGACGAAACGCGATCACATACTAGTTAAAAGTGTAGCAAGTTCCGACACTGCATTTTTTACTAGAAAACTATGAGCCGTGGCGTGCTTTCGTCTAAGAAGAAGTGTAGTATTTGATGACGCGACCGAAAAATGCTGCATTCTTGACAAGTATAAGAAGATGCTGCGTTTTTCTCTAGAAAAGCGTGACGTTGTGCAGATACTGCATATTTTTTAGGCGTTTTTTTTTCTAGAAAATATTTTTTTTTTCAAAAATTGCTGCGTTCTTCACAAGGACGGCAGTATTGTAGGGTAGAAAAATCGTACGTGCGGAGGGCAAAACAGCTACCAAATGGTAGGTGTTTCTCAAACGGTCGCCGCGCACTAAGCGAATTTGGTCTATGAATTGCGCTCAATATACGTGAATACCATTTTTGTTACTGTGGTCACGTGGTATGCGAATATTACGTTATTATACAGTCAGCAACAACGAAACGCCGAGCTTATTTAGGTACGAGAATAGGAACCCTAGTTTACTGTATGAGTAATGGCCACTTGCACCAACTCAAAACATAGAGCACACCTGAATAGGTGCCCCCTAGTTCTAGGGAAACCCTAACCTGTCACCTAAACTGAAATGGCTTGCTTGGCAAATTTTAAAAGTACCTAGGTGAGCAAAACATTCGGCAATGTCGCAAATTCCGTCAAAAAAACGTCATTCCTTGGGTTCTCTGCCATTTCTCTCTGACTCCGTTGCCCAAATTTGTTTGCAAGTACTTAAACAGGTTAAAAATTGTTTTCCTTAAGATATATGGCTGATATTGATTTTTCAGATTTTGAGATAAAAACCTGAAACTGAAAGCCATTAAGTCTTTGTTGCCCCCATACCAAACAACAGAGAGGGAGAATGGATTAGCCAAGCGGTCTTACGGTGCGATTCGATATTGGGATATTACTTGTTTTTAGTACAGCTCTTCTTATTTTAAAAATAACTAAGGCTTTATAGCAATAATAAAAGGACTTGATCCAAATTAAACCTTTGTAGTTAAACTAAGTTTACAGTATGATTCAATCAATTCGTAACATAATTTAGGTCAAGATTTATCTTTTTCTTGTGACAAGTTTTTTTTCGACTTGGTTTTAATATGTTTTCGCTTTCAAAGAAGAATTTCTGGTTTTAGTCCAAGTAAGCTACCTGTTTTTTGAAAGAATAATAAACTCTTATCGGTTTACCTCTAGAAATTATTTGATTTAATAATAGCTTTAGTTTTGATTTAAATTACCGCCTCTTCTTATTTAAAGTATATCTGGTTTCTATTTAAGTATAAGAGCCTTCGTAGATCAAGAATAGGTAATTGCTTAATTCTAATAATCCCTACTCTTATACTAAGAATAATATCCTTAAAGCAAATGTGATTTTTCAAGAATAGAGCTATTCTTAAATATAGAATAGACTTTTTCCGTGTCGACCAGGCGACGGGTACCTAACATTTTGGGTATAGTTGAACGTTCGAGGTGCGTTCCACCCCTATAACTATGAGAGAGAAAAAAAAACCGTACCGATAATAGCTCTCCCAATCAAGATAGCCTGGAAAAAATACAGTCGACTGATCAGGCATGCGCAGTAGATTTTTCGCCTTTGGCCTTGCCCAGGGCGCCAACCTTATAGTATTTAGACAAGTCTATTTAGTTCACGTTTGGAAATCAAGTTTTATGGTTTTTAAATCCCTAGGACTTGAAGAGGTCAGTATATTGTTTATTATATTTATTTTATGGCACAATTTGACATATTCTTTAAGACATAAATAAAAAACATTCATTTTAAATAAAAAAAGCTTTGGGTCACATAAATTTACAAAAATACTTAAAAAAATTAAAATATAATATTATGACGGGTGAGATTTTCTGCCTTTGAAGAATTGCGACCATATTGTTAAAATGTTCAGAATTCATTAAATATGTAGATGGGGGGGGGGGGGGGGTAATTTAAAAAAAAATATGAACGAGAAAAAAACACTTTATTGACGTCAAAATAACTCACATAAACATAAAAAACAAAACAAATTTTTTGGTAAAACATTAAAAGAAAACCAAAAAGCTTAGGCCTAAACACTAAATTCATGGTTTAGTGGGTTTAGCGATACTTTATTGCAGCAAATTCGTCAACTAGTTTTTTCCAGGTCAAACTCTTTACCCATGTTTGATTGATTTCTGTGTGCGGGTGCTCAGGGGGGGGCAATTAACTCCTCTTCCCCCCCCCCAATTGTCGCTGCTGCCGAAAATTATAAAAAATCGTCATTGTTTTCACTCTGTCATGCTATTAGTAAAAGAACGGAGCATTTCTCGACTAAAACTTTAAATTTGCGGACATACTCTAGCGTTGCTTATTATTTTCATCAACACTCAAATAGCAATTTTTTGTGTGCTTATTATAGTTACTATTGTTTTCTTCTTTTAATTGTATTGGTCTGAGAGAGAACAAGCTTACCAGAAAATGCTCTGCCTGCACCCTCCTTGATATAGTTATCGTTGACAGGTATACGGGGTCGAAGGGTGTACAGGCCATTTTCCTGGTATGTTGTAGTATGCTGGATCTCTCTCAGCCGAATGTATTTAGAAAAAGAGAACAATAGTAACTATAGTAAGCTGACAAAAATTTGCTAAAAGTCGTTGGCTTTGTGGTGGCTGCTCATTTTTTGGTTAGAATTTTTAGTTTTTACTTTTCAAGGGTAGTGCTTTATGTGGCCAAAATAGTTCATCACTCGTCGTCGTCTTGCTCTCTTTAGAAGATTTTTATTCTGACAGGACATGAATTTTTATTAAAGGAGCCCAGTAAGAATCACCGACGTTTAAAAGGGATTTCTGTGTTGATTTTAGTTTTATTTAAATAAATCAAAATTTTTTTTGTGTTTTTTAATAGAGTAAACTCAATGTACAGTTAATTTCAGATAAAATGCGTACATGGAAATACAAAATACAACGTTTTTTCTTCGTGTAGATGCGCCAATTCACACTATTCATTTTGCACCCGTCATATACCATAATATATTTTATGTTTGATTTAAGTCAATCATTGTCAATAATTTTTGACTTTAGTCAAAATTACTGTTTGAAAATGGTTCCGCAACTTTCGGCCTTTACGAAATCGCAGATAATCACTTGACTGCAAGATGGATGGTCAGTAAGAAGAGTCACCGAAAATTTTGATATGAATAAAGCCACTGTGGTCAGAATTTCGAAACGATCAATGCCAAGAACATCAGTCTTTGGATCAAAAGCGGGGTACCGTTTTGTAAAATAAGGTGAGCACAGAGGAAAGGATGGACAATTACTGAATACCATAACAAATGGTTTTCCAGGTTCCCGATCTACAGCATGCAGAAGAGTGAAAAATTCTGAACTTAAATGTCGTATTGAGAGGATGAGGAATATTGGAAAAGGGTGATTTTTAGTGATGAAAAAATCTTCTTCGGATAGTATATCGCCCACTTCGAAGTCGGTTTATTGAGCGATATACCCACCAGGTTAATAGAGCAGGACATGTGGGGTTGGATGTCTGCTAGTGGGTTAGCTTTTTACTGGCAATATAAAGGAAGATTTACCGCAGTTAGATATTTGGAAATTTTAGGAGGGGTAATGGTGCTGTCAGTTGGTTTTTTATATCCAAACAATGAAATAATTTTTCAGCAGGGCAATTGTCCTGTTCAGACAGCTAATGCTGTGCGTCGCTGGTTTCAAGACCAAAATATAGAAGTGCTGCTTTGGCCAGCGAATAGTCGCGACCTTAACCCCATTGAAAATATTCAGGGAAGATTAGTTAAAATAATATATGAACATAAATGGAGGCCCCAAAATGCCGAAGAACTTTTAAACGCTATACGTAATGCATGGGATTATGGTTTCTAACGTTGAAGAATATTGTCGAAATTTGGCTTATTCCATGCCACGTCGATTGTAAATGGTCATTGAAAAAAATGTAGCCGCCATTAAGTATTAGTTTTTCTTTGGTTTTATTGGTAATATTACATGAAATTAAAATAATTTGTTTGTTTATGAAAACGCATGCATAAACAACTCTGTGTGTTTCGCTTTTAAATAAGGCCACTAACTTGCCTCGCTCGTGACAAAAAGTTGCTCTTTAGCCTTGTTTAAAAATACTATCTTCTATTGCGAAGACCTTTAAATTAGATACTGACAAAATAATAAATAATCCTCCAAGAGTTGCAGTTTTTAATAATTAGGTTAATTAAATTTTTAAAAAAATCATAGGTGAACACAATAATAGAAATATCTTAATTAGCAGGTAGTGCCCCAGGTGCATACTAAAAAGCGTAGGTATATCTAAATACACTGAAAAAAAACGTAGTTGGGTTTTTCATGTACGCATTTTATGTGAAACCAACTGTACATTTGATTAAAAAAAAAACTCATACATGCATTTTTTCCTATGCCACAAAATTTAGCTTTCCATTAGTGTATACTATTATAAGGCACCACCAGCTTAGCATGCCTGACAGCTTAAAATTCATTGTGACATCCTTAAAAATGCCACAGATATCAACATTTATAAATGTTCAAATTATCACTCGAGTTATAGAAGACGGCTGGTCTATAAAAAGAGCGGCCACCCATTTTGGAGTTGATAAAATGACGATAATGCGATGGAAAAAGCGCTGGATTGAAAATAATTCTACGGATAGGAAAGATGGATCAGGACGACCAAAAGTAAGTTCTGAAGTGCAAGATGAGAGACTTATTGACCATCTCAGAAAAAATCCTTTTTCAAAGTCGGTTGAAGCAGCTAATGTAACATTATTTCCGGGTTCTTCAGCAACAGTAAATAGAAGAGTAACGAAATCAGAAGTCTCTTGTCGAGTTACTGCAAAGAAGCTTTCTAAGAGGAGAACAAAAACAGGCCAGAGTGATTTTTGCACTGAACAACGTTCTTCGTGATAATGACTTTTGAGAGAGGGTGGTTTTCACTGACGAAAAAAATGTTCAATCATCTTCAAGCAGCAGGAGAATTTTAGTTTATCTTCCACCAAATTCTAGATTTGAACCAGAATATACAAACCAAATTAAAAAAGCTGGACATTTTTCTGTAAACATATGGAGCTGGTTTAGTGCTAGAGATTTGTTTTTTTTTTGGAAAATCGAAGGAAGATTTAATACTGAACGATATATTGAAATCCTTGAAAACGTTATGCTGTGACTTCGTTTATCAGCAGGACAACTGTCCAGTACACACGGCTAATGTTGTTCGCCAATCGTTTCAGAATATTAATATAGAAACACTTTCTTGGCCAGCCAACAGCCCTGACCTTAACCCAATGGAAAATATATGGGGTCGAATCGTTAAAATAATATATCAAAGGAACAGCCTTCGTCCGTTACTCGAGTGATAATTTGATATTGTTCAATAAAGACTTTACTAAAACATTATTTTTGAAGAGTAACGAAATCAGAAGTCTCTTGTCGAGTTACTGCAAAGAAGCTTTCTAAGAGGAGAACAAAAACAGGCCAGAGTGATTTTTGCACTGAACAACGTTCTTCGTGATAATGACTTTTGAGAGAGGGTGGTTTTCACTGACGAAAAAAATGTTCAATCATCTTCAAGCAGCAGGAGAATTTTAGTTTATCTTCCACCAAATTCTAGATTTGAACCAGAATATACAAACCAAATTAAAAAAGCTGGACATTTTTCTGTAAACATATGGAGCTGGTTTAGTGCTAGAGATTTGTTTTTTTTTTGGAAAATCGAAGGAAGATTCAATACTGAACGATATATTGAAATCCTTGAAAACGTTATGCTGTGACTTCGTTTATCAGCAGGACAACTGTCCAGTACACACGGCTAATGTTGTTCGCCAATCGTTTCAGAATATTAATATAGAAACACTTTCTTGGCCAGCCAACAGCCCTGACCTTAACCCAATGGAAAATATATGGGGTCGAATCGTTAAAATAATATATCAAAGGAACAGCCTTCGTCCGTTACTCGAGTGATAATTTGATATTGTTCAATAAAGACTTTACTAAAACATTATTTTTGCTGATTTTTTAGTATTATGCAAAATTTAATATAAGAAAATTTTTTCAGTTTTAGAGACCTTTTTTAAACAATATGACAAATGTCATAATTTTGAAGTTTTTTGGGCATTTTAGCATCTAGTCCGTATATATTATACACTTTTAGAAAGGTCAATTTTGTGACTGCATATATACGTTTTTTTTTAAAATCAAGTATACAAACAAACACCTTTTCTTATTTAAAAAAAAATATTAATCCTAACTAAGTACAACTCGTCCTAACTAATTCCATATGATAAAGAAGCTATACATTATAAATAACAAGTCAAACAAAGATAGCCATATGTTTATTTCTGAAAATCTTCAATACACTAACAAACAACTACGTTTACATTTGAACGAATAAACCTTTTGCTTTGAAAATGCTTTGAAAATGGGGCGCCCGCAAATAAAAAGAGATAGAACAGTAAACAATACTACCCCAATCAACCATCCACAAGGCTCATTTTCCCATAAAATGCACGGTTGCCAATTTGCTGCAGAATTTGGTAAGAACAAAGCGAAATACAGCTTTTAAATCACTTTTTTAATTATAGTTACTATGTTACGCATTTTTATACAAAGTTAATTAGCCTCAGACGTAATAACTAATTTTTTTAATTCGAGTAATTACTATTAAAAGTATTCCTTTAAAAAATACAAACCGGCAACGTCTTTTTCCTTTAAAGCTGACTCGACAGAGTTTTTAACGGAAGTTGGTGGTTTTTTATGATTTTTGATTTTTATTTTAACTATTTAAAAAAAGAACTCTATAAAGTCTTGGTCCTCAACCAGCACAATGCGTGAAAAAAAAACAGAATATCTCTGCCTAAAATTATTATTTCAGAGGTAAGAGATTGTGCCATTTTAGCTTGGTCATTGGCGTAGTTTTGTAGCTTATATATTTTATATCTAAAATTATAATCTTTTTGTGCAAGGTGTATTTTAAAACAACTTTGTACTGTGCTGCCGAGAACTCAGCTATTATCTAAAGAATTAATTAAAATTCGTACCTACTGGCCATGGTGTCTCGTCGAAGTACAACACCCGCAATTTACGGGAGGTCGTGGGTTGGATTCCTACCAAAGAATGATTTTTTCCTTTTTTTTACATATGCTGCTTAAATGTTTCCCACTTGTTTTCAAAATATGCTCGCAATTATTTCATAGGTATTCAAAAGTTGTTGGAGAGAGTTTAATTGCAAGAAACCTGAAAAATATCAAAAATTTCGACTCATTAGTAATGGGAGCAGTTTTAGGTATTTTTTGATCTTAGGTCGAGAACTTCAAACTGTTTTAAATCAAAATGTTTTAAATCACAACACCAGTATGTATATTAGAATTCTGGCGAATGCGTTGATAAACTAATGATCCCAAGTAGAGTATGTAATTAATCACATACAAGGCACAACTCCAGATGGAATATCGATGCTCCTGACAGTAAACACCTCGGCGAATATCTTGAATTTTGAAATATTTACGAAAACGAATTTCAAACTATTGCAGTGGAGGGCTTTATTATTTCGCAATTTTAAGTGCCTTGTAGTGCTGTCCATGCAAGGCTTCCTTTTTCCGTGAGTAACGAGTAGGAGGCCTTAAACACTACTAGAAATTTAACTCTAATTAGGAGGCTAGTAAGATTTGAAGCGAAGTGGGTTGACGCACGCAAAAGTCGCCGCCACTGGTGATAGGAAAAGCGACTTTAAACAGTGTTGCCGTTTTATTCGTCTATCTCTTTCCCCTCATGCATTCGTCTAGAAGGGTGTTGGATTGTAAACATTAGAGAATTTCAAAAGGGAATGTTTGGTCTCTTCTTTAGTTTTTAGTCTTAGGAATCACCCAGAACGGTTAATAAATCAAAATTGAAAAACCCGATCTTTACCAACTGCAAAATGAACGCTGTGAATTGCGAACTGAACGTACCGAGCGTAGAAATTAATCTGAAATGATAGAAGTCAAAATAGTTAATAATAACGCGTTGATATTTAAAGTGCAAACTACCAACTTAAATTTTGGTCGTTTTGAACGAAAACTAAAGACTGAGCCAGGCTGCCATTTTAAACGAAATTGTGAAATTTCTGTAGTTGAAGTTTAAAAGAAAACCAAACCGCGGACTAGAAACTTTGAACTATAATGGTTAAAAATTGAATTTTATAATCCCAGCCTACTCAAGTAACACAGTGTACTGTAAATCAGTTGGGATAACGTTTTCGCAGGAAAGAATATAACAATAATGCTTTTGCTGTCTTCTGCCACAACGTTTTGAAAACGTCATTAAAGTGTTGTCACAGCTATTTTGAGGAATATTTTTTGCCTGTGACAACGACTACGGCAGTTGAAAATACAGCACAAGAAAGCAACATTGTATAAAATTTAACTTCCTTGACAAAAAATGTATTTAAAAATTGCAATTGTCCGTTAACATAAAAGACTGAAAACCGATGTTTAACAAACTCTCAATCAAAAATGCACATTTTGTGGACTTCCCGAGAGTTAAAACTTTGTGCGAAGGCCTGCTTGATGATGAAACCTGTCATGATACCTGATTAAACTTCACGCGCTTTGAAAATTTGAGATAATAAGAGTTTTTTCATTATAAATTTTTATTTTTTTAAAATTTTAATCCAGAATTAAACGAAAAACATCATGTCTGGCATATTTAGATAATTTTGAAAGATTTTTAGACTTAGATGTGAGCATATTTATGTAAAAAAGATTGTTTTTTCAGAAATTTTTGACAGGTTATGTTTTGCCATAATATATAAAACATGGCCGCTCGCCCGTTCGTGCAACCAAGCAACTTTGCATTTTTTTAAACAATAAATCTAAAACAAAAGCAAATCTTGGCGTTATTGCTGTGGGCTCACGGCCCCCGCCTAGCGGTAGAGGGCACTTATTCTCAAATGCTAAATAGCATTGAAAGCAGCTGCATTAAAGAAAAATCACTAGGATTCAACAAATAACTGCAGTTGCCATCTTGGCATTTTTTTCAGTTGTATTTTAAGAAAAAGTTAAGATCTTGTTAGTTAAGTTTTAGCATATTTTTAGATATAAGTTTTACCTTTAAAAGTTGATTTGCTAGATGATAAATTTAGTAGTCAAACAATTTTAACAGCTAAAATTACAGATTAAATGAAGCTAGCTATTTTAAAGCATAAAGAGAGCTGTACTAACGTTTTTGCAGCATTGACTGGGCTTCAACGTCTATATTGTTGAAGCTGTGTTACTTGGGTAAACAAGAATGAAAGAAATCGACGCCAATAAAAATTCATGCAATTCCCACTACACCTACTTATCAATTTCAGTTTTTATTAACTTGCACCCGAAAGCCCAATGTTCCATTCTCGAGAAACAAAACAAAGTTGAAAGTTTTCAGATTTCGTAAAACAAATAACAAAAACTAAGAGAAGATGCCCAGAACTAAAAGATATGATGATGACAAGTTTTTAGTACCTACTGCACTCATAACTGGTATAACTGTGTCTATAATAGTTAAGATTTTCGAATTATCGTGGTTCTGTTTGAGCCTGGTTCTACTTAGAGGCCCTCTATACATTTGACAGTTATTGTTTTACCAGAGGTGGGCAACTTATATTGCCCTCTCTTTCTAGTTTTTTTCATATTTGCATGTAAAAACGATTTTATGAAATGGACTGATATTTTCTTGTCTCTTTTTATAATTTCCAGAGACAGATTTTGCAAGATTGATTTTTTTTTGGTTAGTAAAATATATCAAGTTTTGACAAAAACAAACAGTGAATATACACGCGGAGATATTAAAAATGTAAATAATAGTGTTATTTATTAACAAACAAGGTGGTCCAAATTCGAGGGGCCTCTATAGCTTTGGGCTTTTGCAGCACAGTTAGCCCAAAACTAATATAGATGTTACGGGCTCGATTTTCAAGAGAAATCGAGAACTAAAAACCGCATTGCGATATGTCAAAGCGTTTTTGAGCTACAGGGTGATTCTTAAAAATGTGCGATTTTTAAAGGCCTTCTACAACTTTTTTATTTGTAAAGATAGAGATTTTCATTAAAAACATTTTTTGAAGATTTTTTAAAGACAAATCTACCTGTTTCACCGATTTTCTCTTATAGCCTTTAATTCCCGAGATATCACACAAAGTTTTATTTCTTTAAATGGGATACCCCCAATTTTTCTAAAAAATCAGTTTTCTAATAAAATTTCCTGTCGAAGGATGTGCCATACATCTATTTTTATTAAATAGTGTAAAAGATATTTGCTTGCGTGCGTGCGCGCCCTATATGTTTAAATAAAATTTTATTGTTTTTTTTTCATACAAAATTAAGTTAGATACGACACGAGGGGACACAGCAACCTCGAACTTTAACTTCTAGTTTACTATAATTACCAATCCTAAAATAATAAACAAAAATAAAATTATTAAAAGCTTTTATTTAAAATTTTTATTAATTAAACTATGTAACAGCTAAAATCTACATCTAACAATTTTCTTTGATTCTAAAACAATTGCTCAAATTGACGGCCGTTTTCTTGTAAACATATCCTACATCTTCTCTTGACGCTATTTTCTGCATTAAGAAGTTCTACCGCACGAAGCTGTTTGAATGCAGTACGAAGTGCCTCTTCCAATTCCCTTCTAATAGTTGGGCGATTTCGAAATACAAGGTCTTTGACTCCCCCACAAAAAGAAGTCGCAAGGGGTCAGGTCTGGAGACCTGGGGGGGCCAATATATAGGACCTTTATTTCCGATCCAGTTTTCGGCAAACAAAATATTTAGCAAATTAGTTATGTTGAAAGTATAGCTCATTATTTTGCTGAAGTGACAAATTGTCGATAAACGGAATCAGCTGCTCTTCTAAAATTTGTTGGTATCTTTCGTCATTTAAATTTCCATCAAAAATATATGGCCCAATAATTTGTCTTCTGTAGATGCCTATCCATACCTTAAAACTGAATCTTCCCTGATTCGCTTGTTCCACCATAATATGGGGATTTTGCTGTTTCCAGTAATAGCAGTTATATCTGGTGAATATTCTGTCACTAGAAATCGTTGCCTCATCCGTCCAAATAACTTTTCTGGCAAAATCGGGGTCTTCTTGGCTTTTATCTAGATACCACCTGCAAAATGCACGTCTTAATGCAAAATCTCGTTGCCGTAATTGGTGCACCCGTCGGGGTCGATAGGGCCTAAACTTGTGTTTCTTAAGCACCCGAAGGGCATTGCTGCGTGGAATTCCAATATTTCTCTCCATAGCACCGGTGGAAGTATTCGGGTTGGTTTCTATTTCTCCTAGAACCGTTAGTTCTTCCAACTCTCTATCTCTTGCTAGGCTTCTATGACATTCGTCCTAGGCTGCGGTTTTGTAAAGGATCCGTATTCTTGTAGATGAGGTTTTAACTTCAAAAATATTTTTGAGCTAGGTTGCCTTCTTTCCGGGTATCTCTGGAAATATAGATTTAACGCCGTCTGTCGACTTTCGTTACTTTCAATATAACATTTTGTCATGTCGTACTTTTCAAAGTTTTCAAACATTTTTATATCTTGACGAAGACGCCACTTTTGACACTTAGGCTCGTTTATCATGGCAATTGTTTTTATTTGATCAAAGCTACCTAGAACTGCATAGGTCAGAGTTAAACACAGCCTACTATGGTAATTATTAAAAATTGCAGATATCTGTTTACCTTCTTAACAAAAATAGGTGTATGACACATCGTTTAACAGGAAATTTTATTACAAAACTAATTTTTTTAAAAAAATTGGGGTATTCAATTTAAAAAAATTTATCTTTGTGTTATATCTCATGAATTAAAGGCTTTAAGACAAAATCTGTGAAACAGGTAGATTTGTCCTTAAAAAAATTTAAAAAAAATGTTTTTAATGAAAATCTCTATCTTTAGAAATAAAAAAGTTATGGAGGGTTTTTAGAAACGCACATTTTTGAGAATCACCCTGTAGCTCAGAAACGCTTTGACATATCGCAATGCGGTTTTTAGTTTTCGACTTCTCTTGAAAATCGAGCCCGTAACATGTATGTTAGTTTTGGGCTAACTATGCTGCAAAAGCCCAAAGCTATAGAGGCCCTTCGAATTTGGACCACCCTGTACATGGTAAATGCGTATGTTTCTACCTTCTGCTTGTAGCTCACTTATCTTGCAAATTCGGCTATTTTTATTAATTGTCCAGCTTGGTAAATGCATGTTTTCTTTCCACTTTTCTTGAGTTTTTTTCTCCGTTGGACAACGGAACAATACAAATTCGTCGAGGCACGTGTTTTCACAGTTTTTGATACAGCAAAATTCCATTTTTAAACCGAACGTTTCCTAAAAAAAATGTGACAGTGACAAAATTATTTATTGTCAGGGGCACGATACACTTAACACGGTATGCTACTATTTATGCCCAATTCCGTCGGTTTTCGCGCAATCATACACTGACGTCAATATTCGAAGTTTTATTAGCGTGCTCGATTGACAGACTGAGTTCACTGCGCTGATATACTTATCACATATTTTACTTGAAAGCGTAAAGGAACAAAAATAATCTCGTTTGCCCTCCCAAAACAATACGATTTAATTGAGAGACTGCCTTCTACAATGTCCTACGATAACAACACACAACTTGTGCAAGTACCACTTTGTTGTTTGGTAATGATTATGTCAGTGTCAAAATTTATTTACAATAATTATTCACTATGTGAAAGTGCTGTTTTTGAATGTAAAAATTATTACAGAATTATAACAAACGTTAAATACTTTAGATTACCAAGGGAAAAAGTTGTAGAAATGAAATCGATAATTACCTGCCAAATAAACGCCAAATAAAGTAAAAAAATTGTAAGTTATTATTATTAATTTTAACACTTATGTTTTAGCATAGCCCTATATATTTAGGCTATGGTTTTAGGAAACGCCATACGTATAAAATATAAATCTAAAACAAACGCAGGTCAACCCGTACAAACCAATAAACACATTAAACGCGCGGCGGCCCTAAATTACATTAATGAAAATTAATACCTTTGTTACCACATATTTTGGTATCGGGGTCACAAAGTTTTGTCACGCTAAAATGCGCATTGTCATACCGTGTTATGTGTGTATCGTGGTCAGGGGTTACTAACTAATATCATGGGCGTCACACACAATTTATTTTAAACATTTCCCTAGCAACTGTCAAATCCAGTTGCTAACCTCTGCTAAAACAATAACTGTCAAAAATTATATACAGGGGCTCTAGTCCTACCCAAGGAACAATTTGTCGACGTTTTAACGTTGCCAAAGGCAACTTAACGTTGCGTGAAATCGGCATATAAACGTTTTAGCAACTCGCTTTTGCAAATTCGGCGGAGATTTTTTGAGTTGTGTTGACGTTGCCTGCGACGAGAGTCGTGTGCAACGTTTCTGAACCGTCGCCGAAGCGACTACGCTGAAATGTCCTCTGGATAATATTTTTATTAATATAATTTATTTGAAATCAAGACTTTCACATCCGCAACCACAAATGGACTAATTTCCAAACACCATTTGTTAATAATTCTAAAATACGTAGGTATAACTTACAGTTAATTTATAACATTTAAGTGGTTTCTTAAACTTTTCCATCCCCTAAATTTACCAACGCACTTTAGTTTTCTGTCAAAAATGAATACTTTTAGCTTTAAAAAATAAGCGCGCCTTCAATCTTCCTTATTTTTTTGCTAAGTTATTTTTTTTATTTAGATACTGCACAATTGTCTCATAAAGAGAAACGTTGAAAGAACGTAAATTACTTAACTCTAGTTAATTCTCAACGTTTTGGCGTCGTTGATCCGTCGTTCGTTGCGGGAGTTGAAAACTTTACAATATTCCAGTAAAAATAAACGTTGTTAGAGGGTTGTCAAATTTACCTCAGTTAAAGCGGCTGTTGCACAAATGGCTAGTTTTTGTACTTTATGCAACGTTAATTTTAGTTAAAAAGGGATTTAGTGAGGGTGAATAAATAATAAAATCAATGAATAGCGAGCTTTCCCTCAAAAAAGGTAATGATAACAGTAGATCCGGATTTCGCACTTGTGGTGCTCATCAGTACGGTGTTAGGAATTAGGAGATGAAATGATGATGAAAAAATATGACACAGGATTCATGTAAAAGACAACCATCTGTCAAATTGCGGTTATCATTTTCTTTTTTGAGGGAAAGCTCGCTATTCATTGATTTTTTTATTTATTCATCCTCACTAAATCCCTTTTTAAATTTATCAACTCCAGAGCTTAGGATATCTGTAAAGATAATTATATCTGTGTCCGTAGAGACGCTTAATTTCCCTTCAAATTGAAGGTATATCTGCCGATTCTGCAATTTGACAGATGGTTGTCTTTTACATGTATTCTGTGTCATATTTTTTCATCATCATTTCATCTCTTAATTCCTAGCACCGTACTGATGAGCACCATAAGTGCGAAATCCGGATCTACTGTTATCATTACCTTTTTTGAGGGAAAGCTCGCTATTCATTGATTTTATTATTTATTCACCCTCACTAAATCCCTTTTTAACTAAAATTAACGTTGCATAAAGTACAAAAACTAGCCATTTGTGCAACAGCCGCTTTAACTGAGGTAAATTTGACAACCCTCTAACAACGTTTATTTTTACTGGAATATTGTAAAGTTTTCAACTCCCGCAACGAACGACGGATCAACGACGCCAAAACGTTGAGAATTAACTAAAGTGCGAAATCCGGATCTACGGTTATCATTGCCTTTTTTGAGGGAAAGCTCGCTATTCATTGATTTTGTTCATTTTACTGTATTTCTTAGTTATGACAACTAAGGCAAACTAAAAATTGCTACTTGGGTAAAACTTCCCAGAAGTATAGACAAAAGAAGGAGAACTCAATTGTATAATATTTTTAAATTTTTATAATAATAAATTTACAGATAATTTTTTATATTTAAATATGCATGTAATCCTTTTATTTTTGTGAATTTCGGGATCGCTCTTAAACTTTCTGATCAACATTGGTATGACGTCCCCTATCGGAACCAGCCTATTTTGTCCTGGTATTTTGTGCCTGTCACTAATAGCTTGTATTTACTTCATTTTTTTGACGTAGAACACGGGGCTTGCATGATTTAGAAATGTGACGTCACCGGTTCGACGAACAATTGAGCGAGTGGAGACTCATTTAAACCATTATTTGAGCGATTGAAAATTCTAACTGTGCCAGGTGTATTTGTCTTGAAAATGGCTTTATTGATATTCAAATCTAAATCCCAGTTGACACTTGTAAATTACATACATAGTATGAATACTATGCAAAGAGAAAGTATCTATATACCTTCTCATAAACTGATTATAACCCCGGCCGGCTGGAATTAAAAATCTGACAAATCAGGACATTTTTAAGGAAAATCTAAAACGAATTCTTGTTGAAAAGAATTTCTATAGTTTAAAATAGTTTTTTGATTACACTGACTGGTGATGGGTTTTGTGTGATGTAGCTCGTCATATTGTTAGTCGTTGTTATGTATTTGTTTTGTAAGTTTTACTGTTATTGTTTTCCTAGCATAGCATATTTATATATATATATATATATATATATACTCTTTTTTATATAGATTTATGTAAAATTTTTGACTCACTGAATTGTTTTTAATTGTCTATGGAAAAATGAATGACTATTCTATTCTATTCTATTCCACTCTGTTCAACCACAACGTCATCGGTACTTGCTATCGCCAAAACTTCCCAATGACAGTTTTACAAATTGTTAGCTTTTTTTTTTCCTATTCCCGGTTTATAAATCCGGGGTTACTTTGTTATTTTAATATATAAACCCACCATAAAAATAACTTATCTGACGAAAGCTGCCTGGCAGTGTTTGTATCTACCTCTAAGGGGAATTATCTCAATTAAATTTGGCACATTACCAAATCAGACTCCATCATTCTATTGTTGAAAAAACAAAAAAACATTTTTCGTTCATGACTTGTTGTTTTGATCCTTCATATTATTCGACTAAAAAAACTTATGTCGCACTGACGATCTCTAACAAGAGTGAAACACGTTTCTGCGTCTAGTTTCCAAGTCGCACCTGGAATGTATTCTTGTGGTACACCGGTGTATTAGTAAAGTTCGTTTTTTTGCTATCGATTCGTCATAGTAAAATGCCCGACTGGTGGATGGACTGTGTCTGAAACAAATCCAACAGTTTCTGTTGGTAAAACTTTCTTTTTTATAAAAAAAAAATAGCCGGTTCTCCATAATCCGACACTACCCGCGTATTTTGACAGATGACTACTCTCGCCATATTGGAATCGTTATTGAAGCGCTTTCGAACAGTCCGAGGAGCGGTTTTGAAATCCTTTCAAATGTTGTGAACCGTGACGTCACCAGTTCAACGCCAAAATGACATTTCCTGCATGATTTCGAAATGGTTTCCAAATCTTCTCACGCCAAATCAATCGAGTAAAAGTTTACTCTAAAACTTCCCTCGCTCAACAACATATATAAAAAACTCGATAAAAAAACCACTACTCGTATACACATGGATTCGATTGGGTAGGTCAAACTTTTTCAGGGTATACTCAGACTTTTCTTTGGTGTATTCACACTGTTCAGGGGTGTATGTAGACTTTTTCATGGCGTACTCGGACATTTTCAGAGTGTATCCAGGTTTTTCCAGAGTGTAGTCAGACTTTTCCAGAGTGCATTCAGACATTTCCAGGGTTTTTCCAGACATTTCCAGGGTGTATCCAGACTTTTCCAAGGTCTTTCCAGAGTGTATCCAGACTTTTCCTGGATGTATCCAGACCGTCCAGGGGTGTATCCGGACTTTTCCTGGGTGTATCCAGACGTTTCCAGGGTGTATCCAGAGATTCTTTCGAGTAGACGGTCTTTTTCAATACATTTTATATGTGCTATATATATATATATATAGATTCAGACTTTATTGTTTCTAAAAACATTTCTAAACTAAGATTTTTGTCCATAAATCACGCAAAAACCGCTAAACCGATTTGTATGAAATTTGATAAGACGATAGGGTGTGACCTGAATCTTAACCTAAGCTACTTTTTATTTAATATTTCGTTCCGTATGGCACAGAAAATTGAAATTTTCAAGAGTTTTTTGCATTTTTTATGTGATATATATATAATATATATGTAGTCAAAAATTTTGGCACAATTCATCTACGATTTTTATAAGCTTTTCAAAGAGGTATCACACGGTAAGAAAAAAAAATATTTTTTTTAGGGATGGGTTTGGGGTAGCTCCGAAGAGTGTAATAGGGAAATGCTCAGAAACCATAGGGGTCTGTGCGTCAACACAAGTAATGACTATGTAAAATTTTGTTATGATTGTTGTAGGAGGTTTTGAATTAGAGTGGCTACAAAGTAGGCGACAGACAGACCGACAGACCGACAGACCGACCGACAGACAAAGCGACGGCCTCTGGATTCGTGCTTATCACTGTTCGGAACCCCAGAATTCGTGGAACTTCATGAAAATCTCGAAGTGCGATTTTTAGAAGATTACATTACTTCCCGTAGCGAGGGAAGTAAAAACGACTTTAGTATTTTTATTTTAACTTATAGCATTGATTTAACGGCTTTGAAATTTTGTCGCTAATCTAGTTGTTTACTAGCTTGTATTTTTTATTGTGCCTTTAGCCTTAATGACGGTTGGTTGGGGGGCGCCGTAGACCAGTGAAAAGCATCTTAGCCTGCAGAACAGAGATCGCAGGATCGGATCTCGGCAAGTACACATTGCTTCACACAACACCGAATGCAACTCGAGATGACGACGGGCGGCCCCATCTTCTCAGCAGATCCGCAGTAACCGTTGTGCATAGAGTAACAACAAGCGAGGTAGAAATAGGCGGCACGGTTGACACGAAGGAGGACGGCCGAGGACCCCGCCAAACTGGGTAGAGGAGATTATCCGGTGACCCAAAAAAAAAGGACGACCTGGATTTCTCCGAGATCGGGACTCCATGGGACGCGGCTGGACTCCGACAGATTTGGTAGCGGGAGTCGACAGAAGGTGACTTGGAAGAGGCGGTACCACCTTCGAGTAGCAGCACCACTCCAAAGAGATGTATCTGAACCAACTGGGACGGTAGCGATGTTAGATAGATGCAAGTCTAACATGTAGCAGGATCACCCTTCGGAGGGGGTGTAAAGCCGGCGGTCCACTGTGTATACCTACTACGCAGTCTAAAGATCCCTGCCTTCGACAAAGAGGTGTCACGCAAAATTAAGTCCTCTTAGAGAAAGAAAACTTGCATCCTAAGGGGCACGTGCATCAGTCGGGGGTGCACGGGGGGCATGGAAAAAAGGATCCATTATGCGGCCTAGTTGCCAGGCCTACGGCCGCCCATCTACTACTACTACTACTACTAATGACGGTTGCGGACGTTATAGCAATATTGATCTAAAAATTTAATTTCAATCCGGAATATATTTAAACACAAATAATTTTTATAAATTATAAAAGTAATAGGATATTACACAATCCAGGTCTCCGTCTTTTACTTACAGTTCTGAGAAATTTTAGAACAAAGGCCAACCAGGACCGTGATAAATCGGAATCGACTCAGGATTACAGTAAGAGTCGATCTTTGGTAACCAAAATCTGTCGTTCGCATCATAGGTTCTTATTTCAGAGAAGTTTCGTGCTTAGATTTTCAAAGTTTTGGATGTAAAAGCCAATTTAGTTTTTTATTCTTTTAAAAGCATTGTTATCTAGAAAATAGGTCGACGTTCCACTTGTTTATAGCGTTTAAAGCCTTATATTTATTGCTAAAGCCTTAATTTGTTTGTCGGGTAGAAAATATTGTGTTTTATATTTCCGCATTTTTAGATTCCTATAAAGTACCCTTTAAAATATTCTAACCATATTAGTGAAATACCTATAGCATTTCGGCAACTTTTATAAAGTTCACTCATTCATACAGCTAATAATAAATAATCAACCCAACCACATCCAACCCCATTGTCTTTATACTATTTTCTTCATTTTAAAGCCCCCAAAGTTTTCCAAAGTTTTTAAGAACTTATCGGTACATAAAGTCGGCATAGCCTGACTTTAATACACTCGGCACAATTTGTGACAGTTCCGCACGAAGTTTAAAAGAATTCTGACATTGCTGTCATGTAAACATGTTACACTGAAAAAGAAACTATTTTATTATTAACAAATATCTCGTAAACCAGATTTTGTTGTGATTTTTAAGAGCAACAATCAGTTAATATTGGTAACAAAAATTTTTTAAATTGTTTAGTTATAAAAATTATTTAATTTGTTTCTTCCATAATTTGCCTCTTTTTTATTGCCTCATATTAGGTATAACCAAAACATTCTTATTTTTTAGGTAACAGCAAGACTTTGTAATTAATATTTAAAAGTCTATTCTTAATGCTGGCAAATATTTGTTTGTAATAATTATTATTAAAATTTTAACAAAAGTTTTTTGTATAATATATGATCGAATTTTTTAATTATAACGGTCTGAATTGTTTTATATTATTAATTCATTATCATAACAAAAATGTTTTGTTTCTATTAACTGGCGATATTATCGCCTAATATAATTTTGTTGACACATGAGATTTCCGTTCCCGCTCGCGCACGGAATTGACGTTTCTGAAATTTTGTTTAGTGAGTCGTTGTGTCGCGGTCAACGGAAGAGTCTCTTTTGGAGGTTTTTCGAATTTTTGGCATTCTTGGGTAGATAAAAATTGTTCTTTTCCAAGAACAAGTAATGTCGGCCTAAGTGTCAGTGTTTTTTGATGGTATGCTGGATGAATCCACATTGACCAATTTCAAAGGTAAGGAAATGCACAAATTTGTTTTATTCTTTTATTGGTTCAGTCATGAAGGGCCTAAAATTTAGCAGTTACGTTTCTGTATACGAGAATATTGTAAGAGGTAACTAGTAAACAAAAATATTTTAAACTTCATCATCATAACAAGTTATAGTCCCTGTCATATTTTTAAGGTTTTGTTTTATAAAAATAAGGTTGATTTTAACCAGTAACGTTATGGACAAGGCACAAATTTAAGCATAAGTTCGTGTCTTTCTTTCATACTAAAATGAAGAGAGACAGATAGTACTTTTATCGATTAATCGATCGATGTCAGTTTTTGTACATTTTCTACTAGTTTCTTTTTCCAAAAATTTGACTCCATATTCTTTTTCCAGAGACTTCTCACCGATGGATGGATGAGTGTTTGCCAGCCCAGCAACTTTCCGTCTTAAGCGATCTGGGGACTGATTCTTGAATTTCGTAGCAAAGGTCACACGGGAACGTTCACATCCTTCGTTTTCGGATTGTCGTTTTTCAAGAACGCTCATTCACCTGGTTCAGGGGCAGGTATGTGAAAGTGTAGGAAAATTCCTTCGATACACGGCAATCGGGTGAGGTTCGGTCGTGGTCGGATAGATTTCGGATAACTCGTGATCGCTTCAAAGCCTAATATTGGTCGATATCAGGGAGAGGACCGACCGATTTTTCCTACGAAATTTAAGAATCAGCCCCCTGAGAGTTACGCCACCAGTGACCTTAGAAATACGTCGCCAATTTATTAAAATTTAAAGTCTATCCCGTGGATGTAGTGGTAGTAAGGAAAAAAAGCGAAAAATTAGGTTTGAGTGGCGAGCATAATTATTATAAATTATCTGTGTTTACTTTAGTAATATTTAATAAGAATGATTCTTGTAAAAAATATCAAGTATATTATTAATTAATAGAAAATTTTTTCTGAGAAGCCGACCAGAATTTTAGAATTTAAAAACAAATATTGGGTAATAAAATCAAGTCAGTGATTATTATTGACAGACCTATTTATTAATTATAATTAACCGACTTCGTAATAATAACCAAAAATGGGATTTAGGAACTGTCCTATTTGTTAATTATATTATTAATTATATTATACTATTATATAAACTAGTAAAAAATCTTATTAATAGAAAACAAGGATAGTTAATTAACCATACGAAATTTTTTTATAATAAATATGTATAATTTAGCTAATAATAATGATTTGTTTATGGAAAATAAATATCAATTACCTATAAACCCTGAGTTGTTTATAATAAATAAATATACTTCACGCATTCACTCTGATTTGGTTATAGTAAACAAATATATGTTAACTATTAACAACGATTTATTAACAATTAATAAATGCATATTAACCCCAAACTCTTGATTTATTCTGGGTTTCGGGTAATTCTAGAGGAGCATATGAAAAAACCGACACCACATTATGAGACTTACCCGAGGCGGTTACGCATGAAAGTCTTACACCCGGTTTCCACGTAAGACAGGTGCTCGGGCACGCACGAAAAAGTCGAAGGCAGGGACCAGGTGTTATTGGTGGGAACCGGGTGCAAGCCTTGTAACGTCGGTTTTTCCATATCCTCCGTTAGAGCTACCTAAAACACAAAATAAAGCAACGCAAAGATTTTTGAAAAAATACTATTCTTGGATATTTTATTTATTTATTTTTATTTTTTACTTTTTTTATTGTTATTTTCCTACTATAAACGGCAGCATCGATCGGTAGCCCATATTTTTCTAGCAGCTCCTTCTGTTTTCGGTAGTTTCCTCCAAGCCGCTGCTCGACTAAAAATAAAAATTGATTTGATTAACATGATTAAAAAAAATGTTTGTTTTTAGACAATGTAAAGATGCAAGAACTGAAGTTTCACTCAATATGAAATGAGAAAAGTAAAAAAGTGTGAAAGCAACAAATAAAACATGACCAATAGCAATATGACAGTAGAAGCGTCGGGCGACAGGCAGCAGTGATTCCACCCAAATTTGAAATTAAGAAATTGGTTTATTTTATTGACGTTACCTTGGGTTGGGTTAGATACAAGTGGGGGGCAGCCCCCATCATTCCCGCCACCTCCCTGTATCTGCTACTGTTCTCTTAACCTGTGCACGTTTCCGTGACTTTAGCCACTTCCTTCTATTTATTAACATTATGTAGTATACATAAACCCACCTTACATCTAGGTACTGCAAATAGACCATCTTTTTTTTTTTCATTCGTTAAGTTGTCTTGGAAGACGTGGATGAACATAGCTACATAGCTACATACCTACATAAGAGAAAAAACGCTTGCGCTTACCCAAAATCCTCTTGATGGTTTTATGATCAATCGCAGCATTTCTCAAAAAAACCGTAGTTTCGTTACATTGCTTCCATTTACATACGCCTTATGGACAAATTTTCACAAATATCGCAATAATCGTGACACGAAAAACTCTTATGTATGTCCAATATAAAATAAAAAAATGATGCGACGGAGGGCGCGGCGCGACAACCAAAATTTGCAAAAATGGCGAAATAAAATTGCTGAACTAGTGACCGCATCGGCTGACACTTGACGCTGACAGTCGTCGGCGCGCTCCAAAAGACTCGATCGAAGCTCCGGCCCATGCTTATTGCCGTCTTTTTATGCCCAGGCAAAATATTTGTTAATAAAAAACAAATCGTTTGTAACCTGTACTCTTGTGCTATTAACTTCAACAAAAACAATCGACCTTTTTATCCTCACACAAAATATTTGTTAATAAAAATCAAATGGTTTTTAACCTATACTCTTGTGCTATTAACTTCAACTAAAACAATCGATTAACAGGAAAAAGGACCTGTGATTACACAGTACTAAGAGCTTGTTTATTATAACTGTAGATTTTTTTTGACATCATAAAAGTTAGTGCGGTCCTTTATTTAAGGTCGGCAAAAACATTACGAAAGGAATAACTATGGTTTATAAAACCAAGAACTTGTCACACCGTATTCAATAAAAAATTTTCATCGTAAGAACGATTCACCAAAAAAACTGCAATTTGTTAAATCAATTTTTTATCCGAACCTTATTTCTTCCCATTCAATAAGAAATTCGAAGTTTATAAGATCCATATTTATTCAATATCAAACTCGTAATTTGTAAAACCCATTTTTAATAAAACCCGGAATTTGTCAAACCATTATTTTTCATAACTGGAATTCGTAAAACCCTTTGTTTATCAAATTTTTTTTGCTAAATTGATTGCGCATTCGCCAATAGACAGTTTAAGTTGGTCATGACACGTACGAGGTGCCCAGCAGTATACGTGAAATTTTCCGGCTCGGATGTTTCTGTCTTTTACATTTTATTATCGTCATCTATCTTGCTTCTTTTGGTTCGGCCGCTTGTCTATTGATTTTTGGCTCCCGTCAGTAAAACTCGCTGCGTATTTGATGACATCTTCACGTTAGCAACATGCCGCAAACGCTATACTACGTAAGTTAGCGTCATGTATGAACGGTATACATGCAAATGACATGACCTTGATAAAAAAGCTCAACGATAGACTGCAGAGATTGGACTTTGATATCTGTATTCGACAATAATGTAAAAACGTTTGGTACTTGGGTATTTTCGTTTGGTGGTGCCATTTTGGCAATATTTTTTTCTGGCCTGTAGATTATCTTTTGTCGGTCTGGGCCAAGTAAAGGGAAAAAACCTACCAAACGAAAAGAACTAACCACCGAACACTACAAAACAACCTCAAACGATTGAACCTCTACAATAGTTTGGTTCCCAAATTTCACTTTACTTAGCCCAGGCCAAAAAAGATAATCTGCAGGCCAGGAAAAAAATAGTTTTTAAAAAAAATATGGCCAAAATAACACCACCAAATGAAAAAACCCAACTACCTAACGTTTTTACGTTATTGCCCACCATGTTACCAATTTTTGTAGTTCAATTCGAAAGTAGGGTGCCAACTTCACACTAATTTGATAGATGATGTGTGATAGACGATCACTTAAATTACTCTGTTGTGTAGCTTTTAAAGAGATTCTCATAAAAATCAATCCAGAACATAAATACCTGTGTCGTAAAGTTTTTAAAATTCTATTAAATTTAAACCACTCTGTACCATATATACAAGAAAATCAATCAAAATTTTAATTTGAAGGTGGGTTGAAGTCCCAAAAAACCACCCACCAGAAATTATTTGTTTCCAATACCGACATTTCTTTGTCATCAAGTCATAAAATAACTGTTTCGGTGAAATAAAAGTTAGCAAAATATTATTTAATGAAACCTAACCCACGTCACTAAGTCAATTGAGCGAACCTTACCATTCGAACCAACGTTTTTCGAACAAATTGGTTTCGAAATAATTTCTGTTTGATAAAGCTATTTTCGAACTAATTTCCGTTCGAATAAAATGGTTTCTAACTTATTCCCCGAGTAATATCCGTTCGAACTAATTTCCATTCGAACAAATTGTTTTCGACTGAATGTTTTCGAACTGATTTTCTTTCGAACAAAATATTTTCAAACTAATTTCCGTTTGAAAAAAATTATTTTTCAACAAATTGCTTTCGATCAATTTTCCCTTCGAAGAAAAAAATTCGAACTAACTTCTTCGAAGAAATTTTTGAGGGATACGCGCTATTCTATTGTTTTTTATAATTATTATTATATTTGTATACAGGGTTTTCCAAATTCAATGCTCAACATGAGGTTCTCCTCAACGGTAGGAGGTAGGTTAGGTTAGGTTAGGTTTATTATCAGTGGTGCGCTCACGCCTCTCCACTGAGACCTGCTTGATGGTCTATTGTGGCTCATCCCTACCTAGATGTCACCCAGCCCAATCTCCCGGACAAAAGAGATCAGTCTGTTCGGTGAGACTGTTTTCCAGTCTTGTGGCTCAGTTAAGCCTGGGCCAAGTATCCTTATTCTTGTCCTTTGCAGCGCTACGCACTGATCTATGATGTGTTCTGGCGTTTCCTCCTCCCAGCTACAGAACCTACACCTCGGTGTGTTGCTTACTCCCAGTCTGTTCACGTGCTTGTTCAGTCGGCACTGCCCCGTGTATAGTTCCGTGATTATTCTCAGGCTATTCCTATTGAGGTCTAAGAGCTGATCTGTTCTGCGTCTATCTGGCTTGTTTAGGAACTTCTTAGAGTGTAGTTGCCCAGACGTTGAGAGCCAGTGCTGCAACGCTTTCCTAGCTACCCACTCTTTGATTTCTTTGTCAATGGCGGCCTTTAGTATGCCGAAGCAGGGCTCAGGTTCCTGGAGCAATGTTTTAGCCCCCGGTCTTGCCAGGTAGTCTGCTTTTTCATTTCCCTCTGTCCTTGTATGACCTGGAACCCACATAAGTGTGATCCTGTGGGTTCTGCTCACTTGAAGTAGAGCAGTTAGGCAGTTTCAGACTAGTCTGGACTCAATTCTGGGAGCGCTTAGTGCTTTCAAAACAGCTAAGCTGTCCGACATTATCTTAATGCTCTTGTTGGGGAGAGCTCTGTTTGCAATCTCTCTAGCGCATAGTTCTATGGCATGCATTCCTGCCTGGAATATGGTTGCTAGCTTTCCAAGTCCTACTGAGATCTCAGTCTCTGGACCTGCTACTCCTACTCCCACGCCGTCTTTTGTTATGGATCCATCAGTGTACCAAGCAAGGTCAGCTTTTATAAGTTGTTTCGATTTGTCCTGCCATTCTCCCCTTGACGGTAGGAGGTACGAAAAGGTTTAAATTTGGCAAAAGTTTACAAAATCCGAGTAGTTCCGGAGATAGGAGAAAAAAAACGAAATCTTAATTTTTAGTTTTTATTTGTTTGCGCCTTTATAATAAAAGTTGTCAACAAACTATTAAAACTTTCTACGTAATGACATGTCTGTTTTTGAGATTTGACATTTCACTGTGAAAGGGGCAGTGCCACCTGCTTTTTTCGCCTGCCGTTTTGTTCGTGAGTGATGATAGATAACATTTTGCACCATTATTTTGACAAGTCACCTGCCCAAATTCAATTTTGTTTTTAACTTTTTCAAGATATTTTGCGAAAACACTTGCAGTACCTTTTTTGACATAAATCTAAAACTTGTGTTTAAGTTATTAACAACAACAACAACAACAAAAAAATAAAAAACGTATATTTAAAATATTAAGCAAAATAATTTTGTAAAACCAAATGTCAAAAAGCTGTCATTTTTAGAATGTCAAAAAAGGTATTGCAACCGTAAGTCAAAAGCAAAAATCGAATTGATGATGGTCAATTAACCCAAAACATCACGTGACTTGCCGAAATAAGGTTGAAAAATATTATCTCATATTTCATGAACGAAACGACAGGAGAAGAAAAGCACTGTTCTACTTAATGAACTTGACAGTGCTCCTGTCACACTGAAAGGTCCAATCTCAAAAACAGACCTGTCATAAGGTAGATCTTAAAAAAATGCCTGTAGAAAGTTTTAAGCGGTTTTTGACAGCTTTAAGAATAAAGGCGCAACAAAATAAAAACTCAAAATGAAAAATCTCGTATCTCCTACCGTTTGGGAGATCCCTATGGTGAGCATCTAATTTAGAACACCCTGTATACAACGTATTCCTCACATTTTAAAGATTAATTTCATTGCGCTTGGTGACGTTGGAATATGCCGTTCCTGATGGTAACAAGCAGATAAAATATTTCCTGTCACAAAATAAAACGGGATTTTAAAAATGCTTGTTGAGTTATAAGACGACAAGATACATAGAGTTTTCCGACATTTTATAGTCTGGTATAGATAAGTGATGAAGAATCTAGACTGCTTATTTTTGGGTCCATTTTTGTTTAACGTCAATGTGTATAGCTATTTTCCTAACTGGTGCGGAAAATCGATTTTTCTGCGCGCAACTGCCTGTCAAGCAGTTAAGTGCGGAAAAAAAACGCACGTGTTAGGAACAATTGTTTTTCTACAAGCGTGAGGAAAATACACTGTAAATAGTTTTTTGCCACTGACAAATAAATGCATAAATAGCTGGTTAGTCACGCCATAGTAACCAAGGCATTTCATATGATATGATGAACAGAAACTTTGAATCAGTACAGGTTTTTCGAAATTTCAGGAATGTTTTCCAAACTAGAGTACAAAGAGTGCTCCCCTCTCCGGCACTAAAAACAGTACGTAAAATGAAAATTAATATATTACTATATATTAATTGCAAAACTGCATAAAAGAAGAATATTTTTGGCATGAAAACTGTTTTTTTCTTGTAGTTGCAAGAGTTTGTTTCACGAAAAAGCCCGACTCCGCAGGACAGCATTTTCGTAAAATATGAAAACAAACGAATTCAATTTGTAAAAAACACGTTGAATACTAAAATTAATGCACAATAGGTATTTACTTTATTAGACCAGAAAAGGAAAATTTACAGGTCGACATAGAAAGTTTACAGGATTAGCCGTAAGCGAGACCTGTAAATCTGTGGAGACCTGTAAATTGAGTTTCAGGTCATGTATCGTACTTTATTTTTGTTTCAACCAACTAATATTCGCCTATTTTTTTTTTGTTTTCTCGGTTTATTTTTCTCTATTATTAGTCTTTTTTTTTTAATTTAAGATTTTGTTGCCCATATATCCTTATATATTTTAGATAGTAGCTTTTTTTTTGTTTTTCAAATGTGGGTTTAAATAGTTTACTTAAGTTACATTACCTATGTATTAATGTTTCATTACTTTAGAAGTAATCTCTTGTTTTTAAGAAATGTATTTATTTCTTGGAAACAATGAAGAACATTGAACATTGAACATAATATTCACTTATTTTTACACCTAGAGGTCATTCATAAACTTTTTAGTTTAAAAATAATATCATTTTCCGGTCTCTGCTTCCTGTTTCGGTCTATGTTTTATGTTCCGATCCTATCTTTCTTTCCCATTTTTGTAAAGTTACACTTTCCGTACAAAAAAATGTACAGAAAGTATGTAATTTCCGGTCTGTTGAAAAACAAATGTAATTTATTTGAATATTTCTCGAATCACGAAACAGCAGGCAATATGTAAATAAATAAAAATATTGGCTGTACTAGAGTCCCAAAGTTTTTAAAAAATGTGATTGACATTGATTTTTTTATTTACTGTCACCTTAATAAGAATGCAAAACTGCGCATCTCTTGTGGGAGTCTTAATATATGCTGCAAATATTCATACGTGATATCCCGCCAGTGCTATTTTGTTCAGTCACTATAGAGAATATTAAATGACATTAATATGTAAAATATGTCTTAAAATGAGCCTTTTATGGAAGGCGATAATTTGCACTAGCGCAAATTACTGATAATTTGCACAAGTGTAAAATATCGCTGTAACTCGTTTTCTATTGGTCCAAATCTATCAGCCGCATTAATTTGTCTGGTTAATATTTTCTGAGGGAAGTAGTCAAGATATTATACACTAAAGGATGAAAGTGTCGGGGCACTTTTATTCCTTTGGGGACTAAACGTGTTATTTTAGTTCCTAAAAATTAACAGTGAGATTTACTAAGATCTAAAATAATACACCCTATAGGTCTAAATATTTACACCTGTGGGGGGGTACTAAATTTTAATACCAATTTTCAAAAAATACTAACCCATACAGGAAAGACACAAAGTTATTGATTATTTTGTATTCTGCAAATACCACCGAAAAACTGATTTTTTCATACACCATATTTTAGGAGAAAACACAAACAAACACCTCGTATTTTGTCCAGAAAAACGCCATATTTTAAACCCGTTTTCAGCACAAAACATATATTTATAAGGGCACTACGAGGCAAAACAAACATAAGTGAAGGTAACTGATTATGCAAGAAAAATATACCAAACAAAAAAACCCAAAACAACTATATTAATTTATTTACAAACTGAAACTAAAATATTGAGATTATCTAAAAGCTCAATCAAAAAAACTTTCCTTACTCAAAGCCCACTAATTTTAAAGCTGTAGCTTTCATCAGTAGAGGTTGGTGCAAGCCAAGGTGCAAGAAGAGGTAAAAGCTCCGAACTCGATGTTTGTGATTGAAAGCAGCGCTAATATTTTTAAACTGACATTTCGAAAGTAACAGAAATGTAAAAAAAAACTTGCATTTAAGGTTTTTAATAAATTTCATAAATAAAAACACCTTTTAAATACAAAATTAATCTAGTCCTTATTTTATGATTATCCATCTAAATCATTGTGCGACATCAAGTATTAATTAACAAAGGTAAGTTTTAATTAGAGTGACATATAGCCCCAATGTTAATTTATTCTAGAGTGTTTACTAATTAAACCCCGCGTGGGTTTAATTTTTTTAATTTTCTTTTCTTCTAAATTGAAAATTTCCTCTTAAATCCAACAAAAGATTGTGTTAAGATGATTATTCAATAAACAAATTTATCTTATAAATTAAACTATGTTCAAAACTCAAGGAGAGTTGGTTTAAAATGCTTAAAACCAAAAATTTCACTTAAAGTTAGGACCGTTCTAAAATAGACTAAACCTTTTTAGTAAATCCCACCGTAAGATTCTATTTTTACTTTAATTGCATACTAAGAGACGATTTTCCATTGTTAACCCAGAGTCAATGTTATCCCATTATTTTTAATTTTTTGCAGTTCAAAAACGTCGAATTATTCAATTGCATTTCACAACGTTTTCATGATTTTTCTTTTACTGGAAGTGGAAAGTTTGAAACATGCATGTGGCTCTAGTTTTCGATTTCTGTTTAATGGTATTTTTTTTAATTTCAGGACACAGTATGGCCCCAGACAGCTGGCACACCTCAAAAGGAAGACTTGCATTGTCGATCTTGTGCTTTCACACCATTTATTTTCATCTTAGCTTTGGTAAGTACTTATTAACCACATAACTATGTGTAACAATAATAACTTTATTTAATTGTTTAGTGACCTTTAGAATTAGTTTCTGTGCAGTTTTGTGGGTTTAACGTCAGGAGAATAAAAAAACAAATTCAAATTTGCCGATGTTTCGATGTATTTTACATCATCTTCAAGGTTCCTAAAATAAAATTTAAAAAAAATGAAAGAAGCTAGTTTAACCTGTCAATTTAAAAGTCGTTGTTTTTTTTTGTGTGTGACACTGCTAATTAATTTCTTTAATTTTTTTCCCTCTCGCAGGATTAAAAAAATAATAATAAAAAAAATTAAAATTAAGAAGAATCAAAAATAACGCACGTTAGAGAGTATATTTATATGACAAAAAAAATTAAAAAGACTATTTTAAATTTATAAATTAAAATGGATAATAAAATGGGTACTTACATTTGGGTTGTTTTCCAGTGGTCTCTTGTCCGTAAATAACTTTGAGAAACAAAGAAAATAATGTAAAAATCGGGGTTGGCCCAGGGCAAGGTCAAAGGCAAAAAATCTACTGCGCATGCCTGACGCATTTTGCCAATAAAGATGAAAATAATTTAAGGCAACTGTTTAATAAAAATTTCTGTTTTGTCAACTGTCTGTCATCTTTAGTGGTGTTGTGCATATGATTTCTATTTTGACATTTGTATGCAGAAAACAGCAAAACTTGTAATTGTTTAAAGCGTAATGTGCAAGACATAAGGTGGTATTTGTTTCAATCAAAGTTCTTTACAGTCTTTAAATTTACCAAAAAACGTCCTACTATAAGTGTATTTTAGCACATCTAAAAATAATTTAACAGGTATTTAACTAAATTATTTTAAGGTTTGTCATGCCTCTACCATAAAGTCAAGTCTTTATAATTTAAGAATTTAATGCCAACATTGGCAATATGTGAAAATCCAAGTTGGCGAAGAACTTTTAAAAATAGGTATTTTTGACTCCGCTGCAAATTTTTTATAAGCGCTAGTGGTGAGAAACTTAACTTTTACGTGTATATCTCTATCTCTCTCGAGTGTACTGATGTATCGCTTGTTAACATCGGGTAAGATATAAGAATTAATGAATGGATTTGGTAAACCAAATTCAGTCAGACCAAAAAATATAATTTTTGTATTTGTCCAATTTTATTAATGCTGATTATTTTCAGGAGTCAATGCACAAATGACTTAGTGTGAAGTGATCTTAAAGCAAGCAAATTAAGCATTAACTTTTACAATCGAAACCGAAGTAAAAAACACAATTAATAGCCTAAAAAATAACTCAGCTCCTGGATACGACAACCTACCAACCCGTTTATATAAAAAAACAGTTGCAACTATATCTAAACCTATCCAGTATTTAATAAACAGCATATTTCTAACAGACAAAGACATGGACATGCCTAACAAATTTTAAAATAGGTTTAATAAGTCCTGCATATAAAAATGGAAACCAACAAAAAATTGAAAATTATAGGCCAATGAGCTTATTAACAGCGCACTCTCAAAAATTTTTGAAAAGCTACTAAAATTCCCAGTTATGACCAGATTGTAATTTTTTTACATAACTGGATAGAATATACTTCCTCTTCAACTGTAAAAAATGCCATTTATTACTTGGCTGCAACTGACACAAAAACTATTTTATTTCCACGGAAGCTGCATACTTTCCGAACATAAAAATTTATTACATGCTAAAATTAGGCAAAAATTAACGACTACATATACGACATTTGATTTTTTTATATACCACTGCTTACGAAGTTTTATTTTTAAAAAAAGTTTAAATGTGAAAACCGCATCTTGTAAATGTCAAGCCAAGGGGGCTTTTTGAAAAATCTGCCTTTTAAGATGGAGTCTATAACTTTTTATTTGTGAAAATTTCTGTCTGGTGCAAATAGTTATTTTATAGATCCTTTAAAACAGAATTCGACTGTCAAACTGTATTTTCTCTGTATCTTTTAGTTTTTGAGATATAACACAATGTTTGTATGTCGTACGTCGAAATTCTTTACACACTTAACTATTTCATGTCAACACTGCTTGACTATCTTGATATATTAGGGGGAGAGGGATCAAGGACTCTCTGCGCATAGATGATGTTTTTCTCTCGAAAATTAGGTTGGTATTAACTTTAATCTGCTATACCACATTTTTCTATTTTTTTTTTAATACTGGGACTTTCCATCCATTACAGGATCAATGCCCAGTCCATCCAGTATTAGCAAAGTTTTTTGCAAACTAACCGGGATTCGAACCCGGAACCTTCCGCGCATCAGGCAGATATGCTGCCCACTGCGCTACGGCGGCTCCTAACCATTTTCAACACCGCTTTAAGGTCACCAAAACGAAAATAAAACATTGATATTTTTATTTAGTGTTCTTATTACAAAAGATTGATTTACACCGGTCAGTTTTCGTAAAAATTAACATACATTTTTACATTCATATAGTTAGGTAATAATCCTAAAAACGACTTCTATAGGTTCTGAAGAAGAGATTATAGTTCGTTCAGCTATGAAAATACCAAAGGCTGACTTTGGCCCGTGCACTAATATTTATCGATCGAAGGGTTTCAGTGAGTTTTGGCCACCTTTTATGAAAAAACGTTTATTTAGGGGATATTTAGCGGTTTTTTCACTACAAAAATTTTGGAATTTTGGAGTTTAGCAGCTTTTATGTTGTTTGAAATTTTGAGACAATGATTGAAATTAACTTTGTGGTTCGGACTTCCATTGTCTATATTTTATTTATACACGATGTTTTGATCAGTACAATCTCCGATCGTCTTCAGGTGCAAACTCAAGCTTTTTTGTTTCGGAAAAGCGCAGTTAAACATTAACGGGATTATGTGTCTTCCTCGCACATTTATATGTTTTTATTCGAAAAAAAGATAAAAATTCAGGATTTTTATAAAAACAAAACAAATACATGACAAATACTGAATTATTTCTATCAAACAACAACGATTGGCTACCTTCGTGGCTTTCGTGTCGTTGGCGCGGAACATGTGAATCACAAAGTTACTAAGCCAAACGAGATAATAGAGAG
This sequence comes from Oxystoma pomonae, assembly GCA_963921995.1. NCBI lineage: Eukaryota > Metazoa > Arthropoda > Insecta > Coleoptera > Brentidae > Oxystoma > Oxystoma pomonae. The sequence goes on from OY998172.1 coordinate 37,861,339, forward strand.
AAAAAGGGAAATAAATAAGAGAGAAAGTAGAGGGACATCGTGCTTACAACAAGGGCGTATATTTAAGCTAATAGGTATATGGGTGTCGATTCTTGAATCGAGGGATGGTCACATATGGGATTGTTCTCACGAAAAAATTTACAGTCTGTATTCTTGAACGCGCGAGGAGTGTTCCCGTCCGTCCAAAATTCACAGTTGAACGTTCTACTGGTATGAGGCAGGAGAATGGCGCTGGAATCACACGAAACTTGCGCAGAATGCAATGTTTGGTTGGTTAGTTTATAACCTAACCTTTGTTTCATTATAGTGATTCGGTTTTCATTTCGTTTACTTTTTTTATATAAATATTGTCGGTAGAAATGTTGGAGCCATAAGAAATATGGCTCGTGAATAGAGTTATATATTATTTAGAGGAGGCCGAGGTGGATCCGGCGCAACAAGTCCCCCTTCCAATACAAGACGATTTGATCCTTGAAAAATTACAGTTTCAAAAAACCTGGCAAGAGAAATAATGGCCATTTATGGTAGAGGGCTGAAGGGCACCAGACTTGTCCATCGACACAAAAGTAAGGAATAAATTAATATACCCAGTGCAATATATAGTATGTTTTCACATCATACTCAATACATATTGAATAGATTGGCTTCTTTTTCTTTCATAGAGTATGTTCTCTGTTCTGACTAAGAGCGTGATATATGAAAGAACAAAATGCTTGATTTTTATACATATTGATTTAGTATAATGTGAAAACATACAAAGTAAACCACATAACAAGCCATGGATATGTATATCCATATCCATCGGCATATATACATTCATCCAACATCCACTGGATGTGCAACTGATTATTCTTTTAATGGACATACATGAACACGTCTAATGGATATTGAACTTTTATCCCATTTATGATCATACAGGAAACATACATTCAATGGACATCTGATGGATTTCCACTGGATATATACGGGACATTCATGGATATACTTTATGTGGGAATAGAAGAATTGGGGTTTCATCATAACTCAAAAACTAATTAAATATCCAATTTTCACAGTTAACAGGTATCCTTAGTTATACCCTCGGTTATACCTAGGTTAACCTAGTTCAATCCTCTAAAGCATGGTTTATGCAGCTAGTTAATCTATATGTCTGTCTCTTTCTCACATATATGAATAGAAAAGGATTGATAGAAAGTTCATTATGTTTTCCAATTGTGCATAATGTAGCTGCACAAACCTGCTGCCTATAAGCTCTTATTTAATTTTTTTGTTTATAGGTTATGGTAACTTCAAACCTTCTATCATATGATAACAAGAGAGGTTCGTGGCATATTGGACACAAATTTTGCTTTTCAATTCATTATGACCAGGCCTCCAAGATCTAATGGATAGTCCAGAAACCTACAGGCCTGTTTCATCCTTGTTAGGCATCATCAGGGTAATATAGGACTGTACCTGGCGTATGAAGCATAACATAAACAACCAAACCCAGAGAATTTAAACAACTTTCGTTGTCAAACAACGCGGGATGTTGGATGGCTATATGCAGCGCGCTGCCTATCGGAATAAAGCGAAAAGCAAAACGTTAAAGGAAGCAAATTGCAATAAGAATGAAATTTGCAAGCAGGACAAAAAAAAGAAACCTGCGAAATGGTATCGGTTACTGAAAGAAGACCGTTCAAAATACAACACATGGTTCCTACCAAGAAAGTGTTGGGAAACACGTACGCCACACATTAAATGCTCCGAGCTGTGTTTTAGTTTTTACAAAAAGTGCCTTCCATTCAAAGTTCAGCCAATTCTGATGTTTATTTGACAACAAATAAATAATTCATAATAATTTACTGTTAAGTTTTTTTTTGTTTTTTTAGTGTTACATTTAGAATTTTTTCTGTAGAAAGTACTTTCAACTTTAAACCAATTAAACAAAAAGTAGAGATTTCACATGACCCATTTTGAATGTCGCTTCGATATTTTCTGAGCTAAGGTCACTGATAGAAAAACAAGAATCTCCACATAAGTATCATTTAAAAAAAAATCTATAGTTTGCTGTATCTATAGCCAAGCTTTATGTGAAATATTGTAAAGAATTTAATAACTTAAAAATGAGACCTTTCATTTACACTCAGTTATGTACAAGGTGACCGCTTATAAAGTCCCACTTGCAAAACATTTTTTGTTATTTGTCACAAAAAGCTCAATCAAAAAGGGAATTACTCATAAAATTAAGTAGATTTCTGTCACAATTTCAGTTTTTTCGTTTTTTAAGTTCAGATTCAAAAAATATATCATGTAGGGTTTATCTGTGGCGATTGTCGAGTAAAATTAAAAATAATTTGCCATAAGGGCAATGTGTCAATGAAAAATATTAATATGGTTCTTTGTTTAACACATCTTCTTATGGCAACTTTTTTGTGTTCATGACCGTTCAAGAAAAAGGTAACTTATAGTATATTTTTGGAAGGGAGTGTCTAAAGAGCCGACAATTCAGCTGAATAGTCATGAGGCTAAAGAGCCAACAGTAATTTTATTTATTATATGTTTTTCATATTTTGGGTTTTTTTTTAAAACTAAATTAACCCAACCTAACCTAAACAGATTCAAACCAACTTGTTCAAAGCCAAGACAACCAAAAAAACACTGCAACCCCCACATCTTTTTTTAGTTAAAAAAAATGGAGGCACCTTCTAAAGACCCTGAATCCTTGTCTGCAAAAAAAAAGTTCAGGGGGGGGGTTAAAGTGTTTCTTTTTGGGGTTCGTTTAAATCTGTTTCAGTTGGGTTCGGCTCATTTAGCTAAAAATTACTAAATAATTACTGTCGCCTCTTTAACCTCACGACTATTCAGCCGAATTGTCGGCTCTTTATACACTGCCTTTTTGGAAACAGGAAGAAAAGAATAGTTTTACAAAATATAAAAAAAAGACCTTATGGCCTGCGTGTAAGGTGTAATTAAAAAAAAATTAAACTCTAATAGAAATTTATAATCTACAAAATTTCATGTAAATTCCCATTTACAACAAAGTAATTTTTTAATAGTTTGTCATATGTTTATTTTGTACCTTGCTTAGTTTGAAATTAGTTCAATCGCTCAAAAAGCACGTATTTTGGCTGCATTCAAGAATACGAACAGCCAGCGACGGGGATGGGATCGTTCCCTGGGAGTGTTCACATCCTTTAAGTGATCATCCACCACACGAACGTCCGTCTAAAATTCAAGAATCGATACCATGGTCGCAGCTCTAATGCTCGAGTAGGTCAGTCCAGATATTTTTCTAAACAATACCTTAAATAACCAATAAATCGGAAGTTTCTGCATGCGGCAAAGACGATTTATAAATTTAGAAATCGCCGAATTTTAAACATCTCTTAAACTATTAACCAGAAACATAATTTACTTCCGAAGTCCGTACGGTTGTCTTTGGTCAAGACCAAAACTAAAACAGCTAATCGATGAGGTAAAAATTTCCGCTGTTTTGGTTAAAACCAGTGTCGTTTAGATTCTTTGGTTTATTATTATTGGCCAATAGCTTAGAAATCACTTATGTAGTGGTAACTTGAAATAAAACTGCGATTAGGATTTATTTATTACGAAAGAGTAGAAGGGCCACCATAAAACTTTTCTTTCGAATTCCGTAAAAAATCATTAATTCCGTAAAAAATTCGTAAATTTCGTGAAAAAATCGTAAATTCCGTAAAAAAATGGCGAATTCCGTAAAAAAATCATGAATTCCGTAAAAAATCGTGAATTTCGTAAAAAAAGGGTGAATTCCATAAAAATATCGCGAATTCCGTAAAAAAATGGTGAATTCCGTAAAAAAATGGCGAATTCACATTTTTTTTAGGGAATTCCGACCTCAAACACGGCAAAATTTGAAATTTAAGACAAATCTGTTCATAAATAAGAAAGTCCGCCATTTTGATTTTTTTAAGTTTGATTCAAAAACTTTCAAGTCTAAGACAAATCGGATTATAAACAATAAAGCCCGCCATTTTTGTTTAAATTTTGAGTCAAAAATTGTATTAAATTACTCGAAATACCATACACTTTGAAGTTTTAGATAAATCGATTCATAAATTAGAGAGTGAGCCATTTTGGATCAGCCATTTTTAATTTTTTAAAGTTTGAGTCAAAAATTTTCAAGTTTATGGCAAATCGGTTTATAAATAGGAAAGTGCCTCATTTTTTTATCTGCCATTTTTATTCCTTAACTGTGAGAACTATATTGTATTGGGTGACCTTAAACACCGCAAAGTTTCATGTTTGGGACAAATCGATAATAAATAAGAAAGCGCGCAGTTTTGGATCCGCCATTTTGATTTTTTTCAAGTTTAAATCAAAAATTGTATTGAGTGATCTTAAACATCGCAATTTTTCAAGTTTGGGTTGGCATAATTTATCAAAAAGTGCATTACAAAAAACGAAAATTTTAATTAATTACAGGTTCAGAACAATACTATGTACAAACAATAAATACGCAAAACTGTACTATCACAAAATCGAAATAGATCATAACGGACTGGCCTAAAACGTTACAAGGTCAAAAACGTACAAACTTAAAATAGTGTGACATATTCTCGCTAGATGACGAGACAGTATACAGCCGACAACCACTGGTCATAAAAATTTGTGTAATATAATGCCACTAGATGGCAATACATAGCCGACTTCTCCAAGGGAGGACTATGAATACGACCCTTAGATAGATACTACCTAATTTCATTTGGCCGACTGTAGGTGAGGACGTCGCCCTCTGTTCCTAAAATACAGAAGGCAGTGTTCGTCACACCGTAGCACCATCTAGCGGTAATCTGTTACACTATTTTACGTTTGTACGGTTTTGCTCTTGGAACGTTTTAGTATTGTAAGTATTTAGGCCATTTTTTCTTGACCAATTTTTGTTTCGCCGCTACATAGTTTTGTCATTTTAAAATTTTTGCCCAGTACTAATTTGTTATTGTAAATTTGCGGACAGCAAGTCTTTACATTTTATTGCTGTGCTAAACTAAAAGCATTCTCAAGTTTGAGATAAATCTAATAAATACAAGAAAGCCAGCCATTTCAATTTTTTAAAATTTCAGACAAAAATTGTATCGAATGACCCAAAACACTGCAAAGTTTCAAGTTTAAGACAAATATCCGCCATTTTAGTTTTTTTTTAATTTAAGTTTGTAAATTTGTATTGAGATATCTTAATTATTTTTTTAATATTTTTTTTTTAAATTGTATTACCACTATTACCACCGGAAGACTATAGGCCTATCAAATTTCAAGTTTCTAGCTCATTGGAAAATTGTTGAATTCAACCCAACGATCCGCAAGAAGAGAGGCAGAAGCTCGGTAAATAAAAATACACGAAATTAAAAGCCTGTTCTGCTTGTTTTTACGAAATCTACTATTTTTTAAAAGAATTCACCATTTTCTACGGAATTCACGATTTTTTAACGGAATTAACGATTTTTTCACGGAATTCATGATTTTTTTACGGAATTCACCATTTTTTACGGAATTCACGATTTTTTTTACGGCATTCAATTCATAAGAGCTGCACATTTTTATATTAGAGAGCTTTTGGTTAGCATACAAAAATAACAATGGCCGTCAAGAAATTAGGGCTGTTTCCCTAACAATGTATATGCTTATCGATAAAGTCAGAGATTTTGCATCTTCCTTAATAAAATAAGTATAATTTTAAGTATTCTTTTTGAGTTTTTTTTCTAAAAATACAAACACTTTGACGAATTCATAACAGAAGCAAAATAAACTAACAACAACGATTTTCGTCATATTTATTTCGTTTATATTTACTTTTGTCAATCCAAGAATCGGCGAATTTTGCAAAAACAAAGCTTAAAATTGTTACGTATAGAAAACGTAGAAATAACTTTATTCTTGACAACCTGTCAAATAACGATGACCACTAAGGTCGGTATATTTTTGTGCTGACCAAAAACTTCCTATACAACAAGACGTGCTTATGAATCGTTTTTTTTGTGGTCAATTTATTTTGTTTATATATATTTCTGTCAATTCATGCACGTCAAGGTTTTTGTGGATTTGGCAAATTTTGCAAACATAATGTTTGGAATTGTAACTTTTTGATTGAGAAAGATGCATAATATATTGCTTTATGGGTAAGCGCACAAAGAGTGAGGAAAATATACTGAAATAACAACAATAATAAAAATAACCAAAACGGTTGTTATTTTGGTATATGCTGACCAAAAACACAATAACAAGCAGGGTCTACTTTTTTTTTCAATATGACCGACCTTAAAAAAAATTACCTATAGGATGTGTTCAGATCTATTTTAGCTATATCAGCCAGTTCATAGATACAATTCAAATAATAATAATAATAGTGATAATATCTGCCTTATAGTTTTAACATATGATCCTTTTGAGGAAACGAATAAAACCCAATTATGCGTTCTAAGTAAGAAGGACAGCATTAAAATGTCACTAGAGATTAAATGAAACTCATGCTGTAGATTTTTGTTTCGAATATTGAATATTTATTTAGTTTATTGTTTTAAGATCGTTGGTATAAAATGTATTAATAGATTAAGTAAATAACTAAAACAATAAAACTAAAAATATTCCTCAGTTGGAATCTCAATAACTTGTGGATTTGTAAAGTCTTCAAACTCTTCCTTTTGAATGTCCAAAAAATGATTGATTTCCAACAGTTTGTAACGGTTCCGCTCAACTTCGGCTTTGGTTATGTTTTTAATTAGATTTAGGGCCCAGTCTTTTGATCTTTTAACCTGAAAATGACCTATGTCAAGTTGGTTAAAGCATAAATAGTTATTTACTTTATGGTTAAAGGCTGCAGAGTTATGCCAAAGTTAGCGGAGTTCGGCCAGCAATTAAGTGCGGAAAAGTCTCTTTACGCGCGAGTTAGGTACAATATTTTTTCTACTCGCTTGGCTTAAGTATTCATTTGACCCAATAAAAGGAATTTTAAAAATGTTACTCTTTATTTATCGTGACTAAAATGTTTACTCAACACAAAACAGGAAATTTTTAAAATAAAGTAATATAATTATTTTTTATTTTTGGTTGAATGCGGAAAAGTACCATAAAGCTAACTTTTCCGCATGCTAGTAGAAAAACATAATTTTGCAATATTAACTTGATTACTTAATAAAAGATAATAAAACTGACGCTTTCAGAAGCTTCCTCATTTTTAAATTTAATTCATGCCAGAAGTGTTTTGACTAAACTTGCCTGATAACAATGGGTTTTTATATTATTTATAAATATGGCATAATTATTCAGAAACTGTTTAAAAAATAAACTAAACGACATGTTTTTATTATTTTTATATATTTGAATAAGTTTACTTTTTTTTTAAATTGCAAGGCTTACTTTTTTCACAATGCCCAATAGACTTATAACGAAATTTTTTATATTTTTTTTTAATACTTTTAGTTCCTATTTTCAGAGATTCTTTTCTCTAAAATGCATGGAATAGGGTACAAACCATGGGACGTGACTAAAGTGTATTTTTTTGCCTTGGAAAAAAAAGAGCCGCGTTCCGTCGCCTTTTTTAAAAACATTGGCGTTCATTTTTTATCTATGGTAATTTCCCATAAGTTGCCATGGTATATTTTTTCTTCTCTGTATATTGCTTGGCTGTGGTACTTACCAAAACGTCTTCTCTTCCGTCAATTGTTTGCATGTGAATATCATGAGTAGCAGCGATAGCGTTGTTTATTGCGTCTCTGTCAGACAAAATGTCCGTTAGGATCTCTGGAATTTCCTAAAAGAACAGAAAGTTGAAGATGGTCATGACTAGTGCGGAATTTTCCATATTGGACATTTCTATCTTCTAAATTTCATTCTTGTGTATTTCTACTTCTTTGGTTTGGTCCTTCGTATTACCAATCTATTGATTTTTTGGCTTCCTTCAACAAAACTGGCTACGTTTTGTTTCAAATCTCTGCGTTAGCAACATAGAGCAGACGTTATAAAATGTAAGCATATGTCTGGCCTGTATTCGAAGGGAAATCTTTGTTTTTTTTATATATAAAAGGAAGAAGCACTATATTTCTAGTCAACGTCTACGTCCTTCCTATGACCAACTTATATTGTCTAATAATCTAAGATCTTACGGACTTCCAGTATTAAACTTCTTTTACATTCTGTTGCATTAGGCGCACAATGCAACGTATCACTGTTGAACCCAGTTTAAAATTAATTTATGTTTAGGCTCTGATATTTTTGCATTTTAAATTTATTGTGGAAGCACATTCCATTGCAAAATCTAATAACTACAATTTTATTTAGTGCTTTACCAATCACCAATTTAAAAAAAAAAACAAATTTTTTAAACAAAATCACACCAAACCAAATCTTGGAATAAAATTTTCATATTATTATATTGAAACATAAAATAACTTACTTTGGTACTCTCTTAAGAACGTTTACAAAGTAGAAAAGATTTATCGTTAAAACAAAACAAAAAAAGAAATTTTCAGGCCGGCGTATTTTACTGGGTTTAAGAGCAATAAACTTCACGTCAGTCAACACATGCACTCAATTTATGAATCTCAAAAATGTTCTTCCACACTAGAAATAGTTATCTAATGTGACTGCTTTCTCTTCGGAAGATGAAGCTACAATTAAAAAGAAACAATTATAAGCATTATTTTTGATTTAATGTTTGGAATTGTAACTTTTTGGGAAGATGCAAAATATATTGCTTTATGGGTAAGCGTAGAATTCATTAGAAAAATATATCGAAATAAATTGATGCTTGACGGCTTGTCAAATAACGATAACCACCAAGGTTGTTATTTTGGTATACTTTTATTTCAAGTATTTTTTCTATTTTTTACCGGCTTTTGTTGCTATATTGAGGACAGCTTTTTTATAGATTGTGCCTTTTTTTTTCTTTAATAAGTTCCGGCGAGATAATAATATATAGTACAATAGAAGGAAGATGGATTAGTTGGTGACAAACGAACGGTTAAAAAATTTACTAGAAACTACTTAACATTTTAGACTTACTTAGACTTCGAGTTTCCCAATTTGAAGCAATCTTTAAGAGTAGAGATTCTTTTTTTTCTGTCAGTGACCTTAGCTCGGGAAATGTCGAAAAAACGTTCAAAACGGGCTATGTGATCTCTATACTTTTTGGAGTCAAATAAATATCAGAATTGGCTGAAATTTGGATGGAAGGCATATTTTGTAAAATCTAAGATACGCCTTGGAGCCCTTTTTTTTTTGCCGAGTAAAATAAAGGCCACCGATTCAAATGTTTGAATATTTAAAATTGGTGACTTAGAAGGAAATTTTAGCTTATTTGGCCAAAAATCAAAAATGTGATACGAGCCGTGTCTGAGTTTTTAAAAAATGTTTCAATTCTGATATTTATTTAAGGTCATAGTTACAATCTGGGGAATTGTTTTTAGCAACACTGTACGGGAAATCAATTTAACTATGTCGACCTGATTTTTTTGCAAAATTTTACGTCATTAAATTTGTTTTCCGTGGCAACGCGGAGACTTTATTTATCTTTATCCACAGTGGGACCCCAGAGATTTTTTAGCACCGTGTCAAAAATTTGGGGTTAGGTTACTTATTTTGATTTTTCGCGTTCTACACTCCTAAAAAACCAAGTAAAATACTAAAATAAAAGAAAATCGTTTATTGTAGAATTACCTGCCAAAAAAAACGCTACTCAACTACGTATTAAAGTAACTGGGTGTAATGTTTAAGGTTGCATTTACAGGTGCATTTTTAATTATAATTGAATTGGAAACACTCCCGCTAGCTGATACCGACAACAGGTTAACTTAAAAGCATGCAGATTTAAAAATCGGCTGCTGGCGCTAGGTGAAATAATCGTATTCTATTTTAAACAGGAGCGTCAACGACTAGCAAGAGTCTTTCCAACCTATAAATGGAGCTTTACTGACTTGCTTTGTTAGTACTCAAGTATCCGTGTGTTTTTGAAACTGAGGTTCTATTCATTATACTCCAAGATTTCACTAGTATACGTGCACATAACTATGCCGCAATAATTTAAATTAAAAAAAAATGGTTGAATCAAAATAAAAACAAAATTATGTGGGGTTACGCGCACCGAATGTTTCTATGTGAATTTCTAGTAATCCCAGCGAGCCAGTAAAGTTCTCTTGGTTCTTTGATAGACTTGGGGTAATGCCTGCACAGCTCTAGACCTTTTTCGGCGGGCAACTGCTCACGCGGCATGGTTTCATATTTTTTTTAGAACAATATTTTTGAAAACACGTTTTTGAAAGATAAACATAACCGCGAATGGTTTTCTGTCAGAAAACGTAAAAATACTCTTCTGTCCCACTGCGGTTCAATTTAAAGTTTGTTGACAAAAGACCTGCAGTTACCATGGAATCGTATAAATTCTGCCATCTATCGGCCAACACTTGAAATGCGTGTGTCTCCCAAATTCACTGAAGTGGGATTGATTGATCGGTTTTCTTTTCCGGAGTGCACAGGCTTTTAGAAAAAAAGAAACTTAGTTTTTATTTTCGCTAAAATAAGGAAATATATTTTTTATAAATCAAATTTATTCTAAACCGCAATTATTTTGAGGCTTTTGGGATAGATGAGAGCACCAGAGCTTTTATTTTGAAGAAAAATTAATTGAAAATTTTGAAAAATCCTTCAGATATTTTTGTTAAGCATTTAAAAATGATCACTTCGGCAAAATTTCAGCTAATTCTGATGTTTAGTTTTCCCTGTGCATTCTGGCAAAATATTAAAAAATTAAAGAACAAGGCGTTGCCAGTTGTACTTTTTTTTACTTAAAATCTGGGGAGAAACTATAGCCTTAACTTAAAAAATTATGGATATCACATGACCCATTTTGAAGGTCACTTCGACATTCCCCGAGCTAAGCTTACTGACAGAAAAAAAAAGAATCTTTACTTTCAAATAGCATTTCAGCAGGACAAAATCTGTTTTTTTTTTAAATATCTTCCACATAAATGGGTAAAACAACATGCTCGCAACTGTATCAAGGTAAAATGGTTAAAGTAAAAAATCTACACCGGTCAAACCTTGCGGTGGTGCCACGCTTTGCAAAATATTAGCGATGGACCGTATATCCTTCTGGTACATCTAACCTTCCTTTACCCTACTGTAAACAATTCTGGAAAACAAATACCATTAGAAGTAAAGCAGTAAGTATTAGGATAAGCTATAAATGCAGAAAAGACGCTTTGCGCAAATGTAAGAATAATATCTTTATCAAAAAATTGGAGAAATTTAAAATAAATTAATAAGAAAACTTAAAAAATGTTATATTCGCAAAGCCAAAAAAATATAATTGCGTTACTAAAGCCGAAAAATAAGCAAACTCTCTAACTACCGCTCACCATTGGGTAAAATTTTAAAGAACTCAAGAAAATGTACAATTTTACTGACGCATAAATAAAAAAAATGATTGTAGTACCTCTTCCTCAGGATTTAAATTGACAGTTGCGAGAAATCTAACTGCAACGTCACTGACATTTTCAGAGTAAGTTACTTCGGCTGCGCGAACATTGGTAAAGATGGCTTGCTCTTCTTCTATAAACGCGTTAATCATGTCATTCAGGGTCTGTTCGAAAAGGGAATTGACGTCTTCTACCTAAAATTGACTACGTTTTAATGACCGACTAAATACACACCAATACGATTATGTTTTATGTTTTTATGTTTTCCGAAGATAACAAGTAATATTAAAATTTTTGAAAACTTCCGACAAGCTCGAATATATAAATAATACTTGTAATAATGTATTTTGTTATATTTTATTCAGAAAATAATCAAATTCCAGGCTTTTTTTTCTTTAATTGGTTATTCCAGCCTATTCTTTAAGTCAAGTTGTAGAAACGTATACGGGATCTCACTTGATGATTCAAGAGAATCACTGCATTTTATATATTTTAAGTAATTAAAAGAAGAAAAGTTTGCGCCAAACGGTTTGCGCTGTATATGCTATTGCGGTATACGTTACGTTACTTAAATATTATAGCCCAAATTTAAAAAAAAGCGCATGTAAAAACTATGTATAACAAAAGGTTCGCGACTTTATCCGCGCAAGAAAAAAATGCATTTTTAGGTTACTAGGGATTTGCCACATTCAAATGTATACTTTTTGCCTCATATTTTTTTTGTTTTGTTGACGGTATTTGAAGATTATAGCGTAAATTAAAGAAAAGCGCATGTAAAAACTATGTATAATAAAAGGTTCACGACTTTATCCGCGCAAGAAAAAAAATGCATTTTCGGGTTGCTATGGATTTGCCACATTCAAATGTATATTTTTTGCCTCATAATTTTTTTGTTTTGGTGGTCTTGCGCGGTAAATTTTTTTCGTGGTAAATTCTTGCGCACTAGGGGCCGGAAAACTAAAGTAATTTTAACAATTTAACTGGTTTTTGTGCATAAGCTCTAAACGAAGGAGAGCAATCGCCCACGCCCCTCCCTTCCTGCATTTCTTCCAAACCTTACCTTATGCCTATAGATTTCAACTTATTGGTGGTGTCCATAAATTATATATACGTAACGCGGCGTGAAGGAGTGATGATAAAAAAAGTAATAAAATTACTGATACTTTAAAAGATTTGTTACTTAATTTAAAAGGGGGGGGGGCAAGATTGGTGTTATACTTGTTTACTCCAATCGAATATTTGGAATTTTTTTCTGACTGTTTGTCTGCCTATTCGTCTGTAAGTTTGTCTGTCGTTTTCTATAGCAAAATGTTAAAATTACTGAATGGTGGCAGTTTTTCTACTGGATTACCTGTTTTCCTGGCTCCGTATTCTTGACGGCCTATGAGGTGAGTAGTCACCGGTGAGTATTTGCCCTCTCACTTTTCACATGGTTCAAAGCAGGTTAGAAGTGCGAAATTTGTTCACACTTACAGGCACGGGTGTCAAAAATACAGCCCCTGGGCATTGAAATCGGTTCACGGAAATAGAACTTATTACCATTTAAGCCAAAAAAAATAGCTAGTTCATACAAAAGTACAAACCAAGAAAAAGAAAAAAAAATATAAAAAACTACACGACTGCCAGTTTTAAATAAGGTTTGGCAGAAAATAGAGAAAATCAGTTTTAGTCGGATGCTTCCAATTAAATTCGTTAGTGCGACTATATCTATTTAATGCTAATCGCACACGTGCTAAACCAATATTTACTACGTTCGTACACCGAAAAAAGGATTAATTGAGCTAAATAAATATTTGTTTCCCATAATCCAAACAAATATTTATTTATACGAAACAAATATTTATTTAGGTCCAAATAACTTTCTTTAAGTCAAATAAATCTTTCTTGACAGAAATAAATATTTATTGGATTCAAATAAATATTTGTTTGGACCGTGGGAAATAAATATTTATTTGGCTCAATTAAAACTTTTTTCTGTGATACCGGGGATTAACTGCCTGGATTAAGGTTAATTAGACAAACGTTTATGCGGTGAATTTACGATTTGGATTTAATTTAATTTTTATTTAAGACTAAATATAAAAAACACAAAATAACGTTAAAACATATCAGCTGAACGAGTGTAGCTGTCACTACTAGCCCCAGAAAGCCGTTAAATTCGATTTAACCGTTTATGCCGCATATTTAAAATCGAAAGATAAGTCAATCTTAAAAAATTGTTGGATTGGATTATCTTAAATCGCAAGCATTTATACCGTAGAATAATCCCTGGTACAAACGTAGTAATTGATAATCCAACGGCCATCCATCTGCTTTTATAGCCATTCTGTACCTCTAGTATGTTCTATAGGGAGTTCGAAAAGCGACGCCACAATTCTCGTATACGAGGGGCCATCTATAAGTAGATTCGGGTCCAGGGTACAGTAAAATGTCCTAAATACCAAGATGATGCGGTGATACCAGATTATGCACAATTTTTCTAGGGAAAACGTAAGTTTGGCAGCGTCGAGCTCCGGTAAATAAAAAATTACTTTTTAAAATAATGCGATAAAATACCTACTCGTTAATTTTTTTAACGCATTAGAAAATCATTTTTGCAAAAATTAATATGAAACTTCCTTTCACATTACAGTCCCGAACTGGCACTTTACTAGAGCGACAATTAAAGATAAATGTGTTTTAAAAATAGGATTCTATATATATATATATATATATATATATATAGTTCTAGGTTTTGGGCCGATTTTGGGCATAGATCAGTGTAGCTTATGTTTTTTTTTAAACTTCTTCCTATTCCTGACTGTACCAGTGGGTTGCCAAGTCCAAAAACTTCTTCAACGATACTCGAGAAAATTTTCCAAACCAATGGGAAAAATTTAGAAAAAGGATAGGCGTAGCCAGAAATACCTTACATGCTGTTTATTTGTCTAGTAATAGTAAAATTGCTTCTATATACCTGATCAAAAAGTCTCATTTCAAGTCTCATCAAATTTTTCCAAGTATAGTGTATCTTTTCTTCAAAAATCCTTTTAAACTCTTCTACTTTTTCTTTATAAACATCTTCAGTTATGGCATCATGTTCAAGCTATATATTAAAGTTAAAACAAAGTTATGATTGTTTTCCACAAACCAAAACTACACTTTTTTGCACTCGATGCGCGTTTCGCTAACAATGTTAGCATCATCAGGAGACGATAAACAATAACTAATAAGAAGCTTACTAGGAAATCCCAAGGATAAAACTACAGTACTATAAAAAAGTGGAATTTACGAAATTAGTTGCATGGATTGTGACAAAAAATATATTGACCAAACGAGACGCTTTATTTAAATACGTTTTAAAGAACATTTAGCACACTTAAAATACGACAGAACAGAAAAGTCAAGTGTGGCCGAGCAGGCTTTTGAAAACAATCATAGATTCACATTAGATAACCTAAAACTTCTAAAAAGTGTACCAAACAAAAGACTTTTGAATGCATATGAAAGTATGGAAATCATTAAATCCAGAAATAGTTTAAATAAAGATAGAGGATCCATCTCATTTAGTATACTTTTGAGGGGGAGATAGGATTATAAAGCGTGACCAATCACAAATTATTAGTCTTATCTCCGCCCACTAAAGGACTGTATGTAAGATAGAGCGTAGATTAATTTAGTTAATTGTTTATCGTCTCCTGATGATGCTAACGTTGTTAACGAAACGCGCATCGAGTGCAAGAAAGTGTAGTTTTGGTTTGTAGAAAACAATTATAACTTTGTTTTAGTGCAACCAAAGGTTCCAAATTCCCAACATAGTATTAAAGTTAAATTAGTTAAAATTATTGAAATATTAGTAAAACACAAACTGAAAACTTAATTTAAAATTACACAGGAAAACTACTCATAAAAATACACATTAAATATATACGTTTTTTTCGGAAATATGTAAAAACAAAGTTTTGCGATCCCAATCCCAATACCGATTTCTTTAAAACTTTTTGCGTTGTGTTATATTCCTATTTTAATTTTTTTTTTAAGTTTTTTCTTACCTGAAGCTGATAATCTTTTATACATTTAAAAATATCGGTTTTTGTGTCTAGAAATGCCTCCATGTAACTGATGCTTTCTTCTTGGTTTTCCAACTTAGCTTTTCGACTGCTTTTCATGAAAAGATCCACTTCAGCCTTTAAGTAAAAAACAAATAGTGTGTCAAGAATACATTAAAAGGAAGAAAAGTTACTTTTCGCGCGGGTTAATTGAAAAAACTTAAATTAAAAAATATTTCAACGTCTTACGGGTGAGATAAAGATGGGCCAGTAATGGCCGTTTATGTTCAACGCCGGTGTATAAAATTTAATCAAAAATAAAAAAGATTTAGAAAAATAAATACGACATTTTTTAAAATAAAACAGATTGATATTTTAAGAACACAGGCCTATAAGTAATAGAAAAAGAAGCCCTTTGCAAATTACGCTTTTTCCATATGCGCACTCTTGATTTTATTTGGTTTTTGAAAAGAAATTTTTAAAGTTAGTCAAAGTATGTCAAAAATTATGTAAAATCACATGAATCGTTCCAAAAACTTTTACACTGCGAAATTCAATACAAATTTGCTGGATGGTTTTTGTGATTAACTAATTGGCAAAAGTACAATTTTTATTCAAACTCTCTCTTAATACTTCCAAACTCAAATGTCTATAACTAGATCTGTTTGGGTTGCCTCTTCAAGATCGAGTTTTAAAGGTTTGACTATAATCTTAATTGAATTAATTGATCCCGAAAAAAGTTTTAAGCACTAGATTTAAAGTGACTTGCTGAGTTAGGAATTAACTTTTTTGGTAAAACGAATCCAAAGTAATAAAGCACATTATCTCCAGAAAAAAAAATAAAGGGAAAAACTTATTTTGATACAGTTTTTTTTTATTAAAAACTTAAATTATTCTAAGAGCCTCCTTGCCTTAACCAAAAGCAAAGTGTTTAGTGCACTTTAGATTTAATCAAAGAAATAGCACTCTTAGAGTCGTATAAAATATAAAAAAAATAATTCGGTTAGTTTTTGTGGAGTACAGAGCTCAACATATATTACTTGTTATTTAGGTAAACCAACTAAATTATTTACATACTTGTATATCAGGCCAACACTAAGCCATCAATTTTTGTTTGCTGGGTCCGCTGTGCAAAATTTTGTTAATTTTTGATGTGCGGTTTATCTGTTTAACTAAACGAACTATTTTTAGGATTCAAATTGACTCTTAAGTGCCTAGTAAGATTGTGGAGACTCTAAACATGAATACATGCTAATTAATAATAATTAAATGATCAATATTTTGAAGTAAAATTTAAAGAACAAATTCCTAAAAGCCGTATGCATATGTATTCATCAAGGCTTACTGCTTCGTTCACCATAAGAATTTAAATTATCCAAAGAAAAAGAGATTCTTCGAAATGACTATAAATGCGGCTCTAAACTATGAATATGAATGCAAAAAATTAAAGTTTTAACATCTCTAACGGAACAAGGGTAAAACCCCATTACTTATTTAAGTCAAAACCATTTTGCATTTTCCCGCGCTTATTCGAAATCATCCATTGTTTACCTCAAGAGAGAGGGTAACTGCTGAGCACTGATTGTTTAACCATGCTACCGCGTGCCTGCCCGTCTTTCGAGAGTTAATACACCACTAATTTATGGTCACCTTATTTGTTTACCATATTACCATAATTGAGTTGCTAAAAAAAGTATTTAAATCTCAAACACAAATTACGGTAACCGTATTCTTTTGCTCACATACAAACTTTTAATGTGAATAGAATAGAAAAGAAAACAACAATTCCTCTTTTTGCAAATTCACTTTCACAAAAAAACTAAAAACCTAACTAAACAAAAAAACTAATTATCACCTACCAGCTGCAGCTTTTGCGCAGAAATCAATCTGGTTGTTTGCAAAAAATAACCGAGCGGGTTCCGCTAAGCCTCCATAAGTAACGTATTTCGGTTCGGTTATTTTTAGGCATGGGAGAAAAATAACCGATTTTGCCAACGGTATCACCAATTTCGATGGTCTGTTAACGCTCTATTAACCAAAGGTATGCCGAATTATTAACAATACACCGAGAGCCCGAAAGAACTTTATGGGGCTCAATCAAGCTCCACCCCCCCACAACTAAACTCAATTTGGATATTGTAAAAATTATGTACTAATTTGGTTCCCTTTTAAAAAATTTTGTACTTAATGAATAACGGAGTTGTGTGCACTTAAAAGGGGGGTGCTAAATTGCACCCCCCACATGCTTAAGTTTGGTCTTGTAGCGCCAAGAAACCATAAAAACCCACTGTTTTGAATTACTAGCAGGAAGTACGAGATGTGATGATTTGCGCTGCAATGGAGGAAAATCGAAAGTTAACTAGCCACCAAATTGCCGAAACAGTTGATACGTCTTCAGCCACTGTCTCATGTGTTCTCAAAAATAATGGTTATCATTCTTACAAAGCGTCAAAAACGCATCAAATTTTTCCGGAGGACAACTATCATCGTACGTATGGAATTTTGCGAAACAATGATGAAAACTGCTAATCGGCACTTTTCCATTATTGAATCGTCAAAACCCAACACACGTTCGATATTGGTCGAGTGAAAATTTGCATTTATATTTTAAATAAGAACACAGTATCTCGAAAAAATAAATGTTTGGGGGGGGGGGTATTGTAGGGGAAAACGTAAGTGGGCCATTTTTTATTGATGGCAATTTGAATGGTCTTAGATACTTGGATCTACTGCAGTAGCATATTATTCCAACTGCTAGGCAGGTGTAAGATTTGGTGAAACATGCTTTCAATAAGATGGTTGTCTCGCTCACAATGTTGACCTTGTTAGGGAATATCTTGATAATGTATTGTCTAATCGGGTTATAAGTACACGGGGAACTATTTTATGGCCAGCTCGATCACCCGATCTTGCTCCTAATGATTTCTATCTGTGTAAACTGTAAACTTCGGATTAAACTTGAAGAAGCTTTTCAAACTATCACCCCTAACCAGCTTGGTAACGTTAGAAGGGGTTTTTATAATAGGCTCGGATATTGTCTAGCCGAGCAAGGAGGACTTTTCGAACATTTGCTCTAAATTTTTTTTTGACCGGTAGAATCTTTTTGGTTTTTAGAATGTATTATTTTATTTTGAGAACTTGCTTTTATTTCGTTTCTCCTTATTGTTTTTATTGTAACACGTTATTAGGGATAAATCTGAGCAGTTGAAAATAAAACGCTCTAATTTATCCGTGACAAAAAACAAGAAAATTACGTTATAAAAATATGCGTATTTATTGACCAAATTCCGGTTTCATTGACTACGCTCTACATGTTACCGTGGTTAGAGGCATACTAAACGCAAGCCGCGAAAGATGAGTGTTTGTTGCTCCACTGATAGGTGTGCGGTGTCCTTGCATGTACGTACACTGGCAAATTGGACTTGTTCCGGTCTATGTTCGCAGCCTGAAGCGCTCTGTAGAAATATAAACAAGTTCCACCCCAATCCCGCCACTTTTCTTTCCACTTACCCAAAGAACCCCCTGAGTAAACAGTTTTACTACACATCTTTCTGTTCATCCTGTAGCGCAAACGTAACGCTGCCTAAGTCTCCTTTATCCTTACAATTAGATAACGATACCAAAAAACTTTGAGATGTTTTGAAAAGTAAAATTAAAATGCTGGATAAATAATCAAAAACCAATTTTTTGCAAATTGTTTTGATAAAAAAGTGCAACACTAGTGCGCCACTAGTGCAAATTTTGAGCAACTGACAAACCCAGTGTTGCCCTCAGTGCACATTTATTATTGAACCGACTAAACTTTAAAAAAACTTAAAAAAAGAATACTAATATATATATTTTTCCCTGATCCCTTTTATTAAAACAATTTTTTGAACATTAACTGGCAACATCTATTTACATAACTTTGCCCGAGTACCCAGGAAAAACTAAACATCATTTTTAAAATCTTAGCAAAAATATCTAAAGGATTTTTCAAAATATTTAATATATTATTTCTAACCCCATTAAGAATAAATTTTTATAAAAAAAAAACTTTTAAGCTTTTATTAAATGTACTCAAAAGTAGAAAATAATTTTTTATCTTTCTGATACCATAATAAAAACGATGGGCGCAAATTAAAAAAATTAACTTTAGGTATCGTATATCGGTCACATCGACGATTCACATAAGAAACAGTTGTATAGCTCTATAACCTAAGGACATTTTCAAAGGCTTGACAAACATGGCAATCTCACCCGTTATCAGCTTCTTTAGATGAAAGAATTATGTTTATCACTCGAATAGAATAAGAATTTAATTCTTCTTTTGTGGTTCTCTATTTGTCTCCGCCAATCGCTTTTATTATGGTATAAGAAAGATAAAAAATTATTTTCTACTTTTGAGTGCATTTAATAAAAGCTTGTTCTTTGAACATTTTTTTAATAAAAATTTATATTTTAATTTTTATATTTGTACCCCTAATCGTCCATTTTGAATCCGCCATATTAAAATGTTCAAATCTGATCAAAAATTCATATCCCCTTCTCGAAAAACTCCTGTATGCCAATTTTGACTTAAATCGAACTAAATCTTTTCCCCCCGCCACTTCCCTCGTTAGAGGGAAGTGTATTCCTAATAATGCCATATTATTGTATTATTGCCGGAACTATAAACGCATACCAAATTTGAACGAACACCCTTAATTTTTAGATATCCGCCATATTGAAATTTTCAAATCTGATCAGAAATTCATAATCCCCCTCCTTAAAAACACCTGTATGCCAATGTTAATTGAAATCAATCAAACTAAATATTTTTCCCCTCCACTTCCCTCGTTAGAGGGAGGTGGGTACCTGAGAATACCATATTTGAACACAATCGGATGTGGATAAGTCAATTAGCAAAACATGACCGAAAATCGTCCATCTTAAATCCGCCATATTGAATTTTCAAACTCTGACTCCACTTCCCTTGTAGGAAGGAGGGGTGCCCAATAATGACATATTATTGTATTGTCACCGGAACTATAAATGCATGCCAAATTTGAAGGCAATCGGTTGTGTATATAAGTTAGTTAAAATTGGTTAGCAAAAATGACAAAAAATCGTCCATCTTGAATCCGGCATATTAAATTTTCAAAATCTAATTAAAAATTCGTTATCTTCATCCTCAAGTGCCCCAACTTACCAAATTTCAACGAAATCGGGCGTACTTCAACTGTACCCTCCTCCACCCCCTTCGAGTAGGGGGAGCTGTCAATTTCATCACACCATATTCTTGTGTTGTCACCGCAACTATATAAGCGTGCCAAATTTGAAGCCCATGGGGTGTCGGGAAGTTGGTCAAAATTAAGTTGCAAGATTCCACCCGAACAAACATGTCTATTTCGTTCGTTACATAGATACATTGTAAGTTAAATAAAAGCTTGTAAAAAATCAACAATTTCTTTTGGATTCAATTATTCCTTTTTTTGGTTCGTCATCTTGAGTATAGGGGGGGGGGGACTGCATAGAAAAAAATATTTTTTTTATGGCAACGTTTCGTGGTCCATTGCTACTTTATCAAGCAGAATAATTTTTTCTGAGTTGAGTTTGCTGCTACTAGTATCGGCTGTGATGGTAGAGGGACTTTACAACAAAAACTAATGTATTATGAGGCTTGATAAAGAGGCAATGGGCCACGAAACATTGCCATAAGAAAAAATAGTTTTTTCTATGCAATCCCCGCTCCCTACACTCAAGATATCCAACCACAATTTCAGTCAAGGGAAAGAAAACATGAATAATTATTTCTTTTTATGCCTGAATAAACAAAAAAACTGGGTTTCCTATTTTCTAAAAATAAACGTTGTTTTGTAAGTTTTTCTGTTTCATTGAATTTGAGAGATATATGCGTAGTTCAAGGGTTGTAAGATAGATGGCAGTAGTGTTCCGGTTTTCGGTCGAGGTCATTTGGCGGATTTACTGGCGTTTCATGCTAAACACTATTTCTTTAGATCGTTACTATGACCTTAAGCACCAATAACCAACCTGTCGAGTATCATAGTGCTTTTGTCCAACCTGAAAGATTTGGTTGCAGTATTCAATAAATTGCGTCTGGTATTCTTCATATAGCTCAGTAACGTCTTCTCCGATTTGTAATAACGCCTTGCCTAAAACGGTAGTTTTTATAACTAGTGACTAAAATATAGCTTATTTTATGACCGGAGGGCAGCAAGTAATTTAAAAATGAAAATAAAATACACATATCCAATTTTTTTCTATGCTTGTAAATTTTTTTTTGCAGTGACTAAAATAGGTTTTTGATAAACAGATAACAAATTTTTGTTGTAATACTCTCAAAATATTTTTTTTGTAAGATGTGTTGCAAGTTACCTTCAAAATCGTGCTCAAACAGTTTTTCAAACAATTGACCATGATTAAGGTTCTCCACAAACATGTGACTGTGCATTTCCATGTCCCACTGTTCCTGCAAGATGGCGTCGGTTTTCTCCTTTTCTTTTGATTCGACACGTTCCAGTTGATGTAAGTCGCGTTGAAAAAGTTCCAAACCTGATATAAAAAATAAGTGCTTATTTAATAAGAATTTTGTGTCCTTTTTGAAAGTATTGAAATATTTTAAGAGCGACTTTATTTATATTTTTTGCTACTTTGTTATCTTTATCAGCCAGGGACCACATTCTTGACCTGTGAATACATATATGAATGTGCGCTTGGATTATAATTGTAATATTCTTGAACCAGCTTTTACCGATCATAAGCGCTCAAAACCGTGGGAACTTGATCGCTTGACCTGCGGCAGGCGAAGGGCTTCATTTCCAGAGACCTATGCGTATAAGTAAATATTTTAAATTCATCTATTTCGTTTGTTTTTGACAATTTTGTTTTTCTTCACCGGGGAGCGTTCACTTCTCAGAAGTGAACGGTCGTAGGCTTGAGATTCAAGAATTCATCCCGGGTGTGCTTTTGCTTTGTTTTATTGCATCTTGGCTCTGTTACCTGTATCTCTATCTGCGCGGACGTAATAACGGTCTGTCATGCAATCATACAAGAGTTGCAACTGCATGACGGATGTCTAATACGCAGGACAAAGGTAACTTTTGCAAAGCAATAAAAAAAATACGCGCGCTATTGTAAAGATCTGTCTTGCTGTTGCTGGTACCGCAACAGCAAGACAGATCCTTACTCTGCAGAACAAAAGTAACGTTTTATAAAGCAATAAAAAAACACGCGCGCTAATTACAGCCATAAACACTAGCTCAAGACGAGAGGGAATACCAGAAAATGAAAAAACCGACGAACTTGCCAGACTAGGGGCCGGAAACCAATACATTGGACTGGAATCCAATACATTGAACTGGAACTTCTTCTAGGAGTAAGAAGGAAACATGTACCGAGTGAGCTCAATAAATGGGCGAGTAATGAACTGAAGACTTCTTGGAAGCAGAGTGTAGACAGTCCAACCTATTCGTGAATGGTCCGAATGTAGCCAGAACTAAATGGCTCTTAGGCAAGACCCGAAAGGACATTTGACTGCTGACAGGAATGCTGACGCAATGAGAGTAGCAGGAGATCTGGTATGTCCCATTTGCGAACTCGAAGGGGACTCGGCGCAGCGCTTAATAGTAGAGCGCAATGCATTGTCAGATCAAGGCTGTTAAAGTGGGGATTTCCGACGATAGAGGAATAAGAGCTGCACTCGTTCAAATGGATAAACATACTGAACTTTGTAAAGGAGACGGGGAGGTCCGAAGAAAGCAGCCGAAGTAGGGGCATAGAGGTAAGAAAGATATGATAGAAACGGCACATGAAGAGGCCTAATTGCCAGGCCCACGGGTCGACCCTATACTACTACTAACTACAGCCATACTATAACAGGATTTGCTGGTACCAGAACAACATAACAGATCTGTACTTCGTAGGACAAAGGTATCGCTTACAAATAAAGAAATACGTTAATTACAGGCATATTTACAAGAGCAGCTGTTACCGCAGCAGCAACAAAAGGTAACTTTACTAAAGCAGCGAATACCTCAACAAACCCAAAGCGCTTTAGCGCCTTTATGAAAGTTAAAATCATGATTGCGCGCTCATGTAGCATAAAGATAAAAGTAATGGACAAGCAAAAAACAGATCAAAAAGCATCCTTTAACAGAAAAAAAACAGATTTTTTTTAACGAAATTTATTTATTTATACGTAAAAGTTTTGTGAGGTTTTTTTTCAACCAAAACTGTGTAAAACTTATTATACACAATTTTAGTTACAAAATGCAATACAGAAATTAAACAGGTATTTTTTTCGTGTTTTTAATGTAATGCTTTTAACAGCGATCATAGTACTTTGTGTTTTAAACTGATCTTTCTTTTGATGAACTGACCTTCTTCTCTTTCCAACTCCATAATTCTTCTATATTCGTAATAAACCAAATAAGGCAGATATGTGGCGACGTAGAGTCTGAAATTGTCATCTTCAGAGCAAGGATTTTCCGCCATGTTCAAAGAAGTTAAGTGAATAAATTTACGAAAATAGATTACTGATTCTTTATCCGCAATCTTGTTTTTACCTAAACACAAAAAAATACACGGTTTAGATCAAATAATAAATTACATTTATTTAACGCAGTAATGTAGGTTTTTACTTCTTGTACTTACGATAAAACTGTTGCTCTTATTCGCTTATACTACAAACTTTTTGCTTCGAGATTAAAAATTCCACTTTAATCTCTTGGTGCCTAATTATCTGGGTAGGTTAAATAT
Source organism: Oxystoma pomonae (assembly GCA_963921995.1). Lineage (NCBI taxonomy): Eukaryota > Metazoa > Arthropoda > Insecta > Coleoptera > Brentidae > Oxystoma > Oxystoma pomonae. Next base: position 37,885,532 of record OY998172.1, read on the forward strand.
TTATTGTTTTTTATTATTATTATTCTATCAAGTCGCAGTTAACTTAATACATATAAAAAAACGTAACCTTTTGTTAAATACAGATTGGATTCACAATTGCCTAAAAAGATTATAACAATGTAACCGTAGGTAGAATTTGTCCTCCTGAACAAGAAATAGTAATTTTTTTTTGACTCTTTGGTTTCAGAGATATTTGCATATTTTGATTGATTCTCCAAACAAACGGAAATCTTACGTCCAAATTTAGAGCGAAAAAATATGAATAAAAAAACATTGTAGGAATGATATTTAACCACTGTTAAAATTTTTCTGGGGAATTTTGAATCACCCTGTATATCATAATATGATTACTTAATTACACTTGTTTTGTTACCATTTGTGCAACAGACGCTATTATGAACGGGATAACGACGTCATAGGGTTGTTAATTAACTACAGTTAATTTATTTACGTTCTTACCACTTACTAGAAAATAGGTTTCTAATTCGACTTTGTGTTGGAAGCCAATGAAAATGTAGCTTCATCCCCGTCCGACATCTACATCATCTTTTTCGATAAACTATAGAGGGCATCATCTTTTTACAGAACGTGTTACATAACGTATATCTTTAGAGATTGGTGCGTGTAACACTTTCTATAATATTAGTTAAGCGAGGGGCGCCACAGCATAAAGTAATATACCTACGGAACAGAGGCGTAAAGCCGGCCGAAATGGATCGCAGACTTGTGTGCAGAAACGCTTTTCGCGAGGATTCGCGCCGTAGGTATATTACTCTATGGCCACAGTAGGCGTCACACATAAAACATGGAGTGCGAATATATAAATGTTATAACATAATAACCGTAAAACATAAAAACTGTTAGGTTTTTAGTAAACCAAGAAATGATTGCTGCCACATCCTGTTTTCTTTTCCTCATTTTTATCCGCGACGCTATTTGTGATTTTTGCTGCTTTTTGGTTGGTTTTTAGTTAATTTTAGTAATATATAGATATTCTTTTTGCCATGCTTTAGTTTAAGGCTATAGTTTCTCCCGAGATTTAAGTAAAAAAAATACATCTGGCAACGCCTTGTTCTGTAATTTTTTGATCTTCTGCCAGAGTGCACAGGGAAAACTAAACATCAGGTGATCATTTTGAAATGCTTAACAAAAATATCTAAAGGATTTTTTAAAATTTTTAATTATTTTTTCTTCAAAATATAAGCTCTGGTGCTGTGATCTATCCCAAAAGACTCAAAATTATTGCCGTTTAGAACAAAACCGATTTACAAAAAAAATAGAGAAATACTCACAATTTCCTTTAGATTACATTTTTTCTTTTTATATTTCCTTGCTTTAGCTTTATCTTTCAAAAATGTGTTTTCAAAAACATTGTTCTAAAACAAATATGAAACCACTCCGCATGTGCGGATATGATGGGATTACTAGGAATTAGCATAGAAACATTCGGCGCCCATAACCCCCACATAATTTTGTTTTTATTTTGATTCAACCATTTTGTTTTAATTTAAATTATTTCGGTATAGTTATGTCCAAGTCTACTAGTAAAGTCTTGGAGTGCAAAGGATAGATTTTAGATCCCAACCTCAGTTTCAAAAACACACGGATCTTAAATACTAACAAAACAGGTCAGTAAAGCTCCATTAAGAGGTTGGAAAGACTCTTGCTAGTCGTTGACGCTCCTGTTTAAAATAGAATACGATTATTTCGTCTAGCGCCAGTAGCCGATTTTTAAATATGCATGCTTCTAAGTTAACCTGTTGTCGGTATCAGGATCGGGAGTGTTTCCAATTCAATTATAAATGCATCGGTAAATGCGATCTTAAACATTTTATACTTATGTGTTCTAGCGGCGCAGAACGCGAAAAGTCAAAATAAGTAACCTAACCCCAAATTTTTGACGGTGCTGTGGATAAACATAAATAAAGTCTTCGCGTTGCCATGTAAAACAAATGTAATGAAGTTAAATATTGCAGAAAAAATCAGGTTAGCATAGTTAAATTGATTTCCAGTACAGTTAAAACAATTCCCCAGATTGTAACTACCACCTTAAAATAGGTTTAAAAAATTTTTAAAATTTTCAGTACTTAAATAAAAAAATAATTTAACAAGAAAAATAGGAGGGATAAAAGCGAATTTTTTAAAGCTTAATCACCTTGTTTTTGATGGAAAACTAAGGTTTGTTGCGCTTTAGTCGTAGTCGCTTATGTCGACGTTGTGAAACGTTTTACGCGACTGTGGTCACAACTCAAAAAATCTCCGCCAAATTGGTGTAAAAGCGAGTTGTTACAACGTTTATATGCGCCGTTATCACGCAACGTTGTGTGGCCTTTGGCAACGTTGTAACATCGGCAATTTGTTACTTGGGGTTGGAATAAAAAATCGATAGGGCCTAGTTTTTGTGAGGTTTTTTCGTAAAATTTGTATCAAAATGGTCAAACTTTACGTTTTTCTGAGCACCACAGGCGCGTGATAAGTCTTTGTAAAATATTTACCTATACTAAAAACAGTAAGTTTTGCCTGATTTCCCATATTCTCGACCTCCTCAATCACATTCGAATAAAAACTAATTTTCTCCAAGTTCACCAACATTTCCAAATTTTCTATTTTCTTTATGCGGTTAAAGGAAAAATCCAGTTCTCTCAAATGAACTAGGGTCTCCAAATTCTCGATTTTTTCAATGTAGTTATTGGCCATGCTGAGTTTCGTAAGTGATTTTAGCACCCATAAATGGTCAATTTTTAAAATGTAGAGGTATTCAAAGCGGATTTCTTCTACTTCTTCCATAGGCATACCTTAAAATTGAGTGAGATTGACTATTTTTTAAAAACTTTTTTTTAATAAATACTTTAATTAATTTCCAAAAGATCTAAATCCATTTTTACAGTAGCAACATCAGCAGCTATTGAAATAGTTCTTTAGCATGCAGAAACTACGTATCTGCACTCATTAAGATTGGAAGTGCATGATAGCAAATTTGAAACATTTATAGCACAGGCAAAGAAGTGTGAAAATATTTGAGTGTATTTACATTAAACTTAAAAATAACATCGGAAATCGTTTTGAAAGTAATTAAATATCTTCATAATTAAAAAAAAGTAAAAGAGCCTTAGTTGAGGTATTCGAGTCACAGTTTGGTTTTTTTGTCGACTGCCTACGGCACGAGCTTAATGTTTCTCGAGTTGGATGGAGCATTTGTGTATGTTTGTGTGCCACGAAAAGGACCAATCGTCTAAATCTGCTTTCAACTTAAAGAAATACTTAAATTCGGTTTCACGGAATAATCCCGTTTAAGTTAACAACAATTTTTTTTTAGTGTGCGTATAAACGTAGTAACTGGAATGCTGAGAGCCTCAAGAGTTGTGCGTCATATTTTCAATTTTGCTATTCTTTAGGAGGCATAACTGTTTTAAATGTAACGCGAATTTTATATATTTTTTAAATTAATTTACTGCAGTGACTTCCCGATAATTTCACCGCTCTTCCTCCCCCCTCTAACCTCCAAGGAGTACGAAGTGAGATTAAAGCTTTATATCATGTGACACACACACCAAAACAAAATAAACTGATTTTTTTAGTCTATTTCGGTTTTTCAGTTTCATCCTATTTAGAACTTGTACTGGAGTAGTTTTTTATTTATTTAAACAAGAAATGGGGCATGTTTTATCGAGTCAGCTAAAGGCCGAAATAAAACTTTCAAGCTTATTACTTGTAAAGGCACAATGCCATTCCTGTCTCATATTATATTTTTAAATACGAGAGATCGAAAATGACTTTAAAACCATAATTTTTTGAGTTCTTTTTGATTTACCTGCCGAAAAAGTTAATTGTCATATCAAATTAAGACACCAAATATACCAAACATACTACTTCGATCTGCAGTGGTTAGTGCCAAAACTCCTATCATAAGTATAATATGTAAGAGAGAGATTAAAACTAAGATTCTCTCTCTAACTTATGTGCTTATGATAGGGATATTGTGCATTCTCTCACAAACCGCTTTAGATAAAAATAGCGTGCTTCGTATCTAAAATTGCACTACTGTGTGATTCAAAAATACAAACCGCTTGAGCTTTAATCATGATTAACACTAATCGGAGTTTGGAATGATTCTTGGCAAACAAAGTTTTAATGTGTTTTTTTTTAGCTTTTTTGGCAAAATCACTTGAAAAATATTCACTGAAATATGGCACAGTTCTAGAAAGGCTATTCTTCTGGTTGGAAGAATCAAAACGAAAACTGTCATTTGAGCTTAAATAGCTTATCTTATCATGAAACTGCATTCTTAAAGATAATTAGTGGAGTTAAATATAAATAAAAAGAGAGTTTGACCAACAGAAAACTGTTGCATTTTTCGCCTTCTCCACCAGTTCTATCACTGACTGGTTTCAGATATAGTCCATCCACCAGTCGGGCTTTCTACTATGACGAATCGATAGCAGAAAAACAAACTTTAAAAAACAAACCGGAGTACTACAAGAATACATACCAGGTGACAAGTGTTTCGCTCTTGTTAGAGATCATCAGTGCGACATTGTTTTTATAGTCGAATAATATGAACGATCTAACCAACAAGTCATGGACAAATGTTCAGCACAACATTAGTTAATAGAATGAGAAATAAATTATTTTTATTTAATGTAAACATCTTTTTGCACCTACCTTCCTCTCTCAAAAGCCGTCCATACTCTCCTTTTGGATAGTTCAAATCAATGCATTTTTCTATAAGGGCATTGTCTATTACACGAGGTTCCCGGGCTTTGCATGGATCGATCATTTTTTTTGGTTACTTTAAAATATTTTCAAATATGACGGATACTTTGTGAACTTGTGACATTGACGTTAAACTTCATAACCAATTTTTCCTTATTAATCTTGGACGACACTTAAATGATTAATAAGTCTATGTGGTTAGTAATGAGCCCGGGCGTTATTGATAAAACAGTTGTTGATGAAGTCATAGCAACCGAATTGAATGACTGGGAATAAAGTGAAATAGTAGATTGTATCTACAAAATGAAGGAAAAATTTAGCGCCCTAATAAATTAACAGAAAATATTTGTGGTGTAGAAGGCAAAGGGTGAGGGAATAAACCATAAAAAAGTTGTTCCTCCACTAGGATTTGAATCCGGGACCTTTAGAAGTCCAATTTTTTTGATGAGCGGACTGACGTATTTTTTTTCTCTGAAAATGTATTTCTTTGTTGTCAACAGTTCGCATGTCAAATAATTTGTTGTTGTCATTTTGAAGTAACATATTTTTACATATTTATTGTCGCTGTCTAAAACCATGTATCAAATAAAGATCCCAAAAAATGACGTCAGTACGCTTATCAAAAAATTGGACTATACATAATGATAGAAAAAAGTGACACGAGCGCGAGTGTTGTGAACGAGGCGCTAGCCGAGTGAAACAACACACGAGTGTAAGAAAGTTACTTTCTATCGAGTTGTGTACGCTATTTTTCCTACGACCACTTTAGGATTTGATTCATATTTTTTATTATATTATTATTTTTTTTTTAATTTTCATCCCAAGAGAATAAAGTATTTTCTTCTCTAGAGACGAAAATGATTTCGGCCTATTTCTGACGCTTCTACAAACCATAGCCTACTAGATACCTACATTGTTTAGATGCTTTGCTGTCATTCATTTTCGTCACTAGAGAAGAAAACATTTTCGTACACTTTTGGTTATTTTTGATCCGAAAAATAGGGAAAAAAATGGTCGGAGAAACGGATTTTTTTTTCTCCCGGCTAGCAAGGACGAAAAGTTTTTCTCCGCGTACTGCATCTCAACATATTAAATGATAGATATTTTTGATTTGTTTTTTTTCCTCACTCTACCGCAGTCGAGTTTCTTTGGATACATTCAAGGTAGATTACTATTAAATAACATTTAATTGAGACAGCTTCAGATAACCAATTTGGCAGGTGTCAGTGGATAGTTATAAAATACGAGGGTTTGTTTCGATAGTTCGGCAAACGAATGTTTGTCAACAGAATAAAGAATATTTTTTCAATTTTTTAAATTATTGCAAAAGGCAGTAGAAAAAATTAAATGCATGCCTTTAGAGTAAAATACATTTTCTCTCTTGGATTTTAATGCCCTGTGCTACGTGTCGGCCATCAAACCATCCGCTGGGGGAAATGCTGCATTTTTCTCCCTTGTTATGTAAATAACTGTTATCTACTACCTTATCCGAAAATTAAATTTGCGCATGTGAGGGGCGAAAATGCCACTTTGCCTCTCTCCGGGAGTTTTCGTTACTTTAATCTTCCTGTGCTGCAAATTAATCTCCACCAACGTAAAAATCATGATAAGACTAATCAGAGTTTAGAATGATTCTTGAAAAACAAATGTTTGAATGTGAAACACCACATTCTAAACACCAATTAGTAACTAATCACGATTAAAGCCTAATCCGGGATTCTTGCGACATCGGATATCAAAAAAATTGTGGGTAGAAAAGTAAGGCTTTACCTATTTTACCTACCTCCGGGAAATTTCGTTATTTTACCTCCCTGTACTCTCTATAATATTTATTTATGTAGGTATTATTAGGTAGTAGATAAAATCAGATACATTGCTCTGGGGTAAACTGCTTTTTCCCCCTTTTAGCATGATTTTAGTAACTGTCTGTAGATGCAAAAAAACTTTTTTTTTTGATCACGGGTGCAAAAAAAGATTTCTGTCCGTTTTTTATCCAAAATTAAAGAGAAATAGCGGAAAATAGTAATATTAAAAAAATCTAATTATTCTTGCCTAAAAATTTTCCATTTTCCGCCAGTTTTCACCAAGTATTTACGAAAAAATCATTCAAAAATATCGTCAAAATATCAAACTGTCAAAGACTAAAATGTCGCAACAATGAACGTCACCGAGTAAAAAGGCACATCGCTATGGAAACCATTGTTATTTCATTTACCAGCCGCCTTGACTTATAGACTAAAGATGGTGTATTGCGAGAAGCGCTTTTCGATCAAGATTTTTAAAAGTATTTTCCTGTGTATCTGGATTTTTTGATAAAAGTATTAAAAAGTAGTTTTAGCAACTCGCGGCTAAACTGTGCTTTTTTTACTCGCGTTTTTTAATACCTCGATGCGCTCGTTATTTAAACCAACGCTTGTAAAGAAAGCACTCTTTTAGCCACTAGTTGTGAAATAGTAGTTTTCAGCGAGGTATTTAAAAACGCGAGTAAAAAAATGCACAGTTTAGTCGCGAGTTGGGAACACTATTTTTTTAATTCTTTTGTCAAAAAATCCGAGAAAAACATGAAAATACTTTTAGAAATCTGGAACGAAGAGCACTTCTCGCAACACACCATCTTTACACTATAAATCAAGGCGGCTGGTAAATGAAATACCAATGGTTTTCATAGCGATGTGTCTTTTTACTCGGTGACGTTCATTGCTGCGACATTTTAATCTTTGACAGTTTGATATTTTTACGATGTTTTTAAATGACTTTTTCGTAAATACTTGGTGAAAACTGGCGGAAATGACTTAATTTTATGCAAGAATTTTTTCAACATTACTCTTTTCCGCTATTTTTCTTTAATTTGGGTGAAAAACGGACATAAATCTTTTCTTGCACCCATGGTAAAAAAAAGTTTTTTTTTGCATCGGTAACCAAAAAAGCCATGCTGTATTTATCTGTAGACAGTTACTATTTAGCAACGGAACAGTTGGTGCCTTCAATTTAGGTGCGTGATAAAATAAACAAAATAAAAATATCTTACTCGCTCGGTAAGCTAACTTGCTAGAGAATATTTCGTTCGTAATACCTTTTATTCGATAAAATGTTATTTGCTACATTCTTTTCTATTTTTGTCCTTTTGGAAGCGACGGAAATAAAAACTTATATATTAAAGAAAATTATTAGTGTCAAACACTGTCTAACCGAAATTCAATTTCTGCCACCCCAGACTCAATATTTCTGAAACATTTTGATCCTTGGAGGAAGAAAAGACATAGAGCAAATGTGGTTGCGGTCGGTGATATGCAGTAATATAAACAGAATATCCATAAATTCCTACTATCCTACTAAGGGCCAAAAAATCTTGCACACTTTTGAATTTGCTTTAACTTTTAATCCAATCGTGCGATTTTAAAAAGTTTCGACTTTTTGGAAAGACAAGACATCCGACTTTTCCCATCCGGTCCAAAATTTCACATTTCTTGAAAATCCAAGATGGCGGACCGTTTGAAATAACGGAAAATTTTCACCCCCCCTGCAAAAAAAATATGTGCGGCACTGGTGAAAATCTACTTCATTGTGACAAAAGTCTTGTATGTCCTCTCTATACCAAGGCATGACTTAATTAAATCGATTAAGAAATAAAAAAGATACAGGCTTTTATGTGTGTGGAGTTGTTTTCTGTAACTTTAGATAGAAGTACCAGAACACGAAAATTTAACAATTATCAAAAATCCATGATGGCGGACATTTTTAAGTAATGGGTAATATTCAAACCCCCCCCCCCCTACACCCCGAAAAAAAAATTATGTTTGGTACCTATACTGAACAAAATCTAAATTAATGTGACAAAAGTTCCCTCCCTGCTGCTTATATGAAGGTATCACTAAATTAAATCGGTTAAGAAATTAAAAATTGATCATCAAGTATGGTGAGATAAACTAAATGCCCCTTTGCTTAAAATTTGCCAGCATATGGGAAAATGTCGCAGATTTTATTAGGCCAATTAAGTGGCCTGCTAACAGCCCCGATTTGAATCTGGTAGACAGCCATTATTGGAAAGATTTAAAAAAAGAAGTGTACAGAAATGGCCGCAGCTACCACTAACTGTGTCAAGGCATCACAGAGGTCCATCGAAGTTTGCCCCAAAGCAACATTACCAATGCTTTTAATAAATGGCTTAACGATTTGCATACTGTCTTCAGAACACATGAAATTAACTTAAAAAAATCTGAGTAGCCCAATCTAGATTATTATACGTTAACTAATGGCTATTTCTATTTACAAGTATAAGTGTGCAAAAAAATGTATACAAAAATATAAGTGTTTGATGATTAATAGCAAAGAAAACTCAGCTTAAGCTCGGCCAAATAACCACGTCACTCTAGATAAAAAATCAGTAGTTTAAAACCACAGCAATTTTTTTAATATTATTACATTACTTTTATTGAAAACGTTGGAAATGATGACACTAACTTGTTTACTTCTTAACTAATTTAAGCAAGTGATACCTCCATATACCAACCCGAGATGGGAGGTAGAATGGTCTTGATTTGGTTTTGTTACTTTTTTAGAGGAGTGATATTACCCAATGGTTAAAGCGTGATAGAGCTGTCCGCCATCGTGAATGTTCGAAAAATGTCAAAGCCGTAAGCTTTGTTCACCCAAAAATGTAAAAATATTTAAAATCAAGTAATCCGATGAAAAGGTAAAGCAAAAGCAAAACCACTTATTTCAGAGGTTTATAGTTTTCTGATCTCTTAACCGATTTAATTAAGTAATGCCTTGGTACAGAAAGCATATATAAGGCTTTTGTCGCAAAGACTTAGATTTAGGGGGGGTGAAAATTACCCGATATTCAAAACGGTCCGCCATCTTGGATTTTTGCGAAATGTCAAATTTTAAACCGAATCGGAAAAGTCTCATGTCTTGTCTTTCAAAAAAGCTAAAAAAATGTGAAATCGAGCTATTTAATCAAAAGTTATAGCAAATTCAAAAGTGTGCAAGATTTTTTGGCCCACCCTATAATATTATAAATGCAAAAGTGTGTGTGTTTGTCCTTCAATCACGCAAAAACGGCTGAATCGACTTGGATGAAATTTGGTAGGATGCTAGGGTGTGACCTGGATTAAAATATAGGCTACAATGTCAGCTGTCAAATGAAATCGGTCGACCGTTAGTCAGAAATATATTTACTTTCGTTCAATATGACAGTGAACAAAGAATAAGACGTTTTGTGAAAACATATAGGTATGGTGAAACATCTAAAATATTTGTCAACATATTGGATTTAATACAGACCTAGAATGGTCATTATTAATGAAAAAGGATATTTTTGAAAATTCGCAAAAACTATACGAGAGAGCCAAATCTTATTTATACCATCTGCAAACTGTCAAAGAAAATTGGTGTACCTGATGTAAATCCTTTAAAGCTGCTTTGACTCTTGATAGCTTTTTATCTAATTTGATCAAAAATCACCTTCATCTGAGGGATACGAGGATATGTGTAAAAAGAAGGACCCCCAAACGGTGTATTTTATTTCTAAAGAAACTACAACATTGGCTGACACGTAGGCGAACTTCTGCGCTGCTTACTACACTGTTCTGGACTGTTTCCATCTCTCTGATAATACTGATGTTTAGGAGTATTCAGTGGTTATTCAATGATATTAAAATTTGTGATCAAAACTTCCAAAACTCTGAGTTAGCTTTACTTATAATCATTTTGACAAAAATTTAAAAAAACTCATTTTTACAAAAAGTTTAGGCAAAACTACATTTTGTCAGAAGCAATTATTGTGGCTTGTACTAAACAAACCAATGCTAAACCATGGTCTTCTTCTATGGGTTTTAACTCGATCACATAATGTCAATCGACACTTTAAGTAAGTAGACACTTAAAGTAAATATTGGCATCGGTATCGGTATACCTAACGCTTTCGAAACAAAGCCAAAATACACTACATTTTTGACTTGAAATTAACTCTGTTTCGGACTTCCATTGCCTATATTTTATTTATACACGACGTTTCGATCAGTACAATCTCTGATCGTCTTCAGGTGCAAACTGTTCTGTTGTTGAGGATGCTTTCATAGTGACGGCGATGACAGAAAAGCTGACAGCAATTGATGCATATACGCAGTGATGAACGTATCGTTACGTCAATCCCAATGCACGCATCGATTGCTGTCAAACATGACATAAACAAATCAGAAATATAGGGTCTTTTAGTTTTATTTTAAGCGTGTTAGGTAGACAATATTACTATGTACTATTATTTACTTTAAGTGTCTAATAATTATGACCTGTCATAATTGCGATCTATCTGGTGGGAACGCATTCTCCATGTCATTTTTTTCTCCAAGCCTTTAACCATCATATAGTCTTTGGCCACGCTCAAGCCTGAAACGTCCCAATCAATATTTCATCCGTTTTTAAGCTTACGTACAGCGCGCGAGTGAACGTCTTTTGCGTTACCTGGCACCTAGTTAGGTGAGAAAGCAAAGGATCATCTTATTTTAGACTCGAGTAGAATTAAATAATAGTAATTTACGTTACAAGGGCGGGAAATGGTCTATTAAAGTACAAGTCTAGAAGTTTACAGACAAGGCGATGAAGGAGCCGACTCTGGAATTTCTAGACGAGTACTTTAATGACATTTCATGGCCGTGTATCCTACAACGTTTTATTTTATACTGTTTTATGTTTTAGTTAATTAGAAAAATATATATTTTTTTTGGTAACACAGAGACAACAAATAATTATTTCAGCTTTTACTTCAAAATTTCTATCACATTATTCCGGAAATTTTGAAATTTTAATTTTTACAATGTAATGTACGGTCATGATAACCTAAAAATAATTAATTTAAATACCTGTTAAATTATTTTTAGATGTGCTAAAACAAACTTATATCAGCACGTCTTTTGGTACTTTTAAAGACTGTAAAGAACTTTGATCGAAAAAAAATAATACCACCTTATGTCTTATACACTTTACGCTTTGAACAATTAAAATGTTTGCTATTTTTTCATCATCATCAAATTCAAATCATGGCATAAAAATGTGAAAAACATAGAAAAAACTGGTTAAACAAAACCATTACCCCTTAACTATGCTAAAATCTTTTAAATTACCATCATGGCTTACATCAGCTAGAAACAATTCCTTCAGACCTCCGGAGTTCTGTTATATAGTGTATTTATTTTCATATAGCATTTTTTGTTTTTAGAAATAAATGTATAGCTAAAAGTTCACTAAAGCCTCGAGAGACTTGTGCATATTTTTTTTAGTTATTGCTATTTTATAGATAGGTTATATAATTTATCTATACATATAATAAAGCTCTAGGTAAACCTAGAGCCCTTTTATACATTTGACAGTTTTTGAAAACAATAACTGTCAAAAATTGTATACAGGGCCTCTAGGTAGACCATTTCGTATATGTTAAATATTTTTTTTAAAATTATTGGTGTCTGATTTTAGCCAAAGATACCAAAAATCCAATTTTTAGAAATTTTGTCTGTTTGTTTGTCTATTTGAACCATCATCACTCAAAAACTACTAAAAGGATTTTGATGGGCATTTCACCAAGGGAATAAAAGTTATCATGAATTAAAGCAAGAAAAACGGGAAAAATCGGGTAAAACTGCAAGCAAAGTTGCGGGGATTCAGCTAGTATATATATAAATAATTATTTTACCCCCACTCCCTACGTGCTTCTTTTTAGAAATGTGAAATGAATAGTGACTTGAACGGCCGAATAACCTAAGAAATTTTGAAGTCGTCACGACAAAAATCCCAAATGCCGTCACTCTTCTGAGAATGTCAGTGCGAATCTCAAAATTTTGTGCGTCTCTAGCGCTTTATTAGGCCTTTATCACTAAACTCGTTTTTTAACTATTTTGCATAAGCTGACGCTAATTGAAAATGTTGATCTATCATTTTTAATGTCTTCACCTTTGTCACCTATGTTTGTACCATATTCGTTGAGATTGCCAGATTGTGTTCATTTATCAACCGCTTACGTTACTTCTTAAGGTGAACTGATCAGTTGATTGGCTCCCGTTCGAGTACTTTCCAAGTAACACAGTGTGCTGTAAGACAGCACGGACATCGTTTCCACAAAAATACAATACCAATAATGCTTTAACTGTTTTATGCCGTTTTGAGTACGCCATTAAAATGTGGTCACAGCTATTTTGAAGAATATTTTTTTGTCTGTGACAATTTCAACGGCAGCTAAACATACAGAATTACATGCAATGTTACCTAAAATTTGATCTCCTTGGCGAAAAATATATTTGAAGCTAGCAATTATAAAGAAATTATCTAGAATATTGAGACGTAAGTATAAAATAAATATACTGTAGAACAAAAAATTGCTACACCAGAAAGGACAAATATTTTTAAAGTAAGTTATTTATATATTAATACATTAGGATGCTCTAAGTAATTGGTTAAATTTCCAAGAAGATTCCTCTATGATAATCATCAAAAAATTAATAATGAGTGGCTCCTCTATGATTATTTATGCACTCGTTTGTTCTATTGGGCATTGACAAAATAAGATGGTCTACATCATATTGAGGAACACTCTTTCAAATCCTCCTTACGGAATGCCAGAATTCATCTAAGTTTCCAGAGGGACGTGGTAATTGACTAAGATTGCGCCCTATCATATCCCATACGTGTTCGATAGGCGACCAGTCAGGCGATCTTGCTGCCTATTCCAAAATCTCTGTGTTAAGTTTATGTAAGAAGTCCATTATTTCACCAGCAATATGCGGTTTGGCATTATCTTGTTGACAGATCGCATTTGGGATAGTCTGTACGGAGGGCTAAACTGGCTGCAGCACTTCATCGATATATCGCCGAGCAGTCGGATTGCCGTTTATGAGGACTAGAGGTGAACTGTCATCCTTTAAAACACTCGTCCTGTAGCTGGAAATCTTTTACTTGGCGTATACTGTTCCATCGATTTCTGAGAGAAAGAAGTCTGAGATGCCGTAAATCACGACCTTGTAATAATCTAGGGCGTCCAGAATCGGCACGACGTCTATAAGTCCCATCATTGGACCACCTTGTCCAAACTCTTAACACTGTTGATGGATTGGCATTAACCCTTCTTGCAATTTCCCGTAAACCAAAACCAGCCTCTTTTATGCCCACGATGCATCCTTTCTCGAAGTCGTTTAAATGATGAAATTGTTGGCGACCGCGAACTCTTGGCATTTTTATTTTTTAAGTAAAATGTAAGCAATCCAAAAAGACCAAAAACTATGAGAAAAATGTTTTTAAATTTTCAGGGAAGGTCTTTTAAGTGCTGGTTGTTTTTGAAAATGAATAGAAAAAATATGTGAAAAAAGAAATATTAGAAGACAAAAAATTTATCAAACATTTATTTTGAGGTAAAAAAAACTTTCAAATCCAAAAATCGAGAAGCCACACACACATAGCTGATTAATGTCATTCAATAATTGCCATTTTAGCCATCAGTGGCGATGGCTCCAAACGGTGACGTTGCGGCTGAAACGGTGACGTATGTTTTCAAAATGTGTTTTCGAAGTCATCGTCCGCGAAAAGACGTCTTAAGACTGCCACTTGGATAATTGACATTACTCAAAAAGTTCACTTTTGTTGCCAACATTCAGTAACAAAATGGTAAGTTTTTGGGGAGTTTAGTACTGCCAACCTAGTAAATAGTCAATGAAATTTGGTTAGAAAAGATTGACAAAACTTTTACGCGAAACAGCAAGGCTGTCCATAATATTAGACACATACAGTGAGATTTACTAAGATCTAAAATAGTACCTCCCACATGTGTAAATATTTAGATCTGTACTAAATTTGAAAACCAATTCTAAAAAATACTTACCTATATAGAAAAAACACAAAATTATTGATTATTTTGTATTGTTATTGCAAAGTAGCACTGAAAAACTGCTTTTTTCTCAAAATACACCATATTTTAGAAGAAAATGTCCTAAAACTATTTTTTTTTGACAGGTTTCAAAATGGCAAATTGTGAATACGCCAGAAATTTGGCACATAATAGCTTCATTATATGTGTTTGAAGTTATAAAGTTGATGATTTTTCAGACTACCTCAGGGGGGTGGTTTAAATTTATAGCCCCCAGAAAGGATTGTTTTGTGGCATTTGGTAATAAGTTCGTTTATAATAACCCTAAGTAACCATTTTTACGAGGATTAATTTACCTTATTTAATATCCCAAGTTGTTCATTATGCAATAAAACACCTCCTATTTTGTCCAGAAAAACGCCATATTTTGAACCCGTACGAAAAATATACCAAACAAAAGAACCCAAAAAAACCTATATTAATTTATTTAAAAACTAAAAGTAAACATTGAGGTTATCTAAAAGCTCAGTCAAAAAAGCCCACTCATTTTAAAGCTGTAGCTTTCTTCAGTAGAGGTTGGTACAAGTCAAGGTGCAAGTAGAGGTAAAAGATCCGAACTCGCTGTTTGTGATTGAACGCAGCGCTAATATTTTTAAACTGACATTTTGACAGTGACAGAAATGTAAAAAAACTTGTATTTAAGTTTTTAATACATTTCATAAATAAAAAGACCTTTTAAATAAATACAAAATTAATCTACTCCTTATTTTATTATTACCCAGCTAAATCGTTGTGTGACATCAAGTATTAATTGGAAAAATTAATTATCAAGGGTAAGTTTTAATTAAAGTGACATATAACCCCAATTTTAATTTGTTCTACAGAGTGTTTACTATTCAAACCGTGAGTGGGTTTAAATTTTTTAATTTTGTTCTTTCTTCTTAAATCCAACAAAAGATTGTCTTAAGATGATTATTCAATAAACAAATTTATTAAAATTCTTTTGTGAAACAAACTATATGCAAAACTCAAAGAGGTTTGGTTTAAAATGCTTAAAACCAAAAATTTCACTTAATCCTAGAACCGTTCTAAAATAGACTAAACATTTTTAGTAAATCCCACCGATAAAGTTGCACAAATAGAGTATCAGTGCACATGCTCAGAATGGATACGTCGTACAACAGCGACTACGTCTCACCTATCTCTACGACCACCCGGGCAGTATTCGTACGCAGCTAGCATATCATAACCATTTTGTTATCTGTGGGTTTTCATAAATGCCTGATTTTCAATTTCATTCCTTCTATTTTTCATTCTATTGCCCTCTCACTTTTTTCAACAAGGAAGGAAATAGAAGTAAGCGGCATGAAGTAATACTGTGCATCAAGCACTGAACAAGAATTGGTTTAGTTACGTCGTACGTTGTAAGCCCATCTTTTACTCTGATTTTTAGGGGCGCTTTCAGAAACGCATTAAAGATACGCTAACAACAAGGAATGAAAAATAGCTGGCCAACTTTAAAAGTGGGATTTACTAAGATCTAAAACAGTACTCCCCACAGGTCTAAATATTTACACCTGTGGGGGGTACCTACTAAATTTTAAAACCAATTTTTAAGAATTACTTACCCATACAGAAAAGACACAAAGTTATTGAATGTTTTTTATTGTTATTGCAAAATAGCACTGAAAAATTGCTTTTTTTCTGAAAATATACCGTATTTTGTGACAAATGAATGAATACGCAAAAATTTGGCACATAATAGCTTCATTATCTGTGTTTGTGGTGATAAAGTTGGTGATTTTTTAGACCACCTCTGTGGGGTGGTTTAAATTTATAGCCCCTAGAAAGCATTGTTTTGTGGCAATTGGTAATAAGTTGGTTTATAATATCCCTAAGAACCATTTTTACAAGAATTAATTTACCCTATTTAATATCCCAAGCTGTTCATTAATCAATAAAACACCTCCAATTTTGTCCAGAAAAACGCCATACTTTGAACCCGTTTTCAGCACAAAGAATATATTTATGAGGGCACTACGAGGCAAAACAAATATAAGTGAAGGTCACTGATTATTCACGAAAACTGTTTCCGATGAAAAAAATCCAAAGCAACTGTACCTATTCATTTCAAAGTAAAATTAAAACATTGAGTTTATCTAAAAGCTTAATCATCAAGAAAACTTTCCACTGAAAGATAACACTCAAAAGTTCGTTGAGCCGACATGACTCTTTTGTGAACGCATTAGTGAATGATCGTTGGATTCAGGTCTGTTTTTAACCGCATTTGTTTACATGACCTCCTTTAATGAAATATTTTTTTGGTGATTTGCGATTGCGATGGGTTTGTGTTTCTAAAGTTTTTTATAGAAAGATAAAAACTTTTTTAAATAACTACAAAGTTAGTTTAATCCTTATTTTATGATTACACATAGAAATGGTTTTGTGACATTGAGTATCGCGAAAATCAATAAATAAGGGTAAGTTTTCATAAGAGTGACATATAGGGTCGCGATTTTTCATAAACCGTCAAAAAATCTGACCCTTACAAGAAATCTGACGATTTTTAAACACAAGTTTACACCTAACGCTTTTTTGTCAGGACTATTTGCTAATATTCCTTAAAATTTAGTTTATTAATACTGTTCTACTAAATAAACAATATGTTTTTAATTTTTGTTGGCTGTTTTTGTGAAAACCCTGCTTTTATTTAAAAATGTATGTTATTAAGCTTATTTTTATGTGTAAAAAAACCTTTAAAACTTTTAACATACAAAACCATAGAGAGCCATGGAGTATATCGCTGTCACTGTTAAGAAAAGTCACAGAAATTCTATCTTTCCTTTTACATGGTGAGAATTTTCGAGACTTTTTGACGTGTATTGGTACGCGTAGTTTATTTATTTTATTTAATTTAATTTTAATTTAGCTCCGCCATAAACTAGTCCTGAAAAATATCTTAAAAATATTAAATTTACAAAATGCTATTAAAAAAATCGACGCAGTTTCATTTAAAACGTTAGGATAAATATGAAGGACGCTGTGTTTTTATTTTAAATGAGGCGATAAGTAAAAATCGCCACTTTCCAGAATTCTGACGGGTGAGATTTTCTGTCGTTTCTGAAGAATCGCGACCATAACGTCAATTTTAATTTGCTCAACGGAGTGTTTATTAGTAAATCCCACTGTAAGAGTCTATTGTCAATAACTATCATTAAAATTAAAATGACTAGAACAAAATGCAGCTCTTCATATGTTTTCTCAAAGATGTTCTGTTTATAATTATTAGAACCTTCTATAGATATAACAATATTCCAGATATACGTCTTGAGTGCAGCAGCAGCCAAATCTGGTAGCGGAATTAACTCGCAGAATCCCTAACGTTCAAAACCCGCCCTTGCCGCACAAAAACAGAGACAGCTACACCGCTTTTCCCTATAGAGTTATCTCTGTTTACCTCGTTTGTATGACGAAAAATCAAGTTAGCGAACGTATCTGGAGCGTGAAGCAGCTTCGTAAGCACCCTCGAAAATTCTCTGTTTGCCAGTTTGGGCTTACAAATGATGGTCGCGGTAGCTATTTGCTGTATCTTAGTTCTATTAGCTGTCTTTATTGTTATTATCATCGTGGTCGGCCAGTCTATTGAAGACCACAAGCAGTGAAATGCGCCTACTACCACAGAATATCCCAGCTTCGCACCAAAGTGTTTCGAAAACTAGCAAAAAGTGACGAGAGGAGCAGTGTGAAAATGAAGCGGCGCAAGAAATGGAAGTAAACCCTTAAAATGAGGGTTTTATCTTTATTGTTTCTTAGCTACATACGTTACGGTGTCGTTGCCATTGTTTTTGGTCAAAGTATCGGAGAAAACAAGTCTAATACTTTATGTGTTCTCCTCGTAATGATTTAAGTGTTTCAATACAGTGACGACTGGAGATTTTAAATAAATTGATCCGGAAAATAATGAAAAAAATAACGCTGATGTGGTAATAATCAGAAAAATGAAGAACAAATAGAGGTGATTTAAGTGGAGCTGTGTGGTGATCCTAGACAACAATGCAATTTATGTCGATATAGAAAAATGTAAGAGGACTAATGAAGAAGTAAACAATAGAATTGGTATTTTGTTTTAAGAGTTTTTATTATGATATTTTAAATTGAAATCATTGCTCCTTCTCTTTTATACAGCACTAAAGGAAGATAAAATGATTTCTACACTATTTTATTCCACCATAAAAACGTAGTTAAAAAATAGTTTTGTCTTGGTATTTTTTAGAACCATGCGGTCTTCGTTACCAAATAGGTAACTTTTTAAAGGGAAGATACAGGATTTTTTGACAATAGTTCTTAAATTCAAACTGTAGATAGTATTAAAACAATAAGAAGGCTTTATCTTTTCACAAAAAAATATTCTTGAAGCCATTGACATAATAAGCAATGACCTTTAGCCAATGGATTAGACTAATCATAATCAATTAAAAAATAAATTTAAAGCTTTTACTAGTCAATGGAACTTTTCTGACATTTTAAAATATCACAATTATTGAATATACAGGATAATACAAAATTTACTTAAATATCAGTATGTTTATTTTAAATAGAACAATTATTTTTTGAAGAGATAAAGCAAGTAATCTTCTTATAAAAACAAACACTACCAATAATACCAAACTAAATATATTCATTTATAAGTTTATGAGTCATTCTAAACAAAATTATTTTAAAAAATACATTCTTTGCTTAGGAAATTTATTTAGCAATCAAAGTATATTGTTCAACACGTAACAAAGATGGTTTGTCTTTAAACAGAAGTGCAACGAGCGTTAACAAATCTCATGGGTTTTGTCACGTATTTTATATTACTATTTTTTCTTCGACTGCAACTTTAATAAGTCTAGTTGACAAATTGTATTGCACAGTATTGGGAACTGCGCAGTTTTTTAACCGTTTAGGATTAGATTTCAAGTTTTTTCGGTTAAAGATGACATACAAAATTATTGCACAAAAAACAAACAGCACTATTTTTTTCTTAAGTCACTCTGTATGCAAATGGTAATTATAAGATAATTTTTTTTTAAATTGGCTGGTTATCATTAAAAATTGCTACGAACTTTAAAAAAATATGGGGTTGAATCAAACATTTAACAAAGTAAGCCGTAAAAACTGCGCGTTAGTTAAAAGAATAATAACTCAATCATTTGACATAGACATGACACAAAATTTAATAGTTGATATTTTAAAAACTATATAAGATAGACTATATACATTTAAAAATAAACTGTTCTCATATTCATCTTTTCCATACATAGTGACCTGTTAAAAACAAATGATAACCAATTTAAAGTGGCAGGCGTAAAAGAAATAATAATTAATTCGTATTATTATTATTGTTGATGTTGTTATATTGTTGATGTATTCAAATAAGTGTTTTAGTAGGTACTAAGAACGGCAGTTTTCTAAAACGGTTTTGGTCGATAAAAAAATAACTTCTATTTATAAAGCTTTATTATTTTTTAAGTCAAAACATCTTTTAACTTTGGTAAAAATAATACCATTTGGAATGATCATGCAGACTGAGATAAAACATGTTCAGAATAGTGCCATGTTGGCCATAAATATTTGCCAGCCTAGGCGCCATATTTTTTTAACCTTTATTTAAGTCGTTTGTTTAGTTCCCTGATAACATATAATTATGTATTACAACTAACTACATAGTTCCTTCTTTTTTTTTCCTCCAAAACTTTAGAACTGCCAAGAAAACCTAGTGGCTTAACCAACACATATAGAATTGATGTGTAGACTGTTGTACAGTTTTCTGCAGAATAAATGATCGTGATTTTATTACGCATTTATTTTAACGTCAACTGTACGAGTATAACTAAATGTTACTCATTTATACTAAATGTTGTCGACAATATAGATAAATGTATTAATGTATTTTTGTGTAACTTATATAAATGTAGGATTAAATACAGGGTGATTTTAGAAACATATTAGGAGAATAATAATAGGCTTAAAATCATATAAAAATGTTAAACTTTAAAGCAAATAAAAATAATGTCAATTGACTCTAAAACTATATCAAATAGTCGCGAAAATTAAAAAAACAAACAAGTTGTATTTAATAGTTATTGGCTGGATTGGGTATATTTTTAGTACAAACTATATTCCAGGATGCTTGCTTTCTATCAGAAACCAGTGGCGTAGCAAGAGAGGATTGAGGTTAGCCTCTCAGAGGGTCCAACCCAATCTGTAAGAGATTAATCAGGCAAGAGCGTTACGTAAGGAAGAGTTATACATACCATCGAAAAACCCACTGCTTCTTGGCATATAAACTAATCTACTTTTAAAAAAAATATTTTACAAAAAAACATAAGAGGTCAACAGTTTTAAAGAATGTTTTGCCAATTATCACGCCTGCGGCGCTCTAATATCATTATTTATCATAATTTCATCAACAATATTTTGAACGTAAAAATGTTATTTTAGTGTAATATTCTTAAAATTTTTGCCTGAGGTACATTTAAGGGTTAATTTTGCACAAATCTACAGTTGAGACTAGAACCGACAAAGTATCCGACCCTGATTTTCAAAATAAGTATTTTTGTTCCATACACACTAACCCAACATTTATCAAAGCCTTCTCTCTCCTCCCTTTAGTACAAGAGCTCAGCCCCCCCCCCCCCACTTTTAGGGGATTTTTTTTTCAAGGGTATCAAGGAGAAATCTTGCATAAGACGCCCGAACTACTTTCCTGCCAGAGTCATTTCTCCTCTACCAGGAGAGCCCGGGTAGTGTCTGATTCCTACCGACTAAAACCCCCCGATTGTGGCTCCAACCAGCCTGATGGCTGGCCAGAGTCACTGCACTGCAGCCATTAATGGCTTATTGTGCACCCTTTGATCCTAGTTTAACCACTCCAGTCCTCTTTACGAGTTTGTACAGGTCCCTAATGGAGCAATTTCTAGTGTTGATTCTAGTTTAACCACCGCATTATATTTTCCTCTGTACGAGTTAACTCTCTTTTAGGGGATACGTGACGCCGCTAACCCCTGCAGAGCTTATTTCTGGCTACGCCATTGCACAAACATATGGGATTTGTAGTTATACGAAAAAAACTACATATCGCTGGTCTAGTATTACAATGTTCTATGTTTGTGTTAAATAGTATTAAAAGCCTATGTTGATACATTGTAATCTAGCCATATATAGGGTGGGCCAAAAAAAACGGGACTTTTTTGATTGTCTATTTACTTAAAAACTACCTGTCCGATTTAAAAAGATTTGATCATTTTAAAAAGCCAAGACATCGGAATTTTGGAATCTGATGTCAAAATTGACATTTCCTACAAATCCAAGATGGCGGACAATGTTAAAAAATAGGAATTTTTGACCCTCCCTGCAAATTTTTTGTGTGTACTATTGGTGCAAAAGTAAAAATACATTTCGAGAGCCATGTCCTTCCTTAGTTTCCTGATGTATTGATTGTTAAAATCGGATAAGAAATAAGAAAGTTATAAATTTTTCAAATAAGTTCGTTTGGCAAGCCTAATTTAGCCAAATAAAAAACGCATCATTTTTGCTTAACTATGCTTTTCGATGTATTTGTGCGATTTTAATAGCGCTGACCATTTTGAAAAGCCAAGGTTTCAAAATTTTATTTTTTTTTTGAAAAATTCCCATTTTGAAAAAATCTAAGATGGCGGACACTTTTAAAAAGTAAGTTGTTTTGAACTCTCCTGCAAATTTTTGTGTGCGACACTGGGTCAAAAGTTAAATTTACGTGTAGAGCCTCATCATCTCCGAGTCTACCAATGTGTCGCTAATAAAGATCAGGTACTTTTGGTAACTAAATTCATTCAGGCCAAAAAAAAACACCATTTGAATTTGATGCGAAACGCACTTAAATAACTTCATGCATATTTTCCATTCTTCTTACCCGATTTTTTTCGGGACTAATGAAGCCTTACACGCCAAATTTAACTTTTGCGTCAGTGGCGAACACAAAAAATCTGGCTTTTTAAAATGACCAAAACTATTAAAATCGCATAGGTAGTTTTTAAGTAATAGACAATCAAATAAGTCCCGTTTTTTTGGCCCATCCTTTAAATAAATATTTCGAGAAAATATTTTTTTAAATAAAAGAAAATACAAATTTTTGCTTTAAAAACTATATCTTTAAACAAGATTATGACGCTCGGTTCAAGAATAAAAAAGTGCAAGAATTTTGACATTTTTTATTCAAAAACATTTATGTGTAGGGTTGTAGGGTTTTTATGTTAAGACACCCTGTATGCAATGTATATCCCGAATTTTCCATACGATACGTTTAGAAAACAAAATTCATGGTTTTTATCGGATTAACTCAATAGGATTAAAGTATCACAAAGGACAGAAAATTAAGTGCCAAAAGAGGACGGAAAAAAGAAGTTAGTTAAATATTATTTTTCTTTATTATTTCTTGACACTCCAAGTTAAAGTCAAGTGTTTTTGACCCCGACTACACTGATAAAAAAGATTAGTGAATTTACACAATCATTGGTTATTGTATGGCTTTAGTAGATCTGTAAAATTACTTGTTGCTTGTAATTTTACAAAAAGATTGTGAATTTACATTACAATTTAGATACCTGACACTGTATATTCACATTTATTTGTGTAGATTGTATTGCTACTTTGTATAAAATGTATGTTTACGTATGGAAAATATAACATTACATTTTAGAAAGTAACATTGAACAGGTAATAGGCAGTGGTGTAGCCAGGGGGGAGGGTTGGGGGGTTAAACGTCTCCCCCCAGGAGGCCCAATCCAATCTACAATAAATGGTCAAGAACCCCATAGATCCGTCACTTTTTTGACTCTTTACTTCGATTTGTGACGTGTGTTTGGTGTGTCATGTCATTAATTGTTACCTTTCTAAGGAATTTTTATCACCAGCATTCAAGACGTGTAATAAATGGTATTCCTAGTATAATTTTTGTTAAAATTTTCATCCGCAGCACATTTAAAATTTGGAAACAAACCCAATTTATCAAGATCAAAATTTTTAAAGAATTTTTTGTTTTTTTCTGGCAAACTTTTCGCCTGTGGCGTTGTAGCAATATTATATATTGTTACAACTTTTACTTCAAGCAATTTTTTTGTCAACAACATTTGAAACGCGTAAAAAATAGCATTTTAGTGTAATTTTTTAAAATCTTTTGTCTGTGGTGCCTTTAAGGGTTAAGTTTTTAAAAAATCTGTAAATGAGACTAGATGAAAATTGCCTTTAAAAATAAGTGTCTTTGTTTCGTATACACTAACTCAACACCTACTAAACCGCCCCTCTTTTCCCCCTTCAGTTCAAGAGCTTTATCAAGAGACCTAATTTTAAAAAATTAATAAAAAAAATCTAAGATCTTATATATATAAAATAATAAAAACCGTAAATTTTAATACTTTTTTATCAGTGTATGTGAAAAAAACACTTCATTCATAAGACTTAACCGGTGATCGCTGCTAATGATTGATTAAGCCATTTTTTACATAATGTCATCATACGTTAGTACACTTAATGTTACATACACCAATTTTTTATCCGAACCTTATTTCTTCAAACCCATTCAATAACAAATTTAAAATTTATAAGACCCGTTTTTAATCGAACCATTTTTCATCAAACTCATTCAATATCAAACTCGTACTTTTTAAAACCCATTTTTAATGAAACCCGGAATTTGTCAAACCATTATTTTTCAAAACCGGAATTCGTAAAACCCGTTGCTTATCGGAAAATTTTTGCTAAATTGATTGCGCATTCGCCAATAATACAACAATACAGTGACACATGAAAACTACCTGTGAATACTTTTAGTCAAGTGTGCGCACATAGAAATACAAATGCATCGAAACGCCGCGCCGCCGCGCCACGTGCATGTACACCTCCGGTTCATCTTTTATTGGCGAATGCGTAATTAATTTACCAAAAATTTTCTGCTAAACAACGGGTTTTACGAATTCCGGTTTTAAACAATAATGGTTCGACAAATTCCGGGTTTTATTAAAAGAGTTTTACAAATTACGAGTTTGATATTGAATGAGTTTGATGAACAATAGTTCGATTAAAAACGGGTCTTATAAATTTCGAATTTTTTATTGAATGGTTTTGAAGAAATAAGGTTCGGATGAAAAATTGGTTTACCGAATTGCAGTTTCTATAGTGAATGATTTTATGATCGAACCTTATTTTATTTATGAAGTTTGATTTTGCATTGATCATTGGACCTTTTTGAAACAGGCCTAAACCGATGGTCAGTGCTAATGATCGGCCAAGTGGTTTTTTCATTTATATTTATCAATCGACCGATGGCGATGGTACAGGGTGATTCATTATATTTGGATACCCCGGTTATCGCGGTTAATATTAGAGATAAAAAAAATGTTTTAAAGTAAGATTTTAATAATTTTGTACAAATTTTTTGAAAACTTTGACAAAAGCTGTGAAATGTCATTCCATATGACAAATTTTGACATTAACTTTTTTATTTTAAATTGAACATCCTACATTTTTTTTATTTTGTTAAGTTTTGTTTTCCTTTCTTATTTCAAAAATATATCAGTTGTGTAGGTGTGTGCGGTAAACAGTTTTCGAGATATTGCATGTTTTTAGTGGATTTTTGCACGTTAATGCTCTTAATATTAAAGATAGAAAAAAGTTTAGAGGCAAAAGTTGTTCAGTTTTTTATGGACTTTATGAATTTATACTAAATTAATCTATTTTTAAATACGAACGACAACAAGAACGACAACAAGAAATTTACTAATCTTACAAATGCTCGAGCACATCAACATTTACTTCAACACAAAGTTCATAATTCCTTCTTAGTTTTCTATTAATATTCTATTAATATTAATTGCTTCATTATTTCCTCGTTTTTTAATTTCTTCTAAGGTGTTCGGGCGATTTTAGTAAATAGTCTACTTTAAATCGTCTCACAACCAAATATCCGGAGGTGTTAAATATGGCGAGATAATTTTGATTTAGAAAATTTGCTATTGCTCGTGTACTGTGAATTGATGCCTCGTCCTGCTGCCATATTATTAGGTGCTTTTGGATATCCAATGGAAGGTCATTAAGGAAATTTTAACGGAATAAGATATTTAGCATTTTGGAAGTTGATATTGAAAATTCCATCAATAACCTTCAGCAGTAACAAATTTTCTAAATCAACATTATTCCATATGGCTTGGTTCAAATGGCGACCAAACTCCCCGGATTTAACACCTCCAGATATTTGATTGTAGGACCATTTAAATGAGATTAGGAGAGAAATAATAAAGAAACTAATATTAATAGAAACGTGAGACATAAAATAATCAACAGGATTTCTGGCCTAAGAACGCGTTATGAATTTTGTGTTGAAGTAAATGGTGATGTGTTCGAGCATTTGTTAAATTAGTAAATTTTTTGTGGTCGTTGTTATTGTCGTTCGTATTTAAAAATAGAGTAGTTCTAATTTAGTTTAGTTATTTATACATTTGACATAAAATGCCATTTGACATTTTCTGGCAAAATATATATAAAGTCCGTAAAAAACTCAATAACTTTTGTTTTTTTTTCCTATCTTTAATATTAATGGCACTAACGGGAGTGCAAAATTCCACCAAAAATATGCAATATCTCGAAAACTGTTTACCGCACCTAGACAATTGGTGTATTTTTCAAATATGAAAGGAAAATGAAACTTGACAAAATAAAAAAATACATGGTGTTCGATTTGAAATAAGAAAGTTAATGTCAAAATTTGACATATGGAATGACATTTGACAGCTTTTGTTAAAGTTTTCAAAAAATTTGGGCAAAATTATTAAAATCTTACATTAAAACATTTTTTCTATCTCTAATATTAACGGCTATAACCGGGGTGTCCAAATATAATGAGTCACCCTGTACGCATATGTAAAAAAAACACTTGATTTAAATAAAACTGGACCGATCATCAGCACTGATCATCGATCTTTTGTGAAACAGGCCTTATTTGATTGATTTTACCCGATCAAAATTGACGACATATTTCATACCTTACGAACGTGCTGCAGTTCTCGTTAAAATTATCAAAACTTAGAGTCTGATTAACTCAGTAAATGTAAAACTTATAATAAATTTTAAAGTTTGTATTTAATATAATTATTATTGATTTGTAAATTTTATATTTGTATCTAGATTTATCCTGATGACGGGTGATAGAATTAAATATAAGGATATTTTGTAGTAAAAATAACCTCTTTTATTTTTAATACCATATTTACTACTTTATTCAAACATTTACTCTTACTTACTTATATTATCTAAATTTGGTTACGCAGTGCACTCTTCACCGGTTTAAAATAAAAAATATAAAATAATAAAATAAGTAAAATATGTTTATTATCACATTGCAGACAGTTACATAAAAAATAAACTTTAGTACAATAATGAACATAAATAGCTCACTTTTGAAGTGGTACTATCAGAGGTAGAGGGTCTACCGAGTTTTTATTAGTCTTCAGTTGAGAAGTCAAAATTCAGTTTAAAAGATACATTTGGGTAATAATGTCACAATCGGGGTTTTTGTCACAGTAAACAATATATAACATTTAGTGTTGTTTAACAGTATACAAAAAATTTCATCAAATATTAAAACGCAATTTAAAAATTTGCAAAGCAGAGACTTTTCTATATTAGACTTACAAATCCATTCCTTAATTAATTTCTTATATTTCTGCATCCTTTTAACTCTTTTTATTTCCTTTGGAATTAAATTAAACAATTTAGGTACTAGATAACTTATACATTACACATCTTAGTTTTTTAGATACAACATTTCTAGTTTTGTGTGGATGTTGGAAAATTTCAAAAGTTTCGTTTTCTTTAGAGATTTTAAGAACAATTTTTTTTGTCTATGCCTAGGAAGCCCGATTCTTTAAATAATTTTTCAGTAAAGTATCTTTTATTTTTGTTATGAATGACTTTTATTATCCATTTTTGAATAGTAGTTAATTTGGTGATATTAAATTCATTTATGGGGGAGTTAAAATATGGCCTTGCCACAAAAAATATATTAAAATAGCACTTAAAATAGGAATGTTTAAGAAAATATAACTACAAAATAATGCCGGAAAAATAGTCCATTTAAAGGCAATCTAATTAATATTCACTGATATTTTTTGCTTTCAAATTTATCAAACGGATATATTTTCAGTCAAATGGACTCTAAAATAAATGCCTTTGAACTGGCTCTAATTACTTTAAATTTCTCTTCTTTGTCTTACAGATATTAAATTATTGTATTTATATATATAAATCTTTTCAATTGCTTCATTTACGTGGGTCACTGCCACTGAATCCACTTTTAATACGATCAACTTGTTTTGGAGAGAAAATTAAATTCGTTTGAAAACGTTTAAAATAATTTTCTTTTGCTACAGTTTTAATTGAATCTTATATTTATATAAAATAATTTTAATATAAAAACTACAAAATATTAGTTGGCAAATAAATAAGAATAATGCTAAGAAGCTAAAGCAACGCTCTATGGAATGGTATAAGAAATTTTTGACTGATATTGTTAGTCAAGATGCTTTATATAAAGAATCTGATTGATGCCACTGTGGCGCCCTCGGTCATTTTGAAGAATGAAAAAAAAAATACTTATCTGAACAAAAGATAGGTGTATAGTACATTATTTTAGTTAACCTTATTTTTTTTCTAGGGGTTACCCCAACGGAGAAGACGCTAATTTTATGAAAAAATCTACCTACTAACATTAATGTTAATTCTGGTCCTTTAAACTCAAATCTGTACTTAAAGAAATTTTGAATAAAATAAAAGGGTGAGGGGTATTTTTTGAGTATACAGTAAAACAGTTTATTTGAAGACTTAATTGACAAATCATATTCTTCTCCTCCGTTAGACTACCTCTCAGAAAAAAATGCTGGATTTGGATTTCGGCGACCGAAAATCGACTAAAATTATAGAGATGTGACATAAACCTATATTTTATTCAGATATTTTTTCAATATAAAGCATCTTGACTTACAAAATCAGTAAAAAACTAGATCGACCAGACTAATGGGCAATATGCCCAGAAGAGAAGTAGCGCGCGGCACCGCACCGGCGCACAATGGATGGAATTAAGTATCTAGTAAGACAAAATCCGAAATAAAATAATAAAGATTTTGGACTTTGAATCATATGGAATCAAGGTGGAATGTCCTATTTGGATAATTCATGTTAAGAAATTATCGTCGTAGTGGATTTTTCGCGCAAATTTCAAGTTATGGTGAAGGTGCCAGTCGTTCTGTCAGTGACTAAAACAGTGACAGAACGATTGGCACATTCACCATCATTTGAAAACCGCGCGGAAAATCTGAGGCGTTTTCTCGCGTTGAAATTATTTTGAAATATTATTTGAAACTATTTAGATGTGACGTCATCACTTAGTACCGAGAAAAAATGAGTAGTTCAAAACGCTGACGTAGTTCAGTGTAACCTCACTTTTTTTCGTTTTTCTGTTTATTTTTTTGGTGCTTAAAATTAAAACCTTCGAATGTACGGCCCGTTTTAGTAGCATGGATGACAAGCAATGGAAGCTATATGGATAGTGAAGTTTTTTTATTTACTGTTCTTTTACCACAGGGATACCATGAAGATTGGATAAGAAGATATCTAGAATACGATTTTTCATATATTTTCACGCAAAAACAAAAAAAAAATCGGTTAAAACAAGAATGTAGAATTTTGACGTATCTTCTACGCACGCGTCAGTTTTGAAACTAGAGTGGATTCCGTTTCAAAATATTTTTAACCCGTTTCGATGTGACGTCACCGTTGCAATGCGAGAAAACAAATGTTTCAAACTTTTTAAACAATTTCAACGCGAGAAAACGCCTAATTTAAGGCTAGCCTACGTCATGATTTTACAAAAAACAAAATCGAACTTACCTGAGACAATGTGCAGCTAGCAACACTGTTTTGTCTGCAAAGCTTACGCTTATTTAAAGTTATTGCAATGTGTGCTTAATACAATAAACAAAAACAAATGGTATGTTAATTATAATTAATATAGAAATTATGCCTTTGTTACATAAAATGTTTGGAATATATGTAGGGATACTTTTCGTTATAGAAGTTTCATTTTGTTAAGCATTTAAAAAAAGGTATTCCTAAATGAAGCTCATAGTAATTTTCCTATGTTTGGTACATAAATTTGTTAGATATTGATGTGGCAATAAGGACGCGTATTCGAAATTTAAGAGGACAAGTGATTGAGAAAACCTTCAGTGGTGAATATTAGGGCTGGATAAGGGCTGTGGATTTTCCTGAAATAACAAAAAAAAAAACAATAAATCTGTTAATATATTTCACCCTACATTACACACCCCCTTTTTTTTCTTTCTTACGTTACAAATCACCTTCCTTCCGATTCATCACAGATTTTGTAGTGTGGACTATTAGAAAAAGGTCCGTTTATAAAAAAAAATGTAGAAGTAATTCAATATTTTAGGATGTAGTTGTTTCCCAACTTTAAAGCGATATAAATTTACGTTTTAAGAAATAGCTTCTTATTTTACTTCCTAAATCCTAGATCCTAGATCTTAAACAATATCATGTACCTTTGAGTGAGGAATTAAAAAAGACAATCTAAGAGTAAGGTAAAACTTCAAAAATTGTTTTGCAAAAAACAACCCTTGTCTCAACCACTCCTATGGTTGTGAGGGGCAGATTACCACCTGAAATTGCAATATTTTAGTTTTTTGCCGATAATTCAAAAACTTTTTTTGGAAAAGGTTCCGTGTTATGTTAATAACCCTGCCATTTTCTTATGAGGAATGTGTTTCATTTAATTTTTTTTTTATATTTTAATATGTTCTAGAGCGGGTCCCAATAAGCAATTTTCGTCATGAGCGTTTTTCCCAATATGTACAGGTTGAGCTAGAAATTAGATAAGTTACAAAAATGGCCGTTTTTTACTAAACCTAACCTTCGTTTACGACAAAACTGAAGATAGGATAATAATGGTTTCTGCAAATATGATTCAACACATAACGACCTACATTTTTGATATTAGTACTCATGTCAGTATGTGTACAGGGTAAGCCAAAAAATACGCCTTAAATTGCTCAAAATCCCTTATTTTAGAGGCACATTTGACGTTTGTAGGAGCAGGAAAAAAATGTTTTTTGATATCCTATAATGAATGTACACAAAATAAGCGATAAACTTAAATATGTACATAGTAGGCCAAAATATACGAAATACGCTTTTTGAACCTTTTCAAATTGTCCCTAAAAAACTATCAATCAGGCCATATCAGTTTTGTCGTAAACCAAGGTTAAGTTTAGTAAAAAACGGCAATTTTTGTAATTTTAAGTCTAATTATTAGCTTACCCTGTACATATTGGGGAAAGTACCCATGACAAAAATTGCTCATTGGGACCGCCTCTATAACATATTAAAATATAAAAAAAATGTAATGGAAACACATCCCCCATAAGAAAAAAAACTATTTACCTAGATCGTAACTACAACCTTAATGCACCTTTTTGGCTTTTTTAAAATCTTTTATGTATTATAGATTTTTTTAGGTTTGTCGGTCAAGTAGTGGGAGGCGTGTCTTTCACAAAAGAAGACGAAATTGGTGCTCCTTCAGGAGTTAACAGATTTTCTCTCATTTGTCATAAAGGTGTGGAAAGTATGTTTTTTAATAGAACAGCTCTCAGCTGAATTGATAAGCTAACTGTAACTAATAAGTCAATTTCTCTCATATTTTTTGTATCTCGTTCATTTAGTTATTTTTAGCCGACAAAAGATTTTCTATTTAGATACGTCTAAACAAAATGAAACGGAAATTAAAATTCTAACAGTCAACCATTTAGAAAACAAAAGCAAGATAATACTTTTATAATAAAATGTTAAATAATTAAGCTAATGCACATTATTTTTAGTTGACGATTTAAAATGTTTACCGGCCCTGGTGGCCCAGTTGGTTAGCCACCTAACATGATCAAGTGGTTGCCGGTGTGTCGTGGGTTCAAACCACGCGAAGTTCTAGAATACACTCTTTCTAAAAAAGTGTTCGGCCTTGGATAAGACTTAACAGGCTAAAAGAAGAGACGGTAACTTGGTCCTACCCCTCCATTCACGTTGGTAACCAGGCCGGATCGGGCCGGTATCCCGTGGAAGTATCCCTCAAGTCGGTAAACTACTGAAGAATAAAAAGGTAAAAAAATCTTGACATTTTGACCTTCTGTCTGTTAAAGGGCCCCAAAGGAGGCAGAATTTATTAGTGACAAAACTTTAGCTAATAGTAAAAAGAACCTCTGAAACCGTGGTTTTATCTGTAGCATTTTGATTTGCAGAAATTGGAACTGTTAATAATATTGTTTTACGGTTAAACCGTTTAATTTTATATTATTAATTAATTAAAAATTTAATCGAAGTAGTAATTAAATCTAAAATTAAATAAAATTAAATTAAAAAAGGGAAAACTTAATAAAATAAAATAAAAAGTAAAAAAAAAATTAAATTAAAATCGAAAAAAATCAACAGCATTCTGCAAGCACCTCCCCCACAGCAGAGTTAAAAAACACTTATAGCATTATATCTTTGAATTTCTTAAAAACTGGCTGGGAGGTAAAACAGAAGTTGTGCTTCTGTAAAGTTTAAAGTCACTGATGCAATCCCCAGAAAGAATATATCAAAACCTTCTCCACTTACGAAGCCGGTCAACTCTTTCCGACTTCAGTGTTCTTTTATCGACCTTTATCGGTAAATTGACAGCAAAACCAATGAATATGGTATCATTTTTAAGTGAAAATGGCGGCGAAGGTCGGCAAAAAAACACTAAAACGATAGGAGTTGGTTGCCTTTAGTGGAGACGATATTGGATATACCTACGGGCAAAAGAGGATGTAGATCGGTAAAGGATGTAAATTGATGGTGAACAAGAGCACATTAGCGATACCTCAGGATTCTTATCTTGGGCCCTTTTATTTTTAACTGCTATCAGCAATATTATTGAAAATCTTGAAAATGTTCAGTGCGAAGATTCTTGAAATCCAAACCAGCGAGTACTCTGCGAAATTTAAGTGAGAGCGAGATGAAGATATGCAAGAGTACGCAAGTAAGAGGACATGGATACTCTCTTGGGGAGTACAAAATCCTTATCAGTGTTCTGGTAGTAATCATTCAAAGAGTTGACTATCGAAAGGATTTGGGTGTGATTATCATATTACTGCAAAAATTAAAAATGCACAGAAAGTTGCAGATTTTATTGCAAGAAACACTAAAGAATTTGACACACATACAGGTTTACATCCTTTCGACAGCTTGGTTTGGAGTATGGCTCTGTGGTATGGGCTCCCCAGTACGACGTATGGAATAAGATTAATCAAAAGAGTGCGAAGAATATTTTTTTAAATGGCTCTACTTTAGAAAGTACTTACCAACAAAGAGATTGCAATAAAGGGTGTGTTTGGAAGGCTTTCTTTGAAGAAAAAATTATTTAGAATAGTTCTCTGCACCATATTTAAGTTACTGAAGGGTGAAATAAATAGGCTCGATATTCTTGGCCAACTGCCATTTGCAATAAATCGAATTACTTCTCGAAATTCAAACTCCTTTTACTTAGCCTTTCTTAAAATTATTCTGTATAAAAATTCGCCAATACTTAAAATATGCTCTATTTTTAATGTTTATGCCTGAGATATTGAGATAGATGTGATTATTCTTTAGAAATTTAAACACATATTTAACAGCAAACTGCGACAAAACATTTAGTTGAGCAACTAGAATATGTGCGTGATCATAAATATGATCTTTGACTATTTTTAATTTATGTAGTGACATATGACTATGTTATATTTAGTAAGTAACTGTTGATATCTTTATGAACAAATTAAAACATAAATAAAATAAATAAATTAAAAACAAAACTCTTTTTCCATAGGGTATATCTTGTTTGGATGACCTGAGTTAACCCAGAACTGCGTAGGCACAAAATGGAGTTGTCAATTTTCACCAGACGCAAATTGGCCGATGCTAAAAATAGATCGATCGATACTCGTTAAATTCTAAATTTCTAAATACATGCATACAAACGCGTTGATATCTGAAAATAGAGGCTTTCAGTAAAAAGGCTACGTCAGCTGTTTCTTAATAGTGAATTAAAGTTTAACCTTTGAGTAAAAGAAAAAGATGGCTAACATGTACCAAGTGCCAGAATGGGAAAGCTGCATTGATAAATTGATTAGTAAAGTAAAGTAAATATTTCAACGCATCGGTATCGGTATACCTAAGGCGTCCGAAACAAAGCCAATTTAATACTAAATTTTTTACTTGTTCATGCCATGTTTCGAACGATGCCCGCATTTTTGTCGGGTGCGATGACAGAACAGCTGATTCTACTCGTTGCGTACGAAGGGATATACGTAACGATACGGACCCACGAACGTACGCAAAGATTTCAATCAGCAGTTCTGTCATCGTACCCTTAAAAAAAGCGGGCATCGTTCGAAATATAGCATACACAAGTCAAAAATGTAGTATATTTCAACGCATCGGTATCGGTATACCTAAGGCGTCCGAAACAAAGCCAATTTAATACTAAATTTTTTACTTGTTCATGCCATGTTTCGAACGATGCCCGCATTTTTGTCGGATGCGATGACAGAACAGCTGATTCTACTCGTTGCGTACGAAGGGATATACGTAACGATACGGACCCACGAACGTACGCAAAGATTTCAATCAGCAGTTCTGTCATCGTACCCTTAAAAAAAGCGGGCATCGTTCGAAATATAGCATACACAAGTCAAAAATGTAGTATATTTCAACGCATCGGTATCGGTATACCTAAGGCGTCCGAAACAAAGCCAATTTAATACTAAATTTTTTACTTGTTCATGCCATGTTTCGAACGATGCTCGCATTTTTGTCGGGTGCGATGACAGAACAGCTGATTCTACTCGTTGCGTACGAAAGGATATACGTAACGATACGGACCCACGAACGTACGCAAAGATTTCAATCAGCAGTTCTGTCATCGTACCCTTAAAAAAAGCGGGCATCGTTCGAAATATAGCATACACAAGTCAAAAATGTAGTATATTTCAACGCATCGGTATCGGTATACCTAAGGCGTCCGAAACAAAGCCAATTTAATAATAAATTTTTTACTTGTTCATGCCATGTTTCGAACGATGCCCGCATTTTTGTCGGGTGCGATGACAGAACAGCTGATTCTACTCGTTGCGTACGAAGGGATATACGTAACGATACGGACCCCACGAACGTACGCAAAGATTTCAATCAGCAGTTCTGTCATCATACCCTTAAAAAAAGCGGGCATCGTTCGAAATATAGCATACACAAGTCAAAAATGTAGTATATTTTGGCTTTATTTCAAACGCGTTAGGTATACTCATACCGATGCTTTAAAATATTTACTTTTGAATTAACCTAGTCATTTTTTAACTTTCTTGTATTTTACATTTGAATTATATTTTTTTAAATACTCATTTCGTACGTTTTCATGATGAAGTAAATCCGTATTGAAATCATTGCAGCTTCTTCTTTCTTATAGCCCTAAAGAATGATGAAGTGATTTCGATACGGATTTAGCCCCGTCCTAAAAAGGTACTATCTAATTAGTATACCATAGGAATTCAAAAATCATATTTTTAACAATTATTACGGTACATAAAGTCGGCACTATTTTTGACATTTCCGCACGAAGGTTAAAAGGTTTCTGACATTTTTGTCATATAAATATGTCATCTAAACATGCTTATATCGTATTCTATTGAGACTTTCAGTGCATCACTCGGATATTTCTGTCCTTTGCGGTTTTAGGTAAAAACAAGAGACTGAGATATGTTAGTGTTGCACTAACTGTCTCAAAGGAATACGTTATTATATTGTGCCATCCATAAAGTTGACAAATTAAAGTTAATAGGGACTTTTTGGGCAGTTTACGAAAATAACAACTTTTGTGGCTATCCTTATTTGATAAGGAATAAATTTATTTCGGTTATTTTCCTAATAATTCAGTGTCTCTCTCAATCAAAAACTAACAATTCTAAATATTCGTTTTAAAAAAATTGCCCAAAATACAAACACTTTGAAATTGATTGACAGAAGAAAATGGAAATAAGCATAAAAATTGTAGATAAAGGTAAACAAGGCGCTTATTGGCGGCAAACGTAATTTTTGTTGCTAACTTTATTTTGTTTATATTTACAACTATCAATCTACGTAAAAGTCTTTGTATTTTTGGCAATTTTTTTCAAAAAGAATGTTTGTAATTGTTAGTTTTTGATTGATTAGATGCAGAGCATTTTGCTTTATGGGTAAGCGTAAAAACAGTTGGGAAAATAAACCGTAATAACTTTATTCTTGACGATTTGTCAAGTAACGATAGCCACAAAAGTTGTTTGTGTGCTTACCAAAAAGTCCCCAATGCCGTCCTTTATTAGGGACTTATCCACACATAAAGTCGGTATAGCCTGACTCGGCACTATTTTTGAAAGTTTCGCACAAAGGTTAAAAGGTTTCTGACATTTTTGTCATATAAACATGTTATCTAAACTTGCTCATATTGTGCCATCCATAAAGTTGACAAATTAAAGTTAATATCGTCCTTTAATCTTATCGTTATGCAAAGTCGGGATAGCCTGGCTTTAATAAAGTCGTCACTATTTTTAGCAGTCGGTTTTTGAAATTTTTGTTACATAAATATTCTCATATTGTGCTACTCAAGATGACAAATTGAAGTTAATGCCGTCCTTTATTAGGGCCTTATCGGACATTATAGGCTGACTTTAATAAAGTCGGCACTATTTTTGACAGGTCCACACAAAGGTAACCAATTACCACATATTTTTAGGCACTTACCCATCTGTTATCGGACGGCGACTTGGTTGCTGGGACTATCCAAAACCTACGTTTGGGCTATCAAGTCAGAGCTTTTTTGATGGCGGCGCTGCCAAAATAATGTTGACTTAACATAATGTTTGTGCCTCTCTTTAATAAAGGACGGCACAATACCTTCTCCACATAGGCTAATCAACTCCTAACGTTTTAGTGTCCTTTTCTCGACCTTCGCCGCCATATGACAGAAAACTAATGGATTCTCTGTCATTTTTGAGTGAAAATGGCGGCAAAGATAGACTAAAGGACACTAAATCGGTAGCAGTTGATCGGCATGTATGGAGAGGGTTCTGGACGGCATTACCTTTGATTTGTCAACTTTATGGATGGGATAGTATGAGCCGATGTCTCCGATTGCATGTTAAGATGACATGTTTATATGACAAAAATATCAGAAACCTTTTAACCTTCGTACGAAACTGTCAAAAATTGTGCCAAGTCAGGCTAATTCGACTTTATGTACCGATATGTTTCTATTAGAGGCAGGCACAAACATTATGTTACGTCAACATTATTTTAACAACGCCGCCATCAAAAAAGCTCTGACTGGATAGCCCAAACGTAGATTTTGGATAGACCCAGCAACCATAACAGATGTTGTAAGTTCTTAAAAATATTTAGTAATTGTTTATTTATGTGGAGCTATTAAAAATAGTGCTGACTTAATTAAAGTCAGCCTATAATGGCCGATAAGTCCCTATTAAAGGGAAAGTCAAATGTAGATTTTGGATAGCCCCAGCAACCAACAGATGTGTAAGTGCCTAAAAATATGTAGTAATCATTTACCTTTATGTGGAACTGTCAAAAATAGTGCCGAATTTATTAAAGTAAACCTATAATTTCCGATAAGCCCCTATTAACGAGCTGCGGCCTACTTTAATTAGAAGTTTCTGGTAAAGATAAATCCCCAATAGGTCAAGCTTTACACTAAAAACTAATTATCCATACATATAATAAACCTCTAAAAAGTCCATTTCTGTACATTGAATTATTTTTTCAATTCTTGGTGGGGGCTTCTAACCAAACTATATAAATTACAAAAATACAATTTTTAGAATTTTTTTCTGTGTGTCTATTTGTTTTAGTATCACGCAAAAATTACTAGACCGATTTTGATGGTGCTGCAGTCTTTGAACCCCTGTGCATTATATAAGCTTTATTTGATCAATAAAAGATTACGGGAATGAAAGTTATGGTCAGTTAATTCAAGAAAACGGAAAAAAATCGATAAAACTACAGGCGAAGCTGCTGGGTGTTCAGCTAGCTTAAACGCTAAAAACTACTAAAGCACTTCTGCTGTTCAACTGCTTGAGCCAATCTCCAAGCCGTGGATAAGTCTTGAGTATCTGAAAGCAATATTTTGAAAATTAAAAAGATATTCAAAACCCCTTTTGTCGTAAAGAAAAATACAAAAAAATAATAACTGCAGTTTTGTATTGTATCCCACACTCTGGGAGTTAACCATAAGACGTCAAAGTTATCATTGTGGTAAAAATATACTTGTTTTTAATAATTTTTTACCAAAATAAATACTTTTTTACTTAACTTAGACACAAACGTTCTTATTAACCTACTTTCTCAAGCTTTTTTTATTAAAAATTTACTATAAAAGGAAAAACCTGAATCCCAACATGCCACCACATGCAGCACTAGACGCTTTAATGGCGGAAATGCTGAGCCAGAGGTCCTTCAAAGCACATCGTCATCACGTTACATACCTCGAGTGTGTTCAAATTAAACATCGAACGCGCCCTAAAAATGTTACCATCTTTTAGAATGGTAGGTTTCTCCGGGGTAAAGCTGGTCAAACATCTTGAGGAAAAAAAGAAAAACCAAAAGTCCAGAATAAACGTCACAAAATGTTTCATTGAATTACGGCGCGTTTTGATTTGAAAAAACTCATTATCAAGTGTAGCAAGGCAAACAAAAAACCATAATTCCAAGATAAAATCTTCGAGGCACAAGTCATAAAATGTACTACAAAAACAATAACTAACGCACACTAACAATAAAAGCATATAGTACAATTTTTTGACGAGCGGCCTGACGTAATTTTTTTGGATCTCGACAATAAATATGTAAAAAAAGATGTTACTTTAAATTAACAACAAAAAATTATTTGACATACGAACTGTTAACAACAAAGAAATACGTTTTCAGAAGCGAAAATGACGTCAGACCGCTCATCGAAAAATTGGACTATACACTTTTATAGTTTTTTCTCAGTGGGAGGTTAGCTCCAGAGTTACTTGCCAATATCTCGGTATTGAGAAACCTGCCCTTAGAATAGCCAAATGGGAAAAAATGGTGTAACGTAGTTCTCAAGACTACTGCTACCCGGAACACTTTTTTTGAAAAGATGCACTTAAGGGGACAAGAATTATGCAGATAATTTGATGGGTTGTTCAGAGATAATATTTATATTTATATAATATTTAATATGCCATCTGTCATTTCATAGATCTCTGGTATTGATGGTAATATTATAGTTCATAGATGGCGCAGACAATCCAATATTGAAGTATATCCTCTGATTCGTTGATTTTAAAATCCGAACGTGGCTCGAGTCTGAAAGTTGCTGTTAGAAAGACAAGAACTTCCGCTCGCACACAGTTCGCTGATAATTTTCGAGTTTGACAGACTGCTTGGTCGACATAACCAAACCAAACGAGAACTAATGTCAATATTGGTGATTTTCGTTAGCTTACAGGGGTTGCTTTCGATGTAATTATGCGAAAACAACACATCTATAGCTAAATGTATAAGTGTGATTTTTGCCGTGGAAACCGTTCGAGAACTTGCCATCCCGAAATGAATTTTAAAGATTATATACCAAATTAAAAAACAAACTAAAATGTCAAGGTTCGCTATTTATATATCATTAAACGACACATCGACAATAAAAACCTGTTGATATAGACGTATGAGTTTTGACAATGGAGGTTTTCATCTGGACACCTATTCTTCAAATAATAGAAATTTTGCTCCCAGGGAGTCAAATTCTCTCGCTACTATGTATCTCATTGGTCCAAATCTTTGGTTTAACCCATTTGATCCCAATTTTTTTTTTCGTTGGTGCATTTTTTTAAAAAGATTTATGTTTTTGATATCGACTTAAAGTTACTTAAAAAAAATTTACAAAAAATGTTTTTAAATTTTTTTAAGAGATGGTGTGCTCATATGAGTAAAATGGGTTTAAAAAATACATGTCTAAGATATTAACAAAAATCATAAAATGAACACTTGTCTACTCTGTGTGAAATTATATGAAGCAATTTCTTTCCAAACAAAGCGTCACATTGCATTTGATGCATTGCCATTGAGCTCTTAAATGGCATATACAACATCGTAACTGGTTATTGAGTTTTTCACGAAAATACCCATTATTATCCATTGCAACGCTTTGAGGCACGGATCCAACGCATCGTTATGCCATTTGCAGTCTTCATGAATTCACAAGAGTTAGATTCAGCATATGTGTAAAAAGACACCACCACCATTTTTCCCTTGAATGATAACTCTATAGTTATTCACTACTTGATCCAAAAGATCAACGCTTCCCATTGAAGAATTGTAGTAGGCGTAAGGTTTGGGATGGGATACATCTATTTTCTGTTTAGCAGAAGAACACCAACGTTTGACGTTCGCAAAAGGTTCTAGACTGTCATAGTTGGTAACCATTGTAACTACATTATTGTCTTTCCATTTTACGAAACGCAGAGAATTGGTCTGATCGTGCATATGCTCAAAATATCCACGATCTTTCTTTTTCATTTCATTTGAAGGCATGCATGGACATTTCTTTATACGATTTTCTCTTGCGATGGTAAAATAATTATCAAAGAAGATCTCATAGTCTGTTGGAATAGCAACTACCTCCAAAAGTTTTAGCACTACTTTAGAACCCAGTGGTAATGTCAATGTACTCTGGTCCGTAGAGTCTGAAGTAGCCCCACAATAGGTGTCGGGTTACGGGTTTTCCTCTTATAATTTTTTTTTGAGGAGTGGTGACCAAAATATTTAACCATCGCCTCATCAGTGGACAAGTTCTTATGAAAAATTCTCCAATGCTGAAAGATTTGGTTGAGTTTTTTCATCAAAGGTCTTATCTTGTACATTTTTTCATTTTTGTCAATTTTTGTATTAATTGCAAATATTTTTTTATTTCATGAAAGCGATTTCTGGCCATGTTTGACGCTACTATAGATACAGAAAGATCTTCATCCAAACTCCAAAAATGTCGTTCTCGAGGTACTGAATGGTATTCACTCAATAGCAAAATACCAATCATTATTTTTATTTCTTCTGGCAAGACATGAAAGTTATTGATATTATTCTGAGAAGCGTACAAATTGGTCTCATGACAAATATGGTTCACTATGTCTGTTGTCATCAGAGTTTCAAAAATCTGGACAAGAGTCTTATTTTCCAGTTCGATTTTCAATAAATCTAAGCGATCCTGATAAAAACTTGTTGATGGCATACTAGTTTCATGTTGCGTTTTTGTCCAACTCGGCGGCTGCTCCTCAGCCTCCTTAGATTTTGTTTTGGACCATTTTTTTCTTAGTAGCGCAAGCGGGATA
The DNA here is from genome assembly GCA_963921995.1 of Oxystoma pomonae. Taxonomy (NCBI): domain Eukaryota; kingdom Metazoa; phylum Arthropoda; class Insecta; order Coleoptera; family Brentidae; genus Oxystoma; species Oxystoma pomonae. Next base: position 37,926,626 of record OY998172.1, read on the forward strand.
TTGTCGTCAGGATCTTCATCATCGCTCTGATAACAGACTTCAACTTCTCCAGGAACATCATTTGGAAGATGCAAAGGTCGGAGGTCTTCGTCGTCAATCTCTTCGTTATCCGTTTGATAGTCAAGATCTGGGGGTATGAGTATAACATCTATATTTTGATGGATCGAACTCACAATATTTTCAGAAGCCGCTTGCAATGTACGAAACCGTTTTCCATAGAAATTTTTGGACGGAATCTCTGGAAACTCGGAAGGGTCCATGTTAGAAGAGATTTCTGAAAAAAAAAACAACTTTAGGTGTCTAAAAGTTTAAAATAAATAATAAAACTCAAGAAAAACGCATCAATTTTTTTTTTATTTTTTATATCAAAATAGCCCATTGTACTCATATAAGTACATACATATCTTAGATTTTATCTTAGTGAGGAACTATAGCTATGGTTGAAGTAGGGTAAACAATGTTCTTAGTACATACCAGCGTATCACAAACAGCAAATTTTTGGTAAAATGCACCATCACATCACTAGAAATATTAGCGGTAACAAAAAGAAACCTGCTAAGACCTGCTTTTCGGAATAAAATAAATTTCTAACCTAAATATCACATCCTTAGTGAGGTAATTCCCCAACACGTTATTGATTACTTACCGACAAACAAATTTCGATCATCTAATTTTCTCCTTTGTCAAACAGATGTCGCCATACACCATAAAATGGGTTAAATCGGGTTCTCCCACTTTTGCCCGATATTGACCAAAAGTAATTCTCTTAGTAAAGACCAATAGAATTACTTTCTATTAATATCGGGCAAAAGTGAGAGAAACCGATTTGGACCAATTAGAAGCATAGTAGCGAGAGAATTTAACTCCCTGGAAGCAGAATTTCTATGAGTTCGAGAATAGGGGCACGGAGCGGGAAATTTTCTCTGAATAATCACGTGAAAATCGACCTGTTTTATAATGTATGAGGTAAATAATCAGAAAAATTTTGTGTGGGTTCATTCCAACTTTGGTAGATATGAGAGAGGGAGCGCATTTAATGATTCCGTGAGAAAAACAAATTCGCCGATTTTTGTTTTGACCTAAATATACGCCCTTTTTTGTGCACGCTTTTACTCTAAGAAATAAAACACAAAAAGAATCGTTAAATCATTTTTAGTCGGTCGACAATAAAGCCGTCAATCTGCCAATAATAGCTAGATCCGTTTGCCTCCGACGCAAAAGGTCTCTTGCCAATTGATAATATAATACTGCGTCAAAGAAAAGAAAGAATGAAAAATGGACACTTAAGGTACAAGAATTGGCGGCAATTTTATGTTTGTCATGTCTCACATCATGCACAGCACTCACCTACTGGAAAAAGAACTTGACGTGCCCGTGAGTGTGAACAAATTTCTCACTTCTCCCCTGCTTTCAACCATGAGAAAAGTGAGACCGTCAAGAATACGCCCCCTGGGCAGGTTCTCTGGAAAGAGTAATAAAATGGCTGCTGCAACTGGCTCAACCTATTTAAGGAGAATAAGTTGTACAGAATAAGAGATACAATAGGTAGAAAAGGCATCTTTTTTTATTTGCACTTATCAGTATCCATATCCATACAAATTTATTTGTTCTGTGGTATAATTCAAAAAAAGAGGATCCAGAAAAGAATCTAAAATTCTGTTTTGTAGTTAACAGGTAGGTTATAGGGGTCAAAAAAATGAAAGAAAAAAGAAAAGAAGTTAAAACAGCTCCGAATCAGTTACTTCAACCGAAAAGAATCTAAAATATCTAAAATAAAAGATTAAAAAATCTTGCGTGGAATAACAAAAATCAAAAATTGGTTTGCGTGAGTAATTCAAAGTTAGAAATCAGAGTGTATGATTGTGTTGAATAATGTTTGCGAAGGGTGACCAGTAAAACCACTGATGAGCCTTCGTTGGTTGTCCGAGACGAAACATCGTTTAATTATTTCTCTTTTCTGTATGGTCCTTTGAGTGTTCCTTGTTTGATACCCACCAATTTTTTATTTTTGTTATTCCCCCAAAGATCTTTTAATCTTTTACTTTTATAAAGCTGTTTGTGTTTCTTCAATACGTAACGTAACAATAGTTTGCTTTTAAGCGTCTTTTTAAATGATAACAGAGACTAGACACTTAAAGTAAATATTTCAACGCATCCGTATCGGTGCACGTAACGCGTTCGAAACAAAGTCAAAATACGCTACATTTTTGACTTGCTCATGCCATGTTTCGAACGATGCCTGCTTTTTTGACGGGTATGATGACAGAATCTTGTTGTGTACGGAAGGATGTACACTTCCGGCCACATAAAATGTGTACAGCAGAAGTTAGCTGCAGGTCTGTTGAATTAAAGTTTTGCTAATTGCGTTGCTTATTGTAACTGACTTTGACGTTTTCGAATCACAGTTTAGATCTTTTGACATTGTAAACACAAAAATAAGAAGAGTAGCCACACTATACTATAAGACTAATATACTAATGAAAAAACAATTTTTTTAAATTATTCAACATTTTATTATAAAAACTTATTCTTAAAGTCCATTATGGACGAAACCAGACACAATTGTGCGAATAAGAAAAAAGTATCAAAAAGAAAGAACTGTTTGGCGAAAGGAAAGTAATAACTTAATCATAGTCAGCGCACCTCTACAGGAACGGTAAACTGGAGTAATCTAAGACTTTGCAGACAACTAAAAATGTTCCAAATCAAAAAGAAAAAACTCTACGTAAATTAAAAAAAAACAAGAAAAGGTTTCTTCAGTAGCGTGTCATTGCCCTGTCAGCCTCGATAATGTTTGCTAGTGTTCGTGGCATGGAAACTGCTAAATTTTGAAATAAATTTGGATTTGAAACAATGACTTCGCCGTACCCTCTGACTATGAGCTCTATTAAGTGGTTGGAATTTCTGGGAACAATATTCATTCATGTTAACTTTTTTCCTATAAGAACCCACATGTTTTCCATGGGATTGGAGTCAGGAATTTTTTTCGGTCTTGGCAAAACCTCGATGTTGTTTTGCTGGAACCACTGTTTAGAAATGCGTGCGGTATGGATAGGACAGTTAGCCTGTTGATACACACAGCTTTAAATCTTCCATGGATTCTAAAAAGAGCCCCATGTCCTCTCGCAAATGGGCGGTCTTCAAGAACGTCGCTTAGTTTCTGATCCTGATGAGGCGTACTGACTTCAAGCCAGTGCCTCGCCTTCGTCGAACAGTTCCTTCTTCTTGATACTTCGTCTTCTTACAATTGTAGCCTTGTTTCGTCCATAATGGACCGCTACTTTTCGAACCGACTGTCTAATTTTGCCAAAATTTGGGCTTTTTCGAATTTGTTTCGTATGACAACAACAAAACCTGACAGTGACAATTTTTGTCAATTTGAAATACCTAAAAGGTAGGGTCACTGAGCTGCGAGGCTCATAATACACTATATAAAATCGGCGTACGCATTTTATGTGGCCGGAAGTGTACGTATCGTTAGTGACCCATGAATGTACGCAACGATTTCAATCAGTCTTGTCATCGCAACCTTCAAAAAAGCGGGCATCGTTCGAAACATCGCATAGACAAGTCAAAAATGTAGCGTATTTTGACTTTGTTTCGAACGCGTTACGTATACCGATACGGATGCGTTGAAATATTTACTTTAAGTGTCTAATAGGTAACTACTTTTAGCACGTTTCAAAATTTTCACTTATCCGTACACGTTTCGGGCTATGCATGTGCACACCTGGGGTCCTATTTTCAAAACCATACGAAATTATTCGCATGCGACTACTTCCGTCTCTTCCTATACCGTATAGAAAAGAAGGCAAAATACATGCCGATATGCTGATTCACGGGTAGTACGTGAAAGAATAACCGGTTTTTCATGCGAAACAACACGAATGCCTTCCACCCACTCGTGCAATATTGCGTTAAACCAATCGAATTCAAATGCGGTCCACACATACCGGCTTATCTTTCGCCTCTCATTTCACATGGTATAGAAAGAGACTGATATAAAAATTTTCGATTATTCAGTACACGTATGCGGCTATTTTCGTATGGATTCGAAAATCAGACCCCTGAGCCAGTCGTTACATTACATTGAAGGTATCGTTACGACCATTGTCCCGTATACTTATACCATAGAATAATATACCCTCGGTACAGAGGCGCAAAGCGGACCGAAGTGGATCGCAGGTTCCTGCGTGAATCCTCGCCAAAAGCGTTTCTGCGCAAAAATCTGCGATCCATTTCGGCTTGCTTTGCGCCTCTGTTCCGTAGCTATATTACTTTATGCTTATACCTAATGTATCCCGACAAAAATTCGTATTTAATGGTTTTATAATCAGTGGCGTAGCCAGAAATTGACTCTGGTGGGGTTCATCATTTAATAAAAATCAACCACCTACCCATGGAAAATTTTTAAAAATTAGGTAGGTGCCTATTGCTTGATCTCTTGAACTGAAGGGAGGGAGAAAGGCGGTTTAATAGGTGTTGAGTTAGTGTATACGAAACAAAAATTTTTATTTTTAAATGCAATTGCAGATTTTCACATCGACTTTTCGTAGCCGTATTTCTACCATTAATTTAATATAAAACATGACTTTTGTATTTTAAACTTGGTTTGAACCTACAAATTTGGGCGTTTAGGAAAACTAAGTTTAAACCGGCCTCCAAACTCGGTATAAGGCTCAAGCAAGATGGAAAAACTCCCCCGAAAACTTAAGACAAGTTAAAACTTCAAACCGAATTTAAACCTTTATAGAACAACTGGGCCTAAGGGTCGAGGCTATATTCGACATCTAATATTTACTGTCAGCATTAGGTAACATTCTTTCTGGACGTCAGCTGTTCCCATAGAGGGCGCTGAGAACAGTATTGAGCGCAAACATTTTGCTTGGTATTGCTGTATTAGTGGGTTATTAGGGTAGGCGAGATTTTCAATTCATACGACGAAGAGGGAAATAGACGTTAGCGGCAAAGTCACGGGACTCATGCGCATGGTTTTCCTAAGTTACGTCGCCTCGTCCCGACCAACCTTATGTAATGCTCCTGTGTTACGCAACGTTCGTTACCGGGGTTGTGTGCAAGCGCGCTTGTGGTTTTGCTACGTTACGCCGCACAGAGCGGCAGAATAAAAAAAACCTGGCCAAAACTATAGGTGTAGAAAATTTAATTCGTTTAGTGTTCCATCTGAAGACAATAACTATTTTATCCATGAACAGTACTTTATGTCAAAATTGTTTGAGCATAAGTTGAAAATTCCGGCGGAAACAGAAAATAAGGGTATAATAACAAAATTAATCTACTTCCATTTCACTTGCGTCTGTATCTTTCATACTTGACATTTCCTCATAATCTGTGTCCATTTCAGAAGCATTCTGGTCTTTATCTTTAGATCTATCTTCAGAATCAGTTGGGGAGGCAGGAGCATCGTTAATACTTCCAGATCGAAAGACGTATTTTTTTTTCTACTTAACCTTCACGTAACATGGATGTAATATTAATGTCATTTTATCTACATCATATTTATGTAAGAATTAGGTGGGCTCTACGCATGGCATTATGCAGTGTTTTCGTACATTAATGTGACCCAAAGTTTACCTTATTAATAAATAATTGTGACCTCTATATGAACTTAAATTTACATAAAAAGGTAAACATGTTATGTAAAATATACGTAGTTTTTACTTAACTCTTACGTAACATGGATGTAATCATAAGGTATGTCATTTTCTTTACATCACATTTATGTAAAAATTAAGTGGGTTTTGCGCATGGCATTATGCAGAGTTTTCGCATCTTGATGTGACCTAAATTTTACCTTATTGTGACCTCTGAGTGACCTTAGATTTACGTAAGAAGGTAAATCTCTTATATAAATTTTACGTAATTTCTACATAACGGTGTTTACTGGGTATGAGATAAAATAATGGCCCTGCCCAATCAAGTTAGCCTGGAAAAAACGCAGAGCTAAAAAATCCTCTGGGCGCGAGCAGACTGCGTGAGGCATGCGCAGTAGATTTTTCGCCTTTGGCCTTGCCCATGGTCAATTCTGATTTTTATACTATTTTCTTTGTTTTTCAAAGCTATTATTGTTACACATTTTGCGACCCTTATAGTCTCCCATAGTTATATGAGAGAACCCTAAGCCGTGTTGTGAAAAACAAACTAATCAATCAATTCTGATCGCTAAAATTAATTGGTTAAGTGTTAGGTAATGTTTTTGTTTATGAAGATTTTTCAAAAATTCGATTTTATCTCGCTACAGAAGCGTTGAAGGATTAATAGTATATTTTAAACCTATGAACTAAAGTAATACTTTTAATCCCGCGGTAAAAGGTTTGTAGCCCGACCGTAGAGAAGTCTACAATTTTCTAAGGGATTAAAAGACGCTTTAGTCCCGATTTTTTTTTCTATTTTATGCACTTTAGGAGAAGATTATTGTTAAAATCATCATCGTAGGCCAGAAGAAAGGTTGCTAAGAATGAAATCTTGGCCAACAACAAGTGCTGTTTGGCTTGACTTGCGATAAATTTAATTATAATTTTCCAGGGATCAATTTTTTTTTAATCCCTGAGGGCTTAAATTTACTTTTAATCCCTAGGCTGAGAGATTAAATTAACTTTTAATCCCTTTAGTCCTTAAAAAGAAGTATTAAACGTACCTATTTAATCCCTAAAGTGCATACATTTCTTTTAAAAATGAATGGAGCCAGTTTTAATACCAGAAATGGACTTCTTTTTTTTGGAAATTTATGAATAAGAGTTATTTACCTAATAAAAGCACAAAGTGATACATGCGTTTTATTGAAAGGTAATTTACGTCCATGTTAGGTACAAGATTTTTTCTTCATGCGAAAAATTAGTTTGTTCCTTTTAATTTTTTTGTTTTTCAGATAAAAAATACAAAAAGTGTTTAAGAACCACAACTTCTATAAAAAATATTTTAAAAATATAATCGTAGATAAATGTCCTCTATCCGGGTGGGGATTTTAATGGGTCAGGGTCAAATTGCCTAATGAAGCCGGATGGAGGTTGTCAACCTCCAATAAGAAGTTCAACACTGTTATTTCTTTTCTGTTTTCCATTCTTTCCCAGAAATAATATTTCTTAAAATTTGATAAATAAGTGATTTTATTTTAACTTATAGGATAACGACAAGTTTAGATTAGTGAGATTTTGGTCAGGTTTTTTGTCAGTCTGTTACCTTTACCTTTATTCTAGGCAGGCGCAGTAGCGCTCTGTCAGGCTGTTACCTTTCTTAAAGATAACCACTGGGGCTAATTAGCGTCGAATAGCGACTACCTTTACTGTTAAAAAGAAAATCAACCAAACTTGATGTGATTCTGTGGTGAAAGATTTTTAGTTTATAAAAGTTTGTTTTGTTTTACAAAAATTTTGCGTATTTGGTTATTTTTTGTTAACCGTGTTTATAGAAGTAGTGGGGAGCCTTTTTTACCGTTTTTTTTTTGGTAAACAGATAAGTAAATACAAATAAGTTTGCAGAGACTCGATTTCTTATATTACTCCACTAAAGATATCTTGAAAAGTCATATACCTGGCTAAATTTATGTTGGGGTGTCCGTCTCATAGTCCTATCACTAAATTAATACTTTCCTCCATGATATGGTTAGAAAACCAAATAAAAAAAATACCTGAGAAAAAAAACAAAAGTAAGGTTATGTTTACCGCCGAACGATTGACTACGTTCAAAGACTCTATTTTTAACCTCTTGAAGTTACCTTTATTTACGGTAACGGTAACGAAATTTGCGTATAAGAGTAGCGAAATTTGCCGATAAACTGTTTGACCAAAATCTCCCTAATAAGTTTTAAGCATTATTTAAAAACAGTTTTCTTCTTTAAATAGGTAGGCTGATTTTTGTCTACTGCTTTATATAAGTTGTAATATTGTGAATACTGTTTTGGGTCTATAGTTGTTTGTATTCCTGTAGGCCATTAATAAATAAATAAATAGTACAGGGCCGACTATTTTTTCCAAAAATTGGTACCTAATTTACTTGATAAATCTTTCAATTTACTGATATTGCTTTTTATTTTTGTGTCGTTTATTACTAAAATACAAACATTTTTTATAGCATGACTCCATTTTCGACACAATTTTCCATGAAGCTAAATATAGTACGCTTATAAAAATATGCGCTTTTTATTTTTAGTTCATTTCGGTCTATTTTTAGAATCAATACTTTTTATAGCAGAAAGTGTTGTGACGAGAGGACATAAAAATAAACAGGTGGGTATGATGTGGATTGTAAAAAGTTTTCAGAAAATGAAGAAAAACGTGACCCATAACTTTTCGTACAATATAGAATTGTTTAATATGTAACACTAGTCAAAATAAAAAAGGTCGGCAGTTAAAATAGCTCAGTCTTATAGATTTTGACCTGGTCGATGCAAATCCATGGCCTAAAATATTTTCCGAAGTCAGGTTTACCCCAAGCAACAAAATCAGTCGTGACGTGATGGCTGTATCCACGCCCTATCTCTAATAGATTTGTGGCGTCATATAACGGCGAAAGTTTTACTACTACTATACCTCGAGGTATTAACCGTTTTTAGGAATGCATTGGGCCGGTAATGATTGTGATTGTGATGAGTGACATAGGAGTTATGTCGACGCGGTTAGTACACGGGCACGTTATCTCGACGTCCTTTTTACCACATAAAGTAGTAGTTTTTATTGATTTTCTCTTTCCCACTTTCTTTTCTTCTTCAAGTGCCATGCTCTCTTCGATTCGACCGTTGGCTATCATCAGCACGATCTGGACCCTGTCCACTGCTTTTCGGAAAAGCGTCGTAGCACTAACACCACACCATTGTCCAAGATTTTTAAGCCATGATTTCCGTTTACGACTCGGACCTCTTCTGCCTTCAATTTTGCCTTCTATTATCAATTTTAAAAGTTTATATTTGTCATTTCTCAACATATAACCAAAATATTTTAGTCTTCTTTTTTTTATGGTAAATAAAACTTCAAGATCTTTATTTATTTTAAGCAAGACATCCACATTAATTACTTTGTCCATCCAAGATCGACCACCACATCTCAAATACCTTTAACTTTTTGCCTCAGTCAGTGTCCATGCTTCCATGCCATAATATAAGATGCTAAAAACATAACACCGAAGCATACGAATTCGGAGAGTGGTATTAAGATGGCGACTACACAACACTGATTTCATTATGATAAAAGATGATCTGGCCTGTTCAATTCTTGCACCAACTTCTTGCATGTTGTCCCAGTTCTCATTGAGGAGGCAACCCAAGTATTTATATGAATCCACCCGTTCAATTTGCTGCCTATTTACTTTTAGCGTGCCTCTAATATTGTTTTGCTTGGATTTTACCATCCATTTTATTTTCTCAACAGTTAAGTGAAGCCCGAATTGCGAGCTTTTGGCAGCAATTTGATTCAACAACTCTTGCAGGCCTTCCAACCTGTCTGCTATTATGACAATGTCATCGGCATATCGTAGGTCGTTGATTTTTATGCCGTTTGTGGTTAGATTCTCTTCGCAGTTATGAAGTGCATTCTTCATTATTTTGTTACTATAGATATTAAACAACAGCTGAGATAATATACAACCTTGGCGCATACCTCTTCCTATTTGGACCTCTTTGGACAGTCATCAACCTTTAAGCTACATTTACAATTAATTCGATTTCAAATTTAATGTTGAATTTTAACAGCTTAATTGGATTCAATTCAAAGTCAACTTCGAATGTAAATGATTCTGTGGGTTCCCATATGGTAAGCTGTCAAATTCAACAATTAAATTGGAGATCGAATTCAATGTAAATTATTATTTGAGCAGACTGGTTCGAGTATAGATTAGCGATTATCTTTAGATGTTGGTCATCTAGACCAACTTCTTTTTGCGATTCTATGAGCTTTTTTCGTGTTGGACTTGATCAAACGCTTTCTCATAATCTATGAAACAGGCATATACTGGCAGCGACTCATCCCTAGATCGCTGAACTAAGACTTGAATGTCAAACAAGGCCTCTTTTGTCCCGAACTTATCACGAAATCCAAACTGCGTGTCACCCATAAATTACACAAATTCTTTTATGGATAATCTTAAGAAATGTTTTTAACATATGGCTCATTAGGCTGATTAAACGGTAATCATACACTTCTTTGCTGAATGTTGTTTAGGCAGTGTAACAAAGGTTGATTTTAGCCAGTCATTATAGGGATTTTGCCGAATCTTCGTTTTTTATTAGCTTTAAATTCTTAGTGTACACTTCGTCTTGCCCTAACGCTTTTCTGTTTTTAGCTGAAGATATTGCATATTGTACTTCTTCTGGTGTTATATCTATGCCTTGGTTTGAGAATTTTTCTGGCTGTTCGGATCGGTTATCGGTAAAGAGATATTCTATGTAGCTACACCATTCTTTTAGTTTTTTTTTGGTATCCGGTATGGTTTTGCCCTGATTTTTCACAAGGATTCCAGCTTGTCCTTTATTAAATAATACTTCTGCTTCCTTTATGCGTTTGTGTAAATTGAAAGTGTCATGTTTAGCATATTATATTTCTTGATATTGCTGTATTATCCAATCTTGTTTTGCTGACCTTACACCACACATTATTAATTGAAAATATGTTGATCTTTATCTAGACTATATTAGGACACATATCATAAAATATGGGAAAATATGACAGGAAACAAAATATATATCATAACATTTTCCGAAGTCACAACCTTTTTAATTTATAAACGCATAGCACTTTACAGATTAAAAATGCCGATTTTTTGATAAAAAAAACGCGCGGCCCCCACTTTGACCTAGTTTTATCTAAATGTTGATAAAAGATCGCAATTATTTTAGGTTAGGATTTTCAAATTAAATATCTTTCCAGTTAAATCAAGCTTTAGATTAGCGCTCATAATTTCTCTGTGCGGATAAAGTTGTCACAGGCCTAGATTTTTAACTTCTGTTAGGATAGGTAGGTTAATGTCATTAATCTGTATTTTAATATTTTGACTGGCAATCAACCTTTTTTGCGTATTACCAAAGAATATTACCTGCGACTTATTAGGATTAATGAGAAGGTGATGTGCAGCAGAGACGTCCACAATTGATTTGAGATCGGTATTAATTTTATTTTCAATTTCACGGTGAAAGCAGTTGTAGGAAAAAGTAACACGTACTTGTGTATCATCACAATAATGGTGAAGTTTTAAGTTTTCCACGAAGGTATAGAAGTCAGCTATATACACTGAAAAGAAAAGGGGACCGAATATAGAACCCTGAGGAACGCCTTGTTTGATAGGGAGGTAATTAGAAAATTTGGACTCATAAGCTACTTTTTGGTGACGCGGTGTTAAAAAGCCTCTTACCATCTTAATAGCTTCTTCTTCAAAGCCAAAATAATTAAGCTTTTGTAAAAAGATGTTATGGTTCATCATGTCAAATGCTTTGCTAAAATCTAACAAAGTGAGGCAAGTAATTTGGTTTTTATCAAAGGCATGAAGACAATCGTAGTGGTGCTATGAGATTTACTAAAGCCTGACTGAATTTCAGGAATAATGTTATTATTGAATAAATATGGAGAAATTTGTTTTTGCAAAACCTTTTCTAATATTTTTGACAAAGTAGGAAGAATTCTTAGAGTTCTAAGATGATTATATTCTGTGGGAGCAGCATTTTTTGGAAATGGAATAACATTAGCCATTTTCCAGCAGTCAGGAAAGGTAGACGTAGTTATGCAATGATTTATTATGTGCAATAGGTGATTTGCAATCAAATTTAAACTTAAAGTTATCATTTTAAGGGTTATTTGATCAGTTCCAACCGCATTACTTTTTAGAGAGTTTATGTGCGTTATAAGTTCTGATAGATCGATTCCGATGAAGTTGAAATGTAGGTCGTGGTTAAAGATTTCTTGGGAATATTTTTGTAACAAACTCTCTTGATCCGGGGTGCGTAAAACTGAAGGTAGGGTTGTAAAATGTGTATTTATTGCATTTAAATTTACTAAGTTATTAGGAATACAGTTGTTATTGTTAATCACATGCAATTTTCGAAGTGCACTCCAAGTTGCTTTAGAGCTATTTTTATTTAAAGTATGGTCTAGAAACGCCTTTTTTCAAATTTAATTGCTAGGTTACATCGATTTCTTATGATGTTGTAACTTTCCCAGTCAGGTACTAATTTCGTGTTCTTATATCTGTCGAAAGCCTTGTCTCTTTGTTTAAAAAGTTCTTTAATGATCGGTTTGTTTAGCCAAGGGGCAGGAGGTTTTTATTGGGGCGCATTTGTTATATACATCAAGAAGTACGTTATTTAGAATTTCAATCATATCATTAACATTGGTTTCAGCATAAATTGCATCCCACTGAGCGTTATACATCAATAAGTTAAATCAAAATTGGCGAAATCTCTGTACATGATAAATTTAGGCATTTTTTTTTCTCTGGCAATGCTAAGACTACAGGCAACCAAACAGTGATCAGATATGCCAGAAGAGCTTTGAGTACTGCAACTGGAAATGAATTCACTATTTGACATTATAATTACATCTAGTAGTGTGCTATTGGTGCTAGTGATCCGTGTAGAATCTTTAATTAATTAAGAAAGATTGTATGATTCGAGCAGGTTAGTAAAATGTCTGACTGCTGGACTTATTTCAAATAGATTTATGTTTATATCTCCCGAAATAATTAATTCATCACTTAAGGGTAGAAAGAACAATAGATAGAGCGCCGTCTAACTCTTCCAGAAACTGAAGAAAATTTGTTTTTGGTGGTCTATATAGAATACCAATTCCTATTTTTTTTTTATGAAATATGGGTTTGGATCCATAATTGTTCCAGACATTGCGTCTGACTAGCAAAAATAGTTTTAAATTGATAAGATTTCTTTAAATAAATACATATACCACCACCCTCCCGATTACGATCTAATCTTGTAATATTATATTGCGGGATCGTAATAGTTTTGTCAGGAATGCCAGGACAGAGCCATGATTCTGTCACACCAAAAAAATCGATTTTTTTAGAATCGAATAGATCACAGAAAATATTAAACTTCTTTAGTATTGATCACGTGTTTACAAACAAATTCCATTTTGAGTTTTATCGTGAAGTTTTGAGAAAAAGATACAGTACAGTGTAAATAACCTTAACAGAAAAAAATACAAAAACAAAATACAATAATTAATATTTAAAATAAAATTATGGAAAATCAGTGTTGGGGAAAGGTCACGTTTATTTCTTATTTATTTGTTTTGGAGCCTTGAAGAACTTCTAACTGTTCCCTTGTTCGGTGGAGACTGGTTGCAGGAACTTCCACTTTTAGTTCGAATACGGGCGTTCAAAACGTTTTTGAAAATGGTATTAATACCTTTGTTAATAGTGGGTTTCTGTACGTCGCTGCTTAGCTGAGAAGGAACCACAACCGGTGACGTTGATTGTTGCTCCTGCGTGTTGCTTGGTACTTCGTTTACGTTCGGTATATCGAGAAATAAGATTTTTTCGGCGCCAAGCGGACTGGCTATTGTAGGGGCTTCCGGTGCGATTATAGATATCTTACGACTGATAGATGGAGATGGCAAGTCGTTTTCTGTTAAGAGAAATTCGTTATCAATCAGTTGATTATATGAGTATATTTCGTTACCAACATGCAGTTTTTGTTTTTTATGTAAGCCTTTAAATTTTGTTTTTTTGCCTCCTTTAGATTTGCTGATAGCACCCTATTTATTTTTTGTTCTTCAACAGTAAGGTCAGCTTGGATAGATACCCCTGTGTCTTTAAATTTGTAACCCTTCTAAAGTAAGGCGTCTCTTATAAAGGTGTTTGTAAATTCAATTACTATCGGTTTTTTTCTGTGCTTCTGATTGTAGTCCTTTTAAATAGATGTGAGCAACTTAACCGCCCACTCAGCCTTTAGGTCAGAGTTAAGCCCAAACAGAATAACGTTTTTTATCCTTGAAGATTTTTCTAAGTATTCGACTTTAGTTGCGTATTTTCTTTCTGCAACTGTTCAAATTTAACTAAAGTGTCACTAACGTGTTCTTTAAAATCCTTGCGTAATACGCCTATAGATATATTAAGTTGATCAGTACAACCTTTTATAAGCTTTTTAATTTCTTCTAATTGCTGTGCGTTACTAAGGTCGCCCATATTTAATTATATGTCTATGCAGGTTCTTTTGTTATCTGTGCTTGCCTACTATATTCAGCAAGGTAGATAACTGATTACAACGATAATATGCTAAAATCGATGAGATTGTACTAATTAACTAATTTCATTTTTACTTACAATTGTTCCTTGTATAATAAGCTTTTATTTGACACTAAAATCACTTAAACTTATTTGTTTTATCTGGGGTTTATAGGCTGTTTTCGTTTGCCAATTTATTAGCTTGTTGTTATTATTATCATCATGGCTTTACCATAATGCCAAGGTATATACTGGAATATATTACTTTTGCGTGTAAGTTTATATTTTTACGATACTGTGGTGATTTTTTAATCGTAATGGTGACCACACTAAGTGACGATAATGACATTTTTTCTATAAATAGTTTTTTGTAAGAAATATTAATATGCTTTTACCTATTTTTGGTGACAATGACAATGGTACCAGTGAAATTGACTATAATTGTTGCTTGGGTCATGATACTGGCAGTATACCTGTCTACGAATCATAAATTTTTTACGCTGGCGTATGCTGTTAGCGTATTGTCACGGATTAGACCGAGACATATTTCGATCAGTTCCAATTGCTTATTCTGCTTAGATGAAAGAAACATATCCCAATATGAAGCTATTGTTGGAAACTATGCAATATAACAAATATGGCTGGCAAATTTGTGTTGAGTTAAAGGTTGTTTTACTTGGCATGCAATTGGCGTATACAAAATACTGTTGCAGCGGCGTATCCAGGCCAGACCTCTGGGGGAGGGTAATTTATTGTCCGGGGTGTAAGTTCACATGTTGTTGGACGATTCAACTAAAAAACAACAAACACTTTCTGCGATTTTTGGCATGCCGCTTTCCGTAAAAGTTTTGCTTTTATAGTTAGGCCATCTAACAGAATGTAAACTACTGGTGGGGGCTTGAGCTAGGTAGAGGGGCATCAAGAAGGGGAAAGAATTAAAAAAAGCCAAATTCTTTTATAATAACGTAAAATTATGATAAATATGCGTCGCAGGTAATTGAAAATTTTATGAAAATAAAACTAATATGCAGTAGAACAGAAGTTGCTCCGAGCTGCCGCTGGCGAAGTTTTTTTAAAGAAATGGCTATGGGTTTCAACAAAATATTTTATAAAGTGTAGCACAATTTATGCCGCAAGCAAAATTTTTTGCAAAAAATCGTAAAAAATGTATCTTGTTTGTCCATTATTAAATAAAAATCTTGAGCTTTTAGATGTGATTTTTAATACAATACCTGGGATCTTGGGGCGGGGTAATTATCCCTATTACCCCTATTACCCTCCCCCCTTGTATACGCCGGTGTACCATTGTTTTCATGCGAAAGCCGAGTTAAAAAGGATCACTATAAAGAAGAAATTGGCCACAAAGACAATCTTTTGTACAGGGAGTGAAAAATATTACGAACAATCCTTTCGTTCCGTCAAATAAGATATTACTTCCGCCATTACATATCAAACTAGCCTTATTTAAAAACTTCGTTTCTGCCTTCAATCACATAAAACAAAGATTTCTCAAAATAGGTGAGGCTAAGATTAAAAAGAGAATTTTTGTTGGACCTCCAATAAAAAAGTTTTTTGTGGATTCGGGATTTGACGCTGCGCTTGAGGGAAGGAAAAATGAGGTACAGGAACCCTTTAGAAAGGTGGTGACCAAATTCTTAGGAAATAAAAGAGTAGAAAATTATCCAGAGATTGTAAACAAATTTATATGATAAAATCATATAATAATATGGGATGTAATATGTCCTTAAAAATACACTTTGTACACTCTCACTTAGGTTACTTTCCAGAAAACTGTGGAGAAGTGAGTGACGAACATGGATACTGATTTTATGAAGAACTTGCAAATATGGAAAAAAGATGCCAAGGGAAGTAGAATATTTCAATGTTATTGGATTACTGTTGGACGCTTAGTTGGGAGAACTAGCTGTGTATAAGAGAAACCTAAAAAGTAGTATTAGATGAGCAGCCGTATAATGGACTCCTCCCCCCCCTCTGATGCAGGTGCCCCTTAGGATGCAAGTTTTCTTTCTCTAAGAAGACTTCATTTTTTCTTGACACCTCTTTGTCGAGGGCAGGGATCATTAGACTGCGTAGCAAGTATACACAGTCGACCGCCGGCTTTACACCCCCTCCGAAGGGTGGTCCTGCTACATGTCACACTTGCATCTATCTAACATCGCTACCGTCCCAGCAGAACTTGGTTGATGGTAGACTTTTCTCCCCATATAGGCTGATCCGAAAATCGAGATTTAGACCCGGTTTCGCTGGTCGAGGTCGCCGTCTGAGTCTTCAGACGCATTCCTTGAAGTGGTCCTGCTCTGAAAGTACTATCGCCTCTTCCAAGTCACCTTCTGTCGACTTCCGCTGCCAAATCTGTCGGAGTTCAGCCGCGTCCCATGAAGTTCCAATCTTGGCGAAGTCCAGGTCGTCCTTTTTGGTTCGCCGGCTAGTCTCCTCTACCTAGTTTGGTGGGGTCCTCGGCCATCCACCTTTGAATCCCGCAAAGTTTTCGGTGCAGTGTCAACCGTGCCGCCTACTTCTACCTCGTTTGTTGTTGTTCTATGCACAAAGTTGACCCCGCGGAGCTGCTGAGAAGTGGGGCCGCTCGTCGGTCGTCTCGAGTCGCATTCGGTGGATTCGGTGTTGTGTGAAGCAATGTGTACTTTCCGAGATCCGATCCTGCGATCTCTGTTCTGCAGGCTAAGACGCTGTTCAGTAGTCTACGGCAGTCCCCTAAAAAATGAGACATAAGAAATGTGAGTAGTTTCATTTGTCATTATTTTAATTAGCTAGAAGTTAATTGGATTTAACATTAGACTAATTATTTAGTATAATAGGTCTTATAATATATAGAGATATGGCATTTGGCAGTTTTCTGAGGTAGTTGTAAAAAATGCATATTTTCCTTGTTGTTGTTAATTGTCATAAAAGTGTAGGCTGGAAACTATTTAATTAATTTTAATTACCTTAACTAATTCACGAAAACAATTTTGGGTTATAAAGTCCCATTTCCATAAAAGTGCCATTATTATTCTAAAGTGGGCTTAATTAAAACCAATTAATTTAATGAATGCAGTTTTCAGCTAACAGATATACTTTTGCACTACGTTGTCGGTTAATTTAAGAGATCGCAGCTACTTTTTTTGTGTTCTATGAAATAAAAATATAAATACATATATTTAATAAATTTACTAGAGTTTCACATTTAGTTTGCGATGACAGCGCGTTAGAAAATTAAAAAAACATACTTATATCAATTAGCTTAATAATACGCCCTTCCAATGCTTTCAGCATGGACGAAGTTGTCCCCCTACTTTCTCTCTTGTTCATCTTCCTTTTTCTTTCTATTAGCTCGTTAGGTATAGTAACGCTGTTCTGCACATGCTCCTGGCCAGCTTCATCGGCTAGGATCCGAAGCCACGAAGTAAGCCAATCGTTGTTTTTTGACAGAAAGCATTCGGTATTTGTTATGTATTTGTGTATTTCTCCCAAAAATTCTAAATTTTTGTATTTTTTCGAAGAAAAATATATGAATATGTGCCGCTGCAAAAATTCTAAATTTTTGTATTTTTTCGAAGAAAAATATATGAATATGTGCCGCTGATGCTGTAGCTTCCAAAACAAAAAAAGCTACCAACCTTTGGACCTTCTCCTCTCCATATTTCCGATTACATTGCTCCTGTTTCGTTGTCTCATGTTCTTCATAAACACAGCATGTTTTTTTACGCAGCGGCATCTTTTAACTTATTTTGTTTCTAACCTTTACAGTGAAAAATACGAGCAGTACAAATGAAACACCGAATCAAAATAAATAAAAACGTTTGACATAGGCCGCGAAGCCGGCTGAAACTGAAATATATTTTTGCACATATTCAAAAGGCCGCGGCTGAAGGAGAGCCAGTCTTTTGTTTTGGTATTTCCATGGCTGGCTTTTTTTTTAGGGGTCTTAAGGGGATTTTTTTTAAAACCCCTCGATTGTCAGTTCAACCTGCCAGGTGGCAAGCCACTGTTACTGCACTGTACCCATTACTGGGTTATTGTGCACTCTCTTAGTTCCCAGGCTAACCACTCCATTAGTTTTATCCCCTTAATGAAGGAGTTTTGTGACTATGTGGGAATGATAGCTCCTTAGTCACACAATCAAGTGTTACTGGGTGTTTTGTTCGCATCCGTGTAGAAGAGGTTGATATGACGTCATCTTTCAAGAGGGAGGCCAAAAATCATAAAAAATACAACTTTCGCAACCAGGCCATGATTATATTCGATTCCATATAACTCGAAGACGAGGATTCCAAAAAAAAACATTTAAGGTCATCCGACATCAAATGACCTTGAAAATCGCAAAAAACAAGTTGCTAGTTTCTCTTCAAAAAATCTTAATAATTCGACGTTTTGTCAGACTAACTTTAAATGTACCTCAAACTATTAGGCATATATGCCAAATCAATTTTTAGAGTTTGATGCAGTTTGAAGCTTCATGACCTTGAAAAATACCCCAGTAAAATGAACAAATTGCAAAAATAACATACTAAAGGGCGCTATTCATCAACTATTTAAGCGAAGAGAACCAAATTTGTCAACAAAGATAAAAAGATCAAGTCCAACAATTTTCTTAAGAAAAATATTTTCAGCTATGACGTGTTTCAATAAGGCGGCTGATATATCAAAATGGCGACCTATAACCACATTTTATTTTATCCAATTTCGTAAAAAAGTAAAAATGACAAGGTGGCCACCAATTCTTGTTGACTTATCTCCGCTTGCTATGAAAAAAAAAGTTTAGTTGATGCATAATCCCGATTAACCTTGAAAATACCATGTAAAATTGAAAAACCCTCTTTTTTCAGTGTTTTTTCCAATTTACCACTACGCAAAAACTTTAAGTGCCGGAGATGAAATTAACATCTTAGCCATAAAAAAAAACACTTCATTTTAAACCTCCCTATCATTTTTTTTGATCTGGCGTTCCAAATGTTGGTGTAACAGAACGTTAAATTATGGAGATTTTTTTAAAGAGAAAATGGCAAAAATCGTGTCTTTTGCGATTTTAAAGGTCATTTGATGAAAGTATTTTTTTTTTTAATTCTCGTCCTCCAGTTATCTGAAATAGAGTTTAATCACGCACCGGTTGCGAACAATGGATTTTTTATGATTTTTCGACCGCCATTTTGGAAAATGGCATCTAAAACACCTGATCCAGAATATGGTAATATATTTCTAACTTCTTGTTGGCTAGACAAGTGAGTAGAACATAAAATTCTAAAATTAAAAACAACAGGTATATAGTTCATTTTTACCGAGGTATAGCATAAATATCTGGGACGCCAAATAAAAAAAAATGGCAGAGAGGTTTAAAATTAAGTATTTATTTATGGCTAAGATGTTAATTTAATCTCCTGCACTTATAGTTTTTGCGTAGTTGTAAATTGTAAAAAAAACACTACAAAAACCTGGTTTTTCATTTTTACATGGTATTTTCAAGGTCAATCAATGTCATGCATCAACTAAATTTTTTTTTCATATTAAGCAGAGATAAGTCAACAAGAATTAATGGCCATCTTATTATTTTTACTTTTTTTCGTAATTGGATAAAATAAAATGTGGTTATAAGTTTCAATATTGAGATATCAGCCGCCATAGTGAAACGTGTCATAGCTGAACAAAATTTTTTTCAACAAAATTGTTGCGCTTGACCTTCTTATCTTTGTTGCCCAATTTGGTTCTCTTGGCTTTAATAATTGATGAAAAGCCCCTTCACTATGTTATTTTTGCAATTTGTTAATTTTGCTGGGGTATTTTTCAAGGGCATGAAGCTTCAAACTCCAAGGACCCAATTTGTCATACATTTATTAAAGTTTTTTTGAAGAAAAAATGGCAAAAATCTTGTGTTTTACCTTGACCTTTAGAGTAAATTTTTTGAAATCCTCGTCCTTGAGTTATATGGAATCGGGTATAATCATTCCCCGGCTGCGAAAGTTGTATTTTTTATAATTTTTGACCGCCATCTTGAAAGTTGTCGTCATATCAACCCTTTCTACACGGTAACACTTGATTGTGTGACTAAAGAGCTATCAATCCCACGTAGTCACAAAACTCCTTCATAAAAAATCCCACGGGATAAAAATTATCGAGATATAACTTGATTGGGGGCTATTACAGTTATACTGCTTTTTTTGGAAAATGCAAGGGTAGGGCCATTATAGTATCTCATAGTTATATGGCCTAAGTATATGTGCCATAGTGATTTTGGCTTAAAGCATTTTCAAAGTTCCTGGGAGAGGGGGTTGAGTAACCTTTAGGAGTTGATTTTCAGTGGTTCTGGAGGATTGAGCCCCTAAGCTCCCCCTGCATACGCCTGTGAAAATATTCAGTAAAATAAATGCCCCTGAATTCCTGGGACCTACCAAGAGTAGTAGTTAAGGGTTAAGCCTGGGACAGGACAAACTTGGCTTATTTTTGGCAGTAACTACCTGTCGTAAAAATAAACCTTCTCAAAGCATTGCAAAATGTATTATTGTGTTTATTTGCATAATAAAAACTCTTTTTAACATCGAGAGCAAAAAAGGCGCAAACTTTATACTTTGTTATGTTACCTGTTACCGGCTTAAAATTAATTTATGCACAACCGGGCGGTTAAGTGCACTTTAACGCCCGAATTTTAGGGCGTAATAAAGCACTTTAACACCCGTGGGTGTTAAAACTTATCGCCCGCCTGCGTTAAAACCTATTTTAAGTCCCCGCATGTATTAAATTTAGGGGCTTTTTAAATTAATTATGAAAAGCAGTCATATAAAAGTTTTTTGTAAACGAACGCAACAATAAAATTAGCTATAGTAAAAAAATAATAACTATAATAATAATAATAATTAACTATAATAACTCCACAGGGAAGACGGCTTGTAGTGTTTAAGTATGCAAGTAAGGCGTCTTCTTTTACGATTAGGTTGCTTTCCGGAATGTTTTTACCAGTACACCACAAAACATAATCTTTATAGGTTTTTTCCTAGAGTTTTCTTGATTTGGCCGGCAAAGGATTCATCTTCGCCTCTTCAGCGGCCTCTCTAGGGATTACTTTTTCTTCAAATTCCATAATATTTTACAAGAAATATGGTAAAAATAGCGACTAAAATGTAACATTATTTGTAATGATGACTTTTTTGATATGGTTGCTAATAACAAGCAACTGTTGGTTTCTCAGATTGCTTGATTAAGAATGACAGAAATAACCATAAAACAGGTCACTTTCCAATACTTAACTATTTTTCAACTGGTAATTTATCTATATTAGAGAGATTTTTACACTAAAAAATAAATATTTTCAAATTTTTTTTTTCAAAGATCATGCGGTTGTGCATAAAACATTGTATGTCAGTCATAAAATGCGTTTAACACCCTCAGTGTGTAAAAACCCTCGCCTGGTGGCTCGTGTTTTTATATCCACACCGCGGGCGTTAAACGCCTCCTTTATGACCTAGATACATAAATAGCTATTATAATCTCTCTGTCAAAGGAGCATTTGTTTACTATAATACCCAAATAAACCATCAGTGATTTGTGTCGCAAAACCATCTCAGTGTAAAGAAATTAACTTTTTTTTAGCCTTATATTATACTACAAAATAATTTTTTTATCAACACATATATATCGCCCGTTGGGTTGTCAGATGATTCGCGATAATCTCATGATCTAACCTGTTTATGTTTATGCACCATTAGCTGCAGAGTTCAAATTGCTGGCGTTTTAAAGTTAATTTGAAAATCCCGTAAATTGTAAATCTATAATGTTAAGTAATTTTCTCTCCCAAGCTTTTGGATAATAGGCATAATTACTTTTGGATTCTGCGCACCATACGAAAAAGTCGTACAGAAATGTTATGACATTCTTGTCTTTTTTGTGACGAATAAATGCACATTAAATATTCTTTTGTTTCAATGAAATATTCAGTTGGCTACGTCCAAACGGGCATTTGTATGTGACAAACAAATCTTTTTGTCAGTGTATTTTTAAATTAATGGATAAATATGCCGTAAAATATTTATACAAAATAAAAGTTTATTTAGCCATTTTTTTGGAAAAATGCATTTTAAAGTTTTAGGTTACTCTTTTCTTAAAATGTTATTTTGTGAAATACAAGAAGTCCTACTATGATTCTGATGTCACGAGAGCGAATGAATTTAAAACGGACTCAATTCCAGCATGTAAACATAGTAACTGCATAAGAAATAAATATTCTAGTCTAATTAGCCTCCTACCTACCTGCTCTTTTCCAGGATGGTCTACTTCCCCCCACAGGTTTTGGAGTTCCTTGATGTCAAAAGAATGCCGACACCATGATTCTCGTTCAAGAGAGTAAACACTTGAAATTAACTCTGTTTTTCGGACTTCAATTGTCTATATTTTATTTATACACGACGTTTCGATCACTACAATCTCTGATCGTCTTCAGGGCAAACTACAATCTATTACAACCTAAGCTCTGGCTAAGATATGTTGATGATACTTTTATTGTCTGGGCCGGGAATGACCAACAACTTTTAGAATTTCTTCACCAAAAAACACTGGAATTGGAGCAAAATTGTCAAATTCCTTTTCTTGATGTTTTTATCAAACCCACTCACACAGGACAATATTTAAACCAAGGTTCAAATTATTCTGCTACAACCAAACGAGGCATAATAAGAACTTTGTATAACAGAGCCGTTCAAATTTGTAACAATTCTCATGACTTGGAAATCGAAATAAGAACAGAAGAGGGATCTGCAGCACAATGGTTTCAGCAAACAGGACAGAGATTACAAAATCAAAACCAGGAAAATGCATTCCTTACAATTCCATACATTAAAGGAGTATCAAAGAAAATCCGAAGAGTAGTAATATAAAAACAGATTTTAAATCCAATAATACAATTCGAAGCCTTCTTAGTAAAACGAAACCGGAGAACAAAGAAAATAAGGAATGCATTTACCAAGTTCCTTGTGGGTGTGGTGAATCATACATAGGTGAAACAAAAAAGTCCACTATCTGTTTAGGCTTAAGGAATACCAGACGAATACTCAAAGATGTGAAACAACGAAATCAGGAATCGCGAAATATACATAGTCAAAACAACACCGAATAAAGTGGACAGAAGCAAAGGTTTTGCACAAGGACCCACACTGGAAAAAACGAAAATTCCTTGAAGCTGCCTTTGTTGAGCAGAATCAGGGTATTTTCAGTAAACCAAGTGTTGAAATTCCACATATTTGGAAGCCCTTCCTTGGGCGGAGCCAACTCCCTAACCTTCAAGTCCGTAACACAGAGTTAATTTCAAATACATCATTGTCTTAAACTTTCAAAGAGAGTAAACAAATACAAAGACCTAAAAGATAGTTACTTTTTTATTCCATTTGCTGTGGAGATTTTCGGCCCTTGGGGTGAAGCAAAGAGCCTGGTAGCTGAATAAAAGGGCTTGGAGTTTCATCACTCATAAGGTCTGAATTGCCATTCAGCGTGGGAATGCTGCGTCTGTGCTTTTAACAATTCCAGAAGAGTTAGGTTTGGAATTTTTTTTTTATTATGTAGATAAAGTTATGAAAGTAGGGTGAGTGTGTGCGAGCCCGCATTTCTAAGCTTGTTTATTTTATTTTATATTGTTTTATGTACGTTAGATTTTATATATTAAGTATTTATACCCGTTAAAAATATACAAGTCTCATTTAACAAAAAAAACACATTGATGGTGAAAAATCATCGGTATAAAAACATCGATGATTTTTTGCTTTTTTTAGAGAGCGTTCCAGCAGAATATCACGTAATCCAGCTTAGGTAGTCTTCAACTGACGTGTTCTGAATACGTTTTCAATTTCATAATGTAAAAGTAGTAACTTTATAAGAAATCGTCTGCGTTCTAGTCGAGTATTACGTAATCAAGCTCCAACATATAACTATGAGATACTCGCATTTTCCGAAAAAAAGCCGTTGCAATAATAACTCTCCTAATCAAGTTTAGCCTGGAAAATATGCAGAGCCAAAACGTATTTTGAGCGCGAGAAGACTGCGCCAGGCATGCGCAGTAGAATTTTTCTCGTTGACCTTGCCCAGGGCCAACCTTTTTACATTAGTTTTTTTGTTTCTCACATGAGTTATCAGACACTTAAAATATTTCAACGCATCGGTATAGGTATACCTAAAGCCAAAATACACTACATTTTTGAGTTGTTCATGTCATTTTTCGAACGCTGCACGCTTTTTTGATGGGTGCGATGACAAAACAGCTGATCGCAGTCGTTCCATACGGAGAATTAGTATATTTACATCTGTGGGGCGTACCTACTAATTCTAAAACCAATTTTCAAAAAACACTTGCTCGTATAGAAAAGACACAATGTTATTGATTATTTTGTATTGTTATTGCAAAATACCACTGAAAAACTGCTTTTTTCACAAAATGTACCATATTTTAGGAGAAAATACCCTAAAACTAATTTCTTTTGACAGGTTTCAAAATGACAAATGGTGAATACGCCATAAATTTGGCATATAATTGCTTGATAATTTTTTAGACCACCTCTAGGGGGCGGTTCACATTTATAGCCTCCAGAAAGGATTGTTTTGTGGCAATTGGTAATAAGTTCGTTTATAATTTCTCTAAGTTACCGTTTTTACAAGGATTAATCTACCTTACTTAATATCCCAAGTTGTACATTAATCAAGAAAACACCTCCAATTTTGTCCAGAAAAACGCCATATGCTGAACCCGTTTTTAGCACAAAAATATATTTATGAGGGCACTACGAGACAAAATAAACATAAGTCAAGGTCACACACACACACACACACACACTCATGCACGAAAAATATACCAAACAAAAAACCCAAAAAAACTATATTAATTTATTTACAAACTGAAATTGAAACATTAAGGTTTACTAAAAGCCCAGTCAAGAAAACTTTCCTTACTCAAAGCCCACTCATTTCAAAGCTGTAGCTTTCATTAGTAGAGGTTGATGCAAGCCAAGGTACTACCAGAGGTAAGAGATCCGAACTCGCTCTTTAAGATTTGAACGCAGCTAATATTTTGAAACTGACATTTCAACAGTGACAGAAATATAAACAAAACTAGCATTTAAGTTTTTTAATACATTTCATAAATAAGAACACCTTTTAAACAAATACAAAATTAATCTACTCCTTTTTTTATTATTACCCATCTAAATCGTTGTCTGACATCACCTATGTATGCCCATGCAGGGTGCTTTGAAGCGGCATGGGCACTTGGCGTTTCCTGTCCACACCTTCGCGTTTCCACGAAACTCACCAGAAATGCATGAAGTTGCATGCGTTTTTGCCCAAATTTTCTAGAAATACCTATGTTGGCATCACCTCGTGCGTGTCTCGTGCATCTTTTTGACGTTTAAGATAACCTAAAATATTTTTTTTTAAACTTCGATAAAATGAAAGAAAATTGAGTAATTTAAACAGTTTTACCAGGAAAGAGCAGCAAATAAATTATTTTTCAGAATTATCCTGAGAAAACGTGTTAAAAATTAAAAATATATTTTTAGATGAACGCGGGAATGCCAACATTAAAAATAGAACATGTTCTATTTTTCCACTAGAATTGCATGCATTTTTGGGGAATTCTAGGGACTTTTTTCTAAAAAATGTTAAAAATTATTTCCAAAATGGCACTCTCTTGTCAAATTTCTATTTTTTTTGTTTGTTTTGCAAATTTTTTTGTGATTGAGAGAGCTGCTTCAACAAGAAATAAATGATGTGGATCCAAGACCATAGTAAGTACTTAATTAATTTATATGCTAATTAAGGTTGTGGAAAAAGTTATGACAATTTACCGTTTATGTGGTTGGGTTGCTTTGGTTAGTGTTTTTTAGTAGGTATTGGGTTTCGATTAGGTCAGTCAATTTTGTTGGTTTTCTTGTGAAAATTGAGAAGATCAGGTTTTTCCCGACTGTTGTAACCTAAGCATTTGTGATAATAAGCTACAACAGCCTGTGTAAAAAAGATACGGACCCCCCCCCTCCCAAGTATGAAGGTGGAGGTGACTGTCGTACTTAAGCCAAAGCTTGTAGTTAATTTGAATTTATAGATTGGAAACACTCTTGATGGCTGCTCATGTTGCAGTGTGAGATTGAACAACACTGTCCGTATGCATCATTAATTAGCCTCTGGTACTAACTATAAAATGACAGTTTAAGCTATTTAATATTATAACACATACAGGTAGTTAAAATATCTCAACTTGGGGCTCTATAGCTAGAACAAACCTTCCGATTTATAGTTTCAAAAAGAATAAACAAGAGATGAGCAAACATATTGTCTATTATCCTTTTAGCCTATTTAAAAAAATTATTTTACCGAGGTGCTAACAACAGACAAATCTTGTGTACCTACCTATTGTCAATTATTGTAAATTATTCTAATTACCCAAAAATATCCTCACATGCTCTCTGGGTACTGACACTAGAGTTTTTCTGCTTGATCTGTAACTTTATTTTTATTTTTAGGGCAAGAACTACAATTGTGTGTTGGTTCCTGCCATCAAAATAAACCCACTTGAAAAAAATTCAGCAAATTAACAGTTTTCCAATGTCATCATCATGCATGTATCAACTTAAAAGCCAGGAAGTATGGAAAGTGAACAACTGTACAGTCGTAAAGATGTAGTATTCATCAGGTCCATAATGTGTCAACGTATCAACAATAAAAAGAGAACTTTAATATGGGATGAGTTTATCCATTTTTAGATTACTTAAATTATGATGTAACTAAATAAATTGAGATATACCTATAAAAATTCCATAAATCAGTATCAGGTTTTATATGCTTTCTATGTGGTATGTGGAAAAAAACCTGTAAAAAAACTAAGATAAATCTCATAAATTTTGTTGTTTCTATATCAGTTTTACAGCTATAAAACAATACAAAAACTCACCAACCTTCATAAGAATTTATGGGGTTTTTTGCCTGGGTTTGTATACTAAATAGGCCAACATATCAAAAATATTTTTTTTCTGTTATTTGTTTTTTATTTATTTCAGATACCACAATTAACAAGTTGACAGTTAAGTGAGTCACACAAGTTTTTATTATACATTCTTCTACATACAGTTCGGCACTTAGCTATAGAGGAAATAATTATAGTGCCTTGCCAATTTTTTTAGGACTTCTTTATGGAAAATTTTTAATATAAATACTTTCATCGATAATATAGTGTTTCATTTAAATTTAATTATTCACAACAGGTTTAAATTATTACGGATTGATATCTTAGTAAAAATTTAATTTTAGCGACTAAAAAATAAATATTAAAATATTACTAAAAATTAAAAGTATTATGCAGTATACGGTTTCCTGCCATTTTTCATTTTTTATGAAAAATTCTTTATGGGGGCACCTACTAGGATCCCTAGGACCCCAAATCCGCGTGCGCCCGATTTATTTATTTTTTTTAAGAAAAAAAGGGTGCCCGGGGGGGGGGGGTTGTAATGTGTTTTTTTTATTGTTTTGGGTTGGGTTGGACTGTGCGAGATTGGGGTGTTTTAGTGAAAAAAAAATGATAAAAAAACAACCGGCGCAGGCGGATTTGGGGTCCTAGGGACCCTAGTAGGTGCCCCCATAAAGAATTTTTCAAAAAAAATCAAAAATGGCAGAAAACCGTATACTGCATAATTATCAATTAAAATTTAAGAAGTAGGTACTTGGAATTTTTTTGTGTCTTCTTTTAGGTCGTTCATTTATTACAATATTTAAAAAACTAAAGAACAAAATGTAATATTCCCTTTAATATTAATAATAATTATAAAATTTTATTATTCACATTTTTGGTAAAATGTAATCTGGCGCCATCTAGCGACAATTTAATATACTTCTTTTAGTTCAGACCCCAAGAAATTTATTGATCAATATTTGGAACCAGAAAATCCACGAGATTTAACCTATTATTATTCTGTGTGAAAAATATGCATAGATGTGGACAGAAAAGGCATGCAATTTTCACCCTTGATTTTCAAGGTCGACACGCGCGCTTCAAAAAACCCCTTGCGACAAAAAACTCTGCATGGGCACGCGTTGGTAGGTATAGGGCTTAAGAGTGTTGACTATTTAAACCCTGCGTGGGTTTAAATTTTTTAATTTTCTTTTTTTATAAATTGAAACTTTCTTTTAAATCCAACAAAAGATTGTGTTAAGATGAATATTCAATAAGAAAATTTACTAACATTCTTCTCACAAATCAAACTATGTCAGAAACTCAAGGAGGGTTGGTTTGAAATGCTTAAAACCAAAAATTTCTCTTAAACTTAGGACCGTTTTAAAATAGACTAAACCCTTTTAAGTTCCACCGTTTGTGTTTATTATTGTTACACATTCTGAGATCATTGGGCCATTATAGTAGGTATCTCATAGTTATATAGCATCCACCCTACGCGTTCTTTTCCGGGATGGCCAACTTCCTCCCACAGTAAGAACATTAACGGTTCGCGAGGGCTTGTCATTGCGCATAATTATACGCCTTAGGTTAACACCCACTGCCTAAAATGGCAATTTTCTGGTGATACAGCAAAATATTTTGCCTGCGTCGGCGTCGCTATAACACATTGATTGTTATAATTTTGTTTTGATTTTAAGCAAGTTTTGTCTTGTGGTAACTAGTACTATTTTTGACAAAATTTTCGGCTGCGGCGCATTTATGAAACGATTTTGGTAGCAAATCTAGAATTTAGACGAGATTCCATCCCAACCCAGCCAGGTTTCATTTTAAGCAGTTTTTGCCAAGGGTATTGTCAAAGTGTAAACAATTGCATTTATGACATAATTTTATCAACAAATCTAGAATTGGGACCAGATCCCCACCCAAAATTGATGATTGTCACAACTTTTGACGTGTGATTTTTTAATAGGCTTTACACATAATCTTTTAAATCGGTTGTATCCGCCCATGGTAGTAAAACAAGGAGTTGTAAATTACTTGTCACAAAATTGGAGATTTGCGAACGGAACTAATTTAATCGGGTCACATTCATATTGAAAGCACTCTGTAAATCCCAAAACATATCAGACATATCGCAAACTGTATTCAACGGTCAAACATTTACCAAATTACATTTGTGTTTGAATTTCAAAACCAAAGACTTAGAAGGACATCAGTAGATTGCGTTTCATTTTAAGAAATATTGCTAAAACACAAACAAAAAATGTCTCGAATCAAAACTTTGTTTTTTTTTCTGATTAAAATATTTCAAAATATTAATTTTTACAGATTATTTGGAATGTTTTAAGAAAAAAATGGCATTACGCGTCTCATTCCAGTGCACTTTGACGTTCATCAAAGTAAAACTATCTTATCAATTGCGGTATAGTTCGGCTTAAAACCAATTTTTGATACCCACGTATATGTCAGCCTTCAAACCAATATTTGCTTAAACTGCAGTTCTTAGTAAATATCGCCCTCCATGTTTTACAAACAATTACCACAACCACCAGTTTTTAAAATCTTACAAATTGAAATACTCAAATATTTTGGTCATCATTTGAAATTTTTTACTTTTTTGGATGTTAATAAATTTAGCCTTACTTAATTACTGCTTTGTTTTTACTTACTGCTGTGTTTTTAAGTAATATTTTTCAAAATTTTAAAATAAGGACCGATTTTAAAACTGCCTTTTTTGGGCTTTTCGCCACCAAGTTAAGGAAATTTTCTCAAAAATATGTTAAAACCCACTAGAAAAAATGTTGACTGATGTATATTTCAAACATTAACTTGACAGTTTGGTGTGTCGATAGTAGCCACCAAGGTATTGCGTGAGTTTAACAAAATTTAAAATCAAAATTATATTGGTTTGAGTGTTTTCGATTTTAGATTACATTTTAAAAATATAAAATTTAAAGCGAAATCAAAATAAAGTTTAATATTTTGTATTTTATTTTAAAATATCAAGTATAAAGATTATCTTTCGACTGACTTTAAGAAAAAATACATTAAAATTAATTTTAAAAAACCATTTTGAAAATCTTGTTTCAAAATTGGAAGCCAATCTGTATTTATATTAACTGATATACTAGCTTTGCATTCATCTTCATTTAGATAGATGCAAGCTGCTTCTTTGATTTTTCGTTTAATTTTGCCTGGTTCTTTTTGTATTATACTGGTTTCTCTCCACATTACTCTATGATCATTTTCAAAAGAATGTTGGCAAATTTTCTCCAATATAAAATTTACCACACTCGCAAGGAATTTTATAAACGATATTTTTTGAGTTTTGTTCAGCATTTAATGGTTTTGTTTTGATTCTAATATTATAATTATTAGCGATTCAATTAACTTAAAAGAATTTTCGGTGAAGTTATTTGGATACGAATTTTCTTGAACAAATTATTTTAGCTCTATCGTATAGACTTTTTGCTACTGCTTTTTTAACCGATGAGGAATGATTTGAATTAAAATTTAGATATCTATTTGTATGTGTTGGTTTTAACATATTTTTGAAAAAATTTCCCTAACTTAGTGGCGAAAAAAAAGTAGTTTCAACATTATGAATCCGCCACAAATATATAGATTTTATTTTCCACAAATAAAGTCAGACCATAACACTATTACGGCCAGCGTTAAATCTGATGGCTGCTGCGCACGCGTTTTATAATAGCTGAGCTAAAAAAAATCTCCAATAATTCTCTAATATATTTTCTTAGATTTAATGATAGACTGAAATGCTTGCATACAAAAACTAAATTTGCAGCAACTGGTTTTCTGCCCATCTTTCCATGTCTCTAAGTAAAACACGAGCTTAACTATGTCAAACTAATCGGCCACCATCGGCAATAAACTAAAACACAAAAGTTGTCGTAGCGGTATAAGCTGTAGCTGAAAGCCAAAGTTGCGTCATTAGACCCGTTTTTAATAGAACTTTGAGACCAATTTACAAGAACAATAATTTGACAATAGTAGTAGTAGTAGTAGTAGGACATGGGCGGCCATAGGCCTGGCAATTAGGCCGCATAATGGCCCCTTTTTGCCATACCCACCGTGCACCACCGACTGATGCACGTGCCCCTTAGGATGCAAGTTTCTTTCTCTAAGAGGACTTAATTTTGTCTGACACCCCTTTGTCGAGGGCAGGGATCTTTAGACTGCGTAGCAAGTATACACAGTGGACCGCCGGCTTTACACCCCCTCCGAAGGTTGGTCCTGGACCGGTATTCTCGTAATACGTAACGTTTTGAAGTCGCTAAGCGAAACGAATAGCGAACAGCGCGCTCAGCGGCACGCTGACCGACAACTTTTCGTATTCGCTCTGCCGAACGCGCTGCCCTACGAACAGACAGAATCAAATTCGCTTAGCACATCTTGGCATCACCGAATTTTGCATTTTTATTTCTTGTTAGTCTTGTCGCTCCTTTTCTTTTTCTATGTGTAAGAAAGAGGCCATTACGTGATCGATTTCGATCCGTAGTTCAGAAAGGGTAAATCAAATGGTGACTTGCACAAGTGCATGTTGATCCTTTAATTACTTGATGGTTTGATATAGCTCAGTTAAACCCGCCCTTTGACCCTGTGATATAAACTAGTAGCACGTTCCCGCACAGTGTGTGGGAAAATATTTACCCCGAGACTTAACCGCACACCTACAAAAAAATTCCGCACTCAGTGCGGGAAAGTTTAAATTTATTCCGGCACTCAGTCAGGGAAAGTGGTGTTTCCGGCACTGTCGTATATTCATATTGATACTTTATTATGTAGCATTTATGGTTAAAATGGTTTCACAATAGTTAGTTATATATCTAGTAAGTTATACCTTTTAATTATAGTGAACATGCGTTTTCTACATTTTAAGAAACAGAAAATAAAACTCTAAGTTATTTTTTACCCAAAAAATAACCTAACCAATTCAACAACAAACACAGATTTCATACATCCACAAGAGAAACCTCGCGCGTGGAAAAATGTATGTTTTCATGGAACTGTTAAATTAAAAAAAGAAAATAGTAATTTTTAGTACATTTATGAATAAATAAAATGACAAAAGATAAAAAACATAAAAATGGTAATTAATGTGAAAAATGTGATATTTCAGAAAAGTAAAGAAAATACAGACGAAAACACAGAAATAAAGGTAGTTACCCATATTGTTTGCTAATTATTTTTTATATCAATTAAGCTATTTATTTCATGTTTGATAATTTCATATTTCATGAAAGCTTTTAGTTTATTTTTGAAAGAAAACAATTAATGTGGGCAGGAGGCTAACAAAACCAGATATTTTTTGGTACACATCCGATGAAAGATACAAAAAGCACCGCTGAACAATGGCTTTTTTTACCCTTGGTTTTACAGAATTTTGATTGCTTCTATTTCTAGTATTATACGGATGCTCAATTATTTCGATGTCGATTTTGATAAGAAAAGTTTTTGTTGCAATTTTTTGGAAAAAAAAGTTGTCTTACATCGAGCATCAAATAGTAAGGTTACATCAACATTAATTGTTTATCGTCTCCTGATGATGCTAACGTTGTTAGCGAAACGCGCGTCGAGTGCAAAAAAGTGTAGTTTTGGTTTGTGGAAAACAATCATAATTTTGATTTAGTGCAACCAAAGGTTCCAAATTCCCAACATACCTTATTATTATTCAAATATATAAAGAAATTCAGGTATATTATATAATTGCATTTAAATTTCCTTCAATTTTCACAATTTTAAATCAATAAAAAATTTATAATATGGAGGTACATG
Organism: Oxystoma pomonae; assembly: GCA_963921995.1. Taxonomy (NCBI): domain Eukaryota; kingdom Metazoa; phylum Arthropoda; class Insecta; order Coleoptera; family Brentidae; genus Oxystoma; species Oxystoma pomonae. The sequence continues at coordinate 37,959,528 of OY998172.1, forward strand.
TTATGGTACTTGAAATATACCTCATTTTTCGATCGAAATATCATATAAAGTACCTGATATTTTGGCCGAAACAATAATTCTTTTTATTTCCCAATATATATCGGGAATAAAACCTACAACAATGTGACAACCTCGCATTTGTGGTCGGTCAGCCATATAAACGTGTGTACGCTGCTCCATTCATAATTTCTCTACGGCGTTGTAGCTTTAGCATAATCGAGGTTTTGGTATATTTTATAGATTAATAAAGAGTTTTTTAATATTTTTTCAATATATTTTTAAGTGTTTGTCGCAAAAGTGATGTGACAAATTGTATAGTGTGAAGAAAACTGGAGATTGCAGGTGAAAACCAAACATTTCACAGGTTTGTTATCATATGTTTTTTCGACGCCATCTTGTGATAGGCCGTCATAGGCGTGCAACTTGTGTTGCAATAAATACAAAATATAATTAATAAATATAGGAAAGAAATGAGTTTTTTTGGGATATTTTTGTGAATTTGTGATAAAAACAATATGGTCAGCACTTACAATTAATTACACTATATTTGGTATAATGAACCAATCCCAGCTGCGACATTTTTAAATATCCTATATAATATGAGTAGCAAAAAAATGTAAGAGGTGCGCATGATATTTATTGATAACTACATTCACAGTTTTGATACTATCTGTAGTCAGCTTATTTTTTCTGCTGAGATTTGTTTATAAATAGTACAAGCGTTCCCGGTATAAATATAAATTTTTAAAACATTATTATGTCAGACACAGGATAAAGAATGAATATTTGTCAAAACTTTTTATTTATTATATTTACATAGGTAGATACTCCACATAAGATTTTTTTGTATTTATTAAAAATGTAAAGGTACTTTTGTAAGTATTAAATAAAAATTATAGGAGATTGTATAAGTTCCATTCTTTTTACACAACGAAAACCATCATATAGTACCTATAATATAGGTATCATCCTTTTTCGAAATACCATCATTTTTAGTCGAATTTGCTTATTTTTTCCACATTGGTTTTTTGGTAATTTGCTTAACAGTGCGGAAAGTGATACTTTTCTGCACACGATGGCCGTTAAGGGCAAAAAAGGCACTTTTGATTCGTATTTAGTACAAAAATTTCCTACTTGCATAAAAAGTATTTTTAAAATTAAAACCGAAAATAATTTGGTTTCCATTTTTAATTTAATCTAGTTTATAAATGCATCTAAAACTCCAATTAGACTTAAAATTTACGCCATGCTAAAAAAATACTTTTATTTATGCTAATTTTTTAATACAGTTTGCAGGTCACTTGACATTAAATAGGTAAAGAAACTACTTTGAAAATGCGTGTGAAAAAGTCTACTGTTATATATCAATTTTAATGTTCAACTTCCCACAGGCCATGTTTAAAAAAATAAGCACGGCGTGCATAAAAAACTGTCATAGCGTGCGTGAAAAAACGTTTAACGCACGCAATTTTTTTTTGAAGCGGTACCTTATGGACCAAATTTTTAAATTTTGAGTTTGAAATGTGTGTTATAAAAACTACTTTTTTTATCAAGAAAGTCATCATAAACACTCGTAGAAAAAAAAATTGTACCTAAACCTTTTGGAAGTGTCTTTCCCGCCCGAACTCCTCCTGTGCGTAAAAGTATCACTTTCCGCACTAATTAGGCAGATAACTATCTGGAGAACATTTAAAAAATTAATATTTTCTATGTTATATCTTTACATAAATATTTTTACAAAAACAAATATAATACCTCTCCATACCCTCGGTATTAATTATTAAATATAAAAAAATTAAAGATTGTATTTCTAAAAAAATTTAACAAGTCTGAAAATAACGACCAAACCTTTTTACATTTATAAATAACGAGCCGCTTCTGGCCGCTGCTAAACGTAAGGTGGTTGGAGCATGTGTGAGGAGGAGCATGTTTGGTGCAGCGTTGCCAGTGGAACATAAAATGATTTTCCCTAAATCTAACGACTGATCGCGTTTCAAAGCAATTTATGACTGACTTGATGGGTCTATTTTACTTAAACGTCTTTGGTTTTTACACAATATTGTGTATTTATTTTTTAGACAGTTTTTAATTGGTTTGTGGATATTTAAAATACAATTTGAAATCGATATTTTTTTTTTGTTTATGAGAAATTACTAAATATTGTTTGATATTAATGTACAATTTGTAAAAATATTTTGATCATTTTGCGAGTGACCTGCCTGCTTGGTGTCGGGGTTAACGCCGCGACTTTCAAGCAGGAGATGCCGGGTTCAAGCCCCGGGTCGTGCATCAGGTAGTCTACTTGGACTTTTTCTTATAAAATTACAGAATTTTGTAAAATTAAGGCAAAACGCAGTATGAAGCGGAGTAGGCCGAGTTAGCTAGAAGGCAGGCTAATTCGATTTCATACCGTCCCTCGGAGAGGACGTTAAGAGGACGGTCCCGTGTGATCCATATATTGATAGTGGAGCACGTTAAAGATCCCTAGCCCCGACAAAGGGGTTTAGGCTAAATTAAATCCTTCTAGGAAAAGAAAACTGCCTTCCTAAGGGGTGCTCATCAGACCGGTTTGATGAGCGGGGTAAGGGGGGAACACCGGGAAAATAAGTGTAAAATGTATCTTAGGCCCTACCCCTCTATTTACTCCGGTATCCAGGCCGGATGGGATCGGATATCACGTAGAGGCGGACCTAGATACACACTCCCTAAGTCGGTAGACTACGAAAGTAGTTGATGACCCGTCCGATTTAGTTAATGGTGCCTACGGGACCCAAAAAAGTGACGGTAATCAAATGAGAAGAGAGAGAGAGAGATCATTTTGTGAGCAAAAGATACACAATATTTTTTAACCTTCAACATTTCTATTTTTTTTTTATTTGTATATTAATATCACACAGGGTGTGATAATATTTTGCACAGGTTTTTGTAATATTTATCACAATTTTCGTTTACATTGTAAGGCTACTGTAAAATTTTACAGTAGCCTGGCTTTGCTTTGCTCCGGCCAAAAAGAGATTACATTGTTGTGAAGTTGATCCATGCAAATAATTTTTTTTTTTGTCATTTTAGAGTTTGTCCAATATCCTTTGGTACCTAAAAAAATATAATGATATTAAGTAAAGACTTTTAGTAAATTTTATATTTTATATTACTAGAGTTACAAAACATACTTACTTTAACTCGAAAAATAAATCTATCCTCATTCTATGTTGCTTGGGTTCCATCTGTCGTGTCCTTTGCTTAGGTAGGTATTTTGAAGTGTCCGAGGGCATCATCTAAAATTTAACAAAATGAATAGTAAAATAATATTTAATCATCATTAGAAAACCAAATTAGTTCATTTTAAAATTGTTTAAAAAAATAATTTTTAGTGAGAAAAATAAATAAATATTTTAATCGTTAAAGCAAACTTTACATTACTCTGAGATAATAAATAAATGCATCTATTTATTATTGTTCTATGCTGCTCGGATTTGGTCTTTCTTGTTACTTAGTTTGGTACCTTATGGGGCAGAGGCAGGTGTTTTTTAAGTAAAACATGTACATAGGTGTTATCCTGTAACATGTAAAATTTAACAAAAGCAATATGCAATCAACGATAAAAAGCTCGAGTTAGTTCAAGTTGTTTTTCACTGATGAAAAGTATTTAATTAAGTACTAATATAAAAACTTACAATTGCTTTAAAAAAACAAGAATATTTGAAGGGAAAAGCAAAAACACAAAAATAAGTAAAAAAATGGATGGACAATGGACAACAAGAATTTTTTTTTTATGCATCTAAATTGTCAATTTTCATTTAAAAACCTTTCCAAAAAGTGTAAAAAGACGTTGCTGTCGTACCTATACTTATACACACATACAATTTTTAAAATAAAAATTTCTAGACAAGGCATTATTCTACGAGCTGATGTTTGAAATACAACTAATCGTCCCGTACCCGTTTTTTTAACCCTGTTTAAAGGTTAAGATGGAAGTAAACCGAACCCAGTAAGAAAAGAACTTTAACCAAAAAAGCTGCTTTTGGTCAAGCCAATATTTCCAAAAAAAATATCTTAATTGCACTGGAAAATTTACTTGAAAAGAGTAAATTGACGGTGTAAAGATATGTCCAGTAATATAAATTTTACAAAATTATTGTTAAAAATGTAAACATTTGTATCAATATTTTTTCTCCAATTTTGATACTTTTTCCACAATTTTTTTTTCACAGCAAAAATTTCCACATCGTTTTTTCTCAGTATAAAGAGTGCTTAATCGTTATCGTATCTCAGTGCGCATGCTCAGAACGGATACGTCTTACAACAGCGAATGCGTCTCACATATCTCCACACATAGTACCCTTGCAGTATTCGTACGCAGCTTGCGTATCCTAAGCTGTCCTGATTTTACAGAAGCGAGATTTACGAATAATCTTTGATTTGAGATCTTTAGACTCATGCCGTGATATTTTCAAAAAAAGAGATATCCTTACTGTTTTGTCCTTGTATGCTTATAAACTACTAATACATGTGTATAAAACTAAATATTCTTATGCTAAAAATAACTTTTCTCATCATTTTGGTAAAAGCATAAATCAGTGTTAGTTTGTTATGTTAACTGTAAATACATTAAGCCTGTATGTTATTTATTTCTTGTCTTTATGAATTTATTTATTTATTATTTCTATTTTAACTTTTTATTTTTTCGACCTGTTCTAGCGTTCGTTAGGACCAACCATTTTATGTTTATGTCTATGTAGGTACCAACCGCAATGGTTATTAATGTAAAGTAATGAATAAATATTTTGAATTTTAAATTTTTGACAGTGTTATCTGTGGGTTTTCATAAATGCCTGGTCCACAGTTTCAATTCTTCTATTTTTCATTTTATTGCCCTCTTACTTTTTCGACAAGGAAGGACATAGAAGTGAGCTGCATGAAGTAAAACTGTGCATCATGCACGGAACAAGAATTGGTTTGGATAAGTCGTACGTTGTAAGAATAACTTTGACTTTTTTTTTAAGGCCGCTATTACAAACGTATACAAGATACGCTAACAACAAGGGATCAACAATAGCTTGCACACTTTAAGTGTCTAGTATTGAACTCAGTGCGCAAAGTGCTAACATCCGCAGGTAAAAACAATTAGACAAACTACGCGAAGCGATGTTCGAATAAGTTTTGTTAGTAATAACATTCCTTTAACGAGTGTCAAAAATTATAAAAAATAAAATTCAATTAAAAACATTGAAAACTGGTATATTAGCAAAGCCAAAATATTACACTTCAATAAAAAAAACAAATAGATCAATAGATTCATTTCTGAGCACGCTCATATCAAAAAACGTATAAATAAAAATGGCACGGAACGAGCACACTTTTAAACATCCATTTTATTTCCCCTTCTAAAAATTGACCTAGAAGTTGAGTCGGAAACAAAAAGTTGTTTTACGCGAACAAGAACGACATTTTTTATCCTCTATTTTCGCCGCTACACAGAAGGACCTCGCCCAGAGATTTTTAAGCACTAACCTTAATATTATTTGAGAAAAAATCAGAAGTTGTTAGAGTTCTTGTTCAGTACTACAATTTTGTATTTCACAGCAAGTTTTGACACACGCGTGTTTTGGCCAACTGGCTTTCGAATACCTTAAGAGCTATTTTACTGGAAGGTACCGTGTACCGATAGTTAGCGACTTTTTGGCATTAACTTTTGAGACCGTTTGTTAGTAAAATTTTTTGGATTCTGTTCAAAGTCATAGTTTAAGTATAGAAAAGAGTTACCTATCAACAGCTTATTCCAAATTCCGCAGAACATTACCAGAATATTTAGGTTCGCAAAACCAAATATTTCTAAAATCTATTTAGAGTACGTTTGTTTTTGTGTTTAGATTAAGTTTTACTCTACTTCTAGAAGAAAACAAAATGCAAATTTTGGTCTCATTTAATCTGGAGCAAAAGACCACTTAAGGGTTATTTTGAATAAAAAATGTGCTTCTTTCAATTAGTTAATCTAAAAAACTGTTAAATAAATTTGTATCAAATTTAAAGTTTAAAGCATTAACCCGGAACCATTCACATGATTTTGCATAATTTTAAGTATTTTAAAAATTTTTAATTTACGGTAAAAATATTCGAATGTTTTAAAAAACTAAATAAAAGCAAGATATATATATATATATATATATTTTTAAAAAACAACGCCAATGGTCTGTGGGGGATACCAGAAGCCTTCACTGTACAAAATTTTGTTAATTTTTGATGTGTCTGACTAAAAGAACTGTTTTTAGGATTCAAATTCACTCTTAAATAGGTAATTTCCTTTAAAAAAAATTACAAATAAAAAAATAAAATAAGCTACCAAAAATTAAATCGTTTCATATATTGCCAAATTATTTTAGAAGATCTTACACTCAGAATATTCCTAGGGGCTGGTTTATCAATAGAGAGTTAATCATTTAATCCCAGAGTTAACCTTCAGCTGCCTCATTCTTGCACTTGGTATATGCTTTCATCTTCCTCTTTAACTTTCTCTCTAACCATCTTTCTTTCTCTTTAACTTTCTCTTTAACCAGCTTTCTTTTTTACTCGAGAGTTAAATGTCTATACCGCCATTGATAAACCTGCCCTAAATATGTTTTTTGTGTTCTGGTCGATAATTTTGCTTTGCCTTTGATGTGGCTATTACATCAGTTATCTAGCAGAATTTGAGAGAAGCATAGAAGAAGCAAATTTAAATTCATAAAATTGAATCAAGTAAGAAATTATTTTGCTTTAAAATCTGATTTGTTAACAAATTATCAAAAAAGCAACGAAAACAAAATTATTGATTTTAGAGATATCTTGGATCGCTCTCCATATGCAATTGAAATATGATATTTGAAAGACAGTTGCACGAAGGCTGCAAATTACGAAATTCATGGGATTTGTGTCGACTCTGCTGCTTAAAAAATATTGTGAACCCGATTAAGCTATCTAATGTAATTTTTTTAGGAAAGAGGAATACTCTATATTTGAAAGTTTCAGAGATGGTACTGATCGAAACGTCGTGTATAAATAAAATATTGACAATTAAAGCTAATTTCAGGAATACTATAATCTTAAAAAATATTTTCTTATGAACTCCTTTAAGCTACTTAAAACAAAAATCTGTTTTCCTTACTTACAAATAACTGAAATTATAGTATTATGGCTCAAAAAAACCTTCATATTGTAAAATTAGCTTGAAACAGAAATTCGAAAATAAGCAAAAATGCCTTATTTTTGAATGTCCCCCGTATAAAAACTACGCATCCGCCAACAATAACAATAGACTCTTGCGTAAAGCTTGTCTTGTGTTCAGCAATTTTAGGCATTTTTTTCATTTGTTCCAGAGAGACGTATTTTCTTAATTGGAACATAACTGTGTATGGCTATTTTTATAAATTTGACAGCGAACATCTCAGAAACTAGTTACTAAAACGAAACAAACTTTTTCACTTTTTTAACCAGCACTAGTTCTACAACATATCCAAAATTAGTGAAAATCAATCGGCATGTGTTTTATAAGAGTGTCCAGTGCGTGGTTCTTGGAAGTATGAAATATGTAATGGATAGCTCTCACAAATTTTTTCTGAGATGTGCACAAGACAAATGTTATAACTAACCCAGGTTGCTATTTCTGATATACATCACTGGTTTGGGGTCAGAGTCGGAAAACTGAAATCGATTCTCATTGTCCCTTTAAGCTTTTTATTCGCCATAAAACCTTGTCTGGAAGCTGGAAAAGGCTGTTCTAATTGAGTTTGTGCTGATATACCTCTTTTTTTGAAGCTATACCTATTTATAAGACTAATATTAGTACCTAGGTTTACAGCGTAATATTATGTGTAGGAACTTAATGTAAATCAGCGAGAATCGACGTAACGTAGGTTGTTTTCTTTATCTTTATCTGCAAACATTAGACATATATCATATAATAATATGCGCCCGGTTTGACACTCCAGTCGATTTAAGCAAGCAGGTTACGATACCACCATATACTGTCTCTAACGATTTAAAACTGAAACCTAAAAGTTGGTTGTGGTCGTGATAAACTCAACTCATAGTTTTGGCAACGCCGTTGTTGGAGATCATTTTTTATTTTGCCACTTTCCATAGCGTTTTTCGTACAGAAAGTTCTACATTTCAAGGCATATCCTTTTGAAATATTTCTATTCTCAAGAAAGGACCCTTTTGTTCAATTTTCCGGTTTCTTGATGCTCTTTCGGTCCCATTTTTGGCAAGTTGGCCATGATTTCTTGTTGACAGCTTTTGGCTTTTGTTGTTTTGGGCAGTTTTGACACTTCTGAAAAAGCTCTTTTAAATTTGTTTTCTTTTTTTGCTGATTTTTTAGTGTTATGCAAAATATAATATATGATAAGGTTGCCTTTAATTTAAGTAAAAAAATATTTTCAGTTTTAGATACCTTTTTTAAACAATATGACAAATTGTCGTACTTTTAAAGTTTTTAGGTATTTTAGCTGGTAGTTCGTATATATTATACACTTTAGGAAAGGTCAATTTTGTGACTGCATGTATACGCTTTTTTTTAAAATCAAGTGTACAGTGTCAATTATATTTGTATTTAATATTAGTACAAGTTAACGGATCTTGAGTTTGTCTGAATTTGAACTATTAATCAGTATTTTAAAGATAAACATTAGGATAGAGCCTTAGTAATTTTGGGTTTAAAAACAGTATAGTAATTTAAAATTTGTTTTAAAAATATGTTTTTTGAACTAAATCTCAAACATCTTGTACTAAATATCAATATATTCGTACCAATATTTATTCTTCCAAAACTAAAACTGTGGTATTTATGTATACTTACTGGACTAGAATTTAGTGCACTATTTAGTACTATTTAGAGTATTTTTTATATTACATATAAGCTCATCGAAACACGTCCATTACCACCAGTATTTTCCTGTCCATTTATCACAAACCAACTTCAATAACTTTTGAACCACTGGGAATTTTTTCATAATTCAAGTAGCTACACATTTAGTTTAATCTTTTGAACAAAATTTCGCCATTTTGTTTTACGGCCACTAAACCGGCCGTTGGTCCATGAGTATTCATAGAGACTTAAGTAGACCGATGGACATTTTAGTGGCATTAAGGAAATTAAATAAAATTGATTTTCTTGTTATTTATTGAAGTAAACTGAGTTCAAAAAATAAAAAAAAATTATTTCTGAGACAAATTAAGGTGTCATTCTGCAAAACATGGCGTAACACATGATCCAGGTTGCTCTTCACATTTCGGGCAGTAATACGTTGACCTCTTTCTTATATTTTGTTTCGAGCACTACCTGCACCTGCACCTCTCCAAGATTTCAGCCGGATAGTGGTGTGCCTGAAACTCTGTGGCTTGTCGCTTCAAAAATTGTTTTAATTTGAGAAGTTCGTTCAAGAGCTCTTTACGAAATTCTAAAAGAGTTTTTTTAGTTTGGCGTTTCTTTTTGTAAAGAAAATAGGCATTCAAGATGCAGATATCCACCAAATGGAAAACGATTTTTCGATACCATTTTATTGTCTTTCTGAAATAATATGACTCTAATATGACTGGTCAGCTCTGTCAACTCCCGACATATGAGCATTATAATCTAGAACGCTCTGTGGTTTTAGTTTTTCGTGGCCTCTTGTTGTTGTAATTTTAACCATCTGGTGTTTGTGACAAGTGCTTATCATTCTCACGTCCCTCTTATCTTTCCATTTGGTTACAAGCATTCTCCGTTTGCGTTTCCAGATAGCTTTCTCTGTTTTTAGCTTCTAGTTGAGCATTTTTTTTTTTAAATTTTCTTTTCTGTTAACTCAAAGTGCCAACCATTCCAGTATTTTGCGAAAGCAAAAATTTGGCAAGTCAGACACTAGTGTAAAAGTTGTCCTATATAAACAATTAACAGTGGTTAACTCGTAGAGTTTGATGCCATATTTATGCCTTTTGTTGGGTATGTACTGGCGAAAACTCAGTCCTCCTTGCCACAATATCATCGCCTCATAAATGCTCAAATGTTGCTCTGGAGTGTAAATAAGTTTATTATTTGAGGGTACTTTTTCCAAAATCGGTCGTATTTTAAAGAGCCGATCTGCGGAGGCGTTAGAATGGTCAACAATCCTCAACATTCTCAAAATGTTCGAGAATCTATTCCGAGACATGTTTTGCCCAAAGTGGGAAGGCAGATATTACCACTAAGGCAGCATAAGCCTAGGAACTTTTTAATTTCTTCAGCACAGGTATCGTAGTTTCTTTTTTTTTCCGGGTAGATACTGGCTATTTGTCTAAAAATTCTTTGACTCGTCTGTTTGTTTCACGGACAATTGTCTCAATGATGGTGTCATCAAAGAATAGCTGGAAATATTGTAACGCCGAAGCATTTTCCGAAATATCTATATTGATAGACTCTTGCGGCGTAAAATGAAACGTTGTGGGATCTTCTTCTGTGTCAGTCCACTATTATCAGAATTGTCTGAGGTTTGGGATAATTTTATTTGTGAAAGGCTTGGAGTGTTAACCACATTGCTATCTGCATCGCTCTGTATTTCTTGGTCACTGATACCAGACAATGAACTTGATGAATCATGTGGCTCATAGTTCCTGTCAGCAACAGAATCATCACTTGAAAAAAAATCTTGTTCTTCTGCATCTTCGGACGCATCCGACCAGTTTCGCATATGGTCAGTCAATGGGCGCTTTGAGTTTCGACCCACTAAAAAATATATAACCTCAAAAACTTACAACAATAAGCAAAAATTAAATTTTACCTTTCTTTCTAAGTGGAACCCATGTTTTGTAACAACAATGATAGTTAAAACCAACTTCTGCAGATAAAGGACTCAGCAAATCCTTAAAGGGAAATAACTATAGCACGTGTTCGACTAAAAACAAAACTACACTCAGTAAACCAACGGCCATTCAAACTTCGCGATATACCGCAGAAACCATATGTGCCACCATTCGTAGCCCAGTGAGTATATGTATTGCATAAAAATGAGTTTGAATTCAGGGCCAGTATAGTGGTCGCAGTTTATAGCGGAAGAACCGAAATGCCACTATAGTGGGCAGCGGTGGTGAACGTATTTAAATATAAGTTAAAAACAGCCGTATTAAGTTTTGAAATTCAAAACATTTAAATTATGAATTACGGAAAACAATACATAACATGAAAGATTAACGAAATCTATTAAATAACCCAAGGTACAGATTTGTAAAAAAAAGAATACTATATAATTCCCCACTGCCAAGAAAAGTGGATGAATCGTTCTTCTAAAGCCACATAGAAAGTCCTCTGTGATTGCTGGTCATCTGTAAGACTAATTTTTTTGGCGACTTTTGTGAGTTCTATAGTTTAAAACCTCTACAAGTGGTGTAGAACCTTTCATTATAAGCCACTTTACAATTAAAAAGTTTCTTGTATCTGAAAAGTCTAATAATAAAAGATTTGATCCGGTTTTATTCAAATGGTAGAATCTAGCCCCAGAGATAAAAGTAGTACAGGAAGGCTTAACCGGTTACTGTACACTAAGAAAACAATTGGTTAGGATGTGAGTAATAAGACTAGAGGTTGCCACGTATTTGCCTAGTGAAAAACTCGACCTCATTTAAAAAGAGCAACTATTCAGAGCGAAGAAAAACAGAAAGGCTGCCGCACCTGGCAAAGCGGTCAGAACTATACTATATATATAAATACAAAGAATGGGTAAAATAAGCCCACTAGCAGTAGTCTCAGAGAGTCCTGACCTTGTTGTAGAGAACAAATCAAACTCTCAATTAAAGATAGTCTGACATACATGGATTTCGTAAGGACAACTGAAAGACGCGAAAAAAATGCAACAAGGCACGCATCCAGAGTAGAAGAATATAATAAGGCATGTTAACTATTTCTGAAAACATGACCTAATTCTACTACCACTAATTATTTTTTCAAAAAGTTACAAGTAGTAGTAGTCGAAAAGGTACGGATCGAAGTCTGGAAGGTAGGCTTTCTTAGTGGGATCTATAATGAAAAAGTTTTATGACTAAGTGGGACTGAAAGCTCTTTAGTCACACAATCAAGTGCTACCAGTTATTTTCTTCGTATCCGTGTAGAAGGGGTTGGGGACGACATCGTTCAAGGGTCATGATTATACTCGACTCCATATAACTAAAGGACGAGGATTCCAAAAATTAATACCTTAAATGATCTTGAAAATCGCAAATAGCAAGATTTCTACTACAATACTTTTTAAAAAAATTGTTCAGCTATGACGCGTTTCAATATAGCGGCTGATATACAAAATTTTCTACCTATAACCACATTTTATTTTATCCAGTTTCGTAAAAAAGCAAGACTGACAAGCTGGGCATGAATTCTTATTAAATTATCTCCACTCACTATGAAAAAAGAAGTTTAGTCGATGCATACCTTGATTACTCTTGAAAATATCATTTAAAATTGAAAAACTAGCATTTTGTAGTGTTTTTTCCAATTTACCACTAGCAAAAACTTTAAGTGCCGGAAATGAAATTAACATCTTAGCCATAAATAAACACTTTGTTTTAAACCTCCTTACCAACGTTTTTAATTTGGCGTCCCAGATGTTTATGTTATACGCCGCTAAAAATGACATATATGCCTGTTGTTTTTATTAAGTTTCGAAACTATGAATTTTATGTTCTACTCAATTGTCTAGCCAACAAAGTCATTTATATTACCTATAAGAAAGGTAGCATAAGTGAGATATACATTAACATATTCTGAACCATGTGTTTTAGATGCCATTTTCCAAAATGGCGGTCGAAGAACCATAAAAAATTCTAATTAAGCCAGTAGGGCATGACTATACTTGTTTATTAGTATTCATAATAAAATTCAAGGATGAGGATTTAACAGCTATTTAGTCAGATATTTACGTGTCACCGGGTGTTTTGTTCATATCCGTGTAGAAGAGATTGATGATCTTTCAAGATGGCGGTCAAAAATCATAACAATGCAACCGGGACACGGTTATACTTGATTTCAAGTAATTTGACAAACGCAAAAACCAAGATTTTTGTCATTTTTATTTTCAATAAATTTTAACGATTCGTTGTTCTTAACTAACTTCAAATGTATATAGTTAAATGATCACCACCAGAAAATCACTTTTTTAAAAAACTTTATTTATTACTACGGCTTACAACTATGTAGCTCTTGCTACTTCTAAACCTAAGAACAGACTGACTGGTATATCTATACGACTATGTCCTGAAAGAAAAAGTGCGTTTGTTTTTATATTAAGATGTTTACATTAGAAAGGTTAATGCTTAATGTTAAAATAATGATTAGAACGTTTACTTTCAAAAACATATCAGTGAATGTGTAATTATCTACTTATGGGTAAAGAATGTGGAGACGTAACATCTCCCTCCTTAGAAAAGTTCATGTCCTCATGAACATATTTCTTAACTTTTTCAAAAGTTACAAAATTTTCTACATGTTGTGAAAGTTTTGTATAAATTCTTTTCCTAATTAGAAAAATAGCACATATTATACAAAGGCTTATTATGCTTAAAATAATAACTGTAACCAAATAGGAGGAATGATGTGCAAACCTATTTTCAAGAAAAATGGGTTCACTTAGATCCCGTGAAATAAGTTCTGGGCTTTTTATGTGTTCAAGTTTTAAATTAATTGTAGAGTTGATTGGCAAAATGCTAGTATTAAGTGTTGTGCTAAAATCAATTAAATTATCTTTTGTAAGAAATTTTTGATTTTTATAGATAATTTCGCAATTGCTATTTAGTAAAGCGCATTTGGGAATTTTGAATTTCTTAAATTGTTGACAATTCTCAAAAACTTCATGAGTTTGTTTAGAGCATAATAAAAGATTATTTGTGAAAGTTAAAAGAGAAATTTCAAAATTGTTCTGAACTTGTACTGATGTGCAATTTTTAAGTGTGCAGTTTGACTGTATATTTGAATAGCAAATCCATTTTCTTGAAATTTCAATACAATTTGAATACCAAGAGGAACAATAGTATTTGCTAGGTATAATTAACAATTGATTTTGCTCGTTTGGCAGAGGATAAATAAATTCTAGATTACATTTTTGGTTAGTGAATATAGGTATCTTAAGAACTAATACAATCATATCGTCGTAAAATACAATTCCTGACTTACATACTAAGGTTAGTTCCGAAAGATGCTGCAAGGACCATAAGGTTTTATCATCATAATGGTGTTGCAAAAATGACCAAAGTTCAGTAATTTGTTGAGTTGAAAATAATTCGAGATTAACAGTTTCTAAATGGGCAAAAGAAATAGTTCGCAATATTTTTTCCAAATAATTATGCAAATTTTCCAATTGTGTTTGTTGATTAAGAAGGCTAAATAATAGTTGAATCTCTGTGTTCACTATCTCAAATTCGTTGTGTATTTGTAAGGTGTTAACATTAATTGATTGAATAGCACGGCTAAGTGTGTGAGTAATATTTCCTGCATATGAAGAGAAATCATTAATTTTTTGAATTATTTTGTATTCGTTGCTTTTTAAAATGTTCATGTTTTTGTTTATTAGTTCTAGATCTTCGTTATCTAAGTTGCCTGTGATAAATTTTACGCCTGAACCAAGAAAGTTAAAAAGTCCTCTTTTGTATCTTTCGTTTTTGTTAACTGACGTAATACGCGAGTATATGTCATAGCTGTCATATAAAAGGTTGTTAAGATGATTTAGTTTGTTATGAAAAATAGTATTGTTTAATTTTTGAGATATGATTGATTTTAATATTACTTCGTTTGTAACTGTTAGTTGGGCTATAGTAAACTTAATTTGTGTAAGATTAAAATAAATAAATGTCTTATGATTATGATCAAAAACTAAGGCTTGATCGATTTTTTCATTGTAATACCCTGTAGTAGGAACTTCATGTACTTGAAGGGCCTGGTTGAGGGTTGTCAGAAGGGTCAGGAGGCTCCTGTAATGAAACATCTTTTTTAGGTTTCTTTCTTATTCTTTTAATATTTCTGACATGAATTTTCGCTTTTTGCCTGTTTGGTGTTTTTCCAGTTAAAGTGTTATTTTTTATTTTAGTAATTTTTAAGGGAATGTATTTGGGGTTAATTTTACTTGGTTTCGTTTGTTTTTTATAAACAATTTGTTCTTGAGCCAATTCTAATGTCTCATTAGGTTTATTATTTCTTTTCTCTGTATTTTCTTGTTGTTTTCGAAGGGTATTTTGGTACACTTCGTTTATAAAGGGTAAAACTTCGTTTTTCCGTTTTTCATTATATTGCTCGTAAAGAGTTAAGTCATGGTTAATTATGGGTTCATTCATGTAGGGTCCATAAATTAGATTAAAAGGTGTAAAACCAGTGGTTGAATGTTTGCTTTGATTGTATATCAAGATGGCTGATGTCATTAAGTTTGGTATTGGTTCGTGAGGGTTTTGCAATTTTAATATTCTTAATTTTTCAACAAGAGTAGAATGTAGTCTTTCAACTAAGCTGTTTGAGGTAGGGTTGTAGGGGGTAGTAAAATGTATCTCAATGTTAAAAAGTTTACAATATTCTTGTACTGTCTTATTTTTGAATTCTAAACCAGAATCAGCTACTATTTTTTCTGGAGTATTATGGTGCGAAAAATAATGTCTAAGTTTATTTAAGACAGAAATTCCATTTTTGTCTTGAATGTGATAAGCCTGAGCATATTTTGAAAATGAGTCAATTATTGTTAAAAAGTTGCAGCTTTGAGTGGAAAAGGTATCTAGGAAAATAGTTTTAAATGGTTTTTCGCTTAGTAGGGGTCCTTGGTAAGATATGTGGTAGGGATTTCTTTCGTATTTTGATTGTAAACAAATATCACATTGATTTATGTATTCCTGAATAGTATCTCGCATTTTTGGCCAGTAATATTTTTCTTTAAGTGTTTGATAAGTTTCATTTATGCCATTATGATTTTTAGTGTGATAATTTTCAATTTTTTGTTTTTGTTGTTCTGTGTTAATGATGTCTTCAAGGTATTTAGTGGCAAAAATTAATTTAGCTGTAGGGTTTAACTGACAATTTACGATATCTTGAAACTTTTGTTTTAGATCTTCTTTGGGGATAAATACTACGAAGGTAGTGTCGGGTCGTATAATTTCTAATAAAATTTTGTTTAAGTGCTCTAGTTCCCTTTCTTTTTGGACACGACAAGAATAATGATTTTTATTAAAGGGTTTAGAGTGGTAACAATAATAATTTTTTCCATAATCGATAACTAAGCGATTTTGTGCAAAATTTAAAGGACTTTCAGAAATCGGTAAATATTTTCCGGTGTTGTCTTGATTTGAATGGACAGTTATGTCTGATTGGTTATCTTCGTTTAATTCAGGAAGTATAAAATCATCGGGATTGGCAACATCGTCACCTATGTTGGGAGCAATTGATTCGGTTTCGTCATTGTTTATTTCGATTCTAGAAAGCGCGTCAGCAACAAGATTTTCTTTTCCCTTTTTATATTTTATTTCAAAATTAAATTCTTCTAATTTTAATTTCCATCTAATTAAACGCGAATTTGGTTCTTTTATTTTCGAGAGCCAAACAAGGGGGCTATGATCAGTTTCAACAATAAATTTTTGTCCGTAGAGATAGGGTCTAAAATGTTTGGTTGAATCGATAATGGCTAAGAGCTCTTTTTCAATTGTGGAATAATTGCGTTCGGCGGTGTTAAGTGTTCGAGAATAGTAAGCAATCGGTTTTTCATTTTGAGATAAGACGCTACCTATGGCAACGTTGGAAGCATCGGTCGTTAATTTAAAAGGTTTTGAATAGTCAGGGTACTGGAGTACGGGAGAGTTCGTAATTAGTTCTTTGCACAATTTGGTGATATGGATTTTTTCTAGTTCTGACAAATGATTTAATCTTAACTGTTGGATTACTTCCTTTTTTTGGAAAGATTTTGGCGGATTTTTAAGTTCAAAATGTTCTTGGGGAATTACATGCATTCGTTCAAGAAAATTTACTTCAATTTCTGAATGGGGTTTTGGTAAATGGCAAAGGCCATTTTGCACTTTGATTAGAGTGTCGGGAATTATATAATCTCCGATTTGAAAAGATGGGAGAATTGCATCGCCATTATAATAGTCAACAGGAATAGTTAATAAATTATTGTAGTTTCTTATAGATTTTTCAAGGGGTTGATTATACATATTAGCAAAGGGGATTTTTATATTATTTATTATTAAGTTTTTTTCTTGGTAATTTACTATGGCTTTTAAGTCTTCTAAATCGCTAGTTCCTATAAGGGCGTCAAAATGTTTATGCCAATCCAAGATTCTCATTTTAAAATTTTTCTTTATTCCAAAGTCAGATAAGAGTTGCAAATTTAGATTTTTGTTTGCTTCGAATTTTTGTTGGCATGCTATTACTTGAAAGGGTTCTTCAAAAATTTGATTTTGATAAAGGCTTGCAATTTTTGGAGTTATTATTGAGTCGGATGCTCCAGAGTCTATTAAAACTGTAATTTGTTTTTGCGGTAAATAAAGATAAGGAAGTTCTGTTTTTAAACAAATGTTATTTAAGTCAATGGTGGATCGTGAGGCAGGTTGGAAAAATTTTGTATTTTTTTGGATTTCGTAAAAATTTGGGTCTAATTCATTTTGTGTTGAGAAACTGTCTTCTAAATTTTCTTGTGAAAAGTTTTGGTTTTCGTACTGGTAATTTTCAAAATTTTCACATGTAGGGAAGGAAAGATTATTATCTTGTACTTCAATATTATGCATTTGACGTTGTCGATTTGTTAGAATAGTGGATGTGGACATAGGTTGTGGGGTGTCTCTCGCTGGAATTGCATTTCTGGGGTGAAAAACATTTTGGGGTTTGCCGAAAACTTGTGCATTAGTAGGGAATTGTCTGGGAGGTAATTGTCGGGGTTGAATTGGTATTGGTTGAGATTTCCATACATTATTGTTATTATTTTGTTGCGGAAACTGTTGGGGTCTAACATTTGGGTTTAGTTGTTGTGCAAATGTAGGTCTGGGTAAGAATTGTGAAAATGATGGTTGCTGGAAAAATGATGGTTGGTTTTGCTGAAATCTGTGTGGTACATTAAGTTTTGCAGGTTGTATAACGTTTTGATTGTGGTTTTTAATTAATGGGGTGTGTTGAGTTGTAAATCTAAGTTGTGATTCGAGTAAATTAAATTCGGTTAAGAGTGTGTACACCGAATCGAGAGTAGTTGGTTTTTGTTGAATAAGAATATTTTGTAAATTTGGTGGTACATTTGCCATAAAAGTTATTACTGCTTGATAACTTGTTTGAGAAATAAAAGCTGTTTTAATGTTTTCGTCGCTAACTTCAGCATGGATTTTTAAATGAACTCGGTTTAAAAATGATTTTAGTCTACCGAAAAAGTCCATGTTATTTTCGTTTTTAAGTTTAGAAAAATAATTTATTTCCTGCATGAGAACTTGATAAGAGATGGGATCTCCGTATTTTTCTCTGAGAGCAGTTTTAATTGTTGGCCAGGTGGTCAGGTCTGGTCGTGAAAGTAAAAAGTCTTGCGCATCTTTTACAATTCGCGAGCCTATGCAATATTCTGTTAATTCTGAGTGTTGTACTTTAAACTTATTATAAAACCTATCTATTTTTAAAATAAAAGACTCTAAATGTTCCGGTTTTCCGTCAAATGTTGGGAGGTATGAGGCTAATAATTTAAATTCTTCCATTTTTGTACTCTTACAAACTACTTGATTATTATTTGAAGGGGTTTCTAGTTTTAATTGAGTTAGAAAACTTGCTAAATTTTCAATATTTTCATCAGTCATGAAAAATTGTTTTCTTAATAACTACCTAATCTAAGAAGTTTTTTAACGAATAATCAGCAAAAAACTTACAGGAAGAGCAACGGGCTTCCGATAAAGATCTTCATGTGGTTTTCTCCGCAAAAGGTAAGCGTAGGCTGTATTCTTCGTGTCTTCTGGTGCGTCGGGTTCGTTGAGGAAAATTGGCCTATTTTTCCTCTGGAAAATGGGAAACAGCGTGGGATCCGTCACAATGGTTGCCCAATAAAGGAGGATCGTTTTCACTACTGCGGTCTCTTGATGAACCAGTTCCCGTAGGATAGCTACTAAAGGCTTGAGAACCACACTCTTGCAATGGTATCCCAATAAAGAAGAGCTGTAGCTATCCTGTTCGCAGCGCCAGTTAAATGATCACCACCAGAAAATCACTTTTTTAAAAAACTTTATTTATTACTACGGCTTACAACTATGTAGCTCTTGCTACTTCTAAACCTAAGAACAGACTGACTGGTATATCTATACGACTATGTCCTGAAAGAAAAAGTGCGTTTGTTTTTATATTAAGATGTTTACATTAGAAAGGTTAATGCTTAATGTTAAAATAATGATTAGAACGTTTACTTTCAAAAACATATCAGTGAATGTGTAATTATCTACTTATGGGTAAAGAATGTGGAGACGTAACAATATCTAAAGAGCGCTATTCATCAATTTATTAAAGCTCAAAGAACCAAATTTGGTAGCAAAGATAAGGAGGCCAAGTACAACAATTTTGTTCAAAAAATGTGGTTCAGCTATGACGCGTTTCAATATGGCGGATAATATATCAAAATGGCGACCTATATCCATATTTTATTTTATCAAATTTCGTAAAAACAAAAATGACAAGCGGCCATCAATTCTTGTTGACTTATCTCCGCTTAATATAAAAAAAAGTTTAGTTGATGCATGACCTTAATTAACCTTAAAAATTCCAAGTACTATTGAAAAATCAGTTTTTGTAGTGTTTTTTTCCAATTTACCACTACGCAAAAACGTTAAGTGCTGGTGATAAAATCAAAATTTTAGCCATAAATAAAAACTTCATGTTAAACCTTACCACCATTTTTTTTCATCTGGCGTCCCAGATATTTATGATATGCCCCGGTAAAAAATAACTTATATGCCTGTTGTTTTTTTAAGTTTTGGAACTGTGAATTTTATGTAGTACTAACATGTCTAGCCAACAAAGTCAATTAAATTACCTATAACAGAGTTCGCAGAAGTTAGATATACATTACCATATTCTGGACCAGGTGTTTTAGATGCCATTTTCCAAAATGGCGGTCGAGAAATCAGAAAAAATTCTAATTAGGCCAGTAGGGCATTAATGTTTATTATTCCGTATAGTGGATATGTCGTCATTTTGATATATCAACCGCTATATTGAAACGCGTCATATCTGAACAAAATTTTTAAAAAAATTGTTGGACTCAAATAGTTGATGAATAACGCTTATTATAATGTTATTTTTGGAATTTGTTAATTTTATTGGGGTAATTTGGAAGGTCATAAAGCTTCAAACTGCATCAAACTCTAAGGATCGAATTTGGCATACATGTCTAAAAGTTTGAGATACATTTTGAGTTGATGTGACAAAGCGTCGAATTATTAAGATTTTTTGAAGAGGTCATTTAAAGTCGGATAACCATAAAAGTAAACTTTTTGGAATCGTCGTTTTCGAAATATATGTAATTGAGTATAATAATGCTCCGGTTGCGAAAGTTGTATTTTTTATGATTTTTGGCCGCCATCTTGAAAGATGACATATCATATCAACCCCTTCTACACGGATGCAAAAAGAACTATCAATCTCACATAGTCACAAAACTCCTTCATTAAAAATTCCACGGACTTACGCATGCCCTTTCACTATCTTGGGTCTTTTCTGCTATACCCCGAGCCAACCCGTAATCCGCCACCTGCACTTCCGATATGGCAGTCTGCTCTCTGGGTCCTACTATTGTTTTTGCAAAGTCCAGTATTTTTCTCCTTCTCCTTAGCGTTTAGGATCGGGAAGCCGATTTGGTGCCTCGTCCTTTGATATGCCTTGCAGTCCGCTATGATATGTCGAGATGTTCCTTCCGCTATCCCGCAGAAGGAACAGTAAAAGAGTTACAAATAAATTTACGATTCAGCGATACTAAAAATATATTTGGATAAATAGGTATTAGCCATAAAAAGATCAAACTATTACTTAATAGTCTTGACTAGAAACTAACTTAAACCATCAAGCGGTGTAAAATTGATCACGTTTGGTAGATAAGCTCCCTCCACGTAATACACCCTGTAAGGGAAATTGTCTCATATTGACTTGTTTATCGATAATTGAAAACTAATGACCCGTGATACTGTAATATCGGAATCTGGAAGTTCGATAGTGTGCATCTTGCCGATACCATGTTTGATTAGGTGCGGGATATTTAATGAAATATGGTTTCGTCTACGATATATAACTATGAGATAATATAACGGCCCCTTCCTTGCTTTTCCCGAGAAAAATGCGTACCGATAATAACTCGAACTGCGAAAATTTAGGTTTATGTTTAATATTTTTGTTTACTTTTGGAAAATTTATTAAAAGAGTTCACTACCGTAATTTTTTTTTAAAAGTGTTGCCCAGCATTTCCCGTAATTTTGTATCAATAGAGAATTGGATTTCTCCAGATTTAAACATGGACAAAACAAGATTAAAAAACAAAAAGCAGGATCCTAGGGGCTTAATTGGTGAGTATTTTAATGCGTAGTTTATTTTAAGAGGGGAGGTCCAAGGTGCAAAAAGAGGCCATATGCTTTGCATATTTATTTAAATAACGCACGCAATCGTACGAAAACACCCCAGTAACATAAAAAAAATGCACCCATTAAAACCGGGTACCTTATAAAATAGGAAACGACACCTCCACCATATGTCACGTGGAAGTTTAATACACCAACCGTGCCAGATTTTAATGGATTCCTTATAACAAATTATAAACACGTTACTTACTGCTGAAATTATTAGTTGGAAATTCGCCATCTGACACCTCCAATAAAACGCTATATGTCGTGTATCGTTGGTTGATAGATAAATAGAAATTTTAGGCAACTAATAATCGTGAATGTGTACCTCCTTGTCTTTATAACATTTCTAGGTTTTTAATGCCGCAGTAGGCTTTAAAGATCTCCCCATTACTAACATATGAATCGGAGGAAAGGATTTCCGAATAGCCAGTCCAAACCCCAGTTCGTTGGTAGTTCAGTTGGTAGAGCATTAGACTGGTATTCTAGAGGTCCAGGGTTCAAATCCTGTTCGAGGAAAAACTTTTTTCCGATTTATTCCTTCACCATTTGCCCTCTACGCTACAAAGCTTTTCTGTAAATTTATTAGGGAGCTAAATTTTACCTTAATTTTGTAAATGTGTATGGCTAAAATTAT
The DNA here is from genome assembly GCA_963921995.1 of Oxystoma pomonae. Lineage (NCBI taxonomy): Eukaryota > Metazoa > Arthropoda > Insecta > Coleoptera > Brentidae > Oxystoma > Oxystoma pomonae. The sequence continues at coordinate 37,981,729 of OY998172.1, forward strand.
TAGTTCGAAATTCGCCATCTGATACCTCCAATAAAACGCTCTTTATGTCATATATCGTTGGCTGATAGATAAATAGAAATTTCGCACAACTAATAATCGTAAATGTGTACCTCCTTGTCTTTATAACATCTCTAGGTTTTTAAAGCCGCAGTAGGCTTTAAAGATCTCCCCACTACTAATAAATGAATCTGACGGAAGGATTTCCGAATAGCCAGTCAAAATCCCAGTTCCTCGGTAGCTCAGTTGGTAGAGCATTAGACTGGTATTCTAGAGGGCCCGGGTTCAAATCCTGTTCGAGGAAAAACTTTTTTCGATTTATTCCTTCACCATTTTCCCTCTACGCTACAAAGCTTTTCTGTAAATTTATTAGGGCGCTAAATTTTACCTTTATTTTGTAAATATGTATGGCTGAAATTATTAGTTGGAAATTCGCTATCTGATACCTCCAATAAACCGCTCTTTATGTCGTGTATCGTTGGCTGATAGATAAATAGAAATTTCGGACAACTTATATTCGTAAATGTGTACCTCCTTGTCTTTATAACATTTCTAGCTTTTTAAAGCCGCAGTAGGCTTTAAAGATCTCCCCACTACTAACAAATGAATCGGACGAAAGGATTTCCGAATAGCCAGTCAAAACCCCAGTTCCTCGGTAGCTCAGTTGATAGAGCATTAGACTGGTATTCTAGAGGGCCCGGGTTCAAATCCTGGTCGAGGAAAATTTTTTTTCAGATTTATTTCCTCACCCTTTGCTCTCCATGCCACAAATATTTTCTGTAAATTTATTAGAGCGCTAAATTTTCCATTCATTTTGGATTTCTTACTTAAACACTTAATCACATCCAACAGTCTTATCCCCAGATGCACTGTAAAAATATTTGGATTAGTTTAGCTAATGCATACTTCTTCTTTGTCCATTTATGTGGGATCAAGAGAAAAATAATGGATTAGATTGCCAATCGCGATTAAGTACCTACAAAGCATTTTGTGGTTAATACAGCATCGTCACATTTTTTTTTTGAGATAGGTCGTGATTCAGCAGTTTATCTTATTCTTGAAAAGCACATTACAACTTGCTGATCTCGATTGGTTTTATGGGATGTATGTGTTAACAAAAGTTGAGTTTACATAAACATCTATTTATTGAACTTAAAACATCACATACTTCCTAAAGCAAACTAATAGGTTCATACCCTGAGTCGTTAACATTTACAAACCAATCAAGTGCAAGATAAAATGTCTAAAGGGAATTCACGACAATATTAAATTTACAATATGTTATTAAAAATTGACGGAGTTTTTCTTACAACTTTAGATTAAATATTAAGGACCAAGTGTTTTTATTTTAAATAAGACAATAAGGAAAAATCGCCACTTTCCAAATTTGTGACGAGTGAGATTTTGTGTCGTTTCTAAAGAATCGCTGTCACATAGCAAGAATATGGATATATTGCATGAATATTCTTCTTTTAAACATTCAAAATGTCCAAAAAATATCCTGTTAATGTCCAACGATCCACTTGTTTATTATTCACTGAATATGAAGGATGGAAGTAATCTGAACATTATATTTTTCAATACACATCACAGGACGTGTTTTTGACATTTCGAAAGATCTACGCAATAAACCAATTTACTTGCTATGTGGGTATATGAAATAATAAAGTTTTTACTTTTTTATGAAAACTGAAAACTTTTTGTAGAGCGAAGAATTGCTTCTCTATCGGTGTGGCTTTCAGACTCCTAGACATGTATTCTTGAAAATTTTACGATCCCCGTCCACGCTACGGTCGAAAAACAGTTTATAACAATATATTTTAAAAAACAACTCCTTTATTGCGCAAGTGTCACTATGTTCGACGCTGTTTCCTGAATCGGAAAATCATTTAAAAAAATAGTCAGAAATACTTGAGTAGTTTTTTCCTGCTTGTAAAACTTTCATGCAAAAGTGAAATATTGTTATCGAAAGGCCAATTTCGCAGCTTTTTAAGCATAACCCCGTAGCCTTTTAGCCTATGATAAACATGGTACCCACTATGGACACAACTTGTTAGTACACGTCTTTCTTTTTTATGTCTCATGAGTTTACTATACTTTATAGGAAGCAAAAAACATGTAAAGAAACATGATGTTTCAGGATATATTTTGTTTCTCACACAGAACAATAAAAAATGCAAGTGTTTGATGATTATACTAAAAGTGCACTATGATGCAAACATAAAAATTTTTTCAAAAAGATTGGTTCAAGAATGAAAGAGTTGTGAATTTTACAAAAATTACTTGTTTCTCATGCTTGAGCTGCCATTTTGTATTTGGTATAAGTTTAACAGATGTCCAATAAGTGGAATACTGATCAGAAATATAAGTGTCTTTAACCTTTGGAGTCAAATTTGCATTACCATGCAAAAAACGGGAGTCGTGGAGCAAATCGACTATATGCACTCTCCTTTTATTTAAAACGTGGAAAATGCTGGGGATCGTAAAGCCTTATAAGTAACTAAGGTACAGCAGAAAAATTCTCAGAAAATTCCACTGCCATTAATATATCATCACCCCCATACAAACATGTGTCTTCCTGTCTGCTTACGTCAGCAGATAAGGGTCGGTCTTGGAACAAAAAAAGATGGAACAGGCACGTGGTTCAAACCATAACTGCCTAAAATTAAAATTTTTCTTTATTTAAATAAAATATTTAAAAATTTTTTATATGAGTTACTTCCAGCTTTTGCTTACATTAATCCTAAACTAACGAGATCTTCTTATTTAAGTGTAATGCTCTATTCGAACGTTGACTGGTCTACTGCATTTCTAAAGTGTCGTAGTACTAAAACCATACCATTTTTCCAGATTTTTAAGTCATTATGTTCGCCTGCGAACCAAACCTCTTATATCTTTAATTTTTCTCTCTAATGTTGATTTTTTTTAGGATTTTATATTTGTCATCCTTCCAAAATATTCAAGCTTATGAATACCTCAATTATTTTGCCCATGGTATCAGTTGGCTTCTCTTCGCCGTAATATAAAAGGCTAAACAAATAACAACAAGAGCAAACTGCAATTTCGAACTTCCATTGTCTTTATTTGTTACTTCTTTACGATCGTCATCAGGTGAATAGTAAAAAAACTAAGACTAAGTAATCTTATACACTATAGCATAAGTTCAATGAACCACAAAACTAACTTGTGTTCGATTTCATATTCTGTTGATTTTCCCAGCAATGTTGAGCCATTTTCGATCCAGTTGTTTCCTCTTGTCGAGTTTTGCGTTTGTGTTCTGTAAGGCGAACTTCCATGGGTCGGCTGGTTTCTCCAATGTAGATATTCCCACCCATACTCGCATGATACCTTTTAGCTTTTTCTGTATTGCAGATGTAGGTGGCTCGATCTGTGAAAGATATTTCAATTTCCAGTTTGGTTGATGTGGAGTGGTTTGATTTGAAGTTGGGATATTTTCCAGTATGAGTCTAAGAATGTTGAGCTATTTTCGATCTAGTTGTTTTCCCTTGTCGAGTTTTGCGTTTCTGTTCTGTAAGGCGAACTTCGATGGGTAGGCTGGTTTCTTCAATGTAGATATCCGCATACTCGCATGGTACCTGGAAGATGCAGTTCTTGGTGTCGTGGCGTTGTGGTTTAGTTTTTGTTAATTGACTTCTTATTGTTGTGGTCGTTTTGAAGACAGTCCAAAGATGGTATTGATTGCCTATTCTTTTTATCTTTTCTGAGATTCCTTTGATGTACGGAATTAAAATTGTCGCATGTCTTTTAGTATTTACGTCTGTCGTAATCTGAAGAGTTTTATTGATCGTGTAGTTGGAAAAACCGTTTCGTCGCAGATCGGATAGAACTTTTGACATTTTTTTTATTTAAAGCTTCTTCTGTATTGGAAATGAAGGTGGCTCGATCTATAAAATATAATTTTTTTAATTTCCAGTTTGGTTGAGTGGTTTAGTTGGTGTGCGATATACGGAAGTGATTGGCTAAAACGTCAAGAAAAGGGAGCTCACAACTTTATACTTTTTTCAGAGTGATCACTGATTTTATTGCAGTGCAAACATTGATAGGAGTAATTTTTAGTCAAATTTAATAAATTTTCCTAAATTAGTTTTTAAGCAGATGATATAATTTCATTTCATTTATTTTTTGTTGTTCCAAATGAGAGATGTGTGGCCATTTATTGTAACCCTTTTAGGGTGAAAGATAATATCCTGCCAGAAAAGACTGCCATTTTTTCTAAAGATAAGTGGTATTGGTTTAGTTTAACTGGTGATAAGGAATAAGGAATCTGTCAACTAATTTAACCGATTCCTGTATTTTTCGTAAATATAAGAAGGTTTTAGTATTTAAAGAAAAATATGTAATAACCAAATAAAAAAGTACTAAATTTGATAAAACAAAAATTTTTGGTACTATCTATTTCCTTCAATAAATTAATCAATTCCCCGATAAGTTTTATTAAGATTTTACGTTCCTTTCTCAATAGTCTTAAATAATGCTTGCTATTTAACAACACCTAATAAAAACACAATAAAAAAATAAGAACTGAAATTATGAAAATTAAAAAGACACTTAAACTGGTATACCTACTCTGCTCAAGAACCGTAGAGAAAGAAAAAAAACCTTTTCCCTACCAAGGGAAAGGCATTGTTTTCTATCTTAAGAGCAGAGATTCTTTTGTTTTCTGTCAGTGACCTTAGCTCACTAAATGTCGAAATGACGTTCAAAATGGGTCATGTGATATCCATACTTTTTGGAATCAACTAAATATCAGAATTGGCTGAACTTTTAATGAAAGGCATATTTTCTAAAAACTAAGATACGGCTTAAAGCACAGCTTGTTTTGATTTTTTGCCGAATAAGTCAACATTTTTTTTAAAGCCACTGATTCAGATGTTTAAGTATATCTAATTGGTGGCCTTTGAACAAAATTTTAGCTTATTTATAAATTACAAAAACTGTTTTTTTTTTATAAAAATAATTCAATACCTCACTAGTGCGGTAATGTGATTTATTACATAAAACGCAAACAGGCCGGCCAAAATAAGAGACAAAATAGCCAGCTCTCGTACAGATGATAGGAAAAATATTTAATCATGTGTTCTTCATATTTGATGATTATATAGAATTTTATCAATTTTAATTAAATTTAATTAATTCCTCCTGAAAATATGATCTAGATAAAACGTTAAATCAGCAGTGTCAAATTATTTTGCTAATTAAATATAGTCGCTAATTATTAAGATATTATATTATGATTTAGCAATCTAGCTAAAATGGATATACGAATAAATAAAATTATATCAACAATTTATAAAATCACACTGATAGAGCTTTAAGCCATTAGGGTCGTTTTTTAATTTCCTTGAGGTCATTTTTTTAAATGTAGACCCTCTCCCCTTTTGCTTTAGTGGCATTTGAAAGATATGGTGAGAACTCCTCTCTATTCTTTATTTATTAAAATTCAATATTTATTAAAGCTTTTGTACTGTATTTAGTTACCTTGCTAATTACTACTTACAAGGGTTGAAAACTATCCTCTAATTATTGCAATAACTGAATGAATGAATGTAGAAATGCGGGCGAGACAATTTCTATGTACGTAGGCCCACTATCCATGGTTTAGCCCTCGAAGCCTGCCTCATTCCCAAAATAATATAATTTTCTGGGCTGCAACCTTCTTAAATCGCCTGGGGCCAGCAGATAGTTCTCAAGGTGCGACTCTCTTGACCTGGTCAAAGCCGGACAGTCCAGCAGATTCGTTGTCCTTCATGCACCATCGACACTCTGAGTCTTCGGAAATTCTCAGCGTCTCTAGGTGCTTGTTAAGGCGACAGTGTCCCATTAGGAGCCTTGTCGCTGGTCTCACATCCTTCCTACCTAGGTGGAGCAAGGACTTTGTTTTTTTGGCGCTCACCTCACCAATCAGGAGTTGGTCTATCTCATGCCCTGTGTGCTATTCCAAAGCTCCTCAGAGCACCTGTCTAAGTCACTTTTCAGGGCCGTTTTTACTTGGCATGCCTGAATACCTAGTATGGATACCGGACCTACCGGATCGGTTGATGATCCTTGTCTAGCCAATCTATCGGCCTCTTCATTTCCTTCTACACCTTCATGTCCCGGGATCCAGAGGAGATTGACCTTGTTGTCAAGAGACGTTTGCACTCCAATACAAGGAAAAAGTTAGCCGTGTCCGACCTGATAGCAGACAGTGCAACTTTACTATCTGAGCGTACTTTCTTAGGGAAACTTGTCCCCCATTTTTGAGCCGTTTGTCTACCAGACTGTCCCATTCGGGGGGCAAGGAAAACAATCTATCAGGCGTGTAAAACCTAATTGGGAGCTTCGCTAGTTCATGCATAGCACTGGACTTTTGATTTCTCAGAAAAAAGAAAAATCTCCATATCAGTTACTTCAACCGACAAGAAACCAAAAAACAAAATATCGAAAGATCTTGGGTGGAAATAACGAAAATTCAAACTTGGATGAGCATCCCAGAAGGAACACACAAAGGACCAAAGCGAAAAGAGAAATGATTAAGCGATGTTTTGCTCTGGGTAACCAGCGTGAGCTCATCAGTGGTTTTACTGGTCACCCTCCCCATACATCATTAAACACCATCATACACTTTGATTTCCAACCTTGATCCAAGTTACCTGATACGGATTCGTCCTGGCGTGTTAATAGTTCCAATAGCATTATGCTCCTAAGGCAATTAAAACAAAAACAAGAAGTTAAAAAACCTCCAAATCAGTTACTTCTATCGAAAAGAAACCAAAAAACAAAAGATCAAAAGATCTTGGGTGGAAATAACGAAAATTTAAACTTGGGTGAGCATCCCACAAGGAGCACACAAATGACCAAAGAGAAATGATTAAACGATGTTTCGCTCTGTCTAACCAGCGTGAGCTTATCAGTGGTTTCACTGGTCACCCTCCCCATACATCATTAAACAACATCATACACTTTGATTTCCAACCTTGAATCACTCACAAATAGGCATCGTTCCGCACTGGTACTTATCCAAGTTAGCTGATACGGATTCGTCCTGGCGTGTTAATATTTCCAATAGGATTATGCTCCTTAGGCAATTAAAACTAAAACGTGAAACCACTGATGAGATCACGCTGGTTAGCCAGAGCAAAACATCGTTTAATCATTTCTCTTTTCGCTTTGGTCCTTTGTGTGTTCCTTGTGGTTCATCCAAGTTTGAATTTTCGTTATTTCCACCCAAGATCTTTTGTTAGAATGTCTTACGTTGAATAGTTATAAAATATTCTAGTAATTGTTTTAGGTAGAGTAACTTCATAAACAGTCATAAAATGTTGAAGATATGGTCAAAAACGTATTAAAAAAATTGATTTTAACAACTTGGTACAATTGATTTCAAGTGTACTCAATGAGATTGATAATTCCATTATGTTTCAAAAATTTGAAATGAACAAAAGTGGTAGTTATGAAATAATAAAAAATAAAAAACCATGTCCGCTACCTAAAATCAACTTCCGAAACCTCCCTGTGAACTCCAATGCAACGGAAATTCTTACCGATAGCAACCCAAAAATAAACATTATACAAAAGTAAAAATTAGTAAAATAATTAATTCGAATACATTCGAAATGTAATTTTTATTTTTCTGAAATTGTTCAAGTTTTACGTATTATCTATTGAACTATTATGGCAAAAAATTTGAGCAAAGATTGTTAAACGCGCCAGTCACCAAAAATTAGAATTTTGATATAAATCTCCAAAAATCTGGTAAAACAATCCCAAACGATAAGTTGGAACGATGCCACAAAATGTCTTTCGCGACCTAAGATCGATTATCGGGGACTTTTTGGCCTCGGGCCACAGCCTCGTCTATCACAATTTCACGCTTTTTTTGTTCGTCTGTTTTTAGCGAGAGTCACGTAGGACCTAGAAAATAACCGATAGTGATAAAGGGATACTTAGTAATAGGGAATTATTGAAACGCAGTTAGGGCCCGGCACTAATAAGGCCAGGCACTATTTTGACGCTGTTTAAAGATACGTATGCGCAAGAACGACCACATTTAGTGCCGACATAAATAAGGTTAGACATTTTATCTAAAGTCACAAATTTCAGATCCTCATCTCCACCCTCCACAAAGACCATCACTACTCCAACACATCATCCATGCTTTTAATCGGTCAAAATATAAACAAAAAACAACACATAATTTCGAAAACAGGCAGCATATATTTGTAGATTAGAAATAAAGTCATATCGTCACCGTTTTGCTAGAAGCTAATTCTATAATTTGCACCTTTTCGGGCCAGGCACAGCCTGTGTTAAGTTAGGCCACGGTGGGTTTTAAGGTAGTTAAAATCTGGGGAATTGTTTTTAGCAACACTGTACAGAAAATCAATTTAACTATGTGGACCTGATTTTTTGCAAAATTTTACGTCATTGAATTTGTTTTCCATGGCAACGCGGATACTTTATTTATGTTTATCCACAGCGGGACACCAGAGATTTTTTTAGCATCGGGTCAAAAATTTGGGGTTAGGTTACTTATTTTGACTTTTCGCGTTGTGCGCCGCTAAAAAAACCAAACAAAATACTAAAATAAAAGAAAATCATTTATTTCAGAATTACCTGCTAAAAACGCTACCCAACTACGTATTAATGTATTATTTAGGGTTGTATTTACAGGTGCATTTATAGTTGAATTGAAAACACTCCCGCTAGCTGATACCGACAACAGGTTAACTTTTGCAGATTTAATAATCGTATTATATTTTAAACAGGAGCGTCAACGACTAGCAAGAGTCTTTCCAACCTCTAAATGGAGCTTTACTGACCTGTTTTGTTAGTACTCAAGTATCCGTTTGTTTTCGAAACTGAGGTTCTAAAATCTATCCTTTGCACTCCAAGATGTCACTAGTACACTTGCACATAACTATGCCGCAATAATTTAAATTTAAAAAAATGGTTGATTGAAAATAAAAAGAAAATTATGTAGGGTTATGAGCGCCAAATGTTTCGATGCGAATTCCCAGTAATCCTAGCCAGCCAGTAAAGTTCTCTTGGTTCTTTGATAGACTCGAGGTAATGCCCGCGCAGCGATAGCCCCTTTTCGGCGGGCGACCGCACACGCGGAGTGTTTTCAAATTTGTTTTGGAACAATGTTTTTGAAAACACATTTTTGAAAGATAAACATAACCTCGAAAGGTTTTTTGTCAGCTTTAGTTACCACGGAATCGTATAAATTCTGTGATCTATCGGCCAACACTTGAACTACGTGTGTCTCCCAAATTCAATGAATGATCGGTTTTCTTTTCCGGAGTGCACAGGCTTTTAGAAAAAAGTAAACTTAGTTTTTATTTTCGCTAAAGCAAGGAACTATAAAAAGGAAAAATATAATTCAGAGGAAATTGTGAGTATTTCTCTATTTTTTTTGTAAATCGGGTTTGTTCTAAACCGCAATTATTTTGAGGCCTTTGGGATAGATGACAGCAGCAGAGCTTTTATTTTTAAGAAAAAATTTTTTTTAAGCATTCAAAAATTATCACCCCTTCATTTTTTTTCCCTGTGCACTCTGGCAAAAGATTAAAAAATTAAAGCACAAGGCGTTGCCAGTTGTACTTTTTTTTACTTAAAATCTGGAGAGAAACTGTAGCCTTAAAGGGTCAAATTCTAAAATGTGGAATGCCCCAATTTTTTCAACGGAAAATAGTTCTTTGAGTACTCCAGATACCATAACCAGAAAATTGCATGTGTTTTACTAGGTTGTGAAATAAATATTGTATAATACATCCAGTAGTTAAAACTACCGGTTCTTTAAAAATCACCCGTGTAAAAAAGCTTTCATTTCGCCACTTGTTGAATACATTACTGTTTTATTATTAACATATTTTTTTTCTTCAAAGCTCATACAAATCTATTTAATGATTTCGAAAGATGTCTGCTATTATATTTACGTTCAGTTTTCAATAGGAGTTAGTCTGAGAGAGTGAATTTTAAGGGGGTGTTTGAATTTCAGTAATGATAAGTATGGACTAGGATCCAAAAGACTAAAGTAATTTAGTAAGTTTTAAAGCTGTGTTACTCCAAAATGGAAATAAGTTGCCTTTAGTACTAGTTGGTCCTGCAGTCCATATGAAAGAAACGTGTAGCAATTTGAAATTCTTACTGGAGACCCTACAATATGAAAGATATAAGTTGCAAATTTGTGGTAATTTAAAACTTTGGCAATTTTACGTGGAAAGCAGCTAGGTTTTACCAAATACTGTATTAAAACAAAGTTATGATTGTTTTCCACAAACCAAAACTACACTTTTTTGCACTCGACGCGCGTTTCGCTAACAAGGTTAGTATCATCAGGAGACGATAAACAATGAACTAAATTAATCTACGCTCTATCTTATATCCTTTAGTGGGCGGAGATAAGACTAATAATTTGTGATTGATCACGATTTTTAATCCTATCTCCCCTCAACCAAAGAATAAAGTCTACTAAACGGGATGGGTCCTCTATCTTTATTTAAACTATTTCTGTATTTAATGATTTCCATACTTTCATATGCATTCAAAAGTCTTTTTTTTGGTAGACTTTTTAGAAGTTTTAGGTTATCTAATGTGAATCTATGATTGTTTTCAAAAGCATGCTCGGCAACACTTGACTTTTCTGTTCTTCCGTATTTTAAGTGTGCTAAGTGTTCTTTAAAACGTGTTTGAATAGAGCGTCTCATTTGGCCAACATATTTTTTGTCACAATCCATGCAACTAATTTCGTAAATTCCACTTTTTTCTAGAACTGTAGTTTTATCCTTGGGATTTCCTAGTAAGCTTCTTATTGTGTTACCGGATTGATATACTAATTTAAGACCGGTGTTATTAAATACTTTTTGTAATCCTTTCGTATAATTAGGATTATAAGGAATTGATACAAATTTTGAGTCGCAGGTATCTTTTTGTCTGAAAAAAGTGGGATTCCGAAAGGTCTTTTGAAAAGAATGTCTATTTATCAGCTTATTTATTAAGCCTTCGTCGTAACCGTTTTCGCCAGCTATATTCCTAATCCTATTCTTTTCTGCTTCAAATCTTTCTTTGTTTAAGGGGAAATTTACTAATCTATATGTTAAAAAGTGCAAACTTGCAAGCTTATGTTGTAAGCAATGAAAAGAGTCATTTGGAATATACCTGTTGGTGGCCGTTCCTTTTCTGTATATGTCAAAGTCCAATTTATTTTTATTTCTTATAACTAAAGTGTCTAGAAATGGCAGTGTACCGTTGTTCTCTGTTTCATAAGTAAATTTAATTGTGGGAAATTTGTTATTTATTTTTTCCATAAAATTTTCAACACTAGTTACTTTAGTGTTGAATACTGCAAACACATTGTCTACATACCGAAACCATACTCTGGGGAAATACTCAAATTCTTTACTTATATCTGATTCAAATTTGCTCATAAAAAGGTTTGCGATAAAAGGTGATAAACTATTACCCATTGTGGTTCCTTCTAATTGCTGGTAGTAGTTATTTTTATATTGAAAATAATTTTGATTCATGCAGAGTTTTATTAAAGATAGGTATTCTAAAGTCTGTTTGTCCTCCAGGTCTTGTAAGGTATTGGAGATCGGCACACTAGGGAACAACGAACTAACATCAAATGAGATTAAAATTTCACCTTCTTGGAGTGAAATATCTTTAACTTTGTTGATAAATTCAAGGGAATTTTGAACAGAAAAACTTTTTGTACAAAAAAGTGTATTTTTGGTTTGTGGAAAACAATCATAACTTTGTTTTAGTGCAACCAAAGGTTCCAAATTCCCAACATAGTAAATACTGTATTGCTTTCTCCTCGAATGGGACAGTCGTGCACAATCGTATCACTATAAAAATAAAATTTGAGTCTTTTGAGCCAGGGAAAAATTTATTCAGCACGCCATTAGTTCCCTAGAAAAGATTTACTACTACCACTTAAAAATAGCCCATAAAATTAGGACTTATGAAAAGTTTTATAAAGGCCATGGACAAAGAACGCCATGATTTTAGATATTTACAAGAAAAGTGTTCTAGAATCAGAATACTTGTGGATCCTTAGATTAGGAAACTTTTCGGAGATGCGCAATTCGATTACCTACTTCAAGGCAAAGAAAAAGACCTTTGGAATGCATTTAAAATGTCTGCAACAAATTTTATGGAAAACACTAGAGTAGAAAACTGATTGCCCAACTCATTTTGTGTTACCAAAACTTATTTCATTCATTTCTTGGATTCTGATCTGGACTAATTTCCGGAAAATTATCATGCTGTAAGTGATAAGCACATTGAGAGGGTCCAGCAAGATATTTTAAACATGGAACTGTGAGATGTTAGCCGACTAGTGCTGGACATTACTGCACTTTTCCGAGACAGTTTTATGGATTTAGGTATAAATGTGACGCCAAAAGTACGTATTCTGTCTCAGCTCATGCAAACTTCAAAAAGATCTGGAAAAATACAAAGTAAAAAAATCGAATGTGAAATATCCTGAAAATTGAAATCTGAACGTGAATATAGTGGCAGACATCTTTCAAGATCATTAAATAGATTTTTAATATGTTATAAAATTAATTATTCAAAATATGTTGTTACATAATTTTACTAAAAGAGAGATTCACATGACCTTTGAAGTAAAAATATCCAAGTAATAAAATAGTAGTTTATACAACAAGTGGCGAAATCAGTGCTTATTAAAACGGGTGATTTTTATTATTATACAATATTTATTTCACAACATAGCAAAACACTTGCAATTTTCTGTTTTCGCTAAAAAATGTAGTTTTAAGTTATTCTACGAAAAACGGCTATGGGGATAATTTTCGATTTATCACAGTACTAAAAGAACTATTTTCTGTTGAAGTAGGTACTATACAGTGCGGTCGTATTTCAGTAATACCCTAATAGTTTCTGGTCGTGCCAAGACGTTATTTGACACTGTTGACATTTGGACGCCCTTTTCGGTTAAGAGCTATCGTAAAACGCCGCATACGTATGGACGATTAACATAGAATTTTGACGTACGTAGGACATGTGGGTTTATGTTTTGGCGAGCTTCCATTAAATTCCGCGCCCATTTCCGACAGGGTGGCGTTGCGCTCAGTATACCCAAGACACACTCTGGCGTGTTTTTCTGTGTGAGAGTTCTTTTGGGGGATTTCCCCATAACAGTATATGACAGTTAAGACAACGGTCACTTTTTTTTACGATTTACGATTTAATGTCTTTAGCAAAGTAAAAAGAAGGTGTTCACTTTTAACAAACTTTAATTTCATTAATTATTTTTCCGACAGAGGTTAACAGGTGTCAAAATAAATGTTATTTTTAAATTAGGCGTTGTTATTTTAGTGGGAATTGATGATTTTTTTGCCGATATCGGTCATCATAAGCATGATAATAATAAGCTTATCCCAAACTTTGCCAGCTATTATTGGCTTACCTCTTAGAAACTGTCTCAACAACATACTTAAACGGCATTGAAATCCCACTGAGATCCAGTTTCCATTTAAATTGTGCGTGGTTCTTTGGGCAGTTTTATTCTCTATACTGGAAAGAACGTATGGATTTATTTTGTACAATTGTGCAAAATTTGTACACAATTTTTTTCCTAGATTTGCACCAAGAATAATTTGTGTAAAAATTGTATGCAAATCTATAAATACTAACACAAAAAATATACTTTATTAGAACGATTTTTTGACAATATTTATACAAAATTGTTCTTGGTGCAAATTTTTTTCCGTGTACTTTCACGGGTAAATCAATTGGCCGGATGCTAGTGTTATTGGAACACCCCCTATAAGAGAAAACAAAATAATTAATGGAATAACTAACAGAACCAACCGCGTTCTTCAGTATCAGTGAAATAATAAAAAATAATTTTTAAGTATTTTTTTTAATTTCAGGCTGCCATCAGACATTCGTAAGCCGACCAGGAGGACCAATGAACGGCACTTTTACAGGACCGGACTTTATAAACCCGCGCGGTTTCACAATAAGCTGCGTCTACACATTCTTGGGGGCCCCAGGCCAAAGGGTGCAAGTCACTTTCGACACATTTAAACTTCGGGGGTCACCGCCAGAGTAAGTTTCTTTTTATTAATAATCTTTTCCGTGACGTAAAAATGTTTTTGACCTTTCTTTTATGTTTTGGTAGAATGTTCTCTTGACATTTCTAAAATGCTTTCGATAATGGTTTACTAACCAAGACGCCTCGTACAATAAAGATAAATTTTGTAAGGTTGTTTTTCCTTTTCTTTTTCTTTGAGTTTGACCAGAAGATTACGAGTCTATTAATAAAATATGTTTAAATATAATGAAAAAGAACCATAAAATCTTTCAAATATGTTTTAATACCAGACTAAAAAATTGGCGCTAGAAAGCACGGATAGTCCACCATACAATCAATTATTTTATGTTAAAAGGAAACGAAAATATCTCTAAAACTCTAGTTTTGAAAGATCTGAACATTATAACAAAATTATTGGGTAAAATTTACGAAAATCAAAATCTGAAAACCGCATATCAATAGCTGCTTCACTTCTAAAGTTATGATTTTTTTTTATTTTAACTTTTTTCAAATAACTCGGAAACTAAAGCTCTCACGAATTTTAACTTAATAATAAAATTTGTAGTCCATATTCATGAAAACTTAAATCTGAAAACTATATATCGCTATTTGGTTTTGTTCCAAAATTAAAATTTTTTAAAATAATTTATCCCTCTCTTTCTCCCCTTCAACCCACCACCACCCCATCCAAAAGTTAACAAGTTCATGGATAGCCAATAGAGGATTTTGGTACCAAATTTCATTAAAATCGATTAAGGCGTTCTTGAGTTATCGTGTATACAGACAGAGAACAGACCGACAGACAACTTTTTTTTTCATCGATTAAGGTGTTTTGGACTCTTAGTAACTCATTTTTGATAAAATTAAGAAAACTCAAAATTTCACGATTTTAATATAGTCCCTTTTACTATATTGGTATGTTGGACTAAAAAATTGGTGCTAGAAGGCACGGATAGTCCACCATACAATCAATTATTTTATGTTGAAATAAAATGAAAAGATTTGGATAATATTTACGAAAACCAAAATCTGAAAACCGCATAGCTGCTTTACTTCTAAAGCTATGATTTTTTGTATATATTGTAACGTTCTTTTCAAATAACTTGGAAACTAAAGATCCCACGAATTTGGACTTAATAACAAAATTTGTAGCTCATATTTATGCAAACTTAAATCTTAAAACCGTATATCGCTATTGGCTTTTGTTCTAAAGTTACAATTTTTTAAATTATTTTATCCCTTTTTCCCCCCTTCAACCTCCTACCTTCCTACCCAAAAGTTATTCAGTTTATGGCCAGCCGATAGAGGATTTTTGTACCAAATTTCGCTAAAATCGATTAGGCGATTTTCAGTTATCGTATGCACAGACAGACAACAGACCGACAGACAACTTTTTTTTTTCGTCGATTAAGGCGTTTTGGACGCACTGCGCACTCGTATAATAGGAGACATTGCGACACAAGTGTGTTCTCAAAACGTTTCACCTCGTTTCGTGCAAACATTAAATCATATAAGTTTATTCAATTTTTTTCTTTTAATTTTTGGTATCGGCTTTCTAACTAAACCATATTGATGTCAAAAATTCAATTTTTAGAATTTTTGTCTGTATGCCCACGCAAAAACTACTGAACGGATTTCTTTAAAACTCCTTTATCGGCTGACCATGAACTGATTAACTTTTGGATAGGGTGGTGAGGGGTTGAAGGGGGGAAATAGAGATAAAATATTTAAAAAATTTGGTGCTAGAAAGCACGGATAGTCCACAATACAATTATTTTATGTTGAGAGGAAATCAAAATATCTCGAAAATTGTAGCTTTAAAAGATTTAAACCTTATAACAAAATTTTTGGGTAATATTTACGAAAACCAAAATCTGAAAACCACATATCAATAGCTGATTTACTTCTAAAGTTATGATTTTGTTTTTATATAATTGAACGTTTTTTAAAATAACTCGAAAACTAATGCTCCCACGAGTTTAGATTTTATAACAAAAGTTGTAGTCGATATTCATGGAAACTTAAATCTGAAAACCGGATATCGCTACTTGCTTTTGTTCCAAAGTTAAAAATTTTTAAATATTTTATCCTCCTTTTTCCTCCTTCAACCCCCTACCACCCTACCCAAAAGTAAATCAGTTCATGGTCAGCGGATAGAGGGTTTCTTTCAAAATTTTATTAAAATCGATTAAGGCGTTCTTGAATTATCATGTATACAGACAGACAATAGACAACAGACCGACAGACCGAAAGACAACTTTTTTTTTGGCGATTAACTAATTTTTGATAAAATTAAGAAAAGTTAAAATTTCACGATTTTAATAGTTCCTCATTCCATATTGGTATGGTGTACTAAAAAATTGGTGCTAGAAAGCAAGGATAATCCACCATAAATTAATTATTTGATGTTGAAAGAAAATTAAAATATCTCGAAAACTGTAGCCTTGAAAGATTTAAACCTTATAACAAAATTTTTAGATAATATTTACGAAAACCAAAATCTGAAAACCGTTATAGCTGCTTTACTTCTAAAATTATGATTTTTTTAAATAACTCGAAAACTAAATCTCTCACGAATTTGAACTTAAAAAAAAAATTGTAATCCATATTTATGGAAACTTAAATCTCAAAACCGTATGTCCCCACTTGCGTTTGTCTCAAAGTTACAATTTTTTAAAATATTTTATAACCCTTTTTCCCCCTTCAAGCCCCCGCCACCCTACCCAAAAGTTAATCAGTTCATGGTCAGCCGATAGTTGAGTAGTTGAGTTATCGTGTATACATACAGACAACAGACAACAGACCGACAGACAGACAGACAATTTTTTTTTCTCGTCGATTAAGATGTTTTGGAGCCTTTTTGGTTTTTAATATTGGTATGGTGGACTAAAAAGGTTACGGACGCACTACGCAGTCGTATAACAGGAGACGTTGCGACACAAGTGTGTTCTCAAAACGTTTCACCTCGTTCCGTGCAAACATTAAATCATATAAGTACAGGGTGTTTGTTTATAACTGGAACACTCAGTATCTTTGTTATTATTGGAAATAAAGGGTAAGTCTAAATTCAAAAAATTCTTGCCAACGACCTTAAGCGCTATAACAACCTTTCTTTGTTGCCCTTAAAGATAATTTTTTTAAATTGAACACTGTATATTTTATCAAACACTATTTCAATATCTTTTGTATTTCCTGAGATATCTGCGTTTAAGTTTTAATAATTGTCAAAATGAAAATATATTGGAAATGGCCAACTGATCAAGCTACCAAGTGGGCTATGAATGTATTTCTTTATTTCAACAACATAAACTTAAAAATCTAGTGGCCTTGGAAAAAAAAAACGATTGAAGGCAATGATGAAATGGTCGTTTCTAAAGTATTTTATTAAAATTTTAAACGCAAATATGTCATAAACTACAAAAAATATTTCAATAGTGTTTGGTATTTTTGTAAAGCTAATTTCTTGACAAATTCAAAAATGCAAAAATATACTGGGTATTCTATTTAAAAAAATTAGCTTTATTGCCACACCTTGTATACCAAGGGGACAAAAAAAACCTACCCTTTATTTTCATTAATAAAAGAGATATCGGCTTTCTAACTAAACTATATTTATGCCAAAAATTCAATTTTTGGAATTTTTGTCTGTTTGTGAATGGATTTTTTAAAAACTCCTCTAGCGGCTGACCATGAATTGATTAACTTTTGGATTGGGTGGTGGGGAGTTGAAGGGGCAAAAAGGGGCATAAAATATTTAAAAAGTTGGCGCTAGAACGGATAGTCCAATCTACAATCAATTATTTTATGTTGAAAGAAAGTGAAAATATCTCGAAAACTGTAGTTTTGAAAGATTTGAACCTTATAACAAAATTTGTGGGTAATATCTACGAAAACCAAAATCTGAAAAACGCATATCAATAGATGCTTTACTTCTAAAGTTATGATTTTTTATATAATTGAAGGCTTTTTTAAATAACTCGAAAACTAAAGCCTCCACAAATTTAGATTTTATAACAAAATTTGTAGTCTATATTCATGGAAACTTAATTCTGAAAAACGTAAGGCTACTTGCTACTAACTAAGTTGTTTTATTTTTTTTTTTAGTTAAAATGACATATTTATTGACATTTAATGAAGGACGTAAAAACCCTCGGAGAAAGCGATTTTATTTAAAACCGTCCTTATATAAAAGCATTTCTAGGTGCGCTTAAACTTGGTAACTCACAGAAAAAAAGAATATCTGCCCTTAAAAATGACCCATTAAAAGTAAAATTAACTAAATTTTTACGCAATTTTTTGTACATTTATTTTAAAATAATCCAAAGCTCGATGAGGTTAAAAATTTAATTAAAATGATATAGCGCGTATATTCGAAATTTTTATACAATATAGCCTACCACCAAAAAGGGGTATTTTAAGTGAAGCTAATCTCGACGTATTACGCAAAATTTATGGTCTTTAACGACAGAACGAATTTCAGATAAGCTGGATGATGACTCGCTTTACCCTGTCATATTTTAGCGTATTAGAGCCGTTAGGCGAATATAGAATATTACCATAGAAATGCGGGGTATATTCGCTCGATATCATTTTAAATTATTAGAAAATAAATTGCATGGATTTAACTGCGGTCAACATAACGTAATATTTTATATAATTTTTTTGTTAATAAAATTAATATGGCTGCAACGATATCATTATTTTAGAATATTGTGATTAAAAATACTGCAAGGTGTAAAAAAAATGTTTGCACAGTGGAAATTTAATATTTTGGATTTGGATTAGATTATCTAAACAGAATAAAGTACCTTAATCTTTTGTAGATTTTTTAGATTGATTTCTTGATCTATTTATTTGCGAATGGCAACACAATACACCTATGAGATATTATTACTACGTTTTCATGGGAACCGAATGGGGTTTCAATGCCTTAGTTCAATACCTACGCCTTTTTAGTCGTGAAGACGCAAATCGTATAGAAAACAAATGAAAGCTTTAACCAGGTTTTATTTGATAGTTGATGCCGTGCGTAAGATAAACAAACTTTTATGTTTGATTTCCGATTATAGAAGTCGAAAAATGTGTCAAAAACTCCAATCGGGTTCGCTTTATCAAAACCGAAAACGTAGTAAATAATAACTTTAAAAACCAAGGAAAATATATTAAAAAATCAGAGTTGGCCTTGGATAGGGCCACATGTGAAAATTCTACTGCGCATGACTGACTAATCGCGCACAGAAAAGTTTTTGCTCCTTCATTTAATTTTTCATTTTTTGCAAGGGAGGGTTCGTTATAGTATCTCATAGTTATAGGTATCCGTATAGTTAAAACTATACTAGGGCTATTCTAAATATGTTGTTAAAAGCGGATCAAAAACGAGGCCAAAAATACATTTTATAAATATTGTCAACATTTGAAGTGGCGACGGTGGTCTAGGATTTTTCTTATCTGACTTTTTGAAATTTTTATTAATAATCTGTTTTGTATGGTTTTTGAAAAAATCCCATAACATACAATTTTGACCACTTATAAAAATTTATTATTAAAAAAATATTTTTTTTGACAACGCCTTTCAAAATACCTAAAAAATTATTAAAATCTACAAAACCCTCTTTAGTGTTACCTAGTTTGTATATCCAGAGTTAATGGTTATACATTAGATATACGGTTCAAGCGACTGGGCTTTTGTTAAATATTACCTCAATTTCTAGCTGTATTTTTTATTTTTAGTGTATTCAAAGCAAAATACACCCAAATTTAATGCTATTTTTTTATAGTTAGGCATACAAAATACATATTGGCAAATTTTATTATAAACTAATTTTAATTTTTTATTTTTCAGTGGAGCCGCTGTTGGAGATCTTCCAACGTAAGTATGCTTTTATACAATTCGTTGTTATTCTTTCATACAAACAATAAAATAAATACAAACATAGCACTTACGTTAAAATTGTTATATTTTTAGTTACCTATGGTTTATAATTCTTCCTAAAAAATCACAAAATTAAAAAAAAAGACATTAGTAAAAAAATTAAAAGCAAAGCAATAAATTGTGATAGTATTTTAGTCGTATTGTAGTATTAAGTAACACTATCTCGGGAATAAAACGAAAAACGAGTAATTTTAGATAAATGGGATATAGGTATTGTTTCGCTGTTTATAAAAAATAATTGTCTTAATTTCTGATTTAAAACGGTTTATTGAATAGAAAGAAATAGAAATGTTGTATTTATTAAGAAAAGCCTGCTGCTTCATTATAGTAAAAGCTTTTTATGATGGCTTGGAATCAAAAATAGTAATAAATTGCGATATTGAGTTTGAAAAAGAAGTTGTGTTGTGTTGAAACACGAATTAAAGAAAATAGTACCTCTTAAGCACTTGCTTTCCGAGCTACCAATAACGGCAAAGTACTAAGTAGGAAGTAATTCGTTTGCATTGATTTGGAATAACGGCTGCCAGCAGGTATCCAGTATATATTTAGAATAAAAAAGTTGTACTTTTCTTTAATATTTTTATTGTACCTTTTTAATAGTGGTAAAAAGCTAACGTATGTAACGTATCTACTACCTAGAAAGTAGTTTCAGACAAAAAACTAAATCAAAATAAAACAAACAACATAAGCTCACTATTTAATAGCACAGTACATCACAGGGATATTATTGGAATGATTCATTCAGGATATTTACCAGGGATTGCCTAAATGTCTGACGGAAGTCCCATTTAGGTCAAATCCGCATTACTCCAGAACAGGATAATGAATCTTAGATGATTCATTATCATAGTCCTAAACTTCTTGGTAATAATTTTCAAGTTCTCAGAGTTATCAATGTCCATAGAAATATATCTAAGAATAGTATCTTTAATCGAGGAAAAATATTAAACGTAGCATCATTTACTTACAATAGATGCCAACTAACTTTTGTGTGTCAGGATGTATGTGTCGTACAATACTCGCTGATTTTTACGTCTGTTTTACATGTTTGCCACTATTGATAATATTCCTGATTTTTTTGTAATTTTTTAACAAATTTTTCATGTTCTATTTTTACTTCCGGAAGTTAATTTATTTTTTGCTTATACCAAAATATTTTTAAATTATGTGTTTGTATATACTTATAGTAGGTTTTATTGACATTTACTCCGACTGCACTATTAAAAACAAAGTCCTTAAATTTTGCTCTTTTTAGCATTTTTTTTTAAATATGAAAACTTTGCTATATAAAAATAATAAAAAAATGTCCATCATTGCCAGTGATAGCAGTAGATCGATGTTTGCTGGAAAGGGGTTTTGATTTTAATAATTTTGTTAAAAAAGTATGACGAGGTAACATTTTTTTTAGCTAATCTAATCTAATGTTGGGCTATACAGACTATGACAAAAGTAAACTTGTTTTGTGTGTTTAAAAATAAGTTTTTTAGTCGGGTGTATCTTAATTCTAACAAACAAAAAGAACACTTACGTTGTCCAACACCAACGTAACGTTGCGAAAAAAATGCAACTATAACTTCATTATTTCTTTTTATAAGACCCTTCCCACAATTGGGGTGCGTTTAAAAATAAAAGGTGATGGTGAGGCGAGAGTAGGGTCACCGGCGATCTGAAGGCATTTTATTAAAGAAGGGGGGAAATAAAGTTCACTTTTCCAACTAATATTAAAAACGGGTGCCAAGCTACCTGACACTTTGAGATATTTTTTATTGTTATTTGAAGAAATACAAATTTTTTTGCAAATTGTTCTTAAATTTCCCAACTGAAACTTTATATTTTCCAACTGCAAGCAACTGAAAGCAACATTTGGGGGGGGAGGCTTCTCCCCATCCCCCCCTCAAGAGATCGCTGGGGGGTAGGGTAAGGTAATGTCTATTAATTTTGTTTCAGTTTATGGAAAGCAATGTGAAGTGCTCCAGATATTATTATTTTTGTGTAAAATACACTTTTTGTTCACCCAGATCAAAAAAGTAAACAATAAAAACACACGTTTTGGGTCAACACTTTTACCCAGCTCAAGACCACGGCGATTCTGGCACACCCCGCACGGGCTAACCACCTTTTGATTTTCGAACAGAGGTATATGACGTCAGTACTTTTACCTCATATCAGTCATTTTCAAACGTTTTTGAGCTAGGTTAGGTTTGTTATGAGTCGTGCAATACTGCACTTTCCACTGCGACCTAAGAGGTCTCATACCTGTCTATTCCCCTGATAAAGGAAATCAGTCTATTTGGTGAGACGTCCTCGAAATCTTGGGGCACTCTCAATACAATCAATATTTTTACTTTTATTCTCATTAATCCTATGCGGTGGCATAGGATATGTAGCGGCGTTCCCCCTCTCCTCCACAGAATCTACAAATCGGTGTATTGCTCACTCCAATTCTATTCATATATTGGTTAAGTCGGCACTGGCCTGTATACAAACCTGTGATTTTTCTCAGACTGTTCCTTGGTAATTGCAGAAGCTGCTTTGCTCTACGTTTGTCTGGCGTATTCAGGAGTTCTGTTGTTTCGGAGTTGAGCGCCCCTTTTCTTTCAACTCGCTCGGATAATTCCCTATTGACCATGGCTTTAGTTAGTTCAAAGCAGAGCTCTGGCCCTAAGAACGCAGATTCCGCTCCTGCCTTAGCAAGAGAGTCGGCCATTTCGATTCCTTAAATTCCTGTGTGGCCCAGGACCCATACAAGAGTGATTTTGTTGGTTCCACAGATCTTTAGCAGAGTTTGAAGGCAGTTCCAAACTAAAAGTGATTGGATTTTATTTGAGCTTATTGCTTTCAGAGCAGCTTGACTATCTGATATGATTTTGATGCTTCTGTTAGAGATGCCTTTGTCGGCTATTTTTCTTGCACAGAGCTCTATGGTGTAAATCTCGGCCTGAGCTAGACGTAGTATAACCTTTACCGTTGGGTAAACATTTTCAGGCTAGAGACCTTGTTTATTAAAATGGATGGAAATATCGGTCTCCTATACTTAAACGCTGTCTTTTCTAGTCGTCAGAAAACAAACGAAATTTTTTCCTGTTTTGAAAAACGCGTTTGTTTATTTGTTGATGTTTGATGTTACTGTCACCGTTGTTATATATAAAACAGAACATAATATAAATTGCAAAATCAAAAATATTAGGATTTTAGTTATTGTTTAATATGGATTCAATGAGACGAGGCTTATACCAGGGCCATTCATTTTAACAAATTTTTGAAGCTTTATTTTATTAAAAATTATAGAACAATTATATAATTATATATTATATTATAAACCACAACATGCACAAAATTTAAATCAGCAAAAACAGGAATCATTTTCCAGTGGCGCACAGAGGAGGGAGGCGGTTGGGGTTCAACCCCTCCTCCTAAGAAGCTTGTTTATGGTCACATTTTTACTTTCCGCTAAGTAACGCCCATGCTAAGAAAAGAGAGCTTTATAAGATTTACTCTTAAAATATAACATATTATATTTTTTCAGATGCATTCACGAGTACTTAGACGTCTATTCTGAGGTGGTACAACCAGACCTAGCTGAGTTGGTAAACTCACCTTTTGGGGGACGGTTTTGCGGGCCCACGACTCCAAGGACGAGGGTGTCCCTTTACAGGGCCCTCGCCTTCTCTTTTCACTCTGACAAGAACCATTCTACAGCCGAGTTATTCAATGGGAGATTTGCTTTTATAAATGATTGTAAGTGTATATTTTTAGAGGCAGTAGCCAGCGAGCATTCTGCACCCATAATCGTCCGGTGAGTACGGTATAGAGAGCGAGCGGACGTTCGTTTGTTCGTGCTTAGATCGACAGCAAGGCGGTACATCAAAGGAAATTCTTATTCTTGCTCGTTCGGTGTGGACGGAGTTTCATTTCACTACGATTAATCGGGTTATTAGCGCGTTTAATTTTCTAAGTTCGTGGTGTTGAAAAATGGAGTGGTTTAATGACAGTGTCTTGAAATTGATAAGCGAGTATCAAATTCAGTTTTATGGAATTCCCAAGACTTATTTTACAAAAATAAAAACAAAAAAGAAGAAATAATAAAATCTTCAGGAGTCGTTCTACATTTAAATCACGCAATAGGCTACTGCCACTGTAGGTGTGTCTGTTTTTGAATAAGATTGCCTGCCAAAAGCATTTTTTCTCGTTTTTCTTTTTTGATAAACTCAATACGGCGAAAGCAGCACTGACTAACAACAATTTCTGAGTCAGCCATATTGAAATGCTCGCGGAAAATAAATGGATCAACTGCGAGCCTAAACAAATTCGCTCTAGTGTGCACCAGATTTCAATATGTCGAACAAGCATGAGCAAACAATTGACAGTTTGGCAACTAAGTACTACAAATAAGTACCTACAGAATAAACGGATGATATTTAAAAAAATCCTATTGTGGTTAAAAAAGGGCCTTAACAGAAAATAATGCTAACCACGGTTTTGCCCTCAATTTCTATGCCGTGGGATTTTTATTGAAGGAGTTTTGTATGGAACTGATAGCTCTTTAGTCGCACTATCAAGTGTTACCGGGTGTTTTGTTCGCTTTCATGCAGAAATGCTTGATATGACGTCATCTTTCAAGATGGCCGCCAAAAATTATAAAAAATGAAACTTTTGTAACCGGGGCATCGATTCCATATAATTCAAGGACGAAGATTTCAAAATTCTATTCACCTAAAATGACCTTGAAAATCGCTAAAAACCATATTTTTTCCATTTTCTCCTCAAAAAATTTTAATAATTCGACGTTTTGTCAGGCAAACTTCATATGTATCTTAAACTTTTAGGCATATACGCCAAATTCGATCCTTAGAGTTTGATGCAGTTTAAAGCTTCATGACCTTGAAAAATATCCCAGGAAAATTAACATATTGCAAAAATAACATACTAAAGGGCGCTATTCATCTATTAGCTATTAAAGCGAAGATTACCAAATTTTGTAGGAGAGATAAGAAGACCGAATAAAACAATATATTTGAAAAAAATTTGGTTCAGCTATGATGCATTTCAATATGGCGGCTGATATATCAAACTGGCGACCTATAACTATATTTTATTTTATCCAGTTTCGAAAAAAAGCAAAAATTACAAGGTGCTCATCAATTCTAGTTTTTTTTGCCGCTTACTATGAAAAAAAAGTTAAGTTGGTCTACGACCTTGATTAACCTTTAAAATACCATGTACAATTGAAAAAGAAGCTTTTTATAGTGTTTTCTCTAATTTACTACTACGCAAAAACTGTCGGAAGTGAAATTAACATCTTAGCCAAAGATAAATACTTCATTTTAAACCTTCCTACCATTTTTTTTTGATCTGACGTTCCAGATGTTTACGCTATACTCCGGTAAAATTGACCTATATGCCTATCGGTTTTATCCATATCTAGCTCTTCTACACAGATGCCAACAAAACACCCGGTGGCACATGAATGTTTGATTAAATAGCTGTTAAATCCTTATCCTTGAATTTTATTATGAATGTTAATAAACAAGTATAGTCATGGCCTACTAGCATAATTAGAATTTTTTATGGTTTTTCGACCACCACTTTGGAAAATTGCATCTAAAACATCTGGTCCAGTAGATGGTAATGTATATCTATCTAAGTTCTGATAACTTTCTTATCGGTAATTTAAATGGCTTTGTTGGCTAAACAAGTGAGTAGGTCATGAAACTTCAAACTGCATTAAACTCTAAGGATCGAATTTGGCATACATGCCTAATAGTTTGAGGTACATATGAAGTTGCTCTGATAAAACGTCGAATTATTAAGATTTTTTAAAAAGAGAATGGAAAAAATCTTGTTTTTCGCGATTTTTGAGGTCATTTAAGATCGGATGACCTTAAAAGTAAATTGTCCGCCATGTTTAAATATGTCGCCATATCAACCCTTCTACACGGATGTCAACAAAACACCCGGTAACACTTGATTGTGTTACTAAATAGCTGTCAGTCCCACATAGTCACAAAACTCCTTCATTAAAAATCCCACGGACTTACACATACCCCACTAAGAGGCTCAACCGGGTATTGAGCTCAAAATTTGATTAAAGTGTTTTTGTGCATGCAACTGTCGCATATTTAAATCTTTATTCAGCCAACGAGTACCTACAACCTTGTGCCCAATTTTTGCACAAAATACTTCACCATTGCAACACACCTTTCGCAATTGGTGCTCAAAACTGTATGGGTATACATCATTTAGCTTGTTTAGACGAACGGCCGATATAAAAAATTCTCATTAAGATTAAAATTAAAAATGCTTTCCGCTCAGCTGTCCTTAGTGCTGCTGAGAGTATTTCTAAAACAAATTGACTCACACATTTTCAATTAAAATCCATAATGGAAAATATTTTTGACAGAAATTCACTACAGAAAGATTTTCATACTTATAGGTAAAAGCTTCTGTCTGAAATTATTAAAAATATCAAACGCGAACACTCTTTAACAAGGTCAACAACATCCATAACCTGAATTTTCATTGACGTTCTATTTAAAACGTCAAAACAAATAAGGTTACTAAGCGACTTTTCATATATAATTTTTTTTAAATAAGGTTTTTTTTCTTAAAGATGCGGACTACGTCAATTTAACGGGACTTATTTTTGGTTAGGTACTAAAATTATATTGGATTTATTTACGTTTAATAAACACTTATTGTCTTAAAAATATAGAAAAATAATTCACATTTTTATGTCAATTAGTGCTCTTATAAAATAAAGTTTTATCGCTTATCACGCCATCTTGTTATTTAAATAAAAATTAGTATTATTCGTTGGTCGTAGGTAAAAATAAATGGTGAGCTGGCAAGAGTGAGACGACTAATTTGTTGCCTTAGGTTTAAAGGGACTTATCGGTACATACAGTCGGCATAGCCTATCTTTAATATAAATGGCACTATTTTTGACAATTCCGCACAAAGTTTAAAGGGATTCTGAGATTGTTGTTGTCTAAATTTGTCATCTTTGCTATTAAAATAATGTCGACTTTCATAATGTTTGTGCCTGCCTTTAATAAAGGACGACATTAACTTTAATTTTAAGAATGGCACAATATGAGCATGTTTAGATGACAAAAATGTCAGAAACCTTTCGACCTTCGTGCGGAACTGTCAGAAATGGTTCCGAGTCAGGCTATCCCGACTTTATGTACCGATAAGTCCCAATTGACTCCATCGGGTAAGGAGTTAAATGCTCTATCCAGTTTTGCCTCAACACCCGGTTTTGACTCACATGTTCTTTTTTATATATATTGTTACGTCTCCACATTCTTTACCCATAAGTAGATAATTACACATTCACTGATATGTTTTTGAAAGTAAACGTTCTAATCATTATTTTAACATTAAGCATTAACCTTTCTAATGTAAACATCTTAATATAAAAACAAACGCACTTTTTCTTTCAGGACATAGTCGTATAGATATACCAGTCAGTCTGTTCTTAGGTTTAGAAGTAGCAAGAGCTACATAGTTGTAAGCCGTAGTAATAAATAAAGTTTTTTAAAAAAGTGATTTTCTGGTGGTGATCATTTAACTGGCGCTGCGAACAGGATAGCTACAGCTCTTCTTTATTGGGATACCATTGCAAGAGTGTGGTTCTCAAGCCTTTAGTAGCTATCCTACGGGAACTGGTTCATCAAGAGACCGCAGTAGTGAAAACGATCCTCCTTTATTGGGCAACCATTGTGACGGATCCCACGCTGTTTCCCATTTTCCAGAGGAAAAATAGGCCAATTTTCCTCAACGAACCCGACGCACCAGAAGACACGAAGAATACAGCCTACGCTTACCTTTTGCGGAGAAAACCACATGAAGATCTTTATCGGAAGCCCGTTGCTCTTCCTGTAAGTTTTTTGCTGATTATTCGTTAAAAAACTTCTTAGATTAGGTAGTTATTAAGAAAACAATTTTTCATGACTGATGAAAATATTGAAAATTTAGCAAGTTTTCTAACTCAATTAAAACTAGAAACCCCTTCAAATAATAATCAAGTAGTTTGTAAGAGTACAAAAATGGAAGAATTTAAATTATTAGCCTCATACCTCCCAACATTTGACGGAAAACCGGAACATTTAGAGTCTTTTATTTTAAAAATAGATAGGTTTTATAATAAGTTTAAAGTACAACACTCAGAATTAACAGAATATTGCATAGGCTCGCGAATTGTAAAAGATGCGCAAGACTTTTTACTTTCACGACCAGACCTGACCACCTGGCCAACAATTAAAACTGCTCTCAGAGAAAAATACGGAGATCCCATCTCTTATCAAGTTCTCATGCAGGAAATAAATTATTTTTCTAAACTTAAAAACGAAAATAACATGGACTTTTTCGGTAGACTAAAATCATTTTTAAACCGAGTTCATTTAAAAATCCATGCTGAAGTTAGCGACGAAAACATTAAAACAGCTTTTATTTCTCAAACAAGTTATCAAGCAGTAATAACTTTTATGGCAAATGTACCACCAAATTTACAAAATATTCTTATTCAACAAAAACCAACTACTCTCGATTCGGTGTACACACTCTTAACCGAATTTAATTTACTCGAATCACAACTTAGATTTACAACTCAACACACCCCATTAATTAAAAACCACAATCAAAACGTTATACAACCTGCAAAACTTAATGTACCACACAGATTTCAGCAAAACCAACCATCATTTTTCCAGCAACCATCATTTTCACAATTCTTACCCAGACCTACATTTGCACAACAACTAAACCCAAATGTTAGACCCCAACAGTTTCCGCAACAAAATAATAACAATAATGTATGGAAATCTCAACCAATACCAATTCAACCCCGACAATTACCTCCCAGACAATTCCCTACTAATGCACAAGTTTTCGGCAAACCCCAAAATGTTTTTCACCCCAGAAATGCAATTCCAGCGAGAGACACCCCACAACCTATGTCCACATCCACTATTCTAACAAATCGACAACGTCAAATGCATAATATTGAAGTACAAGATAATAATCTTTCCTTCCCTACATGTGAAAATTTTGAAAATTACCAGTACGAAAACCAAAACTTTTCACAAGAAAATTTAGAAGACAGTTTCTCAACACAAAATGAATTATACCCAAATTTTTACGAAATCCAAAACGAACCTCAATCAGACGAAAATACAAAATTTTTCCAACCTGCCTCACGATCCACCATTGACTTAAATAACATTTGTTTAAAAACAGAACTTCCTTATCTTTATTTACCGCAAAAACAAATTACAGTTTTAATAGACTCTGGAGCATCCGACTCAATAATAACTCCAAAAATTGCAAGCCTTTATCAAAATCAAATTTTTGAAGAACCCTTTCAAGTAATAGCATGCCAACAAAAATTCGAAGCAAACAAAAATCTAAATTTGCAACTCTTATCTGACTTTGGAATAAAGAAAAATTTTAAAATGAGAATCTTGGATTGGCATAAACATTTTGACGCCCTTATAGGAACTAGCGATTTAGAAGACTTAAAAGCCATAGTAAATTACCAAGAAAAAAACTTAATAATAAATAATATAAAAATCCCCTTTGCTAATATGTATAATCAACCCCTTGAAAAATCTATAAGAAACTACAATAATTTATTAACTATTCCTGTTGACTATTATAATGGCGATGCAATTCTCCCATCTTTTCAAATCGGAGATTATATAATTCCCGACACTCTAATCAAAGTGCAAAATGGCCTTTGCCATTTACCAAAACCCCATTCAGAAATTGAAGTAAATTTTCTTGAACGAATGCATGTAATTCCCCAAGAACATTTTGAACTTAAAAATCCGCCAAAATCTTTCCAAAAAAAGGAAGTAATCCAACAGTTAAGATTAAATCATTTGTCAGAACTAGAAAAAATCCATATCACCAAATTGTGCAAAGAACTAATTACGAACTCTCCCGTACTCCAGTACCCTGACTATTCAAAACCTTTTAAATTAACGACCGATGCTTCCAACGTTGCCATAGGTAGCGTCTTATCTCAAAATGAAAAACCGATTGCTTACTATTCTCGAACACTTAACACCGCCGAACGCAATTATTCCACAATTGAAAAAGAGCTCTTAGCCATTATCGATTCAACCAAACATTTTAGACCCTATCTCTACGGACAAAAATTTATTGTTGAAACTGATCATAGCCCCCTTGTTTGGCTCTCGAAAATAAAAGAACCAAATTCGCGTTTAATTAGATGGAAATTAAAATTAGAAGAATTTAATTTTGAAATAAAATATAAAAAGGGAAAAGAAAATCTTGTTGCTGACGCGCTTTCTAGAATCGAAATAAACAATGACGAAACCGAATCAATTGCTCCCAACATAGGTGACGATGTTGCCAATCCCGATGATTTTATACTTCCTGAATTAAACGAAGATAACCAATCAGACATAACTGTCCATTCAAATCAAGACAACACCGGAAAATATTTACCGATTTCTGAAAGTCCTTTAAATTTTGCACAAAATCGCTTAGTTATCGATTATGGAAAAAATTATTATTGTTACCACTCTAAACCCTTTAATAAAAATCATTATTCTTGTCGTGTCCAAAAAGAAAGGGAACTAGAGCACTTAAACAAAATTTTATTAGAAATTATACGACCCGACACTACCTTCGTAGTATTTATCCCCAAAGAAGATCTAAAACAAAAGTTTCAAGATATCGTAAATTGTCAGTTAAACCCTACAGCTAAATTAATTTTTGCCACTAAATACCTTGAAGACATCATTAACACAGAACAACAAAAACAAAAAATTGAAAATTATCACACTAAAAATCATAATGGCATAAATGAAACTTATCAAACACTTAAAGAAAAATATTACTGGCCAAAAATGCGAGATACTATTCAGGAATACATAAATCAATGTGATATTTGTTTACAATCAAAATACGAAAGAAATCCCTACCACATATCTTACCAAGGACCCCTACTAAGTGAAAAACCATTTAAAACTATTTTCCTAGATACTTTTTCCACTCAAAGCTGCAACTTTTTAACAATAATTGACTCATTTTCAAAATATGCTCAGGCTTATCACATTCAAGACAAAAATGGAATTTCTGTCTTAAATAAACTTAGACATTATTTTTCGCACCATAATACTCCAGAAAAAATAGTAGCTGATTCTGGTTTAGAATTCAAAAATAAGACAGTACAAGAATATTGTAAACTTTTTAACATTGAGATACATTTTACTACCCCCTACAACCCTACCTCAAACAGCTTAGTTGAAAGACTACATTCTACTCTTGTTGAAAAATTAAGAATATTAAAATTGCAAAACCCTCACGAACCAATACCAAACTTAATGACATCAGCCATCTTGATATACAATCAAAGCAAACATTCAACCACTGGTTTTACACCTTTTAATCTAATTTATGGACCCTACATGAATGAACCCATAATTAACCATGACTTAACTCTTTACGAGCAATATAATGAAAAACGGAAAAACGAAGTTTTACCCTTTATAAACGAAGTGTACCAAAATACCCTTCGAAAACAACAAGAAAATACAGAGAAAAGAAATAATAAACCTAATGAGACATTAGAATTGGCTCAAGAACAAATTGTTTATAAAAAACAAACGAAACCAAGTAAAATTAACCCCAAATACATTCCCTTAAAAATTACTAAAATAAAAAATAACACTTTAACTGGAAAAACACCAAACAGGCAAAAAGCGAAAATTCATGTCAGAAATATTAAAAGAATAAAAAAGAAACCTAAAAAAGATGTTTCATTACAGGAGCCTCCTGACCCTTCTGACAACCCTCAACCAGGCCCTTCAAGTACATGAAGTTCCTACTACAGGGTATTACAATGAAAAAATCGATCAAGCCTTAGTTTTTGATCATAATCATAAGACATTTATTTATTTTAATCTTACACAAATTAAGTTTACTATAGCCCAACTAACAGTTACAAACGAAGTAATATTAAAATCAATCATATCTCAAAAATTAAACAATACTATTTTTCATAACAAACTAAATCATCTTAACAACCTTTTATATGACAGCTATGACATATACTCGCGTATTACGTCAGTTAACAAAAACGAAAGATACAAAAGAGGACTTTTTAACTTTCTTGGTTCAGGCGTAAAATTTATCACAGGCAACTTAGATAACGAAGATCTAGAACTAATAAACAAAAACATGAACATTTTAAAAAGCAACGAATACAAAATAATTCAAAAAATTAATGATTTCTCTTCATATGCAGGAAATATTACTCACACACTTAGCCGTGCTATTCAATCAATTAATGTTAACACCTTACAAATACACAACGAATTTGAGATAGTGAACACAGAGATTCAACTATTATTTAGCCTTCTTAATCAACAAACACAATTGGAAAATTTGCATAATTATTTGGAAAAAATATTGCGAACTATTT
This sequence comes from Oxystoma pomonae, assembly GCA_963921995.1. NCBI lineage: Eukaryota > Metazoa > Arthropoda > Insecta > Coleoptera > Brentidae > Oxystoma > Oxystoma pomonae. The sequence goes on from OY998172.1 coordinate 38,014,189, forward strand.
CTTTTGCCCATTTAGAAACTGTTAATCTCGAATTATTTTCAACTCAACAAATTACTGAACTTTGGTCATTTTTGCAACACCATTATGATGATAAAACCTTATGGTCCTTGCAGCATCTTTCGGAACTAACCTTAGTATGTAAGTCAGGAATTGTATTTTACGACGATATGATTGTATTAGTTCTTAAGATACCTATATTCACTAACCAAAAATGTAATCTAGAATTTATTTATCCTCTGCCAAACGAGCAAAATCAATTGTTAATTATACCTAGCAAATACTATTGTTCCTCTTGGTATTCAAATTGTATTGAAATTTCAAGAAAATGGATTTGCTATTCAAATATACAGTCAAACTGCACACTTAAAAATTGCACATCAGTACAAGTTCAAAACAATTTTGAAATTTCTCTTTTAACTTTCACAAATAATCTTTTATTATGCTCTAAACAAACTCATGAAGTTTTTGAGAATTGTCAACAATTTAAGAAATTCAAAATTCCCAAATGCGCTTTACTAAATAGCAATTGCGAAATTATCTATAAAAATCAAAAATTTCTTACAAAAGATAATTTAATTGATTTTAGCACAACACTTAATACTAGCATTTTGCCAATCAACTCTACAATTAATTTAAAACTTGAACACATAAAAAGCCCAGAACTTATTTCACGGGATCTAAGTGAACCCATTTTTCTTGAAAATAGGTTTGCACATCATTCCTCCTATTTGGTTACAGTTATTATTTTAAGCATAATAAGCCTTTGTATAATATGTGCTATTTTTCTAATTAGGAAAAGAATTTATACAAAACTTTCACAACATGTAGAAAATTTTGTAACTTTTGAAAAAGTTAAGAAATATGTTCATGAGGACATGAACTTTTCTAAGGAGGGAGATGTTACGTCTCCACATTCTTTACCCATAAGTAGATAATTACACATTCACTGATATGTTTTTGAAAGTAAACGTTCTAATCATTATTTTAACATTAAGCATTAACCTTTCTAATGTAAACATCTTAATATAAAAACAAACGCACTTTTTCTTTCAGGACATAGTCGTATAGATATACCAGTCAGTCTGTTCTTAGGTTTAGAAGTAGCAAGAGCTACATAGTTGTAAGCCGTAGTAATAAATAAAGTTTTTTAAAAAAGTGATTTTCTGGTGGTGATCATTTAACTATATATATATATATATATATATATATACACATATTATAGAGCAAGATCACCTTAATATTGTCGCTAACGCATCGGCTAACCACACACACTGGGTAAGGGGAAGAATGTCTCATCGCACTTTATGAACTCTATTTTAAATATTTCAAAAAGTGTTACAGGTGTTATCCATCAAAAATACAAGGTTTATTTTCTAGAAGAATTGATGGCAAGTCTACAAGTTAACTTCTAGTGATCCAGATGTTCAATTTTGAAAATTAAATCCGCCCCTATTTCGTCACAAAGATTGGTACAAATATTATGAAAGTCGACATTATTTTGATAGCATAGATGACATATTTAGATAACAACAGTGTCAGAATCCTTTTAAACTTCGTGCGGAATTGTCAGAAATACTCACAAAATATGTACCTATGGATATAGAAGGCGATCTGACGACTTAGGGCCCTGTTATAAGTTTTTTACTACCGTTGCACCTCTAGTAACTTGGTCTTGAAGCTTGAATTAGGGTAGCGGCGCCGGTATTTTTTAAAGAATTTCAGTTCATTAGAAATAACATTATTTTGGAAAACCTAATTCATTAATAATTAGTTTTACTTTCCAGAATATTGTTGATTCTATTTATACATTTAAGAAAAAAACCACATGCATCGTATTTAATATAATATATTATTCTTTTAAGAAGATATATACATGTCGAAACTATTGTATTTATTATGCTTACTATGTCGGCATCAATAGCAGGAGTTTCTTTTAAGACTTCGAGTTTCCTTTATTTTCAAAAAATTCGGTGTAACTGGTTACACATCAGCATTTTTTAATGGAATGGGCTAAAAAAATATAACTAACAAATATGCTAAATAAATGCCCTATTAAAGCATTAATAGACCATCAAAATTGGTGATATCGTAGGCAAAATCGGTTATTTTTCTCCCATATCCAAAAATAACCGAACCAGACTTATTTCTGAGCAAAAGCTGCAGCTGGTAGGTGATAATTCGTGTTTTTGTTTAGTAAGGTTTTAAATTTGAAAAAACAGGAATTGTTGTTTTCTTTTCTATTCTATTTGCATTGGCAGTTTTTATGTGGGCAAAAAATACGGTTACGGTAATTTGTATTTGTGGTTTAAAAACTCTTTTTAGCATCTCAATTACGGTAATACGGTAAGCAAATAAGGTGACGATAAATTAGTGGTCTATTAACTCTCTATTGATAGCATGTTTTTCCTCTGGTATGTAGAAACCTTGCCCGGTACTTACCATTAAAGTCTGTTTCAGACTCTGGCGATAAATGCAAGGATGGAATTACATGCTGCATTAGAAGGCTTCGTCCACAGTTTTTTGAATAGTTTTTTGGTTTAAAATGTGCATACTCTAAACCTATAAAGCGTTTCAGATGGCAAACAATTTTCTTTGGTGAGCTGGATCTGTAGGGTGTGGAAAGCGATGAAGCAGAGGATCACTGGGACACTCTGGGACACAACACTTGGGCATAGTTTTCCTATGGTACTTAGTACAAAAATCCAAGAAATTATTGTAACAGTTCAAAAAAGGCCAAAAACACACAAAAAACTTCGATAAAAAGACGTCATGAAAGGAACGAAAAGGCACTGATTAAGATAGATGTCATCGGCGCAATTTGTCGCGTGAGCTTCGAGACCGAGTCCCCAGAGGCGCTTTTACTTGTTTTTTGCGATGCCCTTAGTAAGTCCGTAGGTATATGCTTTATGAAAATACTGCCGTCTTTATTAAAGTCAGGTTATGCCGACTTTATGTACCATAGTCTCTATTATACCCTTAGACATAATCACTGTTGATCCTTTTGGAATCTATCATATCATCTGTCTTTAAAGGTTAAGTGTGCACGGAAAGCAGACAAAGCGATTTTGCATAAGACCTAGTGTTAACTTCGAGTGATTTTCCGGATTTTCCAGTGACTTTCAATAAGTGAAAATGCATTTTTATTATAGCTTGTTCTTTTTGAAAAACGAATAAAGGCAGTTTGTTTTTTATTTTTACTATAAATGAGTTATTTGGATAAAAAAGACGTTTGTCTGTCTGTCTGGGAGACAATTACTCAAAACCAACTTAAACGCTTTTTATTAAATTTCGCACCAGGCGAAGTGCTGATTAGTTATGGGTTTTGTAAATAGGGTAGGAAAGGGAATTGATCTTTTAAATGTATGTATGTATGTATGTATCTGTATCTCTGAGCCACATCAGGATGCTCACTGTTTAGCTTGTTTAAATAGTCTTTCATTGTACAGTTTGGGTTAAGTTGGTGGATGGTTTGAAGGGGTAATACAGAAGCGGCGTTTTCTATTTAAATCTTCCTCTAAATTCCTTAAAAGCCAAATAAAAAACCTATTTACATTGGTGTGTGACTTTTGGCACAAACTGCCTTTATCTGTTTTTTAAAAAGAACAATTTATAATAAAAATGCATTTTCATTTATTGAAAGTCACTGGAAAATCCGGAAAATCACTCGAAGTTAAACCTACGTCTTATGGAAAATCGCTTTGTTTGCCCTCCGTGACTTGTCAATCAAGCAACAGTGACAGATCGTTGGACTGACCTATAAAATATTGTATTTGTTAACTTATGTCAGTATCGCAGCATGTTACATTTTGTCAAGGTGTGTATTACCCAAAAGGTTTGATGTTGACTTTCAAAATTGAATATCTCGATTACTAGAAGTGATATCAAAAAATGAAGTTCACTTCTAGACTTTGCATGGATTCTGCTACAAGATTAACTCCACTTGTATTTTTGATGGAGAAGCTTTGATTTTTTTAAAGTTCGGGGGTTTAAAGTCAACTAACAAATTAGTGTTGTGTTTTTAAGAAATAATTGTAAATATTTTAACAACGGTTTGACTCGCATAATAAACTGTTACTGGCTAATATTTGTAATTCTTAAAAATATTTGCCTTAGCCACCATTACTATTTTAATTTTTTCAAAGAATTGGATTAACTAGTGTGACCGTGTTAAGTAGAAAAATTGTGCTGCTTATTTTTAATAAATAGGAAAATAGAGTCGGCCATCTCGAATAAAAAATCATTTATGGTGTTATATTTTGGAGCACTTTTCATGTGTCGTAAAATATACCCGATATTCTAAAAAAAGTTAAAAAAAAACTTTGCGATATCAAAATAGGTTTTCCAATCATAAAAGTTAAAATTGTGTAATATTAGCCCTAAATACACCGTAGGTACTCAATCGCGATTGGCTATCTATTCCATTATTTTTCTCTGTTGATCCCACATAAATGAACAAATAGGAAGCATGGATTAGCTAAACTAATCCCAATATTTTTACCGTGCATCTGGGGGTAAGCGTTGTTAAAATTTTAATGTGTGTTTAAATATGGATAATAAATTCATCATATCGTAAACAGAATTTCAGTCATTTTTCGAGATTTTCCCTTTAGATGCAGAGCGGGCGTACGTTTTAACATATTCAAGGTGTTTCACAACAACAAGTTCGCTTTTTAATTTTCCAAGAAATGAATATAGTACGAGCTGTAAATTTTTTGACCGATCGAGTAACCAATCAAAATATTTAAAAATGTTGAAGATTAGTACTCACCATTCTCAGAAAGCTTATAGTGCCAGTCGGCATTTGGCCGGAAATGTCAAAAAAACTTGTTTTTGACACATTTAACGTAACCACTTGATTGAGCTGTCAATGATTTTATACTCAAAACTCGCGGGCCGTTTACTATAGAGGCGAGTTAGTTATTGCTATATATCTTCGGAAAAAACATTAGTAGCCACAATTTTTTTTAAAAAGATGTTAGTAATACTAACCTTAATATTTCCTAATAAGTCCTTATAAATCCGACTGGTACCAATAACGCCATATTGAAAAAATGGCGGAAATAAGTAATTTCTTTGGGTTTGTCTTGAGCTTTTTACTAATTAGCTTGAAAACTGTTTGGTCCAAAAGAAAACTTATGGTGTCAAACTAAAAGCGTATAAAATTATCTCTTAAACAGTATATCAACTTTTAAGCTCAGACCACCAGTGGCGAAGATAGAATATTTTTTCTTTAAATATGTGTTTCTCCTTATTTCCACAATATCTCCTAGTACATTAAAAAATACAGGAGTTGAAAAAATAACTAGTTTTCTGCCTTCTTTAAAATGTGACATATTACGTCTTAATATATAAAAGAACAGTGGCGCACTTAGAACTTCTTAAAGTAATTTTCTAAACCACAATTTTCGTTTTTCAAAACAAACACAATGTTCTTAATATGACTTTTTTAATTTTATATTTTATGTTTAGTGGTAAGTTATCCACAATTAGCTATAAAATATAGTTAATTCTCCCGTCTCTCTTTCTCGGCTTCTAGGAGGTGGAGGTCGATTCTAATAATTTATAAATGACAAATGACCACCTACGACAACATTGTAAAGCATATTGCAACAGTACAGCAGGAATTCGTCTTTGTCAACTTACTTAATTAACAACTTATTTGTCTTACAGTTTGGCAATGCTGCAACCTCGTTTTCTACCTGTACCTGCTGTACCCTTGCAAAAGTCGCGATTCTAACGTATGATTCGACCGATTTGCGATTTGATCAAATTGGATTTTTGTATTTTCTTTAAATTTACGTTTCGACATTTTTACGGTTTAATCAATTTTTTTGTAATTTTATATTTTCGGTTATTTCACATTACAATTTTTTTTAGGGTTTAACGAAATTAATTTAGGGCTTGGTATTTTCGATCATTTTACGATTCGATTAAATTAAATTAAATTTCAACGTTTATATCGTTTATATTTATTATAATTTTGCTCATAAACCCCCTATTCGAAAATATGACGCGACCATAATAATATGCGACTAAGTAGGTACGTTGTCCATTTTTGTACAAAACCGCTACTAGTGTATTTGATAATCGGGAAATTTTTTTATTAATTTTTTCGATTACTAAACACTAAAATAGTAGCAATGAAAAAAAAAATAGGCAAATTCACAGGCTCATCGAGAACTACTCGTTCGATAAAATTTGGTAAGTAGTTTGCATTTAAGTGGGTGGTCATTTATCATTTATAAATTATTAGGATTCACCTCCACCTCCTAGAAGCCGAGAAAGGGAGATGAGCTAATTAACTATATTTTAAAGCTAAATGTGGATAACTTAGGGCAATCATGCATGTTAACCACTAAACATAAGATATGAAATTAAAAAACTCATATTAAGAACATTATGTTTGTTTTGAAAAACGAAATTTATTGTATAGAAAATTATTTTAAGAAACTTCTAGTGCGCACCTGTTTTTTTTTATATGTATATGTTTTTTTTTTATATGTAGACAGAGCAAAAAACGAAAAAATATTCTATCTCCGCAACTGGTGGTCTGAGTCTAGAATTTGTTACACTGTTTGAGAGACAATTTGATACGCTTTTAGTTTGATACCATAAGTTTTTTTTGCACCAACAGTTTTCGAGATAATTACTAAAAGGCTCGAGATAAACCAAAAAAATTGCCATTTTGCCTTTTTTGCCATTTTTTCAATATGTTGGTTTTGATACTAGTCGTATTTTTAAAGACTTATTAGGAAATACTAAGGTTGGTATTCCTAACATCTTTATATAAAAAAAATTGTGGCTACTATTGAGGAGATCAATAATACCTTTAATGTGACACCTTAATCAAGTGGTTACGTTATGGTTCGAATTTTCTTAAAAAAGCACCTCTTCGAGCGATCGGGCCGCGGCAACGCGGCCGGATGCGGGATGGCACCATTGCATTTTTGGCGTCGCCTAAATCTAGTTCAAATCCCAATGCAAGTATTTTTTGGTTACGCACAAAAAAAATATGTTAAAAAAATTGGGTCAAAAACCATTTCTTTTTTTATATTTCCGTTCAAATGCCGACTGGCACCATAAGCTTTCTGGGAATGGTGAGTAATAATCTTCAACTTTTTAAATATTTTGAATGGTTACGCGATCGGTCAAAAAATTTGCAGCCTGATCTCGTACTATTTGTATATCATTTTTTACAACAAAACACAAAACAAAATCACTAAAAAAACTTATACTCCCCACCAATCATATTTCATAGTTTATTTACTTTCTGTGGTATAATACGGAGATAAGAGCAGAGCGGGCAACGAACTTGCTTTGTCAGGTACTTTGTTATAGGCTTCAATGTACAGACCAAGGCGAAGAAAATGTTTGACCACATTTTTTGTTATTTTTTTGGGAAAACTTTTGAACAAATTTAAGCGAAGTGACGAGTATTAGGCGTTTATATTTATACGTAAGTTGTGAAACACCCTATAGATATACAGGGTGTTTCAAATTCAATACTCACCATGGGGATTTCCTAAACGGTAGGAGATACGAAAAGGTTTAAATTAAGGCAAAGTTGCGCAATTTCATGCTTTGCTCAAAACTAAAACAAAAGTTTACAAATTCCGGATAGTTCCGGAGATAGGCGAAAAAAACCGAAATACTCATTTTTTTTTTTTTCTGCGCCCTTATTCTTAAATCCGTCAGAAAACACTTAAAACTTTCTACAGGCTCTTTTTTAAGTTCTACCTGGTGAGAGGTCCATTTTCGAGACTTGACATTTTGGTGTGACAGGAGCCCTGTCAAGTTCATTTTTTCTTATGGACACATCCTTTTTTTCTCCTGCCGTTTGGTTCACAAAGGATGACAGATAACATTTTGAAACCTTATTTTGACAAGTTACCTGACGTTTTGGGTTTATTGGCAATAATCAGCCCAAATTTAAGTTTTGCTTTTAACTTACTCAAGATATTTTGGAAACCCAATTGCAGTTTTTTTTTAAACATTTTACAAATGACAGTTTTTTTGATAGCAAAATAACTTTAATAACTTTACCTAATATTTTAAAAATACGTTTTTTTCTTTGTTTTTTAATATTTGAATTGAATCAATTAACCCAAAACGTCAGATACTTGTCAAAATGAGGTTGTAAAATATCTGTCATCCTTTATGAACCAAACGGCATGAGAAAAAAAAAACATGTGTCCATAAGAAAAAATGAACTTGAAAGTCCTCATCTCACACAGAAATGTCAACTTTCTAAAACGGACCTCTCATTAGGTAGATCTTAAAAAAGTACCTGTAGAAAGTTTTGAGCGATTTTTGATAGCTTTAAAAATAATACCGCAAAAAAACTAAAAAATAAAGATTTCTTTTTTTTTCTATCTCCGGAACTATTTGGAATTAGTAAACCTTTTTTTTTGGTTTTGAGCAAAGCGTCAAACTGCGCAACTTTGCCCTAATTTAAACGTTTTCGTATCTCCTACCGTTTAGGAGATCCCCATGGTGAGCATCGAATTTGGAACATTCTGTATAAAAAACTATAGACATGAAAAAATTCAAAAGGTAATGAATTGGCGTCGTTTTCGCGAACGTTTATTGGTCGCAAGATGTTGCCGATATTTGAAATTACTTTATTTTATAGCTTTAAATGTTTTTTTTTAGCCGAGTACGAAGTTGGTGCACCTACAGGCCACGGACCTTGCAACTTTTTAGTAAAAGGTTCCGTTAAACACACAGGAAGCATACTGTCCCCAACATACCCTGGTGCCTACCCCAAGAACCTTTATTGCACCTATCAGTTTTTGGGTGCCCCTGGCGAGAGAATTAGGCTGGAGTTTAGGGATTTTGATTTGTTTTATGGTGGCCAGCAGTAAGTTTTTCTCTAGATTAGTTTTTAAGGTAAAGGCTTTTAGGAACAGAACAGTAGTAGTAGTACCAGTGCTAGTAGTAGAAAGGGGCGGCTTGTGGGCCAGGCAATTTGGCCGCTACTTATCTTGCCATGCGAACTGCGTCTCTCTATTGACATTCCCTATCTTCTTTGCGGAGTTCAGGTTATCCACCTATTTGAGCAAATTGCAGCTCTTTTCCTGTTCTGTCGAGGGTTAGCCCCTCCAACTCGAAGGCTGCACAGATGGAATCCTCTGCTAACGAGTCACAGATTTTGTTTAACTAATTGTTCGGGAGCTGTTTAGTTCTGACTGCGTCCGGCTCATTCACGAATAGCTTGGACTGTCTGCATTCTGAATCTTTCCTCCACTCCACTTTGCTCTTCTTTATTGTAATTCTCAGAAGAGGTTCTTGTTCAGTGTATTGGGTTCTTCTACCTACGCTGGAAAGTTCGTTCCCCTTCTTGTTCTTTGGTATTTTCTAGGGACATATAGCTAATAGTTAAACCATACCCTCTTCATACATAAAGCAAACTGAATCGGAAGTCCTTAACACATAGCTGGAATTTCGGTCTAGTCAAATCTCTTTATTTATTCTTAAAACAAAATAAAAGGACGAACATTCCAAACACATATTGTTCTTAGACGCTCGTATCGAATCATGGATCAGGTGTTTTGTTAAACAGATCCATGGCATCGAGTGTCTTTTCTTAATAAAAATAAAAGTAAACGCGCTCTCCTATTTTGTGCGATTTTTGTTCCCATTATTACATTCTCTAGAATCTTTGAAGTGCTTATCTTATTGTAAAATTGCCAGCTCCGAGAGCTCTTTGACGAGATATTTTGCAGTGGTGCTATTTATTTAAATGAAAGGGTCGTATCTAAATTTTATAGGGAAGAAATTTTTCTTTTGTACTAGCCTGGACACTGAGACTTAATATAAATAATGAAAATCAAAGGGAACCTTTTTTTAAACGCAGGATACAAAAAAAACTGGAAAAAATTCTTGAAATTTTCTAAAAAGGTAAATCCGGTCAAACCTGAGTGATCAGGCTAGTATAAGAGAAAATTTTCTATGTTAGTTGGCGCCTGTATGTACAGGGAAACTCCGTTGTTATTGAGAGAGACATGCGGTTTTTGGGGCCGTACCAGAAGAAAGATGCACTGAAGAGGACTTTTTTCGGGATCGAAATTTCAAAATAAAAATAATTATATTTTATTATCAAAAAAAACTTAAAAATAAACTAAAATATGAAGTAAAACATTTTGGTCCGTATTCTACTTTTTGATCCTGATGATGGTATCTATGAAACGAAACGTGAGAATAAAATTTTGAAAATACAATTGTGTTTTTCTAAAATCGTTGCCACAGACATGTTTTTACAGAACTCAATTATCTCTTATATTAAAGGAGATATTACCAATTGCGACCATTTTTCAACTTTCCCCTGTTAATATAATTAATACCACTTTTTGAAGCTTAAAAAAGTAAAACAATAATGCGAAAACCGCATGTCTCTATCTTTAATAACAACAGAGTTTCCCATTAAATCCGATCGAAAATGGGACACCCTGTACAGTTAACTTAAAGTTTTTTAAAATTTTTGCTTGATTTTTAAACGCCGAAACTATATGTCAATGTCAATAATTGGCGTTAGTTATAGTCCAATTTTTTTATGAGCGGACTGACGTTATTTTTTTGTTTGTTCTGTTACAAAAATGTCATGTCGTTGATTGTTTCAACTGTTTCTTCAAATTGTCAACAACAAATTATTTGACATGCAAACTGTTGACGACAAAGAAACAGATTTTCAGAGGCAAGAATGACGTCAGTCCGCTCATCAAAAAATTAGACTATACAGATTAGCTAAAAATAAAGTTTAATGGCCATTTGCACCAACCAAACCCTAGCATTGACCTGGCTAGATATCACCTAATTCTAAGTGAACCCTAAGGTGCCCTCTAATTCGAAATGGTTTGCTGGAGAAATTTATGACATATCCCTAGTTAGGTATGATTAAAATTTTTTCAAATTCAAATTCAAATTCTTTATTGATTACTTCGCCCTACAAAAAATTGGATGTAACAGGTCGTACGGATAAAATTTATCCTCACAAAAGAATAAGTCGATAAAAGAACAGTATTTAGGAGTTGCTAAATCAAAATTTTAAAATTATTGATTAAGTCTAACACCTTAGATATAACATATAAAAGTGAACGTAACTAATTGCGCACGAAAACAAAATTTCTCGCTAAAAACAATTTTATCTATATGTTTTGTTGCGCTCTGGATTTTAAAAATAATCTAAGTTCGTTTAGGTTATAAAAAGCCTCTGTAGAAGTTATTTTTTTAGACTTTTCCTAAATTTGCTTATTGACAATTACTTAATTATATTTGGCAGCACATTATATAAAGATATACCAGCATAAGTTGGGCTCTTTTTATAAAATTCGTGCTTATGTATAGGTAAGCAGAATTGGTCACCATTTCGGTGAGAATACAGATATTCAGTCCAGAGGCCACAGATCAAAGATTATTCTCAATGCACGTTTCTTTGAGATCAGAACTCTATCCAAATCCGAAGACTGACCCCAGAGGATAATTGCATATCCAATAATTGAGTGCACGTTTGCAAAGTAAGATGTTAGCAATGTGACTTTGCCAACGGAGTTTTTTAAACAAGTAAGAGTGTGTATATTTTTGTTCATTTTGGAACAGAGCTGATCAATGTGTTTGTTGAAATCTAGGTTGCTATCGAAAGTAACCCCCAACAGTTTAGCACTATTAGAAAAAGGAATGGGGACTCTATTAAAAGTAAATCGAACATCAAGTGCCTTGCTTAATTTGGTTTTAAATTCTAAACACACTGTTTTTTCATAATTAATAATTAAATTTTAAGATCAACACCAGTTTGAGAATGCAAGCAAGATGTGATTGACCTATTCCAATATTTCATTTTGTCAGCATACATCAGAATTATTCCATTTTTAATATGCTCAGTGAGGTCATTTGGTAGAGTCGCATTTTTGTAGCTAACGAGTGACAAATCTTGGCAAATACAACTAACCTTTCTTTTTAATTTTGGCCCAACGTCAAAATATTGTCAACATTTTTTTTTTAACTTTTTTATGGGCTGAATCTTTTTTATTTAGCATCGAACTATATTGTAGAAATAAAGTTGTATTATTATGTATTCCTCACTCTACTTCTGTTTACGACTTCTTGGATAAAAGAACTTTCATGATTCGAAGGTTGATTTCTACTGACCGTGTGTCTTCTGTGCCCCTACCGTTATTTTAAAATCCATGCGTATTTGTAATGCTCCTGCAGTCTCAAAAACATTTGAATAAAGCACCCGGTAAAGGGTTTATGGTGGATTTAGAATTCCGTAAGCAATCATAAATCATCTTAAATATCCAAGGCACATTAAAAATTGAAACAGCTAGTATATAAAAAAGATTTGAAAAATCATCTCGAACGGCAAGTGCAGATGACACCGGCGACAATCCATAAATCCACCACCTACATTCTCCTAAAAACCAGAGGTCATGAACAAACCCCTTCATATCGTTGAAAATGTTGATTACTTATTACGCAAAAAAATAAAACACCTGAAAAATTTATTTAAGTTAGGTTTAATGCAGGTAGACTTAACAGTTTTGGGACCGATATCATCTCCCTAGATTTAGGCATCACCTAGAGTGTTTAGTGGTTAACAGTCAAGCAAACGGAAACCGAACCCTACCTAAATTTAGGGGCTCCCTAGTACTAGGGCTACCCTAAATTGGTTGATGCAAATGGCTGTAAAACATGTCCAAAAGAGTACAGATTCACAACTGGATCAAGTTTACCGAACGTCTAGGAGTCTATTTTCAGTGACTCTGAGGAGAAGGGGAGTACGCTGGTGCCATAAATAAAGAGCGGCTTGTGGATGGCACAACAATGATTCTTATAGCGACTTTACATTTTTGGCCTTTTTGATTTCTGACAGTTTGTTATTTGTAAAAAGGTAAAAAAATTACCGACCTCCGAGAACCTCGAAAAATCTTCAGTAAAAATTTTAAACTAAGTCATACGTATTTTAAAAATTTCGATTATTTTCAAAATATTAAATTGCACTGCAGCACATCGTTATCTTTTTTCCCGTTTAGGCGAGCTGTATTGCCCCTAAATAAAGACTAAAATTATTTGAGTTTGTTGGACAAATAAGCAAATTTACATATATCTATTTATTTACCCTGCATTTGACCACATAGCTATTTAATACGAAATACAAATCAATACCCAGTGAATTTACGATGCCTTTCAGAATGCCCACCTATCGGAAAAAGTAAAAATTGAAGATACGCCCTCTTCATTTTACGTTAACACGGCAGAATGCCTCAAAACGTTGTGTGCATCACAAAGAGCAGCTGCAGACTAAGGGTGTTATAACTTGTCTGGCTTATGCTTATCGCTTTTTAACTTAATCTACCATCTGGATGTATGTACTATCCTTTAAAATGATATTGCATTACAACGTTAAAGTACCAGTGCCTCGTCCTCCTCCTCGTCTGGTATAGTTAGAACAACATGGAAAAGGCCATCGGTATTGTTAGCTCCTTAAAAAAGAGCTTTAACTGATAGCCTATAAGATCAAACATTCAACTTGGTATGGAAAGTATAAGAGGTTGTTGCTATCAGAGAAAGCTCCTCAAATTGGCTCGGGATAGAATAAAAGAATAAAAATAGACATTGTAATAGATAATCTTACTGGACTCATTTTGTGCTCAATCCCATTATATTAGTCCTGCAAACCCCACCACTTCATTAAAGGGGTTCTTCATGAAAAATACAAATGGAGTTTATTTTGTAGTAGAATCGATACCAAATCTAGAGACGTCTTTTCGCGACCGATGATTTCGAAAGCACATTTTGAAAACACACGTCACCGTTTCAACTGCAACGTCACCGTTTCAACGGCAACGTCACCGCTTCAACCGCAACGTCACCGTTTCAACCGCAACGTCACCGTTTTAACCGCAATGTCACCGTTTTGAACCATCGCCCCTGATCGTCAAAATGACAACTAATCAGCTGTATTCTTCTCGTTTTTTGGATTTGAAAGTTTTTTTTTTTGTGATTTTTCGAAATAGATGTCCTGATCCATAAGTGAACCTTTTTTTTAGGTCGCCGCCAGATAACCTTTTAATAAATCTTTTGAAATATTTTAAACCGTGACGTTACCGTTTCGACGCCAAAATAACATTTAACGCATGTTTTCAAAGCGGTTTCGAAATCATCGATCGCGAAAAGACGTCTTTGAAGTGAACTTCGTATTTTGACATCACTTCTAGTAATCGAGATATTCAATTTTTAAAGCTAAATCCTGCCACTATTTTGTCATAAATTTTGGAGTTTTGTTAAACCTTTTGGGCAATACACGCCTTGACAAAATATGACATGTTGCGATACTGACATAAGTGCGACACTTAACCAGAGATCGCTTATCCAACGTGATGCGACAGTCAGCAAGTCGTTTTTTTATGCGCATGATGACTGCGGGTCCAAGCTTCAAAACCTCCTGACCCGCTTGTTGATTTATTGGTCTGAGTAGGCCGAGAGATTTTCGCATTTTGTTGGTGTGCGCTTATTCGTTAGAGTTTTTCTATTTTTGATTTATTTATCAGTATTTTGAATCTTGGTGTGCACTTGGTGTGCTTATCGCGGCTGTTTGTCAAGAACTGGTGTGGGCATAAGTTTTTTCTCTTTTCCTAGAGATACAAAACGGTAACTATAGGTATAGTCCAATTTTTTGATGAGAGGACTGACGTCATTTTTTCCTCTGAAAACGTATTTCAGTTCGCATGTCAAATAATTTGTTGTTGTCAATTTGAAGTAACAGTTAATACAATCAACGACATGACATATTTATTGTCGCTGTCTAAAACAATGTATCAAATAGAGATCCAAAAAAATGACGTCAGTCCGCTCATCAAAAAATTGGAATATACACATATTTTTTTAAGCTCTTTTACATATTTAAATGCCTACTTACTTATAATAATATATATCGTCGTTGACACTCTAACACATGCTATGTGCATTTTTATTAATTTTACAGGAACGAGAAATTTTTTTATTGCTCTGATGGTTTTAAAAACTAATAACAAATACATAAAATAAGTTTTAGGCAACCTAATGAGTACATTAAAGTAAGCAGTTGTAGGTTTTGTCTTTACTAAATGCAAATTAATTCAGACATGATTACTTATTTTGTGTTTCAAGTTATATTTTTCTATCACATCAAATCCATCAGTTGAAATTGTTGCCTTTGTTAAATGTAAATAATGTCAGCCCTGATTACTTTTGTGTTTTCAAATTGTATTTTTATGCCACATCACTCTGCTGTAACCTTAAAAATATAAATCCGTAAATATTTTGGTAATCAGTCGAGATTTTTGACCTAATTAAACGTAAAATAATTCAGCCTTGATTGTTTTTGTATTTCTAAGTTATATTTTTTCTGTTACTTTAAAGAATAACAGACATAATGGTCGCAATTCTTCAAAAACCATCAGAAAATCTCGTTCTTACAAAAAATCTGACAATTTTTAAAGTTTACACTAACTCCTTTTTTGTCAGGAGTTATTAGCTAATAATCCTTAAAATATAGTTTCTTAATTCTGCTGCAGTAAATAAAAAATATATGAATTTTAATTTTTGTAGGCAATTTTTGTGAAAAACCCTTTTTCTTATTTAAAAATATATTTTATTAAGCTTATTTTTGTGTGTAAACAAATTTTTAACACTTTTAACATACAAAACGCTGTCACTGTTCAGAAACGTCACTCAAATTCTGTCTTTCCTTTTACATGGTGAGAATTTTCGAGATTTTTTGACGTTTATTGATACGCGTAGTAACAATTTAGCTCCGCCATAAACTAGTCCAGTTATTAAAAAAATGACAGCAGTTTCTCTTACAACGTTAGGATAAATATGAAGGACGCTGTGTTTTTACTTTAGTTGACGCGATATGTAAAAATCGCCACTTTCCAGAATTCTGACGGGTGAGATTTTCTGTCGTTTCTGGAGAATCGCGACCAAGATACCGAATTTAAAAAATTACCTGAAATTTATTTGACATATCTTTCTGTTACCCTTCCCCAGGAAATCCGTTTGCTTTTTTATCTACGTATAGCTAATTAATTATTAATACATCAAAAAATTAAACCGGTTTTTCGGCTCCGGCTCATGGACTAAATTTGACGAGCCAGTCGGAGCGGGTCTAACACTCATTTACAGCGATGGATACGAAATCAAGGTCACGAAAAACGAGACCCCCAACTTCAAAGGTGACGACGACGACTGTCGCATCTCGTTGGATAAGGGATCTCTGACTTAACCAAGGTCTATGATGGATTCAAAAAGGAGGAACAGTGGTTATGTCTAAGGGTATAATAGACAGAGTGGCTACAAAAGTATCTGAATAAATTCCCATCTTTTTCCCGTTTTTTTTTCCGTTTAATTTGAAACATTTCCGTGTAATATTTTATATTTTTTTCTGTATTAAAATTTTTAGCCATCCATACTTAGTCACTAAAAATTAGTTATTTAAGTCAAAAAAGACCTAAATAGAAAACTTTGGGATGGTGTTTGTCTGTCTGGGACACGATAACTCAAGAATGGCTTCATATTAAATTTGAAACCAAAATTCTTTGTCACAAGACGGTGAGCAGATTAATTTTTGACGAGGGTGGAGGTTTGAAAAGGGGGCTACAAGAGGGATTAAACTTTTAAAAAAATTCTAACTCACAAACCGTATTTTTGTTCCTGCCTTCCCCCAACCCCACCCCCCACCAAAAACTAATCAGCTCATCGCCTGGTGACAAAACATTTTTTTGCCAGAATCGGTTTAGCGGTTTTAGTGTTATCGTGTCCCAGACAGACAGACAGACACCATGTTGCTGTTTATCGAGGGCAGGAATCTTTAGACTGCGTAGGAATTATACACAGGGGATGGCCGGCTTTAAACCCTCTCCGAAGGGTGGTCCTGCTACATGTTAGACTTGCATCTATCTAACAACGCTACCGTCCCAGCAGAACTTGGTTGACGGTAGACTTTTCTCTCCAGTAGCCCGCCGTCATATAGGTTGACCCGAAAATCGAGGCCCCGGTTCGGCTGGTCGAGGTCTCCTTCGGAGTCTTCAGATGCATCTCTTTGGAGTGGTCCTGCTACCCGAAGGTGGTACCGCCTCTTCCAAGTCACCTTCTGTCGACCCCCGCTACCAAATCTGTCGGAATCCAGCCGCGTACCATGGAGTCCAGGTCGTCCTTTTTTGGGTCACCGGCTAGTCTCCTCTACCCAGTTTGGTGAGGCCCTCGGTCGTCCACCTTTGAGTCGCGCAAAGTTTTCGGTGCAGTGTCAACCGTGCCACCTACTTCTACCTCGTTTTTTGTTACTCTATGCACAACGTTAACTGCGGAGCTGCTGAGAAGTGAGCCCGTCGTCGTCTCGAGTCGCAGTCGGTGTTGTGTGAAGCAATGTGTACTTGCCGCGAACCGATCCTGCGATCTCTGTTCTGCAGGCTAAGACGCTGTTCACTGGTCTACGGCGGCCCCCACTCATTAACTAAATTTTTAGTTAAAATTAAGAAAATAATTTTTTGCCGATCTCAATAGCCTCTATACAAAGTAAGGATGGCTAATAAAAGTAAATAAAATTTAATTTAAGTATAGAGGCTACTGAGATCAGCCAAAAAAGTTTTCTTAAAGAGTTATTTGGGTGAAGAAGGACCTAGCTACCAGGCGACGAACTGATTAGTTTTTGACAGGACTGGGGGGTGGGAAAGAGGATTAAACTTTTAAAAAATTCTAAGTTATGAACCGTACAGCCAGCGACATGCGGTTTTCGTATTAAGATGGATAATTAATTACATTTCCAACAAAAAAAAAATAGAAATGTTTTGAATTTTTTTTTTAAGGTTTTATAGATGGGTATACATGCCTGCTGGCGTTATTTATTTTTTTATCAACGAGAACTAAAGAATTTGTATGCCGGTTCAGTGGTTTTTGAGTTATCATGACAGACAAACTGATAAACGGACACGCAGACAGTCAACATCACAAAATTTTGTAATTAGGTCTTGTTTAACCCAAATGAAATACCTCATTTGGAGTGGAAATAAAAAAACTTTTGACAATCCCAAAATAGCCTTTCATACCTGTTGGTATGAGCTGCTAAAAATGAACACCGTAAAATGTTTTATTCTCAATAAACAGCATTATTTATAAATTGTATGTAGCGATATTTTTTGTCAATTTTTCTTTTACATACACATCCATATTTTTTACTTAAATTTTAAAATTTCCCGATTTCTAAAAATTTCCATCATTTTCTCGTGATTTTCCCGTATCGCAAAAATTCCCGTAATTTTTCCCATATTTCCCATTTTTTCCGGATTGTAGACACCCTGAATAGAGACTTATCGGTACATAAAGTCGGCATAGCCTAACTTCAGCGGCGGCAATTGGCCACCTCTGAGTATTCGCAAACAAACCTCAATCCAACATGGTTAAAGAAAGAGTTTGACCTCGACAAACTAGTTGATGGACAGTGTTGTTAGGTCCATTTTTAGAATAATAGTAAATCATACAAAAATAATAGTAGAATCTAGAATTTTTATAAAAAAACAGTAGACTACAAAAAACTTTTATTAATAAAAAACTGAAAAAAAAATTAATATTTTATTCTTTCAACTCATCCTAAATTTTAAAAATTGTTTTCTATTTCGCTTTGGTTTAAAACCATAAAAAAGATAGGAGTGATGCGATCCACGTTCTTTTTGAAACATCTCCTATTACCTGTGGGATGGAAAAAGAGAAAAAAGTGTTCTGAACCAGCAGCTGTGCTTTTGGAACGAACTCCGCTCCTATACTTTCTGCTGGATAACCCGTGCGCTGACCGTGCATTCGCTTCAGATAAATGCAATGGTCTCCGGCAATTTAGACACAGAGTTTATAATCGAAAATCACCAATTTTTGTCACAATAATATTAACTATTTATCGAACTGTTTTTGGTATTTATTGCTCTGGTAGAATTTCAGTCAAAGAAAAGTATAATAGTAGATTTTCACTTAAGAATTGTAGACGCGAGTAAAAAATAGTAGATCTACTATTAAAATAGTAGACCTGGCAACACTGTTGATAAGTTTGATGCAAAAAGGCATTGCCGCTACCCACTAAACCATTAATTTAGTGAAAAAAACAAGAGTTTTTTTCTTCAGTGCAAAACAGTGTTGCCAATGGGAAAACAGTGAAAGATCCGCCCACAACAGAAAAAAAGTCCGATTTGATTGAAGGTTTTGCCGAAAAAAAAAACAGCCAAAAAATGTAGTAACCCTTCCCATAAAAGTGTTTTTAAGTTAAGGCAGTAAGGCCCGTGATTCAGTTACAAGCAGTGTTGCAAACGCCTATTTAAAAATTCTTCTTTTTCTTTCGATTCATTTTATGGGTTATTTGTTGTTCACAAACGTTTTTGGGAGCAACGAAATGGTCATGTGGTCACCTAATTAGATTAAGCCTGACAATGACGTGGTACTCATTTCGTCTACTTGCGGGCACTGCGAGGTTGTACTCATAGACACAATATTCGGAAAACAAAAAGTCCGATTTGATTTAGAAAGTTCGTAAAAATTCCGATGGAAGAAAAAGTCCTCAAAAAATCCAATTGATAAAAAAAGTTCGCAAATCGGACTAAAATCCGCCGATTGGCAACACTGGTGCAAAATAAACTTCGTAAATTACGATTGCTCACACAGAGGGTGGAACCTAGGACGACGCCGTTTTGTCCCTATTAGGTACTCATGAGCTAGGTGTACCACAATGACAGATAATTTCGGTCGCGCTTATGTGCCAAAGATTACGGCTAAAGCGGAAGAAATCCTGTCAATGGCGCCCTCTCTGTGAAAAATCGAAACCTAGAAAATACCTACTGTAGTTAGCAGTAGGTTGAGGTAGCATCGATCTTGCTAGAGACATATCATTATGCCTTCTGCAATCGAAATTCAGGAAGTTCATTTTGCACTGAAGTACAAGAAACTCTTGTTTTTTCGTTAGATTAATTTAGTGTTTAGGTCTAAGCATTTTTGTTTTTATCTAATGTATGTTTTACCAACAATTTTTTTGTTTTTTTTTTTATGTTTATTTGAGTTATTTTGACATCACTACAGTATTTTTTTTTTCGATCATATTTTATTTTTGAAACTAGGTATGCCACCCCCCAAGAGAAATGTGAAATGACGCCTTAATAAAGTGGGTACTACTTTTGACAGTTAAGCACGAAGTTTAAAAGGTTTCTGACATTGTTGTCATGTCATGTAGTTGACATAAATAAAGTTAATGCCGTCCTTTAATAGAGACTTATCGGTACATAAAGTCAGCATAGCCTGACTCGGCACTATTTTTGACAGTTCCGCATGAAGGCTGAAAGGTTTGTGACATTTTTATCATGCAAACATGTCATCTAAACAGGCTCATATTGTGCTATTCATAAAGTTGACAAATTAAAGTTAATGTTGTCCTTTATTAAAGGTAGGCACAAACATTATGGTTAAGTCAACATTATTTTGACAGCGCCGTGATCAAAAAAGGTCTGCTCGATAGACCAAACGTAGGTTTTGGATAGCCCCAGCAACCAAGAAGAGTGTCCCTCCGCGCTGTCCCATAACAGATGTATAAGTGCCCAAAAATATGTAATAATTGTTTACCTTTGTGCGGAACTGTCAAAAATAGTGCCGACTTTATTAAAGTCAGCCCATAATGTACTGATAAGTCCCTATTAAAAATTGGCACAAACCGTCACCTCCGACATATAGGCCAATTATCGACTTCCGATTTAATACACTTTTACCTGTATGAAGTCGCCATTTTCGACATTGTTGACATTTATTACTTGAGTTAATTGTCAAAATGGCCGCCACAAACGTTTAAAGACCACTGAAACGGGAGTCGATAATTGGCCTATATGTCGGAGGTGACGCACAAACATTATGAAAGTTGACATTATTTTGATAGCAGAGATGACATGTTTAGATAACAGCAATGTCAGCGTCCTTTTAAACTTCGTGCGGAATTGTCAAAAATAGTAATGATTTTATTAAAGTCAGGTTACGTCGACTTTATGTACCGATAAGTTCCTAATGACAAAATAGTGGCATGATTTAACTTTCAAAATTGAATATCTCGACAACTAGAAGTAATATCAAAAAAACGAAGTTCACTTCTAGACCTGACATCGATTCTACTTCAAAATAAACCCAACAAATAAAGTGACTCTGTTTGTTTTGGTCAGTGTTCAGGACATCTTTCCAACTTACCGTGACTGACTTTATTTTGTAAATCTGTACTAGTTTACGTGCTCAGGCCGAAAAATCCGTCCCAGTAGACTCACAATTCTTTATCTTT
The DNA here is from genome assembly GCA_963921995.1 of Oxystoma pomonae. Taxonomy (NCBI): domain Eukaryota; kingdom Metazoa; phylum Arthropoda; class Insecta; order Coleoptera; family Brentidae; genus Oxystoma; species Oxystoma pomonae. The sequence goes on from OY998172.1 coordinate 38,035,511, forward strand.
TGATCATTTTCACATTCCTGATCTGTCTAAACTGATCACATCTGAAAAAGGTCACTGGGAACCATTGGTAGATGCGTCCTCGTACGTCGCGACTTTATCTAGTTGAGCTATGGTCATTGTCCCTAATAATAATCGATCTTACAATAGCCGAAATATTTAAACATTGGAGTTTGTGGCCATAGAAAGAAATTTTCGCTTATTCGGCAAAAAATTAAAAAAAGGGCCTAAGCCATGCCTTGATATTTTCAAACGGTGCCTTTCATTCAAAGTTTTGTCAATTCTGATGCTTATTTGAACGTCACTTCGAAATTTCCTGAGCTACGGTCACTAACTAAAAAAAAATAATCTCTACTAGGTCACCCAACACCTTCCGTTTTAGTACCTTTTTACACGTATGCCGCCGCCATTTTTGACACTGTTGACAGATATTACATTAGTTAATTGTCAAAATGGCCGCCACATACGTTCAAAGCTCACTAAAACGCGAGTAGATGGAAGGCCTATTAAATATCGGAGGCATCGCTCTACTTTTAACTACTAGGTACCAAATTTAACCGTGGCAGTTCGTTCTGATGGCATCGGCCTGATGGCAGTCACAAACTATCATATTCACTTATGGACAATTCTACGATTGACTGCCGAAGAAACCTTGGTTTGTTCACCTAGATCTTTAGAGAAAGGACATCACTTCCAGTAGTAGTAGAAGTGTAGGGGCGGCCCGTGGGCCTGGCAATTAGTCCTCTTCATGGGTCCTTTCTGCCATACCCCGTTCCTTACCCCTGTGCCTCTATTCCCGCTGAAACTCTCTCTTCAGGCCTCCCTGTCTTCTTTACGAAGTTCAGTATGTCGCACGGTGGTCAAAAAAAAAAAAAAATATATAGCTCCCAAATGAAAGGGACATGAATTTTATTTTAAGTTGGGTTTGACTCTGCCATCCATCCCCCACTTACAAAGTAAAGTTAAAGGTTGTTTTTTATTTATATTAATATCTGAAATGCATTTAATAATACTTTGGCAGGTATTATTTAATAGATTTTGTAGTGACACTTCACAATTTCTTTTAGAAATATCTATTTCAGTGGGATAGAAGACTTTCTTTGCTTCTAATACCTTGTAGTATGGCGGATATAAATCATGACCATGTTCTTTTGTACCGCGTCTTAGTACTTCATACTGATTTTTCGTTAAATTTCGGTGAATTCGAGGGGTTTTCCAGGTTTTTAGGATTTTATGTGCTTTTGTTGGAGTAGTAGTTAGAGCTTCTGTAAGTAATTTTGCTCCATCCGTATCGCCTTCTTCTCTTAACTTCATTGTTGCGGCGTATACCAGTTCTGCTGTTGATTTTAGAACTTGCATCAAAAGCTTTAGGTGGACGGCTACCTGAAGCAACAACTTTCCCTTACCTTATTGATAAAAGACAGTAGCGTAGCCAGGGGGGGAGGTTTGAAGGTTAAACCCCCCCCCTGAAGTCCAACCCAATCTACTATATATAAATTAATCATGATCAAGGGCCCCAGGGAAAGCTATAGCTCCCGCACTTTTTTGACTCTTTACTCCTTTTTGTGACGTGTGTTTGGTGAAATTTTGTCTGCGGTGCTATGACGTCATTAATTGTTACAATTTTAGTTTCATTCTAAGGAATTTTTATCACCATCATTCAAAACGTGTAACAAATGGCATTCTTAGTATAATTTTTCTTAAAATTTTCATCTGCGCCGCATTTATGATATGGCAACCAATCTGTCTAACTACCGCAACCTCTTGGCATCTAACCCAGTCTACTTTTTGAAAAATATTATACAAGAACCCTAAAATATCAAAATTTAAAAAAATGTCTTTGTTTTTTGTCAAAATTTTCGCTATGCCAATATTAAATATTGTTACAATTTTGTTTCATTTTAAGCAATTTTTCTGTCAACAACATTTGAAACGCGTAAAAAATAGCTTTTTAGTGTAATTTTTTCAAAATTTTTTCCTGCGGCACTTTTAAGGGTTAATTATCAAAAATATCTGCAAATGACACTAGATGATATTTGCTTTTAAAAATAGGTATTTTTGTTTCGTATACACTAACCCAACAGACAATTTGCCATAGGTAGGTAGTTAATTTTTATTAAATGATGAAATTAATTCATGTGACCGTATGCAGCAAGGTATGCTATAGCAAAACATGAGATACTGAAGAGCGCCAGCGAATAAATCGTTCTTCCCCCTCTTTCCGCAGGTATCCGCAGACAAAACAAAAATTAACAAGTGTAGACAATGTGAGAGAATCGGATTACGCAAATTTCATCGTATCTTCTTGTGTCTTGTTTAACGAATAGCTACATAATGTGAAAATGTCAAGAAATCATGTAGCTTTTTAATATATAGGGTTCCTAAGCAAATCCTTAGGGGGCCAAGCAGCCGTGTATAAGACGCAGACAAACGGAAAAGCACAATGGCAGAAAAGGATGGGCATGGGGCGATGTTGTCACTACATCTTACACGTAGTAAATCCATTCCAGATTGTTGTTTTCTAATGTTTTCAATTTTCATACCTTTAGGACTGGAATAGAAATTGTTTTTGCTCGACTTTAATACCAAACTGATGAAAGATATCGTAAAAAAAAATATTTTTCGGCTTTTCATTTTGTAACCATTGTCCTTACGCACTGTTTACAGGCTGGGGACTGAGATACATGCAAATGCCTAACCTAAAGCGTTCATACACGGCCGGAGAAATCGACTGAGACATTTCCGTAGAAACTTTATCAAGCAAATAGGACGGGTTGACGCCTTCGAACGTCCAACCCGGGTTTTGCACTTTGATTCGAAATTAAAAAGGAGGAACAGTAATTTGTGCACGGCCCCTGTAGTCCCAGTGGAGGAGGGCGAGAAAATTGATATTTTTTTCTTAAAAATTATACTCTTTAGACCTATTTCTTTGCCTTCTCGAAATTACGTTTTTTTGAAAAAAAATTGTTTTTTCGTGCTTTGTTTTTCTAACATTTTTGTGTTCGGCTAATTTAATTGAAAAATTTTTGTCTGCGGCGCCCTTTATCTTCTCACTCGAAACCAAGATCTCCCGTTTTAGGAAAACTGATCCCGTCTCTGTTTCTAAATTTTTTCGAATAAAAGTAGAGTATGACCATGGGGGAAATATTTTTCTTCTACGGTATGACGAAAATTTTGAGAAAGTTCAAGAAAAAAATATAAAAAGTGGCAGAGCTCAAGTTTTTCGTAAAAAAAACGTTTTTTGTAAAAAAACAGAGCAAAATAAATCTTTTCACCCCTTTTTGGGTGTTACAAATATTGGCAGCCCCTTATTTTTCGCTTTTACCCTCCCGCTAGTTTTGAAAAATTGGTTCGCTACATGTTTCGAGATCATGTCATAAAACACCTCGAAAATATCGAATGTGTAAGGCCAGCTTTATTTAAAATCAATAATATCGCAAGCAAAAAGCTATGTAGGAAAAACAGCGGCGTTTATTGATTTCTTTGGCTGCTAGTGCTAGCTGCATGGTTTGGCCGTTTCCGGATAGATGTCACTAGTAAAACAGAATGGAAAGAAATTTAATTAAAAGCGAAGATATTTCTTTCTAATGTTAACAACCTCACGAGTTTATCGCTCAGTATCGTAAATAATGGACTCTGCCGCTTCCTTTAAGCAAGAAAAAGCTGTGGTTTGGACTTAAAAACATCATAATTTTTAATTAGATTACATGTTTAAATCTGTCCCCTTCTTGAGCCTCACAATATCCCAATGTATTGTAAAACTCTTGGCGCGTAGCAGCCAACATTTCAGGGGTGATAGAGTTGCCCGCCTCCAAAATTTTCGCCCTCAACTCCTGTATAGTCGTAGGCCGTAAGTGAGGGTGTTGGAAAATTTTGTCGTGCCAACAACCCCATAGGAAAAAGTCATTTGGCGTAAGATCTGGTGATTGAGGAGGCCATCGGATATTGCCATACGTGGAAATAATTCTATCAACAAATACCTGACGAAGGTAATTTGTAGCCTGGCGTGAATTGTGGGATGAACAGCCATCTTGCTGAAACCAAAATTCGTCCAAATTTATGTTGAGTTCCCTCAACCGTAGTAAAACCTGGTGTTGGAGAAGATCAACATATTTTTGGCTATTCAAATTCCCTTCAATGAAAAAGGGTCCAATAATATGATCCCCGACAATACCGGTCCAAACATTTAATTTTTGAGGGTGTTACGTTCTAACACTTGCGTGCAGATGTTTATTTTCGCGGGATGTGCGGGATTGTGGATTGTGAGAGCTATGAAGTTCAATTGTCTTCTCGTCACTACTATGTTGGGAATTTGGAACCTTTGGTTGCACTAAAACAAAGCTATGATTATTTTCCACAAACCAAAACTACACTTTTTTGCACTCGACGCGCGTTTCGCTAACAACGTTAGCATCATCAGGAGACGATAAACAATTGTTTATCAATAAACTGTTTATCAATAAACAATTGTTTATCGTCTCCTGATGATGCTAACGTTGTTAGCGAAACGCGCGTCGAGTGCAAAAAAAGTGTAGTTTTGGTTTTTTCGTTCCTGTCACATTTATCCCTCATAACCTCACAATATTCTAACCGGCGAAAATAATCACCTGGCTGCAATTCCTGCGACTTCCCAATTTTAAACGACTTGTAGCCGTATTTTTGTAGGATCCATTGGCAAGTACTGTACGTAAGCGCATACCATTTCGTCTCGTTCCATCCTGTGGAACGGGATGCTCTGGTATTTCGCCGTGGTGGTAACACTTTCTATAACCATTTATGCACCCGTACCTTTCAAAACGATGATAAATGTTGTAGACAGTTTGAGCCACAGGAACCGGTCGATCTGGAAACGCAAAAACAAAAAGCCCAATGACCTCGTCCGCACTGTCACTTTTTATGTAGTTTTTAATAATAAAAATCTTTTCTTCTCGAGTATACGGCATTTTAAAAACACAAAATTTACGAAACTGAAGCGTCTCGAAAGGAAATAAAAATGCAATGCCTGTGAATCCCAGTTTTTCCTCGATCATCTCATGATGTGGGCGCCATCTAGCGGAATTTGCAGACATCTTGTCAACGGTTATTATTGCAACTATGATCTATACTCACAATGAAAGAGTGGCGACAATTTTTTCTCACGAAAGCAGTCCGGAGATAATAACAAACTGGCACCATTGCTCAATATACCTGTTTCTTTTGTGCGCGCAGAACTTTCTATGCCATTTCTGTTTGATTTATTGAAATCCTATCCCTAAGGAAAATCTTAGGAACCCTGTATAAACCTCGTATAATATTTTTGTATTTTGCACCATTATATAGTAAAAGATAATCGTATTCAATTTAAAAAGGCAGTTATTTAAAATCCTTCTAAGGTAATGCTACAAAAGTCAACAAAAAATGTCATATTTTTGGCACAATATTTAGACATATAAAATTTGTTAGATTAATATGTTCTTAACTCTATAACGAATTCGATAATAAACTTGCTACGCTGTCAAATATTGCTTTGGTTAATTGAGATTAATTATATGACCAAAAAATAGGTTTTGATCGAGTTTTTATATTTATTGATCACCGTGTGTCGGCCCATTTGAGCGAGTTCAACTGCTCTTGCTCTATTGTGGGAAATCCCTACTTCAGAAGCCTTGATCTGGCATATGCATCAAAATCTGCTAACAAGTGCTGCGCCGATTGTTTCGAGCCTGAAAGCGGGACACAGGGGATCTCCTGCTACTCTCATTTGTGGCAGATGTTTGCTCTTGCCTAAGAGCCATTTAGTTCTGGCTACATTCGGACCATTCACGATTAGCTTGGACTGTCTGCACTCTGACTCTTGCCTCCGTCTTCAGTTCATTGTTGGCCCATTTGTTGAGCTTACTCTGTATCTGTTACTTTATTATGCCCAGGAGAGGTTCCGGTAAAATGTATTGGGTTTCGGCCCCTAGTCTGGCAAGTTTACCCGCTTTATTATTCTCTAGTATTCCCTCATGATTTGGGCTGCTTCAGCGCACTCCTCCACCAGACTACTGACTATTTTGGGAGTATATATGTATATATATGTATATGTCCCTCCTGCCATTCTTGACTCTGATATGGTTGCTGCCATTATAACGACTTACAGCGTAGCTTGAAACACCGTAGCGTGTTCTCCAAGTGAATAACTTTTCTGAAATTCCAGACCTTCTACGTGAACACCTGCGCCTGTTTTCTTTCTGGCTGACAGTTTAGAAGGACATCTCTACTATCTGTCATATGAGATGCAATCACTGTACCCAAGTAACACAAGGTGCTGAAAAACTTTTGCAAAAACGTTGCATGCATCAATACTATACTATTGTGTTTTTGCTGTTGTCTGCCACAACGTCTTGAAAGTGTAGATAAAACGTCGCCTAGCGCAATTTGGCAATCATTTGTGGTCACTGCAATGTCCATTGCAGCACTTTTTGCAACCGATGTAGCTATTTCAGTTAACTTAATTTAAAAAAAAAATATTTCTTGCAAAACCCAAAGGAAAAATGGCATAAAAACCAAAAATTGATTTTGATACAAATAAATGGTTGCACAAGTATGGATGAGGGGAATATTTATTTATACACACATTAATATCGCATTTTTTGTTTTTTGTTGACATGCGAAGGCCAGTTTACTGATAATATTTATCACGAAACCTTACCAAAGCACGCGCGCTTCACATATTAAAAATTTTTTAAGTTTCTTTTTTATTTAGTTTTTAGGTTACATTTTTTTGTTTTTGAATTGGAACCGCAATAATCAAAAAATATTTATTTCTACATTAAAATTAGTTTTAACTTTTTTTATAGAATTTTTGATTTTATTTTGGAAAAAATAGTGTTTTTTTAAAGTTTTTTTCGTGTAATGGCCGCCATTGAAACTAAAAACGCAACCTAATTCGACAGCTAATATTGCTGTACTTTAGCAAATAATGTTTTGTTTTGTTCGCAAACCAAGCCGAAAGAACCCGACGGCTGAAATTACTGTGTTTTAGCTGAAAATGTTTTTTTCTAACTATTTTTTCAACTTCCTGCACAGAAAGTGCATTATTGTCGAAACGACCCGAACAAACCCAATAGCTAAACGTGCTGTATTGTAGCCAAAAATATTAGTTTCTCTTTTTACAACTTTATTGCTCCAATTTAGTTTTTATTTAGAACTGATTTCAAAAAGCTACAAAGTTTGGCTTTAATGTATAGCCAACATTCTGTATATTTTTCTGCCCAAATAATACTATTTTTGAGCAAAGTTTAATAAGTACTTTTGCTTTTAATACCAGTATGGTCATCAAAATGGGTTACGCTTACATCCATGAAAGTATTACGAAAACTAAGCAAGCTAATTTACAACCAAAAAGTGCTGACAAATCGTTTTCACAGCTTTACTTTGGTTATAAATTCTAATGTGTATAATGTGTGTTACTTGGGAGCTCATCTAGGAAGAATTCACGCTAAATGTAATGACGAATGTGAATGTGGAAAAATTGGTACTCTTTAACATATTATTTTTGACTGTTCCCGCTTTTGGAATAATTTCCATATTCTCCATCAAGGACTCACCAAAGAAAACATTTCGAAATTCATAGAAATTTTATCTCCAAATTTTTACCTACTTGTAATTTTGAACTTTATTATTATTTCTTCTAAAAACTATCTCTTTCTTTTTCCTTATTTCTTACCTTTATAATTATTTCCTCTCATTATTTTATATTATAACATAGTAATCTGTTATCTGTTAGTCAACTATTGCCTTTAGTATATTGCACATTTTGTGAATATAAAACCGTTCACTAAATTACAAAATTATTATTCATAATAGATGTAGTAATTTAAACATACATTTTGTATAGGTAAAGATAGATCGACTATATTTGCCGAATGTTAGACTAAGGTTTCCAACTAGCCGATAATTAGAGCAGAAAGAGGATAATTAATTTAAGTAAAAAAAAACAGTTGATTTTATTATAACTATGGGCTGTTTATCCTATTTTTTTTCTTGTGAAGTACATCTGTATCGAAAAACCAGCTCTGGATTATATTTGTTTGGTTTTGTTTATTGTAGGCTCAGTTTTATTCCCTTTTAATTTTTTTTTAATATATTTGTATCTTTTTCCATTAGTAAATTGCGAGTAAAAAAGATAATGCAGAAAAAATATTTTTCTAATTTTTACTTGAAATATTATATTAATATTAATAAGAGTTACGTACAATAATATTAAAACTTTTCTTCTAAATGCCTAAAATTAGTCATTAATTACAATTGTCGTTCCACAAAAAGGGCCAAGCGCTTTAAAAATATAACAATAGCCAGGCTTAATAAATTTTCCTTAGCCTAATCCAAAAAACCTTGGAAAAAACAGTAACTGAAAAAGTTTATAACCCTTATCGCTCCCGAAAAAAAGTTTTATGATATTGAAATTAATATAAAGTTGAAGTAGAATGAAGCTTTGTTCAGTATATTCTTTGTAAATTCATCTCTGACGGTACTGTTTAAAAACAAGTGGGGAGCAAGTCAAAGCAATGAGGACCACACCACCACAAATTTTGAAAACACCATCCCACCATTTGGATGGTGTTTTGAAAATTTAAATATTAAAATATTGAATATTGCGTGGGTCCTATTCAAAGGTAACCGATAAAGCGAGAACTATGAGATATTAGAGACCGTTTGCACCTATAATTTTGATGCCTTTTTACTTTTTTGCTTATTTCGGGCATGCGCAGTTAAGTGGTGGTACCTGCGGGAGAATACCGTATCCCTTATAATTGACATGGTTGCCAACAGTAAATTGATAAGTAGAAAAACAAAAAAGAGGACGCACACATTACATGAGAAATTTCGCATCAGTGAAAGTGCTTGAAATTTTTATATGTTGTAGATATTGATATACCCTAAATCTTGTAGGTCTTAAGGTTTTCGAGATATTATTTTTTAAAGTTGCGGTTTTTGCGTGGATTTTTACTACAAAATAAACCATATTTAGATAAATTGACATCGTCATTTGGCTTACGTCATCACATTTTTTAGTAGGGGTACTAAGTGTACGTTATCCGAAACGAGAATTTGGGAATTATATAATACATAAATATTTTAAAACAGTTGAAAACTAAATCTTTGTTTTATTTCCTTTTTTTGTATAAGACACATAAATGATCATAAAAAAGAAAATATTTAATCGACCGATTTATGTGTTAACTGAAAGCGATTAATCCAGACACTAGCCGTTTCGCTTTTAGATGAACTATCCATAGGCGCCAACGTGATGGTTTTTTTTATAAAAATTATTTTATTTTACCCTTTTTACTGTGTTTTTTAAAGTTGGTTTAGTTTTTTTAAAGATTTTACATTACCATAATTCTTACCTGGATATTTTTTCGCTAAAGCGCACTTTTTTCTTTTACGGTGCCATTCTTTCCCATTTAAAAGAAGTATAGGTATGTGTTATTTTTTCAAAATCTTGCCTGTGGCCCTATTTTCAAACAAGATTACATTATTTATAAAACTTTCTTCCCGGCAGAATTTTCTGTTTAATAGGTTTTTTCGTTCTTGCCCCCCCTCTTTTTTTACAGAGCTATTCGCGCCAGATGGCTATAAGCGATTGGCATTCCATAAGCGCTTTACATTTATATCCATGATCGGTTACCCCTCCGACCAAACTAAAAGTTTCGTTTTAACGCAATAGTCTTGTGCTCAATCGTCCTGAACTCCAATTCACCTCAACAAACCTGACTAAATCGTTAATTCCTTGCTCCCAGAGCTCTATGATCGCACTCACTTTAGGCGCGTTTAATTATCCCGAGCCAACTCGTATACCAAAGTTCAAAGTATGATAAATCATGCCAGTCACCAAAAACAGGTCCAAATAAAACTTCTATATTGTCTTGTATTTATGTCATTGTGTATAGCCTCACCACTTATACATATACTCAACGCTGAACTATTTATCCCATTTATTTAGTTTCCAAAAATAATATTTTGGTGGTTGGGTTCTACGTTAGCAGTTATTTGTCATGTTTTGAGGTTGACAAAAGGGTAGAGAAAACTGTCAAATTGAAATCTTTCATCTGCCCAATATCTCAAAAATGCGTGGTATTGGTATTCTTATAAATTATGTATGGTTTATTTTTTAGTAAAATATGCCCCTTAAACTGCAACTTTAAAAAATCATATCTCGAAAACCTTAAGACTTACAAGATATAGGGTAATTTAAACATTGTTGGGAATATCAATATCTACAACATATAAAAATTTCACACACTTTCACTGATGCGAAATTTCCCATGTATCGTGTGCGTCCTCCTTTAAATTGATTTTTGAATGCAAATATGTTCTGTATTATTTTTAATTTAATTAATTTTCTTTGGCTAGAATTTCGTAAGAAATGTACAACATTGATTTGCACTGGCAACTATAACAAGTGAAAGTGATTCCGATCTGTTTATCATAACCTCCCTTTTCTCTGTTGTATTTTTGGGTTTTTAAAGATTATTAATAATTAAAATTCACCCTAAAAAACACAAGAATAAGACATTCTAAACGAAAAATATTATTGGACAAATTCTTTTTGTAAATCTTTATAATAATAAATACCGTATAAAGTAAGCCATAAACAAATCAAAGCCGGCGCGGCGTGCAAAAACTCAAAATGCTGTCTTAAAAATAACGTGACGTTAGCTACGCCACAACGCGTTATTAAGCGATAAAGTCACCTAACGGGGATTTATTTATAAGAGGTGCAAATAGCGGCCTTGCCCTTGCATGTTTTGAAGATAAGCCGAAGCGATAATAACTCTTTTAATGAAGTCAGCCTGGAAAAAATGCATACCCACAAACTCTTCTAAGCGCAAGCGCAGTAGATTAGTCGCCTTTGGCCTATGCAGCGCCAATCCTGATTTTTACATTAGTTTCTTTGTTTGTCAAAGTTATTATTGTTACACATTTTGTGATCCTTCGGCCATTATAGATCTCATAATTATATGAATAACGGGGGCCGCCGTAGACCAGTGAACAGCGTCTTAGCCTGCAGAACAGAGATCGCAGGATCGGATCTTGGCAAGTACACATTGCTTCACACAACACTGAATGCGACTCGAGACGACGATGGGCGGCTCCACGTCTGAGCAGCTCCGCAGTAGACGTTGTGCATAGAGTAATTACACCCGAGGTAGAAGTAGGCAGCACGGTTGACACTGCACCGAAAACTTTGCGGGACTCAAAGGTGGACGGCTGAGGACCCCGCCAAACTGAGTAGGGGAGACTCGCCGGTGACCCAAAAAAGGACGACCTGGACATCTCCGAGATCGGGACTCCATGGGACGCAGCTGGACTCCGACAGATTTGTTAGCGGGAGTCGACAGAAGGTGACTTGGAAGAGGCGGTACCACCTTCGGGTAGCAGAACCACTCCAAAGAGATGCATCTGAAGACTCCGACGGCGATCTCGACCAGCGAAACCGGGACCTCGATTTTCGGGTCAACCTATATGACGGCGGGCTGCTGGGGAGAAAAGTCTACCGTCAACCAAGTTCTGCTGGGACGGTAGCGATGTTAGATAGATGAAAGTCTAACATGTAGCAGAACCACCTTTCGGAGAGGGTGTAAAGACGGCGGTCCACTTGCTACGCAGTCTAAAGATCCCTGCCCTCAACAAAGAGGCGTCAGGCAAAATTAAGTCCTCTTAGAGAAAGAAAACTTGCATCCTAAGGGGCACGTGCATCAGTCGGGGGTGCACGGGGGGTATGGCAAAAAAGGGTCCACTATACGGTCTAATTGCCAGGCCTACGGTCGCCCATCTACTACTACTACTATAAAACTATGTGAATAACATTACGGGAGCTAAATTGTGTTCTCAAAACTGGCTATAGGTCGTCTTGCCACAGCTGTCCGTGTCAAAAGAACTCTAGTTTTTGCCAAGCAGATGATTTAAGTGTTAGTACCGATAAATATGGAGGTTATATAACTATTGGTATTGCAGGTTGATTCACCATATTTTATGTACAGAAGTTGCATACGTTTTTGTAAACACTCAAATGGCGTCCTTAAAAATTAGCAGCAGTTACCACAACTGTGAAATTTTGACATTAATTTCTATATTTTAAATACAACAACCCTGGATAATTTTTTAAATTTGGAATGGCCTCGTTTTCTTGATTTAAATATGTAAAACTTTGAATTTATCTTGGATGGTTCTCGAGTAAAAGGAAAAATACTTTCTCTTAAGAGTAATGTGTTGAACGAAGAACCACCTAAATTATGTTTACTTGTCCAACACATTGCACTTATGAGAAAGTTATTTTTCTTTTTACTAGAGAACCGTCCAACATAAATCCAACATATTATATAGTTTTAGAATCAGCAAAAGGAGGTCATTCTAAACAACAAAAAAAAATATACAGAGTGTTCTGCTGAAAATAAAGAAGTTAATTGTCAAAATTTGACAGTGGCAATGACAGCTCCTAATTATTAAGGTCGTCATTTGAAAGTTTACGGAAAGTTATGCAAATTCTGTACATAAAACTTGTTTCCAGCTTCAAAATAAGTGGTAAGGGAGGGGGAGGGGGGTTGGGTGGAAAATATGGTGATTTAGTTACTCTAGAAGTATTTTCAAATGATTGCCTTAATTTTTTTCTAACGCCACAGATTCAAATATTTGAACTGGTGGCCTTAGAAATAAATTTTAGCTTGTGTGGCAAAATATATAAAAAATGCTCCGAGCCGTGTCTTCTGTCTATATGCACCATTTTACACTCTAATTAGGGTTAGATAATCGGAATTAACTTGCTAATCACTGTTAAACAATCATACCTTTGTACCAATGTTTTTTTTACTAACCATGATTAAGTAATTAAAATTAAAAAAAGGGCTTTGAACGCAACGTTTTTTTGTTTTTTTTTTGTGTTTTCCATTTAGCCATTGGTGACATTGACTGGTGTCAAAATTTTTTGGCTTTATATTTTATTTTCTTTATTGAATTTTTTGTAAATTGCAGTATTTGCGAAAAGAAAATATCTCTATTAGGCCCTAAAAATCTTCAAAGAGGATCAGGAGATTCATACATATCCTGGTGCACCTAATGTCCGGATCTTGAACGTTATAATATTTGATTAGTTTTATCAGACGCATATGAACCTCATTTATCTCCTATTTCTTGGAGTTTTAGGTCAGTCTCAAGTAATAAATAAATAAATTGTACTTCGAATGAAAGAAAGTAGAGCACAGTTGACCCCAAAACAAAGTGAAAAACCAACATCTTACAGATTTTTTCAAAAATTTAAACCTATTTTTTTATTTTGTGGCTTACCAAAATTGCCAATTTGCTTTTTAAAATACCAAATAAATTTTCTTATTTAATAAAAGTTTTCACAGTTATTTTATTTAAAGTTTTTAAAAAAGTAAATAAGATATCTATACTGTTGCATCAACTCCTTCTGCTTGAGCCACTATAGGTACTCTTTCTGTTTTTGTTGCAAAGTTCAGTATGTCGGCCCATTTTATTGAGTAGCTCCTCGTCTACGGTGTGTGAGTCCCATATTAGCTGCCTTAACTTCCGTATACCATCACACTCTTCTATTAGGCACTTCGTTAACGATTCTTCTGGTCACCCGCAGGCTGGGCATACAGATCCTTAAATATGTGCCAAGGATTTATTTGATTATTACATTTTTCAATTTTTTCTTCATAAAACACAATAGAAAAACTTCAAAAATTACAAAAAGGATCAAACATGACATAAACATCACCAAGATAACCTCACTTGTTAGCTAACCGCAGTTATCTTGCCCTAAATTCTAGTTCATCAGGCCAACACCGTTCTCAACTAAAAATCCAGTTAACTCATTTTCGTTTTAGTATCCTTTGGCCTATGATTGGTTTCATATTGACACCAAACTGACAGAAAATCCATGTTTTACTTGTCAATTTGGTTATAAAAATTGCAGGCACAGTAGGCTAATGGACATAGAGTCGGTAGGAGTTACCTGACTTTTTAGTTGAGAACGGTGTTGATCGGGCAATTAAAGTTAATTGCTGTGTTAGTTAACCGCGGCTAAAGTGTTAATCAGAGAATATGTATGATGGTGCATACCAGCTTTCATTCAAAGTTTCGCCAATTCTGATGTTTATTTCACTTCATGTATATCACATGACCCGTTTTCAACGTCACTTTGACATTTTCTGAGCTAAGATCACTGACAGAAAATAAATAATCTCGACTCTTACGGGTTAATTTCTTTCACAACCAATAAAGAAAATAATGTAAAAATTGCAAACAGTTAGTGGAATTGACAAGACAAATGTTTCTTACCCAGCTTGGCAGTCGAAAAGGCGATAGACGTATAGAAATACCAAAAGATAATTATATTTCCGAAAATTTTTAGGAGCTCATGACTGAGAAAAACATTTAATTTAACCTCGCATGGTATTTAGTAAGAAAATTCCATACTAAATTGTGTTTAAAATAAAATAATTTTGAAATCATATTTTTTATATTTTAACAATGCCTATTTTTTGATTTGACAAGGCAACGGCAAAACATTATGGAAGTTACGCCAATTAACTCATTTTTGTTTTAGTATCCTTTGGCCTAGTATCGGTGCCATTTTGCCACCTAACTGACAAAAAGTCCATGTTTTACCTGTCAATTTCGTTAGAAAAATGGCAGCCACAGCAGGCTAAAGGGTACGGAGACGGTAGAAGTTAACTGGCTTTTTAGTTGAGACAGTGTTGATCCGACTTTGAATCTGAACGCTTTTGGACATGCTCGACATTTTCCGACTGTAAATTTGAACGTTCTCCATCACTACCACTCTACTTTTATATCGAATAGGGCTGCCTAACAAATTATCAAAGTCAGTCAATAATCACGTGATGGCTTTTTAAAAATGGCTTTGGGGTAAACAAAGCGATTTTCCATAAAATGTAATGTTAATAAAAATTAAAATTCTGAGAAAGTGAAAAAAGATTCAGATTAAACAAAGCGACTATTTGTAGATTAATCCTTTCTGAATCGGGAAGAAACGAGCGTTTTGCCGAAATGTTAGAAATAAACTAAAAATTCGCAGTTTAAAGAGACAATGTCAAGTATATTTATCTCTCTCACACTTGCACAGTTCAGGTCAGCCTGAAGATTTGAGAGAGATGATGTTATCTGTAATTGCACTGGTGCGACAGAGATATGTAGAGGGACATTTCCACGTTTAATTGCTATTTTTGAGTTTATTTTGTTTGTTTGTTTACCCTACAGCGGCCATATTGCATTGGTCATATTATTTGTGGACTGCTCTATTCTTTTGATAAAAAAGTGCACCACTAGTGCGGAACTGGTGCAATTTTTGTATTCTTTTGGGAAAACTAGTGCAAAATTTTGTGTTCTATTGAGCAACTGACAAACCCAGTGTTGCCTTCAGTGCACATTTTTTTGCACGAGTTATAGGAGCTCGTACCCAATATATTTTTTTATTAAAGATGTCACTTATAGTGATTAGAGGGTTTTTTATTTTGATTTTACTAGTTCGATACACATTAAGGTGTGTGAATTTTTCGTTGATAAGAAATAAGAAGTTTTTTTTCCTTTTTTAATAATCAATTAAATTTTTTGAATTGTTTATTTATTTGGGAATATCAGTTGGCCAGTCGTATTTTATTAAAGGTGACTTGGCGCAAGTTTCTGACAGCTCCAAAATAACATCAGTGCGATACGAGTGGCCCACTAATTTTCTTAAAATAATTCGCTATTAAAGTATTTTTTTTTCTAGTTGTCCATTCGATTACGTCAGAGTGTACGACGGGCCCGACAACCGTTCGGCTATCATCGGCAACTACTGCGGTCAGCAGCGCAATCTGGTGATCTACTCATCCGAGTCCACGTTATTCGTTTCTTTCGTTACCCTACGACGCACTGCCAATACTCAGAACAGAGGGTTCAAAGGGATCTTCGAGTTTTCTAACTCTTTTACAAAACTAGGTGAGCGTCATACAATGAGAGAAAAGTGAGCTTGTTATAAATAGATGAAGTTTATATGTATAGTAGGTACTAAGAACAGGTTTTAAACTAACACTAAAACCTGAGCAAAAGTATCGAATCCTTATCATCTAAGTCTTAAAAACCCTAGAAGAGAACCAAAATTAAAACCCAGGTTTATTTCTACCAATTGATGTGTTCGATTTGTATACCATTTGGTTTTTTGTTGGCTATATATATCCATTTTGTTTTTTCAATATTCAAATATCAAACTGAAGTTTGATTCAACAACTCTTACAGACCATTCTACAAATCTGCAATTATGACAGTGTTGTCAGCAGTATATCTAAGGTTGTTGACTATAGCCAAACCCTCTCTCTCGACAGCGGAGACAATATGCAACCTTGGCAGAAACCATATACCTAATAAGCCCTGTTCTCACTATGCAACTTTTCCATGCATTAAATTTTATAAAAATAGATAAAGAGAATAAACAATCTGATTGTGTCTTCTTTTAACCTGCTATTAGAAAATTTGATGCATGGAAAAGTTGCATAGTGAGGACGGGGTATTAGCTTAAATATACGCCTTACCCAAGCCAAACTTGTAAGCAACATCTATAAAATCTAATGTTCATTTGAAATTCTCCGGTCCAATTCAATATTTATCGCCTGATATTTTCAGAGTCATTGTTAGTGTCACGAACCAGTCCGATTGAATTGGAAACAAAGTGAAGATAATGGCTTATCGATTCGAGGGGTTTTAGTCAGTTTTGGCTGGCTTTGTGGCCTACGTCAAAGTCTTTAATCGAGGCGACGCCATTTTTGACGTTTATTTGTTTTAATGCCGTGTTTTAATTTGTGCTGCATGTATTTTTCTGCTGCTGACATCATTAGACCGGACAGTTGGTAATCAACTTTCATTTAGATCTCGATGATCCAGAAAAACTTCTTTAAGATATTCTATGAGCCTTTTGTGTTGGGCTCGATCAAAAGCCTTCTCATAAATGAATGAAACTAGCAAAACTGACACATTTCTTAGACCGTTCTACCGTAGACCGAGAATACGTCTCTATCCACGGCTGTACTAAGACTTGACCATTGGAGAACCCACCATGAAATCCAAACTTTGTGACACCCATAAAGGATATTTTTTTGAAATATTTTCAGCATGTATTAGGCAGTGTAACATATGTTGATTTCAGCCCACCGTCTGAGATTTTACCGCTGCCATAAATTTAGTTAAAAAGTTTGAGCAGAGTAAAGCGAGTCTTCATTTTTTATTAGATTTTTAGTTTTCTATTTTATGGCCATTTTCACCTACCGAGCCCTAGCATGGTCCTTTGCAGGTATTACCTAATTCTAGGTAGACCCTACCCCAGACAGCACACGTTGTCCAATGGACGTCCATTTTAAATTCAGTTTTGGTCCATGACATCCAGGACCTCAAATAGACGTCAATTGGACGTTCGTACGGAGGGCATTCATTGTAAAAACGTCCAATGGACGTCCAGTCTAACTATATTTTTGGTCCAGAAATATAATTAGATATCAGATACATGCTCC
Organism: Oxystoma pomonae; assembly: GCA_963921995.1. NCBI lineage: Eukaryota > Metazoa > Arthropoda > Insecta > Coleoptera > Brentidae > Oxystoma > Oxystoma pomonae. The sequence goes on from OY998172.1 coordinate 38,053,042, forward strand.
TCACAAAAATTCAACTTTGGTGTTATCGCAAGGTTAATTTTTGAGCCGTATTCAGAGTAATTCCGAGATGGTCCCTTTTTCCTTGGGTCATGTATATTCTTATTGATTTCAAGTTATTAGAACACCTTATAGTTATTAATTAAAAAAAAAGTATAGGGTGGTCCATAAAAAACCGCACATTTTTTTATGATATAAATTCGTGCCCGCTTGCCCGATTTCAAAAATTTTTGTTGGAAAGCTAAAGCTTTAAGCTATAGGATCTCGTCACCAGAATTGACATTTCGCTAAAATTCAAGATGGCGGACGCTTTTGAAAAATGACAATTTTTTGCCTCCCCTGCCAATTTTTTCTCTGCGCCACTGTCTGTCTTGACTAACATCAGTTCAAAAGTCACATCCTTGACGTGTTTAAAAATATATCACTTTTTAAAATTGGTTAAGAAATTGTAAAGATGGAATAGAATTAACAGAGTGAGTTTTCGGCCTCTTATTAAAAGTTGTTGGGTGTTTTTGATATTATAGTGACAATAGATCCAAATCCACGTTTTAGAAAAAAAACAAAAAACTACTCCCTTGACTACTGGCGCGACAGGAATCTACTGATTCCCTAACATATCTCTGCTATTTTTTCCAAAGTATAGTAGAAATCTATACTTAAACACAAAATTCATTTTTTAGAGGCCAAAAACTCACCCTGTTAATTTTATTACATCTTTCGTATTTCATGACTAATTTTAACAAGTGATACCTTTTTGAACACGTCAAGGATGTGGCTCTTTAACTGAAGTTAATCAGGAAACACAGTGGCGCACATAAAAAATTAGCGGGGCGGGGCGAAAAATTGGCATTTTACAAAAGCGTCTCCGCCATCTTGAATTTCCTCGAAATGTCAATCCTGGTAACAGTATCCTATAGTCTGAAGCTTCAGCTTTCCAGTAAAACAAAATTTTTTAAAATCGGACAAGTGGTAAAGAGTTTATACCCTAAAAGGAAATGTGCGGTTTTTTATTAGCCACCCTATATATAGGGTTTTATCATTATTTAAAATACATATGTATGTCCTATTTATTTTGAGCATAAAGCCTACAATCTCATACTTAAATGGACGTTTAATGGACGATGGTCCAAAATACGCCCTTTGGAGGTCCAATCGCGCAATAAATTTAAAAAATGCTTGTCCAAAACACGCTTATTGGACTTTCAATGTCCAGAAAGTGTAAAGTCCATTGGACGTGAATTGTACGTCCGCCGCCCATCTTTGGACGTTTCTAAATATTAAATTATTGCCAAAAATTTTTGTTTTTAAATTTTTCGTGTTATGAATCTTTTTTATTAAGTACATTATTGTAAAACAAAATTATGATTGTTTTCCACAAACCAAAACTACACTTTTTTGCACTCGACGCGCGTTTTGCTAACAACGTTAGCATCATCAGGAGACGATAAACAATGAACTAAATTAATCTACGCTTTATCTTATATACAATCCTTTAGTGGGCGGAGATAAGACTAATAAATTGTGATTGATCACGATTTTTAATCCTACCTCCCCTCAACCAAAGAATAATTCCTTTATTTAAACTATTTCTGGATTTAATGACTTCCATACTTTCATATGCATTCAAAAGTCTTTTGTTTGGTACACTTTTTAGAAGTTTTAGGTTATCTAATGTGAATCTATGATTGTGTTCAAAAGCATGCTTGGCCACATTTGACTTTTCTGTTCTTCCGTATTTTAAGTGTGCTAAGTGTTCTTTAAAACGTGTTTGAATAGAGCGTCTCGTTTGGCCAACAGTATTTCCCCAGAGTATGGTTCACAATTTATTAGTATTATCTCCGCCCACTAAAGGATTGTATATAAGATAGAGCGTAGATTAATTTAGTTCATTATTTATCTTCTCCTGATGATGCTAACGTTGTTAGCAAAACGCCCGTCGAGTGCAAAAAAGTGTAGTTTTGGTTTGTGGAAAACAATCATAATTTTGTTTTAGTGCAACCAAAGGTTCCAAATTCCCAACATACATTATTGTAGATAAAAAATTGTATATTTTTTTACTTTAGTTTTGTTTGAATGGCTTCTTGGATAAAAGAAGCCACGGTTAGAAGGACGATTTATACTGACCGTGTATCGTCTGTGCCCGCACCAGTTTTCGAGAATTCATTCGTATTTAATATGTAGTAGTCGTGCCGAATTGTAAAAATAATGCCGATTTTATTAAAGTCAGCCTATAATGTACCGGTAGGTCTCTGCTAAATAATGTTTGTTGTTTCAATTTTAGATTTTATAAGTAAGAACGACGGTGAACACATCCGCGGCACAGAATGCGATCAGAGAATTTTTAGTAAAAAGGAATCCAACGGTTTCGTGTACAGCCCCAATTATCCGTTTCCTTATATGCCAAAATTAGTGTGCAGGTAGGAGTAGTTATTATGCACAGTTTTCTTATAAGTACATTCAAATATAGGTACCATCATTTACCATTTAACTGAATTTGGCAATGAATAGTAAAATTACATAAATAGTTAACCAAATACAAGTAATACATTTATTTTGTCATCGTTAAATTATAGTTAGGAGCAATGTGAATTTGCACAAAGGACGTTACCCAAAAAGAAGCGCTTTTTGTATTTTTGTAATGTGTAATCCAAAGTATCAAGGAATAAAAAGTCTTAATTTGAGTGTCACAATTACAGCCTCTATGATGCACAACGGAGGTTACAAAACTTCTTTAAAATGTATCACATCTTAAAGAAATTTTGTCTGTGTCTTTTTATTGAAACCCTTATTTTTTTACAATTAAAAACAATTCATAGCACAGCAAAAGCTTCGACGAGAGAAATAAAAATTAATGGTTAATAATTTTTTATGGTTTTTCCACTGCTAATTTTCATATTTTGCTTATCTTGGCCAAAGATGAAATTAAAAAGACTTTAACGCGTTAAAGAATTAAGAAGTTTGTTGCTTGTGGATAGTACATAAACGTGACACTACCATAATGAGTTATTATGTAAAATAAATTAAATAATCCTATGTAACCCGTGGTTGAAATAACATTAAAGAATTGGAGAAAATAGTGAAACACGTCGATTTTTTTTGTAAGGAGAACATTATTTGCCACCGTTAGAAGAATTACCTTTTCATTCCCTAAAGCGTGGTAGTTCCAACACCCAAACTAGAAATAGGGAAGGTAGGTCGTGTAACAAACATGTGAAAACGTAATTCTTTTCTCTATGCACTGCAGCATTCAGTTTTTTGATAAATAAAAATTCATATTTTTTTTATTTGTCTTTTTGAATTTAAAATAAGCAAGTTGTCAGCTCTGGAGAAACTACTTTCATCAACTCCTATAGGGAGGAAACCTTGTTTTATTTAAGAAAATTCAATTATGGCCATATTTTAAAATCTATTAGAACAAATTATGGAGAGCGATGGAGAGTTAATAAAATACCCATTTCAATGATATGTCACATGGTTTGCTTATAAAAATTTAAGGGTTGAAGCTTTAGGGGTTGATGGACCTGGTTTTTTTTCTAAAATGACAGTCTGCTTATGTTAAATTCAAAAATTCAACTGTAAAGTTTTTCAAATCTCTAAGGTTTCTAAAAAAATATATGTTTTTATTTATCTCAAAAACTAATGATCCAAATTAAAAGAAAAATGCACCAGTGCATAGAGAAAATAATTACGTTTTCAACGGTATGTCATTTAAAAGTTATCGGTTGGAACTACCACGCTTTAGGGGATAATAAGGTAATTCAACTGAGGGTGGAAAAAATGTCCCTCTTGCAAACACAATCGACGTGTAGCATTGGTAAATATCTGTGGTCTACCAAATTAATATCCAATAAATAATTATTATTCATTTCGTATTATTTAAGTTATGCTTAGTTATACTAAATATTATCAGATCTGTTTGTTTTAGGTATTTTATTTACGGAATGCAAAATGCTCAATATTTAGAAAGAGTTCAAATAGAATTTATAAAGTTCCAAATTCCAAAAGGACCTACAGGGGAGTAAGTATTTTTTAATCCATACACATATTCTTTTCAACCTTAAATTAATAAAATCGTAGTATTATCGAAAATGCCCTTCATTAGAAAATTAAATTATTCTACTTTTTCAAGGTTGCGTTTTTGATCGTTTAACACAATAGACATCGACAGTAATTAAAATAATTATCAAAATGATTTTTTGCAGAAGCAAAATTTTCTAGAATAAAAGGAAAAAACAAAAGTAACATGTAAGGGGTTTAAGCATATTTTGCCTCTCATTTTACATGGAATAGAAAGACACAGACGTCAAAATTGCCTAGTATTTGGACGACGAAAGTGCTATGCTAATATTTTTATGTGGTTTCGAAAATGTAACTAAATCGAATATCTTTTTTAGATGTTCCGACGGCTACCTCAAAGTTTACCTAAAAGGTCAAGAAACTATGGACGCCTACGATAAATTTGACCATGAATTGTGCGGCATGGAGGCCGGCCCCACCACCATGGTGTCCGATGGGCCTAGGTTACTTATGGTATTCAGTTCTGGGGAGAACCAGGGAGGAGGGTTTAAGGTCAACTATACTTTTGAGACTGGTAAGATGCACCCATATACCACACAGCTAATGAAATATAACTGAAGGACAAACAATCTAAGAGTTAATCTCACAGAACAACCATAGAAAAGGAAACCTTGTGGCACCTTATTGACAGTGGTTTTATATTTTGTGAAAATTTGACTTTGAACTTGACCAATATTAGAATATTGCGCATTTATTTGACGTCAATTTTCGTATCCATTGCTAAAATCCAGCTCAAAAGAAATAAGAAATTCGTGGATTAATTGTCAGTGCCAAATAGGAATAAGAAGTTTTTGCAGTTAGTTTAGGAGAATGTTCCTTAATAAACTCTTTGGCCTGTGTTTGACTGGGACATTACGTCCGGTTTCTTTTGGTTCTCTCGGTGGCTAACTATTTTATGGATTGCATGGCTCTTGTTCGTCGGTTTCCTTGTTTATTTAGTATCCATGATGACCTAGAACGAATTCGACAATCACTTTTGGGTGTTTCCTAACCCAGACAGTTCCATAACAATCTGGATGTCACCGTCTCTAGGAGTTTGGGTGATGCTTGACTTTCTGGGGAGATTACCTTAATTATTATCTAAATCAAATTTAACTTTAATTTGCTTAATTAAACTTGAGTTAAATTATGTATTTTTAAAAAGACCTCTCCCGATTTCTCCGCCTTTACCACTTTTTCTTTGGTCTTTAATATGTTCTAGTGATAGATAAAATGCATTTTATCCAAACATGATTTTTCGTTAAAGTTCCTTATAGTCGAGGGTAAGAAAAAAGTATGGAAAGCCCAAAATATTTGGGAAGTTCAGTTATTTAAAAAAATCAAGTGCTTGACCCTAGATAAATTTCATCAAGGAATCTAATGGTGACATTCTACTTCACCTTGAACCTCAATGTCAAGGCCATTTGAGGGTCAATTTATTTATTTTTAAATTAAATTTAATCGAAAAAAGCAGAAAGTTCTGCGTTTAGATACAAGTTCAAGTGACAGGTTTGCATGACCTCTGATGGACAAATAAAGGTCAAAAGACGATACCACCACAGTATCTCATAGAAATCTTGCAGGGTTTGTAATAAAAAAGTGACTGACAGGGTTACATAAAATAGTAACCTTGACCTCTTGATATTATGGGGTTTTCATACTTTTTCCTGACCCAGTATATTGTTTTGGCAGTTGATTGATGTTTTGACCGAAAAACTACGCTCTTATCGTTTTTTTAGAGTACCGCATCCCCGGAACCCCTGCTCCAGACGGTTCCTGCGCCTTCGAATACCGCAGCACCTCAAAGAAAAAGGGCGAGTTCAACTCGCCCAGGTACCCAACGAATTACCCCAGCCACACCAACTGTACCTACACGTTTTTGGCCACGGACAACGAACAGGTTTCGCTAGTTTTCGATGCTTTCAAAATTCGAGCGGATCATGTTAATTCTACTTATGGGGCTTATGGGTAAGTTAATACATCGTATGAAAAAAGGTTTGTTTTGAATGAAGAAACATGCACATTGAATGCAACAGTTATGGAAGTTCAGCTTGTATGTCACCTTGCTAGCGCAGTGATCATAATATCTCTGACATTTGAATATTTCGAAAGTCTAAATTTTATTTTGTTTTCCGAAAAAAAGCACAGCGAGGCTATGCATGTCTCCCTGTTCACAAAATAATTTTTTTTACCCGGTCAGATTTTCCTCCATAAAATTCCAAATACCTCGAGAAAGCATCGTTCAATTTCGTTGCTCTAAAATTTTATTGCTACCCTCTTTTCTTACGATTCCAATAACGTTTGAATCTGCTACTAGTTCTGACATTGAATCGGGTTCATAAGTACAACCGATTTGCGAATTTCTTGTTATTACTAAATTTCTTTCTGTTAAATTTATTCTCGAAGCTAAATTCTTGTTAGTAGGAAACAAACTAAAAAGAACTAGGACTATATAATTTCACAGTAAAGGAAACCTAGGTACCTTTTTTTATAACAAGCTCCTCTAAAAAGCAGAATACCTTACTAAATTGCACGCTTTGACCTGACTGACGTTTGTTGAGTGAGGAAAAGTGGTATTTGTTCTCTGAAACAACACTGTCTCAACTAAAAAGACATTTAACTAAATATGGCCGCGTTATTCACTCAAATGAAACCTAAACGATAATGAGTTAAGTGGCATTTTAGTTGAGGTGTCTGGAAATAAACTGCGCGCAACTTGTGTGCAAAATGTGACAGTTCTGTATTTACCAGAGGGTGGGTGTATGTAAATCTGGGCATACTTGATTCGGTTACCTTATTTATATAAGTGGTTTAGTGCAACACCAATGCAATTTCGAGATTTTGACAAGAAAATAACATAACCAAAATGTGTCAGTTTGAGTGACTTTAAAGGAGATATTTTGTTTCTTTTTCTTCAATAAATATCATACATATATTATGTCAAGCTATTTCCAATCAAGAGTCAGTACAAGTTATGCATAGATTATCGCCAGTTAATTAGTCACATTAAGGCGAACTAATATCTATTACCTATTATTCAAGAAATAATTGACACAGAGAAATCTACAATCTGACAAATTATTGATACATTCTTAAATAATCGGTAGTCCGTCTTAGTAGTTGGTTCAGTACCATTTTCACTAGTAATTCCTCATGGCTACTAGAAGCTTGTTGCAAAAATGACCGAAAAACCTGACCGGTTGATGTGGTGTGTTCTCTTTACACTTATGGTGCATGCGATAGAGAGAGTAGCAAGCCATCCAGGATTTATTTAGATGAGTTAGTTTAATTATTTATCGCGTATCTCTGACTCTTCACATTTCCTTATATTTTGTAGAACTAAATATGTTGTAGAATGAAAAAAAAAACTAGGGGAAAAAATCTAGACTTGCTTATAATGCCCCAATAGATAGGACACATTAAAATGTAATGAGTTTTTTTTTAGAGAAACAAATTGCCAAGAGGACTGGCTTGAGGTATTTAACATGTATCGAGACAGTACCGAAACACTGATAGGAAGGTACTGCTCGGTATCGGCTCCTGGTCCCATAGAGTCCCACAGGGGAGCAGTGGGACTAAAAGTCATCTTACACACGGATTCCACTAACGTTGCCAGTGGGTTTAAGGCTAGGTATAGCTTTGAGAGTGCCAAGTCGATTTTTGGTGACTGTGGAGGTAACTATTGCACATTCTGATCGCGATTCTTGAAAACCCGTCAGAAAATCGCGCCTTTACAAAGAATTTAACGATTTTTAATCACAAGTTTACACTTAATGCTTTTTTTTTCAGGACTATTTGCTAATATTCCTTAAAATTTAGTTTCTTAATACTGTATGTATAAACAACATGTCAGTTTTAATTTTTGTATGCTGTTTTTCCAAAAACCCTGAGTTTTATTTAAAAATGTATGTTATTAATCTTATTTTTATGTGTAAACAAACCTTTAAAACTTTTAACGTACAAAACCATAGAGAGCCATGGAATATTTCTCTGTCACTGTTCAGAAAAGTCACACAAATTCTGTCTTTCCTTTTACATGGCGAGAATTTTCGAAACTTTTTGACGTTTATTGGTATGCGTAGTAACAATTTAGCTCCGCCATAAACTAGTCCTGCAGAATATCTTTAAAATATTAAATTTACAAAATGTTATTCAAAAAAATGACGCAGTTTCTCTTACAACGTTAGGATAAATGGAAAGGACGCTGTGTTTTTAATTTAAAGGAGGCGATAAGTAAAAATGGCCACTTTCCATAATTCTGACGGGTGAGATTTTCTGTCGTTTCTAAAGAATCGCGACCTCTGTTACACTTTTTTGACACTTTTGGTCTTTCTAGTCACAGAGAGTAAACAAACTGGCTTAATTAATCATTACTTTTATTGTGTCATACTTCAATTAAGTGGAAATTATCTTAAAGCTTTCTCTTACTACCAGTTTCTGTTGCGTCGCTATCAAAATTAGATTATTGTTGATTTATAATCTGCACGGTAAAAATTTTTGAGTTAAAACAAGTCGACACTGGGAATTGAGTGAAAAAATGGTTCAATTTTAAGTTATTTTAACTTAATTTAGAGTGAAGTAAGGGAAAAAATAATATTTATTTTTTCAACGGACCAGAAAGTACACCCTTTCCGTACCATTTTTTGTACGGAGGGAAAAAGAGACCGGAAAATGATAATTTTCCCGTCTATGTTTTTTTATTAAAAAAAATATTTTTTTTTTAATTTTTCAATTTTTTATTTTTTTTTGTTTGTTCTTCATTATTTTTTTTTATTTTTAAACTAAAATGTTTATTAATGACCTTTAGGTGTAAAAATAAAGTAAACTACATGACCGAAAACTCACTTTACAGGTCTCCACAAATTTACATATCTCGCCTACGTCTCGCCCTGTAAACTTGTATAGTCGACTTGACCGGTATAGTAACGTATATACCTATTAACTCAAAATTGATTTAATTTAATTTAAGTAACAAAATTTTTACTTAATGCTCGGTGTCGACCCGTTTTGTTGGTCAACACATGCTAACGAAATTGCCAACAAAAATAAGTTTATTTTTAATTTTTAGCAAATGTTAGCAGTTCAGACAGTGGTATTATCACAAGTCCAAATTACCCAAACAAATACGAAGCTCCAAAGCATAACGAAGGATCCAAGAGTTGCAACTGGTTTATTGGAGTCAAACCACAACATAAAATTTTAATTATTTTCGAAAAGTTTGCTATCGAGGGCGACACTATCGGTAAGATCACATAAAAACTGCGTCAGAATATTGATAAAGCTCTGTCTAAATTTAAACATTTGCCTTCGATTTTTACACATTTACTTTGTTTATACGGGCCTCTTAAAGCGCTTTTATATAAGGATGGTTTGAAAACATTGTCGTATAAACACCATTAAAACCGATTTAAGGAGTAAGTCGATTTTATTTTAAAGCGATTTAAGAAAGTAGTTTATCGCTTAAAACCCATTTTAGGGTCCTTATAAACACTTTAAAAATACTTTAGGGCATTAATACGCAATATTGTTTTTTTTAACCTGTTGTTTTCTAAGTTGTTTTATTTATTTTTTCTTTAAACTGACACTTTCAATGAAATTTAGTAAAGGAGAAAGCGATGTTATTTAAAACCGTCTTTATATAAAAGCGCCTTTAGGTGCGTATAAACGTAGTAAGTGTTAATTAAATCGGTATACATACTAAGCATATCCTCCCTATTTTTTGAATGTGTCTTGTTTTGATGTTTTTTAAATATTTTTTAGTCATTTTTACACTTTTTTACCTATATATGATGTTTTTTTTAACCCTAAAACAATGTTCTTTTTAATAAATTTGGCACATGGAACGACCGTCTTAAAGCCCCAAAGAAGCAAGTCAATTTTCTGATAAGCCAACCTTGAATAAAGTACTATTATTAGATTTTGGTCAAGAAGATTAACGGCAAATTTCGTTACTCTTATGGTTACCGTTACCGTAAATAAAGATAACTTCAAGAGGTTCAAAATAAAGCTTTTAAACGTAGTCAATCGTTTGGCGGTAAACATAACCTTACTTTTTTTATTGACTTTTGTTGATTTTTTCTTAAGTCTTTTTTTATTTGCTTTTCTAACCATATCATGGAGGAAAAAATTAATTTAGTGATAGGACTGGGAGACGGACACACCAACATAAATTTAGTCAGGCAAATAATTTTGCAAGACATCTTTGGTGGAGTAATGAAAGAAATCGAGCCTCTGCAAACTTATTGGTACTTATTCACCTATTTACCAAAAAAAAAAAAACGGTAAAAAAGGCACCTCACTACTACTATAAACACGGTTAACAAAAATAAAATCCAAATAGACAAAATTTTTGCAAAACAAAACAAACTTTTATGATCTAAAAACCTTCCACCATAGAATCACATCAAGTTTGGTTGGTTGCCTTTTTAATGGTAAAGGTAGTCGCTATTGGACGCTAGTTAGCGCCAGTAGTTACCTTTAATAAAGGTAACAGCCTGACAGAGCGTTACTGCGCATGCCCAGAATAAAGGTAAGGGTAACAGACTATCAAAAAACCTGACCAAAATCTCCCTATTGCCTAATTGAGTTATTCTCTAAAAATATATTTTTTATTTTGGGATTATTTTTACCAATACTACTAATAAAAAATTAACCAAAGGGATACTAGTATAAGTCGAAAATTTAAGATTTGATATTTTGAAAATTTAAATAAAATATATAAATAACACAAACTTCTGTTAATATTTTCTTATTGCAGTGTTCTTCCCAAATTAGAGCTGTAAATAAAAATGATCAGATAAGTTTGAAGTGTTTTGAGGGGTAATACCACTAACACTTTAAAATTACCGATAATTTTTCATGATTCCGTGCTGTTTTCTGTAATGTTACGTTAAAAAAATAAAAAATTGTCATAACTCGTAAACTAAATAACATAAACAAAATCGAAGATAGCACGATTAAAGAAATTAAAAATCTCAGTTAACGTGTTTTTGAATTTTTGTATAAAACCAAATTCTAACCCGCTAGAAGCACCGTTCCGTTTAAAGAATCCACCCTATATATGCTATTAGGTTCAACGATTCATTTTACGGAAAAAATGAGTTTACTTTTTTTTTCAAAATTTTTACCATTTACAGAATTAAATAATGATTTACTTGGGCGTACGTTTAAGGCAGATTTTGTGTTTATCTTCAATTTCTGTATTTATAGGCAGTTAAGGTGAAAAAGCAAAATAAAGTTGCAAACTTTGGACACCTGCTGTATTTTCTTAATAAAAGAGTTTTGAACAAAAAGGTATGAGTCCAAACCTTTTAATGAATAAAAAATTGGCAATTAAGATTTTTTTTTTAATTCAAACTGACAGGACAGGTCAAGGAGAAACAGGCATAAAACCTCTATTATGTGCAAAAAAGATCTTTTATTAATTTAGTTTTTAGAAACAAAAAGATTTACGAAAATATCAGGATATGTTTATGTTATGTATAACTGGGAATATCATTTGAAATTTTTTTTTGGTGGGTACTTAGTTTATTCCTTTTTATATATCACAGGTCGAGGCTGCCCAGCGGCGGTTTTAAGGCTGTACCTTGAAATTGGTTCGCCGTCGAGAGAGTTGTGTGGCGAGAAACCGGTCATAGAAAAGTGGGAGTACCTCTCTGTTTCTAATCAAATGTCACTAAGGTAAGAACCACTTATAGGCAATAAGACTATCCACACATATTCCACTAACGTCAGATTCAGATTCACGTTTATTGTTTCTGTGAACTCTAGGTTCAATAACAAAGAGTTTGGCTTTAATATATTACATACTAATATAATACTACAAAATCACTGAAAAACTAATTAATAAAGGAAAAATACAAATAATATTTTAGGAAAGCACACAAAATGTTAGCTAGAAAAAAAGCAATAAAAGTAACCAAGAAAAATGATTATAATTTTGGGCGACTATATTTATTCAATTATAGTCATTTTTCCTGGTTACTTTTAAGTTTTTTTTTTATCTAACTACAATTTTATGTAATATATTAAAGCCAAACTCATTGTTATTGAATCCAGAGTTCACAGAAACAATAAATGTGAATCTGAATCAGGTTCCGCTAACGTGCATTCTTTTATGAATTTTTTGGTTTTAAGAAGTTCCGAGAAATTTTCATATTGCTTAAAGTGCTTACATAACAGATTTTCGATTTTAAATTGGTCCGGTTGTGGTTGACATTATTTTGACAGAAGTTTTGGCAGTGCCTCTAAAACAAAAACGATTTTCGGAACCGGTGCTTTTGCACTTCCAATCTAGTTGTCAAAATGTGAAAGTCAATAGGGACTAATGGAATACGGCCTGCCTCTATTAGCTGACCTTACACAAGTATGGTCTGACTTTAAGGCCCGATTGTTAAATAGTGGTTTAAACTCAGTTTGGAGCTTAAACTTGATTTAAGATTTTTTTAATATTTGCCCTGTCATCTGGGTTGTAGAGGTATCTCAGATTGTACCAGACTTTCTTATAAGTTTTGGTCTAGATTGTTTTCCAATTTGCAAAAACAAGTCAAAATGAAGAAATCTACATCAACGAAACAAACAAACCGCATGTTATGGCTTCCTTATTCTGTCACTTACCTGACCATAGACCATAAACCAAACCGCAAACAACCAGTATAATACGTTAGGTACATCAAAGAATCGTGCATTTTTTGATTGAGGTGTGCCACTTTCTGGGGTATTAGTTGTTGCAAAAAGAAAACTTTAGATCCAGAGCAATCTTCCATCTTTCCTTCTAGTGGTCCGATTTCAATGCTTTTTTTGTTTGAAAGACTTTCTAAAAAGGTCTTTATTCATTTAGTTTGTATCCACAGAACTAAAGATAATTTGATTTTTTTTTAATTTTTCTAAATTTATTTTCAATTGAAAAATTGAATTTAAATGAATGAATGATTTGTCAGCTGAAAAGAAAGTCAGAAAGTCAAGTTAGGTAAGTTTGAATCAGTCTTTAAGTGATTTAAATTGAGTCCGAACAAAAGTTAGTAGGTTTTTATTGTTATAAATGGAACATTGCTTGGCTTCAGTGAAATGAAGCATAGCGCTCACCGCATCCTGCTAATGCCGTTACCTAGGTACAAGTCTTTATCATGTACACTTGATTTGAAAAAAAACTCATACATGCATTTTTTCCTATACCACAAAATTTAGCTTTCCATTAGTGTATACTATTATAAGGCACCATCAGCTTAGAATTATCACTCGAGTTATAGAAGACGGCTGGTCTATAAGAAGAGCGGCCACCCATTTTGGAGTTGATAAAATGATGATAAGGCGATGTAAAAAGCGCTGGATTGAAAATAATTCTACGGATAGGAAAGATGGATCAAGACGACCAAAAGTAAGTCCTGAAGTGCAAGATAAGATACTTATTGATCATCTCAGACAAAATCCTTTTTCAACGTCGGTTGAAGCAGCTAATGTAACATTATTTCCGGGTTCTTTAGCAACAGTAAATAGAAGAGTAACGAAATCAGAAGTCTCTTGTCGAGTTGCTGCAAAGAAGCCTTTTCTGACAGAAGAGCAAAAACAGGCCAGAGTTATTTTTGCACTGACCAACGTTCTTCGTGATAATGACATCTGGGAGGGGGTGGTTTTCACTGACGAAAAAATTTTTCATTCATCTTCAAGCAGCAGGAGAATTTTAGTTTATCGTCCACCAAATTCTAGATTTGAACCCAAATATACAAACCAAATTAGAAAAGCTGGACATTTTTCTGTAAACATGTGGGGCTGTTTTAGTGCTAGAGGTTTGGGTTTTTTTGGAGAATCGAAGGAAGATTCAATAGTGTACGATATATTGAAATCCTTGAAAACGTTATGCTGCCATCTGTACAGGCTTTACATGAAAATAATGACTTCGTTTATCAGCAGGACAACTGTCCAGTACACACGGCTAATGTTGTTCGCCAATGGTTTCAGAATAATGATATAGAAACACTTCCTTGGCCAGACAACAGCCCTGGCCTTAACCCAATGGAAAATATATGGGGTCGAATCGTTAAAATAGTATACCAAAGGAATTGGGGACCACGAAATGCTAAAGAGTTAAGCGATGCTATTTATCGCGCATTGGATCAGCTCTCAGAAGACCATCAGTATTTTTAAAATTTAACCTTTTTAATGCCCAGACGTTTGCAGCATGTAATAGAGAAAAATGGTGATGCTATTAAATACTAAATTATTTATTTTAGTTCTTTTTTCATCATTTTTGTCGTAATCCAAGTTTCCTATTCGTCGAATTGTTTTCAATCCAGCGCTGTTTACATCGTATTGTTGTTATTTTATCAACTCCAAAATGGGTTACCACCCTCTTTATAGAACAGCCTTCGTCCGTTATTCGAGTGATAATTTGATATTGTTCAATAAAGACTTTACTAAAACATTATTTCTGCTAATTTTTTAGAATTATACAAAATTTAATATAAAAATGAGGTTGCCTTTAATTTAAGTAAAAAAATATTTTCAGTTTTAGAGACCTTTTTTAAACAATATGAGAAATTGTTGTACTTTTGAAGTTTATAGCCATTTTAGCTGGTAGTCCGTATATATTATACACTTTTAGAAAGGTCAATTTTGTGACTGCATGTACGCGTTTTTTTTTTAAATCAAGTGTACGTATTCACTTTCTGAGGAGCTATGGAGTGCAGATTTGGTTGCTTTCGTGTGTGGTCGTAGGAAAATACTTTTTCAAAGCTTTCTTTTGTTACCTATGTTTTTTTACAGTTTTATTACGGCAGACAAGTCCGTAGGCCAAGCGGGCTTCAAAGCCATCTGGACCGAGGTCGGCCAGGGGGCGAATTGCGAGGAATTCCAATGCGAAAAAACGTTTTACTGCATCCCGTATCACCTGCGATGCAACAGGATGCCAAATTGCGGCATGGACGACGATAGCGATGAGCGGGACTGTGAGTGACGTAATAAAGATTGCTTTTTCTTTTTTTGCGACAGTATGGTTTAGTTGATTAAAGGACATTTAATACTAGCAGGATGACTAAAACCATCATAACATTATTCTTAATATTAGAAGGTTTTGGACCATGTTTTTAGGGACGGATTAAAACAATTTTGTAAAGAGTAAAGGTTTTCCTTTGATATTTTTTTAAACAAATAAGAAAGGTGTCATTAAAATATTCACAAAAATACATGTGTTTAAAAACTCTACCAGCTCACTCACCCAGTAAAGAAATATGTGGTGTCTCTCTCTATAGGTGTCTGGCTGGCATAAAATTGAATTTCTTTTATTATCTCAAACTTAAGTTAATTTTTTTGATATTGACGTATTTTTTAATTAAAAAATCCTTTTTCCAAGGTACTTTTTAAAGTTTTACCTTACTATTTTTTTGCTAAAAATGTAATTGAACGTTTTTGAGAACAAAAGTAAATAAATTAGTTTATATTTTGTCAGGCTTCTTTGATAAAAAGTCCGCTACTTAAATCAAAATCTTTATCAACGTTAATAGCCTTTACAATATTTCTTGTTACATCTAGGGCTTAAAACAAAGCACGAAAAAGGTGAATTATTTTATTATTTTTTATTGTTTATTAGGTTTAAAATTTTGTGACACTAACTGACCTATATTTTATCTCAAAACTTTTCGATAAACTTTGAGTATATGAAAGTTTACAGCCTCAAGAAAACTCTACTATTAGATTGTTGAAAATTTTATATTTCTGGTTAATATTTAATCATGACCGTACTTAGTGGAGAATATTATGAGTAAAAATAACAAAATATTCTTCATTATTGGTAGCAAACAATGTTAAGTAGTGACAGCAAAAATTTGTTAGAGACACCACATCTTGTATTCTTTAATTGTTTAGTGTAATACCATAAGTGATTTAAAAATAATCGATAATTCTAAAAAAAATATGTTTTTTAAACACTGCATATTTTTTTAGCTTTTGAGAGTATAAAGGTTATTGAGGTCCAAGAACGTTTCTGTTCTAAGCCAATATATTTCTAATTAAATTGGCAACGGACTTTTTGATATAATTGATTTAATCAGCATAAAGTTGTATAGTGCTTTCTTATGGTGAGCTCTATCCGTCTGCTCACTTTTCACTTTTTATTTCGTACTTCTGACGTCAAAAGCGGGAAATTTCTCAGTTGTTACATGCCTCTACCTGCCACTGCGTTTCACAGTTCCCACTTCCCATTTCTGACGTCACAATTGCGCTTTTGACCTCACAAGTATGAAATTTCTTGGTTATTGCATTTTTCGCTACAGCTTTTTATGTTTTAAGTTTAAAAACTTAAAAATTGGATTAACTGAACGTCTTTACGTGTTACTATTAAAAACGTTTTTTTGAAGGTGTAGGTTTATTATCTTATTAATAAAACGTCCTTTGTTTGAAATTCCAACGTTTCGCGAAATTTATTTGCTTCTTTAGAGCTATTCAAGACGGCCTTTCCATATGTCAATTTAATTGCCAATAGACGTCATCCTTCGGTAAAAAGGCATGATTTTCACACAAGTACCGTAATATTGATTAAAAACTTTTAAAAAGACGTAAACAAACACATTAAAATATTACTGCTACGGCGAGTATTTCGTTCACATTTGAACCCAACCCAACCAAAGCCAACGCATAAACCTACACCTTCAAAAAAATTAAAAGTAGGATCGTTAAACCATTCTATAATCAAAAAAAGTGTCTGGAATTTTATATGTGAGGTCAAAAGCGCGATTGTGACGTCAGAAATGCAAATGGGAACTGTGAAATGCGCTGACAGTTAGAGGCACGCAACAACTGAGAAATTTATCGCTTGTGACGTCAGAAATGGAAAGTGGGAACTGCCAAATGCACTGGCGGGTAGAGGACGTCTTTGCATAATGAGAAGTCAGAAATGAGCTGGCGGATAGGAGCGACCGTAGTTTCGAAATTCCGAAACAGTTGCAATGCCCCTATACAACACTAAGTATAGTTATTACTTAGAGCTTAAAATCGCCAATATCCTGCTAGTATTAAAAAAGTTAGTTTAAATCGTTAGTCGGTAAATAAACCGACTTAATCACCTAACTCAAGATCAGACCTTTATCTGGTAGTTTTTGTGCTGGTGGGATAATAAAAATATTTTCTGATAATGTCTGACTTTAACTAAAGGTGTATTTTCGAAATCAACTATATATTTTTCCCTCTAATTTCCCTTATATAGACATGCATAAGTACCCAAAAGAATCGTCTTCCTTAAATTCTGGGATCAGCATACAAAAGGAGAATGATAGTAGCCCATATAACTATGGGATACTATAATGGCCCAAGAGTCACAAAATGTGAAGCAATAATTACTTTGAAAACAAAAAAAAAATAATGCAAAAATTAAAGTTGACCAGGGGCAAGACCAAAAGCGAAAAATCTATTGCGCATGACTAACGCACTTTGCTCAGGCCCAGGCTAACTTGATTGGGAGAGTTATTATCGCTACGGCTTTTTTGTTTGGAAAATGCAAGGGGAGGGCCGTTATACTACCTCATAATTATATGTAGTCGCTACTGTGTGATGATGCAACAATACCTTAAAAGAGCCCTAAACAGTTTAAACTGGCGCAAAATAACTGGCGCAAAATAAAACATTTTTTTAATATTTTATGTTTTTTTTTGTGACTTCATGTCTACTTAATTATACTTCTTTATATGTTGATTTGCTTCTTAGCTCAATTTTTTTCTTTTTTTGTAGTTAAATGTGTGTGTGGAGCGTAATACGTAAAGTGTTTAGAGTAAAATTAAATATTAGATTTCGCATTAACTGCACGGCATCATAAAATTTTAGTAAACGTAACCAGTGAAGTTTTGGAACTCGTGGATAGGATAGTTCAGGTTGTTCCATTTTTGACCAAATTAAATTAAAAGTAAAACCTTTTATGGGGTCGTGCATAAATTACGTAACGGTGATTTTTTCAATTCCTGACTCCCCCCTCCTCTCGCCCATTTAACGGTTGGGTACACCCCCCCCAAATTACGTAACGGTTGCAAGACATCTCATCTTTGAAATATCCCTCTCCCCCGAATTTATTATTTATTTTATTTCGTATGTTAAAGTAAAAAACTAACTATAATAGTAAGGCTGTATAGATGTCATTAGCGTAGATCGTTGACTGCATCACGTGAAAGTCCGCACAGTCGGTTCTTAAGTTACGTGAACTGTTCTGGAAATGGTGACAGTGCTAAATTATTTTCGAGTTGTGGAAGCCAGGTTGTTTTTTGTCTCAGTTTTTATGGCTGGTTTAAAAAAAATCAATTTATTACGCCTTAAGTATACATAAGGAATACCGGGGGCCGGCCGCCGTAGCGCAGTGGGCAGCGTATCTGCCGTACGGAAGGTCCCGGGTTCGAATCCCGGCTAGGTGCATGGATATTTTATGTTTGCCTCTACCTTTGCCAAAACTTCGCTGACACTGGACAAACTAAAGAAAATAAACTTTTTTCAAGATAGTAGTAGTAGTAGTAGTAACTAGGGGGCGGCCCAAGACCTGGCAAGTAGGCCCAATCGGTCCCTTTTTACCTTACCCCAGCCCAGCCCCCTAATCCACCATCTGTACCGCTTGTACGGTAGTGGGCTCTCCGAGCCTTCCTGTTCTCTTCACGAAGTCCAGTACTTTGGCCCACCTTAGAGCTCGCAGGTCTTCTGCATCCAGGTTCGGTTGTCCGAGTACCTGATGCCTCATCCTTAGGTATGCATCGCACTCCCCAACGAGGTGTCGGGATGTCTCCTTCGCCCTCCCGCAGGCACGGCAAATGGAGTCATTCCCGACCCCGATGCGAGTCAGATGCTTGCTTAGTCGGTTGTGGCTGGTCAGTATCCCGGTCAGTAGTCCAATATCTTTTCGTGTCCTTCCCAGGAGCCATTTGAGTCTGGCCGTGTCCGGTCCGTCGACGAATTCTTTGGACTGTCTGCATCCTAATTCGTTCTCCCAGGAGTCCGCCAGTGCATCGTTAGCCCACCTAATAAGTCGACTTTGCAGCTGTCTCTTTGTTGTACCTAAGATTGGTTCCGGCCCCCACGTATTGAGTGTGGCCCCGATCCGAGCGAGTTCATCCGCTTTTTCGTTGCCCGACACTCCCGTGTGTCCCGGTACCCACATCACTGTAACTCTTTTGTCTTGACTCAAGGCTTCCAGTACTTCTACGTACTCTTCCACCAGAGTATTGACAATTTTTGGCGCACTGAGTGCCTTTAGGGCCGCTTGGCTGTCGTAGCATATGTACACATGCTCCTCCGGACCATTGCGAACCTCTTCTAGTGTTGCCGCCATTATAATGGCATATACCTCGGCTTGGAAGACCGTAGCTTGCTCTCGGAGCGGGTAGCTCATCCGAACTTCTTCTCGGTCTTGCACGTAGACCCCCGCCCCTGTTGTCTGCCTCTCCGATAGCTTGGAGCCATCGGTGTAGCATATCACAGCGTTCCTTTCGAACTGTTGGTGGAGGTTCTCCCTCTGCCAGAATTCCTTGTCGGGAATTTCGACTTTGTACCTCTTATTGAATCTCCAGGGAATTCGGGTTGCCTTGATCTCAAAGGACGCAAGTGGCATCTCCCTGGTGGCCATTTGGGCGTCCCTTAGGTGTCCAATGGCTTCCCCTCTTCCTCTCCACTGACCAGAGTCTCTCAGACGCAAATGGGTCGCCATCGCTTCCTTCTTGATCCAAGTTGGTAGCGGAGGCAGTCCCAGAATGTTTTCGAGTGCTTGGATTGGTGTTGTACTCATGGCGCCGGTTATTCCCCTGCACAGTAGCCCTTGCAGGCTTCTGAGCTTTTGGGATATGGTTTTTCAAGATAACTGTAACATATACGTACAAAACTTTCGTTATAACATTAAAAATATAACAAAAACCTAACTGGCTTTTAATTATTATTATCCGTATCATCTGCTGTTAAACCAACACACTCCTCGTATTTTAGACAAACGAAGCACAATCTTATATCAGCTTGTTTACCAGTGTAACGTAATGAAAATTACCAAGGGGCCATATTACCCATCTTTGCAATGGGCCATATTATTCAAAAGCGCTAAGTTTAATTATTAAAAAAAACAAGAAAAAATATGTAAAAACTTTTCAAATTTTTACCAAAATGCAATAACAACATCAGTACTTACATTTAGGGACAATAGCGTTTCACCAAAACATATAAATTGGAAACATATTTTGC
Organism: Oxystoma pomonae; assembly: GCA_963921995.1. NCBI lineage: Eukaryota > Metazoa > Arthropoda > Insecta > Coleoptera > Brentidae > Oxystoma > Oxystoma pomonae. The sequence continues at coordinate 38,073,283 of OY998172.1, forward strand.
TCTGAATTTTGCTTTATTTTATGACAGAGCGACGAAATATACCCTCTTGCAGTTCAGCTTACAATAAAGGCAGAAGGCGCCAAGCCGCGCGCTTTTTCTTTTCATGTTTTAGTACACACTCGAAAAGGATTGAAGCAGCGTTGCTAGATTTTAAATATTTTGGTTAAAATCCGCTGGGGCATATTTACCCCCAGTACTTTTAGAGTTATTTAGTAAAATATCATATATTGGAGATAATTGTAAATTTGGTAGGATTAACTTGTAGGCCTTTGCCAAAACGCCATTTTGTATTTTTTAAAGCAGGAAATTAAAATATTTTATGTTGAACCTCTTGGATAAAACTCCAAACTTGCAGACTTTTACCCCTTATGTACAAGTTCTTATTCAATTAAAAGTGAAAATTTTGTGTGTGATTAATGCCGATAATTTAAATATTTCAGGATAAAGTTTTAAGAAAGTTAACAATTTTAAGTTAAAAAAAATCTCCTTTCGTATTTTAAAGGCTTATTTTTTTCAAAAAATATAAGCCTTTTAGTGGCCGATAAGCGGTATAAAAAGAAACTTAAAAATTGATAGTAAAATTCAGAAACACTCCACACAGGCCGGAAATTATGTCTTAGTAAAAATTGTTACGTAATGCGGTCTCAACACCGCTCTCCCCTCTACGTTACATTTTGTAACGCACCAGCTCCCCCCTCCCCCCTATGATTTTTACGTCATTTGTGCACTGCCCCTTGAACTTTTTATTTAAATTTGAATATTTTGCGTACTAAACGAGAATAAATTAATTTTTAAATATCCGTTCTATTTTAAAAAGGTATCTAATAACATGCTCTATCTTTCATAGAAAAACCACACTTAATTTCACTAATTCGGACATCCTTGCCCACGCCTAATTACCCAGGTGATCTCAGAAACCAATGAGGTACAGGGATATTGATCCGAGGGGGGGAAGAATCTAATCTTTAGAAGTCGCTTTAATGGCTCTGGAGAAAATGCGAGGGGGGCGATGAGTCCCTAAATTTCCCCTGCGTACCCCACTTCATATCATATAGTCAAGGTCAGTCAGTTGTCTGACAACAGACAGATATTTTTAAAAAATCTAAAAAATATTTTAAAACAATAGTTTTTTTGATAACGGCTGCAAAATTTCTGCCAAACTGTACGATAAGAAATTTTTTTCTTTAGAAATTTACGCAGTGGTTTTAAACATATTTTTCGAAAATTTTTCTTAACTTAAGGCGGGTTCATGCTTAAATTTCTTTTCTTTAAACCTTTCTTTTTCCTTAAACCTTAAGAAATGATCTTGAAAGTAATTAACGAAGAAATGGTGTTGCGCAAGTGCGGCAGGCGAAATAATTATTGGCGTTTTTTAAACCTCAAAATTGATTGATTTTTTTTTTAATTTCAAGCCGGCCGCCGTAGGTTTCGGGTTCGAATCCCGGCTAGGTGCATGGATATTTTTTATTTGTCTTTAACTTTGCAAAAACTTTTCACCTATCGGTGTGGACATACGTAAAATCTTATTATTATGATTTGTTAAATCCCACCTATTTGGAAGCCAAGGTGAAGTACCTGGAAATCAACACTCGCATAACAATAACATTATTGAACCCAAGTTCGTTAACCACACGTGACACTATAACGGATATAAAATAATATTAAAAAAAATTTTAAACAGTAGTTATAGCAGAAATGGATTTTGAACAATTATTAGATTTGATGAAAAAGGATTTTTAATATTTAAATGCAAATTTATGGAAAAACCCATAAAAGTAGTTTTAGCATTATGAATACCAAACATAGATTTTATTTTTACTACTTTTTCAAAAAATCAATAGTAAGGGTTATATTTGATAGTTTTACGTATTACCAAGGAATTTTACCTAAATTGTAAATATACTCGGTAAAGGTAAAAAATTGAGATCACCTGTGGTAAAAGATGTCTAAATTTTTATTAAAAAATATGGTTATGTTTACAAATTTTTGTTTCACAGCTACGCCAGTGGTGCCCATAATGTTCATAATCTTCATAAAAATCATTTTGTATTCACTTATAAGAATATAAAAAATCGGCATTGATATGATATTCTACACATAGATAATATACATTTACGAATTGCCCAAATCGAAATATGAGGAAGTAAATACAAAATAATAATTCAAGATTAGCTATGGGACAGTTAGGCATGTTTAGCATAAAAGTTCAAAAACAGTGTCGAAAATCGCGCCCCTTTGACCATAAAAATATTTACAATTTCTTACATGCCTTCTCAGTTTTATTTTTTATCCAAATTCGCTGCGGTCAATACACCCCAAATAAAAACTGTTTACAAACATCAAAGTGCTTAAACAAAATAAGAAGCCCACTTTTGGCAATTTTTCTTCCTACTTTATCGTAATTAGGGGCGGGCGCAGTGTCAAGCATCTGTTATGCTCTTTACTTTTTAACTGTGTGCTGCTTGCAAACGGATATATGTTGTTTTTTGGGGCGCGATTTTTAAGACATACCACCAATACCAAACTCACTGACACCGTCTGTCTCTGTACGCAGGTGGTGACCTAGCGTTAGGCTCCGGCTACCCTAACGTTCCCGAAAACTCAGGGGCGGCGCCACAACAACCGATCGGACGCCACTGGTTTAAGGCATCAGCGCCACTGGCGACGCTGTTGCCGATAATCGCGCGCGCACTCTTCTAGACCACTGTGCGCGCGCGCGCATCGTTGTCATATCTACTTGCTACTTTCTACTATATTCTCTATCTCTATTAACGTACTATGTTGTTCCTTGTCGTTATGTCATGTCGTAGTGTCAGAGAACTTTTTCTCGCATCAGGCCAAGTACGTGAGTCCTATTTTTATTTTTATTTATTTATTTTTTTTGTTGTTTCAGTGTTAATTGTTTGTGTGTTGATTACATTTTATATTTATCAATAAAAGGTACCGTAATATATAATTATGGGTCAGGTAATTTTCCTATTCTTTTCGAAAATGTTCACAAATTAGCTCTTCTCTTTTAGCCTAACAAAGGAGCCTTAACTTTGTAGAATTGCTTATTTTTATGAACTGTCCGCACAGCTCAACATGTCCACACAGTTCAACAGATCAAAAAAGAAAATTTTAAAATCGCCCAATCTCTATAATACCGAGCGTTAGAAGAAGGGCCAAGTAAGCAAAATAGCATTTTGAGTTTATAACTCGGAGTTAGTATGGATCCACGTGAATAAGTCTGAATTAGTAGGTATAGTTAATTTCGAGTAAGAAAGTCCCAATTATTTTTTTTTTACTTGGTCCTTCCAGAGCTTTGTAGAATAGGCAATGGAACATTAAACATCTAAATTAACTTGCATAAAAAAAACAATAATTTTTGGAGCCTTTTATTGGTAAAATAATTGATATTAGAAAGTTCCTATTTTTGTGTAAAAATATAGTTTTTCGTTTGTTGCTCTAAATTTACTGTTGCGCACTTAGAAGGTTCAGATTAGTTAATTAATTAATTAAACTTTATTGTCAATGACACATTTGTGTCCTGAAAAAAATAATTTTTTTAAATGTTCCACTCTATGGATTGATCTGGGTTAAGGACTGTAAAGGGTCTATACTTTGCCTAACCACCACACTTTTTACGCAATGGAAGCGTTAAAATACATTTCTTGTATTGTATTTATAGGATTTAAATCAGTTATTAGCCGCCGTGGTGCAGTGGTTGATGTATCTGCTTCATACACGGACGGTCCGGGTTGGATTCTCGCGGTTAGTGATTAGGTGTTGTCAATTTAATATTTTTTCTTACTACATTTACTTGACCTAGCTTCGTAAACTGGGCATTAGTTGTAGATTAGTTGTAAATTCTATCGGAATCCTATTTTCATTTTTATAAAAATTAGTGTACGTGTAGAGTGTGACTTGGGCCTTTCGAAACCGCCCATTTTTTTGGGTTCGTGTCAATGGAGGCGTCACGAGGGGGGTGAAGACGACAATTGACTTTGACAACATTTAAGAAACATCTATTCAGTTTTTGGTAAATTTTTGAATAATATATATATAAAGTCCCTACAAAGTATTATGCATTCCTAAAAAATACTAGGTCATGTTGCCCACAAAAAAATTGAAATTTAAAGAAAAAATAATTTTGAATAATAAAGACCACACAAAATTACAATTATCGTAAAATATAAAAACTTTTTCCCTGGAAATAAGTATTCTACATCTATTTGGTATTCCAAAAAAAATAAATCGTTAGTCACAAACAGGACTACAGATATAAATTTTGAAAGATTGGAAAACAGGTAAAAAAATCAAAATCAAACACTTTTGTTATTCATTCTCTTTGGCTTTTAATACACCTAAATAGCTTTTGTTTATATTGAATACTTACTTTTAAAAAAATAAAAATGGAAAAAATTATTTTTGTCTATTTTGCTTTTTTTGGAACAAACAAATGAAGGACGCCACCACTGACGCGACCTCAGAAAAATAGGATGCGGTTGGTTGAGGCTCAAATCACGTCCTATATGTATACTAATTTTTGTAAAAGTCAAAAGACGCCGATACATTTATACAAAAATATATATTATACAAAAATATTAAATAAAATAAATAAATTATTAAATCGATTTTGGTACACATGTAGTGCCCTGCAATGAAAACGTAACTTATGGTAAATATGCTATTTTTGTTATTTTGGCTTTTCGAAATCTCCTTTAACAAAGAGATCAACAAAATATATTCTACACAACAAAATCCAAATACGATTTTTAAACTTCAATTTTTAGGAAAAATTAATATGTGAAAACATCATATTCACTGCGCATCGAAACTCAAGCATCTTCTTCTTTCATATATCACGTTCTTTGTCGGACGAGAGAACATGCTCTATGAAAGAAAAAGAAGACAATCTTTTCAATACCTATTGAGTACAATGTGAAAACATACTGTTTATATTTGCAGATATCTACTTTTTTTATTGGAAGGCAGTGGGCGCATTTCTGGCAAGCTGAAGGTTCGGGTTCGATTTCTGACCGTTCAATTTTCGGCATAGCTTGAAAATATAGGCTGAGCTGTTAATTCCAATTGTTGAAACGTAATTAGACTTGAATAATAAAAAAATGGTAACTTAATGAAAAAGGTAAAGGCATTTTTTTTTCGGTGCGCAAAGTATAGGGTCTTTTGCAGTATATTTTTTTATGTTTTGTTTTGATTGTTAATGATTACTGTTACAGATTTTTTTATGGCAGATGTTGCTTAATTTTACGTTTTTTCTATGTGGTACATTTTAAACGTTTTGTATGTGCATGTAAATTTACATTTGACTATTTGTTCTTATATTTTTTTTGTTTTAGTTTTAATTCACCCTCATCCCATGAACACGATTTTATATCACCGAAATGCTAATTATTTTGTCTTAGGAGCCATAAAAATTATTTTTTACGACTTGCCAACTGGAAATCAATATAATTTTTATTTGCTAACTCGAAATAATTCCCACTAATTCCGAATTCTCAATTCAGAACTATATAGTAATTAGGTCACTACTTTACAAGTAGGACAAAGAAGAAGGTAAAAAACCTCCAAATCAGTTAATTTAACCGAAAAGAAACTAAAAAACAAAAGATCAAAAGATCTTGGGTGGAAATAATGAAAATTCAAACTTGGATGAGCATCCCACAAGGAACACACAAAAGATCAAAGCGAAAAGAGAAATTATAAAACGATGTTTCGCCCTGGGTAACCATCAGTAGTTTCACTGTTCACCCTTCACTATACATCATTAAACACTATCATACACTTTGATTTCCAAACTTGAACCACTCACAATAGGCATTCGTTTAATGACATGTTTATATGACAAAAATGTCAGAAACCTTTCAACCTTCGTGCGTCAGAAATAGTGCCCAGTCAGGCTATGCCGATCTGAAGTACCGATAAGTCCCTTTTAATAAGGACGGCACTATGTTTGACAATTCCGCACGAAGTTTAAAGGGACTTTAAGAATGGCTCAATATGAGCATGTTTAGATGACATGTTTAAATGAGAAAAAATTCAGAAACCTTTCAACATTCGTGCGGAACTGTCAGAAATAGTGCCGAGTCAGGCTATGGCGACTTTATGTACCGATAAGTCCCTATTACATTACTTTTTTACTTTGCTCTTCTGGATGAATTTCGTTAAACCGGAATAAATATATCAAAACAAAAATTGTCAAAATACCTATATTCATGTCTATTCTGACAAAATATTGCTGCTTTTTTCAATTTCGTAGCCATCAAAAATATCTGTATTTTTTACAGGTTTCCCAGAAGAAAGCGCACAGGCGCCAATTCGTTTGTCCTGGTTGGTAATCCTGGGTGCCGCTTTATTAGTTCTAGTAGCTCTGTGTGTCACTTGTCATAGGAAACGTAGGCGGCGCAGGGAAGCGAGGGAATTGGCTATGCGACGTAGTATTCATATCCCTGTAAGTAGTTTTTTCTACGTACGCTTTTTTTCTTAAGATTTTTAGTGCTTTTCTAAACGATTTTTTATAATTTTATGTTTTCTACAGACTACACGTCAAGCCGTTTTATTATCAAACTAAGATATTTTCAGTGTTGAAGTAATGGTCAAGCCATGATGGTAATTTAAGGCTTAAAATATTTTAGCATAATTTAAGGGATAACGTTTTTAATGAAGCAATTTTTTATACTATGTTTTTCACATTTGTATGCTATGATATTACTCACGTTTCAAACCTTTTTTTCTAAAATTTCGATTTCTGGAATAAAACACTCAAATTTTCATTGTTTTTTTAGCGTTCAAAAAAAGTACTGCCAAAAAACATTTTTTCTCTGTTAAAATGGAAAATATATAAGGTTATTGGAGAGAGACAGCAGGCTATAAAAAAGTATATTGGAGAAAGATGGACATATTTTAAGGCAAATGTTTACTAAAAATTTCTGTTATGTCATCGGCCTGTCATCTTGAGTGGTGTCTTGCATATGATTTTTATTTTGCAATTTTTGTCCAAAAAAGAGCAAAAGTTATAATTTTTCAAACTGTAGAGTTTGTAGAACATAAGGTGGTATTAATTTCTTTCAATTAAAGTTATTTACAGTCTTTAATTTTACCAAAAATCGTGTCCTACTAAAGTGTATTTTAGGACATCTAAAAATAATTTAACAAAAAATTGGTGCTTGAGATCTAAGAACTGATTTTAGATATACTTAATGTGCTGATTCTAAAACTGCTAGCAGATTTTTTCTATCAGCTCTAGTTTTTGAGATAGAGACTAATTGAATTTAGTTCTGATAAAAGTCAGAAATAAATACATCAACATCGCTCTAAAATTTTAATTTTAAATTATAATTTTACTACCTATTTTATATTTGGAATTCCCTATGATCCGATCTCCCCATACTCCCCAAACATAGTATCTTTTGTCTACCTTTATCCTTCTCGACTTAATATATTGTGTAGTTTTTGCAAATAAAGTTGTGTCATAATTTTTTGTACATTTTCGTCGTTTTATAGTGTTAAAACTAAAACAATAGCATCCACAAGCAGGCGTAGCTGTGTAAACCATCCAGATGTTTTTTGTTATGTATGTGGCGAATACACTTTGAAAGAAAGTAGAAAAACTATTTCTGAATTTGTGAAAAGGTCTTATCTTACCTATTTTGGCGTTCATTTGGGAGATCAAGATAAATCTTGGGCTCCACATGTGGTGTGTAAAACATGTGTTGAATATTTACGACAGTGGACAATTGAAAACAGAAAGTGCCTGAAATTTGATGTATCAATGGTTTTGAGAGAACCACGTAACCATTATGATGACTGCTATTTTTGTTTCGTTAATATTAAAGGCATGAATAGGGACAATCGACATAAATGGACATATCCTGATCTAGAGTCTGCAAGAAGACCTGTACCGCACTCTAAGAAAATACCCATTCCAACCTTCAGCACACGAAAAAAAAATTCTATAAATGAGTATTTCAGTATGCTCAAAACTGCATCATTGAAACGAAAATCTAGAATTTTATTTTAAACAGATTATTTTAAAATAAACATACTGTTATATTTAAATACAAAATTAATTTTCTAAAATGTTTTCTTTAACCCAAGTAAAAACATTAAAACATTAAATTAAAACGGCACTAAGTTTATTATGAAACTCCGTTTATTTTTATTTTAAGAGCATATCTTTAAATTAGGCAAAAAAGTATTTTTTATTTTAAAACATTGCAAATTTTGACATGAGACTATTGTAATTTTAATATTAACATAAATTTTGTTCTTTAGGTTCAAGATAAGTATTTAAAATACTAAAATTAAGTATAACCTTCAGATGCCTAATTGAAGAAAATTCTTGTCGTTTTATTCTTAAAATGAACATCTCAAACGCTCGGGGATTCTCGGTTCCGAGGTAGGACGTAAGAGCAGGTCAGTCTTTTATTGTATGTGCATTGCATACAGTTGAATTTCGAGGAAAAGCTCGTCAAAAATCAGAAATTCGGAATTGAAAATTATTGGGAACACCAATTATAATTTTATTACATAGTTACCTAGGTATAATAAATCACCACCCTTTAATTAATAGTTTAAAGTTGACCTTTGATGAGAATTTTGTGTGTTAAATATTTCGTGAATTGAACGTTTCGTTTTCCGCAACTTATTGAGAAAATTTCAAGATATCGTCATGGAGTCTATTGCTGCTGGTGGTACGTAGAATCTCAAAAATTTTCTTGAATTGAAATATCCACAGAACTTTTTTAATTTTGATTTTTTAAAACTTTATAATGTCGTAAAAAATAAAAATAGGAATTTTTCGTCCTTTTCTAGACATAAATATGTATTTTTGGCAAGACCGCAAATTACGGGGAAATGTACTTTATGGCTAGAAAAGAAAAAAAGTTCCTATTTTTATTGTTTGTGAGACTATATAGTTTAAAAAAATTAAAATTAAGAAAGTTCTGTGGATATTTCAATTCAATATAGCTGTTTTTTTATACCTTCATCAAAAATCTGATTTTAATAACTGTCTGCAAATAACTAAAGCATGGCCTTTTTCGTTACCAATGCAAAAAGAAACTTTTGGTCACGGGTGCAAAAAAATATTTCTGTCCGTTTTTTACCCAAAATTAACGAGAAATAGAGGAAACTAGTAATATGGAAAAAATCCAATTATTCTTGCCTAAAAATTAAGCCATCTCCACCAGTTTTCATTAAGTATTTACGAAAAAAATATTTAAAAATATCGTCAAAATATCAAACTTTCAAAGATTAAAATGTAGCAAGAATGAACGTCACCGAGTAAAAAGGCATATCGCTATGGCAACCATTGTTATTTCATTTACCAGCCGCCTTGATTTATAGTTTAAAGATGGTGTGTTGCAAGAAGTGCTCTTCTCTCGAAAGGTATTAAAAAAAATAGTGTTAACAACTCGCCGCTAAACTGTGCTTTTTTAGTTTAAATAAGCAGTGAAATATTTAGAAACGCGAGTAAAAAAAAGCACAGTTTAGTCGCGAGTTGTTAATACTATTTTTTTAATTCCTTTATCACAAAATCCAAAGAAAAACAGGAAAATACTTTTAAAAATCTCGAACGAAGAGCACTTCTCGCAACACAGCATCTTTACACTATAAATCAATGCAGCTGGTAAATGAAATAACAATGATTTCCCTAGCGATTGGCATTTTTACTCGGTGACGTTCATTGTTGCGACATTTTAATCTTTGATAGTTTAATATTTTAACGATGTTTTTAAATGATTTTTTCGTAAAGACGTGGTGAAAGAATAATCAGATTATTTCAATATTACTATTTTTAGCTATTTCTCTTTAATTTTGGGTAAAAAACGGACAGAATTATTTTTTTGCACTCGTGATCAAAAATAGTAGTTTGAACAACTAGTAGCTAAAATAGTGTTTTTTTTTTACAAGCGTTGGTTTAAATAACGAGCGCAGCAAGGTATTTAAATAAACTCTCCTTGAAATAATCCAACCTTTAGTTCCTGCGGTAATTTGCGGTCTTTCCGGTATTTCTCTTTAATTTTGGGTAAAAAATGGACAGAAATCTTTTTTTGCATCCGTGATAAAAAAAGTCTTTTTGCATCGGTAACCAAAAAGCCATGCTTTAGTTATCTGCAGACAGTTACTAAAATCATGTTTTTGATGAAGGTATAAATTTTTTTTTTAAGATTCTACTTGCCACCAGAAATAGGCTCCATGACGATATCTTTAAATTTTCTCAATAACTTGCGGATAACGGAACACTCAATTCAGGAAATATTTAACACATTATATTAACACTTATAAAAGTCTCATCAAAGGTCAACTTTAAACTAAAATATTTTTAAGAGGGACCAGAATATTAAAAAAAGGGTGGTGGTTTTAACTAGGTAATAAAATTATAAAATTGGTTTTTCCAATAATTTTAAATTCTGAATTTCTGATTTTTGACCAGCTTTTCTTCGAAATTCGCCTGTGTGCGGCACGGCGGTTAGTGTAGTTAATTAGATATACTATGTTTTAATCTGTGTTTTTTTTTAGTTGATTCTTAGTTTATAAGTTAAAGTAAAACTTTCGTATTGATCATCCGAAATTTAAAATTAAAGTGTTAAAGTTTTTTGAAAGCGAAAGATTCGCTTTATATCAAAACTAATATTTCTTTGAAATTATGGAGGAGGACAGTTTTGAAAAATTGAGAAGTTTGCTAAATAGCCTTATTCTCTTAACGTATCCGTTATTAAAATCGGTTAAGAAGTAAGAAAGTTCTACAATGTTACATTTGATGCTTTTTGTGTGGTCAAGACTGTCTCGCTATAAGTCATTTTCTTTTTGACGGGATACAGTTTTGTCAAGAATGATCAGGATATAAAGATTTTAAGCCTTTTGGCAAGCTAAAAATGTTATGCGCCCAATGTCCAAAATGACACGTAAAATTCAAGACGTCGAATAGAAGATGACTTATAATGGGAAGTCTTAATACACAAGGAGCATCGTAACACTACAGAACTTGCTTATTTCTTAACCGATTTAAATAAAGGAAACGTGTTTATACGTTAAAAGAATAAGGCTATTTAGCTAACACCTTATTTTTTTTACAGTGGCTCAAACATTTTTTTTAGGAAGGGTTAAAATGATCCACATTTTAAATCTGTTCGCACTTTTAAATTTTAAATAAATTTCAGTTTTGACATCGAGGGTATATAGTTTAAAGTTTCTCTTTTTAAAAATAATTTAAATTTCAAATTTCCGATACTTAACTAATATATAAAGTTTTTTTTTGAATACCTTAATTGCCTTATAATATATATAAAGGGTGTTATATAATAAAACCTTGCACACGTTGATTCTGCTTTGGATTAGCTAAATAAAAAACACCAAAAACTATTTGTAAAAATGGAAAAAAACTTTTTTAAACGGTCGCTTAAAGGGTCAAACGCAAGATTTGATATTTTTAGGTAGATATCACCTTGTTGAAAGTTGCATGTTTGAAATTAAAATAATTTTAATAAGCCTTAGGTCTTGCCCTAAAACAATTTTCAAAAATATCCCGCTCCCAAACACAATTGACGTGTCCTTGAGTTTTACCGGAGTTTCTTTTTAAATAAGATTTCGTATCCTTTACTATATTTGTTTCTTTTCTAAAACGTAAGAAGTTATTGTAGAAAATGGAAGTAGACAATATATTTTGTACTTTTTATATACCTGTATATTTTTTTTTACTTCAGTAATTATTATTAAATCCCACAGAAAAACACTTCGGTATCCTCAATGGGAGTTACAAAAGAAAAACAAAAATATTGGACTTATTTGCGCATCTTTTGCGCAGTATCGCGCAACCACTTTTACCTTTTGCAACCATCTGAACGTATATTCTTTAAAGTCATACGATTCGGTCTTTCTCTCGTGCGATGGGATCTATCACCTCCGCCGATCGAAAAGCACTTTAGGAAGCAATAAATTAAAAAAAAAAACCTCTTTATTACAAGTGTCACTATATTCGAGAAGTTGCTGCGCAAAATGTTTTAATAACTGCGGAAAACACCCCACCCACAAAAAAACATCCACATTTTCCATACGGTTGTTGCGCAAAAGATAAAAGTGTTTGCGCAAAAGGTGCGTAAATAAGTCAATTTTTTTAAAGTGGGAAGGCATCTTAACTGACTTCATGTTAACTCCCTTTAAGGATACAGTGCTTTTACTATATTTTAAAATAAGAATATGAATTCTTTGTTTAAATAACCCATGTACTTAAAGTGAAAAATAGGTCTATATCTTAAATATGAAATAAAATATAATTGATTTAAGATGAAAATGTGAATAACAATGTTCTATATTCTCAAATAGAAAAATAACTAGGTTTCGCTTTAGATATTTATAATACATGTATTAGAGATTAGTATTTTCAAAACAAAATTAAAAAGACACAAAATTGAGATTTTTAATATTTCACACTAAAAATATTATTTTAGGAATAAGGCGAAGATGTATACCTAAAATAAAATAATTATGTATTTTTAAACCGAAGAAGGTAATTTGAGAATTTCATATTCTTAGTTCAAAAGAATATCGTCTCGCTTATATATGATGCTAACATAGGCTTAGATCTAGTTTTATTGCTTTATATTGAGTATTTATTTTTTTCCGTGCAGTCTTCCTGAAATCCTGGAAGATGATAGATACAGAAACATCAACGTATGATGAAGTTCAAAGAATACAATCAGAAAACTACAGTGAATTTGAAGCAGATTTAACAACTCCTCAGTGTTTTAATCAACAAGAACTGAGCGATTCGTGAGAAACATATACCTCTCAAAGGAGTGTGCTGAACTACTTGCATCCAGATTAAAAGAAAAGAATCTTCTTTATCCAGGAACTAATGTTATATTTTATCGTAAAAAAACAAAGGATCTGCTGCCTTTTTTCACTCAGGAAAATAAGCTGGTATTCTGGAACGATATAAAAGGACTCTTACAAAAAATGGGTTTGCCAGAATACACTTCAGACAGTGACAGTTCAAAACGTAGTTTAAAATGTGTCCTTTTACATAACGGTAACAAATGTGCCTCAATTCCTATTGGAAATTCTACTACTATAAAAGAGGAGTATAAAACAATAGTAGAAGTTTTGAAACAAATTAAATACGAAGAACATCAGTGGGCACTTTGTGTTGATGTGAAAATGGTGAACTTTCTCCTTGGACAGTAAAGTGGATATACGAAATACCTCTGTTTTTTATGTCTTTGGGACAGCAGAGCTAAAGATCAGCACTGGGTTAAGAGAAATTAGCCTTTAAGAGATACTATGGTTCAAGGAAAACAAAACGTAATGAATGAAACTTTGGTTACGAGAGAAAAAATCTTACTACCACCCTTGCATATCAAGTTGGGGCTTATGAACCAGTTTGTGAAAGCGTTAGATCGAGATGGAAATTGTTTTGGGTACTTGTCACGTAAGTTTTCTGGGATTAGCACGGAAAAACTAAAAGTTGGTATATTTGATGGTCCTCAAATACGGCAACTTATTAAACATCCACAGTTCACCACATCAATGAATCAATCATCAAGTTCATTTGTTCAAGTAGTTAAAAATTTTCATATTCTCGGTTGTAACATGAGGATAAAAGTTCACAACGTCCATAGCCACCTAGATCGCTTTCCAGAAAGTTTAGGTGATTATAGTGAAGAACAGGGAGAAAGATTCCATCAGAATATTAAAACTATGAAAGATCGATATCAAGGACGATGGGATACCGACTACTGTTGGAGCCTTCAGTGAGACTACACTAGTAAACTCCATGCTAGAAAGTCGTATAAAAGAAAATTTGTAGGTGATAGTGCCTAATATTAGTATGAATGTATGTTAAGCTACTTTTTATAATAATTACTTAATTATATGTGTTTTTTTTTGTTACTGGCAATAGTCATAGTTATATATATATAGAGGTTAAAAAAAGTAAATAATCCTTATTTTAAAAACTAGATGTGATAGAAAATATCTGATGGCTATTTCGGATTCTCCACCCAAAAATTACCCAGGAACAGTTAAAAAATCGCCGGTACCAAAATGTGTATTGGTCTGTAATAATGGCTCAAGTAGTGCAAAATGTGTAACGAAAATAACTTTGAAAAACAAAGAAGAAAATTCAAAATCTCGGTTAGCTTTAGCACTGTTTGGGCCAGGTGAAAGGCGAAAAATCTACAACGCATGCAAGAAATAAAAAAATATCAACGTTGCCCGATGTACCATAAAAAATAAATTGAAAGAATCATACGTTACTTCAAATGTACTTGAACTCCAATATAATTTCTCTTTTAGAGCTTTTTAAACGCATTGGGGTCGTTTAAAATTGAAATTTATCCGATTTTATGAAGAAACTAGTAGAAGAGAGCACAAAACCAACTTCAACATTTTTTGCTCTGGGAATGTTTGCACAACTCAAGGTGTGGTTTGGCCATTTTGGTTATGTTATTGTGGTGTTTTCATGTTTTAAAATTTTGTGGCGTTATTTTCTGTGATTATTAGTCTTATATCGCCCCTCCTAAAATAAACTAGGCGTGGCAACCAAAATTCACATATTCTTCACGATATAACAGCTTCCAATCATACCAGACTTGATTTTACAGAAGATTACGAAATCAACCAAATTTTATACAACAATAAAAAATGCTTAAACAAACAAGTCAACTTAAGACGCATTTTCACACCCCTACATAGACGCCTTTTCGAAAATCTCCCTCCCTCCCAAAACAACCAAAAGCCAGCACGCCCCACACTCTCTTCCATCTAACAACCCCCCTTCCCAACCCAACCCAGCACCTCACCCATAAGACCACCTCAAACCTAACCCGCTCCTAAAATCCCTCCCTGGAAACCGAAGAAAAAACGAACGCACCTACATACACCACAAATCCAAACCGACAAAAATGAACGCACCTACATACACCACAAATCCAAATCGAACGCCCCTCAAGAAACGGAAGTACATAGCGCCCTCTCGAAGGAACTATTAATTAAAGCCTCCCCTCCTGAAAGCCATGTCAACTCGAAAAATTAATCAAGAATGAACTGATCCGGTGTTTTTTCTCGTAATATGTAATGTTTGTCTACAAAGAAAATAGTCCGTTGTCTTTTTACACCACCTGTACCGTTTTAATTAACCAAATGCAAACCTTCTGCTTGACAACTTTAATTGTAAGTAGCACATTTTTTATTATTTTAACTTTTTGTATCCTTACAATAACGTTTTTTAGAACTGATGATAGCTCATAATTGAGCCGAAACCGGTCTGATAGAAAGAAAATAAAATAAAATTTTGCACGAAATACCCTTTTTTTGCTTCATATTCTTGTTTTGTCCAAATTTAATAATAAATTTTTCAAAAGCAAACATATGGCAGTTAGATGTGTCGTGTCCCTCGCAACAACCTGATTGTGAACGGGGAAAATTTTGCCGTGCGATTCATAACCCTTAGAAAATAAAAATCATCTGGGCCCGTATTCTTCAATTCCTGGGAAGGGAATGCTCCCGGGCATCAGAAACCCACCCTGTTTGGTCAAAACCCCAGTTTTCTTTCACTATTCTGTCCGTTTAGCACTAATGACTTTGTTTGTGAGCGTTTTGCCATCAGTTTGCTCTCCTTGTATATGGAAAAAAAGCGGGCATCGTTCGAAACATCGCATAAACCAGTCCAAAATTTAGTGTATTTTGGCTTTATTTCGAACGTGTTAGGTGTACCGATACCGATGCCTTTAAATATTTACTTTAAGTGTCTAACGATAATAGATAATTAAAGTAACGCTACTCTACTTGAACGTATCGTACGCCGACTTTCAGCAGCCTCATTGTTCAGATCCGACAGAAGTTGTCAATCGCACGTTGGTCGTGTATCGTTATATCATTTTGCCTGACCCGGTAACTGAAATCACGTTAGTCGAGGTGGAAACGCTCACCTCTGCCTGTTTTCATCAATGAGTGCGTTGGATTTCAGAGCTGCACTTCTCTCCACATAAAACTGGTACAGCAGTAGGTAGCTACAAATACGATTTTTTATATTTTCCTATGTGCAACACTGACTTTTTGACTTTGTCATTTTGGATTATATTTTTGGTATATATAAACTTTTTATAAGGAGACGGCTTGTTTATTTTTTAGTAATTCAAAATATAAGGCCACTAAAAATAAAAACCACATTTCAAAAAAGCAAAAATATTTTATTAGCTAAACAAAAGCTACACAATAATTGGTCTATTCGACTAGCTGATTATGAAAGAAATAAGTCTACGATAGTAACCATAATAAATCGATTTCAAGAAGAAGGAACTATCCTTTGAAAAGACGGCACCGGTTTGACGAAAGTTACCAAATAAATAAAATTAAAAAAAAAATAACAAAATTTTAAGCATATAAAAAAATGCTTATTTTTAATAGCGCGTCATTGCACCGTTGGCTGAAATGATGTTTTGAGGTCTTCTGGGCATTGAATTGGCTAAATTTTCAAATAAGTTTAGATTTTCAGCAATACCTTTCTTATAAGCCCTTACGATGACTTCCATTAGATGTTCTGAATTCCTGGCAATGATATTAAAACTTGCTAATTTTTTTGCGATAAGTCCCCAAACGTTCTTTATTGGATTCGCATCAGGGGTTTTTGCGGGCCAAGGCAAAACTTTGATATTATTATCCTGGAACCATCGCCGCGCAATTCTGGCCTTATGAACTGGACAGTTATCTTGTTGGAATACAAAATTTTCTAGATAAGTGACTCTCACCTCTGGAAGCATTACGTTTTCCAGCATATTAACGTAAACTTCGGCTGTAAATCACCCATTAATTCTAAATAAAGCGCCATGTCCTCTAGCCGATATCTAGCTCCAAACATTTACCGAAAATCTTCCCGCCAGGTTTTCGTTTACAGCAATATATCGTTCTTCGTATCGGGTTCTTGGCGGTCGCTAAACCAGAAATTGTTTTTTTTTTTATCGCTGTTGGACTTGATCTTCTCATCTGTGAAAACCCCCTGCTGCTAAAATTCTTCGTTCATCAGAGAATAATTCAACGCAAAAATTGATCGAGACTGCTTCTTTACCTCATTTAGTCATTATTTTAATTTTTTTTCCACAATGCGACACCTTAGCCTCGAACTTTTAATCCTCCTGCCTAATGTTGTTATGGATCCTGGAAGATTTGATTCAATTTTTACTTCTTTTGCTTTGGCAAACGGATGATATTCCAGAAAATTTGCTTCTTGGCTAGTAACTTTTGTCAAACCGGTGTCTTCCTTTCGGTGGATAGTTCCTTCCTCTTGAAATCGGTTTTTATGTTTACTATCGTAGACTTACTTCTCCCATAATGAACAGTTACTTGCCGAGTAGACCAACCACTGCACCGTCTAGTTTTTCTAAGATTTAAGCTTTATCAAATTCGGAAAGGTGCGGCGGCATTTTTTCAAATTTGGATGACACTGACACGCCAAACATGATGTTGTCAAAAGTCTGTGACATTCTCACTTATAGGAAGACAATGCCGTACTATAAAAATTTTTAAAAATTAAGCAACTTCTGCTGTTTCAGTTTTATGTGGAGAGAAGTGTACGTTACGTTTACGCGGTGGGTTGGCTTTTAGTCTCTATTGAGAGTTTCATTTGTTTTACAGGTAGCCATCCCGGGCACGTCCCGTCAGCAAGTACCGCACTTTTGCGATGAATTAGGGGAAAGGTTTGCATCCGTGGACAGTGTTTGATGACGGCTGACGCCGTCCCCGGCTACACATTGGATTCTACAATGGTTGCTAATGGCAACCGAGAGACAATACAGTAATTATTACCCGCCCAGCAATGAGATACAGCAACGCGATTCGTTGGTCGAAGGTTATTAGTGACGCGGCAATAAGTGACTGGCCTGAAATTGGATTACCCACGTCCAGATGCGCAACAGAGGAATTTCATTGAATGCAGCGTGGCGAGTCCCGATTGGTTAAGATTTAAAATAACGCGTTAAGAAGCAATCCGAATTTTTGATGCGCAGTACTTTTATGATCGTTCCCACCGCTCCGATTGATTTTTATCCGCGCGAACAGATTAATAAGTGTTTAACGTTTAATAAATGATAAAATATTTAAATATTTAAACAATCACCTGACAGTATAACTCAGCCGACCTAAACAGGGTAGCAAGTTTAGAAGTTTTTTGGTAGATGAAATCAATAATAAAAGTTGTTTTAATATATTTTTTGAGTTGTATTCTCAACCGAGTTTTTGTCTGTACTGTAGAGGCTTTGTAGGGATGCATTTGAATTTGACAGTTATTGCTTACCCCTAATTCAAAATTATTTTCTTATTTTGAAAGGAGGCGGTACTAAATACATTGTTTACTGGTATCGGTAAAATGGCTTTGGGTTGCATGTTAGAGTCCTGATATTTAAAAAAGAAAATTCGGGGGGTCTCTAAGAAATATGCAATGGCCCAGTCTATTTGTAATATCTTTTTAAAAAGGAGACACAGGAGAATAAAATTCATAGAGTCTTATTAAGAACACATGTCCAGGTCTCATTTTAACATATTTTTTGCCTATAATATTCTGACACATCTACAGGGCGGCCCTAAAAATCTTTAGATAAAATCAGCTAATAAGAACGTGGTTTTATTTTACTAGAAAGGTACGATAAAACGTCAAAGTTTAATTAAATTCATATGTACGAGAAAACGCAATAACTTATTTAGATATTCTGCTCATCAAAATACCTATAGGGTGGGTAGTTGTACAAACGCTGAAGTATGAACAAAGGTGATTTTAATAAGTCAAAGTTACTTACAGGGTGTACCAGTAAAATTATCCGGCGAAAGTCGCAACGAAAAAAGTGCATTTGAATAGAAAATTCGGTGCATTTTGATAAAATAACTTTTACTTTTTATGGCAATTCAATTTCATCTGTTTTCAATTTTTACTTTACACTATGAAGTGTTTTGATATGTACAGAGTAGCTAAAATAAACATTGTACAAGAAATATTTTAATTTTTTTTTAGTGTTTGTTTTTATTTTATAGTGCGAATAGTTTTTTCAATCCTAGGATCGATACCGCTTTTAAAAATCATGCTCTTCTTATGGTTTGGTAAAATTTTAACCGAGTAATTACAAGACGCGGCTTGTCAAAATCTAAACAAGAAATAAGAAGTTGCTGCATTATCAAGGTAGCCGTGAAATAAATATAAAGTGATTCGTTTTATTTTGTTTATAATTAGCTTGACTCTTGGTTTCTAATGAAATTTAATAAAAAGCAAATAATTTTTAAAGGGGTATACCTACGTTTAACCAAAAAATACCAAGTTAGAGAGATCCCAGGAGGAGTGTAAAAGGGGTTGCAAAAAACTACTTTGAAAAAAAAACATTTTGAAGAAAGATACCACTTATAGTGACTAACAATCGACTTTATTATTTTATAAACAAAAACTGAAACCGCACATACAAGATTAAAAATATCTTTTAGTATGTTCTTTGTGATACAATGTTTCTTTTAGCCACTCTGTACATTACAAAACACTTCATAGTGTATAATAAAAATTAAAAATAGAATGGAGTTGGATCGCCATAAAAGTAAATATTATTTTATCAAATTAAACTGAATTTTCCTTTTAAATTCACTTTGTGCGTTGCGGCTTCTGCCAGATTATTTTATTGGTACACCCTGTAAGTAAGTTTGACTTATTAAATTCACTTTCTGGAAATATCCTACATAACATTGGATGAATATTCATGTTATAGGAATTTTGATGAGCGGAACATTTCAAAAACTTATTGCTTTTTTTCATACATATTAATTTAATTGGACTTTGACGTTTTATCCTACTTTTATAGTAAAATAAAACCATGTCCTTATTAGCTGATTATATCTAAAAATTTTTAGAGCCACCATGTATGTGTTTTAGAATACCATAGGTCAAAAAATAATAAAATCTTACCTGCAAGTGTGTTCTTAATAATACTGTATGAATGTTGGTCTCCTGTGTCTCTTTTTTGAAAAGATATTGCAAATAGAGTGGGCCATGACATATTTTCTTATTTTCCAGGGGCGTACCACACACCCCCAAATTCTTTTCGTAAAAATAGCAGGAAGGTCCAAACTCTTAACATATTGCAACCCCAAGCCATTTCATCGATACCGGTAAACAATGTAGGTATTAGAACGCTTATTAAGGATTTTTTAAAAATAAGTTTTAATCACTCTGTAGCAATGGTATACGATATCTGTCAAAATGCGAAGCTTCTATTCTGTATACTAGATTAAATTTAATGTAGTATAGGGACAATCAACTTAAAATAGTGCTAGTTATAGCTGTCAGATGTATTAATTAGGATCATGTACGTCGAAAATATAAAACTGATGTTTCCACGTTATTGGTAAATATGTTACCTAGAAAAAAAACTATTATATAAACAAAATTAAAACACTTTCAGATGTAGCACGGGGTATAATAATGTTTTTGTGACTTCCGTAGTGCGCGTTAGTAAAACATATTACAGTGACAGGTTATTCCGAATACAAAACAAAATCAGTTTAAAACTATTCCGAGCGTATTTTAGTTTAAAATATCGAATACCAAGAAATATAATTTTCTACGTCGTTATAGGTTTTAATTTTTTAAAGAAAATCACTAAAAAGTAACGCAATAATAGTTAGACAAATACGCACTTGAATTCGCACATTTCACACCAGCAGAAAATAGTTTTTAATACAAATAAACTTAGTGAAATTGTGAGTGACTTTTTAACATTCATCGTGTCTAAAGAATTCAGCACAATTTTAATGTGAGTTGAATTTTGATCAGTTTTAATAAAACAATAATTTGGGTTATTCCGTTGTGTCAACGAACTACTCGACGCGAAAAAAGCTTCCTTTACAAAGAACCAATGACATGGAAAGAAAACAATGGAAAAACACCCATCATCCATTAAGATATAGGTGTTCAAAAGACTCGTCCAGATCTTACAGACAGGAGAATGAAAGTGAAAGGGTTTATTAGGACTAGAAACTGACTCTTTAAATCACACTTGATGAGCATTTTAAGGAGAACAGGATGTCTAGGAAAAAATACCGAAATATTTATCGAAAATATGAGACATTAGAGGCAAGTAGTCCTTCATTTACTTCTAATACTGTTGGTGCAGACAGTAGTTGTAAACAAGTGAAAATATTTTAAATTCTGAACTGGAAACTTATAAGAAGGGTGAAATTTATAGTCGAGTGTTTTCTCAAAGCATTTTTTACTTCCTTTTTTTTACCTATAGCTCTACTTAAGGATTTCTGTAAAAATACATATGAGGTTGCATTTTTTAGTAATTACTTTTGGTTGGGTACTATTTTTTTAATTGATTTTTTTTTGCTAAATATGGTAAGTTCTGCTCATACCTTATCACATCAAAAACGAAACCTTTTTTTTATCAAAAAAAAAAACAAACGGAAGATGACTGAGTCACTGTAAATCTAACGAACAAGATTGTTTTGTACTACAGTGCAAAATGAACTTCTTGGATATCAATTGGATCGATAATAAGGACGAAACGGTAGCGTCCTAGGTTTCACCCTCTGTGTGAGCAATCGAAATCCAAGAAGTTTATTTTGCACTGAAGTACAGAAAACTCTTGTTTTTTTTTCTTTTTTTATCAGACTATGAATTACGCCATTATCTCTGAAATGTCAGGTTTTACCACTGCCCACTTTTTTGAAATCTGGCGAAATAGTGGCACAGGAAATAAAGCAAATTTGGATATTTTGTGCATAAATAAATTGACAAAAAAAATGGTACGAGAGTATTTGATAGTGTTAATAAACAAACGAAATCTAACTATTAGCACAAAGAATAGATTTTTGATGCTAAATATAATTAAAAATGCCATAACTGCACCAAAAAGTTATTTAGTATACCGGGGACCCTTAAAAAGTACTAAACATTTATTGGTAATATATGAATTTGTTTGTGTTTTTTGTATGACACAAAATAGAGAAAAAATGTCAAAATTCAATGTCAAATAGTAATTGTTATATTCAATTCAATGAGATTTTAATTACGAGGGTATTCTGGAAAGAGACAAATAAATTATTATTATTAAAATATTCCTTAATAAAAGAGTTTATGTGACTAAATAAAAGTTGTTTAAGTCTTGTATAATCAAAAAGTTATTTTGTATAGCGGGGACATATAAAAATTTAATTAAATAATAGTTTAAGCTACACACCATTCTTCTTATTATTACAGGGATATTTCAAAAAGTACATTATCAATTTTTGTCTAGGTGTATATTTTTTATGATAAGCAAAGGTGTGGAAAAAATACTTTTGGTCCAAATATCAAAATAATAAATAATTTGTGTACTTCTTAGATTACACCTGTAATCTAAGAAGAATATTTTTTATTACATTTCGACATTTTCACTACATTCTGTACCATACAACAAACAAAAACAAATTATTGCATTACTAATAAGTTTTTTGTTCTTCCCAAGAGTCCTCGGTATACCAAATTGCTTTTTGGTGCACTTATGAGATTCTTAATTTTCCGTTAGTCGGATAAACTCCTTTTGCAAGTAATATTGCAGAAAAACCCATTTTTTGTATTGATAATTACATTTCGTTTGTTTATTTGCACTATGAAATAAATCTCTGTATCTTGGAAACTAGGTCTAAAACATATCAAAATTTGATTCAATTTCTCTGCCAACCACAGTCTAATGTTTAGAAGTGGCTTGGTAATGCACTTTGTTGTATTTTGAGGCATTATTTCGAGGCATTTCGGAAGCATTTAGAGGCATTCTGTGCATTTTAAGGCAGCTTATGAAATTCTGTGGTATTTTTAGCAGAAAAATCTGGTAAAAAATGCCTTTGGAATTCTTAGTAAAAGAACGATTTTTCTTGTACAAATGCTTTGAAACGCACATGAAGAAACGGGCCTCAAACAATAAAATACAACATGTCAGTCGTAACCGCTTCAGTGCCCTTTAGCCTACTATTGCCGCCATCTTTATAACTAAATTGACATGGATTTTCTGTCAGCTTTGGTGTCAATATGGCCGCGATAGTAGGCCAAACTTTGTTTGTATGTTTGTTTATTTTTTTTCAACTCAAGTGGAACGTTGTTAGCACTTGTGTAAGCCTGTAAAGTATCGTTTATACAAGGCATAGTCTTAGTCTTTGGTTTCATTTTTGTTACAGTCTTAATTATAAAAAAGTTAAAACCACTGTTTCTTATGTTATATTCTAAGGAAAACTTGACTACTTTTATCTTTTATAACCAAAATTACGACTATTACTATAAAAAATATAAGTGCTCATGCGCGAGTACCAAATTTAAAAAATGACGTCCATATATGATGACAGGAATGAAATCAAAATTTTAAAAAATTTTATACTGGCAAATTAAAAGCAAAAAACAATTTGCTAGGTGTTTTGGAGGTTCAAAAAAAAATTTGTTTCTAGTAAGTACACCTTATTTTCTTTGAAAAAAACTACAAAAAATACAAGTAAATAAAACAAAACATGAGAGTGAGAAAAAGTGAGGTTAGATGCAGTTGCTTAGTGATTGTTATGACTATAACAAAGACAAGTATGAACCATGAACAATTTTTAAGACTAAATCTATAACTAACACTAACAAAACCAAATACTAATCAAATTCCTATTCCTTGAATGGACGATCCATAAGTCACACTAAGTTAAACTTCCAATTTAAGTGAAAAGAGTGCATTAGAATGCCAATCGCGCAGAAAAAATCTTTATTAGGCTCTCAAAATCATGGATTCTTTTCAAAAGTTTCTGGAGCCGCCCTTCAACCTAAAATACATTTGTAAGAAGAACTTAGGAGTCAAAAAAGCCAAAGAAGAGCTCAAATTGCGACTATAAATTTCATCCTAAGGAAACCTGCATTACTGCTGGATGTTGTTTTTAAAGTCGAGAGTATTTTTCGTTTAATGAAAGTTGTAGAAATGCCCCACAATATCTCTGTGAGACGTATAGTAGGGAGAAGCCCTCACAGGTGTCCTTTGTACAGATAACCCCACCAGATTTAAATTTAAACTGTGTATATCTATCGACTTTAACAAAGCGGGAATATCGACCCAAAGGATTGTCCACTTCTACTAAAGTACGAAATTCTGAGATCTGCGAGAATTCCTCATATACTAGAATCAGAATCAGCAGTAAAGGATCGTTCATGCAAGACATAGGCTTAGTCACTTATTAATATTTGCTTTTGTTATAGTTTTGGTTATGTTTTATTCTTAAAAATTGCTTACTGTCCATACTTGTCCTTGTTATAGTCATAACAAACACTAAGCAAGTGCATTCGCCCTCATTTTGAAGTTTGATTTTATTTACTTTTATTTTTGTAGTGTGTTTTGAAAGAAAATAAGGTTTAATAGAATTTTTTTTAAACCTACAAAACACTTACCTACCAACTTGTTTTTTGCTCTTTAATTTTCCTGTGTAAAATAGATAGATGGGCGCCATATTTAAAATTTTTAGTCGTAATTTTAGTTATAAAAGTTGAAAGTTGCCAACTTTTTGTTAGGACTATGACTAAATGTACGACAAAAGTATTGCATGAGCACTTTCATAAGAAACAGTGGTTTTAAGTTTTTTGTGATTAAGACTGGAACAAAAATTAAACCAAGGACTAAAACTATGCCTTGTATAAACGATACCTAACTCTTTAAATAATTTGAAGTACGCTAAGCAAAATTTTGATGTTGAGTGAAAAATTGAAAGAAAAAGCAAAAATCGAACATACGACCCTCTGGTTCTATACCTTATACCTTTGGCAAAATTTATCATTTCCATCAAAATGATTTTATGCCCTATTTGTAAAACTGACAATTTGTAAAACTCACAGTTTTACAGCCTCGTGCCGGGTAAATACAAAACGAATGTAAATGCTTTGAATTACTAACTTTACACCGTAAATATTTTAATACCAAGTAATATTTTAGTGCTTTTGAATAATATCAGTCATCTGGTATGCAATACTAAAAACTAACAACATATGTTCCAGGACACTAAAATATCACCGAAAAAACCAAAACAGTGCTTTATGGGTAAAATTTGTAGTCAAGTCTTGAGAGAAATCCTGGAGACGTTCTAGACAAGTTATATAAATTTGTTAATGAAGACATTTTTAAGACGCAGTTATGGTATGACCATGATGATACTTTAAGGCCTAAAATATTTTAGTATAATTTATGCAGTAGGGTTTTTGTTTATTGGATTTTTTGTAGGTCTCTTTTTAAAATGTCGATTGGGAGAATAAATAAACTCACTTTTTTCAAGTTTTCACGGCTTTGTTAGTCTTTAGAAAAATTACTGCCAAAAAATTATATTTTTACTGTGAAAAATATTTAAGGATGTTGAAGAGAGAAACCAGTATTTTAGAGAAAGATGAAGATAATTTAACGCCATTTTTTGACAAAAATTTCAAATTTTCTGTTTTGACATCTGCCTGTCGTCTTGAGTGTTATCGTGCATATGATTTTTATTTTACCACTTTAATCCAAAAAAAAGGCAAAAATTTTAGTTGTGTAAAGACTTAAGTTGTATTAATTTCTTTTAATGAAAGTTCTCTACATTCTTTAAAATTATCAAACAACGTGTCCCACTTTAAAGTATTTTTGCACATCTAAACATATTTTAAGAGGTGTTTAACAAAAATATTCTATGCTTCATCATGGGCGTAGCATTAAACAATCGATAACACTGAGAGACGGAAGGCAAACGAGTTCAGCGATGGGGTACAAACGGAAATTTTGCACACTTATTGAAAATTAAGTAAATAATGACGGAATTTTAATTTCGAAAATACTGGATTTATATACAAAAATGATGCAAATCCCGCCATTCGCCTACGCATTTTAGTGCCAATTTCAAAACGTTAAAAATCATCAATTACCTTTTAACTACTAGTTAAGTACCTATTTTATTACCCACCAACAAAACTTTTCTTCTAACTGACAGTTAACTTTAACCGGAGAATATTGGCCAGTTACAAAAGATAATCAGTCAGTTAACTTAAAAGTGCGGTTATGTTTTTTGTTTTGGTCGTCAAAAATTGAAAAATTTGTTTATATTTTTAAAAATATTTATAATGGAAGATGAACTTCGTAATGATGACCTGGATATAGTACAGGATGGATTTCCCAGAGCTCAGATGGAAAGGCCTGAGCATTTTGAGACAATGCCTAATTTGGCATTCTTTAGAAGATTTCCACTAACGAAACCAACCGTGGAAGAGTTATTAGACCAAGTAAAGGAACATTTGGTATAGAAGAATAGAATTAAAGTGGGATACAAATGTGCGTGTTAAACATTAATTTTTATTTTTACATTGTTTTTCCAGCACTTTTCGGGCACAAATAAACATTTTTCTGCAACCTGCCAAAAACAAGTTAGGTGTTTTTGACATTTCATTTAAATAAAAAAATATTCAAAACTGTAAACTATTCACGACTTCTTTACAACTGTTCCCAACTCACAGATGGCGGTAGGTCATTTATACAGTGTTGCCAGAACGGCGCCGAAAGTAACTAGTAGTTTCGAAACTTCGCGAGAAAAAGTATTGGTGGATGTGGTTAAAAAATAAACCAGCAGTTAGCATTGATTATCAGTTTCTTAACAGATGGTTAGGGTGTTTATTGGTGGATATGGGCATAACACTTTCCATTTTTTTTTGCACAGGCCGACAACATGAATCCACTGTTAACCTTTTTCACATGATAATGACATTTGGTTAATCTCAATTTAGTTCACTATTCGTTGAGATTACCAGATTTCGCGAGACCTTTTCTCTTAAGAGGTTATTTGAAAGCAGGTAAACCTTTTAATTTGCCAATATTTTTTCCTTAAATTACAAAATTTTCATTCAAAAAAACAAAAAACCTACAAATATCTAAATACACTCAAACCCAAAAGAGTTTATTTTTTGCTAACGGATCCATTTTAAGGCCACAAAAATGGCATAGATTTAACACCACTGCGTTGCTATTTTTTTGAATGATCAACAATAGGTGGCATCACTAATACCATTTCGAGTGAGATCGTGCAGTGTTCAAAACACGGTGCGAACACCATATGTGAGGAAAAGTATAACTTATTAGAAACGTAACCATTTATTAATGCTTCTTTAAAAGGTTTTCATGCTCCGCTTAATGCTTCATGGATTTTAATGTCTCGAAATTAAAAAGAATTAAAAGAAGAATCATTATTCAATATCAAAAAAATAACAAATTTCCATATTATTTTTATCACTACACATGTATCAATGGCCGAATGTTCCATTAGACAAGTGGCCGGTGGCTATACGGAACCTGAATTCCAATACTCCAATCGAACTCACTTCAGTTT
Source organism: Oxystoma pomonae (assembly GCA_963921995.1). Taxonomy (NCBI): domain Eukaryota; kingdom Metazoa; phylum Arthropoda; class Insecta; order Coleoptera; family Brentidae; genus Oxystoma; species Oxystoma pomonae. The sequence goes on from OY998172.1 coordinate 38,100,646, forward strand.
CCTTGGCGTTTCAGAATTCCGGCAGAATATTGCTAACAAAGAAAAAAATCATAACTTTTTTGTTATCAGATAATAGGATTTATAAAAATCTACAACCGTATCCAAAGGATTTTTCAAAATTTGGAGTATTTAAAAAAAAAAAAATCCAAAAATTGCTGTTACAGATTTCTGTATTATCGACGAGGCTAAAGAAAAAGCCAGGTAAGATTTTTGACTATTGTTAGCCATGTTTATTTTATTTAGAAAATGAGAGACTCCAGCAAAAAACTGTCTGGATACTGTTGCGAGGAATTAAAAAATAAACATTCCTGCCAAATTTCAACAGATTCCGTTTTCTCGTTTCCGATATTCTACCCGATAAAGTTTGGCCCAAAAACAGAAAAGCAGTGTGGTCAAATCTATGCCGTTTTTGTGGCCTTAAAGGGTTATTCATGTTCTTTTCCGCAAAAGTCTGTATTGCTGGCAGAAGACACGTAAAATTTATAATTTATCTCTGATGCAGCGGCGTAGCGTGACTTAAAGAGCGGGGGAAGGGCACCATAGTTGTTATAGGTATATAATAGTATGTTCACAATTTAATATAGAGGGTGATTCAAAATTTTCTAGAAAGACTTTAAATATAGGTAAAATTTGTTGTTCTAAACAAGAATTAGTAAAATACATTATTGTAAACTCCTTCGTTTCAAATATATTTGCATTTAAAAATTGTTAATATTTTCTGAAAAGCATCCTTTACCCCAAAATTTTGACAACTTTAAAATGCTTGAGAAAAACCCTAAAACATGTCATTGTCAGGACACGTAGACTTGCTTGGTAAATTATTTTAAAGGCGATTCCCAAAATAATCCGAAAATTTTACTCCTAAATGCAGAGAAAAGAAAACATGAGATTTAAACAAAATAATTACGTAAATTTTCTAAGACTAATGATATCTAACCACTGTTCAGATCTTTCTAGGGAATTTTGAATAACCCTGTACGTGGTGTAAAAAAATGTATTACTACAGTTGTTATGAATAAGAAAATTTTGTACGTTTTATGTTGAATTTAAATGAAAAATTAAATTTTAACTGACCCTGAATGAGTACTACTATAGATGAATATAAATAATGTTGTTATCCGAATTAAAAGATGAAATCGGGAACCCAAAGAAATGTTGCCATTTATAATAAAAAACAGTTAAGAACAGCTGGCCAAACAATTACTCCTAGCAGTTAGGAAGCGGAGCGCACTTTTAACAGACTAAAAGAAATAAAAATGGTGAAATATAATTTGTATTGAACTGGAATATAGCCTTATTTTTGATTTCGATGTGATACTGGACTGCGCATGAAGTCAATAAAAACTTGCAGTTAATATAACATATAACATGTAAAACATTTTACTATTCATAAAAACTATAGTATAAACTATATATTAAATTGTGACTATACTGTTATATACCTAGGTACCAACAATTGTGCTGCCCTTTTGAGCCTTTGCCCCGCACGCTACGAAAATTTTATAAGGATTTCATATTGTGCGTGCATGTAAAGAAGAGCGAATGTTAAAACTTTTAGATTCAAGAAAATCGCATTTTTGCCTTTATAAAACTTGATGTAACTTTTTCAAGAATACATATTTTTCCTTCGGGGTTTTTTTACTACTTTACCCCTCAGAAAATCATCTTAATATTTTTAATGTGGGGAACGTCTTGTGTTGGAAATTAAAAAACACAAAGCTAATTTTCTGAACGAAATCCAATCTAACAGTTTTGACATTTACGTCATTCTTTCTTAATAATATTGTTAAAAAAATATAAGCAGCATATTAGTAAAAAGACGCGAATATTGAGAAATTTTAATAAATTTTATAAAATATTCAGAAAGAGGACAAATAAGTAAAAAAAAATAATAATTACAAAATTAAAAAAAAGTAAAATAAAAAATTGTAAAAGGATGTGTCGAAAGTTGCCCCCTCCAAAAAAAATGACCCCGTAAAAGGTTTTGATTTTTTTATTTTTTTTTTAATTTTATATTTAATTTCTTGAATAAGTAGTTTTTGCTAACTATGCAAACAGTTTGTAAGCCTCGATTATAAATTTTACCCCAAATCTTTTTTTACAACGAATAACTAAATCTTCCTTAGAGAGTGCGTAACTGACTCATGTATTGAGTTTTTTTAGGTAAAAAATTCTACTGCCGTATGTTTGAAATTATGGGATGTGCAAATAAAAACTAAGAACTTTTGACTTTGGAAAAATTTTAAAATCAGTAATCTAAATTTTTATAAAATGACAAAAATCACCTGTTCTCCTTGAGGTAAAACTAAAAGATGTAAAAAAACTTTGTTAGAATGTCATTTTAGAAAAAATACAAGGTGTTTCAAATTCGATGCTCACCATGGGGATCTCCTAAACGGTAGGAGATACGAAAAGGTCTAAATTAGGGAAAAGTTGCGCAATTTGATGCTTTTCTCAAAACTAAAAAAAAAGTTTACAAATTCCGGATTGTTCCGGAGATAAGTTGAAAAAACCGAAATCTTCATTTTTAGTTTTTATTTTCTGCGCCCTTATTCTTAAAGCTGTCAAAAAACGCTTAAAACTTTCTACAGGCACTTTTTAAGATCTACCTAGTAAGAAGTCCATATTTGAGACTTGACGTTTTAGTGTGACAGGAACACTGTCAAGTTAATTTTTTCTTATGAACACATCCTTTTTTTCTCCTGCCGTTTGGTTCATAAAGGATGACAGATAACATTTTGTAACCTCATTTTAAAAAGTCACCTGACATTTTGGATTTATTGACCATCATCAGCACAAATTTAATTTTTGCTTTTAACTTACTCAAGATATTTTGTTATAACCAAATAACTTAACCTAATATTTAAAAAATACATTTTTTTTTTGTTTTTTAATCTTCGAATTTGAACTGATGATGATCAATTCAGGTACTTGTCAAAATGAGGTTGTAAAATATCTGTCATCCTTTATGAACCAAACGGCAGGAGAAAAAAAGCATGTGTCCATAAGGAAAAAATGAACTTGACAGTGCTCCTGTCACACTAAAATGTCAAATCTCGAAAATGCACATCTCATTAGGTAGATCTTAAAAAAGAGCCTGTAGAAAGTTTTAAGCGTTTTTTGACAGCTTTAAGAATAAGGGCGCCAAAAACTAAAAACTAAAAATGAAGATTTCGGTTTTTTTCGCCTATCTCCGGAACTATTCGGAATTTGTACACTTTTTTTTTAGTTTTGAGCAAAGCCTAAAATTGCGAAACTTTGCTCTAATTTAAACCTTTTCGTATCTCCTACCGTTTAGGAGATGGTGAGCATCGAATTTGAAACAGCCTGTATATATAAAATATGAAAGTTTAGTGTTTTTTGTATTCAAGTATTATTGTTGCTTAATCCAAGAATATAGTTATGCTCAAATACTTCGGTATTTTGCAGTTAATAAAGTAAATATATTTTAAAATTAAAACAATTAAATCAAATGAATCATTTAAACATAGCAATAAATATTCTTTAAGGTCATAATTAATAACACTACCTACTTGCAAAAAGATAAAGGTTCTCTAATAGGTGCCAATAATGTCACTCTTCGCTATTAAGAGAAAAGACACATTAGAGATCGACTTGTATTTGTTTTGTGTATATATCTATATTCAAAATTAATTTTTTTTATACAAAATGCTGAAAATATTAAATAAGATTTTATTTGCACACTCTATATAAACATCTAGAAACTTTTAATAAGCTTAATAAAAAAATAAATATAGTAGTAAAAACGTGTATAATATTTAAGAAAAATACATCGGATATAATATTTCCGTCATGTTGTTATTTGTATACCTACTAATAAATTAATTTTAATAAATACAGTGACTGAAATAAAAGAAGTGTTTTTAGTGAGTTGCTAGAAAACTAAGAAAAGAGTTTGGATAATTTAAAAACATTTCTTGTACAAAAAATGTAGACACCTTACGTACAAGGTTTCCAAAATTCGATGGTTTTGGAAGTTTCGGGTATTTCCAGAGAAAATGGAGAAAAGTGTCCACACCTGCGAGACTTAATTTTTAACAGAAGTTTAAACGTTAAAGCCGCATCCTGATAAGTCAAGCCATTTTTGAGGTACGGGGTATTTTTGAAAAGTCATGCGTATTTTGGGATTGGGTCTATAACGTTTTTATTTGTGAAAATTTATGTTTGGTGTAAATAGCTGTTTTGATAGATTTTTTAAAGCAGAATTTGACTATCAAACTAAATATATATTTTTGATAGGACGAAGTTGATATTTTTCTTATTGAATCAGCCTGAAATTCCCTTTAAAATGATATGTATCACAATTTGTCTTTTGTTTTTTGTATTTTTTATATTACTTATTTATTTTTTCTATTGTTATCTTATTTACTTTTTTCAATCACTTTTTAAAATAATACAAAATAAGAAATTCCAAAACAAACAAAAATATTAAAAATGGCTATTAAAGAAATAGAAAATTATAAAAAAGTACCAAAAATAAAACACAAAATGAGATACATAACTTAAACGGGAATTTAAAGCTGTTTCAAAAAATCAAATAAAGTAAAGGGTCATTCTATAAGAAATAAATCAAGTTTTGTTACATCTCTCAAATTCTGTCTTACAAAATCTACAGAAATAGCCATTCACAACAAATATAAATTTTTACAAACAAAAAAGTGAAAAAATAAAACTTCTCTTAAAAATTAAAACTCGCAAGTGGGGATCTGTTTTTTGGTCTCCTCTGGAAACACTCTAAATCCCTCAATATGAATTTTAAACAGCCTGTACAGTAAGTTTCTTTTAATCGCACGTCATCGCTTCTTTCTAAAGCCCACTTGACAAGGACCAATAAAACGTGAATTGCATGCAAGTCCTCTCTTGCCATCTCGCTTTGTTGAACCCAGTAACCTGAGATGAAAAAAAAATGTCTTGCATGCAACTCATGTTTTATTGCTCCATGTCAAACGGGCTTAAGAGGGTTTCCTGATTAGGGTCGGCTTCACCCAGCCGGAATGTCTTGCTGAATGCAGAAACGGTATCAGAATCTGAATTCAGGCATGTGTGAGTTTGAAAAGAAGTGCGTTTTGAAAGATCGATGTGTTGCATAATTAAAATTATATACAATTCTGAACGTTCTGAATTCAGATTCTGAATTCCGTTTCTGAATTAAAAAAAAAATATTCCGGCTGTGTGAGGCCAGCCTAATGATTAAATCGCTTAAAAAATATATTTTTGCCACTTTGACATTACTCAACAGAAATGACTCAACAAAAAAATTCCAACTTAAAAAAAGGCATTAAGTTTAACTTATTCAATTAATTTTTTAAATGAAATTCTTCTGTGGGGTTAGATACAAACAAAACAATAAAAAACAACCAAAAAACATGGCAAATAAAAATTAAAACTAATAACTTGACATGATTCCTAGATATATCTAGTAAAATTTGACATCACATGTATGGCATACAATTGAAATTTTTAAAAGAACCCCAATAAATACTATCCCGATTTTAAAATTAAAAAGGATAAGTAATCAAAATATCTTTTAAAGGGTGCCCAACACCCTTACTAATATATTTTTTTGAGGTCAAAATGAATATCTAGTTTTTTTGTTTTAAATTATTCAAACTGTTTCTTTAATTTAATTTAAGATTTTTGTACCACTGTTTATAAAACGCTTTTAAGCTAATATTTAGTTTGTTACATTTTTAATTTTATTAGGTGTACTTGATCTTAAGGAAATTTGTTGATGGGTATAACAAAAAATCAAGTCAACCTATAGTTAATTTATATTTTTTACTTAACCTTCTCTGCTATTTTTTATTTTAAAATATATTTGTTGAATTAATAAAATTATATAAAATTTAAAAAAATTAACTAATTCAAAAAAGGTCTTCCCGAAAGTCTATGCTGTTTTTAAGATATTTTTTGTTGTTGTATTTATATATTTTAATTCGAGAAAAATGTACTACAGGGTAAAACAAAATAAACATTTTAAATGCGAAACACCCTACGTATTTTTCCTAGGTTTAGTTATATAATTTAATTTGGCTGTAAGTAAAGTAAATTTTGTCTTCCTAAGGCCAAATGTTTCGAACTGTTATTTTTTGAATCATGATTTATTTATTGTAATAATAATTGTGGTTAAAAGAGATCACATGAATGCTGAAAAATGACATTTCATGAAAATTTTGAGGGTGTTCTTTTACTTACATTAATATTGAAAACGTTTTTTCGTGCTTTTTATTTTGATATTATTAGCAAAAAAATTGTGATTAGCAATACGTTTTTTTTACTTGGACTACAAAAAGCTTTAGCAACAATTTATATTTAAAATTTTATACTTAAAGTGAATTTTGCATTTAACATTGCGTCAGTAGAAATAAATAAAATTTATTATTAAAGTTAATGTTTACCATTCCGCTAGATAATTTTTGTATAAATATTTACAAATATTAGTTTAAATTATGCGTTGGAATGCGTTTAAATCTTCTAAGCCCACGTTTTATTTTATTGTAAAATAATATGAATTATTATTGTATTAGAAAATCTAAAATCAGTGGTCAAAATTAAATTTATTTAATTTTTTCCTGTATTTCTTTTGCAACTTTTTGGTCAGAGTATGCCGACAAAGTGTTACAAGATACTATCCAATTTTATTTATAAAGTGTTATGCATACTTGGCAGATATAGATTAGCCAAATATGCATAACACTTCGCCGCTTACGAAGCTTGTTTACAAAATGGTAAATGCGGGCATTGGATCATCGTATTTTTCACCGACGGCCTGTTTTTTGGCATTTGTATCATTTGTACCAAACGTTGTTGATCAAAAAAAAGGGCCCTACCTACAAAATGTGTTTTTTTATTAAAAGACTAGCTGGTCGCCAGCGACTTCATTCAGGTGTTTAAAATTATAGATTCCATCTTGTGATTTAAAAAAAAAATAATAAGACTTATAAAATCTTTTGTTTTTATAAACCCATAGCCAACTCTTAATAAAACGAGATGTTCATAAAAACCTGTCAAACTTTATGACTGATCATAAAATCTCTTGAAGAAAACGTATTCAGAATTAATACATACTAACTGTTTTTAAGTCATGCAACACAACCCAAGTAACACACACCGACCAGTGTCTGTTTGAGACCTACGACGTCTTAAAGATGTTCCGAGGACGTCCAATTTTCGTCATCCTAAGGGACATCCACAGGATGTACATTTTGTTTTTGAACAATGTTGCAACCAATCAAAAACAACGATAAAAGAGCATAAAAACAAATTTATGGTAATATTGTCCTGGGGACGGCTAATGATCTCCTTAAGACGTCCTTGGGATGACTTGAAGTACGTCCTGGGCACCAGTTAAGGCCGAGACGTTTGAGACTTAACCGGACGTCTAAAAGACGACGTGTTCTACTTGGAAGTAACATAAACAACTCTTAAAATAAAATATAAAAGTGCGAAAACCATATGAAAAAGTCGATTATTGTACAGGATACTCAAGTAGCATTTGGACGTCATATTTCAGTTCTCTGACGTTGTAAACTGACTTTATGACGACGACCTTAATACTGGAATTTGCACTGAAACAGAGCATCAAAATTTTGGTCGTTCCGACGGCAGTAGGCGACTCTCGTAGTAGCGCCCGACTGACCAAATCCGCGAACCAACAACGTCGTCATTTTTTTACTAAAAATGTAATATGTTTTCTACACCTAGAATTTTTCGGCCACTGCACTTAATTTTGACTGGAAGTAAATAGTTTTGGAAATTGCCAGATATTTATTACTTTGAAGAAAATAAATGTTTAAATATTTCTCAATTAGTGATTATATTATATAGCACCTTTGGACATTCAGAAGTCGAAATTCTTCAATCAAGGCCACTCTACTGATAAACATGAACAAAAATCGTTGAAAAAAATAAAGCCGCCCTCAAAATTCTTTTAAAATACGAAAAAAATAAATAAAACCATATATACCTATTCCGACAAGATCTCCATAATTGTTACACCTAATGCGCCCAACTTTGCACTTAAGTCAGTACGTTTACTATGTATTCACTAATCTTTGTCTAAGTCAGCTGTGTAAACGGGTATAAGTCGCGACTATCGCGCGCCAGGATCGGAATCCGACGTCGGTGCCTGCACAGAAGACGTCTAAAGTTTAATCATAATCCCGACAAAAATTCTAAAAAATGTTTTAAAGAAACCGGAGTCCTAGCCAGGTGATCACATGTGACCAATAGCTTATTCTTATTTCTTATCTTATGTCTTATAAACTTTAATCTTGTCCAAGTTTATTTTTATCTAATCTATATACTCTATTTGTTTAGCTTGCCTCCTGTAAATGTTTTAGTGTGTTCTTTTTTAGGCATACTTTCAGTGCAAATTTTCAAAAACCAAAGGGTTATGGCGTCGGGTCTTCTTTCTAACGTTATTTTTTGGACAAAATGAATAACTGTGGCTGACGACGAAATAGGGCGATTTGTTTGAACTAATTCTGGCTGGTTCATTCACCAACGTCGCGTTCAGTTATTTCGTAGTTAATACAATTATGCTAGACAAGTAGGCTACATGACCCGACCGCAATTTGCAGTATGGTATAACGAAGAAAACTAACGTTTTTGTCGCCGACGTTCTTACAAAGTCATTTTATTTTACCGGCGGCAATCGACGACGCTTTTCTAATAAAGACTATGTCGTCAACTAAACTACTAGTTATAAGTTAACAGACTACTAAAATTTTCTCTTGATCTGACGTCGGACCAAGTCAGAAAGAGTCGGAGGTCGAAAAAATGCTGCTTGGGTAGGTAGTCGTTAACTGTAAATCGGTTTATAAGGCCGTATAAACAAGGTAAATAAAATTGCTCCACACAGAAGCCTGTAGGGATAAGTAGGTCGATTTGTAATGCGTTATAATAAAGTAATATAGTGTCTTGTTACATATTATATATTGCTCAACTATACGGGTATAAACATTTAAAATTAGGCAATATTTTCATAATTTTGATTACTGATTTTTTTTTATTAGAAGAGATACACCAATGCGGCTTACCAAACACCTTACTTGACATTTATTAAAAAGAATTAAAGTAAGATTGGAAAATTTAGTAATCAGACATTTAAAAAAAAACCGTTTATAAAACAATTTTTATTATTTTATTTGTTACAAATATTGGAAAAAAATGTCTCTTTTGTAAGAAACATGGCATTTTGTGAAAAATAAAACTTAAAAGTGCCAAAAAGTTTATGAAAAATGCATATTTTTATTTTTACTTGGAATAACAAAGCTCATGAATTAGTTTAATCTCAGCTGGTTTTCTTTAGTATGTTTTAAATTTTTTGGCACTCGTTACAAAACTGCTTTTATTTATAAAATCGCCGAATAAAATAAAAACTACATTTTAAATAAAAGCAGAAAACGTTTAGTAGATTTTAATTTTGAAAAACATTTGTAGAAAACGAAAATTATAAAATTTATTTGTTGTTATAATATAACTAAAGATTTTTGAATTTGTATCGACCTCTGTTTGGTCACTAAATCCAAATAAAAATTTAATTATTAAATCCGGGTTTAGTGACCTTATAGCGTCTATTACTATATTGGTTCCTTGAATATATAAGGGACCGATTTTTGTACAAAAGTTTGACGGATTTTTAACTAAAATATATATACTAAATTTTTAATAATATCTGTACAGGGTGTCCCAAAATTTTCCAATAAGTTTATTCAAGACACGTTAGGGCACATTAATTTTATATGTCATATCTGGCTTATGACTACAGGACACATTTTGAGACACCCTGTATAAAAAAATCAATTAATCTAGGAGTGGTAAAAATATTTAGATTTACTGAGCGTAAGGTTTTTTCCTTCAGTTTTTCCTGGGTTGTATTCTATGTTCTATAAAAATCCGTCAAATATTTTTAGAAAAATAAAGTAAGGAAATATTGATTTCCATCACTACCTACGTTATTTGTTAAATTAATTATTAATTAATATTAAAAAGCTGTTAAGTACTGTTACTATTTAATATTTAAAAAAACACGGTCGCAACTTGTAATATATTATTATTAATAATATAATTATATTGTATCAAAATGCTCACTGCGACTAGATCGAATAAAATAAAATGTAATTCCACAGTAAAAGAAGCTGTTTGTTTTTTTCAACTTAGCAAGAAAATTAACAAATTTATTAAGGATTAATCTATATTACTCTGTTACTCTTTTGATGACAGATTAGACATAAACTCCGCCACGCACAGTTTATGTTTTCTTTTTGCATTTTTTTTTTGAATAAGGGAATAAAATAATAAAAATAGAAACTGGAAAAAAAAATAAAACAAAACAATTTTTTTTTATACAAAAAACATGATTTTTTTAGAAAAATATATAATTTCAAAAAATTACAATAAAATCGAAAGAAAAATACTAATGCTTTATATACAATTTCTTACATGGTAGAAAACCTGCATTGTAGCATCTTTACAAACGCGTAGTGTTAGTAAGTGGTGAATAAATACCATTTAGTACTACTACAAAAAAACCAGTGTTTTCGCAAATCTAATAACACATCCAACACGAAAGCCTCAGTCAGGTGCAATTAAAATTTTTATTATTTTTTTTTACTCAAATTTACTAAAACATTATACGCAAATTTTCAAATTTAATAATTATACATTATACGAGAGTATGAAATTTGAGACGTAAGCCAAAGGTAAGCTTTTTAATTTATCTGAGCGTGTAATGGCCCGTAACATGCATTGTGTACTGTATTTAACTTTTGTGGGAAATAATTGTGTGCACTGAAAAACTAGATTTCGTATTTAGTACAGTATTTATTAAGGCTTAACAAATATTAGTCTGTTACTCTTTTGATGACAGATTAGACATAAACTCCGCCAGAGTTTATGTAATATTTTTTTTTTGCATTATTTCTTTTGAATATGGGATTAAAATAGAAACTGAAATAAAAATTAAACAAAACAAAATATTTTTTTATATAGATTATTATTATAGAAAATATGAAAAAATTTTACAAAAATCTGTATTTTAAAAAAATTACAAAAAAAAATAAAAAATAGTAATGCTTTATACAGGGTAATTCAAAATTCCCTAAAAAGATTTGAGCAGTGGTTAGATATCATTAATCTAAGAAAAGTTACGTGACTATTTTGTTTAAATTTCATATTTTTTTTCTCTGAATTTAGGAGTAAGATTTTCGTATTTTTTAGAATCGAAATAATTTACCAAGCAAGTCTACGTGTGCTGACAATAACATGTGTGGTTTTTGTCAAGCATTTTGAAGTTGTGAAAGTTTTCTTTTCAAAAATTAATGATTCTACCACAGACAGCACAAATTATCCGTCGGACAGCCAGTTTTTGTTCAAAACTGCCCGCATTGTCTATGGACCATTTATGGACATCCATTGGACCAAGGTTTTTCCTGATAGAGTGGACGACAAAAAAACTGAGTCTAAAGTACTTCCAATTTTGATCCATAAAGAACTGCTTTTTTTTCAGTTAGTTTTTGGATATCCAATGGATAACGATTTTTCTTGATCCATCGGACCAAAAATAAACTCTGTCCGGCGAACGTCCATTTTGTGTCCAGCAAAAGTGATGTACTTTATATACATTGACTGAACATTGAATATTTATCAAAAAATCTATGTCAATTGGGCTTGGCCTAGTTGGCACATTAATAAATATATTCATTTATCCGAACTGTGTTGGATATCCAATGGATCATGTTTTTTCTTATTCATTACTAACAATATAACTCATATCTTGCCAAATCATTTAAGTAAGTATTTTTCATTATTTTGATAATACCCATCCTTCCCAAAGATCGACAATTAGACTTATGATGTTGGAGTGGTTCAAATATATAGGTACCTATATACTTATATATTGAAAATATTGCTGCTTTTGACAAAACTGTCCACTGGCTATCCATTGGAACAAATAAGTATATCCAGTGTACTAAGAAAATTAGACCAACGGATATACATTGTAATTATTAATTTTTTCCAACAGTGAACCATAAAGATACTTTTTGGATGGCCAATGGGTAACTTTTGGACAGAATTTTGTTCCACTGGATAACCAATGGATTTAGTATAGTGGTACAATAGTCAAAATATCGAAACTTTAGGACTTTTTTGGGATGTTCAAGAGCCGTCCATCGTTTTGACAATTGAATTATCCGATAGATATGCCTTGGACAAAATTTCCTACAGATTTGGTTATCCAATGGACTGCTGCATTATCCAGAAAATTCTCTTCACTGGACATCCTTGGGACAGATTTGTGCTATCTGGGTAAAGGGTACTTCTCAGAAAATATTACCAATTTTTAAATGCAAATATCTCTAAAACGATAAAGTTTACACATATAAATTTTACTAATTCTTGTTCATAACAATAAATTCTACCTAGAGTTAAAGTCTTTCTAGGGAATTTTTAATCATCCTGTATCAAATTTATTACAGCGTTGTAGTATGTTTACAAACGCGTAGTGTTACTAAGTTATCGTGGATAAATAACATTTAGTGATATTAATAAAATGAAATACCAGGTTTTGTATTTACTACAATATTTATTAAGGATTAATTAATATTACTCTAAATAAAAAACCTTTAATAAATATGTAAGAAAATCCATAATTAAAAAATATACTAAAAAATTAACAAAAAATACTAATGCTCTATATAAAATTTATTACAGCGTAAAAAACGTGCATTATATTATTTTTACAAAAGCACAGTGTTACTTAGTGATCGTGGATAAACAAGTAATACTACGAAAACACAAGAGTTTTCGGAAATGTAATACACTTAACGCGAGAGCTTGTTAGTTGTAATTATAATTTTTACTATTTTTATGGCTCAAGTTTAATCCGAAATGGTATTTATTTGTAGTTTCAAAGTGTTTATACCGTATAATTTTTTTTTTTTTTTTGATTGAACGAACCATGGATATCTTGATTGAAAATCAAGGATCTATCCATGGGACTAACTCCAATATTAAAACCAGAATTACAGTTTAGCTAAAACGTCCCTCGACTGTACTTAGTACGTTCAAAAGTTGCTTGTTACTAATTTATTCATTTTGACCGCTTGTAATTAATCGACGTCGCCCACACGAGTTCAACGCCATAACAACTTTACTACCGTTGATCGAACACATTTTAAAATTAGTCTTTTACTCGATGATTAGTAGTTTCCATAAAAAAATACGTTGATGCATGGGAACAAATAAATACAAAAAGTCTCTGATTTTGTAAACTCTTTAATTTTTTTGTGTAAAAAAAGACCAACAGTGTTTTTTTCGCTAAATTAAACAGTTTTCTTATTTTCGTTTTAATATCTACTAAAATAATATTTTATAACTTTTAAACAGTTTTTTTTATTGCTGCATTTAGTAATATTTAACAAATATAAGGATTATTTAACAATAGAAATACCTAAAGTGAGTATAAAATAAAACAACAGTAAAACAATAAGAATATATATTGTTAAATTTTAAATTTTTGTAAAAACGCACAACCACCTTGGTTTTAAAATCCAACATGTAGATGGTGCTAAAAAACCTTCCACATAAAGAAGAACTAGGGATTTAAATAGACAAACAACAAATTATTTTAAATAAAAATATTTCTTAAAGCTATATAAAACACATAACTATTAAAAAACAAACGGAAGATGGCTGTGTGTACTGAAAATCTAACACAAAGCAGGAGTTTTTTGTATTTCATTGCAAAATGAACTTCCTGAATTTCGATTGCTCACACAGAGGGTGGGACCTAGGACGACGCCATTTCGTCCTTATTAGGACTCATCAGCTAGGTGTACCACAGTGACAGACAATTTCGGTCGCGCCAAAGACTACGGCTCAAGCGGAAGAAATCCTGTCGTTGGTGCCCTCTCTCTCTGTGAACGATCGAAATAAAAAAAAATACCTACTGTAGTTAGCAGTAGGTGGAGGTAGCCATCTGTATGCAGGTTTCGTCTACAAAAAGCGACATAATTATTAATTTACCTCAAAAATATCTGCGTGAATGATTACATGTTCATTTTAAAAAGAAAATAAAATTATACAAGAAATAGGCTTAACAAAAGTTTGTCTAATTTGGTTGTACTTCTCTAGTTGCATCATTTAAATTGTGACTTTGTGGTGGTTGCGCATTTTAAAACATTTAAATTTGCGTTCATTGTTTTGCATTTTAATTTAATCTCGAATAACAGGGTCATTTTCTACAAAATACTCTTTCTAACATTCATTTAAAAGTTTTCTATTGTATTTACAGAGATTAAAATATTTATGTTCCCATATATTTCGTTAAAATATGCGTTGTTAATAATTTTGTAGCGTTATTAAACCTTATTTTTGTTTAATAAATTAAGGATTTATAGGCAAGTTATGACTTTGTTAAGTGTTGTTATATTTTAACATAGTTATTGTCATTTTGGATTTTGAGGTTGAATTTTCTTTTAGTGAAAATGGCGGATGCAATTTTTTAGAGCTGCCGACACAAAATTAACTTAAACTGAAGCATAACTTACCATAGAAAAAAGAATTGATGTGAAGCACTGTTGCCTAAATATTTTTTGTTCTAAAACAAAATTTAATAAAACTACAAAAAATATTTTAAAAATGACTCAAACTTGGGAAAATTTGGAAAACTATGTATTTCTAGGTCTAGTTTTTGTATATTTTTTTAAATTTAACATTATCTCAGACTTTTGTGGTTAACATTTCTCATAAAACAAAAATTAAGGGTCACTAAGTACCAAAATTTAGTATATGGACTATTTTATATCATGAATTGGATATTTTTTTCCAAAAATTATTTTTTTTTAATTTTCACATAAAATCCTTTTACGAGCATTTTGAGGATCTATGTAGCTAGACCATGTGCAGAAATATTGGTTAAGGAATTGGTTTTGTGGTATGCGCCTTTGTAAACATATGTAGGAACATTTCGATTAGTCTTGGAAATATTTACTTACAAAGTTGCCATGAAAATGAAATACCGTTTAAAGAAATAGAGATATACCGAGATACGTCGATTTTCTTTCGGTAGTAGTACATATTATAATAGTAGTGCATATTTTGATAATCAATCAATAACAAGCGTTAAAATTTAAACGATCTTTGGAATTTTCACTCTAATTTCTGAATATATATATAAACTTAAATTGAGAATTGCTAATAATTTCTTTTTAAATAGAAAAAATTGTAAATAACCTGAATAGACCAGTTGTACTTAAGGGACTATATAATCACTTAATTTCAGAATGTTTAAAACAAAAACTATAAAATTATTACTCTTACTAATTTTTGGGTAGGAAAATAAATTAAAAAATATTGCTAAATGGGAATATATAACTAATTCTAATAATATTTTTAACAATGTAATTTCTTATTTGGAAAATACAAAATTTAATGTAAGATTTTTTCCAACGATATCTAGTATTTTTATTTCGTTTCTAATATGCATAATAAAGTTTCACGTGCTTTTTACATTGACCATGATTTAGTTAACTATTTTTATTAACAAGAATTTTTTTCTAAAAGTAAATTAATATTTTAAAAATTATTTATTGCGCAAAATTAAATTAATTAGAACATTACTTGAGTTTCTTACTCCTAAATTTTACGGCTTTTTGTACTTGTTTACTTAACTACTATTTTTCCTTTCTAAAATTAAATAAAAATTTAAATTTTTTTAAAAACATTCAGAAATTAATGTGACACTTTCAAAAACGAATTTCTGACTTAAAGTAAATTCACAATTTAAAATTTAGTTTCATGTGTTTTAAATCAACTTTTGAAATTTCTAAATTACCAAGTCTTATTAAATTGATATTTATATCCAAATTAGTATCTCGATATTTTGAAAATTTTCAAAGGTGTTTTTAAACATTGAAATCATGTGACACGCACGAAAACAAGGGTATGCTTTTGAGCTTTTCCTTGTGATAAAACATAAGCCTAAAAGAACATAGCTGTTAAATTAACAATCCAGCCCAACCCTTAATTTTTTTTGTAGAAATGCTAAATGGGGGTCAATTTTTGCATAGATTGGAAACCGCCGGCATAACAGAATACATTGTTTAATAACATGCCACTGAAAAAGATTTTCAAAAAAGATGAATAAGCTGAAGCCAAACTATGTCCAATATCGCCCTTCAGGCAAAAATCTGTGTGTTATTTTGTTTTTTAGTTTTTAGTAGATAGGTACCTATTTTAATGGGTACAGTATAAATTACCTAATTATTATTACAAAAAAATAACATAATTTGTCTTAAGGATAGAGATTCTTTTTTTTTCTGTCAGTGACCTTAGCTCAGGAAATATCGAAGTGGATTCAAATAAATATAAACATTAGAATTGGCTGAACTTTGAATGGACGGCACATTTTGTAAACACTAAGAAGCAACTCGGAGTACTTTTTTAATTTTAGCTTATTCAGCAAAAGCTCAAAAAGGTGCTTCGAGCCATATCTTGGTTTTTAGAAAATGTGCCTTTCATTCAAAGTTCAGCCAATTTTGATGTTTATTTGACTTACAAAAGTATGGATATCACAGAACCCGTTTTGGACATCAATTCTACATTTCCTGAGCTAAAGTCACTAACAGAAAAAAAAGAATCTCTATTCTTAAGAAACATATCATTAAAATGCGGAATAATAAACAAAAAATCATAGACCAAACATTGGAGATGCACCGCACACTTGGAGAGAGAATAAAAAGGAGCCCCTATTTTTACAAGCAAGCTTTTCATTTGTGGGATACAATGCAAGGTACTTTTCTATTTTAATTTTTTGAATGACATTTTTCAACTAGAAAAAAAATAACAAGAAAGCGCCCCTGGTTTCATAAAGATGAAAGGCTTGATTTTTAAGGTGGGGCTCCCTACGTTTTGTCAGTGCGTGAGGCGTCTACAATATTATATAGTCTCTAGTACAATCAAATTAGCATTAAAAGGACTGCTTTTCTACAAAAAAAAATATTTTTATTGAACAAATAACAGGATCATTAAGAATTGTCAAACTGACAAAGTTTTGACAACATTTCCTTACGTTGTGGCGGTCATCTTGAAAAATGTGCTACGTTGAATATCTATCTTGGCTTCTATTACTACCGTGGAACTAGATACGTTTTCAATACGATCCACTTTCAAACCTTCCATGAAAACGCGGCGAATTTTTCGTTGGCCCTGCCCAAGGTTAATACTGCTTTATTTGGAATCTTATCGGGATCCAACGGCATGAAAACGTGTATCGTATCGAACTGACTGATGATACCACGAATAAGCTGTTAGCACTGCCAATATTCCTGCAAAAAGTAGGTGTATCCTTTATCCCTGGATGTTAGAAATGCTTTTAACTCTGCCTCGTGGGTGAAAATAGTAGAAAGGCTAACAGACACTCATATACCCAAATATAAGATACCGTAAAGAGCTACTTCAAAGAACGATACATACTTAACGAAAAAAATTAAGTTCAAAAATCAGCATGAATCCCCCAAGGATCGGTATTAGGGCCCCTACTCTGGAATATATACTATAACCCCATACTTAGACTAAAACTCCCTATAGGCGTGGGCATAGTAGATTACGCGGATGATGTAATGGTAATAGTCAGGCTGACACAGCGATACATCTCATGCAAAGAGCAAACGAGGCAACAAGACTTATTAACGAATGAATGACAAACAACCACCTAGAACTAGCACCAGAAAAAAGCGATGCCGTTATATTGAATGAGAAAAGAGACCGGCAAAATATTGAGTTTCTTCCAAATGGAGTCCTCATAAAACCGCAAAAGAGCGTACGATATCTTGGAATCCACATCGGTGAAAACCAGAAATTCGCATTCGAAAGCATATAGAAGAAACCACTAAAAAGGCAACTAAAAGACTATCTGAACTACAAAGACTTATGCCCAAAATAAACAGGCCCAGTACGAGCAAAAGAAAGTTATTATAAAGTGTAATCCATTCAATCGTGACATATAGTGCAGTAATATGAAGTTCAGTACTACGCACAAAGAAGTACAAAAACATACTGATAAGAATGCAACGGAAAGTCTTACTAGAGGTACCGAACGATATCAACGGAAGCTATTCAGGTTATAACAGGAATCCCGCCCATAGACCTAATTGTCGAAGAAATTGTATGTGAAGGTAAAAATGGCCACAGTAAAGAAAACAAAGAAACTGAAAAAGAGAAAACACTGGAATCCTGGCAAGCAAGATGAGAGCGAAATATCGAAAAAGGATAATGGACATGGATCTTTTAGGACATACACAAAGCGAATAGGGAAAACGGACGACATATGTCGGTACTGTTAAAGAATAGATGACGCAGAACATACGTTAATTTACTGTCCAAGATTTGAGAACTACCGCCAAACAACAAGACACAATATACAGATAAAGAGTATGACCATAGGGAACCTCTTTAAGGAAATAATACAACTCGTAGATAAATGTAACCAGGGACATGATATGATAAGAACGATTATAAAAATCAAACACGAAGACGAACGCTCCTAAGACACCAAAAGAATGAACGGCGAAATAGTGACGTTATGTTCCTGAGAATGGTTCCGCTATTTCGACCAAATCTACAGAGGAGGGGTTTAGTCCGTAGGCGTTCTCAAGAGAGGATGAATGTGGCACATTCGGCAGACGACCAGAGGCCGGTGTCTATGAAGATTTCTCGTCGCTATTTAAAAAAAAAGTTTTATGTGATAACATCGTATATATATCCTTCCAAATTTGTGATTAATAAGAAATAATTCATGCGACACATTTGCACAAAAATTGAGACCTGTCAGCAAAAAAAAAAACAAATTCTTTGGACCAATTTCAATATGGCGGCTGAAATTTTAACACAGAAATTAAAGGGAACTGTCAGTGTCAGAAAATTTTTCAGATTGAACTTAAAATGAAGTGTACATTCTATTGCAAATTCAATCGGACCAATTTTTTGATACTGGTATTGACAGTTGTCTCATTTGGCTCCTGTGTTAAAATGTGTTAAATCTTGCAGACATTTTTAAATGCGACAATGGAAGACAATACTTTCAGTATACGTAGCCTATGTAAAAATGCAAGAAAATTTTAATTCAAATTAGTTATTTATAAAACCAAATAAAAAAAAAACGTAAAACTTATAATATTGTTAGAATTTTAAAAATTCAAAAATATTTAGCATACTAAACGTGAAAAAAATTACTGTTTGCAATTTTTAGAGCCAAAAAATATTAGTTCGCAGGCCTCGTTTAACTAAAAACAATATTTAATACACGCACACCTTACATAAAGTTATATTAATAAATAAAATTTAAAATATATAGTTTTCAAAAATAGTTTAATCGGCTACTCAATTTAGGAAACCCTTTATTCAGCTGTCAAAATTTTCTCAGATGTTAAATTTTCTTATTAAATAAACGAAATTAGATCAATAGGAGCCAAGATACTTAAAGTTAAACTATTTTTAAGGTAGCTGTCAATGCACAAAGATTTTTTTTTAATTTGATTACAAAATTGGATTTCAAACCCGTTTTGTCACTTTACGGGCCGTGTAGTCGAATAGCGTTATAGGTGGGATAATTGGAATAAAAATTATTCTTTTTGTAAATGATATACATTCGTATTCTTGCCAATATGCTTTTTTGTAGCCTCAAATAACACAAAAAATGTTATATCAATTCAAGTCAATTCAATTTCAATTTATTTAATGTTCTTAAAAAAATACATTCTTATGTTATCGTGTCATTAAAAAAAATAATAAAAAGCATAAAAAAATTAGTTTTTGTAAAATGCTTATAAAGAAGCAGTGGAGAAAAATTATGAAAAATTATACCTCCTTCTGGATTTAGATGTTAAATGATTAAATTATATGCTCATTTACATTACACCAATATGCATAACATTGATTTAGATTTTCTTTAAGGGGCCAGACATAAATTATGTCATATCTGCAGGACGGTAAGAGGGAATAAATGTATGTAACAAGGGGGGCGGAAGGGAGAAGTCGGTTGTTTAGACGCCAGGAAAACAGCTTAAGCTAAAAACCAAATTTGATATAACTTGTTGGCCTCCCACACAAAATGCGGCGAAATACCTACTACTTTTAGTGCATCTGCAGTGTTTTAAATATTTGAAAATACCTTGATCTGATCCACTGAATTTCAGCTGATATTACCAGACTTAAGGCTAGCACCAGACAAACTCTAAAATATGATTGAATGTGCCGTCCAAAATGCAGTTGAAAAACCATGTAACACCGCGTTGAACGCCTATGGTTAATAAAAATATTCATCGTAAGAGCGATTCACACTAGAAACTGCAATTCGTCAAACCAATTTTTTATCTGAACCTTATTTCCTCAAACCAATTCAATAACAAATTCGAAAAGACCCGTTTTTAATCGAACGATTGCTCATCAAACTCATTCAGTATCAAACTCGTAATTTGTAAAACCCAAAACCGGAATTCGTAAAACTCGTTGTTTATGAGAAAATTTTAGCTAAATTGATTGCACATTCGCCAATAATACATAAACCGGAGGCGTACACGCAATAGATTGACATACACAAGGTATTGAACACTACCTGTGAATACTTTTAGCCAATAGAAAGACAAATGCATCGAAACGTGGATACGCCGCGCCACCTGCGTGTACGCCTCCGGTTCATGTATTATTGGCGAATGCGCAATCAATTTAGCAAAATTTTCTGATAAAAAATAAGTTTTCATAAATTCCGGGTTTTATTAAAAATGAGGTTTACAAATTACGAGTTTGATATTGAATGAGTTTGGTAAACAATGGTTCGATTAAAAACGGGTCTTAAAAATTTCAAATTTGTTATTGAATGGGTTTGATGAAATAAGTTTCGGATAAAAAATTGGTTTAATGAATTTCAGTTTCTATAGCGAATGATTTTATTATTGAACTTTCTTTTATTTAACGGGTTTGATTTTGCACATTCTGATAAACCGTGAGCTTCCACCGTGTTGAGTGATTTATAAAAACTGTTGTGGAAATGACTATACAAACAGAGGAAAAAAAATTAATTTAGAGTAAAATGAGAGGGTGATCTGACTTTAGATTTTTTTTATTTAAAACCCTTTTTGTTCTTTACTTGCAGCGTTTTTAGTTTCTTGGTCGCCATTTTGTTTTTCTCTTATTTTTTGCCACACATAAAAATAGAAAATAATAAAAATAGGATGTATATTTTTATTATGTTCATTGGGAGTATTTTAGGTCCATTTAGAACAAGAATTATGTTTGTTGCAATTTGTTCCACCTTAAGGTGTTCTTTTGGCTATTTCTACTACACTTTATTATAACATATTTCTCTATTTGTACGAAGGTGCAACAAAAAAAGGTATCATAATAATGCAAAAAAATAGAACATTTTGAACTTGTCAATATACTTGTTATTATCTAGTAAATAGGTTTTTTTATACTAACGACATTTTAAAATTTAAATTTTATAAAAACGGTTTGTGAGCACTCTTAATTTACACAGCTAGGTGCAGTCCACCACACGAAAGTTGATTTTTGACTAGTGCCGGCTCTAAACCGTAGGGTCAAAAGTAAACTTTCATTGGGCACATTGTATGTTATTATTTTAGTTTTTAAGTGACATGTTTTTTATAATATATATTTTTTTTGTATTTTAATGCTTTATTTATTTTACACATTACACAGTTTTAATAACAGCTAAATTTTTATATTTATAGCGTCATAATTTAAGTAAATTGACATTTCTTTTAGCATGCATTAAAATACAAAACTGCTAAAGGTTATTTTTAAAGGAAATGTTTCGTTGAAAACATGTTTTTCAAAAAATTATTAAGATTTTTTTGGGCCACAAATCAAATAAAAAACAATCAATGGTAGTATTAGTCATGGGTGTTTTAGGAAAAAAATCCTTGGGTGACTTCAATAAAAATTTATTACAAGAAATATTTATTGGAGTCAAGGTAAAAGTCAAAGTAAATTTATTTGCCGTATATCAAATAAATATTTACTTCAGTCAATTTTTTTTTGCGTAAATATATAAAAAAAAACCTAAAATTCAGTACTTTTCCGTTTTTTCAATAAAAAATACCTATAAATTAGGCTATTTTTACCGTGTACATAATTCGTAAGAATTTTTAAAAACTGAATATTAGCTTGAAGCATACATATTAAGTTTCACGTCTCCTCGAAGTTTTTAAGCAAAAGTTTAGAAAAAATCTGAAAAACTTTGGTTTATTTTAACCCTTAAATGCATCTTGTTGCTGTTTGGCATTATGGCAACATAATGTATTTAAATTCAGAATTACTATACCACAATACCACAGTCTTTCTATCAATACAGAAGACTATTGTACCTTGAACCATTTTTTTAAATCCTCACACAGAAAAAAATTAGATAACTATTCATTTATGCATCAAATCCGAAAATTAAATGTAAAAAAAGTAGTGGGTTACAAAAACTTTGTATTACTTACATCCCGTTTCATGGTACATGTGGTCATGTAAATTGAAACAAGCCTTTTGTACCTTGAAACAAACGGTAAAAAAATAACTGTTTTAAAAGACGAGTATAATAAAAACTCAGGAACGAGTTCTAAAAATTCAAAAATAACGCAAAATTTTTTCTTTTAAAGAAAATCTATACTTAAGAAATCAGAGCATTATTTTTTTTTAAGCAAAATTCACACTCATAGGTCTTCCACTTTTTGTCATCAATATCTGCGCACAAATTATGGGCCCAACGACTACACCTAATGCACCGGCTCCATTTTTCACCATCTTTATCAGAATTCATTCGCAAAGGTGGTACCCTTCATCTGCACTATCTTCGTCATCTCTTGACAAAAAGGGAACGCTATTTTCATTTTTGGAGGAAGTGTCCATTATCTGACATTTTTTTGCATTCTTTATGACTTTTGGTTTAATTTCCTTGCACGTCGAAACTTTTGGAGTAGATTTTTTTCCCAAATTTATATTTTTTGCTACCAACTTTTTTAACGGGTTTGATTTTGCACATTCTGATAAACTCCACTATGTTGTGTGGTTTGTAAAAACTGTTGTGAAAATGACTATACAAACAGAGGAAAAAGAAACTAATTCAGAGTAAAATGAAGGGTCGATCTGATTTTAATAAGATTTTATTTTTATAAAAAACCCTTTTTGTTCTTTACTGGGAGCGTTTTTAGTTTCTCGGTCGCCATTTTGTTTTTCTTTTAATTTTTTAAAACATATAATGACTATATCCTTTTTCACCATAAAATTTGGAGTAAATTGATACCACACAACAAAATAGAAAATAATAAAAATAGCAATGGCATTTTTCTTAAGTAATCAGATCCTTATTTTTTTAAAAGCAAAATTCATACTCATAGGTCTTCCACTTTTTGTCATCAATATCTGCGCATAAATTATGAGCTCAACGACTACTCTTAATGCACCGTCTCCATTTTTCACCATCTTTATCAGCATTTATGGAATTTCCGCAAAAGTAGTACTCTTTATCTGCACTATCTTCGTCATCTGTTGATACAAAGGGAACGCTATTTTCACGTTTGGAAGAAATCTCCACTATCTGACGTTTTGGTTTAATTGCTTTGCACGTCCAAACTTTTGGAGTAGATTTTTTTCCCAAATATAGATCTTTTCCTACCCACTTTATTTCTTTACTCTTCTTTTTTTTATTTCATCTTTTTCCGGGGTATCGGTTGCTATCATTGTTTTTCCCGTCTTTCTTCCTTTCCTTCAGTTTTTCCTGGCTGGTGCTTTGGGAAACGGCTGTACTTGTTCTCGCAAAATAAATCCCTTTTCTAGGCGTTCTCCTAGGTTTGTAGGTGTTAATAGTGGGGTTTTTACCCCTGGCAGTCCCGCTCTTGGTTGATCTGTTATTTCTCCTTCGTTTGTGGTTAAAGACTGCGTGTGTTTGTGACTAGTTAGAAGGTTTTGCGTTACTTTTCAAATCGCGATCCCATAAAATCTTGATCTGAAAATATTTCGCTGTCCAGTGAATATATTCCAGAAGTTCTAAAACCACTTAAAATGTTTATGGGCGTGAAACCTCGAGAAAAAGCAGAACCTCTGCTGCTGAGTAGATATCAAAAGTTTTTTCTCCATTACTGAACAACCACAACTCTACACCTTGTCTGTAAAACGTTTTAAGAGGGCCATATTATACTTAAATCAAGTGGCTGTAGCTTGTTTGATGTGTGAGGCGAAAAAGTAATTATGATAATCACAGGATCCGAAGCTTTTTCGACTACTTCAATCGACAAATGTGAATCGCGGTTGTCTAAGAATAATATAACGCGTTCTTCCTTTGAACATTTGACAAACTTAATAAAATGATCAAGGAATTGTAAGAGCAGCTGTTCATTCGGCCAGCCACTGGGAGCTGCAGCTCCCATTATTTTAGGTGGTGCCCCAAATAGTATTATATCTTTTAAAAAAACTCTAGGCAATATCAACATTGTCGGAATATAGTTTCCAGTGGCATTAACTGCTGCTATCATAGTCACAAAACCTCCTCTCTCGGCTGACATTGTACTTCCCAATTGTTTAATTCCTTTTGATGAAACTATTTTTGACTGCGATTGAATAGTACTCACATCCCTTTTATCTAAATTTCACATCCGGTTCGAAGGCATTGGTCCAAATCGGTTGTGGATATCTTTAATTTTGTCAAAAAATTTTTTTACGTTTACTCTATTAAAACTTGTCGATCCGCTCAGACCCTTTGCCTCAGGTTTTCAAATTGATAGAGTGTTTTATGTCGTTTAAGGAAGGCGCGCATTCACTCCTCACCAGCAAGCATTCTTTTTAATATATTCTGCTAAGCAATTTACCTCTTTTTCAGTAAACAGTTGTTCAACAGCAACATTTACTGCATATTCATACTTTCTAAAGAGTGTGGTGAGGCTTACTTTAAACACTTTGGAAGCCTCCCTAACGCTCATTTTTCATCTGTGTCTTCATTACATACATCCCCAAAGGCTTCTTTTACGGCATCAGGATTTATTGGATCGCTCTTTTTACCAGTCTTGATTCGTGGCATGACGATCTCTGCCAAACAAAAAAAAACTTACCATCCCGTGCCATGGAACGCGTTTCAAGGTACATTAGGTGATTTGGTTTAAAGTTACAGGGTGTTTCATTATAAGAGCCCCCCCTGTTATAACTGTTATTTGATTGATAAGGATCTTCAAAAATATTAAAGTATTTTTTTTTTGTTTTTAGTTTTTAGTTTTTGAAGTATTGGACTTATTTTTTTCACTTAGGAGGCTATGACTGATAATGCAGGATGTTTTTATCATTTTTTAAAGCGCAAAACCATATATGTATGAGCTTAAATATACGCCATTGCAATGCTTTCGGCATGCACAACTTTGTAAGCAGGATGTCTTATGTATACGCCTATACATTTCTTTCTTTTACTCTTTTATGACTCTTATTGTCTCTTTCTGGCGTCAAAGCTTAGCGGTTCTGCACATGCGCGGCCATCGTCATCGGTTAACCAACCAAAATCCAGAAAGATAGTTGTCAAAATTTTTCCATTTGTTTACGTTTTTAGAAAATCAGTATTTTCTATTTCTACATAAATAAATATATGAATAAAAATAATTTTTAGGTATTTTCACTTTTTTTCTTTAAATTTTAAGAAAAAATAGCTACCAACCTGTGGAACTTCACTTTTGTTGTTTGGCGACATCCACAAACACAGCATCTTCTTTATATCTTTTTATGCGGCAACATCTTAAGCTCCAAGATATAAACAGTTTTTATTATACCTCCTAAAAACTATCGCGTAACCAAAGATTAAAAATATCACAATAAAAAAAATTGCATAAACGAAGACGCGGAAAAAGACTGTGTGATAAAAACAAATCAACAAAAATGGCGTCTCGACCGAAGGGGAAGACGAAGCTCGCGAAACTGGCTGCCTCGTAAAATTTTCGCGCATGTGCATAGACGCGGAACTAAAACGGCTCCATGGCCTGCTAGATTTTAGATCTTGCTTACAAGTTTAGCCTGGGAAAGGCCTATATTTAACCTCATACATATATGCGCAAAACACTTCAATATCGCCTACTGTGATTTAGCAATTTTTTGAAGACAGCTAAAAACATCATTGACTAGTACAATTATGATGACATGTCTAATGGAAACACCACAAATTGTAATTCATAGCCACCTAAGTGAAAAAACTTTAAAGTCCAATATCTCAAAAACTATTGAACCCAGTGTATATGAGTTATACATTTCTGAAATCAGGAAGAAACCTAGAATTCAAAAATGCAAAAAAATATAGGGTGTTGGATTTAAATTAAGAAAGTTGTTATCAATACTTGACACTTCGAATGACACTTGTTTTTTTTTTACTTTAATATTTTTGAAGGTCTTTATAACTCAAATAATAATTGTAGTTAAAACTTTTTTATAATTAAGGATATAATAGGTGGGGAGGCATTTATAATGAAACACCCAATAAAATAATTTTAAAGTCTAGAAGTTATGTTAAAAAAAATAACAACTCTGCATAATTACTCACCAATGGTCACAAGATGTAACTAAAAACACCACCTAATCACAACCATTTGCCGCTTTACTCAATATTTTTAAAATATTTTTGTCTCACTGCTACAAAACGCAGCCGATTTAATTCAGACTAGAATAAAACTGTGAAAGATTAGTAGATTGATCAACTAAAACCATTTATGTATTGATAGATGGAGACACTGGTTTTAAATTTAAATTGTTTCAAGGTACACTCTGTTCAAGTAACAACAACAGTATCCCCTACAGTATCATTAAATAGCTAGAACTTGTTTTTATTGTGTGAACATTTTTGGAGAATATTAAATAAGTGTCTTGTTCTCAGCCTTCTATACTCGTTTTTTTTTACATTATGTATAAATAAAAGCAATAACCACATTTCACCTTCAGAAGCACTCCAAATGCCCTAATTTCAAAAATGTTACTATTTTTGGATTCTCTCAAAAAAGTAGTTTATGAGGTAATCGCATAAAGAAAAGCAAATTTTATAAGGATTTGAAATTTGGTATCAAAAATAGGAAATCGCTCAAAAAAAAAAATCAGGATTTCCCCCAAAAATGTCTCCTTAAAAAATAGCAACATCAAAGATTTGTATTTGTTATTAAAGCTAGGGGTATATCTATCTCAAAAATATATAGTTCTAGTTGCTAACTGTGCAAGCTAAAGAAATACTGGGCTTAACTTAGCTTAAACGACGGTGCAATGAAACAGATTAATTTAGGTTCACCTTAAGCCTTAGGTCCACCTTGAGTTCGACCGGTGCAAGTAGTAGTGTTTTAAAAATCTTGGCAACAAAACCACCAGATATCCTTTGATTGAGTTTTATTTGTTTTCTCATGTTTTTATCATATATTGTGGTTTTTTGTTATGTCTTTTATTACTTGGGAGGTAGGATAATTAGGTTTTATTTTTAACGAAACATCTCGAGCAAATTTTTAACTACTTACAGGATGGTAATTTGTTTAAAAAATAATTTTATATTTTGGTTAACACTTAGGTACAAAAATTGTAACAAATTTGGCAGAACCTTACTTAGTATATGTATAGGCCAGTCATGGGTTTAAAAATAAACTATATTTTTTACTTTTGGCACTTAGTTCAAGAAAGTTTACTGCATCCATCTTTTAATGAGCTTATCACCAATGTGTTACTATCTTAAAACAGAATCTAAATCACTGCAATGCTATAATTAGAGCAGCGTAGCATGGGGGGCTCTTTCTCTCTAAAGAGATAGTTGGTTACAGTTGGGCTAGTGCTGCATTGTTTTCTTTATTCTTACTTTTATCACGTATATTGATATAGAACAAGAGTTCAAGGTATAAAATATGATGGATAGGTAACCCTCGCCATTTTTTGATGATATGTGCATTTTCTCGTTCTGAATACGAAATGGATAATCCTGTACCTCAAAATTGTGGATAAGGGCTCGGCACACCAATCCAAAGTTGGGCAATTTTAGAGGGGGTAGGGTAACAACCACCATTTTCCAGATTTTTTTCCCAGACTAAAAATCACCTGGTGTGCCGAACCTCATTCATGGATAAGGGTTCGCAAACCACTCTAAAAGTAGACATTTTTAGAGTGGTATGCCGAACCCTTATCCGCCGAAACCACTTTAAAAGTGGGCATTTTTAGAGTGGTGTTCCGAACCCTTATCCATGAATTGTTGATTTTTGGTCTGGGAGTACTACTACATCATATATGTGAAAATGGAGGTTACACTATCAGTCACGTGACCTCTAAAATTTATAACCTTTGGATTGGCGTGTCGAGTCCTTATCCATCACAATTTTTACTGCGAACGCTTTTACTATAATATTGTTTCGAAGGTTTTATAAATAAGGATCCTACAGATACGCGCACATGTCTTGAGATATGTACCTGCGTATAAATCTGTGCGTACATGGACGTTTAGTGGAATTACTCACACACGCGAAGATAATTTTAAATGCAGTTTGTTATTCAACCTGTCGAAAATAAGGGACAGTGGCTTAAATTTATTAGCAGTGGCGTGTGTGTGCATAATAAAAAATAAACAAAACCGATTACTCAATTAACGAAAGTTACGAAGTAAATGGGTTTTTTCTTTTTCTTTCCACTTTTCCACCAATATTTCATAAGCATCGTTTTTTCACTTTTTTTTTATATAGTCTTTGGATTTAGTTTTCCATAAACATGAGTAAGATTTAAAAAGTTCAATGAACTCTGTCAAAAATTCTTTTAAATAATCAGCTGCCATGATTTATAGAAAACAAAACACCTGAAATAGAAACACGAACATCACTTATATTATCGCAGAGTTTTGCATACACACCTCTAGATGTGTCCGTGGAAAGCTGGCTTTCCACGGCCCGTCTTATTGCAGGTTAGACCGCGCCAGCTCGCGCCACCAAGCCATGGAAAGGATGCCGCCCGAGGTAGCCCGGCAAGATCCGTGATGGCGCGACGGATCCGCCGTGAGTCGGTAACTTTAAAGGATCGACCCGACGCGATGTGTGCGAGCCCGAAGGTGCCCGAAATGCCATGGGTACGTCAGTGGGTTTGGTTTTTGCAACTTGTTTAATTCGGTCACGTAAATATCGAGTGGGCAAACTAAGACTAAGTGTCTTGACTTTCTTAGCTTATATGAGAATGAACAAGCTCCATGAAACACAAAAAGTGCTAGCCATAAAAATCGTAACGACCAAGAAGATGATGCGTGGATGCCTATTCAAATCAAAAGGTTGGTGACGTCAAAATTAAGGAATTAAAAAAGAAAAGGGATAATTTAATAGCCACCGACAAAACACTCTGTTTTGAAGAAAGTACACCTCG
The DNA here is from genome assembly GCA_963921995.1 of Oxystoma pomonae. Classification (NCBI taxonomy): domain Eukaryota; kingdom Metazoa; phylum Arthropoda; class Insecta; order Coleoptera; family Brentidae; genus Oxystoma; species Oxystoma pomonae. The sequence continues at coordinate 38,130,064 of OY998172.1, forward strand.
GGCATACACGCGACATGGGAAGAGTGCCGCCGTTAGAGTTAGGGTCCGGCCCGCAATATCACGTGGCGTGGGAGGCCAGCTTAACTTGTACGTGCGTTCAAATTTCAAGCGGCAACTGAATACATCTTCGACAGATATTTCAGGTAGATTGTACGCCTATACACTTCCCGACATATAAAACGCATACAGCAGAAGTTATGTACATGTGTATATTTTAAAAATTTTGCTTGCTTATTGTTATCGTCTTTTGTAGTTTAATAGTTTTAGACAACATAAACAAACTTTGTTAAGAAGACTGAAAGTGTTTTTACCGATATTTACTGGTTCTTTAGATTCAAGGTTGCTGTTACGAAATATAAAAAAAAAGATAAAACACTTTTAAAATTTTGGAAAAACTAGAAGAAGGTTGGTATTTTCGTCAAATAGACGGTCACAATGGACGAAACAAGTCCACGATGGTACGACTAAAAGGAAAATACGAAGAAGAAAGAACTGGAAGGCCTTGGGTTAAGCAAGGGCAATTCACATTAACAGGATCAGTTTTATAAACAACAAAATATTAAAAAACAAACAGAAATAAAAAAACCTATCGAACTGAATAATTTTTTCTAAACGGCTTGGCATTTAGTCTACTAAATTTTTAAATAAATTTGGATTTTCTTCAACGATCTTTTTATAATCTCTAGTAAACTCCATCAAATGGTCAGCATTCCGTGGAAGAATTTAAATTTTGATAACTGCTATGAGCCCCCATACGTTCTCGATGAAATTGGTATCGAGGGTCTTTCCTGGCCATGGCGAAAGTTCAATAGTGAGCTCCCTGAACCACTGCTGAGAAATACTGGAAATAATGCAGTGTATACCGGGCAGTTGTCTTATTGATACACAAAACCATTGGGATATAAAGCAGATATTTCCGGAAGAGTAATATTTTGTGTCACGTGCACATAAAACTTTCTTGAATCCTGAAAAGTGCACCATGCCCTCTTGCCGAAATTCAGCTCCACACGTTGACAAATGGGTGTTCTTCCAGGAAATTAGTGACTTGCTGATCCTGTTGGGGTGTGCTGATTTTGGTGAAGACAGTTCCTTCCTTTCGTCGAGCAGTTTCTTCTTCTTCATATTTTCTTTTTAGTCGTACTATAGTGGACTTGTTTAGTCCATAATGATCGGCGACCCGACGAACAGAACAATGTTGCTAAAATTTGGCAAATATTGAATTCCGATTGCTGTCGTGGCATTTTTAGTTTGTGACAGAAAAGGTTGCTAAATCGTAAAGGACATATTGCATATAAAATCGGCGTATGTCTTTTATGTGTCGAGAAGTGTACATATCTCAAGAAATGTTCGCGTGTCTGTAGGCCCCTATAAACGCAACATTTCAAATTGTTTGCCCATATTATCGGCGTTATCTAGCTAAAAATAACGATACATATGTTATAACATGTTATTGTCAAAAAGCACAAACCTAGGTTTACTAGTGGCACAGTTTTAAGGAATTTTTAAATACTGTTATTTTTACGAGTCTTCTAGGACAATAATTTAAACAAATACTCTTTCCTCCAAAATTTCTGTCAGAAAAAACTTGAAAACTTCAAATTTGACAACAACGACAATTAGCGAGTTTGGATTTCTGTCAACTTTTAAACCTGGTTTTGTTTAGTGGGTGATTGAGGTTAAGTTTTGTCTAAATAGAAATAAAATGGACTGTACCCCGTGCATGGGGTGGAGCGGTTAAGGGCCATTTCAAGCAAATGTAATTTTATTAAAAAAAGAGAAGTGCTTTAACAATCTATTGGTTTTCGTTAAAAATCTTGATTAGATATTGGACGCCTGGTTCTAATGAAGTGAGAAACAAAAACGCTTTGTCCGATATGCCACGAGTCTTACTTTAATTTTTATTCACTGACACGAGATTCACTTTGTTGTATGTTTTGTCCCGTCCAACCCAAAAGAAAAGCTTTGCTGGTTCATGGTTCACAATAATTTTTAATATAAATGTTACCAACATGCTTTCTCCTTTAATTCCAATGCCTTTTGTTTAGTTTGAAACAGCCATGATAAAGCATTTTTCTAAAAAACTGAAATATGTAAAAGTAAGAATTTACTAAAATTAAGTTTTGGTTTTTCTTGTCCCGCCCAACCAAAAGTTTAAAAGTTGGCCCTATAAGCTCTGGTAACATATTTTTTAAAACTATTTTATTGCATAACCTATGGTTTTAGTAAATTAATTATTAGAAAATATAGTCATAATTTTAATCAAATAGAAGTCACAGCTAGTTTTTCTAGTAGTGGGTTACTTTTTTGTCCCGTCCAACCGCTTGAAATGGCCGTTAAGGTGTTTAACATTAATTATATAATTTGAAAAAAGATATATATATATATATATATTTAATTTTGAATTACCTACTTTATAAATTAGATGTCAGTAAGCCCATTCTCTGTAAAAGTTTTTAAAAAACATCCTACATGTCACTTTTTTAGTATTTCGTTCCACCCAAGTTTCCCTACCTATTGGCAAAGGGCATTAAAATTGTTATTTAAAAAATTATTCTGTGTAATTTTGTATGGCTCAGTAAGAACTTGATGATGCAATTTTAATTTTTTTCACAATAAGACCCGCCATTTTTTGTCACCGCTTAACCCATATACCTAACTCATAGACCTATTATGTACTATAACGGCCCTGCCCTTTGCGTTTTGGACTCGAGCGTCAGGCATGCGCAGTAGATTTTTTGCCAGGACCAACCTTTTTTTTACATTATTTCCTTTGTTTTTCAAAGTTATTATTGTTACAAATTTTGCGATACTTATACCATTATAGTATTTCATAGTTCTATGGGTTAATCTAAACGTAATTTGGATGATACTTTATATCGACTCTAGCTATAAAAGACATTACGAATCGGTTATTAACGTTACAATGTTTTAACGTGTATTTACCAGTCTTTTGTAATAAATATCGTTTATTAATAAACCATACATTTTAGGCCTAATAACACGTTGATCATAAGAACATCTACATAGCGATTACCAACACATAAATTACTGTCACAGGTACATCGCCATTTCAGTTTGACAGTAATTAATTTTAGACAGGGGGTCTGAAAAGTAATGGTACGCCTAAACATCTCCAAAACCACAAACTTTGCATACTTGGATGGTTTATAAAGAAGCATCCTTCTGGATGTATAGTGATGTGATTGTTTTAGTGAAACAGGGCCTTTCTGATTCCAAAGGTTTTTAAATAAAATGGTGAAATTGTCTCCATAAGACCAAGTTGAACAAGAAAAATTATTTTCGGTGATTCTTTGTCTAACATATTGCTCTTATTGAAGTTTTTGTTATTTTATTTAAAAACCGTTAGAAAAGGTAAGTTATTAGGTATATTTGCAACCAAAAAATTTATATTTGCCAAAGTATGCAGTGTATCCCATACAAAAAAAAAAGTTCGCCGTCCTAGATCCGCCTCTTTACTGACTGGCGGCATGACCAGCATCCAAAAATCTGCTTTTTTTGTAAACTATACGTGAAATTTGACTTTTCTGCCTTTATTGCTTTTGGAGATATTTTGTGAAATCTTAGCTTTTCGGACACTCTGTACGGTTCTATTGTAGAATGTTTTTAAGAGCTGTGTGCCAACTATAATAACTAACAATTTTGTAAAGTTTAAGACCTACTACGGCGGAGGACATCTGACAACCGTGGTGGCGAACTCGCTAAATTTTTTATCTATGGGAGTTCGATCGTCGTACAGAGATGGCGCCTGCAGTATTATACCGGCGGTACCCGCAACCACCGCCAGAGTAAATATGTAGAGGAATAATCGGTCCAGTACCATAGCGACGTACTTCCAATCTTCTTTTACCTGAAACCAAAAAAAAAGAAAAATAATGGTCATTACCCATTAACATGCATAACGTGAGGTTGCCAGTCAGCAACTGATTCGGTGATGCCATGAAACATTTACATAAATGAAGGGAAAATTTAGCGCCCTAATAAATTCACAGAAGAGATTTGTGGCGTAGAGGGCAAAGAGTAAGGGAATAAATCGGAAGAAAGTTTTTCTTCGACCAGGATTTGAACCCGAGACCTCAAGAATACCAGTCTAATGCTTAAAATTATTATTTGGAAATTCGCCATCTGACACCTCCAATAAAACGCTATATAAAAAAGAAAAGATCAAAAGATCTTGGGAGGAAAGAACGAAATTTCAAAATTGGACGAGTGTCCCACAAGGAACACACAAAAGTCCAAAGCGAAAAGGGAAACAATTAAACGATGTTTCGCCCAGGGTGACTAGCGTGGGCTCGTCAGTGGATTCACCAGTCACCCTCAATCCAGACAGCATTTAACACCATCGCACACTCCGACCTCCAACTCTAAAACATTCACAAATAGGCATCGTTCCGCATGGTACTTATTATAAGTCGCCTGATACGGGTTCGTCCTGGCGTGTTAATCTTTCCAATAGGAATATGCTCCTAAGACAATTAAAACAAGAAGTTAAAACTTCCAAATCAGTTACATCAACCGAAAAGAATCTAAAAAAGAAAAGATCTTGGGAGGAAAGAACGAAATTTCAAAATTGGACGAGTGTCCTACAAGGAACACACAAAAGTACAAAGCAAAAAGGGGAAACAATTAAACGATTTTTCGCCCGGGGTGACTAGCGTGGGCTCGTCAGTGGATTCACCAGTCACCCTCAATCCAGACATGATGTTAAATGATGTCTGGATTGAGGGTGGCTGGTGAATCCACTGAGGATTCTTGTTTTAATTGTCTTAGGAGCATATTCCTATTGGAAAGATTAACACGCCAGGACGAACCCGTATCAGGCGACTTATAATAAGTACCATGCGGAACGATGCCTATTTGTGAGTGTTTTAGAGTTGGAGGTCGGAGTGTGCGATGGTGTTAAATGATGTCTGGATTGAGGGTGACTGGTGAATCCACTGACGAGCCCACACTAGTCACCCCGGGCGAAACATCGTTTAATTGTTTCCCTTTTCGCTTTGGACTTTTGTGGGTTCCTTGTGGGACACTCGTCCAATTTTGAAATTTCGTTCTTTCCTCCCAAGATCTTTTGATTTTTTCTTTTTTAGATTCTTTTCGGTTGATGTAACTGATTTGGAAGTTTTGACTTCTTGTTTTAAAACGCTATATGTTGTGTATCATTGGTCGATAGATAAATAGAAATTTCGTACAACTAATAATCGTGGATGTGTACCTCCTTGTCTTTACAACATGTCTAGGTTTTTAAAACCGCAGTAGGCTTCAAAGGTCTCCCCACTACTAACAAATGGATCGGACAAAAGGATTTCCGAATAGCCAGTTAAAACCCCAGTTCCTCGGTAGCTCAGTTGGTAGAGCATTAGACTGGTATTCTAGAGGTCCCGGGTTCAAATCCTGGTCGAGAAAAAACTTTTTTCCGATTTATTCCCTTACCCTTTGCCCTCTGCGCCACAAATCTTTTCTATACATTTAAATAAAGTTGTGTTGTGTACAAGGGCATCGGGAATACAGGTAGGGTTGCAAACTTTAGAGAGCATTTCCCAGGATTTCAGTGTGTTGTTTTGCGTCCATATGTTTCTATATTTAAGTAGCATATCTGATCAAACCAAGGGTAATATATCCCTTCCATAGATTCGAACCCTTTCCCCTGGGGATAACATTTAAAGCAAAATTATGATTGTTTTCCACAAACCAAAACTACACTTTTTTGCACTCGACGCGCGTTTCGCTAACAACGTTAGCATCATCAGGAGACGATAAACAATGAACTAAATTAATCTACGCTCTATCTTATATACAATCCTTTAGTGGGCGGAGATAAGACTAATAAATTGTGATTGATCACGATTTTTAATCCTACCTCCCCTCAACCAAAGAATAAAGTGTACTAAACGGGATAGGTCCTCTATCTTTATTTAAACTATTTCTGGATTTAATGATTTCCATACTTTCATATGCATTCAAAAGTCTTTTGTTTGGTACACTTTTTAGAAGTTTTAGGTTATCTAATGTGAATCTATGATTGTTTTCAAAAGCATCTGTTTCATAAGTAAATTTAATAGTGGGAAATTTGTTATTTATTTTTTCCATAAAATTTTCAACACTGGTTACTTTAGTGTTGAATACTGCAAACACATCGTCTACATACCTGAACCATACTCTGGGGAAGTACTCAAATTCTTTACTTATATCTGATTCAAATTTGCTCATAAATAGGTTTGCGATAAAAGGTGATAAACTATTACCCATTGGGGTTCCTTCTAATTGCTGGTAGTAGTTATTTTTATATTGAAAGTAATTTTGATTCATGCAGAGTTTTGTTAAAGATGGGTATTCTAAAGTCTGTTTGTCTTCTAGATTGTTTTTTCTTAGTAGTTCCTCCAGGTATTGTAAGGTATTGGGGATCGGCACACTAGGGATTGTGATAAAAAATATGTTGGCCAAACGAGACGCTCTATTCAAACACGTTTTAAAGAACACTTAGCACACTTAAAATACGGAAGAACAGAAAAGTCAAGTGTGGCCGAGCATGCTTTTGAAAACAATCATAGATTCACATTAGATAACCTAAAACTTCTAAAAAGTGTACCAAACAAAAGACTTTTGAATGCATATGAAAGTATGGAAATCATTAAATCCAGAAATAGTTTAAATAAAGATAGAGGAATTATCCCGTTTAGTACAATTTATTCTTTGGTTGAGGGGAGGTAGGATTAAAAATCGTGATCAATCACAATTTATTAGTCTTATCTCCGCCCACTAAAGGATTGTATATAAGATAGAGCGTAGATTAATTTAGTTCATTGTTTATCGTCTCCTGATGATGCTAACGTTGTTAGCGAAACGCGCGTCGAGTGCAAAAAAGTGTAGTTTTGGTTTGTGGAAAACAATCATAATTTTGTTTTAGTGCAACCAAAGGTTCCAAATTCCCAACATAGTTAACATTTAAAGAAAAAAATAATTCCAAAAAAATCCTTAAAATTGCAGTTTTAATCTTTTTTAAGCAACTAATTATTTTTTAGATTAGGAAATGTAGTTTTCACAACTAGTCGTCTAAAATAGTGCTTTTGTACAAGCGTTGGTTTAAATAACGAGCGCAGCGAGGTATTTAAAAATGCGAGTAAAACAAAGCACAGTTTAGCCGCGAGTTGTTAATAGTATTTTTTTTAATACCTTAATCAAAAAATCCAAAAAAAAACAGAAAAATACTTTTAAAAATCTCGAACGAAGAGCACTTCTCGCAACACATCATGTGTGATGTGAATTTTTAACCGGTGACGTTCATTGTTGCGACATTTTAATCTTTGATAGTTTGATATTTTGCTGATGTTTTTAAATTATTTTTTTGTAAATGCTTGGTCAAGCCAGAATAATTATATTTTTTCAATATTACTATTTTCCGCTATTTTTCTTTAATTTTGTAGAAGATTTCAGATATAGTTGTCTGATGCTAAGGACACTTGTGTGAGAGTAGATGTTTGTTGTAGGAAAGGTGTTTTTCAACCCAAATGTAATTTTTAAAATTTTTCGTTGTGGCACTTCTAGTGGTTTTAGGTTTGTAGAATATGCTCCCTCCCTACAATTACACCGTAATCTAAAAGTGATTGAACCAGGGCAAAGTATAATGTTCTTTTTCATTTTTATATTTAAAATGTTTTTGTTCTGTTAAACAAATACATTAGCAATCTAGGTTTTTTTGAGAGAATATTTATTTGCTGTTTCCATTTCAATTGAGCGTCTGTTGTAATTCTAAGGTATTTTGCTGTATTGCATTTAGGCAATACGCAAATTGGGTTTTTTCTAAGGGGGAGAGAAATAATTAGGTCATTTTTGGGTTTATTTCTTTTTAATATTGAAAATAGTAAATATACTATTTTTTTGAGATTTATTATAAGTAAGTTAAGGTTAAGTCACGAAACAATTTTTTGGAGGGCTTTATTTGTGTTTTGCTCCACCTCTTCCCAAGTCGATCCTTTTACGTAATAAATTGCGTCATCCGCAAAGAATGCAAGTAAGTCGTCGTCAATACAAATAATGAATAGAGCTGGACCCAGCACCGTTCCCTGCGGGATGCCACAGCCTATTTCTCTTTGTTCACTTTTAACGTTTGCAATTTGCATCATTTGCTTACGTTCAACTGTCCAGTTAGTAAAAAAAATTCAATATCCTCCAGTTTCAACAAAAGCTTCCGGTGACTGACGGTATCGAAAGCTTTAGCCAAATCCAAAAAAATTCCTGCGTGCTTTTTCCCTTTGTCCAATGCCTCGTGAACCTTTTTTGTTAAGTTTGCAATTGCGTCTGCGGTAAATTTATTTTGTCTAGAACCAAACTGCTGCGGACTTAGTATTTTTTGTTGTTCCAGAAAATTTAATAACCTTTTTTTTAGTGTTTCCTCAAAGATTTTGGATAGTGTTAGGACGCTAATTGGTCTATAATTTTCCACATTTTTTTTATCTCCACTTTTAAAGAACTAATTTAAAAAAAAATATGGTGGGGGTGCAGGTTGGCGTCAAGCCACACTCCCAACCCCCCGATATATATTCGAACTAATTTTGAACCACACTCCTCCCTATTTTCTTTTAATATTCAAAATGGGGGATGCAGCTGGATGTCAAGCTAAAAAAAAACAGGAGGAGTGTGGTTCAAAATTAGTTCGGAATTGGTTCAAACTTATAAGCACATACAAAACTCGAATATCATTCGGGGGGGAGGGGTGGCTTCACTGACCTTCCATTTCCCCTATTTTTACTAAACTTAACCTTCGTTTACGACAAAACTAAAGATAGAATAATAATGGTTTCTGCAGATCTGATTGAACACATAACGACCTACATTTTTGATATTTGCACTAATGTCCGTATGTGTACAGGGTAAGCCAAAAAAAAATGCCTGAAATTGCTCAACATCCGTTATTTGGAAAGCACATTTGCCGTTTGTTTTTTTAAATCTGTGCAGAGCATGCCAAAACATACGAAATATGCTTTTTTAACTTTTTCAAATTGTCCTTAAAAAGAAACTAATTATTTTATTCATTATTTTTTTTAATGTTAGTCTACAGAATACAACAAACACATTTTTCCTTAATTTCGGATATCACATATCTACATGGTGGGTCAAGAAATATTTTGGAAATAGCTCCAAATCCCTTAGTTTTAAACTTGATTTAACGTTTAAATAAGCGGATCCCTAAGAAACTCTTCATTTTTATTGCTTATATAATTCTAAAACCACAGAAAATATTTTTCATACCCCTCATACGCCTGAAATGACTAAAAATCGTTTAATATAAAACTTGAATATTAAGAGCGTATTTCGTATATTTTGGCGTACTCTGTAAATATGTAAAAGTTTATAGCTCATTTTGTGTGCAGGTAGGGTATCAAAAAACCATTTTTTTTGGGGCTCCTGCAAGTGTCAAATGTGCTTCTAGAATAAGGGATGTTGAGCAATTTCAGGCGTATTTTTTGGTTTACTCTGTACATATACCGACATTAGTAATAACATAAAAAAATGTAGGTGGTTATGTTTTAAATAAGTTCTGAAGAAACTATTATTATTTTATCTTTAGTTTTGTCGTAAACGAAGCTTAATAGTCGGGAGTTTTTTCAAACCCATAGGGAGATTTTTGGTGATTTTGTTCTAATTTTGCACACAGTTAGGCATGACACCGGGGACCACCAAACCAATATAAAAATTTTTGGCGACGGCGTACGTAAGGCGTCGAGACGCCATAATTTTTTTTAGGACTTAGGGTCATTTTGACAGCTATATTTCGGTCAAGTGACAACATTTTAAAATTTTGATTAAACCTCTTAAAGGGCTATAAAATATTGTTTAACATAGTATGCAAAATCTGATATTTTACTTTCGGTTCATTGCATAAAAAAATAAAAAATTTGAAATTTTAAAAAACAATTGTGTTTTTTTTTTCTAAAAATTCACAAAAAAAATCTATTCTCTATTTATGAACGGGATTGTGCAAATTCATTTTGAAGTGACTGTAAAAGGGTCCTAACTATTCGCCGATATCAAAAAGATGCAAGTGCATGCCACGAAAAAATCATAAAAAAATCCGAAAAGTTACAAAATCTCAATTTTTTCACCACGGCTGCTTATCTTCAAATTTTTTAATCTCCATTCCCTTTACAGATCTGCCAAATAAGTTTTTTAAAAGCTATATAACACCCTAGAATATTAAATGTATTAAGTGGGTGGGCCCCCAAGTTTTGATAAAATTAAACAACATACATAAAAAAAGCTTTTTGCTAAAAACTTCAAAAATAAGTTTAGAAACTTTTCCAGGGGATTCCTGAAATTTTTAAAGCTGCTTGAAGACAATGAAATATCCTTTTAAAAACACCAAACTTTAATCTTGAATGCCTTTATAATTTTTGTCTGTGAGCTGTCAAACATAGAAGATTTTTACAATCGTCCAATTTTACTTAAAACACCATTGCTTCTTTTGTTATTTTATTCAGTTTTGAGCAGGTAAGTATTTTTTGTCGTTGTGGATGCACCTAATCGGCAATACGTAATAAAAATAATATTTTTTACCGCCCCCTCTTCACTCGTGTCTCCCATTTGATGGTTTAGTCCATAATAATATATGGGAAGGGCCAGAAAATCTTGGACTGATTTAATTTTCTAATTACTTTTTTTGTTCCTTAGCCGATTTTTATAAAGTTTGGCATTTTAAGAAGTTAAAACAACAAAGTTTACTATTTTTGTACAAAATATGTAAAATGTCAAAGATTGTTGGGTGATGACAAAACTCTTATAACCACTTAATCGCCTTGATAAAGATCCCAATAAAGGGTCCAAACGTTGGCCGTTAAAAAAAAAAGTTTCTTTTTCTCCTGTCCTATTACCCGCTAATTTCAAGATCATTAATCGTCGTTTTCGTTAAAATTAGCTTTTTTCTTGGAAAAGTAATTTTTGACTGTCCGCCATCTTGGGTTTTTGAAATTTGACATTTTGACTTGGTTTATTTACCTTTGCAGACAGGATACACCTGTAAAAATCCGATGAAAAGTAATAAAGTTCTTGGTACCTATTTTGGCAATAAAAAATTACAGGGAGGTCGAAAAAAAGTTTCAAGCCATTTTGAATTTTTGACATTTTACATCTTTTGTACAAAAGTAGTAAACTTTGTTCTTATAACTTACTGAAATGCGAAACTTTATAAAATTCGGTTAAGGAACAGAAAAGTGATTAGGAAATTAAATCATTTCAAGATTTTCTGGTCCTTCCTATATATTATTACGGATTAAACCACCAAATGGGAGAGACGAGTGAAGAGGGGGCGGTACAAAATGTTATTTTTATTTACGTATTGCCTATTAGATGCACCCAACCCGATAAAAAATACTAACCTACTCAAAACTGAATAAAATAACAAAAGAAGCAATGGTTTTTTAAGTAAAATTGGACGACTTGTAAAAATCATCTCTGTTTGACAGTTCACAGACAAAAATCCAGAAGGAGTCCAAGATCTGAGTTTGGTGTTTATAAAACGATAATTTATTACCTTCAAGCAGCTGTAAAATTTGAGGAATCCCCAGAAAAAATTTCAAAATACCCGACAGAATATAAAGCGTGACATAATTTTTGTTATTTCTGAAGTTTTTAGCAAAAAGATTTTTTATATATGTTGTTTAATTTTATTAAAATTTGGGGGCTCAGCGTGTTATATGGCCTTTTAGAAAACATATATTGGCAATTCTGATAAGGGAATGTGGATTAGAAAATTTGAAGTTAAGCAGCCGGGGTCAAAAAATTGAGATTTTTTAAATTTTCTGAACATGCGTCAGTTTCCGATTTTTTGTGATTTTACCGTGGTATTACTTTGCATTTTTTTGTTTTCGGTGAATAGCTAGGACCTTCTTACAGCCACTTTAAAATAAATTTGCGCAATCCCGTTCATAAAGAGAGCATAGATTTTTTTTTGTAAATTTTTAGAAAAAAAAACAAAATTTTTTAAAAAATTTTAAATTGATTATTTATGCAATCAACCGGAAGCAAAATGTTTTCCATACTATATTAAAGGCCATTTTATAGCCTTTTAGGAGGTTTATTTAAAAAAACCCATAGTTATTCCAAAAAATTCATTATTGCAAACTTTTTTTATAATTATATTTAATCGATTTAAAATTAAATTTTTTGTATTGTGAATCCACTTAATCTAAACCCAAAAAAGTTCTCGAAACTTCAATCGCCTGACTACACTTGCAACTTTGTTTAAAATCTTATAAAAACAAAGCAAACCAAGCTTAACTCCCACTGACCTTCAAGTTATTTAAGTTAATTAAGATGGCATCTCCAAACCCGTGTAAGCCAAAATTGCACAGCTCTAATTTATTTTCTCCCAAACGGAATTTTCCTGAAGGGTTTAAATTTTTTTCTTATCTTTACGAGAAGAAACACTTCTTTTAAATTAGCCCTGTCAACAGAATTAACAAATGCACAGGCACTGCAATGTGGTTACTTTTAGCGAGTTCGCTGGACAAAAGTCTGCAGTTTTTTCCCTTTAAAAAGCGTGACGTTTTGGTAAAAATGTTAAGTACGCCAAAACCGGTTTCATATAGGGATGGTTTTAAATAATTTTTCCAAGGGTTAATGCGTTGTTCAGAAAGAAAAAGAAAATTAATTAATATAAAGGGTGGGCCAAAAAAAACGGGACTTTTTTTATTGTCTATTACTTAAAAACTACCTGTCCGATTTTAATGGTTTTGGTCATTTTCAAAAGCCAGGACATCAGGATTTTGGAACCTGACGTTAAAACTGACAATTCGTAAAAATCCAAGATGGCGGACAAGAATAGGTATTTTTGACCCACCTTGCAAATTTTTTTTATGCGCCACTGGTGCAAAAGTAAAAATATATTTCGAAAGCCATGGTCTTCCTTAGTTTATTAATGTAGCTTGTTAAACTCGGATAAGAAATAAAAAAGTTATACATTTTTCAAATAAGTGTGTTTGATAAGCCTAATTCTAATATAGTGCTGACCATTTTGAAAATTCAAGGTTTTAAAATTTACTACTTTTCTGGAAAGGTTGACATTTCAAAAAAATCCAAGATGGCTGAGACTGTCTTAAAGACTTTTTTCTGTGCCACTGGTGAAAAAGTTAAATTTTACGTGAAAATCCTCATCAGTCCCGAGTCTATTGTGTATTGTTTGTAAAAATCGGGTAAGAAGTAAGAAAAATATGCATTAAGTTATTTAAGTGCGTTTCGCATCAAATTTAAATTATGTTTTTTTTGGCCTGAATTAATTTATTTACCAAAATCACCCATTTCAACAAATTGTAACTTTCTTACTTCATAGCCGATCTTTATTATTCACATTAATAATAGCGGTACCCAAAAAAAATATATCCCAATTACGGGCTAATTACGGGCTGATCATCGGCGGCAAAAAAAAATTGCACATCACCTTAGATGATTTTTTTTAAAGCTTAAATTGCGGGGTGCAGCTGCATGTGCAGCCCCACCCCGCACACATTAATAATAGCAGTACCGAAACAAAAAGTAGGTCAGAATTACGGGCTAATCATCTGCGGCAAAAAAAAAGTTGGGCTCATTCCCTACCCCATTTTTAGAAGCTTTTATTGAATTTAACCATGTTTTTTATAGGTTCTTGATAAACCAAATCTTGTTAGTCAATTTTGACTAACTCCGATCAACTTGAAATATGGTATGCATTGAGTAAAGGTGCAATGCAATTTTTTAAAAAAAGCTACGTTGGTGGATTTCACCGGAGGAGTAAGGAGGGGATTTACTTATTTAAAAATCAAAACTCCTACGGATATAATTGGTTTGGTTGCATCCACTAACAACACAAAAAAATAGGTAAGCGCATAAGCTCAAATTTTTTTTTTGCAGTAGATGATTAGCTCGTAATTCGTTTTTTTGGGTACCGCTATTATTAATGGATGCGGGGTGGGACTGCACATGCAGCTGCATTTTAAACTTTAAAAAATTCGGATAAGGACATGAACCCAATTTTTTTTACCGCAGATGATTAGCCCGTAATTAGCCCGTAATTCCTGCATCAAAAAAATTTTAATTTTTCATTCCCATGTGTATCTTGGACATGTACAGGGAGTTTATAATTGGACACTTTTGGAAAGCTTAAAGTACTTCCAGGGGAGATAGAATAAATTGAAACACACTTGCGAGGCTCAAATTTCATGTTATATGGTGAAAACCGCATCTTGATATGTCAAGCCGTTTTCGAGCTACGGGGGGTTTTTCACAAGTTTGCATTTTGTAAAAGGCCTTATAACTTTGTTATTTATGAAAATTTTGGTTTTGTGTTATAAGTTTATTAACAGATTTTTGGTGGAAACACTTTTTCTTTATCTTTTTTGGTTTTTGAGATATATCATAGTTTTTATTTTTCTTATGGATATTTGACTTTTGCTTATTTTTTAGTTGTTATTGATATATGCTTTTTTAAAATCATAATGGGCAATGATCTTTAAAATAATCAATCCCATGGTTGACCCAGAAACTTATAGTACGCCCTGATTTTCTTCCATTTTTAAGGAGGTGAGTAATTAATCAAACCACCTATGGTTTGACAGACATTACAGTTTTTCTATTTTTGAGATCCCTTTAGCTTTTCATATTTTATATAAAATGTATCAAATTGAAGAAAAGTTCGACACGCTGTAAATCTGTATATCCAAAGATATCCAGAGCGACGCGACGGCAGCAATATATGGTTATATTTCCAAGACTTAAAAGGAACCTGCTAACCTATGGCGCATTTACGGATCCCAGAGAAAAAGTGTACAATGTTATACCTGACAGGGGACAAGTAGTAGGGCCATACATATTTGATGACAATTTGAATTATAAAAGATATATCCACAAGATTTTGGAAGACTTTGTGGAACCCTTTTTTGAAAATTTGCCCCTGTAAAGTTATGTTGAACCGTTTTACTACTAGCAAGATGAAGCCCCTACACATACAGCGCGACTGAATTGGCAACGGTGGTCCCATTAACTGGTCAGCAAGATCGCCCGACCTTACTCTCTGTGTTTATTATTTATGGGGAACAATAACAGGTAAAATATTTAGGCACCGCCCGTAAGACAGACGGGACCTGAACAAACATTTTTTTGGTTGGACGCGTTTGATTCAATAAAAAATATTGAATTAATTAATGCGGCAAGGAATGCTTCTAAGAGAAGCCGTTCATGCGTAAGACAAAATGTACATTATTTTAAACACCTTTTATAGTTACTTTTTTATTAGTTTATTTATCTTTAAATTGTGCCTTGATAATTTTGTTAATTAGTGTCGTATTTAAAAACTTAATAGAATAGAATAACTTATTTAGAAATATAAAATTCAAAAATTCATGATTTTTTATTTATTTTCATATTATGAGAAAAAAGTTATTGACTACCTCCTATTTAAGCAGGCTTTAAAAACTGAAATTAAACAATAAATTGTTTACTATTGGAATACAGAAAACTTCAAATATCTCTAAAAATACCAAACCGAATTTTATGTATGGCACATAATTTTTAAGGTAATTTTATGCCCGTTTTAGAAAGTAAAAAAATTGGATCATTCCATAAAAAAATACAAACTTTATGATATATCTCAAAAACCAAAAAAAAAGAGAAAAACTTTTACACCAAAAAAATCCTTATAAAAAAATCTATGAAAAACTTTTAGACAAAACCAAAATTTTCATAAATAACAACGTTATAAGGCCTTTTTCAAAATGCAAACTTTTGAAAAATCCCCCGTAGCTCAAAAAAGGCTTGACATATGAAGATGCGGTTTTGACCATTTTACTTCTCTTGAAATTTAAGCCTCTCAAGTGGGGGTCAGTTTTTTTATCTCCCCTGGAAGTACCTTAAACCCCTCAAGGGTGTCCAATTTGAAACACACTGTACAACTAGACCGCACACGGTTAAGATTAAAGACTTAATTTACAGATACAGCCAAATTAATTTTTTCCAAGTTTTATATTTTTCGACAAATTAGTCTGAGGAGAAAGTGGACAAAGACACTTGTGTTTTTCTTGTTCAGTTCCACAGTTGATTTTTATTCATCTATACATATTATGAAGGCTGTTGCGATAGTCAATAAAAAAGTTTTTTATTTCCACTAAAAATAAGTTAATTGTGTCAAAAAAGACCTAAATACAAAATTTTGTCATGGTGTATCTCTGTCTGTCTGTCTGTCTGTCGGTAATACGATTACTCAAAAACTGAGAAACCGTTTCTTATCAAATTTGGAACAAAAATTCTTTGTCACCGTACGCAGATCTAATTAGTTTTTGATGGGGGTTGGCAAGAGGATAGGAGAGGATATTAAACTTTAAATAAAATTGTAACTCACGAACCGTAGCAGCTAGCGACACGCGGTTTTCACACTAGGATAGATGATTGCATTTTCAATTAAAAAAACATTTTTTTTTGGTTGAAAATGCAAGTATCTATCTTAATGTAAAAACCGTCGTTAGCCGCCGGCAAGAAGGTAGGAGGGGGATTAAACTTTTAAAAAAATTGTAACTCACAAATTGCATTTTCAACCAGAAAAAAAAATTTTGAAAAAAATAAATGTTTTTTTTTTAAGATTTTATGGATGGCTATACATGCTTGCTGGCTCCATTTATTTATAAATATTTTTTTAGTCCTGAATATTTTTTGGGATGGTAAATTCTTTAAATTATTAAAAGCACAGAAATACACTTAATATTTTCAAATTTCACACAAAATCTAAAAACTGCTTCATACATATTTCCCAAGATTTTTGTGGGGGGAGCTGGCATATAGTCTCTTATGCGGCATTTTCAGTGTCCATGTTTAAATTGAATTCCATTTTTTCGAATGAATCGATAGAAAACGAAAGAATGGACGTTTTTGAAAACTTAGTTTGTTGCTGTCTTTCTTGAATTTTTTCTCAAACTTCATAGCAATGCTTTGAAAGCACTTTTCGATGTAAGCAACAATATGATAACCATCCACAAGTCAGCAGAGTTGATATTTTAAAACTACAGTACGCTACGAGTACGAGAGTAGTATCTTTCATTTTATTTTTAGTTATTCCAGTCCTAAGGTACTTAAAATAGTATACCTATAACAAACTGGAATAAAGTTATTTTTAGTCTCTCAGCACACTTTTCAACTCCGAATTGTAAGTGTCACTTTAGTCTCTAGGTTTATAATATACTATTAAAATACAGATTTTTTTGCCTTCCTTTTAAGGATGGTAGCCTTATCTGACATAAACTGAATGCCAATGAACTTTATTTGCATTTTTTAATGTGCCGTCGCCTGCAAAATTAAAAGCCCAAGCTCTGCCGAAAAAACAGGATTTAACTGCCACACAGTAGTAGTATTTGGCGGAAATGGCTTAATTTTTAGGCAAGTATAATTAGATTTTTTCAATATTAGAAGTTGGGGCATTTTTCGAAAGAAAATGAAGGTTACTTTTATATTTAGTTTAAAAATTTAACATTTTGTAGATAAATCCAAGATAGCGAACAATTTTTAAAGCAATATTTTTCTCTTTTTTCCAATAACATGGTTATTCACAATACATAAATTAAGCGCAGGCAACTGTGTAACAACTGCTCCCTTGGCTAATGCTTTCACAGGTATTAAATTACAAACAGTACATGAAATACCAAAAACGTCAAGGGTGCGAGCGGTAGTAGTAGTAGTAAGTGTTACAAGACGGGGAGGGTGGTTTCACAACTTCGTTACGTAATATTTACATTCCAAAAATAAAGTCAAGAAATCAAATAAGAAATAATTTTCAAAAAATTTAGGTGTCTGAATAAGTGTAACGTAGTTTTAGGCTTGGAGAGAGGACATAAGTATTTTGCGCTCATGATAAAAAAAATTGGGGCTTCAACTGGAAGCCCAGGGCCTACAAAGTAATTTTTGTTAAAATGAGAAGATACGTCACCTTTTTGGAAAGCTTGTTAAAAAATAAATTTATTGCAATAGTTTTTTTAAAAATAAACTACACATTTCTCTATTTACTAAGCGGAATAAAGAAAATACCGCAAGCACATTATTGGGGCATTTTTCTCATGAGGAGGTACTACTTGTGGCACCTTTTTGGAGAGCTTGTTAAAAAATAAATTCGATTAAACAAATTTTTTTGACAGCTGTTAAAAATTTGCCAATATTATCCGTGTGTGCTAATTACTTTATTTCGCTTAGTAAATAGAGAAATATGTAGTTTATTTTGAACCGAAAGAGAAAAAAGTTTTTAAAATTTTTGACACATTGGTTAACAGCTGACAAAGTGAACTATTGCGTTAAGTTTCTTTCTTAACAAATTTTTCAAAAAAGTGCCACAAGTTGTACCTTTTCATTTAAAAAAAAATACTTGGTGGGCCCTGGGTCTCCAATAATTTTTTTTTTATCATGGACGGAAAGTCCGTAAAAAATCATTAAAGACTCGTTTTTTCATTTTTTTAAAAGCTCTTTTCTAAAGCCGCTAGAAGCACCGTTCTATTTAAAGAAGTCACACTATTATATGTTATGTAAAAAAACGTATTCTTAAAAATAATTTTAATATTCTGCTCTCTAATTTTATGTTAAAAATATCCAAACGAGAGCGAGGAAATAGTTTTGTCCCGTCAAAACCTCGATTCCGTCCACTCTGTGCCACGTCGAAGCTATATAGAGTATCTTTTCCCCATTGCTGATTCTTGAAAACAATAGAAAATTTAAGACCACTTTGAAAAGCTAACAAAAAGGGCGGAGACTTGAAATTTTTTTGTGGTTTGTTTGTTATTTTTGCTTTATCAGTTTCTAAACTTTTTTCATATGACCACTTATGAAAACGTTAAATTTCACACACTTTTGAACCTTAAATTTAAATTTCTGCACACATGTGGAAAAGTACTCTTCCGCGCATTTGTGAAGGAGTGTGTTGTTGAGGGTAGGTAGAGTTGTGAACTGTCAACATTAATTTTTAAAGACTTTCAAAAGTCATTTGGTAAAAAAACAAAAGATCATTAGTAACATGAATTAGTGGAAATCTTTGATGCTTGTAGGAAAAATAGCATACATACCTACCTTTTTAATTGTCATTTTCTAAATATATATATAATACACTATTTGTATAGGAACCATGATCAAAAAAACCACGCTCCAATACCGCAGTTTTTTCGAACAGTGCATATTCGCAGCAGCTTTGCTTTCAAAATTTTAAAATATGTTATCTTTCTCTTACCATATCCATGATCCCGCTCCAACGTAATTTTTTTGTTTAGAAAAGTGGTTCATTACCCAAGCCGAAAACTGTATCAGTCTCTTTAACGGCCACCGCCAACGTGGTCCGTAAACTCAAAAAAAAAAATGCAACTTAAAATTTAAGAGAGATTAGTTAGATTGACATAGGTAAAGCTATGATAAAAAAAATTGGGGCCCCCAACTGGAAGCCCAGGGCCTATCAAGTAATTTTTGTTAAAATGAGAAGATATGTCTCCTTTTTGGAAACCTTGTTAAAAAATAAATTTAGTGCACTAGTTTTTTTTACATCTGTCAACGAATGTGTTAAAAATTTAAAATAACTTATTTTTTTGACAATTGTTTTAGATTTAAAATATATATATATATTTCTCTATTTAGTAAGCGGAATAAAGAAAATACCGCGCACAAGCACATTACTGGAGCCCTCGCTGAAGGCCCAGGTCCTACCAACATTTTTCTCATAAGAAGGTACTACTTGTGGCACCTTTTTGGAAAGCTTGTTAAAAAATAAATTCGATTAAATAATTTTTTTTGACAGCTGTTAATCCATGTGTTAAAAATTTTACGCCAATAATATCCTTGTGTGGTAATTACTCTATTTCGCTTAGTAAATAGAGAAATATGTAGTTTATTTTGAACCGAAAATATTTCAAAGAAAAACAAGTTTTTAAAATTTTTGACCCATTGTTTAACAGCTGTCAAAAAGAACTATTGCGTTACGTTGCTTTCTTAATAAGTTTTTCAAAAAGGTGCCACAAGTGGTACCTTTTCGTTAAAAAAAATACTTGGTAGGGTTTCCAATAATTTTTTTTTATCATGGACGGAAAGTCCGCTTTTACCTTTTTTTAAAAGCTCTTCCCTAAAGCCGCTAGAAGCACCGTTCTATTTAAAGAAGTCACACTATTATATGTTATGTAACTTAAAAAAAAAACGTATTCATAAAAGTAATTTTAATATTCTTGTCTGTAATTATATGTTAAAAATATCCAAAAGAGAGCGAGGAAATAGTTTTGTACCATCAAAAGCTCGATTCCATCCACTCTGTGCCACGTCGAAGCTATATAGAGTATATTTTCCCCATTGCTGATTCTTGAAAACGATAGAAAATTTAAGACCACTTTGAAAAGCCAACAAAAAGGGCGGAGACTTGAAATTTTTTGTTGGTTTGTTTATTATTTTTGCTTTATCAGTTTCCAAACTTTTTTCATATGACCACTTATGAAAATGTTGAATTTCACACACTTTTGATCCTTAAATTTAAATTTCCGCACATGTGTGAAAGAGTGTGTTGTTGAGGGTAGGTAGAGTTGTGAACTGTCACCATTAATTTTTAAAGACTTTCAAAACTCATTCGGTAAAAGAACAAAAGATCAATAATAACATGAATTAGTGTAAACCTTGGGTGTTCGTAGAAAAAATAGCATACATAACTATCTTCTTAATAACCACACTCGTGTGAAATTTTTCACTTTCTAAATATATATATATAATACACTATTTGTATAGGTACCCTGATCACAAAAACCACACTCCAATACAGCAGTTTTTCGCAAAATGCATATTCGTAGCAGCTTTGGTTTCAAAGTTGTAAATTTTAAAATATATTATCTTTTCCTCACCATCTCCATGATCCCGCTCCAACGAAATTTTTTCGTTTAGAAAAGTGGTACATTACCCAAGCCGAAAACTATATCAATCAATCAATCTCAATCTCTTAACCGGCCACCGCCAACGTGGTCCGTAAACTGTAAAAATGCCTCTTAAAATTTAAGAGAGATTAGTAACGTAAAGCTAAATAGAATCGTTCGCACTGACAGCTCACCATTTTTATACTATAAATAAAGGACGTCTGACGCAATAATGGATTTGTATATTAGCGTTTCTTTTTAGTCGGTGACTTTATGTTAATTGTTGTTCATTTTAATTTCTAAAAGTTTCATATTTTTTCGTATTTCTAAAGATTGACTTTCCTACTATTATTTTGGTAAAATTTAACCAGGTTGTATCCAGGGGCTAGTCAAAAAATTTTTTATTTGGCCCGATAAAAAAATAAAAAGAAATATTTTTGAGTACACATTATATTTTAGTATTTTTTAGATAAACTGAACAATTTTTTCTTCCCAGTAACAGTTGCTTTGTGTTACATGTTTTTTTTTACCATAAAAACTTGACGAAAATTGTTTTCTACTACGAAATCATTATTTTGCGACTAAAAAATCTAAATATTTATTTGCAATCTTTAAAACTGATCGAAGGATTATAATTTAATTCTGTGTATGCCTTTGTCATACTTTTATCTAATACAGGGGGCAATTTCTTCATCACCTTTTTATATAACTAAATAATAACACTTTTGATGAGGCTGAATTATCAAAAAAACAATAATATGCCATAAATTATTATACATACACAGTGGCGTAGCCAGAGGGGGGTTTTAACCACCAAAACCCGTTACGATCATTACTAAATGACGAAACCCCCTAGAGTCAATTTGTTGCTACGCCACTGCACCTATACATACTCTATTGAGTACTACTCAAAGTCAGTGGCTTGTCCGAAGAGGGGTGAAGAATTATTATCATAAAGAACAGTCAAAAAATATTCCACTCATAAAAGTAATTATCATCCTAGATGCAACATATAAAGAAATGACAAAAAAATTGCACTTTGTATTAGATAAAAGTATGATACAGGAGTACGCAAAATTAAATTAAAATCCCTCGATCAGTACTAAAGAAATAAGATACTGATTACTTTGTATAAAAAATAATGATATATACCTAATATCTAGGACAAATATAGAATTCAATTTACTTAAAGTTTATTTACTCATCACTTTAACTGAATACAAAAGAATATTTAGATTTAGTTAAGTTAAGTAAAAAAAACATGTAACACAAACTAACTGTTACTGGGAAGAAAAACTTGTTCAGTTTATCTAAAAAATACTAAAATATTTGTTCAAAAATATTTTTTTTATTTTTGTATCGGGGAAAATAAAAAATTATCAAAAATCGATTTGTTTCATTAGCCCCTGTATATAACCAGTTAACATTTTACCAGGATAATAACAAGAAAGTTCATGTGTGGTGCCTCAGTAACCCAGGTTCGTGGATAGCTTATTTTATTTCGGTCAGGAAATGCCATTTTGAGGGTGCTCAATATACCCTAAAACAACGATCTTTTAAACCGTCTATATCTCTGGAACTAGACATAAAAATCATTTTATATTTACACATTTTTCTTATCTCATAACCCACATATATAACTATAACATACTAAAATTTTATCAAATTTTACCGAAATAATTTTTCAATTTATTTGGTGCGGGGTTCTTTGGATAAAAATATTTTTTTTTTGCACCCGTCATAAAGAAATAAAAGTTTTTACAAATACTAGCTAAAATATTGATTTTTTGCAAGCGTGGTTTTAAAGAACGAGGGCAACGACTGATTTAAAAACGCGAGTAAAAAAAGCACAGTTTTATCAAAAAACTACATTTAAAAGCCTGATGGTTGGGGATTTAAGCATTCCAAATTATTGCTGTTGTGTCGCCTTGCAGAAAGGAAGGCTTATGCACTTTGGTGATGCATGTCGTGATGCCTTTAAAAGCGTTCCATTGATGGTAAGAAAGATTGTTATTATGGAAGAAGAAATTAAAGTATTAAAGGACAATATATCAACTTTGTAACTGGAAAAGTCAACCAATGCAGACTCATTGGTAGAGTTGGTGATTTATGAAGTTAATCAACGAAAGGTTTGTGCCCAAAACAATGTGCCTTAGTTAACTTCTTAAAACCTGTCTGTCTGTCGGTAACACGATTACTCAATAACCGCTAAACTTGTCACTCTATGCAGAACTGATTAGTTTTTGATGGGGGTGGGGTGTTGGCAAGCGGGTAGGAGGGAGGATTAAACTTTTAAAAAAATTGCCACTCGGGAACCTTAGGACACGCAGTTTTGCACATTAAGAAAAATAAGTGCATTTTCAACCAAAAAATATGAAAAAATAAATCATAAAAATTTTTGAAAAAAAAATAATTTTTTTAATATTTTTTAAAAGATTTTATGGATTTACCGTCAGTTAAATAAATAAATATAATAAAAAATCTAGCGAGTGCTACTATAAAACTCGCGTTTTTTTACAAGCGTTGGTTTAAATAATGAGCGCAGCAAGTGATTTAAAAACGCAAGTAAAAAAGCACAGTTTAGTTATAAAACCACTATTTAATATACCTTTATCAATAAACAAAGAAAACAGGAAAAAACAAAATAAAACTCGAACACAAAGTATATTATGAGCTCCCTATTTTTTATACTATGAATAAAGGGTGACCGTGGATGACAAAGCATTGGTTTCTATGGTAAAATCTTACATTGTAGGCCATTTAACACAAGAAAAATATTTAAAAAAGATATGGTTTTATTTTTTGTCTTTTTATTTTTTTAATACTGGGACTTTCCATCCATTACAGGATCAATGCCCAGTGCTAGCAAAGTTTTTGTAAAGTTAAAGACAAACACAAAATATCTATGCTCCTAGCCGGGATTTGAACCCGGGACCTTCCGTGTGGCAGGCAGATACGCTGCCCACTACGCTACGTTTTATCATTTGCGGACAGTTACTAAAATTGTGTTTTTGATAAAGGTATAAAAACAGTAGTTTTCGCAACTAGTGGCTAAAATTGTGTTTTTTTATACAAGCGTGATTTTAAAAACGAGTGCAGCGAGTAATTTAAAAACGCAAGTATAAAAAGCACACCTTAGCCGCGAGTTGTAAACACTATTTTTTTCATACCTTCGTCAAAAATTCAAAAAAACTGACAAAAAAGATGCAAAAAAACTAGAAAACAATTTTACACCATAAATTTCCGTTGGTCGTTTAATTTCTTGACATTTGTTGTGTGCAACAAAACAATGGAAATAATTTTTTTGCGCCTCTGAACCACAAACAAATAAATGTTTTGGAGAGGTAGGCAAAAAAGCCATGTTTTTTTTTTACTTGCGGACACTGAATAAAATCGTGTTTCTGATGAAGGTATGAATAAATATTTTTTTGTAACTGGGAAATATATTATTGTCAGAAAGCATTATAACTACTATCGGTTTTATTATACATCAAACCTTTTTCTATTGTGTTGTATCCATGAAGAATATACAGAATATTTATCTTTCTGTCTCTATCATCTTATATCAAAAAAGGTCGGGCTTAAATCCCGGGATGCTTACATTTAGAGGAGAACCTTTTCGTGTTTTCCTTCTCCTAATTCTAAAATCTCAAGCAGAGACAATGTATTATTCTTGGTATATTGTACGTATCACGCCATCTTGATTACAGTTTTTCTCGCGCAGCAAAAATTATCTTTATGACCCTCAGCGTTAAACTGGAAAAAATTCCAACAAAGTCATGAATTCTGGACTACACTACAGTATAAGGCTTAAAGCTTAGTACTTTTTTTACACGCCAAATACCACAGTTCACTCCGCTCCGCTTTTCAAATGCATGTTTTTTTTTTAAACGAAAAGTACTTATTTTGACTTTTTTTTGGGGTAGGGGAAATAAAATATCTTGTCAACTATTTAGTAATACCAAATTAATAGATTTTGGGAGCATTGGAGATGCAATGTGCAAATATCGACATCTATTCCAGAATTTAAAGAAACAATCGTATAATATGCAACATTATTATTTTAAAAAAGGCATACACGATTTTTACATCTTGAGATATTATAAACTTCAGCTTTTAACCCTTTGAATAAAAATGACGTTAAAAACACAAACAATTATTTAATTGCAAAAATAAATGTTTATAATTGCAAAAATTAACAAACAAATCGTTTAAAAGTAGTGATTATTTTTTTCTGTCAGTGACTTTAGCTCGGGGAATGTCGAAGTGAAGTTTAAAACGGGTCATGTGATATCCATACTTTTTGGAGTCAAATAAATATCAGAATTGGCTGAACTTTGACTGGAAGGTACATTTTGCAAAAACTAAGATACCACTCATAGCACGTTTTTGATTTTTTACCGAATAAGCTAAAATGTCTTCGACGGCCACTAATTCAAAGGTTTAAATATTTCGAATTGGTGCTCATAGAAATAAATTTGGATATTGAGCTAAAAAGTAATCTCTACCCTTAAAATGACGATCGATGCCAAGCCGAAAAGTTTGAGAGGATTATTCTCCTTAGCTATACGAATTGGATTCAGGATACACCTTAATATTTTCTTCACTGCCACCCCAAAATAAAACACTATGGAATATTTTAGTTTTTTCTCAAAACTTTGGTTCATTAAGGTCAAACAAAAAGACCATATTAATTTATTGCCAACGTTTCGACCGCTTTATTGGGGCATGATCAGGGCTCTATAACAATACAAAGAAAAAAGAAGTATAAGAAAGTTATCAAAGGTTAAATACAGCTGTTATATTGTGAGTACATAGTTTATAAAAATTACTAAAAAACAAAAACATAGAATTACCGAAAACGAATATAATATTTTATTTGTTACCTTAACTGACAGTTAATATAAGAAAACTGCAAGCTAAATGTCCAAAAATTATAAGAATATGTAAAAAGACTGTGACAAGCTTTTTTTTGTTATATTTTTTAGCTGCTTTAAAGATGGCGGTCGAGTTGAATCTATTTATTAATCACGTGGTAATAGATAAAGGTGATGGACATGATTCGTGTTTAAAGCCCGCTCAAAATGGTACAATAAAACAAGAACTCTATGCAAGTCTTCTATTTCCATCTCATTTTACTGCTGATGAAAAGACTAAGACGACTTAAGACAACCACAAAACTAATTTTTTACTATGCCTTTAGTGATATACTCTCGAAATATGTAGCTTATGATTATCATCGTTCTTTGTCAGGACTGAACCTTAAGTGTGGATTTTTATGAGTGTTTTGCTACAGAGGTTAAGAACATTTTTATGGTCGTGCCCCAAGGACAAAGGATTTAGAAAAGGTAGTCGTGTAGCAGTAGGGTGGATGTTCCGATCAAATAACAGGTCTTTATTTTACTGTTATTTGAAAACCTATAATTTCATTATGGATATTTTAAAAAGATAGGGTGCTCCGAAAAAACATTGACCATATGAAAGGCCAAGGAATTAAAATTTTACAAATTTATAAAAATATTGAGATTTTTGAAAAATCCAGGATTTTTTTTGGTCCGACTGAACTTGGTTCACCAAGCGCAACCATTTAAACAATTCATTAGTTTCTTCTTTCTGACTCGATTTTAATAAGCGATACATCAGTACACTCGGAAAAGATAAAGCTCTCAACGCAAAAGTTAAGGTTTTCACCAGTGGCGTATATAAAAAATTTGCCAAAAAAATATCTATTGTTAAAAAATAGTTTTTTTTTATAAATTGTCAACTTTTGCTTCAAATTCTTAAATTTTGAAATTTTGGCATATCAAAAGTGTTAAAATTTTTTAAAATGGACAGTCAAAAAACTTCCATTTTTTTGGGCCATCCTAAAAATTATGAATTTTACTTCAAAATTGACTGTTGAATTGATTGTAAGATGACGGCCAAAAAAAAGTATTTTACCTTTCCCGTCTCCCCCATAATAAAGAAATACATTTGAAGTCCCATCGTTTCCAATTAGATACACTTTTTGATCCCCTGTAAACAAGGTATGATGAATTTCTGATGGTTGAACATTAAAGAATCTTCATCTTAAATGCAACGGATCTTGCTGTTGAGCCATTGGGAAAAAACTACATATCTTCGATACTGGAGCATACATTATTGGCTCACTGAATAACTTCAGTTGGTATGCCAAAACAGTTGTTTCGCCAACACTAATACCATGTTGAATCAACGAAGAAGGAACTTAATTTTAAATATACCGGACTTTTTGATGAGCCATTGAAGAAAAAATCTGCATTTCTCCAATATTAAAGCATACATTATTGAATTGGCTCACTGACTATCTTCAGGTAAATACACCAGAGTTTTTGTTGAGCCATTGAAGAAGAAACTGCATCTCTCCTATAGTAAAGCATATATTATTAGCTCACAGAATATCTTCAGTTGGTGTACCAACACAGTTGTTTCGCCAACTCTAATACGATGTCAAATCGACGAAGAAAGATCTTCATCTTAAAAACATCGGACGTTGTTATGGGACCACTAAAGAAAAAACCACATCTCTCCGATAGCGGAGCATACATTACTATCCTCAGCCAAAACACTAATATACCGAAAACATGGAAATTTTCCTATAGCCGCAATGGTCCAATGGTTATAGCATTGGCAAGGTAATCTGGAGGTAAACGGTTCCAATCCCATCATCATCTCCACTTTTGGTTTGTTTACCGTTAAATCCAAAAGTTGTTGGTAAGTTGGACCAATGAATTTGTGACAAAAATCTTTTATTTTTGGCTCGATTCTAGTTAAGTGATGTATTGCAGTAATTTTTTATTACTGATTCCCCAAAAGTCTACCATTGGACCAATGATGTGTGCTGAAGTATTCCCAAGTTAGACAAAAAGTTACCGGCTAGACATCTGGTACCTCCAGTGGTCTATTAAACGAATAACTAAAAATTTATATTGGACCATTATTTATCCATCACAAACTGTTATAATAGGGATCTTTGAATTGGATCATCTAAAAACACTACCGCTCTTAACATTGTTTTATTTTCCCATTTTTAGAGCTGTTAATTTGTAGAATTAATTATACAGGGTAGTCCAAATTATGGAGTTTTAGGTGTTTCTAAGGAAGATAGCGAAAAACTAATGTATATATTATAAGCTCGATTAAAAAAAAATAGCAATCGGTTTTTGATACGGGGGCTTCTTAAGAAATATGCGTTTTAGAACCTAAGATTATTATCAATACAAAATTATATTTTTGGTGTAAATTGCTTTTTAATAGATCATTTAAAATAAAATTTATTAGTCAAGTTGCATTTTACTCGACTCCAAAAATCCATATATATTAATGTGGAACGAAATCGAAAATACTAAGATGATACAACTTCCTTCATCCCCTTTAAAAAGGAGGCGGGACGGGACGTCAACTTCAAATTTTCACCCGGTTAATCACTAAACTACAAATTCAAAGCAGCTTTGGTTAAAAAGTTATAAATTTTCCAATTTATCACACCCCTTTTATTTCCTTAATCAGTCAATTCAACGTTGTTTTTATCCCTAAAATCAAGAAATATTTATGGCAACAACAAACTTCATGAACACTGCAAATTTGTAGCAGCTTTCTTTCAAACGCCTCATCAACTAACAACACCGAAACTATAAACCACATTTGAAGTTCATCGGAAATGTAGAAGTTAGTCAAAATTGTTTAGTGCCAAACAAACCAACTAACTATCTAAACAAACGTACACTTAATTCCAAAAAAAAAAAATAATTCTACGGATAGGAAAGATGGATCAGGACGACCAAAAGTAAGTTCTGAAGAGCAAGATGAGAGACTTATTGACGATCTTAGACAAAACCCTTTTCCAACGTCGGTTGGAGCAGTTGATGTAACATTATTTCCGGGTTCTTTAGCAACAATAAATAGAAAAGTAACGAAATCAGAAGTCTCTTGTTGAGTTGCTGCAAAGAAGCTTTTTCTAACAGAAGAACAAAAACAGGCCAGAGTGATTTTTGCACTGAACAACGTTCTTCGTGATAATGACTTCTGGGAGAGGGTGGTTTTCACTGACGAAAAATTTTTTCAATCATCTTCAAGCACCAGGAGAATTTTAGTTTATCGTCCACCAAATTCTAGATTTGAACCCGAATATACAAACCAAATTAAACAAGCTGGACATTTTTCTGTAAACATGTGGGGCTAGTTTAGTGCTAGAGGTTTGGGATTTTTTTTGGAGAATCGAAGGAAAATTCAATAGTGAACTATATACTGAAATCCTTAAAAACGTTATGCTGCCATCTGTATAGGCTTTACATGAAAATAATGACTTTCGTTATCAGCAGGACAACTGTCCAGTAAACACGGCTAACAGCCCTGACCTTAACCCAATGGAAAATATATGAAGTCGAGTCGTTAAAATAATATATCAAAGAAATTGGAGATCACGAAATCGCGCATTGAATCAGCTCTCAGAAGATCATCAGTATTTTCAAAATTTAACCTTTTCAATGCCCAGACGTTTACAGCTTGTAATAGAAAAAAATGGTGATCCTATTAAATACTAAACTATTTATTTTAGTTCTTTTTTAAGTTAAAATAATTAGTATTAAGTTTACCATCGTTTTTGTCCTAATCAAAGTTTCCTATTCGCCGAATTGTTTTCAATCCAGTGCTATATCCATCGTATTATTGTTATTTTATCAAATCCAAAATGAGTTACCGCCCTCTTTATAGAACAGCCTTCGTCCGTTACTCGAGTGATAATTTGATATTAAGATAAGTCAAAAAGCATTTACTTTTCACCCTACTGCTTTTATAAGAATAACTACCAACTTGGAAAACTTTTCAAACTTTATTTTATTATTGTCTGATTTTGTCTTATATCTTTGACGTGCTCCCTGATGTGATAAACTACTTGAGTGCTATCCCAAGTTTCTTGTCGGTGTATAAATTTTACCTAAAAATATAGAATTGTGGCATTCGCTCTGTTGAGTGTGTGACCCTTGGAAAATGATTGCTTGTCCCCATTCTTTTTTGCTGCTGAGCATATGCGATTTACAACGTATGATAAGAACCGGAAAGAATAGGGACATTTTTTACCTTTTACACTGCGTGACACGATTTCGGTATCCGAAACCCTGATTGCCATTGTGGTTTTCTATTAGTTATAGTATATAGGTAGTGGATGTCTTTTTTTTATCACGTCTTGTTTTTGAGGTACACATCGAAAATCTTTTTGTTTAGGGCACTCTCATTTTGTCTATACTAGTAAATTAGGTATTGCTCGCGACTTCGCTCGCGTGTTTCAAATTATTGCTTTTGCCCTCCTTACGCCTCTTCCCCTTTACACTCACCTTCTGCTCTTCAAACTTTTCCGTCCAATCACATACCGGTTTTGTTCGCTATTTTTTCCCGGTTTTACTTTAAATAGTCATAACTTTTATATCCGCTTAGTAGTTTTTGCGTAATACTGAACAAACAAACAGACAGGTAAATAGAGAGAGATAAAATTTAAAGATTTATTATATGTATATACAGGGTGGATTCTTTAAACGGAACGGTACTTCTATCGACTTAGAATTTTCTTTTATAAAAAAATCCAAAAACACGTCAACTGATATTTTCAATTTTCTTTAATCGTGCTATCTTCGATTCTTTTATGTCGTTTTTTTTACAACTTATGGCAAAAAATATTTTTTTTAAAATAGGACACCCTGTATAATTTGACATTTTTGTATATAATCATCATTGAGTATTTCACGACGTTGTTGGCGTTAAAAACTTCTCAACACAAAAGAAAAACTTAAATATTTTTCATATTTTGGATAAGATAATCTTTTTGTCATATGTTTTATATTTTAATTTTGGCAAATATATTATTAAGAAGTTCAGCTTGGAGTTTTATTCGAATTATATTGATAACTACACTGATAAAAATTTATTTGAGTTAAATAAAAACGGATTTGATTCAAAGATTTATCTGTTTAAATAGACTGAAACAAACGTGGTCTTGAATCAAGTCATTATTTATTTGTATCAAGCCTCAAAATTGAATTTGAGTGAAACAAAGATTTAAATACATAAATACCGATGTATTCGGTTTGCTAATAACTATGTACTAATTTCGTCTGCTTCTAAAAAATTGCCTACTCTCAAGATAAATTGATTTTTTTTTTGTTTATATGGGTTATGTAGCATGATATTAAGGCACACCCCCCTCTGCCTAGAAAGGAGATTTGAAAAAAATTGCCTACTCTCAAGATAAGTGTGTAGCTTGATATCAAGGTACACCCTCCTTTGCTTAGGAAAGTAATTCGACGAAAAGTGACTATACTAGAATTTGGTACTAATTATGTACTAATTTCGTCCAGTTCTAAAAAATTGCCTGCTCTCAAGATAACTACATTTTTTTTTGTTTATATGGGGTGTGTAGCTTGACATTAAGGCACACCACCCTTTGAATAGGAAAGAGATTTGAATAAAGTAATTGTGCCATAATACAGTACATAATTGGTATCAAATTCTGGCATAGTCACCTTTGGTCGAATCTCTTTCTTAAGCAGAGGGGGTTGTACCTTGATATCAAGCTACAGACCCCATAACAAACAAAAAAAATCTTAGGAACCGATGGTTTTTGTAAACTAAAAGGACCCTTCCTTAAGAGTACATAACTAATACAAAATTATGACATATCAACTTTCATTAAATCTATGTCCTAAGCATGGGGGGGGTGCAGCTTAGCGCCAAACCGCATCCACCCCCGTTCCCCTTTTAAGTGCAAATAACTTGTTATATATTAAGTACAAAATTTTATATGAGTACATTTTTTTACCATATCCAAATTGAATGTCGTTTAAGGGGGGGGGGGGGTGTAGCTTGACTGAGCTGTGTTTTACAATAGATTAATTAAACGATTCGAAACGATTCTTTAGCCAGCGAGATCTTCCTATCTTGCTCCAAATGATTTCTATCTATGGGAATATCTGAAGGATCAAATTTTTTAGAAAATGAGTACGAAACAATACAAAACTTAAAAGAGGCTTTAGGTCGGGGATCGCTTGGAATATTGCTTGGCCTTAAAATTTATTATTTATTTTTTTCTTGCATCACGCGTCGTCGTGTAATAGTTTATTTTTTAGTTTAAACTTCTGAAAATAAAAATTTTTTACTTAATATAGCTGGTACTTATTCTTTTTTAATAAATAATCCCAATAGGTGCAGGGCGATCTCTTATAAAGTTCCACCAGTGAAAACTTTTTTATTATTCGTAACAAAAAGATAAACAAAAAAGTGAGTCACACCTGAAATTATATATATTTTTACTACAGTTTCACTTTTTTTTTAAATCACCCACTTTTTTAATAGAACACCCTGTATATAGATATTTTTATTCTTATTCCAAAAATATACCATATGTTTTTGGATTGTCTTTGTCTTAAATGGTCATTGAGCAAATTCACAAAAATATTGCCATAAGAGTAATGTGTTAAACAAAGAACTACTTAAACTATTTTTCCTTGCCTTTATAGCAAATTGCCCAATATAATTACTTTCGATCAATATCGGGCAAAAGTGAGAGAAACCGATTTAAACCGAAAATTTGGACCAATGAGATGCATAGTAGCGAGAGAATTAACTCCCTGGGAGCAAATTTTCTCTCGATTCAAGAATAGACACCCAGAAAGAAAAGCTCTATTAAAATTTTATAAAATATACAGGATATTCAAATAAAGAAACAGAATCTCATGGCTACTCTGCGTGTAGAGTGTGATTAAGGAAAAAACTGAAAATGTCACAGAAATCTACCTGATTTTTTAAGTTATTTACTTTTTGAATTATCCTCATGTGACAAATAACAAAAAAGATTTTCCAAGTAAAACTTTATAAACATCCTGTACATTAAATATTTTGGAATGAAAATAGTATTACTACGGCAGTTAGGGCTTTATTGGAAACAAAATCACATAAAGTTGGGGCTAGTTTTATTTAATAACTTTTCTGAGCCGTTTAAGCATATTTAAAATCCTAATACCTCCTACTAGCGCAACTCTGTCTAATCTTTTTAACCACCATCGTCAAAAGCATTTCTTTCTTAATTTATTTTTAATTTAAAAACTATTTATTTTTTAAAAAAATATGTGGAAAGCAAAACTGAAAATTGATAATAATTCTATGAATAGAAATACCTTGAAACCTCTCATAATCATATTATTTAACCGTAGGGTTAATTTCAACTTACCTTTGTCGAGTCCTCCACCATTTTC
Source organism: Oxystoma pomonae (assembly GCA_963921995.1). Classification (NCBI taxonomy): domain Eukaryota; kingdom Metazoa; phylum Arthropoda; class Insecta; order Coleoptera; family Brentidae; genus Oxystoma; species Oxystoma pomonae. The sequence goes on from OY998172.1 coordinate 38,163,206, forward strand.
GTGTGTTCCGCGATAAATCTAACACAAAAACACGTTTTATGGATTTCCGGCGGACACCTATAGTGCGAAAAGGCCGGATTTCTGAGTATCGGACTTTTCAGGCCGTTGCTCGCATCTTCAGCCGGCGCTGTCATGTCCTCCGAAGACGGAGTGCCGGCCATTGGGCCGTGAATTTGACAGGTACTGCCGAATGGACCCCCGTCACTTAACCTGCAAAATAAATAATAAAATTTTACGTTATCTACTATCTACTTTACTAAAGGCTATCGACCTATGTCGCCATTTTTAAAGTATCGATAAAAGATCGGTGGGAGTCGATCGGCTTTTAATGGAGTCGGTTTTGGTATAACAAAGTTTATAAAATGCACCTTGAAGCGCACACGTTATGCCTGAATAGGCTGGCTACCCTGCTAGTAGCAAACTTGTTTATACCCAATTAAGCTAAGCATTCTTGTAATTCCCCATCACACTTCACTTTTTGGTCGATTCTAAGAAAAAAGTGTATGTTTCTTGAATTATGCGTTCTTGTATTTGGACTATCCAGCACTATTATTTAAGATAAAAATGAAAATCTTCCATATACATCTTAGAGAGTAAAACTCTAAAAAATCTGTAAAAAAATGCCTACATTTCTCTCAAAACTCAAATAAACTTTTTCTTTTTATCTCTATCAAAAACATGATTTTAGTAACTGTCTGCAGATAACTAAAGTATGGAATTTTTGGATACCCATGCAAAAAAACTTTTTCTTTATCATGGTTGCAAAAAAAGGTTTCTGTCCGTTTTTTACCCAAAGTTAAAGAGATATAGCGGAAAATAGTAATATTGAAAAAATCTCATTATTTTTGCATAAAAATTAAGCAATTTCCGCCAGTTTTCACCAAGTATATACGAAAAAATAACTGTCAAAGATGTCGTGACAATGAAAGTCACCGAGTAAAAAGGCACATCGCTATGGAAACCATTGTTTTTTCATTTACCAGCTGCCCTGATTTATATTGTAAAGATGGTGTGTTGCTAGAAGTGATTTTTAAAAGTAGTTTTATGTTTTTATTGGGTTTTTTGATAAAGGTATTAAAAAAAAATAGTGTTCACAACTCGCGGCTAAACTGCGCTTTTTTTTACTCGCGTTTTTAAATACCTCGCTGCGCTCGGTATCTAAACCAACGGTTGTACAAAAAAGCATTATTTTAGCCATTAGTTGTGAAAACTACTATTGTAGCACGTTTAGTTTTTTAGGGAATATTTTTTTTTTAATATTTTAAAATTTTGTAAAAATTGATGTTTTAGAATTTTATACACCATCCATTAAAAAATTAAATAAAAAATATAGGGTTTTATAGAATCTTATGCTGAGCAAAAAGTGTTGTGGCATCTACACTTTTCTCACAAAAATAATCTAGTTTGAAATTCTGCGAAAATGGTCATTTTTATTGGTCTTTTTTGCACCAAGGTTTTACCAGAAATTTCCCAATAAAAAAATAAATTAAAAAATATATATATAATGTCAAAGTGACTCGATTTTTCTATAAGGTTTATTGGCTAAACCATAAAAACTAAGAAAAAATTGGTTTTTAAAAATATTTGAGAACTTTTAAATATTGTGTGTCATAATATATCTTTCGATAAGTAAGTCATTGTGGTACAAGAAATGAAGCTATTTATTTTGAGCACAAGGAATTAATTTTTAACAGCTATTTATTTGTGGAGACAATATGTTTAGAAGACCTAGTACTTTACGAAATATGGAGGAGGTAAAGGGGGTAAAATCAGAATGTTGCAAATATCTCAAAAACTAAGAATTTAAGTAAAAAAGAAAGAGAAGACATTTTCAAGCAGATAAAATTATCTTTTAAACGAGGTATCATGCTCTAAAAACGAAACAAAATTATAAAAAACAACCAGAAAATACTGCGTTTAATACATACTTTGTACAATCCCTGAAGAACCCACATTTGAGCAAGTAATGCTCAGCCTCTCTTAGAATTCAGCAACAGAAACCAAGAATCATGAACGCCCAAAAAATTGGCCCAGACTTTGTAAAACTAATGATAACTTTTTGATGGAAGTAGCTGCAACTATAAAAAACCACGCACAATTTAAATGGAAACTGGATCTCAGTGGGATTTCAACGCCGTTTAAGTATGTTATTGGAACAGTCCCTGAGAGCATTTTGACTCATAAACACATGTACCGATATCTACAGGATGAGCCAATAATAGCTGCCAAAGTTTGGGATGAGCTTATTATTATCATGCTTATGATGACCGATATTGACAAAAAAAGCATCAATTTCCACTAAAACAGCAATGCTAAATTTAAAAATGACAATTATTTTGACATCTGTCAAACTCTGCGAAAATGGCGGAAAAATAATTAATGAAATTGAAGTTTTTGGAAACCGAATACCTTCTTTTTTTTCTAAAGACGCTAAATCGGAAACCGTAAAAAAGAGTGACAGTTGCCTTAACTGTCATTTACTGTCAAATGAGTAGAAAGCGACATCAGAACAACAGTTTATCGTAAACCCACGCATACAAGAAAATATTTTAATCAAGGTTCAAATCACTCTGTTACAACCAAACGAGGCATAATAAGAACTTTGTATAATAGAGCCATTCAAATTTGTAACAATTCTCATGACTTGGAAATCGAAATAAAAAACATTAAGAAGGATCTGCAGCAGAATGGTTACAGCCTTAAACTTATAACAGATACTATTTCTAAATTTCAGCAAATAGGACAGATATTACAAGACCAAAACCAGGCAAATGCATTCCTTGCAATTCCGTACATTAAAGGAATATCAGAGAAAATTCGAAGAGTAGCGAACAACTTTAATATTAAAACAGCTTTTAAATCTAATCATACAATTCGAAGCCTTCTTAGTAAAACAAAACCGGAGAACAAACAAAATAAGGAATGCATTTACTAAGTTCCTTGTGAGTGTGGTGAATCATACATAGGTGAAACAGAAAGACCACTATCTGTTAGGCTTAAAGAAAATCAGACGAATACCCAAAGTCAAAACAACACCGAATGAAGTGGACAGAAGCAAAGGTTTTGCACAAGGAGTCACACACAGGTGTTTTCAGTAAACCAAGTGTTGAAATTCCAAATATTTGGAAGCCCCTCCTTGGGCGGAGCCAACTTCTTAAACTTTACGGTTGTACGTAGCCTTAGAAATAAATTGCAGTTTGCACCTGAAAACGATAAGAGATTGTACTGATCGAAACGTCGTGTATAAATAAAATATAGACAATGGAAGTCCGAAACACAGAGTTAATTTCAACATACAGGTTGATAGACCAATGCTTTATTCACTGTACCATGCGCTTATAAAGAAATAGGTTGAAACCGCGGAATATAAGCGTTTTCGCGGATTTTTATAGGTCGACGGAAACGTGTTAATCATGATTAAAGAAAGCTTAATCAGATAATTTTCGCGCTTGTTGGATATATATGGACAAGCATCTCTAAACCAAGGATTAGCAAGTCATCGATTTTTTTTCGAGTTTTTTTTTAACTTATTTCATAATTGGTATATACTTTGCATATGCTAAAGATGTCTTAAAAGTAACCTTCTTTAATGGTATTTCCTGGTTCTTTTACGGTACCAGAATAGCTTGTACGCTAAAAGACCCAAATAATGTTTCAATAAGTGATATATACTTTGCACATGCTAAAGATGTTCTAAAAGTTACTTTCTTTAATGGTATTCCCTTAGCATAGGCTAAGGAAATACGTAGAAGCTCATTCTTTTGATGTTCTTTTATGGTACCACCATGTGCGCTAAACGGACCAAAAAATGTTTTAAAACTGATATATTCTTTGCATGTTAAAGATGTACTGGACCTGCTTAAATGGTACAGTCATATCATTTGCTATGAATATCCTTAATAGCTTATACTTAAATAGTATGTACATCCTCAAAAGAAGGTTTAACGCAATGTTCTTTTCATTGTAAGTAAGTAAAATGTTTATGCAAGAGTAGGCATCTGCCTATTATTTTTTTTATTTGAAAATTTGGAGAGCACACTTAATTAGTTTCTTAATTTTGTTCAAAAGTTTTTATTTACGCTGCTTTTTTTTAAACATAGAACGCGGATATCCGTTGCCAATTTGCAGTTTCAGATATCTCCACAGTGACTCTCGCCTGTAAATTTACATAAACTACTCCCTCAAGTCATAAAGTGTAAAACTAAAACAACGGCAACTGTTCGGGGGAAATACAAATGACTTAGGACACAGCAGGATGCTAAATTGTATCCACCGTTGGGCAAGTTCTGAGATAAACAAAGCGCATTTTGATAAAGATGGACCTCGAGCCAACTATACTTGTTTGAAGAAGGGCACATGGGCTACAGCAGTAGCATCACCAGGTGGAGGGCATTTTGGTTGCCCATGGCACCATATGAGATTTTTTTCATTATATTAGCAAATTACTATTTTAACTAACTATTTAAATACAAAAGATTTTATTCTGTTCGTTATTATTGTAAAATTTAAAGTAGTTTATAATTACAGAAAAGTATTTGTTTATCTCAAGAAATGGTTGATTTCTTTTGTTACAGCAGAAAATATATTTTAGTGTATTTTTTATAGGCAGATGACTGAACTTACTGTATTTAAATTATTCACAAACAACCCACATTAGCTCCAAATTTTTAAGAATTTTCTTTTATAGTTCATTCCATTTTTATATAAACAAAACATAACCTCAATGAACCACAGAAGAAAAACCAGATTTTTAAATTGAAAAAATCAAACGCCCTAGGCTAATATCACGCTTTCATATGAATCAAATGCACCAGAGTTAATCAACATGATGCCAGGGATACTTTATGAATGAAAAATGGATATGCAGATTAAAGGGGCTATGATATTCGTTTTTATTTGTATATCGAACATTACAAAGGAAACGCGGTACAGACCCAATATGCCTGAGAGAGACTCAGACAGGTGAGAGAAGTCATCCAAAAAATAATGAAAATTCAATATAGACGTTTAAAAATGCAGGACCGGCTTTTAATTTTGCGTATTTTTATTTGCAGAGCTTTTGCCTCTCTTGTTGCGGATCATTGCCAACTATTTTCCAATGAACTTGAAATTTGGTACGTGTATAGAATTATTTGAAAAAAATTCAAAGTATCGGTACTTCAGCTCCTATAACACAAATTTGAATTTGAAAATGGCGTACTTTCTTATCTATAAACATATTTTTCTCAAACTTAAAACTTTGCAGTGTTTAAGGACACCCAATACAATTTTCGACACAAACCTTAAAAAGTTTAAATTGGCGGATATAAATTGGCGCACTTTCTTATTTATAAACCGGTTTGTCTCAAACTTGAAAGTTAGTTTTATGGTCACGAAAAACAATTTTTGACAAAAACTTTAAAAAATCAAAATGGCGGATTTTCTTATTTATAGTTCAATTTGTCTCAAAATTTCATTCGCACTGTTTAAAGTCAAATCAATCAATGTTTAACTCAAACTCAAAAAACAAACTGGCGGTTCCAAAATTAAGGATTTTCCCATTTATGACCGATTTATTTCAAATTTGGTGATCAAGTTTGCGTAGGTAGTGATACGACGAGAATCAAAAACTCGTAATATATTATAGGTCCGGTGACAATACAATATTTTGAAAAAATTAAGTTCGTTGGGTTGGGTTGGGTAAGCGGAGGTTAATAGATTTGGAAAAGCTGCTACGGATATGCAGTTTCTCGGGTTGACTTTAACTTAATGTTTTCTAATTTGAAAAAAAAAAATAATTTGGTGGGAAGGGGTTTTGAGGATAATATAATAATGTCTATAAAAATGTATAAATTTTGAACTAAAGCTGCTACGATTATGCACTTTCTGATTTATATTGTTTTCTAATTTAGGAAGAAAAAATAATTTGGTAAGGTTTGATGGAAGGGGTAAGAGGATGTTGATATATCTGTAAATTAATAACTTTCGAACCAAATTCGCTCTTATGAATATGCCATTTTCATATTTACCTTTAACTAAATATTTTCTAGCTTTTCTAGAGGAAAAACATACGTTGGTGGGGATAGTTAAGAGGGTAAAGGGGGGTAAATATATTTGGAAATTCATGACTAAAGCTTCTACGAATATGCAGTTTACAAATTTGAATGAACTTAATATTTTGTAATTTTAAGAAAAACATAATTTGGGAGGGGTTAATAAATGCTATGCTGCGGTTTTGTAAATTTAAGTTTGGTGAAACTGTTGATGTAAATTCATAACAACTAAGGCTGCTACAAATATTCAGTTTTGAGATTTAAAATAACAAAATACTTCCTAATATTAGAGGGAATTGTGTCGAAGCAGATTTCTATCGATCTTGCTACTCTTGCTAATATATGCTTAATATGCCCCTAAAAATGAACAATGCGTGCCTCCACCATGCCTATGCCCAAAAACAAAAAAATAATATGAGTTATTTTAGCAGATTTCTTGTATTTTTTTCATTTACATTTACAACAAGTGCCTTTTCCTATTATATTTCCTTATTACAAATCCTTAAAATCAAAAAAAAAAATACAAAAACCAAACAAAAAAAACAAAACAACAAATAGGTTTGCGCAAAGGTCAATGACCTTTGCGCAAACATATTTTTTTAACCGGTTTTTTTACTCTTTTCGAAAAACTACTACAAACTACAATAAAAAAGTATTTTCACCAATAGGAAAATTACTTTAAATTATATATATAAAATCACGACTGTCGGGAAAAAACCCGTTTTTTACATTTTCACAAGAAAACTAACCCCACCCAACACAACACAACCCCAGTAAACCCTACACAACAAAGAAAAAGCAACCCAGTTCCAAAAACGACTGTCGTAACTCTAAATACGACTGTCGTAACTTTAGCTACTGCATTGAAATTAACGTTGCGTCTTTTGGAAAATCGTTTGTTTGCTCTCCACAACATATGATCGTAACAGATTGTTGGGCCGTTCTATTTTAAAATTCATTGTCTTCACGCACTCAATAAATATGGAAACCAAACAACAGCTGATTGAATTTGACATTTTCCGTCAAAAATCTGACTATAGAAAACAGCCTTGCAGAATGAAGTATTACCAAACTGGGTCCTAAATTTAAATCTTGTTTTAACTGTGTGGTGCGAATGGACATTATAGATATAATGTGTAAATAGGTGCAAATCGGGCGATGATAGCCTACATTCCAAAACAGCATGTCACTTAATAAGTAAAAAAGAATCTTTTAGCTCTTTTATGTAGTCCAATCGTTCTGCTTTTGTAAGCTAAGAAGTAAATCTTAATTGATTTTTTTAATGGGGTATCGAATTTAAAAATAAATTCTTGTAATACGGACAAATATTTTTTTTACTTTGCACCTTTCAAAGTGGTTTTTAATACATCTGGAATATATTTTTAGCATTGTATTAGTACTTATAATAATAATAATAACAATAATGGTAATAATTTGTAGTAGGGGTGAGTTCGAAACTAAAAAGTGGTGGTAAGGCAGCGGGTGAACCTGGGGTGAATATCCCCTTAAATTCTCGAACGTGGGTTCTGGATTTTTTTGATTTTTTTATGTTTAGGTTATAGGAAGAATCCATTAGCAATGTGAATTCCTCCAAATATCATTATTTTTGTGTAAAATATACTTTTTGTTCACCCAGTTCAAAAAAGTAACCAAAAAAACCCACTCAAGACCGCGGCGCGATTCTGGCGCACCCCTGGTGATATACTTTTGATTTTCGAACGGAGCCGTATGACGTCATTCCTTTCAGCTTATTCATTTTCGAACGGTCTTGGGCTAGCCGAAGTATAACCTTTACTCTTGAGTGAAAATTTTCAAACGCGCCCTAGCTGAGACGTTTTGACCCAAGCCGGCTTCAATTTTCACACAATTTCATTTGAGAAAACTGCACGAAACAAAATAATATGACAAGCGAAAACGTCGGTGCTGCGCGAATGGCATATAACTTGACCCAAGTTTCTTGGCAAATAGTCCAATTTTGAAGAAACTTTAAGCTATTTTGTCAGCTATTTACTTTTGGATATTGCTTTGTTAAGTAGAAAATATTACAAAAAAGAAACAATCAAGGATCTGGTGGAAAAACGAAAATGCAAAATTGGATGAGTATCCCATAAGGAACACGCAAAGGACCAAAGTGAAAAGAGAAATAATTACACGATGTTTTGCCCTGGGCAACCATCGGAGACCCATCAGTGGTTTTACTGGTTATCCTTCCCAAACATCATTCAACATTATCATACACTTTGATTTCCAACTTTGAATCTTCTTTTTCTTCTTCAAGTGCCATACTCTCTTCGAAAGTTGGCTATCATCAGCGCGATATGCACCCTGTCCACTAATACCATACCATTGTCTAATATTTTTAAGCCATAATACCCGTCTTTTTTTACTTCTATTATCAATTTTAAAAGTTTATATTTGTCATTTCTCAAAATATGGCCAAAATATTCAAGTTTTCGTTTTTTGATGCTAAATAAAACTTCAAGACCTTTATTTATTCTAAGCAGAACATCCAAGATATCCTTAGTATTATCGAAAAATGCATGGGCGCGGCGGGGCCGCTATATTGTTTCATAGTTATGACTTTCTTTTAGTAGTAGTAGTAGGAGATGGGCAGCCGTAGGACTGGCAATTAGGCGGCATAATGGACCCTTTCTGCCATACCCCCCGTGCACCCCCGACTGATGCACGTGCTCCTTAGGATGCCAGTTTTCTTTCTCTAAGAGGACTTAATTTTTTGCCTGACACCTATTCGTCGAGGGCAGGGATCTTTAGACTGCGTAGCAAGTATACACACTGGACCGCCAGCTTTACACGCTCTCCGAAGAGTGGGCCTGCTACATTTTAGACTTGCATCTATCTAACATCGCTACCGTCCCAACAGAACTTTGTTGAAGGTAGACTTCTCCCCAGCAGCCCGCCGCCGCCGTCATGTAGGTTGACCCGAAAATTGAGGTCCCGGTTTCGCTGGTCGAGGTCGCCGTCGGAGTGCTCAGACGCATTCCTTGGAGTGGTCATGCTACCCGAAAGTGCTACCACCTCTTTCAAGTCACCCGCTGTGGACTCTCGCTACCAAATCTGTTGGAGTCCAGCCGCGTCTCATGGAGTCCCAAGGCCGGAGAAGTTTTTGGGTGACCTGCTAGCCTCCTCTACTCAGTTTGGTGGGGTCCTTGGCCGTCCACCTTTGAGTCCCGCAAAGTTTTCGATGCAGTGTCAACCGTGCCGCCTACTTCTACTTCGTTTTATTATTATTCTATGCACAACGTTAACTGCAGAGCTGCTGAGAAGTGGGGCCGTCACCGCTGCCGCCTTCGTCGTCTCGAGTCGAATTCGGTGTTGTGTGAAGATGTGTACTTGCCGAGATTCGATCCCGCGATATCTGTTCTGCAGGCTAACACTCAAATGCACCGAAAAAATATTCGAATTAGTTTAGCTAACCCATGCATCTTTGTCCATTTATGTGGGATCAAGAGAAAAAAGTAATGGATTAGATAGCCAAAGCCAGTCGCGATTAAGTGCCTACGGTGCATTTAGGGGTTAGTCGTTGTTCACTAGTCTACGGCGGCCCCTTTGGCTTTCTTTTAAATCAAAGGCGTAAATTATCCACAGTACCAAAGGGTTTTCTGTGCATACCTAACTAAATATCCTAAACTTCTGCAGGATTGCATATGCTTCGTTCGGCGACTAGTAATAACTTTAGTCAACGATACTGACCTTAAAATTACATTATTTTGTTTTTATATTTTTTCTAAAAAAGAAATATTGTATTAAATTGGCTACAATTAGGATATATTCTACATAAGAACTAAATGGGTCCATGGAGGTTAAACTTTAACAAAAATTTACCCCAGTATTCTGCGTTTACTAAATTTTCATTCGTTTTATTCAAATATGTATGAGCTTAAATATACGCCCTTGCAAAGCTTTCAGCGTGCACAATTTTGTAAGCAGGATGTTCTATATATATATATGCCTATACCTTTCTCTTTTACTCTTTTATGAGTCTTATTGTCACTTTCTGGCGTCAAAGCTTGGCGGTTCTGCACATGCGCGACCATCGTCATCGGTTATCCAACCAAAATCCAGAAAGACAGCTGTGCAGTTGTCAAAATTTTTCTATTTGTTTACGTTTTTAGAAAATCAGTCTTTTCTATTTTTAAATAAATAAATATATGAATAGAAATAATTTTTCCTTCAAATTTTAAGAAAAAATAGTTACCAACCTGTGAAACTTCACTTTTGTTGTTTGGCGGCATCCACAAACACAGCACGTCTTTTTATGCGGCGATATCTTAAACACCAAGATATAAACAGTTTTTATTAAAACTCCTAAAAACTTTCGCGTAACCAAAGATTAAAATATTACAATAAAAAAATTTGCATAAACGAAAACGCGGAAAACGACTGTGTTATCAAACAAATCAACAAAAATGGCGTCTCGACCGAAGAGCGAAGGCGAAGGTCGCGAAACCGGCCGCCTCGTAAAATTTTCCCGCATGTGCATAGGTGCGGAGCTAAGACAGCGCCATAGCCTGCTAGATTTTAGATCTTGCTTACAAGTTTGGCCTGGGATAGGCCTATATTTAACCTCATATATATATGGTTTTATTTATAGATTAATGATAGGCCAAAAGCAAAAGCTAGATATGTGTCTATCGAAACTACTATAGAAAAGTTAATAAATTACAAAAGAATAGAAAAGTCATAGGTGGTATATATTTACTATTATAAATAAAAGCAGAGAATTAAAAAATACTGTGTTTCTAACGAAGAAAAATTAAAAGCATTTTAGCCAGCACGTTTTCGGTTGCAGCCCTTGGAAATGTATACCATTAAATAAATATTACCCCAAATAAAATATGTTCAAAATTAAAACAAAAACATTTATCCACTACACGTTCAACGACTAAAGTTGAAAATTAACATTTTAAAGAGGGGAAAGGCATTTATAATTAAGGAAGGGTTACGTACTATGTAATAACGTCCCTAATGATACCACTTTAATCTTAAATTGCTTCAAATAACCCACGGGATATGTGGACGTAAACGGATGATACTATAAGGTCACTAATATTATTTAAAGAAGAAGTAAAATTGATCCCTCAAACTTAGATGAAAAATAGAGGTTTAAAGGTTTTAAATTTGGTTTCTAGATGAAAACTTTTATTGGGACGGTTATACTTACTTTATTTACGTCATTAACGGCATCGTGACAAAAGGACCAAGGGTTACTATGAGCTCTACAATCTTAGGCAAAAATTATTCGTATAAAAATGGGGACTTGTCTTTTAATTTAAAACATTTTTATGCAGCTCATCGTTTTTAATGCCTAGCTGGAGGGGCTCTAAATTATTGCCAGATAAATCCGGTGGCGAGTCCTATTGAACCACCTTGTATACTGACGCTTGCATGGCCTACTATAAGCAGCAAGGGTTTAAGGCTATAGTTTCTCCCTAGATTTGAAGTAAAAAAAAGTACAACTAGCAACGCCTTGTTCTTTAATTTTTTAATCTTTTGCCAGAGTGCATAGGGAAAACTAAACATCAGAATTAGCTGACATTTTGCAGGGTTGATCATTTTTAAATGCTTAACAATCTGAAGGTTTTTTTAAAATTCTCAATTATTTTTTCTTCAAAATAAAAGCTCTGGTGCTGTCATCTATCACAAAAGCCTCAAAATAGAGAAAAACTCACAATTTCCTCTGGATTACATTTTTCCTTTTTATATTTCCTTGTTTTAACGAAAATAAAAACTAAGTTCCTTTTTTATAAAAGCCTGTGCACTCCGGAAAAGAAAACCCATCAATCAATCACACTTCATTGAATTTGGGAGACACACGCAGTTCAAGTGTTGGCTGATAGATCGCAGAATTTATACGATTCCATGGTAACTTTTCCATGTTTCCATGTTTTGTCAACAAACTCTAAATCGGGCCACAGTGGGACAGAAGAGTATTTTGACGATTCCTGACAGAAAACCATTCGAGGCTATGTTTATCTTTAAAAAATGTGTTTTCAAAAACATTATTCTAAAACAAATATGAACCCACTCCGCCCGCCGAATAAGGCCTAGCGCTGCTCGGGCATTACCCCGAGCCTATCAAAGAACCAAGAGAACTTTACTGACTCACTGGAATTACTAGGAATTCGCATAGAAACATTCGGCGCCCATAACCCCACATAATTTTGTTTTTAGTTTGATTCAACCATATTTTTATGGTTGAATCAAACATAGTTATGTGCAAGTGTACTAGTGCAGAGGATAGATTTTAGAACCTTAGTTTCAAAAACACACGGATACATGAGTACTAACAAACAGGTCAGTGAAGCTCCATTTAGAGGTTGGAAAGACTCTTGCTAGTCGTTGACGCTTCTGTTTAAAACTGAATACGATTATTTCGTCTGGCGCCAGTAGCCGATTTTTAAATTTGCATACTTTTAAGTTAACTGTTGTCGTAATCAGCTAGCGGGAGTGTTTCCAATTCAAGTATAAATGCACCTGTAAATGCAACCTTAAACATTACACTCAGTTACTTTAATACGTAGTTGGGTAACGTTTTTTTAGTAGGTGATTCTGCAATAAATTATTTTCTTTTATTTTAGTATTTTACTTGGTTTTTTAGCGGCGCAGAACGCGAAAAGTCAAAATAAGTAACCTAACCCCAAATTTTTGACCCGGTGCTAGAAAATCTCTGTTGTCCCACTGTGGATAAACATAAATAAAGTCTCCGTGTTGCCATGGAAAATAAATTCAATGACGTAAAATATTGCAAAAAAAAGCAGGTCCACATAGTTAAATTGATTTCCCGTACAGTGTTGCTAAAAACAATTCCCGAGATTGTAACTACGACCTTAAGTCATATATAGAGGACCACGTATAAATACTAGTGCTGCCGGAAATCAAAACATAGATAAGAAAGACAGTTTATTGGCCCTAAATCTGTATTCGGAATACTGTTCATTCCAAATTCTCCGGACCAATTTAATATGGCGGCTGATGTCATTTAAATACAGAAAGAAAATAAAATTGTCATTTAATTTGTTTATATGGGCTTCTTAATGCTCTCTTATATAAGGACGGTTTGAAAATTCTGTCGTATAATTATCAGTAAAATCGTTTTAAATCGACTTTATTTTAAAGCCATTGAAGATCGAGGCTTATCGCTTTAAAATCGATTTTAGGGTCGGTATAAACTCATTAAAACGCTTAAGCGTATTGCCCAAAAACTAAAAAAAATACTTAACTCTGGTTTGGCCAAAAAAAAAACGTTGTCAACTTATTTGTTTTATTTCTAAACTGTCATTTTATAGGTCAGTCAAGCCACACCACCCTCCCTTATGCTTATAATTTTCAACCAATTTTGAACTACTTTTAAAAATTTTGAACCACACTTCTTCCTGTTTTTTTTATATTTAAAATGGGGGGTGCAGCCGGACGCTAAAGTACACCCCCCTCATTACAAGCGTAGAGATAAATGAAAAGCAACTATCCCAAAATCATCAAAAAGAATTTCCAAAAATCTACTAATAATTTGTATGTGCAATAAAGATCTCACTGAAATTAACTCTGTATTTCGAATTTCCATGGTCTGTATTTTATTTATACACCGTTTCGATCAGTAAAATCTCTGATCGAAACGTCGTGTATAAATAAAGTATAGACAATGGGAGCCGAAACACAGAGTTCATTTCAAATACATCATTGTCTCAGACTTTCAAACAAAGATCGCTCTGCTCATATAGTCTGCATCAGCTAAGAAGCACCATTGGAAAAATCAGGTGCTTTACACATGCACAGTTTAGGGACCAAACGCCCAACAAAGATGGAAATAGTTTTTCTTACGTGATTTTTAGTCGTTTCTAGTATATTTCTAGGGCTTCCAAACTGACTGGATTTCAATTGGCTAAACCCCATATTTTGAATAAATATAAAAAGTCACAGAAATTAGGGTGGTTAAAATTTTTTTAAGCTGTACAAAATTGGTCCGAAGTTAGTTCAAAATTATAAGCAAGTCAAAGTTCGAATTTTTTTTTGAGGGGCGTGTGGCTTGACGTCAACCTGCACCCCCCACCAAATTAAAAAAAAGAGTTACTTTTTTAAAACAATTGGCGACCGTGACAGGACAAAAAGAGGAAGCAAGCTTCAACGAAGAATGTAAAAAGCCCAAAGATTGCGAGAAATTCTCATCTCAGTTTCTTTAAGAAGACTGATAGTTTGATTTGACCAAAGATGACCCAGAAGACAAGGGAATATGGAATTCTTGAAGGCTAAGAACGAAGAAATACTGAGGTTGAATAATGAATTGCTGAATTTAATGTTAGAAAAAGATATAGTAGAGGATGTTATTGACTCCGAAACTGGCGAAGCACACACAATTCAAGCTAAGTACCTTAGTATTAAATATAAAGTTGAAGCTTATTTTAAAAGTAAAGAAAGAAAAATTGTGAAAAATATTGATATGTCGGCGACAGGTGCCTCATCGCCAAATAAACTTCAACTTCCTCAAAATTATGATTGTTTTCCACAAACCAAAACTACACTTTTTTGCACTCGACGCGCGTTTCGCTAACAACGTTAGCATCATCAGGAGACGATAAACAATGACCTAAATTAATCTACGCTCTATCTTATATACAATCCTTTAGTGGGCGGAGATAAGACCAATAAATTGTGATTGATCACGATTTTTAATCCTACCTCCCCTCAACCAAAGAATAAAGTGTACTAAACGGGATAGGTCCTCTATCTTTATTTAAACTATTTCTGGATTTAATGATTTCCATACTTTCATATGCATTCAAAAGTCTTTTGTTTGGTACACTTTTTAGAAGTTTTAGGTTATCTAATGTGAATCTATGATTGTTTTCAAAAGCATGCTCGGCCACACTTGACTTTTCTGTTCTTCCGTATTTTAAGTGTGCTAAGTGTTCTTTAAAACGTGTTTGAATAGAGCGTCTCGTTTGGCCAACATATTTTTTATCACAATCCATGCAACTAATTTCGTAAATTCCACTTTTTTCTAGAACTGTAGTTTTATCCTTGGGATTTCCTAGTAAGCTTCTTATTGTGTTACCGGATTGATATACTAATTTAAGACCGGTGTTATTAAATACTTTCTGTAATCCTTTCGTATAATTAGGATTATACGGAATTGATACAAATTTTGAGTCGCAGGTATCTTTTTGTCTGAAAAAGGTAGAATCCCGAAAGGTCTTTTAAAAAAAGAATGTCTATTTATCAGCTTATTTATTAAGCCTTCGTCGTAACCGTTTTCGCCAGCTATATTCCTAATCCTATTCTTTTCTGCTTCAAATCTTTCTTTCTTTAAGGGGAAATTTACTAATCTATATGTTAGAAAGTGCAATCTTGCAAGCTTATGTTGTAAGCAATGAAAAGAGTCATTTGGAATATACCTGTTGGTGGCCGTGCCTTTTCTAGTACATTAAATCACAATAAAACAATTAAAAGTTTGAGAGAAAAAGATGTTTTCTATCTAAAGGCTGACAAGGGTAATAAAGTTGTTATATTAGATAAAACAGATTATTTCGAAAGGGTAGATAACCTAATAAAAAATGGACCCTACAAACAAGTCCCAAAGAACCCCTTACCAAAAATGATTAACGAAGTAAAAAACACAATTAAAAAATGTAACAATATTATTACTGATAATATTAAATATAAACTACGAGTAAGCAATCCCACTATGCCCAAACTGTATTGTCTTCCGAAAATCCACAAGCCTGGAAAATCGGTTAGACCTATAGTTTCTGCTGTAGGATCACCTACTTACAACATTTCGAAATGGCTAGCAAACGAGTTTGAAAATTTACCGATAAAGGAAAAAGGTTTTTCTGTTCAAAATTCCCTTGAATTTATCAACAAAGTTAAAGATATTTCACTCCAAGAAGGTGAAATTTTAATCTCGTTTGATGTTAGTTCGTTGTTCCCTAGTGTGCCGATCCC
Organism: Oxystoma pomonae; assembly: GCA_963921995.1. Taxonomy (NCBI): domain Eukaryota; kingdom Metazoa; phylum Arthropoda; class Insecta; order Coleoptera; family Brentidae; genus Oxystoma; species Oxystoma pomonae. Next base: position 38,179,198 of record OY998172.1, read on the forward strand.
CAATACCTTACAATACCTGGAGGAACTACTAAGAAAAAACAATCTAGAAGACAAACAGACTTTAGAATACCTATCTTTAACAAAACTCTGCATGAATCAAAATTACTTTCAATATAAAAATAACTACTACCAGCAATTAGAAGGAACCACAATGGGTAATAGTTTATCACCTTTTATCGCAAACCTATTTATGAGCAAATTTGAATCAGATATAAGTAAAGAATTTGAGTATTTCCCCAGAGTATGGTTCAGGTATGTAGACGATGTGTTTGCAGTATTCAACACTAAAGTAACTAGTGTTGAAAATTTTATGGAAAAAATAAATAACAAATTTCCCACTATTAAATTTACTTATGAAACAGAGAACAACGGTACACTGCCATTTCTAGACACTTTAGTTATAAGAAATAAAAATAAATTGGACTTTGACCTATACAGAAAAGGCACGGCCACCAACAGGTATATTCCAAATGACTCTTTTCATTGCTTACAACATAAGCTTGCAAGTTTGCACTTTTTAACATATAGATTAGTAAATTTCCCCTTAAACAAAGAAAGATTTGAAGCAGAAAAGAATAGGATTAGGAATATAGCTGGCGAAAACGGTTACGACGAAGGCTTAATAAATAAGCTGATAAATAGACATTCTTTTCAAAAGACCTTTCGGAATTCTACCTTTTTCAGACAAAAAGATACCTGCGACTCAAAATTTGTATCAATTCCGTATAATCCTAATTATACGAAAGGATTACAGAAAGTATTTAATAACACCGGTCTTAAATTAGTATATCAATCCGGTAACACAATAAGAAGCTTACTAGGAAATCCCAAGGATAAAACTACAGTTCTAGAAAAAAAGTGGAATTTACGAAATTAGTTGCATGGATTGTGATAAAAAATATGTTGGCCAAACGAGACGCTCTATTCAAACACGTTTTAAAGAACACTTAGCACACTTAAAATACGGAAGAACAGAAAAGTCAAGTGTGGCCGAGCATGCTTTTGAAAACAATCATAGATTCACATTAGATAACCTAAAACTTCTAAAAAGTGTACCAAACAAAAGACTTTTGAATGCATATGAAAGTATGGAAATCATTAAATCTAGAAATAGTTTAAATAAAGATAGAGGACCTATCCCGTTTAGTACACTTTATTCTTTGGTTGAGGGGAGATAGGATTAAAAATCGTGATCAATCACAATTTATTGGTCTTATCTCCGCCCACTAAAGGATTGTATATAAGATAGAGCGTAGATTAATTTAGTTCATTGTTTATCGTCTCCTGATGATGCTAACGTTGTTAGCGAAACGCGCGTCGAGTGCAAAAAAGTGTAGTTTTGGTTTGTGGAAAACAATCATAATTTTGTTTTTGTGCAACCAAAGGTTCCAAATTCCCAACATAGTTGAGATGGCTTCACGGTCAACGGAACTAAATCTATATCGTAAGTTTAGTACTAAGATTAGGCTAGTTGGTGCAGATATTTGGTTTCTAAAATCTTGCAAAAAATTCAAAATTTTTCCAAACTTTGTTCAAGTAAAGTTGCCGAAATCTACAGTTTCTTCAAAAGTAGCCCTGTTTGCAAAACAGAAATGGTTAGATTTAGAAATCAAAAATTTGTACGCAAAACGAAGTATGTTTGAGCTTGAAGCATACCGACTGTTTAAAAAGTTGATATTTAGACTTAGTGATAAGAACTTTGAAGAATGGTGCGATTTCCAAAGACATATGTTTGTAGTAATTGAGAAAAAATTTACGAAGAAGATATCTTCACTTAATAAAAAGCTACAAAAGTTAAAACGTTCTGAACCAAAACCAAAAAAGTCGAAGGAAATCGCAAACATTGTAGAAAACCTATCCTCTCAAACTTTTAATAACAAAGAAATATCACTTTTAAACAAAGGTCTTAATTTTGCTCTGCCCCCACAAAAAGATAACTTAAGTGATATTATTGCAAATATTGAAAGTTCAATCTCTTATCTTTCAGAAGGTACAAAGGGCTATGTGCGAGATGCTTGCCGATATCAGATCTCTCAAAACATCATTCAAAACAATAAAAATAGTACATTAAATCACAATAAAACAATTAAAAGTTTGAGAGAAAAAGATGTTTTCTATCTAAAGGCTGACAAGGGTAATAAAGTTGTTATATTAGATAAAACAGATTATTTCGAAAGGGTAGATAACCTAATAAAAAATGGACCCTACAAACAAGTCCCAAAGAACCCCTTACCAAAAATGATTAACGAAGTAAAAAACACAATTAAAAAATGTAACAATATTATTACTGATAATATTAAATATAAACTACAAGTAAGCAATCCCACTATGCCCAAACTGTATTGTCTTCCGAAAATCCACAAGCCTGGAAAATCGGTTAGACCTATAGTTTCTGCTGTAGGATCACCTACTTACAACATTTCGAAATGGCTAGCAAACGAGTTTGAAAATTTACCGATAAAGGAAAAAGGTTTTTCTGTTCAAAATTCCCTTGAATTTATCAACAAAGTTAAAGATATTTCACTCCAAGAAGGTGAAATTTTAATCTCGTTTGATGTTAGTTCGTTGTTCCCTAGTGTGCCGATCCCCAATACCTTACAATACCTGGAGGAACTACTAAGAAAAAACAATCTAGAAGACAAACAGACTTTAGAATACCTATCTTTAACAAAACTCTGCATGAATCAAAATTACTTTCAATATAAAAATAACTACTACCAGCAATTAGAAGAAACCACAATGGGTAATAGTTTATCACCTTTTATCGCAAACCTATTTATGAGCAAATTTGAATCAGATATAAGTAAAGAATTTGAGTATTTCCCCAGAGTATGGTTCAGGTATGTAGACGATGTGTTTGCAGTATTCAACACTAAAGTAACTAGTGTTGAAAATTTTATGGAAAAAATAAATAACAAATTTCCCACTATTAAATTTACTTATGAAACAGAGAACAACGGTACACTGCCATTTCTAGACACTTTAGTTATAAGAAATAAAAATAAATTGGACTTTGACCTATACAGAAAAGGCACGGCCACCAACAGGTATATTCCAAATGACTCTTTTCATTGCTTACAACATAAGCTTGCAAGTTTGCACTTTTTAACATATAGATTAGTAAATTTCCCTTAAACAAAGAAAGATTTGAAGCAGAAAAGAATAGGATTAGGAATATAGCTGGCGAAAACGGTTACGACGAAGGCTTAATAAATAAGCTGATAAATAGACATTCTTTTCAAAAGACCTTTCGGAATTCTACCTTTTTCAGACAAAAAGATACCTGCGACTCAAAATTTGTATCAATTCCGTATAATCCTAATTATACGAAAGGATTACAGAAAGTATTTAATAACACCGGTCTTAAATTAGTATATCAATCCGGTAACACAATAAGAAGCTTACTAGGAAATCCCAAGGATAAAACTACAGTTCTAGAAAAAAGTGGAATTTACGAAATTAGTTGCATGGATTGTGATAAAAAATATGTTGGCCAAACGAGACGCTCTATTCAAACACGTTTTAAAGAACACTTAGCACACTTAAAATACGGAAGAACAGAAAAGTCAAGTGTGGCCGAGCATGCTTTTGAAAACAATCATAGATTCACATTAGATAACCTAAAACTTCTAAAAAGTGTACCAAACAAAAGACTTTTGAATGCATATGAAAGTATGGAAATCATTAAATCCAGAAATAGTTTAAATAAAGATAGAGGACCTATCCCGTTTAGTACACTTTATTCTTTGGTTGAGGGGAGGTAGGATTAAAATTCGTGATCAATCACAATTTATTGGTCTTATCTCCGCCCACTAAAGGATTGTATATAAGATAGAGCGTAGATTAATTTAGTTCATTATTTATCGTCTCCTGATGATGCTAACGTTGTTAGCGAAACGCGCGTCGAGTGCAAAAAAGTGTAGTTTTGGTTTGTGGAAAACAATCATAATTTTGTTTTAGTGCAACCAAAGGTTCCAAATTCCCAACATAGTTCAACTTCCTCATTTAAAACCAGAATTAAGAAAATTTGAGGGAGATATCAAAGAATGTCTACCATTCTGGGCACATTTTAAACGTATACATGAGGATCTGACTCTGGAAGATATAGATAAATTTTCATTTTTGATTCAAGCTACTGTACCAAAGTCTAAAGCTAGGCAACTCATAGAAAGCTATCCTCAGACTGAAGCTAACTATACTAAAGCGTTAGATAGTCTTAAGACGAGATTTGGTCGTGAAGAAATGCTAGTAGAATACTATGTCAGAGAATTACTAAAATTAGTGTTATATAATATCAACAATAAACCTAAGCTACATTTTCTCTTTGACAGGTTAGAAACGCAGCTCAGAGCACTTGATACACTAGGCGTTACCACAGAAAAATGTGCTGCTATGCTACTTCCACTTGTAGAATCGGGCATTCCTGAAGATTCACTCAGAACGTGGCAAAGGCATTCTTCTTATGATATTGATCAAGACTCTCAAAACCGCTTAGAAAAACTCTTAAAATTTTTGAAGAAAGAGGTAGAAACTGAAGAAAAAATTTCTATGGCTGTGTCAGGTTTTGAAGTATCAGGTAAAAAAAGAGAGTCGCAACAGCAGCTGGATTATTGAATTTAAAAACTACAAAGAAAACTACAAGGTGTGGGTTATGTAAAGAGAACCATAGTTTAGATAAGTGTGTTAAATTTTTAAAGATGACTGTCGAAGAAAGAACAGGGTTTTTATCAGAACATGGATATTGCTACCGATGTATGAAATTTGGTCATATTTCTAGAAGATGCTATGTCAATGTTATCTGTCAAAAATGCAAAAGAGGACATGATACCTTAGTTTGTAATCACGATGAGACAAATGAAAATTTGTTAACCGAAAGTACTGAAAAGGAAAGCATGAAACAGAAAAGCTTAGCCACCAATACATACACAGAAACGTTTATGATGACATTTGTGGTAAAGTTAATAAACAACGAAAAAAGTAGATTAGTGAGATTGGTTATTGATACTGGTTCATCAAAGTCATACATTAGTGAAAGAGCAGCTTTGGATATAGGTTACATTGAAACAAGTGACGAAAATTTAATCCACTCGCTATTCGGAGGAGTTCAAACTGAAACAATTAAACATAAAAATTACAAGATTTTGCTACAAGACGAGAAAGCTAAATATTTATGTAATTTTGATGCTTTAGATCAAGAAGTTATTTGTTCCAACATGACGTCAGTAAAAAAAGGACCATGGACAGAAGAGTTAACCAAACTAGATATTAAAGTTCACGACGAGCCAAGTATGCCAATAGAAGTACTGATCGGAGCAGATGTTGCAGGGCAGTTATTTACTGGCAGAAGACATGAACTTAAATCTGAACTAGTTGCACTAGAGACAAAACTTGGATGGACTCTTAGTGGCAAAGTTAGATTTCCTTCTGGAGAAAATTTGGATTTAAATTCTTTATTAATTACTTCTTCTTGTTTTAGTAGTACGACCTCAATAAAAGGCTTTTGGAGCTTAGATGTCCTTGGAATTACTGATCCAAATGAGGCAAAAATGGAGAATGAGAAAACGATGGATGTCTACAATTTTTTCTTGGACACAGTCAGCGGAGACAACGAAGGGAGGTATGAAGTTGCTTTGCCATGGATCAAAGGTCATCCGCCATTGCCTACCAACTATAATGTAGCCAAGAAACGACGACGCAGCTTAGTGACAAAATTGGATAAAGATGGTTACTACGACCAATATAAGAAAGTATTGATTGAATGGCTCGATGAAGGTATTATAGAAAAAATTGATGAGAATTCTCCAGAAGGTAAGAGTTTTTGACATTATTTACCGCATCATCATGTTATAAAATTAAATAGCGCAACTACAAAGCTAAGACCAGTATTTGACGCTTCCGCAAAAGAAAGTAAAGATTTTCGGTCTTTAAATCAGTGTTTAGAAAAGAGCACAAATTTGATAAAGTTGATTCCGTCTCTTATAAACTCATTTAGATCATCACGAATAGGCGTGATATCAGATATTAAGAAAGCTTTTCTTCAAATTAAAATTCGAGAAACGGATAGAGATTATCTGAGATTCTTGCGGTATAATGACAACGGAAATTTAGAAGTGTATCGCCATATAAGAGTTGTATTTGGTGTGACATGTATTCCATTTTTTGCTTGCTGCAGTATTAGAATATCATCTAAAAAATATTTTGAGTCAGATTTCTGAAGGAAATTCCAAGTACTAAAAAATATAGAGAAACTTAGCAAAAGCTTTTATGTGGATAATTGTGTGACTAGTATGAATTCTGATTTTGAGTTGGAAGATTTTATACAAGAATCGAAAGCTGTTATGGAAGAATCTAAATTTGAGTTACGAGGTTGGGAGTACACAACTCTGGACGATTCTTCACAAGATAATATTTCTTCATTGCTAGGCTTACAGTGGAATAGAAATTATGACACTTTAGAACTCTGTTTAAACAAGCTGATCAATTTAGATTATTCAAAGGTCACTAAAAGACTCATTCTTTCCGCTGAAAATAGTATTTTTGATCCAATAGGATTTGCTCTTCCTGTTTCATTATTACCAAAACTTCTATTGCAAAAGACATGGATTTTAAAAATAGGATGGAATGATGACGTCACCAAAGACATAGATACAAGTTTTAAGAAAGGCATGTCTGATATACAATTGCTTAGACTAATAAAAATTCCGAGATGGTTTATGAACACTTCTGTCCATGAAATGGAAAACCTAAGTTTACACATGTTCGCTGATGCAAGCCAGGATTGTTACGCAGCTGTGATATTTTTACGATCAGAATCAAGTAAAGGTGTTTCTGTTAATTTAATCCAAGCTAAAAGTAGAGTTGCTCCTATCAACAAATTATCAATACCTAGATTAGAATTGTTAGCAGCTACTATTGGGGTTAGATTGCTTCAAAGTACATTAACAAGTTTTGAACATACAAAAATTTCTATTCCATAGTACATATTGGATTAGACAAAAAGAATTATGGAAACCATTTGTTTGGAATAGAGTAGATGAAATTAGGAAAAATACAGATGTTTCAATGTGGAGACATGTCCCAGGTCAAGTAAATCCAGCTGATTTGTTGTCTAGAGGGTGTTCTACTAAAGTTTTATTAGAATCTAAGTGGAGGGAAGGCCCAAACTGGTTATACAAGAAAGAAGAAGAATGGCCTTGTCAGAGTCTTGATATTTGTGATGATACAGTATTAGAAGAGAAACGGAAAGATAAAGGAAAAAAGTTTTTATCAGAAATAAAATTTTCTAAATTTACTTGTATTGTTAGAGTTATTGCTTGGATAAGACGGTTCATCTTGGAAAAAATTTTACGTCTAGAAAAAGATAGAGTTATAAACAAAAAGTCTATGTTTGGAAGAAGTAAATACAGCTAAAACTATGGTAATAAAAATGATACAAAACGAAAGTTTTAATGGTGTTAATGACAGTAAATTTCAAACTTTAAATGTATTTCAGGACACAGAGAAAGAGCTTATTATAGACTAAGATAACAGAAAGAGATGATTTAGATGCTTTTCGTTGTTTTGATCACCCTATTGTTCATAAGCTGATTTTTGAAATACATATCAAATCGGACCACATTGGTGTACAAGGACTTCTTAACAGATTGAGAGAAAATTATTGGATTTTAAGAAGACGTAAAGCTATAAGAAAAAATATTTTTAGATGTGTTATAAGTAAGCGCTACGAATCGAGACATTTTGAAGTAGGAGTACCACCGTTACCGAGAGATAGAGTTTGTAATGCTGCTGTATTTGAAATCTCTGGAGTAGATTTATTTGGTCCAGTATTTTTAAAAGATAAGCAGAAAGTATGGGTTACAATTTTTACATGTGCAGTATATCGAGCGAACTATCTCGAAATAGTGTCATCATTGTCAACAGATAGTTTTCTTTTATTTCTGAGAAGATTTATTGCAAGACGTGGTAGACCTAGAATTCTATACAGTGACAATGGTACGAATTTTGTGGGTTCAGAAAATAAATTTAAAAAATTGGACTGGGAAAAGGTTAGAAACTACAGAACATTAGAAAAAATTAATTGGAAGTTCAATCCGCCTTTTTCGCCATGATGGGGAGGATGGTGGGAGAAATTGATAGGTTTAATAAAAAAAAGTATTGCGAAAAGTTATGGATCGAACATCTCTAAACTATGAAGAATTTGCGTCTATTTTATGTGAAAGTGAAGCTATTGTCAATTCTCGCAATGTTTATGCAAGACATAAGAGAAGTTGGAATGTTTGATTTAGATGAGGTTGAATCTAACAATTTAGAAAAGAGATTTCAATACAGAATTAAACTGAGAGGAGACCTAAAGAAGAGATTTAGAGTGAAGTACTTAGGGCAATTATTAAGTATGAAACAAAAGAAGATTTATAATAAAAAGATTAAAATTGGAGACATAGTGTTAGTTGGCAACGAAAACAAAAAAAGATTTGATTGGCCACTAGCGAAAGTAATTAAGATTTTTCCAGGAAAAGATGGAGAAAATAGATTGGTACGTTTAAAAGCAGAAAAATCCATCAATGTCTTTATCCATTGGAGGTTAGCGATAAAGAAGAAAAACAGATTTTGATTGAAAAAGAAAACTTAGTCCGTTTCGGGAATAAGGTCCAATGCAGCCAAAGATCTTCGTCAATATAATCCATTCCTGAAAAAGTTCAAAGTCCAATGCTATTGTTTCCGGAAGGCTACTCTCAAGACAGTCCACCACAACGTTGCCAGGTCAGACGAAGTAGTAGGAAAATAACTAAACCTAAACGTTATACTTGGTTTTTAGTTAGATGAGTTCGAGTTAACTTTTTTGTTATTATGGTTTAACTATGTTCCGGGTTGGGAGAATGTTGTGTGTTATCCCGGTATATTTCTGCAACGATGGAGTCACAATGCAAAAAGATGTTTTTTGAAAGAAACTATTGTATTGTCAGTCATTATTATTGTCAACCATCAGTCAATATAAAATAATGAAAAATAAAATATTTCTCGTATTTTTCCATTAAATAAAACATTACTAGTGGATTTTTCGAATTTTTTTCTGGTGATATTAGGAGTTTGAAATTAGTTCTTAATTTTTTACCACCTATTTTAAAAATAAAAAAAACCAGGAAGGAGTGTGGTTTCAAATTAGTTCGAAATTGGCTCGAAATTATAAGCATCTCAAAACTCGAAAATCTTTCAGGGGGGAGTTTAGCTTGACTGACCTCATTTTATTACATTTAATAAGGATAATGACGTATAAACCCTCATATAAATCAATTTTATGTAAAACCGGTTTTAGGCGTGTGTAAACATACTAATTGTATTTTAAGAAGTCGGCGACTTGTCTGTAGTTATTCGATCAAAGTTTTGTGGACGTTGTAAAAACCCAGTTTTGCGCTAATTTGTGGAATTAATTTTTGAGTCGTAGCGACGTTGTAACCCTAACTACAGACGGATTTGTTGGATTAACGTCGTGGGTTTATCAGAAAACGACTGAATATAGCGCCCTCTAGACTCACTCTTGCTGTCCAAAAATTAGTCGTGTCAGTTTCTAAATATTATACACTCCATATTTATAACATAAACATCTTAAAAACCCGTTTTCTAACTAGTCGTAAAATAAATAATGCAGTAAAACTACATTTCTCAAAGAAAAACATATTTTCCGAGCAAAAATATCCGACGCAAGCCAGTTTACCGTCAAATATATGTCTACTTTGACGTAAATACAAGCGCGCTCTAAATCCAACGTCTTTATAAGAAATGAGTTAATTTTGAAAAATTATATTTACTGTTAAATTATTACAAATCTATTTTAAATTTAATGTGGGTCGTGGCCTAGGTCCCCCGTATGTTTTAAATTTTCTGTTGTTTACAGCTAACAAGAATCATGGTGGGCCAAGTCATAAATCACCAGAAATGGCGGAATCGTATTTAGTCGTATTTTACGAGTAAACGGAAGAAACTGGCCGCCATCGACACATTGACGCCACTTCTTATCGCTCACTTCTATTTTGCTCTTTGTCATCTTTTTTTCCATCTCACTCTTATCAAAGTAACACTCGTGGCATATCGGACAAAGCGTTTTTGTTTCTCACTTCATTGCTACCAGGCCTCCAATGTCTAATGGAGAATCCAGACACCTACAGATCCGTTTCATCCTTATTAGCAATCATCAGGGAGTCATAGGACTGTACTTGGCAGTTGAAGCTACACAGGCACCATGCACACCTCTCGAATTTAAAACAAAAAGTTGTCGAATAAACCGACAAACAAAAACATCGAAATTGAAAAGTGCCGAAGACCGTAAATACAGAATCCTTTACCTTTCAGCAGATTATAAAGAAGAAACCTGTTAAAGTATAACATACTGTAACATGACTCTTACAAAGAGGTAACGTAACGATCCAACGACCTTGAAACCGTTCGTTAAGCCTTTCATATCCTGATAAAACCACGGACTCCTCTTGTTCGCCACAGGTCCACGATTTGAACTTGCATTTAACAAATCACTCAACATTCCACTTAACGAATATCCAACCAAAAAATAAAATAACCGCTTAAAATGAACATGTTTTCTCAATAATGGTTCCATCTATATATATAATAAATAATTTAGTAATGGTGAGGGTAAAAGGGGGGTTAAAGATGCGTGAGGCGGAGCGAGAAAGCAATAATTTGAAATATATGAAGAAAATCGCGGGCAAAAGCAATATTAGTAATTGACAAAATGAGCAAACAAAAAGGTTATCGGTGTGTAACTCAAAAACAAGACGTGATAAAAACAAAAGACAACCACTTTCTACGTACACTTGATTTAAAAAAAACTCATACGTGCCACAAAATTTAGCTTTTCATTAGGGTATATTATTATAAGGCACCACCAGCTTAGTATGCCTGACAGCTTAAAATTCAGTGTGACGGACGTCCCTAAAAATGCCACAGATATCAACATTTACAAAAGTTCAAATTATCACTCAAGTTATAGAAGACGGCTGGTTTATAAGAAGAGCGGCCACCCATTTTGGAGTTGATAAAATGACGATAATGCGATGGAAAAAGCGCTGGATTGAAAATAATTTTACGGATAAAAAAGATGGATCAGGACGACCAAAAGTAAGTTCTGAAGTGCAAGATGAGAGACTTATTGACCATCTCAGACAAAATCTCTTTTCAACGTCGGTTAAAGCAGCTAATGTAACATTATTTCTGGGTTCTTTAGCAACAGTAAATAGAAGAGTAACGAAATCAGAAGTCTCTTGTCGAGTTGCTGCAAAAAAGCTTTTTCCAATAAAAGAACAAGAACAGGCCAGAGTGATTTTTGCACTGAACAACGTTCTTCGTAATAATGACTTCTAGAAGAGGGTGGTTTTCACTGACGAAAAATTTTTTTAATCATCTTCAAGCAGCAGGAGAATTTTAGTTTATTGTCCACCTAATTTTAGATTTGAACGCGAATATACAAACCAAATTAAAAAAGCTGGACATTTTTCTGTAAACATGTGGGGCTGGTTTAGTGCTAAAGCTTTGGGTTTTTTTTGGAGAATCGAAGGAAGATTCAATAGTGAACGATATATCAAAATCTTTGAAAACGTTATGCTGCCATCTATACAGGCTGTACATGAAAATAATGACTTCGTTTATCAGCAGGACAACTGTCCAGTACACACGGCTAATGTTGTTCGCCAATAGTTTCAGAATAATAATATAGAAACACTTCCTTGGAAAGCCAAGAGCCCTGACTTTAACCGAATGGAAAATATATGGGGTCGAATCGTTAAAATAATATACCAAAGGAATTGGAGACCACGAAATGCTGAAGAGTTAAGCGATGCTATTTATCGCGCATTGGATCAGCTCTCAGAAGATCATCAGTATTTTCAAAATTTAATTTTTTGAATGCCGAGACGTTTGCAGCTTGTAATAAAGAAAATCCTATTAAATACTAAGTTATTTATTTTAGATCTTTTTTAAGTTAAAATAATTAGTATTAATTTTACCATCGTTTTTGTCCTAATCCAAGTTTCCCATTCGTCGAATTGTTTTCAATCCAGCGCTGTTTCCATCGTATTATTGTTATTTTATCAACTTCAAAATGGGTTACCGCCCTTTTTATAGAACAGCCTCCGTCCGTTACTCAAGCGATAATTTGATATTGTTCAATAAAGACTTTAGTAAAACATTATTTTTGCTGATTTTTTAGTATTATGCAAAATTTAATTTAAAAATAGGGTTGCCTTGAATTTAAGTAAAAAAATATTTTAAGTTTTAGAGACCTTTTGTAAACAATATGACAAATTGTCGTACTTTTGAAGTTTTTGGGCATTTTAGAAAGGTCAATTTTGTGACTGCATGTATACATTTTTTTTTAATCAAGTGTACTTTAACTAATAGAAAACTATAATGGCAATCACTTTTTCGGGTATCGAAATCGTTTCACACAGTGTTATTACACCGAGAGTTAAGGCAATTTACCGCGATGAAACAATTATAACAACAAGATACAAGCATTAACCTGGCTCAGGGGGCCCAGAGTTCCCTTCTCTGAATCCCACCTGGGTAATTCTCAACAGGTGCGTCTATGTCGCGGGGGTGGACTCGACTGAATAAGTCGGTGACTAAATCTTGTTGGGGAACGTTATACCGCATCCCACTAGAACGCAGCTCTTTGGTGTCGGTGAGCCTGAGATCAGGAGCGCTTAGGTGACCTCAACTCTGACTCGCTCTCGAATTCTCTGAGTGGTGGATCAGGGACGGGTGTGGGGGCCTTCCTCAGTGAACCAGGTGCACCCTGGTATATATAGCCCTCTCCTCTATGTGCTGAGGTGATTCTAGTCGGTTTACTCGTCTGTGAGGGAACTTCGACCCTCCAACAACCATGAGGTAACAATAGGTACACCTCTAAAGATAAGGATCAACAAGGAACTGTTCAAGGACCCAGTAGATTTTATTCAACACAAGAGGCCCGACAGGGAACTGCACAAGTACCCATTGGACACTCTACAAACGCATCAGGGTCGCCTACGGATGCCACTGATGTAAACAAATTGGCCAAGTAGCTCAGGGAGATCCAGGACAAAATCGTAGTCAGCATGGACGGTCCAACAAAAACAGAGCTAACTGAAGAGCACTTGCTCGAAGTCCTTACTCCACCTAGGTAGGAAGGATGTGAGACTAGCAACGGGGCTCCTAACAGGACACTGTTGTCTCAATAAGCACCTAGAGACGCTAGAAATCGCCAGAGACTCAGAGAGTCGATGGTGCATGGAGGACGAAGTATCGTCCTTGCGTATCCTGCTGGAGTGTCCGGCTCTGGCCTAGAACTATTGTTGGCCCCAGGCAATGTAAGAAGGTTGCAGCCCAGAAATATCTGTTCTTTTGCAGGCTTTCAGGGCTAAACCATGGATACAGGACGTGCAAAGGGCCCAGCAAGGTCGCCTAAGTACATGGAAATTGTCCCTCCCGTACTTCTACATTTATTCATTCAACCACCTCATTTTGGCGAGTCCGGTTTAACCATTTGATTGTCTAAAAAAAAACTTTTTTGGGAAAACTAAGATCAGATGTAATGTACTTTGTTATCGTATTGCTCATTTTAACAGATATTAGTCAATAATGGGAATGTTTCACACCAAATAAATTTTATTTTTTTTAAATTTTACTCTTTGTTTCTTTAAAGCATGTAATTGATAATAACAAGAAAACTTATCAAAGAGTTTTCTTATTGCTGTTTTAGATGGTGATAGATTTTACAGTTATTAATATTTGACAGGAATAAAGTCGTGAAAAGGCCAAAAGGTCACAGCTAAAATTGAAAGCGTCACGACGCCCAACCAAAATCGACCTCAGACTACAGAAGCCAATGACCTAGACTTTTACAATTTTAAAAACAAGGCAATAATATAAATAGAAAGCATCTGATAGTATTGAAAAAATCGCGGTCCGTTTACTGGATACTTTTATCTTTTATCGTCGCATTCTCCAAAGTTCACCTCGAACGGATAAATGGATAAATTTCCCACGCCCCGTTCACAGAAAACTTTTTGATCCTTCCTCTATTGCATATCGCTCGAAGTAAAATCGTCTTCGTTTGGGGTAATGTTTTTGTCAAGCATTTCCTTGCAAAAATTTTAAATGAATTTAATAATCCCGTTAACCAGGGATGTGTCTGTACCAATATATACCTTATTTATAGATTATAAGAAAGCTTGTGGTCGAGTCTAACACGAAGAGCTAATTGCTAACCTGGACTAATACTACACATCTTTCCGCAAAACGCGAATTTCAGGAGGGGGTAATAATTTATTTTAAATTTTTGACAAAAACTTTTTAAAAATCCAAAATTCTAAAAAGCTTTTTGCATAAATAAAACACCTTTCAAATTTACCATTTTAATTTAATTTTGTGTCAAAGACGTCCTCGAAGAGTTTCGCCTGCGGCAATACAACACCGTGAAGATCAACGATTTTAGTTTATTATTGCGTCAAAACTCAAGGAAAATACTATCTTAAAATCTGAATACCCTCCTTCCTCTAGATTTAAGGTCAGTTCCGCGGTTGGTCCGAACAAGAAGAGGTGTTCGCTGAAGCTGCAAATATTATATTTTGCTGTTGTTTAATATCCACAGTAATAAAATAACAGTGGCGTACCCAGGAGTTTAAAATTCGATGCTCATCATGGGTTCTCCTAAACGGTAGGAGATACGAAAAGGCTTATATATTATAGGGCAAAGTTGCACAATTTGATGCTTTGCTCAAAAATAAAAAAAAGTTACAAATTCCGGATAGTTCCACAGGCACTTTTTTAAGATCTACCTAGTAAGAGATCCATTTTGAGACTTGACATTTCAGTGTGACAGGAGCACTGTCAAGTTAATTTTTTCTTATGGACACATTCTTCTTTTCTCTTGCCGTTTGGTTCATAAAGGATGACATATAACATTTTGCAACCTTATTTTGACAAGTCATCTGATATTTTGGGTTTATTGACCATCATTAGACCAAATTTAATTTTTGCTTTTAACTTACTCAAGATATATTTTGGCAGTTTTTATGAAATTTTCTTATAACAAAATAACATCAATTAAAATTTTAAAAATACGTTTTTTTCTTTGTTTTTTAATCTTTAAATTTGGGCTGATAATGGTCAATTACTCGAAACGTCAGATACTTGTCAAAATAAGGTTGTAGAATATCTGTTATTCTTTATGAACCAAACGGCACGAGAAAAAAAGCATGTGTTCATAAAAAAAAATTAACTTGACAGTGCTCCTGTCACACTGAAATGTCACATCTTGAAAACGGACCTTTCATTAGGTAGATCTTAAAAAA
This sequence comes from Oxystoma pomonae, assembly GCA_963921995.1. NCBI lineage: Eukaryota > Metazoa > Arthropoda > Insecta > Coleoptera > Brentidae > Oxystoma > Oxystoma pomonae. The sequence continues at coordinate 38,194,542 of OY998172.1, forward strand.
ATGCCTGTAGAAAGTTTTAAGCGTTTTTTGACAGCTTTAAGAATAAGGGCGCAGAAAAATAAAAAATAAAAATATAGATTTCGGTTTTTTTCGCCTATCTCCGGAACTATCCGGAATTTGTAAACTTTTTTTTAGTTTTGAGCAAAGGATCAAATGGCGCAACTTTGACCTAACTTAGACCTTTTCGAATTTCATACCCTTTAGGAGATCCCCATGGTTTGCATCGAATTTGAAACACCTTGTATACTAACCAAATACTAAAAAAACTTTACATTTATTTTTAAAAAATTACAATAAAATCTAAAGACGACGTTTTCTAATGAAAGATTGTTTAGTACTTCGTCTGTAAAAACTGTAATCTCTAAATATATAAAAGTTAAAGCCAGTCCGTTAAGCCTATCTTCTGACGTTGAGTTCCTAAGGTAGTTTTTCAAAATCCTTTATGAGAAAAAAGACCTTTCGCAAGTGTCTACAAGTGATAATTGACAATGTGGCCATAATTGATAAAATTTGTTGTCAAGATCATGCTTAAATACGCCGCTGTCGAAAATTTTTAGAAAATTACACTTAAAATGGCATATTTCACTTAAAAGTAAACCAAAATCGTTAATATGAATGGTAATTAAAACTAAAATTGCAAGTATTGATGGTGTTATAGCGCTGCGCCGCAGGAGCAAATTTTTACATTTATTGCAGAAAACTGACTTAAAGGACCACGCACATTTTAAATGGAAACTGGATCTCAGTGGGATTTCAACGCCGTTTAAGTATCTTATTGGGACAGTCTATGGCAGCATTTTCTCTCATAGGCACATGTGCCGATATCTACAGGGTGAACCAATAATAGCTGCCAAAGTTAGGGATGAGTATTTTACAAAAATTATGTTGTTTAAAACTAGACGATATCCTACGGCCTATGTTTTTAGTGATAGTGGCCTAATGAGCATTGACTAACTCTACATTAAAATACATGTTGGCAAAAAATATTACAAAAACTCTATACAACACAATATAAACACTAGGCCCACAAATGCATTTGACTACGACAAAACGAAATCATATACAACAAACTAACGGAAATATTTAAACAGAAGAATTACAACAAAATAAAACACAAACTGAGAAAATGGATAATAAGCAATAATATTGATACAAAACTACCCTAGAGATAAGATAAAATAAGACGATATCTATTCTACATTAAAATGGTATTAAAATACAGGTTGACAAAAAAATTCTACAAAAACTCTGTACAACACAACATAAAAACTAGATCAAACAAAGAAAATAACTTTACACGCTCACAAATACATTTTACTACGACACAACAAACTATCGGAAACATTTAAACAGAAGATTTACAACAAAATAAAACACAAACTGACAAAATGGATAATAAGCGATAACATTGATACAAAACTACCCTATAGATAAATTTTATTTTATAAATTTTTAGTTACTAACTAACACGAAAAACTTATAGAATCCCTTAAAAAAGTTGGTCTGGATAATTGAAATCCTAAAGTAATTGCCAACCTGCACTAATACCACACATCTTTCCGTAAAACGCGAATTTCAGGAGGGGGTAATCATTGAGTAATCACCCTCCCCCTAAATAAAATTCTAAAAAGCTTTCTGCATAAATAAAACACCTTTCAAATTTACCATTTTAATTTAATTTTGTGTCACAAACGTCCTCGAAAAGTTTCGCCTGCGGCACTACAACACCGTTAAGATCAACGATTTTAGTGTAATATTGCGTCAAAACTCGCACTTTTCTGAAAAAGTTAAGGAAAATACTAATTTAAAATCTGATTATCCTCCTTCCCCTAGATTTAAAGTCAGTTCGGCGGTTGGTCCGAACAAGAAGAGATGTTCGCCAAAGCTGCAAATATTATATTTGCTGTTGTTTAATATCCACAGTAATAAAATAACAGTGTTGCACCCAGGATTTTCTTCGTAAGGGGCTTTGGGGATAAATAATAACCAAATAATAAAAAAACATTACAATTATTTTAAAAGTAATTCCAACAAAATCTAAAGACAACGATTTTTAATGCAAGATTTTTAATACTTCGTCTATAGAAACTTAAATATCTGAATAAATAAACATTAAAGCCAGTCCGTTAAACCTATCTTTTGACGTTGAGTTTCTAAGGTAGTTTTTCAAAAACCGGCAATGTGGCCATAATTGATAAAATTTGTTGTCAAAATCATGCGTAAGTCTGGCGAAAATTACACTAAAAATGTCATTTTTCACTTAAAAGTAAACCAAAATCGTTAATATGAATGGTGTTATAGTGTCGCAGGCGAAACTTAACAAAATTGTAATTGTTAGTATTGATGGTGTTATAGCGCCGCGCCGCAGGAGCAAATTTTTACATTTATTGCAGAAAACTGACTTAAAGGACCACGCACAATTTAAATGGAAACTGGATCTCAGTGGGATTTCAACGCCGTTTAAGTATCTTATTGGGACAGTCCATGGCAGCATTTTGCCTCACAGGCACAAGTGCCGATATCTACAGGGTAAACCAATAATAGCTGCCAAAGTTTGGGATGAGTGTATTACAAAAGTTATGTTGTTTAAAACTAGACAATATCCTACGGCCTATGTTTTTAGTGATGGTGGCCTAATGTGCATTGACCAACTCTACATTAAAATACATGTTGGCAAAAAATATTACAAAAACTCTATACAACAGAATATAAACACTAGATTAAACAAAGCAAATAACTTTTCAGGCCCACAAATGCATTTGACTACGACAAAACGAAATCATATACAACAAACTAACAGAAATATTTAAACAGAAGAATTACAACAAAAAAAACACAAACTGAGAAAATGGATAATAAGCAATAATATTGATACAAAACTACCCTAGAGATAAATTTTATTTTATAAATTTTCAGTTACTACTTTCAATTAAAATTTAGAACTATTTCATTGTATTTTATACTTACAACAATACTAGCTATACCACCATTTTATCTTGTAATATTTTGAAATTTTGTAAGTAGACAAATCAGTCATAAGTGTTTATATTAGACTAAGATTAAAATTATTAATGAGTGTAACTTGACCATTTTTTTTCTTTTCCAATACAAACTTTTTAGAAAGTAGACTAAACCTTAAAACTGACAAATTTTGTATCTGTTTATAAAAAAATAAATATTATTATCACGCTTATAATGAGCGATATAGGAAAAAAGTATCAACTCGTAATAGCTATTTATGTAACTAGGTCATAAAAAATGCGTTTAACGCCCGCGGCGTGAAAATAAAAACACGAGCCGCTAGGCGAGGGTTTTTACACGCTGAGGGTGTTAAACGGATTTTATGACTGAGATACATAGTATGTTTTATGCAGAACCCCATGATTTTTGGAAAAAAATATTTTTAATTATTTTTTTTTTTGGTGTCAAAATCTCTCTAATATTTTGACAATAGATAAATCATCAGTTGACAAATAGTTAAGTATTCGAAAGTGGCCTATGGTATGGGTATTTTTGTCATTCTCAATCAAGCAATCTGAGACACATTGTCTTGTCATTAGCAACCATATCAACAAAGTCATCATTACAAATAATGTTGCGTTTTAGTCGCTATTTTTACCGTTTTTCTTGTAAAATATTATGGAATTTGAAGAAAAAGTAATCCCTAGAGATACACTGGAGGCCGCTGAAGAGACGAAGACAAATCTTTTGCCGGCCAACTCAAGAAAACTATACGAAAAAACCTATGATGATTTGTGGTGTACTGGTAAAAACATCCCGGAAAGCAACCTACTCGTAAAAGAAGACGCCTTACTTGCATACTTCAACGAAAAAGTGAAACAATACAAGCCGTAATTTTATTGTAGCGTTTGTTTCGTAAAAATTATTGAAACAAAAATTTGCATTTTTAGCATTTTTTGCATTTATGACCACAAATTCAAGAAAAGAGTATTACAAAAAACTATAGAATGACTGCTTTTCATAAATAATTAAAAAAGCCCCTAAATTTAACAAATGCGGGTCTTTAAATAAGTTTGAACGCCCGCGGGCGTTAAAGTACTGTTTTAACATTCACGGGCGTCAAAGTGCTTTATTACGCCCTAAAATGCGGGTGCTAAAGTGCACTTTAGCGCCTGCTTGTGCATAAAGTAAATTATTTATTGGGGTTTCTTTTAAACGCGTTAGTTACGGCGTTCCGATGCGTTAAAATATTTATACTTTGCTCATTTTTGTTAACTTGTTAACCGATCTTAAGTTCTTTTGCGTTTAAAGAAACGAAGCCATTAAAATTTTTTTGCTTGGTTTTTTTTATACTATTAAGTTTCTTCATAGACTTTAAATAAAAATTACTACAACGCCTTTTCCCTCAATTTTTTAAATCTTCGCCTGTTTACTCAGAAAAAATAAAAAAAAAAATTTGAGAGTGGCACTTGGAAATGGGGGAGAGGTGTAAAGCGGAGAGGTCAGTGAACCTAAGGTGTGGTTGGTGAAGCTTGGGTATGGTCGGAGTGGTAAGGAGAAAACGGCAGGGAGAGATAGGCGGAGGAAGAATGGAGGACGCGTGAGGAGCTTGAAGTGGAGCGCGAGGGGTAAAGCTATAATTTTAAACACGCAAAAGAAGTCGTGAGCAATAGCTAGATTAAAAAAAAATTACATTATTGTATGGTAAAACGTGTCGTAAATCAAACAGATTGAAAGTATCTAACCTTAAAATGGTTTCGCCAGTCTCATCTTGTGCGAACATAACTAGCCAAATGCAAATGCTCAATGTATTACCTGACGTTTGATGGTTACAGCCATTGAGGCTTGACACAAGTGAAAACCTGAATCTAGACAGCTACAAATAACGTGCTGAGGCTCATAAAAGCTCCTAAAGGCTCACGGTTGCTTTTAAAGGCTCGCCCGAGGTTTATCTGATTAAATTTTCCCCTTTCTCTTGACATATTGCCAGTTGGAAATATGAATTAGATGAGAGAATTTCGAAATCATTGTCTCGAAACTACTTTAGAATGAAGAAGTCCTTGTATCGCAATGACAGATATTCTGTCCGTTTTCTATTTTAACGTTTTAACTGTTTGAATTTTTACGCTGGGAGAAGATTGAATAACTAAATATGTTTTTGAGGCTCTTTTTTAAATGTTTGCTTTGCAATAGGGTTTTTGCATTTGCAATTTTGGAAAAACGATTTCCAATATTGCACAAAAAAAATTACCCATATTTTTTGATTTTTACCTACCTAATTCATTTTTATTTATTTATTTATTTCCTTTATTGTACAAGACTTTACCTAAAAAGCATATACATTGTTAAAATATATTTAAATAGCAACAGCTTGTCCATATCTAGGTCACAAAAATTAATCTACAGATGAATAGCATTTTTCTACAAGATAAGTGTTCAAAGCTTTTTTAAACTGACTGATGGCAGTAAGTTTTTTGATGTTCTTTGGTATTTTATTAAAAACATAGCCACAAAAACATTTGGGACTTTTTCTGAAAGCAGACAGATTAAAATTCTGAATAACTACATTAGAATTTTGCCTAGTTTGGTAATTATTCAACGTGTTAACTTTTGGAAATTTTTTGTCATATCTTCTAACAAACATAGCTCCTTTAAAAATTAAAATACCAAACAAGGCCATAAATTTGTGGTCTCTGAATAAAAACTTACATGAATCGAATTGATTCTAAATAAAAATTTTTAGGTAAAATCCTAAACGGAGAGAGTGCCTTAAAGTTCGCCAATACAATACATGTGACATGACATTTTATTTAGCTAACCGGCAGCTCATTTTTGAGGTATCTGGTGACTTATATTAAGCACTATTTGTGAGCGATTCAATGTTAGAAATCAAGTGTGTGATGGTGTTGAAAAATGACGTTTCGGGAGGGTGACTAATGAAACCACTGATGCCCAAGCTGGTTGCCCAGGCTGAAACATCATTTAACTATTTCTCTTTTCGGCCGACGAATCGCAAAATGTGTAATACCGATTCTACACTCTCGTCCGCGTGCTCTCGCTATGTGTCCCCGAGTATCTCGGCCGAGAGGCTCGTACCCAAGTACTACCATATAAACTCTCGCTAATTCAGCGAGAGTGTCAGTTGCACTTGTGAACTCCTGAGAACTCTATCATCTGTGCGACAACCCGAGAATATGGCCGATCCAGAAGTTGCTATTGCTGTTACTCTGTGTGCTCTTTTCTTTTCAATTCCGGAATACCAAATCCAACTTGCTCACTTATGTGCACCCATGCATCATGCAATTGTTTTTTTTTCCTTATGGAACTTATAGCTGGGGTTCCATAACATCGGTTCCGATTGGTATATTTTCATAAAATTCTCGTTAAGCTATATTTACATTGAATTAGGTCTCCAATTTAATGTTAAATTTTGACACCTTACCATATGGCATGGCCATATGTTACCTTTAACATTGAATTTAATTCAAAGTCACCTTTAAATGTAAATGATTCTGTGGGTTCCCAAATGGTAAGCTGACAAATTCAACAATTAAATTGGAGTTCAAATTCAATGTAAATGTAGCATTATTCTACTCCATTTTTTTTTAAATCATAACAAAATTTTAAATTTTGTTAACTCCCCAGGAACACGGTTACTTGAGAACCAAACCGAGAATTCCTGAGAAGGGGGGGTTAAAAATATTGAAATTGGGTCTCAAAATTAAACTTTTCGAGTTACATATATTTTTAAAAGAAATATGGTCTGGGGAGGGGGCTAACCAGGTTACGCGAGAACCCTGCCCTCGGATGGTGTGCAAGATTATGCCTTTCAATTGATATAAAATTGGGTGGGGGAGGGGGAACCGTCAAGTTAGTCTTCCACCATATAAAAATAATCATAGTTACACGTGAGAGGGTGTGCAAAATTTAATTTTAGGTGCAAAATTGTGGCATTAAAATCTTTCACAAAATCTGATGTTATGTGGTATATTTTAATGTACCAGATATATTAAATAAATCTTGTCAGCACCTTTCTTATTGTGAAGTAATAACTTCGATACTCCCATTGCATAAAACCACTCATGAAGCACTTCTTGACGTCGAAAAACTTCGCCTCCTTACCCAAAAGCTAAACTTCTCGCAAACAATGTGATTTTGAAGTTAGTCACCTTTAGAACTTAATAAAATAAATAGTATTGCTTTTTAATGTAACCTATGAGAGTTTACATTAAAACACTCGTTTCTTTACGATTTTAAGTCACTCGCATTAATACTTAAAAAAATGAGATAATACCAATATTTGTTCAGACCTGATTTTTGCTTCCTGCTTTCAACGTCTTTCATAATATTTTCGCATCGCTACCGGTTTTTTAAACTGAATGACCTATATTATTTAACTTTTTTAGATTTTTGAAAAAAATCTATTTGAAAAAATATCAAACGAACACACTGTAGTTTTTACGATTTTCGAGATATTTAACTAAAAGATATGAATAAAAATTTAGTTTTCCAGGAAAAAATGAACGAGAGGTCTTTTACTTACCATTTAAAAAAAATAATTTGTATGTCGGGCTTTTCGTCGGGTTTCTAGACTAATTTCTAGACAGGGTTCCTTTGACAACTTTTTTTTATTTTTCAACTTTTAAAAAACTAATTTCTCCCAAAAAAACGTCATAAAAAATGACAAATCTAATTAAAACTCAATATTCTTCCCTCCCAATTTATCGCCAGTCTTTTATTTTAACTTATTTTTCCACTTCTATTTTGGCCAGTCTATTGACAAGTCTGGTTAATTCTCCTTTTTCAGTTTTTACTGTGGCCACTCTTACTCGGCCATCTGGCCCACAAAACACTTCTAAAATTCTTCCCAGCCTCCAAGCGTTTCTTGATTGATCGTCTTCAGTTACTAAAACTATGTCGTTAATTTTAAGCGGATTTTCTGGTCAAGGTTGGTCAATATGCTTTCGTCCATAATTTCCAAAACTGATTGGTCAAAATCTGGATTCTTCTCCAACATTTTCTCATATCGATATCAGTTTGATTTCCTAATTCTTTCCAAATTTTAGAAAAATTTAGTATTTTCTCTTTCACAAGAAAATGATTTGGCGTCAAAGCTTCAAAATCATCTGGAAAATTTTTGTATAGGTCTAGAATTTAATATATTTTCAATTTTTGATATATTTTGAATATATGTTAATTATTCTGATGAGTCATTCCCATACACCTCCCATGTGTGGTGATGCAGGTGGTATAAAACTCCATTCTATGCCTTTTTTTATCGAGTCGTTTCTGATATTTTGTTAGTCTATATTTCTTACAGCTTTTCTCAGTTCTTCAGAGGCTCCTCGCAGGTTTGTCCCATTGTCTCAGAAGATCTTGACTGGTTGATTTCTTCTGGCTATCATTCGATTTAAAGCCATAATCATAGAATCCGTTGTCATTGAATGGGCAATTTCCAAATTAACAGCTATTACAGTAAGACACGTGAAAATGACCCTCCATCTTTTTCCTTGCCTTCGTCCAACAGAAACAGAAAATGTAATTGACCCATTAGTGGATTTTTGGGAATAGCTTTGTCTCTTCTACATATTTGACACTCACTAAAAACTGATTTTACTTCAGATATTCCATCCAAAATCCAGAACTCTCTTCGTGCTTCATTCTGGATGCTACTATGATTCTCAGGTATTCGTAGAGTCTTGCTGTACTCATCAATAAATCAGTCCAGTTTGAAAATTTGCTATAATCAATCAAGCATATTGTTTTTTCATTTGTTAATAGTATGACTTCAGTTTTTGATTTTTTTTTGAACAACAGCTTGACTTGGCCATTGCGTTTCATCTTCTCGCAAAAATTCTGGTTAATTTATCCAAACTTCGAGATTGATATACTGTAGTTGAATTTCTTTAATAATATGTCTTCGTAATTTTGATGCCGATTTGGTCTTTAAGAGTTTTTGTCACTCTGCTTCCCAGTAAAGCTGCTTGTAGTTCCAAGCGTGAAATGGTAATTGGCTTGTTTGGTGTTACTCTGGTTTTGGCAAAAAGTACAAACTTCTATTTCATTTTTGGTTACAACTCTCAGATAAGCAACAGATGAAAATGCCTTTTTGCTACTATCGCAAAAACAGTGTATCTCAATGGTTTCAGCAGATGGTATATTCGGTGGTATCCGAAAGTTATCTATATTTTTTAGGTCTTTTATCGATAGTTTCCACTGTTCGCCAAATGTCTGTACCAAAATTCGTCTTCGAATAGCAAAATTTACCAGAATTTCAAGTGAATCGAAAATTGACATCACTGTTTTGAGTACTTGTCGCTTAGTCTCTCCAAAATGTTTCCTGTTAGTTTAATTGGTAGTTGAAAAACTAATTTATCCATTTTAGCGCCGCAAAACATTCCTAAGACTCTTTGCACAGATTTATCATAGTCAAGATTGAAGTCTTTCTGTATACTTCTGTCTACTTCTAACATTCTTTTCAGTTCGGTAAATAATGTTGTCCAGCCAACACTGTTCTCAACTAAAAAGCCAGTTAACTCCTACCGCCTCAGTGTCCTTAGAACATCGATTTTCTGTCAGTTTGGTGTCAATATGGCACCGATCATAGGCCAAAGGATACTAAAACGAAAATGAGTTAACTGGTTTTTAATTGAGAACGGTGTTGGTCCAACTAACACCGCTTGACTTTGCAGCATAATCAAAAACTGATATAAGTTTTACCGGTTTGTTTGGGTTGGTGACTCCAAAATGTGGCAAATACCATATTCTAGGACTTTCAACTTTAGCTTCTTCGGGTGACAGTTTTCTGGCATATTTTTTAAATAAGAATTTTTCTATATTCTCGCAATGTTTTTCTTTAAGATTTGTATCATTTTGCATCTATTTTTCAACAATTTGAAGTCGCTTGATAGCTACGTTTCTGCTTTCGGGCAGCACCAAGTTGTCAGATTTCCAAAGTAGGCCAATCTCATAGCGGTCTTGCACAAAACTGATTTTTTGTCTGTGGATTAGATATAATACCAAAAGCATCTACTGTAAAAGTGTCCTTAACTATTTTGTGTAATTCATCATCCATAATTTCGGTTTGCAAAACGTGGAAAGTTAGCAGTGAACGTCCGAAAGAAGCTTTAGAATTTGTCACAGATATACATCAATTACAAAAACAAGCTGGTTTTGAATTAGTTAGCTGGACAACATCATCTACGGAACTGAAAAGAATGTTAGAAGTAGACAGAAGTATACAGAAAGACCTCAACCTTGATTATGATAAATCCGTGCAAAGAGTCTTAGGAATGTTTTGGGACGCTAAAATGGATAAATCAGTTTTTCAACTACCAAATAAACTAACAGAAAACATTTTGGAGAGACCAACTAAGCGACAAGTACTCAAAACTGTGATGTCAATCTTCGATCCACTTGGAATTCTGGTAAATTTTACTATTCGAGGACGAATTTTGGTACAAGACATTTGGCGAACTGGCATAAAATGGGATGATTTTGTAAACGATGAAATCTGGCTACAGTGGAAACTATGAATAGAAAACCTAAAAAATATAGATAACTTTCTGATACCACGGTGCTATTCACCAAATATACCAACTGCTGGAACCATTGAGATACACTGTTTTTGTGATAGTAGCACAAAGGAATTTTCATCTGTTGCTTATCTCAGAGTTGTAACCAAGAATAAAATAGAAGTTTGTATCCTTTTTGCCAAAGTCAGAGTAACACCAAACAATCCAATTACCATTCCACGCTTGGAACTACAAGGGAAGCAGAATGACAAAAACTCTTAAAGAAGAAATTGAATCCAAATTACGAAGACATATTATTGCACAGATTCTACTACAGAGTATCATTGGATACAAAATGATGCAAAGAAACTTGGACAGTTCGAAAGTCACAGAGTCGGAGAGATACAAGAGATCACAGAAGAAAATGAATGGAAGTGGGTACCAACAAAACAGAAACCTGCAGATATAGCTACTAGAACCTATGAAGAAGGAAAGAACCAGATCAATTTCGAAGTTTGGATAAATGGACCAGAATTTTTGCGAGAAGATGAAACGCAATGGCCAAGTTGTTCAAACAAAATCAAAAACTGAAGTCATACTATTAACAAATGAAAACACGGTATGCTTGATTGATTATAACAAATTTTCAAACTGGACTGATTTATTGATGTGTACAGCAAGACTCTAATACCTGATAATCATAGTAGCATCCAAAATAAAGCACGAAAATTTTGAACCATTTATGAAATCTGAAGACTTGGAAAAAGCTAAAATTTACGTAATAAGGCATTGTCAAAAAGCATAATTTGGTGAAGAATTTCAAAATTTAAAAAATGGAAAACTTTAGCCAAACAAAGCTCTTTGAGAAAACTATATCCAGTTTTAAACTCCCAGAATTTATTTGTCCTTCCTGGAAGAACAAACCTGGTACCTACTCTGTCCAAATTTTCTAAAAATCCAGTTATCCTACCAAAATGGCATCATTTGATCCGACAGTTTCTATTCCCAAAATTCCACTAATGGGTCAAGATCTTCTCCGACAATGGGACAAACCTGTGAGGAGCCTCTGAAGAACTGAGAAAAGCTGTAAGAAATATAGACCAACAAAATATCAGAAACGACTCGATACTTTACCAGAAGAAGCAAATGGAATGATGACCAAAATCCACTTAAAATTAACGACATAGTTTTAGTAACTGAAGACAATTAACCCAGAAACACTTGGAGGCTGGGGAGAAGCGTTTCGTGGACCAGATGGCCAAGTAAAGGTGGCCAGAGTAAAAACTGAAAAAGGAGAATTAACCAGACCTCTCAATAGACTGGCCAAAATAGAAGTGGAAAAATAAAAGTGAAAATCAAAGACTGGCGATAAATTGGGGGAAGAGTGTTGAGTTTTAATTTAGTTACCTTATGAGATTTGTCATTTTTTTATGACTTTTTTTGAGAGTGAAATTATTTTTAAAAAAATTATAATTTTTATTTTCGGCTTTGGACTTGCCCAGCACCAACCATGATTTATCAATTATTTTCCATGTTTTCAAAGTTATTATTGTCGGCCGAGAAGCTCCTACCCTAGTACGACCATACACACTCGCATACTAATTCAGCGAGTGTCAGTTGCAGTTGTGAACTCTTGAAAACTCCATCATCTATGCGAGAACCCGAGAAGATGGACAACGACAAAGTTGCTTTTGCAGTTACTCTATGTGAAATTGAATCTCTTTTTCAATTCCGAAATACCAAATCCAACTTGTTCACTAGGCTTATGCGCACCACTGCATCATGCAATTGTTTTTTATCTTTAAGGGAACTATGGCTGGGGTCCCATAACACCGGTTCCGTTTGGTATATTTCCAATTCTTTAAATTCAACGGGAGCTCGCGGGAATATGCGACAGTGTACACTGACTTCTCGGGTTTTAGCACAGATGATGGAATTTTCAAGCGTTAACAACTGCAACTGACACTCGATAAATTAGTATGAGAGTATGTATGGTCGTACTCGGGTACAAGCAGGTTCCAAGACCTTTCGTTCATTTTTACCTGGAAAACTAAATTTTTATTCAAACCTTTTAGTTAAATATCTCGAAAATCGTAAAAACTACAGTGTGTACGTTTGATATTTTTTAAAATAATTTATTTGAAAAATTTAAAAAAGTAAAATAATACAGGTCATTCAGTTTAAAAAACTGGTAGCGATCGAAAAATATTATGAATGCCGTTGAAAGCAGACAGCAAAAATCAGGTCTGAACAAAAATTGGTATTATCTCATTTTTTAAGTATCAAGGCGAATGACTTAAAATTGTATATTGTATAAAAGAAACTCTCATGGGTTACATTAAAAAGCAATACTATTTATTTTATTAAGTTCTAATAATGCATCACTATCATTGAAAGGTAATTAACTTCAAAATCGCATTGTTTGTGAGAAGTTTAGCTTTAAGGTAAGGAGGCGAAGTTTTGCGACGTCAAGAAGTGCTTCATGAGTGGTTTTATGCAATGGGAGTATCGAAGTTATTACTACACAATAAGAAAGGCGCTGATAAGATTTATTTGATATATCTGGTATATTAAAATACACGACATAGGTCGCGATTCTTCAAAAACCGTCAGAAACTCTCGCTCTAACAAAAAAATCGTCAGAGAATTTACACTTAATGCTAATATTCCTTAAAATTTAGTTTCTTAATACTGTTCTAGTAAATAAATAATAATATTTTTCTGAAAACCCTGTTGTTTATTTAAAAATGTATTGTACTAAGCTTATTTTTATGTGTAAACAAACCTTTAAAACTTTTAACATACAAAACCATAGATAGCCATGGAATATTTTGCTGTCACTGTTCAGAAAAGTCACACAAATTCTGCCTTTCCTTTTACATGGTGAGAATTTTCGATACTTTTTGTTGTTTGTTGGTACGCGTAGTAACAATTTAGCTCCGCCATAAACTAGTCCTGCAGAATATCTTTTAAATATTAAATTTACAAAATGTTATTAAAAAAATTACGCAGTTTCTCTTACAACGTTAGGATAAATATAAAGGACGCTGTGTTTTTATTTTAAATCGCCACTTTCCAGAATTCTGACGGGTGAGATTTTCTGTCGTTTGTAAAGAATCGCGACCCATAATGTCAGATTTTGTGAAAAATAGTAACTATGGATATTTTTGTATGGTGGAAGGATAACTTGACGGTTGCCGCCCCCCCAAATTTTATATCATTTGAAAAGCATAATCTTGCACACCATTCGAGGGCATGGTTCTCGCGTACCCTGGTTAGCCCCCTCCCCAGACCATATTTCTTTTAAAAATATATGTAACTCGAAAAGTTTAATTTTGCAGATCCAGTTTCAATATTTTTGAACCTCCTTCCCTCAGGAACCCTCGGGTTGGTTCTCAAGTAACCGTGTTCCTGGGGAGTTAAAAAAATTTAAAAATTGGTCTGCAAAATTGGATCTTTCGAATAATATAAACATTTTCAAATGACATTTACTTACTTACTCCAGGACCCTCCCAAGAGTTCCTGGGGAGGTTGAAAAAATTTGAAATTGGGTGTGCAAAATTACATTTTTCAAATGACATTAAAATTAAAAAAAAAACCGTTCTATGAGTTCCTAGAGGTTTGAATGTTATAAGTTTTTTGAATAAGTAAAAAAAATTTGTCACCTAGAGGGGGGAGAGGCAATTGTTAGGTTAGCACCATGGCCGCAGTTACTCGTGGGAAAGTATGCAAAATTTAATTTTTGGTGCACAAATTATGTGCCAGATATTGGAATTCAAACTTTTTAAAACAAGCAAGGCGATGAAGGCGTTATTTGTTTACTGATTCGAGAGCTATATGTGCACAGAAACATAGATATATACTTTTTTGTGCAAGAAGCCCTATACAGTGTGTTGCAAAATCTGGAATAATTGATTTTTTGGGAGAACTATGGTTTTTTTTTAAAAAAAAAACTTAATATGGAATCATTTTAGGAAAAAAATCAGTTTCGAAAAATGTATACTATTTTATACAGGGTGTCCTAAAAATAAAATATTACACAGCCCTATTAAGCTTTTCAAAAATACCAAACACTTCGGGTCTATCTTTTACCTTCTCCAAGATATTCAAGTTTAAAATTGTATGGAGGACATATAGAAGTCAAAATTGACTACACAATATTAATCCCTATGATACTCATTTGTCTGTGAGGGAACTCCAGAAGGACCCTCCGATAACCAGGAGGTAACACAAAGAACCGAACAGGTACCCAGTGGAATCTCTGAAGATAAGGATTAACAAGGATGAACAGGACTCAATAGACTTTCTTCAACACAAGAGGCCCGACAGGTAACTGCACAAGTACCCATTGGATACTCTACAAACGTATCAGGAGCGCCTACGGACGCGCGGAACTCAGGAAGCTCCAGGTCAAAATCGTGGTCAGCATGGACGGTCCAACCGAAACAGTGCTGACTGAAGAGCACCTGCTCGAAGTCCTTGCTCCACCTAGGCAGAAAGGTTGTAAGACCAGCAACAGGGCTTCTAACGGGACAGTGTTGCCTCAATAAGCACTTAGAGATGCTGGGAATCGCCGGAGACTCAGAGAGTCGATGGTGCATGTAGGACGAATAATCATGATACTTGTTTTCGTGTCTAGTCCACACAAATTTAAACTTGAATATTTTAGAGAAGATAAATTGGAGACCCAAATTGTTTGATATTTTTGTAAAACTTGTTTTTTAAAGATAGGTAATGAGATGATAGATAAGATAATAAGTTTTAGTCATATTTTATTTTTAAGACCCATATTTCTCCTAAAAAATCCATTTTTTCAGACTTTCGGGACGCACTGTTTAAGAGCTGGTTCATCTTGGACGCCCACAGTTTATCAGAATATTCCAAATCAAACCCGTTAAATAAAAGAAAGTTCAATCACAAAATCATTCACCAAAGAAACTGCAATTCGTTAAACCAATTTTTTATCCGAACCTTATTTCTGCAAACCCATTCAATAACAAATTCGAAATTTATAAGACCCGTTTTTAATCGAACCATTGTTCATCAAACTTATTATATATTCAAAATTTCTCATACCATTATTCTTCAAAATCAAAATACGTAAAACCCGTTGTTTTTCAGAAAATTGAACGTAAACACAGGTGGCGCGCGTAAAAACAAAGGATTCTTCGAAAGACTTCACTGATATTAGATTATATTACACTGTGACACAATTTTAATTCCTAATTTCTACCACGTAAAAAATCAAATCCTTAAATCCTTTCATTATGTGGCAATATCAGAAATTTACATTTTCTTCTTGGTATTGTATTCCTTTGTAACGAGCCTTCAACCCCACCGATTTTTTTTTCCTAAGAAAAAATGTGGATGGCATAAAATCAAAATATATCAAGAAGATTGAAAGTCCCTTTTCTCGAAGTAATTTCAACCGGCTTTTTTCGGATGAATTTTTTACATGAAGGGTTCTAGTATTTTTTACTCGATAAAAAACGCTTTGATTTTTCGGGAACGAAATTTATTTTTAAAATGGATTCGTTGGGATTATGCTCCTTTTTTATATAGGGTGGAAATTCCTGTATAGCTTCTCGATCTGGTGGTTAAAATTTGTGTCCGGTTAGCTATATATATAACTGGAAAAACAATGATTCAGTTAAGCAAATAATGCTCCAAATAAATCATTAAAAGTTGACAATGGTTTCGACTGCAATATTTGAATTTTATTGCTTTTATTTTATCAACATTTTATTAATATAGCATTAACAGTGCAATTTACAGATAATTAGATATAACGCAAAAACTAAATATTTTATAAATGAGTGAAAGGCCTAAATAACAACTTTAATGGATTGTTTGTTTTTGTATGAGGAGTAAAAAAGAAACTGACTTATTTTTAGACCTTCATAATTCCACAGCATTTCGATAAATGCTTAAAATTACGTAAAATTATGCATAATATCCCGGATATATTTTAAACTTTTAATTTGCAAAATTAAGGACAAATTTTACGTACTTTCATTTTACTTACACTTTAAACATATTTGCGTTTTTTGTAGCACTGGTAAAATAGTGTTTTATTTGGGAGCGAAATTTGGGGCACTCTTATTAGAAATACTTACGTTGGCGGTGGTATGTCCTCCTTTGAGGGTATTCTACTTGCCGCGAACCTTCTTTTGGGACTAACGTCAGTTCTTTTCATGGTAGTGTGGTAGGGATATTTACATGTTACCGGAATGTTACCCGTACTTTCTCCAAGAAAACGGGAAAACTTGCTGAAAAAAGAAAAACGGTAATTGCTTGCATTTTGGAAATTAAAATGTAAGTTCGGACCTATGGCAGGTCCACAGAATGTTCGGATAAAAAAATTCTTATTAGATGCTTAGCATGTACCCTAACATAAATTTGAAATGAAATGCGATGTAGATGGCATGTGCCATCGATATCTTCAGGTATATATGATACTTTTTTTGTCTTTATCATTTTCGTAGAATTTCCTTAAAAAAATAGGATATGCCAAAGATATTTTTTACTGTTTTATTTCATTCAATAAACATTACGTTATACCAAGTAAATTCTTTGCATATACTACCTAATCTATCGGAACGTTTCCAGGGATGTTCTGTGTCTGAAAAATAGACATTCCTGATATCTAAAAAGAATATTCCAGGAATATCTAGAAAGAACATACCTGTAATGTCTAATGAGGACATTCTTAGAATATCCAAATAAAGACATCTGGGGATATTCCTAAAAATGAATTTCAGGATGATATATGGATGTATTCCATAGATATATCACAATCATCTTCAAATACTTCTTAATAATAATTTAGTTATTAGGTTCAGAGCTTAAATAATTTTGCGGTCTATATTATGTAAAATAATAGTATCTACAATGGAGAAATATTCTTTAAACTAGCGCCATCTACCCACAATTACTCTAATGGCGGATTGATTTATTATAAATTACAAGCCCCCGGGATGTTCCGAAGAAGGTGTTCCCAGAATGTCCGGAACGGACATCTTTGGGATATCTTAATAGGACCTTCCCAGAATATATCTAAAATAGTACATTCCTAGAACATCCTATTTATCGGAAAATTTTTAAAATATTCCATTCATGGGATAAAACCTTTAGACATTTAGATCTAAATGAGATATTCTTGGATAATCATGTGTTATTGGGTATGTTTTTATTTTCTTTTGTGGTAACTTCTTGGAATAAAAAGCACCAAAAATTAGAAATAATGTTCTCACAATTTTATATACTTACCATGTGATAGAGATATAGTCCAAAGAATATACTATTGACGTTTTTTGGTGGAATTTTGTTGCAAAGGTTATACTAAAATATTCTTCCTTAATGGTTTATACTTGCACGTATTTATAAGTACATCCTTAAATGGTATGTAGCCAGCATATGCCAAAGAGGTACTGCAAAGAACATTATGTGAAGGACGTCAGACGCATATTATTATCATGTAAATGTTGTTTTAATGCTATGTGAGTATCATAAGGTTTGCAAGAGTGGTTAAAAAACATTGCAGTTCGCTATTTGGGCTTAACTTGAACGTTGGAGAAACAAAATGGATGGACAAGGTCAATGAAAGAAATACGAGGAATATTAAAAATAAATGGCCAGCAGGTTAAATGATTCGCCTCATACAAATTCCTGGGTTGCTGGCTCAATGAGTCCTGGGACAACATTCAGGAAGTCCGTGCAAGAATTTATTAAAATGACCCTCCAAATTTGTGTGTTTTGTTGTTTAGCATCTTATATTAGACGCATTGACACTGTCTAATAACTGGGGGGACTCAGATATATTTAAGTCGGATCGTAATATATAATTATTACGCAATGTCGTTATATCACGTACGTCTGAGCGTATGTCTTAACCCTTAAGTACTATGGCTTAGAATTAATCGTGTTAACACTTTCTCACCGTATCGCATTTGTGTATTCCCTTACTAAGGTTTTTTAAGGTACGCCACTAATACACATGAAATTGACCACCAAAATTATTTTGCAAAAATAACGATTTTTGACCAATTTTAAGCAATTTTTTTTAGAGTCCCGTTATAAATACGAGCTAACGTGTAAATAACAAAATGTTAGTAGTGCTTTACTAAATAACATACCTAAAACTCACTTTTTTCCATTTTATAGTTTCCGTAAAAACAAGGATTTAGTGAGGTACAAAATAGTCAATTTTTGAAGATTAACCTTATTTTCTGCTTCAACCAATTCCCACAACACCCCTTATACGGCAATGATAAAAATATTTTTCTGACCCTCCCGTAACGGGTGTCCACCCTATATAGGGATTGACGAGACTCTTTGTAACAATACAATAACCTGGGGGCTGATTCTTGAATATCGTAGGAACGATCACACGGGAACGATCCTCTCCCTGATATCAACCAATAATAGGCTTTGAAGCGATTACGAGTTATCCGAAACCTATCCGATCACGACCGAACCTCACCCGATTGCCGTGTATCGAAGGAACTTAGATTGGGAAGGCACACAGCAAGAGAAACAATAAGCTAAGAAGCTGCAGTCTCAGGGATTTCAAGACCTAAACTTGCTGTTCAGATAAATCAAACCAAATCAAAGTCTGGCTTAATATTACGTTTTCGTGTAGCACTCAATATGTTTTCAATGCCATTCGCTTTCAAACCTTCCATGAAAACTGAGCCACTCGAACTTTTTTTCGTTGGCCTTATTCTGGTTCAATATTAATTTTTAAAGTATTAGCACTTCAATATTCCTGAAAAAAGTAGGTATACCCATGATATACTTAACACGGTATGGTATTACGCATCTCGGCTGTTTGACCCGATACCAACAAATGTGTAGAAGGTATTAATTTTCCCTAATGTTATTTTGTTTTAAATTAAGAGTATGGTGAATTTGTTCAATATAATTGGTTAAAGAATATATTATTATAATAAAACGCGTGTTTCAAAATAAATAAATAAACAAATAAATAAATAAAACATTTACAGCGAGATTTACTAAGATCTAAAATAGTGCCCCCACAGGTCTAAATATTTACACCTCTGGGGGGTACCAAATTTTAAAACCAATTTAAAAAAAAACATTTACCCATACAGAAAAGACATAAAGTTACTGATTATTTTGTATTGCTATTGTAAAATACCACTGAAAAAGTGCATTTTTTTTTCAAAATGCACCATATTTTAGGAGAAAATGCACTAAAACTAACTTTATTTGACAGGTTTCAAAATGGCAAATGGTGAATACGCCAAAAATTTGGCACATAATAGCTTCATTATTTGTGTTTGAGGTTATATATTTGGTGATTTTTTAAACCACCTCTAAGGAGGGTGGTTTAAATTTATAGCCCCCAGAAAGGATTGTTTTGTGGCATTTGGTAATAAGTTCGTTTATAATTTTCCTAACTAACCGTTTTTACAAGGATTAATTTACCTTATTTAATATCCCAAGTTGTTCATTATCCAATAAAACACCTCTTATTTTTTCCAGAAAAACGCCATATTTTGAACCCGTTTTCAGCACAAAAAATATATTTATGAGGGCACTATGAGGCAAAACGAATATAAGTGAAGGTCACTGATTATGCACGAAAAATATACCAAACAAAAAAACCCAAAAAAACTTTATTAATTTATTTACAAACTGAAATTAAAACATTGAGGTTATCTAAAAGCTCAGAAAAAAAATCTTTCCTTACTCAAAGCCCACTCATTTCAAAACTGCAGCTTTCATAAGTAGAGGTTGTAATATTTTAAATTTGCCACTAAAAGTTACTATATTTTATGTATAGGTAGTTAAAAAAAATTATGGAATAGAATGACTACAAACTAAAATAATAAGTAATATTTTGTGCTACGGTGGACGCATCATCTTTACTAGCGCATTCATCAAAAAGTAAAAATAAAAGAAACGAATTAACTTTATGCACTGTGATATGTAAGTATATTTTTATTGCTTAAAATGTCTAAAATAATGGTTACAATACCTCTGTTCGTATAATTACAGATTAATCATCTTACTAGTATATTTCTATTCTGGCCTATCTTTTGTTCCTCAGACATAGCTCAGTTTACTCCACAATGACATCTCTTGTCGACACATTCATTATCTTGGACCTAAAAGTAAATTTATATTACGTTAATTAATAATAATTTATTTAATAATAAATAACTGTTTAATATCTCTGTCTATATTCTGTATTATAGTATTATTTACCATAAAACCCAAAGTAAAGGCTCCCAAAATGTTTCTATGAACATAATCCTTTTTTTCTATGAACTTCTCGTCTTTGGTAGACCTAAAAAGCAATTTTTTTATCATTAAACATTTATCTAGTTACCGATGTATCTATTATTTTCTTAAGGTTTAAACCGTCAATTACTCACCATATAGTCTTGTTTTCTTCGTGATATTCTTCTCTGTTCTATCTAGCTTTAGAGAAATTTTTCTATGATCTATTTTAGTACCTAGGCAACTGTATCTGCTCAACTATCTCCTCCATAACTAAGGCCATCAATTTTATAGTACTGACTGTCTTAAATAATTAGTAACGCTTGTTGTCCTAGAACATCACCTGAAATAAATACAAATAGTTAACTTACTTACCTATTTTTATTTTCTTTCTTATCAATAATGCTATTTTGATTAACCTGGTACTCACCTTATTATTATCCAAGAAGATTCACATTATAATAGTCTTTTAGCATTGTATGTCATTCGCTTCAAGTCTTGTTCTTGTGCTATCTTTACAAGTTTTCTATGAACTATGATCTATGCGCCTAGAAATTATTTTGTCTATGAGTCCTCCACATCTTTGTTAGAGTTCGCCTATTACATAAGCACGACTTATCTAGTCCATAGACTAAAACAAGTAAATAGATTGTTATTTTTCTCCTAGTTTAACTATTTTTCTATCCTAGTTATTAGACTTACCTTGACTATTTCAATAATCCTCCTTCATCCTTTGTAAATAAAATGGATCGCAGAGCGTGGGTTTGGTTGTTTTTATGGTTGTCATTATTTAAATTTTGCACCTATTGTAAATATTTCCAAAATAATTTCGCACCTTTAATTCACGAGTACAATAAATATTAGAATAAAATAGATCGCAGTATGTTATTTTTGCCATTTCCTTTTTTTGAGGTCCTAAATACGATGTTGCCAGTTCATTTAGTATAAAAGTCCTTAGACAAAATTTTATATAATAATTTTTTATACTTTTTTGGAATCACTCTGTAATTAGGATTTATGATGTATTTTTCTAGGAATAGGTTCTTACTTAAGAATTTTCAACATGTAATATCTCATCAGCTCCTTGCCTTATTACCTATGAAATTTTTCTAATCTGGCAACTTGCTTTTAGCGTATTTCTTGTCTTTCTTTTTTTCTTACTTTCCACGTAAGTCTTTCTCTCTTAAATTGTGCGAACTTTTATGTGGGATTTTATTCCGCAGTTATTCTTTTCCACATGCGTGGAAAAGAAAAGGATAGTTATAATAATCATTTTTCCTTATTAGATTAGTATTAATCTACTTGAATTGAATCTTCCTTCTTCCCCTGCATTTAGGAAATGTACATAAGTGTGTAAACAGTTTTGGGAGATCATCCTGCCCAATTATTTGAGTCAAACGAACTCGATTTTAGTTTCTAAAACTCCCGTTGGTGTC
The DNA here is from genome assembly GCA_963921995.1 of Oxystoma pomonae. Taxonomy (NCBI): domain Eukaryota; kingdom Metazoa; phylum Arthropoda; class Insecta; order Coleoptera; family Brentidae; genus Oxystoma; species Oxystoma pomonae. Next base: position 38,216,701 of record OY998172.1, read on the forward strand.
GCTACTAATTTCCGTTTTAGGAGTTTGAAGCGCCTCTTCTGCTTCAAGAGTCACTTTTACGCAGTTGTTCCACTTATAGAAAGTGAAATTTAATATCGACCATTTTCTTGGTCATCTTAGCGGATCCATTTAAATTTCACTCAAAGTTGCAAAGAGCTTATTGTGATTTATACTTTGCTGTATTTATTTTTGTAATTTATTGGCGAATTGCATATCTTCGTGAGAAGGATTTTTGGAACACAAAACTGCATGTTAGCTGACGTGAGAGACTCAGCTCTTGACCCTCTGAACATCAAACGAGGTAATTAAATATCTTTTTCTTTTCTTATCTTGTTTAGTTTTAGTGTATATTTTATTTTGTAGGTAATTTTAGTTTTCATAGTTTTTTTCTTGCCAAAATAGATAAAAACTACAAAGTAAAGTAGATTACGTGGTCTGGTCAGCCATTTTGCAGTAACATACCGACTTAAAATTATTGTTACAATTTGTTGTAAATTTGATATTATTTTTTTTTGGGGCTATTAATTATTATAAGTGTAATTAAACTAACGTTAAAAATAAATTAATGTTTTAAATTCCAAGAAAAAAAAAAAGAAATAATTTAAAAATAATAAGAGTGCATTAGTTCTAGTTTTGGTTGTTGCCTACATTAGCTGAATTTTGTAGGGTTCTTTCACCTAGTGGTTTTTCCATCAATTTTACCACTCTCTTCTCAATTGGAAACTCATCGGAGCTGGACTTATTGGTTTACTTCCTATACCGACTTACAAAGGAGGCTTTGTGCAGAACACCTATTGTCTTATCTAATTGGCTAATAAATAGACCATCACAGAAAACTCGAAATGATGACGACATCACGACACCAAGGAGCTTTTGGTATGATCTAAACGATTTGGAAATTATAGTTTTTGATTTTTTTTGTATCCTCATTTTAAGTGGGTACATTTATTGCGTAAAAAAAAAAAATATCAACCTTTTTTTTTTTTGGGTATTATTTTTTTTTAATTATTTACCGAGTCTAAACTTTATTAAGTATTAATGCGCCCTGCGTTCGTCTGTAAGCCATTTAGTGATCACTATGCGGTAATGCGTACGGTAGTTTAGTTTTTTTTTCTTATAATTTTTTTTACAACCTTGGAATTTTAAGTTTACTAAACTTATAGAAATCCATGACCGATTAATTTAATTAACAAACTTCACCGAAGGTGCGTTGTACTTTTGTATAAAAATTTAAAGGTTCTCAAAAAAAAAAAAAATAAAACTCGGCCTATTGTTAAATATTGACTTTTTTTTTATTTTTAAAGTTGGTTAAAAAGAGAAAGAAAATAACTCGATTACTTTAAAAATGAATCTTTATTCACAAGTAATTATTTAATTTTGCCATTTCGTAACTGAGAGGACAATACTACTACCAACAACTTGTAGTTAATTACAAAAAGTAATCAAAGTTGACTGTAATTGGTTATATTGTTGCCTAAGAGGTAAGTGAATTATTCGTTCCATCTCGTGCATTTATTTATTCCAAAGCTGGTTTTATTTAGAGCGGAGTTCCTCTTATTACCTAAGGAGATTGGAGAAGGTCTGCTACTTCCTGGCGCCGTTAATTTTTTTTGTGTGCTCCTTTATATAACTTTATTTTGAACCCCCCCCACCGCTCTCAAACTCTGAGCATACGGGCAAACGCATCGCACGCACTTGGCAGCTCCTAACGTAATAAAATTCAGCAGAATTTGGAAGAATTGAAATGAAATAAAGTTCACTTTCAATTTAATTTTATAATATCTTGTGAACGAAAGAGCGTGTGTCAAATTTGGCGCCCAACGTGCCGCTCGAAGCGCAGTAGATTCTTTTTTTGAACCATTGAACTTTTTCTACACTGAGAAAAAAATTTCGCATTATTTTTTTTTTAAACTTTTCAAAAGCTAACCTTTTGTCGCAAATTAAAACCTATGTTTACAGATTAAATAATTTTACGCTCATGCGCAGTAGGATTTTTTTTTTATATATATTTTGCCCTTGAGTTTCCCCTAAATTTTCCTGTAAATAACTTCTAGTTGTAAATTATATTCTCTTTGATTAATTTACTTAATGTTCTACATGGTTTGAGTATCGCAGTAGTGTATCCCTATACGCATGCGCAGTATCATTTACCCCCTGTCCTTGATTTAATTCGCCTGTTTCTTGCTGATTAGTTTTAAACTAATTAAATCGTGTTTGATTACCGCATTTCTTTATACTTTACTTTTACTAGATTTGAAGTCTCGCGCGTGCGCAAAAGCTAACACGCTTATTAATAAAGATATTCAAGTGAAACTGTCACTAATCGTTTTTTTTTATAGCAACGCAAAGTTGTTTTAAAAGGAAACAGCAATATTTTTGCAATTGTTGATGCATGCGCAATACTATTTCTGCATTTAAACTTATTTTTACTAAAAATAAACATTTGCCTTTAAGTGTTTGTATTTTTTTTTGTAAATAAAATTAAATTTTTAAGATTTTTTTTTTGTATGCGCAGTTGCCTGACTTTTTGTTAACACGCGGGCGCAATTAAAATTTTGTGCGCAGTGTATTATCACGGGTATAATTTCAATTCTATTTTTAATTTTATAAATTTGGCTTTCATAAAGGCTATTTTAAATTAGTTTGTTCGGACTTAGTAGTTCTTTTTGTCGGTGCTTGTGCCTGTGTAAATAAAAGATGGATTATAAAATGAAAATCGATCACTTGCGGAAACCTGAACTCCAATGAGAGTTGAAGTTGCGCGGTTTACCAGCTGATGACAACTCTACTAGAGACCAAATGAGGGCAACACTTCGGCCATTGCTAAAACTAGAGAGCAAAAGCAAACTGTTAAATTACCCCGACTATGAATTCGATTTCGAAGAAGAGAAAACTTATATCAGTGAGTGTCTAAAGGAGATTTACACACTGATGAAATCATTTGAAGGTGATAAAGCCAAAATTAAATTTGAACGCTTACAGTCCAGATTGGTGCACTTTCTTAACAGAATTAACGTAATGGCCAATGACAAATTATCCGAAGATGAGGCAAAGTCCAAGTCGACTTTATTAGTGGATGTTTTAAAAGCTATGGATACATTGGATAAATGTACGAGGCAGGATCCCAATTTGAGCCTTTTGCTGGACCACACGCATCTGAGTTCAGATTCTGAAGATGATAACACTTCTACTGCATCGAACGTGAACCGGAACACGTCGGCTAATCCTCCACCAGCTACACTACCATCAACGTCCAACGCAACATTTGTAAAGCCGCAACAAATGGATAAATGGGGTATCAAGTTTAATGGCAACACTAAAACCTTGTCTGTACATAGTTTCGTGGAGCGAGTAGAAGAACTTAGGAAAGCTCGAAATGTCACTGAAAAACAAATTTTCGAATCTGCCATCGACTTATTCGAAGCAAAGGGAAAAGAATGGTATCGCTCTAATGCCCATCGTTTCAAAAATTGGACAGGATTGTGCGAATTGCTAAGAAAGCATTATGAAGATCCAGATTATAAACCTCGGCTTTTTAGACAAATCATGGATCGTACACAAGACTCTTCCGAATCGATCGTCAGTTATCTGACGGATATGAATGGGTTATGCAGACGCTATGGAAATATTCCAGATGAAGTACAGCTCGACATCATTATCAGAAACTTGGCACCATTTTATGGAACCCAACTTCCGGTTGTACATTCCATTGAAGAACTGGAAGATGAATGTTTGAAGCTGGAAACAAAGAAGTATAGGGCAGATCATTATGTACCACCATCAAGGAAGCGACACACAATGGTTGAGCCTGATTTCGCTTTTATTTCTGCAACGTCTAGTACCGTTGATAGTTCTGATGAATCAGCGGTGAGCGTAAATATTGTAAATAGTTTTTCTAATTCTAGAACATTGAGCGGTAATCGCTCCACGTCAATCAAATGTTTCAATTGTCAAGAGATTGGACACATAAATAGGGAGTGTACAAAACCCAGAACAAGGCACTGCTATCGTTGTGGAAACCCGAATGAAACCACCAGGACGTGCAAAAAATGTTGCGCTTCGGGAAACGGCCAAAGGGAGAATCAATAAGCCGTGAGACTTCTTCCGTCGTCGATCTATCGGCTATTTCTGTAGATTTTCCTCAAAAAATACTCTTAGACTTTATAATTGGACATGCTAGTGGTGATCAGAGGCCTTATTTAGAGATTTCAATTTTAGGATACCCGATGCGAGGGTTATTGGATTCTGGGGCCTCTCGTACCATCGTAGGTTTGCCAGGCCTCGAGATTTTAAAAAGCCTAGGATTACAGATGCTTAAAAATAACGTAAATTGTACCGTGACCAACGGTCAGAGCTGTGTTAGTATTGGCTATTTTCAAGTACCGGTGACATTGATGCATAAGACAAAAATAATAGATATACTTGTTTTACCTGAGCTATCCCACCAACTTATTTTAGGCATCGACTTTTGGAAAACCATGCAGCTAGTTCCTGATTTAAAACAAGACATATGGCATTTCTCCGACGAATCATCAAATATTCAAATTTGCGGCATTCAAGATGAACACACGCTTACTCCAGAACAACAGATGGCATTGCATAATTTAATAGAACAGAAGTTTTCTGAAATACCTGAAGAACTTGGGTGTTGCAAAGTTGCTGAGCATGAAATAGAACTTTTACCAGGTACAAAGCCAATCAAACAGCGCTATTATCCTGTCTCTCCTATCAAACAGAAAATTATCGACGAAGAGATTCAGGAAATGTTACGGTTAGGAGTTATAGAACCATCAAAAAGTCCATGGTCAAGCCCAGTATGCTTAGCAAAGAAGAAAGATGACTCTTATCGTTTCTGTATTGATTTTAGAAAGCTGAACTCCGTTTCGAAAAAAGACGCATACCCAATACCCTATATTTCTTCTATCCTAGATCGTCTCAGAGATGCACGTTATATCAGCTCGATAGACATCAAATCCGCATTTTGGCAGATACCACTTAGCAAGGAATCAAAAGAATACACAGCATTTACTGTTCCAGGACGTCCACTTTATCAGTTTACCCGCATGCCGTTCGGACTGAGTAATTCACCTGCTACTTGGCAAAGAGTCGTTGATAGAGTCCTTGAAAATGATCTAGAACAGAACGTAATGGTATATCTTGATGATATAATCATAATTAGTAGAGAATTCACTGACCATTTAAGAATTTTAGGCATTGTATTCGAAAGATTACGAAATGCAGGTCTGATTGTGTCCAAAAAGAAATGTCATTTCTGTAAACCGCAGCTTGAATATCTTGGTTATCTTGTGGACGAAAAAGGTCTACGTCCAAATCCCGGTAAAGTCGAGGCAATTGTAAATATACCACCTCCTAAAAACGTTCACGAAATAAGGCGATTCTGCGGGACCGCCTCATGGTATCGGCGATTTATTCCTAATTTTTCCACTGTTATGGCACCCATAACTCAATTAACTAAGAAAAACGCAAAGTGGTCTTGGTCTGAAGAATGTCAGAAATCTTTTAATTTAATCAAAGAAGCACTTGTCACCGCACCTGTTTTAACTTGTCCCGACTTCCATCGCACTTTTACGCTCCAAACAGATGCCTCCCATTATGGGCTTGGGGTAGTTTTATCTCAGGAATTTGAAGATGGCGAGAAGGTAATAGCATATTTAAGTAGATCTCTGACACGCCAAGAAATGAAATTTACCGTCACCGAGAAAGAGTGTCTAGCAGTCATTTGGGGTGTAGAAAAATTAAGGCATTATCTGGAGGGACAACAGTTCAAAGTTATCACGGACCACCACTCATTGTTATATTTAGCAAATTTAAAAGATCCTCAAGGTCGACTTGCTCGTTGGTGTTTACGTCTGCAACCATACACGTTTGAGCTCATTCACAGAAAAGGGAATGAACACGTGGTTCCAGATTTCTTATCCCGATCTGTCCCCGCCGTAGATTCCGTTAAAATCGAGGAAATCTCAAATACTTCTTCATCTTTTTCCAATACCAAAGACAAATGGTACAAAAACATGTTTTCTCGATTAGAAAAACAACCCGATAAATATCCTTTGTGGCGCACAGAAAATAATCTGTTGTACAAACATGTGAAATCGTCTTATTCGGAGCTGAAAGACCTAGCAAGCACTTGGAAAATAGTGGTACCAAAAGATAAGCGAAATGAAATTCTTATAAGATGTCATGATATACCCGCTGCCGGACATATGGGTGTTTTCAAGACGTATTGGAAAGTGTGTGAGCGATATTTCTGGCCAAAAATGAGATTTGACGTTACCAAATATGTCAAATCTTGTCATATCTGTGCCCAAAACAAAGTAGAACAAAAACCTCCATCAGGACTTATGGGAGATCGCCCAGAGATTACAGAGCCATGGCAAGCTATCAGTCTTGATTATGTCGGTCCGTTACCCAGATCGAAATCTCAGAACACTTACCTTCTCGTTATTACAGACTACTTCAGCAAATATATTGTTCTCTTTCCATGTCGTGCAGCTAAATCAAAATCCTTGTGTAAGTTCGTTGAAGAAGGCGTTTTCTTAACTTATGGTACACCACAGTATTTAACTTGTGACAATGGCCCACAAATGAAATCTAAAGAATTCCAGGATCTGTGTAATTCTTATAAAACAAGGATTTTCTATACTCCCAGTTATTACCCAAGAGCCAATCCTACAGAGCGCGTCAACAGAGTTCTTAAAAGAATGATTAGATCTTATGTTTCTAATGGGAATCACAAAACATGGGACAAAAACCTTGCTGCTATCGCCTGTGCTGTAAGAACTTCAAAATCAGAGACCACCAATTACAGCCCTTATTTCATCAACTTTGGCCGCGATCATAAACTTTTTGGTACTGATTACGATGAGACCATTAAATTAAATTACCAACCTGGATCGGACTCCAATAACTTAATTCAGGAAAGACACGAAAAATTCCGTGAATTGTATGCAGAAATAGCGAAACGTATCCTAGCCTCACGAGAGCGAAACAAACATCGCTATAATTTAAGAAGACGCCCTGTACAGTATGCTGACGGTCAAAAGGTTTGGCGCAAAAACAAAAGCCTCTCCGATGCTACCAAGTTTTACAGTGCAAAATTAGCACCAGAGTTCCTTGGTCCATTCGTCATAAAACGAAAAACTGGAAGCTGGACATACCAACTTGCTGATGAACAGGGAAATTATAAAGGAGAATGGCATGTGCAAGATCTCAAGCCAGTCTACCCACCAGAACCACCGGATCCAGGCATAAGTTCTGATTCCGAATAGACTAAACCTTTACGCCTATTTTTGCTATGATTTTTGATACCGAGACATCCTATCTATTTATCTTTCTAGTTTTTTTTTTAGCTTAACTTCTCTAGTTTGTTTTTGTAAATATTTAGCTTTCTACTCTTTATTACGTACTAAGTCTATTCCTTGCTTTTGTTACTTGATTTTTTTTTAAATTTAAGTTTCCACATCGTCCGTAAATTATTTTAGATAATTTCCGTCCTTTCCTTGGAAGGGGGGAGTTGTAACATTTTAAATTTGCCACTAAAAGTTACTATATTTTATGTATAGGTAGTTAAAAAAAATTATGGAATAGAATGACTACAAACTAAAATAATAAGTAATATTTTGTGCTACGGTGGACGCATCATCTTTACTAGCGCATTCATCAAAAAGTAAAAATAAAAGAAACGAATTAACTTTATGCACTGTGATATGTAAGTATATTTTTATTGCTTAAAATGTCTAAAATAATGGTTACAATACCTCTGTTCGTATAATTACAGATTAATCATCTTACTAGTATATTTCTATTCTGGCCTATCTTTTGTTCCTCAGACATAGCTCAGTTTACTCCACAATGACATCTCTTGTCGACACATTCATTATCTTGGACCTAAAAGTAAATTTATATTACGTTAATTAATAATAATTTATTTAATAATAAATAACTGTTTAATATCTCTGTCTATATTCTGTATTATAGTATTATTTACCATAAAACCCAAAGTAAAGGCTCCCAAAATGTTTCTATGAACATAATCCTTTTTTTCTATGAACTTCTCGTCTTTGCTAGACCTAAAAAGCAATTTTTTTATCATTAAACATTTATCTAGTTACCGATGTATCTATTATTTTCTTAAGGTTTAAACCGTCAATTACTCACCATATAGTCTTGTTTTCTTCGTGATATTCTTCTCTGTTCTATCTAGCTTTAGAGAAATTTTTCTATGATCTATTTTAGTACCTAGGCAACTGTATCTGCTCAACTATCTCCTCCATAACTAAGGCCATCAATTTTATAGTACTGACTGTCTTAAATAATTAGTAACGCTTGTTGTCCTAGAACATCACCTGAAATAAATACAAATAGTTAACTTACTTACCTATTTTTATTTTCTTTCTTATCAATAATGCTATTTTGATTAACCTGGTACTCACCTTATTATTATCCAAGAAGATTCACATTATAATAGTCTTTTAGCATTGTATGTCATTCGCTTCAAGTCTTGTTCTTGTGCTATCTTTACAAGTTTTCTATGAACTATGATCTATGCGCCTAGAAATTATTTTGTCTATGAGTCCTCCACATCTTTGTTAAAGTTCGCCTATTACATAAGCACGACTTATCTAGTCCATAGACTAAAACAAGTAAATAGATTGTTATTTTTCTCCTAGTTTAACTATTTTTCTATCCTAGTTATTAGACTTACCTTGACTATTTCAATAATCCTCCTTCATCCTTTGTAAATAAAATGGATCGCAGAGCGTGGGTTTGGTTGTTTTTATGGTTGTCATTATTTAAATTTTGCACCTATTGTAAATATTTCCAAAATAATTTCGCACCTTTAATTCACGAGTACAATAAATATTAGAATAAAATAGATCGCAGTATGTTATTTTTGCCATTTCCTTTTTTTGAGGTCCTAAATACGATGTTGCCAGTTCATTTAGTATAAAAGTCCTTAGACAAAATTTTATATAATAATTTTTTATACTTTTTTGGAATCACTCTGTAATTAGGATTTATGATGTATTTTTCTAGGAATAGGTTCTTACTTAAGAATTTTCAACATGTAATATCTCATCAGCTCCTTGCCTTATTACCTATGAAATTTTTCTAATCTGGCAACTTGCTTTTAGCGTATTTCTTGTCTTTCTTTTTTTCTTACTTTCCACGTAAGTCTTTCTCTCTTAAATTGTGCGAACTTTTATGTGGGATTTTATTCCGCAGTTATTCTTTTCCACATGCGTGGAAAAGAAAAGGATAGTTATAATAATCATTTTTCCTTATTAGATTAGTATTAATCCACTTGAATTGAATCTTCCTTCTTCCCCTGCATTTAGGAAATGTACATAAGTGTGTAAACAGTTTTGGGAGATCATCCTGCCCAATTATTTGAGTCAAACGAACTCGATTTTAGTTTCTAAAACTCCCGTTGGTGTCGCTACTAATTTCCGTTTTAGGAGTTTGAAGCGCCTCTTCTGCTTCAAGAGTCACTTTTACGCAGTTGTTCCACTTATAGAAAGTGAAATTTAATATCGACCATTTTCTTGGTCATCTTAGCGGATCCATTTAAATTTCACTCAAAGTTGCAAAGAGCTTATTGTGATTTATACTTTGCTGTATTTATTTTTGTAATTTATTGGCGAATTGCATATCTTCGTGAGAAGGATTTTTGGAACACAAAACTGCATGTTAGCTGACGTGAGAGACTCAGCTCTTGACCCTCTGAACATCAAACGAGGTAATTAAATATCTTTTTCTTTTCTTATCTTGTTTAGTTTTAGTGTATATTTTATTTTGTAGGTAATTTTAGTTTTCATAGTTTTTTTCTTGCCAAAATAGATAAAAACTACAAAGTAAAGTAGATTACGTGGTCTGGTCAGCCATTTTGCAGTAACATACCGACTTAAAATTATTGTTACAATTTGTTGTAAATTTGATATTATTTTTTTTTGGGGCTATTAATTATTATAAGTGTAATTAAACTAACGTTAAAAATAAATTAATGTTTTAAATTCCAAGAAAAAAAAAAGAAATAATTTAAAAATAATAAGAGTGCATTAGTTCTAGTTTTGGTTGTTGCCTACATTAGCTGAATTTTGTAGGGTTCTTTCACCTAGTGGTTTTTCCATCAATTTTACCACTCTCTTCTCAATTGGAAACTCATCGGAGCTGGACTTATTGGTTTACTTCCTATACCGACTTACAAAGGAGGCTTTGTGCAGAACACCTATTGTCTTATCTAATTGGCTAATAAATAGACCATCACAGAAAACTCGAAATGATGACGACATCACGACACTAAGGAGCTTTTGGTATGATCTAAACGATTTGGAAATTATAGTTTTTGATCTTTTTGTATCCTCATTTTAAGTGGGTACATTTATTGCGTAAAAAAAAAAATATCAACCTTTTTTTTTTTTGGGTATTATTTTTTTTTTTAATTATTTACCGAGTCTAAACTTTATTAAGTATTAATGCGCCCTGCGTTCGTCTGTAAGCCATTTAGTGATCACTATGCGGTAATGCGTACGGTAGTTTAGTTTTTTTTTCTTATAATTTTTTTACAACCTTGGAATTTTAAGTTTACTAAACTTATAGAAATCCATGACCGATTAATTTAACTAACAAACTTCACCGAAGGTGCGTTGTACTTTTGTATAAAAATTTAAAGGTTCTCAAAAAAAAAAAAAAAAATAAAACTCGGCCTATTGTTAAATATTTACTTTTTTTTTATTTTTAAAGTTGGTTAAAAAGAGAAAGAAAATAACTCGATTACTTTAAAAATGAATCTTTATTCACAAGTAATTATTTAATTTTGCCATTTCGTAACTGAGAGGACAATACTACTACCAACAACTTGTAGTTAATTACAAAAAGTAATCAAAGTTGACTGTGATTGGTTATATTGTTGCCTAAGAGGTAAGTGAATTATTCGTTCCATCTCGTGCATTTATTTATTCCAAAGCTGGTTTTATTTAGAGCGGAGTTCCTCTTATTACCTAAGGAGATTGGAGAAGGTCTGCTACTTCCTGGCGCCGTTAATTTTTTTTGTGTGCTCCTTTATATAACTTTATTTTGAACCCCCCCCACCGCTCTCAAACTCTGAGCATACGGGCAAACGCATCGCACGCACTTGGCAGCTCCTAACGTAATAAAATTCAGCAGAATTTGGAAGAATTGAAATGAAATAAAGTTCACTTTCAATTTAATTTTATAATATCTTGTGAACGAAAGAGCGTGTGTCAAGGTGGGTGGAAGCCAAGGTGCAAGCAGAGGTAAAAGATCCGGACTCGTTGTTTGTGATTGAACGCAGCGCTAATATTTTTAAACTGACATTTCGATAGTGACAGAAATGTAAAAAAACTGACATTTAAGTTTTTTAATACATTTCATAAATAAAAACACCTTTTAAATAAATACAAAATTAATCTACTCCTTATTTTTTTATTACCCATTTAAATCGTTGTGTGACATCAAGTAGTAATTGGAAAAACTAATTAACAAGGGTAAGTTTTTAATAGAGTGACATATAGCCCCAATGCTAACTTATTCTGCAGAGTGTTTACTATTTAAACCCCGCGCGTAAATTTATTAAAATTCTTCTTATAAATCAAACTATGTCCAAAACTCAAGGGAGGTTGGCTCAAAATGCTTAAAACCCAAAATTTAACCTAAACTTAGGACCGTTCCAAAATAGACTAAATCTTTTTAGTAAATCCCACCGTTATTTTCTTTCCCAAAGGTTATACCTGTGGACGGTATATATTTTGTGGTTTCTTTGGCAGGCAATTATCCATTCTTTTTCTGAATACTTTTCCCTTGGAAACCTGAACGGTATTTTATATATTTTGTAATTTTGTCATAATTCGTACATGCAAAAAGAGCGTCATCTTTTAACTAAAGAACAAAAAATAAATTTTCACTATAAAATAATCATTATCAACCAACAAAGTGTTAGCGGCGGCAAAAGTTGCGTGTTGTTATCGTAGCAGAAGTCTCGCAATCAAATAGTATTTATTTGGGATGGTAAGCGCAACGAGAATATTTCTGTTCTTTACGGTTTCAAATAAAATATGAGTCAGAATATTTTGAAAATTGTCGTATAAATACCATGCACTAACAGTTTTAAGCACTAAATCGATTTTATTTTAAAGCGATTTAAGAAGGCAGTGTATCTCTTTAAAACCGATTTCAGGTTGGTCGGTATAAACACTTTAAACACGCCTTAGCACATTGCTTTCGACTTAAAGAAATACTCGGCTTAGTTTTGCATAAAAGCTGTTGTTAACTTAAGTATCGTTCATAATTGGAATAGACATTTCAATAGTCGTAATTTTTGTTATAACGCACGCTCTGGCACTGTCTTTCTTGTTAATAAGACAGTCTCAGAGCGTGCATGCAATGACTATTCCAATTTTGCGAATTATGTAAAACCAGTTTTTTAAGGTGCTTATAAACGTAGTGACTGTCTCAATCGAGTACGCTATAAAAATTTGAATGTTGACGTCAGTGTTTGATCCGTGAAAACCGACGGAATTTCACATATATAGTAGCATACCGTGTTCAGTATTTCGTGGGTGTAACTTTATCTTATTCATATTATTGTACTGTAGACTTATTGGCCCTAAAAAAATCAACAAAGAAGTAAAATTTCCATCAATTAACCTCAAAATGCCCTAGTGTCCAAAATTTTAAAGGATTTTAGAAGACATTTAATTTGCTTGCAAGTAATAGTGATTTACAGAAAAAACTAACAGTGGGATTTACTAAAAGCGTTTAGCCTATTTCAGGTAGGTCCTAAGTTTAAGTGAAATGGTTGGTTTTAAGCATTTTATACCAACTTCCTTTGGTTTTGGACATAGTTTGATTTATAAGAATGATTTAAATTATATTTTTTAGTAGACAATCATCTTGACATAAACTTTTGTTGGATCTAAGCATAAAATTTCAAAGTTTGTTTTAACTCTAGGGGGGGATCTAAATGGTAAACACTCTGTTGAGCAAATTATAATTGACGTTATATGTCACTCTCATCAATACTTACCCTTATTTATTGATTTTCACGATTAATACTTACTGTCCCAAAACCATTTCGATATGTAATCATAAAATAAGGATTAGATTGATTTTGTGTTTATTTAAAAGGAGTTTTTATCTATCCAAAGTATGAAAAAACTTTAAAAACACAAAGCCATCGCAATCGCAAACCATAAATAAAAATATTTCATCAAAGGAGGTCATATCAACAAATGCGGCTAAAAATAGACCTGAATCCAAAGATCATTCACTGATGCGTTGAAAAAAAAGTCATGTTGGCTCAACGAACTGGACGGTGCGTGGTTCTCTGGTAGAACATGAGAAAATGGCCATTAGCTAATTACTGACAAAAACTGCAGCTCTGAGGCTTTTGAGTGTGATCTTTCAGTGGAAAGATTTATTTGTTGATTCAGCTTTTAGACTCAATGTTTTAATTTCGGTTTATAAATAAATAAATAGGCGCAGTGGTTTTGGATTTTTTTTTCATTGGATACAATTTTCGTGCATAATCAGTGACCTTAACTTATGTTTGTTTTGCCTTGTAGTGCCTTCATAAATAAATTTTTTGTGCTGTGTTTTATTGATTAATGAACAATGATATTAAAGAAGTTAAACTAATTCTTGTAGAAACGGTTACCTAGGAAAATTATTAACGAACTTATTACCAATTGCCAGAAAACAATCCTTTCTGGGTACTACAAATTTAAACCCATCCCACAGAGGAGGTCTAAAAAATCACCAACTTTATAACCTCAAACACAGATAATGAAGATATTATGTGCCAAATTTTGGGCGTATTCACCATTTGCCATTTTGAAACCTGTCAAAAAAAAATTAGTTTTAGGGCATTTTCTTGTAAAATAGGGTATATTTTGAGGAAAAAAGCAGTTTTTCAGTGGTATTTTGATATAACAATACAAAATAACTTTGTGTCTTCTCTGTATGGGTAAGTGTTTTTTGAAAATTGGTTTCAAAATTTAGTACCCTTCACAGGCGTAAATAATTAGACTTGTGGGGTGTACTATTTTAGATCTTAGTAAATCCCACTGTAAAAGTTTATCTATTTGATTATGCCAAAAATGAATATATAAAGTAACAGTTGAAATACTTGTTTCATCTTTTTGCCCACTACCATTAGCGTAAGTTATATCTGATCTGTCAGAATTACTTGTGGCATTTAAAATAGTGTGTTTGATTTTAAACGGTACGAATGTACTGTTGATTTAAAAATCTCCGAAACAAATTCAATATGGCGGCTAACCTTTAAACACATAAGCTAAAAAGGAAATATTGTCAGTTACTTTGTTTATACGGGCCTTTTGAGGGGCTTTTTTATAAAGACGGTTTGAAAATGTTGTCTTATAAGGACCACTAAAACCGCTTTAGGCACTAAATCGATTTTATTTTAAATCGATTTAATAAAGTGGTTTACCGCTTTAAAAACAGGGTTAGGGGTCGGCAAAAACACTTTAAAAATACTTTAGTGCATTTATTCTAACCTAAAAAATACTCAACCATGGTTTTACCGAAAAATCTATTGTTAACTTAGTTGTTTTATTTGTTTTTTGTTTAAAGTGATGTTTAATGAAGGACGTAAAAACTCTCGGAGAAAGAGATTTAATTTAAAACCGTCCATATATAAAACGGTTTTAGGTGCGTATAAACGTAGTAATGGTCAAAAATCTGGTCCGATTAAATTTTGAATGAATTCTGTATATATGGCAACTTTCGATTTAATTTAGGCATCAAGAAACGAAAGGCTTAGATAAAGAGGGTATGAAAAGGGCTGTTGAAGCATAAAGAGAACAAAGGGACAAGTCGTCTTTGGAAGCGCTGATGGAGATGATTATGTTTGTGAGTCTTGTCACACTCAATAACATATACTTTGTTTATACGGTCCTCTTAAAGCGCTTTTATAAAAGGAAAGTCTAAAAATTTTGTCGTATAAATAAACACCACTAAAACCGGTTTAAGTATAAAATCGAATTTATTTTAATGCGATTTAAGAAAGCAGTCTATCGCTTTAAAAAAATTAAAAATTGTGTTTTCTTATTTTTCGTAATTTCGTATCAATAGAAAATTGATTTCCTCTACATTTTTAACATGAACAAAACAAGATTAGGAAACAAAACCCAGGATATTTGAGGCTTAATTGGTGAGTATTAATTAATTTTTGCATAAAAGTTGGGCATGTAAGTGCTCTTGTAGGTATTCCGTGCCCTGGACTTTGTAAGTGACACATTTTTTGGGTTAAGTGTCAATTAATGCGTAATAACTTTTGGAAAATTTATTAAAAGAGTGGACACATACGTAAAAAAAAATAAATTTTTTTTTCTTGTTTTCCGTAATTTTGCGTCAATAGAAAATTGATTCCCTCTAGATTTTTAACATGAACAAAACAAGATTAGGAAACAAAACCCAGGATCTTTGAGGCTTAATTGGTGAGTATTAATTAATTTTTGCATAAAAGTTGGGCATACAAGTGCACTTGTAGGTATTCCGTGCCCTGGACTTTGTAAGTGACATATTTTGTGGGTTAAGGGTCAACTAATGCGTAGTTTATTTTAAGAGGGGAGGTCTAAGATGCAGAAAGAGGCCATATGCTTCGTAGTGTAGGGGCATATGTCAATAATTTCTATTCCGTGGGATTCTGAATGAAGGAGCTTTGTGACTATGAGGGATTGATAGCTCTTTAGTCACACAATTAAGTGCTAGCGAGTGTTTTCTTTGCATCCGAGTAGAAGGGGTTGATATGACGTCATCTTTCAAAATGGCGGCCAAAAATCATAAAAAATACAACTTTCGAAACCGGGACATGATTATACTCGATGCCATATAATTCTAAGTCGAAAATTCCAAGAAATTTACTTTTAAAGTTATCCGACCTTAAATGATTTTGAAAATCGCAAAAAACAAGATTTTTGCCATTTTATTTAAAAAAAATCTTAATAATTCGACGTTTTGTCACAATAACTTCAAATGTACCTCAAACTATTATGCATATATGCTAAATTCGATCCTTCGAGTTTGATGCAGTTTAAAGTTTTATGACTTTGAAAAATACCCCGGTAAAATTAACATATGGCAAAAGCAACATACTAAGGGGCTCTATTATTCAACTATTAAAGCGAAGAGGAACAAATTTAATAGGAAAGATAAGAAGGTCGAGTCCAGTAACATTGTTAAAAAAATTTGGTTCAGCTTTAATGCGTTTCAATGTGGCGGCTGATAAATCAAAATGGCTACCTACAACGACATTTTATTTTATCCAATTTCGTAAAAAAACAAAAATGACAAGGTGGCCATCAATTATTATTAATTTATCGCCGCTTACCTTAAAAAAAAAGTTGATGAATGATTGCCTTTAAAAATGTATAAATAAAAAAACCAGGTTTTTGTAGTGTTTTTTCCAATTAACCACTACGCAAAAACTTTAAGTGCCAGAGATGAAATTAACATTTTAACCATAACTAAACACCTCATTTTAAACGTCCCTATCATTTTTTTTTGACCTGGCGTCCAAGCTGTTTATGATATACCCTGGTAAAAATGACCTATATGTCGTTTTTCGGAACTGCCAGTTAGCAGAAGTTAAAAGTATATTACCATATACTGGACCAGGTGTTTTATATGCCATTTTTTAAAATGGTGGTTAAAAAAGCATAACAAATTCTAATTATGCCAGTAGGGCATGACTATACTTGTTTATTAACATTCATAATAAAATTCACGGATGAGGTGACAGCTATTTAGTCACACATTCATGTGCCACTGGGTGTGTTCATAAAATTAACAAAGACGACAGGTATATAGGTCATTTTTACCGGAGTATAGCATAAACATCTTGGACGCCAGATCAAAAAAAGAAATGGTAGGGCAGTTCAAAATAAAGTTTTTGGTTATGGCTAAGATGATAATTTCATTTTCAGCACTTAAAGTTTTTGCGTAGTGGTAAATTGGAAAAATTACAACAAAAAGCTAGTTTTTTTACTTGTAGATGGTATTTTCAAGGTCATCAATTAAAAAATTTTTTTATAGTAAGCGGCGATAACTCAACAAGTATTAATGGCAACCTTGTCATTTTTGCTTTTTTACGAAACTGGATAAAATGAAATGTTATAGGTCGCCATTTGGATATATCAGCCGCTATATTGAAACGTGTCATAGCTGAACCAAATTTTTTTAAATAATATTGTTGGACTTGACCATCTTGTTTCTCTTACCAAATTCGGTCCTCTTCTTTTTAATAGTTGATGAATAGTGCCCTTTAGTATGTTATTTTTGCAATATGTTAATTTTACTGAGGTATTTTTCACGGTCATGAAGCTTCAACCTGCATCAAGCTCCAAGGATTGAATTTGGCATATATGCCTAACAGTTAGGGGTACATTTGAAGTTAGTCTGAAAAGACGTCGAATTATTAAGAGTTTTTGCAGAGAAAATGGCAAAAATCTTGTTTTTTGAGATTTTCAAGATTACTTATGCTCGGATGACCTTGAAAGGAAATTTTTTTGGAATTCTCGTTGTCGAGTTTTACGGAAACAAGTATAATCATGCCCCGGTTGCGAAAGTTTTATTTTTTATGATTTTTGGCCGTCATTTTGAAAGATAACGTCATATCAATCCCTTCTACACGGATGCAAACGAAACACCCGGTAACACTCGATTATGTGACTAAACAGCTATCAATCCCACATAGTCACAAAACTCCTTCACTCAAAATCCCACGGACTTACATATGCCCCTTCACTATCGCATATATTTTTTAAATAACGCACGCAAACAGAAAATACCGCCACAAAATTTTAAAACACTAAAACACCACAAAAACATAAAAAAAAATGGCAAAACCATATTTCGTCAAAAATGTTAACTTTTCGGCGATGCCGAGTTTTCTCAGAAAGTGGGTTCGGTACTTGGGCGCCATGTTCTCGTGTAACGGGTTCACCTTGTGGATTGAAACCCTAGAGTAAGGTTAAATTTACGGATGGAGATTTTTATCGGATAACTATAAAAACACCGAAAATAAATTTGGCAGAAACATAATTTGTCAGAATTTACAAGAAAAGAAAATAATTGGTCTGAAAAAAATTGTCTCGAAAATCAAATCGCTAGAAAATATATGCATATAGTGAAGGGGCATGTGTAAATCCGTGGGAATTTGAATGAAGGAGTTTTGTGACTATGTGGCATTGATAGCTCTTTAGTCACACAATCGAGTGTTATCTGGTATTTTGTTTACATCCATGTAGAACCGGGGCATGATTATACTTGATTTCATATAATTCAAGAACGAGGATTCCAAAAAATTTACATTCAAGTTTATCCGACCTTAAATGACCTTAAAAATCGCAAAAACAAGATTTTTGCCATTTTCCCTTCAAGAAATCTTAATAATTCGAGGGTTTGTCGGTCCAACTTCAAATTTGCCTCAAAATATTAGGCATGTTATACCAAATTTCATTCTTAGTTTGAATCTTCATCACTTTGAAAAATAAAACAGTAAAATTAACATATTGCAAAAATAGCTTACTGAAGGCGGCTCATCAACTAGCGAAGAGGACCAAATTTGCTAAGAAAGATAAGAAAATCTAGTCCAAAAATATTATTATAAAAAATTTGGTTTAGCTATGACGCGTTTCAATTTGGCGGCTGATATTTCGTTAAAAAGCAAAAACGACAAGGTGGCCATTAATTCTTGTTGACTTATCTCCGCTTAATATGAAAAAAAAGTTTAGTTGACGCATGACCTTATACAACTAAAAAACCAGCTTTTTGTGATCTTTTTTCCAATGTACCACTACGCAAAAACTTTAAGTGCCGGAGATGAAATTAACATTTTAGCCATAAAAAAAAAACAATTTATTTTAAACCTCCCTACGATTTTTTTATATATGGCGTCCCAAATGCTTATGCTATACCTCGGTAAAAATTACCAATATGCCTGTCGTTTTTATTAAGTTTCGGAACTGTGAATTTTATGTTCTACTTACTTGTCTAGCCAACAAAGTCATTTAAATCACCTATAGGAGAGTTAGCAGAAGTTAGATATATATTACCATGTTTTAGGTATCATTTTTCAAAATGGTGGTTGAAAAAGCATACAAAATTCGAATTATGCCAGTAGGGCATGACTACAATTGTTAATTAATATTCGTGATAAAATTCATGGATGAGGATTTAACAGCTATTTGGTCACACATTTGTATGCCACCACATTCCTGTAAATGTTCCAAAACTTAATAAAAACGACGGGCGTATAGGTAATTTTTACTGGGGTATAGCATGAACATCTGGGACGCAATATCAAAAAAAATATTAGAGAGGTTTAAAATAAAGTGTTCGTTTATGACTAAGACGTTAATTTCATCTCCGGCGCTTAAAGTTTTTGCGTAGTAATAAATTGGAAAGAACATTAAAAAAAGCTGGTTTTTGAGTTGTACATGGTATTTTCAAAGTCAATCAAGGTCATGCATCAACTAAACTTTTTTTTCGTTGTAAGCGGCGATAATTCATCAAGAATTGATGGCCACCTTATCATTTTTGCTTTTCTACGAAATTGGACAAAATAAAATGTGGTTATAAGCGCCATTTTGATATATCAGCCGCCATATTGAAACGCGTCATAGCTGAACCAATTTTTTTTTATCAGTATTGTTTCATTTTTTTTTGTCTTACCAAATTTGGTTATCTTCGCTTTAATAATTGATAAATAGCGCCCTTTAGTATGTTATTTTTGCAATGTGTTAATTTTACTGGGGTATTTTTCAAGATCATGAAGCTTCAAACTGCATCAAATTTGGCATATATTCCAAATAGTTTAAGGTACATTTGGACTGACAAAACCTCGAATTGTTAAGATATTTTGAAGATAAAATGGGAAAAATCTAGTTTTTTGAGAATTTCAAGGTCATTTTAGTTGAAGGTAAATTTTTTGGAATCCCTGTTTTCGAATTTTCTGGAATCGAGTATAATCATGCCCCGGTTGCGAAAGATGTATCTTTTATAATTTTTGGCCACCATTTTGAAATATGACGTCATATCAACTTCTTCTGCACGGATGCGAACAAAACACTCGGTAACATTTGATTGTGTGATTAAAGAGCTATCAATCTCACATATTCACAAAACTCTTTCATGCAAAATCCCACCGGATAGAAAGTATTGACATATACCCCTACACTAATAGAATTAAATTTAAACGAAACCTTTTATTAGAAACAAAATATTTTTAACGAAAATAATTTAATAGAAACATAATAATGCCGAGCCACAAAATTCAAGTTCCCCAATCTAGCCGAAAATGATTTGAACCGATAGCCACGAATTCAATTGCTACGTTGCCAGGCTTACGGCAGAGAAGAGTCGAGATAAGTTGTGATATTGTATTAATTTACTCCCTTTACATCCCTCAACTACCCCTTACCCCCAATTTTTTTCATAATATTAAAATCGGGCTACGTCAAGTGTGTTAAAAATGATTCGCAAGATTTGATAGACAGTTAGACAGCCAGAAACTGTGAAGTTAAATAAAATGGTTTAATAAAAAAAATCCCCGTGTCATCTTCCAAATAGAGAAACTTGTCAACGCCGCAATCCAGAGCCTACGACGCGGCGGGTGGGCCGAGTGTTTTTCTTTTTTAGACAATTATCTTCGATACATTTGGGACGCCATATACAAAAAAATGATAGGGAGGTTTAAAATAAAGTGTTTTTTTTTATGGCTAAGATGTTAATTTCATCTCCGGCACTTAAAGTTTTTGCGTAGTGGTACATTAGAAAAAAGATCACAAAATGCTGGTTTTTCACTTGTATATGTTATTCTCAAGGTCAATCAAGGTCATGCATCAACCGCCAAAAACTAACAGTGGGATTTACTAAAACGGTTTAGTCTATTTTAAAACGGACCTAAATTTAAGTGAAATTTTTGGTTTTAAGCATTTTAAACGAACTCTCCTTGAGTTTTGGACGTAGTTTGATTTATAAGAAGAATTTAAATATATTTGTTTATTGAATAATCATCTTAACACAATCTTTTGTTGGGAAATTTTCAATTTAGAAGAAAAGAAAATTAAAAGATTTAAACCCACCCACGCGGGGTTTAAATAGTAAACACTCTGTAGAATAAATTAACATTGTGGTTATATGTAACTTCAATTAAAACTTACTCTTGTTAATTATTTTTCCAATTATTACGTGACGTCATGCAATGATTTAAATGAGTAATAATAAATTAATTTTGTATTTATTTAAAAGGTGTTTTTATTTATGAAATGTATCAAAAAGTGATTTATAATATTATAATAAGTATTGTTAAATATGATTAAAAAAAAAAAATTAAATGCAAGTTTTTTTTTTAATTTCTGTCACTGTCGAAATGTCAGTTTAAAAATATTAGCGCTGCGTTCAATCACAAACAGCGAGTTCGGATCTTTTACCTCTGCTTGCACCAACCTCTACTAATGAAAGCTACAGCTAATGAGTGGGCTTTGAGTAAGGAAAGTTTTTTTGATTGAGCTTTTAGATAACCTCAATGTTTTATTTTCAGTTTGTAAATAAATTAATATAGTTGCTTTGGGTTTTTTTGTTTGATATATTTTTCGTGCATAATCAGTTTGTGTGCTGAAAACGGGTTCAAAATATGGTGTTTTTCTGGATAAAATAGAAGCTGTTTTATTGGGCAATGAACAACTTGGGATATTAAATCAGGTAAGTTAATCCTTGTAAAAACGGTTACTTAGGGAAATTATAAACGAACTTATTACCAAATGCCACAAAACAATCCTTTTTGAAGGCTATAAATTTAAACCACCCCCCTGAGGTGGTCTAAAAAATCACCAATTTTATAACCTCAAACACAAATAATGAAGCTATTATTTGCCAAATTTTTGGCGTATTCGCCATTTGGCATTTTGAAACCTGTCAAAAAATATTAGTTTTAGGGCATTTCCTTCTAAAATAAAGCAGTTTTTCAGTGGTATAATTATTAACTTTGTGTCTTTTCTGTATGGATAAGTGTTTTTTGAAAATTGGTTTTAAAATTTAGTATCTCCTACAGGTGTAAATATTTAGACCTGTGGGGGTACTATTTTAGATCTTAGTAAATCCCACTCTAAATGTTTAAACACAAACTAAATGTTTTAAAATTCGGGAAAATTATAATCGGTTAAATTCTATTCGTATCCTTTAAGGTTCGAGTAGATTCAAATTCTATAAAATTATATTCGTATCCATTATTTTCTGGGAATTTTACTTTCGTTCATATTTCGTTTTGGACGTTTTATTTTCTGTTCAATTGTTTGTCGGTTTTTGTAAATTCGGCTTTTTTATGGGTTCCCGTTGTATCCATAATATAATAAATAAATTCAATTAGATGTTAGATGTTAGATTGCATAAGTGGTGGTCAGCAAACTTTCGGGACCCGGCCTTGTATTGTTTACTGTAAGCTATAGAAATTTTGTGCCCACGTTATCTACTAAGTTGTTTAGAATGGTAATTGGAGCACATACCATCCTAGAGGTCAAAATTCCTGCAGATCATAAAAATATTATGTAGGCTTCACAATACGGCATCAAGTGGATGCCTCATTTGTTTACCATCCAAGTACCACTGGAGGTCTCACAATAACTCTCAAACCAATGTGAAGACCTGTTAGGAGTCTTTGGTTAGGTGTTGCTACAGATGTCACAAGGAGAGAAACTATGGCAAGGCCCCATCCAGGTGTACCACATGTAGGCGGATGCCACAATCATTGTATAGGGCCACACGAAAAACTCTTTATATAATATCTACTGCATCCCGACCCGACCAGCACCATCATGCTTAGGAGGGCACTACCGATACAATGCGCTAACTGCTTACGAATACTGCATGGGTGGTCGTAGAGATAGGTGAGGCGTAGTCGCTCTTATACGGCGTATCCCTTCTGAGCATGCGCATTGAGATACGACAACGACTAAGCATCCTTTTTATATGCAATTTTAAATGCTTATGGGTGGGACGTAAGTCCATATGGCGTTTTGAGCTTGCGTACTGAGATACTACAAGAAATAAGCACTCTTTTTATACAATGAGCTTCAGGCTACTGCGAACATAGAGGAAATCAAGTCCAATTTATTCTCCGTGCCGTACGACCGAGGTGGATTTGAGGCACGCTGCAGTGTTATCTTTTGGAAATTTATTTTGTTTTGTTATTTTGCCTTGCGCGAGAAACAGATTGGTAAGTTCTTAAGTGAAATAATACATTTTTAAAACAAAAATGGATGTCTACTAAGTTGCCGAAAAAGTGCATATGGTCAAATGGTACTATCAAGGCAGACCACTCAGACTTATTCAAGAACTTTTTTTGGAGAATTTTGTAAATCGCCCAAAACCTAGTTTATCAACGATTTATAGGTTTGTGCAGAATTTTGAAAAGTTTGGTTGTGTAGCGCTAAGAAACCATAAAAAACCCACTGTTTTGAATGACGAGCAGGAAGTACGAGATGTGATGATTTGCGCTGCAGTAGAGGAAAGTCGAAATCGAAAAGTTTACTAGCCACCAAATTGCTGAAGCAGTTACGTCTTCAGCCACTGTCTTACGTGTTCTCAAACAGAATGGTTATCATTCTTACAAAGCGTCAAAAACGCATCAAATTTTTCCGGAGGACAACTATCGTCGTATGGAATTTTGCGAAAGAATGATGTAAAGGGCTAATCATGATGAAAAATTTCTGAGATCTATTCTTTTCACAGATGAAAGCACTTTTCCATTATTGAATCGTCATAGCTCAACACACGTTCGATAGTAGTCGAGAGAAAATTTAAATTTGTATTTTGACGTAAGAACACAGTATCCCCAAAAATTAAATTTTTGGGGAGGTATTGTAGGGGAACACGTAATTGGACCATTTTTTATTGACGGCAATTTGAATGGTCCCAACTGCTAGCCAGTTGTTAGGTGTGAGATTTGGTAAAACATGGTTTCAACAAGATGGTTGTCCCGCTCACAATGTTGGCCTTGTTAGGGAATATCTTGATAATGTATTTCCTAATCGGCTTATAAATACACGGGGGACTATTTTATGACCAGCTCGATGACCCGATCTTGCTCCTAATGACTTCTATCTGTGGAGTTATATTAAAAATAAAGTTTACGGGCATGAAATTGGAAAAACTTTGGATTAAGGTTGAAGAAGTTTTTAAAACTATCACCCCTAATATGCTTGGAAACGTTAGAAGGGGTTCTTATAATAGGCTTGGATATTGTCTAGCCGAGCAAGGAGGATTTTTTTTTTAAATCTTTGTTTGACTGGGAGAATCTTTTTGGTGTTTAGAATATGTTATTTTATTTTGAGAACTTGCTTTTATTTTGTTTCGCCTTATTATTTTCATTGTAATAAGTAGTTAGTGATAAATCTGAGTAGTTGAAAATAAAACGCTCTAATTTATCAGTGACAAAAAAACAAAAAAATTACGTTATAAAAATTTGCGTATTTATTGACCAAATTCCGGTTTCATTGACTACGCTCCACATAGCAAAGTGTTTAGAGGCATACTAAACGCAAGCTGCGAACGGTGATCGTAAGCGTGAGTGTTGATTGCTCTACTGATACGTGTGCGGTGTCCCTGCTTCTACGTACACTGGCAAATTGGACTTCTTCCGGCATATGTTCGCAGTATCCTGAAGCGCTCTGTATGTAACTATAGTGTTATTATTTTTTGTCGTTAATTTTTAAAATATTGAATAAATTTTGATCTATTTTTGCCATAAATGTATCACGGTTCTCTTAAAATTTCAACAGAATAAGTTTCTCAAGTGAAGATAGCTGCTGGTACACTAACGGATCCAGGCGTTGGATCCGGAGCTTATTGTAGCCAGGAAAATGTCAGGATTATACATAGTCTTGGATAGATGGCTGCAATCTTTTTCATGGAAATGAGCGCACGCAAAATAAGTTCCACCAATACTGGAGAGAACTGCCGGCACTGGCACATTCCAAAGAGAGAGGCCAGGAAACTCATTGATCTCACCAAGCAGGAGATCCGAACAATGGTTGATCTATATACCTGACATTGTTGGCTGAACGGGGCATTACACAGAATGGGTCTAAGTGAGGACACCGAATGGAGTCTCTGTATGGAGAAGGACGAGACGGCCAGACATGTGCTGTATGTCCGGCCATTGCACGTCAAGGTCAACTTATTTTCGGCAAACCACAGATCCACGCGATGGACCTGAAAGATGCTTCACCAAAGCAAGTTGCGAGCCTTTTTAAAGGGTTGAATATTCTGTACCAACAAACATTCTCAAAGGTGAACCACAATAGACCAGCTAGTGGTCGCACTAAACAGTGGCAGACTGGCACACTTACAAATGAATAATCATCATCCTTCTGAAATTCGCTTTTGAATTGAAAACTATAAATGATGAGATAAATTGGTCGCAAAAGCTTTTTGTAGAACTCAGGATTGGCTTTATTAACTTTAAATTTAGCCTAAGTTAACAAAATATTATAATAGATCCACTCCATTGCCTGCCAAGTCCTGTCTGATTTGCGTCGCAGACTTTGGCTCAATTTAAAGTTAATTAAGGCAATCCTGAGTCCTACAAAAAGCTGTTTCAAACAACTTGTTCTTATAATATCCTTCATATACCGGGTTATGAGTTTACCTCTGCAACATAGAAATGCCACTGTATTTTTTTCCTATACTTTTTAAAAACTTTTCTCTCTAGATCTAGTGTAATTTTCTGATCATTTTTTTAGTAATTTTAAAGCTCGTGGGATTGGGCGGTCGGGAAGCGCAGCTGCAAAATGTACTGCTACATTCTTTTTTCTTAAGCGGTAGAATCGCTCATTTTAAGTTTAAAATTTTTCTGACATGGTCTTGACGGTAGAAAATTGACCGAATCTTACAATATAACTGGTTTCCTTGTCATAAAGTAGTTGCAGTAATACAAACTTTTATTTTTCCAACACTACAATTAATAATTACATAATAAACCCAAAGCAGAAGACACTTCATGCAATGAACTATAGATATAACACCCCATCCAAAAGCTGTAATTCTGGCAGTATTCTCAAAACAGAAGCCGCTTTGCCTCTCTGAATTGCAAGGCTAATTCTTTGCATCGAGTTCTTTTACGAAAATTCTTGCTTTTTTCCAAGGACCAAATGTTTCGACACAAAAAGGAATAAATAACATATTCCATCCCACACCAGTGGTTCCTCCTCTAGTCCATAGGATCATATATTTTAATATTATTTGGACAAACATTAAGAGCATTTCAAAGAACTATTTCGACTCAAGGGCAAGTATGGGACACAGGTTGTAGTAATTAATTATGAATTTTGGGGCGATAAAAATGGTACCACTTTTATCTCTTGGTGAGTAATATTCCAGTATTACTGAAAAATTTGGATGAATGTTCTGCGGCGATTTTTTTTTTTAATTTTTCCGAAATTTGTTTTTAAGAATGAGTAATTACTTTCGCATGTCAAATTGTGGAGGTGATAGAACTTTTAGCAAAATTGAATTTTTGGGGCATGCGAAAGCACGTCTTCTTGGATGGTCGGCATAGGGATACGAATATGGATGCAAAAATTAGCAAATAATGGCTTGAATTTCTCACTATCTTTGCGTAGAGACTCCTGAGCTGAATTTCAGGAAAATTTAATCGTGATAGAAAAAAATTGTTTATACCAGAAAACTTTTAACTAAAACAAATAAAATTAAAAATTTGAACGCTCCCCCCCACTTTCGCGTGCTAGTATGTGAAAATGTTTAAATAATGTTAAAATATTTTTTAACTTTCGCCTGCGGCATAGTTTTCCGAAAATAATATCTCAGATACGAGAAACACTTTATTTCTTCTTAGAAGAGCTATATCGGATCGCCTCCTGTTACTGACTTTATTTTCAAAACGATTTAAGTATTCATTTTATTTGAACACAACACTGGACATTCGCGCAGTAAACATTTTAAAATATAAAATCAAAATATCGCCTACCTATTGTGCGTTTCAAACACATACTGCGGCCTCTTCATCACCAATATCCTAGGTAAAAAATTGATGAAAACCCTTTTGACCCAGGGCGACATCTTGTGCGTTTGAGGCGATCTAAAGTGTACATTGAGCACCACTACTGTGACGCATATACTGAAACAAAATGTTAAAAAATTAAAGCGGTTAAATGTTACTTATAGCTTAAATTTAATTTAACCATTGAAAAAAGTCAATAAAGTTATAGACATAATGATTTTGTAAGGGTGAAATAGTGTTTTGTTAAAGAGTAGAGATTCTTTTTTTTTCTGTCAGTGATCCTAATTCAGGAAATTTCGAAATGACATTAACAACGGGTCATGTAATATCCATACTGTTTGAAGCCAAAAAGGAGTTTTATTCTCGAAGTAACTACAAGTTACATGTTTGTTCTCGAGGAAAAAGCCTTAAATAAACATCAAATTTGGCTAAACTTTGACAAAATTATTTTGACTAAAACTTATCTCTGTGTTTCAAACTTCCATTGTCTATATTTTATTTATACACGACGGTGACGTTTCAATCAGTAAATCTCTGATCATGTTCAGGTGCAAACTACAATCTATTGCTAAGGCTACGTACTTATATGCTATGGAAAATCACTTAACCGTGAAGTTTAAGAAGTTGGCTTCGCCCAAGGAGGGGCTTACAAATATTTGGAATTTCAACACTTACCAAGTTCCTTGTGAGTGTGATGAATCACACATAGGCGAAACAAAAATACCACTATCTGTTAGGCTTAAGGAACATCAGACGAATACCCAAAGAGGTAAAACAACGAAATCAGGAAATGCAGCACAATTTGTAGGGAGCCCAAGTTTTGTCTTCATCGTTAACTTTGCACCCGAAATCTTAGACTTTTCTTAAAAGTAGGCTCAAGGTTTTTCTCTGAGCTTTCACTGTTACTTTACCACATAAATAGAAGAAACTGTTCGGATGGTTCACATAAAATCGCAACAGTATCGCTTCGCTCATACATCTACTGCAGGATACTCTAATAAGTACTGATCATTCGACAAGCGGCTGGCTGCTTTTGCATTTCCCTCCGACTATGAAATCTGGAACTATATGGGGTTCAATAGATACATCCCCAGATAGCTATGCACCTGCACAATTTCCCTAGACTAAGAGAAATCGTAGACTCGCCAACGTCGCACACGCTTATGCAAAAGAAATATAAATATCGCACAGCTACATTCTTACTTGCTTAAAACATGTTGTTGGTACTCTCTGGACTCTGTTACATGATACGACAATTTAAAATAACACGTATTGAAGTGGACAGAAGCAAAGACTTTGCACAACGAGTCACACTGGAAGAAATGAAAATACCTTAAAGCTGCTTTATTGGGCAGAATCAGGGTATTTTCAGTAAACCAAGTTGAAATTTAAAATAATTGGAAGCCCCTCCGAAACATCACGGTTGAGTGATTTCCCATAGTATGTAAGTACGTAGCCTTAGGAATAGATTCTAATTTGCACCTGACGATCAGACGATCAGAGATTTTGCTGATCAAAACGTCGTGTATAAATAAAATATAGAGAATGGAAGTCTCAAACTTTCAAAGATACTTTGACTAAAAAACAAAAGATCAAAAGATCTTGGGTGGAAATAACGAAAATTCAAACTTGGATGAGTATCCCAAAAGAAACACACAAAAGATCAAAGCCAAAAGAGAAATGATTAAACGATGTTTCGCCCAGGGTAACCAGCGTGAGCTCATCAGTAGTTTTACTGTTCACTCTCCACTATACATCATTAAAACACCATCATACACTTAGATTTCCAAACTTGAACCACTCACAAATAGGCATCGTTCCGCACTGGCACTTACTTATCCAAGTTGCCTGATACGAATTCGTCCTCGCGTGTTAATATTTCCAGTAGGATTATGCTCCTAAGGCAATTAAAACGAAGAAGAAGTTAAAAAACCTCCAAATCAGTTACTTCAACCGAAAAGAAACTAAAAAATAAAAGATCAAAAGATCTTGGGTGGAAATAACGAAAATTCAAACTACTGATAAGCCTACGTTGGATACCCAGGGCGAAACATCGTTTAATTATTTCTCTTTTCGCTTTGATCTTTTGTGTATTCCTTTTGGTATACTCATCCAAGTTTGAATTTTCGTTATTTCCACCCAAGATCTTTTGATCTTTTGTTTTTTTTTTAGTTTCTTTTCGGTTGAAGTAACTGATTTGGAGGTTTTTTAACTTCTTCTTTGTTTCAATACTTTGACTAGGCTAACTTAAAGTACTTTTTTGCCAAACAAGCTAAAATTTCTTTCTAAGTCCACCAATTCACAATATTTAAACATTTAAATCGGTGGCGTTAGACAGAAATTTTAGGTTAATCGGCAAAAAATCAAAATTGTGCCCTGCACCGGGTCTTAGCGCAGCCAATTGTCATGTTTATATAACTTCAAAAAGTATGGATATCACACGACCCTTTTTGAATGTTACTTGGACATTTCCTGAGCTAAGGTTACTGACAAAAAAAAGAATTGCTACTCTTAAACTCATTGATTTAAATAACGAGTGCAGCGAGTGATTTAAAAACGTGAGTTCTTAAATCTACTTTTAA
Organism: Oxystoma pomonae; assembly: GCA_963921995.1. NCBI lineage: Eukaryota > Metazoa > Arthropoda > Insecta > Coleoptera > Brentidae > Oxystoma > Oxystoma pomonae. The sequence goes on from OY998172.1 coordinate 38,246,365, forward strand.
ACCTTTATCCAAAACTCAAAGATCCAGAAAGACGCTTACAAAATACTTGAATACAACAGCCAGTGACATCTCATAATTTTTATACTATACATCAAGGAAGGCTAAAGGATGAGAAACAATGGTTTTCTATAATCGCAATCCTTTTCAGTCCGTCACTTGATCACCTTACTTTGTTAACCATTTTAATTTAGCTTCTAGTTGTAAAAACTGCTTTAAAAAATATTTTGTATACTGCCCATATTGGCCTTCTCTATAAAGGTATAATTTTGATTTTTTTTAATTAAATTAGATTTTTCTTTTTCTTCAGCGACACACAAACTGTACTGTAAGTTTTATTTGAAGTTTTATGTAGCCTTTAGCTTTTATTTTTCTTGTTATAAAATTCACGATAAATTTATAGCTATTCTCATCAAAGCAGAAAGGCAAGACGCTCATCTTTATTAAAATTATAATGACCATACTTTAAGCTGTTCTTTTATATAGGGTCCTGAAAAAAATTCGCAACTGAAAACACATACAAACTTCATTAAAATGGTGCTTTTAAAAAATCCTAATCAATCCAAACATGTCTGTAACACATAATTTTTAAATTTGGCTTACTACATAAGTAAGCCAAAATGTTCAACTAAATATTATTATAATACTGGGAATCTTTGGAGTAAAATTGGACATACATAATGTTTCTTTATTTCTAGTGCTATAATTAATATTATGATTTATTTTTTAGTGTTTTCGGGTTCTGTTTAAGTGTTTTTCTGGTTCTTTGATTTTTTTTTAAACTCGCGGCTAAACTGTGCTAAAAACCTCGACACAAATCCGCATCCGGTGAATTATATTGGGGAGGGTGACCAGTGGAACCACTAATGAGCCTGGTTGCCTGGGGCGAAACATTTTTCTTAAATTAAATATTTCTCTTTTCGCTTTGATCCAGAGAGTGTTTCTTGTGGGATACCCATCCACCTCCTATGAGTATTATGTATTTTACTTTATTTAAAAAAATATGCGAAATAAATTATGTAAAACAATAATAACAGTGTTTTGCATTGTGAAACTTTTTGTCGATCTTAGAAATTTTTCGGGTTTTTTGTACGACCGAGCCACCCTTTGGTCTATACTGTGATGTAATTAATTCTAATGTTCACCCGGTTTCCCCCTACCAATCAAAAGTTTTTAGACAGGGGAGAATACAAAATATGAAAATTCCAATTTAGAAGCAATCTAGTGGTGAATTTTTAATGATTAAAAACAAATAAAATCACTTCTTTTACAAAACATACTTCATATTGTTTGAAAGTTTGAGACAATGATGTGTTTGAAATTAACTCTGTGTTTCGGACTTCCATTGTCTATATTTTATTTATACAAGGCGTTTCGATCAGTACAATCTCTGATCGAAACGTCGTGTATAAATAAAATATAGACAATGGAAGTCCGAAACACAGAGTTAATTTCATACTTCATATTATACCGAAAAAAGGATTAATACAGTGAAGTAATATATTTGTTTGTCTTTATTTGCTTGTATTGGTCAACACTAATCCGCTAGCATATTTGGGGTCCATTTTCCACCGTACCGCTTCTCCATCTGAGCAATTTGATGGTAAAATCTCTCTCCGTGCTCATCTAAAACTGCACCCAAATTATCAGGGAAGAATTCCAAATAAGAATAAAGAAAATGCAGCTTAAAACCCAAGGCCATAAAAGTTTATACGCTTTTCAACTAGATCTTTGTGGTAATCGGACTTTTTGTTTCCTATAGAAAGTTGCTACATACATTTTTGGAGGCAGCTCATGTTCTTTTCTCTTTTCTCAAAAGTGTAGTTTCAAAATTTTCGACCTTAAAAGTTCTCGTATTTGAACATTCCGTCTTTAAGCTTTGCCTCGTGTATACGGGAGAATTTCCGTCTCAAATAAAGGAACGCATTTTTTTCTCTTTCTCAGGCTTCAACAAATTTTTGTATAAGCCTTAGTTTTATGAACAGAGGAGGTAACTAAACTTTCTGCTGATCTACCAAAAGTTCAATAACGACGTTTTTCTGGTCGGGCACAATGTTTTCACGTAACGAAAAATCTAACTAAATAATGTTGATTTCTAGCTCTCTCTTCCCATTCGTATGAAAAAGAACAAGATTTTGTGAAGCTATTTTGTAGTCCTGTAAGGAGTGAAATAACTTTGAGATCGTCACTTATGATCATCGTATTTGATTCTTTGGAGTAATATGCACACGTTCTGGTATGTTTCTTTCATATTTACAGCATGACAAACGGAAACTAATGACCGTTCGTTTCCATTCAACCACAAAACTGCCTTTAGAATTGTCTTCGAAGAGTCAATAAATAGTCGCCATTCGGTAGGCACATAGAAAAGACCAAGTTCTTTCATTAAGGTCATAGTTACAATTTGGGGAATTGTTTTTAGCAACACTTTACGGGAAATCCATTTAACATGTCGACCTGATTTTTTTGCAAAATTTTACATCATTGCATTTGTTTTCCATGGCAACCCGGATACTTTACTTATGTTTATCCACAGTGGGACACCAGAGATTTTTTAGCACCTGGTCAAAAATTTGGGGTTAGGTTACTTATTTTGACTTTTCGCGTTCTGCGCCGCTAAAAAACCAAGTAAAATACTGAAATAAAAGAAAAACATTTATTGCCAACTACGTATTAAAATGACTGGGTGTAATGTTTAAGGTTGCATTTACAGGTGCATTTATAATTGAATTGGAAACACTCCCGCTAGCTGATATCGACAACAGGTTAACTTAAAAGCATGCAGATTTAAAAATCGGCTACTGGCGCTAGACGAAATAATCGTATTCTATTTTAAACAGGATCGTCAACGACCAGCAAGAGTCTTTCCAACCTCTAAATGGAACTTTACTGACCTGTTTTGTTAGTACTCAAGTATCTGTGTGTTTTTGAAACTAAGGTTCTAAAATCTATCCTTTGCACTCCAAGATTTCACTGGTACAATTGCACATAACGATGCCGCGATAATTTTAAATTTAAAATGTAATGGCCGCGCAGCGCTACGTCTTTTTCAGCGGGCGACCGCACATGCGGAGTGGTTTTATATTTGTTTTAACACAATGTTTTTGAAAACACATTTTTGAAAGACAAACATAAGCTCGAATGGTTTTCTATCAGAAAACGTAAAAATACTCTTCTGCCCCACTGCGGCCCGATTTAAAGTTTGTTGACAAAACACCTGCAGTTGCCATGGAATCGTATAAATTCTGCGGTCTATCGCCCAACACTTGAACTTCATGTGTCTCCCAAAATCAATAAAGTGTGATTGATTGATCAGTTTTCTTTTCCGGAGTGCACAGGCTTTTAGAAAAAAGGAAACTTAGTTTTCATTTTCGCTAAAGCAAGAAAATATAAAAAGGAAAATTGTAAGCCAGAGGAAATTGTGAGTATTTCTCATTTTTTTCTGTAAATCGGGTTTGTTCTAAACCGCAATTATTTATTATTATTTAAAATTTCAGCTAATTCTAATGTTTAGTTTTCCCTGTGCACTCTGGCAAAAGATTAAAAAAATTTAAGAACAAGGCGTTGCCAGTTGTACTTTTTTTACTTAAAATCTGAGGAGGAAACTATAGCCTTAAACCCGGAATATCATGGCAGTACAGTCTAGCATAGAGTGCTTATTCCAAAATATGGAAACTTTCACACCTTTTTTAAAAAGATTCCACTGCTGCAAATGAGATCCAAGAAGTTTGGCCTCTGTTTTGGGATGATCTTAATCACGATCTATATAGATCACTGACCTCTTTATGAGATATAAAAAATGGCTGTTTGCAGCTACTGCATTCGTAAACGACTTCTTCTTGAAAACTTGGATCGGCTTCTGCCTCCTCTGTGTAAAAATTATCTGGTTAATCTGAGGGCTCATTCCATTTCAAGTAGAATCCATATTTCTGTGGAGGTTTAGGATCAATGGCTGTCTATGCTTACTTTTACTGGAAAATCCCAAAATTTTTGTTAAGCAAAAGTAACAATCATCAACATGATTCTTAGGTTCCGCCCAAGTCATTAGCACTCTAAACTTCATAAATGTGTGAGTACCCCGTAGCGTTTCTGCTAAGATTTTTGAGCAAGTGCAGCATCATTTGTTGGGAGTCCAAGTTTTGTCTTGATCGTTAACTTTGCACCCGAAATCGTAGACTTTTCTTAAAAGTAGGCTCAAGGTTTTTTGCTGAGCTTTCAGTGTTACTTTACATACAAGATCGCAACAGCATCGCTTCGCTCATATATATATACTGCAGGATAATGTAATAAGTACGGATCATTCGGTAAGCGACTGGTGTTTTTTAAAAACATCGAATCGAAAACGCTGGCGTAATTTTTGTATTCAGAGGTTCTTCAATAAGTAGTTGTCCCTCCGACGACTATGAAATCTGGAACTACATGGGGTTCAATAGATACCTCCGTTATTTTAAACATTAAGGGATTGAAACTTTGTAGATGGGAGAGGTGACATCCCCGGACAGCTATGCACCTGCACAATTTCTCTAGACTAAGAGAAATCGTAGACTCGGCAACGTCGCACACGCTTATGCTATAGAAACATGAATATTGCACAGCTACATTCTTACAGTTATTTAAAACATGTTCTCGGTACTCTCTGGACTCTGTAACATGATACGACAATTCAGAGGGTAGTGTAAGGGTTAAATAGGTAGGAATTTTCATGCAGGACAGTGTTATTTTTAATATTTTGTAGGTTTTTTTAGAGTTTTTAGACGAAATATATTTTTCTTGCCTACGCCATCGGCGCCGCTCTCGCAAACTATAATAAGGTCAAATAGTAAAATACTTACCCTCGGCTGTAAAACGACATCAAATAAAAATATCATAAAAATGTGTTGACGACCCTTAAAAGCTTTTCAGTAGGTTCATGAAGGTTACGACGAGTTCGTAAAATATACAATAACTTAAAGATTTATTGGGTTTGATTGCACCTCTTAGATGAAATTGCTGGAGTGATGTCAGCTTCGGTAATTGTTAAAAAAATTTCCAGAAAAATTAACGAATTCAATTGATTCAATCAGAATTTTTTTATTTTGTTTGGAGCGTTGGGATTTTAGGCAATATAGAATCTTTATGTCGCTTTTAAGTAATAATTGATCATAAATATATCCTTATTGATTCTCTCAGTAATCAATTGTAGTGCTCTCTAAATTTTTTTCCAAATGAGCTTTGCAGGAAGAGAACTGTACTGATTGACTTTATGTTTTGTACAAATTAATTTTATAGTTCTTGTTATTGATGTAACAAAAATATGAGTTTAAGATAATCCTAGTTGCCTTGATAATACCGCAGTGATTTTTTTTGAGCATTGAAAATAAATAATTAGTTATTTAAGGCTATAGTTTCTCCCCAGATTTTAAGTAAAAAAAGTACAACTGGCAACGCCTTGTTCTTTAATTTTTTTAATCTTTTGCCAGAGTGTACAGGGAAAACTAAACATCAGAATTAGCTGAAATTTTGCAGTGGTGATCATTTTTAAATGCTTAACAAAAATATCTGAAGGATTTTTCAAAATTCTCAATTATTTTTTCTTCAAAATAAAAGCTCTGGTGCTGTCATCTATCCCAAAATCATCAAAATAATTGCGGTTTAGAACAAACCCGTTATGGTAACTGCAGGTGTTTTCTCAACAAACTTTAAATCGGGCCGCAGTGGAACAGAAGAGTATTTTTACGTTTTCTGACAGAAAACCATTCGAGGTTATGTTTATCTTTCAAAAATTTGTTTTCAAAAACATTGTTCTAAAACAAATATGAAACCACTGTGTGCGGTCGCCCGCCGAAAAAGGCCTAGCGCTGCGCGGGCATTACCCCGAGTCTATCAAAGAACCGAGAGAACTTTACTGGCTCGCTGGGATTACTAAGAACTCGCATAGAAACATTCCGCCCCCATAACTCCACATAATTTTGTTTTTATTTTGATTCAACCATTTTTTTTTAAATTTAAATTATTGCGGTATAGTTATGTGCAATTGTACGACACGGATACTTGAGTACTAACAAAACAGGTCAGTAAAGGTCCATTTATAGGATGGAAAGACTCTTACTAGTCGTTGACGCTCCTGTTTAAAATAGAATACGGCTAGCGCCAGTAGCCGATTTTTAAATCTGCATGCTTTTAAGTTAACCTGTTTTCGGTATCAGCTAGCGGGAGTGTTTCCAATTCAATTATAAATGCACCTGTAAATGCAACCTTAAACATCCAGTTATTTCAAAACGTAGTTGGGTAGCTTTTTTTTAGCAGGTAATTCTGCAATAAATGGTTTTCAGAAAACAACAAAATGAATCTAGTGTCCGCAAATAAAAATTAAAGAAACCCTCGTGGCATATCGGACAAAGCGTTTTAGTTTCTCACTTCATTACGACCAGGCCTCCAATGTCTAATGGAGAATCCAGACACCTACAGACCTGTTACATCCTTATTAGGAATCATCAGGGAGTTGAAGCTACACAGTGACCATACATACCTCTCGAATTTAATTAATCCGTGGAGACGTAGTAACTGTGTGCGCCACCTGTCGAATATACCGAGAAACAAAAACATCAAAATTGAAAAGTGCAGAACACCGTAAATACAGAATCCTGTACCTTTCAGCAGGTTATAAAGTAGAAACCTGTAAAAGTATAAGGTAACATGACTCTTAAAAAGAGGTAACGTAACGAGGGCGGTAAATGGTTTTCTTTTATTTTAGTATTTTACTTGTTTTTTTAGCGGCGCAGAACGCGAAAAGTCAAAATAAGTAACCTAACCCTAAATTTTTGACCCGGTGCTAAAAAATCTCTGGTGTCCCATTGTGAATAAACGCGTTGCCATGGAAAACAAACTCAATGACGTAAAATTTTGCAAAAAAATCAGGTTGACATAGTTAAATTGATTTCCCGTAGAGTGTTGCTAAAAACAATTCCCCAGATTGTAACTACGACCCTAAGATTCAAAAATTACATTCAATTTAGCGGTAAATTGTGGTTTTGGCTAGGGGTTTTTTGCACGCCGTGTAAGTTTATTTATTGTGTAGTGGGCTTTATAAGAATAAGAAGATTGAAAAACATATTCTATTCCTGGATAAGACGGTGTTTTTTTTTTAAATAATATTTCATTTAAATTGGTTGAAGGGAAGTTACAAAAACGGCCTAAATGATGTACATGAAATTTGGTATGAATATAGGGCGTGACTTACCTACTTCTTATTGGACATTTCGCTCAATGAGAGCTGTCAGATAACATTATTTTTGTATATCGCGATCAACGCCGCGGATTGACCCATTCAGAGTTTATACTATATATTAATTTGAATTTGCAATATAAAAATGTAAAGATAATGAAAAATTTTACCTTCTAGATGGTCAAACTAGGGGTTAAATTTTTAAAAAACAAAAAACAATAGAGGTCTAAAAAATTGGTAAGACGTTTTTCGATATTTTTTAAATTTTGACCGGGGTTAAAAAAGAGGGATGATTCTGTTTTGAAGGTGGTAAAAATAACTCGCAATACTTGAAGTTCCAAATCAAAACTCCAAAAAGCAAGAATTAGTTAAACATATTTTTGTAAACTCTTTAATTTTAGAGATGTTTGCATTTAAAATTTTTTAATATTTTCTGAGAAGCACCCCTTAGTACGTGCTAGAAACATCAATTTTTGAAAACAAAACTTTGACAGCTTCAGAATTCTAAAACATGTTATTGTCAGCACACGTAGACTTGCTTGTAAAGTATTTTAAAGGCGATTTCCAAGAAAATGCGAAATTTTACTCCTAAATTCAAAAAAAAAAATATGAAATTAAAACAAAATAATCACGTAACTTTATTAGATTAATGATATCCAACCACTGTTCAAATCTTTTTAGGGAATTTTAAATCACCCTGTATAGAGCTAAAAATTCGCAATTAGTTTCCTCTTTAAAAATTAGGAGATAAGTATTTATGGATATCTGGAAAAATTTAAGAAGGAGAGTAAAACCGCCTCCACCCCTCCCAGTTACATTCGATAAATATCTTAGTCCGTCAAAATATGGGTTGTGGGGTATTAAACCAAAGAAAATATAATCTGAAATCTGAAACGTTGTTTTTTTAATATTTTTAAAGTAATAATTTAGGGTGGGGGAAGGGGGTTGGAGGTATGTTCATTAATATATGCGATGTGGGGTATTAAACTAAAGGAAATAGAGACTGAAATATAAAACAATCTTTTTTTTAATTTAAAAGTAATAATTTAGGGTGGGGAAGAGGGTTGGAGATATTTTATTAATACGTCAAAATATGTGTTAGGAGGTTTTAAATAGGTGGCAGATAAAGGAAATATCACGGACCAAAATGAACAAAAAAAACTAATATTTTGTGTAGGTAATAGGATGGATTTTTTTGGTATCAAGAGACGGGCATACATGTATATACTTTTCTACATTATTTTTACAAAGTAGTCAAGTTTTAGAAATTAAATGATAGGCTTTGAGTTTTCTATACCGATGAAAGCTGTGGTATTTCCAAAAATCTCTATCTGATCTCCATTAGCTGTCTCCAAAATTTTTTTTTCTACAAGCTTCTACGGATATCTTTGAGACTATATCACGGCACACTACTGACTTCGTTGCTCCAGTATCAATGGTAACGTTGTATCTTCTTCCATGTCGATTTTCTCGTGCAACAAGACTTTCATTAGGTTTTCTAATTGTAGAAATCTTTATTCTGTTGAATGGAACGTCATGTGCCATTTTTTCTGTTTTTTTTTTCTTGATCACCATTTTGAAGCTCCTTCTTCTATTCCTCAAAAACGGAATAGAGTTTTTACTTATATGTCATTGTCGACCGCAATTGCAACACTCAATTGACCTCTCTCTTCTGTCTTTTTGCTCTAGAAGACTTTTAAATAATTCCTTTATTTCCTTTAATTCTTCCTCTGTACCACACATACTGAAGTTAGTCAATGTTTTACTATCCTTGTCATATGCATTCATTGCTCCAATCTCATTCGTTCTGGTATTGATCTTTTTCGATACGTCTATCTGTAAACTGATGTGACCGAATCAGGGCATGTCTGTGACCAGTTCAGTTTGAACGCTTGCTCGATTTCTGGATCTCTTCAACCACCAGTATTCAAGTAATGTTCTCTCTATTGATCTTCTTTGAGATACGCTAATGTCGCCGGTCGCTTTATTTCTGAACCACAATCTTGAAGTGACTCTGTTAGTCCTTGCCTTCTGCTCTTGAATTGGTTTTGGTATACTTGATATAGATGACAGACTTTATATCTTACTTCTGTTGCTTTCAACATTGTCACAAAGTCATTTTGTTGTGGTTATTCCTTGTAAGATGTTCAACACCTCAAACTGGCGTTAAAAGATAGACCAGAAACTTTGTCTATCAAGAGATGGAAGGGTGATCTGTCTTAACGAAAACACTCCACTTGAACTAGTACACGACTTCATCCTTTTTATTGGATTGTTGATACAATCTTGGGTTTCTTTACGCACTTTTTCTATCTGCGTCTTCATCTTAGTCTTTAGTGTGCCCTGGACATTCACTATCTCTGTCTCCAATGTGATCTGGACATCCTCTATCTTTGTCTCACGTGTATCAATCTTCGTTTTTACGATTTGTCCCGAACATTATCCATCTTGATCTTGTCTACCGTAACTTCTACGTCTTCAAACCTGGACACTATTGCTTGCAGATTGATCTTTCATGCAAAATATCAAGGTATGAAAATTATCTCGACTTTTTTCTTTTTTTTGCCGTCTTTCTCTTCTTCTTCTCCTCTATGTTTTTTATATTGGGACTTTCTATCCATACTAGGAGTAATGCCCAGTGCAGACAAATGTTTTTTTTGCAAAGTTTAAGACAAACGCAAAATATCCATGCACCTAGTTGGGATTTGAACCTACCGTGGTGCCTACTTCTATAGTCCTTTTTACTAGCTACCTAAGCATCTGTTAGCAACACGCATCAATTTCCCATCTAAAGTCAACTTAAAAGCTATGACCTATTTCCTAAAACTTAGTTACTCAAACGCAGAGGGTAAACTACTGCTCAGAGCTAATCCGTCTTATTGTACTTTTCTCTAAAATTAGGATATATTTAGTAGACCCTATATCTGAAAACTACATATTCGTTGCAGCTTTGCTTAAAAAAAATTATACACATTTCTAAACATATCAATTCTCTTTTAATTACTCTTCAACAATAGACAGTTAAAGTTAAATTTAGGGTCTATCGGCATTCGTATTCTTATCTCTTTAAGTTGACCTAGCGTGCAGGTGTACTTTTAAACTAATGGCGAATGCGTGACAGCTCCAGCTGATCAAATGCGTCAAAACATCGTTTCGTATGAAGGGACGGTCGAAATGTTACGACTTCCTTACCGACCTAACGAGGTTTTCGTGAATTTAATCAGCTACAGCTGTCACGTATTCGCCATGATTTTAAAAGTACACCTGCTTGATTGGTCGACTCGATGGGGATAAGGATATGAATGCTGATCGTAGACATCAACTAAAAATGGATGTCTACGAAGCTGCCGAATAAGTACAGATAGTCAAATGGTACTATCAAGGCAGACCATTGAGACTTATTCAAGAACTTTTTTTGGAGGATTTTGTAAATCGCCCCGAATCTAGTTTATCAACGATTCATAGGTTTGTGCAGAATTTTGAAAAGTTTGTTTGTGTGGCACCAAGAAACCATAAAAAACCCACTGTTTTGAATGACGAGCAGGAAGTACGAGGTGTGATGATTGGCGCTGCAGTGAAGAAAAATCGAAAGTTAACTAGCCACCAAACTTCCGAAGCAGTTGATACGTCTTCAGCCACTGTCTTACGTGTTCTCAAAAAGAATGGTTATCATTTTTACAAAGCGTCGAAAACGCACCACTATCGTCGTATGGAATTTTGCAAAACAATAATGGAAAGGGCTAATTGTGCTGAAAACTTTCTGAGATCTATTCTTTTCACATATGAAAGCGCTTTTCCATTATTTAATCGTCATAACCCAACACACGTTCGATATTGGTCGAGGGAAAATTTGCATTTGTATTTTTTTTTAAACGTTTCGGGAGGTATTGTAGGGGAACACGTAATTGGGCCATATTTTATTTACGGCAATTTGAATGGTCCTAGATACTTGGATCTACTGCAGCAGCATATTATGGTTTCAACAAGATGGTTGTCCCACTCAGAATATTGGCCTTGTTAGGGAATATCTTGATAATGAATTTTCTAATCGGGTTATAAGTACACGGGGAACTATTTTATGGCCAGCTCGATTACCCGATCTTGCTCCTAATGGTTTCTATCTTTGGAGTTATATCAAGAATAAAGTTTACGGGCATGAAAGGGCTAATAATTTAGAAGAACTTCGGATTAAAATTGAAGAAGCTTTTCAAACTATCACCCCTAACATGCTTGAAAACGTTAGAAGGGGTTTTTATAATAAGCTCGGATATTGTCTAGCCTAGCAAGGAGGACTTTTCGAACCTTTGCTCTAAATTTTTTTTCACTGGGAGAATCTTTTTGGTTTTTAGAATTATTTTATTTTGAGAACTTAATTTTATTTGTTTCTTCTTATTATTTTCATTGTAACACGTTTTTAGTCATAAATCTGAGTAGTTGAAAATAAAACGCTTTAATTTATCAGGGACAAAAAACAAGAAAATATAAAAATTTGCGTATATATTGACCAAATTCCGGTTTCATTGACTACACCTCACATAGCACCGTGGTTAGAGGCATACTAAACATAAGCTGCGAACAGCGGCGAAAGGCGATCGCAAGCCTGAATGTTGGTTGCTCCACTGATATGTATGCGGTATCCCTGCATGTACGTACACTGGCAAATTGGACTTCTTCCGGCCTATGTTCGCAGTGGCATGAAGTGGTCTGTATAACAAAATAAGGAATAAATTCCCAATGCCCATAGAACGGTGTTGGTCCATGAAGGAGTTAATAGTTATTTACATACCAAGGGACGAAAATTAAGCATTTCCTCCTGCGGATGGTTTGATGCCCGACGCTTAGCAGAGGATTTTGTAATAATTTCAAAAAATAAAAACAATATTTTTTAATCTGTTGAAAAACATTCATTTGCCGAACTATTAAAACAATCCACTGATACCTGCCAAAATGGTAATCTAAAGCTGTCTGAATAAAATGTTATTTAAAAGTAATCTATCACCTGAACTTGACTTTATCCAAAGAAACCTCCAAAGAGATTCGGCTGCGGTAGAGTGAGGAAAAAAAAGAATTCTAAAATATCCATCACTCAATATCTCCGGCAAAGCGCCATTTTCTTCCCTATGTTTTTGGTCGAAAATGCCATTTTTGAAGGTGGTAGCAGAAAAATATATTTTTTTTATATTTAGCTCCACCATGGACATTGGGAATTAATTCCTTATTTTGTTATTCACATTGCTTCCAGAACATTTGTCTATGACTTGTTTATATGATTACTCGTCTTTCGTCTATAGAAACTTAGGGCACACTGATGAGTTTCTATTATGGGCAAAACACATGTCTGAGTCTAGTCTATATTATATATCCTTATGGTACTTCGGTGTTGTATAAGTACGATTTTTGCTATCCGGCGCGCGTTCGTGACTGATTGATGCACTAGCTTTAAAACCAGTCACTACTAAAGTAGGCAAAGAATCCAAAATTTTCTCTCTTGGTAAAGTTATCTCTTTTTCAAAATGACAGATAAAAGTCAAAATGTTGTCACTAACATGTTAATACATCTAACCAAGCAAGATTTTAATTTAAAATTAAATTGAAGAACAATGACAAAATAACAACTTTATCCACGCGGTAAAATCTATAAACATGTTAATGTCTTGGTCCGAGTAATTAGGCTGGACTAAAAACAAAATTAATCAAAGATTTTAAAGTAACACATTTTATCCACGACCTTTTAAATTTTTGGTAAATGATCCAAATTTAAGCAAGTCTGAAAAATACCATTCTTCATGTCATTTGTGGATTATGAATGTGTGCCTTGTTAGAATCCACTTAATTGGAAAGTGCAATTAACTAACGGACATTGATTGCAAACTCAAAGAACGAAACGATAATTTTGTAAAAGTTCAATTTAAAAGTGTAACAGGTTTGTATTTGGTATTTTTACACATGCATTATGATTGATAATGACGATTTCATCAAAATATACTCAGGAGTGAATACAACGTCTTAGTGGCAGGTTTTCTAAGGAGGAGTCGTGCCTTTCCTAGCAAAACATCGTTTTGAACTCCTGGCCTCCTGCCATATATTAAAATTTTGGTAAAAATACATGAATTAAGATTATTGAGAACCTGAATCTCATAGGGGTGGCAGACGGAAGCTACCTCGCAAAATAGAGGATACATACTGATTTTTGGTAAAAAAATTATTTTTGGAGTTATCTCTTTTTCAAAATGACAGATAATCGTATCGTATAATTTTTTTTCCAAACTCCATATATAAGAACAAAGTTAAGATTTTGGAGGAAAGGATGTTGTTAAACACTCAAAAGTGCCATTAACAAAACAGATTTTATTAATCTTAGTGTTTCATTTACCAACATATTAACATGGTATAACTTTTTTTTAATTTAGCTAGCATTTTGAAGAAAACACTGAAATACCTTTAATTTGATAATGACTGGTATAGACTTTCGCAAAAACTACCCTTTTAAAGAAATGTTAAGAAATCGTTTTTTTACCAATAAAGTTTTGACATTTTATGACAAGATAAACCATTTCATCAAAAAAGTGTAAAATATATTTTTTGTGCTAAGATTTCTTTAAAATAAGCTACAACTTAGCTACCTATTCTTCTACGGTAGCTGGGTTCAAAGCCTTAAACTTTTTAAATAAAAAAACAATTTTTTTTCTGACTTTTAGTATTTTTTTAGCAAGAAATTTTTTATAAAATTTTTTTAACAGCCTTTAATAACTTCAATGTTACATAAAAAAACAACTCCCTGCTAGAGCATCTATATCATCATAGAACTACTATGTTTTTCTCTTCTTCTGAAAAACACTGCAGAGCCCGAAAATGTTCGTGACTGTTCAAAACGATGTTTTGTTAGGGATTTGTTCAGCAAATCAACAACTTGCTTTTCGCCTTCTATATGATCGACAATTATATTCTAATACAAAATTTCTGAGAATAATGTTGACAACCTAATCACTTCTTTCATTGACTGGCTGCAACTGATTGTGCTTCTGTTGTCAACAACATTACTTTTTTTTGTTTTTCACTTTTTGCCTCTATCTCTGATGGTAAATCTACCAGAACCCAAGTTTGATTTTCCGCAATGGAATTGATTTCATGATAGATCAATGCTTTTCAAAACTTTCTGATTTTTCAATTTGGCGTGTGAGTTCTTCTACGTAACTGCTGCACAGAGTCCTCGGTTTCTTTTCCATTTGAGGTTTCATTCTGATTATCATCATCTGTATTTGAGGTTTGACTTTCTTCTGGATTTTCTGTGTTGCAAAGAAAATTCTTTCAAAATCATTAATTTTTCATGGCTTGATAAAACCGTTCAAAATACTTTCTTTGTCAAACACAATACCTTTAGTTTGACGAATCCTGTTTTTCATGACAGTATCCCACAAAATATTAGACTTGTCTTATCCCATTTTCTACGCTTTGATTTTTGGAACATGGACGTAGTGCGTAGTACCCAACATTTTTAAATGGTCAATGCCTGCACTGTCTTTTTTAAAGAGGTAGTTCACCAAAATGACAAGTTAGGCTTAGTCGATGGCAAAAGAAACTTTAAGACACTAACATTGGTTCTTTGATATCAGTCAAGTGAAAAACACATACATCGAGTGGTCAAATTTGAAAATTGTAATGGTAAAGTTTCTACTGCATGTGGTATAAATGTGCTTAAATCTTATTAACGGGGCTTGATAGAAAAAAGCGAAAATCACCATTCTCCGTAGTTTTACCATCCATTAAATCATAGTTCATACGGGGTTTTGTCTTCTTTGCCTTTACCAGTCCTATTCAAAGCATACACAATTCCGCCGCCTCTGCCCATAGCGATATAGTCAAATTATTCTTGGTGTGACGCATAGACCTTGCTTCCTCTACAACTGTACTATTCTTACTTTCTGGAGCACCGTTCTGCTCTGGAGTGTAAGGCACGCATACTTGTAAACGTATTCGATTTTCTTTTAACAACGTTATTGTAGCCTCCTTCATCACAATTCGCCTCCTTCATCACATAGTATTTCCAGTAGTTTTCGCTTCGCTGAGAAAAGTTTTCAAACAAACAATGAATTCATTTTTATTTTTCATAAAAATTACTCGACGATAATTTGAGTAGTCATCCTGAAAGCAAACTAAATATCTCTTCAAGAGGGTCTTCCTACCTGGATACACATATATCAGCATTGATTTGTCCACCAACAACTGGGGGTCTATTGAGTCTGAATCTGTAACTTGCTTTGTGCTGCTTTCCAAACACATAGCCAACACCGTATTTTTTTAAAACTTTTGCAATATTCCTTTTGTTCTGATGACACAGCCGTTCTTGCCAAAGTTGTAACGTTTCCTCATTACATACTACATGAACTTCTGCAGCAACTTGGGGTTTCACCATTCGCATGTTTAGCTCATAAAGCCCACTTGATGTCTTTTTTTCCAGTAAATGCCATAAGTTTTGATACTTTTGAAACGTATTGCAATCCATTTATTTTTTATCTTCATCTCGATAAGGATCGCTTCAAATCCATAGGCTAAAATTATGTCGTTGTTACCAATTAACACTTGTTCGTACGTCAGAAAATAGCTTTTCTTCATTACCAACGTTATCATTTCTCAAGCATTGGTATGTGTCACCAGATATGTCAGAAACTCCATTTTGCTTCTTTTTGGGAAAATCCTTAGCGATATGCGATCCCATTTGGCGACATTTATAACATTTTTTTTCTATTCTGTGCTTATATCTATTTTACTTTCCCTACCTGAAAGCCTCATATTGATTAACCTTAACCATTCTGTGAGTTTTTTCAACGATCGGTCTTCTAGAGTAAACTACAGTTTCGAACTTCCAATGTCTTTGTTTTTTATTTTTTTACAACAAAGTTCGCCTTACAGAACACAAACGAAAAACTCGATAAGAAGACACAGCTGGATCAAAAATAGCTCAAATTTCTGGCAAAAGCAACATTATATGAAATAGAAAGAGGCAAAGATCGTCAGCAAGGAGAAAAATCTATTTTGCATTTTCTCAAAAAAGCGTCACCAACAAGGATATTTGTAAACCCATACTTTTCAGAGGTAACATATTTCAACTGCGGCACAGAGAAACCAACCAAGTGTAAACTTCAAGGTTCACTGAATAGAGCTTATTTTTATGGTTCGCTGAACACATGCTGGTATATAAAATGAGGTAGTCTTAGTTTTTGTTAGCATTCACCTGTTGACGATTGCAGATACATAAGTATTCGAAACGTTGTAAAAAGTAAAATGGAAGTTCGAAACTCCAGTTTACTCTCAAGTTCAACATTGTATATCACCTTCAAACAACAATCGGTCTTCTATTGGCACTAATTCTCAATATAATATATTCCTAATAAAGAGTAGACATTATTTTACACATTAACATGGTCTCTAGGAGCTCTGTGTTAACCAATCGTTTAAGCTTATTATTCAGTTCGCAGAATCCCTTCCGTAACTTGGCTATGTAGGTGAAATAATAACTTCCGAACTATTTTCCTCAACAGTGCAAAAGAATTCCATCAGCCTATCAACTCTCTGACCTGAGCTCTTCTCATAAATAGACAATAGTTTGTCCTATATTTCCTTGTAAGTACAGCAAGTATCGATCAAATCAAGATTTCTACTGTTTAGAATACTAACTAAAATAATCTGAGCAAGCGCATCATTTTTTCAAGCATTTTTTTGTTACATTTGACGTATCTTGTAGTGCAGTCGGCTTTTTGGTTTCACCATCACGATCTTAAAAACCTCGTGACAGTAGTTGTCTACTTGTCTTCGCTATTTACTCCAGTTCATAGCTCCTTTCAATTTTTTAACTTGCGCCTAAAAATGCATCACTTAGCCGTCTCAAGTCTCTTCACTTTTCCATGGGATCTGGCCCCATAACCACTTAAAACTAGTATTCTTTGCAGTGACGAAAGCTTCTTAATTAATAAATATAACACTATCTGATTAACTGCCACTTTGAAAAATTGTTTTTTTTCTGTGACCCGGTTTTGATGAAATAAAGTTTATAGAGAGAGAGAGAAGATAAGGTTCCATCAAAATTCTTTAGTTAAGATAATTCTGAGCTAAATTGTCCATAGGTGCGAGCTGTCAACTTCATTCCTTCCTCATTCCTGTTTATTTTTTTGCAAAATGGACTGGGCCGTTATAGTATCTCATACTTATGTGCTGTTATCTATTCAATTTAATTTAAATTTACTTGTGTGGTTGACTGCAAATTGTACATTTTTGTACTAAATACAACCCTTTCTACGATTTACTAAATTTTTGTCATTTGCAAAAAAATATAAAGAAAGAAACCAAAAAAGACTTGACTTTCTTATTTGCGGACAGTCAATCAAAATACGATTTAGTTTTGATGAGGATATAAAAAACGTTTTATTTCTTATAAGCAAATTATTTAATAATAATAAAATCTATGACGGATCAAATCTGTACATACATATAGTACCACAAACAAAACTTTAAAAATTTTTGTCTGTCTAACTGTTTGTTCCCGCAGGGGAAAGCTACATTTTTAAACGCGCTCAGTCGCAGGAATTAGCTATAGTAATAAATAATTTCTTTCTTGGGCCAACACTAAACACACCACAGAAATTTTGCAAAGAATCCCAATTCTTTTTGGTCATACAGAGACGTAAATAAAGAAGGTAGTTTAGTACATATATCTAACGCATCACAACGAGAAACAACAACAACATTTGCGAAATTCTAGACTCGTTTATAGGAAGCTTCTTGTAATTCTAGATCATTGGGTAAGTTTTTTACTCTTGCCATCTTTAGGGAGTCAACGGTAGAATAAGCACAGAAATTGAAATTGAAATTCCGATTCAATCGCAATGAATTGCCGGCCTTAATCACATTTTTGCTTTATTGTTTTTGGTCGTAAATTTATTTTGTGGCGTTCGGCGAGCTGGTGAAAAAACAAACATTATACTGGAATAGCTTATAGCATAATAACTAAACCAGGTGGAGGAGGGAGATCTTTACTACTACACACACAAAATTTTTTTTTTATTAACAAGATTTAATAAAATGTACTAAAAAGTTACATACAGAAATGAAATTAAGTTAAAAAATTTAATTATAATTAAAATACGACTTACTTTAGGGATTTAAAAGATACTTTAAATCCCTATTTTCGGAGAAAAAAGTAGTACTTTAAATCTCTAGGTATTTAAAACGTACTTTAAATTCTTAGGGTTTCAAAGTAAATTTCCTTGCAATAAAAGCTAAATTTATAAATTTATTTTCAATAATTTTATTGGAAATACAACATGATACGGATGAAACAAAAGTGTAACGTGTTTAGAACAATATTAAATTATAAAAAGAACTTAATTTCTAGCGAAAGAACGTTAATTTTTATTATTGCAGTTATTTTTATTAGTTAAAATTTTTTGGAAAATTGTAGCCATTGTCGCAGTCGGTGGCACCGAAGATGTTGTTGGAGATTCATTTTGTACAATAGGAATCGAAAGCATGATCTGGATCATCATAGTACAATAATGAGATCGTTGATATGGTAACAATCAGAATAGAGTAGAGTAGAGCTTTATTAGTAGTAGTAACCACTAGTAGTAGCCATGCTTTATTGTCTAAGAAAATACAATCTTGTTGACAAAGCCAAAGTCTTACATCTAAAATCTAATATCTATAAGCACCTAATAAAAGTTATGCGACTAGCATGCCTGCAAATATATAATTTTAAAAATATATTTTTTTAAAAAAAAAAGCTACCTTTAAAAAAAAATATAAAAAATTTTCCTTCTTGTTAAAATAGAAGTAAATGACAAATATAAAAGAGCTAACCATCCTCTATTAATTAAATTCATAACAAAAATTTAACATTTAACAATTTAACATTTAAAATAGATCCAAGTCAATATTTTTCTTAATTGTCCGAAAATTAAAATAGAACGAATTTTTTAACATATTAAAATTTGAAACAGTATACAATAATACACACGTGCGTACAAAGAAAGAAGCAAGAAAAAAATAACTGGTAATTGATAAGAGATCTCTTAACTAAAAGAAAAATTAAAATAATCATCAAGCGAGTAGAAATCCTGTTTTACTAGTGTTTCTTTTAAGATTTTGCGAAACTTTGATGGATTAGTTATGATTTAGTATTGGAAGAGGAATGTCATGGGATCGGCGAGTCCAATAAGCTGTCTGATGAACTGGGAATGCAGCAATGTGCTTATGTATTAAACTTGGAGTCTCTAATATAAACAGGCATGGAAGTGTAAGAATTTCATAACTGATGAAAAGTGGCCTACAGTGATCTCTAGCCCTTGCAATGTAACGTATAGCACGTTTTTGAAGTTTCAAAACAGATTCGAACAATCATTCTGAATTTTATCTGCGCAAGTTTTGGAACAGATTATTTTGTGTTGTTCTAAATGACAAAAGGCAGTCCTTTCTGCGCACGATTTGTGAAAACCATGAAAGCATACTATACAAAATAGGTATTTAAGGTCTTTCGTAGGCGGCTTTGTTGGACAATATTTAAAATCCATTTTGTATTAAGGCACCTTTTTTCGGGTGTATTTTATAATGAAAGAAGCAAACAGCTACATAAAATCCCTCCCAGCTTACCCCAGGAAGTATTATTTCGCTCTCCACAATAATATGTAATGTAAGACCAACATTTCAGGAATAGAGTCCTATCTGATTCGGGCGATCAATAACAAAGCGTTTGTGAACGTCCCCTTAGATATTCAATATAATCAACCGGCCAGGTGTAGAGCATCTATCTTCAAGTTTATTATTGTTACAGCTGACATGTGATAGATTTCGAGGTTATTTTCCTGAGGCTTTAAAGGGCAAAATCACCCCCAATCCACATACCTTGAGTCGGCACAAAACCAGTAAATAATCTAGAAGACCTCTTAAGTAAGAATTTCGGGTGTACGGCTTTTTTCTTGTTATTTTTACTTGATAATTTATTAGATTACACAGAGCAAATTTTTTATTGTTTTGACGTTTTATTGCGCGATATTACGTATATATATATACATATTAACTATTATTTGTACAATGTACAAAATAGCAAGTCCGAAAAAAAGAATATAGCACAGGACTGAGAGTATTAAAATAAAAATAAAATAAAAATTGATCTAAAACTACTTATAACATAGTAAGCATACAAGTTAAATTAATTAATATTAAACAATATATAGGTAACTAAATTACAACATTAAGAAATATAACAATAGACTCTTTAAAACAAAAAAGAGGTATTTCAACCGAAAAGAAACTAAAAAACAAAAGATCAAAAGATCTTAGGTGGAAATAACGAAAATTCAAACTTGGATGAGCATCCCACAAGGAACACACAAAAGATCAAAGTGTAAAGAGAAATAAGTAAACGATGTTTCGCCCTGGGTAATCAGTGTGGGCTCATCAGTAGTTTCATTGGTCACCCTTTACTATAAATCATTAAACACCATCATACACTTTGATTTCCAACCTTGAACCACTCACAAATAGGCATCGTTCCGCACTGGTACTTATCCAAGTTACCTGATACGAATTCGTCCTGGCATGTTAATATTTCCAACAGGATTATGCTCCTAAGGCAATTAAAACAAAAAAGAGGTTAAAAAACCTCCAAATCAGTTACTTCAACCGAAAAGAAACTAAAGATCATAAGGTCTTGGATGGAAATAACGAAAATTCAAACTTGGATGAGGATCCCACAAGGAACACACACCACCAGTGTGGGCTCATCAGTAGTTTCACTGGTCAGCCTCCACTATATATCATTAAATACCATTACACACTTTGATTTCCAACCTTGAACCACTCAAAAATAGGCATTGTTCCGCACTGGTACTTATCCAAGTTACCTGATACGAATTCGTTCTGGCGTGTTAATATTTCCAGTAGGATTATGCTCCTAAGGCAATTAAAACAAAAAAGAGGTTAAAAAATCTCCAAATCAGTTACTTCAACCGAAAAGAAACTAAAAAACAAAAGATCAAAAGATCTTGGGTGGAAATAACGAAAATTCAAACTTTGATGAGCAGCCCACAAGGAACGCCTTCAGTAAGCACTAAATTGTTAAAAGTTAAGTGTAGATTTTAAAGCAACCACCCATACTCAATGTAAACGATTTCAAATGTATGGCTCCATCCAATAAAACGCACTAATAAAAAAGTATGAAAATTTTATACAAAGTACTAATAAACTTAGTATTGTAAATTTGGTAAAATAATGTGAACATACACTCTCAGATATGTAAGGTGTAAGGTAAATTCACAATCTTTTTGTAAAATTACTATGGCCGTACGGTAAGCAATCGATTGTGTAAATTTATGAATCTTCTTTATCCGTGCGATTTTATTAAAATTTAGTATTCTTATGAAAGTTCGGTGAGAAGACACTATTATAAACACATACGTTGGTTGAGGATGTTAAGGAGATATTAGGAAGGTTGGAAGTTTTACTGAATTAAAAATATTCAATTGTAGAGCCCATTAATTCCATCACAGTGAAAGTGATGGACTTTCATATTGGATACTATTGTATAAAGAAATTTCAGCCGCTGCGTCGCTAGCGGAGGAACAAATAAAAAAAATGAAACAACTTGTATTTTAGCGGGTCAATATTTTTTCGAATGTAGGAGTGGGGGAGGGGGTAATAAAAAATTGTGAATGATAAAAATAATATATTTTTTTTTATTCTGGGCTTCATTATCTCCGATTTGATACCCCACCAACCATATTTTAGTAAGTCAATATTTTTATCGAATATAGAGGGGTCGTGGGCGATAAAAAATTGCAAAAATTACTAGAAATACACTTTTTTTGATTACTGGCTTTATTTCCTTCAGTTTGATATCCCACAACCCATATTTTAACAGATCGAAACTTTTATCAAATATGGCAGATATTCCTCCCTATTAATAGGCGGTTAGTAGAAAAACGCAGAAACACGTGTCCATCTATTTTACTAGTGGAGTCTATAATACCAATTTCTAGACCTCTGTGACTTTTTTCTTTTAAGATGCAGAAGATCGCTTTACATCCTTTGAAATCGAATTATCCCTATTTCTTCACCCTCAGTTAAAAACGCCGAAACACGCCTTTACTTACTTTATTAGTAGAATCTTTACATTAATTTTCAGATCTCTGCGGCTTTTCGTTTTCGAGATATAGGAAACCTCTTTAAATTTTCATAACTCTAAGTCAAGTGGTTTAACCTGTGCGTTTATAGTTGATGTTGACTTCGGTTCTTTCATTAGTATAGATTGCAAATATTTTTGTGTTGAATCTACGAAACTAGTATATTGGCCCCTTGTGAGGGTTTCCCATACTTTGAAAATTATATTAATTCGATTGAAAAAGTTCAACATAGATTTTTAAGACACTGTGCTTTTAGAAACAAAAATAGATTACTAGACCATAATTGTGCTGAAATCGAAAAGCAAACGTAATTAGCTCTTCTTAGTACTGTTTTGGTCCATATTTATATTTCAGCTGTTAAATGGGTAGATTGACTGTGCCTATCTTTTGAGTCAGGTGGGCCTTAGCATTGATTATCAGGGTCTTCGTCATTAAGTAACCTTTCATATACCTTTTCATAGATAAACATATGGTGTAACGACTTCTATGAATAGATATCTATGCTTTCTGAATAACTATAAATTTGATATTTTTAATATATCTTTAGGTCAGTTCAAACATTTGTTAATTCTGTGACTTGATGTGTGATTTTTTTGTTTTATTTTTGTGTTTAAATTGTTAGCTATAGGAACATGTATTTCTTGTAATACTAGGTATTATTTAGTTTGATTTTTT
Organism: Oxystoma pomonae; assembly: GCA_963921995.1. Lineage (NCBI taxonomy): Eukaryota > Metazoa > Arthropoda > Insecta > Coleoptera > Brentidae > Oxystoma > Oxystoma pomonae. Next base: position 38,269,414 of record OY998172.1, read on the forward strand.
AGTTTTGAATCTGTCTACATCAGTTCTTTATATACCTAACTTAATTATTATATTATTATATTGTTACATTAAGTGGGGGTTTTCTTTTAGAAATAAATACACAAATAAATAAATAAAGAGGTAAAAGAGAGTGGATGTAGGTTTTGGCTTTGATAATGAACCATTTTTCTATATACAAACTTAAACTGAAAAATAAGATCAGTGAATTTACACAACCAATCATTGGTAACCGTATGGTCATAGAAGATACACTAAAATTACTTGCTATGACAGTGTATATATATTTATTTGTGTAGATTTACAATGTTAAGTGTATTGCTATTTTACACAAGTAAAAAAATTCAATACATACAATACAATACAATACAATATGCGTTTATTTCATGTGAAGATATTTACAATAATATTAATTTACGAGACGGCGAGATCTCTAGATCTATATCTAATCGCCCATTTAAAAAATTGGTGCTAGAAAGCACGGATAGTCCATAGCAGAGCTACTCATATCTAACCGCCCAGTTAAAAAATTGGTGCTAGAAAGCACGGATAGTGCACCATACAATCAATTATTTTATAAACAAAAGATCAAAAGAACTTGGGTGGAAAAAAACGAAAATTCAAACTTGAATGAGTATCCTACAAGGAACACACAAAAGACCAAAGCGAAAAGAGAAATGATCAAATGATTTTTCGTCCTGTGGTTTTACTCGTTACCCTCCCCAAACATCATTCAACACCATCATACACTTTGATTTCCAACTTTGAATCACTCACAAATAGGCGTCTTTCCGCACTGGCACTTATCTAAGTCACTTGATACGAGTTCTTCATGGCGTGTTAATCTTTCCAATAGGGTTACGCTCCGAAAGCTTTTCGCTTTAGTCTTTTGTGTGTTCCTTATGGGATACTCATCCAAGTTTGAATTTTCGTTTTTTCCACCGAAGATTTTTTGATCGTTTGTTTTTAGATTCTTTTCGGTTGAAGTAACTGATTCAGAGGTTTTTTAACTTTTTTTTGTCAATTATTTTATGTTAAAAGGAAATGAAAATATCTCGGAAACTGTAGCTTTGAAAGATTTGAACCTTATAACAAAATTTTTGGGTAATATTTACGAAAACCAAAATCTGAAAACCGCATATCAATAGAGCTGCTTTACATCTAAAGTTATAATTTTTTTTATATATTTTAAAATTTTTTCAAATAACTCGAAAACTAAAGCTCTCACGTATTTGGACTTTATAATAAAATTTATAGTCCATATTCATGGAAACTTAAATCTGAGAACCGTATATCGCTAATTGCTTTTGTTCCAAAAGGTACAATTTTGTAAATTATTTTATCCCCATTCTCGCCCTTTTATGGTTAGCTGATAGAGGATTTTTGTACCAAATTTCGTTAAAATCGATTAAGGCGTTCTTGAGTTATCATGTATACAGACAGACAATAGACAACAGACCGACAGGCAACTTTTTTTTTTTTCGTGGATTAAGGTGTTTTGGAACCTTATAAACTCAATTTTGACTTTTCAAAATTTCACGATTTTATATAATATTATCTGATTTTTGTCAGAGTTAGTATAAATGTTGTAAAAGAAAGAAACTGATCCGGATAAAGTAATGGTAGATTTTGATACTTATCGTCAATTAAAAATATTGCGTAATTTTAGAGGAATGAAGACAATATTAAAAAACTACTTTCTTTTAAATCGAAGCTGCTACGAATATGCATTTATCAGATTTAGGTTTTACCAAATTTTTCCTAATTTAAGAGGAAAAAACTCAGTCAGCTTACTAAGGGTATATTACCACTGGTTAAAAGAGTAATTACATTGGCGTTTTTAACGTCGGGGCGAATACTAAACATCTTTAAAGGTCTTTTACTGAGTTCTGTTTGGGAAATCACAAAAATTGTACTTGGTTTTGTTGAACATTGCTTTGCCCTCTAGTCTTCAGGTAGCACCCGGTATGTATTTTTGTGGTGCTCTGGTGTAAAGTTTATTTTTTGCTACCTACACCTCCGGTAGTCAGGCCGGATGTTAACAGATTATGCAGTGGCATACGCAGAAATTGGCCTTGGGGGAGATATTTAACGCTATTCCTCACACAAATAAAAATACTTATTTATATTGAATAACATGGAGGCTCTAGCCTTAATTCTAGATTTTCTTTTAAAATCATGTTTTAAATGCGCCGCGAAAATTTGAAGAGATTTATACTCAGCGCTATTTCTACCTTTTTTAAATGGTTTAAAAGGCGAAAAGTTTTCGAATTTAAACAAAAACGTTGATCTTTTTTGCGTTTTTTATGAACTATTTTTGAAAAAGTGTGTTGGCTTAGCTATCAAGGAGGATTGTGATAAAGGTTCAATTACAGATTTGTTGCGTACTGTACTAAAATTAACATTTTTTGCATACATTTTGAATGCTGATGACAAAAATTGCTTATAATTTACCTAAAATTTAAACAATCAATAACGTCATAGCAATGCAGAAGAAACTATAGAAATTTAAGCCAAAATTTAGAAAAAAGTTCTTGTTCACGTTTTTTGTGAAATATTTAAAAAAGTAGGTTGTTATTATCCACCCCTCTCCCCAACTACTAGTGATTAGTGAAATAAGCTAAATTTTCGGTTGAAAAAGTCAAGAACCTTTGGAAACCCTAAAGGTCAACGATAATAAACGTTAGCATCGCAAATGCCAATTTTTTTGATCTCTAATACTTTCTAATAATTTAATCCCCGGGAAAATGCTGATTTGCCGATACCTGAACGCAATGACACTAATGCATAAATGGCAATATTATGGATGCATAACATTAACTCATTGATGGTTACGTGCATATTTGCATGAAAATCGGTAAAACGAATGTTTAAATCGACAACTGTCAGAGATTTTTTGATCATCATAATTTTTTGAAATTTTTAATTGAACTGTTACACTTTTTTAAAGTAGGTTTCCTTTTTTTAATTTAATTCTCTACAATCAAAATATATCTGAAAAAACCATTTACCGCACAATTCAAGAATGCGAACAATAAATAAATATTTTGTCTAAACTTACCGAAGAGTGGCAGACCGGCAACTCTTACCGATATCAGGGTAAACAAGATGGATACCATTGTTATAATAGATGAAGATAATAATTTTTTCTATTCTAGAGTAAAATGCAGCTGTCAATTTTATTACACTATATTCTTGTGTTGTTACCGCAACTATACAAGCATGCCGTTGAGGACTCATACGATACCTGAGAAATTTTGCATTTCAGTGCTTGAAATTTTTATATGTTGTCGACATTAAAATGCCTAACAATATTTAAATTACTCTAAATCATGTAGGTCTTAAGGTTTTCGAGGTATGATTTTTTAAAATTGTGGTTTTTGAGTGGATTTTTACTACGAAATAAACCATATTTAGAATTTTGACAAATAAATTGACATCGTCATTTGGATTACGACGACACAATTTTTAGTAGGCGTACTAAGTGTACGTTATATCTGAAACGAGAATTTGGGAATTATATTAAACATAAACATTTTTAGAAAGTTTAAAATCGAATTTTTGTTTTATTTACCTTTTTTGTATAAGACAGATTAATGGCCATAAAAAAAGAAAATATTCAAGAAGGTCTGATATATCCATCTCTTTTTTGCGAAAGCATAAAGGAAACTTATACTTATATCTCCAAAACCAATTGACCGATTTATATGTTAGAGATTAATCGAAAACCGAAAGCGATAAGGGAGGTTTAGTGAGGTTAATTTTGTTTGTTTTGGGGTTTATCGGGTTAGTTAGTTTTAAATGCTGTTTTTTTGGATTTATAATTTTTTATAGTTTGCGAACGAATCGGGGCAGAACGTCTTCCCAGCAAAGCGGTCCGCGGCGAAATGTCTTCATAAAAGATAAGTCTTTTATGTTAAACTAAACTCCTTTACCAAAAATCGGTTCATTATTTTACATTTAGCGCGACCTGATGAGGCTATATGAGATAGGGCGTTTAAATAAGTAAATAGCTCATCCATGATATCGATTCGTTTATTATAACGGTTACTTTACCGAAAATTCTGGATCTATTTATTTATTCTCTTTACCGTGTCCCAACAAAAAGGTAAAGGAGTTTTAAATTAACGTAATTTGCTTCTTTTATATGGCTTACTCTCTATTTTTTCTACATACCATAATCATCATGACTAGTAATGTATTTTACCTACGACTCATAAATAATACTAATTTTACGACTTATCTTAAAACAATTTTAATGGATCATTTACGGTGCTGGAATAATAATAAAGCTTAGACATAAACCACAAGATGCCGTGACAAGTGATGAAACTTTATTTTATAAGAGCACTGATTGACACAAAAATGTGAATTATTTGCTAATTATTTTTCTATATTTTAAGACAATAAATATTTATTAAACGTAAATTAATCCAATATAATTTTAGTACCTAACCAAAAATAAGTCCCGTTAAATTAACATATTACACATTTTTAAGAAAAAAAACGTTATTTCTAAAACGATATATGAAAAGTCCCTTATCTTATTTTGTTTATGTTTTAGATAGATCGTCATTAAAACTTCGAGTTATGAAGGTTGTTGACCTAAGATTGTTCGCGTTTAATATTTTTAATAATTTGTGATATTTATGATGACATTTTAATTGGTCGTAGGTAAAGCATAGTACACTAACTCACATGTTATGGTCATTACACGCTCTTATAAATTAAGACACTCGTCTGCGACTCGCGTCTCAAACTTCATCTCAAAATCAAAGAAAATGAACTTTGGCGCAAGAACATCCATGTAAATTTTCGATTCGAACAAGTACAGTTAAACGATCAGCATCAAAATTTTTTAGGATGTGACTTGAGACTAAATAATGTAATCGAAATAGAGAACAACGGCCGGGGTATTCCTTTTGAAGTTGTAGTTTGTAACAGAAACGACTGTTTTTTATGCCACCAACATAATCGAGTCTTAATTATTCCTCGCTTTGATGATAAAGAAAAACTTGTTTCTTTCTGAAAATTCGAGATATTGCCAGGATCATCTTATAGATGTATATTACGGTTTGACAGATTTTTACTTTATTTTCATCTCAGTCTATAAGCAGCATATAAAAAGAAAATTGGTTACTTAGCTTGAATCAAGATTAAGATATTTTCAATATTAAATTATAAGAGTCAAGTAATAATAAAACAGTTACCCATTTGGTCATTTTCTTGGTTTAATAGTGCCGCTAAGGTTACATTTTTAAAGTAGTAATGTTTTGAATGTTTTAAATCTTATAAGTTTTTTTCGTTCTTGCCCCCCCCCCTCTCCTATTTCACAGAGGTAGTCGCGTCAGATGGCAATAAAGACAGGCTTTAAGCGGTTGGAAATCCATAGGCGCTTTACATCTATATTCATGATCAGTTAACCCTATCGACCAAAGTAAAAGTTTCGCTTTAACGCAATAGTCTTGTGTTCAATAGTACCACACTCATTCACCTCAACAAACCTCACCAACCGTTTTAACATTCTGTGCTCCTAGGGCTCCAGGGGTGCCGATTCTTGAATTTCGAGAGAATGGTCGCCTGGGAACGTTCACATTCTTCGTTTCGGCCAATAAGAAAGCTCAGAAGCTGCTAAGCTTGTACGGTTCACGCGCAATGCTAACTCGATTATCGTTTTTCAAGAGCACAAAGGCAGGTGTATAAAAGTTGAGGAAGGTTACTTCGATACACGGCAATCGGGTGAATTTTGGCCGTGGTTGGATAGGTTTCGAATAACTCGTGATAGCTTTAAAGCATGTTATTGGTTAATATAAAGGAGGTGACCGTTCCCGTGCGACCTTTCAAAAAATTCAAGAATCGGCACCTTGATCGCACTCACTTTAGGCGCGCTTATTTATCCCGAGTCAACTCGTATACCAAAGTCCAAAGTATGATGAATCATGGCAGTCACCAAAAAGAGGTACAAATAAAAAGTCTGTATTGTGTTCTATTTATGCCATTGTGTATAGCCTCACCACTTATGTACTCAACGCTAAACTTCTAATTTTCCTATTTATTTAGTTTCCAAAAAGAACATTTTGATGGTTGGGTCCTACGTTAGCAGTTATTTGTCATGTTTTGAGGTTGACAAAAGGGCGGGCAATCATGTCAAATTAAAATCTTTCATCTGCCCAATATCTCAAAAATGCATGGTATTGGTATTCTTATAAGCTATGTATGGTTTATTTTTTAGTAAAAATATGCCCCGAAAACCGCAACTTTAAAAAATGATATCTCGAAAACTTTAAGACCTACAAGATTTAGGATAATTTAAACATTGTTGGGAATTTCAATATCTACAACATATAAAAATTTCAAGCACTTTCACTGATGCGAAATTTCCCATGTATCGTGTGCATGGGATGCCGATCGGATGTCGGGAAGTTACATTGCAAGTTAAATAAAAGCTTGTAAAAATTAACTTGCTTTATCACTTCCCACCAGCGTAGTTTTTTCTTATATGTTTTTTCTTATGTCCCCAGTCCTGTTTATCAAATTTCATGGAATTCGGTTAACACTTGAACCGTAGAGGATATTCATTATAAATATAACGCTCTTCTCTCTCATTTAATAATGACTTTTAAATATTCGGATAAAAACTAAAAAAATTGGGCAATACAAAGATTTTTTGGAACCCAATTTGTCCCCCCTGCCGTCAATTTTTATATTTTTATAGTTATTAATTTTTGAAATTAAATGACCTATATTTATAATATTTTAAACGTTTAAGTCATTCTTTAAAAGTACAAAATATATTGGGGTGGAATATATGGTTTTCAAGGTATTAAACATAAAAGATTTTTGTAAAATAATTTTGGCACTCTATAGTTTATAGGTAAAAATACAGGTAAACAATTGCCAATATTTTTCCATCGTTTTGCCAGGTTTCAATACCCAACGTTATTTTTTACATGGCAACTGGTGGTCGCATAATTTGAGGCAAATTCTTTAGGTTTAATATGTCAAAAATCGTAAATACAATAATTCAAAAAAGTTAAGTAATATGGGTCATTCAATTTGAAAAATCGGTAGCTAAGAAAATATTAGGAAAAACTTTGACACTAGCAAGCAAGAATCATAAAAACTTTCTATTATCTCCTTTTGTTTTCAGTTTTCACGCAAATGTTTTAAAGTCACTAACAAACGATATATATTGGGGGTTACATTTATGTACACCACGCTATGCAACATGATTTTGTTTACCTGAATTTTATTTCACCAAAATTAGTAGGTCATGTCTCCGACTACGTATACCATGCATTTGTATTTCAAACTATACTATTGGCATTTCTTTGTAAAAACGTATATAGAGAATACCAAAGGTATTTAACCAGTGAGTGGGAGAAAAAATGGTCTGTTGCACTTCCTCTCTTATAAAACCATATCAGTAAAGTGGCGCCCCCCTAATGGCCATCAAAACTTTAGTTTCGTCGAGTAATTGTAAGAGGGCGCCAAGGGAGAGTGCAAAAACATTAATAATAGCCAATAATACGAAAGCGCAGAAATAAATCGTTTTTACGGGATGTTAGATTAGCAATTATTTTTTTTTTTGAACAAATTTGGCACAAAAAGTCTTTGTCATCATTCATTTTTGAAAAAAATTAGGAATTTTGTTTTTGATTTTTTTTTATTTTATAGATAGCTAAAAGCGTGCTGGCAACATTTTTGTAATTATTATGGTATAAGAAGTTTTCAATAACAACATCACTTGCCTGCAAGTGTAAATCGAATTAAAAGAAAAAATTATAAATAAATAAAATAAAATAAAGGTCGTTTCTATATACGCTTCAACTTCCATTAAATTCCAATAGTAGGAATGGGCTCATTTGATAGCGCCACCTATGCGAATTTGAGTGAAATGTTAGAGCAATTTATTACATATTGCAGCGTAAATCGATTATATCTTTTATGCTTGCAAATTACGGGGGGGGGGGGGAGGAACGCTTTGGGAAACTATACAATTATACACAAACTAAAATTTTTGTTAACATTTTAGTTCGGATGGCTGAATGAACTTCGTGGGTCTTTTCTATTTACGGTAAAAAGGGTGTATTTACAACGTCTTTTAACCGAAAATGTGCAAACCAGAAAAGATTATTTTTTTAGTTAAAATCTTCTGAAATACCCAGATGCGTCGCTTAAAACAACAAAAAAAATAAGATTGTATCAAATAAAAACAATTTTTTATTTGTGAAATTATGCGAATTAATACTAGAGAGTCTTAAAGTCATGTGTGAACAATTTTGTAATATTTTGATTGAAAGTTTAGCAGTTTAATTTAGTTAGCTATTTTTAGTACTCAAAATCCCTCTCAAGCCAATATTTTATGTTCTAATATTAAGAACAAAAATGTGTTATTAGGTGATATTATGTTAAAAAATATATTCCTATATTTCTTGTTATTATTATGTTATTGTTATTTAAATGCTTTAGAAAACCAAAGTCAAAATTTCTTACACAGTGTTATTAAAGCTGGAGAATAATATATCATTCCTCTGTATTGTTGGTCCACTGAAAAAAAAATGGGGACAACGCATACAATTGCTATCTGTGTTACGGCAACCCTTACCTCGAGCTGTAAAAACTCGATAGTTGGGCTGTCGTAACCCAGTTGTTGAGTTTTAAGGTTATACTTGACGAGATTTTGAGTTCTGGTAGACCAATTGAGGACAACGTAGACCCTCTTTTTTTTCTTTGTGTAGCTCTACATAAGTCTACCAAATTTTAATAAAACCGCTTAAGAATATAGTCTTCGCTGGCAGCTTTCCTTCTCTTACTCATGCAAACTTTCGCTTGCAAGGGTATTTTTGGCCCCATATTTCTCTTTTTAGTCTCATTTTAAAGATGATGCTTAAATCTAAGGTACTCTGTTAATATATGGATCCACATTTAGCCATTTTTCCTGCTCATATCTGCTAGTACCGCCTTTGCTTGTGTTGGGTTGGATTGGTAAGATACAAGCATTAACTCAGCCTAAGGGGACCCAGAGCTCCCTTCTGTGAATCCCACTTGCTAATTCTCAACAGGTGCGTCCAAGTCACAAGGATGAACACAACTGAATAAGTCGATGCCTAATCCTGTTGGGGAACATCATACCTCACCCCCCTGGAACGCAGCTCTTTGGGGTTGGTATGCCGGAGATAAAGAGCGCTTAGGTGAACCCAACTCTAGCTCGCTCTCGACTTCTCTAAGTGGTAAATCGGAGACGGCAAGGGAGTCTGGCTTAAATGCTAGGGCCGCGTGGATGAGGCACCACAATAAAAACCTTCCTCAGGGAACCAGCCTCCTCCACGAAGTGCTAAGGAAGTAATTCTAGTCGATTTACTCGTCCCTGAGGTAACTCCACAAGGATCCTCCGACAACCAGCAGGTAACACAGGGAACCGACCAGGTACTCAGTGAAACCTCTGAAAATAAGGATCAACAAGGAACTGTTTAAGGACCCAGTAGATCTTCTTCAACACAAGAGGCAAGAGTAGGGGCGCCTACGGACGCACGTAACAAATTGGCCAAGGAGCTCAGGAAGCTCCAGGTCAAAATCGTGGTTGGCATGGACGGCTCAACCGAAACAGAGCTGACTGAAGAGCACCTGCTCGAAGTCCTTGCTCCACCTAGGCAGGAAGGATGTGAGACCAGCAACAGAGCTCCTAACAGGACACTGTTGCTTCAACAAGCACCTAGAGACGCTGGGAATCGCCGGATACTCAGAGATGGTGCATGGAGGACGAGGAATTTTTACGAAAAAAAAAAATGAGGTAAGAAAATGCGTAGTCAATCAAATACAGGTGGTCAAATTTAACCATCATTGATGGAATCAATACCATCACTTAAATATGGATCTTATCCCTCACTCAAAAGTGGACAAGCTTTTAGTAGCTCTTCGAGGTCAAGTCCTTGACTGGGAATTTATTTCTCATACTGTTAACTAATGTTGTGCCGAACATTTGTCCATGACTTGTTGATTAGATAGTTCATATTCGACTATAAAAACTTATGTCGCACTGATGATCTCTAACAAGACTGAAATACGTGTCTGCGTCTAGTCTCCACATCGCAGCCGGTATGTATTCGTGTGGTACTCCGTGTATTTTATAAAGTTCGTTTTTTTGCTATCGATTCGTCATAGTAGAAAGCCCGACTGGTGGATGGACTGTGTCTGAAACCAGTCAGTGGTAGAACTGGTGAAGAAGGCAAAAAAAACCAACAGTTTTCTGTTGGTAAAACTCTCTTTTTATTTATATTTAACTTCACTATGGACACTGGGAATTTATGTCTCATGCTGTTAACTAATGTTGTGCCGAACATTTGTCCATGACTTGTTGATTATATCGTTCATATTATTCGACTATAAAAACTTATGTCGCACTGATGATCTCTAACAAGAGTGAAATACGTGTCTGCGTCTAGTCTCCACATCGCAGCCGGTATGCATTCGTGTGGTACTCCGTGTATTTTATAAAGTTCGTTTTTTTGCTATCGATTCGTCATAGTAGAAAGCCCGACTGGTGGATGGACTGTGTCTGAAACCAGTCAGTGGTAGAACTGGTGAAGAAGGCAAAAAAAACCAACAGTTTTCTGTTGGTAAAACTCTCTTTTTATTTATATTTAACTTCACTATGGACACTGGGAATTTATGTCTCATGCTGTTAACTAATGTTGTGCCGAACATTTGTCCATGACTTGTTGATTATATCGTTCATATTATTCGACTATAAAAACTTATGTCGCACTGATGATCTCTAACAAGAGTGAAATACGTGTCTGAGTCTAGTCTCCAGATCGCAGCCGGTATGTATTCGTGTGGTACTCCATGTATTTTATAAAGTTCGTTTTTTTGCTATCGATTCGTCATAGTAGAAAGCCCGACTGGTAGATGGACTGTGTCTGAAACCAGTCAGTGGTAGAACTGGTGAAGAAGGCAAAAAAACCAACAGGTTTCTGTTGGTAAAACTCTCTTTTTATTTATATTTAACTTCACTATGGACACTGGGAATTTATTTCTCATGCTGTAAAATACAAAAGTCTAGACTGGAATTTTTAACAAAAATCTTTAAAAAATCCTAAAATGCCAATTTTTTTTATAATTTCATGTCAAAATTTTAGCATTTTTACAAACAAATTAAGGGTGAATAAACAACTCAAATTCCCAAAACCCCATCAATATTTACGATTTTAGTTTAATTTTAAGTCAAAAATTTTATTTTAAGTGTTATCTTCTTAAAAAATTTTGGCTGCGGGTATTGAAGCATGATTTTGACATTAAATTTTGGGTAAACAAACAATTTTAAATTTGGTTAACCGCCCTCCTCTGTGCTTGTAAGCACCTGTTTGTATCAATTGTAGTCATATTTTTATTTCAAATTAAATTTTTTTATTATTTATCCTTAAACTCCCCTCCCCCTCCGCCGAAGTCAATTCTCGGGTGCGCCACTGATTAAGTAAATATTAGATGTTATAAACTACAAATAAAATACATATATCGTTAAAGAAATATTAGGAATGAAGCAGGTTCAGTTACATTAACAAATTTTTACGTATAAACAAAACAACTATCATGATGTGGTTCAGGCAGGTTAAGAGCAAGAATCTAAGCACCAGTTGTATGTACATCAAATAACCCTTATGCGGGAAATTTGTTAAAATATGCAACCCATCCCAAAATATTCAACAAAATATGAATTTATGAAGGGCTGTGCGAGTTTCATATCTCCATTATTTTCATGATAAACGCTTTTAGTTAATATAAATAATGGCAGAAGAATGAAAAACTTTTGTGATAAATCCACTATTAAATCTTTTCTGTATATAGGTACATACAAAACTTTTATTGAAAACAAAAAAGTGCAAAAAGCTTTTAGAAAATTAGGAAAAATTCCTTGGCTGATACCCACACAACAACTATCAAATTTAATTTTCTGTAGGTCATAATCTGTACTTCAAACTTGGGCCAAACTTTCCGAGATAGTTATTAAAAACAGACTTAGCAGCAATATAAAGTATATGTGCGTTTACCTACAAAGTAAATCTACTCCTTTTTAAGAAATATTAAGGTAAACTCACCTATTACCGCCCCACCTAAGAAGATTTTCACTTTGTAAACCAATATTAAGCATATTTTTGCTGTTTTTGTGTACAAAAATATGATATTAAAAAATATCGACAGTTTTATTAAAGAACCTAATTTAAATTAATAATTTTAAAAAAATCAGAATAATACCGTTTTTCCCATTACCGCCCCAATTTAGAAAATAATTTCTTAATCCCGCCCTAAGGATCACCTGTTACCGCCCTAATTTTTTTAAAAGATTTATTAAAGAGAATTAGTTTTTCTTACTCTTATCTTTAAAAAAAAACTTAAAAATCGCTGTAAGAATACAAAAAAAGGCCTGTATTTTTTTAAATTTATTTAAACATTTGACAAATGAATAAAAAAATGTATAAGTTTTAAATTTTATCTTAAACTTTTTTATGATTTATACTTTTTCATATTCAATAAATATTCAAATGTTTTTGTAAAAGATTCTAATAATTTGGCATGGAATTATTTTGCAGGATTATTGAACAGGGTGCAACTAGAAGTTTTGCGTACTTAAATATACCAAGGCATGTCCTTAAAAAAAACTACCGATCAATTTATGTACATTTATTTTACTTTTTTTAAGCTTAATTACCAAAAAGTAGGTTTTATTGTCCTTAAAAATTATAAAATTTTTAAAAAACTTCATATTTTATAGTTTTTTCAAGTGATTCAGAGTAAGATAAATTCATATTAAAATATCTTGCAACGTGTACCGTCTTGAAATTTTATGTAGGGCGGTATTTGAAATTGGTGCAGCAAACTTTAAAGGTATTACCGACCCCTTAAAATTTAAAATTGTTTGCAAATTTTTTATTTCGTGTATAAAGCTTAAATTTTTTTGACTAAATGAAATAAAAAAAATAAAAAACACCTACAATTTGATTAAATGAGTTGCAAAAAGCTCTTATGTTAATTAATCAAATAAAATTAATCCTGAATAAAAAATCATAGGGCGGAATTAGGGCACAGTGTAGATAGAGATTTAGTTAAAAAATTAACATTGATTTAACATTTAAACTATCTAAAAAAAACATAAAAAAAATCTATTTAATAAAAACCAAAACAGTTTACTAATTCCGCTCTAATAGGGCGGTAATGGGATTAAGTGCAAGATATATTTAACCTATTACCGCCCATTCTAAAAGTAAATAGTTTTTTGAAATGTTTGCATTATATTAAAATAGATGTGTTAAAAAAGTATTTTTATTAATAAAATTTAGATTAAAATTTAAAAACCGGACTTATTAATTAATAGCGTTATATAAGGTCTTGGTTTAATTAATTAATTATAGGTTATTTTGAAAACAAAATTATAGGACGCAATAGGGTTACTGCGTAGATTAACTCATGGTTTCAAAATTATCATCAATAAAATATTCAGTTTACTAAAGAAAAAATACAGAAAGGGCTATTTGAAAAAAACGAAACAATTCCCTAATTCCGCTCTAATAGGGGTAATGGGAAAATGCTCAACATAATAAATACCTATTACCGCCCTATTTTTAATTCTTATTTTTTGCCATATTTCTTTTAAAATTTGCTAAAAAAATTGTTCTAAACGTATTGCTTTAAACCTATTTCATAAATTACTATAAATAGATATTAACATAGTACGTGTAAATCCTTAACAAAATAATTGTATTCCGCTGTCACTGGAGCACAACCACTGACCCTGACTAAATAAAGCTGAATCTTGCTTGCAGCGTTCGGTTAGCACCCCCACCTGTATGTTTTTCTGGTAGCCCAATCATGTCTCTCTTGCAGCAAAGAATATTTACGTATATTATTTGCATACATTTTAAATAAACGTCTTGTAAAGGCAGACATAACTTTTTAGGGCGGTAACAGGTTACGATTTTACATAGGGCGGTAATAGGTGGTTTTACCTTATTTAAAAAAAAAATATTCGCTTCATTTAAATTACACAAATTAAATAAAATAATCAAACTAATTAAAATTGTTTTTAACATTTTATTTAAATGCCAATCAATTAACAATGTTAAATTGTGGTTTGTTTGCGTGAGAACGTTTTAACATATTATTTACAGTGGCGTAGCCAGAAATCGGCTCTGGGAAAGGTTACATCATTTAATAATGTTCAATTACCTATATACCTATGGAAAATTTTTTAAAATGAGGTGAGTGCCTATTGGGCCATTTCAAGCAAATGTAATTTTATTAAAAAAAAAGAAAAAGGCTTTAACAATCTACTGGTTTTTGTTAAAAATCTTGAAATAACTCCAAATCATAAAACCATTATAACACTTTTTCTTGGTATGTAAAAAAGCCAAAATATGCAAAACAGTTTCGGACGCAAATAATATTTCTTCAATTATTGTATTTTTTTCTCGTCCAACTCAAAAGAAAATCTTTACTGGTTCATGGTTCAAAATAATTTTTAACATAAATGTTAACAACATGCTTTCTCCTTTAATTCCAATGCCTTTAGTTTAGTTTGCAAAAGCCATAATAAAACATTTTTCTAAAAAATTGAAAGATATAAAAGTAAGAATTTACTAAAATTAAGTTTGGGTTATTATTGTCCCGTCCAACCCAAAGTTTATAGTAGTTTCTAGTCTCTATATATACTTGAGACTCTTGACTGTTAGAGTAGAGGAAGAAGGGGCCTTATTACCAGACTGGACTATAATTATTCACGGAACTTGTATAAGGCAGAAAAAAAGTGATTTACAACCAGACTAGTGCACTTGCTGTAAATCGGAAAGAAGGCTCGTAACCAGACAGGGCACCTGCTACAAGTTTGAGTAAAAGACCTGTAACCAGACGGAACACCTGCTGCAGGTTTAAAGAAGAGCATCTTGCAACCAGACGGAGCACTTACTATAAGAAGGCTAAAGTATTAGATACTTAAAGTAAATATTTCAACGCATCCGTGTCGGTATACGTAACGCGTTCGAAACAAAGTCAAAATACGCTACATTTTTGACTTGTTTATGCGATGTTTTGAATGATTTCCGCTTTTTTGAAGGGTGCGATGACAGGACTGCTGATTGAAATCGTTGCGTATGTTTGTGGGTCCCTAACGATACGTACGTCCTTCCGTATGCAACGAGATTCTGTCATCACACCCGTCAAAGGTGCAGGCATCGTTCGAAACATGGTATGAGCAAGTCAAAGATGTAGCGTATTTTTTCCATATGTGCTCTTGAAGCTCGATCTGAATGGACTTCTCTTTTTTCATTAATGAATCCAGTCCAATTACTGACTCAGATGCTGACTGGAACCGTGGATGTTGACTGTATTTTATAGGTTCTTTGTTCTATTAAATGCGACAGCTTTAGAGTAACTGGCCAGACTGCTGTGTTCGACTCGTTTTGCTGCTAATGTTATGTGTTTGGTTTTAATAATGCAGTCGGGAGACATGCTGAGAATAGCTGTGGCGTTAATGGCAACACCCTATAAGCTCTGGTTAAAACTTATTGTCTTAAATTATTTTATTGCATAACCTATGGTTGATAGAAGTCACAGCTGATTTTAATAGTATTGGGTTACTTTTTTGTCCCGTCCGACCGTTTGAAATGGCCGTAATTGCTTGAGACTGTTGAACTGAAGGGAGGGTAGAGGAGCGGTTTAATAGGTGTTGAGTTGATGTATATGAAACAAAAATACACTAAAATGGTATTTTTTACGCGTTTCAAACTTTGTTGAGAAAAAATTTCTTCAAATTAAACAAAATTGTAACTCTTAGATTTTTTGTAAAATATTTTTAAAATAGTAGATTGGGTTAGATGCCAAGAAGGGGTGGGTTGCGGTGGTATATTTGTTGCCAAAACATAAATGCGCAGCAGATGAAGTTTTACTTTTGGATTGGTGATAAAAATTCCTTAAATTTAAAGTAAAATTGTATTAATTAATGACTTTATAGCACCACAGGCAAAATTTTTTAAATTTAAGATATCACACGAAACCCACGTCACAAACCAGAGTAAAAGCTCAAAAAAGTGGGGGAGCTGTAACTCTCCCTGGAGTCGTTGATCATGACTAATTTATTGTAGATTGGGTTGAACCTCCTGAGGTGGGGGTTTAACCCCCAAAACTTCTCCCTGGCTACGCCACTGTTATTTAAACAAATTGTAAAAATCTGTTCCGTAATGAGGGACGCTACTTCTTCCGTCATCTTGGATTAAAAATGGATGACAAGAGTATTATTCACGATAAGTTTGTTTATTATGAACCGATTTTTCTGAAACAAATTGTTAATAGCTATTTTCCTAATAAGTGCGGAAAATCGATTTTTCCGCACGCAACTGCCGTTGACGGAACGACGCGCAGCAGAGTTCTGTCAAGCAGTTAAGTGCGGAAACAAAGGTTTTCGCACGTGTTAGAAATACTTGTTTTTCTATGAGCGTGAGGAAAATACACTGAAAATAGTGTTTTGCCACTGAAAAATAAATTCCTAAACAACTGGTTAGTCACACCATAGCAAGCAAGACATTTCATAGGCAATATGATGAATAGAAACATCGAATCAGTACAGGTTTTTCGAAATTTGACATATCGGTGCGAAAAAAATTTTCCTCACCGTACGGAAAAATGTTTCCACACCGTGCCGAAAAACAAGTTTTCCGCACTAAAAATAGTGTGGAAAATGCGATTTTCCGCACGCTCGTAGAAAAAAGCTATTTTCCTAATTAGTTCGGAAAATTGATTTTTCCGCACGCAACTGCCGTTGACGCAACGACGCACAGCGGAGTTCTGTCAAGCAGTTAAGTGTGAAAACAAGGTTTTTGCACGTGTTAGGAAAAATTGTTTTTCTACTCGCTTGACTTAAGTAATAAATTAACTTAATAAAAGGAATTTTTAAAATGTTACTCTTTATTTATCGTGACTAAAATGTTTACCTAACACAAAAAAGGAAATTTTTTTAAAATATGGTAATATATTTATTTTTTTATTTTTGGTTTAGTGCGGAAAAGTACCATAAAGTTAACTTTTCCGTAGTAGTGCGGGAAAGTGCATTTTCTGCACGCAAAACAGTGCAGAAAAGCGAATTTTCTGCACGCTAGTAAAAAATAGCTATTTTTCTAACAAGTGCGAAAAATTGATTTTTCCGCACGCAACGCTGAAGGAACGACGCGCAGCGTAGTTCTGTCAAGCAGTTAAGTGCGAAAAAAAAGGTTTTCGCACGTGTTAGGAACATTTGTTTTTCTACGAGCGTGAGGAAACTACATTGAAAATAGTTTTTTGCCACTGACAAATAAATGCATAAACAACTAGTTAGTCACACCACAGCGACCAAGGCATTTCATAGGCAATATGATGAACAGAAACTTCGAATCAGTACAGGTTTTTCGAAAATTTGACATATCGGTGCGGAAAAAATTTTCCATACCGTAAGGAAAAACAAATTTTCCGCACTAAAAATAGTGTGGAAAATTCGATTTTCCGCACGCTCGTAGAAAAAATATTTATTTTATAGCGGTGTTTTAAAGCCATTATTAATACGACGTCTGTGTACAAAACAGAAATCTTAAAATCTTAACTGTTTTTCCGTATTTTTTTAGTTTATTACCAAAAATGTGTGCTTTATAAAAAAGTTTTTAAATAAGAAGACATATTTTTAAGACGTTTTTGGAATCTCAGCAATAATTCTGTTCTAGGTTGAGTGGTTTCTGAATTATTAAAAAAACTTAAAAACACATAAAAATTTCACCTTCTCACGAAATTCATCCAGGACCATAAAAAACCGTGAAACTCGAAAGGCGATGTCACTTTAAATAAAATAAGGCTAGTGCTTTCGTCGGTATGCGAAATATGGTGGTTTAAAGATGGCCGCGATCTACGAAATTTATATTGGGGGATGAATTTTTTATTCCAAATCAACCCCTCTGGGGTTTGTAAATACAAAAATTTAATGATAATTTTATACCCAACACAAAACTGCTCAACAATGTTTTTCTTACGGTTAATAGGTTTTCTTAAAAAAACAAAAAACCACGTTTGCAAAAATGCCAATAAGCATTTTTGTCTATATAGAAGTTACAGCAAATAATATAAACCTTTCATAAAATAACCAAAAGTTATATTATTTAGTGTTGGTGATAATTTTATAACTCTAATATATCTCTTAAATTAGTAAAAAGACTTGAAAAACAAGTGACCATGGATAGAAAAATAACATATAGATTTTATGAAACTTCCTTATGAACCCTGAAGTCTAGATATTATTATAGAAATGTTTTACTACTGTTCTAACAACATTATATAACAAATTGAAGGTTTCTATCGATTTAAAAATATAAATTTTCCATTTTTCTTCCCTTTGCTTATTATGTATTATTATTTTGCTTTTTAAAATAAAAAATTTATAAAATGGTGTTTACCAATCTTCTAGAATAAATTAAAATGGAAGTGAGATAAGTTGAAGAAGGAATATGAATTTTTATATACTATAGGTTAAATAAAAGCTGTTTTCCCAGTCATTCTGCTCTGATAATCAGCTGCGGTCCCGTGTGTACTGTATAGTTTTTGAATAGACACACAAAATTTTTATGGGCTCCAAAAATACTTGAAAAAACGGGAAAAAAATATTCATTTAAATAAAAAAAAAAATTCACATACGTCTTTTGCTTTCTGTGAGAAACATTGAATGTTGTATTTTGTTCTTAACCCTAAAAAAGCAATATTTCGATTAAAACACATGTTGAAACCCCATAAATAACGTTTTTATTTTGGTCAAAAACCTATTATTGGAATTTAAAATGGCGAAAATTTACGACAATTCAACAAAAAAAAACAATACAATTGTACCACTGTTTACCTCGTTCAATACTATTTTATCAACGTTCTAAAATATGATGCTAGTTGGAACAAAAGGCTGCAGATGGCGCAGTGTTGAACACTGAAGCTCCGTTTCTGTGAGTTGTTTGTTCTTTTTCCCTAAATGTGTTCGTCTGAGAGAGATCCAGCATACTTCCGATACCAGGAAAAATACTCGCCTGCACACCTTTCAACCCTGCATAACTGACAGAGGTAACTACCTTAAGAAGATAGTTAGATTGGGGGGTCGAAGGGTGTACAGGCGGGTATTTCCCTGGTATGCTGAATCTCTCTCAGACGAATGCATTTATAAAAAGAGAATATTAGTAACTATGTTAAGGTCGCAGAAACGCGCCTAAAATTAACCTTACGCCTGACGAAAAAATCTTGTTTGTTTTGTTATTATAATTGCAAAAATAAATAACTTTTTTTTGTAAAAACAGTGGTATTACAACCACTATATAAAGATATTTAAAAAAAAACATTACAGAAAGATGTGCAAAAAAGGTTTATGAATGAGGCATCAATTTATATAATTATTGTGTGTGAATTCTCAAGTTTTTATAGGTGTCCCTCGAAATATTTTCCATTTTATCTTGTATAAATTTGTTTTTGGTGACTTTAAAATGCTATATATCAATATATCTTTAATTGATGGTTACTTACAGTTTTATATATGGGTTAACATAAAGATTTCAATCACCAATTTATATAACTTTTGTCACTGATGACTTATATTTTTATTAATATATTGGTGGAAACATTGTTAAGACCAATTTATATAACATTTGTTACCGATTACTTTAATTTTTATAAAGATGTCCATGGAAATATTGTTAACGCCAGTTTTATGTGACCTCCATCAATTTAGAGCCTTTAATAAAACAAATATACAAACTCAATTCCTGTAGGAAACCTCTTAATACTCTTTATAATAATTATGTAAATTTTTGTCACCAGAGGTTTCTGAAAATGCTCAATGGGCGATACCTCGAATAAGGGACTATATTTATGCGATTTTTTCGCAAAGAGCCACATTTTTGCGATTTTTTTCGCAAAGAGCCACATTTTTGCCAGAACTTAGTTTAGCATCGTTGTAGTTTGGAAAATCTGGCCAAAAAAGGTATTTTATAAAAAATCGTTGAGGTTGTAAACCAATTTACCTCAAACAATCTATAAATAAAATAAATCTCTAGAGTTTTGGGTAGAGCATACGCTTTACTTTATCAAAATGGGTTCACGGAAACAAAAGTTATAAATATTTAAAATAAGAAAAACGGGAAAAAACCAGTAAAATTGCAGGAGAAGCTGTGGGGTATTCAGCTAGTTTTTAACATATTAACAGTGTAATGGTTTTTTAGTATCACAATTAATGCCGGTTTTTCTAATATTTCGATATAAAAAAAAACTTTTATGTAATATCATTTTAAGAAATTGTCTACTTTGTGGAAAAACTTTCAGTATAAAAAAAATGCACACTTTCAAGCCGTTTATACAATGGGTTCCAGTTCTGCCCTTGGTAAAGTGGTTTTGGGGTAACACTAAAAGTACAGTTTTTCACGAAAGATCCTTAAAACAGGGCACAGTTTTAGCAGATCATCAGCAACGTTACGGGCCAATTTTTCGGAGTTGCGGTAATTAAGGAAGGTATCAATGAGTCTAGGACTTATAAAAAAGGACACGGATTATAACCTCTGTCCTTCAGGAAAGAGGAGCGGAAGCAAGTCTGTCTGAATGGGCCAAATCCGCGTTAACTAAGGCCAGCTTAGGAGAGTCGAAGATGAAGGTGCATGTGACGGGAGGCTGCCCCTAGGGTAGCTGCTTGTCTCCCCACTTGTGGTGCCTAATAATGGATGATCTACTAAATCGTCAGGCGATCAGGAGGGATTCAACGCAAAAGCATATGCGGACGACGGTGTAGTGAAAGTGAACGGCTGCTTTCTAGCCACAGTCTGCGAAAGAATGCAAAGGGTGGTAAGAATCATAGAAGACTGGTGCAGGCAGAATGGTCTTTCAGTGAATCATCAAAAGACCGAGATGATCCTATTCACCAAAAAGAGGAAACTAGAGGGATTCAGAGCTCCCATAATGTAGGGCAGACCTCTAACTTTAGTATCACAACTTGAAAGTATTTGTGAGTGACGCTGGACAAGGGACTCACGTGGAGCGAGCATGTTGCCAGAATGACTGTTGTCGATCGAAGCTGGGGCATTATCCCAAGGATCCTACACTGGATATACTCGGCCATCTGTAGAGAAGCTGACCATATCTAAAAAGCTTATGAGCATGCAAGGGTTTTTCTGCAGAGGGACAATCGGCGCAATGAGAACGACCCCATCCACGCTCTGGAAACAATCTTGGGTCTTCCCTCGCTTGCAACTTGGATCAAGAAGAAGGCGATGGCGACGCACCTGCGATTAAGGGACCAGAGACTATGGAATGGCAGGGAGGAAAGAGAAGGCCATCTGGCGGTCGAGGGACTGGCGACGAAAGAGTTGCCCCTCCTAAGACTGCC
This sequence comes from Oxystoma pomonae, assembly GCA_963921995.1. Lineage (NCBI taxonomy): Eukaryota > Metazoa > Arthropoda > Insecta > Coleoptera > Brentidae > Oxystoma > Oxystoma pomonae. Next base: position 38,290,823 of record OY998172.1, read on the forward strand.
AGTGAAAGCACCGCTTAAACCATAGAGGTTTAATAAAAAAGTACAAGGTCACAATACCAAAACGGAATGAGTGGCAAAGGAATAATTCCGAACGGAATTAAGCAGAGAGGCGACGGTCTGCTACACGGATGGCACTAAACTGTCAGCCAGGCAGACAACAGGCACAGGAGTGTACGCGGAAAGCCGAGAAGTTCAGAAGAGTTATCCACTTGGAGAACACGCTACGGCGGAGGTGTATGCCATTATCACGGCAGCAAACCTACCCGAGGTCAGAAAGGGCAGAAAGGACTTATACATATGCTCCGACAGCCAGGCTGCCTTCAAGACTCTAATTGCACCTAAAATAGTCAGTAGTGTGGTAGAGGAGTGCGGTGAAGCACTGCAAACACTGGCTCAAGACAAAAGGGTGACACTGATGTTGGTCCCATGTCATGAGGGAGTACCAGGGAACGAGAAAGCGGACGAACTTGACAGACAAGGGGCCGAAACCCAATACATTGGAGCGGAACCTTTTCTGGGGATAACAAGGAAACAGGTATAGAGTGAGCTTAATAAATGGGCGAACAATGAATTGAAGACGTCCTGGAGGCAAGAGTAAAAGTTCAGACAGTTCAAGCTATTCGTGGATGGTCCGAATGTAGCCAGAACTAAATGGCTGTTAGGTAAGACCTGAAAGGACTGCTGACAGGGATGCTGACTTGGCACAATCGGCTGAACAAACATCTGACGCAAATAAGAGTAGAAAGAGATCCCGTGTGTCCCACTTGCGAGCTCGAAGAGGAATCGGCGCAGCACTTGATAGCAGATTGTGATGCATATGACAGTGTTGTTGCAGTTTGCACCTGAAGACCATCAGAGATTGTACTTATCGAAACGTCGTGTATAAATAAAATATAGACAATGGAAGTCCGAAACACAGAGTTAGTTTCACGCATGTTTACTCTGTAAAAAATATGATCCAAATTTGTCTTATCTATTATTCATGGAAATGTAAGTAGGTATATAAAACTTAAACATTTTTATTGAATTCCATGTATACCACAACCTACTACGTTAGTAGGGTTTTTTAATTTGTTTTTATTATATTTTTAGTACCCAAATATTTTATAATTTAAAATACTAGAAAAAGACGGGTTTATTAATTTTTGAAAAATTTTTCAAATATTCTGTTATAGTTTTGCTTTGGTCGCAAATTTGGGTATTAGCTCTAAGACCCATGAAAAAAAAACAAAATTCGTAATTAACCGCTTAAAACAAATTAACGTATATTTAGAATAATATAGCCAAATTTATATTTTTAACGAAACTTATCTTTTCTTTACTTTGGTACGTATACTGTGTTAATGGTAGCAAAATTAAGGGGGCTCTGTGGTGCAGATTTTCCGAAGAGCTTCTCAAATTGCTTTAGAGAAACTTTTTGTACGTTTTCTCCTGTGGATTATCTTGCTAAGTAACAGTTATTTTGGACTATTATAGTTTTCGCTTATATTGGCCGTTATAATAGAAACGAGGAATATCTAAATTAAAGTTAAAAATATATAAGTACTTAGGCTTGTGTTACCAAAAAGTTGCCTAATATTGACGTTTGTTATTTTTACAATGGTCTAAATTTAAACTGATCTTGTACACAATCATATTATGGCTGTTTACTTTATATATCATTGGCGAACAGGATAAATATCATTTAATTCAAAAAATTCCTTATGTTAGTGAAAAGCTAAATTTAATAATTTTATATCAAGACAAAGTTTTAAGGAACAGGCTTTTATTAAATGCACTCAAAAGTAGAAAATAATATGTAATCTTTCTTATACCAGAATAACAGCGATGGGCGCAAATTAAAAATTTTAACTTTAAGTATCGTATATCGGTCAAATCGATGATTCACCACTTAAGAAACAGTTGTATTACTCTATTACCTAAGGACATTTTCAAAGGTTCTTATTTTTTTTAGATGAAAGCATTTTGTTTATCATTCGAATAGAAAAATAATTTACTTTTTCTTTTGTAGTTCTCTCTTTGTCACCGTAAAATTAAAATATAATTTGCGCTCACCGCTTTTATTAGGATATAAGTAAGAAAGACAAAAACTTATTTTCTACTTTGAAGTGCATTTAATAAAAGCTTGTTCTTTAAAAGTATTTTTTAATAAAAATTTATTTTTTAGTTTTTAGATTTGTATGCTATATCGTCCATTTTGAATCCGCCATATTGGAATTTCCAAATCTAATCAAAAATTCATATTCCCTTCTCAAAAAAATCCTGCATGCCAATGTTGATTTAAATCGAACAAACTAAATCTTTTTTTAGGTACACACTTCCCTCGTTAGTTTAATTTTTAGATTTGTACCCTTAATCCAAAATTCATAATCCCCCTTGTTAACAACCCCTGAATACCAATTTTGATTGAAATCGAACAAACTAAATCTCTTTCCCTCCACTTCCCTCGTTAAAGGGAGGGAGAGTGGATAAGTCAGTTTAAATTGGTAAGAAAAACATGACCGAAAATCGTCCATCTTGAATTTTTAAAATCTGATCAAACATTCGTATTCCTTATACCGTATACTAATTTTGGTTGAAATCGGACAAACTGGTGTTTTCCCTCCTACACTCCCCTCGTAGGGGGGACGGGTGCTTAATAATGATATACTATTTTATTGTCACCGGAACTATAAATGCATTCCAAATTTAAAGGCAATCGGATGTCTATAAGTTAGTTAAAATTGGTTAGCAAAAATCTTCCGTCCATCTTGAATCCGTCATATTGGATTTTCAAAATCTGATCAGAAATTCGTTATCTCCATCCTCAAGTGCCCCAACGCTCCAAATTTCAACGAAATCGGGCGTACTTCAACTGTACCCCCTTCACTCCCTTCGAGTAGGGGGGAGCTGTCAATTTCACCATCACTATATTCTTGTGTTTTCACCGCAACTATATAAGCACGCCAAATTTGAAGCCGATCGGATGTCGGGAAGTTGGTCGAAATTAAGTTGCAAGATTCCACCCGAATAAACATACATTGCAAGTTAAATAAAAGCTTGTAAAAAAGAAAAAAAAATCGACTACAAAAGGATTCAAACGTAAATTAATTGCCTGGTTGACAATGTTTATATAGGCTTTAGCTTGACTTCGTGCAGCGTTATCGTTGTATTGGTGTAAAAATATATATTCATTTTTCAAGTGGCATCGACATTGATTTTGGCTCATAAACCAAAACAAAAGATACGAACTTCTCAACAATATTTGAAATTTAACAATAGATTGCAAGTTACGCTTCAAAGTTGAAACTTTGGCCAAGTTTCGGCAATATTCTGAAGTTATTCAAAAGATCCAAAAAGTTTTCTTATGAACCTATTAAAACTTATAAATTGTATCCAACAGTAATCCTATAGATATCATTCAAAATATGACTTTGGTAAACTTTATAAATACGCCGTAAAAATTAAAAATGTAAATTTACCAACTAAATCGGAGTTTTATGCAAACAAATATTTGTGGGCAAATTTTCCAAAAGGCATTGCGTAAATAATGTAATTAAATGACATGTGAATTTGGGTAGATCTGTTAAAAACGTAGCTTCTTTAACGACACTTCCTTTAACTTTTTATAGTTAAACCATTACTTTGATACATAGGACGTGGCAAAAATACCGCACTTTTTTAATTGATTGTAGTTGGGGGGCATATGGACTTCCGTGGGCTTTTTGATGATGATTTTACGAAACCTGTTTTAACCGGTTAGTAATAGGCCACTTAACATCACCCTGCCTGTGAACTGCCTCCAAAGTGCTGCAGCCAAAAAGTGAGGTTAGGACGACAAAATATTTTTTTAAATCTTAACGGTTTGACCTACGATAATGAAATTTGGTACTCATATTGGCCTTCTGGCCAGATTGTATTATAAAATTTAAAAAATAACATTTAGTACATCTAGGGTCCGGTAGAGGGCGAAATGTGTTTTTAGATTTTTCCCTGTATCTCATTTAGTACATGTAGGGTCCGGTAGAGGGCGCAATGTGTTTTTAGATTTTTCCCTATATCTCCCGAACGACTTATCCTGCACATTTGAAACTATGTGGTTTTATAGTATTAGCAATCCTCATATAAAAAAAAAATTTTTAGGCTGTGAGCGGAGGGCCCTGAACAGACGCCATTTTTTTGACAATTTCGAAGAAAAAAATCTATTTACGCAAACTTAACTTAAGACCGCTCAATATTTCTCCATCTATGAATAGCCTCAAAAATGTTGCAGTCCGAAATTGAGGTTAGGGTGACAAAATATTTTTTTAAATCTTCACAGTTTGAGCTACGATGATGAAATTTGATAATCATATTGTCCTTCGGGCCATATTGTATTATAAGAATATCATTTAGTTTGTGTCATTTAGATTTTTTCCTGTATCTCCTGAACGACTTATCCTGACCACTTGAAACTATATGGTTCTATCGTACATACTATTACCAATATCACAAAAAAATGTTTTAGCCTGTGAGCAGAGAGCCTTGAACAGATGCCATTTTTTTGACAATTTCGAAAAAAAAATCTAATTACGCAAAAAATCAAAACCACATTTCGCCCCCTACCGGCTCCTAGAAGCACTAAATGTTATTTTTTTATTTTTATTATACAATCTGGTCCGAAGGCCAATATGATTACCAAATTTCTTCATCGTATGTCAAACCGCTAAGATTTAAAAAATATTTTGTCACCCTAACCTCACTTTTGTACTGCAACATTTTTGAGGCTATTCATAGGTGGAAAAATATTGAGTGGTCTATAAGTAACCGATTTATATAAATTTTCGATGCCCTTAAGTTAAGTTTGCGTAAATAGATTTTTTTTTCGAAATTTTCAAAAAAATGGCGACTGTTCAGGGCCCTCCGCTCAAAGGCAAAATCATTTTTTCGTGATGCCTGGTTGATTGGTAGTAGTATGTACTACAAAACTACAAGTTGTGTAGGATAAGTCGTTCAGGAGATACAGGGAAAAATCTAAAAACACATTTTGCCCTCTACCGGCCCGTAGATGCACTAAATGTTATTTTTTAAATTATATTATTTAATCTGGCCAGAAGGCCAATACGTGTACCAAATTTCATCATCGTAGGTCAAACCGTTAAAATATTTTGTGGTCCTAACCTCACTTTTTAACTGCAGTACTTTTGAGGCTGTTCACAGGCAAGGTGGTGTTAAGTGGTCTATTGGTAACCAACTAAAACAGGTTTCGTAAAATCATCATCAAAAGGCCCACGGAGGTCGAATTTCGACTCTATGCTCCTTGACTATTGGGCATGTTTTTAAATTCGATAGATTTATCAATCCACTGACCAATTTCAATCAGGTTCTGCCGACTTTAGAGTCGGTGGACCGATTGTAATGAATTAACATAACCTTAAAAAAGTATTATTAATATAGCTCTTCGGAAGATGAGCTTGAACTAATTTTCCTCGTTCATCCACTTCCATTAGCGTATTGTGCAGATTCAGATCGTACTTGCCGCTTGCTGGCGTTTTAAGCTGTGCCAGTGGCTCACCCCACGGAACGCCTTTACGCTTGCCAGAGAAAAAATGATGAGAGGACTCAAGATCCACGAACTTCTGACTGCTCATCAAGGCCTGACGCTGGCGTAAATGGTACACGCCCGGTAGTTGGACTAGATAAGCCGCCCCCAAGGACAACATGGAAATCTTTATGACCTTATTGGTATGCTTGTTTAATTCATCCAGCGTGTCAGCATAAATCACTAGCGAGTAATGGTATTTGCCAAACGCAATCACACCTGAACCATGTAAATCTTTGGCGACTTTGAGATCTATCAACTGCGAGGCGGCTTCATCATCCGCACTTTTCTGATTTTATCCTTGATAGCTGCCTGTGCTTTCTGTTTTCCCAAGGCCGTAAACGAAGTGATCGTGACATAAGTCGGTGTATTAACTTGCCTGGAATTTTATGCCAGAAACACATCAACGCCGCCAAGCTCCTCATACAACGGCGTAGCCGATAAGCGGACTCTTTGCAAGTGACCCAAAAGCAAATATTGATAAAAACTCAACTGTGAAGAATAAACGCCCTTTTCAGTTTCAAATGTTCCCAGCCGTTGTGCATCAAAGCGTGCGAGCGATGCGCTAATTTTACTCACAATCTCGCGCATTTCTGGTAATGTTTCAGCGATAGCTTTCTGCTTTTCGTAGATATTTGGCATTTTGTGTTGCATCTTCTGTTCTTTACCAAAAGGTTCATAGCACACGGTAAAAAAACTGTCGATTTTGATCGCAAAATTTTCAGCGCGATCAACTTTCGCGCGATTAATTTCGCCGCGAAAAATTTCAGCGCAAGACAATACTAGGGCCAGACATTTTCGGCACAATTCAAAATCAGCTAAGACGAAATCGACGAAATGCTTTTTTATCGTAAACCATTTTAACATTTTTTATTGCTACAGAATATTCAGCCCCTTAAAGAGGTTCACCACTTGCTTTGGTGAAGCATCATTCAGATCCAGTCCGTCGATCTATGGTTTATCGAAGATATGTTGACGCTGACGTGCAATGGCCGGACATGCACACAGCACATGTCTGGCCGTCTCATCATACTCCATACAGAGCCTACATTCGGTGTCCTCACTTAGACCCATTCTGTGTAAGGGTACTTTCAGCCTGCAGTGTCCTGTGTATAGATCAACCATTGTCCGGATGTCCTGCCTGGTGAGCTCAACGAGTTTCCCGGCCCTCTCCCTGCAGGGTTCTGTAATGAACTCTTTGGAATGTGCCAGTCCCGGCAATTATCTCCAGTATTGGTGAAACTTGTTTTCCATCCAGCCTGAGAGAGCAGTGTTGATTGTGTTGTATCCTATTCCAAGGGCTGGTTCATTACCAGCGACACAGTGTTTATTCGCCCTAGGGTGTTCAGTGTGTCCTGACAGCTCCTAACGGTTCTCGATGAGCACCTATAAGATTCAAGAGCTTTAATTTGATTGTAAACCGGTCATTTGTTTTCGCTATATAGATGATATTTTTAGTATTTGGCCACATTTGACAAGAACCAACAATAAAATTTATTTTAAAAGTAGAAAACGATAACAAAATTTCATTTTTAGACGTTTTAATAAACAAACAAAATATATTACAAAACTCAGTTTATAGAAAACCAACATATACAAATAGATATCTAAATTTTAACTCAAATAATTCTTCATCGGGAAAAAAATAGTAATAAAAAGTCTATACGATAGAGCTAAAATAATTTGTTCGGACAATAACACATTTTTACAAGAAAAATATACAACAAAAGAGGTCTTCACTAAAAATTCGTATCCAAATAACTTCATCGAAAATTCTTCTAAATAAATCGAATTTCCAAGACAGCGCGAACGTAGACATACTAATGTACAACAAACATATTTAATAATTCCGTGTATACCAGGTATTTCTGAAAAAATTAAACGAATAGCTAATAATTATAATATTAGAGCAATTTTTAAAAAATCAAAATACTCTTAGATCAAATCTAATCAAAACAAAACCATTAAATGCTGAGCAAAACTCAAAAAACATCGTTTATAAAATTCCTTACGAGTGTGGTAAATTTTATATTGGAGAAACTTCAAGGCTTCTTGAAGTTAGAATAAATGACCATAAGGGGTAACTCAGAAGGGGAGACTGGGAGAGGTTTAAATTTGCCAGCATTCTTTTGAAAATGATCACACAGTAATGTAGGGAGTAACCAGTATGGTGACTTATAATAAGTACCATGCGGAACGATACCTATGTGTGAGTGTTTGAGAGTTGGAGGTCAGAGTGTGCGATGATGTTAAATGATGTCTGGATTGAGGGTGACTGGTCAATCCACTGACGAGCCCACGCTGGTCACCCCGGCGAAACATCGTTTAATTGTTTCTCTTTTCGCTCTGGTCGTTTGTGTGTTTCTTGTGGGACACTCACTCAATTTTGAATTTTCATTCTTTCCTCCCAAGATCTTTTGATCTTCTCTTTTTTAGATTCTTTTCGGTTGATGTAACTGATTTGGAAGTTTTTAAGTTCTTGTTTTAATTGTCTTAGGAGCATATTCCTATTGGAAAGATTAACACGCCAGGACAAACCCGTATCAGGTGACTTATAATAATTACCATGCGGAACGATGCCTATTTGTGAGTGTTTCAGAGTTGGAGGTCAGAGTGTGCGATGATGTTAAATGATGTCTGGATTGAGGGTTACTGGTGAATCCACTGACGAGCCCACACTGGTCACCCCGGGCGAAGCATCGTTTAATTGTTTCTCTTTTCGCTTTGGTCGTTTGTGTGTTTCTTGTGGAACACTCATCCAATTTTGAATTTTCGTTCTTTCCTCCCAAGATCTTTTGATCTTCCCTTTTTCATCTATCTTAATGAAAATGAATGCATAGCTGATATAAATGCAGTTTGGCTTCCAATTTTAAAATAAATTAAGAAATTCATTGACGTTCTTTGGGTTTCTAATGTATTTTTTTCTTAAAGTCAGTCAAAAGATAATCTTTATACTTGATATTAAACTTTATTTTTAATTTCACTTTAAATTTTGTATTGTTATAATGTAATCTAAAATCTAAAACACTCAAACAAATATAATTTTGATTTAAAATTTTACTAAATTCACCCAATACCTTGTTGGCTACTATCGATCGACGCACCAAACTGTCAAGTTAATATTTGAAATATACATCAGCAAAGTCAGTCAGTTGTATGACAACAGACAGATATTTAAAAAAAAATAATTTAAGAAAAAAAAAATTGAAAAGAATAAACTCCTTTGATAACGGCAGTAGAATTTCTGCTGAAACGTCATAAGTACTTAGATTCTAGTTAGGATTTACGTGTGTGTAGGGAAATTTTTTATCTTATTTTAAAACCACTGACAAACGAACAAATTTTTTTTTCGTTAGGATTTACGCAGTGGGTTTTAACATATTTTTGAAAAAATTTCCTTAACTTAGTGACGAAAAACCCCAAAAAAAGTAGTTTTGACGTTATGAATCCGCCACAAACATATAGATTTTATTTATAATCGTTTTAGCTGCACCTTTAGAATTGAAAATAGATATGAGTAAAAAATTATCAAGAGTAAATCTGACATGTTTTTATTTCAGAAAACCGAAAATAATTAAGGTTATGTCAAATGTCATGTACACCGGGGCGTTTTTTTTATTTGGCGTTTGATTGTCCATCTGACATTCATCGGTGATGATGTCACTATTCAGCTGTCCATCAGTCGATGCCACCGATCTCGAAAAAGCGATGTCGAATATAGTTACAAAGTAACTAAGTTTTAGAAATTAGGCAACAAATTTTAGAGTTGAGTTTGTGCAGGAAATTGACGCGTGCTGTTTAGTTTTATAGATGGTTGGGTAGCTAATTAAAAGGGCTATAAAAGGAGGTACTTACATTTATAGTTACAGGTTCGTTTGAGAAAATATTGAGATATATGTAGCTGGGAATTTGTAAAGCCGGGTCCAGACCAAGTAGAAAAAACAGAAACGCGATTTTGAAACAAAACTACGACAAGACTGAGACAAAAAACAAATACAAATCAGCAACAAAACTGAGACAACTTGTCCACACTGCAAAGACACAAAAACAAAAATTTGTGTAGTATTAGCAGTATTCAATGTCAGTTTAACATCTAAAAATAAACGCGAATATGGAAATACATTATTGTATATATCATCCATTATTCGCCCTTGATTTATAGTATAAAAAGGGTGACCTGTCTATGGTTGTTTGGTGTGTTGTTTTTTGTAAATATGTTTTTTTTTTGTATTTTCTGATAAAGGTGTTTAAAACTCGCCAAACTAACGCTCCCAAAAAAAACTATTTTAGCCGCTAGTGGCAAAAACCACTTTTTTATCACGTGGTTGACGTCCTTAATACAAAAAGTACATTTTTTTAATAAAGAAAAACAATGGAGTACCTACCTAATAGAAACTAATATCATAGCAAATATGAGGTACTTCCCAAGTAGCGGCACCACCAGCGAAGTAGGGGGGATAATCTCGACTACTAGCAGGAAGAACACATGAAGACTAATAAGGATGGATATACTTAAAGTAACCTGAAAGCAAAAAAATAATAGGTTAATTTTAGAAGCGACTATCCTACTAATAATACAAATGGGATAGTTTGTTTGTTTTTGTCTTTTTGTTCCTCAATCACGCAAAAACGGCGGGTCATTTCACATTTCTACTGAGGGAGGGGGCATACTTAACTTTAAAAAAATATGAACAAAAAAAACGCTTTATTGATGGCAAAATAAATCAAATAAACATAAAAAACAAAACAAATTTTCTGGTAAAACATACATTAACAAAAAAAAAATCATGGTTTAGTGGGTACTGACAATGCCTTATTGTAGCAAATTCCAGTTTGTCCTGGGCCCGTATTCTTGACGGCCGGTGAGGTGAGTAGTCACCGGTGAGTATTTGCCTCTCTCACTTTTCACATGGTTCAGAGCAGGTGAGAAGTAAGAAATTTGTTCACACTCACGGGCACGGGTGTCAAGAATACAGGCCCAGGACGCTTATTCTTGACGGCCCGTGAGGTGAGCTGAGCGAAATTCTCACACCCACGGATGAACTTATTTTTACCTTAAAGTAAAACTCGTGGCATATCGGACAAAGCGTTTTTGTGTCTCATTTCTTTACGACCAGGCCTCCAATGTCTAATGGAGAATCCAGACACTAACAGACCTATTTCATCCTTATTAGGAATGATCAGGCAGTCACAGGATTGTACCTGGCAGTTGAAGCACAGGCATCATGCACACTTCTCGAATTTAAAACAAAAAGTTTCTAATCCGCGGAAACGTAGTACCTATGTGCGCCACCTGTAAGAAGACCGTAAATACAGAATCCTGTACTTTTCAGCAGGTTATAAAGAAGAAACTTGTGAAAGTATAAGGTCACTATAACATGACTCTAAAAGAGGTAACGTTCGCAGCAGCACCGCTCCCAATTGGAGCTTCATACTACGTGGCCCTAATTTTAAGGCATCAGCAAGCAATCGCTCCTGAGGAGGCTTATTGCGCAGAAATAAAAAGCCAAGGTATTTAAAAAATAACAAAGTGAATCTCGTGTCCGCAAATATAAATTAAAGTAACACTCGTGGCATATCGGACAAAGCGATTTTGTTTCTCACTTTATTACGACCAGGCCTCCAATGTCTAATGGAAAATCCAGACACCTACAGACCTGCTTCATCCTTATTAGAAATCATCAGGGAGTCACAGGATTGTACCTGGCCGTCATAGGATTATACCCGTTGATCTAAGAATTTCGCTCACCTCATCTCACGGCCGTCAAGAATAAACGTCCAGGTCAAACTCATTAATCATGTGTGATTGATTTTTGCGTGCGAATACTCAGGGGGGGAAGCAATTGCTTCAATCGACGCCTCCGAAAAACGGCTAAATCGATTTGCATGAAATTTGATATATGAATATAGGATGTGACATGGATTGATACATAGGCTACTTTTTATTTGATATTTCATTCAATGACAGAGGTCAAATGACATAATTTGTTTTTTCTTGGCGGGTAACGTTGCGAGTCGATTCTTAGCAATACACTATTTAGTTTTTCGTAATTCACCGCTAGCAACGCAGCGGATAAACTGCTAGTCATGACTACTATAAACGAATCCAGCGAGTTATGGCCGATATGCTCAGATCAAAAAAAAAACTATTCAGAATCGGTAGAGAAGAAAAAAGGGAATAAACTTTTTTTAATAATTAATTAAATAACTATTTTTTAAGCTGCCACCTCCTTCACTTTTTTAAGAAACTAACAGGGTTTACTTTATTTTAGACAGGTCCTAAGTTTAAGTGAAATTGATGGTTTTAAGCATTTTATACCTTGAGTTTTGGACCCAGTTTGATTTATAAGAAGAATTTTAATAAATTTGTTAATTGAATAATCATCTTAACACATTCTTTTGTTGGATTTAAGAAGAAAGTTTCAATTTAGAAGAAAAAAAATTTAAACCCACGCGGGGTTTAAATAATAAACAATCTGAAGAACAAATTAAAGTTACCCTTGTTAATTAATTTTTCCAAATAATACTTGATGTCGCACAACGATTTAGATGAGTAATAATAAAATAAGAAGTAGTTTAATTTGGTATGTATTTAAAAGGTGTTTGGATTTATGAAATGTATTAAAAAACTTAAATGCAAATTTTGTTTAAATTTCTGTCACTGTCGTAATGTCAGTTCAAAATATTAGCTGCTTTCAAATCACAAACAGCGAGTTTGGATCTCTTATCTCTGCTTGTACTTTAGCTTGCACCAACCTCTACTGATGAAAGCTACAGCTTTGAAATGAGTGGGCTTTGAGTAAGGAAAGTTTTCTCGACTGAGCTTTTAGATAACCTCAATGTTTTAATTTCAGCTTGTAAATAAATTAATATTGTTGTTTTGGGTTTTTTTGTGTGGTATATTTTTTGTGCATAATCAGTGATCTTCATTTATGTGTTTTGCATGATAGTGCTCTCATAAATATATTTTCTGTGGTGAAAACGGGTTTAAAATATGGCATTTTTCTGGACAAAATTGGAGGTGTTTTATTAAGGTAAATTAATCCTTATAAAAACGGTTACTTAGAAAAATTATAAACGAACTTATTACCAATTACCACAAAACAATCCTTTCTGGGGGCTATAAATTTAAACCACACCCCAGAGGTGGTCTAAAAAATCACCAACTTTATAACCTCAAGCACAGATAATGAAGCTATTATGTGCCAAATTTTTGGCGTATTCACAAAAAAATTAGTTTTAGGGTATTTTCTCCTAAAATATGGTACCTTTCGAGAAAAAAAGCAGTTCTTTAGTGGTATTTTCCAATAAAAATACAAAATAATGAATAACTTTGTGCCTTTTCTGTATGGGTAAGTGTTTTTAAAAATTGGTTTTAAAATTTAGTACCCCCCATAGGTGTAAATATTTAGACCTGTGGGGGGGTACTATTTTAGATCTTAGTAAATCCCACTGTAAAAGAATGGTTGGCAAAGTTGTTCTTATAAAAAAAACAGGATACCAATTCAATATGGGTGCAGTTGTTTTTGAGCTATAAGCGTTTTAAATTATTATGTTAAACGTTAATATCTTGAAAACGAAACACAATTTCATAAGCACATCCGTCTGGTTCATTGACTTCAAAAAGTCCCACAGAAACAATTTTTTCAATTTTAGGAATTTTGTTTTTTGGACGTTTAAAAATGGAAGGAGAAAAAAACCAAAAAACCAAAAAATAAGGCTTATAGCCGTTGCCAAAAATTTGTTAAAATCGGTTTACTGGTTTTCAAGTTATAGCGGTTTTACTGAAAAAAATGAGCTAGGAGCGGTGGAAAATATGGTAAATCACCCTGCACTCTTTAGTTCATATTTCCAGAACAATAGTACTGAACGTATCATAGTGTAGGGGCATATGTCGATAATTTCTATCCCATGGGATTTTGAATGAAGGAGTTTTGTGACTATGTGGCATTGATAGCTCATTAGTCACACAATCTAGTGTTACTGGGTGTTTTGTTCGCGTCCGTGTAGAAGAAGTTGATATGGCGTCATCTTTCAAGATGGCGGCCAAAAATCATAAAAGATACAACTTTCGCAACCGGGGCATAATTATACTCGATTCCATATAAGTCGAGGACGACTATTCCCGAAAATTTACTTTTAAGGTCATCCGACCTTAAATGAAACAAGATTTTGCCATTTTCTCTTCAAAAAATCTTAATAATTCGACGTTTTGGCAGTCCAACCTAAAATGTACCTCAAACTATTAGGCATATATGCCAAATTCGATACTTAGAGTTTGATGCAGTTTGAAACTTCATGACCTTGAAAAATACCTTAGCAAAATTAACGCATTGCAAAAATAACATACTAAACAGCGCTATTTATCAACTATTAACGCGAAGAGGACCAAATTTGGTAAGACAACAATATTGTTAAAAAAAATTGGTTCAGCTATGTTGCGTTTAAATATGGTGGCTGATATATCAAAATGGCGACCTATAACCACATTTTATTTTATCCAATTTCGTAAAAAAACAAAAATGACAAGGTAGCCATCAATTCTTATTGAAATGTCGCCGCTTACTATGAAAAAAAGTTTAGTTGATGCATGACTTTGATTGACTTTAAAAATACCATGTACAAGTGAAGAAAACCAGTTTTTGTGATGTTTTTTCTTTCTTCGCAAAAACTTTAAGCACTGGAAAAAATATTAGTGTAAAAGAAGTTGATATGGCGTCGTCTTTCAAAATGGCGGCCAAAAATCATAAAAGATACAACTTTCGCAACCGGGGCATAATTATCCAAAGAGCATTTTTCTGACTTCCGACTAATTACAACCTAACATGACGTCGGTTTTGGCCCAAATGTAGGTCGGCAGTTGGTTTGTCCATCAAACAACGTATTTTTTACTAAGACTTGACGCCGCAAACAACTGGTGCATCAGTTGTGATGTCGATACTTACCAAAACTGACGTAGCCAAATGTTGGTGATACTCGCTACTTATCAGCGACGTAAATTAACGTTAATTACGTAATTTTTACAATAAAATTGAAGGTCGGGCCAAAGTAAAAACGGACGTCAATAAATTTAGGATGTATGTGGGACGTCATACTGGGTGTTCCAAGGTGGGTGCCTATTAGATTACTTTAAAAACTATACAATAGAAACTTTTCAAACTTTCTGTACTAACAAAAATTCATGTAAAGTATACTTATAAAATACTTTCGTATTTGCAGTGTTGCCATTTACAGAAAATCTTGACGAAAACTTTGTTATTTTAAATAAATGACCCTGTATATTTTCGGATTGGATTTTACAAAAAGGTGCATTTTATGCATAATGTCCTATACCTATTTTCAACTGTTTTTAAAATATTGACAGGTGAAAATAGCCATGTTTTGACAGCGCGTAACATCATAACGGTTAAAGATATGACAAAACGGTTTCCACATTCCTTTCAGACTATCGTTTTATTTTTAATCCAGGGTTAAATTTACCTTGGAATATTTTAACCCTGAGTTAGATTTAAAAATAGTCTAAAACGATAGCTTGTGAAAAACCAAGATACGACGGAAAACTTGTCAATTAATGCAATCCAAAAAAGCAAATATATACAGGGTGTTTAATTTAAAATAAAAAAGTTTTTGCCAAGATTTCCTGTAAAGGGCAACACAGCAAATACGAAGGTATTTTATAAATATAATTAAACTTTCTATTCTAACATAAGTCCATGTAAAACTTATGTTAGAATAGAAAGTTTAAAAGTTTATATTGTATAGTTTCCAAAATAATCTAATAATCTAATTGGCCACTCACCTTTTTACCTTTCACAATTTTTCTTTTATTAATTTCTTAATATTTTTGCATTATTTTTGTGGGTTTCTGTTTTTTTAATGTCTATTTTAATTATATTTATCAGTAAACTAACCTTCGCTGGAAGATCTGGATCCATAGAATGTTTAAAACTAACTTTTTTCAGTTACCTACAATAACTAAGATAATAATTATGGTCATCGACATTTCATTGGGATGTGTTTGTTTAGACAATTAAAAGTTTTTACCTAATAAGTTTAAAGTTGGTGTGCACAGTAAAACTTTGGGTCGCGAGTCTACGTAATTTGACGTAATATTTGACCAAAACACTGTGCAGCACCCGACGTCGAAACGACTTGAATTTTGATTCCCCACTTAGGTGCTAAATCAAGTCCTCAGGAGACTGATGGACAAAATCTTGTTTTATTTAAGGTCATCCGACCTTGGTAAGTGGTAATTTGGAAAAAACATCACAAAAAGCTTTTTTTTCATAGTAAGCGGCCATAAGTGTTATGGGTCGCCATTTTGGTATATCAGCCGCCATATTGAAACGAGTCACAGCTGTACCAAATTTTTTTAACAATATTGTTTGGAATTGACGTTCTTATCTTTTTTACCAAATTTGGTCCTTTTTGCTTAAATAGTTGATGAATAGTACCCTTTAGTATGTTATTTTTGCAATATGTTAATTTTACAGGGGTATTTTTCAAAGTCATGAAGCTTTAAACTGCATCAAGCTCTAAGCATCGAATTTGAGATACATGCCTAATATTTTACGGTAGATTTGAAGTTTTAATAACAAAACCTCGAATGTTTATGATTTTTTTGAATAGAAAATGGTGAAAATCTTGTTTATTGCTATTTTCAGGGTCATTTAAGGTCGGATGACATTGATAGTAAATTTTTTGGAGTCCCGTTCTCAAATTATATGGAATCGAGTATAATCATGCTCCGGTTGCGAAACTTGTATTTTTTAGGATTTTTAGCCGCCATCTTGAAAGATGACGTCCAACCCCTTCTACACGGACGCGAACAAAACACCTGGTAACACTCGATTGTGTTACTAAAGAGCTATCAATCCCACATAGTCACGAAACTCCTACATTCAAAATCCCACGGACTTACACATGCCTCTTCACTATCACTGTAATTCTATAACACAATTTTTATGATTTATACCAAAATTGTTACATGTCACATAATGTAATTTTTGGCCTTAAAAACAAACTTTTATGCTAGAAATGCAAGAAAAATTTTATTAAAAATAGGTAAAATTCAAAACAGTTTTCCAATTCGCAACAAATTTCATAGAAACTGAAACTTTTTTCAATAAACGTCCTGAATATTCGATATAATGTACTCGAAATTACCAGAAAGTAATGTCGATTTCCATTACCTCTTACTGAGTTTGAAACTAAATCTTTTTTAAGGTATTCTTTAGGAAGAAAAGGTCTAAAAATACTGAGAAACGCACAAACGTTTTAATTTGGTTTTTGACCGAAAATTGATTTTTGTGGTCTCTAAATCAACATGACGACTTGGTAGTTATCTACTGTAAATTTAATGGGATTGATTGACTATAAAAGTTGAAAGTGGGACCAACCAGGATCTCTGAAACAGGTAAGAGAGAACGTGAACGGGAAATATTCTAATGCTCGTATCCACCAACTCAAAAATAGAATGTGGTATTTTACATTACAAATTTGTTTACCAAGACTCATTCCAAACTCCGATTAGTGTTAATCATGAATATCGACATAAGCGAGATTTATACAATTCCCTGCTACAATTTTTATAATTTATTTAATTGATTTAATTAACACCAGGGTTTTAGGGTGAGGGTAAGTTAGGTAACCTCAGAAGAAACTGGAGTTTATAGCCCGAGTTAATTTAACTCTGTAGTAACCCGCTATTAAGAAACCGGCCCTGAGGTTAAAACTAAAACTTTTTTGAGAAAATCGACGAAAGTGATTGATTTAAATACGCATATTCCACTGCGACCATAAGCGACTGTGGCCTAGTTTTGGGATGAGTCCATATAGTTTAGAGAAACGTATTTCATAGAAACGAACAATGGAGATGCTGTACTTTGTAGAAATTGAACTTTGGAGAAATATACATTGAATAAATCATAAAACAGAGAAACCGTAAAACGTAGAAATTGGTAAAGCGAAAAAATTTCTTTTCTACGCCCTTTCTTATTCTAAGCTCGCATGCAAACACCTGTCAGGCAGAGAACAGATTTTTGCATTACCAATTTCTACCTTTTACGGTTTCACTGTTTTACGATTTCTTTAATGTATATTTCTCCACAGTACGATTTCTACAAAGTACGATTTTGCCAAAGTTTGTTTTTATAAATAGCGATTCCTGCATTTTACTTTTCTTTATTTTATGGGACCTCTTCTTCACTAGAGAATCTTTAGCCCCTTAAAGAGGCTTGCAAGTTTTGTTAGTTCAGATCCACGGCGTTGATCTCCGGTTTAACAAACATAAGCTGACGCTGACGTACAACTGAACAGTGTTGCACAGTATACAGTAGTAATCATGTTCCTCCTTTTTAATTTCTGTTGTTTTAAATGTTGACCCAAAACCTTCCCCCTCCTCGTGGTAAGACTTTGTTTAAATGGATTGTTTCTGGGCGATGAGAAAATGCCATACGGAACGAAAAAGCGAGTAGCTTGCCGGAATGGGAACAGGAAGGCAATACATTGAACCTACTAGTACCTCTCCTGGATATTAAAAAGATAGTTACCTATTCTAGGTAACCTCAATAAAATAAATGGAGCATATTAGTTCATGTCCAAAAGGAGGAAAAAATTATGTGTCCTTATTCCGCGAACTAAACTGCGATTTGCTATTGCTAGAATATTTGATAGTACCTTAGTCAAACAGTTAGTTGCAATAATTTCTTATACGAGTGAGTTTTTATTCCATCCTGTTGGATTTTTTTTGGAACGTAACCCAATGTTTTTCCACTCTCTTTTTGCCTGAGACTCAGGGGCTTTCAACAAAATTTCGTTGTGGATTGAGCCGTCAGAATGTTTATTTGAGGTAAAAGATTGTTGTGGTAAAAGTTAAAAAAAAATGTAATTTAAAAAGTTCGAAGGCCTGGTTGCACTCGCTACAACCTTCACGGTCCTAAGTTTAAGTAAAATTTTAGGATTTAAGCATTTTAAACCAACCCTCCTTGAATTTTAGACATACTTTGATTTATAAGAAGAATTTGAATAAGTTTGTTGGATTTAAGAAGAAAGTTTCAATTTAGAAGAAAAGACAATTAAAAAATTTAAACCGACGTGGGGTTTAAATAGAAAACACTTTGTAGAACAAATTAAAATTGGAGTTATATGTAACTCTAATTGAACCTTACCCTTGTTAATTAATTTTTTCAATTAATACCTGATGTCACACAACGATTTAGATGGGTAATAATAAAATAAGGAGTAGATTAGTTTTGTATTTATTTAAAAGGTGTTTTTATTTATGAAATGTATTAAAAAATTTAAATGCAAGTTTTTTTTTACATTTCTGTCACTGTAAAATTAATTTCAAAATATTAGCTGCATACAAGTCACAAACAGCGAGTTCCTCTGCTTGTACTTTGGCTTGCACCAACCTCTACTGATGAAAGCTACAGCTTTGAAATGAGTGGGCTTTGAGTAAGGAAAGTTTTCTTTACTGAGCTTTTAGATAACCTCAATGTTTTAATTTAATTTTAGATATAGTTGTTTTGGGTTCTTTTGTTTGGTATCTTTTAGGTGCATAATCAATGACCTTTACTTATTTTTGCTTTTTTCTCGTAGTACCTATATTTTCTGAGCTGAAAACGGATTCAAAATATAACATTTTTCTAGACAAAATTGAATGTGTTTTATTGGTTAATTAACAACTTCGGATATTAACAGCCATTTGCACCTACATATTTACTTATTTAGGGGTCACATAAAATAAGGTGGCCTAGGTTAGAGAAGAGTTTCGTTTGCATTTAGAACTCCCCTAAACTACCTTAGGTGATCCCTGAATCTAGGGGCCCGTTTTTGGTCTCCTAGCGCTCCCTTAAATAAGGTAAATTAGTATTTGTAAAAATGGTTACTTAGGCTACTTATAAACGAACTTATTACCAATTACCACAAAACAATCCTTTCTGAGGGCTATAAATTTAAACCATTTTGAAACCTGTCAAAAAAAATTAGTTTTAGGTCATTTTCTCCTAAAATATGGTATATTTTTAGAACAAAAGCAATTTTTTAGTGGTATTTTGCAATAACAATACAAAATAATCAATAACTTTTTTGTCTTTTCTGTATGGGTAAGTGTTTTTTGAAGATTGATTTTAAAATTTGGTACCCCCCACATGTGTAAATTTTTAGACCTGTGGCGGTACTATTTTAGATCTTAGTAAATCTTACTATCGAGGATTAAATAAAATTTTGATTGGATTTTTTTTTAAATTACAACTTTTAAAAGGGAATTAAAATACCTTTGAAACAAGGTATCACTCGACCCCCCTTTCTATTTAAAACTTTAAAGTAGTTAGTGACCTTATAGACTTACGTCAATATGACGTTTTAAAAAAATACCTCAAAAAGTAGCAAAAGTATTATCATTAAAAATGGTTTTTATTTGAAGTCCATATCTCAATGCGTTCAAGAGTTAGCAGGAAGGGAGGCATTTTACGTCCGCACTGTATAATACAAAAATATAAATAAAAACATATTTGATTTCATGGCGTTTAATCATGTATGGGGAAGGTGACCAGTGGAACCACTGACGAGCCTACGCTGGTTGCCCAAGGCCAAACATGGTTGAATCATTTCTCTTTTCGCTTTCGTCCTCTGTGTGTTCCTTGTAGGATGCTCATCCAGGTTTGAATTTTCGTTATTTCCACCCAAGATCTTTTGATCTTTTGTTTTTAGATTCTTTTTGGTTGATGTAACTGATTTGGAGTTTTTTTAACTTCTTTTTTGTTTATAATTGCCTTAGGAGCATAATCCTATTGGAAATTTTAACACGCCAGAACGAATCCGTATCAGGTAACTTGGATAAGTACCAGTGCGGAACGATGCCTATTTGTGAGTGATTCAAAATTGGAAATCAAAGTGTATGATGGTGTTTAATGATGTATGGGGAGGGTGACAAGTGGAACCACTGACGAGCCTACGCTAGTTGCCCAAGGCGAAACATCGTTTAATCGTTTCTCTTTTCGCTTTGGTCCTTTGGGTGCTCCTTGTGTGATGCTAATCCAGGTTTGCATTTTCATTATATTTTTTAAGAACATATTTATTAAGAAAAAACTACTTTTTATTATTTCTCTAGAAACGCCAAAAATATCCCTTTGAAACTTTGTTGCACTAGTACTATGACTTATTTTTTAAAAAAAGTTTGGGAAGAAACCTATATTGATAAATAAGTATTTGTCTTTTTTCTCAATATATTCAGGAGAATTTAAAACTTAACTAATTTTTGTGCTGAGTGCGGAAAAGTTACTTTACTGCACTCAGCAAAAAAGAATCACCAAACAGTTATTTACCTAACAAGTGCGGAAAGTGATACTTTTCCGCAAGCGACGGCGCACAAACGACGCGAAGTGAAGTTCGGGCAAGCACTTAAGGACAGAAAAGACACTTTCCGCACGTGTCAGATATAAAATTTTTCCTACTTGCGTAAAATAGTTATTTAAATTTTGTTTTAAATAATTTAAAAAAATGCGCGCGGGAAAAAAATTTTAGTTCTCGCCGTGCAGAAGAAGACAGAAGACTCACGTCCGTGGATATTCGTAATCAGCGATCGTGACGTCCACGGATGTGATAAAAAATATGCTTTTAGCCGGTCAGTAATTTGGCTTTTGAGGTTATGTTACTTTTTTTCGTTTATAGTGTGCATTCAGAAGCAAAATGTTTTTTTATTCTTACCTTTTTTCGCATCCACAGACTTAATCTCAGTGCTTGACGAAATGGTTCTAATCAAGTAAACACACTAACAGCGTTAAATTGTTAAATGACTGTGGGACCACCTAGAAGATATGCGTGCAATACCAAGGCGGGCGCGGGATTTTTGAATTTTAATTTGTGTCCACGGACGTGGCGATAATTTGGTAACAGCAACAAAAATCTCTAAGTCTCTAACGATTTTAAGTTAAATATTTTTGTGCATGTTTAGGGCAATTTTAACGAAAAAGCAAGTTTGTAAATCCACGCAAAATATGTGAAGTCTTTGCCAGATTTTTTCTAAGAGACACTAGACTTCAATAAGTATATTGGTAACCGTCCACGGACGTGATATATCACGTTCAGTGGACACGAAAACACTACAAATTTTTTTTTTATTTTAGTTTAATTTTTTGATTGCTTCAATTAAAGTATAATTATAAAGAATATTATAGAAAAAATCTAAAATCCCTCATTTCCTCGCAAATATTTCCCTGTAACCTGGTTTTTGCCACTTTTTGAAGAATAACCCACAGATGAACGATAATCGAAAATCGTGGGCCGAATGAATGGTTTAGAAGTCACTAACAATGTTATTGCATTGAAAAGATATTATCTGCAATAAGCACCTGAGTTTTTTAACGAATTATATTAGTAATTATACTCATTAATATCAAGTATATTTTATTATTGCTATTATTGCAAGCGATAGGTAACGGGAAGTTTGTTTAGAATCGATTGCAGGGTTTGTACCGAACAGAAAAGACAGACAAAGAAGAAAGTGATCTAATAAAAACGTGGTAAAGTGTATAATAATACACTACACAACAAGTCGTTATAGTTAGGTTCTTATAATCGATTTCTACTGTAAGTGCATCCGTTTAGTGCAGTTTATAGAGTGCGCATTATGTAAACATAAGAAAAATTTCTTGGGGCCTGGAGAAAGTTTTTTGAGAATAGCCGTACTTTTAAATTTACCATTTTATATGCATTTTAACATTTAATATGCATTTTATCCTAAAAAGACTTTTTCGCCATCGATAGGATGTGGAAAAAACTTTTTTTTATACTTTCATCAAAAATAAGATTTTAGCAAATGGGCGCAGATAACTAAAGTATGACTTTTTTGGTTACCGATGATCACGGGTGCAAAAAAAGATTTCTGTCCAAAATTAACGAGAAATAGCGGAAAATAATAATATTGAAAAATATCTAATTATTCTTGTTTTCACCAAGTATCTACGAACAAATCACTTAAAAAAATCGTCAAAATATCAACCTGTCAAAGACTAAAATGTCGCAACAATGAACGTCACCGAGTAAAAAGACACATCGCTATGGAAACCATTGTTATTTCATTTACCAGCCACCTTGATTTATAGTGTAAAGATAGTGTGTTGCCAGAAGTGCTATTCGTTTGAGATTTTCAAAAGTATTTTCATGTTTTTCTTGTATTTTTTGATAAAGGTATTAAAAAAATAGTGTTCAAAACTCGCGGCTAAACTGTGTTTTTTTTACTCACGTTTTTAAATACCTCGCCGCTCTCGTTATTTAAACCAACGCTTGTTAAAAAGGTACTATTTTAGCCACTAGTTGTGGAAACTACTATTTCGCCATCGACAGGATGTGGAAAAAAACTTTTTTTTTATACGTTCATCAAAAACATGATTTTGGTAACTGTGTGCAGATTACTAAAGCACGGATTTTTTGTTACCGATGCAAAAAAACTTACTTTTTTTGATCACGGGTGCAAAACAAGGTTTCTGTCTAAAATTAAAGAGAAATAGTGAAAAATCGTAATATTGAAAAAAATCTAATTATTCTTGCCTAAAAAATCATTCAAAAAAATCGGCAAATTATCAAAATGTCAAAGACTAAAATGCCGCAATGCTGAACGTCACCGAGTAAAAAGGCACATCGCTATGGAAACCATTGTTATTTCATTTACCAGCCGCCTTGATTTATACTGTAAAGATGGTGTGTTGCCAGAAGTGCTCTTCGTTCGAGAATTTTAAAAGTATTTTCCTTTTTTTTCCTGGATTTTTTGATACATGGTATTTAAAAAAATAGTGTTAACAACTCGTGGCTAAAGTGTGCTTTTTTTTACTAGTGTTTTAAAAGATACCTCGCTGCGCTCGTTATTTAAACCAACGCAACACTTGTTGTGAAAACTACTATTTCCTACTAGTCACGTTGCGGGAAGTTGCATTTCTCGCACGCTGTGTGGAAATTTATTTACCCTATATCTTTCGTGCACAGTGTGCAGATTTTTTTTTTCTCGCACGCATTTTGTTTTTAATTATTTAAAATAAAATTTAAATAACTATTTTACTCAAGTTGAAAACATTTTGTACATGGAACGTGCGAAGTGTCTTTTCCGCCCTTGACGGCTTGCCCAAACTCCGCTCCGTGTAGTTCGTGCAACTTCCATTGCCTGCGGAAAAGTATCACTTTCCACACTTATTAGGTAAATAACTATTTTAATTTCCACTAAAAATGGATTATTTTTGGATTGAAAAAGACCTAAATAGTGTAGGGCCATATGTCGATAATTTCTATCGCGTGGGATTTTTTATGAAGAAGTTTTATGACTATGTGGAATTGATAGCTTTTTAGTCACACAATCAAGTGTTACCAGGTGTTTTGTTCGCATTCGTGTAGAAAAGGTTGATATGACGACATCTTTCAAGATGGCAGCCAAAAATCATAAAAAATACCACTTTCACAACCTGGGCATGATTATACCCAATTTCATATAACTCGAGGGCGAGAACTACAAAAAATTCACTTTCAAGGTCATCCGATCTGAAATAACCTTGAAAATCGCAAAAAACAAGATTTTGGACATTTTCTCTTGAAAAAAGTCTTAATAATTCGACGTTTTGTCGGAGCAACTTCAAATGTAACTCAAACATTAGGCATGTACACCAAATTCGATCGTTAGAGTTTAATGACCTTGAAAAATACCCCAGTAAAATTAAGATCTTGCAAAAATAACATACTAAAAAATTGGTTCAGCTATGACGAGTTTCATTATGGCGGCTGATATATCAAAATGGTGACCTATAATCACATTTTATTTTATCCAATTTCGTAAAAAAGCAAAAATGACAAGGTGGCCATCAATTCTTGTTGACTTATAGTCGCTTACTCTGAAAAAGAAAGTTTAGTTTATGCATGACTTTGATTGACCTTGAAAATACCATATACAAGTGAAAAAACAGCTTTTTGTAGTGTTTTCTTCCAATTTACCACTACGCAAAAAATTTAAGTGCCGGAGATGAAATTAACATGTTCGTGTAACAAAACGTTAAATTATGGAGATTTGTTTAGAGAGAAAATGCCAAAAATTGTATTTTTTGCAATTTCCAAGGTCACTTGAGGACGGATGATCTCAAATATTTGAATTTTTTGGAACTCTCGTCCTTGAGTTGTATGAAATCGAGTATAATCATGCACCGGTTGCAAAAACTGTATTTTTTATGATTTTTCGACCGCTATTTTGGAAAATGGCATCTACATCTGGTCAAGAATATGGTAATGTATATCTAACTTCTGCTAACTCTCTTAAACGTAATTTAAATGACTTTGTTGGCTAGACAAGTGAGTAGAACATAAAGCCAGCCAAAAAAAATGGTAGGGAGGTTTAAAATGAAGTATTTTTTTAACGCTAGCAAATTAATTTCGTCTCCGGAAGAGAAAGTTTTTGCGTAGTAGTAAATTGAGGTAAATCTGGTTTTTCATGTGTACATGTTATTTTCAAGGTCAATCAAGGTCATGCATCAGCTAAACTTTTTTTTCATAGTAGGCTGCTATAGGTCAACAAGAAATGATGGTCATCTTGTCATCTTTGTTTTTTTACGAAATAGGATAAAATAAAATGTGGTTATAGGTCACCATTTTGATATATCAGCCGCCATATTGAAACGCGTCATAGCTGAACCAATTTTTTTTAACAGTATTATTGTTTTTGATATTCTTATCTTTCTTACCAAATTTGGTCCTTTTAGCTTTACTATGTTATTTTTGCAATATCTTAATTCTACTGGGTTATTTTTCAAGATTATGAAGCTTCAAACTGCATCAAACTCTATGGATCGAATCTGGCATACATGCCTAATAGTTTGAGGCACATTTGAAGTTGGTGTGACAAAGCGTCGAATTATTAAGATTTTTTGAAGATAAAATGACAAAAATTTTGTTTTTTTGCGATTTTTAAGGTCATTTAAGGTCGAATGATCTTGAAAGTGATTTTTTTTTTAAATCCTCGTGCTCGAGTTATATGGAGTCGAGTATAATCATGCCCGGGTTGTATTTTTATGATTTTTGCCGCCATCTTGAAAGATGTCGTCATATCAACCACTTCTACACGAATGCGCACAAAACACCTGGTAACATTTGATTGTATGACTAAAGAACTAAAAATCCTACATAGATACAAAACTCCTTCATAAAAAATCCTATGAACTTACTCATGCCCCTTCACTAAAATACAAACTTTTGTGATGGTGTCTTCTTACGTTTTTGTCTGGGATATGATTAGTTTATGATGGTGGTGGGAAGTTTAAATAGAATAGGAGGGGTCTCGAACTTTAAAAAAAATGCTTTAGACAGGAAAGTTATGTACTAGGTACGTACCTCGTACCTAACTTTGATAATTTCATTATTTCTTCTCAGAAAATGTATTCATAAAATACCAGTTATTTTAAGAGACCGAAAAATACTTATGCAAAAGTTTGAATTGGAAATGAGAGAAATTTGACGTAAATCAACTACGTCCAAGTTATGACAACTGAAAGACGTGGTGAGTAGGTACAAAAAAGTACATCAAAAATAACTTAAAAATACGTTTTCTTTGTACGTACATTTTACGTATACCATACATACCTAGTTGGTCCCGCGGTCATAAAGACGTAAAATGTACATCCCTAGGGTATTAAATTTTATTATGCATTTATTTTAATTACTTCTGCATGGTTTATTTCTGGAATTTAACACTAAAAATAAGTAAATTTAATCTACATAAAAAGCATAAAATTTTATTAGCTAAACTAAGAGGTTTAATTTTTTTTTAATGCCTATTTTCCAAGTGCATGGGGACTTCAAATAGGGTAAATTTGAAAAAGTGGCTCAGACGGTATTTTTTATCTACGGTCCTAGGAAAGTTTTCAAATGACAAAGGCTAACTTTTATGAATTTTATGAAACTGAGACTAAAGGTGAAGCCACTAACTACATGATTTGGTTTTATTAAAAACAAAGAAAAATATTCATGCATTGCCTTGGAAGCATTAGATATGTGCAATAGCAGTGGTGTAGCCAGAGGGGGGGGGGGTTGGGCCTTAGGAGCATAAGGTGACTTAGAGAAGTACCAGTGCGGAACGATGCCTATTATTTGTGAGTGATTTAAAATTGGAGTGTGTATGATGGTTTTTAACGATGTTTGGGGAGGGTGACGAGTTAAACCACTGATGAGCCCACGCTAATTGCCCTCTTTTCGCTTTGGTCCTTTGGAAGTCCCTTGTGGGAAGCTCATCCTAGTTTGAATTTTCGTTGTTTCCACCCAAGATCTCTTGATCTTTTGTTTTTAGATTGTTTTCGGTCAATCTAAGAGATCAAATTCTTTTTTTGTTTATCTGTCTTTTCGCCTACAGCGCTATACCATTATTAAATATTGTTAGAATTTTTAGCAATTTTTTTGTCAACAACAACATTTTGGTTTGATTTTTCCTAAATTTCTACTACCAGAAGAGACTTGCTTTTAAAAATAACTATTTTTGTTTCGCATACACTAACTCACCAACTATTAAACCGAACTTCTCACCTTCCTTCAGTTCAAGAGCTCAAGCAATTAATAGGCACCTACCTAATTTTTAAATATTTGCCATAGGTAGATAGTTGATTTTTATTAAATGATGAAAACCTCCCCAGAGTCGATTTATGGCTAAGCCACTGGCATTAGACACCTGTTTCATTGTATCAATGAAATTTTATCAATTATGACCACATAACCGATTATCATTTGTACTTGCGAAATACCTTTTTCGTCATTAAAGTTTTTGAAAAGTACCTTAGGAACTCAATGTTAGATGAAAGGCTAAACGGATTGACTTTAATTAATGTTTATGTATTTAAATTGCATGTTCTGTAGACCATCCGATGTGTTAAACAATCCTGCATTAAAAAAACGTCGTCTGGAGATTTTATTGTATCTTTTTCTTCAAATAAACGTAAAGTTTTTTCATTATTTCTATATTAACTATATAATCATGACTAAGAGTGAATTTGAATCTTATAACAGTTTGTTTAGTTAAAAAGATAAACTGCACATCAAAAATTAACAAAATTTTGCACAGCGGAGACTTCTTGTAAATAAAAAATTGTAATAATCAATAATTTTTACCGCGAATTAAACATTTTTAGAATACGTAAAATTATGTAAAAAACTTAAAATTATACAAAATCAGGTGAATGGTTCCGGGATAATGCTTTAGACTTTCACCGTAAAAAATTCGACACAAATTTGATTAACTAGTTAGAAGAAGCACATTTTTTATTCAAATTCACCCTTAAATCGTGAGATATAAGTTTGTGGGTACAGGCATGCATTTTTATAAGCTTATTATTCAAACGTAGCTCTATGGAGTCTTTCCAAGAGCAGCTAGAACACAATGTATTCACCAAGACAGCCCTCACGCTCCATATTGGATTGCGTTGATGCACTCTCGCCATTTTCGCGGTTACACTTAACTGGAATAATGATGTTCCCTATTTTCTGCACGGACTACTAAAATACAGTTAGTTACCCAAGTAACATTTTAGGTTGCTACATAGTTTTATTATTTTTGAACTTTTTTATAAGGGGTTTATATGGGTCGTGAATATTTATAATAACATTTATAAGAAAACTTTAACATGTTAATGTTTATAAAGGTAATGGAAAAACCACACGAGCATTATTCTTCCAAAATTAGCAATCAGAATATTCTTATTACTATATTTATAAAACTTTTGTCTTAGGTTTTATAATATAGCAAACAAAACATTTTAAAAAGCCTCCCTATAAAACTTTTGGTTTTTTGGTTTTATAATTTAGCAATGACGATATTTCTTATAAAACTTTTAGTGTAAAGTTGACAAGTTTTATAAGATCGTAATCAAAACCTTTTAAAAACTATTCTAATAAAACTTTTAGCTTAAAGTGCTTCAAGTTTTATAAAATAGTTAGCAAAACATTTTAAAAACTCTTCTTATTAAACTTTTGATTTCAATTCATTTAATTTTTATAAGATAGAAATAAAAACTTTTGTGTTAGGTATTAACCAAAACTTTTTCAATAATTTTGATATAAAACCTTCGCTTTAAAGAGAAAGCCAAAATCACGTGACTAGGTAAATTAGCCATGCACCAGATGCGCTAAAGGACAAGTGCCCAATATATAGTGAAAATTCTTATGTTGTTCGCTCGTGTGCACGATTTTAAAGCCATTCATTTTATGGATTTTATTTTAAAGAAACAAATTTTTTTGGCGAAATTATCCGCGCGCACTGACAATGATGGAAGATGCTGCTAAATATCAAAGAAAACATTTTGGTTAGTTAAAATGGTTAAAGTGGCCATTAGGATTACAGTTAAAAAATAATTAATCACTATCGAGGGAGACCAGTATAATGGTAATTACAACTTCTTGGGATTCTATAAGGGTTTTGATAACCATTATAAAACTCGACGTAAAATATCTGACTGGCAGCCATTTTCCTAAACTGTTTCATAATTCAAAATTTTTGTATTTTTGACTTTAAATTCCAAACAGTATAATCGTTCGACTTGCATTTTGTTATTTTTTCACTATTGCTTGAATTACAGGAACTTTAAGAAAACTAACCTTACTTTTTTCTCCTTAAATTTGGTTAAAAATTCCTTGAATTACGGTTTTTTGCAAGTGCGCATGTTTTTAGAAGGCAGAAATGAATTCTACACGATAAAGACGACGTGGCTTATAGGATTTCTCCTAGATAATCGATATAAACTTCAATAAAATATTATAATAATATAACCTATAAATATTTGTCGAAATTAATATCCACCAAAAGTTTCGTCATTTCTGTAAACATTTTACTTGATGCATTTAGACAAAGATAAAATTATTAAAAGCGCATGCATTGCAACTTTAAAGAAGGAAAGCAAATACTATATATATTATATGGCGTGGTCAAATTGGACGCGCTAAAACCCTCTGACAACAAAACTACTTGCAGTGGGCTTGAGATATTATAAAGGGTTAGAGAATATTTTTAAAGATATTTTTTAAAACTAAAACTCATGTGAAAGTAGTAATGTATCTCTTTATAAAAACTGACACTTAAGACGTAAAAGGGGTTTATAAGAGTCCTGAAATAGTTTTATAGAGAACTTAATACAACTTTTTGTTTTATTAAGTAGTTGCCAGAAGGTATTAATGGCCATTATAAAAAAATAAATGTTACTTGGGTAGGCTGCTATAGCCATATAACTATGAGATACTATAATGACCCAAGTGTGGCAAAAGACGAAGAAAATAATGTAAAATCAGGCGAAAAATCTCTGCGTTTTTTCCAGGCTAACTTGATTGGGAGAGTTTTTATCGCGACTGCATTTTTTTCCGAAAATGCAAGGGCAGGGCCATTATATTATATTATCTTATAGTGATATGGCTATAGCTTAGTATGATATACCCATGACAAAAGAAACTGTAACTTTATAAAAAAAATTGAAGCCAAAGTAAAAGCGCAAATAAAGTAAAACTTTCGTAATGGATACCTCTCAAAGGGGGACCCCTCTTTCAATGTACACTTTTGAAGACGAAAACTATTTCCGTATTAAAAATGCTCTTTAATTACCTTCCAACAGGCTCTATATACAGGGTGGCTATTTTAAAACTTTCCATCCAAGATTTACGTATTTACTCACTAAGCAAAACAACATTTTAATAACGTTAAAATAGCTTATATTCAAAAAACCTAACGTTAGCGTGGATGTTTTAACGTAATATTCATAACAAAAATACGTATTTTTACTTAGGCAAAAACCGTTTTTAAACATGGAAAAACAAATGTTTTTCAAATTAAATAAAAAATATATTTTTGTGCTCTAAAACACATTCCTACCACGATAGACCTTAGAAAAAAAAATTAAAACAAAAAATAAAAAAAGTGGAGGATGACGAAGGGATCCGAACCATCAACCTACAGGTTTGCAGGAATGGAACACTTTATAAAAAATTTGTCCGATAAAATTTGGAATAAGTATATCTCAATCAATCGTAGACTCGCTTTAAGACCGGTATTACACTATAAAATGTATTTGTCAAAGATCTTTTATGAAAGGTATTTGGTAAAATATTTATATTTTATAAAATATTTCTTTTATTACTGGATTTGCGCGCTACAAAAATTTCAAAATGTGTCCTCCCAGACTTTACATACGTGACTCTTGGGTGGCAACTTTTAAAATGAACACCCTGTATATAGTGGACGCTTTTACTTTTTTTGTCCCTAAACATTTTACGTATTTTAACCTACCTACAATGGATATTTCAAAAAATCCCATCGGCATGCACCATTTTAACCAATATATAATTTTAGCCAACAATAAGAGCGGATGAAAAACCGCGTAAAATAAAAATAAAATAGAAAACCCAAAAGCCCACAGACAAGGTACTATTTTAATTGTTAGTACTAATTAAAAGTTTATTATGCAGTGTAGTTCTGTCTTTTATTTTTATTTTATACAATGTTTATTAAGATTCGTTAAAAATGGTCTTTTTAACAGCAGACACCTCCTTATAGACAATTTTTAAATTTAAAGTTGTTCACACAAAAGTTTGCCAGACTTTATATTATGATGTTGTTTAAGTTAAAAGGCTAGAAGTAACGAACAAAAAAAATATAAAAAAAAACAAAAATCTAACAGGGCTTTTGTGGCATATGGTATAATTATTGTTTTTCGAAGTAGGAAATATGACGAATATTTTTGACTTGTCACCCACACTAACATTACAAGTAAAAAAAGTGTTTAAAAAATTAGTAAACTTTGAATGATTATTTCTGGTGGCAATTTCTAGTGTAAGATGCAGTAAAAGTGGTGTGAAGACTTATATTTCTTGTTATATCTTCTACAGGATACATACTTATATACATATCGAACAGTAGGTAAAAGGCTACTTAATTTTCTAGTAGGCCGTGGATGTTCCATCCACTTGAAGGCTTTGAAGGGTGTCTTATTCGGCAAAGTAGATGCATACTTGAAATTTGGAATTTTGAAGTGGATACAAGTGGGGATCTAGGATATGTACGTTATCCCTATATAAGATTAGAGAATTATCGGTAAATAAAATGGGCATACTTTAATAAAGTCGACACTATGTTTGAGATTTCCGTACGCAACTACTACATATTTTAAGGCACTTTACCCAGCACCATGAAATTACTGAAACATTTTTCGAGTGAATCCCCTTCTCCTTTTTGTAACACTTACACCTTGCTGAGTAATTTATAGATGGATCCTACGTTGGCAACCTAACTTTCTTGCTATTATTTGTGATATTGTTATCATCTGAACATGCTCATATCGTGCCACCTTTACACTAAACTAAAAAAGGCACCGTTTTCGTATATGATTTTTGCTCCGATGTAAAGTTTTATTAATATCATAATCAAGTTCACATTATTTTATAGCCAAAACCAGTTATTAAAATTTAAAACAAGTTAAAAAAATTGTTACAATATAAAGTCTTTAAGAATGATTTTTATAAAGGCTGTTATGAAATGAAGAATTAAGAGACATGTGTTCATAGCTGTTAGTTACACCTAAGAACGAATTTAGTAAAAGACTGTTACCTACATAAATTTCATATAAATTGTATGCTCGGTTCATAATTTTCATTCATATGACAATTTTTATAACTTTCCTCCGATTTTTGTAGCAGTTACGTGTTATTGATGTACAAATATTTATATTTTTTTTTCAGTGTACATAATTAAAATTAATGCCGTTCTTTATTAAAGGTCGGCAGTATCCTTGGCACAAATATTACAAAAGTCCACAGTACACTTAACATGGCATGACAATGCGCATCTCAGCGTGACGTCACTTTGTGCCTCCGATACCAACACATGTGCATGGAAAAGGTATTAATTTTCCTAAATGTAATTTTTGGGCCGTCGCGCGTTTAATGTGCATGGCATAGGTTGAATTGCATTTGTTTCAGTTGGGTTTGGTTGATTTAGTTTAAAAATAGAAAAAATTGGTGGACGTGGATTTGGGGTCTTAAGGCCCCTAGTAGGTGCCTACATAAAGATTTTTTTATGAAAAATCAAAAATGGCAGAAAACCGTATAATAAATCATTACCAAATATAATTATAACAAAATGTGTTAAGTTTATTTTTTCTATGCTGAGTCTTTTTAATCATGTACTTAGTGTAGCCAAGTGGTTTGTGAAATTAAAGACAAACACAAAATATATATGCACCTAGCCAAGACTCAAACCCGGAACCTACCGTGCTGCAGACAGATACGCTACCCACTCAAATGTAAACTATATTATGACTTATTATATAGGTACTTATCTATGTACAGTCTTTACACAAAAGGTACCTACCTATTTAGGTTTTCAAATTCAGAAATCTCAAGAAGTATACAGACCGCTTCAGCCTACTGCGAACATAGGCAGGAAGAAGTCCAATTTGCCAGTGTACGTACATGCAGGCACACCGCACACCTATCAGTGAAGCAACCAATACTCAGGCTTGCGATCACCACTTGCGTTTAGTATTTAGTATTTAGTACGCCTCTAACCACGGTGCTGTGTGGAGCGTAGTCAATGAAACCGGAATTTGGTCAATAAATACGCAAATTTTTATAACGTATTTTTCTTATTTTTTTTCACTGATAAATAAGAGCGTTATATTGTCAACTGCTCAGATTTATCACTGACAACGTGTTACAATGAAAATATTAAGGAGAAACAAAATAAAAGCAAGTTATCAAAATAAAATAATACATTCTAAAAACCAAAAAGATTCTCCCAGTCAAAAAAAAAATTAGAGCAAATGTTCGAAAGGTCCTTCTTGCTCGGCTAGACAATATCCGAGCCTATTATAAAAACCCCTTCTAACCTTTCCAAGCATGTTAGAGGTGATAGTTCGAAAAGCTTCTTCAATTTTAATCCGAAGTTCTTCCAAATTATTAGCCCTTTCATGCCCGTAAACTTTATTTTTGATATAACTCCACAAATAGAAGTCATTAGGAGCAAGATCGGGTGATCGAGCTGACAATAAAACAGTTCCCCGTATACTTATAACCCGATTACGAAATACATTATCATGTTTCACCAAATCTCACACCTAACAACTGCCTAGCAGTTGGAATAATATGCTGCTGCCGTAGATCCAAGTATCTAGGACCATTCAAATTGCCGTTAATAAAAAATGGTCCAATTACGTGTTCCCCTACAATACCCCCCCAAACATTTAGTTTTTGGGGATACTGTGTTCTTACGTCAAAATACAAATACAAATTTTCCCTTGTACAATATCGAACGTATGTTGGGTTATGACGATTCAATAATGGAAAAGTGCTTTCATCTGTGAAAAGAATAGATCTCAGAAAGTTTTCATTACAATTAGCCCTTTCCATCATTGTTTCGCAAAATTCCATACGACGATAGTTGTCCTCCGGAAAAATTTCATGCATTTTTGACGCTTTGTAAGAATGATAACCATTCTTTTTGATAACACGTAAGACAGTGGCTGAAGACGTATCAACTACTTCGGCAATTTGGTGGCTAGTTAACTTTCGATTTTCCTCCACTGCTGCGCAAATCATCACATATCTCGTACTTCCTGCTCGTCATTCAAAACAGTGGGTTTTTTTATGGTTTCTTGGCGCTACACAACCAAACTTTTCAAAATTCTGCACAAACCTATAAATCGTTGATAAACTAGGTTCAGGGCGATTTACAAAATTCTCCAAAAAAAGTTCTTGAATAAGTCTCAATGGTCTGACTTGATAGTACCATTTGACCATCTGTACTTTTTCGGCAACTTCGTAGAAATCCATTTCTAGTTTTAAAAATGTATTATTTCACTTAAGAACTTACCAATCCGTTTCTCGAGCAAGACAGAAATAAAACAAAATAATAAAAACAAAATTAATTTCCAAAAGATAACACTGTAGCGTGCTTCGAATCCACCTCGATCGTACGGCACGTAGAGTAAATTGGACTTGATTCCCCCTATGTTCGCAGTAGCCTGAAGCTCATTGTATATCTGTACTACAGAGGTAAACTGTTCTAATTCCATTTTCGACCAAAATAAGATCGACTTTATTTTGTTGTTTATTAGGCAGACAATTAACCACTTTATTTCTAAATCTTTTTCCCTTGGCAATATGAGGTATTTAATGTTTTTCGTAATTCTGTCATAATTTTTACGTCCAAAAACAGCGTACTTTGTCATGGTTAATAATTATAATAGTACATTATATACCTAGGAACTAAAGTGGTACTTCTTATCCTAAAGCGAAATGTTTGTAGCCCGACCGGAGGGAGGGCCACAATCCGCTGAGGAATAAAAATACACTTTAGTCAAATGGTATATATACTATTTTTGCACTTTTGGGAACCGTTTTTATTAAATTTTTATTATTTAAAAAAAAACAGATCTTTATTATACTGGCCTATATAAATGTGACAACCAAACTACCATTCACTCTCTGACGTTAAGTCAATTTATATTTATCTGACAGTAGACCCTTAAAGTAAATATTTCAACGCATCGGTATCGGTATACATATCGCGTTCGAAATAAAGCCAAAATACACTACATTTTTGACCTGCTCATGCCATGTTTCGAACAATGCCCGCTTTTTTGACGGGTGCGATGACACAAAAGCTGTCATCAATCCATGCGTACGGAGTGATGAACGTATCGTTACGTCCATCCCAACGCACGCCTCGATTGTTGTTAGCAGTTCTATCATCGCACCTTTCAGAAAATCGGGCACCGTTCGAAACATCGCATAAACAAGTAAAAAATGTAGTGTATTTTGGTTTTATTTCGAACGCGATACGTATACCGATACCGATGCCTTGAAATATTTACTTTAAATGTCTATTACTTAGTTGTCAGGGTGTAGCCAAGGTACTAGAAAAGAAATGGTAATACAAACAAAGCCTATAGCTGTCAAGATGTTTGCGAGTGTATCCAAAAGTGGAAAAAATCAACATCGATGAAGCTGCCACAGAGGAAACGAAAGCGCTGCTGCCAAATCAGAAAAAATATACGAAAAACAGTACAACCATTTCCTTCATTGGGGTCAATCTCAATATGTTGCTGATGTAACCCAGGAAAAAGTTCTTCTGGCATATTTCTTTTATCAGGTCAAAAACCTCAAGGTTTCAACAGTTTGGTCTCATTATTCAATGATTAAATCGAAGCTGATTGCTGAAAAGTTTATTTATATAGCCTGATAATAAGGAGCGGGACTAAAATATTTTACTCCCGGGGACTAAAATATTTTAGTTCCGGGGATAAAAAGTACCATTTTAGTCTCTAAAATGAGGTTGTAAAATACTTTTTTAGTCCCTGAAGTGCAAATAGTACATTATTCCCGCGGCGAAAGGTTTGTAGCACGACCGTAGGGAAGGCTACAATTCGCTAAGGGATTAAAAGAAATTTTAGTCCCGAGGTTTATATACTATTTTATGCACTTTAGGAAAAGGTCTTTGTTAAAATTACGTTTATTCTACGACAAATGGTTCGTCAGCTACAAGAAAGGGTGCTAAGACTGAAATCTTGGCCAAGAGCAAGTGCTGTTTGGCTTGACTTGCCATAAATTTAATTAATTTTCCAGGGATTATTTTTTTTTAATCTCTGAGGGATTAAATTGACTTCTAATCACTAAGCTGAGGGATTAAATTTATTTTTAATCCCATAGGGATTAAATTTTCTTTGAATCCCCTAGGGATTAAAAAGAGGGATTTAAAGTACATATTTAATCACTGAAGTGCATAAAATAAATTTTAATACTGAAATAATCATTATCAAACAACAAAGTGGTACTTGCTCAAGTTGTGTGTTGGTATCGTAGAACATCGTAGAAGGCAGTCTCTCAATCAAATCTGGTCGGGATCGCCATTTTAATTCCGCCATATATTTTTTTTAATTTCACTTAAAATTCAAGAACAACGCTATCAAGAACTACAAAACTCTTAAAAAAGATATAGGTATCGACGTATAGATTTTTAATCCTTCATCTTGAATTTTGAGGTGCAGCAAACGTCAGCATATCGTGAATGCGAAAATTTTTTTATGTTATAAATTTAAAGTTGATCGGACCAGTAAACTTGATCCAAAGCTAACTTGCAAGGTTTTCATACGGAGTTTCTATAGCAGTCCAATGTTAAAAAAGCATGAAAAGAAAAAAAATATTTTCTGGAAAACGTAATAAAACCTGGCAATGTGTAGCACATTTGTGCAAAGGTGAATTCCTAGGTTAAAAAATGACATCTTTATATCAGGAATCAGCTAATAAACGTTTAAGCTACTCTGTGTAAAATGTAAAGGTGTGTATGAATAATAGAATTTTTGCCAATTTTTTTAAACTAAGCTTTTTGAGTTCTCTCTAAGATTTTAAACGCTTAATTTAAAACTGTACCTAGTTTTTTTCAAGTGCCCAAATTTACTTAGAAATGATTAAAAAAAACAGAGATTGTCAAAAGTATAAAAATTTGAAAAAAGATATGGCTCGTAATTTATTTTTTTTTTCTGAGTTTAATATTTATTGAATTCAAAAATTTTTACTTAAAAACCTAGACCACACTTAATTTATTTTTGTTATCGTATTGATTATTTTGATAAATATTAGTCAGTACGCCAAAAATTTTTTTATTTTTTTTTTCAAATTTTATTTTTTGAACTTAATTTAAAGCAAGTAATTCATATAAACAAAGGCGGTGCAATCAGAATTTAAAATTATCATTATTTGATAAAGATACAACTGTCAAAGGACCGAAGAGTCACAGTCAAAATTCAAAGCGCCCAGCCAAAACCGGCGTAAGAGAAAATATAAAAATATTTTTTTAGTATTTATTGGGGTCATCTCTACTCTATGTGCACCAAGTTGAAACAAAATCACCAAAAAACGGCAATAGAAATTGAATGTATCAAAAGACGACCCGACTATAAATCTTTACCGTTAGGTATATAAAAACTAATTCACAAAATTTATAATTTTTGATATAATTTACACAATTTTACACGTAATTTAGGCATAATTCATGCTTGATTCCCTAAGTTCTCCCCTTGTTAACGCTAGTAATAGTACTCCAGCAAACACGGTTCGTCGGTCCAAAAACAAAGTTATGATTGTTTTCTATAGGAGATGATAAACAATACACTAAATTAACCTACACTCTATCTTATATACTATCTTTTAGTGGGCGGAGATGAGACTAATAATTTGTGATTGATCACGCTTTATAATCCTATCTCCCCTTAACTAAAGAATAAAGTGTACTAAACGGGATGGGGCCTCTATCTTTATTTAAACTATTTCTGGATTTAATGATTTCCATACTTTCATATGCATTCAAAAGTCTTTAGTTTGGTACACATTTTAGAAGTTTTAGGTTATCTAATGTGAATCTATGATTGTTTTCAAAAGCATGTTCGGCCACACTTGACTTTTCTGTTCTTCCGTATTTTAAGTGTGCTAAGTGTTCTTTCAATCCAACAATCCATGCAACTAATTTCATAAATTCCACTTTTTTCTAGAACTGTAGTTTTATCCTTGGGATTTCCTAGTAAACTTCTTATTGTGTTTCCGGATTGATATACTAATTTAAGACCGGTGTTATTAAATACTTTTTGTAATCCTTTCGTATAATTAGGATTATAAGGAATTGATACAAATTTTGAGTCGGAGGTATCTTTTTGTCTGAAAAAAGTGGAATTCCAAAGGGTCCTTTGAAAATAATGTCTATTTATTAGCTTATTTATTAAGCCTTCGTCGTAACCGTTTTCGCCAGCTATTTTCCTAATCCTATTCTTTTCTGCTTCAAATCTTTCTTTATTTAAGGGGAAATTTACCAATCTATATGTTAAAAAGTGAAAATCTGCAAGATTATGTTTTAAGCAATGTAAAGAGTCATTCGGAATATATATATTGGTGGCCGTTCCTCTTCTGTATAGGTCAAATTCCAATTTATTTTTATTTCTTATGACTCAAGTGACTAGAAATGGCAGTGTACCGTTGTTCTCTGTTTCATAAGTAAATTTAGTTGTAAATTTTCACTAGTTACTTCAGTGTTGAATATTGCAAATACATCGTCTACATACCTGAACCATACTCTAGGGAAATACTCAAATTCTTTACTTATATCTGATTCAAATTTGCTCATAAAGAGGTTTGCAATAAAAGGTGATAAACTATTACCCATTGTGGTTCCTTCTAATTCCTTCTAGTTGTTGGTAGTAGTCCGATGTCGATTACAGAATTTGCCGTCATCGACATTACGTTGATTTACTACATCGGAACAACAGTATTTTTTGTCCGCTTTGCGATACAGGCCGCCGTCGTCGCGTCGGACCAATGGTAAATTTTCCTTTTTGCTGACATCGGAATACCGTAACCGTACGATTAAGGTTCGATATGGTTTAACCACATGGTACCAACCATCAGTCCATAATTGCTTAATTTGGTCGGTCTACTGTAGGCAAGCTGGTCTCGGCCCGACGTTGGTAAACTATTCAAGTTCGATAATCCTAAAGCGGTCCAACGTCGTCGATTGACGAAGGTCCGTCGGTGGTAGCTTAAAGCGGCCCGACAATGTGCAAACCTCAAAGGTCCGATAATGAGTGGATAATAAGGCCCCACATCAACCTCTCAAAGCGACCCGATGTCGGTGATTGACGAAGGTCCGTCGGTGGTTGCTTGACATGATCTGACATTGGCAAACTACAAAGTTTCGATAATGCGGGTGCTTAACCAGTAGGCCTGGTTTAAGTGGCAGGAGAGGTGATTCTTGTAGAGAAGTACCACCATCTTGTCAAGTCCGCATTCTAGTTTTCTTCCACTGTACAGGGAACATAGTGACATTAGCGCCATCTCTACCTACTAAGAAGAAACTATTAAGCAGTTTAAAAATTTTAAGGTGACGTAATCGAACCATCGTCAGTCCTAAAGCAGATAAAGTGGTCGTCGGCATAAAGTCGACTATAGTAATTCGGGCCATCGTCAGTTGCCGATTCTCGTCCGATTAAACAAAGTTCGTCGGCATAACGTCAATTGTAGTAAATAAGGCCATTCTCAGTTGCCGATTTTCGACCGATTAAACAAAATTCCAATCGGACCATCGTCGGTCCTAAAGTGGTGTCGTCATAAATGTGACTGTAGTAATGTGGACCTCTGTCAGTTGCCGATTATTGACCGAAAACTGAAAATCGTAATCTGTCCAACATCGGGCCAGAGTGTAGTCGCCGATGCCGACACACTGCCAACGTTGTCGACGTTAGCCCGATTCAATGCCGACGATTTTTGTTTGCTGGAACGTTTTGTTTTTTATTGTGTCAAGTTACTTTGAGTCAAATAGGAAAAAAAAATCTGTATTAGTAATTACTTTTTAAACTTATAAATTCAGAACTGCACGAATTTCCAAATTAGAATTTGAATTAAAATAATAACAATAGGAAAGAAACTTTACTTGGGTTTACGCTTCTCGTACAAACTTTTCTTGTTTGCTGTTTTCTACCTTTATATACATATAGAGGCCAAAACATTTTCTAATGAGGTAGCAGAAAAAACATGTTTTGCATTGAATCCTAATTTGGCATTCTACACAAAGTAAGTGGATAAATTTTGAGTTGACAGTACATGGCTATAGCTACGTTTACATTTGGAGAGTTTACTGGCGGAATGTTCATTGTTTGGTGTTTACACGTTTTCAAGTTTAGTTGCCAAGCACTAAAAAATAAAATGGCTCCAGGTAAGGTTGCGTGCTGCTGTTAAAGGTGTTGTGTGTAAAATTGCCAATAATTTAATAAATAAGTTAGAGATTGGATCAGACATAGAAGTACTCTGGGTGCGTCAGAACGACTCTTAAAGGAGATATCAACTGAAGATCCCGATTCTTATAAGAATTTTATGAGATTATCATACCAAAAATTTCAAGAACCCTTAAGTAGCATTTATACAGACGAATATTCCTTTGATTTTCAAAATTCCGACAAACATTCGCGCGAATTATTTATTTAAAGATTCGCGTAAAAGGTTCGGGTCAAAAGGTTCGGGGTTCGGGTAAAAAGGTTCGTGGTGTTCGGACAAAATTTGCTGAAAGAAATATTTGTTAGAATACAAAAATTAGAAAAATTATTTACCGTAAATCATGAACTGAATTGTAATATAAAAATTAAATTTTAAAACCGTTCCGATGGAAAAACGATTTGACTCACTTCATAAAAACTAATGAGGATGACTTTATTTCATTTTGTTGGTTTTTGGTGGTAAGTTTGGTGGTGGGGTTTGATGATGGGGTTTGCTGGTGGGGTTTGATGAGTTTTGGTAATGAGGCTTGGAGGTGAGGTTTGATGGGGTTCGGTGGTGAGGTATGGTGGTGGGGTTTGATGAGTTTTGGTGGTACGGCTTGGTGGTGGGGTGTTTATGGGGTTTGGTGGTGAAGTTTGGTCGTGGAGCTTAATGGGATTTGGTGGTCGGGTTTGGAGGTGGGATTTGATGGTAGATTTTGGTGAGGTTTGATGGCGTCGTTCAGTCCCATTTATAGAATATTTTTGTAACCGTGAACTTCACCTAGCTCCCTGACTAATTTTTCTTCGACTGGTCTCGGTTGACAGAGCTTTATTTACTTGTGTACCGGGCTCAGTTGACCCTGGTTGAAGTAGGCCCAAATCGTACTTACTACGGTGCTTAGGGTAAGGAGAAAGTAAAGACTCGTCGACGGGTTTGAAAGATGGTGAGCCGTGAGCTACAAGTTTTTTTCTTCATATTTTAATTTTTAACCAGATTTTTCATAAAGCGCTCTCCGACGGCAAAACGATTTGATGCATTTGATGATAAAATCCAGTATTCTGAATTAAATTTATCGAAATTTATAAAAATATAATCCAAAGGATAGGTACCTACTTGGTTGGACCGTCCCGGGAGGAGCCAGAGACTATACAAGCAACAATTAGTACAAACTTATTTAGTAGATATCTACCACTCAGCAAATAATAAATGTTCGCTTTCCATCGGCTTTTACTATTTAATTTCAAGAATTGAGGTCAGTGATGTAAGACCAAAAATATTATCTAATCCTACTTTTAAAAATATATTTTCAAAAAATCTTGCGAAAATTTGCCCGAATGTTCGTGGCAAATGTTCGCTGCAAATGTTCGTTGCAAATGTTCGAGTCTTCGCCAGATTTGGCCCGAATTTTTGGACGAACCTATTCGCTTTGTGTAAATGCGCCTTTAAGACTAGTTGAACATACACTGACAAAATCGGAAACGTGTACGAGAAGTCCTATTTCTGCTAAAATATTTTTGATATATGTTTAAAAAATTATCTGATTTCCACCCCACTTATTAACTGTAAAAAATATGGACACTTGCTCACAGAATGCTTGCCACCTGTTTACACACGGAAAATACAAACAGAAGTTCTGCCTAGCAGCAAGTAAACTAGTGGGCCCGTCAACTCTTGAAAAGTACTTGCAGGAGAGTAGCAAGTGCACATTCTTGTAGTTTTCACATGGCAAGTTTAGTGGCTGCTAGTACTTTTCACCAGTACACTCTCCTAATGTAGACGTAGCTTAAGAGTAAAAGGATTTCTTATGTTGTAAGTGTTTTTTTACAAAATTGTAACTGTATTTGAGCTACTCTCAAATGTGTTAAAATTTACATTTCATTGTATATTTTGAAGATAATTGTGTATATTTTCATGGTTTAATTTTTAACACTGATATTTTATACGCAAATGAGTACGTGTAGTAGTATATAGAATAAGGGGGGGTTTCTGGCCCGGCGACTAGGCTCTACGCGAGCCCTTTTCGCCATCCCCCAAAATGCGTACATAATTTAAGTTATTGTTCATTCCACATTCTCCGGAACGATACCTCCGACCAGTACCCTCTCCAGATAGGCCGATCAACTCATACCGATTTAGTGTCCTTTTATCCACCTTCGCCGCCATTTTCACTCAAAAGTGACAGATAATCCATTAGTTTTCTGTCAAAATGGCGGCGAAGGTGGATAAAAGGACACTAAAACGATAAGAGCTGATCGGCCTAAATGGAGAGGGTAATGCTCCGACATGGAGGCCAGCCAACACCTTCCGTTTTAGTACCCTTTTACTGTTGACAGTTATTATAGGGTGGGCCACAAAATTCAGCACTTTTTGGATTGGCTATTACTTTTGACATAAGTGCGATTTTTAAAGGTATTAGTTTTTTAGATAGATGAAACATGGTACTTTTTTGATTCAGTTGAAAATTTAAAATTTCTCAAAAATGCAAGATGGCGGACAGTTTTAAAAAATGTGTAATTTTCACCGCCCCTGAAAAAAATGTATGTGCGACAATGAACAAACTTTAAAGCTTTCACTACAAATGCTCGTTATTTATGTGTATCTTGACGTATCACTTACTTCTTCTAGATTAAGAGTGTTTGGGCTTAACATTGGAAAAA
Organism: Oxystoma pomonae; assembly: GCA_963921995.1. NCBI lineage: Eukaryota > Metazoa > Arthropoda > Insecta > Coleoptera > Brentidae > Oxystoma > Oxystoma pomonae. Next base: position 38,333,831 of record OY998172.1, read on the forward strand.
ATCACAAAATTACATATTTTTTTTAATTTGCTGTAACTTTTGGCCTGATTAGTTAATTAAAAAAAAATATTGTTTCAAGAGACAAAACATGAGAGTTGCGTCTGCTTGTTCAAAATTTGACATTAAAAAAAAATCAGGATGGCGGATAGTTGTAAAAAGGGTTAGCTTTTATACGCCTTATTTTTTTTAAGTAAGACACTGGACAAATTTCCAAATCTCCCTTTTTTCTTCGTATATCGAGGTATCGCCTAATTAAATCGGATAAGAAAAAAAAAGTTATGGGAATTTAGATTCTTAGTATTTTTCTTAATTAAATAATTAGGTCAAAAGATATAGCAAATGGAAAATGTATGTAATTTTGTGATTTTTTTCAATGCGAAGCCAAAACACTCGTAGTCAAAAAACTTATAACTTTTTTATTTCCCAACTGATTTAATTAAATGATACTTCAATATACACAGAAATATTGAGCATTTGGAGCGAAAGCTTTAGAGTTTGTTCAGTGTCGCACATAAATTTTTTTCAGGGGAGGTGAAAATTACACATTTTCTAAAACTGTCCGCCATCTTGACATTTTGTAAACTTTTAAACGAATCGAAAAACTCTAACGTTTTATCTTTTTAAAAAGCCAATATATTTCAATATCGAGTAATCATGTCAAAAGTTATAGCCAATCCAAAAAGTGCGGAATTTTGTGGCCCACCCTATACATTAGTTAATTGTCAAAATGGCCGCCACATACGTTCAAAGCTCACTAAAACGCGAGTAGATGGAAGGCCTATTAATATATTATAAAAAACTGACATTTAAACACAGACACTAAATGGAAGTGTCATTATCCCTGTGAAAAAATTGAATTGAATGAAGTAAACAGTTTCGTTTTTGAATTTGTAATAAAATTTTAATAATAAGATTTTACTTGTTTTATTAAGCATGGCAACTCGTTATATTTCCCACATAGAGGAAGTAATAGCTACGTGAGAGTGACCGATACTGTGTCGTACTTGGGGAACATTGTTTGACGGCGACACGAGCGCAGCCGGTGGCTACAAGAAGGAAATCCTTGTACCCCCAGACGCATAATAAAATACATATATTCATTTGGTTAATTTTTTACAGACACTTACTTGTTTCATAATAAAAATATATGAAAAAACTTAACAAGCGTCGTCTTTCCATACTTTTTAATGTCAAAAAAGCAATGAATTCGCGAAAGGTTTTAGCTCCATACAAACCTTAAACAACTTTCTACTGTTCCATGCAGCTAAAAAACTTCCTTTAGCTTACAAAAAGTTTTTTGGACCCTTTAAAAATCTAAAATAGGAGGAAAGGTTTATAATTATGTCGAGGAATATTATCAAATATTAAAGGTAGCAACATTTTAATATGTTATTTTCTCTTATTAATGGGGAAAAAAGCCCAGTTTAAAAGTCTTACAGATTTTATAAATGTTTTAACCTATATCTCTTTTATTTGGTTGTATTTTAACCTCTTATCTTCTTGCTTAACTCTGTATAAATCTTCACAATATTTTCTTCTGGGATTTGGTTCGCAAAAATATAAACCCCAATTTTCGGCACTCTTCAAATAGTCCCATGATCTCTAGCTTTAATGGTAGTGATCCAGCCTGATTTGAATGGCATTTTAGACTTTACAATAAGTTGTTAATCCACTACATAGCTAATCCCATAAACTCGCGTGATTTCCAACTAAAACTGATTAATATAACTCACTTTTGAAAATATAAAAAAAAACCGCTTGCCACACATTGACAACTTTGGCGTTGGCAAAAACCGGCAGGTACAAAATTAAATTGTGTGAATTAGTCTTTCTTTTATGATCATATAGAAAAAGATGGACGGGGCAAGGTAGGTGTTTACTTAATACAAGCATTACTTCCACTTTCCGCCGCAATGCGCTATGCGCTACATGAACGTAGTTTCTGCACGTCCCTATCTTAAGTTATTATGTTGTCTCTGATTTCATATTAGGTATTTTTTTCGTTTATTGCTTAAAAGCGCGTAAACGTTTTTTACCTCAGCAGTAAAACATGACCTATTTCTTTTTTATTTTTTGTAGTTGAAAATGTGTCTTTATTCAGTCTCTCCAGAGTCCCATTTAAACCTTTAATCAACTTGAGTGCGTATCCCTTTGTTTAGCAGCGCCACCTGCCTGCTGGCCTAACAAGTTCACCCGTTCAAGTCGAAAATTGTAAACAAACTTAAACTGAATTGACATTGAAATTTAGTTTACTTTCTTAGCTTAGCTTTTATTTAACTTGCAATGACCAACAAGGGGCGAAGAGGGTACATTTCAAGTACGCTCGATTTCGTTGAAATTTGGTGTGTTGAGGCACTTGGGGATGGAAATAACGAATTCCTAATCAGATTCTAAAAACTCAATATGGCGGATTTAAGATGGACGATTTTTGGTTATCTTTTGCTAACCAATTTTAATTACATTGGAAATGGCTTTCGGCTAATTTCGTAATTTTTTTATATGTTGTAGCACTAGATCCACAAAGCTTAAAAATAAAAAAAAAACGAGATTAGGAGCAGGATTGCTTTCTGAGATATGGAGCTTTAAAGATGATGTGTTTTAAGGCTATATTTTTGGACATGGTCCAAGTTTTTTTCCCACAACTTTGTTGATTACCGCCAAAATAAAACGACTCGTTTCTCTATTCATCCTGAATAAAACACTCTTTCCATACGTGTAAAAATATTTCTATTAGGGTTCTTTGGTACCGCTAGAAAAGTCACTGATTTGTAAGAAGAAAGAAAATGACCGTTTTCAAAAAAATTACAATTTTTATTTTCTTTAAAACAAACTGCCAGATTTTAATAGTTTTTACATATGTTAATAAAAATAATGCTAATACGTTAAAAAAGAACATTTTTGCTTGAGTGGTACTACCAATTGGAAAAATGGTAGGTACCTTTAATGATTTTTAATATTTTTGAAATATTGGTGAAATACGAAAAGTGATTTAAAATAACTTACAAGAAGGTTATACTAAACTTTAATAATTATTATATATTAATTATCAGATAATTTTGCGCATCCTATTGGGAACACAGTGTAAACATCCGAAAAAATTTCATCTTATTCGTTACCGGCGACCTTAATTTAGCCTAAAAGCATATACCACCCGAGCAATTTAATTGGTCAAATACAGGTACCAATGGGTACTAATTCGTACCAAGATATTGGTATTAAGGTTTTGGATTGGATTTGTCCATAAAAAGTTTTTATAACCTACCTATAATATATTTAAAATTACTTTTCGTATTTCTTAATATCAAAAATCTCAATAAAAAAATATTAAAATAACATTAAAGGATGGTACCACTTAAGCCAAAATTTTTTTCTTTAACCAAGTGGCACTATTTTTAATAACATAATGTGAAAATTTTTCAAATCTGGCCGTTCGTTTTAAAGAAAATGAGAACTATCATTTTAAAAAAAAATGGCCGTTCTCTTTCTTTTTTAAAACTTACAAATCAGTGACTTTTCTATTCGTACCGAAGAAACCATATAAAAACATTTTTATTTGGGTAGAAGGGGTGTTTCATTCCAGACAAATAAAGATTCGAATCATTTTATTTCGGCGGAAATTAACAAAGTTTTTTACCTAAAGTTGTGGAAAAAAACTTGGACCATGTCCAAAAATATAGCCTAAAAACACGTCAATTTTAAAGCTCCATATCTCAGAAAGGAATCCTGCTCCCTAACTCGTTTTTTTTTTTGTGCTTTGTTGATCGAGTACTACAATATATAAAAACATTATGACTTTTAGCCATAAGCCATTTCCAATGTAATTTGTGCAGTGTTCTTTGGCACGCATTTCTGGTTCCGGTGACAATACAATAATATGCTATTATTAGGCACCCCTCCCCCCTACGAGGGGCGAAAACACCCAAGTTTGTCCGATTTCAACCAAAATTAGTATACGAGGGCTTTTGGGGATAAGAAATACGAATTTTTGATCAGATTTTGGAAATTTAATATGGCGGATTCAAGATGGACGATTTTCGGTCATGTTTTGCTAACCAATTTTAAATGGCTTATCCACATCCGATTTCCTTCAAATTTGGTATGCGTTTATAGTTCCAGTGAAAATACAATAATATGGTATTCTCCCGTACCCACCCCTCTCTAACGAGGGAAGTGGAGGGGGAAAAAGATTTAGTTTTTTCGATTCCAATCAAAGAAAGACAAAGAAATATTTTCTACTTTTGAGGGCATTTAATAAAAGCTTGTTCTTTAAAAGATTTTTTTGATAAAAATTTATTTTTTAATTTTAAGATTTGTATCCTAAATCGTCCATTTCGAATCCGCCATATTGAAATTTTTAAATCTGATTAAAAATTCATATCCTCTTTCCGAAAAACCTTGGTATGCGAATTTTGATTTAAATCGAACAAACTAAATCTTTTCCCCCCTCCAGTGTGTACCTAATAGTGTCATATTATTGTATTGTCGCCGAAACTATAAACGCGCACCAAATTTTAACACACATCTTTAATTTTTAGATTTGTGCCCTTGGGGTTTTTAAGGAGGGGGATTATGAATTTTTGATCAGATTTGAAAATTTCAATATGGCGGATTCAAAATGAATGATTAAGGGTACAAATCTAAAAATTAAGGCTGTGTGTTCAAATTTGGTATGCGTTTATAGTTCCGGCGACAATACAATAATATGATATTATTAGGTACACACTTCCCTCCAAAGAGGGAAGTGGAGGGGGGAAATGATTTAGTTCGTTCTATTTAAGTCAAAATTGGCATACAGAGGTTTTTCGGGAAGAGGATATGAATTTTTAACCAGATTTTAAAATTTCAAAATGGCGGATACGATTTAGGGTACAAATCTAAAAATTATAAAATAAATCTTCATTAAAAAAAAACTTTTAAAGACCAAGCCTTTACCAAATGCACTCAAAAGTACAAAATATTTTTTTTTCTTTCTTATACCATAATAAAAGCGATATGTGCAAATTAAAAATTTTTACTTTACGGTTACAAAGAGAGAACTACAAAACAAGAACTGAATTCTTCTTCTATTCGAATGATAAACATAATGCTTTCATCTAAAGAAGCTGAAAACGGATGAGATTGCCGTGCTTGCGAAACCTTTAAAAATATCTTTAGGTTATAGAGTAATACAACTCTTTCTTAGGTGAATCGTCGATATGACTGATATACGATACCTAAAGTCAAAATTTTTAATTTGCGCCCATCTCTTTTATTTATACTTTTAAGTGCATTTAATTAAAGCTTGTTCTTTAAACGTTTTTTTTTTAATAAAAATCTATGTATATTCGTGAATTGTTGTGTACAGTTTTAGATATGATTGTGTATTTTTTAAGGAAAAATACTGTTATAAAAATTAATTAAACATTCCTTAGCAATTTCGTGACGAATAACTTGATCAGTTTCTCTGGTCTATCTATGATAAGTTGTCAATGGAGCCGCATAAAGTTCTACTCCTAAATGCAAGTGTGCTAATGTAGAGGTTACCTTTGAAGCTAGGACGTCAATTTGCACATAGATCAGACTCTGGACTGAGGGCTGAATTCGACTAAAACTAGCTAAATAAGCTTTTTGGATAATCGACCTGCCTAAAGCTGCTTTAAAGCAGTTTTGCTTTTTCGATTTTTAAGAATTTGAATAGACTACTTTAACTATATACCAACCAGGCAAGCGGTACTGATATAAGGGTTGTACCCGGTGATTATTTATAAACTTTCCGTTGAAAAAACTTTTTTCTATTGAACTTAGGAAGATAGTTTAAAAAGCTATTAATAAGAGGAAAGTATTCCTCCATTTTAAGGTACTGTAGTCAAATTTGGCATTTATATTTTACAAAATTACGAAAATAATGGGCTTTCTTAAATTTAACACCCTGTAATTTTATAAAGATTCTCACTAAGCGCTTTTTAAAAATAGTTTCAACGCTTCAATAGCTTGTAAGATATTTAGCTTTTTATCATCGAAGAAGTTTACTATTTATTTAAAACAAAAGAAATTTTGTAAGTGTGCCCCTGTCTTTTTAATGCCATTTTAACAAAATTTTCTGGATTCTGACATTTTAAATGTCAGACAATGACGGCGTTTGAAAAAAATACGTTGACCGGACTTTAGTGCAACTGCAGTTTACTAATAGTAAAATTTAAACATCTAATAAACTATTAAAGATACAGCAGCGTTGAAGATATTTCCAATAATATTATAAAAAGAGCTTTCAAATGCAAGCTTTTCTAAAATTTAAAGTGCTCTAAAAGTAGAAAATAATTTTTAGCATTTTGATATCATAATAAAAGCGATGGGCGCATGATAGGAAGTTTTTAAATATTTATAAATAAAAACTATCATAAATAGTTTTAAAGATATTTAACTTTTTATCATTAAAGAAGTTTACTAATTCCCTTAAAAAAGAGAAATTTTGTAAGTGTGCCTCTGTCTTTTTATTGTCATTTTGACAAAATATTCTGGACTCTAAAATTTTAATTATCAGACAATGACGGCGTTGGGAAAAAATTCGGTGATCGGACTTTAGTGCAGTTAATTAAAAGTAAAATATTTTCCATGATAAAAAGCTAATTATCTAAGAAGCTATTAAAGATACAGCAGCGTTGAAGATTTTTCCAATAATTTTATAAAAAACACTTTTCAAATACAAGCTTTTATAAAATATAAAGTACTCTAAAAGTAGGAAATAATTTTTAGCATTCTGGTATCACAATAATAAAAGCTATGGGCGGATTATAGGAATTCAACCATGTTGACTCGATAACTTTATGTTATGAATATAACAAGGTAAACCATATATATATAACTAATTTTATTTTATGTTTTGCTAAAACCTTCGAATTAGGTAGGTACAGCTTAATAAAGTAGTAACCACCCTCCACTTGCCTATTTAGGGGAAGGTGGGTACCTGATAATACCATATTATTGTATTAACACCGGTACTGTAACCGCATACCAAATTTGAAGGTAATTGGATGTGTATAAGTCAGCTAAAATTGGTTAGCAAAACATAACCAAAAATCATCCATATTGAATCTGAATCTGATTAAAATTCTTATTCCTTATCGTCAAAAAACCTCCGTATACTAATTTTCGTTGAAATCGGACAAACTTTGGCGTTTTCCCCCTTCCACTCTTCTCGGAGGGGGGGAAGGATGCCTAATAATACAATATTATTGCAATATCACCAGAACTTTAATAGCATACCAAATTTGAATTCAGTTAGACATCTAGAAGTTATTCAAAATTGAGTTGCGAGATTTGACCAGAACATACAAACATACATACATGTCAGCGGCTGTGCATGAATTTATTTAGAGTAAGAGTATTAAGTTTCTTTTTCCCCGAAGTAATGTTTATCTATTTAAGTATCTTAAAAAGCTATGAGTTTTATTTTAGCTTTTTAACTTTATAAGCCGCTCTTGGTCTAGGAAACGGCAGTTATCAATTTGTATTGAGGCTTGCTATATATTTTTTTGGGTGATGGCAGGCAGTCAAACTACAGACGTTGAATAGACTTGTATAAAATACAAAAATCTTTACATACATACATAGAGGTGAAGTTAAATAAAAGCTTGTAAAAAGGATATAGTCAGGAACTTGTAAAAATATAAAAATATACATATAATAATGGGGAATAAGGGATAGTGATGCGAATATAATGTAACCTTCATATTTTCTCGGAACAATTGGAGACCGTGCTTACACCCATTGGGCATGGGACCAGAGGTTTTCGATCGGTATGATGCGAATGCATCTAGCCTCTTATATCCAAATGCCAACCTCACCTTCTCGTGGTGCTCCCTGTCTAAAACAGATGAGGCTCTGGCGACCGAATATGGCCATTATAGCCCTATGGGGAAGTTAAACTAGACCCAATAAAGACTAGGAACTGCTCCATTAAGGACCTGTACAAACTCGTATAGGGGAAAATTTAATGATGTAGTTAAACTAGAATCAACACTAGGAACTGCTCCATTAAGCCAGTAATGGCCAGGCTGGTCGGAGCCACAATCGGGGGGTTTTAGTCGGTAGGAATCCGACACTATCCGGGCTCTCCTGGTAGAGGAGAAATGACTCTAGCAGGAAAGTGGATCGGGCATCTTATGCAAGATTTTCCCTTGATACCCTTGAAAAAAAAACAAATAATTTGTTTACTGTAGGATTATTCTCTTCTTATTGACTACTTTTTAAATTATCTTTCCAAGTTCAAAAGCAAGGGAAAGATTATAAATGATCACACCTTGAACAGAAACGGTCTATCTAGAGAATGTTTACCTATCTATAAAGATATTGAAAAAGGGTTCGCTCATATAAAAATGTTTTCCAAATTTATAAAATTAATAGATTATGAATAGGTAACAAAAACAAATTATCAGAAAAATGAAGGCACAATTGGGTACCTAGCACAAAAAAGGTTTAAGAGGTTTTAGATCAGGTAATATCGAAGTGAACTTCACTTATATAGATATAGATATAGATAGATATTTCCTGATCTAAAACGTCTTAACTGAAAATGGGTCAGGTGATATCCATACTTTTTGGAGTCAGATAAGCATCAGAATTGACTGAACTTTGAGCGAAGGGCACACTTTGTAAAAACTTAGACACGGCTCGGAACACTTTTTCGATTTGTTGCCGAAAAAGCTAAAATATCTTTTCAAGGCCACCGATTCAAATGTTTGAGAATATTTCGAATTGGTAGCCTTAAAAAGAATTTTAGCTTATTCGACAAACAAATTTAAAAAGTGCTTCGATCTGTGTCATAGTCTTTGCAAAATGCGCTTTCCAATCAAATTTCAGCCAATTCTGATGTTTGAACCTCACTTCGACACATGTACTTATAAACTTAATACACACGGCATGGCAATGCATTCCCGTGGAAATTTTTGTGAGCAAGATTAATCATCTAAATTCGGGAGGCCATGAAAATCTTTGGAATTTCAGTCATGCGCGATGCGGATGTCACGTTTCAAGTTGACACAAACTGAGCAGTCTTCGTTTCTTTACGTAAAAATATGTTCCGGTCAAAATAAAAATGTAATCTTGTGCCGTTTTTAATCGCATTTTAATGATCGAAAAATTAATAAGATGTGAAAGTGCCAAGGCAAATGTGTTTTCTGGATAATACCAAAAATTTTACAGGTAAGTTTATTTTTCCCTCTGTAAATTTATAAGTCTATGGTACAAACCATTTCAAACTTAACTGTGTGTGTACAGGGTGATTCATTATATTTGGACACCTCGGTTATAGCCGTTAATATTAGAGATAAAAAAATCTTTTAATGTAAGATTTTAATAATTTTGTCCAAATTTTTTGAAAGCTATGACAAAAATATTGCATATTTTTGGTGCATTTTTGCACTCCCGTTAGTGCTGTTAATATTAAAAATAGAAAAAAAATTAAAGAGAAAAGTTGTTGAGTTTATATATATTTTATGTCAAATGTATAAATAACTAAACTAAATTAGGACTACTCTATTTTTAAATACGAACGACGACAACAACGAACACAATAAATTTACTAATCTAACAAATGCTCGAACACATCACCATTTACTTCAACACAAAGTTCATAACGCCTTCTTAGGCCAGAAATCGTGTTGATAATTTTATGTCTCAGGTTTCTATTAATATTAATTTCTTCATTATTTCCTCGATTTTCAATTTCTTCTAAGGTGTTCGGGCGATTTGAAAATATGCAAAGGTGTTAAATCTGGGGAGTTTGGTAGCCATGGTACGGTTCCATTTGAACCAAGCCATATGGGATAATTTTTATTTAAAAAATTTGTTACTGCTGAAGGTTATTGATGGAATTTTCAATATCCCTAATATCCAAAATGCTAACTATCTTATTCCGCTAAAATCGGTAAAAAGATTCCATCAATAACCTTTCATTGGATATCCAAGCACCCAATAATATGGCACAAGGACGGGGCATCAATTTACAATACTCGAGCCATAACAAATTTTCTAAATCAAAATTGTCTCATATGGCTTGGTTCAAATATGACCATATCATAGCCATCAAACTCGCCAGATTTAACACTTACGGATGTTTGGTTTGCTTTAGAAGAAATTAAAAATCGAGGAAATAACGAAGCAATTAATATTAGTAGAAACCTGAGACATAAAATAATAAACTCGATTTTTGACCTAAGAAGGCGTTATGAACTTTGCGTTGAAGTAAATGGTGATGTGTTCGAGCATTTGTTAGATTAGTAAATTTTTTGTTGTCGTTGTTTTTGTCGTTCGTATTTAAAAATAGAGTAGTCCTAATTTAGTATAGTTATGTATACATTTGACATAAAATTGACAATTTGTAGCAAAATATATATAAAGTCCATAAAAAACTAAACAACTTTAGCCTTTAAACTTTCTTTCTATCTTTAGTATTAAGAGCAACAGGAGTGCAAAAAAAACACCAAAAACATGCAATATCTCAAAAACTGTTTATCGCACCTAAACAGTTGATATATTTTTAAAATAAGAAAGGAAAAAAAAACTTAACAAAATAAAAAAATAAAGGGTGTTCAATTTAAAAGAAGAAAGATGATGTCAAAATTGGACATATGGAATGACGTTGGACAGCATTTGTCAGAGTTTTCAAAAAATTTGGACGAAATTATTAAAATCTTGCATTAAAACATTTTTTCTATCCCTAATATTAACTGTACTGTGAGTAAAAGTCAAAAACCATCAATCCAACGCACTTGCATTTTCATGGCCTACTTGATCATGATATGTTGCTAACAAAATTTCTACTTCCAGGGCATGTAGTTTATAAGTATATGCTTCAACATTTCCTGAGCTAAGAACACTGACAGAAAATTAAAGAATCTCTACTGTTAGTAAATATGATGAAAAGTGGTATTTTTTCTGGAGATATCGAAGGTTTGTCATTTTTTCACTGTTTGTCCTCAAAATAAGTGTTAAAAAGTAAACTTTTTATCCATAAACTGCAAAAAAATGAACTCGTAGTTTTTCCACGACCTCTGCATGTCTGTCGGAATGAAGTAAAAGGAGGAGACAAAAATAAAAACAATCCAATATCAAATTTAACTTGTTTTCGCGCTCCTGGGCGAGAGTAATTTTATACGTTTCTGTTCCAATTTACTTTTTTCGTAGCAGACGAGACGTCGTATCAAGTATCTCAAACCCTCTTTGAAAGCATAAAGTGACATAGAAGTCGAAATAGCGAAATAAAAAGAGTTAAAGATTTTAGTGGTTATGTCACGGTAGCTTCGACCCTTATTTGCAAGAATATCGTAAGTCAAGGCAAGAAAGCTTAGAGTTTTTATAGTTATTATCCGATTTCAAAAATTTTAACCATTTTAAAATACCAAAAATTTAGATTTTTTTTTGACAATTTGTGAAAATACAAGATGGTGGACAATTTAAAAAAAAATAGTTATTTTTGACCAACGTGCATATTTTTTATGTGAACCACTGGTAAAATACTTAACTTTTACGTGTAGATCTCTATCTCTCTCGATATACACAAGCTATCTCTAAACCAAAGAAACGACGCCATTTTGATTTTAGGGTTTTTTTCAATATTTTTAATTTTCTCGCTTATTTTCGAATTTAATTTTTGCAGGGAATCAATTTCTTCACAACATTGATTTTGTAGGGTGATCTGATATCTGCCTTGGTTATTGAGTTAGAATAGTATTTGTTTAAAAAAATTTCGTTTGCGGCTTCTGTCTTTTTTTGACGTCCAGTAAAAAAAGTGGTTTAGGAAAAATTCTAACAAATTAAGTTCTCTAAATTTTAGTGCAAGTAGGTTTTTTCTGCAACAAACAATTTTCTCTCCAATGCAGCTGGAATATAACAATGTTAACAAATTATGACTGAAATAAGCAGTTGCGGAAAATTTAATTTAAATGATTTAAATAAGTATGAGTTTGGAATATGATTTAAAACTACATTGAGCAAAATATAAAAATACTTTAACAAAGCAAGAACAATCCAGAGATAATATAAATTTGTCAATCGATTTCAATACGTCATCTACCACTCATTATCTATCTCTGGTTTCTTTACTGTATTCTCCTGTTCAGAGATTGCGCCGCGAATCATTGGGGATTAGGGTCACTGGATCCTAAAACCTGCGGCTGGGACCGCAGGTCTCAGGATCCAGTGACCCTATGGGGGATTGTTTATTTATCACCTAGGTGATCGAATTGAGAGCAGTGACAACTAGTCAAATGGCCATACACACAGACCACTTAAGGTTTCTAAAAAGTAGCTTTTCACCAAAGGAAAAATTATTAAATAAAACACAAAAACCAGGCCGACGAACTCCAAAACAAAACGACAAAACTAAGGTTATGAAGAATGTCAGGCAGACACACTGACATTGGTTAGTTGCAAATACAGTGAGTCGACCAATTTCGATGTTTGCATGGCATAATTTTTTTTTCCTGGAAAGGGGTGTTACCTAGGTATATATGCTAGATCTCTCTTAGCCGAATACATTTAGGAAAGGAGAACACTAGAAACTATGCCTAGGGTAAGCTCACAAAAAAAAGACGTGGGTGGTTAATTTTGATGGTGGCGGTATCTATAATATAACCATTTAAGTACTTTTTGATGCTAGGCATATAACTAATATTGATAGGTAACCAGTATAGTCCATGTTTTTACATTTCCGCATGTTTTAGCTTTAGAGGAAAATAATACTCAATTTGTTTTTTATTAGAGGAAGAGGATTACAAAGCTTATTAATACAATCTAGAGAGTTTTTGAAATTAGGTGTCCATTATTTGGAAAATTACAAATATTTACAATTTAGTTTTACAGGTCTCTATAAAGGGTATTTCTGACTGTTTATGACGTAATATGGGCGCGCCAATTTTGAAACACCACAAAAGCTAAAACAATTTTTTTCAAAAAATAAACAAAATTTTAAAAAAGTACCAAGATTTGATGGAAAAACATAGTCCAATAAACAATTTAGGCAAAATTTCAGGCCATTTGGAAGGCCCGTTTCCGAGAAACATGCGGAAAAAGAATTGCCTAATAAACGGACCCAACAGCGTTGCCGGTTTAACGATGTAATTGAGCCGTTAAGGCGACGCGTCGCGACGCTCCATGCCGCCCCCGGCAGCTAAAGTGCAGCCCCTTCTCTTAATTTCTAGTTTCCGTATTTATTTATTTTTAAAGAATAATAAATACGTATTAGTTTTAGGTACCATTCCTTACCATATGATACTATGTCCATTCCCACATAACATTGGAGGAATATTCATCTTGTAGGAATATTCCCTTAAAGTAATTTTTGAAATATTTTATTGCGAATATGACAGGAATGTTCCAGACCTATTTTTTGTTGCATATTCTGTGATAAGTAAAAATGGTAATAAGATAATAATATTCCCATGATAACGTAATAATCAAGTTATTTTTAAGAATATTCCCAAAATGAATAGTTTTGTCAGGATTTTGCCATTTTTGCTGAAAATATTACTATCTTGAGAAAATAACGCGATTTACATGATTTATAATTATAATTTAGTTTAATGTCATCTAATGCGTATTTGGTGGATATATATTAATGTGGATATATATCCACTGCATATGTTAGGAATCTTAGGATATCCAATATCCATCTCGTTGCCATCTGGACATGTTTTGAAAATCATATTCATGCAATATTCAATAGGGATATACATAGAGAAAGTGATAGCTACGCGAGAGTGACCGATTCTGTGTTATACTTGGAGAACGTTGTTTGTCGGCGACACGAGCGCAGCCAGTGGCTACAGGAAGGAACTACTTGTACAGCCAGACGCATAATAAAATACATATATTCTTTTGGTTAATTTTTTACAGACACTTACTTATTTAATAATAAAAAGATATGAAAAAACTTAACTGGCGCAGGCAAATCCAAAATAGGAGGAGGGGGTAAAGGTAACAATATCTTATTATGTTATTTTCTTTTGTTAATTGGGAAAAATTCTCAGTATAAAATTCTTAGATTTTCTAAATGTTTTAACCTATTTTTTGTTGTATTTTAACCTATTATCTTCTTGCCTAACTCTGTATAAATCATCACAATATTTTCTTCAGGGATTTGGTTCGCAAAAATCTGAACTCCAATTTTTGGCACTCTTCAAATAGTCCCATGCACTCTAGCTTTAATGGTAGTGATCCAGCCTGATTTGAATGGCATTCTAGACTTTACAAAAAGTTGTTAATCCACTATATAGCTAATCCCATACCCTTGCGCGCGATGTCCAACCAAAACTGATTAAAATAACTCACTTTTTAAAATCTAAAAAAACCGCTTGCTAGGCTTGACAGACTTTGACAAGCGGTGGCAAAAACCGTCAGGTACTAAATCAAAATTGTGTGAAATATATTTCGACATTGAAAAATGTTCTGTCTTTCTTTTATGATCATATAAGAAGAGATGGACGGCAAGGTAGGTGTTTACTTAATACAAGCATTGCTGTCACTCTCCGCCGCAATGCACTATGCGCTACAGGAACGTAGTTCCTGCGCGGCCCTATCTTTCTGTTAGTCTCCGTAAGTTATTACGTTGTCTCTGGGGATATATATTTGCTATGTGGGATATTATTGTCAGTGCCCTTCTTTAAGAAAACGTTCTGGTTGTATTATAGTCATGTTTCACTTCACGTTTCTATCACATTTATATCTGTATGAGCTAGAACGTAACTTATTGCCGGCATGTGTTAGTGATATTCCCAATGGTAAAATGTAACATTTCTGTAACAGTCTTTGCTCTCTAAGTATGTTTAATTGTTATGTGGGTTAAAACTACAATAAATTGTTTGATTTTAATTTTATATTATACTGAGTGGAGACTAAATGGAATATAAGCCGTAGCGGGTTAAATTTCCCCTCAAAAAGGGGTCTATTTTCATACAACTTTTTTTTTCAAATGAGAAGACCCCGCTTGTAGCACCTTGTTGGAGAGCTTTTCAAAAAAGAAAAACGCTCTTGCATTTTTTTTTGAAATTTCTCAATCCATTTGTCAAAATCTTCATAAAATGATTGTGTCTGACTTCATTCATTGATTGATTGATTGATTCACTGAAACATTGCCCATGTTTTCTAAAACATTAATTTAATTTAAAATAAAAGAAAAACTGGGTTGCTTTGTTCGCCAGCTTATTTACAGTATAATATACGTACCTAATTCCTGAATAAAGTTTGGTATTAATTATTAGTGTATATTACCTTTAACGTTTTTCATTTCTCTCCAACTCCATATAGGTAATATGGAGTTGGAGAGAAATGAAATTTATATTGTGGTTTCTTATAAAAAGGTCACAGAATTAGAGTATTTTTATATACCTAGATACTGTCTTTATCTGTTTTAACAAAAATAAATACAGGCTGACGTTTAAGTTGAGGTATTTTTTTCAACAGCATCTAGAAATCGAATAGACAATAGTTATTTACCTAACAAGTGCGGAAAGTGGTACTTTTCCGCACGCGACAGCAGTGTTGCACGAACGACGCGGAGCGGAGGTCGGGATAGCCGTTAAGGGTGGAAAAGGGTGGAAAAGGCAGTTTTCGTCCTTCTAATTTATCAAAAAAAAAATGTTTTTAATACACAAATATTTTATATTAATGCTACAAAATGACACATAAGATAGAACAGTTACATAAATTATTTAATTAGTCCTAAGTATGTTTATTTTTAATAATATAAAACTCGTGCGGAAAAGTAGCACTGGTGCGAAAAATTTACTTTTCCGAATGATTTTACCTTTCCGCCCGATTTTATAGTAAAGTGCCTGAAGGCTATGAATTTTCTGAATGAAAAATAGTACCCATAGGTAGTAATTTGATTTAAAGTATATCTTAAATTAAAATATTGTCCTTTGAAGTGAAATTCGTGCGTTACATTAAGAATCGTGTGGAACAGTAAAAATCGTGCGGAAAAGTAAGGAAATCAAACAGGAAAGTAAATTCGTGCGGAAAAGTACAACTTTCAAAACGAAAAATCGTGCGAAAAAGTAACTTTTCCGCACACTCGTAGGAAATAGTTATTTACCTAACAAGTGTGGAAAGTTATACTTTTCGGCACGCACCGGCGTTTGCACGAACGACGCGCCAGCGGAGTTCGGGTAAGCCGTAAGTGCGGAAAATACTTTCCGCACTCGTTAGGTACAACATTTTTCCTGCGAGCGTGCGGAATATCAAAATATTTTGTCATTATTTTAGTTAAACCTAGCAGACTAAAAATGAAAAAAATAGTCAAAACTACGAATTTTATGTTTTATTTAGAACTAAACTTTAGCAAGCTTAAAAAATTAATTGTTATGGTAATTATTAATCACGGTAACATTAAAAGTACCACTGCTCATGTTGCTTAATTAAATCGTCGACTTCAAGTCTTCCTGATTCATCACTGAACAACAGTGTGCTCAACAACAAGCGTGCTCAAAAGAGTGCTTGAAAATTTTTTTTTACCTCAACAGCGTGCGTAAAATTTTTTTTTGTTCAACAGCGGGCGGAAAAGTGGCACTTTCCTCTTGAAAATGAGTTCGAGAAAAGATTTTTTCCGCACGCTCATAGGAAAACAATATTTTAGGTTTTTTTAAAATCAAAACTCAGTAATAATTAAAGCTGTACAAAAATTAAAATGCAAACAATAGAAAATGTTATAATTCACACAGTGGCGCACACAGAAATTGATTTCGTAAGGGGGGGGGGGGGTTGAGAATAAATAACAAAATAATGAATGAAGCAAAAATGTGACAATAACCATGCTTCACGGGGAAGGGAAGTAACCCCAAACCCCCCTCTCCCCTCGGTGGGCCACTGATTCACAGTAGTCTTCCTGTTAGTTTATTTTTGAGTATTGATAAATCTGGAAATATTAGGTTGGTCTAATGGATTTCTACAAGAAGCGCTGTTCAAAAAAATGTCTCAACCCGAAATTCACCCTGAATACATGTGGTAGGTTCTTTGATCTTTCAAATAATATTTTTAAATCGAATCATTCTAATCATACTTAAAAGATCTGATTTTACTCATTATTTTCCTTGTAAATTACTCCCTGCACTACGTGAGATTTTAACTGATAAATTCAATAAAAATATTGTTGGTTACAAAATATTCTATATTTACAAATAAAAAATTATATAAAGCATACACTTGGTACTGGAGATTTCAAATTGTGCAAGAGAAATAGATATTTCTCTAAAAATATGGCTCTTTCCGAAGAAATTCGCGTAAGGACATTTTCTCGACCTTTTTGCAATTTTTTTTTAAAGAAAAACTATTCACTCTGAACTCTGAAACCAACGAAAAGAAGTATCTACCAAGTACCAAACGATTTATCCGAATGCCTATAATTCAGCAAATCAATACAATGTAAAATAGTCCGTTTGTTTCTTTCATGAATATCTCAAAAACTAAAACTCCACTTAAGAGGGATTTTCATTTCCAGAAAGCCAAATTATTGGTTTACTTAACAAGGTATTCGTTTTTGTTTAAAAGTAAGTGGTACAAAAACAGTAGCGGCTGGTTTTGGAAAATTATAAAAATTTCAGCTTTTTCAACTTCTTTGCAAGTTACTGTCCTTTGTTCTAGTTTTTATGTTTGAATTCCGAAATTATATTTATTGACTTTAAAAATTGACCCATTATCTTACCTTTTTTTTCTGCTTTCTAAAATATTTTCTGGTACAGATTACGCTACCCGTGGTCTTTTAAGCACAAAAGTTAACGCAATAATTGTTTCTTTTTTTTAAATCTGTAGCATCAGGACTTTATTTTTTTTTGTCTATAGATATGTTGCCATTTTTGTTTTTATGTATATTTTTAAAATAGTTTGTTCAATTTTTTTTTCAGTAGCGTCCTCAGCAACGGTTAAATTTAAAAAACCCTCTAATTCAAAATTGTGAAAATTTTCCTCAAAAAATAAAAACGCAATATCTCTCGCTGGCCTTTCTACAAACTTTTCAACGCTCCACCATAATGTCTAATCCTTTAACAATTTTTGTTTTATTTTCGGAAAGAGGGGCCGTTTTCAGAATTATGTTAGCAACATTTATCAAAAATTATATATAAGGATTTACTTATTATGCGTGCCAAGTTTCACTGTTTAATTAATTTTTTTTCTTAACTAAACTTCTCATCTTCTAGACTAATATATGATTTTCGTACGAACTTTTGACTAGCATGGGTATAGAAGAACCTCTCTAGCATAGCCCTACCCCAATTTTTTTGCATATGTAATAGCAGCCCTAAAAGGGAATGAATAGAGCTAGAAACAAAATATAGCCTTTTTAAAATCTCACAAAGTTTGTGGAAATGCCAGCGATAGATATTGCGTTCTTATTTTTTGAGAAAAATTTTCAAAATTTTAAATTAGTGGATTTTTAAAATTTAACCGTTACTGAACACGTTACTAAGAAAAAATTGACCAAGCTATGAAAGAATTAAAAGGCGTATTTAAACGCTATTCGAACAATAGACATATTAACAAAAATGGCAACATATCTACAGGCAAAAAAAAATTAAGTCCCTGATGCTGCAGATTAAAAAAAAAAACAATTATTTCGGTACCTTTTGTGCTAAAAAGGCCACGGGTAGCGTAATCTGTATCAGAAAATATTTTAAAAACCAGCAAAAGAAAGGTAAGATAATGCGTTAATTGAATCAAGAAGTTGGAAAAGCTGAAACTTGATCATTTCTCCAAAACGAGCCGCTACTCTTTGTGCACCACTTACTTTTAAACATAGAAGAATACCTTGTTAAATAAAACTTGGCTTTCTGGAAATAAAAACCTTTCTTAAGTGGGTGTCTTAGTTTTTGAGATATTCATGAAAAACTTGAGTAATGCTTAGATTTTCCCCTTTTCTATTCAAACTTCTTACCGGACAAACGGACTAAAAACGTACTGGCCTAGAACCTTACAATTTTAAAAATTTACAACGGCAAAACCGTACAAACGTAACAAATTGCCGCTAGATGATGCTGCGGTGTGATGGACGCCGTTTGATTTGTTAGCCTGATAGCTCCTTCTCTATTTTAGGTACAGCAGGTGCTATCCTCGCCTACAGTCGACCAATTAAAATTAGGTAGGTCCTATCTAAGAACAGGATTTATAGTCCTCCTTGAGAGAAAGAGCCACCTCAACTAAACCCATTCTGTAGAATAAAAACAAGCGCGGCAAAAGCCGTTACGAAAAGCTTGTCCGCATCTTATTTATCGGCTATGTACTGTCATCCAGCGGCAGTATATTACACAAGTTTTCCTGTCCAGCTGTTGTCGTATTTAATGTTTTTACGTAGTACTGTTATGAATCTGAACTTTATTATCTTTTTCGTTTTCCGTAATGCACTTTTTGATAAGTTACACTGTTCAACAATTTTTTTTTGTTTCCTTCAACTTATGAATTAATTCCTACCAATTTTAGGTTGCGAAAAACGAATATGACAAAGAAAATTTTTTATTAACTCTAGTTTCTGTGATAAAAAATAATGAGTTTTTCATTTAATATGGATTATGAGGTAACGAAAAATATTAATTATGTATGCTAACAATATTAAAAGGTGTATTTTTGATGACAGTTACACACTATAAATGACAAAAGAACAATCAGCGGTGGTTGAATAAATGAAGAATTAATTGGGGGATTCATAAGATCGCTGTCTTTTGGCTTTCCTCTTGTAAGTAATTTCTGGAGCATCCCTATACATAAACCAGCAGTAATCCGCGAGCATTGCTTCATTCCAGTGGCCCTGATATCTCCGTTTCATGAGAGAAATATCCTAGTGGAATCTTTCCCCATGCTTGTCACTGACAACTCCACAACTGGGTGAGAAGAAATCAAGATAGGAGTGGAGAAAATGTATTTTTAGTGACATATTACATCCTAGTTGATGGTACTTTTCTAGAAGTACTTTTACAATTACTAAAAATCCATGCATTACTCTCTTAAGAGCTTCCCAAGCTTCCTTTTCTTTTCCTTTCAGAACTAGGTCGAAAGCAGGATCCTTTACGAGTTCACGTATTTGTGGCCGAACGAAGATGCCTTCCTTGAATTTTGCATCACTTAGTTTGGGAAATTTTTCTCTCAAAGATTTAAAAGCCTGACCATCTTGGTTTAAGCCTTTGACAAAATTCTTCATTAAACCGAGCTTGATATTTAGGGGTGGAAGAAGAAAATATTTTGGACTCACCAGAGGCTCGGCAACGACATTTTTCTCACTAGGTTTAAGATTCCTTGCAGGCCAATCTACTTCCCACATATATAAAAAGCAACAGTATTTGGTGTACCCTAATTGCATTCCTAATAGTACAGCAATGACTTTTAGGTCGCCACAGATTTTCCACTTATGTTCAGCATATTTGACTAAGTTGAGGAGGGTTGCCATATTTGCATAAGTCTCCTTCATATGAACTTCATGACCAACAGCTGTGAAGAAAGACGATTGCCATTATGAAGCAATACAGCTTTTAAACTAAGCTTGGAAGAGTCTATGAATAGCCTCAATTCAGTTGGATTATGCTCCATTTTCAAACTTTTTCCGCTGACGCTGTCTGTACTTAGAGACCCTGACATCTGGTTGAAGAAGATTTCATTGCTGTAACCTTGATCCTAGAAGACTTCTCCTGTGACAAGTCAAGATCTCGAATGAGATATTTAACTCAGACTGGCTCAATCAAATCAGGGTTGTGTGATATTGAATGCATGTTTAATTCCTCATCTTCAACATTGTCTTCACTCTCTACTTCCAATTCATAGTTTTGAGGTGGAGTAGGAATGGGTAAACTGTCTGAATGTGGTATAGATCGAATAGCAGATGGGATATTCGCATATTGAACTGTTCCTCTTTTTTTCATTGACAATCCTGCATTGATAGGCGGAGTCAAGCAAAAATAGCAGTCATCTATGTGGTTCGTAGGCTCCCGCCAAACCATGGGCACCCCAAAAGCCATCGATCGTTTTTTGTTTTTAAGCCATTCTGGTAATAGAACTGAACACGAGTTGCAGCATATATGTGGAGCGCATGACTTATCCGGTCTTATCCTTCATTCCAAAATAATGTTGGTAAGCAGTCTTCACAAGAGGCGTCAAATTGCGTTTCTGTGAAGAAGACGTTATTTTTCCACAAAAATAACAAAAATTGTAAACTGAGTAATTAAACAAAATAGAAATATTGTATGTAAAATTTAAACCTTAAATTTACAGTATAAACACTATAGTCAGTTTGCGATAATATATTGTGTCTCGGTGTATCTAGTTTTATAACAATACCATACACATATATGTTGCATTAAATGTGTGTTCGATTAGAAATATGAAACTGAACTGTAAGCTATCGGTCGCCCTGAACAAAAAGGCGCGCAAATACGCAATTATTTTGGAAAGGAAGGAGTCCCCGCTTATATATATCGAGAATAGTAGGGCTGCATTGCAAATATTGATAGCTAAATTAAAACTATCGATAGTTCTGTAGTTTTATCTCTATCGATATTATCGATAGTCAAATTCGATGGTGGCGTACCACTATTTCTAACTCCCCACCCTATCCAGTTGTCTGCCCTTTCTATTATTTTCTCTTGCGATGCTTTTAGAGGATATAAAATTTAAAATATCACCTTATCTCCAAAACTAGAGCTAATCTCTAATTTCTATAGTGATTTTAGTGGATGAAAATACTTAAGAATTAGCTATTTTTGAGCCCGAAACATTTTTATTGTTGGACAGTGTTATTTATGCGCACCCATTTATCCTTGTAAAATTTCATGTTAGGAGCCAACTTTATGTCAGTCTATCCCAAAGGGCAAGATCGTTTTACTTTGTAGTATATCTAATAATGCGGACAGGAACTCTAGTCATTACAAAAGCAAAACTATGCAGCGCTCCCACAGAAGCTATGTGTATCTGTCTTGATGGCGTTACGAGATTAAGGAAGCCATGTGACACACGTTACGTAACTTAATGAAGGCTATTTACTTAGCTTGCCTTGTATGCACATTGAAAGTCGCTATACAATCAACTATAATTAAGCGACAAGGGGAGGCCCTTAGAGTTAAGGGGTAAGGGTAAATTTATCAAGTTTTTCACTATAGTAGGGACATGTTTTTTAATTTTACAGGGCCAAAAAAAAAATAAGTAAAAAAAAACTACGCGACTCGACTGCTTGTTCTATACAACACCGTTCTCAACTAAAAAACCAGTTAACTCTTCAGTGCCCTTTAGCCAAAGAGTGCTGCCATGTTTATAACCAAATTGACAGGTAAAACATGGATTTTCTGTCAGTTGGATGTTAATATGTCCGCTATAGTAGGCTAAAGGATACTAAATCAAAAAAGAGTTAACTGGCTTTTTAGTTAAGCAGGTGTTGTTCTATATTGCGTTTAGTAATATGCATATTAGCTTAACTATACGCCTCACCCACGCCACACTTTTAAGCAACATCTATAATCGAGCCAGCTATGAATATACCAAAAGAAAAGACTTTGGGTTAGCTCTGACCTTTTGTACATGAGCGAAAATTTATCAATTCGAGGGTTTTCGTTTAGCTCTGGCCGGCTTCGCGGCTAATGTCAATCGAGGCTGAGAATAAACTAGAGTTTCAAACTTCCATTGTCTTTATTTTTACTTTTTCACGACGTTTCGAATGCTTATGTATCTGCAATCGTCAACAGGTGAATACTAACAAAAAAACCAAGCTTATATACTAGCATGTGTTCAGTGAACCATAAAACTAGTGATTGGCTCCGCCCTTACCACTTATAATCTTGCTAAATATCTTTTACTAATCATTCAGCCTCTTCAAGGAAAGTCACCAACATTCGTCAAAAATTCAAAGCCCTTCGTGGACCTCCTTAGAGGCATCAACCTACAACCTGACGACCAGTTTGCTAGTTTTGACGTCGAAAGTTTGTACACTAACGTACACTCTCTCCACATAAAACTGGTACAGCAGGCAGAAGTTAGAAGTCTGTTTAGTTTTTAAAATTTTTATAGTACGGCCAACACCGTTCTTAACTAAAAAGCCTGTTAATTCCTATCGCCTCAGTGCCCTTTAGCCTATTGTGACTGCCATTTTTATAACCAAATTGACAAGTAAAACATGGATTTTCTGTCAGTTTGGTGTCAATATGGCACAGACCATAGGCTAAAGGATACTAAAACGAAAATGAGTTAACTGGCTTTTTAGTTGAGAACGGTGTTGGTACGGCATGGTCTTCCTAAAAGTGACAATGTCACAGACTTCTGACAACATCATGTTTTGTATGTCGGTGTCATCAGAATTTTATAAAATGCCGTCACATCTTTCCGAATTTGATAAAACTCAAATCTTAGGAAAACTAGACGGTGATTGGTCTATTCGGCAATTAGCTGTTCATCATAAAGCATAAACCTACGTATATATATACCCGTAGGTACATATTTTGTGGCTGTTCATTATGAGAGAAGTAAGTCTACGAGAGTAATCATAAAAAAAACGATTCTAAGAGGAGGGAACCATCCATCGAAAGGAAGGCACCATTTTAACAAAAGTTACTAATCCAGAAGAAGACCAAGAAGCAGTTAATTTTCTGGAAAATCATCCGTTTGCCAAAGCAAAAGAAGTAAAAATTGAGTCAAATTTTTCAGGAACCATAACAATATTAGGCAGGAGGATTAAACGTTCGAGACTAAGGTGTCGCATTGCGGCAAAAAAAAATTAAACTTAGTGATGAAAAGAAACAGTCTCGATTAATTTTTGCGTTGAATTAGTCTCTGAGGGACGAAGAATTTTGAAAGCAGGTTTTCACAGATAAGAAGATCTTCAGTCCAACAGCGATAAAAAACAAATTCTGGTTTATCGACCGCCAAGAACCCGGTACGAAGAACGATATACTGCTGGAAACGAAGACCGGGAGAGAAGATTTTCGGTAAATGTTTGGAGCTGGATATTGGCTAGAGGACATGGCACTCTATTTAGAATTAATGGGCGATTGAAAGCCGAAGTTCATATGACCAGAATTGCGCAGCGATGGTTCCAGGATAATAATATCGAAGTTTCGCCTTGGCCTGAAAAACTTCTAATGTGAATCCAATAGAAAACGTTTGGGGACTTATCGCAAAGAAATTAGCAAATTTTAATATCATTCCCAGGAATTCAGAACATCTAATGGAACTTATGGTAAGAGCATATAGGGAAGTTATTGCTGAAAATTCAAACTTATTTTTTTTTTATTTAGCCAACTCAATGCCCTGGGCTAGTACCTTTCGTCAAACTAGTGCCTTCCTTTTGAGGGACAGTTCCTTCTTCTTGAAATCTATTTATTATTGTTACTATCGTAGACTTGCTTCTTTCATAATCAACTAGTCGAACAGACCAATTACTGTGTAGCTTTTGTTTAGTTGATAGAACATTTTTCCTTTTATTAAATATGGTTTTTATTTTTAGAGGCCTTATATTTTGGATTAGTAAAAAATACACAAGCCGTCTCCTTATAAAAAGTTTATATATGCCAAAAATATATCCTAAAATGACAAAGTCAAAAAGTCAGTGTTGCACATAGGAAAATATAAAAAATCGTATTTGCAGCTACATTCTGCTGTACCAGTTTTATGTGGAGAGAAGCTGCTCAATGACAGCCACTTCTTTGACAGAACCAATCTACCAATCAATGTCATTATGGATTTGTTGAAGTGCTGTCTGAAGAAAGACTAGAGAGAATATTTTCTCCACTTTAGCCGGTAGTGACCAATATCTTTATGGAATCCTTTGAAGAAGAAGCTCTGCGAACATCATGTCAGAAACCCACATTATGGCTAAGATACACACATACACTAAAAAAAAATCTTCAATCATGTCAACAGCATAATAAATTCCATCAAATTCACTCTGGAAAAAGAAAAAAGTTGTCAGCTCCCTTTTCTCGATTTTCTAGTCACCAAAAAGAATTCAACCATAATCACCTCCGTATATTGCAAATTTGCAAAATCTCTCATAGATTGAGCCACCTACATCTGCGATACAGAAGAACCTTTAAATAAAGAAAGGTTAAAAATTCGATCCGATCTGCGAAGGAATGGTTTCTCTAACTACACGATCAATAAACTCTTTAGACCACACTTATGTTAAGAAAAAACGGAACTTTCTCGGTTAATACAAAAGAAATATGTAAGGTGGATCTTTTAACATGCTCAAAAATTTTGCAAGAGGGTTTAAAACATTAAACAAGGTAAATTTCATTAAAAAGTGTGTACCAAATAATATTGTTAACTATTTATCTATAAAATATACTGTTCTGCATTATCTATGAAAAAAAATTCACTACAGCTGCAATGCAACGACGACTACACTACCATAGTCTAACTGTACCTTTAGAAAGTTACCTTCCATCGAGTTGTGTACGCTATTTTTCCTACGAACACTGATGATTTGCACTAATTTTTGTAAAAATTGCTCTTTAATTTTGCACAAATAAAAAAAACTGCTTTTCCGCACATGTGTGGAAAATACTTTACAACACATGCGCGGAAAAGTATGGTGACAGTAAACGTCATCGTACACTTTTCCACACATATGCAGAAAAATATCTGCTTACTCAAAAGACACAAAATTAAAAAATCAATTTAATGACAAAAATACCTTTTGTTGGTGATGTCAATTTTTTCACTATAAAACATTATTTTACTTTAAAATGCGTTGTTGTGATTGGTCGAAATATAAAAGAAGTAAAATAATTATTCAATACGACCTATATAGAAGACATTCAGTGTTTGTTTACATCGCAAAACCACGTATTCGAGAGACTTTTTTTAACGGGTTTTTATTGATTATTTTTCAATTTAAATATTCAAAATTGTATGAAAATGTTTGTTGTATGAGTATTTACAGGTAATTTAGGATTTTGACTCGAAATTCGCGTTAGTTAGTGCTTTTTTCATCGTCAGTGTTTTTAATAATACAACTTTTAAGTGGTGCCTGGTTGTTTATAAGCGTGTTTTATTAAATCATTTTGGCGATTAAAGTGTACTTCATCTTATAAAAGTCTGCGTTGTTAAGAGTTTGTCCCAAAAACCAACCAATTTTTGCAGGACTTCCAGATTTGTGAAGGCATAATTAAATTTTAGCAATGCCTACTACGTGCCGGGTGTCAAATTTTCAAAGCAATTACAAGGGCTAAGGTCCATCAAGTGTTTCTGTTTTTCAATTTTCAAGAAATGAAGAGCTTGCAGAGAAGGAGATTCATGCCATAAAACCAGAAAACATTCTTCCTACCTAGAGAGAGAGAGAAAAAATACACCGAAATTGAGGACCTGAAAGTGTTTTTTTGTTATATGTGTGTGAAAAGCATTTTAAACCTGCATGAAGAAGGTTAACGTACATAACACTGGCGATCTGTTAAAGGTTCCTTTATTAAAGCCCCGTTTAAAGGCCGGTAAGTTATTTTTGAGTTACATGCTTTTTATTCCTAAGTTTTTTTTTCATGCAGAGTCTTTTTTACAAGGGTAAACTAAGTAAATCTTTTAAATAATGGTGCAAATCAAAGTGATGGGTAAAAGCGAGCAATATTTTTGGTATTTTTTTAAAAACTGCTCTGTATTTTTGGCTGCGCCAGGAGGGTAGTGCATGTGTAGAGAGATGGTACAGGGTATCGAAAAAAAAAGAGTCAATTGTAGACCAAAGTAGGCGAATATTATACGTACTATTTTTAAAAATGATTTTTTTTGGTTATTTAAAAAAAATGAAATTATACAGGAGGATATTATATATTTCATATAAAGTTAAAATAAAAATCAAAATTTTATTTTTTTTTGCATTAAGTACCCGGTTTTATTTATTTGCTTTTGCAGGTACTTACAAAAATGGTATTGTCCCAGGCATTTTCTTAAAAACTACTAAAACTAGAGAAGCAAGTTTGTTGCAAAGGTCTTTAAAAAACCTTCCACATGATGTGTCATCGAGAGTATCATATTAACTAAATTTCAAAAAAATTATATAATTTTTTTTGTATGTATATTTTTTTTTTGTGTGGATGGTTTACTATGCAACTTAGTTCGAAATTTGAGGGTAAAAAATTATTATTGATATGTTCTTGATTAAAAAGAAGAAATTACGTTGTAGTTTAATTTCTTTTATACTTTTTTGTGAATCAATATCAAATGTTCATTTTGATTTCTTTTAAAACTGGATAATAGTGCTTTTGGAATTTTTTCAAGCATTGAAAATACATATGTTTGTTATTTTTTATGACAAATCATATGAAGGGTTTTTAAAAGGCATTTAAAACAAGGTATCACTCACCTTTCTAGTTTAAGTAGACTTTCTGATCCCTATCAATTGCACCCAAAATCATTAATGTTTTCTCTAAAGACTCGTCTAGCTTAAAAGAAACTGTAAAATCCTATAATAAGTTAAGCCCATTTAAAAAATACAAGTTTAATTTTAAAACTTTAATCTTTCACTTCATATCATATAGCAAAAATTTAAAAGTACCGCCATTTGCCCATTTAATGCAGTGTTGTGTGGGAACGTAAGTGGCGGTCATTTTGAATCCGATTCTTGACCTTCTGTGGAGGTGTATTTCTTATCATTTGACGTAAGTCAAAAGAATCATGGCTGTACTTCTCCAAAATCACACTTCTCTTGTGGGACTTTTACCACATATGTGGAATAATCGTGATATTCTTTCAAATGCAAAGTAGAGACACGACGCGACGCCTTTCTTTTACGTTGTATTCAGTGCAACGAGCGCCATCCAAATTCACGAAAATTAAATAAATTCTTCGGAATGGCGCATTTTGAGCGTGCAGCACCAAATTTATAGGGTTTAGGGATTGTCGGATTTTCGGCAAACTTGCACGTGAGCGTAAACATAAAAATCGGCCAAAATAAATAATGTTTTCGACAGCTATCTCCGCAAAATACAAATTTAATTTTCCAACATGGCAAATGATGCTGATAATTCCACGGGCAATTTTATGATGAATTTTCTCGTAAATGTTCTCTTGCTCATATTTTTTGATGACTGCATCAGATAATAAGTAGTAGTAGTAGTATAGAGGCGGCCCGTGGGCCTGGCAATTAGGCATACTCCGTTCCTTACCCCTATGCCCCTACTTCCGCTGCACCTCTCTCTCAGGGCCTCCCTGTCTTCTTTACGAAGTTTAGTATGTCGGCCCATTTGAGCGAGTGCAGCTCTTCTTCCTCTATCGTGGGAAATCCCCACTTCAGCTGCCTTGATCTGGCATATGCATCACACTCTGCTATCAAGTGCTGCGCCGATTTGTCTTCGAGCCCGCAAGCGGGACACACGGGATCTTCTGCTACTCTTATTTGAGTCAGATGTTTGTTCAGCCGATTGTGCCCAGTCAGCATCCCTGTGAGCATGTCCTTTCGGGTCTTGCCTAAGAGCAATTTAGTTCAAGCTATATTCGGACCATCCACGAATACCTTGGACTATCTGCACTTCGACTCTTTCCTCCAGGACGGGACGTCTTCAGTTCATTGTTCGCCCATTTGTTGAGCTCAATCTGTACCTGTTTCCTTGTTATTCCCAGAAGCGATTCCAGTTCAATGTATTTAGTTTCGGCCCCTAGTCTGTCGAGTTCGTCCGCTTTCTCGTTCCCTGGTATTCCCTCATGACCTGAGACCCACATCAGTGTCACCCTATTGTTTTGAGCCAGTGTTTGCAGTGATTCAGCGAACTCCTCCACCAGACTACTGACTATTTGGGTGCACTTAGAGCCTTGAGGGTAGCCTGGCTGTCGGAGCATATGTATATGTCCCTCCTGCTATTTCTGATCAAGGGTAGGGTTGCAGCCATGATAATGGCATACACCTCTGCCTGAAACACCGTAGCGTGTTCTCCAAGTGGATAACTCTTCTGAACTTCTAGGCTTTCCGCGTACACTCCTGCGCCTGTTGTCTGCCTGGCTGAAGGTTTAGAGCCATCCGTGTAGCAGACCGTCGCTTCTTTGCTTGATTACGTTCGGAATTCTTCCCTGTGCCACTCATTCCGTTCTGGTATTGTGACCTTGTACTTTTTATGGAACCTCCATTGTTTAAGCAGTGCTTTCACTGGCAGTCTTAGGAGGGGCAACTCTTTCGTCGCCAGTTCCTTGACCGGCAGTTGGCCCTCTCTTTCTTCCCTGCCCTTCCACAGTCTCTGGTCCCTTAATCGCATGTGCGTCGTCATCGCCTCCTTCTTGATCCAAGTTGGAAGCGAGGGGAGACCCAAGATGTTTTCAGGGCGTGGATGGGGGTCGTACTCAATGCGCCGGTTATCCCTCTGCAGAAGAGCCCTTGCAGGCTCGTAAGCTTTTTGGATATGGTCAGCTTCTCTACAGCGGACCACCAGACCACTGATCTGTATTGAATCCTTGGTCTTATGATGGCCGTGCATATCCAGTGTACGGTCCTCGGGCTAATGCCCCAGGTTCGACCGACCATTCGGCGCAACTGCCACAATGTTGCCTGGACTTTGACAGTCATTCTGTCAACATGCTCGCTCCACTTGAGTCCCTTGTCCAGCATCATCCCCAAATACTTAAGTTGTCATAGCAAAGTTAGGGGTCTACCATACATTATGGGAGCTCTGAATCCCTCTAATCTCCTCTTTCTGGTGAATAGGATCATCTTGGTCTTTTCACAATTCATTGAAAAAACCATTCTGCCTGCACCAGTCTTCTATGATTGTTACCGCCCTTTGCATTCTTTCGCACACTGTGGCTAGAAAGCGGCCGTTCACTTTCACTACACCGTCAGGCGATTTAGTAGATCATCCATTATTAGGTACCACAAGTGGGGAGACAAGCAGTTACCCTGGGGGCAGCCTCCCGTCACATCCACCGTCACCTTCGACTCTCCTAAGCTGGCCTGTGCTTCCGTCTCTGTTAACGCGGATTTGACCCAGTCAGTCAGACTTGATTCCGCTCCTCTTTCCTGAAAGGAATCAGATAATAAAGTATATAGAAGCTTGGTACATGACGCACCAGAGCCAGTACGACGCGACGATTAATTAGCGGAATGATTTTTTTTCTGTGTCTTAATTTCTTTAAAACTGTCAATATTAATATTAATACAAGTAAAATTGAAATTTTTCTACAGGGTGATCCGTTTTATACCCTTGGATAACTTTTTTTCTAACAGCCGCAGAAGAACCAAACAAAAACAGGGTGAAAGGGTATTTTGTAGAGATCTCCAAATCATTAGTAGAAATTAATCAGTTCAAATAGTATACAGGGTGTGTCAAAAAGTTTTTATTTTTATTTTATGGAACACCCTATATATTTTGACATTTTCGAATTCTTCAGAAAATTGGCTTTTTAAAAATACCATATGTTATAGGTCTGCAAGTATCCGTTTTCGGGATATTTCAATTTAAATTAGATACTAATTAATTCGTATTACTGTATTATAATTAAAGCAAATTAGGCCATACATCAATCAAAAAGCTGTCAAATTAGAACTTACTTAACTTTCCAAATAAATAGTTGCCTGTGAAAAACAAAAATAGCGGCTCATATATTACTTAAGTAATTATTATAATACAATACTACGAGTTGATTAATATCTAATTCAAATTGAATTATCTCGGAAACGGTTAAATGCATTCCTATACTGTATTATATTTTTAAAAAGCTGATTTTCTGCAGAATTCAACAGCGTCAGCATATAAAGGGTGCTCCATAAGAAAAAAAATTTTTGGCACACCCTGTATAGTATTTGAACTAAATAATTGTTATTAATGATTTTGAGTTACCTATAAAATACCCTTTAACTCAGTTCTTGTTTGGTTTTCCTGGGGCTATTAGAAAAAAAGTTGTCTCAAGGAACACTTATAACTGATCACCCTGTACAGGGTGGTCAAAATTCGAGGGGTTCTGGGAGTTTGGCATATCGAGTCTAGATAGCCAAAAATGAGTGTACTTGTTATGAGCTCAATTTTGGCGAGAAGTTAAAGAAAACTGCATCTTAATATATCAATCCGTTTCAGAGCTACAGAGTTATTTTAAGAAATTGCCGATTTTAAAACCCTCACATAACTTTTTTGTTTATGAAGAAAAATTTTTGTGAAAAGATAATTGTTTTAGATTTTTCGACGGGAAATTTACCTGTATAAAAACATTTGTCAGAGGACGTTTAGTTTTAGAGATATAACACAAACATATTTTTTTTAAAAATTAAACACCCCACATTTTTTTTAGTTTTAAATTTCCTATAAAATTTCCTTCAAAATGATATGCCACACTCTCTTATCCATTTAGTAGTTTCGGAGATATTTGCAATTTTAGAAACAGTAGGCGTCGCGTGAGCTCTGAGAGACATCCCACTGGCAAAATACGTAGGTATATCTAGTTAGCTTTGATTTTAACGCAAATAACTGTGGAACAAACAACCAAAGAGAAAACTTAAAATAAATGTGCAAACTGACGGCCATTTTGGTAAAGGCATACTCGGCATCTTCGTTGAACGCTATTTTGCTGCATGAAGGCCATCTTCTAATTCTTGTCTACTGTTGTTGTTTGGGCGATTTCTATAGGTAAGATCCTTAATTCTTCCCCGCAAGAAAAAATCACAAGTGTTGAGATCTGACGACCTGGGGGGCCAATATATAGGACTTTTATTTCCTATCCAATTTTCAGCAAATAAATCATTTAGTAAATCAGTTATCTCTCTTATATTGTGTGGAGGTGCACCGTCGTATTGCAAATAGGTTTCAATATTTTGCAGTAATGGCAAATTGTCAACAAATCGAATTATCTGCTCTTCCAGAATCTTTTGGTATCTTGCCCATTCAAATTGCCATCGACAAACTACGGCCCAATAATTTGTCCCCTATAAATTCCAACCCACACCTTAAAACTGAATCTGCCCTGATTGGCTTGTTTCGCAATAATATGGGGGTTTTTCTGTTTCCAGTAGTAGCAGTTATATCTTTTGAATATTCCATTGCTGGTGATAGTTGCTTCATCTGTCCAAATAACTTTTCTAACAAAATTGGGATCTTCTTGATATTTATTCAAATACCAGCGGCAAAAAGCATGTCTTGGTGCAAAATCACTTTGGCGAAGATCATGAACATTTTGTGGTCTATAAGGCTTATATTTATATTTTTTAAGGATACGCATGGCACTTGTTTTGGGAATCCCCGTATTTCTATTCATAGCTCTGGTAGAAGTATTTGAATTCATCTCTATTTCTCCCAATACCGTTAATTCCTTAAGCTCTCTATCTCTTGCCAGACTCCTGTAGGCCCTGGGCCGTGGCTTCATGAAGAATCCATATTGTTGAAGGTGATGTTTTAGTTTATAGAATATTTTTAAAGGAGGTTGTCTTCTTTCCGAATAGCTTTGAAAATATCACTTAGATGCCAAGTAAAGATTTTCATTACTTTCGATATAGCACTTTAACACATCATACTTTTCATAATTTTCATACATTTTGTAAAGCCAACGCAAAAACTGTGACAGTTTCTAAAATGTATATTGTTTCCGTTATTTTTTTATCCATGGCTTACTAGATATATCCAGTATTTAAGAGCTTCTAGATTAATTTTTTTCTTGACAGCCAACTTGATCATTAGCAAAAAGTTACTACTATTTATACTACCGACCGAATTTGTCAGAGCTCACGCAGCGCCTACTATGTATGGTATTTTATCTAAAATTGCAAATATTTTCTAAACTGATAAACGGATAAGGTAGTTTAGCCTATCATTTTAAAGGAAATTTTATAAGAAAATTAAAACTTAAAAAAAAATGTGAGGTGCTTAATTTAAAAAAAAATATGATTGTGTTATATCTCTAAAACTAAATGTGCTTTGACAATATTTTTAGACAGGTAAATTCCTCGCCGAAAAAAATCTATAACAACTATTTTTACTCAAAAACTCTATCTTCATAAAGGTGAGGTTTTTGAAATTGGTAATTTTTCAAAATCAATCTGTAGCTCGGAAACGGATTGATCTATCAAGATGCAATTTTCACTTTTAACAAAACATCCAGCTCGTAACATGTATACTCAATTTTGGCTATCTAGACTGGAAATGCCAAACTCCCTCAGAACCCCTCGAATTTGGATCACCCTGTGTACTTCCGACAAGCTTCAACACTAAAAACTACCCCCCATTTGCTCAGCCTCTGAAGTAATTTTTTTAAAAGTAATGGAACAGAAATAAACTAGGCCTAATCTAAGACTATACAAACCAAATTTTATCATAATCTTAATAATTTGAGTTTCTTGGCACCTGTGTGTAAAAAGCCTGTTAGCTCTGGAACTACTTAGCCTATTTTTATCGAAAATAGCGAAGAACACTCTCTGATGGATAGGTACAGCCATAGGGGTCAAACCAACACCCGCATTTGCGACGGGGAAAACGTAGAAAAGAATCCACTGTTTACAAAAAAAGAATATAAAATAGCTATTTTCCTAACAAGTGCGAAAAATCGGTGTCTCTGCACGCAACTGCCGTTTACGGAACCACGCGTAGCGAAGCAAAGCGGAGTTCTGTCAAGCAGTTCTGTGCGGAAAAAAAGGTTTTTGCACGTGTTAGGAACAATTATTTTTCTTTGAGCCTGAGGAAAATACATTAAAAATTTTACTCAAGGTTCATCTACATTTACTTATTATTTATTTATGTTATACTTATTAGTAAAATTGCAATGGTTGCCACTACTTAAATATATAGCGGACGCCAGCTGATGATTAGCAAACGGTGGCTGCGCACAGTGGAGAGAGGTATAGGGAAACCCAGACATTTCCAAATAAAATTCAGTAATGAAAATTTTTTATCCGATTTTAATGTTTTTTACTTTTTTGGAAAGCTTTTTAAGCAACAACCTTTACTGTATTTTATTCAAATTTTTAATATTTTAGATTATAAGATGGCGAGTCGTTGCCAAATAATATGTCTTAGCGGAAATAATTAATTAAAATACAGATATATTTATAAAGCATAACTTTATAAATTTTTTAACTCGGTATTTTCATTGAAAAAATATACTTTTCTTAACTAAAAGTCAAAATTAAGAAGTCGACAGTCGGTATGCCGGGTGGTCCATAAAAACCGTATAAAATTATTATTTAAATAAGTTTAGAAATTCTTTCTTTTTTGTAAAAGAACCTGCGTTGTGCAGGTAATCTATGACGCATTTATCTGTATGTATTTTTTGACCCGCCATTATGGAATCCAATCGGACAAAATTAAGAACTACCCAGCTTTCATGCTCTTTGCTTTAATTTTACAAAATTTCACAATCAAATAATTACTGGAAAAAACCCTTGTTCTTTTTTGGTAAAAAAGTTATTAATCACCAAAATAATTTTAATAGTTTTTAAGATATACCGATTTTAATAAACAACGATTTTTTTTAATTTAGTAATTTTTAGTTACAATAATATGATCCTCAAAAGATGGCTGCATAAAGTATAACAAATAATAAACCCTACAAAGAGAATTCCTATTATTCTCTATCTACAGTAATTTAACTCTTGAGTTGAACTGGTCTTAAGAAACTGTGTGTTTAACTTTTTTCATCAAAGTTTTGAGTATTCCTCAATAATTTTTGATTTTTAGAAAAGTTCATTAAAAAATAAACTGTAGTATTTTTTTTAAATACTGTATTTATTTTTATTTTTTCTTGATCAAAGGTGCTAGCATTACGTAATTTTTGAGGGGGATCTGAAGTTTCGTTACATGGGTAGGAGGTAACCTAGATCGAAAAATTTCTAAGAAAATCAATAAACAATTCATTTATGAAAAAGTTGGTTACTCACATAACATTATACGCTACTCAGAGACAAAACTTAGTACATTTCTAAATTGCGTTACAAGATATAAGACGTGCCAAGATATAAAACGTGCCTATTGCTCTGCTATAAGTAATAAGAAGACTACGTCGCATAATCTGCACATCTATCTGTTGGTTGCATCCTACAAAAAAGGGGTACATATATACATGTATGACGTTGTATCTCTCGAGGCGGGGGGGGGGGCTGGTCTTTACATTACACAAAATCACTAAGAACTAAGCAATATGTTAATACATGACTTTTTTTCCCTTCGAATACCCAACCTACTTTATGCTTATTTGAAATAAAATGACTATTAGAAAGAATAAGGTCACTAAATTTATTTGTAGAGATTGTGATAAAAAAATCGACCAAAATTCAATTTATTTAACAAGAATCAGTCTAGATATTGGGAGAAAAAAAATTAACACTGATAATAATACTCACAGAAATATATTTTTTTAAAACAAGTTTTTTTTTTCGATATAAAAATTGCAATTTCTACATAATCAGAGTTGTTATCAATTTTAACTATAAAAAAATAAAAATAAAATATAAGTTATATGTCAATAAATAGAGTGGTCTTTACTGAATACTATTCAATGGTTTTTGTTTTAAGATTACAATATTTTGTTTATTCCGAAATGTCCGGGCTTAACATGGGGTCGTTCCACAGTACGGCGCGGCGGCAGCGGCGACGGCAAATATGGAAAGTAAAAAAAAAACTTCTTTCTTTTCAAAATTGGTATTTTTGTGATTTATGCATCATTTGAGGATGGATGCGTATTTTCTTTCATACCTTTTTTTCAACTTGTCGGGTAATAACCGATACTAACTCGTTGTTCACATTTTCTGCAGCTTGAAATATTATGCGTGCTGGAACCCCATCAGTGATATTTTCATTCATTTCGTCAACAAAACTCATTCTTTTTAAGGTTTAATTCCTTTTCCTCTTCTGTAGCTTTTGCTGTAACTTATTCCTTAAGCAACCATAAA
This sequence comes from Oxystoma pomonae, assembly GCA_963921995.1. Classification (NCBI taxonomy): domain Eukaryota; kingdom Metazoa; phylum Arthropoda; class Insecta; order Coleoptera; family Brentidae; genus Oxystoma; species Oxystoma pomonae. Next base: position 38,369,607 of record OY998172.1, read on the forward strand.
ATCTCGTGTATTCAGATGTCAGTGTTCATTTTCGTTCCTTTTCCGTATCTTTTTCGTTAAGCCTTAATGACCTTGAAAGTTAACAATTTTAACTTTACAGAAAAAGAAACAGAAAAATCGTCTTGCGCAAGTGCGGTCGGAAAAATATTAAAAAAGTTAATGAAAAGGAATTTTAGCATGAAATAGGGTGACCAGATTTTTTGCAGGGCGATGGGGGACGGGGGAGGGGGGTTAGAGATAAATAATAAAAAATAATAATTTAAAGTAAAAACGTGACCATCACCAGCCTTCTCGGGGGGGGGGGGGTTAACCCCAAACCCCCCCCTCGGTGTGCCATATTATGCATATGTTTAAATTAAGAAACATTTTTTAAAAATTAACAAACTAATCTAACTGATCTGAAGAATGATTTTTTTTTCACTTTCATTATTTAAAATTTTTTTATAGAGGTTTTCGCAAGTATCAGTTATATTATATTTAACTATTAACATCGCCTTTAAAGTTTCTATATGTAATCTACTTTTTTCAGTGGTCCATATGGACTGAAATAGTATTCAGCCATTTTAACAAAATTGTCACAAACAATTTGCTCGTTTCTAAAATGTTCCAAAATTGTCTGGGATAATTTTATTGTTATTCCAATTAGGTACTGACGATGACATGACAAAACCTAATAGACGTTTGATAAAGATAAATAAATGTGTTTTCTTATTATAGAGCATAATTCATAAAAATGGTCGAGAACTGGTGCCGGTGGGGTAACCGGAGCCCCTACCCTATCAAGCTTTTCTTGAGTTCTTGAGAAACATATTTTTTTACAAGTGTATACTCGTCGAGTGCCTCATCATAATAATTATGTGGAATATTTCTATGCCTAACAAAAATTATTTAAGTTATTTTTTTTGCGATGAATGCGTGGTGGATCTTCTTAGCAATGGGGTTCATTTAGGGGGACACTTACAATAAAAAATGGAACATCAAAATGGGGACGAATGGTTACCCTATATAAACCAGCTTTTTACTTCACCAGCCTTTACTTGGAAAATAATGAAAGTTTTTGACAGTGATAAATAAAGAACTAAAAAACAACTGGTTAGTTACACCATAGCAACCAAGTATTTTCATAGCCAATATGATTGATAGAGCTTTAAAATTACAGGTTTTTAATGATTTTTCGTGATTTTGACATATCAGTGCAAAAAAAAAATTGCGGCACCGTGCAGAATAGTTATTTAATCAACAAGGTTTGAAAACGACTCTTTGCACACGATCGAGACAGTTTAGTGGACCGTGTCGAAGGCGAGGTCCACAAGTCTAGGGAGTGCGCAAAGAGGTTTTCAAACGAGTTTTTTACGATACTTTTTATACGACTGCAAATAAACAGAGACCAGAAATATCAAATTTCAATTTAACTCGGTTTTATTAATAAAATGTATAATATTCCATTTGAAGTATCTAATCAATAAAACAAAGGAGCCGTGACGGTTGCTATGGAACTCAGCCAACTTATATTGTTGGCCGAGAACAATAAAAATTACAATGACGGGAGACCCTTGTGCAAAAATAACGTAAGCGTGTGTAAAACGTTTTGCACACGGCCAGCGTGCGCAAAATGCCGTTTTCAGATCGTGTTCTCCGTGCGCAAAACCCGACAGCAACAGTCGTGAAAAAAATTAGCAGGACCGTGCGGAAAAATTGATTTTCTGCACTAAAAACAGGGCGGAAAATTGCGATTTTCTGTACGCTGGTAAAAAAAGCATTTTTATTCAATTTAATATTAATATAATGTGGGCTAAAAACACCGTATCATTTCTTTGACTGTAGTTTTGTTACAGTAAGTTCGATTTTTGTAATTTTGTTTTCTGCGGGAGATAAAGCCTTAGCCTATATGACACTGCGGTCTAAACTGACGATTTGTTAAATTCCAAGATGGTACAATTGATTTAAGAAAAACGCATACATGCAGTCACAAAATTGACCTTGCTAAAAGTGTATAATATATACGAACTACCAGCTAAAATGCCTAAAAACTTCAAAAGTACGACAATTTGTCATATTGTTTAAAAAAGGTCTCTAACTTAAAATATTTTTTTACTTAAATTAAAAGCAACCTTATTTTTATATTAAATTTTCCATAATACTAAAAAATCAGCAAAAATAATGTTTTAGTAAAGTCTTTATTGAACAATATCAAATTATCACTCGAGTAACGGACGAAGGCTGTTCTATAAAGAGGGCGGTAACCCATTTTGGAGTTGATAAAATAACAATAATACAATGGAAACAGCGCTAGATTGAAAACAGTTCGACGTATAGGAAACTTGGATTAGGACAAAAACGATGGTAAACATAATACTTAATATTTTAACTTAAAAAAGAACTAAAATAAATAATTTAGTATTTAATAGGACCACCATTTTTCTCTATTACAAGCTGCAAGCTTCAGCATTTCGTGGTCTACAATTCCTTTGGGCCAAGGAAGTGTTTCTATTATTATTCTGAAACCATTGGCGAACAACATTAGCCGTGTGTACGGGACAGTTGTCCTGCTGAAAAACGAAGTCATTATTTTCATGTAATGCCTATACAGATGGCAGCATAACGTTTTCAAGGATTTCAGTATATCGTTCACTATTGAATCTTCCTTCGATTCTCCAAAAAAAACCCAAACCTCTAGCACTAAACCAGCCTCACATGTTTACAGAAAACTGTCCAGGTTTTTTAATGTGGTTTGTTAATTCGGGTTCAAATCTAGAATTTGTTGGACGATAAACTAAAATTCTCCTGCTGCTTGAAGCTGACTAAAAAATTTTTTCGTCAGTGAAAACCACCCTCTCCCAGAAGTCATTATCACGAAGAACGTTGTTTAGTGCAAAAATCCCTCTGGCCTGTTTTTGTTCTTCTGTTAGAAAAGGCTTCTTTGCAGCAACTCGACAAGATACTTCTGATTTCTTTACTCTTCTATTTACTGTCAACCGACGTTGCAAAAGGATTTTTGTTTGAGATGGTCAATAAGTCTCTCATATTGCACTCCAGAACTTACTTTTGGTCGTCCTGATCCATCTTTCCTATTCGTAAAATTATTTTCAATCCAGCGGTTTTTTCATCGCATTATCGTCATTTTATCAACTCCAAAATGAGTGGCCGCTCTTCTTATAGACCAGCCGTCTTCTATAGCTTGAGTGATAATTTGAACTTTTGTAAATGTTGATATCTGTGGCATTTTTAAAAGATGTCACACTGACTTTTAAGCTGTCAGGCATACTAAGCTGGTGGTGCCTTATAATAGTATAGTATAGTATATAATAGTAATGGAAAGCTAAATTTTGTGGCATAGGAAAAATGCATGTATGAGTTTTTTTTGAAAGTGTACCTACATGATTTTAAAATTTTATTGTTTTTAACACACCCCGCCAAAATTTTATGTGCGCCACCATAGTCAACATGAAACATTTGCCAAAAAGCCATGTCTTTACCAAGTACACAAAGGTATCAGTTGTTAAAGTTGGACAAGAACTAACTTGTTAAACAAAGGTCGAAAATTTTTTCTTATGGGAATTTGTTAAATCTTGTCAAATTTTTGTGATATATGTGTCAAATTTGACATTTCATAAAAAACGCGTAATGGCGCAAGTATTTTAAATTTAGGTATTTTTCACCCCTATTCCTGCCAAAATTGTTTGTACGCTAATATGTCTAATTTTTCTTGCAAAAATCGGAAAAGAACTAACAAAGCTTTACGTAAAGAAGGGGTTGCTGCAGTTCTGTGTCAAGCTACTGTTAAAGAAAAAGTAAATAAATCAGAGAATTATGTAGGGATAAGTTACAATTTTCGTTTTTAGGAGATTGTACAAAACAACCAAAAACCAGTTTTAAAGTGTCGTATTATTGATAATATGTTGTGCTTCATAAAAATATGAACATCTAATTGACAAAAAAAAATAGGGATCACAAAATCTTAAGTAGATGCAGTATTTTTAGTAAACGATTGATACGATACATACAAGTTGATCCAAAAAATTCTTAGACCTCCCTAATATCGCCAAAACTAAAAAAAGGCAGAGAAGTAAAATTACACATGCCTATGAAGATGTACAAAAAAATATATTTTTGGATGCTACTCGTGACGCCATACAATTAGGGGTGGATCTAAGGCGGTTACTTTTTTTTATTAAAAAAAATCTTTTCAAAAGAAAAAGACAAATCTATAATAATTTTTTACCTAAAAATCCTAAAGTGATTCTTAAATCAGATTTGGCTGTCTATTGCTCTGGTTTATTTCGCGAACCAAAATTCTTAATTGTGGAGTACCTGGTGCAATTTATTATAGAGTTATGTCTTCGCAGACTTACCTTCTCTCCACTATCCGAAGGTAAATAAAAAGTCAAAACGGTGAGGAATGATATGCCCATACATGGAATAATAATATTGACTGTGTAGAAGAGGGTCTTGCGGCGCATCGTGATGTTGAACGTGATGTCTAGATAGGGTTCGTCGCAACACGTGTAAAATTTTTCGTGTCTGGAAATAAAACGGCAATAGTAATTTATACAGTCAATGCTTTTTTACAAGCGGCGGTTAAAAGAACAAGCGCAGAGGGTGTTTAAAAAATTCCAGTAAAAAAGCGTAATTTAAATAAGACTACACTGTTACGTTTATATACCCGTGTGTAAAATTATAAGTTTTTACTACCGAGCCCAGTCGAATTAGAAAAAGCACAGTTTAGTACTTGTAAAAACTATTCTTTATACTTTTATTAAAAAAAAATGGAAAATCGTTACAAAAACTTGACCGATACATCCACCGACAGCTCAACATTTTAATTCTATAAATGAATTGCGGCTAATGGAAGACCCAAGACTGATTAATCAAGTTTTCTTTCAGTTGGTGACCTTATATTGCTAAACAATTTAATTTCTGACAGCTTATTATTTGGTCGTATTTTTTAAATGAAATGAAAACTAAAGGAAATTGCTCAATTTTTAGGAAAGAGTAAATAGATTTTCTTAATATTACCTATTTTTCTTCAAATTTGGTAAAAAAGTGAATGGGAACCCTGGACTTGGATAGTCTTTTGCATCGGTAATCATAAAAAAATTACTAAAATCGCGTTTTTTATGAAGATATAAAAACGGTGCTTTTTTGACAAGCCTAAGGCCCCTAAAGATTGAATTTTCCCCATCTGAGGCTAGTTTGCTAGGTATTATTAGATTTAATTTTCCATATTTTTGCATAAAAGTTGGGCATGCAAGTGCTTTTGTGGGCATTCCGTGCCATGGACTTTATAAGTAGGACATTTTGTGGGTTAGCGGTCAATTAATGCGTAGTTTATATTTATTCAAATAACAGACTACAATCCACATAGCAAAATAATGTTCACTGTATATATAATGTATATAATTTTATGGATATGAATATCCTTCATGGATATTTTGGGCAATTGATTTTTTGACTCAAAACATGTCCAGATGGCCACGAGATGGATATCCATGATATATTTTTGAAAATCAGCATATTAGCATATCCACCGAATATAAATTAGTCATTTACTAAAGTGTGATTTTGGAGTAACCTATGGATATTTAGTGGATATCCTTTATTATGTATATAGTATGGATATAATGATGTAATTTAAAATAGATCCAGATGGCCGCGTAATGAATATTCACAGTATATACGATACTTTGTGGTTATGAATATCTCTAACGGATATTGTATGGACATGATTTTGTGATTCAAAACATGTCCAGATGGGCCACGAGATGGATATTTTCGAATATCCACTGCATATCCACATGAATATAAGCAGTGCATATCCACCAAATATGCATTAATCATCCACTAAAGTACGATTATGGAATAACCTATGGATATGATTATGTAATCAAAAATAGATCAATATGAACATATAGTGGATATTTATAAATATGCAGCATATCCACGTATTGATATACACAACATATCCATAAGTGTAAGTAAGACCTGGTTTGCATATTCCTGGTTGGATACGTCTAGGTACATCCATAAAATTTATTTTGCATATTCCATAGATAATCAAAATCTTGGCCGTTTTAGTTGAAAATATATGAATATGCAGTGAATATAAAAAAAACATAAATCTCCATAGAATGATATACGCTGCATGTGGTTTGGATATTACAAAAAATATGTACGTTCATGGTTGTCAAGTACGAAGGCAGATTGACAAATTTCCGGAATGAAATTGAAAACAGGCTTTTTTAAAGAAAATGTTTATTTAACGCAAAACACTTGGACCAGCGCTTCTCCAACTTCTCAATGCCCTCACGTAAATGATTTTCTTTAAGACTGCTAAAATAGACACATGGTAGTCAGGTGGTGCTAAATCTGATGAATAGAGCAGATATTCGAGTATTTCATAACCTAGATCTGTCAGTTTTTGACGAACAATCCCGCATTTGTGAACTTTTTAGCCATTCCTGGTCTTTTCGCTTTTACTGCTCCATCAAATGTATCCAAAAGTTTTATATAATAATCCCCAGCGATGGTTTTACCTTTTTAGAGGTAGTTAATTAGCAAGATACCTTTTGTATCCCAGATAACTGATGCCATCACCTTTCCTCCTAAATTAACCGTCTTTGCCTTCTTTGGAGCGCTTTCCCGAAGGGCCACCCACTGTTTGGATTGTTCTTTTGTTTCGGGCGTATAGTCATAAATCCAAGTCTCGCCCATAATAAAAAATCTACGCATAAAATCTGCACACTCCCTCTACAATTTCGCGAACTTTTATTCTTCCATATCATGCACTGTATCGATTGTTTAGGGAGTAACTGCTGATTTTGGTTGCCCAAGACGTGCTTCATCATTTGTGTGCTTACGCCCATGCCGAAATTCAGGTATCCAGAAACTCACCGTCGAAAAAGAAGGAGATGAATCACCAAGCACGGCATTCATTCGTGATTTCACTTCAGTCTCCGATTTCTCTTCCAAATAAAAGAAGTTTATCACTGCTCGCGTATCTCATTTTTTTGCATCTTTGGCAAAAACCAAAAGTTTACTTAAAGTGACGCCTGCTAAAAAAAAATGCTTTGACATATGACCATGGCAATTGACGTCAGATATAAGAAAAGCGTGTCCAACTAAGCGATAAAAAAAATGTAAAAAAGTCACAGCAAAGCGCTCATTCCGGAAATTTATCAATCTGGCCTCGTACATACACAATGAATATACATATCCATGGCTTGCTATGTGGGTAAACACACTTCGTCAAAAATGTAAACTTTTCGACGATGCCGGGTTGTGGATCAAGGCTTGTTAGTACATGCGCAGTAGATTTTTCGCATTTGGCCTGGTCTAAACAGTGCCAAAGTCAACCGTGATTTGAAATTTTCTTGTTTGTTTTTCAAAGTTATTTTTCTTCCGCATGTTGCGACACTTGGGCGATTATAGTATAGTATTATGGGTTAATAGATGCAAATAAAAAATAAATCAAAGGCAAAGAAAAATTATCGACAATGAGACAAAAATTTATAAAAACGGCAAAAATTTCTCAAAAACGCTCCGTCATTCTGACACTTTTAAGAAAATTCTGAAAGTAAGATCTTTCAAAATAGTTTGGCAACACGCTGCATTTTTAAGTGGATCTAATTTAGTCAACCAATTTTCTTTTTTTATTTGAATGCACCTCCTTTTTTCCATATTAAATGGGACCAAACAGCCACGCTCCACAACCCGGATCTCAGTGGGATTTCAACGTCGTTTATAGACAGAGGTGCCGGTATCTACAGGGTGAGCCAATAATATCTGCCAAAGTTTTGGTTGGGCTTATCTATATACTAAAATGACAACGCTGAGTTTAACCTTCTTTTTGCTCTGCAGAAGATATTAAATCCGAAACCGTAAAAAAGTTGTCTTAACTGTAATTTACTGTTATGGGGAAAACCACTCGTGTGATGACACATATTTACGAGTGAGGACTCGAACTACACTAAATTGAGGTTATTAAACTCAAAAAGGTTATTAGTTTTGACACTCGTCAAACTCTATCAAAATGGCGGAAAAATAATTAATGAAATTGAAGTTTTTTCGAAAAGCGGATAGGTATCTTCTTTTAACTCTGCTAAAGACATTTAATCGGAAACCAAAAAAAAAGTGACATTTGTCTTAACTGTCATTTACTTTTATCGGGAAAACCACTGGTGCGATGACAGATATTTACGAGTGGGACTCGAACTACACTAAGGTCAATGAACTAAAACATTTCATTAGTTTTGGCACCTGTCAAAATAACGAATAAATAATTTACAAACATGGAGGTTTGAGAAAAGCAAATACCTTTCTTTACTCTGCTGAAGACATTAAGTTGGAAATCGTAAACTGAAACCGAAAACCACTGGTAATAATTTGTGATTTTGTGATTTTAAATAGAGCATGTGCACTTTATTTTCTCTCCAAAAAATCACAAAATGAAAACTGTAAAAGAAGTGACACTTGTCTTAACTGTCATGGTGAAGCATGACCTTTAAGAAAAAAGTAAAAAAAAAAAATATGGAAAAATCGACAACATCATCTACGACATGGTTAAGACAACAACGATTCCCAGAGAAAATGTCTCGGGAAATGTACACATTTGTCTTTATATAAAAATAAACCCTTGCATTAAAAGACATCCGGAGCGCAGTTACTTCTTCACATGAAAACTAAAACTACGTCAGACTCTATTGCTGGGTCTTTTTGAATTGTAAGGCTTTAACCAGTCTTGCATCACAATTTACACAAAGTCGTGATTCGACATTTAATTCTTGAGGGGTGATCCTATAGTCCTTGTTACATTTAAATTGTTGTAAAAAATATTTTAAATATAGCAGTTAACCATTTTGTAAGTACGCAGACGTATTTATTTCTTACAATTCTTTTCAGCGCTATAAAAAAATATAAAAAATTATAGTGATGATTTCCCTAAACAGAAATGTAATATACAAGTATTATGGCCACTTGTACCAACCCAAACCTAAAGCACACCTGAATAGGTGCGGCCTAGTTCTAGTGAAACCCTAACCCATCACCCAAACTGAAATGGCTTGCTTGGCAAATTTTAAACGTACCCCTGGCTAGGTGAGCAAAGCATTTGGTGACGTCGCAAATTCTGTCAAATAAACGTCATTCCCTAGGTTCTCTGCCATTTCTCTCTGCCTCTGTCGCCCAAATTTAGTACTTAAACAGGTGAAAAATTGTTTTCCTAAAGATATATGGCTGACATTGATTTTTCAGATTTTTCTAATTTATCCCAATGTAAAATGTTCCAGACACATACAGGCAATATTTTTATTACTGCCTGAGTGTGTGTACATTTTTGCTATGTAGTTACAATATGCTTTGTATGATAATGATATTCTTTTAGCGAGGTGGTACGGTTTGGTAACAAAACCAATATCTTATTAACCCTGGATTTATAAACTTGATGGTATTATTAAGGCTTATTTACTTAACTTTTAATGCATAGTGCTTAATTTTTGAGCTCTGTCTTGTAGTGTGCTAAAAACAGATAGAGATATAAGATTAATACACATTAAGCATTAAAAATTGAGTTAATGGGCCTTTACTGTTGGACGGTGACACAACCCTGACCCTTTTTATTATTCTAAGGGAAAAAGAGACATATTAACAGTATAAGTATGTAATCTTGACCGTTGAGTTTATAAATCCGCAGGGCTTACCGGTCATGAGGATACTCCAGCTGATTTTTAATCTGCATCGTTAACCTAAACCTTTTGAAAAAAGTTAGGTTGTACATATCCTCAGAATGATTGGACCTATTATAAACTTGACGTGGGAAGCCATTCTCAATTATTTCTAAGAGCTCCAGAGCATCGTCCCACGCCCAAAAAGATTGTGGTTAGTTGAATTTTTAGGTTATATTATCAATAATAGATAAGGGTAAGGTGAGAGCTAGGGATCCAAAATCGACTACCTAGATTTAGGGTTAACTTAACACGTTTAGAACTCACTTTAACGTTTCATCAAGTGAAAACTGACACCTACCTAAATTTAGGGGATACCTAGGGCTAGGTGTATCCTAAAAACGTGGGTGCAAGTGGCCATTAGATACCTAATAATATAGATATTTGAAACTCAAAGAAAGACAATCCAAATTATTCTAATATTTGGTTTTCACAAAATTCGACAAACCAAAAAAATCAAAAATAAATAATTTTTAGATTTTTATTTGCTATTTTCGACGTCCACAATCAAACTAAACACCATAGCAATGATTTTGTTTTTCACCAGTAAAAAAAAATCAAGCAGAATCTCTTGATTGTAAGCGATCGACACCGTTCTCAACTAAAAAGCCTGTGCCCTTTAGCGTACTGTGGCTGCCATTTTTATAAACAAATTAACAAGTAAAATATGATATGGTTTGACAAAAGCCAAAATAAATAAAAATTTTAAATTCAACCGCCTTCACTTGGGGAAGTTTGAGTATCCGCTTTTCAATATGTGTAACTGCACCAGTGGCTTTTCCTAGAGCTTTATTCTCCATTACGATAAACTGCAGTTGAAAAAAGTGTCACATTTTTACTTCAAAAGATTAAAAAGAAAGTATTAGCTTTCCCAAACATTCGTTCATAAATTATTTATTTGCCATTTTGACAGGGTTTAGCATGCGTCAAAATTAATGAAATTATGACTTCATCCAATTTAATGCAGTTCGAGTCCCCACTCGACAGTTAAGACAACTGTCACTTTTTTTACGGTTTTCGATTTAGTGTCTTCAGCAGAGTAAAAAGAAGTTATTCGATTTTCCAAAAAATTCAAGTTTATTAATTATTTTTCCGCCATTTTGAAAGGGTTTCACAGGTGTCAAAACTAATAACAGTTTTGAGTTCATCGTCCTCAATTTAGTGTATTTCGAGTCCCCATTCGTAAATATGTGTCATCGCATCAGTGCTTTTTCCACATAACAGTAAATGACAGTTAAGTCAACTGTCACTTTTTTTGCGGTTTTCGATTTAATGTCTTCATCAGAGTAAAAAGAAGTTATTCGATTTTCCAAAAACTTCAAGTTCATTAATTGTTTTTCCGCCATTTTGAAAGGGTTTGACAGGTGTCAAACCTAATACCAGTTTTGAATTCATCGACCTCAATTTAGTGTAGTTCGAGTCCCCTTTCGTAAATATGTGTCACCGCATGTAAATGACAGTTAAGACAACTGTCACTTTTTTTACGGTTTTCGATTTAATGTCTTTAGCAGAGTTCGATTTCCAAAAACTTCAAGTTCATTAATTATTTTTCCGCCATTGTTGTGTAGTTGGAGTCCCCACTTATAAATATGTATCATCGTAGCAGTAGTTCTTCCCCATAATAGTAAATGACAGTTTTTTTACGGTTTTCGATTTGATATTTTTAGCAGAGAAAAAAGAAGTTATTCGATTTTGCAAAAACTTCAAATTCATTAATTATTTTCCGCCATTTTGAAAGGGTGTCAAAACTAATAACATTTTTGAGTTTATCACAATTTAGTGTAGCTCGAGTCCCCACTCGTAAATATTTTATTTTATACGAATGGTATTCCCGAGGGGTGGCTCGGTCGTCATTTTGTTTACACCAAACTGCATTTTTTACCAGATTTTTCTTCTGAGTGCCCCCGAAATGCCACGAAATAATGCTTCAAATTACCTCAAATTGCCACGCAATGCCATCGGCATGTACACCAAAGTGCATTACTGCGCCACCCCTCGGGTTTTGTTACGGTTTCGATTTAACGTCTTCAGCAGAGTAAAAAGAAGGTACTCGCATTTCCAAAAACTTCAATTTTATTAATTATTTTCCATTAATAAATTAAAACTCAGTCAAAACACACATACAAACGTAGTCTAAATAAACTTTAAAAACATTTGGTTTTCGCGAACCTAAATAAATCTCTGGTGGCCCTCATGAAACTTTTCCGGAGAATTTGAAGTGAGCTGTGAAATACGCCTCCACGTCATTTACAACGAACTAAAAATGTGACAGCTATTCGTGCTTACCTCACGGCAGGTACTTCCAAAATATCCCATTCGACGGACATATAGAATTCGGACAGATCGACGCCAACTTCCACCACGTTACTGCCTGCTTTTTCATCCATATGCCGTAAATCAACCTATAAAAATTTATATTCAGAAAAGAAGTCATAAATAAGAAGTAGCTAACTATTATTACTATTAAGAACACTTAAAACGTATAATTAACAGTTGGGTAGCCTATGTACAATTTTTACAAAATAATGTACAATATTCTTTTATTAAGTCCATTCTGCAGCCTTTTTTTACCACTAATATTAATTATTAACAATATATAAGTATCTAAATAATAAATATACAAAAATGTAAAATGCAAGGCACTTCAGAAGTCTATGGTAATATTTTTTACCACAAACCTAACATTTAGCAAAGCACTTAAATATAACAAGAAGCTTTTAGTAAGCAGAAATTTTTACCAAATTAGTTTTGTGTAACTGGTAAAAATTCTACATTTTTTATTGCATAATTTTTAAATTTATACAAAGGGTTTATTTATTTTAAAGTTTTCAATAACAGTAGATATTTATTAAAAAAAATCAATTTTGGAAAAGATATAAAAAAGTTCATTTACAATTTTTGATAAGAAAACAAAGAATTAAAAAAAATATATAATTTTTTGTCTAAATTTAGGTTTTTATTTAGGAGTTAATTTCATATTCTACAACATGCAAATGGTTTTGAGTAATGATGCAAAAATAAAAATCATGATGCCAAAAAAATGCACAAAAGTTTCTCAATTTCGAAAAGTCTTAGGGTTCAATAGATACTAATAGGATGTCTGAAACAAAAGTTAAAAAGGCGAAGAAAAAACAAATTAAAGGAGTTTTATAAATACAAAAATTTAAGCTAAAAAGATTCTCCGCTTATTTTTTCCCAATATGAACCTTTTTTTTCAAATTGTGAAAAAAAATAAAAGAGGGAGAAAAGGAATAAAAGGCATAATTGGAAAACTTCCAGTATTACATTGTCAGCTATCTTTTTTTGATTAAAGACTTATTTTGATTAAACCTCCCACAGATTTGGAAAAATGACTAGGAAGATATATAAAATGGATGTAATGCAATATTTTAACCCAACCACGTTTGGAGGATGGATTAAAGTGGGCAACCAAGGACTCTTTAATATGTTAGCAGAGCCCCTATAAATTATGTTAAAAATTTTATAATAGACGTTACAAAAGTTAACTTCAAAACTCTAAATATCTACAAAACTATTTAACAGCGGTATTTACATGCCAATAACGTTTGTACAGTCCACAGTCCATGTCATATATACAGTATGGAAAAAATTCTTAGCCCATTCTACCATATTAAAAATTTGTAAATTAAAAAAAATAAATTTGACTTCAGGTTTTACGATAATGTTAACGAAATTTGCACAAATGAAAAATAATTCAAGAAGTAATTTGAATAAAATGCGATTTTCGCAAAAAATTGGTGCTTAAAATCAAACAAAATTTCGCACACTGATTATTTAATTGGTTTTAAACTGTTTGTTCATGGTTTTATATATTTTTTGTTTTCTTTGTAATTTGGTTTGCCTAAAAAATACTTTTAAAGAAATAGTGAAGGGGCATGTGTAAGTCCGTGGGATTTTTTATAAAGGAATTTAGTGACTATCTGGGATTGATAGCTCCTTAGTCACACAATCAAGTGTTACCGGGTGTTTTGTTCGCATTCATGTAGAAGGGGTTGATATGACGATATCTTTCAAGATGGCGATGGCGGTCAAAAATAATAAAAAATACAACTTTCGCAACCGGGACATGGTTATACTCGATTCTACATAATTCGAAGACGAGGATTCCAAAAAAAATACTTTTAAGGTCATCCGACCTTAAATGACCTTAAAATTGCAAAAAAACAAGATTTTGGCCACTTTCTTTTAAAAAAATCTTAATAATTCGACGTTTCGTCAGACCTACTTCAAATGTACCTCGAACTATTAGGCATGTACGCCAAATTCGATGCTTAGAGTTTGATGCAGTTTGAAGCTTCATGATTTTGAAAAATACCCTAGTAAAATTTAGATATTGCAAAAATAACATGCTAAAGGGCGCTATCAACTATTAAAGCAAAGAGGACCAAATTTGGTAAGAAAGATAAGAAGGTCAAGGTCAATAATACTTTAAAAAAAAAATTGGTTTAGCTATGACGCGTTTAAATATGGCGGCTGATATATCAAAATGGTGACCTATACCCACATTTTATTTTATCCTATTTCGTAAAAAAGCAAAAATGACACGATGGTCATCAATTCTTGTTGACTTATCGCCGCTTACTACGAAAAAAGAGTTTGGTTGATGCATGACCTTGATTCACCTTGAAAATACCATGTACACATGAAAAACCAGCTTTTTGTAGTGTCAATCTCAATTTACTATTACGCAAAAACTTTAAGTTCCGGAGATGAAATTAATATGTAAACACTTCATTTTATACCTCCCTACCAATTTTTTTGACTGGCGTCCCAGATGTTTATGCTATACTCCGTTAAAAATGACCTATATTTTTTGTTCGAAACTGCGAATTTTATGTTTTACTCACTTATGTAACCAACAAAGTCATTTAAATTACCTATAAAAGAGTTAGCAGAAGTTAGATATATATTTCCATATTCTGGACCAGGTGTTTTAGATGTCATTTTCCAAAATGGCGGTCGAAAAATAATAAAACATACAATTTTTGCAACCAGTGCATGATTATACTCGATTTTATACAACTTGAGTACGAGAATTCCAAAAGAAACACTTTCGAGGTCATCGGACCCCAAATGACCTTGAAAATTGTAAAAAACACAATTTTTGCTATTTTCTCTTTAAAAAAAAATCTCCATAATTTAACGTTTCGCTACACCAACATCTAGGCCGCCAGATAAAAAAAAAATGGTAGGGAGGTTTAAAATGAAGTGTTTTTCTATGGCTAAGATGTTAATTTCATCTCCGGCCCTTAAAGCTTTTCCGTAGTGGTAAATTGGAAAAAAAACACTACAAAAAGCTGGTTTTTCACTTGTACATGGTATTTTCAAGGTCATGGAGCTTCAAAATGCATCAAACTGTAAGGATCGAATTTGGCATACATGCGTAATACTTTGCGAAAGTTTTTTTTTATGATTTTTGACCGCCATCTTGAAATATGTCGTCATATCAACCCCTTCTACACAAATGCGAACAAAACACCCGGTTGCACTTGATTGTATGACTAAAAATCTATCAATCTCACATAGTCACAAAACTCCTTCATAAAAAATCAGGAATTATCGACATATGCCCCTACACTAAAAAGTGTATAAAAAGATATGCAAATTTTGTCCATTTTTCTAATTTTATTTTAATTCTTTTTGCCAGTGAAATTTCTAAGTATATTCCAATTTTTGTGTATTAATATTGGCCTGTAATTATCATGGATACCTCAAAAATTATTGGTCTAAATTTAAGCAACTTTGTCAGAGGTCTCATACAAAATGTTAGGCAAAACATGGGTTGTGAATTTAAAGGCAATTTTTTGTAGATGTATTAATAATGTAAACAATAAATGCTTGTAAATTTCGTCATGGAGCTTTTCTACCAGTTAAGCATATTTTTTTGGATGCAGGTAAATCTCTCTTGTAAATTAACTAAACTATTTCATGATTTAATAATAAAAACAACACCCTTTATTAAATTAAAACATTATTAGAAATAAAATGCACAGTCGAGCTAATAAAATTTGACATCCGGGATATTAAATTCATTACTACTTAAGTAAATTTCCATTGTTTATGGCCTGTATATTATAAAAATAATAATCTCAATAGTCAACAGTTGGCGGTTGTACTACGTAAATAATTGTATGGTATTTGTTTTTATTAATAAATCTTATTATTTATTTTCAAAATAATATTTACATTTTTTTTACTACAAATGTAGCTTTATCACTTTCTGGCATATATATGCAATCAAAAACGGTTTTCACAAGCGACACATATCTAAAAACACAATAAAAACTTTCTAAGGCCTAAACTCCCATAAAAATGGAAAAGGTATAAAAAAAAATGGTGACTCAAAAATAAGATGCACCACAAAATAAGATATTTTGCTATAATTAATAGGCTTAAATGAAAATACAGGCCTCTCTAACAAAATCATTCTATTAATTAATACTAACGAAGCGAATATTCGTATTATAAATTGCGTTTCCCTGAAGTAGACACTAACATAAACAAGTTTAAATATTAAAATTATATATAGATTATATGTTATATTATGTTATATATTCTAAGTATATTCTTTATATTACTTTTAGGTACAAGAAATACCTAGGTTAAAAGTATACGTTGTTCAATTAGGGTTTATAATTTTTTTTCCATCCCCATTGGATTAATCATCTAGCGACAATTAAGCAAAAGGATAATAATATTACAAAAATACTTCAGTATAATATCCTCCTTACTTAAATTATTTTCCTTAAAAGCGCAGCTGCTTGCCCAATTCTTCATTTAGCGAGAAAAACAGATAATAAATTCATTATAAAATCGTCATTTAATAAAGAGCAAAAAGAAGAAATCATTGATTCGCGAATAAAAGAGGAGGTCGCCTTAACTAATGTCGTGATATAGTGCCGTTTTGAATAAGACCCAATTAAGAAAATCCCATATTCTGATTTATTTTCTATCCAAAACTGTTATTTTATTAAACTTTATTAAATAAAACGAATCAAAATGAGTAAAAAGAAGAGAGAAGAAAAAATAAGTTCCAAACATTTCTGAAAATAATTTAAATAGGATAGACTAAAAGATCAATGACGACAATTTCAAGATTGGATGGGTATCTTTTATGGAAAACGAAGTGAACGGTGTATGGAATTTGTGACCAGCCTTTTCGCTTTGGCACTTCGAGTGTTCCTTGTCGGATGCCTAACTAATTTTTCATTTTAATTATTCCAATATCTTTTCTTCTTTCCTTTTGAGACTGATTTCGGTTGAATTAATTTGCATTTTAATAAGGCATTGCATTAGCCCAATTAACATTTAAAGTTACCACGACGTAACCGGCACCACATAGAATTTCCTAAAAGGAACCGTAAGTTGACCCCGCTACGTGTCTATATTCCATACCGCGACGTATTGATTCCTTAAGTGGGCAATCATTTTTAGGTTATTTTTACGTTGTTACGACTTCAAAGTTAACTACCAAATATCACACTGCTATGTCACAACCACATTCCTGATATGTCGTGGAGGCGCTTTTATACAAGCTTTTATTTAACCTGCAAGTGTATGTATGTTTGTTCGGGTGGAATCTTGCAACTTAATTTGTACCAACATCCGATATAGTGTGACGAAATTGACAGCTCCCCCATACTCGAAGGGGGTGTAGGGGGTACAGTTCAAGTACGCCCGATTTCGTTGAAATTTGGTGTGTTGGGGCACTTCAAATTTGGCATGCATTTATATTTCCTCCCATACGAGGGGAGTGGAAGGGGGAGAGCACTTAAGTTTGTCCGATTTCAACCAAAATTGCTATACGGGGGCTGTTGGGGATAAGGAATACGAATTTTTAATCAGATTTTTAAAATTCAATATGGCGGATTCAAGATGGACGATTTTCGGTCATGTTTTGCTACCCAATTTTTAACTGATTTATCCACATCCGATTGTGTTCAAATTTGTTATGCGTTTATAGTTCCGGTGAAAATATAATAATATGGCATTCTCAGGTACCCACCTCCCTCTAACGAGTTTGTTGGATTTCGATCAAAATTGGCATACAGGGGTTTTTAATTTGATTTGAAAATTTCAATATGGCGGATTCAAAATGGAGAATTAAGGGTACAAATCTAAAAATTAAGGGTGTGTGTTCAAATTTTGTATGCGTTTATAGTTCCGACCAGAATACAAAAATATGGTATTATTAGGTACACACTTCCATCTGACGAGGGAAGTGCAGGGGGGACAAGATTTAGTTTGTTCGATTTAATTCAAAATTGGCATACAGGGGATTTTCGGGAAAGAGATATGAATTTTTGATTAGATTTGATCATTTCAATACGACGGATTCAAAATGGACGATTTAGGATACAAATCTAAAAATTAAAAGATAAATATTTATAAAAAAAAACTTTTAAAGAACAAGCTTTTATTAAATCCACTCAAAAGTAGAAAATAATTTTATATCTTTCTTATACCATAATAAAAGCGATGGGCGCAAATTAAAAATTTTAACTTTACGGTGACAAAGAGAAAGAAAAACTAAATTCTTCTATTCGAATGACAAACATAATGCTTTCATCTAAAGAAGCTGAGAACGGGTGAGATTACCGTGCTTGCCAAGCCTTTGAAAATGTACTTAGGTTATAGAGTAATACAACTGTTTCTTAGGTGAATCGACCGATATACGATACCTAAAGTTAAAATTTTTAATTTGCGCCCATCGTTTTTATTATGCTATAAGAAAGATAAAAAATTATTTTATACTTTTGAGTGCATTTAATAAAACCTCTTTAAAAGTTTTTTTTAATAATAATTTATTATATGATGGAGTTGAAAAGGTAGTGGATTAATTCCAAAATTTCTATTCGGTTCTTTTTGGTAACATAAATTCATACATGACAAAGTGATTAACGAAACCAACAATTTCGTCAAATTTGTTGCGTTCAAAAAGTGTGAAGTTATGTTTTTACAACCACCATCTGGGCCTCCTAAAATGTGTTGATATATGGATGTTTGCTGATGATAATTTAATTAGAAGGGGTCATAAAAAGTTATTTCCTCCACATTGCCACATCATTAAGTAACTATGATATCGCAACCTTTTGTAGTGAAATTTTATATCCTAGTTGTGGCGTTCAACGTCGGCTACTTCAATAAGGCTAAAATTTTTTGTGGCAAAGAAGTGACGAATAAAAGTCGGAGCAACTGCAAATTCACTAATGAAAAGAAACCTTGGAGGAACGGGAACTTGGTATACTTTCAAACGGCACTATAAAAGAATACGATAAAGAAGTAGTTTCTGGGAGGTGATTATTACGTAAGGTGAACTTTTACGAGGTTCTAGAGAGTATTTCAAATTTATACTCTCAAATTGTTCTTTTGCCGACCACATTACTACTATAGGAAAGTAGCGAAGCCTTTATCCATGTAGCTATTACTATGAATGTTAGTTGGGAGGTGGTCACTTAGATAGAAGTGCGGAATAATGACTATTAGTGCTTGGTTCAAACTTAGAAGTTCAAAGGTATGATGGAGTTAAATGGTGTTTGAAAAGGGTCATTACCGGAACCACTGATGAACCCACGCTGCGCTGGTCAAACATCGTTTAATTATTTTCGCTTTGGTTTTGTGAGTGTTCTTTGTAAATTTGAATGTTTATAATTATCCCATGCAAGATCTTTTAATATTTCCTAATAAAAAATTTGTCTCTTCAAACACCTCAGGTCGATTTAGGGGTAAGTTTTGGGTGACTTTTTCTGACCGTCGATGTGTTAAATTTGATCTTGTTCCTTATCGGATAATATAGACCGACTTTAATAAAGTCGCACAAAGGTAAATAATTAATACATATTTTAAGGACTTACACATCTGTTATGGGACGGCGCGGTGCGTTTGAGCTATACAGCTAGAGATTTTTTGATCGCGGCGCTCGCGCTGTAAAAATAATGTTTAGTTATCATGATGTTTGTGCCTACCTTTAATAAAGAACGGCGCCGCGGCGTTAACTTTAATTTGTAAACTTAATGGATGGCACAATATGAGCATGTCTAAATACCATGTCTATATGACAAAAATATTAGAAACCTTTCAATCTTCGTGCGAAACTGTGAAAAATAGTTTTCGAGTCAAGCTATGCCGACTTGATGTACCGATAAGTCCCTAATTTTGAGTATGAATCGACTTTAAAATTACATTTTTGACAAATTTAAATTTGTTAATAAATTTCTAATAAAATACAAATTGTAAGTATAATTTGTCAAAATTTATATAAAAATAATATTTTTATAATGCCAATTAACGTGTAGTTCAGTGGATTCTTTGTTTCCCAAGTGTGTGACATAAAGCGATACTTGGGATGTTTGTAATTAACCAAATTTCTAATTACATCAAAAGCGCTACGGAACAATACGTGAGTGCCGAAATAAACTCGGAAATAAATAACTGTTAATTTACGTAATTCTAAATAATTGACTAACAGACCAACCCATAAATATTAACACTTTTTATAATTAAATAACAATAAAATCAATGAGTTAGTTACGCATTCGAACAAGTGAAACAAATGTATGGAAAACATTTCAAAAATTATTAAAGTATCCATTTTTCTGTTTTTCATTTTTATCTTAGGTACTAAAGCTCTCTTTTACATTTTTTGTTCGTTACAAGCATCATGTTTTGACGTTTTAAGTACTTGGTTCGAATATCAGGATATGTATTGTATATGAAATGAATAATATTATGATTAATTGTATCATAAACACAGTATGCTTTTTTTAACGCAGCGGCATCTTATTTTTTTTTTATTTTTAACTGAAAAATACGGACAGCATAAATGAAAACAAAAATGGCGTTTCTTCGATTGAAGACATATGACGTAGACCGCGAAGCCGGTCGAAATTGAATGAAACCCCTTGGATCGATAAGGCTGAAGCTAAGCCAATTTCTTTTGTTTTGGTATTTCCAAAGCTGGCTAGATAAAGATATGTTATATGCTTCCAAGTTTGGCCTGGCTAAGGCGTATATTTAAGTTAATATGTATATGCTGCGATCATATACGTCTTAAGAGGGAAAGTAGTTGAGCACAATCCGCAATGTCAACGAATACTGCAAAAAGTTTAAAAACGAGTTCAAAGCTAAAGCCCTAACGGAAAGTGCTAGATATACAAAATTTTGATTTGCACTAAAATTTTGTATAAATCCAGTATTTTCGAAATTAAAATGTCAAATTTTACAGTTGACAAATATGGATAAGATTCCGCCATTCTCTATTCAATTTTTATTTCATTTCATTTCATTTCATTTAATTTCATTTCATTTCATTTCATTTAATTTAATTTAATTTCATTTCATTTCATTTCATTTCATTTCATTTCATTTCATTTCATTTCATTTCATTTCATTTCATTTCATTTCATTTCATTTCATTTCATTTCATTTCATTTCATTTCATTTCATTTCATTTCATTTCATTTCATTTCTTTTCATTTCATTTCATTTCATTTCATTTCATTTCATTTCATTTCATTTCATTTTATTTTATTTTATGAAGGAAAATATAGTAATTAACAATACCAGAATGTAAGAATAACAATGAAATACAAAACAAAATATTAACTACATCTAACATAAGAGCAGAAATAAAAATTAATAAAATCGGATCTTTCTTAAAGTAGAGATACCGCAAGTAAATATATCACATCGGTCGCAAGGTCGGTTGCACGTGTTACAAGCCCGAATTAATGGAGAATTTTTGCAAATATTGAACAGGAGAATCGATTTTGTTACTGATTAATTTAAAAATAAATTGCAACTCTGCCGACTTGCGCCGGAGATAGTGAATCTGTCACAAAGAATCTGATTCGGAATTCCAATTTCCAGGTACACACCATCAAGCTTAAAAAAGAGGTACTTTACTTGACGTTGAATATTTTTGACAGAGTGGATGTGAGTATAATAGTACGAAGACCATACTATGGGCGAGTATTCCAATTTAGGTCTGACATAAACAATAGGGTAATTTTAAACTAGAATTGTTTTCAAGGTACTGAGAATTCCGTATTATAAATCCAAGCATTCGGTAGTTTTTCCTTTACGATATCCTGAATGTGAGAAACAAATGATAGAGCACTATTAAATGTTACTCCAAGAGAAGACTTTTGGGTAGTTCAGTTGTGTTAATGGAGTATCCAAATTGAATTACCTGCTTTTTAAGTGTAAACGATACTGTAGCAGTGATACAGAGTGTACCAGGACTATATTGGAAATGTCCTACCTGCCGTAACCTACCAGCTGACACTATTACCGCTAATTTGGAGGGCCGTATAGAAGCCCAACTCAACTCGGTTAAACAATCGATTTTAGAGGAATTCTGTACAAAGATTGATCAAAAGTTTCAGGACATCAATCCTCAGACTAGCAGCCAACTCAGGTACTCTGACGTTCTTAAGAATAACACTCGTACAAATGTAATCATCAAACCAAAAGGCCCTAATCAAAACAATTCCCAAACAAAGAGCGATTTTCTTCATAAAATCAAGCCAGACCAAGAAAACATCCAAATCAGTTGTGTAAAGCACATTTCCAATGGAGGCATCGTGCTGTCCGCCAACCAAAGTGATGCCCATCGAATAAAAGATCTTGTCACTCAAAACTTAGCAGAAGATTATGAAGTTCGAGAGTCGAAATCCGTATCTCCTATGGTCAAACTAGTTGGTCTCTCAGCTAACTACGACAAAGACGTTCTGTTACGACACCTAAAAACTCAAAAATCTTTTTTTAATGATTCTGCAGAAATAAATATACTTAAAGTCTGGCCAACCAAGAACAACGCGAACATTTTCCAAACGGTACTGCAAGTAGATATGGTCACACACAAAAAACTTACTGATAAAAAACATTTTGTTGTCGGTCTTGATTATTGCACCGTTTATGATTCTACTTCATTGTCACGCTGTTTCAACTGCAACCATTTCGGTCACTCAAAAAAATATTGTCAAAAAGACCCCACTTGCCCTCTATGCGCAGGACCACACGTAGTCAGCGAGTGCAATAACTCAGCCAAAAAATGTTGCGTCAACTGTAGCAATCTTAAAACAAAATTTGACTTAAATATCGACATAAATCATGCTTGCTGGAACTACGATGCATGTTATGCTTATAAGCAGGCAAATAAAAAATTTAAGTCAGAAATTTTTGGGTCCACCATATAGCAATCACCAGGTACGGTAGCCCCCACCTCATCTGAAATTAGTGTCGATCTCTACAATAGTTCACAACAGTCAGATGGGTCTCGTTGTCACTGTGATATTCTTTCCATTTATTATCAAAATGTACGCGGACTCAGAACGAAAACAAAAACTTTTTTTAATTCCACAATCGCTTGTGACTTTGATATCATAGCCATAAGTGAGTCCTGGCTATACCCTGGTATTCACGATACGGAACTTTTTAATTCTGAGTATTGTATTTTTAGATCTGACAGAAACTATGATGAGGTTGAACAAAACTTAGGGGGTGGTGTTCTGTTGGCTGTAAGGCAAACTCTTCAGACAATAAATCTCAGAATTGAACTACCTGAATCAATACGCGACATAATAGACATAATCGGAATCAAAGTATCTTTTTCTAACAAATTGTCCCTTTATATTTTCCTTATATATATTCCACCAGGCAAGATCTCTTACATATATGAACAACTTTTTGAATATCTGTCAAATCTTAATTATATATATAACGCACAAGCAATCTTTCTTGGAGATTTCAATTACCCTGAATACGTGACCTACCTGGAGACAAATCCTCCTCCCAATAGTAGGCTAACTCATTTGCTAAATTTTTTAAATTTTCTTGACTGGCATCAAATTAATACTGTCAAAAATTCCGATGATCGTTTGCTTGATCTAGTATTAACGCCTTGCTCAAGCCTGACTTCCCTGCAGCGTTGTCACGATATCCTTGTTAAAGAAGACAGGTGCCATCCTTCCCTATATATTGAATTTAAAATTTCCGGTAACAAAAAGTTGAGCACACATAAAACTAATGACATCTTTTATAATTTCAAAAAAGCTGACCTACGAATCCTATATGCGAGCTTAGCTGAGATGGACTGGCGGGTCCTGGAGACAGTTGGTAACGTCAATACGGCGGTTGAACTGTTTTATCATAAACTATATTCCTGTCTGGACAAGCACGTCCCAAAAACATCTAGGCGGTCCAGAAAATATCCTCCCTGGTTTACTTCACTTATTATACAGACGATTAAACAAAAACATAAATACTTTCAAAGACACAAAAAAAGTGGTAGCGATAACGATTTACTTAAATTTCGAGAACTCCGTGATAAAATAAAACGCGATACTAACACGTCATACCGCGAGTATTGTGCTCAACTGGAAGCAAACCTTAAAACTCAACCTGCAAATTTCTGGCGCTTAATACAATCTTTGCAGTCCAATAATGGTTTTCCGCAGTATATGACAGATCAGAATGGAGAGAGTACGTCGGATCCACAGCGTATAGCTGATGTATTTGCTGATTACTTTCAGAGTTCATACACGCCATCTCAGCAGCAAGTAAAGCAAAGTAACCTTTCTTCTAACCTCAACTCAAATCTTATTTTAGTAAAATGCTTTAATGAGTTGGAGGTATTGCGGGCACTGAAGAGCATGAAACCCAAGGCTACTGTTGGGCCAGATAAAATTCCAGCGTTTTTACTGAAAGATTGCGCGTACGTCTTTGCTTACCCCTTAACTATTCTTTTTAACCTATCTTTGAAATTCAGCACCTTTCCAGATGCTTGGAAAAATTCAAAAATCATACCAGTCCATAAAAAACAAGACAAAGATCTTATTGTTAACTATCGGCCAATTACCATAATAAACAATTTTTCAAAATGCTTTGAACGCGTTCTTCATACTTCACTTTACTTTCCTCTGAGCAGTCAAATAGATCCCCGTCAACATGGCTTCATAAAACACAAATCTACCACAACAAATTTAGTTACTGTTACGCACCTTATAGCTGAATCCTTGGATGCGAGCGCTCAGATTGATGTCATTTACACCGACTTTTCTAAGGCCTTTGACAGGTTGGACCATAGTATTCTACTCCGTACCTTTGTAACCCTTGGCTTCTCGGATGACCTATCCAAGTTCTTTCAATCCTACTTAACTGACAGGCCTCAGTATGTAGAATACTATGGTCGAACCTCTTCTAGAATAAAGGCTACTTCCGGAGTTCCTCAAGGCTCGATATTAGGTCCGCTGTTCTTTATAGCTTTTATCAATAGCATAGTTCAGGACTTAGAAGTTATTTGCTTAATGTATGCTGACGACCTAAAGCTTATATGTAGAATAAATAGTATAGAAGACTGCGAAAAACTTCAAGCTGCTCTAAATAAGGTATATACTTGGTGTATTGATAACTCTCTCCCTCTCAATCCATCCAAGTGCAACGTAATGTCTTTCACTCTCAAAAATCAGGTAATTCAGTTTGGATACACCATTAATACAACTGAACTACCCAGAAGTCTTGAATTCAAAGATCTTGGAGTAACATTCGATAGTGCCCTATCATTTGTTCCTCATATTCAGGATATTGTAAAGAAAAGCTACCGAATGCTTGGATTTATAATACGGAACTCTCAGTACCTTGAAAATATTTCTAGTTTAAAATTACTGTATTTTGCTTATGTCAGATCTAAATTGGAATACTCATCCATAGTATGGTCTCCGTACTATAATACTCACATTCACTCTATCGAAAATATTCAACGTAAATTTCTAAAATACCTCGGCTTTAAGCTTGATGGTGTGTACCCAGAGATTGGAATCCCAAATAAGATCCTTTGTGACAGATTCACTATCTCTTCACTGGAGGACCGGCGCAAGACGGCAGAGTTGCAATTTATTTTTAAGTTAATCCATAGCAAAGTTGATTCCCCTGTATTATTGCGTAATTTGAATTTTTTGGTACCTAGAACTTCAGCACGCTCTACGGTTCCATTTTATCTTCCATACATGCGCACCAATATTTACAAAAATTCTCCATTAATTCGGGCTTGTACCACGTGCAATCAAACTTGTGACCAATGTGACATATTTAATTGCAGTATCTCTAATTTAAAAAAGATCCGATTTTCTTAGTTTTTATTTCTGCTCTTATCTTAGATGTAGTTAATATCTTTTATTTTGTATTTCACTTTTATTCTAAGACTCGGTTATTGTAAATTACTGTATTTTTCCCACTCTGTAATTGGGTTAATTCCTGTTGGGTGGTGTAAATAAAATAAAATAAAAATAAAATAAAATAAAATAAAATAAAATAAAATAAAATAAAATACGTTGCACTTGGATGGATTGAGAGTCCTGAACTATGCTATTGATAAAAGCGGGCCTAATATAGAGCCTTGAGGAACTCCGGAAATAGCCTTTAATATATGTGTAGAATTTCGTGTCTCCGACCTTCCTTCATTTATTTCGGTCTTCGTAGGCTTGGGGAAGATCTAATGTAATAAAACTTATGTTAATTCTTATTTACAGATTTTACAAACAGACATTTCCCGTTTTATAAAAAATTGGTTTGGAAAAGCAAAAAAAACAGGAAGGTGCCAATTTTTTCCCCGAGGATTGTTTGATGCCCAACGTCAGAAGGGCCAAGGGGGAAAATGTACTTTACTACCTAATAATACCTAAAGTATAAAATATTATAGGAGGAAATAACGAAAACTCCCGGAAATATGTAAAATATTTGAAACTTCCTAGGGATGTAAACTGATATTTTCGTCCTTTATATGTGGGTTGAAAATGTTATTTTCTTATAAGGTATCAGATAAAACAATTTACTTGATTTTTAAAAAAGAGGACATTTCTCGCATTTTAGTTATAAATTCAATTTAAAAGTTCGCTTAAAACCATTGGGTAGTATTTAAAAATCTTTTTGCGCCTCTTTCGTTAAATACGTTCTATTCCCGACGGAGTTTTCATTAAAAAGTGTCATTTGTAACGTAGTTTAACTGGCTTTTTAACTGCCTTTTCGTTCCAAGTACCAACTTCAAAAAAAAATAAACGAAATTTCTTTTACTCTTTTAAATTTGGTTAAGTGCTTTTTCCGACTTCAAATTTTAATTTGTGTGAGATTTTATCACAGCTCGTTTAATTTTTTAGCTTTATTGTTTGCGCCTTTTTATACATAGTATAGGGGCAAATGTCGATAATTTCTATCTCGTGGGATTTTTAGTCGCGGAATCAAATTTTATCAGGTGTTTTGTTTGCATTCGTGAAGAAGAAGTTGATGTGGCGTCATCTTTCAAGATGGCGACCAAAAATCATAAAAGATACAACTTTCTCAACCGGGGCATGATTATACCCGATTCCATATAATTCGAGGATTGGGATTCCAAAAAATTTACCTTCAAGGTTATCCAAGCTTAAACGACCTTTAAAATCGCAAAAAACAAGATTTTTGTCATTTTCTCTACAAAAAACATTAATAATTCGAGCTTTTGTCACTCCAACTTCAAATCTACCTCGGACTATTAGGCATATATGCCAAATGCGATCCTTAAAGTTTGATGCAGTTTGAAGCTTCATGACCTTGAAAAATACCACAGTAAAATTAACAAATTACAAAAATAACATACTAAAGGGCGGTATTAATCAACTATTAAAACGAAAAGAACCAAATTTGGTAAGACAGAAAAGAAAGGCAAGTCCATCAATATTGTTAAAAAAAATTTGGTCTAGCTCTGAAGCATTACAATATGGCAGTTGATATATCAAAATGGCGACCTATAACCACATTTTATTTTATCTAATTTTGTAAAAAAGCAAAAATGACAACGTGGCCATAAATTCTTGTAAAAATTGTTGACGCTTACTATGAAAAAAAAGTATCGTTGGTGCATGACCTTGATTAAGTTTCAAAATACCATGTACATGTAAAAAAAAATCATCTTTTTGTGATATTTTTTCCAATTTACTACTACGTAAAAACTTTAAGCGCCAGAGATGAATTTAACAGTCATAAACAAACACTTCATTAGTCTTAGTCATAAACAAACACTTCATTTTAAACCTCTTTCCATTTATTTTTGATATGTTATACCCCGGTTTACCACTACCCAAATACTTTAAGCGCCGGAGATGAAATTAACTTCACACCATTTTTTTAATTAAATGAATTAAATTAAAAAATGGCCTATATGCCCGTCGTTTCTATTAACGTTCGGAACTTCTACAGGGATGCGATGGCACATGAATGTGTGACTAAATAGCTGTTAATTTCTCTTCCTTGAATTTTATTATGAATGTTAATAAACAAGTGTAGTCATGCCCTACTGCAATAATTAGAATTTTTTATACTTTTTCGACCGTCATTTTGGAAAATGGCATCTAAAAACCCTGGTATAGTATATGGTAATATATATCTAACTTCTGCTAACTCTCTTATAGGTTATTTAAATGACTTTGTTGGCTAAAGTGAGTAGAACATAAAATTCACTGTTCCGAAACTTAATAAAAACGACAGCCATATAGGTAATTTTTACCGGGGTATAGCATAAACATCTGGGACGTATCAAGGAAATGGTAGGGAGGTTTAAAATGAAGTGTTTATTTATGGCTAAGATGTTAATTTCATCTACGGCACTTAAAGTTTTTGCGTAGTGGTAAATTTGAAAAAAACATCACAAAAAGCTGGATTTTCACTTGTACATGTTATTTTCAAGGTCATGCAGCAACTAAACCTTTTTTTCATAGTAAGCGGCAATATGTCAACAAGAATTAATAGTCACCTTGCCGTTTTTGCTTTTTTACGAAATTGGATCAAATAAAATGTGCTTTTTATATATTTTTGATATATCGGCCACCATATTGAAAGGCGTCATAGCTAAACCCAATTTTTTTTGACAATGTTGTTGGACTTCATCTTCTTATCTTTCCTACCAAGGTTGGTCCACTCGGCTTTAGTTTTTGATGAATAGCACCCTTTAGTATGTTATTTTTGCAATAAGTTAATTTTACTGGGGTATTTTTCAAGGTCATCAAGCTTCAAACTGCATCCAACTCTAAGGATCGAATTTACCAAACATGCGTATTACTTTAAGGTAGATTTTTTTGACAAGAAATTGGCAAAAATCTTTTTTTTTTGCTATTTTCAAGGTCATTTAAGGTCGGATGACCTTAAAAGTAAATTTTTTGGAATCCTCGTTCTCGAGTTATATTGAATCGAGTATAATCGTGCCCCCGCTGCGAAAGTTCTATTTTTTATGATTTTTGGTCGCCATCTTAAAATATGACGTCATATCAACCCTTTCTACGCGGATGCGAACAAAACACCCAGTAACACTCAATTGTGTGACTAAAGAGCTATCAATCCCACAAAGTCACAAAACTCCTTCATTCAAAACCCCACGGACTTACACATGCCCCTTCACTAACAGTGAAAATTGTCTCTTGGCACATTAAAGAAAATGTTGATATGGTATGCCACATATTGGATCTAGAGGAATAGTACATCCCTAAATATACCAGTACAAAGTCAGTAATGCAAATATTTCATGATTGAAAAAATCAGTGCTAATTAAGTGCTAATTAAATGCCAAATCACAAAATTTTGTGCTTTTTAGAGTGGTCTATATGATCTAAAAAATTAAATGCTGCAGTTTTAATTTAAAAAATTGTATTTTTTACTTTATTCTGCATATTTTTTAAAACTAGCGTGCTGCACTGCTAACTTTAGGTCATATACACATATTTGAGTTCTGGTGAAAGAAGAAGTTGGCGGTGTTTTTGATATTGGAATAAATTAGTGCTATATAGGTGCTAATTAAAAGCCAAGTAACCAAATTTTGCACCATGCTAGAACGGTCCAAAAAAGTGGTAGGGTGGTCTGAAGGGTTCAGAAAATTAAATGCTGTCATTTGGAATTTTTTTTTAACTTATTTCTGCATATTTTTTAAAATTAACTTGTTCCACTAAATATGTCGGAAACTATAAGAGCGCAAAATTTAGTTACTTGGCATTTCACGTGAACTCAAATATATGTATGACCTAAAGTTAGCAGTGCACCACGAGAATTTTAAAAAATATTCAGGAAATAGTAAAGACTACAATTTTTTTAATTTAAAATAGGCCGGAAGAAGTCCAATTTGCCAGTGTACGTACACGCAGCGACACCGCACACGTACCAGTGGAGCAACCAACACTCAAGCTTTCGATCATCGTTCGCGGCTTGTGTTTATTACGCCTCTAACCACGGTGCAATGTGAAGTGTAGTCCATAAAACCGGAATTTAGTGAATGAATACGCAAATTTTGATAACGTAATTTTCTTGTTTTTTGTTATTGATAAATTAGAGCGTTTTATTTTCAACTGCTCAGATTTATCACTAAAAACGCGTTACAATGAAAATAATAAGGAGAAAAAAATAAAAGCAAGTTCTCAAAATAAAATAATATATTCTAAAAACCGAAAAGATTCTTCCAGTCGAAAAAAAATGAGAGCAAATGTTCGAAAAGTCCTCCTTGCTCGGCTGGACAATATCCAAGCCTATTATAAAAACCCCTTCTAACGTTTCCAAGCATGTTAAGGGTAATAGTTTGAAAAGCTTCTTCAATTTTAATCCGAAGTTCTTCCAAATTATTAACTTTTTCATGCCCGTAACTTTATTTTTGATATAACTCCACAGATAGAAGTCATTAGGAGCAAGATCGGGTGATCAAACTGGCCATAAAATAGTTCCCTGTGTACTTATAACCCGATTAGGAAATACATTATCAAGATATTCCCTAACAAGGCCAATATTGTAAGCGGGATAACCATCTTGTTGAAACCATATTTCAAAAAATCTCACACCTAACAGCTGCCTAGCAGTTGGAATAATATGCTGCTGCAGTAGATCCAAGTATCTAGGATCGTTCAAATTGCCGTCAATAAAAAAATGGCCCAATTACGTGTTCCTCTACAATACCCTCTCCAAACATTTAGTTTTTGGGGATACTGTGTTCTTACGTCAAAATACAAATGCAAATTTTCCCTAGACCAATATCGAACGTGTGTTGGGTTATGGCGATTCAATAATGGAAAAGTGCTTTCATCTGTGAAAAGAATAGATCTAGGAAAAATTGATGCGTTTTTTACGCTTTGTAAGAATGATGATGATATTAATGATGAATGACTATTTGAGAACACGTAAGACAGTGTCTGAAGACGTATCAACTGCTTCGGCAGTTTGGTGGTTGGTTAACTTTCGATTTTTCTCCACTGCAGCGCAAATAATTACATCTCGTACCCCTGCTGGGTTTTTTATGATTTCTTGGCGCTACACAACCAAACTTTTCAAAATTCTGCACAGACCTATGCATCGTTGATAAACTAGGTTCTGGGCGATTTATAAAATTCTTCAAAAAAAGTTCTTGAATAAGTCTCAATGGTCTGCCTTGATAGTACCATTTGACCATCTGCACTTTTTCGGCAACTCCATAAACATCCATTTTTAGTATTAAAAATGTATTATTTCACTTAAGAACTTTCTCTCTCCAATCTGTTCCTCGAGCAAGGCAGAAATAAAACAAAATAATAAAAATAAAATAAATTTCAAAAAGATAACACTGCAGCGTGCTTCGACCCCACCTCGGTCGTACGGCACGGAGAGTAAATTAGACTTGACTCCCTCTATGTTCGCAGTAGCCTAAAGCTCATTGTAGACCACTCTTATACTTTTCTGGACCATTCTAGCATGGTGCACTGCTATCTTCAGGTAGTGCAGGTTGTATCTCGGAAACTACAAGAGCACAAAATTTTGTGACCTGGTATTTAATGAGCACGTTATTAATGCACTGCTTACTTTGTACTGCTAAGTTTAGGGACGATACGAATATGGGGTTCTTGCACATTTTTCACTTACCGCACTTTTGGAAACTACAAAATGTTCCATCCGTATATTTTTCTTTTTAAAGTAACTTTAAGCGGAGCAAAACCCGTTTAAAGTTGAACCTCTTAAAAAACTGCTAACTCGGCCAATCATGCTCTCTGTGATCGACTGCAAAATTGTTTAAATTTTTGTGAATACTTATATTACAGTAAAATTGCCATTTGAGGGCGAAACCCATTCAATAAGAAATTCAAAATTTGTAAGACCCGTTTTTAATCGAACCATTGTTCATCAAAACTCATTTTGTATCCAACTGGTAATTTGTAAATCCTATTTTTGATAAAACCCGGAATTTGTCAAACCATTATTTTTCAAAACCGAAATTCATAGAGCCCGTTGTTTATTAGAAAATTTTTGCTAAGTTGATTGCGCATTCCACAATAGTACATGAACCGGAGGCGTACACGCAGGTGGCGCGGCGGCACGGTGTTTCGATGCATTTGTCGTTCTATGTGCGCATACTTGACTAAAAGTATTCACAGGTAGCGTTCAATACTTTGTGTATAGATGTCTCTACGCCGCGCGGCCGCGCCACCTGTGTTTCTGTCTACGTTTCATGTATTATTGGCGAATGCGCAATCAATTTCGCAAAAATTTTCTGATAAACAACGGGTTTTACGAATTACAGTTTTGAAAAATAATGGTTTGACAAATTCCGGGTTTTATTAAAAATGGGTTTTACAAATTACGAGTTTGATATTGAATGAGTTTGATGAACAATGGTTCGATGAAAAATGTGTCTTAAAAATTTTGAATTTGTTATCGAATGGGTTTGAAGAAATAAGGTTCGGATAAAAAATTGGTTTAACAAGTTGCTGTTTTTATGGCGAATCGTTCTTACGTTAAAAATGTTTATTAATTAAGGTCTGATAAATTCCTTTTTTAATAAACCATAGGCGTTCACCCCCAATTAATCCTCTCTTCTGATTTTTCAACAACCGGCACTATTTACTGACCTAAAGGCAATCGTAATTTCCGCAAATCAGAGCATCCTGTCCACGGAATGTCCAGATATATCGTCACAGGAATGACAAATATGGCCCTTGAAACGGCCCAGGGGATTACAAACGAGCGGCATTTGGTCGACGTCATGCGAATTTCACCGTTGACACATCATTTTGGGCAAATATTATATTTTATGATGAAAACCAAGCGGCATGCGTAAAACTCCGGGCAACCTTAAACATCAGCGAATGATTTAATGTCTTACAAAGTATAAACCTTCCTATTTTCTCCGCATTTAATGTGAAGTTTCTTACATAAGGAAGTTTGAAATGTTTAAATAGACCAGAGTTTTCCTCGAAAGTCAGTACTTGTTTAATTTTGATAAACTTAGATTTATATCAAAACAACTATGGTCATTCTCCACTTAATTTATTGAAATGAAAACCATTCAAAACTAACATGTTTCGGCAGCGTAAACTGTCGTCATCAGGGTTTCTAGCTTAGGCTACAAAATACACAGAAAATAATTACAAATTTCAACCCTCATTTTCATCTCCATAGAAGAAATTATTTTAAACCCCGTTCTTGATGAGTTTCTACATTATGAAGCAAAACTTTAAGTTTGAGAGTTAACTGTGATGCTTTTATATAGTGAACCCAAAAGTAAAAAATTCTACCATTTCAAACAAATTGTGGTATCTAGGGGTACATTTAAGAGGTAAGTAGGAAATATAAATTCGTGTTAAATATCACTTTTAGGTAATTTTATAAGTATATATTTAAAACCAAAAAACAGACATATTTTCTAAACACTTTGGATAAATATGGGTTTAAGTACAAACAAGTACCGACTGCTTTAAAAAAAAATTGAATCATGGGCAAACTTTTGCGCTTTTAAACTGTAATTCGCACCACTCGACTATAATAATAAGTAGGTGGAGAGGGCAAATTTTATTTTCAAAAATATTTTTGGAGTTTTACTTCACTGTTAGCTTTGATTTTTTAAATTCTTAGTTGCCTAATCCAGCGTTGGGAGTGTTTAAGATCACAAGGGTTGCATAAAATAACGAAAGATAGATTATTATATTATTATTATATATAAAAGCAGCTTCAAAATTCGTAAACAACTATATCCAAAAATATTGAGTTTTTTGATGGGTGACTTGATGTTAACGAAAAATACCTACCAAAAATAATTTTTCTATAAAAAGTGTAACTGATTTATTTTTTTTTATTTGTGTTGCTTTTTTCATGAAACGCCTAAAAAAAAATTTTGTCACTAGTAATTTGCTAATATTTCTTAAAATTTAGTTTTTTAGTATTGCTCCAGGAAATGAAAAATATGTCAATTTTAATTTTTGTAAGCAGTGTTTGTGAAAACCCCCTTTTTAAAGAAAAAAGATATATTATTAAATTAATTTTTGTGTCTAAACCAGTGGCGCACCCAGGAATTGACTTCGGGGGGGGGGGGGGTGACTGTTAAGGATAAATAATAAAAAAACTGAATTCGAAGTAAAAATGTGACCGTAATTGATACGCGGAAACAGGTGCTTACAAGCGTGGACCTGGGCTCGAATGTATAGGAGTTTTAACCAAAATTGTTTGTTTACCCAAAATTGAATGTCACAATTAATTATTCTTCAATAGGCCGCAGATAAAATTTTTTGAGAGAATAAGGCTTAAAATGCAATTTTTGACTTAAAAAAATTAAACTAAAATCGTAAATTTTGATGGAGTTTAGGGAAAATGACAATTAAAATGCCATTTTAGACACCAAATCGCAAGCAAAATGTTTTGATAAAATTTCATTAAAAAGACCACTCTTTGTTAGCATTACAGCGCCGCAGGCGAAAAATTTTGCAATTTCTCAGAGGGGAGGGGGAGGAGTTTAACCCCCCTAGGTGCGCCACTGTGTAAACAAACTTTTAAGACTTTTAACATGAATCTTTAATAAACCAAATAACAAGGCCAGACTCGGAAACGTGTATTGACCACATTCATGCAAAGTGCCGAAATCGGTGGTTGTTTAAGCGCTTTTACCAATAATTATTAAAAGTAGCATAACTGATCAATATTTAGTCTTTGTTGCGATGCCTTTAAAAATCAATCAAACGTATAAATCCAATGCTTCTTATGAAATAACAAATGAAAGAAAACTTAAACAGTACATAGCAACATTAGATTGTAAAGATTTTTATAAAATAGAAAAAAATGATTATATGACGGACTACTTTTTAGAACAAATAACAAAAACCATTAAACAGTGCATTGTTACTATAGAAACCACAAGACAAAATCTCAATCGTAAACCGTGGATAACTTAGGCTTTGGTCAAATCGGTAAATAAAAAAATATACAAAAATTACCAAAGGCATAGAAATGAACAAACAACTTTACACGTTCTCGTACACAACTTAATTTTTTGCTAAAAGAGGCCAAAGTTAGGTACTTTAAGTCAAAAATTACGGAAAGCAAAGGATGTTCTAAAACTCTATGGAAAACTGTAAAACAAATTTAATCGAAATCCAAAAGTAACGAAATTAATCAAATTTACGACAACGAGCTGCTGATGGATCCTCAAGAGGTCGCAAACTCATTTAACAATTATTTTGCAAATGTAGGTACCACCCTGGCTAAAAATATTAAAAAACCCAGCAAAAATCTCTTAAAAAATAGAAAAATTGTTAGCCACAGCTTTAATCTAAAACCAAAAAATAAAAAAGAGATTATAAAGATAATGAAAAATCTTAAGCTCCAGGGATAGATAAAATAAAAAGTAAAACCATAAAAAACAATTGTAATTTTGTAAACAGGAGTGGTACCAAAAGCATTTATGAGAGAGTCCTTAATTAAAGGTTACAAAAATATTTAAAAAAATACTCCTTAATATCTAGGAGGGAACTTGGATTTCATAAGGGAAAGAGTACTCAAGACGCAGTTGCATTTCTTACGTCAAAAATATATGAGTTATATATTCCTAGATCTTGCAAAGGCCTTTGACACTGTAAGTCATTCACAATTGTTGGGGGCCTGCAGGATTCTGGAGTGTCTTGGAGACATTTTCAGTTCTACTTGACTGACAGGAAACAACACACGTGCATTAAAAACCAGGTGAGTGGAGATTACAGTGTTCTTTTTGGCATTCCTCAAGGAATAGTGATCGGACCAACCCTCTTTACACTCTACATCAACGCCATTCTTGAACATCCTTTACAGTGATTAGTTGTTTATGCCTTTTACTTGCAATAGTAGAAATCTGTCAGATTTTGATACACTTCATATTAATGATGTCAAAATAAATATCACCCTTACCATAAAATACTTAGGAATTCATTTTGATCCACACCTACAATGGAATATTCACACTAAAAAAGTCAACAACACTATTAGAGTCATGCTTTTCAGATTTAAATATTTAAGAAAAATATACTTGAATCCAATATGGAATTTTAGCATGGGGTGGTGCCTATGACGCCCATTTTAAAAAAATTAAACAATGCCCTTAAGGGAATATTAAAAATCATGTACTTTAAGAACTATCGCTACCCATCTGATCTATTGTATAAAGAAACAAAAGTGCTAGCATTAGACAAATGTTTTACTTTCAAATCGGTTTGCATCGCTTTAAAAATAAAAACCAATTATTACATCCTTACAAACATAATCAAAATAAAAGGTATACATCACAATACAATGTCCAGGAGCAGAGATCGTTAAAAAATATTGATCAAAGATGCCATGTATATCTTATTCCAAGGGTTTTCAACCACTTACCATTAAACTTTTATAAAAAACTCAACCAATTTAAAAAATAGTAAAGTCAATTCTCTTTAGTTTTTCATGACAGGAAATCAATAGGGTTGTTAATTTATAATTGTAATTAAAGTTAATATTATTCTTGGTAAATAATTTTGTTATATTATTTTATTTTATTAGGTATTTTAAGAAATTAATAACATGTATTTTGTTTGTTTGAAAGTTTGAGACAATGATGTGTTTGAAATTAACTCTGTGTTTCGGACTTCCATTGTCTATATTTTATTTATACACGACGTTTCGATCAGTACAATCTCTGATCGTCTTCAGGTGCAAACTACAATCAATTCCTAAGGCTATGTAGTTATATACCGTGGGAAATCACTCAACCTTGAAGTTTAAGAAGTTGGCTCCGCCCAAGGAGGGGCTTCCAAATATTTGGGATTTCAACACTTGGTTTACTGAAAATACCCTGATTCTGCCCAATAAAGGCAGCTTCAAAGAATTTTCGTTTCTTCCAGTGTGACTCCTTGTGCAAAACCTTTGCTTCTGTCCACTTCATTCGGTGTTGTTTTGACCATGCATGTTCGGCATCGCTTTCGCCAGTGGTGGCCAATATTTACATGGAGTGGTTCGAATCACACGCGGTTGATACCGCAGCATATAAACCTAAGCTCTGGCTGAGATATGTTGATGATACTTTTATTGTCTGGACCGGGAATGACCAACAACTTTCAGAATTTCTTCACCACCTAAATAACATAAGACCCACCATTAAATTCACAATGGAGCTGGAGCAAAATTTTCAAATTCCTTTTCTTGATGTACTTGTCACACGAGTAGAAAGCGACATCAGAACAACAGTCTATCGTAAACCCACTCACACAGGACAATATTTAAATCAAGGTTCAAATCATTCTGCTACAACCAAACGAGGCATAATCAAAACTTTGTATAACAGAGCCGTACAAATTTGTAACAATTCTCATGACTTGGAAATCGAAATAAGAAACATTAAGAAGGATCTGCAGCAGAATGGTTACAGCCTGAAACTT
This sequence comes from Oxystoma pomonae, assembly GCA_963921995.1. Lineage (NCBI taxonomy): Eukaryota > Metazoa > Arthropoda > Insecta > Coleoptera > Brentidae > Oxystoma > Oxystoma pomonae. The sequence goes on from OY998172.1 coordinate 38,407,024, forward strand.
ATAACAGATACTATTTCTAAATTTCAACAAACAAGACAGAGATTACAAGACCAAAACCAGGCAAATGCATTCCTTACAATCCCATACGTTAAAGGAGTATCAGAGAAAATTCGAAGAGTAGCGAAAAACTTTAATATTAAAACAGCTTTTAAATCTAGTAATACAATTCGAAGCCTTCTTAGTAAAACAAAACCGGAGAACAAACAAAATAAGGAATGCATTTACCAAGTTCCTTGTGAGTGTGGTGAATCATACATAGGCGAAACTAAAAGACCACTATCTGTTAGGCTTAAGGAACATCAGACGAATACCCAAAAAGGTGAAACCACGAAATCAGGAATTGCCGAACATGCATGGTAAAAAAACACCGAATGAAGTGGGCAGAAGCAAAGGTTTTGCACAAGGAGTCACACTGGAAGAAACGAAAATTCCTTGAAGCTGCCTTTATTGGGCAGAATCAGGGTATTTTCAGTAAACCAAGTGTTGAAATCCCAAATATTTGGAAGCCCCTCCTTGGGCGGAGCCAACTTCTTAAACTTCAAGGTTGAGTGATTTCCCACGGTATATAAGTACGTAGCCTTAGGAATTGATTGTAGTTTGCACCTGAAGACGATCAGAGATTGTACTGATCGAAACGTCGTGTATAAATAAAATATAGACAATGGAAGTCCGAAACACAGAGTTAATGTATTTTGTTAGCAGTTTGGTGTATTGTATGAGATATGATGCCTGTATAACAAAACCGAAATCCTAGCGCAACGTTTGTCTTTAGGAGGATGACTCTGTTCTAGGATCTTAGCTGGTATAATACATGATACTTATTTACATTATTCTTAGAAATAAATTAAAATGGAAATTGAAACATGCAAAACCATAGATAGCACTGCACTGTTTAGAAAAGTCACACAAGTTCTATAATTCCGTTTACATGATGAAAATTTTCGTCACTTTTATTATTATTGTTACGCGTAGTAGCAATTTAGCTCAACACCATTCTCAACCAAAAAGCCAGTTAATTCCTACCGTCTCAGTGCCCTTTACCCTACTGTGGCTGCCATTTTTATAATCAAATTATATACGGTTTTTTAGTTGAGAATGGTGTTGTTTAGCTCCGTCATAAAACTGGTCTAGCAGATTTTTTTTTTAATATTAAATTTACAAAATATTTTTCAAGAAATGAGGCAGTTTTTCGTACATTGTTACGATAAATATTAAGGACGCTGTGTTTCTATTTTAAATAAGGCAATAAGGAAAAATCGCCTCTTTTCGGAGTTGTGACGGGTAAGATTTTCTGTAGTTTCTGAACAATCGCGAACATGATGACAAATATAATAGGATGTAACTTATGAACTGTTCATCCGACTATGATAAAAATTGTTATGTACACTAACTGGCACATAAAATGCCTAAACAAGTAGTAAAATGTTAGTTTTTTTAAACAGTATAACTAGATGTTATGTAAGCACACTAAAGCTCAGACTCATTCTCATACAGATAAAGACACTCACAGTGAGCTGAATTTTGTATTGAGGCCTCTGATCTCGAAACGCGCGTTTCGAGATCAGCGAGGCTTTAATATAGAATTCAGCTTACTGTTCCAAGATCAGTGACCTTAATATAAAAATCAGCGCATTGTTGCTCTTGTAACATGTTAGAATTTTTATCAAGTGAAAATATACATATCGTCTTCAAATTCATTTATTGAGTAAACTAAAAAAAATAATCTTAATATCCGGTGGCAGCACCATTTTTGTCCAAAACTTTTTGTAGACGTCGAACCATAGAATTTGATAAGTTTCGACAGTACTGAACATTGTCAGCGATCTCGTCCCACGCATTCAATATGGCATCTAGTAGTTCTGCCTGGTTTCAAGGCCTCCAATTTCTTTGGTAAATGATCTTTATTAGTCTTCCTCACACATTTTCCATCGGATTCAAGTCTGTCTTGCAAACATTGGCAGTGTGGACAGTGCAGTTATCATGCTGGAATATGAGTTGGTTCTGTGGATAGAGAACTTCAACCGATGGCAACATGACGTACGAAAGAAGCTCCAGACAACACCGTTCTCAACTAAAAAGCCAGTTAACTCATTTTCGTTTTAGTATCCTTTGGCCTATGATCGGCGCCATATTGACACCAAACTGACAGAAAATCCATGTTTTACTTGTCAATTTGGTTATAAAAATGGCCGATACAATAGGCTTAAGGGCACTGAGACGGTAGGAGTTACCTGGCTTTTTAGTTGAGTACGGTGTTGCTCCAGATAACGTACTGCAGTAACCGACCATCAATCTGCCAACATACCCCTAGCCCCCGTGCATTAACCCAGCTCAACATGTTGACGGAAAAATGACCCGCCCTGGTTATTTGATTTGTGTATCGCTCATCAAGCCGACAGTGTGGAGGCTGATAAACTTTAATTCTTCTGCGATCTGAGGAGGATTGGAATATTTTTTCATCGGTAAATATTACCTGTGCCCAGTAATCTTCATCCAACACCGTTCTAAACTAAAAAGCCTCCTAACTCCTACCGCCTCAGTGCCCTTTAGCCTAATGTGGCTGCCATTTTTATAACCAAATTGACAAGTAAAACATGGATTTTCGATCATAGGCCAAATGATACTAAAACAAAAATGAGTTAACTGAGTTTAGAACGGTGTTGTCTTCATCACTGTGATGATTTAGGGCAAAAATTACTCTTGCCTGTTTTTGTTCTTGAGTTAGTTTTAGTTTTCTTGCAGCAGTACGGCAACTTAACTCTGAACCTTTTATTGTGGAAGTGAATGAGCAACGCTTCGTCTTTTTGTTCACTAGTCTTTTGAACCTTGCCAGTGCCTTCTTTTCTTTCTAAACTGTGTGTAGCCAGCCAATGGCTTCTTATTCTGCAAACTGTGGCTTTGTTAACACCATAGTGGTCAGCCGGTCTTCTCACCGACCACCGGTCTTCACTAAGTCGCGTTATTATTTGCGTTTTCACAAAAGTAGACAAATGTCTCGGCATGTTGAATCGCAACTGACAAGACTTCATGTTGACACCTATTTATCATGAATGTTTGTCATCTTCATACACTGCTCAGTTAAAAACAATTTACAAGTTATTGTAGATGTAGATTAGGTACTAGTCAATTATTTCTGTTTTTTCAGGTAAAATTTATCTATGTATTTTTTTATGTATCAGTATTCACATTTAAATACTTGTATTTAAAGAAAAAACAAATTTTTTAAAAATATGTAAAATAATTATAATTTTAACAAGTTATTAACCGAAGAAAAATTTCATGTAATTACTAAAGTGGACTAGTTTTGACATTTTTAATCCGTCGCCATGACAATTACTCGCCGTTCAAGGGAATGGCTATCAAGATTCTTCTTGGAACGATCCCAGTAAGCAGTCTATTATTGCCAAGTTTCCAGCCTGCAATTTTGAATTTTAGATCTGAATACAAATGAGTTTGTAGAGTGTCGGCAATCACATATTTTATTTACATTTAAAAGCCGTAGTTTTTCTTTTTAATGAGAAAATCTCAAATACTCACTTTCCTCGCTAAGGGAAGTAATGTAATCATTTAAAAATCGCACTTCGAGATTTTCATGATCCTCCACGAATTTTAAGGTTCCGAATAGTGATAAGCACGAATCCAGACGCCATCGCTCTGTCTGGGGGGTCTGTCTCTAACTCAAAAACCCCTGCACCAATCATAACAAAATTTTACATAGTGATTACTTGTGTTGACGCGCAGACCACTATTGTTTTTGACCATTCCGCTATTACACCTTTCGGAGCTACCCCTAAAAAACTTCATATTTAAAAAAAAATTTTTTTTCCTTACCGTGTGATATCTCTTTGGAAAACTTATAAAAATCGTGGATACATCCAGGAAAAGTCTGGATACACCCTAAAAAAGTCTTAACACACCCAGAAAAGCCTGGAAAGATGCTGGAAAAGTCTGGAAACGCGCTGGAAAAGTCTGGAAAGACACTGGAAAAGTCTGGATACACTCTGAAAAAGTCTGGAAGGAGCCTGGAAATGTCTGGATGCACTCTGGAAAAGTCTGGAAAGACCCTGGAAAAATATAAAAAGACCCTGGAAAAGTCTGGAAAGACCCTTGAAAAGTCTGGATATACTCGGGAAAAGTCTGGAAAGATCCTGTAGAAGCCTGGATACACTCTGAAAAAGTCTAAAAAGACCCTGAAAATGTCTGGATGCACTCTGAAAAAGTCTGGAGAGACCTTGGAAATGTCTGAATACACTCTGATAAAGTCTGGATACACTCTGGAAAAGTCTGGAAAGACCTTGGGAAAGTCTGGAAAGACCCTGGTAAAGTCTTGATACACTCTGGAAAAACCTGGATACACTTTGAAAATGTTCGAGTACCCCTGGAAAAGTCTGAATACACCCCCTGAACGGTGTGGATACATCCAAGAAAAGTCTGGATATACCCTGGAAAAGTCTGACCGACTCAATCTAACTAATGTGTATACGAGTAGTGGTTTTTTATATATGTTCTTCTGAACGAGGGAAGTTTTAGAGTAAACCTTTACTCGTGTTGTTTATATCATTGTTCGCGACTTCGTTCGCGTGCTTAAAATTGTATCCAACCCGTGTCCCTCACACTCCCATTTTTCCCGACCTTCTCATGCTTACCACTTCACCGCCCGCCCTTATTCCATTCTCCCATTCTCCCTACCCTTCCCCTTCCCACTTCCGTGCCTGGTCGGCGAGCTATTTTACTTCCTATTTCTGACTTCACAAAACACGAAAAAACTCAGTTTAACCGGCCGCGTAGGACACGCCTGCGTTGGTTTTTTGTTATACGCCTTGGTTGACCAAGGCAATACACTTAATAGAGGCTAAACGCCAAACCACCGCTTAAACGTAACGTAGCTCTGAAATCCATCGTTCTTATTGGTCAGATCCGACAGAAGTTTTCAGTCGCACGTCGAGCGAGACTGATTTTTAGGAGATACAGGCGCTAACGCGCGCTAGGATCAGTGGCGGCTCGTGACTTTACAAATAGGTGACGCAGCATCGCCGAACCCCTTCCCCTCACCTTTACTATCGATTTGTATTGCATATGTGTACGCTTAATAAGGGGGACGACTTTTCAGAGTTTAAGAAGTCTTTTTTGTCATGTTCATTCCACCCCGAAAACGATTTTTCCAGTAAAACACAAACTCCATCATACAGGAAAACATTGTCAAAAAAAAATAATAAAAACGAATACCGCAACTGAAGAGAAACAATAGCAATAGCACACCCGGTCGTTCCGCTCGATCCTGATGACCGAATATTTGGAAACGCTATTTTATGGACGTAGAAGGTTTAATTTTTTCAGAAAAATTTAAATGAAAATTATTTAGTCAGACTGCAAATAAGAGGTGAAGCAGCGCTTCACCTGCGTCATCGGGCGAGCCGCCACTGGCTAGGGTGGTGTTGCCGGTTTTACCAATGATAGCGCTGGATATCAGAACTACGTTACGTTTACGCGGTGGTTTGGCTTTTAGTCTCTAATATCATTGTTGCATGCGCACTCACCACTCGTTGCTCACTGACACCTGTTTAGGGCTATCAAAAAGTTATTTAGCGCAGTTTTAACGGAAAACAACTTTGCAATAATCTAATAGCGTATTTCATTGGTATATTGAGTGCGCCACTCGTTGTGCAGTGATGCCGCTTCAGAGCTGTCAAAAACTGGCCCTAGTGCAGTTTCAATGAAGTACAATGTTTTGCAATTGCCCTAAACCGTAAAAAGCAAGAAACATTTAATTACCGGGTTTAACTACCGAAATTATAACAACATTTTAAATTGTTAAAAATTGCAAAAATCCGCGCCTAGTATCCATTTACAATTTTATCGTAGCGCTAAACTATTTATGGGTTAACTGCCGAAATTATGACATCTTTTTAAATTGGTAAAAACACTGAGTGCTTCACGGGCTCATAAAGCGTGCAGAAAAAACCGCACTCAGTGCAAAACTGAACGTTTGCGTTCTTCAATAGAACATGCAAACTGGAAAAGTTCAACTCAATGGAACAGAAAAACTGAAGCGGTTTTGCCCTAGTGGTGCACTATTTTCTCAATGGAATACGCTATAATATAAATTTTATAAACCTCAAAAGTGAAACAACTTTCAATAACAGATGTATGACTCCGATTTTTAAATTTCGAATTATTATTTTATAAAATACATTATATAGTTATTAAGGGGCATTAACTCCCCTTTTGCAAAACGTTTTTCTCTCTCTAGCATAAGTGAGGTGCAGCTCCAACTTTTTGCAAAAGTAAACTAATGCCAGGTCCACACCAAACCAACAAAACACAAACAGAACAGCAACTCAATGTTTTCGAACATTTTTAAAACAAAACGAGAACAATGCGGCAATTTTTTTGTTTTATTGCTGTTTTCAGCAACTTTCCTCAACATAGTTATTTTCTTGGTATTTTAAGCTCGGTCTAACCCAAAAACGTCTTTCGTTTTTTATGGGTTAAAAATAGAAAAGCAGCTGCCACAATAAATAAGTCATTGTTCCTTTGTAATTCAAAATTTCGAGCAGGCCACATTTTCTATCGGGAATCACAAAGTTGACTAATTGTTTTCCTATATGTGCACAGCAGTTGACAATGTGTTCCTGTTTTCGAATACTTGCAGTTTTGTTTTGTTGGTGTTTTATTGATGTTTTTGTTTTATTGGTTTGGTGTTGACCGGGCATAAGAAATTCTAGAAACATGAAACGAACTGTAGCCCATTATGATTAGTAGCGTCGCGTGGCTCCTAAGAGTGCAACCATGCTATTTTTACGCGTTTTAATTGTGTTGAGAAAAAATTGCCTAAAATTAATCCAAAATTATTAATATTCTTAATTAATATAATTTTTTAAAAATTTTGATCTTTCTCGTTTTTTATAATTATTTTTGAAAAACTAGATGGGGGTAGGTGCAGGCAAAAATTTTAAGACAATTATACTAAACATACCATTTCTTACACGTTTTGAATGATGTTGACAAAAACTGCTTAAATTAAAAAAAATCTATAATTATTCATGACTCCATAGCGCTGAAGAACAAATTTAATCCGTCATACAAAATTAAATGTTACAAACCACAATTCTAACATCAGGCCTGACAGCTCAACTAAAAATAGATGGTCAACTGCACTTCACAACTGCGAAGAGGATCTGACTATAAACAGCATAAAAGTTAACAATTTAAAATATACTGATGACACTGTTATAACTGCAGCTACGTTGGAAGGTCTACAAGAGTGGTTGAATCGATTTGCAGCCAAATGTTTGCAATTTCAGCTTAACCTGAGTGTTGGAAAAACAAAATGGATGGTGAGCACCAAGAAAAAGAAATATTCGCACTAGTCATTAAGTCAAACGAGTCAAGTTATACAAATACCAGGGTTGTCCGCTCAAAGTCCGTGCAAGAATGGAACAAGCCAAATCATCTTTTTTAAAATAAAATCTAACGGAGTGAGAAATAAATTCCCAATGTCCATAGTGAAGTTCAATATACATAAAAATTATGTATATTTAACTCGACTATGGACATTGGGAATTTATTTTTCAGTCTGTTATCTAATGTTTTGCCGAGCATTTGTACATGACTTGTTGATTGGATCGTTCATATTATTCGACTATAAAAACTTATGTCGCACTGATGACCCCTAACAAGGGTAAAACACGTGTCTGCATCTAATCTCCAAGTCGCAAAAGCCTAACTGGTGGATGGACTGTGCCTAAAACCGGTCACAGGTATAACTGGTAGAGGAGGTCAAAAATGCAATAGTTTTTGTTGCTAAAACTTTCTTTGTATGTATTTTTATATTTATATTTAAATAAAATCTGTTTGATGTTGTCGAGATCTTAATAAAACTCTCCGAATTCGAATAATTCGTTGTTATGTGTTTAGAATTTTGTATTAGGGCCTAGAAGCATGGATACTGACTAATGCCAAGTGCAAAAAATTGGAGGAATTCGAGATGTGGTGCTATTGCAGAATGTCTAGGATATCTTGGATGAACGGACTAAGAAACGTGGATGTCTCACTCAGATTAGATTAAGATCTTGAAGTTCTATATTTTGACCATATTTTAAGGAATGACAAATATGAACTCTTAAAATTGATATCAGAAGAAAAAATTGAAGGCCGAAGAAGTCCGGGACAGAGACCAATATCATGACTTAAAAATCTTAGACAATGGTATGGCGCTATTACGCGCAACGTTCGAAGGGAGCACGGCACTTAAAGAAGAAGTATGAAATAGGTAGACCTGGTTTCTGGTTGGTGGTTCTGTACAGGAGTAGGATCATAAAGGTGAGACATGGAGTAAGTCAGAAAGCGGCGATGTTGTTTTTGCCAGGCTTACGGATTTACTACTAAGGCTGTGGATATTTTAAACAGTGACGTTTCTTTCAAATCAGAGTAAAAATGCATTAAATTTAGGTCATGTGCAGGATTAAGGGCGGTCGGCTGAACTTTCACAGCTTATCTAAAGGTTTAATGGTCACGTCGGAAAAAACGCTGAAAAAAAAACAATCGAATACCAGCAAAAACATTACAGACGCTATAACGAGAACCACTTTTTTTTCGAAATACCTACCTACCTACAATTTTATTTTACTTTCTAGGGTTTTTTTTGTTGTTTTTTATTTAACGCTGATTAACGACCCAAATGAGACTTTCCCATTTAAAACTAAAGGGTGGACCAAAAAATTTTGCACATTTTTGAATTTGCTAACTTTTGATAGAATTGGTCGATTTTAAAATGTTTTGACTTTTTGGAAAGACAAGACATGAGACTTTTCCGATCCAGTCCAAAATTTGACATTTCCTAAAAATACAGGATAGCGGACCGTTTTAAATAACGAGAAATTTTCACCCTCCTGCAAAAAAATATGTGCGGCACTGGAGAAAATCTAAGTCATTGTGACAAAAGCCTTATGGATTCTATCTATACCAAGGTATTACTTAATTAAATCGGTTGATAAATAAAAAAATACGGGCTTTTATATTGAGTGGAGTTGTTTGCTGTAACTTTAGATAGAAGTACAAGACTTAAGGCTTTTAAGTTGTAGTTCAAAATTTAACAATTCTCAAAAATCCATGATGGCGGACATTTTTAAATAATGGCAAAAATATAAAAAACTAATAAAGAAATGGATTTTCAAATCGAATAAAAGAATTGAAAATTTGTTTCAATCGCAGTTACTTTAAAAAACAATTGAAATGTCCAAAATTATATGTATATGTACCTAGTATTAAGTTTAGAAATCTACTTTTAATCTTAAAAGTGACAACATCCTAAAAGCGACTATATCCTAAAAGTGAATTTATATCGTAATAATGTCTAAATATCCCTGAAATGACCTAAGTATACCTACCGATTGTGACTTACTAAATCTCTACTGTGTCTATCATAGAACCTTACGTTGACTGTTTTTTCACAACAAGTGTGTAAAACCACTTCAAAAGTGAATTGTTTATTTTCATTTCATTTCATTCATTTAATTCATTTCACAATTTTTATTGAAAACACTGGAAATGATGACACTAATTTGTTTACTTTTTAACTGATTTAAGAAAGTAATATCTCCATATACCTAGCAGAGATGGGAGGTAGAATGGCCTTGATTTTGTTTTGTTACTTTTTTAGGGGAGTGAAATTACCCAATGGTTAAAGCGTGTTAAAGCTGTCTTGAATGTTCGAAAAATGTCAAAGCCGCAAGCTTTGTTCACCCAAAAATGTAAAAATGTTTAAAATCGAGTAATCCGAACAAAAATTAAAGCAAATGCAAAAAAAAGTTAAAGCAAATGCAAATGACAGTCGAGTCCAAAACCACTTATTTCAGAGGTTTATAGTTTTCTTATCTCTCCACTAATTTTATTAAGTAATGCCTTGGTATAGAAAGCATACATAAGGCTTTCGTCGCAATGACTTAGATTTTCTTCAGTGCCGCACGTATTTTTTTTGCAGGGGGGATGATAATTACCCAATATTGCGAAATGTCAAATTTTGAACCGGATTGGAAAAGTCTCATATGTCTTGTCTTTCAAAAAAGTTAAAAAAATTTCAAATAGCGCTATTCGATCAAAAGTTATAGCAAATTTAAAAGTGTGCAAGATTTTTTGGCCCACCCTATATTTTAAAAGAAACTAAGAAACATTTTCCTAGTAAGGAAACCTAAGCAATACGGCAGAATCACTAAAAATATTCGTTAACATCTGAGGCCTACAAGCAAGGTTTATTATATTATACATTTTTTTACCATTAAAGATAAAATAAGAATAAAGAGAAATTTCATGGTATGGAAGTGGCTCCTATTATGGGGTGGATTACTTTTGGGCAAGTATACTAGTCCAGATATCTTTTATTTTTATAAAAGAAACACATATTTTAAGCAAAAATTAGCCCCCAAACATATTCATGTAGTTCTTAATTTGAATTTGAAAACATATGCCCCCATTTTTTTAAAACTGTTATTTTTTTATTAAATACTAAGATTTTTATTATAGCGGAGACTTTCCTCTACAAAAAGTATAAAGAAAATATACTTTTCATTATACAAACTTTCTTTCATTCTGATGGCCTTATTATTCGCCGCATATAACTTCAAAGAAAAATAACCGCTTACTTTGTTAAGGTACCATTGTTAACGCAAGCTTTGCTGCTGCAGAGCAATGTCACTTGTTTTCTCTTTTGGTTTTCTCTTTGTCGAATAGGCCAGTTTAAAATCTTCATTATTAGTTTTCCTTTGTTGCTAAAGTAATAATATGCTTCTGATGCAAACATTGTGCTTTTGCTTTTTCCTTTGCATTAATTACTCTGTTCCGTTAAACAAAGCAAATAATAGAGACATAAAGCTATTTGTAACTCATCGCCGTATACGTATCCGCATCTAGCGAGAACCAAGCCCATTAATTGGTCAGAAACTTGTACCACGTTCGAAAAGAACAGATATATGCTAATCTAAGGTGTTCTTGAACGCGATAAGTGTTGAGATGCGTTAGGTATCACGTATCGTTACGACACACGTATCGTATCTCAGCACCTATTGTGTTCAGAAACGCCTTAAATTAGCATATATCTGCTCTTTTCGAACGTGCTACAAGTTTCTGACCAATCAATGTGCTTGGTTCTCGCTAGATGCGGATACGTATACCGCGATGAGTTACAAATAGCTTTATGTCCCTATTGTTTTGGTGAAATGTGGAAATGGATAGCTCAAGCATTTTATATTTCTCAGCGTTTTAAGCGCCTTTTAAGTTTTGGCGGCCGCGTAATAGAAAACGATTTTGTCAGTAGGGGGTAAAGTAGAACCTTGTCACTAATCTTAAAAAATACAATTAAGAATTGTATAAGATTTATTTTAGATTTTTGGATAGACACATGTAGTTCAAAACATCTCACCGATATCTAACTTAATGGTAAAGCTATGATGGTAATTTAAGGCTTAAAATATTTTAGCATAATTTAAGGGGTAACGTTCTTGATTAAGCAATTTTTACTATGTTTTTCACATTTTATGCCATAATTTTGCTCAGATTTTAAAGCTTTCTTTCCAAAATTTTGATTTCTAGAATAAAACACTCAAATTTTACAGGTTCTCCCTGTTTTTTAGGCGTTCAACAAAATACTGCCAAAAAATATTTTTTCCCTGTTAAAATGAAAAATATTTAGGGAGAATTTTAGAAGTACACTTCCGGCCACATAAAATGCGTACGCCAATTTTATATAGTGTATTGTAGGCCATGCAACTCAGTAACCTTTTGGGTATTTCAAATTGACAAAAAATGTCACCGTCAGGTTTTGTTGTTGTCAAACGCTTGTATTAAAAAATGCCCCAACTAAAGGAATTCGAAAAAGCCCAAATTTTGGCAAAATTAGACGTTGTTTGGTCGGTTCGAAGAGTAGCGGCCCATTATGGACGAAACAAGGCTACAATTAAGAAGTTAAAAAACCTCCAAATCAGTTGTTTCAACCGAAAAGAAACTAAAAAACAAATGATCAAAAGATCTTGGGTGGAAATAAAGAAAATTCAAACTTGGATGAGCATCCGACAAGAAACACACAAAAGATCAAAGCGAAAAGAGAAATGATTAAACGATGTTTCGCCCTGGGTAACCAGCGTGGGCTCATCAGTAGTTTCACTGGTCACCCTTCACTATTCATCATTAAACACCATGATACACTTTGATTTCCAACCCGCTCACAAATAGGCATCGTTCCGCACTGGTACTTACTTATCCAAGTTACCTGATACGAATTCGTCCTGGCGTGTTAATATTTCCAGTAGGATTATGCTCCTAAGGCAATTAAAACAAAGAAGAAGTTAAAAAACCTCCAAATCAGTTACTTCAACCGAAAAGAAACTAAAAAACAAAAGATCAAAAGATTTTGGGTGGAAATAACGAAAATTCAAACTTGGATGAGCATCCCACAAGGAACACCAGTGAAACTACTGATGAGCCCACGCTGGTTACCCAAGGCGAAACATCGTTTATTCATTTCTCTTTTCGCTTTGATCTTTTGTGTGTTCCTTCCTTTGGTGAAGGTTTTTAAAGAGATACAGAAGGTAGGCTATAAAAAAGTATTTTAGAGAAAGATGAAAATAATTTAGGGCAATTGTTAACTAAAATTTTTTGTTATGTCAACTCTGTGTCATCTTGAGTGGTACCTATCCCGTAATTGTAATTTTTTAAATCATAAACTGTGTGATATATAAAGCGGTATTACTTTCTTTCAATCAATAATTCTTTGCAGTCTTTAAGTTTACCAAAAAACGTGTCCTACTGTATATGTATTTTAAGCGTCATCATAATTTTCTTAATAAAAAAGTTTATTTTTTGATAGTCTTAAGTTTTTTAGTTACAGTATTGTATTATTGTTTCTATCCCAATGGCAACGGCTTTCGACAGAATAAACACAAGTTTGTTGGTGGCTGGATATTTTTCCTTAACCTCAAAAGAAAACCGCAGCAAATTGTTTACGTTTAAAAATCGACCCCGAAAAGTTATCTGGTGTGTATTTTTAATTTGTGTACTCAGTTATAATCGTTTTTAACTTAGCATTAACTTAACTTCCATTATGTAGTTAAGTTTTAGTAATTGTAGCCAGTGTAAATTGCATTATGTTTTACTCTATTTGCAGCTTTTAGAGCTCTTTTTTATTTAAAAACAGAAGCAAATGGTAAGAATATAAAGCATGCAAAATTTAAAAAAATCTACGCAGAAGATCTTTTAGATACACTTGAACTTGGTTTAGTTAAGTTTAACCCTATGCCTTAAATAATTTAAAAAATATATATTCCATAATTTTGCACAATTTTTTAAACCAAAAAATTAATTTTCGACGCACTTTCGCGGCTATTTAACTATGACCATGTTTCTATTGGATGGCTAACTTTGTGGCTAGAAACACAAAATATGAATTTTTTTATCACTCAACAGGTCTAATTTTGAAAAGTTGCACAATTATTTTGAAACTTTGCACTTTTTTAGAAACCCTCAGAAGGTCCGCAGTAATGTGCAGAGTAAGAAAATTAACTTTTTTTATGGCGGGGGCGAGGCAACACTTCTTTGTAGGACAGTAGTGTGCAAAATTTAAAATGTATGTTCAAAATTATGGCTCTATGTTTTTTTTTTAAAAAAAGGATATTTTCGGCCTAGAAGAAATCATGCATAATTCTTTGTTACGCTACAGTACATTTAAAAAATCGGACGCACAACTATATGAATTATGATTCTCTCCAGCGCAATACAAAAATTTGCGAAATGTACAGGGTACTCTATCACAAGCGTCCCGTTAGTTTTCTCCAACGAAGTTATTATATATCAATCAATACAATGGTCAAATTTGAATAAAAGCTTATTTAATCTTTGAACTCCTTTTTTATCTAATTTCAAAAAGTTATATGATGACTAGGCTACATCTAGAAAATACTTTCTAAGAAAAAAAAAATCTATTAACCCTCTCCTGTTAAAATTTCACGTTTCGAGGAGTCTCTCATTAAAAATATGAAACTTAGATATATTTTGACAGTTGCATTGACATTTGACAACTGTGACATTCATATTCTAAAAACTTCCAAAAGTCAAGCAACTTCCGTATGTAATACTTTCTTGTAGCATGAACAAAAAAGGGCAAAAGATAGGTGACATTTTTGGTAGAACACGCTGTACATAAATAATAATTTGTTTAACATGAGAAAGCTAAAGCTTATGGACCAATCTATCGAAATGGAAAATCATGGAAAAAAAGATATTGTTAGTTTAAAAAAATATTTTTAAATGATAGTGAATTAGTGCATGAAATAAAAAATAAAATTGAAAGAGAAGATTATTTGTGAAGACCATAAGAGAAAATTTAAGACAGTTTAAAGAGAAAAATTATTAAAAAATTGATATGCGTAAAAATTTTATACCTTTTCCAAAGTTGTGTACAGTCGGTATTTACAGGGAGAATCTAAAACATGGACCAAAATAAACAATCAGAATTTATAAAACAACTATTTTTTTAATTAATATATTTTGTTGGCTATAACCGGAATAAAGAGTTACCGTTGATTAAATAACTACGGCGGCACCTATTCACCAGGTCTCTTCTCACTTCTCATTTCGTACTTCCGACGTAACAAACGGGAAATTTCTCAGTTGTTACATGTTTCTACCCACCAGGGAGCTGATTCTTGAATCTCGTAGGAAAGGTCGCACGGGAACGCTCACATCCTTCATTTCGACCAATAAGAAGGCTCAGAAGTTGCCAAGCTTGTATGATGCACGCGAAAAGCTGACTAGATTATCGTTTTTCAAAGGCGTATAAAAGTGTAGGAAGGTTCCTTCGATACACGGCAATCGGGCGGGGTTCGGCCATGGTCGAATAAGTTTCGGATAACTCGTGATAGCTCCAAAGCCTGTTGGGGGATATCAGGGAGGATATCAGGGAGGTGACCGTTCCCGTGCGAACTTTCCTACGAAATTCATGAATAAGCCCTCAGCGCATTCCACAGTTTCCACATTCCTTTTCTGACGTCGCGTCGAAAGCGAGAAATTTCTCAGTTGTTACGTGCTTTCCGCCGCCAGTGCATTTCACAGTTCCCACTTCCCATTTGTGACGTCACAATCAAGCTTTTGATCTCACAAGTATGAAATTTATCGGTTAATGCATTTTTCGTTACACTTTCTCATGCTTTGAGGTTAAAAACTGAAAAATTGGATTATACTTAGGGGGCATACGTGGAAAATTTGAGTTCCGAGGGCCTTTTGATCAAGATTTTACGAAACTTATTTTAATCGATTACTAACCACCCACCTCACTTGTTAACATCCCCAAAAATGCTTCAGTCAAAAAGAAGGGTTAGCGTGCCAATTTTGTTTCTTAATTTCAGACGGTTTGACCTAGAGCATTGAAATTTGGTAAATATGTTAAATTACATATGTAGCCTCTAGGGGGCAACAGGGACCAAAATGTGTTTTTAAACTAATATAGTTTATTGTAAAACGGTAAAGTATACAGACCGCTTCAGCCTACTGCGAACATAGGCCGGAAGAAGTGCAATTTGCCAGTGTACGTACATGCAGGGACACCGCACAACTATCAGTGAAGCAACCAATACTCAGGCTTGCGATCACTACTTGCATGACTTGCGTTTAGTATTTAGTACGCCTCTAACCACGGTGCTATGTGGAGCTTAGTCAATGAAACCGGAATTTGGTCAATAAATACGCAAATTTTTATAACGTAATTTTTTTATTTTTTGTCACTGATAAATAAGAGCGTTTTATTGTCAACTGCTCAGATTTATCACTGAAAACTTGTTACAATGAAAATAATAAGGAGAAACAAAATAAAAGCAAGTTCTCAAAATGAAATAATACATTCTAAAAACCAAAAAGATTCTCCCAGTCAAAAAAAAAATAGAGCAAATGTTCGAAAAGTCCTTCTTGCTCGGCTAGCCAATATACGAGCCTATTATAAAAACCCCTTATAACGTTTCCAAGAATGTTAGGGGTGATAGTTTGAAAAGCTTCTTCAATTTTAATCCAAAGTTCTTCCAAATTATTAGCCCTTTCATGCCCGTAAACTTTATTTTTGATATAACTCCACAAATAGAAGTCATTAGGAGCAATATTGGGTGATCGAGCTGGCTATAAAATAGTTCCCCGTGTACTTATAACCCGATTAGGAAATACATTATCAAGATATTCCCTAACAAGGCCAATATTGTAAGCGGGATAACCATCTGGTTGAAACCATGTTTCAAAAAATCTCACACCTAACAACTGCCTAGCAGTTGGAATAATATGCTGCTGCAGTAGATCCAAGTATCTAGGATCGTTCAAATTGCCGTCAATAAAAAAATGGCCCAATTACGTGTTCCTCTACAATACCCTCTCCAAACATTTAGTTTTTGAGGATACTGTGTTCTTACGTCAAAATACAAATGCAAATTTTCCCTCGACCAATATCGAACGTGTGTTGGGTTATGACGATTCAATAATGGAAAAGTGCTTTCATCTGTGAAAAGAATAGATCTCAGAAAGTTTTCATCACAATTAGCCCTTTCCATCATTGTTTCGCAAAATTCCATACGACGATAGTTGTCCTCCGGAAAAATTTGATGCGTTTTTGACGCTTTGTAAGAATGATAACCATTCGTTTTGAGAACAGGTAAGACAGTGGCTGAAGACGTATCAACTGCTTCGGCAACTTGGTGGCTAGTTAAATTTCGATTTTTCTCCACTGCTGCGCAAATCCTCACATCTCTTACTTCCTGCTCCTCATTCAAACCAGTGGGTTTTTTATGGTTTCTTGGCGCTACACAACCAAACTTTTCAAAATTCTGCACAAACCTATAAATCGTTGATAAGCTAGGTTTTGGGCGATTTACAAAATTATCCAAAAAAAGTTCTTGAATAAGTCTCAATGGTCTGCCTTAATATTACCCTTTGACCATCTGTACTTTTTCGGAAACTTCGTATTATTTCACTTAAGAATTTACCAATCTGTTTCTCGAGCAAGGCAGAAATAAAACAAAATAATAAAAGCAAGATAAATTTCCAAAAGATAACACTGCAGCGTGCTTCGAATCCACCTCGGTCGTACGGCACGGAGAGTAAATTGGACTTGATTCCCTTATGTTCGCAGTAGCCTGAAGCTCATTGTTTAAAACTTAACGTACAAAAAAACAACACAAAATAAAATAAACAAACTCAACTCGCACAGACCCACTCTACTTTTATAACTTTAGCTACATAATAAGAAAAAATCTTCCAAACCTAACTCTTCTGGGATCGTTCCAAGCACAGACGCAGCATTTCCACGCTGTAGGGCAATTCCGACCTTCTGGGTGATGAAACTCCGAGCCTTTTTATCGGGTAATTTTGCGCCAATTTCAGCGAAGCAAAGAGCCTTTGCTTCATCACCCCAAGGGCCAAAAGTCTTCACAGCAAATGGAATAAATCTGTTAATTATTAATTTGTTTTTTTTTGCTCTCCAATATATGTATGTGTAATTTTCTATGTATGAAGGAGCTAACGAGTGAATTCGGCTGAAATTTTCTCATTAATAATCTAATAATCATTAATAATCTCATTAATCTCCCTGTGTCTCGAAACACGACCTGCGCTTTTTTTGCAGCTTAGCCCATGTAAGCCGTAAGCATCTGCTATTTCGCCGCAAACGCAGGTTTGTTCCACACACATAGAAAGAAAAAGTCTGAGCTATGGAAATTCTAAAAGTGTTGTTATTTAAAAGGTTTTCGACGGTTGTGGCTGGAAGAGCACTTATCCAGAAGCTACTCTCGGGGGCTTGGAGAGCTAAAAAACGTACTTTGTGGTGTACTGAGTCACAACTACCTTCTATACTGATGCACCTGCACATCTGAGTCTCAGTCAGTTGGTAGTTTACACTATTACCTACAAGCATACTGTACCGAAAACATTTTTATAGCTGTTAACAAGGCCCCTTCGTTCTTCTCTTCTTCAAGTGCCATGCTCTCCTTGAACGTTGGCTATCATCAGCGCGATCTGCACCCTGTCAACTGCTTTTCGGAAAAGTGTCGTAGTACTAACACCATACCATTGTCTAAGATTTTTAAGCCATGATATCCGTCTACGACCCGGACCTCTTTTGCCTTCAATTTTGCCTTCTATTATCAATTTTAAGAGTTTACATTTGTCACTTGTCAAAATATGGCCAAAATATTCAAGTTTTCGTTTTTTGATGGTAAATAAAACTTCAAGCTCCTTATTTATTCTAAGCAGAACATCCACATTAGTTACCCGGTCCATCCAAGATATCATTAATATTCTACAATAACACCACATCTCGAATGCACATGGCCTCAGTCAGTGTCCATGCTTCCATGCCATAATATAAGATGCTAAAAACATAACACCGATCACACGAATTCGGAGAGTGGTATTAAGATCGCAACTACACAACACTGATTTCATTTTGATATAAGATGATCTGGCCTGTTCAATTCTTGCACGAACTTCTTGCATGTTGTCCCAGTTCTCATTGAGGAGACAGCCTAAGTATTTGTATGAATCCACGCGTTCGACTTGCTGCCCATTTACTTCTAACATGCCTCGGATGTTCTTTTCCTTGGATATGACCATCCATTTTGTTTTTCCAACATTTAAGTTAAGCCCGAATTGCGAACTTTTGGCAGCAATTTGATTCAACAACTCTTGTAGGCCTTCCAGCGTGTCTGCTATTATGACAGTGTCGTCGGCATATCGTTTTTTGTTGATTTTTATGCCGTTTATAGTCAAACCCTCTTCGCAGTTATGAAATGCATTCTCTATTATTTTGTTACTATAGATATTAAACAACAGCGGAGACAATATACAACCTTGGCGTACTCCTCTTGTTATTTGGACCTTTTCGGACAGTTGGCCATCAACCTTTATTTGAGCAGTCTGATTCCAGTATAGATTAGCGATTATCTTTAGATCTCGGTCATCTAGACCAACTTCTTTTAGCGATTCTATAAGCTTTTCGTGTTGGACTTGATCAAATGCTTTCTCATAATCTATGACACATCCCTAGACCGCTGAACTTGAATGCCAAACAAGGCCTCTCTTAACCCGAACCCTCCCCCCCTTCGTTAGAAGATAAAAATTGATTTTAATTAAAAAATTATGTTTCACTTACCTTTCACCTTATGTCAACAAAAATGCGCCACTATGGGCGCAGTGGACCATTTCTTAATTTGGAATACTCCCAACTTTGTCCCAGCCCCTAGGGGCTGTAAGGGGGTAAGATCTAATTTTCACCATCTTTATATTCCAGAAAACACTCGACCATATATGCACACTTTTTGACGAGGTTTAAATGAGAATATTGAGTGGTTTTCTGGAATAAAGAAATTATAAAAATCTTGCCCCGGTACAGCGCCTAGGTGCTGGGGCAAATTTAAATGTAAAAAATATAGGCTTTTAAAATGTAAGCGTTTTGACTCAAACTTGTAATTTTGAACAAATTGTTCGATATTTCAAATTTTTAGTTTTTATCTAGGGGTCGCCTCAGGAGTTTAAGATTTTTATATTTCATAATATTTATTACACCAAATTCATGAGTTTTAAATATGCATATGGAATGTCTTCTGAAATTTGAAAATGGTGAAAATAAGATTTTTTTCGTTATAATAGACTTGTAGCTAATAGTATCAACTACCAACTGACTCAGATTTAGATGTGTAGGTGTATTAAAAACACATTTTGACTTCTGTTGCACCCTAGGGGCCACATATGTAATTTTTTATGGCACACGAAAGTACGCTGCCGGAAGGCCAACACATGTGCCAAATTTTATTGCTCTAACTTAAATCGTCTAAATTGAAGGAAAAAATGGACACCCTAACCTCAACCCTAACTATACTTTTTGACTGCAGTATTTTTGGGGCTGTTAACAGGTTAGGCAGTATTTGTGGGTCCATTAGTAATCGGTTAAAACAGGTTTAATAAAATCTTTATTAAAAGCCCTACGGAATACGCTATGCACCCTAAGTATTAGCTGAACGTATTTAAATGCAAACTGCAGTTAAATATGGCGTTACTTTTGGGAAGAGTGATTTATATTGGCCAATTACATGATAACTCGCGGGACAAATCTTATATATTTAATTTTTTGATCTCATTTTTTTCTCTCTTAAGATATACCAGAATGACAATATTTTAATACATTATGTAGAGAGTTTATCTGAACAATTTAAAAATAAACTCGTATTAATTTTTTCTTCAAAATCCAGGATGTAACCAAAAATTTGTGGTAACTGATGATGAGACATCAAAAACGAGCAGAGGAAAATTATGGATTTAGAAGGTGCTTTTTCTCTTAAACTAAAAGTAGTTTAAAATATATATATATATTGCTTTTCTTTACTTGCTTTGATTTTAAGTTAAATGTAAATTTTTTGATAACTCATGGACATTTCTTATGAAACGTTAATATATTGTTTGCCTAGTTTTGGCTATTGGCTATTATTTTATGATTTGTAAAAAAGTTTTTGCGTTCTAATCAGTGTACACTAAAGATACCTCACACACTACTTTGGTTGTGATAGATTTTGAGATACAAAAATCAAATAATGCCAAAAACCATTAGCACGCGTGGAATTTCTCAACTGGAAAATCTCATACTTGTAAGAGGGAACTGTGAAATGCGCTGGCGCATGGCGGATAGAGACAAGTAACGACTGAGATATTTCTTTATTGTGACGTCAGAAATTGGAAGTCGGAACTGTGAAATGCGCTGGCACGTAACAAATGAGAAATTTCCCGCTTGTGACGTCACAAGTGCGAAATTAGAAGTGAGCTGGTGGATAGGGGCCACCGTGAATAACCGCTAAAGAAAGGCATCTCCCATTTTTCCCTGTCCTCAACCCTAATCGATCGGGTGAGGTGATCACCTCTCGTTAAAGGACATACAATCTTTTCCTGCTCTAAGTCTGTGATATAATTAACCAGAGCATATTGCCAGAGCCTGAGAGCAGGACTGAGTTCAAGAAAAAATTTCGACCATTTGTAAGCATTGCCATAACTATCTTTAGTAAAGTAGTAGCAGTAAACAAAAAGGAAATTTTAAATTATTTAGCATTTTTTCTTCTTTAATAAATCATACTGTTTTAGCCATTTTTTATAAATGCTTTTTTATCCAGGCTATCCTACAGAGAATGAAAAATAATTTAACGCGAGATAGCTGGGTAATATAGTTTTGGTCCCTCGAGGCAGAGAACCAGCCCCCTTTGTGTAGTTCGGGAGATATTAGACACTAAGGGCCGGTTTATTAATTTAAAGGTTTGGGTGAAGTTACCACTGAGTTAAAAAAGGCAAACTAAAACATGAGCTAACCATTTAGTTGCATAAATAAATTTTTTATCAAACAATAAGAAATAAATTAAGTTATTCTTCAGGTCAATCGAAGAAGTGACTTTACTCAAATTAGACAATTCAGCGATCAGGTCACGTTATATTGAGGTTATATTGACACACATTCTGTTCTTTGTTCATCCGTTTATCAAAAAGACACTCATCGAAAACATTTTTATCGACACCATTCTCATCGAAAACATTTTTATCGAATTACATTTTCATCGAAAACATTTTCATTGAATGACACTTTCATCGAAATCACTTTTATTGAATGACATTTTCATCGAAATCACTTTTATCGGATGATATTTTGGCTGAAATCACTTTTATCCAAAGACATGGGTTGGCAGGTTTCGTTGGTTGGTTTGGTTGGTTTGTCTGATTGGTTGGTTTGGTTGGTTGATTGGTGGGTTTAGTTGGTTGGTAGGTTTAATTGGTTGGTTGGTTTTCGAGCCAACCAATCAAATCAAACAATCAAACCAACCAATAAAATCAACCAACCAAACCCACCAAACCAATCAAACCAAAGAACAAAACCTACCGTCATTCGATGAAAGTGTCATTCGATAATGAAAATATCATTCGATAAATGTCATTCGATGAAAGTGTCATTCGATAAATGTCATTCGATGAAAATGTCATTCGATAAATGTCATTCGATGAAAATGTCTTCAATGAAAATGTTTTCGATTAGGGTGTTTTCGATGAACGGACAGTGACCCACTTAGGGGGCATACGTAGAAAATTTGGCTTCCGTGGGACTTTTGATGAAGATTTGACGAAACTTATTTTAATTGATTACCAATGGACCCACCATTGTTTAAAATTTAAAATTATTAGCCTCTATTTGGAGATCACCCCTGAAGATGGAGATTTTTATATTTCATAATATTTCTTAAAACAAATTCATGAGTTTTAAATGTGCATATGAAGTGCCCTTACAGGGGCATTTAAAATTGAGAAATGGTCTACTGCGCCCGTGGTGGTACATTTTCAGACTTGCAGGTGCATTAGTATGGAAGGTATGAGGAATAGTTTAAAAACACATTTTGGACCCTGTTGTCCCCTAAGAGCCACATATGTAATTTTTTGTGACACACGAGGGTACGCTGCCGAAAGATCAACATATGTGCCAAATTTTATTGCTCTAGCTCAAACCGTCTGAATTTAAGAAAAAAAATATCATCCTAACCAAATATTTTGACAGCAAGATTTTTGGTGCTGTTAACAGGTTACAGTGTGGGTGGGTCCATAAGTAATCGACTAAAACAGGTTTCGTAAAATTTTAATTAAAATTCCTACAGAATACGCTATGCCACCTAAGTAATATGAGAAAAATGATTTTTGCAAGATATTCAAAAAGAAGCTGGTAAATCGTTGTTAAATAAAGCTATGTCTGTCATTCCTATCTCCTACGTTTATACTATCGTAAATAACACCTTTTCCCTCAAGATTAATAAGTGATCTAACTGATTCGAGAGAGAGAGAGAGAGATGACATTATCTACAGGGATAGCGGAATGCAACGATATTTAACAGCGATTTAAGAGCTTAATTTTGGATATTTTACAACAAATTTTCCCATATGAACAAAGGATCAGTGCTTAAAATAGTAAGTTTCTTAAAACTACGTCGGTTGTCGTTTTTGTAAAATTTACGTTTAACTTAAACCAAACGTAGGTTTAAGCCAATACAAAATTTCTTTGGCTTAAACAATATTCTGTTTAGTTTAGAAGAGCTAAAGAAGGCGTCATCACAGTTCAGTTTGTCCCAAACAAATGCTTTTTTTTTAAACAAACAAATATTTTTTTCCTGAATGGTATCGACATAGCACAAGTTTTAATATATTTTTCCCAAAAACCAAATTTGTTTTAAATTGATGCAAATTTCTATTAATAAAATATTCGTTTAGTGTGAAAAAAATCCTTTTATTAATGATCAAGAGGATAGAATATTAACGAGGTATATTTAGTATATAGTGTAAGTATCTTAATATTTTTTGTTAACTTATGTAAAATGATTTTCCAGTCTTTGTGGGTTACTCTGAAATTCTTTGTTTCGCTTTGTTGTAATATATATATACATTTATGAAAGTAAGATCAGGTTATAGCCAACAACGTTTCCTTATGTAGTTCCATAAATTAAGACAATCTGAGGTAAATAGGTATAAAAATAGATCTTCTCTATGTCAAAGTTTATGATGCGTTCTTCTATCTAACTATCGCGGCTCTCTAATGCGATTTTATTGATTTTTTATTTAGTTGATACTTTTTTAAATAAGTATTTAGATATTGTCTTAAAAATATTGAACTACATAACATATTTTTAAATTGTCACGTGAAAGACCAACAAGTTCGCTGCAAAGATATTTGTAACCAAAATACGTTCACAGTAACTGTCATTAGTGTCAGTTTATACCATTTAAAAAAATTGACATTATTGATAGCTTGCATTTAAGGCAGCTAAACCACACCTCAGGTGATCCTATCCTCACTCGTGACGTCAGTATAGGGTACCAGTTTCTGCCTTTTATATTATTCTTGTCGATACCAACTTGCCAACTTTTTCAAACAAACCCCCAAGACGTAGTTGACAAGATCACCTGTATGTGTAGTTTAAGCGCCTTGATTTGCGATCGACGTTTGGTTACAAAATCCGTTATGGCAAGATTATAAACAACGAATAAATGTGGCAACAACGCGCAGGATCGAACCTTGTAGCCGTCATACGTCCAACTACCCAATTTCAGTACGCACGTCTGTACATCATACGGAAAAAACTCGACGTCAATGGCGCAGGACGACTTGTATACCGCTGGTGGTTGCCATATCACCAGTCCGCTATAGTACACTGTTGCTTTTGTCATTAGGGTCACCTCATAGTTTCCATCTGCGCTGCAAATAAAAATTTTAGGTAGAAAAACAGGTTTTGAGGTAGGAAGGTATAGAGACATTAGGAAATCTAAAAAAATGGTAATAGAAAGAAAGTTTGTGATTAATTATATACAATAACATGTACAATGGTGGCGGCAACCTTATCCCGAAAACTTTTGTCATTGTGCACAATAAAATAGTTCTATTTTATTATATAAATTAGATTATTTCTTTTAGTATAAAAGAGGTAAAATGTAATGGTTAACACTTAAACATATTTAAATTGAAAATTTAAGTAGATAGTTCATTACTATCATACAATTTTCTAAACTGTAAACTACACTTCAGTGATTTATAAGCCATTGACCAATAATGACCGGTCATATTTGCTCAAGACCAATGCATCTAAGCGACACCGGTTTAACCCAAATAGGGGAAATTGTGACGACATTGATAAGCTGTTTTACTTTTGATCTTGACCAAAGATGACCGTGCTCGGAAGGTGAGTTATGGTTCCGATCATTTGTGTTGGACAGGTTAGCTATATTTTCAAATAGCGATTTTTAAATTTATTTTAGTTATTAATGGCTTTGCCCCATGCACGAACTTCGATGAGAATCTTGATCTAAAGGTGAGTTATGTCTTTGGATATCAGATTTAAAGGTCATTCAAGGTTTTGTGTAGAGAATTATCTGGGGAGAATAACTATGGGATTATAGGGCTGCACCCCATTTATAGAATGTGTTACCGTTGAACTTAAGAGATTCGGTGGATCCTGGTGGACGCTATTAGTAAAATTTTCCAACCAGTCAGTTTGACCGTTACCGATTACAGTTATTGAACTAAGTCATAGCTTAACCTCAAAATCAATGACTAAACGAATAACCGCGGTCAAAACCGCTCCTCGCTGGTCAATGGCTGATAAATCAATTAAATTATTAATCCCTAAATCATAACACTGTATAATTTAATGGTGCATTAAAGAACAAGGTTTGACAACGACTCTTTGCACACGAGAGAAAACATGTTAATGTACTCAGCCGAAGACGAGGTATACAAGACGATCGAGTGTGCAAAGTACCGATTTCAAATTGAGTTTTTCGTGTGCAAAACCTCATTTTCTAAAACAGTCGTATAAAAAATCTATTTTTTCAACAAGTATAACTAAAAAAAGAAGTTAAGAAAACCTCCAGATCAGTTACTTCAACCGAAAAGAATCTAAAAACAAAAGATCAAAGGATCTGGATAGAGGTGATTTACATGCTCCGCTCAAGGTATTACTCTTCTGATTTTCTGTTGTGTGTGTGTTTATTTAGAAACAGTTTTCTTAATTTATGAAAAACCTTTCTATATTCAAAATAACTAACAAATTCATATACCACGTCAAAAAGACCTAGTACGTATCTTTGCCTATTCCACACTTTGATTAAATTGAAAACTCCTTCCTTTTCAGATGCCCTAAAGTATATTGTAAATAGAAAATGTAAGCTAATTCGTTCGCATATGATTAACGCGTTCAATACAAGCCAAATTTTATATTTTATTTCATACTATATTATTTCAGTCTGGGAAATGATACATTACATCACTCCTCCGGTAAAGTAACTTTACCGGACTGAAACTGAAACTTAGTGTTTTAAGGTTAGAGATTCTTTTTTTTTCTGTCAGCTCAGGAAATGTCGAAGTGGCGTTAAAAACGGGTCATCTGATATCAATAATTTTTGGAGTCAAATGGTTGAATGGATGGCACGTTTTGTAAAAACTACGACACGGCTCGGAGCACTTTTTTGATTTTATACTAAAGTTTCTTTTCTTAAGTGTAGAAATTCTTTCTTCTCTATCAGTGACCTTAGCTCGGAAAATGTCGAAGTGACGTTCAAAACGGGTCATGTGATATGCATACATTAGAATTGGCTAAACTTTGAATAAAAGGTACATATTGTAAAATTTGTTGAATGAAATTGTAGCTTACTAACCAAAATTTTTACCATTTTTTAACGTCACTTCGAGATTTCCTAAGTTGAGGTTACTGACAGAAAAAAAGAATCTTTTCGTAACTAACACAGGGCTGTTTCTGAACAATTTTTATGAATGCAAGTTACAACAAAGTTTAAATTATTTAAAACATTTAAAGGGGCAGTATCAGGTTCATCTTCGGATCTAGGGGAATTCTTGCAGCTATTTGTGTTGTTTCAATTTAAAACCGCTAATAAATTTAATATATTAATTGATTTTCTTCGCTTCGCTCTAATTTTATGAAGTATAGGGAAATACGCCCAGTGTGTTAGGGAGTTGATATGTAGCGCATGGAGGCTCTGGTCTTTTTGAAACTATATCAACAGTTTTCAAAATGTTCTAAAACAACAAAAAATATAAATCGACAAAAAATTATAAATTTTTCACTTTTTATTATTTAGTTTGTCATAAAATATTTTTTTTTGAATGAAAGAAGGGATTATGGAATGCCTACGGCCTTCAAGAATTAATAAAAGCTAAGTCAGTTTTATAAAATTTGGAAAAATTAGGAGTGAAGAACCTCTGGCCTTTTTTCTGTTAAATGTTTATTGGTAATCCACTGACTGTTTTTTAGAACAAAATATGGTCAATCCTTCTTGCGGAGGCGTACAAACTGAGTGCATTTAATATTTCAGCGTTTAGCAGATGTAATCAGTGCAATAAGTAGTTTTTTGTCTTCTTTCAAAGAAATACCGGCTTTAAACCTGTTCTGGGGGTTGCACACTATTATTTTTTTTTAATTTAATTTTCCTCCCCAGTTCTCTTATGTTGTGAGAAAATCTAATCATCATCAATCAGTCCTCTGCATCCACTGCTGGACATAAAAGAATATCTAATACACGGTAAAAAATGAATCAAATTTTGCTCAATTACAGGTTTACCTCAATTTTAGTAGTAGTAGTAACTAGGGGCGGCCCAAGACCTGGCAAGTAGGCCCACTCGGTTTTTACCTTACCCCAGCCCAGCCCCCTAATCCACCACCTGTACCGCTTGTACGGTAGTGAGCTCTCCGGGCTTTCCTGTTCTCTTCACGAGGTCCAGTACATTGGCCCATTTGAGAGCTCGTAGGTCCTCTGTATCCAGGTTCGGTTGTCCAAGTACTTGATGCCTCATCGTTACGTATGCATCACACTCCGCAACGAGGTGCCGGGATGTCTCCTTCGCCCCCCCGCAGGCATGGCAGATGGAGTCCTTTCCGATCCTGATGCGAGCCAGATACTTACTGAGTCGGTAGTGGCCGGTCAGTATCCCTGTCAGTAGTCCAATATCTTTTCGTGTCCTTCCCAGGAGCCATTTGAGTTTGGCCGCGTCCGGTCCGTCAATGAATTCTTTGGACTGTCTGCATCCTATTTCGTTCTCCTAGTGCATCGTTAGCTCATTTAATGAGTCGACTTTGGAGCTGTCTCCTTGTTATACCTAAGAGTGGCTCCGGCCCCACGTATCGAGTGCTGGCCACAATCCGAGCGAGTTCATTCGCCTTTTCGTTGCCCGACACTCCCGTGTGTTCCGGTACCCACATTACTGTAATTTTAAGTAAAATTTCGCTCAAACTTGAGGAAAAATAAAACATTTAACTTAAAATTGAAGAAAATTAACTCGTAATTGAGCAAAGTTTTACTAATTTTTCGCTGTGGATCTATGTTGTTATTTAATGTGTTATTTATAGAATAAATGTAAAGATTTTTTGTACCAAAAAAGACTAGTTATCTATTCTGATAGCAAATACTTTGAAAACAATGCCCTCAAAAACCAAATTAAAACTATAAATAAAGAATAGAAAACCAGCTTTTAAAATAAAATAGTGTTATTTGCTAAATTGTATATCTTTATTTTTATAGTTTTAGTTTGGTTTAAGGAGGGCATTGTTTCTTAAAACAAAATAGGGTCACTGCATCACGGAAACTGCTCCTTTCATAGTTTTCGTGTTTCAGCGACCCTAAAACAAAATTTTAAAAAATCTACCAAAAAAAAACGCCTTTTGTTTTTCTGCGCTCTCAATTGAGGCACCAGCATGGAGCCAAACTTGTTGCCAGATACCCACCATTGAATCCCTTTCTTTATTATTATTTTCTCTATGGTTGAAACCACGGTATAATTAAAAGTAAATCTTCTTTCTTTTCTTTCAGTGACCTTAGCTCAAGAAATGTCGAAGTGAGGTTGAAAACGGGTCATGTGAAATATCCATACTTTTTTGAGTCAAATAAACATCAGAATTGGCTGAACTTTGAACGGACGGCATATTTGGTAAAAACTAAAACACGGCTCGGAGCACTTCTTTGACTTTTAGCTGAATAAGTTAAAATTTCTTTCTAAGGTCACCACTTCGAAATATTCAAACATTTGTATTGGCTAAAAGGGCTCCGACCCATGTCTTAGTTTTTGCAAAATGTGCCATGCATTCAAAGATCAGGCAATTCTAATGTTTTACTGTCCTAAGGTCACTGACAGAAAAGAAAGAATCTCTACACTTAACATGGTTTGTATGAAGATGTAAAACAAAAATAAAATAAATTATAACCCAAAATATACTTATGGCGTTTCCGAAATAGCTATTTTCCTAACAAGTGCGGAAAATCGATTTTTCCGCACGCAACTGCCATTGACGGAATGACGCGCAGCGGAGTTCTGTCAAGCAGTTAAGTGCAGAAAAACAGGTTTTTGCACGTGTTAGGAACAATCGTTTTCGAGGAAAATACACAAAAAATAGTTTTGTGGCGTAAAGGGCAAAGGGTGAGGGAATAAATCGGAAAAAAGTTTTTCCTCGACCAGGATTTGAACCCGGGACCTCTAGAATACCAGTCTAATGCTCTACCAACTGAGCTACCGAGGAACTGGGGTTTTTAACTGGCTATTCGGAAATCCTTTCGTCCGATTCATTTGTTAGTAGTGGGGAGATCTTTGAAGCCTACTGCGGCTTTAAAAACCTAGACATGTTATAAAGACAAGGAGGTACACATTCACGATTATTAGTTGTTCGAAATTTCTATTTTGAAGGTGTCAGATGGCGAATTTCCAACTAATAATTTCAGCCAAACATATTTACAAAATGGAGGGAATTTAGCGCCCTAATAAATTTACAGAAAAGATTTGTGGCGTAAAGGGCAAAGGGTGAGGGAATAAATCGGAAAAAAGTTTTTCCTCGACCAGGATTTGAACCCGGGACCTCTAGAATACCAGTCTAATGCTCTACCAACTGAGCTACCGAGGAACTGGGGTTTTTAACTGGCTATTCGGAAATCCTTTCGTCCGATTCATTTGTTAGTAGTGGGGAGATCTTTGAAGCCTACTGCGGCTTTAAAAACCTAGACATGTTATAAAGACAAGGAGGTACACATTCACGATTATTAGTTGTTCGAAATTTCTATTTCTTTATCAACCAACGATACACGACATATAGCGTTTTATTGAAGGTGTCAGATGGCGAATTTCCAACTAATAATTTCAGCCAAACATATTTACAAAATAGAGTGAAATTAGCGCCCTAATAAATTTACAGAAAAGATTTGTGGCGTAAAGGGCAAAGGGTGAGGGAATAAATCGGAAAAAAGTTTTTCCTCGACCAGGATTTGAACCCGGGACCTCTAGAATACCAGTCTAATGCTTTACCAACTGAGCTACCGAGGAACTGGGGTTTTTAACTGGCTATTCGGAAATCCTTTCGTCCATTTCATTTGTTAGTAGTGGGGAGATCTTTGAAGCCTACTGCGGCTTTAAGAACCTAGACATGTTATAAAGACAAGGAGGTACACATTCACGATTATTAGTTGTTCGAAATTTCTATTTTGAAGGTGTCAGATGGCGAATTTCCAACTAATAATTTCAGCCAAACATATTTACAAAATGGAGGGAATTTAGCGCCCTAATAAATTTACAGAAAAGATTTGTGGCGTAAAGGGCAAAGGGTGAGGGAATAAATCGGAAAAAAGTTTTTCCTCGACCAGGATTTGAACCCGGGACCTCTAGAATACCAGTCTAATGCTTTACCAACTGAGCTACCGAGAAATTGGGGTTTTTAACTGGCTATTCGGAAATCCTTTCGTCCGATTCATTTGTTAGTAGTGGGGAGATCTTTGAAGCCTACTGCGGCTTTGAAAACCTAAACATGTTATAAAGACAAGGAGGTACACATTCACGATTATTAGTTGTTCGAAATTTCTATTTATCTATCAACCAACGATACACGACATATAGCGTTTTATTGAAGGTGTCAGATGGCGAATTTCCAACTAACATATTTACAAAATGGAGGGAATTTAGCGCCCTAATAAATTTACAGAAAAGATTTGTGGCGTAAAGGGCAAAGGATACCTTCAGATTTTTTCTTTATCATTTCATCTCCTAATTCCTAGCACCGTACTGATGAGCACCACAAGTGCGAAATCCGGATCTACGGTTACCATTACCTTTTTGAGGGAAAGCTCGCTATTCATTGATTTTGTTATTTATTCACCCTCACTAAATCCCTTTTTATATTTAAATAATATTTGGTATTTTTGTGAAGCTAATTTTTTGAAAAATTCAAAAATGCAAAAATATACTGGGTATTCTATTTAAAAGAATTAGCTTTATTTTCACACCCTTTATACGAAGAGGAACAAAAAAAAATTATAGCGCTTAAAGTCGTTGCAATTTAACAATAAATTTTTGAATTCTAGCCTAACCCCTATTTTCATTAATAAAAAAGATACTGAGTGTTCCAGTTATATAACACCCTGTGCAGTATATACAAACTAAAACATTATTTATTATAGAAAAGATTTGTGGCGTAAAGGGCAAAGGGAATAAATCAGAAAAAAGACCAAGATTTGAACCGGGGACCTCTACAATACCAGTCTAATGCTTTGCCAACTGAGCTATCGAGGACATGGGGTTTGACTGGCTATTCGTAAATCCTTTCGTCCGATTCATTTGTTAGTAGTGGGGTATCTTTGAAGCCTACCGCGACATTAAAAAGCTAGAAATGTAATAAAGACAAGGAGGTTTATATATTATATACATTTACGATTATTAGTTATATGAAACTTCTATTTATCTATCAGCCAACGCTACACGTCACATAGACTGAGATTTACTAAGATCTAAAATAGTACCCCCCACAGGTCTAAATATTTACATTTACCCACACAGAAAAGACACAAAGCTATTGATTATTTTATATTGTTACTGCAAAATACCACTGATAAACTGCTCTTTTTCTCAAAATATACCATATTTTGGGAGAAAATGCCCTAAAACTAATTTTTTTTGACAGGTTTTAAAACGACAAATGGTGAATACGCCAAAAATTTGACACATGATAGCTTCATTATCTTTGTTTGACGTTATAAAGTTAAATTTATAGCCTCCAGAAAAGTTTGTTTCGTGGCAGTTGGTAATAAGTTCGTTTATAATTTCCCAAAGTAACCGTTTTTACAAGGATTAATTTACCTTATTTAATATCCCAAGTTGTTCATTAACCAATAACCAATACAACACCTCCAGAAAAACGCCATATTTTGAACCCGTTTTCATCACAAAAAATATATTTAAAACCCAAAACAACTATACTAATTTATTCACAAACTAAAACTAAAATATTGATGTTATCTAAAAGCTCAGTCAAGAAAACTTTCCTTACTTAAAGCCCACTCATACCAAGGTTGTAGCTTTCATCAGTAAAGGTTGTTGCAAGCCAAGGTACAAGCAGAGGTAAAAAATCCGAACTCGCTGTTTGTAATCTAAATGCAGCAGATATTTTGAAACTGACATTTCGACAGTGACACAAATGTAAAGAAAACTAGCATTTAAATTTTTTTAATACATTTTATAAATAAAAACATCTTCTAAATAAATACAAAATTAATCTACTTCTTATTTTATTATTACCCATGTAAATCGTTGTTTTAATTGAAAAAATGAATTAATAAGGGCAGGTTTTAATTAGAGTGACATATAACCCCAATTTGAATTTGATCTATAGTGTTTACTATTTAAACCCCGCGTGAGTTTAAGTTTTTTAATTTTCTTTTCTTCTAAAGTAAAACTTTTGTCTGAAATCCAGCAAAACATTGTGCAAGAATGATAATTCACTAAAGAATATAATTAAATTTTTTTTATAAATAAAACTGTGTCCAAAACTCAAGAAATGTTGGTTTAAAATGCTTAAAACCAAATATTTCATATGAAATTAAGACCGTTCTAAAATAGACTAAACCCTTTTATTAAATCCCACCGATAGCGTTATATTAAAGGTGTCAGATGACGAATTTCCAACTGATAATTTCAGCCAAATATATTATTATGTTAGCTTATACCCCTGAAAATGATAGACAAATACAATTGATATAAATTTAATGGTATTACTATTAGAGTTGCGAATACTGTAGTTTTAACTAAACAACATTTGAAATTTAGCTAGTAAAGCCAATTCTAATTAATAAAACACAATAACGTTTTAAACGAAATGAATAAATTGAAACTTAAAATGTAGCTAGATATCAATAAATATATTACACACGTGCATGTCTTTTATTAAAGTTTAACTTTTTTGCAGATATGCTTATCTAAGCTAAAATTGCCCAAAAACGAAATAATCGGTCAAAGCACGAAAAAAGCAATAATTAAATTTAAAAAATAATTTTTACGTAAACAATTTTGCTAGCTTTTTAGAAACCTACCTACTCTTACAAGACAAAAGAAGTTTAAATATATATATACTTAATCTAAAAAAATGTTAATCAAAGAACCCCGCACGGGCATTTTGGTTGCAGCATTTATTGAAATTTTGGTATGTTGTAGATCTCGATATACCTATCACACTTTAAATGGACCATAATCAAATCATATGATTAGTTTCAACGATACAGGGCGATTTCTAAATTAGTTAATAATAAGTGAAGAAATCGTCATGTTTCATTAATAAGATTTTTGTGAGTTTTCTAACAAGATTCAGTTAAGTTCACAACCGTTTCTAATTAGAGGTGATATTTTAGTGTACCGGAGTCATTACTAACTATTCACTTTGGAGAATTTCTGTATATTTGTTATGTGCATATTTTTGTGTCTTTTAATGACAGATTAGTGATTAAGACTAACCATCACGCAGGTTATCAAAATCATTCTATTCGTAATTTTAGTTACAGAAGAACCCAACGTGGTGTGGAAGGTAAGTAAGCCCTAGAATTTTAATTAAATTTGTTGTTTGCTTTACTTGAGACGTCTTTAAAATAAAAAGAATAAAGGAGCCCGTTGGTGATTAATATTTATAGCCTCAATCAGTAGTAAGGTAGCCATCACTATTTGATTATGCTTAGTTACTTTTCTATGTATAGGGATGATCCGTTATATATACCTACATATAGTGACTCTGAATATGCTGTTTATTTTCCGTTAACTAGATGAGCCAAGTCAAATCATTGTCATTATTATCATCGTGATTTAATATTTGATCAAAATTAGCAACATATCATTTATTGATATCTACACCCAATCATTTTTCCATATATCTAATTCTATTGAAGTACTTACAAAACTAGGTATTAGACAATTTTGGTTGTTCCGCTGTAACTAAAAGTATGAAGATAATGTTCTTATTAATCCGCCTGGTTAACTGAACGTACTAATCTAATACTTAGGATAAGCCGTAAGTATATTGGATAAACTCATAACAAATAAACATAAATTCTCTAAAGAAAATAGAGACATAAAGCTATTTGTAGCTCATCGCGGTATACGTATCCGCATCTAGCGAGAACCAAGCATATTGATTGGTCAGAAACTTGTAGCACGTTCGAAAAGAGCAGATATATGCTAATTTAAGGTGTTTCTGAACGCAATAGGTACTGAGATACGATACGTGTGCCGTAACGATACGTGATACCTAAAGCATCTCAACTCCTATCGCGTTCAAGAACACCTTAGATTAGCATATATCTGCTCTTTTCGAACGTGTTACAAGTTTCTGACCAATTAATGTGCTTGGTTTTCGCTAGATGCGGATACGTATACCGCGATGAGTTACAAATAGCTTTATATCGCTAATACCTTTATAATGAACTCGGTACACTAAAATATTACCTCGGAATAAAAACGGTTATGCGCATACATACCAATGCCATCACTCAACTGAATCTCGTTAGAAAACTGACAAGAATCTTATTAATATATGAAGATTTTTTACTTGTTAGTAACTTCTTTCGAAATCCCCCTGTATCTTTGAAACTAATCATACGATTTTATTATGGTTCATTTAAAGTGTGATCAGTACGTTAAGATCTACAACGTACCAAAATTTCATTTTATCATGCGGGATTCTTTGTATCAAAGTTTTTTTTATATAATTTTAAATATTCTAAAAATGTGTAATCCACGGTAAAAATTATCGGTTATTTTAGAAAACTGAACTTTCTTTCGTTACTTTTCTTTAAATATCTGCTTTGTGTGTAAAAAAATCTAAATAATGTTATATATAATCTCTTTTTATAATCTTTTTTATATTTTTTTATATATTTTTTATTATAATTTATAATAATTTTTTTAACTTTTCTTGAATTTTTTAAATTAATTAATTATATTTAGTCATTAACTGTGACAAATAGAACCCACATTTATAGGAAGTTTTTTGCTTATTTTGACCTGAACTATAATGCCTTGAAATTTGGTGCATGGTTTAAAATACACCCTGTATACATATAGTACTATCTCAATCATGGTTTTGTAACTGTGTAAAATTAATTGCAATAATGCTATAAAATGTAAAAATGTTGTTTATAAAGAAGGTTTCCTTCGCAGGGTTCGAAATAAAAATCGCTATTTAACAAGTAAGTCTGACTCGGATGACAAAAAGTTTAGTTTCATATTTTTTGTCTGTACTTGTTTGGATACCGCAAGGGTATAAATTTATCAATTTTATTCTTCTATAACTTTAACAAAAAGAGTAGATTTTACTTTGGAAACTTTTTAAGAAACTCTTATTTTCGGGAAAACTTTTCAAGAAGTTCTGAAGCTGGTAACTTTACGACGTTCTGGATGAAAAATATTGACAAAAATCAAGTAAATTGATGAATTTAGAAGCTTAGTACGTCAGGTATTTAATCCTTTAGAGAGTTTAATATAAATAAATAATGTCTTTTAAAAGCCTTTTAAATGAGCTAATATTAAAATGCTTTAACCCGATACAAAACATTCACTTAGTGCATTTCAAAGTTGTGGCTTTTATTTTGGAAAGCGGTAGAGAAAGTCAAAATGAGATAAAAGTTTATAAACTTATTTATTAGAATCTCTATTAACTAATACTTATAAAGATAATTTAAAAAAACCTAAACCGTATTTGTTGATAAAATGTCATCAAAAAATTATCACACACTTTTGTTAAACCTCTTTTATTAGAAAAATACTAATTTTTAAGTAGCCCTGCGTAAATAATAAATTATTTTTTATAAATCAAAATACTGGTGTTGTTATCTCTTGTGTTTTCATACTTAAAAGAAAGATAATGTTTCAAATTGTAAACTAGGGTAACCTCTCTACAAAGAAGATTTTAATACAAGGTGGATTACTCTAAAATGCTATTAAGTTATATAAAGGCAGGTTTTATTTTAATTACAGACCGTATCCCAGCAGAATTTTTGGCCAGAACATATCCCTAACGTAGGATAAGACTCTTTCTCTATATAAATAAAATTAAGTACAAAATCCCATTATTCTACGTGTCGTATATTTTCCTTCCAAAATACGTCATAGTAATTAGTTCGCAATACAGGTCTTTGACTGATAAAATACAATAATCCAACGCTGTTTCTAGAAGTAATTTTGTAAATGATAATGGTCACCTAGTATAATTTGACAAGACATAATTATCAAATGGTTTGAAAAGGAAATTATCGGAGGTAATACCATAAGTGTTTTGAGAATTATCGATAATTCTGAAAAAAAGTGTCTTTGGAAAACTGCATGATTTTATTTTTTCCAGTGTTTAAAGCCGATGTCCGACTCCGCGGGAGGAGGGCAATTTTTTTGATACCACGGAAAAAGTAACCGAGTGCGGTTTTCAACAAAAACACGTTTTTAGAGAAATAATTCTCAAAGTACGAATTGTGTTCGGTAGAAAATTTCAAGAATATAGAAATTAGACTATCTATTGTAATTAATTGTACAATTATTATAAGTAATATAGACACAAGTATTTTTTTTCTCCATAACTCAAGTTACACTGCTTGGCCCTGCCCTGCATTCGTTCGGAACTTTATTTTTCAAAATTTCTCCTGAACTAGTGCGGCTCTGACTTCCTTGCATTCTATCGACGATCGCCCGATGATGCTCCATCTGCAGATAGTTCGCGATAGACTTGGAGCTAGGCATGACTGTCATCTTTATAAGTTCCTGTTCAGCAACTCCGCTTTTTGCGAGATGAGACACAGCATTGCCCTCAGTGATTGATTTGTAATCTTTTTTTTTTTCTTCACGTCTAGTCCCACCTGTGCAGCGTGCGTCTTAGTCCGTTTCGCCATCTCATTCTTGCCCACTGGGATGTTCTTAAACCATTGACATCCCAATTTCCAGAACGGATTGATGGTTAGAAACAAGCGATCATTTTCAACGCTATCTCTCTTTAATTTCAGTGCATGAAAAAGTCGAACCGAACAGAATTTGTATGTACTCAATTCTGTTAGTCTTTTCAGCTGCGTTGTTCACTTCTTCTTTAAAAAACTGCAACTTAGCCCTGCAGCCTTCTCCTCCTCTCCAGGCTAGTTCATAGAATAACACAAAGAACAGCTTCTTTTGCAACCCGTCTGGTGTCCCTTCATCACAGCTACTCACTAGTTTCTGCATTTCATCAAATTTCAATGCAGTTGAGCTTAGTTTTCTCTTGTCCTCTTGCTTCTTTTGCAGATTTGAAAATTATATCTTGAAATGGGTCAAGCTTTATGCCATATTTTTCATAATAGTCATCCATGATTAATTCTGCTGGGACGTTCCAAACTGTTTCTACGGTAGTTTCTTTATACTCTCCACCGTTTCCTTTCTTCATATTTTGTGCCCAATCCTTCAAAATTTTTACAATTTCGTTCACCGGCGTTTCCTGCTTCAATTCATATTTTCTGGCTTTGCAGAATTCCATATTGGTTTCAGACAAATTTCTTATTTTTCTGGTGTTCTCTGGTATGTTTTTTTTTTGTATGTGTGAGTCGATTTCGGCCTCGGATAAAAATCCGAAATAATTCATTTTGTATTAAAACTCGGAAAACTCGGAAACTCAGCTCGTCGGCGAATTTGTTTACTCCAGGTACGAGCTGCTAATGCCGTAATTCGTTTTGTTTATTCCATAGAAATCGCGATATACACTATCGGCATTATAAAAGTGGTACACAATACTTTTTGTTGTAATACCTTGGTTTATTTTTACAAACAAAGTCACCCATTATTGTATTTTTCTTAAACTGTCAAAGTATCTCATTCTGTATTTCAGTCTGACAAATAAATAAAAAATGCATCCACAAATTTCTTTATTTGATAAAGCCGAACTCTTCGCAAAACTACAACTAGGATGGTAAACTAGAGACGTGGCTAGACATTATGGACGCAGTTAAACCACGATTATAAAAATTAAAAAACGATGCGAAGAAGATCAGACAATAGAGGGAAAACAAGCAACTGGTTTATTGAAAGTTTCAACTGATGAACAAGATTATGACCTTATCGCTTCTATGGAAGAAAACCCTTTACATCTGTTGCTCGGGCAATTTCTAGGATGTGTAAGAGGGGCACGAAATCGCGTAAGGAAAGGCTCTAATTTAAGATGTCGTGTAGCCGCTAAAAAAAATTAACTTACGAATGAAAAAAAAAACAGGCCAGGTTACTTTTTGCCCTTAATTACTCTCTAAAGGAACCAGACTTTTGGCGAAAGGTAATATTTTCCGATGAAACAGTTTTCCAGTCCTGTAGTAACAGAAAACAAATTTGTATGTATCGTCCACCAAGAACGCGCTATGAGATCGCGCTGGAAGATTTTCGGTAAATATGTGGAGTTGGATTTCTGCTAGAGGTCATGGTGCTCTATTTCGAATCAATGGAAGACTCACAGCACAGCTTTACGTGGACATTTTAGAGAACACCATGCTTCCAGCCGTCACGGAACTTTATCAAGACCAGTTTATTTTTCAACAAGACAACTGCTCTGCTCATACGGCCAGAATTTGCCAAACTTCGTTTCGGAAGCAAAATATCAAAGTTCTTCCTTGGCCTGCGAAAACCCCAGACGCCATTTAATTTCAAAAAAGCTGGAAAGCTTTAATATTGTACCGTTAATAGTCAATGCTTATGAGGAATTGATTGGTGAAAATGAAAACCTTTTTGAAATTTTGGCTGATTCTCTACCAAGAAGGTTAAACGGTATAAGTGAGGTGAATGGCGCAATGACCAGATATTAAAATTTATATACCTAATAATTTGTTTGTGTTGTTTTAAAATTTTCGTTACAGTTGTGTTTTTTAATTTTTGTCACAGTTGTTTTATGGGTTAGCGTATAATTGTAATATAAAAATTATTACCAGTCTGTCACAAAATATAATCCGGTAGTTAACCATACAATTTAAAAAATACCTATGTTTATCACGTCCCACTTTTATGTTGCCGATAGTGTACATATTATTGAGATCGCGTCAGAGCAGTGAAATTATCACTTACTGGGGAATTATCACTTATTATTTCAGCGATCATTTCACACCGCTAATGGACAGTTTTACATATGAGAGAATTTTCGATAAAATTAAGTCAAAATCCACCTGCTAAACACAAATTTTTTGATAAACTTCAATTTTTTGTCTTTAAAAATGACAGGCGCCTTCAAAACACATAGGTTTTAAACAAGTTTGGAAAAAAAAATAAAAATCACAATTACGAGTTTTTGGGCATTAAAACGTTTTAAGAGACTTGGGAATACTTTTTGCACTCAAAAAGTGAAAGACCATAATGATTCAATATCAAAAAATATGGCGACAAGAAGGATTTTATATATTTTTTACATCAAAAGCTCAAACACAGTCTAACTAAACTGGGCGCGCTATGAAATGCATATTTATATTTAGGAGAGTATTTTAAACCTCTGTAACTTTTTTAGGTTTTATTATCTTTAAATGGGGTTTCTGGTATCATACAGCTAGTACTTTTTGCTAAAAAAGGTTAAGACCACAGCTTTCCATTTTGTATTTTATTCGGTGTACAAGATGTGACAAAAAGTAGTTTTTTTTTTGTCAAAGTTTGGAGATTTGATTTTTTGCCAAAATTTATGCTTATTTTACATTTTTTTGCCTCGTGAATTTGACCGGATTTTGAAAATAATTTTATATATGCATTTTCGCAATCTCTGGAAGGCTTATTAAAAATAAAACGTACCCACAGTTATTTTAAATATTAATCTTGATTACCAATTGCCTCCAAGTTGTTTGGAGCAGATGTTTACAAAAAATACTGTATATGTTTCACATAAATTTTGTCGCTATTAATTAAAAAAAAATAATATTTTTTTCAGTTATTAGTATGTATATATGTATTCGAAACTGATGGTTAGCTCTCTACCGAAGGATAAACCATGCAATGCGGGCTCAAGTGGAGCTATTGTGCTGTGCTACTGAGATTTTAAAGATTGCAATTTAAATACATACGACCCAGGAAACTAAAAAATCCTGCAGACTACAAAACTGGATTTAGGCTTGATACTTTGTCTTCAACTTATGCCAGTTGAAGATTTAGTTAAAGCCAGTTATTAGTAACTAGTGACCGTTTTTACCAAAGCGGTTTTTAATTTTTTTGAATGTTAACCAGGGGTGGAGCTAGATTTTTTTTTTCAGAATACACTTTTATTGATAAAAAATGGTTACATAAATTAGAGAAAGCAGGTTCAGCTTATATTTTTTTTTAAATTATCATGTAAATAATTTTTTTTATAACAGGCACAGCAGGCACGTGCATAATTTTTTACTTTAAAAAGTTTTTATTTAAAAGTATTATGTTGGAAACCAATCATCATTCGAAAGGTCCAATTTAACACATTTTGCACACCTATTTTAAAATTTTGCAAACCTGATGTAGGCTGCAGTAAATAATCATTTACGGATTAAATTACGCATTACCTTATTCCTTTAATACAGCCCAATCGTGTGATAAGTCCCTAATATTATGTTAAATTGAAATATTTCCATTTCAAGGTCCATATATTGACTATACCCGTTCCCAAACGGGTTATTACAGATAATAAGTTTGGGCAAATCCGGAAAAAACTCATTATTTTACTCGAAAAATAATCATCAAATTCCTATCCAATTTGCCAGGGTTTACCAATCGGAATTTATCTGGAAAAGTTTTAGCAGGCACAATCAGAGATCAGACCATCAAGTATATATATATATATATATATATAGATATATATATTATATATAATCCTTTAGTAGGCGGAGATAACACTAATAATTTGTGATTGATCACGATTTTTAATCCTATCTCCCCTCAACCAAAGAATAAAGTGTACTAAACGGGATGGGTCCTCTACCTTTATTTAAACTATTTCTGGATTTAATGATTTCCATACTTTCATATGCATTCAAAAGTCTTTTGTTTGGTACACTTTTTAGAAGTTTTAGGTTATCTAATGTGAATCTATGATTGCTTTCAAAAGCATGCTCGGCCACACTTGACTTTTCTGTTCTTCTGTATTTTAAGTGTGCTTAGTGTTCTTTAAAATGTGTTTGAATAGAGCGTCTCGTTTGGCCAACATATCTTTTGTCACAATCCATGCAACTAATTTCGTAAATTCCACTTTTTTCTAGAACCGTAGTTTTATCCTTGGGATTTCCTAGTAAGCTTCTTATTGTGTTACCGGATTGATATACTAATTTAAGACCGGTGTTATTAAATACTTTTTGTAATCCTTCCGTATAATTAGGATTAAAAGGAATTGATACAAATTTTAGGTCGCAGGTATGTTTTTGTCTGAAAAAAGTAGAATTCCCAAAGAATACTTATCTTTAACAAAACTCTGCATTAATCAAAATTACTTTCAATATAAAAATAACTACTATCAGCAATTGGAAGAAACCACAATGGGTAATAGTTTATCACCTTTTATCGCAAACCTCTTTATGAGCAAAAATTTGAATCAGATATTAGTAAAGAATTTGAGTATTTCCCCAGAGTATGGTTTAGGTATGTAGGCGATGTGTTTGCAGCATTCAACACTAAAGTAACTAGTGTTGAAAATTTTATGGAAAAAATAAATTACAAATTTCCCACAATTAAATTTACTTATGAAACAGAGAACAACGGTACACTGCCCTTTCTAGACACTTTAGTTATAAGAAATAAAAATAAATTGGACTTTGACCTATACAGAAAAGGAACGGCCACCAACAGGTATATTCCAAATGACTCTTTTCATACAACATAAGCTTGCAAGTTTTCACTGTTTAAGATAAGATAGATTAGTAAATTTCCCTTAAACAAAGAAATGTTTGAAGCAGAAAAGAATAGGATTAGGAATATAGCTGGCGAAAACGGTTACGATGAAGGCTTAATAAATAAGCTGATAAATAGGCATTCTTTTGAAAAGACCTTTCGGAATTCCACTTTTTTCAGACAAAAAGATACCTGCGACTCAATTCCTTCTAATCCTAATTATACGGAGGGATTACAAAAAGTATTTAATAACACCGGTCTTAAATTAGTATATCAATCCGGTAACACAATAAGAAGCTTACTAGGAAATCCCAAGGATAAAACTACGGTTCTAGAAAAAAGTGGAATTTACAAACAAAAAATATGTTGGCCAAACCAGACGCTCTATTCAAACACGTTTTAAAGAACACTTAGCACAGTTAAAATACGGAAGAACAGAAAAGTCAAGTATGGCCGAGCATGCTTTTGAAAGCAATCACAGATTCACATTAGATAACCTAAAACTTCTAAAAAGTGTACCAAACAAAAGACTTTAGAATGCATATGAAGTATGGAAATCATTAAATCCAGAAATAGTTTAAATAAAGATAGAGGACCCATCCCGTTTAGTAGACTTTATTCTTTGGTTGAGGGGAGATAGGATTAATCGTGATCAATCACAAATTATTAATCTTATCTCCGCCCACTAAAGAATTGTATATAAGATAGAGCGTAGATTAATTTAGTTCATTGTTTATTGTCTCCTGATGATGCCAACGTTGTTAGCAAAACGCGCTTCGAGTGCAAAAAAGTATAGTTTTGGTTTGTGGAAAACAATCATAATTAGGTTTTAGTGCAACCAAAGGTTCCAAATTCCCAACATAGTAGCCCTTAATATAAAATAAGCCTAATTTACGGAATGTGCCGCTTATTCTCCTGGTGGTGTCACATACATATTAGCCAAAGACATTCAACTAAAATAGAGCCATCAAGTCATTCATAAATCGCTTTGAAACTCGAAGAGTCATTAGATTTAGGGAAAACCATTGTCCTCTCCACTGGCAACGCTGAATCAGGCAAGGACAAATAACGAATGAGGCAGCATATTACACGGTTATATAGGTGACTCGCTACAAATGCGATTTTGTCACATTGTGTAGATTTTATTCCCAAAATAAATTGGAAAATTAAAATAACTATTTTTTGGTCAAAATATCAAAATTTATCTGATATTTCGACCAAAAAAATTAGGGGTATACCGGGTGTCACAAGGTGAGTATCTAACCTAGTAGAATATTTTGGAAATTATACAATGAAAACTTTAAAACTTTCTATTCTAATATAAGTCCATGTAAACTATCTTTATGAAATACTCTCATAGTTGCAGTGTTGCCATTTGCAGGAAAACTTGGAAACAACTTCCTTATTTTAAATACATTGTTTTGTCTTTAAAAAAGACTTTATATGTGCAATGTTCAACTTTTTTTAAAATATTGACATTTTTTAACTTTGACAGCCTGATATGCGCCGAAAATTTTACGCTCCCATCGAAATGCAATTTTAACAAAAAAATTACCAAAATTATGCTTCTGGAAAACACTAAGTAAATACTATTTTCAATTTGTAATCATAATTTAATATTTGGGTATGAAACAAGTGTAAGCAAATTATTTCCATAAAGATTTTGTAGTTTTTTTCAATAAAAATAATAAAAACTTGTTAAAAAAGAGAAAAAAACGTGGCGCCTTATCTTTTTTTGGCGACCGTGCCCTAAAAGTCGTGTTAACCATATTTTTTTCCCTCAGAAACAACAAAATTTTTTATTAATTTTGTTTTATCCATTTTTCGAATTCATGGCAAATTGTTCCCCGCACAACCCCTGCCCATTGTTCGATTGACAGTTGTCATGTTGATTGTTGACATAAAGGCGGATTTACGCTGGTGAGCAATTAAGCAAGCAAATAATTCGAAAAAGCTCCATCATATGGGAATACACACAATCATTTACGCTCGCAAATACCATAACTTGACATATACATATGTATGTATTCCCATTGGTTGCGTTCGGCACTTGTAAAGATCCACTAGGACTTGTTGGATCCCCACTATCACTTTTAATTTCTTTAACTTTTCTGTAGAAACTGCTTGATGCTGTGAAACTGTCAGGACCACTAGTAGTAGGTAGGTACTTTAACACAGAGTAGCCTTTTTGACGATCAAAACGTGAATGCCCTCTCACCCTTAAACCCAAATTTTACCTAAACATCTACTTTCTTTGTTTGAATTTTGACCCTCCATCTGGTTTTTCCTATCCGTTCTTATGATAGGAGGGTAGGTATCTAATAGCCCAAAATCCAAACAAGGATTGAAGATACAATATAGGAATTAAGGAAATCTTATAATTTGGAAATAACGAGAAGGAACATGAAAGTTATGCTTATTGATTAATCTAAACAGCTGATTATGACAGTTCGTTAGAGAACACGTGACGCAAAGGAGTTTTCTTGTATTCTACCAGAACTACTTTCTTCCCATCAAGAAAAACAAAACTGAAGTTTTAACCTAATATAATATTAATATTCCATATGGTTAAATAAAATAGAATCATTTTCCATAAAGTTCGAACATATTTTTAGGTTGTACTTATTTGGTCAAAAAACCAAATTTTTGTCCTAAAACTTATTCCAAAAGA
Source organism: Oxystoma pomonae (assembly GCA_963921995.1). Taxonomy (NCBI): domain Eukaryota; kingdom Metazoa; phylum Arthropoda; class Insecta; order Coleoptera; family Brentidae; genus Oxystoma; species Oxystoma pomonae. The sequence goes on from OY998172.1 coordinate 38,451,396, forward strand.
ACCCCTAACTTTGACGATAACTGTAGGTCAAAAATAAGTAACTTTGGGTTCAGTTTTAAACCAAAAAAGTTCTAAACATTGAGGAATTTCTTCAGGACATTATTAAAAACTTTTGACAAGCAATGTTCAACAAGAAATGCCCAAACAAGGCGGGGATACAATACAATCTCAAGTCAAGTTTACCATCAATTTAACTTCTCTTTTAACTTTATATTCAAAACAACTTTGAAGACATGATACAAGGAAAATAATTCGAAAAATATCCCAAAAGAAAACTTTTAAAATGTCGTGTATATAATGACCGTTTCTTAAGATTATTTGTTCCTCAAACCACAAAGTAATTGAAGGAAAACGGGGGATGTTTTGACGTATGATTGGTTATCTTAACCTTCCAACTTCCCAGTATGCCCTAAAATGTTACTTGGGAGTGCAGTAAAATGGAATACGAATATTGCTCTCGGTGCGCACCAGTACATCAAAAGAAAAACGCTGTAAGATTCCAGCCTTTTTAAAGTTTAAAAATGCAATTGGGATTCGAGTTTTCGGGTTAATTTTGTATTGGCTTTTCCATCATTCAAAAATGGCGTGCTTTTTAGTTGATTTGTGGTAAAATTAATCCGGTTTAGGAAATTAACTGCAGGCTGGTACACAGATGTCATAGTAATAAACCTAATATCATTAGAGCGATGTATGACATTTGTGGAAAGCGATTTAATTGCAACGGAGCACAGTGGTATACAAAGCCCAGTTTTGGGCTAAAGTTTAAATTTGGTGGAAATTGAGAGTGTTTTTTTTTTGTACGAGAATTTAAAATACTTATAAGCAAGCTTTTTATTGACACAAGAAATAAGTAAAAGAAAGGTTCGGACACACATTTTACAGGCCTGTTCCATCCTTGTTAGGAATCATCAGTGTAATATAGGACTGTACCTAGCGTATGAAGCATAACATAAGCAACCGCACCCAGCGAATTTAATCAACTTTCGTCATCAAATAAAGTAAATTTTAAGAAATAAGTAGATGGGTACCTTTTAGAAAAAACAGTACTTTTTTTCAAACTCAAATTTCACTTCTGTTAAAAAAAAAAAATTTTCTAAATCATTCAATAAATTTCGTTATACTGCTTTGGATTTATTAACTGATCAATTAACAAAATAATATCTTTAAGTACGTTCTTAACTTCAAGTTTGCCTGTGGTTTTACACGTTATTCCTGTTTTTCTTGCTTGAAATGATCATAACTTTTCTTCCATTAAACTGATTTTAATAAAATAAAGCCTATTTCCTCATACAACTCCAAGGCATCCAGTATCAAAATTCCTATCAAAAAGCCGTTCAGTAGTTTTTGCATGATGCTGGAACACACAGACAAAAATTCTAAAAATTGATGTTTTGTTATCTATACAACTTGTTTAGGAGCCGACACAAATTTTAGAAACAGATTTATTTCACAAACATGGTTTATTATACAGTGTGTCTCAAAAGTCTGGAAAAATGGATACCTTTTATACAGGCTATGTCAAAAATGAGATATGATACAAATCTACCTTTTTTATGTATGTGATATTATGTCATTTTCTGAATCCTCAAAAAAATAAGCTTTTTAAAAATACCAATCAATATAGGTCTATATTTGTGTGGAAGAGTGAAGTATTTAGTGAATAGTATTAAGAAATCACTATGTTTCAAAAGAAATCACTGCGTCGTCGGTTGGCCAAAATTATGTTGACCAGACTTTTTTCTACTTTTCCTACAAGCGGCCACTTTTCAGCACAGCGTGCGTGAAAAAAAATTTACCGCACGTAATTTTTTTTTCGCTGAGCCATATTTTTTACAAAATCATGCAAAACAAGACGTTTTTAATATAAAAGTATCACTTTCTGCACTTAATAAGTAAATAACAAATTCTATATAATTTTAAAAGTAGAAAGTTGATGTCTTTTATTTTATTTTTTTGCATGTTACTTTACTTTTGGACACAAATTGAGGAAGAACAGAAGGGCAATTATTTGTCGTACGACATGATGAAACAACTTTCTACATTTCTAATTTTGGTAATTTTTAAAGAATCTGGACTAATATGTGCGATGCAATTGAAAATGCTGTAAATTGGGATCTGTCTACCACAACAATTTCTGTTTGTGAAATAATTTTGCGTCGAGCTATTTTCAAACACGTGTATGAAACAAGTTGTCGGACAAAACCAATTTTGGCGAAGATTGGCTGGCATATTACAAGTGCCTAGATTAGAGTTCAAGCCTTACTTAACGGATTGCTTTAGTTTAAGCGAATTCACACCATGTTACCATAATTCAACTGGCGGGGTGGAATTTTGCTTGAAAATACGATAAATAATATACTAAATAAAATATTTGAAAAGAGCAAAATAAAAACAAGTTAAATTTCTTTCGAACCAGTTAACTTAACACAAAAGAATTTAAAAAGAAAAGATTGGATGTGATTAGTTTAAAGATGAAATATTAAGGTGTATAATGGTGTTGGGACAGAGGTGCTCAGTAAAACCACTGATAAGCTCACGTTGGTTGCCCGGTGCCTTGGTGTGTTTCTTGTGGGACAGACATTTACTTTTGAATTTTCGTTATTTCACCCTTTTTGATCTTTCCTTTTCAAATACTTTTCGGTTGTAATTGAATCGGAGGATTTTAACCAATTTTTATTCTCATTTTTTAACGCCTATTGGAAAAATTAATACGCTAAAACGAATCCGTATTAGGTGACTTATATTATTTAAAATTGTCTAATGTCATCGCATATGTCAAATTTAGACATAAATTTTCTTATTTTAATTTGAACAATCTGTAGGGTTTATCGTTAGCGGTTCTCGAGTAAAAGAAAAGTAAAAATAGTTTAGGTCATTCTTTGTTCAACATGTTACTCTTATGGCAAGGTTTTTCTAAAATACAATGATCGCTCAAGACAAAAGTAAAATATGGTACATTTTTTAAATCAGGAAGAAAAGATCTATGGAAGTTTTAAAAAATATAGAGAGTGTTCAATTTAAACTAAGAGAGTTGAGTTCTAAATTGACGGACTGGCGACAAAAGAGTTGCCCCTCTTAAGACTGCCAGTGAAAGCACCGCTTAAACCATGGAGATTCGATAAAAAGTACAAAGTCACAATACCAGAATGAAATGCATGGCAAAGGAAAGAATTCCGAACGAAATTAAGCAGAGAGGCGACGGTCTGCTACACGGATGGATCTAAACTGTCAGCCAGGCAGACAACAGGCGCAGGAGTGTACGCGGAAAGTCTAGAAGTTCAGAAAAGTTATCCACTTGGAGAAAACACTACGGTGTTTCAAGGGGAGTTATATGCCATATGGCAGCAACCCTACCGGAGGTCAGGAATGGTAGGAGGAACATATACATATGCTCCGACAGCCAGGCGGCTCTTAAGGCTTTAATTCCACCCAACATAGTCAGTAGTGAAGCACTGCAAAGACAGGCTCAAGACAAAAGGGTCATGAGGGAATACCAGGAAACGAGAAAGTGGACTCTTGGAATAACAAGGAAACATATACAGAGTGAGCTCAACAAATGGGCGAACAATGAACTGAAGACGTCCTGGAGACAAAAGTAAAGTGCAGACAGTCCAAGCTTTCGTGGATAGTCCAAATGTAGATAGAACTAAATGGCTCTTAGGCAAGACCCGAAAGGCCATTGGACTGCTGACAAGGATGCTGACTGGGCACATTCGGCTGAAAATATCTGACGCAAATAAGAGTAGCAGGAAATGCGGGCTCGAAGAGGAATCGGCACTGCACTTGATAGCAGAGTGTGATGCATACGCCAGGTCAAGGCAGCTGAAGTGGAGATTTCCTATGATAGAGGGAGAAGAGCTGCACTCGCTCAAATGGGCCGATATACTGAACTTCGTAAAGAAGTCAGGGAGATCCGGAGAGAGAGTTGTAGCGGAAGTGAGGGCATAGGGGTAAGGAACGGGGTATGGCAGATGATCCAGGGCCTAATTGTCAGACCCACGGGACAAAGTAAAGAGGAGGTAACATTTGTAATGGATCAGCTGATCATCGAGCTCACCGAGTTTAAAACGAGAAACGAACGGGTTTTGGGACGTACGAAGCTTACAGCATAACCATTATTTGTTTTTAAAAAAATGTTTTTTTTTTGGGTTTACGATATGAGCAAAGTCTTTTCTTCCATGGCAAGGTACCAACCAGGACTGTCCCAATTATTTTTGAAGATGGGATAAATTATTATATAACTTTGAAATAAGACGAAAATTAAATACAACTAATATTTTTCGTGAACTCGGAAAGTTATTGTACCAAGAAACCACGATACAAGATAACAGGCAACGCGCGATCATACAAAGTAAGGTTAGAATTTTTTTAAGCTCGACGTGCCCACTCAACAAGCTGAGAGTACAAAGAGTAGCTTAGTTTGCTCGTTTGATGAATAAGCAAACTCAGAAAAGAGGGCAAGGTTTCCTTGATTAGGTAAATAAACGAACGTAATTTTGCGATTTGGTGCACATATATTGAATAAACGAACGCGTTATGAGATAAACTGGAACCTTAGGTATGAATGAATAATTTTAGAACCTTATACCACTTAACCAAAACTTAATAGTTATAGAAGATTAAAACTGAGAGTTGTAAAACGTTTTAAAAAGAGGGAACAATATATGTTTTTGCACGATTTTAAGTCGAAAATGAACGGTTCATTTTGACGCGGAACTGAATGCGTTTTTAATACTTTTAAGAACTTTTGACATTTTCCTGATGTATTTTGAGATTAGTTTTTGCCAAATTTACTTCTTTGCTTGCAATAAATTTACATCACAATAATATAATTAAAATAAACGTATACAGAGTGTTTCAGAACTTAAAATAAACGTATACAGAGTGTTTCAGAACTTATGTAAAAACTAAAGTCGTGATTCCGTGGTGTTTGAAATGACAATTCACTTCGCTTAAATTTGTTCAAAAGTTTTCCCAAAAAAAGAATCAGAAAGCAAGTGCGTTTTGCGCCCCGCTCGTATCTCCACATCGTACCTAAACTATACAATATTAGCTGATTCAGTTTTTAATGTCACGTCGCGTTGTGGCACGGAGTATAAAGTATCGTTCATACAAGGCATAGTCATAGTTTTAGTTCTAATTTTAGTCGTAACGCTATCTCTATCACTGTCTCGTTAAGAAAAAAAACAGTGACAGTTTTTTAAGTGACTTGGTTTTGTGTTTTGTTGTAAAAAATTACATTAATTCTTTGTTTTAATCTATAACGGAGCACAAATCCCGCCGCAGAAGCTTACCGAATTTATTCCTGTGTCCCCTTATATTAATAGAGGTATGTCGTTATTTAGTTGTGAGACTATTCAGTGATTAGAGGTTTTTGCGTAGTTTTAGTGGTATAGCCGTGTCTTGGAAAAATGTTCCCTAATTAAAACATTTTTGAAGAGGCTTTTGAAAATGACTTACTCCTTTTTTATATATTTTTTATTACTTGCAGTCAACTTAACAAGCTCTAAAGGTTTCTGACATAAGTTGGGACACACTCTATACAGGGTAGTTCAAAATTCCCTAAAAGGACTCTAACTGTGGGTAGAATTTATTGTTCTAAACAAGAATTAGTAAAACATATTTTTGTAAACTCTTTCATTTCAGAGACATTTGCATTTCAAAATTGGTAATATTTTCTGAAAAGCACCCTTTACTAACATTTTTGAAAACAAACCTTTGACAACTTCAAAATGCTTAACAAAAACCCTACCCTCAAACATGTCATTGTCAGCACACGTAGACTTGCTTGACAAATTATTTTAAAGGCGATTCCCAAAAAATTTTACACCTCAATTCAGAGAAAAAGAATATGAAATTTAAACAAAATAATCACGTAAATTTCTTATATTAATAATACCTAACCACTGTTCAAATCTTTCTAGGCAATTTTGAATCACCCTGTATAGGTACTTTTGTTTTTAAGAAAAACGCATACATGCATTTTTCAGCATTTTGTAGTCTCCAGTTCTCTGATAAATAATTTTGACAAGTCGGGAGTTGCCCCCATATATTTTCTATTGGGTTGAGATCAGGGCTGTTCGATAGCGAAAGAAGAGTTTGAATATCACTATTTTTAAACCACTGGCACTGGCGAACCACTTTAGTCGTGTGCACGGGACAATTGTCCTGCCGATAAACGAAGTCATTGTTTTCGTAAAACATCTGCACAGATAGTAACGTAACATCCTCAAGAATCTTAACATATCTTTGACTGTTTAATCTTCCTTCGATTTGCCAAAATATAGCCAAACCTCTAGCGCTAAACTAGCCCTGCATACTCACTGCAAAATGTCCAGCTTTCTTTATTTGGTTAGTGTGTTTTGGATATTTGGATTAATTTTTGACGATACACTCAAATTCTTCAGCTGATGGAAGATGATTGAAATATCTTTTTTATCTGAGAAGACCAAGGGAAATCTCAGATTTTTTTATCCTTCTGTTAATAGTTGATAAAAAACCTGGGAACATTATTACAATAGATGCTTCAACGGATGTGGCAAAAGGATTTTGTCTGAGGTGGTCGATAAGTCTTTTATCTTGAATCTTAGAACTTACAGGCTTTCGTAATGATCCATGTTTTCTATTCATCGAATTATTTTGTATCCAGCGCTTTTCGCATTGTACTATCGTCATTTTATCAACCCCAAAATTAATGGCCCCTCTCCTCATAAACCAGCCGTCGTCTATAATGGTAAAGCCATGATTACCCTTAAAATAGTTTAGTTAAATACCTGTTAAATGGTTTTTAGATGCGCTTAAAGACACTTATTGTAGGTTCACAATTTTTGTTAAATTTAAAACTGTAAAGGACTTTGATTGAAAGAAATTAATACCACCTTATGTCTCATACACTTTATGCTTTGAAAAATTACAATTTTTGCTGTTTTTTGTACGAAAATGCCAAAATAAAAATCTGCACGACACCACTCAAGGCGAAAGAGAGATGACATAACAGAAATTATTATGAAACAATTGTCTTATATTATTTTCTTCTTTCTCTAAAATACTTTTTTATAGCCTGCTGTCTCTCTTAAACAACCTTGCATATTCACTTCGCTAAATTATCTCTCCATCTACCTCTAAAATTCTGCCCTCTCCCTCTAAATATTTTTCATTTTAACACAGGAAAAATGTCCTTTGGCAGTACTTTTTTTGAACGCTAAAAAATCGTTAAAACTTGAAAAAATCGAGTGTTTTATTGTATAAATTAAAAGTTTGGAAAAAACTTTAAAATTTGAGCAAAATTATGACATAAAAATGTGAAAAACATAGTAAAAACTTTCTTAAACGAAAACGTTACTTTTTAAATTATGCTAAAATATTTTAAGCTTTAAATTACCATCACCACAATACCAAATAATTTGTAATTAACTCTGTGTTTCGGACTTCCATTGTCTATATTTTGTTTATACACATCTGAAGACAATCAGAGATTGTACTGATCGAAAGGTGATGTATAAATAAAATATAGACAATGGAAGTCCGAAACACAGAGTTAATTTCAAATACATCATTGTCTCAACCTTTCAAACACCAAATAATTTTCTTAAATGTTGTAATTTGCAGAATTTTTGACTTTGAAAATTACTGTCAAAATCAATTTACATACACTATTAGCAAAGTAAATTTTGCGGGATAGGAAAAACGCATGTATGCGTTTTTTTTAAACAAGGGTAGCTACTTTTTGCAGGAATATTAAAAGTGCTTATTTTGAATTTTCGTTATTCCGCCCAAAATCTTTTGATATTTCCTTTTTAAAATATTTGCAATCATAATACACTTTACGGTGGTTTTTCACTACCAAAAAGAAATTTTAAATTTTTTACAAATGGTCCGGAAAGACCGAGTTTTTGCTTAGACTCTGCACCCTACTCCTTTTTAGCCACAGCTTGATAAAAGGCTTAATTAGGACTTGATCATGCATGTAGAAGGCTTTGATATTGAAACTATAATAGAGCGCATCCTACCTCAATGGAACTGCATTAATGAAACTTCCTCATAGCGCGCGAATAACAAAATTAAAAAGTTGCATTATCTCTTTAACACTCCATGAAGCATTTAATAACAGTATTTTATAGGAAATTGGCAAACTGATGTACACAGAACAAAAGCGTTGTAGATAGAAAATAAAAAATGCGGGGAGCCGCGTTGATCAAAATATTCGTTACAGTGTGGGTACGTGTTAAAACATTTTAAAGTAAGCTTTATCTACTCAAAATCAACACATGGACACACAAAATTCAAAATGAATTGTGTAGAAATTTGGCACAATTTTTGTAACAGTAAATACAATGTTTCCTTTATTCCCTTTTTATAAAGATAAATTTATTTTTAATACAAGTTCTCCCAATTTTAATTAATTTTTAAATTAATTTAGAATCAAGCGAACATAATGCGTGTGGAGAAATCGATTGAAAAATTTTAATTACGCAAGATACGCAAAATGGAATCTAATTTACTCGAATATTCGTTTATTCAGAGAATTTTTTAATTTAATTTTTTTTATTGGAATTTAAACGGTTAGTATTTCCTATTTATACTGACGCTCCAATACTACGATTCGTATCATTTTTAATTAAAATTTCTTTATATAGATGGTTAAAACTGTGTCAGATGGTGAGCTAAAATTAAAAGAAAGCGCAAGAAATATTGAGAAGATGTTTTTAATATCATGCAAGGACATTCCCTTTAAAAACAAAAGATCTTGGGTTGAAATAACGAAAATTCAAACTTAAATAAGCATCCTACAAGAAACACACAAAGAACCAAAGTGAAAAGAAAAATGATTAAACAATGTTTCGATCTGGGTAACCAGCGTGAGCTCATCAGTGGTTCCCCTGGTCACCCTCCCTATATATCATTAAACATCATGATACACTTTCATTTCCAACTTTAAATCGTTCCGCACTGGTACTTATTCAGGTTACCTGATACGGATTCGTCCTGGCGTGTTAACATTTCCAATAGGATTATGCTCCTAAAGCAATTAAAAAGTTGTCATCATTACTGTTTGTTTGCTTTTGCAACTTTTCGCCAAAATGGATTTAACCAGGAAGTCAACTATCGGTAACAATAACAAAATCCTATCCAAAATAATTACAATTATTAAATGATTTCTACGGTATCTGATAGAAGCGCATTTTTCGGGTGTTTTCACTACCAAAATAGTAGTTACTACCCTCCATTTTACTTCATTATACTTACTTTACAGTTAGGGTATGCAAACTTTTATTTTATTTTCACAAAAGGAATGTCAAAAAAGGAGTTCAAAAACCTCCAAATCAGTTACATCAAACGAAAAGAATCTAAAAACAAAAGATCAAAAGATCTTGGGCGGAAATAACGAAAATTCAAACTTGGATGAGCATCCTACAAGGAATACACAAAGAACCAAAGCGAAAAGAGAAATAATTAAACGATATTTCGCTCTGGGTAACCAGCGTGAGCTCGTCAGTAGTTTCACTGGTCACCCTCCCCATACATCATTAAACACCATCATACACTTTGATTTCCAACTTTAAATCACTCACAAATAGGCATCGTTCCGCACTGGTACTTATCCAAGTTATCTGATAAGGATTCATCCTGGCGTGTTAATATTGCCAATAGAGATCCTTTTGCTCATCCAGGTCTGAATTTTCATTATTTCCAACCAAGATCTTTTGATCTTTTGTTTCTAGATTCTTTTTGGTTGATGTAACTGATTTGGAGGTTTTTTAACTCCTTTTTTGACATTCCTTTTGTTGAAAAATAAGAGTTTGCATACCCTAACTGTAAAGTTAGTATAATGAAGTAAAATGGAGGGTGGTAACTACTATTTTGGTAGTGAAAACACCCGAAAAATGCGCTTCTATCAGATACCGTAGAAATCATTTCATAATTGTCATAACTGGCTCATAATTTTCGAAAGTTCTGTCAATAACCATTATTTTAGATAGGATTTTGTTATTGTTATCGATAGTTGACTTCCTGGTTAAAACCATTTTGGCGAAAAGTTGCAAAAGCAAACAAACAGTAATGATGGCAACTTTTGCAACCTCGGTTAATCTGATGTATCGAAGAAATAAATAATAATGGCCGCGAACCAAAACAGTAGAGTGACTGTTCAGACAGTTTAACGGAAAATTTTGTTACTCTTATGGTTTTCTTTACCGTAAATCAAGGTAACTTCCAGAGGTTAAAAACAGTGCTTTTGAACGTAGCCAAAAATTTTATTTCTTTTCCGTTGTTTTTCAGTATAAAACTTCGTGTTTGTGTTAAATTATATCAACTCCATACTTCTACTGTTCAAGTAAAAATATAAATCAGCATTTAACAAATTTTTGTAAAAAGTACAAACTTTCTGACCTAAAAATCTCCCACTACAAAATTACACCAAATGTGGTTGGTTAACATCGTGACAGAGCGCTTGTGCGCCCGCGCAGAATAAATAAACAGACAGACCAAAGAGCTAACCAAAATTACTGTTTTTTTCTCACGTGTTTGCGCTCGGAAAGTTGAACTCTCCGCAAAATACGTAAATCGTGCGGAGAAAATAGTTTTATGCATTTTGATCGCTTTGTATCATGTATACTATTAACTTAAAAATTAAAAAAAATAGCCTTACCTTTTCTATTTGAAAAACACAAAAATATAAGAAAACATTTTTATTTTTAGGCAAGTACCTAACTTTCGGCCCTTGTTAGGAACATAACTATAATCTAACTGGCTCAAACCAGGCTTAGAAAGTAATAATTTTCTGACCGATGTAACTAGTTTGCATTAAAATCATTTAAGCACTGATAAGAAGTGCGAAACGACTTTTTTTGCTATGTAACTAACTCGTATAAATGTAGGTTGGGCCAGATTCCGTTTAATTTTGGAATTAATAATCCAAAATTAATTTATTTACAAGTAACTGGAAAGAAGACTTAGGCCACACATAGTACACTGGCTTTACAAGACCGTGTTGATACCATCCATCATATATGCATCTTCGATTTGGTGACCAAAAGTAAGGCGGCAGACTGATGGTCAAATTAAGCAAGATGCAGACATGCAACAGCAAGACTGAGCATTACAATCTACTTCGACACCAGCGATGGAGGTGATGCTAGACCTTCTTCCACTTCACCTAGTGATACAGGAAGAGGCAAAAATCGGACTCTATCGTCTATAGAATTTTATGCAAATACCATCAAAAATGCATAATAAAGAGAAGAGAAGACCATCTTTCGAGGTTATCATACCGGAAAGAGGAGCATGGTCAAGACCAAACAATCTGCTGCCACAGGAGTTATTGATCTGGTATACAGAAGGATCAAAGACTGACGGAGGCAGTGGAGCAGGAATATTCGGGGAAAGGCCCAGGAAAGATTTATACTTTTCAATGGGATCATACCCGACGGTTTTCCAAACGGAAATCCTTACCATTCTAGAATGCGCAAGAGAGAACAATGGAATGGGTCACTTCGATCAAACAATATCTATATACTTAAAAGCTGGTGTGGAAATACCTTAATGAACTAGTGAAACTGGCGGAATATATGGAGCTATTATGGGTACCAGGACACAGAGGTTTTCTATTCAATGAAAAATTTGACAAACTAGCGAGACAGGGATCGTCTGAAAAAAATATTGGACCAGAACCAGCCCTGGCGGCACTGAAATGTACCATAACGTCCCAGGTCAAACTCTGGGTAAAAGAAAAACACGAGAAAGCAAGTGAGAACTATAACAGGAATACTGATCGGCCATATGGGGGTTAAAGTTTACCTAAACAGAATGGGCCTGTATTAAGGAGACCTGAGTGTGCAGAATATGGAACCAGTAATCGGAAATAGTGAAACATATTATATGCCAAAGCGAGGCGTTGCGTTACATCGCAAGAGGCACTTAATTTTTGGGGAAGTTGAACTAGACCCAAAAACCACTAGGAACTGCTCCATTAAGGAACTGTACAAACTCGTACAGGGGATAAACCTATTGGAGTGGTTAAACTTGAATCAAAGGGTGCACATTAAGCCAATAATGGCTGTAGTGAAGTGACTCTGGTCAGCCATCCGGCTGATCGGAGCCACAAACGGGGGTTTTTAGTCGGTAGGAATCCGATACTACCCGGGCTGTCCTGACAGAGAGATTAGACTCTGTCGGGTGAGTGGATTGGGCGGTTGCAAGATTTTCCATCGATACCCTTGAAAAAAAACTGGAAAGAATGTACTTTATATTTTACAAAACAAGTGCCAAACAAGGCATTTTATAAAAGTCCAAGATGGTTGAAAATTAAAAAATAAAAAACAATTCAAAATCCCCTATGTAAAATTTTTTTGGCCCCATCTAAATAACAGGTAATGCTAATAAGGTCATTTTTAGTAGATTAAGTAATGCAATATAATTACTACGTTTTCATGTGGAACTGAATAAGTTTTCAATACGATTCTCTTTTGGGTTTCATAAAGCGAACTAAATGCGTTTTGAACACGAGTGCAGGTTTTGACATTTGCCTGATGCATTTGAGGTTAGCTTTTGCCAATTTGACTTCTTTGTTTACTTTTTTAAAGCCAATAAGTTTCCAGCAAAATAATATATATAAAGCTTGTTGGAAGTGCTAACGGCTTATTATTGGTTTCATAAGTCACTTCGATACGATACACATTTTTGTGAAGTTGAATCCCAATATGATCCCAAAAAAGCGGTATTGAACTTGGGCAGGGACAAAGAAAAAAAAATCGATTCGCCGCATTTTTATGAAAGGTTTAAAAGTAAATCGTATTGAAAACCTATTCAGTTCCACGTGAAAACGTTGCAAATAATAACAAAGTGAATCTCGTGTCCGCAAATAAAAATTTAAGTAACACTCGTGGCATATCGGAAAAAGCGTTTTTGTTTGTCACTTCATTATGTCCAGGCCTCCAATGTCTAATGGAGAATCCAGACACCTACAGATCTGTTTCATCCTTATTAGGAATCATCAGGGAGTCATAGGATTGTATCTCTCGAATTTAAAACAAAAAGTTTGTAATCGTATTATCTGTCGAATAAACTGAGAAACAAAAACATCAAAATTAAAAAGTGCAGAAGACCGTAAATACAGAAACCTGTACCCTTCAGCAGCTTATAAAGAAGAAACCTGTAAAAGTATAAGGTCACTGTAACATGACTCTTGAAAAAAGATAACGTTCGCAGCAGCACCGCCCCCAATTGGAGCTTTATACTACGTGGCCCTAATTTTAAGTGTGCATGGAGCCTGTATCACTTCAACTGCCAGGTACAATCCTATGACTCCCTGATGATTCCTAGTAAGGACAAAACAGGTCTGTAGGTGTCTGGATTCTCCATTAGGCATTGGAGGCCTGGTCGTAATGAAATGAAAAACAAAAACGCGATATGCCGCGATTGTTACTTTAATTTTTATTTGCGGACACGAGATTCACTTTGTTGGTTTTTTTTAATATTTTGACTTTTTAGTTCTGTGCAACAAGCTTCCTCCGAAGCGATTGCTTGCTGATGCCTTAAAATTAGGGCCACGTAGTATGACGCTCCAATTGGGGGCGGTGCTGCTGCGAACGTTACCTCTTTTTAAGAGTTATGTTACAGTGACCATATACTTTTACGGGTTTCTTCTTTATAACCTTCTTAATAGTACAGGATTCTGTATTTATGGTCTTCTGCACTTTTCAATTTTGATGTTCTTGTTTCTCAGTTTATTCGACAGGTGGCGCACACAGGTACTACGTCTCCGCTGATTACAAACTTTTTGTTTTAAATTCGAGAAGTGTACATGGTGTCTGTGTAGCTTCAACTGCCAGGTACAATCCTATGACTCCCTGATTATTCCTAATAAGGATGAAACAGGTCTATAGGTGTCTGGATTCTCCATTAGACATTGGAGGGCTGGTCGTAATGAAGTGAGAATCCAAAAAGCTTTTGCCGATATGCCACGAGTGTTACTTTAAAAGTTGCAAATAATACCCATTTTTCTTTTCAGGGAATTTATTCTTGAACTGCTGGGAGAAGAACTTGCTAGGGAAGTGGGCGTGGTTTACAAAAAAGTATTTACAAAAAAGTGGAAGAGCAAAAGGATACTCCTTATTAAAAATATCTGACAAACTAAATAAAAAGTTTCTTGATTGCTGGTTCTAGAACAAACTTGCGACTTTTCGAACGAGACACGATTTTATAGTGGAGGCGATGACCGAACAGCTGACTGCAATTTATACGTGCGTTGCTGTGGTGGCAACGTTACGTTGATGACGACGCGACGTATGCAACGAGTGCAGTTAGATTTTCTTGTATCGCATCCACAATAAAATCGGATATATTCGTGACATATACAGGTCAAACATGCACTGCCTTTTGGCTTTGTTTTGAATGCGTTAGGTATAAGTTTATGGATACGTTTAAATAATAGCTAAATTTCCCTACTACTACAGACATGACTATGGACATGCGACTGCGAAACGTTTGGCTATTCTGTATACTAAACCCGATTTAGAACTAGCAGTCCCATAGTTTTTAGGTGTTCCATGATATAAAGCTTTAATTCACCCCATACAATATGATAATGGAGGTTCAGTCGTTGAGGAGGGAGCTCGGAGAGATTAGCGCTGTCATGATCAATTTGCAACGCCGCAAAAGAACAGACATCGGACGATTTTAGAATTTTTTTGATATGTTGTAGGTCTGGAAAATGGCTTTAAAAAAATGTGACTTAAAAGTTGTGAAATTATATTTTCCGAAGAAAACATGCAAGTATTTATTCTTTTTTAAGGATAGTGTATATGTACATTTTTAGATTTTTTCGCAACGTTTTCTGACAGGTTGGGTCAGTGGCGCACCGTAAAACTATTTAAAATAATATAATTTTTTTCAATTAGTGCACCAATTCAAGTATATTATGTAGTTTTTTATATATTTTATAAAATGATAAATCAGTGATGTAACATCCTAATATTAAAATACTACTTATACTTTTACTATTTTATTTGATAAATGAACTTATCAATTAAATCTATAAATAGAATCTTACTTATCTTCTATTTTGCTTCAATATAAATATTCCAACACAGTGGCGTAGGGTGACCCATAAATACTTTTTTTTATGAAACCTAAGGCGGCTAAGTTTCACGAATGTCTAAAGCAACTAGTGCGGAAAATTGCATTTTTTGATACGCGACTGCTGATGTGGAGGTCGGGAAAGATACTTTACGCGCGAATATATGCGTGCTGTCGGTAAATAAATGGGGACAAGTTGGTGGATGTATCCGTTTGGAAAAAAGAAGGCAATATCATAACATAAAAGGAAACGATTCGTAACAGCCAACATCATTTTTTGGGTCAAATTCATTAAAAGAAAACAGAACAAAATAAAAATATCAACATATTTTACATTACGCCACTACGCCACAATTGACAACTATGACATATAACAGCTAGCAAATATCAAAATTATAAAAAGGCTTCAAGACGGTATCCAATCAAATTGTAAACCTTTATGGCAGTCTAAGCTACTAGTAAATAATATTTTGATGTTACACCACTGATATCTTTTTATAAAATATACTAAAAAAACTATAAAACACTACAAAATACATACACACCTAATATCGTTGAATTAGCCTTATTAATGAAAAAATAAACAGTATTTTCATGATTTTAAGGTACCTGCATGTTTTCTTTTCAAGATATCATTTCTAAATGTTATTTTATCCCACATTTGATACGCCGCTGTTTTAAGGTGCATTTTTTTAAAGCCTTTGTCCAAAGCTACAACATATCAAAAACAATCCAAAATCGCTCAATGTCTGGGTTACATGGGCCGGTGCGCGGGGTTCTTTTCAGCGCGATCAACATTTGCGCGACCAATTTCGCCGGATAAAAATTTTAGCGCAAGACAATAATAGCGCAGACATTTTCAGCGCAGTTCAAAATCAGGAAAGACGAAATCGGCGGAAGGCTGTTTTATCGCAAACCATTTTTATCGGCACATTTTTCCGCACATCCCTATTTACTCGAAGACTTTTTCAGCGAGATAAATTTTAGCGCAAAATATAATCGGCGCGAAGGTATTTTAGCGTATAATTTTTGCGCGCATACCTAGTTCGCGCGCAAATTTTTTTAGCGCAATAAATGTTTTTGACAAAAGTGCGATATGGAGGTTTGGTGAGGTTGGTTTTAATTTGAAGGGCTAATGCATTGACACGTTTTGTCCTTTCGCTACCTCTCCCTTTTTTGAATGAACTCCTGTCTACCCAGCAAGCTGTGAACCCCCTGCCAACCCCATCAAACCTTAGCAATTAACACAAAAGTCCGACGCGACAAAAGGGCGATGATAGGGTTTGGTAAGATTGGTAGCGGTGTTGGCGACGTATTGGTATAGACAGGGGTTAGTTTTAGTGTGCGAGGGTGGGTGGAGAAATGCCGTCACCTGCTAAGCCTATACGGTTCCCTAATACCCCGCCCACTTTGCGATTAAACGAACCCCTGCCTATTCCATTACTTCGCAAATCCCGCCGCCGTAATTTGCACGAAGTGTCTTCCGCTAAAAAAAAGTCGCGTGGATATGACTCCCCGCGCAAAAAATTTACGCAAAAAATGTTCGCAATGAAAGTGTTTTGCGAGAAAAGTGACTTTCGCTAAGAAAAATGGTTTTGCGCACAAGACTTTCGTGTCAAAAATATTCGCGCTGAAATATCCTTGCGGAGATTTTAAACTGCGCCCAAAATGTTCGCGCTGTTTGCGTCTTGATCTCGCTAAAAATTTTGCGACGTTTTGGCCACAAATGGTCATGATCGGGAGGTCGCTTCGGTGAAAAATAATATAAATAAAGTTAAAAAATATATCAAAATCGCTTTGTATTTAAGGAGGTAATGCCTCCAGATACATAAAAACATTATTGACCTTATGGCGCCCAACATCCGCCATATTGATTTTTGTCAAATAAAATAAAGCCTATAGCACTCTCGGGACTCTCGGCGTTCTAACGATGTCACTGTTCACTGTTATTAAAATCGGTTAAGCCGTTTGGTATGGGCGTCTATCGTGGCACATATAACCATCCATACATATATCCAGGGTGTTCATTTGGAAACTTTCTACCCAAGATTTATGTATTTAGAGTCTGATTTAAAAAAAAAATCCGCAGACACGTTGATTTTTTGTTCGAAAAGGACACATTTTGGTTACTTTAAAATTTTTGTAGCACGTACCCCCTTCGAGAGGTAAACTTTACCCCTAAATTTTGAATAGGGAAAGTGGGTCAAGTGACAACTTACTTCCAAGGTCTCTTAAATGTCTTTGTAACCCTGTAATAGTTTTGAAAATCTATCTATCCATCGAGACGTTTTTGAAATCATTTTCAAAATAAACTCAAATTGTACAGATAAATTTAACTTCTCGTAAGAATCTAGCATAGAAAAAAAAATACAAAGATAAAATGTATCTTTAACAACAACAAAGTCGACGGGTCCTGGGATTTCTCAAAAATTATTTTTGCATTGGTCAATGTAACTGTAAAAGTGAATGTCTCAGAAATGAATCAATGGATTTTAGAAATTTTCCTTTTTAAAAATATAGGGGTAAAGTTTTAGGTGTGCGTAACAAAAATTTCAGGATAGACAAAATGTGTCCCCTTTGAATGCCCAAATATTTTCAGTAAATTTAGACTCTACATACGTGAATCTTGGATGGGAAGTTATTGAACACCTTGTATATACCTCATCCAACTCAAAAAATATAATTACACCTAGTGTCGTAGGCAAACGGGTGAAAATTCAATATTAAAAATAGGATTTGCTTGGAGTTAACTTAATTATTTTAAACTTCTTCACTTCGTAAGTGACTTTTAATAGTGAAAAACCGGTACTTTTTTATACTGACAAAACGTAATTTTTGACACTTGTTGTCTAAAATTTAGAGTATATTCTTTCCAGTTAAATAATTTATTAATCAGACTATTATTGGTTCCAAAATAATAGGCGATTTAAAAAGTCCTCGTCAAATTTTGTTAAAAAACATATGGAGTATCCGAAAAGTAACGATGCCTCAAATATCTCCAAAACCAAAATAGGTTAAAAGTAAAACTTTACATACTTAGATTGTTTACAAAATAGCGTTGGTTTATATAACAGCGCAACGAGGTATTTAAAAACGCGATTAAAAAAAGCACAGTTTAGCCGCAAAAAAACACAGGCATGTACTTTTAAAAATCTTGAACGAAGAGCACTTCCCGCAACACGCCTTCTTTGCACTATAAATTAAGGTGGCTGATAAATTAAATAAGAATGGTTTCCATAGTGATGCGCCCTTTTACTCGGTGACGTTCATTGTTGCGACATTTTAATTTTTGACAGTTTGGTGTTCTGACGATGTTTTTAAATGATTTTTCTTTGTAAATACTTGGTGAAAACTGGCGGAAATGGCTTAATTTTTAGGCAAGAATAATTAGATTTTTGCAATATTACTATATTCCGCTATTTCTCTATTTTGGGTAAAAAACGGACAGAAATCGTCTTTTGCACGCGTGATAAAAAAGAAGTTTTTTGCATGCATGCAATCTTGGGGCAAGATAGAGTGGAGCTAGGGCGGCGCTGCTTATTATTTTAATGAGATATCCTGTGTATTTTGGAACATTTATATATAGATTTTTTTTCAAAAATACCTGATATGCCACCTTGTTCTCTGACGGTTTATACATAAAATGACAAAGACTTTTGAATAAGATAAAAATTGGACAATTGATAATTTTTCTTGTTTCATTCATGGGTCTTATGGAGATGCTGTTGTCATTTTATTTAAAAACCGTTGGAGAAAAAGGTAACATATTAAGTATTTTTGAAATCAGAAAGAAAAGCAATATTCAAATTTGCGAAAATATACAGGGTGCCCTAGTTCCGTCCCCTTATTAACAGGCGACACGATGAGTGTAAACCATCTAAGTATGTAAAACTTGACTTTTCTGCCTCTTTTGGTTTTGAAGATATTTAGGGGTATCGTTATTTTTTGGACACCCTTTATATCATGGCAAGGAAAACAAACATACTTTTTTTGGAAACAAAAACTTTCCATGGAAACTATATTGTACCCATATAACTATTAGATAGCAAAGGCCAAAAATCTACTACGCATGCCTGACGCAGTCTGCTGGCGCCCACAAGAATTTTGTGCGCTGCATTTTTTTCAGGGCCGTTATAGTATCTTATAGTCTCCCAAATTGGGCACTTTTGGAGGGTTTAAGGTACTTTCAGGCGAGATAGAAAAAAACTAACCCCCAATTGCGAGGCTTAATTTTTGGGAGACGGCTTTTTTTAAAAGTCTGCAGTTTTACACAAAGTTGGCGTTTTTCTTATGGAATAACCCTTTTTTTATTTGATTTTTGAAATGAGCTTAAAATTGCCTTTAAAATGATGTGTCACACTGTGTTTTATTTTTTGTATTTGGTGTATATTTTTATTTTTTTGTTATTATTTTTTTTTATTATTATTATCTTATTAACTTTTTGTCCTCTATTTTTATAATATCAAAAAATAAAAATTTGAAATTAAAAAAATATTAAAAGTAGCTAATAAAAAACAAAAAAAAATAAAACACAAAGTGTGACATATTATTTTAAAAGGAATATAAAGCTGATTTTAAAAATCCAGTAAAAAATGGGTAATTCCGTAAGAAAAATTTGTTTTTTTTTGGAGAATCGAAGGAAGATTCAATAGTGAACGATATATTGAAATCCTTGAAAACGTTATGCTGCCATCTGTACAGGCTTTACATGAAAATAATGACTTCGTTTATCAGCAGGACAATAACCTTTTCAATGCCCAGACGTTTGCAGCTTGTAATAGAAAAAAATGGTGATCCTATTAAATACTAAATGATTTATTTTAGTTCTTTTTTAAGTTAAAATAGTTAGTGTTAAGTTTACCATCGTTTTTGTCCTAATCCAAGTTTCCTATTCGTGGAATTGTTTTCAATCCAGCGCTGTTTCCATTTTATTATTGTTATTTTATCAACTCCAAAATGGGTTACCGCCCTCTTTATAGAACAGCCTTCGTCCGTTACTCGACTGATAATTTGATACTGTTCAATAAAGACTTTACTAAAACATTATTTTTGCTGATTTTTTAGTATTATGCAAAATTTAATATAAAAATAAGGTTGCCTTTAATTTAAATAAAAAAATATTTTCAGTTTTAGAGACCTTTTTTAAACAATATGACAAATTGTCGTACTTTTGAAGTTTTTAGGCATTTTAGCTGGTAGTCCGTATATATTATACCCTTTTAGAAAGATCAATTTTGTGACTGCATGTATGCGTTTTTTTTAAATCAAGTGTGCGTCACATGGGCGTAAGGTAATTTTTCCGGATTTTTTTAAATTTTTGATTGCTGACCAAACTCCGATACCGCGTAATTTATTTCACTTTTGTCATGTAAACCACTATCATAATTGTGTACTAAACCAACCCAATCTTTTGACAACAAAATCTGAATAAAAGCATGCGATTATTGTCTGTGTTTTTATAGAACAAAGCATTTTACGTTTCGGTTTAGGTTTTATCAGCAAATGGCCACTTTCCACCCTAATGATGGATTTTAATGAATGCCAAAATGATTTTAAAAGGATTTTCTAATTAAAAACAATCCTATAGGCAACTTGTGTTTGTTTGCTTTAGGCTCCCAGCATCAGCATACCGTATATAGTGATTACACAGAGCGCTTAAGGCTATTGCGAACATAGGCCGGAAGAGGTCCAATTTGTCAGTGTACATACATGCAGGGACACCGCGCACCTATCAGTGGAGCAACCAACACTCAGGCTTGCGATCGCCGTTCACCGCCATTCACGGCTTGTGTTTAGTACGGCTCTAACTACGGTGCTATGTGGAGTGTAGTCAATGAAACCGGAATTTAGTAAATAAATACGCAAATTTTTACAACGTAATTTTCTTGTTTTTTGTCACTGATAAATTAGAGCGTTTCATTTTCAACTGCTCAGATTTATCACTAACAACGTGTGACAATGAAAATAATAAGGAGAAACAAAATAAAAGCAAGTTCTCAAAATAAAATAATATATTTTAAATACCAAAAAGGTTCTCCCAGTTAAAAAAGCAAGAGCAAATGTTCAAAAAGTCCTCCTTGGTCGCCTAGGCAATATCCGAGCCTATTATAAAAACCTCTTCTAACGTTTCCAAGCATCTTAGGGGTGATAGTTTGAAAAGCTTTTTCAATTTTAATCCGAAGTTCGTTCAAATTATTAGCCCTTTCATGCCCGTAAACTTTATTTTTGATATAACTCCACAGATAGAAGCCATTAGGAGCAAGATCGGGTGATTGAGCTGGCCATTAAATAGTTCCCCGTGTACTTATAACCCGATTATAAAATTCATTATCAAGATATTCCCTAACAAGGTCAACATTGTGAGTGGGACAACCATCTTGTTGAAACCATAATATGCTGCTGCAGTAGATCCAAGTATCTAGGACCATTCAAATTGCCGTAAATAAAAATGGCCCAATTACGTGTTCCCCTACAATATCCCCCCCCCAAACATTAAAAAAAATACAAATGCAAATTTTCCCTCGACCAATATCGAAAGTGTGTTGGGTTATGACGATTCAATAATGGAAAAGCGCTTTCATCTGTGAAAAGAATAGATCTCAGAAAGTTTTCAGCATGATTAGCCCTTTCCATCATTGTTTCGCAAAATTCCATACGACGATAGTTGTCCTCAGGAAAAATTTGATGCGTTTTTGACGCTTTTCAAGAATGATAACCATTCTATTTGAGAACACGTAAGACAGTGGCTGAAGACGTATCAGCTGCCTCAGCAATTTGGTGGTTAGTGAACTTTCGATTTTCCTCCACTGCAACGCAAATCATCACACCTCGTACTTCCTGCTCGTCTTTAAAACAGTGAGTTTTTTATGATTTCTTGACGCTAAACAACCAAACTTTTCAAAATTCTGCACAAATCTATGAATCGTTGATAAACTAGGTTCAGGGCTATTCACAAAATTCTCCAAAAAAGTTCTTGAATAAGTTAATGGTCCGCCTTTATAGTACCTTTGACTATCTGTACTTTTTCGGCAACTTCGTAGACATCCATTTTTAGTATTAAAAATGTGTTATGTTATTTCACTTAAGAACTTACCAATCTGTTTCTCGTGCAAGGCAGAAATAAAACAAAATAAA
This sequence comes from Oxystoma pomonae, assembly GCA_963921995.1. Classification (NCBI taxonomy): domain Eukaryota; kingdom Metazoa; phylum Arthropoda; class Insecta; order Coleoptera; family Brentidae; genus Oxystoma; species Oxystoma pomonae. Next base: position 38,473,605 of record OY998172.1, read on the forward strand.
TTTCCAAAAGATAACACTGCAGCGTGCTTCGAATCCACCTCGGTCATACGGCACGGAGAGTAAATTGGACTTGATTCTCCCTATGTTCGTATTAGCCTGAAGCTCATTATATAGTAGTGTTTACAACTAGTGGCTAAAATAGTACTTTTTTTAAAAGCGTGGTTACAACTAAGCAAAAAAAACTCAGTTTAGCCGCGAGTTGTGAACACTAGTTTTTTACATACCTTAAGCAAAAAATTTCAAAAACAGAAAAAACTAGAACAGAAAAGCAGTCGATTCGCCAGCAGTTGCTCTGTTTGTAAATTTTTCCCTATTTACTTTTTTTGACATTATTTGTGTGCAAAAAAGCAATCAAAATAATATTTTTTTATATCTTCATCAAGATCATCATTTTAGTAACTATGTGCATATATATTAGATTAGATTAGAATGGGGTTGTCTAGACACCTGTCCACCTCGACCTTCTCGGACATATTTACCCTTTCTTCTTTCCTGCTTTGCTAGAACTACAAAACAAGTTGCAGTCCCGTCCTTGTCAAGAAACCCAGAGGTTTTGCCAGTGAGCCCTGTATATAGGTTTCTGGCCGCGGTCTCCCTGTAAGGCCCTGGTTCTAACTAGGCCCTCACATTGACATAAGATATGTAATGAGGTTTCTTCCTCTTTCTTGCAGAAGCGGCATGTAGCATCTTCTACCAATCCTGCTAGGAGCCCCACTATTTGTCTGACAAGCTTCCTTTCCTTACTAAGGAGTTCTGCAGCGAGCTTTGGTGAACGTTCTTTAATAAACTGTTTGGCCTGTCTTTCTCCAGGCGTTTGCTCCCACAGACCGTTCGTCTCTTTGATGAACCACTGTTTAATAGATTGCTTGGCTCTGGCCTTGGCGGGGCCTGTGAACTTTATTGTCGAACCTTGTCTGACCAATCCATCGGCTTTTTCGTTTCCAGAGTGTCCTCGATGTCCTGGAACCCAGGCTAGAGTTACCATGCAGTCCCAAACCAGTTTGGACGTCACTTGCACTGCTTCTAGAGCTTTAAGTGCAGCTTGACTATCTGAATATATAACTACCGAATAAAAGTTTTCCTTTACTCTTTGTATTTCTTCGGCACAGTGATGTAATGCCGCTACTTCAGCTTGGAACACTGTGCAATCGTTTGTCAGGCTTATTATTATAGAGACTAAAGTCTCGAATTTTTGCCCGTATATGCCAGCTCCTACACCATCATCGGTCTTGGAGCCGTCTGTGTACCAGATGGATTCCACTCCGAAAGGAGGACCTCCCCTCTTCCTCACCGAGTAAAAGTGCACATCGCTATTAAAAATATTATATACCAGCCGTCTTGATTTATAGTATAAAGACGGTGTGTTGCGCGAAGTGTTCTTCGTTCGATATTTTCGTGTTTTTCTTGGATTTTTTGATAAAGGTATTAAAAAAAATATGTTAACAACTCGCGGCTAAACTGTGCTCTTTTTAGTCGCATTTTTAAATACCTCGCTGCGCTCGTTATTTAAACCAACGCTTGTAAAAAAAAGCACTATTTTAGCCACTAGTTGTGAAAACTACTATTTTGCACCTCTGAGCAATAAAAAAATGTTTTGAATAGGTAACCAAAAAAATACATGTTTTTGTTATATACGGAAAGTGACAAAAATCTTTTTTTTTTATGTTTTTGATGAGGGTATAAAAAACTAATTTTAAATATTTCGACCACGCGAATGATGTAGTTCGTGCATGTACATTAGGATAACTTTTTTTGTATATTTTAGGTTTAGGAAACGAAAAAAAAACAGCAACGACGCCGCCGCGCTCTTTAAATATTTTTTTGTTTCCAATTTAATTTTTTTACATTAATTGTGGATAGTGAGTAAAACCGTCGGTTTGCCAGTTTTGCCATTTCAAACTAAGTTCCAATAAAGGTCTTGTTTTAACATCAGCTAAATTTATCTTGTACAGTAGTCTTAAACCTTATGGAACTTCGGAATAATCTAGACAAAGTTTTGTTAAACGAATTTAGACTACTTTATTCCTACTTACTTCTAAAAGTTAAATATTAAACTTCGTTGAGAAATTTTAAGCAAACTTGCAAAGGTGGTTAAAACTAAGACAAGGGATTGTTTTAAATTGTTCTTTTCGTTTGTCAGACAGTAGTAATATTTCACGTTGAACATAATGGATTCTAAAGTTATTAATAAAATAAGAGATATGGAAGTGACTCATAAATTGTAACATTATTTAAATATGGTTATACAACTTTTTGGACAAAATAGTTGACTCTTTTTTTGGATCTGGTGTATCCTGGACTAACGACCAAATGAGTCGTCTTTTCGTTTAATACTGATTTTAATTTAGAGAGCTTTTAAAATAAAATATGTATTAACGATTTGCTCAAAAAATGTTTAAGTGTTTTGTCCATAAGGGTATAGAATTTTCCTATAACAACAATGGCTACACAGCGCAGAAACATAGAGATAATTTTTATTACAACAATTTAAATTAACCTCATTTATATAGTATTTAGAAGAATTAAGAAAATGTTTAGTTTTACTACTACGTTATAATTTTTTATAACTAATCTGTTCTTGTTTAGTCAGTCTATGCCATTTTATCAGGCCTTCGAAGGCAGAAATAAGCATACTCTTATTGCGTAGACAGTAGTTTGTCCAGTCAGTGGCGGTCCCAAAGGGAAGGCGCCTAACGTGATCAGTTTTAAGTCAATGTTCTTTATTTCCATACAAAATTGCTGCTTACTGCTCCGTTATCATAAAATACTGGTCAATTATCCCTACTTTAAAGAAAGAAAAAACAGGACGCTAAATCAGCTCGGCATCTACATAGAGGTCATTCCAAATTCTGCGGACCCAACTGAACATTTTCCGAGTTTGACAGGCTGGGTAGCAAAAAAATTTGCCACTACTAAAACAAAATAACCAACAAAAAAAATAAAAAATTGACATCTAAATTTTGATGGAAACCCTGATTTTCGACAAACCATCACTTCAGTGAATTTAAATTAAAATTTACATAAAAACTAAAGGTATAGTGTAATAAAATCCAGAAGGAGTTACTTCTTAATTTACCGAAGTCTGACTGCATCTTTAAACTTTTAACTTACACGAGCATACCAACATTGGAAAGAGCATTTCCACACATTGAACTTCTGCATATCTCGAGGCAAATCTGTAACTCCTAGATTCCTCATTAGAGCAGCAAAAAGTCTGTATGCTATACATTTCTAAGTAGGTGTTTTAAGAAGCCAAATCTTTACAACTCGTCTTTGAACATGTTTTAAAGGAAGAGCTGATCTTCAGACTTCAGCTTTTCATAGTTCTCACTCTGCAGCAGTAAACGGGCGGGGATTTTATTAAACTGGACCTAGATTGGAAAATCAGGGTTCCCACCAAAATCTACCTGTAATTTTTTTTTCTGTTGGTCATTTTGTTTGTTACCCAGCCTGTCAAACTCGGAAAATGGTCAATTGGTGAGCAATAAATTTGTAATGACTATGAAAAATTATACCTAATTAAATTAAAATTTCCCGCCATTACTTTGGCTTCATATAAGAAATAATTGACCATTTTCGGAGTTTCACAGGCTGGGTAGCAAAAAAGTTTGACCAAAGTTTCCAAAAGTCCATTTAGATTGCGTTTGTTCTCGAATTTAGATTGCGTTTTAATTTTACTTCTAGAATAAAACAGAATGCCAAATTTGGCCTCATTTACTGTTCATTCCAAATTCTCCGGACCAATTTTTACACAGGAACTAAATCGAACTGTCATTGTCACTGTCAAAAAACTGGTCCGATTGAATTTGAAATGAAGTGTACCCAATTAGCATTTGGACGTCGTTTCAACGTTGGCGTAGACAACCTGACGTCAGGAAGCTACGTCAGATCGACTGCGCACCGACTCAAATTTATACAAATCCGTGTTGTATCGACGTCGCCATACGTGGGTTCCATAGAGGTAATACAGAAATTTATACTACAAACTAAGTCGTGCTTAGTGCAAATAACTCAACGTTGTCCAAATTTAGGAAAACTCTACGCTTTAACTCGAAACCACAACCAAAGATCAAAAAAATATATCCCTAGATTTTTATACGTGCAACGTTGGCAGATATAAATAAGATGCCGTCAGTGTTTCATGTCAACATTATTACATGCCTCATGAGAGCATTGAAAGTTGTAACTTGTGCGAGCTTGAAAACACCAAAAATTACCAACGCACTTTACTTTACCGACACACATGATCAATGCAGGGTCTAAAATATACGATTGCCACGAATATTCTCAATTTTTCCATAAAAAATAAGATTTTATTGCAAGGTTCATGAAATTTCATGCTATTTTTCACAAAAATATAAAATTTCCGATCGGCTTTATTATTTATCTACAACAAACTACCGCAAGGAAAAGATGGCTTGTCAGAGAATTCCAGTAAACTTGCCCAATTTCTACTGAATCTTTTCCAAATCTGACTGGTGTTGACGCCTAGTGAATTTTTGTTTACTTAATCGGTCGCTCGTTCTGGCGAAACGTTGGTTTCATCTACAGTGACGCCACTGCAAGATCCTGGAGGTCGCCAGCCGTGTAAGTTTGGCTCGATCTGATGGCTCTGACCTCGGGTAGTGTTTTATTAACTTAATCTGTTTAGGGAAATTTGCTTCCAAAAAAGATTTTTATGTTTTGTAACTACATTTATATATAAGACGCTAAGTGATCAACAAAAGTGATACACAACACTCAACGGTTTAAGGTAAACTGCTTTAAGGCCTAGTTAATGTAAGTTTAAAGTTGAATTTCTAGATTCCTGTAGAATGTGGCAGAATATTTGAATTGGTTTTTCTTTGGCATTATTAGTTATAACACAAAAATTTACCACAGGCACGAAAATCCAAAAAAATAGTCTAATTTTCACTAGTTTGGGTTGGATTCCAAACCCTAACGTAGAAAAACCTTTAGGTGTAGGTTAAATATCGTCACCACATATATTGGGTATATTTGTCGCATCCCGGACGTGGGAGGGACGTCGTAGTTTCTACTGATTGTAACGTTGGCAGCACAGACGTTAGACCGTCGTCAGAAAACTTTACTAACACAAGCAATATAAGTTCAGACGTCGGGCTAACGTCTTAGTCTGTAGTACATGTCAACGTTCTTCTTAACGACGTAGAAGCGTTGTCGGAAATCTACACTAGACTACACACAATAGCTCTAAAGGGGCGTCTATACCTTCTATACCAGCTAAGATGACGTAACAACGAAAGATAAAGTATAATCCTTGATTTAAACTACTAGAATCGTCAACTGACTATATTTTATACTCCCTCTGACGGAAACAGAAAAAATGTTATTTGGGGAGTCTGGAGTAAATCCTATCTAAAATTGTGCATACAAATAAAAAAAGAAAACAATTTTGACCAAACTAATTCGATTTAAAAGGGCAGTGTGTAGTAACCATAGCAACTGATGAAAATAACAAGGTTTACCAAATTGTACAAATTATTTTCAAAGATCTTTGAAAGAATGTTGCTAAAAGTTTCGGAATGACGGAGCCTTCTCGAGAATTTTTCTTTGAAGTTTTTATGTTATTGTTGATACCTTTTCTTGGTCTTTGATGTGGCTATTACATCTGTTATGTAGTAGAATTCGAAGCATGTAAAATTATCAAATTTTTAATCTGGGTTAAAACAAAATTATCAAAGCTCTTATCAACTGATTTTCGGTAACAGCTGATGTCCTGTCATACTGACCCGAATATTTGACATTTTTTTAAATTTAAAACCTCAAAATCCGTATAACCTGACCTCAGGAAGGTTTTGGTTAAAAAATAATTTTCAAAAATCAACCTTTTGAATTAAAAATTTCAAATACTTGTTGAAAAAATGAGTATCTACTATCTTAAAATTATAAGTTGGCAGATTAAATACGAGGTTCTTAGAATTATGACGTTGCATTAATGACTTCTTGATAAGAGGACAAAGCTTAATCAACTTATAACTAATAGAATAATCGGCGGTTTAAGTTGGTATTCGCAAAAATTTGTCTGATCGGAAGTTTCTGTCTTTTTTCATTTTAGTCACTTTCTATAGTTCGATCATTCCTATATTACCAATCTATTGATTTTTTGAATTCCCTTCGGCAAAACTTTATTAATAGACACTTAAAGTAAATATTTCAACGCATCGGTATCGGTATACGTATCGCGTTCGAAATAAAGCCAAAATACACTACATTTTTGACTTGCTCATGCCATGTTTCGAACAATGCCCGCTTTTTTTACGGGTGCGATGACACAAAAGCTGACAGCAATCGATGCGTACGGAGTGATGAACGTATCGTTACGTCCATCCCAACGCACGCATCGATTGCAGTTAGCAGTTCCGGCATCGCACCTTTCAAAAAAGCGGGCATCGTTCGAAATATCGCATAAACAAGTAAAAAATGTAGTGTATTTACGTACGTATACTGATACCGATGCATTGAAATATTTACTTTAAGTGTTTATTGTCTGGTCTAAACGTTATACATGCCTTAAACGTGACCTTGATGAAAAGGCTTAACGCAAGACCGAAGAGACGGGATTCTTATATCCCTATTAGAATGTAAGTCTTTTTGTTTTTTACAGATAAAAAGCAGAGAGAATACTGCGCTGTGTTCGTATCTTTTCTGACCAACTTAAACTACCTAATCTTTAAGAGGAACAACACAGAAAAGAGAGATTAGATTGATTTAAATAAATATTTGATTTGCTAATTTAAATAAACATTTTTTTAAAGCAGCCTATTTTGAATTGACATAACAAAAGCTTTATTTGCTTTAAGTAATATTTATTTAAAGCAAAAAAAAATATTTGTGTGTCTTGTGTCCATTACCAAAACAAATATTTATTTGAAAGAATATTTTTCCTGTGAAGGCGTTTCCCAGAGTTCATTATATTTCTAAGAATTTCGCTCGCATTTTGGACTTGCCAGTATAATTTTTACAGGTTGTAATTAACATTTTGTCCCAACACTAGGAAGGTGCTACTAAATGCTATATATATAGTTACAATTTTATAATATTATTGCATTTTTCTGTGGAAAAAAGCCGAAAGAGATCTGGCGATATACCTGTAGTGATTTTTTACCAGAGAGTTTAAAAATCCATTAATATCTAAAAATTGATTGGGTAAGCATAAACAGTGCCTTAGACTAAACTGCAATGTTAGATCACTTTAATTAACAAACTTTTAAAACATCTCGACTCGTGGCATTTATCATTTTGTTAGGATTTTGTTAGGATTAGGATTAGGTTTATTTAAGGTACAATCGTATTTTAAACAAAGGTTTGTTTGACTGAAACTAAAGAAAAAATTGTAAACACAAGCTGCGTTCGGTATTTGTCTAGTGGACGCGAGTACTGCAAGTTCAGGCCTATGCTGAAAATAGAGGAGAATATTATTTGTCTTCTTCTCTATCATCAGGCATTTTTTTATTTCTAAGTTCGGCATTAACAAAACCTAAAAATTAAAAAAATAAACAGTCCTAACCTCACAATCGCAAATTAATATGTTTCATTGACCAAAAGCCTTCGAGCAAACCGTTTTACGACTGACTGATTGGAGCTGAATTAACAAACGTTTCGGATTTACCTCCCCTACATCTAGTAATAAAAAAACGATTCAGTTTAGAAAGATCAGTCTGAATACCGAACGCAGCTACAAAGAGCAAATAAACTAAAAATTAAAACTGGGTTTATACAGAGAAATAAAAATTAAAAAAAACAAGTTGGCAACTTTTAAGCTTTCACTTTTATCTGAAAACGGATTTGCGCATGCCTCACTGACGCATATAACCCCATTTTCATATATTGTTTTCCTTTGGGTGTTTTTCGGGCATTTAGTAGCATTCTATGCATTTTAAGGCAATTTGTGGCATTCTGAGGCATTTTTGACAGAAAAATCTGGTAAAATATACCTCTTAGTGTACACAAAATGACGACCAAGCCACCCACATATTTTGGTTTGTTTTAGGAATATATTATCTAAGAAAACAGTATGATGGGGTTTAGTTTAATTATTTGTGTGTTGATTGGTTCAGTTGTTTTTATTCTTTTTTCTATTTGGCTCTATAAACCCAGTGTAACATTATTTTGCTTATCTCGAAAGTTAGCAAAATCTGACCGCATTCTCATTTGACTTTTTGCCACAGGTATGATATACAAAAGATTAAGTAGGTGAAGATAATAGGATGATTTTGGTCAGGTCTTTGGCCACTCTGTTACCGTTACCTTCATTCTGGGTGGGCGAAATAGCACTCTTACCTTTATTAAAAGTAGCCACAGGCGCTAATTATCGCCAAATAGCGATTACCTTTACCGATAAAATCAAACAAACTAAACCAACCGAACTTGGCGTGATTCTGTGGTGGGAGATTTATAGGTTAGAAGGTTTGTTTTGATTTACAAAAGTTTGACATTTTTTATTTTTTATTAATTTTTGTGTAATTAGAGTAGTACGAGGTTTACATGATTAAACAAAAATGCAAAAATTTTATACTACTAGGGAGTTTTTGATTTTTTTCGTGCTACTGCGCTTGCGAATTAAGCAATATATTCTGCATCTCCTTAGTAAAAAATAACCATTATAAAATTTATTTTTGCAGCAAAAAAAATACTTTGAGTTGGATTGAATGAAGTAAATAAAAACAAAATAAAAATAACTACGAAAATCGTTGTTATTAACCTCAAGGCACGCTTATTACTGCCAAAATTACATTATTTTTGTGATTAACTATATTTTGTTTATATTTACTTCTGTCAATTCACGTCAAAGCTCGCGCCTAAGTTTTTGGATTTTTGGATTTTTTAAACAGATTGTTTAGAATTGGTACTTTTTGATTAAAAAAGATGTAAAAACAGTTAATTCTTAACGGCTTATGAAATAACGACAACAGAAACTCCTTAATGAAAGAAAAAACAACGAAGAAGGTAAGGGTTTGTTTACCGCCAAACGTTATTTTCGGGTATGTTCAAAAGCACTATTTTTAACCTCTTGAAGACTTTTATTTACGGTAAAGGTAACCATAAGAGTACGTTAAAAATATTTGCCGGTAAAGTGCCTGACCAATATCACCCTAATTACAGCTAACAATACAAAATTTTTACAATGCCTATTAATTTTGCTGGTTTTAAAGTGCTTTACAAAACTGATGTACCAGTGTTCGTTGTATGAAATTTTACAAATTCTAGTCATTTTACAAAATTGTACAACGTTCGAATATTTGGTCATATCATACAGAATGATTTAAAATTTATGAAACAAAATTAAGGGAACATATGCATTAAATGCATCAAAATTTACTGCTTTTTCAAAATTTCCTGCGTTTTAAGATAATTATAACTCTTAACATAAGTAGTAAAATCTTGTGGCAGCTTTTTTTGGATAAATAATAGATAGCGCTTTAAGGCCCGTTTATAATATGAGTTATTAGCAACCTTAGACCTTCTTTTTTTTTTCGGCGGAGTGAAGGGGAAACGACTTTAAAAGTATGTCCGATTTTGCTAAAAATTGCTATATAGGAATTTTTGGAGTAATTTTTTTGAGTTTAATTTTATTTATTTCAGGAATATTTTGCCAGAATGACTTTTTTACGACCTAGGCCCAATTTCTTTATAATTGATAAATTAGAAGCCATATTTTGCACAATATAGGAAATATATCAAAAGTATACAACCTAAGCCCAAGCAGCAAGTGTAGTTAAAATATGGCCAACTAGAGTCAAAACCCAGTCCACTTACCAAATTTCACCATAATCCGACAAGTAATTCGTGAGTTATACACCCTTCGACCCCGAATATCTGTCAGGAACAAGTATCTTAAGACTAGAGTTAGACATACAGGGCGATATTTACTAAGATGGGTTACGGTTTAGGACTATGGGACGTATGTGGTTTTTAATCTAATTTTGCGGGTTTTTCTTTAAATTTGAATAAAACTTGTTGGAATTTTAAACTTACTATAATCATATAAATGCTTTAGCAAGAAAAAACATAGGTTTTTCAAAAATTTCGTGAAAAAAATGGAAAAAAATCAAATTGACGGTGGGTTTATCCCCGTATAGTAGGCTTTTTAACTAAAAATAGTCTGTTAAACGGGTTACTTACTTATATTTTTTTATCGCTTTTTATCTATAACAACACTTCTTTAATATGATGAAAAAATTAAACTAAAATTTTTAATTCATGTTTTTTATCGATTGAAAACTGTCAAAACACTTAACTGACGTTTCGCTTGCTGACGTTTTGCTCATTTTGAACGAGAATTGTACCTTCTGAACTAAAAGAAAGCCTTCTACATCTATAAACAAACAAATTTTATTTTTTCCATCTATATAAAATTCTCTATACCTTTCTTCTTTATTTTTAATGTTGAAGTATTTAGTTATTTTGTTATTTTATTTATCATTTTCAGTTACAAATGATAACGAAAAGCAGTTGCGAATTGCGAATCTGGGAGAAATGCAGGGAGGAACGAGAGGAGGCAATTGCTCTCCCTCTTCAATGCTTCCGCAAAAAATTGCTAAAATCACACGTTCCTCTCGCCCCTAACGGGCAAGAATTGACCGCTGAAGACTTTTACCGGCGCCTAATATGATATCACAAAACCGCGCAAAACCACCAAAACAATAAAAAATAAGCAAATCCCCAACAACCCAAAAATGCATTTTTTACCTTGCGCGGTATATTCTGCGCGGTTAAAGCCACGGAACTTTTATTATTAGTATTTTTTACATGGGCTATTCTTTAACTTGCGCTGAATCATATATTATTTAGGAGAAGATTGTCACGTTTGCACGGTTTGTGAATGTGCTGGAATCAGTTTTATACTATAATTGCTTGCTTGCTTGAAAAATAACAGCGCACAGCGGTTATAGCGCAAGATTTATACCATGAAAAATTGCTTCTTAAGATTCCGTGCGCTATAAGTTACCACAAAAATTTAAACTTAATTTTTTAGGCGCGTTCTTTGTTTTCATTTAATTATTAAATATTCCAGAGGCTTTTTCATTGATTTAAGAGAGCAGTGATCTCCTTTAATCAGCTTAAAGTGAGATCCCATACGTTCCTATACATTGTTTTAAAAAACGCGCTGGAATACCCAATTAAAGCAAAACAAAGTCTAGGATTTGGTTTTTTAGTAATTAAAATACTTCAAAATATTTATTTTGGACAAAAAATCAACCAAATCCTGATTGTTTTAAAATTTAAAGCAGATAAACCACCTCTTGGCATTGGTCTATAATATACGATGATTTTACTCAAAATACAACATCCGGCGTCACATCATCAACATTTCTCAGATTTCTTGTTTACCCATAGTTTATTAATATTTACGGATTATTTGGATTGTTTTAAGAAAAAATGGGCCTATGCGTCTCATTACAGTACATTTTGACGTCTATCCAGGTAAAATTATCTTATAAATTGTGGTCTGGTTCGGCTTAAAATAAATTTTTTGATACCCATGTACCCATGGGTCAGCCGTCAAACCAAACTGTCGATAAACTAGAATCCAATTTTTTGATGAGTGGACTGACGTCATTTTTGCCTCTGAAAACATATTTCTTTGTTTTCAACATGCCAAATAATTTGTTGTTGTCAGTTTGAAGTATGACTTTTTTTTACAATGTATCAAATAGAGATCCAAAAAAATGACGTTAGTCCCCTTATCAAAAAATTGAACTATATAGTCCTTAGTAAATACCGCCCGCAGTGTCAAAGAGTATACAGGTGGTTATTTTCCTGGTATGCTGCATCTCCCTCAGAAGAATGGATTTAGGCAAGAGGAACAATAGTAACTATTTTAAGCTCGCAAAAAACGAATCTGATGTCTCCTTCCTATTCCCTCCAGTTTTTCAAAAAATTTAAATTACACGTAAATCCACAAATATTAGACACTTAAAATAAATATCGGCATGGGAGGCATCAGTATACCTAAGGCGTTCAAAACAAAGCCAAAAGGCACTAAATTTTTCACTTGTTTACGGCGTGTTCCGAACGAGGCCTGCTTTTTATGGTGGATGGATTTCACTCGTTGCATACGGAGAGATGTACGTTACGCTACGGACCTACCAACATACGCAATGAATGCTATCAGCTGTTCAGGCCTCGCGTCCACCATAAAAGCCGGTCTCATTCAAAATAAAGCAAAGACAAGCAAAAAATGTAGTATATTTTGGTTTTGTTTCGAACGCGTTAGGTATACCGATACCGACGCGTTGAAATATTTACTATAGACACTTAAAGTAAATAGACACTTGGAGTAAATAATTCAACGCATCGCTATCGGTATACCTGCGTTCAAAATAAAACCAAAATACGATGCACGATGCCTGCTTTTTTGACGGGTGCGATGGCAGAACAGCTGATTCAACTCGTTGTGTACGGAGAGATGTACGTAACGTTACGGACCTACCAACATACGCAATGAATGCTATCAGCTGTTCAGGCCTCGCGTCCACCATAAAAGCCGGTCTCATTCAAATAAAGCAAAGACAAGCAAAAAATATAGTATATTTTGGTTTTGTTTCGAACGCGTTTGGTATACCGATACCGATGCGTTGAGACATTTACTATAGACACTTAAAGTAAATAAACGCTTGAAGTAAATACTTCAACGCATCGCTATCGGTATACCTGCGTTCAAAATAAAACCAAAATACGATGTACGATGCCTGCTTTTTTGACGGGTGCGATGGCAGAACAGCTGATTCAACTCGTTGCGTACGGAGAGATGTACGTAACGTTACGGACCTACCAACATACGCAATGAATGCTATCAGCTGTTCAGGCCTCGCGTCCACCATAAAAGCCGGTCTTATTCAAAATAAAGCAAAGACAAGCAAAAAATGTAGTATATTTTGGTTTTGTTTCGAACGCGTTTGGTATACCGATACCGATGCGTTGAGACATTTACTATAGACACTTAAAGTAAATAAACGCTTGAAGTAAATACTTCAACGCATCGCTATCGGTATACCTGCGTTCAAAATAAAACCAAAATACGATGCAAGATGCCTGCTTTTTTGACGGGTGCGATGGCAGAACAGCTGATTCAACTCGTTGCGTACGGAGAGATGTACGTAACGTTACGGACCTACCAACATACGCAATGAATGCTATCAGCTGTTCAGGCCTCGCGTCCACCATAAAAGCCGGTCTTATTCAAAATAAAGCAAAGACAAGCAAAAAATGTAGTATATTTTGGTTTTGTTTCGAACGCGTTAGGTATACCGATACCGATGCGTTGAGACATTTACTATAGACACTTAAAGTAAATAGACACTTGAAGTAAATACTTCAACGCATCGCTATCGGTATACCTGTGTTCAAAATAAAACCAAAATACGATGCACGATGCCTGCTTTTTTGACGGGTGCGATGGCAGAACAGCTGATTCAACTCGTTGCGTACGGAGGGATGTACGTAACGTTACGGACCCACGCACGTACGCAACGATTTCAATCAGCAGTTCTGTCATCGAACCCTTCAAAAAAACGAGCATCGTTCGAAACATCGCATAAGAAAGCTTTATTGCGAACGCGTTAGGTATACCGATACCGATGCGTTAAATTATTTACATTAAGTGTCTAATATTTTGGAGATTAAGCATTATTAATATTATCTTATCTTTTTTTATTGTAACCGTAAATTTTAATGGCCGTCGCAGAATTTTTTTAAAAGGCTTACGAGGTAATATGTTACTAGCTAATGAAAAAAAAAACAAGGCATAATTTATTATTTAGTTACATATACTTTTAATTTTGTTTTACAAATTTCTAAAGCACCCTGTATTTTATGACGTGCCCAGTTTCAGCGTTTTATAATATTCACATATTATTCTTAAATCTAGGTACCTAAATCTTACCTTAAACCCATCATACGTCCAACTGCCAAATTTTAGAACGCAGGTCTGTTCGTCAAAAGGGAAGTACTCAACGTCTATTTCGCAGGAACTTTTGTAGATGGCGGGTGGTTTCCATTCGACCAGTCCTTGATGGTATATGGTGGCCTTAGTCGCCAAGGTCACCTCAAAATTTCCATCAGCACTAAAAGGTTGGTTTAAAAATGACCAGAGAAAGGTCTTGTTTAGTAGGAAATGAATGAAATCTATGAATTCGCGAAAAAAGTAGACAAAAAAATTAGTAATGTTGTCAAGGTAACTTCGCCAGTGTATAATGGTATATATTTGTGGTCCAGGTCAACCTAACCTTTTCATCGGTATTAAAAAGTTCGTTTAATTAACCAGGAAAAGAGCATTGTTAAAGTTTAATCCATGAATTAACAAAAAAATAAAAAATGTTGTTGAGGTCACAAACACCAGAAGTCAAAAATCTAAACAAATTAATATTTGGACAATAGATTTAGGCAAATTATTATGTAGCTACCTGCCCATTCCCTAGTGGTGTATGATTTATATGTGATAGCCTTATTCGTAAAACATTTGGTATTGGTAGGAAGTAATGTTCAATCACTTTACTAAAGACCATTTAACTCCTACCGTTTTAGTGTGCTTTATCGACCTTCGCCACCATTTTGGTAGAAAAATTGTCAGAAGATCCACCAGCTTTGCAGACGTCGATAAAAGGACACTAGACAGTGGAAGTCGATCGGCATTTAGTAGAGTCGATTTGGTTTAATCTATAAATTGATTAGGAAAAAAAAACAGTGTTCTTAAGTTCATGAAAACAATATGTAAAAATATAAACAAATTTAAATTTATTCGTATATTTATCGTCTATGGTAAAGGTGACCCCATGATTTCTATGTGGTGTATAGAAATGATTAAATAAGCGACCCTGGGTTAATTTAAATAAACTTGATGAGCTTTAATAGCGTTTGTTGGTTAATAAAATTTTGGTAAAAATTAAATAAGAATGAATATGGTAAACAAGTAAGAAATAATTATTAAGACTTTGCTAATGACTAGAGATCTTAAGTTATTTAAATCCTCTATTTATCTCTGACGAGATTCATACCCAAGATGGTAGACAATGTATTGCCAAAAAAATATAGTCTATTCTATTCATAAACAATTCAAGATCATTTAAAAATATATATAGAAATAGAAATATAGAAAAAGTAAGATACTTCTTAAAGCGGATAGATTAAGTAGATACTTGTTAGATTTTTAGGTAATGATCACAATGCCTTAACATAAAGTTTAGTCCAAAGTTAAAAAAAAAAACTATTATACACAACTCAATTCAACGACATTTTTCTTAGATTTTTTGTGGGTTGAAATCGACCTTCTAGTAAATGTATTCATCATAAAAAGTACTTGTTAATTTTTTAGGTAATGTCCTAAATGCAAGAATTTTTTTTTTAATTCTATGACATAAAAATTTGACAAAAACCAAAAAAAAACAAGGATAATTTTCTTTGATTTTTCCTACGTATATCAAATTGATAGGCTGTAAGGCTTTTCCTAAAGATGCACATTCTCATTAAATTAAACATTATAAAAGTGTTGTCCGACATTTTCAAATATTTATCATAAAGAAGAGCACTTTCTAACTTTTTTACTTGTCAAAAAGTGTATTACCCCAAAATTATTGTAACCAAAAAAAAATTAAACTTTTAGGATTTTCAATACAGAACATAATTTATAATAGGAACTTATCGGTACATAAATTCGGCATAATCTTACTTTAATAAAGTCGGCACTATTGACTGTTCCGCACGCAACTAATAGATACACTCTATTCCGCAGAATGAGGTGTATTTTTAGGCACTTTACCCACCACTATGAAATTACTGGAACGAATCCTGGCATTTTATGTGTCAATTCTTCCCCGTTTGTAACGCTTTATAACACTTACACCTACCCCTCTCTCCTCGCCTTGCTGCTTTTCGTAATTTATGGATATAGCCCCTAATAGTAGAGTAAAATTTGTATTCTGAGATCGAAAAAAATCCTGGGAGGCTGAGTTCTTGGTATGTCCTTTCAGGGGGTCTGAAAGTAAACCACCCAAGTTTGTGGGTCCCCCACTTCTCGAGAACGATCCGACACTTTGAAAAATCTTTGTAACCGACTTTTCTCCATTTCTATTGGTCGAAAGCGAAATAGTCTAAGAAAAAAATAATATTGGGCAGTGCTCAACTTTCTGTAGTTTCCAAAGAGATAGAGGGCGGCAAAGTTACAAAAAAATCGGTTTTAACTTTAAATAAGAAAGTCGTTAAAGTTTATTGAGATCTGGGCATGCATAAAGTCGCGTGTTGTGGATTATATATTATTATTTATAGTAAGAGCAGCACCAATATGATATCAAATTAAAGCTTGTGATGTACGCTACACAAATGACCCAGCCTGTCGGCATAAAAATTGCTGAAAGTTTCTGACATATTGACATTTAGTCGGGTAACGATAGTCGAGTCGTTTTCGGTAACGGGCAATCCGTCGCTTATATAATTATATAAACGCGAAAAGAGGGGTTGAAGGGTAGGTAGAAGTATTATTAAGTGCCAAAAGTGAGGAGAAAGAGATTCCAAAAATATTATAAAGTATTGCAGGGGGGGAGGGGTTAAAATTTGGAAAAATGATTTTACATAATTGGTAGTAAAGTAAAATTGTCATTTGAAGTCGAAAAAAACCGGACAGGCTGAGTTTTTTATATGCTCTTTGGGGGATCTGAAAGTAAAATTCCCAAGTTTGTGTTTCCTTCACTCCTTAGGAACTATTCGCCATGTTGAAAAAAATTTGGAATTTTCTCCATTTATGTTGGTCGGTAGCAAAAAAGTGTGGAAACAAAAATCTTTGGGTTTAACTCGCTGTAGTTAGTTTTTAAATAGATACTTTAGGCAATTTTCATGCCGAAACAAAGAGGGCGAAATGCCGAAACTGGGAGGACAAAAACCCTAAAATGAAACCTAAAGTATTTTTTTTTATTATTTTTTAAATACATATCTCCCTGTTGTTTAATCATTATATTATTATTCTCATAGTAGGTCATAGCGAGACGAAGCGCAAACTTGCAAGTCAACTTAAATTGCATCAGTGAGTCTTTTTTTTCTGTAAAAAGCTATAAAGCTTGGCATTTTCTTATGGATTTTCAGTACAAATATTAAATGTAATGTTATGGTCGGGAAATATAGAGGTGTGTGCTGGTTAATTTAACATAATCTTAACATATTAATTTATTTTAATTAACTCACTTATTGGGACTTTTAAAAAATGATACTTGCAAACTGTAGAAGGCATTTAAAAAAAGGTAAAAAAAAGGTATTTTTTATTTTTTGGTAAATCGAAGCCACCATTCCCTTCTTTAATGCAGCAAAATATAGTTTTCGTCTATTTATGACTTTCGAAGTTATATAAAAATTTTTAGCACCATATTACGTAATCATATATTGGAGGAGAAAATTTAAGAACTAAAAAAAATCGTTATTTTCTAACAATGTCTACCAAATTTCAGCTAAATTTTGCTAACTCATTTATAAATGATTTGTTCATAATTTCATAATAAATTGGAGGCTATAGAAGTTTATACAAGGTGTCTAAACTTTCTGTGATAATTGGTTTTTAGCTTTATTATTCACCCTTTATCCAAAAACTAAAAACACAGTTTGTAGGCGAAAAATTAGCGCCCATTTTCGTCTTCTTACGATTTTATGTCCAGGGTGACTTTTTATAAAACTTCTCTGTGGCAAACTTTTTATTATTGGTTCTAGAAAGCTAAGATAAAAAGAATTTAATATAAGAGTACTTTGTCCATCACAAATGATATTGTTAAAAACATATTTTTTTAGAATATTGAAAATTTGGAAATATATGGGCTGTTCAATTTAAAAAATCATGTAAACTGGCTTTCCTTATAAACTAACCACGTCTTTTTTGTCGGACGTTAAGGGACATGGAAGTAATGGGTACTTCTACATCGAATTCTTTTTATATATATATATTCTTTTATTTCAACTTCAAAAATAAAAAAGTTTGCCACAAGCGAGATTTATAAATATTCAGTTAATTATTATTAAATATGACTATAAAAATACGATTATTTGACAAAATATTTTTGACGTATACTCAATTGATGGGTAAAGCCAGTATTATACCATTCATACTAGAAAAAGTGCACAACCATTCAACTAATTCTGTTCAATTTATGGTCTAACTAGCTAAATACCCGCTTTTTTTACTCCTACCAGCTTAATCCAACTCCTACCATCCGCTCCACTACCAACCTCATTCTTTACCCTTCCACCCATCCCCCTTCCACTTAGTTACGTTATCTTCATAATATACAGATGTTTCATTTAAATATCCAAAAACAATTTCACTTGACAGCTGTCAGTAAGCGAAATGTCAAATGAAAAGTAACCTGTAAGTCAATCCAGCATGTCACAACCTATCCTCTTTATATCATTTATATCATAAGTAGGATTGATTTTTTCTTTAATTTATATTAAAACTTGTTTCCTTCAATTGAAAATAACATAATTACGCCATAAAATCTGAACATAAACTTCATTATATTTTTGTCCTCCCAAAAACTAAATTTTGCGCCAAGCTTTAATTTGATACTCCATTTGTACTGCTCTTACTATAAATAATAATATATAATCTACAACACGCGACTTCGTGCTCTGAGAAGCGGTTCTCAAAGAATTTTGCCGAGTTTCAGACGCTGTAGCTCGGAGACTGTTTAACAAATTATAAAGAATATACATTTGTTTAAAAGTTTGAGACAATGATGTGTTTGAAATTAACTCTGTGT
Source organism: Oxystoma pomonae (assembly GCA_963921995.1). Taxonomy (NCBI): domain Eukaryota; kingdom Metazoa; phylum Arthropoda; class Insecta; order Coleoptera; family Brentidae; genus Oxystoma; species Oxystoma pomonae. The sequence continues at coordinate 38,492,360 of OY998172.1, forward strand.
TTCGGAATATAGATAATAGAAGTCCGAAACACAGAGTTAATTTCAAGAATATACATATTTTTCTAGGATTTTTTCCGCAAACAACAACTTTTTCATTTAAAGCGTATATTAAAAAATCACTTATTCGGCGACATCTAACTTTTTGGAAACTAACTACAGAAAGTTGAGCGCTTGAACAAAAATGTTGAAAATTTTATGCCGAATATTTTTTCTCTTAGACTTTTTCGCCTCCGACCAATATAAATGGAGGAAAGTCGGTTAAAAAATTCAAAATGACGGATGGTGTCCGAGAAGTGGGATAAACACAAACTTGGTGATCTAATTTTTAGACTCTCCGCCAACAACATATAAAAATTTTAGCCTTCTCGGAGTTTTTTCGAGTACCCCTTTATTTATGACAATTTTACTGTATTATAAGATCTTTACCTAACGTTCTTGCTACCATTTCTGACATTGTTGTTATATGCTCATATTGTGTCACCCATAAAGTTGACATAACTAAAGTTACTACCGCCCTTTATTAAAGATCGCCGCAAACCTTGGCACAATCATTATAAAGGTCAGCAAACAATTTTGTCATAATAATAATCAGTCCTGATAACAATTGGTGCTATAATTAGCATAGAATCCGGATTGGGATGAGGGCAATATGATATTGTCAATCGGTTTATTAGGACTTTTGATTAAAATGGTAAAATACTAGTAGGTAGAAACTGTCAAAAATCTCCAGGATTGTTAGTTTTGGCAACAAAAGTTACCGTAGCTTTTTTCGAAGTATTTTCTTGCTTAAAGTTGCATAAGAGCACTTAAATGTGAAAATTTAAGTGAAGTTTTGCTCAAAAATGTAAAGATCTGTTCTAGTCGTTTCATAACAGATCGTTAAAGTGTATAAAAATATGTAGTAGTTGTTTAACCCTCGTGGCGAACTGTCAAAATGGTTCCGAATTTATTGTGATGAAGTGATGCCAACTTTATGTCCGATAATAGTCGTCCAGCTAGTTCATTTCGTGCAGAAAGCATGAAATTTGACACACTTATTCTTCAGACAATTCTTTAAAATTTTGGTTCAGGAAATCGATGATCGCCTGTATAGGAGCCAACATAGCGGCGATTTTTTCAAAATGGACGTCTATTTTTTAAAAAAATTGTAGGTTCGCCATCAAAATAAGATTATACTCGAATCCAAATAATTCGATAGAGAGGAATTTTTAAAAAAATGGTTACATTGACCTATGATCTTTATCGTCCTTGAAAAGTGACATTTTAGTTTTTAAAACTGCATTTTGAGAATTTTTTTTTTGATAATTTTTCATAATTTAGTAAGCCGCAACAGATCTTTTGTTATAATTCTATAATTTAGAAAGAATATCAAAATAACTTTTCTAATTCACTATTTTAGCCTTGCTTACAAGGTAATTGGTTTAGTTATACCATGCCATTCAAATTAAGATTTTTTATAAAGGCTACATTATCATCCGTATATTTTTTAGTTTTTAAGAAAAAAATGTAAAATTTGGTACGATTATTGCAATTGTCAAGGTCAACTGATAATAATCGATTATGTAAAGCTGAAGTATGAAGATTTTTATAAAATAATTTTAGTTTGATATGGTCATTGGTCGTCTAAATTTTTTTTGAGCATGTGTTGAAAAACGGGTTTTTCAATTCTTCCTAGACTTCTGATGAATTAAAAGGCCCCAACAAATCGACTAAGATATGAAATTCCAAATTCTATTGGGCCGCTTTTACGCTATAGGCCAGTAAAGTTGACCTAACATGTGTTTAGTCGCCCCAAATAGTACTCTAATGTACCCTATTGTTATTTTTTTGCGGAAAGCACCAAATTTATGATCGGATATACAGAAACCACGTTTGTTATTATTTTATAGATCTTCCAAGTTTCAAGGTTTCGTTTAGTTTTTAATTTTAAGTCAGAGTAAGTTTCACGTAAAAGTTGTCATATCTATATATTTACGGCTTCTTCAACTTACATGTATTAGAGTCTTTATATTTTTATAAACATAGTATAACTTTTATTATTATTTATGGAAACGTAGCAAAACATCCAGAGGTGTCTACCAAAATCTTATTAAATTTAATTAAAAAATATTTTTTCATATTTAATATCGGATGTTTCTATGGCACGTCATCTTCAGCGCTACCTATCCAAAAAAAACTTTAGTTGATAAGGTAGCATTAACAATTCGTAACAAATTTGTTTTAAAGAGTAGGGAGAAGGCAGGTTTAAGTCCTAGCTCCACAGGTGATGGGAATTTTGCAAAATAAACTACGTAGTTTTTTTAAAAATTAAGTTCGTTTATATTGCCAACAATTCTTGGTTCCCTAACGCGTTTCAGTCTACAACAGATCATTATCAAAGGATATTGTAAGAGGGTTTTGTTCTCTTCAAAGGAAAACCCTGTCTGTTGTAGACCGAAACGCGTTAGGGAACCAAAAATTGTTGGCAATATAAACGAACTTAATTTTTAACAAAACTACGTAGTTTTTTTCCAAAGTTCCCATCACCTGTGGAGCTAGGACTTAAAACTGCCTCCTATCTTTATAAAATGCTCCACGTAGGAGAGACTGAAAGAAGAGATGATATTGTGGCCCTGTAAGAAAAAAGTCACTCAGGAGAGATGTGTTGATGTCATGTTAAAATTATAAAGTAAGACCTGTGGCCGTTTTAAGAATTATTAAACACTTTTAAAAAGGCTCGGGAAAAGTATTTTTTTTAAAGTAAAATAACATTTTTCAAGGTCATCGAAAATTGCACGTCAGTTTAACTAGTATTCTTAAATTTCTTTTCATTAAGTTCTATATATTCAAGTATAATTTTCTTTTTGATAAGTAACTTTAGATTTAAGAACGCCATTTCGAAGAATTTGCTGCCAACTTGGTTTCTGTACATCCGATCATAAATTTTCTTGATAACGATCCTAAAAAGTTGTTAAAAAATTAAGCGTACCACATTAAGTGCTTTCCGAAAAAAAGAACAATAGGGTACATTAGACTACTATTTGGGGCGACTAAACACATGTGAGGTCAACTTTACTGGGATATAGCGTAAAAACGGATTGATAGAATTTGGAACTTCATATCTGAATCCACTTGTTGGGGGCCTTCTTACTCATCAGAAGTTATCAACGTGTATATCCAGCCAAATTTTTGGTCGCTAGGAAGAATTGAAGAAAACTTTGAAAAACCTGTTTTTTTACATAATCAAAAAAAAAATTAGGCGACCAATGAACATATCAAACTAAAATTAAATTTATAAAAATCTACATACTTCAGCAATACATAATCGATTAATTTATTAAATATGCATGTCTAATCTAAGCTATTAAGAAAATATGAAGTTTTACCAAATTTAAAATCGGAAATTTGAGTGCCACGTCCGCAGCGCCACTTATCCAAAAAATTTTCAGAGTATCAGTTGACCTTGACATTTGTAATACTAGTCATATTTCACATTATTTCCTAAAAAACTAAAAAAGATGCAGATGATAATGTAGCTTTTTTTAAAAATCTTACTTTCACTGGCCTGGTATTACTAAACCAATTACCCTGTAAGCAAAAATTTAATTCGAAATGGTATTTTTATTGTTCTTTCTAAATTATAAAATTGCAACAAAACACCTGCCGTGTCTTACTAAATTATGAAAAAATATCTAAAACAAATTCTCAAAATGCATTTTTTTAAAATATACTGTCACTTTTCAAGGACGATAAACCATTTTCTTTCAATTCCTCTCTATCGAATTATATGGATTCGAAGATAATACTGTTTTGATGGTTAATCTACAATTAACAAAAAAATAGACGTCCATTTTGAAAAAATCGCCGCCATCTTGGCTGCTATACACTCGATAATCGATTTTCTCAATCAAAATTTTAAAGAATTGTTTGAAGAATAAGTGCGCCAAATTTCATAATTTGTGCACAAAATAAACAATTGGGGACCTAAGCCGAACGACTATAAGTCCATAATATTTTAACTTTTCCTGCTAAAAAATCAAAGGCCGAAAGGCTACAGTCGCTTTTCTCAAAGATGCACATTCTCAGTAAATTAAATAATTGTTTCAATACTTATAATATAAAGGATACTGTTTTGCTGATGGTATAAATGCTAAAATAATTTCTAAAAACACTGTAACGTAAACTTTTGATCAAAGAATTAAAATTAGAACTTTAAAAGAATATAATTTATGATATATTCTTGAATCAATGCAAATAACCTTTATCCGGGATGTTTTTTTCTGCGTCAAAATCATACGCCCTAAGACCACACAGGATTTACCTAAAGATGCATATTCTCATTGAATTAAAGAATATTAAAGTTCTACCCGAATATTTTGAATAGCTACATAAAAATAGGATACTTGTAAGTTGTTTTACTAATGGTCAATATGCTTTAAAAAATTATTAACAGGCTACATCTAATATAAAGTCTTAAGCAAAGAAAAAATAAAATTATTTCAAGAATATTTTTCTTTAATTTTTTCTGCGTAAAAATCATAGGCGGCTGTAAGACTACAAAGGCTTTATCGAAAGTTGCACATTCTCATTGAATTAAACCATATAAAAGTGGTGCCCGAATTTTCTCTTTACGTTCGACCCATTTCACGAGACCTCGGCCCTATCAAAAGAAGCTTTTAAGTATTACTAAGGTCACTGTTAGAAACTATTTTTTAGCATAATTACTGGTGATGCTTACGTTTGTTTTATTAGAAATTAATTTTATCCTTCTACAGTGATAAAAAAAGATTAACGATAAAAAAGATTAGTAAAGAACCCCGCACGGAATACGGTATGTTGTAGATCTCGACCTACTGATCACACTTTAAATGGACCATAATAAAATTGTACGATTAGTTTCAAAGATACCGGGGGATTTCGAAAGTAGTTACTAACAAGTAAAAAAATCGTCATGTTTTGTGAGTTCTAACAAGATTCAGTTGAGTGTTGGCATCAGTATGTATGCGAACTACCGTTTTTATTTAGAGGTGACATTTTAGGGTACTGAGGTCATCATAAAAATATTCTCTTTAGAGAATTTGTGTTTATTTTTTATGTGTTTATCCCACATACTTACGGCTTATCCTAAGTAATAGATTAGTACGTTAAGTTAACCAGACAGATTGATAAGAACATTATCTTCATACTTTTAGTTACAGCGGAACAAACAAAATTGTTTAATACCCACTTTTGTAAATACATCTATGAGAATAGATACATGGAAAAATGATTGGGTGTAGATATCAATTAAATTTTGGTAGATGTCTTGCAGATTTTAATTTGCTGATTCTGATCACATATTAAATTACGATGATAATAATGATTATTGATTTGACTTGGCTCATCCAGTTAACTGAAAATAAACAGCATATCATGCCTATACATAGAAAAGTAACTAAGTATAATCAGATAGTGTTGAAATTTCCGGTTCCTTTATTCTTTTTATTTTAAAGACGTCTCTAGTAAAGCAAGCCACAAGGATACTAAAATATCGCCTCTGAATAAAAACGGTTGTGCCCATACATATACTGATGCCAACACTCAACTGAATCTTAATAGAAAACTCACAAAAATCTTATTAATAAAACATGACGATTTTTTTAGTTGTTAGCAACTACTTTAGAAATCCCCTGTAAGTTTGAAACTGATAATACGATTTGAGATCGAGATCTACAACATTCCAAAATTTCATTAAATTCTGCAATCAACCAAAATGCCATGTATTCCGTGCGGGGTTTTCTAGGCACTAGTAGATACTGTTAAGTTATTTGATGCGTGTTTATTAAATCTCTCGAGATTATTTTTTTTTTGAAGGTGTAGGTTTATGGGTTAAGGGATCTTATTGATGAAACGTCCTGTTTTTGAAATGCCAGTGTTTCGCAAAATTTATTTGCTCCTTCAGGGCTATTAAAGACGGTCGTTCCGTAGCCCTGAAGAAGCAAATAAATTTTTCGAAACGCTGGCATTTCAAAAAAAGGACGTTTTATTATTTATATTAATTATCACATCTGGTTTGCTTAGGCGTTTTCACCTTGCCAGAGGCGCACGGTTAATAAATAGGCAAAAAATAAAAAAAAGCGTTTGAATTTCCGTGGTACCTGATAGCGTGCGGTATCTCAAAAAGCAGTTTTTCAAGGAATAAATCTTGTGCTATGACCGCTGTGCGCTGTTATCTTTCGCGGTAAATGTAAAACACATGAGCTGTATAAGACCGCACTATTCGCGTAAATGGTTTGCACTATATATGCTGGTGCGTTAAAAAACCGCGCTTTAAAAAATTAATGGTAATTTTTTTGCGCTAATATCATTAAAACTGATACCGCGCAAGCGGGACCATCTTTGTCTTAATAATCTATGGTACAAAAAGTTTACAGGTTTTAATGGCTCAGAATATATTGCGCAAGCAAAAAAAAATATTTTTGGATTGTTGGGGATTTGCTATTTTTGTTTTGTTTTGGTAGTCTTGCGCGGTTTTGTGGCGGTAATGACGTAATACGCTCCGGTAACAGTCTTTCGCAGTAAATTTTTTTCTTTCTTAAAAATTTAGTAAAATTGCTTAAATTACTGGTTCTGCGCGCAGGAATTTAACGGAGCGTATTATGTCATTACCGCTTACATAAATATATTTACATTTTTATGCTTGCGCATTATATCCTGCGCAGTTAAAACCTGTAAAATTTTTACATTATTTAAACGAAGATGGTCTCGTTTGCGCGGTTTGTGATTAGAGCGGTATCAGTTTTAAAGGTATTACCGCAAAAAATTTACCGATAATTTTTTAGAGCGCGGGCATCAGCATATGCAAACTATTTACCGCGAATGGTGCGGTCATATACAGCTCCAGTGATTTAAACTCAAACTTTATTGAGCGGGCCATTTAGAGCATCTGCATTTACCGCGAAAGATAACAGCGCACTGCGGTTATAGCGCAAGATTTATACCGTGAAAAAGTGCTTTTTAAGATACGGCGTGCTACCAGGTACCGCGGAAATTCAAACGTATGTTTTTATTTTTTTTACCTATTTATTAACCGCGCGCCTCTGCTAAGGTGTGCAAACCCCTAAGCAAACCAGATGTAGATGTATGTATGTAAGGCATCTTTGTTTTTATTTAATTATTTAAAATTAATTTTAACACTTACGTTTCAAAAGCTTTTTCTTGATTTAAGAGGGCAGTGATCTCCTTACCCTGCCAAAATAATTAAGCATTTGAATCGGTAGTCTTAGAAATAAGTTTTGGCTTATTCGGCAAAAAATCAAAAAAGTGCTCCTAGCCTTATTTTTAAAGTATGGATATCTTGTGAGCTAGAGATCTAATAACCATTGACTAAAGACACATAAAATAAAAAATATGCTAAAATTATACGCTAAAGATTATAATATAAACGGATGACGACGATAAAAAAATGAAATATTTTAATTTTAAAGAACGAAAAATAAATATAATCCATTTCTACGAGTGGTAAGAGAAAATACTGTCTATCTCAGCAGCGTTCAAGAATAACTTTTGAAGGCTCTCAAAAATAATTGTTATTATGACTCGCTGCGTAGGTTTTTGAGTAGGTCAAAACTGATATTTGATACTTTTTTATATTATATATTGAATAAATAAATTTTTCAAGGAGCCCTCTTTTCTCACGCAATTAAGTGAATGTTTTTCACTTAAATTCTTAAATTCTGAGTATTCCGATTGCGGGAGAAATTGTGTCTCAGCCTCAAAAGTCTAACGCTTACTGTGGAGTGACCTTATTTTTTATTTGACTATTACGCCTGCCGCAGCCGAACACTTATAAGACCCAAAGCAATTTCGGGGCATTTTAAGGCGTGTCTTTTTTACCTTTTTTTGAGGCTTAGTAATCAACGGGAAGGCGGTTTTTTGATGGACCGATTTTTACGACGCTCTCACGAAAAAAGCACATCTTTTTGGGATGTTCCGCCAATTAAAATAACAAAAAAGCGGATACAAAGTATGCACTTTTTTACTTATAAGAGTGATTGAATTAGATGTTAGATTGAATTAGTGGTGGTGAGCAGGAGTTAACCTTGAACATACCGATTTGAAAGAGTCGTCCATTTTCCTAAAGACAGTTGAATTTCAAATGCTTTAACTTGGGAAACTCAAAGTCGAAGCGCTTGAACATACCATCCTAGGCTAGGGGTCAAAACGAGTCGCGGTAATTTTGTTCGAAAACATCATTTTCGGAAAATATTTTGATCGAATAACAATTTGTGCAAAAGCATCTTTTTCTAAAGCATTTTGTTCGGAAAACATTTTGTTCGAATGAAAATTTTTTCGAAAGCATCTTTTTCGACAGCATTTTGTTCGAATGACAATTTGTTCCAAAGCATCGTTTTTGAATGACACTGTGTCCGAATTACATATTTTTTGAAAATATTTGGTTCGAATTACAATTTTTTCGAATGAAAATTTTTTCAAAATTAGGTATGTATGTGCCTACCAATACATATATTGTTTTGGAGTGTCAAAAATTGGTTTGATGGGTTTGATTGGTTTGGTTGGGTTTGAAGTTTGCTTTGGCCTATACCTATATTGTTTTGGGGTGTCAAAAATATGGGTTGGGTTGGGTTTATTTGGATTAGTTTGGTGGGGTTGGTTGCTTTGATTAGGTTTGGGGTTTGCTTTTGTTTGGATTGTTTTGGTGAGTTTGGTTCGGTTTGGTTGTTTTTCAAACCAACCAGTTAAAACAACTAACCACACCAAACCAAACTCACCAAACCAACTTAACAAACCTAACCTAATCAAACCAACTAAACCCACCAAACCAATTAAACCTACGATTGTTTATATTTCTGCTAAAAAAAACCTGTTTTCGAAAAAAATGCTTTCGAACAAATTGCTATTCGAAAAAAATGTTTTAGAACAAAATGCTTTCGGAAAAATTGTCATTTAAACAAAATGCTTTCAAAAAAGTAGTAGTAGTAGTAGTAGTAGTAGTAGTAGTAGTAATCGTTTATTTAGCTATTCAACTAATAGAATACAATGTTAAAAATGTAAAAATTGTTTACATACAAGAAAAAACACAAAATACCTAAACAAGAAGAACAAAAACAAACAAGATATTTTGCACCCCTAATTCACACTCACAAATCTATCTTTACAATAAACAAATTACTAATAATATGCATTAGTACAGAAATAAAAAATAAGAAAGTGAGAAAACAAATTATTAAATTTTATCGTTTAATAATTGTTTTGATTTTCTTTTGAAGGTAATAAGTCCTTCACATTTTTTAATATATTCAGATAATTTATCGAATTCATTTAAGCCCTTAAAAAATAGTGAATTCTCGTGCTTTGTAGTGTTAACTCTAGAAATATTAAATTTGTCTCTGGACCTGATACTTCTTTCGTGTCTGCGAAATATGTATGTTGTTTTTGTGGTTAATTACATTGGCAACATTCCCGTCTTAATTTTAAGAATAAACGTTCGTGTATGAAATAAGATAAGGTTCTTGACTGGAAACTATTCGAATGTTTTTTGCATGTCACGAATAGGTGTTCTTTCGAACAAATTGTCGTTAGAGCAAAATGTTTTTGAAAATGATGTCTTCAAACAAAATGCTTTCGAAAAAAATGTTTCGAGCAAATAGTTTTCGAAAACGTTACCGCGACCCCATGTGAATGCGTGTACGGATTATAATTTTAATATTCTTGCACCAGGATTCACCGCTTACGTTCACCCAAAAACCGTGCGAACGACGCATGCGTATAAATAACTATTTTATTTTAATTTATGCAATTTAATTTGAATAATTTTGTTTTTCTTCAGCGGGGAACGTTCACTTCACAGAAGCGCAATCTATTTATCTGTAATATACACTGTGACAGAAGCGACTGTTCGTGCGCTTGACATTCAAGAATTTAGCCCTTAAGCGCACTGATAAATGCACGAAAATTAATTGTCCTTTTAATGAAAGTTTCTACTATTTAAAATAAAAGTTACCCATGTCGATCAAATAAAGTTATTATTTGGCAGGAATTTTTTTGCTCCCAATGATTGCCTCTCACAGAGTGTTCTTAAAAATAGCGATTATTTTTCAATCAGTGATCTTAGGTCAGGAATTGTGGAAGTGACGTTTAAAACAGGTCATGTAATATCCATAATTTTTGAAGTCAAATAAACATAATACTTATTCGAAAAAAAACAATAAAATGCTCCCCGCCGTGTCTTAGTTTTTACAAAATCTGCCTTCCATTCAAAGTTCAGCCAATTCTCCAAAAAGTATGGATATCACATGACCCGTCTAGCCGTTTAATGAGCTTAAGTCACTTACAGAAAGAACAGAATCTCTACCCTTATGGAGAATCTATGAGTGGATCATTTTAAAATATTTATTCATGTATTACCAGAATTGAAAAAGATTAACTTACTCTATTAGAATGTCCTCTAAATAGTTTATCTACTGATCTGGAAAAGAAAATTGTTACCCTAAAAACTTTTTTAAAAAATTTAGAAATTCTTTCTTCTTATTCGGCATTTTATTTGTTCTTAATTCATTTACAATCCTTAGAATGTCATACCTTATTAGGTGTACACCATGTTAGAAAGCCCATTTTTCTTAATAATTATGATACTATTTTAAAAAATACTTGTGAGTTTATTTCAATTTGCAATTTTAACTCATCTGCTAGGTTTGGAGGCTTGGGAATAAGAGACATTTCTTCTTTACGCTTGTTTTATTGCTATAAATAACGGTGTTTCCATAACAATTAAAACCCTTCTTCCTTTATCTACTCAAAATTATCTAGATATGTGTTACTCGAAAGCCTGGCAAAATTGGTCTAACTTTTGCAACAATAAACTTTTTTCTGACAATTCTTCAAAGCGAAAACATTTGGATGAACAACTATGCAGTTTCTGTCTAGACCAAATTTTACTAAACACGATCGAGCCTCAAGAAAAAGCACGGTACTTCAATAAGAAGAAAATAACGTGCGGATTGCTACTCTTCCTTTGTCCCCTTTAGGTACTCATCTGGTTGATACTACTTTTCAGATTTCTATTTCTCTGCGCATTGGACAACCCGCACTTGCGGTAAAACTGTTTTTCCAAACGGGCTTCATGGTCTTTCTTGCCGAAAAATTGCAAGTAGATGGTCTCGGCATAGTTTTCTTCATAATATTTTAAAATACGCAAAATTGAATATTTAGATCCGATAGCAAAAGAGCAGATGGTCTTTCTCTTGTACCGTGATCCAGTGGAAAATCAATAGTGTGGAACGCGACTTGCTTAGACAACAACAACACCCGGTAAGAGGGCCCGATCTGGAAGAATCCTTAGTGTTAGCGGACATCTATGTGCGCTGACACTAATTATTCTGCCAAACCTTTCCTTCCACCCCCACTTGACCTTCAAGTGGACCTCTTAAACTCTCCCTACCGCTAGGTAGCCTAAGTTTTGTCGATTTTTGGGGAGACTAGCTGCCTGAAGGGCTTAAATGTCGTGACTGTTCTAAAGAACTATTTGTTGTTGCTGTTGGGGGGGGGGAGGTGAGGGAAGTGGGATTTGGAGGAGGAGAAAAAGTGAGAACTAGCTCGCTAGCTGAAGGCTAGAGAGCTAGCTGAAGGCGGGGTCTCTTGTGACGATGTCGGATGTTCCCGTCGTAGCTGACGGCCTGTCGAATAAGGGGATTTGAATGAGTATCTGCTTTTTGGTATATATTATGGGCTTTTTCGGAAATAAAGGTCGTTAATGGGGTAAGATTATTGTCTCTCATAAGTCGAGTATACGATGTGTGCCAGGGAAGGTCAAGGGCGTTACGTCTGTAGCGATTCTCAAGGTTTTGGATGAGTTTTAGATGACTTGGCGCGGCATAGCCCCAGGCGGTTGATGCATAGGATAGGATCGGGCGAATAATTGTGTTTATTAATAGTAGTTTGTTTTTGTGTGAGAGTTTACTATTTCCGCGAAGTAGGGAGTATAGATTTTTGTAGGTGTACATGGCTTTAATGCGTGTGTTTTTGACGTGTAACCCCCAAGTAAGGCGCTTGTCGAAAGTAACCCCAAGATACTCAACGTCGTCCTGCCAATTGATTATGTTGCCATTTATTACGACGTGTCCCACAGGTCCCTGTCGTCTACGGCTAAATAAGATGGCTTTTGTTTTATCAGAGTTTATTTTGATTTTCCATTTATTGCAGTAGTCTACAAAGTCGTCTGCTGCTGTTTGAAGGTGACGCGTCACTTGGCGAGGAAGCAGTGAAGCTGTTTTAATAATTAGGTCGTCGGCGTATCGTGCTAGGTCTGTGTGAGGTGTGGGAATGAGGTCATGGGTAAAAATGTTGAACAGATGGGGGGCGACTTGCTCAGATACTTTGGCAGATTCCTATCTAATAGTCGGGCAGTCAATTTTAATTTTTTTAATTTTTTGGTGATTTTGGTATTACTTGGCACGGTGTTTGAGGACACGATATTATGTTAGCAATATATATTGTTTTGACCGGCGTCGCATTATAAGTAGCGTCACGGCGCCCCAAAATTAAAGACTGACAATAATCTAGTTTTGGTCAAATATCTCAAAAACAAAAATAATTAGAAAAATGTTGTTTTCACTTTTAAGCAGCTAGTATGCATACCTTCCTAGAAAAGCATCACAACTTTAATCAAAATGTTAAGGTTTTCTTTACGAATTGTAGAAACTAGAATTTTTCTCAAATATAAAAGAGAGAAAATTCTTAAAATTTGGAATTTTTTGCTCTCTATAAAACACTTTAGGGATGATTTTAAGTTTTTGTAAAAACTATTATTTTTTTTGAGTTAAGCTACCATAGTATATTAAAATTACTATTATATTTTAACATAGAAACATGAAAAAAAATTGTAAAGTTGGCGATATCGCATTTTTAACAAAATATAACAAGAATGTAAGTTACAATAAAATCATTTTTTTAACCAAACTACTATCTTTTCATTGCCATTTCTTGCAAGTTATAATTAAGAACTAAACAGGAATATCAAATATATATATTGCAGTCAATCAAAATAGTCGTAAGGTGCAATTTGTCATCCCTTCTTTTGCGAATTTGAGACTTCTTTATTTTTTAAGGGATTTTGATTCTCCACTAGAATTAAGTATAATAACAAACAGGCTTTCAAAAAATGTACCATTTCAAAAAATCTATGTTGCCGTTCTGAGGCTTTTGCTCTTAAACATAGCACATAAAAATCGTTATAAAAATGTTATTTTATTAGGACATAAATTCATAATTTTGTCTATTTGATCGTGCTTGGGCTTTGCGCTTAGCACATATACAAACCAAAACAAAATAAAATTACTTATTTATTCGTTCTGTAACAAACAATTACAAGAGTTATATTAATTACTCACAACAAGATACGTTTTGGCAAGGAAGAGAGCTGGCAGATTGTCTTAGACAGAAACAGAGCCAAAAACGCAATACAGATAAATATATTTTCGCAAAAGCTCCGCCATAATTTCCTTAAATAGATACCTTTCTAACAGATTAAAATAAACAATACTCTGTTAACCAACTTTTGGTGTTTAGCAAAAAAAAACAAAGTTGAAAAACAAACAAAAGGCCAATATGAACCAACATTAAATTTGTTTTAAATATAGCCATTTTTTGCATTTGAACATTTAAGTTCATTACTTAGTTCCTGATCTTGGCGCATTTCTTTTTACTAACTCTAACAATAGAGAAAGATACGTCCAACATACACTTGTAACGTCAACTTTAGAAATTGGGAGTGAAGCTTTATTTATATTTTGCCATCTGCTCTCGTCTTTTGAGAAGTTTTAATTGTCTTAAGTCATTTTTACAATGTGTTTCTGCTAATAACGAAAGAAGAGAACAACAGTAATCTTGAACAGTCGACCTTACAGTTCAAGCAGCATTTTAGTTTATAGTAAATAAAGGCTTAAAACGGTCAATGCCCAAAAATTAAGTTCTCCGTGCCAAAACTTCCGCATAAAATCAGGTAAACTCACAGTGTATAAGAAAATATACATGGTGGATTCTTTAAATGGACGGTGTTTCTAGCGGCTTTAGGGAGGAGTGTTTAAAAAAGCTAAAAGAGAATCTCTAATTATTTTTTCACGAACTTGGTGCCCATGATAAAAAAAAATTTGGCCCTTAACTTTTTTTTTGACATTTGCCAAGCAATGTGTCAAAAATTTAAAAAAACTTATTTTTGTTGTCAATTGTTTTAGCTTCAAAATAAACTACATATTTCTCTCTTTACTAAGCGGAATAAAGATTATACCACAAAAAACATTATTGGTGGCCCATTTGGGAGCACTCACTGAAGGCCCGGTCCTACCATAATTTTTTTTATGAGGAGGTACCATTTGTGGTGCCTTTTTGGAAAGCTTGTTAAAAAATAAATCCGATTAAATTTCTTTTTGACATATCTCAACTCACGTGTTAAAAATTTTACGGCAATAATATCTTTTTATGGTAATTTCTTTATTCCACTTAGTAAATAAATAAATATGTAATTTATTTTGAAGCTAAATCAATTCACAAAAAGTAGCTTTTTTAAATCATGGGTTGATACGAAAAAAAATATATATAATCGAATTTATTTCTTAACAAGCCTTCCAAAAAGGTTCCACAAGTAGTGCCTCGTCATGAAAAAAATGTTGGTGTACCCTTGGCCTTCAGTAAGGGCCCCCAAATGGACCGCCAATAATGTCTTTGTGTGGAGTTTTCTTTATTCCGCTTAGTAAATAGAGAAATATGTAGTTTATTTTAAAGCTAAAAGAATTGACAAAAAAACAAGTTTATTTCAATTTTTGACACGTTGGTTCACAGATGTCAAAAAAAACTAGTGCGTTAGGTTTCTTCTTTAACAAGCTTTTCAAAAATGAGCTACAAGTGGTACCTTATTAAAAATAAAATACTTGGTAGGCAATGGGCCTCCAGTTGGGGGCCCCAATTTTTTTTTATAATTTTTTAGCTTTTTTTTTAAACCTTTTTCCTAAAGCCGCTACAAGCACTGTTTCATTTAAAGAATCCACCATGTATAAACAAATTATATAAGTTCTTATAGGCTTTTAGTTTCTATGAGGGAAATTTCTACAAGCTACTGCCATTCAAACATGTAGATTTTTTTTTAATAAGCTTCTTTTTGCAAAGAGACTTTGGTCTATTTTTTTAATTGCTACATCGATGGACTTGAAAATAATTGTAATCGATGTTTTAACATTTAATAGAGAATTGGACAAAAAAATGTCTGGTTTCTAAATGGGCTCGTAATTTTCAAAAATGTTAAATTTGACATCGAATCCATATATTTTGATCCTATTGGCTTTTTAAAAAGATAATGCCAGTCAACCAGGCCCTTTTTGCTTAATTACAATAGTTTAAAAAGTACGATTTGTTGGCTTGTTGTACACAAAAAAAAAATTTAATTAAGCCAAATATATATTTGTTTCCAATGGTCCAAACATGTATCTTTCAAGTAAAGTTCTTATTTAATTTCATATTTCATATTTACCTTAGAGACAGCCGGTGTCCGTATCGTAGCGCAGTAGGTAGCGTATCGGCCTGTCGCACGGAAGGTGTCGGGTTCGAATCCCGGCTAGTTGCATCCATATTATGTGCTTGTCTTTAACCTTTAGCAGGCGGACTTTGGAAAATTACATATGGGACGGACTGGGGTCGAAAAAGACCCCAATTCGGTTTTGAATTATTAATTTGTGATACTGTTTTGTCACTATTTTTTCTTCAATAAATTAAGCAAGACTCAGTTTCAAAAAACAACATTCCTAAAAAGAATAATGTAGTGTTAAACAAACATTTTGAAAATAAAACTTAACTCAGAATTTTTATTCATTTTGGCAGACCGTACATATTATTTGAATACGAGATTTGTCTGGACATACGTATTTGTTGCATTTGGTACACACTTTTTTTATTTTCTATCTTTGGTTCTGTTGCAAACATGGCATCGTGACCTAACATTTGGCGTGGGTTGATTTTCAGTCGCTTAAGCCTGATCTTCTCGGGATAGAACGATATATCTTTTCTTGGCTATTTTATCAGATCTTTTCCCAAGTCTAGAAGAAATAATTTACGTCTCTGAGGTTTTGCTTTATTCCAATCTGGAAATTTCAACCCATTGATACCAGCAACATTTAGAAGATGTGCAGATATTACCACAGGCCAGCGATTAGATCTTCTTTCCACAGAGTACTAGCTTGCCGACTTGTCTGTAGTGTCAACAGCTTCTTTCGTTCTGTTATAATGAAGAATAATTTTGGGCTTATTGCAGAATTCTTCACCAGATATTTCATCTTTCATGTGCTCAGTCGACAGCAGAATAACGGCCGCATTTTTCTTCGGGACATATGACACCAAAGCGCAATTTTTCCTAAAAGCAAACATACTTGAATTTACATTTTTATACGGAGCTGGTAAAGGTTCTGATGGTTTGAAAATCTTGTTTTTTCGAGGAGTCCCACACAAAGTTAGCTTTATCACCCAGAGCTTTTTGGCAAGTTCCAAACTGGTGAAAAAATTATCCGTCGTAATGCCATAGCCGCTTTCCAAATGACTTACCAAATCCATTACTACTCTTTGTCCTTGACCCTTTTCTGGATTCTTTTGTTATTTTCCTGAAACAAACAGTCGCTTTTAGCAACATTTCGAATATGTCTGGTATAGGAGCTAATTTATCAACGGCTCTCCGTGCTGCTCTAGTCTCAAAGTTGTCAAACCTCAGAAAAGATGTTATTTCTTTGAAACGGTCCCTAGACATCGTAGCTGGGATTATAGGATGACAATAAGCTTCCTCCATACACCAAAGGGAATCTATGGATTCTTTAGAAGAGCGAAGAGCACCAAGTGTTATCAAAAGGCCGAGGTATGCCTCAATCTCTGAACGATCTTGATTCCATTTATCAAAAATGGCTTGTCCTCTTCTGTTTATTTAAACAACTATTTTTGATATTGAGATATTGGAGACATAAAAAGTGAAACTACTTCTTTTATTGTTAAAAAATTGCTACTTTAAGGGGTAAGTCCATATATTAACCTTCTGGCGCTTGACTGGTCGTGTTTCCACTGGATGCTTAGACGATTCTGTGCCATTCTTCGCTACATAAATTGGGCCTTACGATTATCAGCATTATTTGAGACGGAATCAGAAGTATCAGTATTACGGTCGGATTCGATGACATCCTCCGCAGATTGATCCTCTTCTACAATATCTTCATCTTCTAAATCGCTCGCAGCATCTTCGTTCACCCACGTATCAAATTCTGGGTCGTCGTTCTCAAGAAGATATAACATCCTCCTATCCGTCAATGGCCTGTGAGTAGGCAAATTTATACTCACTTTTTAGTTAGTTGTTAGAGTACTACGCACTCCAGGACAGATACAACTAAACTGAAACGTTTGGATAACACACTATTTATAATAAATGAATGAGATTCCCCGTTCTAAAAATAAATGTGTGAAGTAACGAAAAGACATGAGATTCCCCGAAATAGAAATAAATGAGTAATATGCCACAAAAAGTTGAGATTAATATAACATACAAGGCGGACTGGGGTCTTAAGGGACCCTAATAACAAAAAATGGACGACTAATGTTAAAATTCAAAATTAAAAATATACAATCCATAGTAGACCAAAAAATATGCACATTGAGTGAAGCAGTTTTTGTAACTCAAAAAAATAGACGAATTATTCACAAAAACACATCGTAGGGTTCCAATAGACCCCAGTCCGCCTATTAAAGGTTAATTTTGCAAAAAATTTGTCTAAAAAAAATGGTCCAGACAAATATTTATTGAGGTCTAAATCAAATAAATCTTGCTGGACAGAAATAAATATTTATTTGATTCAAATAAAAATTTGTTTGGACCATAAAAAATCAACTATTTATTTGGCTCAAACAAACCTTTTTTTCTGTGTATATATAATTTAAGAAAAATATTTCACCACAATTGCCTGTCATCCAACTTCTGTGTTTATGGAAAGAAGCACGGTATAAAAACAAAGATAAAAAAGACATTCGGCAAACGTCCTGCTGTGTTTAAGGCTATTCCATTGTCTGATCAGATTTAGATCATTAGTAAGACGAACTGCTCTTTTTTAAAATATATATATATATATAGTCAAGCAGGTTGGGTTGGATTGCTTTAATGTGTGATGAATCTGAAGTTTTTTATGCACATTTTTCTTTCAAAGAGATGTTTTTGCCTTACAACAAAAATGCCCGCAAATAAACTCAATTTATTGTTTGTTTAAAAAGATTTTTGCTCCGAGTAAGCTTTTTAAGCTTTTGAGTTATAACCATATAGATTATAAAAAATCTATTTGTTCTAAAAAAATTCGATGACAGTGAAGCCAAGTTCAAAGAGGATATGCTTTAAATGTGGGCAAGATATTTTGCTTAGATGTTAGGAACAATATTTTTTATGGCCTTCAAAAAACTATAAAAACTAAAAACTCAAGAAGAAAATTGCACAAATATAAAAGCCAAAAAGTATACTTACTTTTAACAACTAAATTCCACAATAATTATTTAAATACCAAGGGAGAAAAGTGCCATTTTTCTTGGCGAATCATTTGATGCCCGACGAAGGAGGACGTTAAAAATCCGACGGAACACAGAAAAAAAGGTACTTGGTTTAAAATACATAGTACATAATAAACCTAGGGACTAAAGTGGTACTTTTTATACTGAGGCAAAAAGTTAGTAGACTGAGCGAGGAGTCTTTAGTCACGCGGGTCATATAATATTTTACGCACTTAAGGTAGGAATAAAACAAGTTAAACAAGTAATTGCTTCCTAACGGTACTCTATTTAAAAAACAATAGCACTAAAACATAATACAGCCGCTAAGTATCCTCCAGTCCCTCCCTTCTTTCAATTGTCTTTGTTTTTTTCTCAGTTTTTTACATTTTCTCCAGTTTTCTCACTTAATCCGTTTTTCACAACCACTCCATTTTCATACGCTTAATTTTTTCCATTTTCCCAGCTGCTCCACCTTTTCTTTGGCTGGAGTAACAAATTTACTTTAAATCTCTAAAGTTTTAAAATTATTTAAATCCCGAAAACTAATTTTAAATCCCTAGGGATTTAAAGCACCACTTTAATATCTTAAAAGAGGGATTTAAAGTAACACTTTAATCCCTTAAGAGAAAGATATAAGGTTTCACTTTAATACCTAAAAAAAATTAAGTACCTTTTAACCGGCACCTATACCATGTTCAGCCAAGTACATAATAACATTTAGTAATGAAAT
Organism: Oxystoma pomonae; assembly: GCA_963921995.1. Classification (NCBI taxonomy): domain Eukaryota; kingdom Metazoa; phylum Arthropoda; class Insecta; order Coleoptera; family Brentidae; genus Oxystoma; species Oxystoma pomonae. The sequence continues at coordinate 38,511,618 of OY998172.1, forward strand.
CATTTACTTGGTTTAAGGATAAAATTTGGTAGGTATGTTAAGTAATTGTGTTTGTAATATTAAGAACAGGTATTGTTATTACACGCTTATATTTGGTATACAAAATACCGAGCGCATTGAGGCTTTCATTACAAAGTCCAGTCCTGGTCGACCCCTAGGGAACAAGTTTCTAATGAAGATGCATATTGATCAAATACTAATTGTTATACAAATACCTATACAAATGATTTTGTTAGTTGTGAGAGACATGTTACGTAAGTAAAAATTTTGCAGTAACGTAGCGTTATGCATATTATGGATATACTTTCTATTCTCATCTCAAATTCTACTCAAATAAATGAACAATTTCAGGTAAAAACACTAGTTTATTTATATTTCAATCAACGAAATAAATGTCTACTAAATAATTTAATTGTCAGCCATAAATACATTTTTTTCTGTGTACAATATATCTCATTTTTTCTACTACCGAAAAAAATATTTGTCAACAAATCTGATCCAATTATGAACAGAACAAAATATTTATTTGATAAGCAGCAAGGGCGGAAAGTAAGCAAAACTCCCCAAAGATGTAAAGTGTCATTTACCTCTCTCGTCGGCAGGTCAAAAATATAATTTTTTAACCGAGTAGTGGAAATAAAAAAATACCATGATTTCTGGTTTCTTGTTTCATTTTATGAATAAATTTATTTGCATATTTCATAAATAAATATGAAAAGCAATGATTGTCATATATGTTTAAGAACCGGCAATTTTGAAGCCTCGCAGCTGCGTTTAAAGTTTTCATTTTTTCTTTAAACCTTTTAGAAAATTGCATCCTGCTGGTAAATTGTGCTTTGCTTGCAAACACATGAGCCGCGGAAAGAGGGGGAAGGCTACAAAAAATAGAAAACTGTGCTCTAATCAAAAAATTTTGAGAGATATTCTAACATTTTGAACAAAAATATTTTTTTTGAGACGGTCAAAAATAGTACTACAGCACAGACTAATATTTTCTGGAAAAGTACAGTGTTTACAATAAAAGTTATTTAATTCAATCGCAAGTGCAGCGGTTGTGGTTGGCAAACTGTGCCCAACCGTTGCTTGTAGATGCGCGAAGGGCAAAACTCATTTTCCAGTTCATCAAATTGCAGTCAAAAGTTCTTAATTTGGGCTTAAGAGCCCAGGAAATGCCAAAGATACTTTTTGGCATATTTTGTAAAAATTAAGAGGCGGCTCGGACCTGTTTTTTGATTTTTTTGCTGAATAAGAAATCTTATTTTCTGTCTAAGGCAACAAATTCAAAATATTCAAACATATAGATCGTTGACCTTAAAGAAATTTCACCTTAGTGGACAAAAAATCAAAAAAAATCTCCGTCTTAATTTGCACACAGTCTGCCTTCTATTCAAACTTCAGCCAATGACTAGCTTTGAACGCCTCGACAGGCCTTTAGCTAAGGTCACTGAGAGAAAAAAAAGAATTTCTACTCTTATCCTAGGTTATAGCCAAGGAAAAAAAAACGTTAGAGGCATATTAGCAGAAAATCGCCAACAAGGCCGTCGTACTGATTCGTACAAACACCTGGATTGCCAGCTCATTCAGTAGGGGAGAGAGGGGTATCAGCGTAACTTTTGGGCGCAGCTCCAAAATTTGGCACATTTACTGTATGTTATTTTTACAATTTAAAAAGAAAGCTTGCAAACACTCTGTGACCCCAAGGGGTATGGACATTAGCGATAATACTTATAAAAAGGACAACAAATAAGAAAATAAACAATTTTTTATAAAAATGTACGCACAAATATTAACCAAGACTATTTTAAGCTGGATTAATAGGAACATTTTTAAAGCCTTCTTTTAAAATTTAAAAAAGTGCCTGTTGAATAACTGAGCTTAAAAATATACTTAAAAGCATATTTTTTTAGCCGCAACCGTTTTCTTAAACTTAAAAAATAAGCTTAACTTAGCGAACACCAAATCTATCAAATGATAGTTATGCCTAATCACGCCGTTGCTTCTTTGACAGACTTTGGGCATTACCCTCTCTTATCGTTTTAGTGTTCTTTTCTCCACCTTCGCCGCCATTTTGACAGAAAACTAATGGATTATCAGTCACTTTTGAGTGAAAATGGCGGCGAAGGTGGATAAAAGGACACTAAGTCGGTATGAGTTGATCGGCCTATCTGGGTACTGCTTTGGGATAATAAAGAAAATAAAATTGACATGAAACAAAACATGAAGTTTTATGATAATATAAAATAAAAGCACATTTACTTAATATAGTTCTAGTGAGGTTATGCAATTTTGTTTTGAGTTCTGAATGCTTGCATTGCAGTGATAGTTTTTTAAACGCATGTGTCTACCTTAAAAATCCCCCAGAAACTAAAAATTGCCATTTGTGTTAGTTTCTTCAAAAACAGTGATCACGCTGTTTCCCGAATCACGCTAACACCCCACTCTCCCTACTGATCAAGTTTGTGCAAGAACTAAACAGGCCAAATAATCTTTTATTAAAATAAAATTAGTGTTGTATAGTATTAATACTCATGGAAGCATGGAAATTGCCAACACTCAGAACAGTAGCATAAAGTACATAATCAAGAAAAAAATGGCGCCAGCAGACACGTATAGCCAACCATAAAAGCTTTAAAAAAGACTTTTTTTTTATAAACTTTTTCAACTTTTTTTGATTGAAAATGCATTTATCTATCCTAATGTGAAAACCGCGTGTCGAAGGCTGCTACGGTTCGTGAGTTACAATTTTTTTTTTAAGTTTTATTTCCGTTTCTACCCTCTTGCAAACCTCCCCCTCCCACCAAAAACTAATCAGCTCAGTGTCAGAAAATTTTGGTGCCAAATTTGATAAAAATCGGTTAAGCGGTTTTTGAGTAATCCTGTTACAGACAGACAGACACCATGACAAAATTTTCTATTTAGGTCATTTTTGACCCAAATAACTTATTTTTTGTGGAAATAAAAAACCTTTTGTTTTGACGGTTCCAATAGCTACCATACTGTGTGTGGAAGGCTAAAAATATATAAACATTGAACTACCTATATATTTTTGAGATAGACATAGCCCAAGCTAATTAAATATGTTAGACTTTTTTTTGGGGCGATATTTTTTTTTGTGCGATTTCTTGTCTTTTAAAGACACCTCGTATCATAGGGTTCGCCTATCTATCATTTATGAAATTATGCATTGGTATTAATATTTTTTATTAAATGACGTCAAATGTATAAACTGCAAATACAAATGTTTAGTCGCCCAAAGGCTACCATTTCTAAGTACTCCTTTAAAATTACACCCAACATTCTAGGGTACCTTATTTAGTTTGTGTAATCGCTCTTAAAAATTTAAATTTTAAGGCTTTGATAGCCGATATCTCGAATAGATATTTGCAATTTGCACGGTTTTTTATAACTACCTAATTGTTAACTAGCTAGCAATGACTTTTTCTGCGACATTGGAGAGAATTTAACCAAAAAAATACAAAAACCAGACCACTTCCAGGAAAATTTAGAACAGAAAACACATGGTCTTTTTTATTTCAAAGACACTAATATTGTAGAGGTGCAAAAAATTATACACAGCCTGAAACCAAATAAATCGACGACGATACGACACTATTGGTGAAATTTCACCAATATTTACATATCTCATAAACTTTAGTTTTGCAGCCGGTTGCTTTCCGAGCGCCCTTAAATTGGGAGAAATAAAACCTCTTAAGGAGGACAGATTTGAATAACTACAGGCCTATTTCATTATCATCCAATATTTCAAAAATTTTTGAGAAAGTTGTGAAACGCAGAATAGTCAAATTTCTAGATCACCACAAAATAATTTAAAAAGACAATTTGGGTTCCAGAAAGCAAAATCAACCGAAGATGCCCTTTTGGCGCTTACCTCTAAAATATATGATTCGATAGACAAAAAACAAGCATCTGTTTATTGGTTTCGAGGGAGTGCGCTAAACCTACTTAAAGACTATTTACACGAAAGGAAACAATACATAAATATAGAGAGAAAAATGAGCGATTCCAGATTCGTGACCTGCGGTGTAACGCAGGGGACGGCTCCTGGACTGGTCCTGTTCACAATCTACATTAATAATTTGCTAAAATTAGAAAGCTCGGGACTTATAATCAGTTTTGCTGACGACACTGCAGTATTCTATTCTGCAGAAGACTGGAAAGCATTAAAAGATAAGGTGGAAACAGATTTAAAACACGTAAATAACTGGTTTCAATAAAACATGCTAACACTAAATAAAACAAAACTAAATTCTTACCTTTTTCGTTTTATGCAAATACTCTACCAGATTTCGAACCATTTAATATAAATGAAAATACTGCGGTGTCCAAAGCTGATTCTACAAAGTACTTGGGAATCATTATAGACTGTCATTTGAGTCATTCAAAACCTTACTAATAAAACAAGATATTTAGTCACACGATTTTCCTAGCTTGGAGATTTTCTTAATGTTAAACACTTAAAACCAATCTACTTTGCGCTGGGGAGGAGTTAGAGACATTTACCTTCAAAACATTTTATGTGATACAAAAATGGATCCTAAAAATTAGTTTAAAAAAAGAACCTACTCTAGTGATAGCTTATACTCCGAGTCAAAAATATATGACATTAGGCAACTTTACTTTTTACAACTAATTATTTGCATACACCGAAAAAAAATTACCCTTAAAACGGTATCACACTCACACAATACAAGATTCAAAAACGATTGTAAAACAGTACCAATAAATAGAAAAGAAATAGGACACAGGTCGTTCTTGCACTTGGCTCCAAAATTCGAGAATTTCCTACCAAATAACATTAAGTCAACAATATTTGAAAAAAGATTTAAAAATAATTTCAAAAGATAGATAAATAGTAATAACAGACTTATTATACATAATCTATTTAAAACTATGTTATAATAAACTACTGTTATCTGTTGATAGTGTAGCTAGGAATTATATAGCGTTTACCAATTTTGACAATTTTTACTCAAAAAGTGATGTGAAAACAAACCTAAATTATAACTTTTTAACACTAACAGGAAACTATATAAGTTTCTTCAGTGTCTTTGATTATTTCATTAGATTTAGAGATTGATCAAATATTACCACTTGAATTTGAAATAAACCATATATATATATATATATATATATATATAGTTAAAATATTTTTAACAACAATTTATCCAGGCTGACGAAGAAAACAGGTTTTACTCGAAAAAAGGACCGGCAACGTTGTCGATCCACACGCCGGACGTCGTGAGGTGATATATCTGTCACTGTCTATCGGCAAAGGCAAACAAAACGGTAATATTTTTTGGTTGTGCTCTACGTTAAACCTAAACACAACGTGAGATCGTTACGAAAAATATAAATTAATCGTTTTCTTTTTGTGAGTGAAAAATTCAGTTGGAATATTTGTGTCAGAAAATACACGTTGAAGAGCCGCTTGAAAAAGGCGAGTCAAATCTAAACACACTATATCGTGACACATATTATAGTATATAAATTTTTTACGAGATTTTATCCTAAATTGATGCGCATAACCTTGATGATGTTTTATCAGGTTTTGTGACGCAAATTTTCACAGTATTTTATGATCAAGAAGTTTTTCATTGTCTATTTTTAACAGATTTAATGGGATTTAACAGGTACGACTTTTAAGAGATTTTATAAGGGAACGTCAATAATTTTCCCGTATAATTTTAAAAGGTTTTATGGTGTCAAGTATTAAAATAAAATAATTAAACCGAATTTGTTTTTCAAGACAAGCGTGACATAAATAATCAAAATATTACGAAAATAACTTAGTTTTAGTTATTTCTAGCAATAACCTTTTCGTTTCAAATTTCTAATATTCAACGTTAAGTATGGTATATATATATTTAGAATATTGGAGTAACATGGAGATCTTTTAATGAAAAGTGAGAACGACGAGCTTACTTAATAATTACACTACATGTTATCTAATATAGAGTTAAGGGGATTACCATCAATGCTTAGACAATCATATATAAATCCATCAAGTTTACCATAAAAGATCATAAAATTTCCAGAATTTTCCATATATATAAACATAAAATACTACATACAAATAACATAAATTCCTATAACCCATGAAATTTCCTATTGAACAACATTAAGTAGGCATAATAAAAAAATTATAGAAACTATCAAATTATCCCTTAAAGCATTACAAAAATCATTATTTTCTTTATTATGAATCTGCATTAAAAGTCCAAAAAAGAAACCATTAATTTCATCATTAAAATCCTCTTCCATTCCCACGTGAAACCTCTTAAAGTTAAAAAACATTTTAGACGACTCCGGTAAATTGTTGTAAAAAAACTATACATTCTTATAAGTTATCCTTAAAAAAAAACTATAAAATACTGTATGATTATAGAAATATAATTTACTTATTATAAACAATCATAAACTTTTCAGAAAACTTACAGCAACAAATCTTTTAAAAACAATAAAAGTTTATCAAAGGCACTGTAAAACTTTATACACTTTGCCAAGCTTTGACTATAGAAAAAAAATATTCCCACAAAAACTAGTATAAACCCATTAATTTCATCATTAATATTCTCTTCTATTCCCATGAGAAGCTATAAAAACTAGTCAAGTTAACATAAAAATTTTAGACGACTCCTGTATATATATATATATATTCTCATAAGTTATCCTTAAAAAAAAACTATAAACTACTGTACGATTCTAGAAACATTATTTTCCGATAAAGAATCATATAAACTTTTCATAACATTTACAGCAACAAATCTTTTAAAAAACTATAAACTTTTACAATTTTTTTGGTTAGTAATTTTCCTTTATAACATCGTCAAATTTGTATGATGTTTTACGACGGTTTTTGTTTCATTTTCCGAGCGTGAAAACTTTTTAAAAAACATTAAAATGTATGAGGTTACTTTTCTTTTTTTTTATAAGTTTTTTTGAGGGATTTTTGGCAGGATCTCCAGGTCATCTTCCAGCAATATAGCCTCAACCTCCATGGATTTTACGTGGGTTTTTTTTGCTTTTCAAAGAACAATCATTCACACATAATCTCATTTGTTCGTTGAGTTCGTTGTTGAAATTTGATTGGTCTCTCCAAGGTCATGTGAATATAACATAAAATCATAAACTAACCAAAAATCGAAAAAAAAGTTGCCCATTTGAAAGTGATTCTTGTTGAAAAGCATTCTGGAAAAAAATTGATAGAGTATTACGCAAACTGTTTGACTTCGTTGTGGCTACAATTCTTATATATGTAGCCCACAAAGTGTAACAGAAAAAATTTCTCTTAAAAAAAACAATAAACAAACATGTGATGAAATCCTGCATTGTGATTGGTTGATGCGAACTTCACCAACTACCAACATAAAATTTGGTTATCTCTGAACTGCGAACGCGGACGCGATAGGCGAATGCGAAAGCGAACTTTTATTATAAATGAAATTACATGTTTCAATAAGGTGATCTCCAGCGCGCGAACTACGAACTTCAACTGCGGACGCCAACGCGTTTTTAAATCCCGCGTAAAAGTTAATTGTCGAAATGCAGCTTTGGTGCATACATGCAATCAAGCATTCATTTATGAGCAGGCTGTATTAAGATTAATAATAAATAGAAGAAAAAATTGAGCAGAAGAGGTCCAGGTCACAGACGTATGTCGCATGACTTAAAAGTCTTATGCCCGTGTGCACCACTTACCCTTACCTCTTTCATCTGTACAAGTACCGCTTAAACTAAGGGTGACCCTTGAGATTTACTTGGTTTGCAAAAGTTCCGAATATCTTCCACTTGGAAAAAGTAAGAAAATAATTGGAAACATTGCAGTTATTTGCATTATTTTGAAATTTTTGTGTGGTGACCATGATTATTATCCGTCAGCTGTCAAAAATCAACGTAAAATATGAGGTTGTTTAAAAAAAATTATTGATGATTAATGATTATATAGCCCACATAACATTGGAGGAATGCTATAGGAATATTCCCTCAAAGTAATTTTGGGAATATCCCATTGGGAATATGACAGAAATGTGTGAATATTCTTTAAGAGTTTGTGATAGGTATATTTCTTTGGTAATGAGATAATAATATGCCCATGATAACCTGATAATCATGTTATTTTTATGAATATTCCCAAAAATAATGTTTTGATCAAGATTTTGGCATGTTTGCTGAAAATATTACTATCTTGTGAAAACAACATGATTTGTATTTATAATTTAGTTTAATTTCATCTATTGTAGGTAGATGGCACTGGAATAAATATATACTCTATGTAGCAGGTAATATTATTATACATATAAGACAGCAAAAAGTTATTTAGATAATCTTTAGATAACTAATTTTAAGTAGTACATCAACATAATGGTGATACATTGACTAACGCATATTTGGTGGATATTCATGTGGATATATATTCACTGCATATCTTGGGATATCCATATCGTGGCCATCTGAACATGTTTTGAATCACAAATATTTGCTATGTGGGATATTATAGTCGATCTCTAGGTATATTACTATAATTCTTTTAAAAAAACGTTCTGGTCCTATTATAGTCATGTTTCACGTCACGTTTCTATCACATTTATATCACCTGTATGAGCTAGAACGTAACTTATTGCCGGCATGTGTTGGTAATATTTCCAATGGTAAAATGTAACATATCTGACACATTCTTTGCTTTCTAAGTATATGACTATTACACTACAGGAATGTTTAATTGTTATATGACATAGGAAAAGGCAAATAAAACTACTACAATTAGTAAACTATAAAACCTGATTATTTATTATTACACCACCAAACCAACTTTTTGAGTTTCTTTGCAACGAATTTACGAAGAAAAAGGTGAATTATTCGCCAAGCGAAAAAAGTTTGCTTTTAAAAGTATTGTGCAGTTTAAAAAAAAATTCTTGGACATTCTAAACCTTTTGTAAAACTTATCTTCATCAAGAATGTTGAAATAATTAATTCTTTGAAAAATCCTTATTGGTATTCCATTAATTACAAATCACATCTACTTCTTCATCCCGAAGAAGTTCCATTTTAAGCAGAGATCACTAATCACAAAAAGATTTTAAGCCAACGGAACAATTTGATAAATTCATAAAATCAATCAATAACCTCAAAATGCGCTTAAGCCGAAGTAATTATATGGCTTATCTTAACTACAGCTTAAGTGGCACTTACATGATATTCCTCACCATTGCAAACCAAAACTAAAGCTTAAGCTCGGCTTAAATGTCAAGCCGAACCCGTGCACACGGGCATTAGACAATGGATAGTGTTATAACAAAATGTGTAACAATAATAGGGGCTTATTGGGTGCACATTTTCGCGTTCCCTTATTAAGGAAAATTGCCATTTGCATGCAAGGAAAACCGTAATAAAATACGGTATTCCCTTAATTCGGTACAGTTACCGTACGTTCCTTATCTTTAAAGGTAACCTTAATTAGCACGAATACTAGTGATGGTTCGTTTATTTTTCGATACGACTTTTTAATATTCCTTGGATTTTTAGTTTTTTGCTTATAAACAAAAACAGTCTTGTGGATGGAAACCTACAATGTTCAAGTTCAGCTACACTGACGATATAATTCTTTTGCGAGAATTTATCAGGGAAAATCCCTACAATAACCCAGTTCTTGTAGATCACAACATCGTCCCTGTCGAGTAACAAATGGTCCAATACGACCATCTCAATATCCTCGTCATTTCCTCACATCACAGCTTCCAAAATATTGTCCATTTTCCAAACAAAAAAGCGGCGGCACCATTTTAAGGTTAGAAATTTTAGGTTAGGAATAAGGAAAAGTAATGAGACTTCTAATAACACTTTTTTTTAAAGTATGGTTAAGGTTCAACCTAAATAAAATACGGTTTTCCCTTGTTATGGTAAAACCTTATAGACTAACGCCCAATAAGTCCCTAATAACTTAAAAAAACAAGAAAAATAATGTAAGAATCAGGGTTGGCCCTGAGCAAAAACAAAGGCGAAAAATCTACTGCGCATGCCTGAGGCAATCTACTCGAGTACAGAAGAGTTTTTGGTCTGAATTTTTTCCAGGCCTGCAAATTGATTAGGAAAGTTGTTATCGGATTTTTTTCGAAAAATCCAAGGGCAGAGTCGTTATAGTATCTTAGAATTATATGGCTAGGACACTTTTCAAAAGAACATGCACTAAAAGAAGATACAGGGTGACTCCGAACTCGTGCATTTAGAAAACTCAATTAAAAGAAAAAACAATCATAATTAAATATGCTCATAGTCTAAGCATGCCAGTTTTATAAAATAGATGGCCCTTTCGCCGCTTTGGTGTCATTTTCTTCGTTGGAAAAATAACTAACCATTATAAATAGTTAATGCTAACCATAGTTTATTCTGAAAACATAGCCTGAAATAATAGGTGCCTGTCATTGAAAAATAGGTGCTCTATATGTTTCAAAAAATACATGAAAACCCATATATGGAATTAAAATACCTTTTAAACAAGGTATCACTCGACCCCCCTGTCTATTTAAAATTTTAAAGTAGTTAGTGACCTTATAGTCTTAAGTCATTATGAGACTAATCTAAAATACGTCAAAAAGTGGTAAAATTTTTATCATTACGCATGTTTTCTACTTAAAGTCGATATCTCAATTCGTCCAAAAGTAAGGTGAGGTGCATAAACTATAGTCGACAAAACTTACAAGTCTGTAAGTCGTAAACAGATTCTTAAAAAAAATAAAATTTTAAATAGAGAATTAAAATACCTTTTAAACAAGGTATCACTCGACCCCCCTTTCAATTTAAAATTTTAAAGTAGTTAGTGACCTTATAGATTTACGTCAATATGACGCTTATAAAGAATACGTCAAAAAGTAGCAAAAGTGTTATCATTAAACATGGTTTTTGTTTGAAGTCGATACCTCAATCCGTTCCAGAGTTAGCAAGGGGGGGACTTTTTTCGTCTGCACTGTATTTGCATTTCAACCAAAAAAAAAATTAAAAAATAAAAAAAAAATCGTAATCAAGAAAATGCATTTTTTTAAGACCCTATGGATGGCTATACGTTCTTGCTGGCACCATTAATTTTTTTCTGAGATGCTTAAGTATACTTACTAAGATCTAAAATAGTACTACCCATATGTCTAAATATTTTTTACTTGGGCGGGGGGGAGGGACTAAATTTTAAATTCAATGGGCCAAAGCACGTATTCATATAAAAAGGGCGCAAAGTTATTGATTATTTATTATTGCCATTGCAAAATACCACTAAAACACAATTTTTTTCCTTAAAATATATCATTTTTTAGAAGAAAATGCCCCTTTTATAGGTTTCAAAATGGCGAATGGTGAATACACCAGAAATTTGGAACAGAATAGCTTCATTATCTGTATTTAAGATTATAAAGTGAGTGATTTAAACCACCTATGGGGAATAGCTTAAATTTATAGCCCCCAGAAGTACCGTTTTGTAGCGATTGGTAGTCAGTTCTTTTATAATTTTTAAATGGACCCTTTTTAGAAGGATTAATTTACCTCACTTAATAGATACTTAAAGTTACATATAAAAAGAGGGCTTATTCCTTGTCGTATCTCAGTGAGCATGCTCAAAACATCTCACCCATAAATATTAACGTATTTACTAAAAGGTTTTAGTCTATTTTAGAACGGTCCTAAGTTTAAGTGAAATTTTTGGTTTTAAGCATTTTAAACCGACCGTGCTTGAATTTTAGCCATAGTTTGATTTATAAGAAAAATATGAACAAATTTGTTTATCGAATAACCATCTTAACACAATCTTTTGTTGGATTTAAGAAGAAAGTTTCAATTTAGAAGAAAAGAAAATTAAAAAATTTAAAGCCACGCGGGTTTTAAATAGTAAACACTCTGTAGAACAAATTAAAATTGGGGTTATATGTCACTCGAATTAAAACTTACCCTTGTTCATTAATTTTTCCAATTAATACTTGATGTCATACTACGATTTAGATGAGTAACAATAAAATAAGGAGTAGATTAATTTTGTATTTATTTAAGAGGTGTTTTTATTTATGAAATGTATTAAAAAACTTAAATACAAGTTTTGTTTACATTCCTGTCAATGTCGAAATGTCAGTTTCTAAATATTATCTGCGTTGAAATCACAAACAGCGAGTTCGGATTTCTTAACTCTGCTTGTATCTTGGTTTGCACAAACCTCTACGGATGAAAGCTCTACAGCTTTGAAATGGGTGAGCTTTGAGTAAGGAAAATTTTCTTGAGTGCGCTTTTAGATAACCTCAATGTTTTAATTTCAGTTTGTAAATAAATTAGTATAGTTGTTTTGGGATTTTTTGTTTTGGCATATTCACTTTTGTTTGTTTTGCCTCGTAGTGCCTTCATAGATATATTTTTTGTGCTGAAAACGGGTTCAAAATATGGCGTTTTTCTGGACAATATTGGAGGTGTTTTATAGGTCAATGAACAACTTGGGACATTAAATAAGGTAAACTGATCCTTGTAAAAACGGTTACTCAGGGAAATTATAAACGAACTTATTGCCAATTGCTACAAAACAATCCTTTCTGGGGTTTATAAATTTAAACCACCCCACAGAGGTGGTCTAAAAAATCACCAACTTTCTAACCTCAAACACAGATAATGAAGCTATTATGTGCCAAACTTTTAGCGTATTCACCATTTGCCATTTTGAAACCTGTCAAAAAAAATTAGTTTTAGGGCATTTTCTCTTAGAATAGGGTAGAGTTTTTCAGTGGTATTTTGCAATAAAAATAAAAAATAATCAATAACTTTGTGTATATTCTGTATGGGTAAGTGTTTTTTGAAAATTGGTTTTAAAATTTAGTACCTTCCACAGGTGTAAATATTTAGCCCTGTGGGCGGTACTATTTTAGATCTTAGTAAATCCCACTATAAAAGTTCAACGTAAAAAGGGTGCTTAGTGCTTAGTACAAGCGTTCGTAGTAAAAATTTTGATGGACAGGTAACCAGCCAGTTTTTGATAAGATGTGCATTACCTTAAAATAAAGGATAAGGGCTCGGCATAGCAATCCAAGGGTGGGCAGTTTTAGAGGGGGTACGGTAACCCCCACCATTTTCACATATATGATGTAGTAGTACCACCAGACCAAAAATCACCTGGTGTGCCGGACCTCATTCATGGATAAGGGTTCGGCACACCACACACCACCACAAGTGGGCATTTTTAGAGTGTGTTTCCGTTTAATATTTACCCAGTTAAAGCTTTGCAGCGCGATCATTTGGACTCTTGTCAGCGGCGTGCGCAGAAGGTTGTCCTGGAGAGGTTGACGTTATTGGGAGGCGGGGTTTGAGGATCAGAACAATGGCTAAGATACGTAGACGATATATTTATCATCTGGAAAAAGGACTACAAAACACTAGAACAATTCTTTAATCGTGTAAATAGCAAAAGAAACTGCATCACATTAACTCTGGAAAAAGAAGAAAAAGCTCCCTTTTCTCGGCGTTCTAGCAAAAAAAGAACTTTGACGATAATTACTTCTATATATCGCAAACCAACTCATACTAGACAATATCTAAACTTCAAATCAAACCACTCCACATCAACCTAACTGGGAATTGCAAAATCCCTTATAGATCGAGCAACTTACATCTGCAATACGGAAGAAGTTTTAAATAAAGAAAAGTCAAAAATTCAATCCGATCTGCGAAGGAACGGTTCTACAAGTGCACGGTCAATAAAACTCTTTGGACCACACCAACACAAAGGACTAAGACGTAAATAATGAAAGAAACGCGACACTTATAAATCCATACATGAAAAGAATCCACGGACCAAATTTATAGCCCGACGTCGATGGAAGCCTCAAGGATACTCGCGTCGTTTCATTTCTTTATCTATAGTCGCAAAAGTGAGATAACTACTGAAAACTTCACTTTATTTTTGGGGTTATAGTTTTGTTATTTTTAAAATTTTGAGAAGAGAAATGAATGAAAATAAAATTCAAAAGGAGGGCACTATAAAGGCGGATTTAGAGTTCCGTGAGGTAAGCGGTATGAGGTATGCGGTAAGACGCAAGGAAAATAAACAATAGCAAATGCATGCTGCTCTTCTTGCGGCTTACGGAATACTATGAACAGAAAAATGCGTTTCCTATAGTTTATTTTTCTTGATGTCTTACCTCATACCGCTTACCTTATGGAACTCTCCATCTGCCTTAAGATTCTATACTAGCCAGGAAAAGGTTTTCCTCGCCGAACTGATCCAAAGATATATGAATACACTACGTTGTATGTAAAAAAATGTATGTAAGAACTATGAATCCAACTTTATAAAAGATACTTATATTATCTAGCTACCTACTTAAAAATTTTCAGTTTTTCTACCTCTACACAAAATTTTTTTAGATTTTGGATTAAAAATTTTTGTACTTACTGCAAATATTAGAGCTTTGAATTAAAGAGAATTTAGGTATGGGAAGTCGCAACATTAACAAAAAGTTTAATTGAGCAGTTTCCCCAAAAAAAAATTCCATACCTTATGTATGATTCCACCAATGAAAAATAGGCTGACTTAGCAGTCTGCAAACAGAGTTCATTTGCAAAAATTCTTATGGCATAGCACTCGCTAGCCACCTTTTCGTTTAAGTCTGCAACATGTGAAGAAAATCTGAGTTGAAATAAAACCACTTATTAAAACAAACCCAACAATATTTTTGTTTTTTAGCCTCACATTATTTGCCAAGGAAGGCTGAAGGAAACTCTTTAGCTACCTTGATATAACGATTCTTTCAAGGGTGCCTTTCACCACTATAAATACCAAATTGGCCCGAAGGCCTCCTTGAAGGTTCAAGGGTGATTTGAAAGAAGAAGGAAATTAACAAAAACTAAACCATATCGCCACAACATCAAGAACTGCACCTGCCAGGTACCATGTGAGTATGGAAATATCTACATCGGAGAAACCAGCCAACCCCTGGGAAGTTCGCCTTACAGAACCCAAATGCAAAGCTCGAGAAAAGGACGCAACTGAATCAAAAATAGCTCTACATTGTTAAGAAAGTCAACATCAGATGGAATGGAAAGGAGCAAAGATCGTCGCCAAGGAGGAAAATCTATTCCAGCGGAAGTTCAAAGAAACAGCATTCATAGGAACCAGAATGTATTTTCTCAACAAAGAAAACTCATACTTTTTTGAGGTAACTGATTTCAACTACGAAAGGGCGGAACCAACCAAGTGTAAACTTTAGGTTTCACTTTTATGGTTCACTGAATACATGGTAGTAAATAAGATTAGGTAGTCTTAGTTTTTGTTAGTATTCACCTTGACGATGGAGATACATAAGCATTCGAAACGTTGTGGAAAATTAAAAACAAAGACGATGGAAGTTCAACACTTTAGTTTACTTTCAAATCAGAATAGTCTCAGGTTACCATTTCTCTGGTAATTTTTGTTAAGTATTGTTCGTTGTTCCCAGGAATATATACATATAATAAATCTCTAGAGAGAGCATTTCTATAGATTGAATATTTGTTTTTTTGTTCCAACATCACGCAAAAACTACTACAAATTCCTTGGAGTCCTAGGCTTTTTTTCATCAAAATCGGTTCACGGGAACAAAAGGCATGGTCATTTAAAGCAAGAAAAAGTGGTTAAATAACTGACATGCGGGCGAAGCTGCGGGGTCTTTAGCTAGTCTAACATATGACCCAGAAAAGTAAAACTCGTAAAGCTTACAAAATCCAGAGGCTTGGTCCTTTGACATAAACTTACTCGTTTAAACTTTGTGCTGTGCATTTAACCTTCGTCGTACAGTGCGGGGTGCAAACGTATCCATGAGATACTAAAACGGCCCTGCCCTTGCAGTTTCAAAAAAAAGTCGTAGCTATAATAAATCACCTAATCAAGTTAGCCTGGAAAAAACGCAAAGCCAAAAATTCTTCTGGGCGCGAGCAGACTGCGTCAGGTATGCGCAGTAGATTTTTTTGCCTTTGGCCTTACTTAGGGCCAACCCTGATTTAACGTTATTTTCTTTGTTTTTCAAAGTTATTATTGTTACAAATTTTACGACCCTTGGGCCATTATAGAATGTCATATTTATAATACCCCTTCGCTTTTTGGTCAATTCCAAGAAAAAAAATATACTTCTTGACATATGTGCTTTTGTGTTTGTGCTATCCAGCACTTTTATTTAAGGTAAAAAATGTATTCGACAGGTGGCGCACACAGGTAGAAAGTCTTCGCGGATTACAAACGTTTTGTTTTAAATTCGAGAGGTGTGCACGGTGCTTGTGTAGCTACAACTGCTAGGTACCATTCTATGAGTCCCTGATGATTCCTAATAATGCTTGAAACTGGTCTGTAGGTGTCTGGATTCTCCATTAGATATTGGAGGCCTGATCGTAATGAAGTGAGAAACAAAAATGCTTTGTCCAATATGCCACGAGTGTTACTTTAATAGTAAAAATCAAAATCTTCCATATAGTGAAGGGGCATGTGTAAGTCCGTGGGATTTTTAATTAAGGAGTTTTGTGTTTATCAATCAAGTGTTACAGTGTGTTTGGTTAGCATCCGTGTAGAAGGGGTTGATATGACGCCATCTTTCAAGATGGTGGCCAAAAATCATAAAAAAATAAACTTTCTTAACCAGGCCATGATTATACTCGATTCCATATAATTCGAGGAGGAAATTATCTTTAAGGTCATCTGACATTAAATGACCTTGAAAATCGCAAAAAACCAGATTTTTGCCATTTTATCTTCAAAAAATCTTAATAATTCGACGTTTTGCTAGACCAACTTTAAATGTACCTCAAACTATTAGGCATGTACGCCAAATTCGATTCTTAGTTTGATACAGTTTGAAGCTTCATGACCTTGAAAAATGCCCCAGTAAAATTAAGAAATTGAAAAAATAACATACTAAAGGGTCAACTATTCAAGTGAAGAGAACCAAATTTGGAAACAAAGATAAAAAGGTCAAGTTTGTTCAGCTATGATGTGTTTCAATAAGGAGGCTAATATATCGAAATAGCGACCTATAACCACATTTTATTTTATCCAATTTCGTAAAAAAGTAAAAATGACAAGGCGGCCATCAATTTTTGTTGAAATATCTCCGCTTACTATGAAAAAAAAAAGTTTAGTTGATGCATAACCCCGATTGACCTTGAAAATACCATGTAAAATTGAAAACCCCGCTTTTTGAAGTGGTTTTTCCAATTTACCACTACGCAAAAACTTTAAGTGCCGCAGATGAAAATAACATCTTAGCCATAAAAAACACTTCATTTTAAACCCCCCTACCTTTTTATTGATCTGGCGTTCCAGATGTTGTGTAACAAAACGTTAAATTATAGAGATTTTTTAAAGAGAAAATGGAAAAATCGTACTTTTTGCGATTTTCAAGATCATTTGAAGTCGGATTACCCTGAAAGTATTTTTTTTGGAATTCTCGTCCTCGAGTTATATGAAATCGAGTATAATCACGCGCCGGTTGCAAAAATTATATTTTTTATGATTTTTCGACCACCATTTTGGAAAATGGCATCTAAAACACCTGGTCCAAAATATGGTAATGTGTATCTAACTTCTGCTAACTTTTTTATAGGTAATTTAAATAACTTTTTTGGCTATACAAGTGAGTAGACGATAAAATTCACAGTTCCGAAACTAAAAACAACAGGCATATAGGTCATATTTACCAGGGTATAGCATAAATATCTGGGATGCCAGATCAAAAAAATAGTAGAGAGGTTTAAAATTAAGTGTTTGTTTATGGCTAAGACGTTAATTTCATCTCCGGCACTTAAAGTTTTTGCGTAGTTGTAAATTGAAAAAAACGATGCAAAAAGTTGGTTTTTCAAATTTACATGGTATTTTCAAGATCAATCAAGGTCATGCATCAACTATTTTTTTTTCATATTAAGTAGAGATAAGTCAACAAAAATTGATCGCCACCTTTTTATTTTTACTTTTTTACGTAACTGGACAAAATAAAATGTGGTTATAGGTCTCTATATTGAGATATTAGCCGCCATATTGAAACGCGTCGTAACTGAACTAAATTTTTTTTAACAAAATTGTTGGACAGGACCTTCTTATCTTTGTTACCCATGTTGGCTCTCTTGGCTTTAATAATTGGTGAATAGCGCCCTTTCGTATGTTATTTTTGCAATTTGTTAATTTTGCTGGGGTATGAAGCGTCAAACTGCATCAAACTCTAAGGACCCAATTTAGCATATATGCCTAATACTTTGAGGTTCATTTGAAGTTGCTCTGACAAAACGTCGAATTATTAAGATTTTTTGAAGATAAAATGGCAAAAATCTTGATTTTTTTGCCATTTTCATGGTCATTTAAGGTGGGATGACCTTAAAAGTAAATCTTGTGGAATTCTCGTCCTTGAATTATATAAAAACGAGTATAATTATTCCCCGGTTTCGAAAGTTGTATTTTTTATAATTTTTGGCCGACATCTTGAAAGATTCTACACGGATGCAAACAAAACACCCGGTAACACTTGATTGTGTGACTAAAAAGCTATCAATTCCACATAGTCACAAAACTCCTTCATAAAAAATCTCACGGGATAGAAATTATCGACATATGCCCCGACACTAATATACATCTTAGAGAGTAACACGTTATAAACCTGTAAAAAAAATACCAAAAAATCTCAAAATTAAAAAAAATAGACTACATTAATACACTTAATTTTGAATTAAGTGAAAAATGTCGAATAAGCTTTTTTGTAGCACGTATAGTTCTTTAGGGAAATTTTTTAAAAACAAATTTTTAAGTGTTGTATAGAATCTTATGATAAGCAAAAAATGTTTCGTTAACGTTTTTTTGGCATCTACACTTTTCTCACAAAAAAATTTCTACTTTGAAATACTGCAAAAATAGCCAATTTTATTGTCGTTTTTTGCACCAAGGTTTTAACAGAAATTAGGCAATAAAAAAAATAAAAGACTCATGCAAAAGAGCATTGATAGCATTAAAAAAATATATGTAATAATGTTCACTTTGCCAAAGTGACAGGATTTGGTCATAAGGTTTATTGACTTAAAAAACTAAGAAAAAAATAATTTTAAAATTTTTTTTACCGATTTGGGTTAAGCAAACTGAATTTTATACATAATCGAAAATAATTTTTAATCTTTTTGTGGACATACTTTGAAATCGAAAATGATTGACGATAATAAAATCAACTTCTCTTTTATGCTCGATAGTTGCTTTCTACGTTGATTTTAATTTCGTCCACCATCTTGTATTTCAATATGGCCACCAAATGTTTTTAAAACATAATATTTTCTTACTTTTTATGGCTTAGCCAATAAACCTTATAGACAAATCCTGTCACTTTGACAAAGTGAACATAATTATATATATTTTTTTAATGCTAGCTGGCAGAGAAAGAACACAGCTATCTTTTGCATTTGGTTTTTTAGTGCCACATTCCTGGTAAAACCTTGGTGCAAATTGGCTATTTTTGCAAAATTTCAAACTAGATTTTTTTTGTGAGAAAAGTTTAGATGCTACAAAAAACTTTATAAAGCATTTTTTTAAAAATTTGTTTTTATAAAATTTAATTTTTAAAGAATGGTTTATAAAACTCTAAACTTCAATTTTTACAAATTTTGAAATATAAAAAAAAATCCTAAAAAAACAAATGTGCTACAAAAAAGTTTATTTGACATTTTTTAATTAAAATGTAATTTTTTAATTTTGAGAAATTTTGGCATGTTTTTTACAGGTTTATAAAATGCAATCTCTAAGATGTGATAGTGCTCAATGAATGAATATTTCTGCTGCCATTGCAATTGTTTTGTGTGTGTTTGACACGCTTTCAAACAGGAAAAATATCAAAATACAGAAAGTAGGTTTTCTTTATTATAACCATTATTTAATAAGATTTTTTTATACTAATAGAGAGAGATATTTTATATTTGTTATTGAGTTTTCCTTCTGTTTTTTAAAGAAAAGTGAAATAAGAAAAGCAGGAAACTGCATTTATGCTTGGGTTACAAATGTACCCCGTGCTAAAATAAGCACCGGACGATAAAGTTTAAAGGTATTAAAAAAAGGAGGTGTCATGTACCTTTACTTATCGTAAATTTATGGCTATTAACTGTTCTATGAGCCCATGCACTATAACGTAGATAATTGTTTTTATCAGAAAAATTGACACTGCGCCTAATGTTATGTGAATTGCGATAGCATTTAAAATCCATGTCAGAAACTTTTAATTCATTGAGGTGAAATAAATAATTTAAAATGCATTTAGTATGTTGGAAACGCGGCAATTATTAACTACAATACATTTAATTAAATTATGAGCGGCGAAACTCAGCTGAAGAGATCGAACAAATACTAGACTTTGGAAATTGGGACACAAAAATCAGGACCCAGCCCCAAAAGGAAATATATTACATCTTTAGCGTTATTTCACAATAGGTATTTATGTAACTAGACCGAAAAAGGGAACTTTACTCTCTACAGATTTACAAGTGTCGCCTACGGCTCGCCCTGTAAATTTTCTGTGTCGACCTGTAAATTGAGTTTTCGGTCATGTATCGTACTTTTTTATTAAGCAACTAATATTCACCTTTTTTACACTGAGGTCTTTATTAAACTTTTTACTTTAAAAATAAAAAAAATTAATTAATAAAAAAATAATTAAAAAAATTTAAATAACAAAAAAAAAGAAAAGAAGTAAAAAACAAAAAATTGGTAAAAAAAATAAAAAAAAATTATAAAAAATAAAAAAAACTAAAAAAAGTTTTAAAACTGTCAACCATATGTCGCCATTATCTTGAATGATCATTGAGCAAATTCACAAAAACATTGCGATAAAAGTAATGTGTTGAACAAAGAACCACCTAAACTGTTTTTTCTTGGCTAACACATTGTCTTTATGGTAAATTATTTTTGATTTTATTCGAGAACCGCCAAAGATAAACCATACATATGATAGGAGTAGCCTGTTATGGTAATTATAAGAAAAAATGTAGGCACTTATACTTTCCATTATTTTTTAATCGGCCTGCAACAGGTTTTTCTCCACTAAGATTTACTGGTTCCCTACTTACAGCAGCCAGGGATTTTTTTGCAACTAAATTAAATAAGTTTTAAACCATAATTTTAATTCCATCCGTAATAAAAATATGCACAGATATAAAATGTGTGCTATTTTGCAACAAATATTTTAAAATAAAAAATTATGATAACTCAAAAATTTTATTTAGGAACACGTTATGGTGGTGATGTTTGACCCCTTTTTTCCAGTCAAACCCTGGAAAATTTAAATATCTAAGAAAGCATTTAGATAGGCCCTTGTACGCCTGAAGTATTTATACACCATAAAAGCAGATTGGTGTCAAATCCTAACAAATTTAAAAAAATATTAGCTGGGGACACACAATGTACACCTAAAGGATATTTTTCCATACCTATAATATACCCAGAGTGTGCTCCAACGGAAACGAAACAGAGTTGTTTACACGTATTAGAGGAGTACAATTTTTGTAGCACGCACCCCCTTCGAGGGGTAAACTTTAATAACCCAATATTTTAAACAGAGAGTGTGGCTGGAACGATACGTTGTTCTAAAGCTCTCCTGAAGGTCTCCACAACTTTGTAAAAATGTCGAAAATCTTCTGATTGCTTTCTGAGATATTTATTTTTAAAGTAAGCTCAAATTGTACAGATAAATTTCCCCCCTCGTAAAAAAAATTAAATTATAAAATATACTCTAAACGAAAACAAAATTTCATTTCGTAGAAAAAACGATTCTTGCACTGGTTCATTCCAATTAAAAAATAATTATCCCAAAAACTTATTGCTAGATTTTTAAAATTTGAATACTTTTTTGAAGGTATTTGAAAGACCACTAAAACATACCCTGTTTTAAAGACGTAAAGTTCACGCCTCAAATTCCAAAATGGCTAAAATGTATCCTCCTCAAATAAAAAATCAATGCATTCGAGGATTTTCCCAAAATTAGACTGTATATATGTGAAAAAGTCTCTGTTTTGTTTTCGATGGAACACACTGTCAATTCCCTCAATTACAGATTCAACATATTATAGATGCGCCGTGGGCGAAAATTTTAATAAAATTATACGAAAAATGCAATTTTTTACACGTTTTGAAAATTGTTTAAAATTAAAATAAAATTGCAACAATTAAATCGGAACAAAAACAAAGTTATGATTGTTTTCCACAAACCAGAACTACACTTTTTTGCACTCGACGCGCGTTTCGCTAACAACGTTAGCATCATCAGGAGACGATAAATAATAAACTAAATTAACCTACGCTCTATCTTATATACAATCTTTTAGTGGGCGGAGATAAGACTAATAATTTGTGATTGATCACGATTTATAATCCCATCTCCCCTCAACTAAAGACTAAAGTGTACTAAACGGGATGGGTCCTCTATCTTTATTTAAACTATTTCTGGATTTAATGATTTCCATACTTTCATATGCATTAAAAAGTCTAATGAGAATCTATGATTGTTTTCAAAAGCATGCTCGGCCACACTTGATTTTTCTGTTCTTCCGTATTTTAAGTGTGCTAAGAGTTCTTTAAAATGCAACTAATTTCATAAATTCCACTTTTTTCTAGAACTGTAGTTTTATCCTTGGGATTTCCTAGTAAACTTTTTATTGTGTGACCGGATTGATATACTAATTTAAGACCGGTGTTATTAAATACTTTTTGTAATCCTTTCGTATAATTAAGATTATAAGGAATTGATACAAATTTTGAGTCGCAGGTATCTTTTTGTCTGAAAAACGTGGAATTCCGAAAGGTCTTTTGAAAAGAATGACTATTTATCAGCTTATTTATTAAGCCTTCGTCGTAACCGTTTTCGCCCGCTATATTCCTAATCCTATTCTTTTATGCTTCAAATCTTTCTTTGTTTAAGGGGAAATTTACTAATCTATATGTTAAAAAGTGCAAACTTGCAAGCTTATGTTGTAAGAAATGAAAAGAGTCTTTGGAATATACCTGTTGGTGGCCGTCCTTTTCTGTATAGGTCAAAGTCCAATTTATTTTTATTTCTTGTAACTAAAGTGTCTAGAAATGGCAGTGTACCGTTGTTTTCTGTTTCATAAATAAATTTAATTGTGGGAAATTTGTTATTTATTGTAACACAATAAAAAGTTTACTAGGAAATCCCAAGGATAAAACTACAGTTCTAGGAAAAAGTGGAATTTACGAAGATAGTTGCATGGATTGTAACAAAAAATATGTTGGCCAAACGAGACGCTCTATTCAAACACGTTTTAAAGAAAACTTAGCACACTTAAAATACGGAAGAACAGAAAAGTCAAGTATGGCCGAGCATGCTTTTGAAAGCAATCATAGATTCACATTAGATAACCTAAAACTTCTAAAAAGTGTACCAAACAAAAGACTTTTGAATGCATATGAAAGTGTGGAAATCATTAATTCCAGAAATAGTTTAAATAAAGATAGTACACTTTATTCTTTAGTTGAGGGGAGATAGGATTATAAATCGTGATCAATTATAAATTATTAGTATTATCTCCGCCCACTAAAAGATTGTATATAAGATAGAGCGTAGGTTAATTTAGTTTATTGTTTTTCATCTCCTAATGATGCTGACGTTGTTAGCGAAACGCGCGTCAGGTGCAAAAAAGTGTAGTTTTGGTTTGTGGAAAACAATCACAACAATGGAAATGTACTAGTTTTGGCACCTTTATTTACATTTGGAATGTAGCCCATTTTGCAAGCAACACAACCAGACAAAAATTTTAGCTACTCGCGTGCGGTAAAGTAGTACTTTAACGCACTTAGTGCACTGAACCAAAAAAGGCACCGTTTTCAAAAAAAAAATACATTGAGGCAATGTATTTTGTATATGATTTTTGGTCCGATGTAAAGTTTGATTAATATCATAATCAAGAAGCCAAAACAAGTTGTTGATTTTACTGCTGCAAGACACAGTTTCAAAAAAAATTGTTACAATATAAAGATTTTCTAAGAATGATTTTTATGAAGGCTGTTATTAAATGAAGGATTAAGAGACTTGTTTTGATAGCTTTTAGTTACACCTAAGAATGAATTTAGTAAAAGACTTTTACGTACATAATTTTTATAACCTTGTTTAAACATTTTGTATGCCCGGTTCATAATTTTCATAAACTTGTCCATACATCCCATAACTATTTTCAAACGACAGTCAATGATCGCCATTTATTAAATTTATTTAGGGCATTGATTAATTTAATTGATTTTTTATCTCCATAACCTGTACATACTATTAATAACAACTCTATAAAATGGCAAGAAACATTTTTCATTCATTTCGTAACTTCCGTTTATTAATTTCATTACTGTATATGACAATTTTTATAACTTTCGTCCGATTTTTGTAACAGTTACGTGTCATTAATGAATAAATATCTATAAAAAATTAATAAACCCCTGTTATAAATACTATGTACGAAATTATTTTCAGTGTGCGGTAAAGTCATTACGTTTATTTTAAATATTAAAAAGCAGATATTTATATTTATCGCGTGCGGTAAAGTATCACTTTCCGCCCTTGTTAAGCAAATAACTATTACAATACCGCATATTTAAATTGGAGCAACAACACTGCTCAAAACATACATTTTAAATAAACACTTCTTTTAATTTAGCGAAATCCTATCATTAAAACGATTTTGGTTCGCAGATTTTGTAGGTATCCTTTTTGTAAATTAAAATAACTACATTTTAACAAACCTCTATATTTTTCGTTCAAAGTTTTTTAATTACTAAAACTTGATGATCTAATTTTAAAAAAAGGTTCGCGATAAAAAAGAGTTTTAGCCGATATCGCGACGTAAAACATTCCAAGGAACCCGTATACAGGGTAGTTTTTGACAAAATGTACCAGGTGACCCAAGATGAGTAAACTATTAGATTATTTTGAAAGCTATAAAATAGAAAGTTATGAAACTTTGTATTTGACCATAGTAGTAGTAGTAGATGCGCGGCCGTAGGCCTGGCAATTAGGCCGCCTAATGGACCCTTTCTGCCACACCCCTCGTGCACCCCTGACTGATGCACGTGCCCCTTAGGATGCAAGTTTTCTTTCTCTAAGAGGACTTAATTTTGCCTGATACCTCTTTGTCGAGGACAGGGATCTTTAGACTGCGTAGCAAGTATACACAGTCGACCGCCGGCTTTACACCCCTCCGAAGTGTGATCCTGCTACATGTTAGACTTGCATCTATATAACAGCGCTACCCTCCCAGCAGAACTTGGTCTAGAAGGTAGACTGTTTCTTCCCAGTAGCTCGAAGTTATATGCAAGGATATGCAATCCTGGTTTTCGCTGTTGGGGGTCTTTCCACACTCAGAATGGCCAAAGTCCAACCAGTCACCCATCACCCATCCAAAGCGCCTTCTGCCTTGAAATGTTCCTCGCTGACCGAGAGCGGAAGTCACATCTTTTTGGCATCTGCGCTGTAGCTAGACTTTTTTGCATCTGCATTTGAGCATAGGTCCATATAAGGTATATTTTTAAAATACTTTCATATTTGAAGTGTTGCCGTTTGGAGGAACACTTGGCAACAACTTTGATGACAACCAAGATCTTTTGATCTTTTGTTTTTTATAACAACTTTGTTATTTTAAACACCCTGTAAATTTTAGCGTTTTTGAATTCTTTAAAAAATTTTACGAACATTTTATGTACAGGGTTGGCCATTTAAAAAGGTTCACCTGGATTTTTTCAAAAACTGTAAAGAATTGGAGAAAATGCTGAAACACGTCAATTTTGTTTGTAAGGTGGAGACTTTTTGGCTATCGTGAAATTTTTATAGCGCGCATCCTCTTTGAGGGGTAAACTTTACCCCTATATTTTGAATAGGGAAAGTAATCGAGTGATTCCTTATTTTGAAGGTCGCCTGAATCTCTTGACAATCATGTGAAAATTTCGAAAATCTATCGATTAGTTTTTGAGATATTCACTTTCACAGTTGCATGGATAAAAGCAAAAAATATTTGAGAAAATATTTTTTTTTAATTTTTTTAAAAATTCCGGGACACGTCGACTTTGCTTTTGGTAATAGTATCATTGCATTTTTTCTTCTAGGATAGATTCCTACGAGAGGTGAAATTTACCTGTACAAATTGAGCTTACTTTGAAAGTAAAAATTCATAGATTTTCTAAATATCTATACGATTGTCAAGACATTCAGAAGACCTTCAAAACAAGGTATCACTCGACCCACTTACCCTATTCAAAATATAGGGGTAAAGTTAACTCCTCAAATAGGAAGCGCGCCATAAAAATTTCAAGATGATATCTCCCTTAATTTAAGAGATAATTGAGTTCTATAAAAACACGTCTGTGGCAGCGTTTTTAGAAAAACGCAATGGTTTTTTTGGAATTTTAATCCGACGTTTCGTTTTGTAGATACCATCATCAGGATTAAAAAGTTAAATACGAACCAAAATGTTTTACTTCATGTTTTAAATTATTTTTAAGTTTGTTTGATAATAAAATATCATTTTTTTTTTGAAGTTTCGATTCCGAAAAAGAACTCCAGTGACAAATTGTTTTGCTATAACTTTACCAATTTCAATTAAAAAAACCATTGATAAGACAAATAAGCCTTTTGAAGAAAACATTTGCTTTGCCGCCACATTTAAATCCAAAATGGCACATGTCCCACTTTAGCTTTTTTTTTGAGACCATTTAAATTTAACTACTATTTAGTGGACCTGGACAACCAAGATATATTATATGAACATACCTGGTAAACCGAAAAAATCCGGACAAATTGTTTTACTATAACTTTACCAATTTCAATTAAAAAAACCATTGATAAGAAATAAGCCTTTTGAAGAAAAACATTTGCTTTGCCGCCACATTTAAATCCAAAATGGCACATAAATTCAAATGCGCACCTTGTTTTTTATTTTTATATTAAGATATAAATGTTACTTTTTAACACACAAAACAAAGTATTTAGAAAACAAATGGCAACATATATATAACAACAAGAGGTTTAAAAATAGTATGGTATTTTCTCCACTATCTTGTATTTAAATATAGCGGCAAAGCGAATGTTTTTTTTTAAAGGCTTATTGTTCTATCGATACTATACTATCGATTTTATTGAAATTGGTGAAGTTATAGTAAAAAACAATGTGTCCGGTTTTTTTCGGTTCATCCGTTATGTTTATATAATATATCTTAGTTGCCCAGGTCTACTATACAGTAGTTAAATATAAATGGTCTTAAAAAAATTAATTAAAATGGCAAAAGGCCGTACCAGAAAAAAATGCACTTAAGATGATTTTTTTCGGGGAAAATAAAAAATATTATATTTTATTATTAATGTCAGTGAAACAAAGAAGGAATCCTTATTCACTATGTTTATTTCACAACATTATTAAATCAAAACAGCCAACATATTTATATAAAAAAATTCAATATTCGCTCTAACAACTACTCTCTCGGCTATAGACTGCAAACGCACATTGTCACTTCTCAACATCGTACCACACCCTTTGAAAGATGTTTTAGCTACAACATATGCAAGTTACACAAATTGATTCCAAAAAAGACAAAATGTCTGAATCCCTCACACTTCAAAAAATTTTTGAAGACGGAACTCCTTAAAGTCTTTAAATTGATATTTTTTTTTTCTTCTTGTAGTTTTTTTTCTACATTCAATAAAAAATCTGTAGGTTCTCAAACCAACGAAAACTAATTAAAAAAAGTCTTTTCTCTTCAAATTGATATATTTTTTATTTTTTACCTTATTATACTTTTCCTACTTAATTCAATCAAAAATCTGTAGGGACTATCTCCTATATAATTCTTATAGTTTTGTTCTTTGTAATTGCCTTATTTATATAATTTAACATTAAACTTATATTTATGGATAAAATACCTAAAAGAGGTTAAACTTAGATCAATTACCAAATTGTTTTCAATTCCTTTTTGCATTCACACATTTTAGTAATAGAAGATCACTGTACATTTTTTTATGCAAATAAATTATATATTATTATAATATTATTATTATTAAAAGTATTCCTTTGCGCTCTTAATACACAAATAGCTATTTCTACTCGCATGCGTAAAGTTTAACTTTGCACACGGAAATTATTTGTGCATGCTTTTCTTACGATTTTTAGAGCTTATCAAATGATTTTTGTATATTTTTATGTTTTCTACCCAAACGCAATATTCAAAAATAAAGGTTTCACATGTTTTTCCTTATGTTATAAAAATTTAAGCTACATTTAGCATACTAAAATATCGCATGTTTCAGAATTACTTGCACGATCCTTGTGATGTAAAATAAATCAACAATAAAATTCTGAAAAAAAAGGAAGTTAAAAAACCTCAAAATCAGTTACTACAACCGAAAAGAAACTAAAAAACAAAAGATCAAAAGATCTTGCTTGAAAATAACGAAAATTCAAACTTGGATGAGCATCCCTCAAGGAACACACAAAAGATCAAAGCGATAAGAGAAACGATTAAACGATGTTTCGCCCTGGGTAACCAGCGTGAGCTCATCAGTAGTTTGACTGGTCACCCTCCACTATAAACTCCTCCTCCACATTAAACACCATCATACACTTTGATTTCCAATCTTGAACCACTCACAAATAGGCATCGTACCGCACTGGTACTTATCCAAGTTACCTGATACGAATTCGTCCTGGCGTGTTAATATTTTTAGTAGGATTGTGCTCCTAAGGCAATTAAAACAAAAAAAGGAAGTTAAAAAACCTCAAAATCAGTTACTTCAACTGAAAAGAAACAAAAAAAAACAAAAGATCAAAAGATCTTGGGTGGAAATAACGAAAATTCAAACTTGGATGAGCATCTCACAAGAAACACACAAAGGATCAAAGCGAAAAGAGAAATGATTAAACGATGTTTCGCCCTGGGTAACCAGCGTGGGCTCATCAGTAGTTTCACTGGTCACCCTCCACTATACATAATTAAACACCATCATACACTTTGATTTCCAATCTTGAACCACTCACAAATAGGCATCGTTCCGCACTGGTACTTATCCAAGTTACCTGATACGAATCTTTGATCTTTTGTTTTTTAGTTTCTTTTCGATTGAAGTAACTGATTTTGAGATTTTTTAACTTCCTTCTTTTTGTTTTAATTGCCTTAGGAGCATAATCCTACCGGAAATATTAACACGCCAGGATGAATTCGTTTCAGGTAACTTGTATAAGTACCAGTGCGGAACGATGCCTATTTGTGAGTGGTTCAAGATTGGAAATCAAAGTGTATGATGGTGTTTAATGATGTATAGTGAAGGGTGACCAGTGAAACTACTGATGAGCCCATGCTGGTTACCCAGCGCGAAACATCGTTTAATCATTTATCTTTTCGCTTTGATCTTTTTTGTGTTCCTTGTGGGATGCTAATCCAAGTTTGAATTTTCGTTATTTCCACCCAAGATCTTTTGATCTTTTGTTTTTTAATAAAATTCTGCTTGTTACCCTACACGTAACGCCGTTTTTTTTTAAATTAGGACATTAATTTCCATTAAGGGTTTGATGTCCACTATAGAGAGGTTTTACCATAATTGCTACGCTTGCGCTTTTTTTGAAGTAAACAAATAAAATATTAAAAAATTAATATCTTTAAAAATAAACCATTTTTGTTGATAGAGTCCTGCCTACCGAGAAACCATATAAAAGTGCGAAACTACCATTTTAGATCGCAACTAAGTTTGTTTGATTTTGAAAAATTTTAACAAATGATAAAAACACGAACCTTCTTAAATAACTATTAATATTTGCAAATTAAAAAAGAAAGAAGGATTTTACCAAGAGATAAAACTTTTTGGCTACTTTAAGAGTTGTTCGACTAACTGGTTTGAGAATTTTGCCCATCGGCCAGTCAAAAAAAAATTAGCCAATTGCTTCCTGAAGACGATTTTGCCTCTTGCGTAGGTAAGTTATTTTCTACATTAAAACGGCACAAGTATCATTCATAGTTAAAACTCTCTAATGATAATTATATCAGTGGGCACACCTTTGTTTTCAGTAACTCGTGAAGTTCGTTTTTATCACAAAGATTGGAAAAATCAGCGACATCCAATTAAAACGAGGCACAAAATATAATGATAAAAATTGATGGGGGAAAATGAAAAAACTCGGCCTTTGTGGTTGCATAGTCAAAGAATGGCTCAGTATAAAATTACGAGAGATCTAAAAATTTTGGAAATTTAGTTCATTCCTGGTCTTTTTTATGGGTATCAACCCATTATGAGTTTTGTATGATATAATAGATGATTAAGAAAAATATTAACTAATACTTCTTTAGGAACTCTTAGAGGAATGAAACAACAAAATTGCTTCTGGGGTCTTTTTCCCACAGTATTTATTTCAACGGTAGACCGGTTTCGCCCAAAGAGGCATCTTCAGTACCAAATAATACAAGTGAAAAGAGGGGATTTTTTGGAAAAAATTTAGAAACAATGTAAGGAAGTATAAAATATATAAAAATAATTAATAAAAAAGGGGGGACAAATATTTTAACAGGCGAACTGTGTCAATTGTTTAAAAACCTAGGAATAAACATATATATAATTAAAAAATTAAATTTAAATAAATTAATATAATTAAGCAGATCGCAGTCATATTCAACTACTCTTATGAGCTAATTGACAAACTACTGCAGAGAAGAAAACTAAAAAATAGTTACAACCAAATTTTAGCCCCCTCCCTTCCCCTACCTCCACTTACCCTCCACCACCCAAATAACGAACACCCATATCAGAATCCATTAACGACCTACTACTACACCCTTACCTTTAATGACACCAGCACATTCAAAATATCAAACATTTCTAAAAACAAAGGGTTAAAAGTTATAAATAACAAAGATAAATTGAACAAACTTCAGGGCAAAGGAGTCTACATGTTAACATGTAGTACTTGTCAGTCCGCTTATGTGGGTAGGACCATAAGAAACTTTAAAACTAGATTTCTGGAACATTTTAGAGATATCCGCCTAAATAGAGAAGACGGTAGCAACTTTTGGAAACGGGACACCCACCCGATATTCAATCAGACTACACTGCACTTTAGCAGAAATTTAGACACACAAAAAAACCTTGAGGATTTGGAAGAGTTTTACTGATCAATATATATATATTTTTTAGCAATTTTGTAAAATAAATCTTTTAACGTTTTTTAATAAATTTAAAATAATTTTTAAGGACGTCTGCATGTATCTATAAATGAAATATAATTTGTAGGATTTTTCATTGGTTGGACAATCTTCAATTCACATATAGGTCTTGTGGTTCTGAGTAATAGATCGCGACAGCTTTGATTAAATAAATAAAAGGAATATTTTATAAGGTCCTACCCAGAAGTAGGTAGACGAACATGCATTCGATAAACGCCCTACAATGGACTAAATGCTGTTAATTTTTTAAGGTAAGACTCTTGCCAATGACAGATTCCATATAATTTTACTTAGGTTTTCTATATTTTTTAGTATCTTTTTAAAACTTGTTTTGGTTATATTACACAAAACCTCCATTTGTTCTTAGATTTGATTATATATTAGTTTATTCCTAGATTTTTATACAATTGACACAGTTCGCCTGTTAAAATATTTGTCCCCCTTTTTTATTAATTATTTTTATATTTTTTACACTTTCTTACATTGTTTCTAATTTTTTTTTAATTCCCCTTTTTCCCCTTTTAGTATTTGGTACTGAAGATGCCTCTTTAGACGAAACCGGTCTATCGTTGAAATAAATACTATGGGAGAAACACCTCAGAAGCAATTTTGTTGTTTCATTCCTCTAAAAGTTCTATTCAAAAAACCCACAGGGACACCCTCCAAGGATTAATAATTCTTTTATTGTAATACTAATCTAATTAGGTAAGGTGTTACCGCTTTTTCTCCAATATTGTGGCCTCAGAGGATGAGGAAGAGATTCAAGGGAAAAAACTCGTGAATATATGCCAAAAAAGTGCTTGCTCAGGTAAGATTTAGGTTTCGACACTCGTCTAGGGTGCCGAAATGCATGTGTCTGAGTAAAAAGAGAGATGCCGGCTAGGCAACGCTGTCGAGCAAACAGTTTAGGAAAACTGCTGCACTTTCAGCGCTTTAGTCCGTTTTATTTGAAGACGCGGGCGTGAAGGAGATCGTAGACGCAATTTTTCTCAATTAAACACTTAGATTAAAAATACACAAGATACCTGACACTTACGCATACTTTTGTTATATTATTATATGGAACAATGTTTACCTTTGTATGGTTTACAGTAAATACACCAGTGGCGTACCAACCTAAATATAAATTTACACTAGGTTCGTATATGATTTATTGCAATTTCAATTTTCAGCACAATAAAATTTTGACAAACATTGAAACAAAGAAACAGTTCGCAGCACCTGGAACATCAAGAAAAAAAAATTATTCGTTTCGTTCGTTCGTTTTCAAAACTCATTGTATCTTTTTACTTTTTATAGCATTCGTATAGCGTGTTCTTGCTCTTAATAAAGAACACGCTATATGAAAGAATAAGACACAATAAGTTTTGAAAACGAACTCAATACTCATGAAAACATGACAATTAACTACTAGCTAAAATTTATGTTATTGTGTTTCTCATTCGAACAAATGGCATTTTAAACCGGTAAGTTAATCTGTGATTATAGAAGTATTTTTTACATAAAAACCATATAGGTAAAACTATATTATTTTATCTTTCTTTAATTCGATAAAAGCAATATTTTATTTGAAATAGAAAATTTAAGTAAGATTGTTTAATGACTTGACCTACCTTTATTTCCTGGTCTTTATAAAAAAACCGTCTAAAATATCTTATTTGCCAGTACTACTGCATCAAAAGTGTGCTTTATTATATCGCCTTTATAAAAAAAAACCTCGAAAAAAAACCTTACAAAAACCTTCGAAAATATCTCATTTAACGCATTGTGTATTAGCTACTTTATCAAAAATATTTTAAATTTTGAAAATTAAAAAAAACGTGTTGGTTGATATCTTAACCTGAGGACCAACTAATTTAAGTATATTTCATAAACTTTTTTTTTATTTTCTGTGTACCTACCGGCATGTACCGCTACTGACTGATTTCACTTACTCCTCCTCCTCCTTTGTTTTCAAAACATTGGGTGATTTGTTTTAAAATATCACTTTAAATGCACTGAAATATTCTCCTATTGGTGAAAAACCACACTCTAAACGATTTTTGACAAAATGTGGCTTTAAAAAGACTTCCAAGCTGCTTAAAACATCCTGAAATTTTAAAATAAATAAAACTGAAAAGCCTCTGCCACCTTTCCCCGCCCACAAGCCAATCACGACCTAAATTGGTTGACAAACAATTCTCTGTCCCTATCGTTCTAACCTCGTCTAAAAGGATAGACAAATATTCGCTAGTTTTCACCTTTGTTTTCTTTTGATTTTATTTGTAAATTAACAGTGGTTATTATTTGCCAAGGATATTTCGTTGGACCAGATATCTTGTCTCCTTTTAATCTAAGATTAATTACTTAAAAATCTTAAGATTATTTTTATTTATTTGATAATGAAATATCTTGTCTCCTTTTAATCTAAGATTAATCACTTAAAAATCTTAAGATTATTTTTATTTATTTGATAATGAAATGATGCAACTAAAATAACAAAAAATATTTTTAATGTAAGACCTGCAGGGCAGGCGTCCCTTCGCGACTCTGTACATCTGA
This sequence comes from Oxystoma pomonae, assembly GCA_963921995.1. Taxonomy (NCBI): domain Eukaryota; kingdom Metazoa; phylum Arthropoda; class Insecta; order Coleoptera; family Brentidae; genus Oxystoma; species Oxystoma pomonae. The sequence continues at coordinate 38,545,372 of OY998172.1, forward strand.
GGAGGGGAGGGGATTTTTGTAAAATAAAAGAGTCTACAAGAATCACAATTTTTAAGAAAATAACACTAAAAAATGTTATTAAATTTAATAACAGCTTTAAATTAGTTTTAAAGTTAAACAAACGTGAACACGCTTACTGAAATTTTTCTCAGTAGAAATAGTAGAGGGTTGCAGATTAAAAGATTGCGCTCTCGTTACATTGCTAAAATTTTTGTATTCTTTTAAAAAAGTAAAATTGTGTTTTAAATTTATTTCAACAAGATTTCTTATGGAAACGCGAGCCTGCTATGATAAATTGTTTCATAGATTCCGGACTTTAGCGCAACTAGTTATGGTAGGTCAGGTTCAGACTTTTAGCAGCTTTATTGAAAGAGCAACGTTCATCGGTAGTAAAAGTCTGTGGATAAATGGGCATTTTTAATTAATTTAACGGATTCTAATTTCAAACTAAAATAAGAAAATACTCATAATCACTGTTTTACGACCTTTGAAGGCTACATTTATGAATTGAAATTGACAGGATTTTACTTAGGAATCTTTCAGTTAATTTTGGGTGACATTGGCAACAGCGTATCGGCTTTTCAAGTTTATTATCTCTTTTGCTTTGCATTGCTTTGCATTTACTAGCCATTGCGCTTCTTTTTCAATACACGCTATTTCGGCAACGTAGACAAGAACTGTCGATCCTTGTGTACTGGCAGAATGTCCGGCAATTTTACGCCAGCATCATCAACTTCTGTTTGGCAAGCTACAGATTGACGCAGTGAACTTAAATCATGCTTTACCAAATGAAGTTTTAAGCTTCTTTAAGGAGCTAAGTATATCATAGTGAAGAACAATCTCAAAATTGCAGTAAAAAGTGTGCTATTCTGGTGTTTAATTACTATTAATTAATTACGCAATTTTTAATGTTTGCGTTCTCTATTAAACCACCAAAATGTTACTTGGCCTATACGTGTCTAACTTTCGAAATTTATTTTAACTATTTCTATTTTTCTTGTTATAGGTTTTAAATTAATATCAAAGTTTTATTCAATCGGATTATTCATTGCTTTTTTTTAAACCAACATTTATTTTTTTTAAATAAATGACAAACACGTAAAACAATATTTTAAAAATATCTCATTTGTTCACAAAATGCACATATAAAAAGGGCAAATTGTTACCTCAATCCCCTGAAAATAACATCCGCTTGCATTTTTGTCTGTTTTTGATTAAAAATATTAAATGATAATGACACGTTTTTATTTTCAGTCAATTCTCAAACTTATTAAATGTATCTACTTTACCTTCATCTGCTTGATTAAACATTTTTTAATCAACTTCGTGTTTGGTTTTATTTCATAAATAAACAAAAAAATTATAATTTTTATTCAGTTTATTTACCTCGAACTTTAATATAAATAAAAAAGACGGAACTTCATTTATCTATACTTTACAAACAATAGATTAAATCTAACATAAACTAAAAATATAGATAAAAAATCCAATTACAATCCTTTTTAAGCGGTTTTAAACCTTTTTGAAGAGAGCTTTTGCTGAAAATATTTAAACATATATAGGTGTATCTACAGTACAAAAAATATGGCACTATGGTTGAGACTGGTTGGCGTCCGCTTCAATTTTAACGCTTGTTCAACTGTTTTTCACATTCTCGACAACCTATTTACTTGATTTCAGCGTCAATATATTGATGGTAACTTTTTTATGCTCTCTTTAAACAAAAAGAACTAAAAAGTAGGTAACTGTGCTCCTTCAACTAAAGGATGAACACGTGCTGGCAAGAACAAAATTCTATTAGCAATGCGGCGGGCGTCCTTCCCCATCTCTTTAGGCGATTCTAAAGGGTGGGCCAAAAAAATCTTGCACACTTTTGAATTTGCTTTTGATCGAATCGGTCGATTTTAAAATGTTTTGACTTTTTGGAAAGGCAAGACATGAGACTTTTCCGATACGATCCAAAATTTGACATTTCCTAAAAATACAAAATGGCCTTTTTAAATAACGAGAAATTTCCACCCCCCCCCCTGAAAAAAAATATGTGCGGCACTAGATAAAATCTAAGTCATTATGACAAAAGCCTTATGTATTCTCTCTATACCGAGGCATTACTTAATTAAATCGGTTAAGAAATAAAAAAAATAGGGTCTTTTATATTGAGTGAAGTTTTGTATATGAAGGTATCAATAAACTAAATCGGTTAAGAAATTAAAAATTGATCATCAAGTATGGTAACATAAACTAAATGCCCCTTTGCTTAAAAGTTGCATGTGTTTCTGCTAACAGTCCCTATTGAATCTGGTAGACAGCCATTATTGGGGAGATTTAGAAAAAGAAGTATACAAAAATGGCCGCAGCTACGGTGGCATTAACGAACTGTGTCAAGGCATCGAAGTTTGCTCCAAAGAAAGCATTACCAATGCTTTTAATAAATGGCGTAACGATTTGCGTGTAAAAAAATGTTTACAAAATATAAGTGTTTGATGATTAATAACAAAGTAAAATCAGTAGTTTAAGACCACAGCAATTTTTTTAACTTTATTACAAGTCACAATTTTTATTGAAAACACAGAAAATTATGACACTAACTTGTTTACTTCTTAACTGATTTAAACAAGTGATACCTTCATATACCTAGCAGAGATGGGAGGTAGAATGACCTTGATTTTGTTTTGTTACTTTTTTAGGGGAGTGAAATTACCCAATGGTTAAAGCGTGTTAGCTGTCTGCCATCTTGGATGTTCAAAAAATGTGAAAGCAGCAAGCTTTGTTCACCTAAAAATGTAAAAATGTTTAAAATCAAGTAATCCGATCAAAAGTTAAAGCAAATGCAAAAACTACGATTTTTTTGCAAATGACAATGTCGAGTCCAAAACCACTCATTTCAGAGGTTTATAGTTTTCTTATCTCTCAACCGATTTAATTAAGTAATGTCTTGTTATAGAAAGCATACATAAGGTTTTTGTCGCAATGACTTAGATTTTCTCCAGTGCCGCACGTATTTTTTTGCAGGGGGAATGAAAATTATCCAATGTTCAAAACGGTCCGCCATCTTGGATTTTTGCGAAATGTCAAATTTTGAACCGGATCAGGAAAGTCTCGTCTTTCAAAAAAGTTAAAAAAATTTAAAATCGAGCTATTCGATCAAAAGCTATAGCAAATTTAAAAGTGTGCAAAATTTTTTGGGCCACCCTATACATTCCATGTTGTGTATCGAGTAACATCAATAAAGTGTAAAGATGATTGACAGATCTTACCAAATTGGGATAAAGAAAACAATAGTAGGAAATTCAAGTGACGTGGTGGCTGATAATTTGAACAATTTGGATGCAGGGGACCATAGGAGGTAACAAAAAGTAGCACTCCCTCTACAATTTGGACAAATTTAGTAGAAGAAAAAGCTTTAGAAAAATTGCGCTTATCGTACTAAGTAATTGAAAACAAAGTGGGATGAAAGTTACAGAAATCCTTGCGGAACGCCCAAATAAACTGACAACATTTGAAAGTAAATTCATGGTATTGCTACGTATTGCGTTGCTCCTGACACAATAATATATGCTTCCATAAGCTTCAGACGTTCTCTCTGAAATCTGTAAAAATGCAATTTGTCTAACAATATGTCAATCAAGAGCTTTAGTCAAGTTTAGTTCAGAAACTATGCGGAAATTTATTTACCTTTCTGAAAGGTCCTATTAGTTAAATCAACTTTGAACCTTTTGATAACAAATCCCAAACTATTGTTCCTGTTAGTTAATTTACAATATTAAAATTTTCACGGTAAAGGGTAGAAGTTAATTTAATGCTAATTTAAGAAGTGCTTTAGCAACAAGAATTATATGATGGCACAAACATTTATGGAAATCATATAATTTAGAATGGGAAGGAAGTCTCTACTTTAATAACGTTGAGTTAGATAGAAACGCTTAATACATCAAACCGTCTAAAGTTTTCCAAGTGGAAAGTCGCAGAAAAAGAAGGAAACAAGAGAAAATTAGGACGAAATTTGGATGCTAAAACAGTTGAATGAGTTGAGAGTCACTTTAAGCTACACTTCCGGCCACATAAAATGCGTACGCCGATTTTATATAGAGTATTATGAGCCTCGCACCTCAGTACCCTCATACCCAAATTGACAAAAAATGTCACCGTCAGATTTTGTTGTTGTCATACGTTTATATTCAAAAATGCCTTAACTAAACGAATTCGAAAAAGCCCAGATTTTGGCAAAATTAGACGGTGGTTGGTCGGTTCGAAGAGTAGCGGCCCATTATGGACGAAACAAGGCTACAATTGAGACAATGATGTGTTTGAAATTAACTCTGTGTTTCGGACTTCCATTGTCTATATTTTATTTATACACGACGTTTCGATCAGAGATTGTACTGATCGAAACGTCGTGTATAAATAAAATATAGACAATGGAAGTCCGAAACACAGAGTTAATTTCAAGGCTACAATTGTAAGAATAAGAAGAAAGTATCAAAAAGAAGGAACACTTTTTTTGAAGACCAGCATTTGCGATGGCCTCAGAGGCGAAAATTCAGGTACATTTTCCTGGATTCATAAGAACTACGCACAGACGGATAAGCCGTTCTAAGCTTAGATGTCGCCTTGCTACTAAGAAAATCTTACTTAGTGCGGAAAAGAAGCAAGCCAGGTTAATTTTTGCACTAAACTATTCACTACAAGAAGAAGAATTTTGTGGTCTTCAATAATGAAAAAATCTTTCAGTCCCATAATGACCGCAAATTTTGGTTATTGCTGGCAACGAAGACCGAAGAGGTGGTTTATGTTGATATGATGAGAAATATTTATGCTTCCAGAAGCAACTATTCTTCATCCAGAAGATTTTGTGTGTCAACAGGATAACTGCCCTATTTATACAGCACGCATTTCTAAACAGTGGTTCCAGCAAAAGAACATCGAGGTTTTGCCATGGCCTGCAAAAACTCCTGATGCCAATCCCATGAAATATATGTAGGCCTTATAGCAAAAAATTATTTCAAAATTTAGCAGATTCCATGACACGAAGACTGGCAAACACACTACTGAAGAAACGTTTTCTGTTTTTTTTTTAATTTTCGTAGTGTGTATTGAATAATTTCTTTTTGATTTTGAACATTTTTGGTTGTCTGCAAAGACTTAGATTACTCAAATTTACCGATCCTTTATAATAAAATGTTGAATAATTAAAAAAAAAATGTTTTATTCATTAGTTTATTTATAGTATTTTAGTAAAGTGTGGCCACTCTCCTTATTTTTGTGTTTAAAATGTAAAAAGATCTAACCTGTAATTCGAAAACGTTAAAGTCAGTTACAATAAGCAACTTCTGCTGTACGCATTTTATGTGGCCGAAAGTGTAAATGTTCTGTTCACATCAATCACCTCCTGGGCTGCGTTCAGAATGCCCACACCAGTGTAAAAACGCACCGGTGCGAGGTGTGGCGCCGCTCAGGAATATGAAAATGATCGGTGCGTCTCATTTTTGTCGTTCAGGAAATGTGGTGTGTCTACTGGTGCGTTTATAGCGTCATTAGCAAAGCCACTAATATGCGGCAATAAGGTTCAAAATTGCACATAGTTATGTCTATTTTAGTGAGCTTATCACGCCACACCGTCACCCCAGTCTCGATTTGGGCGATGGTTGATGTGCTTGAATGAGGTTATGATATGGTGAAATTTGGATAATTTTTAACGACATGACTGTTTAAAAATTTAATTTTATTCGATTTTTTTTTAACTAACTCTGTATAATATATAGTTTTTCATGATTTTATTTCTAGAGTCGTTTTTAAGCCAATACACCTAATAAGTATAGGAAGTAAAAAAATGTGACGATTGTATTTTTCTTTCTATTTTTAAATGTGATGTCTTCTGAGTCTAGTATACACAGCGTGGATTATTTAAACGGAACGGTGCTTGTAGCGGGTTAGAATTTGGTTGAATATAAAAATCTAAAAACAGGTCAACTGAGATTTTTAATTTCCTTCAATCGTGCTATCTTGGATTTTTTTTGTGTCATTTTGTTTACAAGGTATGGCAAAAAAATATATTTTTTTAAATAGGACACCGTGTATATTTTATAATTTTTGAAATCTGCAAGAATTTCTCTCTTCAGCAATATTACACAGTAGGATCTGTCTTTTACGATAGTTTAAATGCCTCTATCTTGGAAACCATAAGAGATAGATTATCACTTTTTTGTATTGTTAAGAAGATATTTTTTTTTAATTCAAAAATGTCAAATTATACAGGATGTCCTATAAAAAAAAATTTGCCTTATCTCGTAAACAAAATGACATAAAACAATCCAAGATAGCAGGATTAAAAAAAATTAAAAATCTCAGTTGACATGTTTTTGGATTTTTTTGTAAAACCAAATTCTAACCCTAAAAACTCCGTTCTGTTTAAAGAATCCACCGTGTATACTTTATTTATTGGAGGTCTCAAAAAGTTCCAGCTGATACTTAATCATTTTCAAAATTTTGGGTTATTTATGTGGCTTTTCAATGACCTCATATATAAATGATCCGTTAAGAAATAAAAAAGTTGTGGGGACGGTTTTAAAAACTATCCAACATTTTTCTTCTCACTTGTAGCCTAAAAGCATGCCTTTTTTGAATCATTTCATATTCGATAAAGTCACAAAATTAAAGCAACCCTGGAAACCAACCTAAAACCCAGCCTTCAAAAATAAGAGAGGACACAAAGCCTATTTTTATATTTTTGTACTACTTGTAGCCCAAAAAAAAAAATGTTTTTGGGTCATTGCCATACAAAAAAAGCAACCCCAGAAGCCAACCCAAGTTTCAAAAATAGGAGGAAACAAAAAGACTATTTTATCATTTATCCCAACATACCTTTGTTTTGTTTTTGAAAATTAGCTGACATTAGACAAGAATGACAGATTATAAGTGTTGTGTACACTTGCGGACACACCGTGTGCGCGCACCCACACTATGGTGTGGGCTTTCTGAACGCTGCATATTTTTTAGGATTATTTTAATTAATTTCATTGCTATATTTAAGTAGAACATTTTAGCCAATAACAGAGAGACCAGCATTAAAAATATCACAAAAGCCAGAGTTAGCTACTCGTAGATTTTAAATAGTAATTCAATAAAATTTGTTTTAGGCAGGGCACATAAATTGGCAGAAAAATTTTGCAACAATGATTATAATTATGAAATACTTATAAAAGTATTAAACATCCTAATTTTTAGAGAAAAGCAAAATCCTGTCAAATTCTTAATGGATACTTAAATGGATAACTCATACATCCAAAAATAACAAAAATACCCCCTTTGCATGGGTGCCCAAAGTTTTTATCTTTTGTGTTTCCATTTCTTACAGCTAGCTATATCCCTACACAGATCTGTTCCATACTTAATAGCTACACAAACAACCTTAATCCACTAAAATAAGGGGTGTTCAGGTTAAAAATGTAAGTAACACTAAAAGTGGCGATTTCGGTGTTTACTGTTGTATGTTGCTAAGCGAAGCGAATAACGAGCAGCTCGCTGACTGACGATTTTTCGTGTTTGTTTTGCAGAACGTGCTTTCATGCGAGCAGACAGAATCAAATTTGCTTAGCACATCTTGGCATCATCGCATTATTATTATGTATTTTTATTTCTTGTTAGCCTTGTCCTTCCTTTTCTTTTTCTATCTGTAAGAAAGAGGTCCTTAAGTGATCGATTTCGATCCGGGGTTCACAAAGGGTAAATCAAATGGTGGTTATAATTCATAATGGTTTAAATTCATTCCCGCACTCAGTCAGGGAAAGTGTATGGTGTTTCCCGCCTGGTCGTATATTGATATTGGGGCTAACCAGACATCTTAATTTTTTTATTATTGATAAAATTACTGAATACTCAAGAAAAATAAAAAACGACTATATTTTCCGCAACATCGTTCGCGTGGTGGGCAAAACAGCTACCAAACAGTGGGTGTTTCTCAAACGGTCGCCGCGCGCTGAGCGCGTTTCGTGTACGCCTTGCATTCAATATACGTGAATACCATTCTTGTTATTTTGGTCACGTGGTATGTGAATATTAAGTTATCACACGGTCAGCGAGTACGAAACGTGGCCGTACTTACTTACGAAAATACCGACCCTGATTAGGGCCACTGCAGCCTGAAGCCCCACGCTTGCAAGAAAAGTGACATCGACATAACCTATTTTTGACAAAAACTCAAATTTGACACTGTCACAGGCGGTGATCTTACAAAATAGAAATAAAATAATGTTACATTATACATAAAAATATATAAAATATGGGAAGCCCCCAAAATTTGTTCTTTACAAACGTCGATGAACTTTCGGAGTGCGGCCATATAATATTGTCGCAATCCGTTAAGATGCTAGAATTCAGGAGATAGTGACCCTACTCCATGTCTCGACAGATTACGAAGTAATTCATTTAAATTCAAGAGGTGTGATGCACTAAAAAAGTGTATTCTGTATATATCTACATATATTTGCTTATTCTCATTTTAAAGAATTTAATTTGAAATTAGTAGTTTATGAACTTAAATAAATAATAACACAACGTTTTATTTCTTTAATTAAGGACTACTTATTCTTCAATTAAATATAATTTCTAGGTTTGCAATAACTAAGCTCTTAAATTTCGATAATTTACTATTCAAATAGCCTGCCAAAAAACCGTATTAAATCTCATAAAGTAACATCTCTCTTATAGATTCTGGCGACAGAAAAGTACTTATACGAGAAAAATTTTCTATTAGATGTGTAAAACTGCAAGTGTGGTAGTTTAATTAAGGGCATAGTTTAGGTTAGGTTATAGTTATGATTTCTTGACTCAAGGAATTCCTATTCTTATTTTAAGCAAAAATTATGTGTTTGATTAAGTATATTATTGTTCCAAGCAGGCAAACTGTTCGAATAAAGGATAATATTTATTTAATTCAAGTAATCTTTTTTATGGTTAGAGTATGAATTGCATGTTGGATTAAGACTCTTTACTTTCTTCTAAGTGTTACTTAAATTTAATATAGTTATTTCAGCGACTCACTAATATTGAGGATAATCAAAATGAACTTGTGTTTGGATCGACATGTACCCTCTTGGTACTAATACATATTTTTGCAATCTGGCTTGTGTTCAATCACAAGGTACAATCCTAGAGTCTCTGACAATTTCTAATAAAGATGAAACAGCTTTGTAGGTGTCTGTAGTGGTCGTAGTAAAATCAGAAACAATGTTTGTCCAAAATGCGATGGGTGTTATTAATTAAACGCGAATGCGTAAAAGGGAGATGGTACCCCCATGCTCATGCACACGAGTCAGTAAACCGATTTTAATGTCGTGTTTCCTGTTTGGTTCCGACTCTTCAGTTCTTAGCTATGTTCAATAAAAATAGGCTATTTCCAGAGATAATACGCTTTTTATACACAGGTGTCAAGGAATTTAATGCTGAAAAATGTAACCGGGTTTTACCTTTTAACCGTTCATCCAATTGTGACGAAATTTCGTGAGTAGATATAAATTACGCACTAGTTAATTGTAGTTTCGTTAGGTAAAAAAATCTCTGCAGGGGCGAAGCAAATGAGAGGTTTCAAAAATATTCAATTTTACTTGTTTTATGAAATAAATTGTCTCAATCCCGTTCTTGTTCTTACTCGTAAGTTGGAAAACTCTTTTTCATAAGGTCCCGTATTTGCTTTACCCAGGATATTGCCTCTCATTCTGCAATTAAGTTAGATTTTCCTGAATCATTATTGAATATTATTCCGAAGAACTTCCTTTCTTTATAAAGCAATATCAGCTAGTAACTTTTTCCTAATACTGCGCAATGTTAAGGATAAAATTGGTGGACGAAAAAAGTTTTTTTTTCAAATTTCTCTAAACAATTTGCAGTAAAAATGACCGCTCGAAATGTCACTTTGCTCTTTGCCTTGTATTAAATTTGCATGTCATAACCAATTGTAAAATGCTAACGAGTAAAAAAAAATGATACCTCAGGCACGTATAGCCATCATAAAATCTTTAAAAGAGAAAAAATAATCTTTTACTCAAATTTTTCTGGTTGTTGGAATGATGTAAAACATGGCCCCTTATTTCATAAGAAAAACTAGATCAAAATTTTTCCTAAGTACTTTCGTTTTCATAATAAAAAAAATAAAAAAATTTCCTTATACACAAATGACAGTTTGAGAATTAATGTAAATGACCTTTAGAAACTGGGAATTTAATTCCCAATAAAATAATTTTGTGACTTTCGAAATATACCCCTGCTTTTATAATTACTTTGTTTATATAGGCCTCTTAAAGCGTTTTTATCAGAGTCAACAACTGACCAGAAATTTGTACACCTACTGTCAAGAACTGAAATATTGTCAAGTATTGTCTGGGATTGTTAAGTATTGTCCAGTATTGTTAAGTATTGTCTTGTTTTTTTATACTGGGACTTTTCTATTCATTCTCAGATCAATGTCCAGTGATGTCAAAGTGTGAGCCGGGTGTAAAGTTTATTGGGACAAACACAAAATATCCATGCACCTAGCCGGGATTCGAACACGGAATCTTCCGTGCGCTACGGCGGCCGGCTAGTATTGTTAAGAATTGTCTTGTATTGCCAAGTATTGTCCAGTATTGTCTAGTATTGTCCAGAATGTCTCCAGTATTGTCCAGTATTGTCTTCAGTATTGCCAATTATTATTCTGACGAGTGTAACAAGTGGCGCCTTAATAGCACAAATAAAACATTGTCATTGTCAGTGTTGAGGCAAATGAGTAATTGTTTAACCGTCTATGTATCTACTAGAGAGAAATGGGCTAATTGTGTTTGTTTAAACTCAACCTCTATTATTAAGAAAAATTATCTAAAAATATCTTACATCGCATATAAATCATATTAGCTCCGCGGTCAGTTCGCTAAATCAAAATCGACCATAACAACAAAATATTGGCGAGAAACTCGACTGAATTCGGCAGCGATTCGGTGGCGCGCGCTATGCATGGTAAATAAAGAGTACATTTGAGTTGACACCCCAAGCGCTTACTCTCTCTCCCTCTGTTTACAATGAAAGGCCATTGTAAACAAAGATAGAGAGTATTTCTGGGATTGGGGTGTCAACTAAAAACTAACCTCGATCATAACAAGTATTGGCGGGAATCTAGATCTTGCTTTCCGAATTTTTGTTCATATTTTCGTTTTTTTGAAAGTATTGTCTCGACTAATGTCAGGTATTGTTAAGTATTTTTCAGTATTGTTAAGTATTATCCAATACTGTCTCCAGTATTTTCCAGTATAGTCAAGTATTGTCCAGTAATGTCAAGTATTGTTAAAGTATTGTCAACGATTTGTACACCTAACATCTGCAGCTGATGACCTTTCGGTTTTTATATAAGGAAGATTTAATTTTTTTTTTGTAGAAACACCACTAAAACCGTATTAAGCACTAAATCGATTTTATTTTAAAGCGATTTAAGAAAGCGGTTTATCACATTGATTTCAAACTAAATAAATACTGACTCGTGGTTTTGTTAAAAAAATATGTTTTTAACTTTGTTTATAATAATTTTTCCTAAAACAAAAAGTTTTCCAAAAAATATATGTAAACTACTGAACAGCCTACTTAAGAAAACCGTAATTTGCTTTAAGAACTACCGTAAACTATCGGATTTATTTTATGTTATCCAAGCTAAGCTATTTCCACAGATGTTCTCGATAGAGCTTCTTGAGGTCAATTATATGCATTCTCTATTACAGGGTTGATTGAATTTCAAAGTAACCCCAAATCCTTTTAACTTGCTTGATAAAATCAATAGCCTAAAATGTTAATTACCAGAGAGCTAGCACGTCGGAATATGGACCTAAAAGAAGTGAAACAAAATACGAACTTTTCTACCTATTAGATATTAACCCTTTGTCTGACTTAATAATGTCGGTAATTTGAGAGGGGGTTAAGCAAAGCGTATAGTTTGACCTTTTTGTCCATCAAGTCTGGAAAGCGTCTGCTGCTAATATTTTGAGTTTTTATTTCCTCTAGGTGATTCTGCCCTGCTAATAAAAATTAGCGTAAGCAACATTTTCTAACTTTCGAAAAAAATATTTTTTAAGTTTTTTTATTAGCTTTTAGCCTTTAACTGTTTTTCTAAACGTGGTAAATTTTTTTTGTATCCCTGTCAGCAGTCCAATGTCCTTTCGGGTCTTGCTTAAGAGCCATTTAGTTCTGGCTACATTCGGACTATCCACGAATAGCTTGTACTGCCTGCACTTTGACTTTTACCTACGTCTTGAGTTCATTGCTCGCCCATTTGTTGAGCTCATTCTGTACCTGTTTCCTTGTTATTCCCAGAAGAGGTTCCGGTCCAATGTATTGGGTTTCGGTCCCTAGTCTGCCAAGTTCGTCCGCTTTCTCGTTCCCTGGTATTCCCTCATGACCTGGGACCCTCATCAGTGTCACCAGTGTCTCGAGCCAGTGTTTGCACTCCTCCACCAGACTACTGACTATTTGCAGTGCACTTAGAGTCTTGTATGTATATGTCACTCCTGCCATTCCTGACCTCTGGTAGGGTTGCTGCCATGATAATGGCATACACCTCCGCTTGAAACACAGTAGCGTGTTCTCCGAGTGGATAACTTTTCTGAACTTCTGGGCTTTCCGCGTACACTCCTGCGCCTGTTGGCTGCCTGGCTGAAAGTTTAGAGCCATCCGTGTAGCAGACCGTCGCCTCTTTACTTATTTTCACCCATTCCGTTCTGATATTGTGACCTTGTACTTTTGGTCAAACCTCTATGGTTTAAGCGGTGCTTTCACTGGCAGTCTTAGGAGAGGTAACTCTTTCGTCGCCAGTCCCTCAACCGCCAAATTGCCCTCTCTTTCCTCCCTGCCTTTCCATAGTCCCTGGTCCCTTAATCACAGGTGGGTCGCCATTGCCTCCTTCTTAATCCAAGTTGGAAACGAGGGATGACCCAAAATTATTTCCAGCGGGCTACCTCTGGTCCCTATTGGATCCTTGGTCTGATATGATAGCAATATTATATTTTTCCCGTGCACGTGAAGCGAATAATTATCTTAAAATAAAATTCTAGAATGGCTCATGGTAGCTAGGTTATTTATTTTTTTAATATGGCCGGTACCTATTTATATACCTACCAGGGAAATAAAATTGGAAGTTAAGTAAAATCTTCAAATATTTGGGCATTTACCATATTTTCTCATTATTTCAATTTAAATACGCATTAGACTGATTGCACCGAGAATTGCGCATAATCTAAAATTATTTCTTATTTTAATTTTTATTTGGCTGTCTAAACCAAGCTTAAATCTAGAGTTTATTTTACTTGATGAGGACTAATTACTCTGTACAAAAATTAGAGTGAAAGTTCTCTCTAAAATCACTCCAGGTCCTAACTAATTTACTTAATTCTGAGTAAAAATTGTATCTTATTCGAGTAAAATTTACTACAAAACTGATTGACTCCTCTTAATTTGTAGTGAAAAAGGGGTGCAATAGACCTCCAAAATGAGTTAAATAGCAACAAAAAAGGTCGATTTACTCAGTTCCGAGTGAAAAATATGTAGACAAGACATCCGATACGAGTAAAATTTACTTAATTAATGCTGGGATTTACTAAAAGGTTTAGTCTATTTTAGAACGGTCCTAGGTTCAAGTAAAATTTTTAGCTTTATGCATTTTAAATCAACCCTCCTTGAGTTTTGGATATAGTTTGATTTATAAGAAGAGCATTAGTAAATTTGTTTATTGAATCATCTTAACACAATCCTTTGTTGGATTTAAGAGGATATTTTTAATTTAGAAGAAAAGAAAATTAAAAAATTTAAATCTACGCGGGATTTAAATAAAAAACACTCTGTAGAATAAATTAGTATTGGGCCTATGTTTCACTCTAATTCAAAATTACCCTTGTTAATTAATTTTTCGAATTAATACTTAATGTCACACAACGATTTAGATGAGTAATAATAAAACAAGTTGTAGAATAATTTTGTATTTATTTAAAAGGTGTTTTTATTTATGAAATTACTAAAAAACTTAAATGCAATTTTTTTTGCATTTCTGTCACTGTCGAAATGTTAGTTTAAAAATACCTCTGCTTGCATCTTGGCCTGCACCAACCTCTACTGATGAAAGCTACAGCTTTAAAGTGAGTGGGCTTTAAGTAAGGAAAGTATGTTTTCCCTGAGCTTTTAGATAACCTCATTGTTTTACTTTCAGTTTGTAAATAAATTAATATAGTTGTTTTGGTTTTTTTTTTTGTTTGGTATATTTTTCGTGCATAATCAGTGATCTTCACTTATGTTTGTTTTGCCTCGTAGTGCCCTCATAAATATATTTTTTGTGTTGAAAACGGGTTCAAAATATGGCGTTTTTCTGAACAAAATAGAAGGTGTTTTATTGGGTAATGAAAAACTTGGGATATTAAATAAGGTAAACTAATTCTTGTAAAAACGGTTACTTAGGGAAATTATAAACGAACTTATTACCAAATGCCATCAAACAATGCCTTCTGGGGGCTATAAATTTAAACCTCCCCCCCCTGACATGGTCTAAAAAATCACCAACTTTATAACCTCAAACACAAATAATGAAGCTATTATGTGCCAAATTTTTGGCGTATTCACCATTTGCCATTTTGAAACCTGTCAAAAGAAAATTAGTATCCCCCACAGGTGTAAATATTTAGACCTATAGGGGGTACTATTTTAGACCTTAGTAAATCTCACTGTAATATTTTAAACTCCAATCTCTGCGGTCCATCGTTGAGATTTTTCATCAAGGTCACGTCATTTATAACGTTCATACATGACGCTAACCTACGTAGCATAGCATTTGCGGCATGTTGCTAACGTGAAGATGTCATCAAATACGCGACGAGTTTTGCCGACGGGAGTCAAAAATCAATAGGCAAGCGGCCAAACCAAAGAAAGCAAGATATAAATACATGCACGGAAAAAAAATTCATAGCATTTTTTAACTATTTTGTCTTTTAAAGAAATTATTTTAAGGCGTAATACACTTTTATTAAATTTTTAATAGAGCATGTTTTCATTTCAAATATTTTTTATGTTTAATTAGTTTATTTTAAAATTGAATACCTGAGATGGTTTTTTTTTGTGGAAATAATATTTAGATTTTTAAAACAAAAAGACAATTTTTTAACTGCTGTCCTTAACATACAGATTTTTTAGGAAATAAAAGTGCAATATTTTACAATTTTCTTTACAAATCCGAACATTTTATGAAGGAAAACTCCAGGATTTTGGTTTATAGAACAATATTTATTAATTTACAAAATTAAATTAAGTAAGAGTCAGTTTTTGTGCAAAGCTCGAAGGGTAAGGATGTGAACGTGCCGCGTCGCTCTTGCAATCTTGCAAATTGAAATCCACGCGCAAAGAATGATGCCAACGTGATTCGATCAAATACTACTACAGCGTTGCCAATCTATGAGGATTTTGTGTATTTGGGTTGTCTTGCGGGTACTCATTCGAGTAAAACATTTTTTTAAGTGCTTTCTGCTTTCGCGGCGGCTGCGACAGAATATCTTTCTGGTAAAGTTTTTTATAGATTTGTGGGTCAGCCAAATTTTCTCCAAAAAGTAATTTTTACCTGAGGCGAATATAAAAAAAATGGAATAAGATTATAAATATATTACTTACTATTAGTAGTAAAAAAATTATTCCGTATACCTGCGGTTTCCTGCCGTTTTTGATTTTTTTTAAAAATTCTTTATAGAGCTATCTTCTGGGGTCCCTAGGACCCCAAATCCGTCTGCGCCGATTTAATTTTTTTGTTTTTTTTTTAAACCAACTCAACCTAAACAAAACTAAACCAACCCAACCGAAACCAAAGCAACCATTACGTTTTCGCATTAAAAAAAAATCGGCGCCGACGGATTTGGGGTCTTAGAGATCCTAGAAGGTGCCTCCATAAAGAATTTTTCAAAAAAATAAAAACGGTAGAAAACCGTATGTATACGGAATAATTTTTTTACTACTCAAGTAATATATTTATAATCTTATTCCATTTTTTTTATACTCGCCGCAGGTAAAAATTACTTTATGGAGAAAAATTGGCTGACCCATAAATCTATAAAAAAAAACTTTAACAAAAATACATTCCGTCACCGCCGGCGTGAAAGCACAAAGCACTTAAAAAATATTTTACTCGAATGAGTACCCGCAATACAACCCAAATACACAAAATCCCTACAGATTGGCAACGCTGTATACTAATACAGTGTTAATCGAATCATGTCGGCATCGTCCTTTGCGCGTGGGTTTCAATTTGCAAAATTGCAAGAACGACGCGGCACGTTCACGTCCTTATACTTCGAGCTATTATATTAATTCTTAAAATAATCGTATTTTATATTTTAAAATTATGTGTTTTTAAAATATAAATAAATGGATATTAAAATCTTAATAAACGAGTTTTTTGCGATTTAATATCAAATGTATTTAAAACAAATATACAGGATATTAATAACTAAATATACTCGCAGTTCATTTCTTAAAATAATACATTTTATATTCTAAAATAATGGATGTTAAAAATTTAAAAAAAAAACTATATTTTTTTATTTAAATGTGTATATTAGAAATAAATGAAAATTATATTAGATCATTCAAAATACATTTTATTTGCTTTTAATCAATTGGATTTTAGTTTTGTTAAAATAGTGTATTTTACAATAATTAAAATAAAATATATTAACTTTTAAAATAATGCATACTTAGAATTAAAATCTATTTAAGTATATTTTTATATTAGTTTTTAAAATATTGGATAGGTGTCCTTGGTGTTTTTGAAATGATTATTTTTAAATATAAAATATTTTCTTTCTGTGTGGTAATAAACTGTAAAAGACAGCAACATCCGAGCCGGAATATTTCACGTATACTGCTGGGTCCTCGTACGTGTCATGACCTACTTAAAATGTCTAATTCCTTAATTTTACGTATACTAACTCCAAAAAAGGACAATTCACTGAAATATGGATCAAACTTACCCAATTTTGTTAAAATGTACCTTTATACATGCGTACAACGTTCATTCCTACAATGACTCAATAAAAGTGTTCAGTGATGCTCTTAGGTTTTTTGGCTTCACTGCAAAATATTTCACTCCAATTGGTTTGGACCTGTATTAGATCCTTTTGGAGTGATTCTAGAGTGAAATTTCACACTTTAAAGAGTATAAACAATTTGTGGAGTTTTCATGTTACTATTAGCGGTTTCCATTGGTAAAACTGGGGCGCCACCAGTGCAGAACTAAGTCGGTGCTGCTGTTCCATTGGGGTGCACTTTTTCAGTTTTCTTGTTCCATTGGCAAACTAATAATTTTGGTTTTCCACCAAGTGCAACTTTTTCCGCACTGGCTCTGAGGGCTCGTGGCGCACCGAAAACTTTTTTTCGCCTTTATATTTTAAGTCAAAATCAACTAATCAACCTCAAAAAGATTTTTTTTATCTACATTGAGTTAAGTGTTTGAATGAATGGGTGCAGCTTTTTTCATGTTCCTTCAATCTGCAGTCAGACTGCACTGACGCAATTTTTTAAGAGCACCATGCCAGTGTTAGTGCACTAAGAGTGGCGCACCAATTTTACAAATGGACACCTTTACCTGATTAGTGAAGAATAACACGCAGGTACTGCATAAATATTGACAAATTCAGTCAAAATCAATCAAATTTGTCTAACCAATTTTTAGTTTACCTTTAAAAAAAAATCCAAATTCTTCGTTAAACTTTTCATCAAAAATTTTTGTTGTTATACAAATCGCACAATTTGAGACCAAAATGCCATTAAGCTTTATGTTCGACGGTGGCGACTCGCCGAAAAATTTGGTGCTGTCAACAAGAATGAGTCAAATGAAAAGCACCTTGGACATGTTAAAAGAACAGCTAGATAAAGAGAAAAAACTGCTGATGGATCAAAGAATATTTCCCTATTCGACACAACACAATAAACCACACAATAAGCTCGTAAGTACAGTGCTTTAGCACCTTCTATGATGGATTACAATGAATAATAGGGGCTTTTTGAAAGGCATAAATATCGTAAAGTTTTGTGCAATATCGCTTAAAAATAACCAAACGGACATTATAATCTGCATTATACGAGCCTTCTAAAGCACTTTTGACTGAGGACGTTTGAAAATTTTTTCGTATACACACAACTAAAATCGTTTTAAGGTCGTAGTTACAATCTGGGGATTGTTTTTAGCAACACTGCATGGAAACTCAATTTAATTATGTCGACCTGATTTTTTTGCAAAATTTTACGTCATTGAATTTGTTTTCTATGGCAACGCGGAGACTTTATTTATGTTTATCCACAGTGGGACACCAGAGATTTTTTAGCACCGGGTCAAAAATTTGGGGATAGGTTACTTATTTTGACTTTTCGCGTTCTACGCCACTAAAAAACCAAGTAAAATACTAAAATAAAAGAAAATCATTTATTGCAGAATTACTTGCTAAAAAAACACTACCCAACTACGTATTAAAGTACTTGGGTGTAATGTTTAAGGTTGCATTTACAGGTGCATTTATAATTGAATTGGAAACACTTCCGCTAGCTGATACCGAAAACAGGTTAACTTAAAAGCATGTAGATTTAAAAATCGGCTACTGGCGCTAGACGAAATAATCGTATTTTATTTTAAACAGGAGAGTCAACGACTAGCAAGAGTCTTTTCCACCTCTAAATGGATCTTTACTGACCTGTTTTGTTAGTACTTAAGTTTCGGTGTGTTTTTGAACCTGAGGTTCTAAAATTTATCCTTTGCATTCCAAGATTTCACTAGTAAAATTGCACATAACTATGCCACAATAATTTAAATTTAAAAAAAATGGTTGAATCAAAATAAAAACTAAATTATGGGGGGTTATGGGCGCCGAATGTTTCTATGCGAATTCCTAGTAATCCCAGCGGGCCAGTAAAGTTCTCTTGGTTCTTTGAGACTCGGGGTATTGCCCGCGCAGCGCTAGGCATTTTTCGAAGGGCGACCGCATACGCGTAGTGGTTTCATATTTTTTTTATAACAATGTTTTTGAAAACACATTTTTGAAAGATAAACATAACCTCGAATGGTTTTCTGTCAGAAAAAAATACTCTTCTGTCCCACTGCGGCCTGATTTATAGTTTGTTGACAAAACACCTGCAGTTACCATGGAATCGTATAAATTCAGCGATCTATCGGCCAATACTTGAAATGCGTTTGTCTCCCAAATTCAATGAAGTGTGTTTGATTGATCGGTTTTCTTTTCCGGAGTGCACAGGCTTTTAGAGAAACGGAAACTTAGTTTTTATTTTCGTTGAAGCCAGGAAATATAAAAAGGAAAAATGTAATCTAGAGGAAATTGTGAGTATTTCTCTATTTTTTTTGTAAACCGCAATTATTTTGAGGATTTTGGGATAGATGGCAGCACCAGAGCTTTTATTTTGAAGAAAAAATAATTGAGAATTTTAAAAAATCCTTCAGATATTTTTGATAAGCATTTAAAAATGAGCACCCCTGCAAAAATATAGCTAATTCCGATGTTTAGTTTTCCTCTTTGCACTCTGGCAAAAGATTACAAAAATTAAAGAAAAGAGCGTTGACAGTACAGTACTTTTTTTTAACTTGAAATCTGGGGAGAAACTATAGCCTTAAGCACTAATGCGATTTTACTTTAAAGAAACTTAACAACACGGTTTATCGATTTAAAACCTATTTTATAGTCGGGTCGGTATAAACACTTAAAACCCTACTTTTATTGAAAAATCTGACATTAGCTTAGTTGTTTTATTTGTTTTTAAACTGACATTTTTTGATATTTGATGAAGGACGTATAAACCCGCGAAGAAAGTGATTTTATTTAAAACTGCTTTTATATAAAAGAGGTTTTACCTGCGCATAAACGTAGTAAGTAATGTCATTGCTATAAGATTACCATTTTTCGTTAATTTGAGCCTGCGCCGTGACAGAAACATAACAAATCCGGCTATAAACCGATAATGAAATACGTCAGTTACGTACTACTGCGTAAAAGACCTGTTATTTTTTTTTCCCAACGTTAAATATGTTAAAGACAAGGGCACTTTTTGAATTGCGAATGCGACTTACTTTGAATAGGGATGGCAATCCAAAATATTCCTTTTTAATTTTCTCGGATTTAATAAAAGCTACGCGATGTGAGCAAAATTATTGCTTATTATTGTTATTTATTGTAATAAACGGCGATAATATTTTAAGACTAAACAAAGTATATTCTTTAATTATATATAATCTTTGAGTTACTGTAAATGGTAGAAAAAACTTTTTCGCCTTAAAAAAGAAAGGAGGTAGTAGAAGAATACGAAAGACATCTTAATTTATGTATGTAAGATATATGAAAACAGGGACTGACATATATCCGTCCCTGATCAATATATAATTGTACGGTCATGATGGAAATTTAAGACTTAAATTAATTTAGCATAATTTAAGGGTTAACGATTTTGTTTAAAAAAATTTCTATATGTTTTTTTACATTTTTTTCCTCACATTTTAAAGCTTTCTTTTTAAGCTTTCGATTTCTAGAATAAAACACTTACCTTTTTCAAGTTTTCACTGTTTTTTTAGCGTTCAAAATAAAAACTATTTAAGATTGGCTATAAAAAAGTATTTTAGAGAAGAATGGAAATAATTTAAGGTAATTCTTCAATCAAAATTTCTGTTTTGTCTTATCTTAATTAATGCCGTGCATATGATTTTTGTTTTGCCATTTTTGTCCAAAAAAACAGAAAAAATTGTAATTGTGTAAAGCGTAAAGTGTGTAATATATAATGTGGTATTAATTCCTTTTAATGAAAGTTTTTTACACTCTTTAAAATTATAAAAAAACGTTTAGCACATCTAAAAATAATTTAGCAGGCATTTACCTAAATTATTTTTAGGTTCATTATGGGCATAACATATGTTCATAAAAAATTAAGACCCTTTTTTGTTCAACTGCTTTTTTACGAAGTGTAAACACGTTTAAATAACGAAATTAAAACTGACACGTAAAATAAATATTCTTTGATTACGTCAAAAAATTGTCGATTTAATTCACTGTTGGTTACCTACTCAGGCAAAAGTAACATTTAATAAATATTTATTAACAAAAACTTTTAAAGAACAAGCTTTTATTAAATGCACTCAAAAGTAGAAAATAAGTTTTTATCTCTCTTTTACCATAATAAAAGCGGTGGGTCTAAATTAAAAATTTTAAGTTTATGGTGACAAAGAAAGAACTACAAAAGAAGAACTAAATTCTTCTATTCGAATGATAAACATAATGCTTTCACCACGCTTTAAAATTTTTAATTTGCGCCCATTGCTTTTATTATTGTATAAGAGAGATAAAAAATTATTTTCTACTTTTAAGTGCATTTAATAAAAGCATTTTCCTCAAAACTTTTTTTTAATTTTAATTTTAACTAAAGTTTTAATTTATATTTATTTTTTAATTTTTAGATTTGTACCCTAAATCGTTGTGAATACGCCATATTGAAATTTTCAAATCTGATCAAAAATTCATATCCCCTTTCCGAAAAAATCCTGTATGCTAATTTTGATTGAAATCGAACAAACTAAATCTTTTTCCCTCGTCAGAGGGAAGTTGTGTACCTAATAATAATATATTATTGTATTGTCGCCGGAACTATAAACGCATACCAGATTTGAACACACACCCTTAATTTTTAGATTTGTAATCTTAATCGTTCATTTTGAATTCGCCATATTGAAATTCTTAAATCTGACAAAAAAATTCATAATCCCCCTCCCTAAAACCCCAGTATGCCAATTTTGATTGAAATCGAACAAACTAGTTCTTTTTTCGCCCCCACTTCCCTCGATAGAGGGAAGTGGGTACCTGAGAAAACCATATTAGTGTATTTTCATTGGAAATATAAACGTATACCAAAGTTGAACATAATTGGATGTGGATAAGTCAGTTAAAATTGGTTAGCAAAATATAAATGAAAATCGTCCATTATGAATCCGCCATATTGAATCTTCAAAATCTGATCCAAAATTCGTATTCGTTATCCCCAAAAACCCCCGTATAACAATTTTGGTTGAAATCGGACAAGCTTAGGTGTTTTCCCCCCTCCACTCCCCTCGTAGGGGGGTGGGGTGCCTAATAATGACATTTTATTGTATTTTCACTGAAACTATAAATATAAGTTAGTAAAAATTGGTTAGCAAAAGATGACCTAAAGTCGTCCATCTTGAATCCGCCATATAGAATTTTAAAAATCTGATTAGAAATTCGTCATCTCCATCCCAAAGTGCCTCAACACACCAAATTTCAACGAAATTGGGCGTACTTCAACTGTACCCCCTTTCACCCCCTTTGAGTAGGGGGGAGCTGTCAATTTTATCACACTTCTTGTATTGTCATCGCAACTATATAAGCATGCCAAATTTGAAGTCGATCGGATGTCGGGAAGTTGGTCAAAATTAGGTTGCAAGATTCTACCCGAACAAATATAGTTACATGCATATAATGCAAGTTAAATAAAAAGGCTTGTAAAAAGATTTAACAAAACACAAACCAGATACAAACCAAACAATAGTAGTTACACAACAAGCATGTTATAAGTGTCTTAATTTATCTGATAAATATCAGAAATTATTAAAAATATCAAACGTGAACACTCTTGAGTCAACAACCTTCATAACCTGAAGTTTCAATGACGTTCTATCTAAAACGTCAAAATAAATAAGGTTACTAAAGGACTTATGACATTTCTTTTTAAAAACATGTCAATTTAACAGGACTTATTTTTGGTTAGGTTGAAACATTACCCTCTCCACATAGGCCAATCAGCTCTTATCGTTTAAGTGTCCTTTTATCCACCTTCGCCGCCATTTTGACAGAAAACTAATGAATTATCTGTCACTTTTGAGTGAAAATGGCGGCGAAGGTGGATAAAAGGACACTAAATCGGTATGAGTTGATCGGCCTATCTGGAGAGGGTACTGGTTGAAATATAGAAAAATAATTCACATTTTTGCGTCAATTAGTGCTCTTATAAAATAAAGTTTCATCGCTTGTCACGCCATCTTGTCGTTTACGTCTAGGCTTTATTATTATCCTAAAACCGTAAATGAGCCATTAAAATCGTTTTGAGATGGTCGTAAAATTAGTATTATTCGTAGGTAAAAGTATTTTTTTTCCACAGCTTACATATTTTAGCCACTTCTATTATTTACTTCTTCACTTGGCAACGTACTATTAGATATTAAGGTCGCGATTCTTCAGAAACGACAAAAAATGACACCTGTCAGAATTCTGGAAAGTGGCGATTTTTACTTATCGCCTCATTTAAAATAAAAACACAGCAACCTTCATATTTATCCTAATTTGTAAGAAAAACTGCGTCATTTTTTTATTAACATTTTGTAAATTTAATATTTTAAAGATATTCTGCAGGACTAGTTTATGGCGGAGCTAAATTGTTACTACGCGTACTAATAAACGTCGAAAATTCTCACCATGTAAAGAGAAAGAGAGAATTTGTGTGACTTTTCTGAACAGTGACAGTGAAATATTCCATGGCTATCTATAGTTTTGTATGTTAAAAGTTTTAGAGGTTTGTTTACACATAAAAATATTTAAGGAATATAGAAACACAAACTGACAAAAAGCATTAAGTGTAAACTTGTGTTTAAAAATCGCCAGATTTTTTGAAAGGGCGAGATTTTCTGACGGTTTTTGAAGAATCGCGAGCTAAGCACGGTCGGCTAAATTATGGGTCGGAATAGTTATGTTTCAGCCAAATTATTTTCGGCTGTTTTATTTTGGTATATTTTTAGTGTCGGGTTTGTTTAGTTTTGGCCGTTTTATTTTCGGGTAGATTAAATTTGGCCATTTTATTTTCGGCAATATTCATGGTCGACCGAATTACGATTCGGGATTGGTATGAAGATCCGTCATTACTAAGTAAACTAATTAACAATATTATTTACATTTCCGTTTTTTTTTTAAATTTGTCAAGAAAAGGCAAGTGTTTTTATATGGAACGTAAAATTTGGATTACCTTTGTTGCATAAGTATCCAAATTTGTCCTAATAGTTTTTTTTTCAACTATTTTTAAAGATCTTTACCATTTTCCAAAGTTACGCGGCAATATAGTCATCAGGTGACAGAACACGATCAATCTCGCCGGAAGGGCAGGTGTCAGCTTTCTTTTAGTACCTATTTCTTTACTTTTGTTTTTAACATACATTTTAAGGCTATAGTTTCTCCCCAGATTTTAAGTAAAAAAAAGTATAACTGGCAACGCTTTGTTCTTTAAATTTTTATTCTTTTGCCAGAGTGCACAGGCAAAACTAAACATCAGAATTAGCTGAAATTTTGCAGGGGTGATCATTTTTAAATGTTTAACCAAAATATCTTAAGGATTTTTCAAAATTCTTAATTATTTTTCCTTCAAAATAAAAGCTCTGCTGCTGTCATCTATCCCAAAAGCCTCAAAATAATTGCGGTTTAGAACAAACCCGATTTGCAAAAAATAGAAAAATACTCACAATTTCCTCTGGATTACATTTTTCCTTTTTATATTTCCTTGCTTTAGCGAAAATAAAAACTAAGTTTCCTTTTTTCTAAAAGCCTGTGCATTCCGAAAAAGAAAACCGATCAATCAATCGCACTTCATTGAATTTGGGAGACACACGCAGTTCAAAATTTGACCGATAGATCGCAGAATTTATACGATTCCATGGAAACTGCAGTTGTTTTGTCAACAAACTTTAAATCGGGCCGCAGTGGAACAGAAGAGTATTTTTACGTTTTCTGACAGAAAACCATTCAAGGTTATGTTTATCTTTCAAAAATGTGTTTTCAAAAACATTGTTCTAAAACAAATATAAACCCGCTCCGCGTGTGCGGTCGCCCGCCGAAAAAGGCTAGCGCTGCGCGGGCATTACCCCGAGAACCAAGAGAACTTTACTGGCTCACTGGGATTACTAGGAATTCGCATAGAAACATTCGGCGCCCATAATTTTGTTTTTATTTTGATTCAACCATTTTTTTTTTAATTTAAATTATTGCGGTATAGTTATTTGCAAGTGTACTAGTGAAATCTCGGAGTGCAAAGGATAGATTTTAGAACCTCAGTTTTAAAAACACACGGATACTTGAGTACTAACAAACAGGTCAGTAAAGCTCCATTTAGATGTTGGAAAGACTTGCTATGTCGTTGACGTAGTTGGGTAGCATTTTTTTAGCTGGTAATTCTACAATAAATGGTTTTCTTTTATTTTAGTATTTTATTTGATTTTTTAGCGGCGCAGAACGCGAAAAGTCAAAATAAGTAACCTAACTCCAAATTTTTGACCCGGTGCTAAAAAATCCCACTGTGGATAAACATAAATAAAGTCTCCGCATTGCCATGGAAAACAAATTCAATGACATCCAATTTTGCAAAAAAATCAGGTTGGCATAGTTAAATTGATTTCCCGTACAGTGTTGCTAAAAACAATTTCTCAAATTGTAACTACGACCTTAACTGAGTTTTTTAACGAATATTTTATAATTTTTTTATCTCTACTTTTCAATAATATTATTGGGAGCAGACTATATGAATCAACCCGACAGCGCTGATTTCGGTAAACGCATTTACAACCTCTCTTATCGCGACAAAAAAAAAACTGTAGACAACATAAACATTAGCTACTGCATGAGCCATCGAGAGGTGTAATAAACTAAAAGGGGCCATCCATAAGATTATGTTACACTATTTCGGTCATTTTTGCCCCCTCCGCCTTATTAACCCAAATAAGGCCGAAACTATTCTTATTGAACTTTCATATTTTTTTTGGTTTGGCAGGGTCATATTGTCTATTTGAAAGGATTTAAAAAGGTTTTTGAGTTTGAAGTTGCATAGTTTTACTTCGGGAAAGTGTTCTTTTAAACGGACGGTGGATACAAGCACTACTTTTGAATTAATATTTATTAAGACTTGTTTTTTAGGCTACAGAACATAACTAAAATGCATTCTTACTTAAAAATATAAAATTTAAGCGTCATGGTAATCAATAAAACATTTTTGGGTGCAATGCTTTTAAGTTTTCTACATAAAAAATTACTTTTTATGTGGAAAATATTGCAACGGGTTAGATTATCTTGATAGAATATATTAAATGATTTATCCGTCGTATTTTGAATGTTCGTGTAGGTTGGCAGATGGTCGGCTCGGTCCCTTTTTCTTCTTATAGGTTTCCAGAATTCCTCTAGCTACTGAGCTTCTAATGCTCAAATGATCTTTATCTACGCCATAGGATCGGTATATTTGCCAAGCATTATGCAGACTCATGTCTAATGAATGGGTAATTCCCTACTATTGACGTTCTGCATAAACTGATATTTCCTCTATCCACGCCGCCCACATGTTTCCGTTATATTTTTTTTATAACACAAGGTTGAGGTACAAGAATGTACTTTTTTTATTTTTCGCGAAAATCTTTTTACCGATAATGTAGAAAGAATCTGAGAGGTATTGGATGCAATAGCTGTGACGTTGTTGTCCTGCCACTTGCATATTATAATGCCATTGTCGTCAAATGTAAAGTATTCAAAAATGCCTCTATCAGATTTTTTGAAAAATTCCCTGGTGGAAAAATGTATATATATTCTGGAATTTCACTATCAATTTGTTCAATTTGTTCCAAAATCTTGTGAAATTTTAGCAGTTTCTTCCAGTATGTAAAATATAAAAATTACAGTGTATTGGGTGCTTTTAAAAGAACACCAAAATATTTTTGATGACACCACATAGGTATACATAAAGTCTAACCTCAAATTTAGTAAAATATTTTCCTAGGACTAATTTTTATACATTTTTGGAGAAACTATAAAGAAACAAGTACTAAATAAGAAATTTTGCTTATCTGTCATTAGCCATGTTAAAGGTCAAAATTAAAAAATCACTCAGAAACTTAAGTTTAAATGAATAAAAACTCAGTACAATAATAAGAGGTTGGTAAAATGTATATTTTAAGATAACTGTATAGGGTTGTCATCTATAAAAAAATACTTTTAACTGTTCAGCGCAGAAATCTGCACATAGGCTCTTAAAAGAATGGTGGCCTTATCTGGGCTAAAAAGGAGCTGAAAAAGTTTTAAAACAATTTTTTTTGGCTGTAAGAAGTAAAGAGCCAAAAAATGTCCTTCCACCGACGAACGGTCTCTCCCCCATCCTAATGGTAATTAATTATTATAATAAAAAATAGGTACCTAACTAGAAACATTAATTAGCAATACCAAAATTGAAGAACTTACATTTGGTATATTTAGGAAGAATTTTATTTGTGACAAGGAGGGTCCAGATATGGCAAAAATAGTATTAAATAATGTTTGCCAAATTTTGCCCACACCCTTCACCTTGCCGTAAATCATTAGGTTTCTGATGATTGTCTTCACTAAAGTTACATCCTAAAATATAAAATAAATATTTATAAAATAAAATTTCCAGTTTTGTTATGGTTAAATAATGGTGTTTATTTTTTCATTAGAGTGGGGGGATTGGTGGCAGCGTGTAATCACAATTTTTTTCCGGTCCTTTGTTTCTTATGGCAAAGAAATATTTATCAACATTTTAACCGCTCTATTTGGAGAATGCAAGGAAAAGTTGTTTTTTTCTTTGACGTAGTTTTAGGGGGGTCAAAATTTGTCCACAATGATGTGACCTAATTTATGGCTGTTCTCCTTACTGTGTGTGTAAGTAAAAAAAAACTTAAAAAACATGAAACCGGCACTGCCGCTAGAGATTGACCGCGTTCCGTTAAATGTGAATACTGTCAATTATTATAATAAAAATAAAGTAAAAAATCATAAAAAATAAGTGGAAAAAGGGGCTGTTGAGGAGAAATTTTTATATCTAAGCAATAAGGGTGAGTGAAAAAAATTAAAAGCATAGTAGAAAGGCTTTAATTTCAAAGTAAGCCAACTTAATAAGTAAAGCTTGCTTATCGATAATCTCTGAGGTAGTCCACGAGCAATTCTGCATGAAATTGGCTCCTAGGATTATATATGTTCAAAAGGGACGCCCACGGTTTATTAGAATATGCAAAATCAAACCTCTTAAATAAAAGAAAGTTTAATCGTAAAATGATTTACTATAGTACCTGCAATTCATCAAACCAATTTTTTATCTGAACCTTATTTCATCAAACCCAACCAATAACAATTTCGAAATTTAACAGACCCGTTTTTAATCGAACCATTGTTCATAAAATCTCATTTAATATCAAACTCGTAATTTGTAAAACCCGTTTTTAATAAAACCCGGAATTTGTCAAACCATTATTTATCAAAACCGGATTTCGTCAAACTCGTTGTTTATCAGAAAATATTTGCAAAATTGTTAGCGCATTCGCCAGTAATACTTACATGAACCGAAGGCGTGTGAATAATTTTATAGAACGACAAATGCATCGAAACGCCGTGGCGCCGCGCCGTGCCAACCTCGTGTACGCTTGCAGTTCATGTAAGTATCAATTTAGCAAATATTTTCTGATAAACGGCGAGTTTGACGAAATCCGGTTTTGATGAATAATGGTTTGACAAATTCCGGGCTTTATTAAAAATAGGTTTTACAAATTACGAGTTTGATATCGAATGAGTTTGATGAACAATGGTTCGATAAAAAACGGGTCTGTTAAATTTCGATTTTGTTATTGAATGGGTTTGATGAAATAGAGTTCGGATAAAAAATTGGCTTGACGAATTGCAGTTTCTATGGTGAATCGTTCTTACGATCAATTTTTTTATCAAATACGGTCTGACAAATTCCTGTTTTGATAAACCATAGGCGTTCTTTAAAAGGAGTGTTTAATGAGAGATAATAAAATACGTCTTAAATCCTTTCTGTACTTAAAACTCGATAATATGAAAAACCACTTGGATCCAACCTTTTAAAGCCAAAAGCAATAATCACGATATTTGGTTATTATTAGGGTTTTCCCCAGCGACCCCAGAGTCCCATTCCCAATCATTTCCAGAACGAGCGGGTATGTCGTGAAGGGGTGACGTTGCATCCCCCGCGCCCTCCTCCTGTCGTTCATCAGCAGCCGCGACAGGAGCCTTCGGTCCCCATAAATAGGGAACATTTGGAAGATATCGAGCGCAAATGCGAGACTGAGCTGCAGAAATTGGACTGTTACATTCAGAACGTTCAGCAGTTAAAGAATATGTGGTAAGTATTGAACAGTACATATATTTTATCATGCCCTATTTTTCTATCTGACGTTCAAGGCTTTGCAGTAACATTTGATAGGCGGCCGTATTTTCTAGGGGACCGTGGGCACACAGAAGCTTAAATTGTGTAAGGAATGTAATTTAATTGTAGTTTTAACAACTAGTGGCAAAAATAATTTAGCCGCGAGTTGTTACCACTATTTTTTTTAATACCTTTATCAAATAATGCAAGAAAAACAGGAAAATACTTTTAAAAATCTCGAACGAAGAGCACTTCTCGCAACACACCATTTTACATAAAAATCAAGGCGGCTGGTAAATGAAAAAACTATGGTTTCCATAGCGATTTGTCTTTTTACCCGGTGACGTTCATTCTTGCGATATTTTAATCTTTGACAGTTTGATATTTTGACGATGTTTCTAAATGATTTTTTCGTAAATACTTGGTGAAAACTGGCAGAAATGGCTTAACTTTTAGACAAGAATAATTAGAGTTTTCAATATTACTTTATTCCGCAATTTTTCTTTAATTTTGGGTAAAAACGGAACGAAATCTTTTCTTGCACCCGTGATCAAAAAAGAAAGTTTTTTTGCATCGGTAACCAAAAAGCCATACTTTAGTTTTCTGCAGACAGTTACTAAAATCATGTTTTTGATGAAAATATAAAAAGAAGGATTTTGTTTTACCTTTGTTGCATTTTTTTGGGTGTTAATGAAGGTTTTAAAAAATCTGTAAAATAGTGAGTGTGAGTAAGTGAAGAGCGATTTGTCAGTAATATGGGATTTTGTAATCACTGTAAAATTTTATTTTTCATAATGTGCTAAAATCACAAATAATTCAAAATTTTAATTGAATTCAAAAAAGTAAATAAAATAAAAACTATTAGGTAAGCTGATAACTAAACTCAAAAACTGCTGGTTCCTATTTTTGGGTTGGAAAAAAAACAAACTTAATTAATGTCAAATATTGGTCGGTGTACTTTTATTAATAAAACAGAAATTATAATACATACCCAAAAAAAAATTATTTAGGGACCTTAAAATAAAATAATACGAGTACAACAATTAATTTTTTTATACGGAAATATTCAACAACATTTTATGCATCCAGAATGTTTTAATTGTAGTGTTCACAACTAGTGCCTAAAATAGTGCTTTTTTACAAGCGTTGGTTTAAATAACGAACATAGCGCGTTTAAAAACGTGAGTAAAAAAAAACATAGTTTAGCCGCGAGTTGTTAACAGTATTTTTTTAATACCTTTACCAAAAAATAAGCGGAAAATACTTTCAAAAATCTCGAACGAAGAGCACTTCTCGCAACACACCACCTTTACAATATAAATCAAGGCGGTTACTAAATGAAATAACAATGGTTTCCTTGGCGATGTGCCTTTTCATTCGGTGACGTTCGTTATTTATTTTTTCGTAATACTTGGTGAAAACTGGCGGATATTGTTTAATTTTTAGGCAAGAATAATTAGATTTTTTTCCATATTACTTAATTTTGTGTAAAAGACGGACCGAAATCTTTTTTTACACTCGTGATCAAAAAGAAAGTTTTTTTTGCATCGGTAGCCAAAAAAGGCTTTAGTTATCTGTATCTTTAGTTTGATGAAGGTATAAAAAAATAGGTTTTTATGTAAGTCTGACTAAGTGTGACTCTCTTCACTAAGCTTTCTTCCTTAAGTTGAGAAATGTGTTTAGGTTAAGAATTTTTGCTCTAATAATTTTTTTTTTCTCTCGTGTAAGTGGCAGTTGCCTGCAAATTTTGCCCTGCGTTATACCCTAACGGTCCCAAACTTTTATCTTACGTTTTCTTGGTCATCCATATTCTTCGTTCAGTTTTTACACGATTTTAATAAAACACGTGTTAGACACTAAAACTGATTTGCTAAAACTTTGACCTAAACTCTCTCGGCTCCACAGAGACAAAACTTTAAAGACTTTCGATATTTTTTTTTCTCTGAGGACCTTAAAATGATGCTGACATATATTTATGTATTAGTTGTTCAATCAGCCGGCGCGTCGCCCCGCTGTCACTGGGTGTTTTCATAGGTAATATTCTGAGTGCATAGCAAATTGTCGAGAATTTTTTTCGAAGCACGAGTTCTCGAATGCGCTCGAGTGCTGAGGTTGGAATTATTATAATTTGCTATGCACGGAAAATATTCGGCGGAGTATTTCCTGAAGCCAATATAACTTACTCTCCTTAACTCTATCCTGTTTATTTCGTTATAAGCTTTCACTTTCAACGGCCGGGTTAAGTCAACAGAATGGACCGGACGATTTTGCTTAGGAGGTCGAGATACGGAATCTCTTCCAAGGATACCAATTGCACCACGGTAAGCCCTTTGATTCGAGAAAATCTACAAAAGCACTGGGATTAGTCTGAGTGACCCTAAATGAAGAAAGATGGTGATTTGATGTTACACAATTTGGACTTACGATGTTTACAATTCGGCGGTGCCCAATTGACTCTAAGCTACTCGGTCTTCGTTATCTGCATTCCACTGTACCCAACTGACTTTAAGCTGCTCGGTCTACCCGTTCTCACTCGCAGCTTTGTGACACCTTTTCGTTTTAAGGTGGTACCCCTTCCGGGTATGATATATTTAAAGCAACAGACCAAAATAAATTAACGGTTCTTGTACTCCTGGACTAATCCAGAGCTTTTGATACTTTAAATCACCAGGAGTGCTAGGAGTTCCAGTCAATTAATGAACCATTAAATGCTAGGGAGCAGAATGTCTCTTATAAAAAAAAACCTCTTCTTTCTTGCAATTGTCAAAAGGCCTTCCACAGGTTTATATTTGCATTGTACTGTTTGCATCATATTTATTGTGGTGACACACAGTCCTATATTTCTTTTTATCTTGAAGAATCGCCACAGGCTATATCAGCAATTAGCCATAATCTAAATAATGTTCTTAATATATGTCTGCAAATCATGGTCTCCAGCTAAATACCCAGAAGTCATGTATGATTGTGTTTGGTCCAAAAAACTATAGAGATACATTTTCAGCGACGTATTATGGCTCAATAATATTGGGGTATGATCCTCTACAACACTGCCAAACTGTGAAAACTTTGGGACTCATTATGGACCAAAATCTCAGGTTTACAGAAAGGATACATGAACCTAGAAACTATTTTTCAGCATCGTATATAACTATATAACTCCAGGAAAATCCAAAAACTATAAAATTACAGTGGGATTTACTAAGATCTAAAATAGTACCCCCCCACAGGGCTAAATAGTTACACCTGTGGGGGGTACTAAATTTTAAAACCAATTTTCAAAAAACACTTACAGAAACTACACAAAGTTATTGATTATTTTTTATTGTTATTATTTTTATTGTTATCACTGAAAACCTGCTTTTTTCTCAAAATGTACCCTAGTCTAAGAGAAAATGCCATAAAACTAATTTTTTTGACAGGTTTCAAAATGGAGAATGGTGAATAAGCTAAAAATTTGGCACATAATAGCTTCATTATCTGTGTTTGAGGTTAGAAACTTGGTGATTTTTTAGACCATCTCTGGGGGGTGGTTTAAATTTATAGCCCCCAGAAAGGATTGTTTTGTAGCAATTGTTAATAAGTTCGTTTATAATTTCCCTAAATAACCGTCTTAACAAGGACCAATTTACCCTATTTAATATCCCAA
Source organism: Oxystoma pomonae (assembly GCA_963921995.1). Classification (NCBI taxonomy): domain Eukaryota; kingdom Metazoa; phylum Arthropoda; class Insecta; order Coleoptera; family Brentidae; genus Oxystoma; species Oxystoma pomonae. The sequence goes on from OY998172.1 coordinate 38,578,256, forward strand.
GTTGTTCATTGACCTATAAAACACCACCAATTTTGTCTAGAAAAACGAAATATTTTGAGCCCGTTTTCAGCACAAATAATATATCTATGAGGGCACTACTAGGCAAAACCAACATAAGTGAAGGTCACTGATTATGCACGAAAAATATACCAAACAAAAAAACCCAAAACAACTATATTAATTTATTTACAAACTGAAATTAAAACATTGAGGTTATCTAAAAGCGCACTTAAGAAAACTTTCCTTAATAAAAGCCCATCCATTTAAAAGCTGTAGAGCTTTCAGCAGTAGAGGTTGGTGCAAGCCAAGGTACAAGCAGAGTTAAGAAATCCGAACTTGCTGTTTGTGATTTCAGCGCAGCTAATATTTAGAAACTGACATTTCGACAGTGATAGAAATGTAGACAAAACTTGTATTTAAGTTTTTTAATACATTTCATAAATAAAAACACCTCTTAAATAAATACAAAATTAATCTACTCCTGATTTTATTATTACCCATTTAACTCATAGTGTGACATCAAGTATTAATTGGAAAATTTAATGAACAAGGGTAAGTTTTAATTAGAATTACATATAGCCCAATTTTAATTTGTTCTACAGAGTGTTTACTATTTAAAACAAGCGTGGGTTTAAATTATTAAATTTTATTTTCTTATAAATTAAAGCTTTCTTCTTAAATCTAACAAAAGATTGTGTTAAGATGATTATGCAATAAAAAAATTTATTTATATTCTTTTTATAAATCAAACTATGTCTAAAATTCAAGGAGGGTTGGTTTAAAATGCTTAAAACCAAAAATTTCACTTAAACTTATGACCCTCCTAAAATAGACTAAACCCTTTTAGTAAATCCCACCGTTAATGTTTAAGATTAATTCACGGCGTAAGAAAGTATACTCCAATTAGTCATACTGTAAAAATTTGCAAATGGCTAAATATGTTCCATAGGAGGCTTCATGCTGTTTATTTCTATTTTTTTGTTATCAAAATGAAAAAAAAACAAGTATCAAATTACCTCTATAATATATTGCCTATATTGTCAATCAATTACCCCCCTCGCTATTAAATCTTAATAGTAAATCAACACTTAAAAAAAAATCTCTAAGTTACTATTTCAAAAGCAAGCTCGTCTGGACTAACTTGTTTCAACTGCATTCTGTTATCTCTGTCTTTTCTGTCTCTTTTTTTGTGTATCTCTCTTTCCCTTGGTACAACAAAACTTTTTTTTATTGCTGTGTATTTATAATATTTAAAATATTTACTAACTTTTATCATTTTCTTTTGATATTAATGTTGGGCCAAAAAGAACCTCTTCGCACTTTAAATTCATGTCCAAAACTGCCACATCCACTGGTATGGTAGTGTGGCCGCCGAGCGGACACACTTTTTTCGGGTTCGCCTGCGGAATAGTTGTTACTTAGCCCATCGCGAAAAACCTAGTAAAATTGAAAACGTTTAACGAAATAAACAGGATAGAGCGAAGGGTAGCGATTAGGCACAACGTAGCTTTATTTTACTGTGACAATATGCGACATTTGGGCAGGCATCGACAAAAATCAGCCGAGTGGCGTATTTTGCACTAGTTTTTCTACAAATTGAATTTTCTGGGTCTGACCAATAGAACGACTTCTTTTGTAAAACGTTGGGTAGCTCTGCGCCTAGGTTGGTGACTCTTCGGTCTTCTCGTCACTGCTTGTGTGCGCGTTTATTAGTTGAGACCGCTTCTCTTTTCTCAATCAAGATATCCCATGCTAAAAAAACTCAGAATCGGGACCCTATTCATTTGGATTATTAAAAATATGTCAATTTTATCGGCGAAGCGTATCTGTAACGTGGTTATTTTTTGCGAGCAGGCTAAGAATGAGAGAAGCGGAAAACATGAAGCGGCAAGAAACGAAGCAAGAATTTCCGGAAAAGGTTATCAATCAATCAGAGTCGAGCGCTCAAAACATTGCCAAGAAATATCCAAAGGGAAGAGTCTTTTATCTATAGATAGCTACGTATACTATTGTGTTAATCGTCTTCTATAAAATGTATTGCTCTTGACATAATTTTTGTTGTGCATCTATCATCATTTGAAAATATGTACACTTCGCGACACATAAAACGCATACCCCGATTTTATATGCAATATGTTCTCTACGATTTAGCAACCTGTTCTGTCACAAAGTGTCAGAGTGTCTGTCACAAAGTGTCAGAGTGTCTGTCACAAAGTGTCAGAGTCCACTCATTGTCATGTTTTGTTGTCACAGTATTGTCCATAATAACTAAATTTTATCAAATTTTATCAAAATTAGATGGAGGTTGGTCTGTTCGTCGGTTTGCCGATTATTATGGACCAGACAATTCAACTATACTAAGACTAAAAAAAAATACAAAGAAGAAGGATCTGTACGACGAAAGGAAGGAACTGGCTTGACCAAAGTCAGTATACCCAAACAGGATCAGCAATTGACTAATTTCCTAGAAGAGCATCCATTTTTCACGGCCAGAGAAGCAAAATTAACAGTTCATTTTCCTGCTACGGTAAGAACTGCACTAAGGCGAATAAAGAAGTTGAGACTGAGATGTCGTGTTGCAGCTAAAAAGATATGGTCAATTAAAACAAAAAAGCAAGCCAGATACCTTTGTCGAGACAGAAAAATGAATTTTGGCGATAGGTAGCTTTTACCGATGAAAAAATTTTTAATCCCATCAAAAACGTATGGGAGCTCATTGCAAAAAAGTTATCAAAATTTAATATTCGTCCACGGAATGCTAACCATTTGATGGAGCTAATAGTTAGAGTTTATGCAGAGATCGTTAAAGAAAATCCAAATTTATTTGAAAAGTTAGCAGCAGACTCCATGCCAAGGCCTTTAGCTTGAAGCAAATGGTGCAATGACCAGATAGTGAAGTTATTAGACACTTCAAGTTAATTTTCAGTTTTATCAGGATTCTTATCTTTATCTCTATCGAGTCGACCAATCAAGCAGGTGCACTTTTAAAATCATGGCTCCAGCTGATTAAATGCACGAAAACCTCATTAGGTACGTTAAGGGAGTTGCAACGTAACGACCGTCCCTGCATACGAAACGATGTTTTGATGCATTTGATCAGCTGGATCGATCGATTTTTTGTTTATAAAACTGATCCTGTTTATGTGTATTGACCTTTCTTAACCCAAATCCTTCCAGTTCTTTTGTATTTTTCTTTTAGTCGCACTATAGTGGACTTGTTTCCATTACATTTTGACCGGCTATTTGACGAAGGGGCCAACCTTCTTCTAGTTCTGCTAAAATTTCATGGAATTTCTTTATTTATAATAAAAATTTTGTCTTAAAAGTGTTTTATCTTTTCTTTATATTTCGTAACAGCAATCTTAAAACTATAAAACCAGTAGATATCGGTAAAAATGCTTTCAGTCTCCTTAACCAAATTTGTTTATGTTGTCTAAAAGCGTTAACCTACAAAAGTCGCTAGGAATAAGCAAGCAGAATTTTTAATACATAGACATGTTCCTAACTTCTACTATATGCGATTTATGTGTCGGGAAGAGTACAATATGCCAACGCTGATAAGAAAGAAAATTAATCATTGGCTACCGTGCCGCCATAACAAATAATAGATAAAAAGAAAGGTTCGTGACATAGCGGACACACATTTTGCTTTTCAATTAATTACGACCAGACCTCCAGGATCTAATGGATAGTCCAGAAACCTACAGGCCTGTATCATCCTTGTTAGTAATCATCAGGGTAACATAGGATTGTACCTGGCTTATAAAGCATAACATAAATATCCACACCCATCGAATTTAAACAACTTTCGTCGTCAAACAACGCGGGATGTTGGATGGCCATATGCAGCGCGCTGCCTATAAAGCGAAAAGCAAAACGTTAAAGGACGCAAATATCAATAAGAATGAAATTTGCGGGCAGGACAATAAAAGAAACCTGTGAAATGGTCTTCTTTCAGTAACCGGTACAGTTTCGCAAGTACCTGCTCACAAATTTTATTCCTATTGATATCTGCATCATTTAACGTTTTGCTTTTCGCTTTACTCCGATAGGCGCCGCGCTGCTTATGGCCATCCAAAATTCCGCGTTGTTTGACGACGAAAGTTGTTTAAATTCGCTTGGCTTGGCCAGATACAATCCTATGTTACCCTGATGATTCCTAACAAGGATTAAACAGGCCTGTAGGTTTCTGGACTATCCATTAGATCTTGGAGGCCTGGTCGTAATGAATTGAAAAGCAAAATGTGTGTCCGCTATGCCACGAACCTTTTTTTTTATAAATAGTAGACGCTTACAGTAGATACTCAAAGTAAATATTTCAATGCATCAGTATACCTAACGCGTTCGAAACAAAGCCAAACTACAGTAGATTTTTGACTGGTTCAAGGCATGTTTCGAACGAAGCCCACTTTTTTGACGTCATCATATATAGTAGTAGGTCTTTTTTTTTATCCGCTTCAAGACTGGTTGATATTCTTCTTCTTCTGGGGTTGAAGTACCTGTTTCATATTGTTAGCCTCTTACTAGGACAGAATATTAGATGCTTTTACCTGACACTGATATTTTGGTCAGTTACCTTTAACTGTTTTTTTACCCATCGGATTGAAATTGTTTAATTTCTTTTTTCTGCAAAGAAACAAAAATGAGTATGCACTATAACTCTTTTAGAGCTTTAATATAAACAAAAATTTTGCGTCATCTCGCCAAAAAAAAAACAATAAATTTAAAGAGGTTTTATTAGACGTCAATGGCATTTTTGGTCAGTAACCGACGACGCCGCCGGTCGAGGGATCCTTATAGTCGGTCAGCCGTTGAAACATGCACTTTTTTGGCGACAAGCACGGATTATAAATTAGGTAGTTTCGAAGTCGAGGAGTAAGAAATAGTCATATTAGTCATAAAAATTTGGTGTTCCTGTCCAAATAGGTAAATATTTAGTATAATTTTAGTTGTAACTTAAATCCGCCATTCTGATGGGTCTGCTATTATAGATTTTCTTTCTTTTTTGCATTTTTTGGGTCTTATTTGCAAGTTATGGATAGTCAGATCAGGTAATATTGTTAACAGTAAAGCTTTAGATTAGTATCCAATAAAAAAAAGAAATTATTTAGTTTTATTTTTATTTTGTTTTTTTTTTGTAGAATTCATTCGGCGTGAGCTTTTTTTTAGTTTTTGTTAATTCGTTCAACAGTAAATTCACGTTCGTTGGGATATTTTGACCCGCACTGCGCAAAAAAGTGCCACATAAATTATTAATATTACAACTTTAATCATATACTTACATCAGAGTTCATAAATATTTGTACAGTGTTCTACTTAAGCAGGTCTCATACGTATTTATCCCTTTGGTAAAAAGAAAGTACAAGAATTACACCAAACTAAATGTAACCTTATAAGCTAAGTCAGTTGCCGATGTCGAGACAATCCGGATTTCTATTCCCCATTTAGGTACAGAAAGGAGTCCCCAGTCGACTCAACGTCGCCCACCAACGTCAGGTAATTTTAATTAAACAAACAGGCGCCATCATATTACGTCCAATTGTTACTTGGGTAACCGAATAACCCTTGTAAAGGAGTAGGAACTTTAGAAAACCTGTCAAAAGTATGTCATTTTTTACCAAAATGTAAAAAAAAATATTTTTAAAAAATAAAAATTAGGGCTTATAAACCATTTTAAGTTTTTTTATAAACGTCATTTAAAGGAAAAATTAAAAAAATTGTCACATTTTGAATTTTAATGCTGTTAATTAAAAGAAAATAGTTGAAGAAAATGTTAAATCATGTCGATTGTATTGAACATTTTTGCACCGAGATTTTTCTGTAAACCCAAACTTCTAAAAAAAATACTATTATGTGCTAAGTAGGTAATCTTATTACCTATCAAACGACAGTAAAAAAGTTTTGACCTTCTTATGTTTATTAAGGAAAAATAAGAAATAACCAAATTTCTGCAACATAAAATAATTTTTTGAATGACCGTAATACTGACTGGTAGGTGAGGCTTTGTGTCCTGATATTTTTTTTTAAATGTTCTATAAGACCCTTAGAACTCACCGCGATTAAGAGGGCAAGATAGAAGCAGAAATAAGGGAAGTACCTTATATAGTCAATATTTGTTGTTATTTTATTGTATATAAAAAGATGTCTTTCAGAGAGCTCTTCTTATTTAATTCCGCCAGAGGTTACCTTTTCAAATCTAGTCGAAACTTTTTTAATTTCGTTTGATAGGTGATAAGAGTAACTATTTAGCAAATAGTTGATTTTTTTAGAGTTTAGTTTTATAGAAAAATCTTGGTGCAAAAAGTTCAATACAATCGACATGATTTTAATATTTTCTTCAACTTATTTTATTTTTGTATAGAAACTATAAGTGAATCAAAAAAAAGTTGCAATGTTTTTTTATCGAAAATATGTTCTCTCTCAGGTTCCCCATTGCTTTTTCGGAAAATATATTTTTTTAATTATTTAACAGCATTAAAATTCAAAATGTGACAATTTTTAAATATTTAAATTACGTTTATAAAAAATGGTTAGTACTACAAAAATGCTTATGTGACTTTTTTGTCTATAATGGAATGCTCTATAAGTCCAAATTTTTTATTTTTTAAAAATATTTTTTTTTACATTTTGGGAAAAAATAACATATTTTTGACAGGTTCTGGCAGTAGGACGTATATGGAAGATTTTAATTTTTATCAGAATTACTATGTAGGGACGTCATCTACACAAAAATATACCTTTCGGAAAGAGTATATATTTTTTCTTAGAATCAATCAAAAAGTGAACTGTGAAGGGGCATGTGTAAGTCCGTGGGATTTCGAATGAAGAGGTTTTATGACTATGTGGGATTGATAGCCCTTTAGTCACATAATCGAGTCTTACCGTGTGTTTTGTTCGCATCCGGCGGCAAAAAATCATAAAAAATACAACTTTCGAAACCGGGTCATGATTATACACGATTCCATATAACTCGAGAACAAGTATTGCAAAAAATTAACTTTTAAAGTACTCCGACCTTAAATGACCTAGAAAATCGCAAAAAAGTGATTTTGCCATTCTTTATTCATGACCTTGAAAAATACCCCAGTAAAATTAACATATTGCACAAATAACATACTAAAGGGTGCTTATTCATCAAATATTAAAGCGAAGAGAAGCAAATATGGTAAGAAAGATAAGAAGAAGTCCAACAATATTGTTAAAACTTTGAGTCATCTATGACCCGTTTCAATATGGCGGCTGACATATCAAAATAACCACATTTTATTTTATCCAATTTCGGAAGAAAGCAAAAACGACAAGGTGGCCATTCATTCCTGTTGATTTATCGCCGCCTACTATGAAAAAAAAGTTTTGCTGATGCATGACCTTGATTTACCTCGAAAATAACATGTACAAGTGAAAAACCAGCCTTTTCTGATGTTTTTTTCAATTTTAACACTACGTAAAAACTTTAAGTGCCGGAGATGAAATTAACGTATTAGATTAGATGTTTATGCTATACCCCGGTAAAAATGACCTATATGCCTGTCTTTTTTATTAAGGTTTGGAATTGTGAATTTTATGTTCTACTCACCTTTCTAGCCAACAAAGACATTTAAATAACCCATAAGAGAGTTAGCAGAAGTTAGATATATACTACTTAGGGCACGACCACACTTGTTTATTAACATTCATAATAAACTTAAAAGATGATAATTTAACAGCTATTTAGTCACACATTCAACTACACTTGTTTATTAACATTCATAATAAACTTCAAGTATGAGGATTTAACAGCTATTTAGTGACACATTCATGTGCCACCGCATCCCTGTAGAAGTTCCGAAACTTAATAAAAACTAAAGGTATATAGGTCATTCTTTAATTTAATTAATTTAATTTAAAAAATGGTGTGATGTTAATTCTATCTCCTGCGCTTAAAGTATTTGCATAGTGGTAAATTGGAAAAACATCACAAAGAGCTAGTTTTTGACTTGTACATGGTATTTTCAAAGTCAATCAAGATACTAATAACTAAACTTTTTGTTCATAGTATTCGCCGAAAATTCAATGAGAATTGATGGCCACTTCGTCATTTTTGCTTTCTTATGAATTGGATCGAATTTGGCATATATGGCCAATATTTTGAGGTACATTTGAAGTTGGACTGACAAAAACCTCAAATTATTAAGATTCTTTGAAGAGAAAATGGCAAAAATCTTGTTTTTTGCGATTTTTAAGGTCATTTAAGGTCTGATGACCTTGAAAGTGAACTTTCTGGAATTCCTGTTCTCAAATTATATGGAAACGAGTATAATCATGCCTCGGTTGCGAAAGTTGCATCTTTTATGATTTTTGGCCGCCATTTTGAAAGATGACGTCATATCAACTTCTTCTACATGGATGCAAACAAAACACTCGGTATCACTTAATTGTGTCACTAAAGAGCTATCAATCCCACATAGTCACAAAACTCCTTCATTTAAAATCCTACGGCGAAACTCCGACCAATAAGCTGCGTTCGAGCTAGGGTAGTCACGCTCTTTTTGGGCAAGGATACAACCCCCTCAAATAAAGTGCCATGTACCTAATTATAAATTAACATAATTTAAATAAAAGCAAATAATTTCTTGCATTTTTGTAATCAGCACCAACATCATCAACATCAACTATTTTATTTAAAAAAATGACTACAAATAATAAGAAAGAAACATTATTTTGACCGCCTCTGAGACATGCAGTAGTAGTCTTTGATCAATCTTTAATTGCCCGCGCGAAAATATGTGCCACAGGTACTTCCGCCTGATGCCCGCAACTGCCTCTACTTACTTTTTGGACCTTTATAATACTGATTTCCAATCATTAGTCATTAAACTATGGTTTAAAGATGATGAAAGATGCGAATATTCGGTCCCTTCCGTGCGACCTTTTCTATAAAGCTCAGATCCCCTTCAAAGTCGATGTCGTGCCAATCATGTTGCTGCCAATATGATATGGGTGACTATTAAAATCGTGAAATTTTGACTTTCCTTAATTTTATCAAAAATGAGTTACTAAGGTTCCAAAACATCTTAATCGATCGGTCTGTTGTCTGACTGTATACGCGATAACTCATGAACGCCTTAATTGATTTTAACGAAATTTGGTACAAAAATACTCTATCGACTGACCATGAACTGATTAACTTTTGGGTAGGGTGGTGGGGGCTTGAAGGGAGGAGAAAGAGGATAAAATATTTAAAAAAATTATAACTTTGGAACAAAAGCAAGTAGGGATATGTGGTTGTCAGATTTAAGTTTCCATGCATATGGACTACAAATTATGTTATAAAGTCCAAATTTGTGGGAGCTCTAGTTTCCGAGTTATTTAAAAAAAACGTTAAAATATATTAAAAAAAATCATAACTTTAGAAGTAAACCAGCTATTAATATGCGGTTTTCAGATTTTGGTTTTCGTAAATATTACCCAAAAATTTTGTTGAAAGGTTCTAATCTTTCAGAGCTACAGTTTTCGAGATATTTTCATTTCCTTTCAACATAAAATAATTGTATGGTGGTCTATCCGTTTTTCCTAGCACCAATTTTTTTATATGGCCAGTCTCTAAAGCCTTATCAAAATTTTAGAAGGATGCAGTTTACTCGGCAGTTTACCCTCTTGAGGCTAGTTGCACCTAAGTTTGAACGCGGCTCTAACAAAACAACTAAACGAATTAAAATGGTCGCCTGAATATATACAAAAACTTTGCCATTGCTGACTTTTTAATTAAATTACACGTAATTTTCTCCTTTTCAATTTTTAGTATTAAAAAAAAACTTTTTTGTAATAATAATAATTATTTTTCGTTTTCTTTATGTTATATTTCGCTACAGAGTATTTATTTCTCCATTTAGAGCGAGTAAAACTAGTTGCAAAATTTCATCATCTGAGAAAGATTTTCACCTTGCTTTTGCGAACCTCATTTATTTTAGTGTTAAATTATAATGAACTTTTACAAATCAATAGAAAGTCCCTCATGACCTCCAAAGAATCACTTAGATTTCGGCTCAATGACTGCGTTTGTCTCTGTAGCTATTCTTGATATCAAAGAGAAAAAAATTATTTACCTGGAACTCAAAGGTCGACGTTGCCAATTCCCTCGAAAATGACACTAATGACATGAATTTTGATGAAGTTGTTTTCTACTGATCATTAGAAGGGAAATAAAAGACACCAATTTCTACTTAGAATATGTGTCATTAGTTTCATTTGTGAGAGAAATTAGCGACATCGACCAATGAAAACTGCGCATTTGTGAAAAATTATCTTCTTTTCTCTGATCTCAAGAATAGCTACACCCATCGAGGTAGAAAAAAGCCAGTTCACTCCTACCATAGACACACTACTTGTAGTTTAGGATTTTTCTTTTTTCTTTTTTCTCTTATGGAAGAGCCTACATATAATTATTTCGAGGTCTAGTAATTTATTTTTTAATAGATGGCAGTAGTAGTACAAAAATTCTAAATTTGTCATAACTCTCCCTTATCTCACGCTAGCGCGTAGCGGCGGATTTATTGATATTTAGGCAACAAGGGCAATGGCGAATTTTTTGAGGTTATTTCTATGATGGCTCCTTTGCCTTTTTGAAAAGACAGGTATTATTACAAGCTACTGGTTTTTGTAGTGTATGTTTCTACATCCGTGTGTACGATGAGTAAAATAAAGTGTAGTATGAGGTGTAGTACAATTGTATATCAAATTCAAGCTATGTTTTGTAAAATATAGCTCATAAAGAAAGGCAGGTAAGTTTTTTTTTCAATTTTACACTAAGTTTTGTTTTACTTTGTAAAGAGGGACTAATCTTCTATATCTTTAGTGCTCCTGCCTATTCATTAAAGCGTTGTATAATAAGCTGATCATAAAATGATTAAAGTGAGCATATTTTATCTTATAAAATAAAAAAAAACTTGACTGAATTGAGACATATCCCAGTACTTAGAAGTGTTTAAAGAACCTACCTTAAACTGAAACTTAAACAGAAGTCAGGCTTAGTTTTCTTAGTACTCCACGAAGTCTATCCATGGCATAAATAACTATACTGTATTGCATATTTATATATTTATTTTGTTTTTTAAATTTCAAAGTTTGTTTCACAATGGGTTTTAGTCTCTCTTTTTTTTCCAATATGAAAGACTGGTAGATTAATTTCGCCTGGTCTCCCTTTAAAAAACTTACTTTACCAAAACTGCTGCTTTAGCTTAAACTAAGGATTCCTGATAATGGCAGTCTGAGCTTCCAAAACATGTCAGGTTTACAATAAATTCAGTGGAGAAGGCACGCGGTGACCAATAGTCATAAAATCATAAAAAATCATTTGAAAATTTGGTCATAAATTCATAAGACAAAATTACCCTCCAGCTGGTGGTTACCCTGAGAAAGACCAATTTGTTTGATTTATTAACATTTTTACAAATATAATGTATTTATATGTTATTATTTTAACTAATTAGCTAATGTTTGTTTTATTTCTTTTCACAGTTAAAAGAAGGCACTCTTTAATTCTTAATGAAGTCAATGTGACCAGACAGGTTAATCTCACACCAAAAGCCCGACATTTCTATAGGAAAGTTATTGATAGTTGTAAGATATTGCATAAAATCAGCAGTTAAGTGCAATGATTTCAGAGAAGATTAGCACTCACAGAAAATGCTGCTGTTCATTACAACGACATTATGGAGAACGTAAATAATGCCACTTATGCATTTATTATGTGCCAGATTAGAATACAGCAGCATAAACCTAAAGCCAGAAGACTTTTACTTTACAAGAAAAGATTCTCTCCCTCAGTATTTTTAAATCAAGTTGTAAGACTTACAGGCTATTGTCTAAGGTTTTTGTTTTGTCAAGTAAAAGTGAATTAAAAAAACTGTGAAGTTTACAGAAGTAAAAAGTCGTGATAATGATGTTTACAATGAACTTATTGATGCGCTGCAGTATAAAAACTGTAAGTTGACATAACCAGGAACATATTTTAATTTTTTATTTGGCAAGACACAACCTTTAGTATATTTTTTAATCCCTAAAGTGTGTGAAGTTTTAAATATATTTCTAGATAGGGAAATGCAAATTTATTTTGGAACTATTCCTTGCTTAATTCATCCACAACAAAAGACCACAATAACAAAGTTAATTATTAGGTGTTGCTTGTTTTGGTGGTGTAAGCAAGTTTATAAAATTTGGAAAGAGCAGGACGAAAAATTTGTAAGATTTTCTCAAAGGGGAGCTTATTGCAATAAATAAAAAAAATTATTGATTTCATATAGGGCAAGCCGTGGCAAGCCAAACAAAAAAGATTTGGAAAAAAATAATGTTTTCTTGCTGGAGGCTTTATTGAATTTTAATTTTAACACTAATGATTTCTAGTAAATTTATTTTCTTTTTAAATAATTTTTACTATAAGTTAATATTTTGTGTTTTTACTTATTTAACTAGGTGATTCATCATACTTTTTACCTCCTCTTTACTCCCTTAGCATTGGAGGGATAACAAATGTTAAACTTTGTAAAAAAAGGAACTCTTGTATTTAACCCTCCAATAATAAGTTATATAAGGGAATGAAAAATATAATGAACGCTTGTATTCTTTTGAACCTGTATTTGAGAAATGTACTTCCATTTTTATCATCTGTCTTTATCTTTTTATCCAACCTTTTATAAGTTAAATTATCAATAATGCTATACAATAAAGGGTTTTGTAGAAGGACCTCACCCATGAAATTAAAAGGCAAAATGTTTTTTTCATAACAAATACATAAACACGTTTGCCTTTTAAGTTTAGTGCGCCCAAAAACAAAAAAGTTTAAAATATTAACAAAAACACCAACTTTTGATTTATCTTTTAAACTTTTTTTGTTTTTTTGGGTACATTGTGGTCCTTTTTGCTATGCAAAGAAAAATCGATATTATATTACATTTGTAAAGTCATATTGATTTTTTATTTAAAGATCAGTAATTCTTTTGTAGTATTAATTTTTTTGGTTGTCATGTGTGGTGCTTCATCTATTCGTGTTTCACTGAACTATTTTTATGTCGAGCGCCAAGGTCATAATTAATTCCGTAGCACAGTACAGCAGATAACCTTCTGGTCTGCCAGCCAGACCGAACCCAAATTTTTTTCTGTGACTCCTACCTCTTTAGTGCTATTGTTGCCATCGTTTTAACAACCAAATTGACAGCTAAAACATGGACAAATCTTGATTTAGGCTTGATACTTAATCTTTAACTTATTCCAGTTGAAGCTACTTTAATAAGCCTTAAATTTTATCGTTTCTAAACGCAACGAAACTAGCGTATGTTTTGTTTGCTCCTGTTCTTGCTTCGATTTTGTTAGCAAAGCCTTTTAGGGTCAAACAAAGAACATTTCTTTGTTTCTTATTTATTTTTACCTTTGCTACGGAACCTAATAATCGTATAATTTTATCGTCCGTAAAACGAAAACAAGAACTTCAAACCTCCTGAATAATATCTTACAGTGTTACCAATTCACTTTTATTTCTATACATACATGTGTTTTACCTTAAATTTTTCTCTCTTTACAAGTGTGTCACTATTTTAACATAGCATATTTAGGAGAATTAAGACTCAATTGGGCCCTTAGAGTTATGTCTGATAACCTTGGGTTTGTTGTCGCAAAAAACGCTTATTTCGCATTAGTTCACTCTCACCTCTCTTATGGAGTTTGCTTCTGGGGTTCTTGTTCTAGCCATTTGTTCAACTCGGTGTTTGTTTTACAAAAAAGGGTGCTTAGAAATTTATGTTGTATGAAAAGACGCCATTCCTGTAGACTATTTTTCTTAAAACACAAGATTTTAACTTTGTGCTGTATTTTTGTTCTTGAAAGTGTAAGTATGATTTTAAAAAAGTATAATGATGAATTGTTTATATCTGGTCACTACAGTATACGTCAAACTCACCTTCTACAATTACCTATCCTACATTCAACATTAACAAAAGAAGTTTTTTTAACTTATTTTTATTTTTTTTTAATTTTAATTTCCGCCTAGCTAAAGCTGCAATGTTAATGAACATTTTAATTTTTTTTAACAATTGACCTAATACTATTTAGTTTTAAGTATTTGAATTTGTTTATATTTATTGTCACTCTTTCTTTTAAATCCTGTTTATTATTTTTTTTATTATATTAAGCATGGCTTTGTCAATGTATACTTAAAACGTTATCAGAGATATCAGAGATTGAGATCGAGATTGAGCCTATTATAAGCTATTACACTAGTAATTAAAAAAAGGGGCAAGGTACCCACTTATATGGGGACAATGCATTGTGCTGTTGCTTATTTGTGTACTAAGGAGTATAGCGTACTGTTGGATATCACACCCTTATTTTTATTCATGACTATCTTTTGATTCTTAAAATTTCTTAATTTTTACGCTCATCTTCTACTACCACAGATTTTAAGAATTTTACATATTCTATCCCAAAAAAATTAACATTTCCCAATACATAGTCCGCTATACTAGTCTTATCTAACCTACCATTACTTGATATAAGTAATATGCTTCTTAATCTAGTTATGATTGAACGTCTCTGTAGTTTGTCGAGTATGTTTCATTAATTCTGACAACTAGGATGTGATTTTCTTGGATCTATAAACCCTTTTGTGGTCATGACATTTTGGAATAAAAACGTTATAGTTGCGCTAGCATTTGGCCCTTTGCATTACCACGTCCCACCACTGCACCACCGTGACGCTTATAATTGATTAGAATTGACCTGATGATAGCCTAGAGTAGCCGAAAGCACAAACTGTTTTCTGATGCTGTTTCAAAGTGAGGTAAGATTGTATATTATTACAGGAACTGCTTTTTTTAATTATACTTTTTTGTGTGCAGATATTTTGAAAATTAATCAACCCCCTCACACTTTTTATCTCGTCTCTCAAGCAAATGTTCATCAGGCTTTTCCTCAAGAAGCCAAAGTTGAAAGTTGACACAGGACAAATTAACATTTTATATTTTTAAGTGCTCTTAATGATTTGAGAATTAGTTCGGAAGTAAATGTTCAATACCTTTAATGCCCTTTAAATATTTCATAAATTCAAATTACTTGAAACTTTTCCCGTCCATTTATATAAAGTGGCTTTATAACAGCAAGCAAAAAAGTTATAGTTATAGCTTTTTGTTTAGTGTTAACCTATATTTCTCTTTACAAAAACCAAACATGATAAATAAAAAAGTTTTACGGGATTTTATCTTCAACTCAATAAAAAATGTGGATGGATTACTAACACAGATGTCATTAGCTCCGTCCCTTACTGAAACTACCAATTTGTAAATTTGTTTCAGTGTAGCTATTCTTGAAATCAATGAATATGATACAGAGGGGGTCCAAATGAGCAATTTTCGTCATGAGCACGTTCTCCAATACATACAGGGTGAGCTACAAATTAGACTTAAAATTACAAAAATTGCCGGTTTTTACTAAAGTTAACCTTCGTTTACGACAATACTAAAGATAGAATAGTAATGGTGTCTTCAGATCTGGTTCAACCGACCTACATACATTTTTAGTGGTGTGGGGAACTATTGAAATCGTAAATTTTTTACTTCTCTTAATTTTATCAAAAATGAGTTACTAAGATTCCAAAATACTTTAATCGACGAAAAAAAAGTTGTCTGTCTTTATACACGATAACTCAAGAACGCCTTAATCGATGTTAACAAAAGTTGGTACAAAAATACTCTATCGGCTGACCATGAACTGATTAACTTTTGGGTAGGGTGCTGGGGGGTTAAAACGGGGAAAAGGGGGATAAAATATTTAAAAAAATTGTAACTTTGGAACAAAAGCAAGTAACGATATACGGTTTTCAGACGTAAGTTTCCATGAATATTGGCTACAAATTTTGTTATTAAGTCCGGTGGTAGCTTTAGTTTCCGAGTTATTTAAAAAAAATGTTAAAATATATTTTAAAAAATCATAACTTTATAAGTAAAGCAGCTATTAATCTGCGGTTTTCACATTTTGGTTTTCGTAAATATTACCCAAAAATTTTGTTATAATAATTGATTGTATGGTGGACTATCCGTGCTTTCTAGCACCAATTTTTAATATTAGGACTAATGTCCGTATATGTACAAAATCTCTTATTTTAGAATCACATTTGACGCCTGTAGGAGCAGCGCAAAAAAAATGGTTTCTGATACCCTACCTATTTGCTGTGGTTCCAGAATTATATAAGCAATAAAAATTAATTGTTCCTTAGTTACCCACTTATTTAAACGTTAAATTAAGTTTAAGACTTAGGGATTTGGAGCAATTTAAAAAATATTTCTTGACTCACCATGTAAATATGCTATATCCGGGATTAAGGTAAAATGTGTTTGTTGTCATCTGTAGACTAACACTACAAAAAATAACGAATAAAATAAGTGTTGCCTGATTGGTAGTTTCTTTATAAGGACAATTTGAAAAGGTTAAAAAAGTGTATTTCGTGTGTTTTGGCATAATCTCTACATATTTAAAAGTTTATATTTGTCATTTCTCAAAATATGGCCAAAATATTCAAGTTTTCGTTTTTGGATAGTAAATAAAACTTTAAGCTCTTTATTTATTCTAAGCAGAACATCCACATTAGTTTCTCGGTCCATCCACATCTCGAATGCCTCCAACATTTTACACATAGCCTCAGTCAGTGCTCATTCTTCCATGCCATAATATAAGATGCTAAAAACTCACACACCGTAGCACACGAATTCGGAAAGTGGTATTAACATCACTACTACACAACACTGATTTCGCTTTGATAAAAGATGATCTGGCCTGTTTAATTCTTGCACGAACTTCTTGCATGTTGTCCCAGTTCTCATTGAGGAGACAACCCAAGTATTTGTATGAATCCACGCGTTCGACTTGCTGCCCATTTACTTCTAACATGCCTCGGATGTTCTTTTTCTTGGATATGAACATCCATTTTGTTTTTCCAACATTTAAGTTAAGCCCGAAATGCGAACTTTTGGCAGTGCGCTATTATGACAGTGTCGTCGGCATATCGTATGTTACTGATTTTTATGCCGTTTATGGTTAGACCCTCTTCGCAGTTATGAAGTGCATTCTCTATTATTTTGTTACTATAGATATTAAACAACAGCGGATACAATATACAACTTTGGCGTACTCTTCTGTACTCTCGTAACGTCGTTTTAATCGCCAAGCCACTCGTAATTGACTATTTATACCTACTAATCATAATTGCTTATCTCAACTTAAGTTTAACCGTATATATAGACTTTTAAGGGCATCCAAGTAAATAAGTTGTAGCCAAAAATACGAAAAATTCTCCGATTAGGGTTTAATTCTGATAAAATACTACATAATTGACGTTAAGAAAATGGTGCTACAAGTGTATCGAAACCTTATACAGACCGCTTCAAGCTACTGCGAACATAGGGGGAATCAAGTCCAATTTACTCTCTGTGCCGTACGACCGAGGTGGATTCGAAGCACGCTGCAGTGTTATCTTTTGGAAATTCATTTTGTTTTTATTATTTTGTTTTATTTCTGCCTTGCTCGAGAAACAGATTGGTAAGTTCTTAATTGAAATAATACATTTTTAAAACTAAAAATGGATGTCTACGAAGTTGCCGAAAAAGTGCAGATGGTCAAATGGTACTATCAAGGCAGACCATTGAGACTTATTCAAGAACTTTTTTTGGAGAATTTTGTAAATCGCCCAGAACCTAGTTTATCCACGATTTATAGGTTTGTGCAGAATTTTGAAAAGTTTGGTTGTGTAGCGCCAAGAAACCATAAAAAACCCACTGTTTTGAATGACGAGCAGGAAGTACGAGATATGTGATGATTTGCGCTGCAGTGGAGGAAAATCGAAAGTTAACTAGCCACCAAATTGCCGAAGCAGTTGATACGTCTTCAGCCACTGTCTTACGTGTTCTCAAAAAGAATGGTTATCATTCTTACAAGCGTCAAAAACGCATCAAATTTCCTGAGGACAACTATCGTCGTATGGAATTTTGCGAAACAATGATGGAAAGGGCTAATCGTGATGAAAACTTTCTGAGATCTATTCTTTTCACAGATGAAAGTACTTCTCCATTATTGAATCGTCATAACCCAACACACGTTCGATATTGGTCGAGGGAAAATTTGCATTTGTATTTTGACGTAAGAACACAGTATCCCCAAAAACTAAATGTTTGGGGGGGTATTGTAGGGGAACACGTAATTGGGCCATTTTTTATTAACGGCAATTTGAACTACTAGGCAGTTGTTAGGTGTGAGATTTGGTGAAACATGGTTTCAACAAGATGGTTGTCCCGCTCACAATATTGGCCTTGTTAGGGAATATCTTGATAATGTATTTCCTAATCGGGTTATAAGTACACGGGGAACTAATGACTTCTATCTGTGGAGTTATATGAAAAATAAAGTTTACGGGCATAAAAGGGCTAATAATTTGGACTTCGGATTAAAATTGAAGAAGCTTTTCAAACTATCACCCCTAACATGCTTGGAAACGTTAGAAGGTGTTTTTATAATAGGCTCGGATATTGTCTAGCCGAGCAAGGAGGACTTTTCGAACATTTGCTCTAATTTTTTTTTGACTGGGAGAATCTTTTTGGTTTTTAGAATGTATTATTTTATTTTGAGAACTTGCTTTTATTTTGTTTCTCCTTATTATTTTCATTGTAACACGTCGTCACTGATAAATCTGAGCAGTTGACAATAAAACGCTCTTATTTATCAGTGACAAAAAATAAGAAAATTACGTTATAAAAATTTGCGTATTTATTGACCAAATTCCGGTTTCATTGACTACGCTCCACACAGCACCGTGGTTAGAGGCGTACTAAATACCAAAGGAAAGTCATGCAAGTGGTGATCGCAAGCCTGAGTATTGGTTGCTTCACTGATAGGCGTGCGGTGTCTCTGCATGTACGTACACTGGCAAATTAGACTTCTTCCGCCCTATATTCGCAGTAGCTTGAAGCGGTCTGTATAGAGTCCAACCAAATTAAAAAAAAAGAAAAAAATTTTAATAGCAGTTTGATGAGTGGATATGGTAAAGGGGCTTCCGCTAAACGTTTTAAAAAAAAATGCGTGAGTGGAGCTCTCGCGGGCTGAATTTGGTGGGGGGGAAAGGGGGAGAAAAATGGTATTATTGTAATTTCCGGCAAAACTGAACGTTATAGAGTAAAAACTTCAATATAAAAATTGTAGATGATGCAAAGATCTACAACTTTTTTATATGTCACTTTTTCACATAACCTCAAAATTTTCGAGAAAAATGCGAAAAATCGTAATATTTTTATTTTTTGTTTCTTTTTTCGCAAAAATTATTCTATTTTCACGAAACACCAAAATATACCTCTCTGTGACCCTAATGCCTAACATTTTTTATAGGTAAAAAAGTTAAACATTGTTTAAGATATGAATTTTTTTCGGTCCGAATCACTTTTTTTTAATCAAAAATTCTACTCAGGAAAGTTCTCGTAGTATTTTTTGACGTTACTCATTTTTTAAATTTTAACATATAATTATTGGTGGGATAATAAAAAATTATATTTACATTTATAAACATGCTCAGAAATGCAAAAAAACAAATAATTGACTTTGCAACAATGAATTTTTCAGCAATAATTGTTGATAATTTCAAATCAACAACCGATTACAACATCTATTTGTACGAAAAAAATACAAAGGAGACGGTATTTAATTAACTACGTTTATGCGCGCCTAAAACCGTTTTTATATAAGAACTCGTTTTCTAACAGCTTACCTTACAGTTTCTCACAAATTAAAACATATATATTGTTATATTAAAAAATCTTTGTATTACATTTTTTTAATCGCAAATAAAACAACTAAGTTAACAATTTTTTGTCTGGTTTAAAACTAAATTGATTTAGTATTTATAATTGTTCTAATGATATGTTTAGGACAAGCATTTTCAAACCTTCCTTTGTTTAAAAGCGCTTTAAGAGTACCGTATAAACAAAGTAATTGTTTGACCTAAAACTTAATTTTTGTGCAGTATTGCTATTAATATCTTATTTCAATTGTTAAAGCGTCATAC
This sequence comes from Oxystoma pomonae, assembly GCA_963921995.1. Classification (NCBI taxonomy): domain Eukaryota; kingdom Metazoa; phylum Arthropoda; class Insecta; order Coleoptera; family Brentidae; genus Oxystoma; species Oxystoma pomonae. The sequence goes on from OY998172.1 coordinate 38,598,324, forward strand.
ATAAAAAAAATTGTTTGTCGTAGAATTGATTGCTGCATTTTTTCCCTGTTTGTTAGTTAAATTTGAATCTAAATTTTTTCATTTATATGAATGTAATTTTTATGTGAAAAAATTAATTGGATTTTTGCTTTCAAAAATAGTATATTTTTTAAAATCGTAAGGTTTTCTAATACAGCTTATTAAGCCGGAATTGCAAAAGTCATAATTGTCATTTTAAATATTTATTTATTTTTAATTTCCCACAAGAAGCTAAAATTATGAACTATTTCCGTCCAACAATTGTTTTGATATAATTACAAAAAAATTACAAAAAATGGTAATAAAAAAGTTTTATTTTTAAGGAAAGCACTTTAGGTAAAAAAATACATATTTACTAAAATGATCAAAAAGAGTGCATTCTAAACTTACAGCAATACTAAACAAAAATAGCGTTTTTTTATTTTTTCCGTACAACTGAACTGAATCGATCCTTGATTTTTTTTAATTGAAATAAATTATAAACAATTACTGAAAACTAAAATGTTGTTAATGCCATTATTTGTTTTTTTGCATTTCTGATCATGATTTTTAATTGTAACTATAATTTTTTATTATCTCACCAAAAAACTAAAATAAAAATAAACAATAAGTGCACCAATCGATTCTACGAAAAACCATTTTTGTTTATGTATGACACTTTAATCGAAATAAGATATTTATAATAAAATTGCACAAAAATAAAATTTTAGGTCAAACAATGACTTTTTTTTATACAGTACTCTTAAAGTGCTTTTAAACAAATGACGGTTTGAAAATGTTTGTCCTAGACATACCATTAGAACAATTTTAAATACTAAATCAATTTTATTTTAAACCGGAAAAAAATTGTTAATATAGTTGTTTTATCTGCGTTAAAAAAATGCTATATAAAGTTTTTTTAATATAACAATATATATCTTTCAATTTTTGGGAAAATGTAAGGTAAGAGGATTGACACTACATCGATCAGCTGTTATAAAATGATTTTAATGAAGAAAAAAGCGACTTTAATTAAAACTGTTCTTATATAAAACCGGTTTTAGGCGCATATAAACGTAGTAAATTAAATACCGTCTACTTTGTATTTCTTCCATACAAATAGATGAAGTAATCGGTTGTTGATTTTTTTTTTTAATTGAAAGAAATTACCAACAATTGCTGAAAAATTCATTGTTCAAAAGCCATTATTTGTTTCTTGCGTTTCTGAGCATATTTTTTTAATTGTAACTATAATTTTTTATTATCCCACCAAAAAATATATGTCAAAGCAAAAAAAATTAGCAATGTCAAAAAATACTACGAGAATTTTCCTGAGTAGAATTTTTGATTGAAAAAAAAGTGATTTGGACCGAAAAAAATTATATCTCAAAAAATGTTTAGCTTTTTATCTAAAAAAAATTGCAGGCATTAAGGATATAGAGAGGTATAGTTTTGGTAAAACTATACCACATATTAAATATTCTGCCGGTCCCAACTTTAAGGCATATTTGTTTTAAAAGAAAATTCTTATGTTTTAATATTGTAATTTTTTTTTTAAATTAAAAAAATGGCTTCTGGAAAAAATTGCGCATAATAAGAGGTTGATACAGGGGGGGGGAGGTTAGCAGCTCGAGCCACCTCCAGAGCCACTAAAAAACAACTCCTATATTGTGCTGAATTTTCCCCAAAAATCACCAATTAAATTGTAATCTGAGAGTATTTTTTTACGCAAGCCTCCCAAGAACTCCAAGCTTCCCCAGGAAAAATTTCTGCGTGCGAGACTAGAATTACTGACCGTACAAACCACAATTTCAGAAACATCAGGGTGGCATCGAAAATTAGGAATTACTTAACATACTCAGCCTCCGGTAGGCTAAGAAGGCTTTCTCCAAGCCTATTTTAAGAAATTTTCGTGACAATGCAATTAGTTTTAGGGAAATGAAAAAGTAAAAACGAAAAAATAAAAATATTTAAAATTTTGAGGTTATGTTAAAAAGTGACATTAACAAAAAATGTAGACCTTTGCACCGTCTACAACTTTTATATCAAAGTTTTTAGTCTATGATGTTCGACTTGGCTGGAAATTACAATAATACCATTTTTCTCCCCCTTTCCCCCCACCAAATCCATCCCGCGCATTTTTTAAAACGTTTATCAGAAGCCCCTTTACCATTTCTACTCATCAAAATGCTGTTAAAAATTTTTTATTTTTTACTCGCTAAATGAGTTAATCCGATCGGTCTAATAGTGAGACACCTTTTAATACCAATTGTGAAGACGTATAGTAACAAATCTAAGTAGGAAATTGAATTTTATGATGAATCAGAATCCCTTTTTAAAATTTTGTATTCGATTTACATATTTAATAAGATCACGATCATTGGTCAATTTGAAAAAAAAAACACTTTAAAATAACAGGGCAAACTCGTCACTTGGCGGTAGAGAGGGAATTTTATTAAAAAATAACAAATCTATCAATGGTCCAGCGTATAAATGTCGTAAGTACCACAAATGTGTAAACTTCTTTTGACACAAATGCGGGTATAAAAATTTAATTTTGCCAAGTGGTTTAACGTCCGGAAAGGAATCACCTACCACATTGCGCTAGACCATTGAATATAAAAGGTTTAAATGTATTTAAATATTAAAAAAATGTTTTTCTTACTAAGTTAATCAACTAGTACACTTTATTTTTTCAACTACTGGGGAGCATGAAAAAACTTCAGAAAATTAAAATTCCACCCAGACAATTTTATCCAAAGAAAATGCTGGAAAATTCATTGACTTTTTAATTAGAAACGCATTAAGCTTTTAGAGATGGGAGCAAAAATATATAATTTAATGAAAAAATACTCTTTTGATTTTACAAAGTTTCTTCGTCTGAAAAAGTGACCGAAATATGTTAATTCTACTAGCGTGCGTAAAAGAGCACGTATGCGTGCGAGAGGTTTTATTTGTGTCTTTTGCGCACGGCATGTGGCAAACATTTTTTCCTGCACGCATTTTTCTTAAAACTATTTAAAATCAAATATACATATTTTTCCTTTTGAAAGTTGTACTTTTCCGTACGATTTTACTTTTCCGCACGATTTCTTTACTTTTTCGCACGATTTTTACTTTTCCGCATGATTTTTAATATAACGCACGATTTTCACTTTAAAGGACATTATTGTAATTCAAGATACACTTTAAATCAAATTACTATCTATGGATACTATTTTTCATTCAGATAATTTATAGCCCTAACCGTCAAACTTAGAAAGTCACATGCAGGCAGTTTAATGAAATTATCCTGCACTAGTGCTAAAAAGTTACTTTTCCGTACGATTTTTGCATATTGTTAAAAATTAAAATATTTAGGACTAATTAAATGATTTATTTAAATATTCTATCTTATGTGTGATTTTGTAGAATTATTATAAAATCCTTGTACCTAACTATTGCGGAAAATGCCTTTTCCACGGACATTATATATAAGTTATCAATTTATTTACAAATATTATATTTATTCTCTAATTTTTTACTGATTTTTTTAAAATTAAATTCAACGATCATCAATCTTTATTGATATAATCATGGACGGTAGTTTTCATCAATCTTTTGAACTTTATTAAATTCCTAGCCAAACTTTACGTTTAATTAAACATAATTTTTAATAAACTTAAAATGAAAACTGACATCCAACGAGGCTCAGGTATTAAATTTTGTTCCGGCCCGAAGTTTGGCCCCGCCATGTTTGTTTTACAAGATAATTAAGAGATTCTCTCTGGCGTTTAGACATTGTTGTAAATTGCAAGGTGCTGCCTAAGATTTTTGATAAAATAGATGGGAGATATATAGGTAAAAGGATATTTTATTTAAAAAACTATAAATATTGGTAAAGTGGGAAAATTTCAATTTTATTAGCGGCCACTCTAAAAACTTAAAATATATAAATCGATATTAAATTTTAGGAGTAGGATATTAAATATTCTGCCGGTCCCAACTTTAAGGCATATTTGTTTTAAAAGAAAATTCTTATGTTTTAATATTGTAATTTTTTTTTTAAATTAAAAAAATGGCTTCTGGAAAAAATTGCGCATAATAAGAGGTTGATACAGGGGGGGGGGGAGGTTAGCAGCTCGAGCCACCTCCAGAGCCACTAAAAATCAACTCCTATATTGGGCTGAATTTTCCCCAAAAATCACCAATTAAATTGTAATCTGAGACTATTTTTTTACGCAAGCCTCCCAGGAACTCCAAGCTTCCCCAGGAAAAATTTCTGCGTACGAGACTGGAATTACTGACCGTATAAACCACAATTTCAGAAACATCAGGGTGGCATCGAAAATTAGGAATTGGCATCGAAAATTAGGAATTACTTAACATACTCAGCCTCCGGTAGGCTAAGAAGGCTTTCTCCAAGCCTATTTTTATGAATTTTTTGTAATTTTTTGCTGTTTTTATGTTGATAGGTAGATGATTAGGTACCGTTTATGTCTATTTTTTGTTGGTGTTAGTCTGGGATTCGCTAGAGGCATAGTTGCAGTTTGTGTTGTTGTTCGTTGGGGTAATGGAGGATAAGAACTGCATATCAAACTAGCAAATTCCAAAATAAAGAGTGAAATCAAAGTACTACCACGATACACTTAACACGGTATGCTACTATTTATGCCAAATTCCCTACAGAGTGATGAACGTATCGTTACGTCCATCCCAACGCACGCATCGATTGCTGTTAGCAGTTCTGTCATCGCACCTTTCAAAAAAGCAGGCATCGTTCGAAACATCGCATAAAGAAGTCAAAAATGTAATGTATTTTGGCTTCATTTCGAACGCGATACGTATACCGATACCGATGTGTTGAAATATTTACTTTAAGTGTCTAGTGTCTATTTACTACTAACCTCATGTAAGCAGTGGGTAGCGTATCTGTCTGAAGCACGGTAGGATTCCGGATTTGAATCTTGGCTAAGTGCTCATATATTTTGTGTTTGTCTTTAACTTTGCAAACAATTTAGCTACACTAGATATATGGTTAAAAACACTCAGTATATAAAAAATACACTTAGCACATTTTATTATATTTATTATAACTATACTTAGTATATACCCAAGGTCGATATACTATATATATAGTATATCGACCTTGTTATATACCTACAACTTGACGACCAGCTTGTTAGTTTTGACGTCGAAAATTTGTACTCGAACGTACCACTGGAATAAACACTTAATATCGCTGAACAAAAGCTACTCAAGGACAACCACCTCTCGAACAGAACCAATCTATCAATCAACGCCATTATGGATTTGTTGAAATGCTGTCTGCAGAATTCTTATTTCCAGGAAAGGGACAGATATTTTCGACAGGAAGATGGTCTACCCACCGACTTTCGCCGGTAGTGGCCAACATCTTTATGGAATCCTTTGAAGAAGAAGCTTTGCGAACATCATGGAGGAAACTCTGGACAAACGACAACAATAAAGTAGAACAAGAGAGTTGTCAGCTCCCTTTTCTCGACGGTCTAGTCTCAACTACCTACATCTGCAATACAGAAGAATCTCAGAAATGATAAAAAGAATAGACAACCAATACCATCTTCGGACTGTCTTCAAAACGACCACAACAATAAGAAGTCAATTGACCAAAACTAAACCACAACGCCACGACCCCAAGAACTGCATCTACCAGGTACTATGCGAGTGTGGCGATATCTACATGGAGAAACCAGCTGACCCATGGAAGTACGCTTTACAGAACACAAACGCAAAACTCGACAAAGGGAAAAAACTGGATCGAAAATTGCTCAACATTGATGGAAAAATCAACATCATATGGAAAAGAAAGAGGCAGAGATCGTCGCCAAGGAGGAAAATCTATTCAAGCGGAAACTTACAGAAACCGCGTTCATGCTGAGTAACCAGAATGTATTTTCGCCAACAAGCGTCATCATCAAGGATGTTTTGGAACCCACATTTTTCGGAAGTAACAGATTTCAATTGCAAAACAGCGAAACCAACCAAGTGTAACTTCATGGTTCACTGAACACAACTCAGTTGTATGATTAACTTAGTACATGCTAGTATATAAGATTAGGTAGTATTAGTTTTTGTTAGTATTAACCTGATGACGATTGCAGATAGATAAGCATTCCAAACGCTGTGAAAAAATTAAAAATAAAGACGGTCGAAGTTCGAAACTCTATTTAACTCAGGCAGTATTCATTTATTTTAAGGCTATAGTTTCTCCCCAGATTTTAAGTAAAAAAAAGTACAACTGGCAACGCCTTGTTCTTTAATTTCTTAATTAATTAAAATGTTGCAGGGGTGATCATTTTTAAATGCTTAACAAAAATATCTGAAGGATTTTTCAAAATTCTCAATTATTTTTTCTTCAAAATAAAAGCTCTGTTGCTGTCACCTATCCCAAAAGCCTCAAAATAATTGCCGTTTAGAACAAACCCCGCTTAAAAAAAAAATAGAGAAATACTTACAATTTCCTTTTCATTTTTTCTTTTTATATTTCCTTATTTTAGCGAAAATAAAAATTAAGTTTCCTTTTTTTCTAAAAGCCTGTGCACTCCAGAAAAGAAAACCGATCAATTAATCACACTTCATTGAATTTGGGAGACACACGCAGTTCAAGTGCTGGCCGATAGACCGAGAAATTTATACGATTCCATGGTAACTGCAGGTGTTTTGTCAACAAACTTTAAATCGGGCCGCAGTGGGACAGAAGAGTATTTTTACGTTTTCTGAAAGAAAACCATTTGAGGTTATGTTTATCTTTCAAAAATGTGTTTTCAAAAACATTGTTCTAAAACAAATATGAAACCAGTCCGCGTATGCGGTCGCCCGCCGAAAAAGGCCTAGCGCTGCGCGGGCATTATCCCAAGTCTATCAAAGAACCAAGAAAACTTTACTGCCTCGCTGGGATTACTAGAAATTCGCATAGAAACATTCGGCGCCCATAACCCCATATAATTTTGTTTTTATTTTGATTCAACCATTTTTTTGAATTTAAATTATTGCGGCATAGTTATGTGCAATTGTACTAGTGAAATCTTGGAGTTCAAAGGATAGATTTTAGAACCTCAGTTTTAAAAATACACGGATACTTGAGTACTAACAAAACAGGTCAGTAAAGCTCCATTTAGAGGTTGAAAAAACTCTGGCTAGTCGTTGACGCTCCTGTTTAAAATAGAATACGATTATTTCGTCTAGCGCCAGTAGCCAATTTTTAAAATCTGCATGCTTTTAAGTTAACCTGTTGTCAGTATCAGCTAGCGGGAGAGTTTCCAATTCAATTATAAATGCACCTGTAAATGCAACCGTAAACATTACACCCAGTTACTTTAATTCGTATTTGGGTAGCGTTTTTCTAGCAGGTAACTCTGCAATAAATGGTTTTCTTTTATTTTAGTATTTTACTTGGTTTTTTAGCGGCGCACAACGCGAAAAGTCAAAATACGTAACCTAACCCCAAATTTTTGATCCGGTGCTAACAAATCTCTGGTGTCCCACTGTGGATAAACATAAATAAAGTCTCGGCGTTGCGATGGAAAACAAATTCAATGACGTGAAATTTTGCAAAAAAATCAGGTCGACATAGTTAAATTGATTTCCCGTACAGTGTTGCTAAAAACAATTCACCAAATTGTAACTACGACCTTAACCAAAGTTTTTTACAGTCTTTTTTTGAAAACTAAAAAAACTATAGCCAACTTGTCATAAAATACATAAAATGTGATGAGAAGTGTTTGAAAAAAAAACAATAATTTGACTGAATCGTCACTGTTGGAAACCAGTATCTCTTATTTTTTTTCTTTTACGTTCAGTTCCATGCAAAGAAAAGCAAACGTTTTTCCTTTTAAACTTGGACAGTTTCCGATATATCCATCTCTATTACTTTAACAACCTTGTCGCGATTTTTTTTTCATATGTGTCACATACACGGACTCCAGTTTCCGCTTAAATTTTAAAGTGTAAAGAACCTATAGAAAGGGCTTCGGTTAATTTTTCATTCGAACGAATTCCCGCAATTTTTCTAATTTACCCCCTTTATTTCCGCCTTGAGTTTTCTTCATTTTCACGACCAGGAAAACTACCGGAAAGCTCAGCGATCCGCTCCTCAAGAAAATTCGATTTCATTTCCCTTCACAGCTCGGAAAAAGCGTAAAAGTTACCGTTTGAATTAAAATTATATGGTGGTTGATTTACCTAGGATACTTATTTGCTTATCTACTACGAAATTGAAAACGCCATATCATCCCGTATTTGTTTTTAATTGCATTTAGATTTTATCGTGTATATGTAAGTACCTGTTTATTAAGAAATATCGTAAGTATCGTAACATTTTGGAACGTGCTCCGTAACTTTCGACCATACTACTGGCGATCGTTTAGTACACTGTTAAAAAGGATTTGTAAAATTACAGAACTTGTTGGTAATTTTGTGCCCAGCGATAAGTATCGGAAAAATACAAAAAACATGTAAACTATGCTTTATATATATATATAGTGTATTTTTTTACAGAATATGTACTGTAACTACAGGAATCAAAACCTGGACTTCTAAGATATAATTTGGTAATTTTAACACTTCTATATTGTAGAAATAAAGTTTCCATTTTAAAGGTACAATCCGTTTTATAAAATTACAAAAAAATTTTCAAATTTTTCGTAAAACTACATTGTAATTTTACAATTGAGTTTTGTAAAATTACAACCAAATGTGTAAAAATACTTTGTAATTTTACAACTTTTTCGTAATGTTACAAAAATTGTTGTAGTTAGTTAGCTAATATTTATATATAAAATTTTAAATTTTGTTATAAAACTACAAAAAACAATAAAAACAATTTTTTTTATTTAATTATTTTTATTAAGAAAATATTAAGGAACAAATTGCTAAAACGAGTATAGAGTACAAAGCCAACGGGATCCCATAACATATTTCATTTTTGACATTTCAAAAAACCGACAAAAGGGGTTATCAAAAAAGAAGTTAAAAAACCTCCAAATCGGTTACATCAACCGAAAAGAATCTAGAAACAAAAGATCAAAAGATCGTGGGTGGAAATAACGAAAATTTAAACCTGGATGAGCATCCTACAAGGAACACACAAAGAACCAAAGCGAAAAGAGAAATGATTAAACGATATTTCGCTTTGGGTAACTAGCGTGAGCTCGCCAGTAGTCCCACTAGTCACCCTCTCCATACATCATTAAACACCATCATACACTTTGATTTCCAACTCTGGATCACTCACAAAAATAGGCATCTTTCCGCACTGGTACTTATCCAAGTTACTTGATACGGATTCATCCTGGCGTGTTAATATTTCCAGTAGGATTATGGTCCTAAGTAAATTATAAAAAAAGAAGTTAAAAAACCCCGAAATTGGTTACATCAACGGCAAAGAATCTAAAAACAAAAGATCAAAAGATCTTGGGTGGAAATAACGAAAATTCAAACCTGGATGAGAATCCTACAAGGAACACACAAAGAACCAAAGCGAAAAGGGAAATGATTAAACGATATTTCGCTTTGGGTAACTAGCGTGAGCTCGCCAGTAGTTCCACTGGTCACCCTCCCCATATATCATTAAACACCATCATACACTTTGATTTCCAACTCTGAATCACTCAAAAAAATAGGCATCGTTCCGCACTGGTACTTATCCAAGTTACCTGATACGGATTCATCCTGGCGTGTTAAAGAACCTCGAAATTGGTTACATCAACCGAAAAGAATCTAAAAACAAAAGATCAAAAGAGCTTGGGTGGAAATAACAAAAATTCAAACCTGGATGAGAATCCTACAAGGAACACACAAAAGATCAAAGTGAAAAGAGAAATCATTAGAAGATGTTTCGCTCTGGATAACCAGCGTGAGCTCGTCAGTGGTTCCACTGGTCACCCTCACCATACATCACTAAATACCATCATACACTTTGATTTCCAACTTTGAATCACTCAGAAGTAGGAATCGTTCCGCACTGGTACTTATCCAAGTTAACTGATAAGGATTCGTCTTGACGTGTTAATATTTCCAATAGGATTATGCTTTTAAGGCAATTAAAAAACAAAAACGCTGGTTACTCAGAGCGAAACATCGCTTACTAATTTCTCTTTTCACTTTGGTCCTTTGTTTTAACGATAATTCAAACCTAGATGAGCTTCCCACAAGGAACACAAAGGACCAAAGTGAAAAGAGAAATCATTAAACATCAACATACACTTTGATTTCCAACTTTAAATCAGTCACAAATAGGTATCGTTCCGCACTGGTACTTATCCAAGTTACGTGATACGGATTCATCCTGGCGTGTTAATATTTCCAATAAGATTATGCTCCTAAGGAAATTAAAAAACAAAAACGCTGGTTACTCAGAGCGAAACATCGTTTAATCATTTCTCTTTTCACTTTGGGGTTATGCTAAGGTTCAAAGGAACTACTGGAATCGGGTGCTTCCTCGCCTCTATACTGTTCTTACCCTTATAACGCCCTTATGCACAAGTTATGTGGAATGAAACTTTTTGGTTCGCAAAATATAATCACCCTCTTTCGATAGAAAAAATATATTTTTTAACACATTTCAAGGATAAAATATGTTACGTTATCCAGGGATAATAGGAGTGCATCTATCTATACCATGCAGTATTTATTAAAAGTTATTTTCTTATTATTTAAGCTAATGGGACAATTGTTACATTACAGTGATTTCTAACCTCACTATTTTGTGCGATTTGCGTTAACGAGATTCATATTACAGATAAAAAATACCAAAATTTGGTATAAAAACAACCACGGAATTATTGGTTTCCAAAATCTCTAAGGTTCTGGTTGCTGCGAAGATAACGCCACTATTTAAACATTTAATAAAATAGAGCAACATGATTTCACGAAGGTAACATGAACTATGTCCAATCTTTTAACTTTAGAGCAACCCTTTCAAGTCGAACACAAGCAGTAAAAATAAAAAATTACACATTCTCTGAGGTTTCTGTGATATCAGAGGGCCAATTTTTGAGCTGGGAACGTCTGTTTTTTTGTGCGAATGATCACCCGTTGGTGATGATCTTTCCCGTGATGTATTTTTGAAGGACGAAAGACTGTTCCTGTTCTCCTAAAAAGTAAGAGAACTTGGTCCCCAGCTTCCGGGTCAGGGAGCACGCCGCCTTAATTCAATCGGGGAACGTTTACCGGAGAGAGTGATCGGGTGAGATAGTTCCCAAGGAACGATAACATCTCTTAGAAGGGCGATCATTCTCTCAGAATTCAAAAACTGAAGTCCTGGTGTTCCACAAGGTGGACATTTTTCAATTTTTCTGTTTCATTAACAAAGTTAGAGATGTTTTTCGAGTTTGCCAGTTCATTGCTTTCGCTGATGATTTGAAACCCTTCATGATCGTATAATCACTAAATGATTCACAGGCTAAGAAAATAAAAAAAATGTTTGGTGTCTGAGATCTAAGAACTGATTATAGATATACTTAATGTGCTGATTCTAAAACTGGCAGCAGATTTTTTCTATCTTCTAGTTTTTGAGATAGAGACTAATTGAATTTAGTTCTAATAAAAGGCAAAACTAAATAAATCGACAACTCTTTAAAATTCAAAATGGAAATTTGGTATTCAAAACTAGGACCTAATTAGCCAAATATATCGAGTCGTGCACGAACAACGCGCAGTGGTCCAGTATGGCTGGGGACCAATGTTCTGTTTGCAGTACTAACGCGCTTCCTGGGCGGGCAATGAAGTGTGGGCGTTGCAGAAAGACATTCCACCTAAAGTGCATTAAGATGGCCGCGCCGCCTCCGGACCTAGACTCATTTCCCGGACTGCAATGGCTTTGTGAAGAGTGTCGTAGCAAGCCTTGTGTACAGCCAGGTGATCTCCAGCTAGTTATGGCCAAACTAAATACCATTACCAGCGATATAAGCGAACTAAAAGATCACTACCAGAACATCTCTTTATCCATGGAGTTCCTAAGTGGTAAAATCGACGACTTTAACAAAAAAATGGATATCTTCGAAGAGAAAGTTAAAAAAATACCTTCGCTGGAAGTACATCTTCAAGAGACAAACGGGGAAGTAGCACAATTAAAAGACGAAGTTGACATGTTACAACAGCAACTTAGAATGAACAACCTCGAAGTTATAGGTGTACCGGAGAAGACAACAGAGAATGTCGACGTAGTGGTGCGCGACCTGTTGCGAGCACTAAGCGTCGACGTAGGCGTTGGAGAGAACATAGACTCATGCATGCGGATTCCCCACTTCGACAAAAATTGCAGGTTCCCTAAATCAATTCTGATTAAATGCAATAATAAAAAGATTAAAGATACCATACTAGCTGCAATTCGAAGCAGGAAGGGGTTGAAAATTGCCGATATAGGATTCCAATCTGACAAAAACACAGCCATATTTATAAACGATCACTTAACTCCAGCAAAAAAAATACTCCACAAGGACGTCCGAGAATTCTGCAAAACAAAAATCTTTCACTGTTGGACAAGAGATTGTAAAATTTTTGTAAAAAATCCTGTTTCAGGCAACCGGGTTCATATCAATAATGCAGCTATTCTGAAAAAGCTAAAGGACAAAAACTAACTATTATTTATGTGATTAAAATTACAACGTATTAGTACCTTATACCAATGGCTATCTCTTTCTATTACCAAAACGCTAACGGTCTAAGAACAAAATTAAATGAGTTTATGTTGGCTTCAATAAGTTCTTCTTGTGATATTATATGCATCAATGAAACAAACCTGAATTCCAGTATTCATGACAACGAGGTTGTGGACGCAAAAATCTATAATTTATTTCGAAAAGACCGTGATTTAAACATAACAACAAAAAAAGACGGGGGAGGTCTTTTAATTGCTGTGAAAAATGACTTTTCATCTTTCGAGAGAAGTGAGTGGTCCAATGGTGGTATCTGTGAAGACCTGTGGGTTTCTGTGCAGCTGCAGAAGATAAAATTGCATATATGTTGCGTTTACAGGCCATCCTATTCTAGTGTTTACAATCTAACTTGCCACCTTAATAAAGTGCGCAAAGTAGTGGAAAATAATCCTAGCGATATCACTTGTATCGTTGGTGATTATAATTTTCCAAATCTAGTGTGGAACTATAGCGAAAAAAATAAAGTATATTCTGTCTCAAACGTGTCCACTGAAGCTGAGAAAAATCTTGTGGATTGTCTTAACTTTCTGGAATGTGGTCAGTACCATGGCGTAGCTAACTATTTTGGTAAGTCTTTAGACCTTTTTTTCTCCAGTTGCGCGGAGGTCCAAGTGACACACTCAATGTTCCCATTCGTAAAAGAGGATCGCCATCATAGAGCGGTAGATATATCATTGAAATTAACTAATCTTCCTAATTTTTCTTCAAAAAAATCGTTCACGAAATACAAATATCACAACGCAGACTACGCTTCGATAAATTCTGATTTGGTCGGGGTGCGGTGGGGGGATCTGTTTGGGAATAGTGACGTTAATACGTGTGTTGATATTTTTTATAAAAAAGTCAACTCTAGCATCGAAAAATATGTTCCAAAAAAAAATATTAGCACACAATTTCTCATTTGGTTCAGTAAAGAAACAATTTCACTTATAAAAGAAAAGGAGAAATACCACAAATGCTGGAAAAAACATAGAAACCCTCTGGATTACCTGCAATTTTCTAATCTACGTAGACTAGTAAAAAGTGGTTTAAAAATTGACTATCGCACTTGGGTCGAGAACGTAGAAAAAAATATTCGTAACAATACCAAATCATTCTGGTCACTTGTACAAACTAAACGTAATAATAAGTCAAACATTCCGAAAAATATCAAATACAAATCTCAGCCATTAAGTGAACCTTTGCATATTTGCAATGCGTTTAGTGATTACTTTGCGTCAGTTTTTATTCCCGATGACACTTCTTCCAACATCAAGGAAAACTCCCTAACAGATCTTTCCTTTGGCATCCCGTCCATCTCTGACACACAAATAGCTAGCTCAATCGATGAGCTAGATGCTCGAAAAAGCCCTGGTATTGACAACATTCCAGGAACATTTATAAAAAATTGTAAAACCTCTCTAATAACACCGCTCCATTTTATATTTAATAAATGTTTGACCAGTGGCACGTTTCCTAGTATGTGGAAAAAAGGGATTATTACACCAGTCTTTAAAAATGGCAGTAGGTGCGAAGTTGAAAATTACAGACCTATAACATTACTGTGCATTTTCGGCAAGCTACTGGAATCAATTATCACGCAAGAATTATGTTTTAAAATTAAACGGAAAATCGATACCGCACAACACGGGTTTTTTCAAGGTCGCTCAATTATTACAAACTTGCTGCCATTCGTACAAGACATCCACGACGTGATGGACGACTCGTCAGGGCAGGTGGACGCCATATACACCGACTTTTCAAAAGCTTTCGACAAAGTTCATCATCCAACTCTTTTAGTTAAATTAAAAAATTTCGGTGTGTATGGCGACCTCCTGAAACTGTTGGGGTCGTACAGCACGGATAGAATACAGTACGTTAGATTGGGTCAATCGGTGTCTGATAGTAAAAAAGTTACCTCAGGAATTGCGCAGGGGTCCCACCTTGGTCCCCTACTTTTCTTAATCTTTATCAATGATATCTCTGACTGCTTCAAAAACACAAAATCTAAAAAATTTGCTGACGACTTAAAATGTTACAAAACCATAAAATCAGTTCACGATTGTGTGCTTCTCCAGCAAGACCTAAACAATTTGTCAGATTACTGCCTAAGGAACCGTCTTGCATTAAATATAAGTAAGTGTCAGAAAATTTCTTTTACAAGAAATCGAAACGAAATTATTTTTCCGTATCAATTATCTGGTGAACCCCTAAAAAACGTTGCATTTGTGAAGGATCTGGGGGTGTGGTTGGACAAAAAACTCGTATTTGATAAACACATAGAAGAATCAGTAAAAAAAGCATACAGAAATCTAGGATTCATACTGAGAATCACCAGCGATTTCAAAAATCCAAAATCACTTGTTTTACTTTACAATTCTTACGTAAGATCACACTTGGAATTCGCCTGTCTTGTGTGAAATCCTCAGTATGCAAAATACATTGAGAGGCTTGAAAAAATTCAGTACAAATTTGTCAAAAATGTGAATTTTAGGTTCCTACATTCTAACGATTCTTACGAAAATATTCTAAAAGATCTCAAACTAAACAAGCTCTCAGCTAGAAGAAATCTCCAGCAAATGGTCTTTCTTCACAAAATTTTTTCGAATAAAATAGACTGTCCCGATATTTTAGAAAGAATCAACTTAAACGCCAACAGGCCATATAACAATCGCATTTTCTTCTTGTTCTACACTTGTAGATGTGGCACAAATGCATCGTTGAACTCACCCATTATTAGTTTGCAACGAACCTATAATCTTTTCTTTAATGATATAGATCTGTTTCATGTGTCCCTTTCCACTTTAAAACGTTTATGTTATTTATCCATTACCGGTTAGAATTTTAATGCTTCAAACAATAATGCTTTATAATTTATGATAATAATAACTAATCATATAGTTGTAGGTTGTAAGTATCGACATTCTATTTTTTAAGGTTAACAAAATTGAGGTCCTTCGTAATAGGGCTGTTTGTCAGACAGCCTGTGAAGGACTCCTGTTTAAATAAATAAATAAATAAATAAATAAATAAATAAATAAATAAATATCTGAAATTGGCCGTAAACCAATTTTATTACCTATTTTATATTTGGAATTCCCTATGATCCGATGTTCCCATACCTGCTCAACCTCGACTAATTGGTTTTGGAAACATATTACCTTTTGTCGACCTTTACCCTTCTCGACTTAGTATATTGTTTAGTTTTTGCAAATAAAGTTGTGTCATAATTTTTTGTACATTTTCGTCGTTTTATAGTGTTAAAACTAAAACAATGGCATCCACAAATAGGCGTAGCTGTGTAAACCATACGGAGGATTTTTGTTATGTATGTGGCGAATACACTTTGAAAGAAAGTAGAAAAACTATTTCTGAATTGGTAAAAAAGTCTTATCTAGCCTATTTTGGCGTTCATTTGGGAGATCAAGATAAATCTTTGGCTTCAAAAGTGCCTGAAATTTGGTGTACCAACAGTTTGGAGGGAACCACGTAACCATTATGATGACTGCTATTTTTGTCTCATTAATATTAAAGACATAAATAGGAACAATCGACATAAATGGTCATATCCTGATCTAGATTCTGCAAGAAGACCTATACCGCACTTTAAGGAAATACCCATTTCAACCTTCAGCAGTATTCCTGAAATCTCAAGATTATACAGAAAATCAACGTCTGATGAAGTTCAAAGAATGCAATCAGAAAAAACAATGAACTTGAAGCAGATTTAACAACTCCTCAGTGTTTTAATTAATAAGAACTAAACGATCTCGTGAGAGACCTATACCTCTCAAAGGCGTGTGCTGAATTACTTGCACTCAGATTAAAAGAAAAGAACTCAGGAAAATAAGCTGGTATCCTGGAACGATACAAAAGGACTCTTAGAAAAAATTGGTTTGCTAGAATACACTTCAGACGATTGGCGCCTTTTCATTAAAAGTTCAAAACGCATTTTAAAATATGTCCTTTTACATAACAGTAACAAATATGCCTCGATTCCTATTGGACATTCTACTACCCGGAAAGAGAAGTATAAAACAATAGCACAAGTTTTGAAATAAATTAAATACGAAGAACATCAGTGGGCAATTTGTGTTTATTATCGTCAACCTTGGGCAGTGGATATACAAAATACTCCTATTTTTTATGTCTTTGGGACAGCAGAGCTAAACATCAGCACTGAGTTAAGAGAAATTGGCCTTTAAGAGATACTATGGTTCAAGGAAAACAAAACGTAGTAAATGAACCTTTGGTTACGAGAGAAAAAAATCTTACTACCACCCTTGCATATCAAGTTGGGGCTTGTGAAGCAGTTTGTAAAACTCGATCGAGATGGAATTTGTTTAGGGCACTTGTCACGTAAGTTTCCTGGAAATCGCACAGAAAAACTAAAAGCTGGTAAATTTGATTGTCCTCAAATAAGGCAACTTATTAAAGTCCACCACATCAATGAATGAGACCGAATCTAACGCTTGGGGTTCATTTGTTCAAGTTGTTAAACATTTTCTTGGAAATCACAAAGCAGACAATTACATAGAAATAGTGGAAGCTATGATTTCAAATTTTCATATTCTCGGTTGTAACATAAGTATAAAAGTTCAAAATTTAGGTGACTGTAGTAAAGAACAGGGAGAAAGATTCTATATATATTTTTTCTCGTCCACTTTATTTTAATTGATTTAAAACAAACTTACGGCTTTCTTGGACAATGTTTTATTATTTATACCAACAGCCAACGTTTCGGTCCTAGGTCTGGGCCATCATCAGGGCTAATAAGACAAAAAAGAACATAAATTAATAAAAAATTTTAAAAAATTTTAGTTTTTATGCCTAGTTTATTGTTAATATAAATAGTTCTTTCAGTCAAGAATAAGTTTTTAAAATCTACTTTAGAAATGTTAACAAATCTTTAAACAAAAACACGCAACAGAAAAGATCAAGAATAAAACCAATTATAAATATTAATAAAAAAACAAATAAAAAATCTATGAATTTTTAACACGTAAAAAGGATACGGCACATACATAATAAAGCATTTTGGATTAAAAATATTAAATAAGAGACAAATCTGTAACGAATACACATTTTACAACAGGTAACATTTAAATAGTTAAAACAGTGAAAAATACCAAAAAATTACCTAGATAAATAGAGTTATAACACAATTTATTTTTATTTTATTCAATAAAAGAACTATTTATACTAACAATAAACTAGGCATAAAAACTAAAATTTTTTAAAAAATTTTAGCTCTGTATAATAAAATAATATTCTTTGTTTTCTTGTTAGCTCTGATGATGGTCCAGACCTTGGACCGAAACGTTGGCTGTTGGTATAAATAATAAAACATTGTCCAAGAAAGCCGTAAAATTGTTTTAAATCGAGAAAGATTCTATCAGGATATTAAAACTATGGAAGGTCGATATTAAGGTCGATGGGATAGTCACATGATGGCGGACTACTGTTGGAGCCTTCAGCGAGACTACACCAGTAAACTCGATGCTAGAAAGTCGTATGAAAGAAAATTTGTAGGTGATAGTTATTAATATGAGTATCATTGTATGTTAAGTTACTTTTTATAATAAACATTTAATTATATGTGTTTTTTTTTGTTACTGGCAATAGTCATAGTTATAACGTTAAATATATATAGAGGTTAAAAAAAGTAAATAATTCCTATTTTAAAAACTAGATCTGATAGAGAAAATCTGATGGCTATTTCGGATTATCCACCCAAAAATTACGCAGGAATAGTTAAAAAAAATCGCCGGCACCAAAATGTGTGTTGGCCTAATTCTCTGTTGTTGCAGGGAATAATTTATCATTAAATGCAAATTTGGAAAGGATTTAGGCATCTGGTTCGACTCAAAATTTACCAACCACATTCAAGTTATTACAAATAAAGGTATGCGACTGCTGGGATTTGTCGATCGAACCCTTGGTGGCTTTGATAACATTTTCAGTTTTAAACAAATTTATTGTGCACTGGTATGTTCAGTTTTAGAGTATGCCACCAATGTGTGGCACCCGCATTATGCGATACATTGTGAAAAGTTTAAAAGAGTAGATTTTTAATATGAATTGTATTAAAACTACACATCCCTTATGATTAAGTAGACTGCAATGAGATAATAAAACTGCTAAATCTCACTTCCTTGAAGAGTAGGATAAAATATTTTGATACTACGACCTTTTATAAAATAATAAACAGTGTTTATGATGCACCAGAGCTCCTTGCGGTAGTTGGCACTCAGGTATCAACAATCTCTTTATCAGTCAGGTCTTATTGTAATTAAAAAAAAAAAATTGCAATAAAAGTCGTATACAATACAATTAACTCTAGAAATAGAAAACTTTTTAATACCAAATCCACAGAACTAATTGTGGCATGAATTTACCTTTGACAAGAATGTGTAGGACAGTGGTATAATAATAGATCTGCTATATGATAGCTCTATCAAGTTTAGAGAGAGAGAGAGAGAGATTCTTGAGATTTTAACCGTAATGTTGTTGCATATTTTTTTTACATTTTTACTGTATTATTATTGTAGATTTAAAGTTATTGCTATAAGCGTAAATAAAATTTTGAATTTTGATGACGAGAGTGCTAAACACATGTTGTGGGAATGCCCGGTCATACCATGTCAGTGTCAGTTTATATACATGTAACAGATGGACGCAGTGAGTCTGAACGAGGCTTAACCAAAGCAAGTTACAAGCCTCTTTAAGGGGTAAACATACTCCAGAAAAGAAGAGCCTCAAAAGTAAGCTACAATAGACTTGCTGGTGGTCACAGAGAAAGTGTTAAAAGAATATTTTTTTTTTTATAAAATAAAATATTTTTTGATAATTAAAGATTTACTTAAACAGTCAAAAGCAATGGACTTATCGGTGCTCCACTGTTACGTATTGCTCAATGGATTATAATAATAATAATAATGTGTTCATCAATATTTTGCGTAAACACCAATCACCAGCAAAAATAACTATAAAATAAAAATAAAAAAATAATAATACGTCGGACATACATTGAATACACATTTACGGACTACAAGAGTTGACACCCATGGCTTGCTATCTGGGTTAAGTGGATGGCAATCAAAATTGGCTTACTCAAATAAATAAAGTAAAAATGTATGTTTTTAAAACATCAATTCATAATGCAATAAAACAAATTAACGTCAAAATTAAACACACATCATTATTCATATTATTTCAATTAAAATTCTACTATAAAAGCATTTTAAAGCCAACTATGCTAAATAAATTTTACTAATGACATTATTATATTATGCCGTTTTGTGCTTTTGTATAACTTCAGAATGTTTTATGGCAATGCCAAAACTTTTGCCCTCTCCGTTTTCCTTGGGGCATAAGAAAAGAGGTCCGAGTGACGAGGTGAGATTTTATGTATTTAGAAAGACGATTTCTAGACTGAAACGCGCTCTGAATTTTTCCTACATAATGCGCTTTCTTGGTATTAAGGGCACGATTTCTCGTTAGGTCCCATGTCAAGCTTAAAACAACAACTTTGTAATTTGGGAAAATCTCTTTAAAACACGTCTATGCTTACCTTGACGTACCTTATTAAATGTAATTGGATGAAATTCTGTTGATGAGTTGTTACTAACGAAGGCTGAAAGTTAATGTTTTAGTTGTTATCCGTCTTTAAAGTTACTTTTCTTATATTTATTACTGACTCCATTATTTTATTGCTTGTTTGTAATTTAAACAAATCTAATAAGTTTAACCTAAGAAATCATCATCATCGTTTTTATCTTTTCCAGAAAAAATACAAGAAAATTGAAAAAAAAATAATTTTTAATCTACTCGGCCGACTTGGATTTTTAACATTTGACAGTTTCCGTAAAATAATAATTAAGACAATTTTATATAGATTCAGGGCTGGTTTATCAATAGCAAGGCATTTAACTCTCGAGTTAAAGATATTACATATTATCAAGTGCCGGAATGAGATAGATAAAGGTTAACTCGGGGGTTAAGTGCCCTATTGATAAACCGGCCCTTAACGTTTTAAATCGGAAGTTCGCAATTCTGTTCAGCTCAGCTTCAACTATGGGAATTTCATAAAGCACGTTCCATCCGCAGTTTTCGCCTACCATCAATCAAAACGCAAGTTATTCATGCCACAAAACTGCCTAACCAAACTTTTAGGTATCTGGATTTTGTGTTTCTTACTGTGTTTTGAAAGACTCCATTTTCAGTTTGTTTTTAAGTGAAGAGTTATTAATTCCACCGTGAGAAAACATACGTTTAATTATATGATGTTTAACAAGGGATAGGTACGGGACTTAGCGTCTTTATTATTATGAATAAAATTCCGAAAACTCCAAATTTTACAGAAGTGAGAAAAGCAACAATTTAACTTCTTGAATTTTTTCCCTTTGAGACGGGTGAAAACCTATTTTTTTTAAAGTGAAATGTTTAACGCAGTGAACTCTATATCAATAACGTTTAACGTCATAAAAAATTAGGCTGTCGACTCTGTGGGTCTTGAAAGACAAATCGCAGTAAAAGGTCTGGGCGTCTGGTTCGACGAAGAATTGTCATTTACCAATCCCATTGACATTTGCTACGTTTATTTGAACAGCTCTATCCGGATCGGAACCACATTGGCTTCACAAGCCTCGCTTAAATCTTCGATATAAACACGTGGGATTAAGGTATCGAAAACTTCGATCCAATACTGAAATTTTTTGGATTGGATTGGATCAAGTCAAGTCAATCCGGCGAAATAAACGCGCTCGACGAATTGACCTTACCTTGACCTTGATGCTGCCTTCCGGAATTTTTCAAGAAGAAGAAGAAATTACTGACTTTCCATTCTACAATTTGGTGGTTATGGTCCCTTTTTTTAAAGAGTAATTGGCCCACTTTCTCACTTTGGATTAAGTTATAACTTAGGCTTAAGTGCTTCCTGTCTCTTTTTAAAAAACGCAGTGGGGAAAGACAGATTGTAAGATAGGTGGCACTTAGAACTTAAGTGAAAGGTAGTGTTCCCTTTTTCCATCTTGATTTCAATTTAATTTTTGTACAAACCGACAACAAAAAAAAATTAAGGTTAGAAAAACAGCAAAATTGCGCATACGCAATATTTTAATCCAATCTTCAAGTAAACACTCGAGATTAACTTTTAATCCTATGATATAAACGCTCAAGATTAGGGATTACAATTTCAAGTGGCTTTAGTTTCAATCCGGATCGAACCGTCCTTTTTCAACCTCTTCGTGACTTTGATACCATTGTAGCGTTTAACTTCCCAAAAAATCTATTGTAACGTTGATCGTTAGTTATACAGGGTGTAAGCGATATGATAGTCATTATTTAAATGGGTGATAGGGGGAGGCAAAAAAAGCAAAAAAGTTTATATAATGTGGGCGTCAAAACTTACACCAAACTGCAAAAAAGTCGCGCGACTGACAACCTTCACAACGAACAGCGGAAGATGCACTATGCGCTGTGTTATCGAGAGGCGAGAAGGTTGTAGGTCAGAGACTCACGTATGCAGCGAATTGCGTTATTGCCAAGTGTTTTCTAAATCTTTAACTCAAAGGAAATCATTATTTTTTTATTATTTTTTTTTAATTTAGAGGATTTAGAGAAAATATTTATTTTTATTTTATATAAAATGGTTAAAGTTAGACATGAATATTTCTAAAATTCTAGTAGATATAAAAACCTAAATTTTTCAAGTTTAAAGTCAATTAGACAAAAATCTGTTGAGTTTTGCCCCATAAGTCATATGAACTTTTTGACTTGTTTTGACCCTCCCTTTCACCAGTTGAAAGGATGACTATGGTATAGTTTACACCCTGTATAGAGCTCAAGTCATTCAGTATAACTTTTGACATCTAAATATATCTTTGTTTGATGCTACTTTAACAGCGTTGCCATGTGAAATCTACATTAAGAGTGCCAATAGCCAATAGTAAAGGAGAAATAGGGCGAGTTGGTAAATTCATTAGCTTTTTCCACCGATGCCATCGGTTTTTTGACAAATGAAATATAACGTTAATCTGAGATTCCATGTCGTTGATTTTGATGAGCCAACGAAAATTAAAAAAAAAAACGCAATAAAAACTAGTCAGAATTTAGCTATAACCCACATTTTTCTAAAATTTTTTCCAATTGAAAAATTTGTGCTTTCTCAAAAAAATCTCATGTAAAGACGAACGAAAAATTCTCGTAGGGCTTCAGGAGGACATAGTAAATAAGTAAATTGAAGATTTATTTATCTCCTTATATAATATGGTTATTGATTGGGTGTTCTTATTATTATGTTACTTTAGTTTGATGTATAAAACCAGTATTAGTCCTCGAAAACTGTCTTTAATAAAATCAAAAATAGCTGATTAAAAGACATTAATGACATCCATCGGGAAGGCTCACCGGCCACCAGAGTCGGTGAGCATCGATGCCATCCATTGGTGATGAATATCACCAAGAATCATAGATGAATTTGCGAACTCGATTGTTTTCATCGGTGAATTTACAAACTCGCCCATAGTGTTGTTGCAAATCATTCTATATTTAAGAGAGCAATAAAAGTCAGATCTCGTATGTTATCTAATAGATTTGAATAGAATATCAATAAACTAACCTTGAATGTTAGGTAATAGTATTTATAGGTGTAGCATAAGTAAGTATACCTACCTTATAATATAATCGTTTATCGTTTTGGTTCTTTGAAGTGGTTATATGGAAGAGCAACTATGTTGAACATCGCCACTTCCAAATAAATACATAGATACATTTGTAAACCATTTATATGTGAATAAAGACACTATTTATTTATTTTATTTAAAAGTTATGTGTGTTAGCCTATGGGCTTCATGTAATTCATGCGGTCAGTTTTGATACTTGCTCACCTTGAATGTAGAAGCTTTATATTTTTAACCAAAAATCTATTTTAAAATTTAAAAACGGAAAATACCACAAGTGTTTTTTGTTTATTCTCGATCAATAAAAGGTTTTGTATTCCGTTCAGACGTCAAGTTTATATAGGAATCTAAGAAAGGAACTAGTTGTTGCCACATTGTGCCGTCCCGAAATGATAAATTACGTGTCATCCATGGGAACATTGATGGGATAGACTGATGATTAATTGTGTTCCGGATATTATGGGAAAAGTTCATTTTATCGAAGTTTTTCGAATTTGTTTGCCAAAATATATAAAAAATATTGTTTACCGTAGAACACAGCCCTGTATGTAAATTGGAAATCTGAGGGTCCGGCAGTGCATTCGCCCACCCTAACACGTGTCTTTCCGAACGGGCACCTTCAATACGAAAAATAGTGATAGTTACCACATGAAATATACATTAAGAGTGACAATAGCTATGCAAAGGAGAAATAGGGCTAGTTTGTAAATTCATTAGCTTTTTTCACCGATGCCATCGGTTTTTTGACAAATGAAATATAACGTTAATCTGAGCAACACCGTACTCAACTAAAAAGCCTGTTAACTCTTACCCCCTCAGTGCCCTTTAGCCTATCGTGGCTGCCATTTTTATAACCAAATTGATAAGTAAGACATGGATTTTCTGTCAGTTTGGTGTAAATATGGCACCGATCATAGGCCAAAGGATATTAAAACGAAAATGAGTTAACTGGCTTTTTAGTTAAGAACGGTGTTGATCTGAGATTCCATGTCGTTGATTTTGCTGAGCCATCGAAAATTAAAAAAAACGCCATAAAAATCAGTCAGAATTTAGCTATAACCTACATTTTTCGATGCTTTTATTAAGCTTTGCTTTTGATAATGCACAGATCGCTACATGGTTTTTGGAGTAGGACTGGTAGAAGCATACGTGATATCTGGATTCGTTTTAGGTATATTATATAGGACACACTAAGAAACATTTTTGGATCTATGACAGGAGAGCCGATAATAGCTGTCACAATTTGGCATGTAGGTCGCGATTCTTCAAAAATCGTCAAAAAATATCGCCCTTACAAAAAATCTGTCGATTTTTAAACACAAGTTAATGCTTTTTTTTTCAGGACTATTTGCTAATATTATATAAACATAGATAGCCATGGAATATTTCGCTGTCACTGTTCAGTATTGTCACACAAATTCTGTCTTTCCTTTTACATGGTGAGCATTTTCGACAGTTTTTGACGTTTATTGGTACGCGTAGTAACAATTTAGCTCCGCCACAAACTAGTCCTGCAGTGTATATTGTGCAGAATCTAACAATGCTAAAAATTTTGACAGCTGTCAATTCCTGTCAAAATGATGGCAACTCTTTTTTTAGTTTTTGATGTTTTATGTCATGCGATATAACCTTTTATACCTTTGTCGGAACCTTGAGTTCAAAAATTGAATTAAAAGTGACAGCTGTGGGGATATGTCAAGAAAAAAAGTGTTCAATATGACTTTTCTTTAATATTTGAATATTATATTGGCTATAAATACAAGTGAAAAATCTATTTACAAGAGACAGATTTTGACATCTGTCAAGGCCTGTTAAAATGACAGCACTTTTATTTTTATTTTTTGATATTTTGTGACATGTTGTAACCCTGAGCCCAAAAGTTTTAAACAAAGTGACAGGTTTGGGCCTGTCATTTCTTTTAACCAAAAAAAGGGCTTTGATTTAATTTTAAAACAGTTTATTAGCAATAAATACAAGTGACAATCTATATACAAATGGCAGGTTTTCACATCTATCAAAATGACAGCCCCCTTTTTTTAGTGTTTGATATTTTGTGACATGTGATATGTCCTTTCTTACTTTCGTGATATTCCTAAATACAAAAATTAAAAAAAAAGTGACATCTGTGGCGACCTGTTATTTGTTTTAACTAAATAGGTTGTCCAATTTAGCTTTCCTTATTTGAAAACAGTTTATTAGCTATAAACACAAGTGAAAATTTATTAACAAGTGACATATTTTGACATCTGTCAATGCCTGTCACAATGACATTTATTTTTTTGTTTTTGATATTTTACTTTCGTGATATCCATGAATCGAAAAATTGATATGAGTCAAAATCAAAACCTAAAAATATGGTATAAATAATCCAGATTTGTCAGAAATAACAGTTTTACAGAGAAATAACAAAAGGTTTTTCCAGCTTAATTTTCTGACAGGTTCGGTCAACTGTCATTTTATTTGTCAACTTTAAAGGTGGATTCTATGTAGTGAAGTGTAAAAGTCTCTATGATAGCAAAAATTGTTAAAATTAAGAAAGCGCCTTTATCCTATTGTCAAAATTTGGCAGCTTTCAAAAAATGTGCCTTTTGTAAATAAATTGTTACTTGTATTAGTTATTAATAAACTATTTCCAAATTAAATAAAAGCTAAATTGATCACTTGTTTTTGGTTAAAACTAATGACAGGCCCCCACAGGCGTCACTTTTAATTTTTTTTTTGGACTAAGCGTTCCGACAAAAGCATAAAATAACAAAATCTAAAAAAAAATAGGTGCCGTTATTTTGCCAGGAATTTACAGCAGTCAAAATGGCTAGCATTTTTAGATTCAGTTTGCTTAACTTAGTAGAAATTTGCACCTTGTTAATCAAAATCGGCCACGGTTTGCCCAGAGATTTCTTATTTAACGAGATGCGGGTCTAAGCTTCAAAACCTCCTGACCCGCTCGTTGATTTATTGGTCCGAGTAGGCCGAAAGATTTTCGCATTTTGTTGATGTGCGCTTATTCGTTAGAGTTTTTCTATTTTTGACATCGTTCTATTTATCAGTACTTTGAATCATGCTGGTCACTTGGCCTGCTTATCGCTGCTGTGTGTCACACATTTTTTAAGCTCTTTTACATATTTAAATGCCTACTTAATTATAATAATATCTCGTCGTTGACACTCTAAAACCTGCTATGTGCATTTTTATTAATTTTACAGGAACGAGAATTCTTTTTTATTGCTCTGATGGTTTGAAAAACTAATAACAAATAAATAAAATAAGTTTTAGGCAACCTAATGAGTACATTAAAGTAAGCAGTTGTAGCTTTTGACTTTACTAAATGCAAATTAATTCAGACATGATTACTTATTTTGTATTTTTAAGTTATATTTTTCTATCACATTAAATACCTATAGCTCCCAAGACGCCATTATGATATACTAACAAAAATTCAAATCCATCAATATTTTGGTAATCAGTTGAAATTTTTGACTTCAATAAATGTAAATAATGTCAGCCCTGATTAATTTTGTGTTTCCAAATTATATTTTTGTGCCACATTAAATACCATAGCTGTTGAGACGCCATTACTCTGCTGTACCCTTAAAAATATAAATCCGTAAATATTTTGGCAATCAGTCGAAATTTTTGACTTGATTGTTTTTGAATTTATATAAAGAATAACAGACATAACTTTTAAAAACTAATTACCGAAAAACCATGAAAATCACAAATTTTTCAAGCGCGTGTATTTTCAAACTAGAAATCGTTTTTAATGAAAATTTTGAAAGTTTATGCCTTACGGATGTTGTATCGCAGCAATTATTATATTTAATGGAAGTGAACGAATTCGAACACCCCTGTAGCAATTTTCCAAAAAATTATCTTAATAAGTTATTTGTTAGATTAAAAAAATTAATATAATATTAAGTCAAATAAAAAAAATAGAAAAATCAGAATTTTATCTTACCTGTAAAAAATGTATGTTTGGTATTTGTACAATTTATTTAAATTATTTTATATCAATATATTTTTGATTAATATTTAAAAATACCTAAGGAGAAAGGTTTTATTTAGGGTCCCCAACTTAACTTTTATCTCTGATCTAATCTAATCTAACCTATCCTAGAAAAATTTTCCCTAAAACCTTCTTACATCAAGAATTTTTCAAAACAAAACAAAAATAAAAGAAAACCGTATATTGCAAAATTACTGAAGAGCTTCTATTGCAGTAAAATACCTACAAATTGTTTTAAAAAAATGCACAATTGTCCAAAAATAAATAAAATGGCGCCTTCGACAGGGCGGAACTCTTTTCTATGCCTTCAGAGAGAAACCTTGTTCTTCAATAAATTTGAAATGTATTTAGAGAATTGATGTTTTGCTTTAATACATTAACCACAATTTAAAAGGAATGCCCTTTTTTTTCCAATTAAATACCTACCCAGCCAACACGGTTCCCTCGGGCCTTCGTCAGCCCGATATCCATTGCCGAATTTGCCGTCATCGGCACCACGTCTGAGATTCCATGTCGTTGATTTTGCTGAGCCATCGAAAATTAAAAAAAACGCCATAAAAATCAGTCAGAATTTAGCTATAACCTACATTTTTCGATGCTTTTATTAAGCTTTGCTTTTGATAATGCACAGATCGCTACATGGTTTTTGGAGTAGGACTGGTAGAAGCATACGTGATATCTGGATTCGTTTTAGGTATATTATATAGGACACACTAAGAAACATTTTTGGATCTATGACAGGAGAGCCGATAATAGCTGTCACAATTTGGCATGTAGGTCGCGATTCTTCAAAAATCGTCAAAAAATATCGCCCTTACAAAAAATCTGTCGATTTTTAAACACAAGTTAATGCTTTTTTTTCAGGACTATTTGCTAATATTATATAAACATAGATAGCCATGGAATATTTCGCTGTCACTGTTCAGTATTGTCACACAAATTCTGTCTTTCCTTTTACATGGTGAGCATTTTCGACAGTTTTTGACGTTTATTGGTACGCGTAGTAACAATTTAGCTCCGCCACAAACTAGTTCTGCAGTGTATATTGTGCAGAATCTAACAATGCTAAAAATTTTGACAGCTGTCAATTCCTGTCAAAATGATGGCAACTCTTTTTTTAGTTTTTGATGTTTTATGTCATGCGATATAACCTTTTATACCTTTGTCGGAACCTTGAGTTCAAAAATTGAATTAAAAGTGACAGCTGTGGGGATATGTCAAGAAAAAAAGTGTTCAATGTGACTTTTCTTTAATATTCGAATATTATATTGGCTATAAATACAAGTGAAAAATCTATTTACAAGAGACAGATTTTGACATCTGTCAAGGCCTGTTAAAATGACAGCACTTTTATTTTTATTTTTTGATATTTTGTGACATGTTGTAACCCTGAGCCCAAAAGTTTTAAACAAAGTGACAGGTTTGGGCCTGTCATTTCTTTTAACCAAAAAAAGGGCTTTGATTTAATTTTAAAACAGTTTATTAGCAATAAATACAAGTGACAATCTATATACAAATGGCAGGTTTTCACATCTATCAAAATGACAGCCCCCTTTTTTTAGTGTTTGATATTTTGTGACATGTGATATGTCCTTTCTTACTTTCGTGATATTCCTAAATACAAAAATTAAAAAAAAAGTGACATCTGTGGCGACCTGTTATTTGTTTTAACTAAATAGGTTGTCCAATTTAGCTTTCCTTATTTGAAAACAGTTTATTAGCTATAAACACAAGTGAAAATTTATTAACAAGTGACATATTTTGACATCTGTCAATGCCTGTCACAATGACATTTATTTTTTTGTTTTTGATATTTTACTTTCGTGATATCCATGAATCGAAAAATTGATATGAGTCAAAATCAAAACCTAAAAATATGGTATAAATAATCCAGATTTGTCAGAAATAACAGTTTTACAGAGAAATAACAAAAGGTTTTTCCAGCTTAATTTTCTGACAGGTTCGGTCAACTGTCATTTTATTTGTCAACTTTAAAGGTGGATTCTATGTAGTGAAGTGTAAAAGTCTCTATGATAGCAAAAATTGTTAAAATTAAGAAAGCGCCTTTATCCTATTGTCAAAATTTGGCAGCTTTCAAAAAATGTGCCTTTTGTAAATAAATTGTTACTTGTATTAGTTATTAATAAACTATTTCCAAATTAAATAAAAGCTAAATTGATCACTTGTTTTTGGTTAAAACTAATGACAGGCCCCCACAGGCGTCACTTTTAATTTTTTTTTTGGACTAAGCGTTCCGACAAAAGCATAAAATAACAAAATCTAAAAAAAAATAGGTGCCGTTATTTTGCCAGGAATTTACAGCAGTCAAAATGGCTAGCATTTTTAGATTCAGTTTGCTTAACTTAGTAGAAATTTGCACCTTGTTAATCAAAATCGGCCACGGTTTGCCCAGAGATTTCTTATTTAACGAGATGCGGGTCTAAGCTTCAAAACCTCCTGACCCGCTCGTTGATTTATTGGTCCGAGTAGGCCGAAAGATTTTCGCATTTTGTTGATGTGCGCTTATTCGTTAGAGTTTTTCTATTTTTGACATCGTTCTATTTATCAGTACTTTGAATCATGCTGGTCACTTGGCCTGCTTATCGCTGCTGTGTGTCACACATTTTTTAAGCTCTTTTACATATTTAAATGCCTACTTAATTATAATAATATCTCGTCGTTGACACTCTAAAACCTGCTATGTGCATTTTTATTAATTTTACAGGAACGAGAATTCTTTTTTATTGCTCTGATGGTTTGAAAAACTAATAACAAATAAATAAAATAAGTTTTAGGCAACCTAATGAGTACATTAAAGTAAGCAGTTGTAGCTTTTGACTTTACTAAATGCAAATTAATTCAGACATGATTACTTATTTTGTATTTTTAAGTTATATTTTTCTATCACATTAAATACCTATAGCTCCCAAGACGCCATTATGATATACTAACAAAAATTCAAATCCATCAATATTTTGGTAATCAGTTGAAATTTTTGACTTCAATAAATGTAAATAATGTCAGCCCTGATTAATTTTGTGTTTCCAAATTATATTTTTGTGCCACATTAAATACCATAGCTGTTGAGACGCCATTACTCTGCTGTACCCTTAAAAATATAAATCCGTAAATATTTTGGCAATCAGTCGAAATTTTTGACTTGATTGTTTTTGAATTTATATAAAGAATAACAGACATAACTTTTAAAAACTAATTACCGAAAAACCATGAAAATCACAAATTTTTCAAGCGCGTGTATTTTCAAACTAGAAATCGTTTTTAATGAAAATTTTGAAAGTTTATGCCTTACGGATGTTGTATCGCAGCAATTATTATATTTAATGGAAGTGAACGAATTAGAACACCCCTGTAGCAATTTTCCAAAAAATTATCTTAATAAGTTATTTGTTAGATTAAAAAAATTAATATAATATTAAGTCAAATAAAAAAAATAGAAAAATCAGAATTTTATCTTACCTGTAAAAAATGTATGTTTGGTATTTGTACAATTTATTTAAATTATTTTATATCAATATATTTTTGATTAATATTTAAAAATACCTAAGGAGAAAGGTTTTATTTAGGGTCCCCAACTTAACTTTTATCTCTGATCTAATCTAATCTAACCTATCCTAAAAAAATTTTCCCTAAAACCTTCTTACATCAAGAATTTTTCAAAACAAAACAAAAATAAAAGAAAACCGTATATTGCAAAATTACTGAAGAGCTTCTATTGCAGTAAAATACCTACAAATTGTTTTAAAAAAATGCACAATTGTCCAAAAATAAATAAAATGGCGCCTTCGACAGGGCGGAACTCTTTTCTATGCCTTCAGAGAGAAACCTTGTTCTTCAATAAATTTGAAATGTATTTAGAGAATTGATGTTTTGCTTTAATACATTAACCACAATTTAAAAGGAATGCCCTTTTTTTTCCAATTAAATACCTACCCAGCCAACACGGTTCCCTCGGGCCTTCGTCAGCCCGATATCCATTGCCGAATTTGCCGTCATCGGCACCACGTCGATTTACGACATTGGACCAGCAGTATTTTTTGTCCACTTTGCGATGTGGACCCAATGTATGTTTGCCGACGCAGTGTTAGACTCTAGCCCGCCGTCGGATCAATGGTAAACCATCGCCGTACGATTAAGGTCCGATATGCTTTAACCACATGGTACCGACCATCCGCCCATAAAGCTGCTTAATTTGGTCGATCTAACCTAGGCCAGCTGGTCTCAGCCCTACTTCCGTAAACTATTCAAGTCCTACATTGGTTTCCTAAAGCGGTCCAACGTCGGCGATTGACGAAGGTCCGTCGGTGGTAGCTTAAAGCTGCCCGATAATGGCAAACCACAAAGGTCCGATAATGGGTGGATAATAAGGCTTCACATCAGCCTCTCAAAGCGGCCCGACGTCGGTGATTGACGAAGGTCCGTCGGTGGTTGCTTGTTTCGATAATGCGGGTGCTTAAACAGTCGGACTGATTTAAGTGGCAGAAGAGGTGATTCTTGTAGAGAGGTACCACCATCTTGTCAAGTCCGGATTCTAGTCTTGAAATATCTTTACTCATTATATATATATAATTTTATCTTCCACTGTACAGGGAACATACATGACATTAGCGCCATCTCTTCATACTAGGAAAAAACTATTAAGCAGTTTCAAAATTTTAAGGTAACGTAATCGGGCCATCGGCAGAAAGATCCTATCGGATCATGATCGGCCCTAAAGCAAATAAAGTTTGCGTTGGCATAATGTCGACTATAGTAAATCGGGCCATCGTCAGTTGCCGATTTTCGGCCGATTAAACAAAGCTTCAATTGGACCATCGTCGGTCCTAAAGTGGTGTCGGCATAAAGTCAACTATAGTAATGTGGACCTCTTTTACTTGCCGATTATTGACCAAAAAGTGAAAATCGCAATCTGTCCAACATCGGGCCAGCATGTAGTCGCCGATGCCGACATACTGCCGACGTTGTTGACATTGACCGGATTCAATGCCGACGATTTGTGTTTGCTGGGTACACATATAGGCAAAATTTATATTTATTTATATTATTTTATTTATTAAAAATCGTAGATAAATGGGTAATAATAATTGGCTTACCTCTAAATCTTTCCCTTAGTAATCCCCAGTTCTTTAGGTTTTCCTCCATTTTCATCTGGATTTTCAATTTTCACTCATTCGTGATTTTACAGCGCATCACAAAAATTATCCACCATTGAGAAAACCAAAAACCAACTTGACGGACGCGATGGCGCGGTCGAGGTATCAAGAAGGCTTTTGCTTTGCACCGATTGGAGGCGACTTTAGCAGAGTGCGTCCGTATTAAACCTCTACAAAATGTAGAGTTTTACTATAGACGTCAATTGTAATAAATTGAAAATTTTTTGCATAAACATAATTTAAAAAACTGCAAGTTCAAAAAATGTCACCCAATGTAGGTAGGTAGTACATGGTAAAGTATATCTAGTATAAAAATTGCTAGGTATATCTAACCTAAAATCAAAGGGCGGGTGACAAAACTTCTTTAAAAATTTATTAGTATTATTGGTTTTATTTATTATTATTTTTGAGCGCAGCGAAACATTACATGTTTTTAGAAAACATATAGTGGAATTTTTAACAAATATGTTTTACTAATATAGTAAAGAAAAAATAATCCTAAAAAATAGTAGAGATTTTAAACAAATTTTTGTGAAAAAAATGCACACCTCTTGCGAATTTTTGTGCACACACGTCTTCTCAACAATATTGTTGACGTTAATTGCAAATCTGTGCAAAATCAATTGCACAATTGTATGTATAAAAGTTGCACAGACTCATTCAATTTTTTTCAAAATTTGTTTAAAATTATTGCACAATTTCACTTGCAGAGGATATGTAAAAATTTTACATACATATTTTTTTCCGTGTAAATTTCCGAATCAATTAAAATCACAAAATTAGGACAATTAGTTGAAAAGTTTTAGTCAAACGAAAAATTCCAATTTAATTGACTCCTATAGTAGAGTAAGCAAAGGGTTTTGTGTGATATGGTATGAGTATATTTCCTTACAACTAATAATCATGAATGTGTACCTCCTTCTCTTTATAACATCTCTAGGTTTTTAAAACCGCAGTAGACTTCAGATTTCCTAATAGCCAGTCGAAACCCCAGTTACTCGGTAACTCAATTGATAGAGCATTATACTGGTATTCTAAAGGTTCCGGGTTCATATTCTGGTCGAGGAAAAACTTTTTTCCAATATATTCTCTCACTCTTTGCCCTCTACGCCACAAATCTTCTTTGTGAATTTATTACGGCGCTAAATCTTCTCTTCATTTTATTTCCTTATCGTTATATTAAAACTCATAAAGATAAATTCTAAAGTTAGATAGTTTTATCGTGCCGTTACATTATCTTCAAAACTACTCTATTCGCATACTAATTAGTGCCGCTTTCCTCTAAAGTTTGTTCATGTGTCCGTAATAATCAAGACCCATTCTCTAAACACCGGGGAATCCCGGCTCGGTTATCAAGAGAAATCACGTTAGATCAATCCTCTGTCCTACTCTAGGGAGGGAGATTCTTGAACTAAGGCAACACAAGGCATAGATTATTCCGATTGATTGGGAAGTGCACACATATTGAGAAATAAATCAAAACATTCTTAACCTCTGACCTTAAGGTGTTTATTCTTGAAATTAAGAGTGAATTTGAATCTTAAAAACAGTTCGTTTACTTAAACAGATAAATTGTACATCAAAATTTACCACCATTCGCGTGGTTTTTTTTTTACTTAGTTTTTAAAAATAATCGATAATATTTGTAGAATGGTTTAACGTTCCTATTTTTAATTTTTTTTGAAGGTGTAGGTTTATGGGTTGAGGGATCTTGTTAATAAAAATTAATAATTAATTATGCGAACGAAGTACTCGCCGTAGTAATATTATTTTAATATTTTTGTTTGTTTTTTTTTAAGTTTTAATAAAAATTTTACGGTACTTCTGTAAAAATAATGCCTCTTTACCCAAGGATGCAGAGGATATGTGGCATAAAATCGACACATGGAACGGCCGAGTTGAATAGCTTTGAAGAAGAAAATAAATTTTGCGAAACATTGGCATTTCAAAAAAAAGGACGTTTCATTAGCAAGATCCCTTAACCCATTGACCTACATCTTCAAAAAAAAAAAAAATAATCGATAATTTTTACCGTAAATTAAATATTTTTATGATACATAAAATTATGTACAAAACTTAGAATTATGCAAATTACCATACAAAATTTCATACAAATTTGATTAAAAGTTTTTTAGACTAACTAATTGCAAGAAATGCATTTTTTATTCAAATTGACACTTAAGGATCCCAGGACAAATCGTATTCTGGAAATCCTGGCCAAACAAAAAGTGCTAGAGTGCTGAAATTTTGCACATATACTAATAATGTGACTTCCAATTGTGCTCCAGAGCCCAATATGCCAAATCTTAATTTTGGAATTTAGTTTTTTGTAAATATTTTTTTTTCTAAAAAAGCTCTCTGTAGGGCATTTGGAAGTGAAATTTTAGACTTGTATGCTAAATCTCATTTCTCTTTCCATAAAACAAAATTGCTGTTTTGCACAATATGGCAACCACTGTTTAAGGTACCTAAAACACTGAATTTTGATTTTATTTTCTAGATTCAATTTTTAAGCGAATTTCTTACTTCAAATTCACTTGGTTTGTCAACACTTTTATAAATAAGAAAACATAGATTATCAGTTTATTTAACATGATAGTAGCTGGAAACTTTGTGAATAAAATATCCTTATTTCTGAAGGTGTCACCAATGTGACAGACATTTTCAGTGCGACTTTGTCAGTGATTGATCGGAATCGGAAAAAAATATGTAACAAACTGAAACAATTAAACATAAAAATTACAAGATTTTCCTACAAGACGAGAAAGATAAATAAAACAATTGGCGACCGTGACAGGACAAAAAGAGGAAGCAAGCTTCAACGAAGAATGGAAAAAGCCCAAAGATTGCGAGAAATTGATAAGAGTCTCTTTAAGAAGACTGATAAACCAACTGGAGTTTGATTTGAGCAAAGATGATCCAGAAGACAATGAAATTCAAGGGAATATGGAATTCTTAAAGGCTAAGAACGAAGAAATACTGAGGTTGAATAATGAATTGCTGAATTTAATGTTAGAAAAAGATGTAGTAGAGGATGTTATTGACTCCTTAAAAGTAAAGAAAGAAAAATTGTGAAAAATATTGATATGTCGGTGACAGGTGCATCATCGTCAAATAAACTTCAACTTTCTCATTTAAAACCAGAATTAAGAAAATTTGGGGGAGATATCAAAGAATGGCTACCTTTCTGGGCACAGTTTAAACGTATACATGAGGATCTGACTCTGGAAGATATAGATAAATTTTCATTTTTGGTTCAAGCTACTGTACCAAAATCTAAAGCTAGGCAACTTTTAGAAAGCTATCCTCAGACTGAAGCTAACTATACTAAAGCTTTAGATAGTCTTAAAACAAGATTTGGTCGTGAAGAAATGCTAGTAGAATACTATGTCAAAGAACTACTAAAATTAGTGTTAAATAATATCAACAATAAACCTAAGCTACATCTTCTCTTTGACGGGTTAGAAACGCAGCTCAGAGCACTTGATACACTAGGCGTTACCACAGAAAAATGTGCTGCTATGCTACTTCCACTTGTAGAATCATGCATTCCCGAAGATTCACTCAGAACGTGGCAAAGGCAAGACTCTCAAAATCGCTTAGAAAAACTCTTAAAATTTTTGAAGAAAGAGGTAGAAAATGAAGAAAGGATTTCTATGGCTGTGTCAGGTTTTAAAGTATCAGGTAAAAAGAGAGAGTCTGAGAGAGAGAATATCGCAACAGCAGCTGGATTATTGAATTCAAAAACTACAAAGAAAACTACAAGGTGTAGATTATGTAAAGAGAACCATAGTTTATATAATTGTGTTAAATTTTTAAAGATGACTGTCAAAGAAAGAACAGGGATTTTATCCGAACATGGCTATTGCTACCGATGTATGAAATTTGGTCATATTTCTAGAGGATGCAATGGTAATGTTATCTGTCAACAATGCAAAAGAAGACATGATACTTTAGTTTGTAATCAAGATGAGACAAATCAAAATTTGTTAACCGAAAGTACTGAAAAGGAAAGCATGGAACAGACAAGCTTAGCCAACAATAAATACACAGAAACGTTTATGATGACATTTGTGGTAAAGTTAATAAACAAAGAAAAAAGTAGATTAGTGAGATTGGTTGTTGATACTGGTTCGTCAAAGTCGTACACTCGCTATTCGGAGGAATTCAAACTGAAACAATTAAACATAAAAATTACAAGATTTCCCTACAAGACTGAATACATATGACCTTTTCTTAGGAGAAAATTTTTTTCCGTGATTAAAAGTGAAAACCAAGTGAAATCTTCCAGAAACGATGGCACTCTTTGCCTAAATAATACTGATATACCGATACCGAAAAACGACAATATAATAAGCGAAACCCCCGAATGGTGAAACGACAATTACTAGTGCAAGGGCAACTGCCTCTCAGTAATAGGCAGTTGTGTTACTTTGTACTTTAGAGTAATCACAGGATTTTAATAGAAAAGGTACAATAATATCATCTTTTGAAAAAATATGATTTCTGTATTTTTATTATTTTTTTTTTAAGATATCCTGCCTGAACTGGTTGACCCACTACACACAAAAGGCCTTGATATAAGGAAAAACTGTGGAAATAAAAGCGAATTATTAGCTTTGCTACAATTTTAATTTTTACAAATATTAATTGACAAAATTCTAGAGCGTATCGTGTATTTATTTGATATTAACAATATCTTTTCAAATCGCAAAAAAAAATTCCAAGGTCTAAAGACGGCCCTGGTAAACTTAACAGAATATGGTTATAAATAAAATAACCTTTTTTTTTCTTAAACAATGAAACAACTGAAAGCTGTCACGACTTGATTCACCCAAATGTCTCATGATTATATTGAAACTTGTTTGCTGCCACAAACTACCCAAGGAGCATTTTGGGTTCAGGAAACCAGTACTAAAGGAAGCCGAATCTTATTAGGTAAGTTGTTACTCTTTTTTTCCTTCTAAGAATCTTTCAAAAGCAGTGGTTAATGTGCATGTTCAGAGGTTTATTTATTTAGCGCATAACACATCGACAAATATACAAAAAAACATATAAGACAATCTTAAGTAAATCTACAAACAAACATCAAGGTTTTCTATATACCTACTGTATCGCTTCTGTGGTTGCAACCAGGAAATCATCTGGGTATCCTTCGTAAGATCGTAATGTACATTCTTCTGTAATGTGTCTGATAGTTTGGACCTAACCGCAGTCACATGAAGAGGATGGACCTTTTCCCCATTTATTTAGGAAGTATGCGCATTTTTTACTTAGACTCAGGGACAAATTTAACGCTTTAATGTAGTAGCTATTTTTACCAAGTAATTTGCTTTTATAGCTAGATACTCTGGACATCCGCGGAAGTCACAAATCTCCGATTTTTGACCATAATTTCGGATGATCCAGTTAAGTTTTGATGTAAGAAATATGTCGAATCTTTCTTGTCAGGTCAAACATTGATCGGCAGTCATATTTTTTTATTATATCGTCTTTCAGTAATTCTGGAAATTCGAAAACACAAGGAAAATTCAATATATTCTTTTTTTACTGTTAAAAGTGTCTAAAAGTCTTTTTAAATGTTTAAGTTTCAAAAAATCCTTATTTGTGATTTTTTATGTATTGATTTTTTTTAAATGTCCAAAATCTTCGTGTTTGAAGGGCAGTGGGTTTTTTAAACATAAAATATTGAAGTTTATCAGAAAAATTTGTTTGCCAGGTACACTGAAAAAAAAACTCCACTTAAGACAAAATCCCAAATTATCTTGTTTTTTTATTTTTTCTTCATAAATGAATTTCTTTTAGCATTATATCTTTTCCCTTCAATATAAAAATTAGCATTTCTCCGAATAACATTTCTAATAGGATTTCTTCTTCCACGAGACAATTATCTCAATCCGTTCGGCTAGTTACCGAGCACACCCAATCTACCATGCCACTCGTCAATCTATAGTCACTAGTCAGATGCCAGCAATGATAAGATCAAACGTGTGTGTCTGTGCAGTTGGTTGTAAAAATAGGTAATGTGACAACCTCAAAAATACCGTGGATGGAAGAACTGCTACATGTGTATGGGCATGGGGCACTTGGAATCGAAATCGAATCGAGTAATTTAAAAACGATATTGCTAGAAAACATGCAGAGTACGACTTCCTGATTTCTTCCATTTAGAGTTTAAAATATGTATTGCCGGTCTTTCGCAAGGTACAGCAATCATGCCTGAACTTTTGTGTGTAGTAAATTTCTTAAATTTTTGAGTGTTGATGTAGCTATATAATTTATTTTTTAATTCCTGTTTGACCATTAGCTTTAGTAAAGGCAATCCAAAATGGATGCCTCGCCAAGTCTTGTACAACATGCTGTGTGGACTTGAGATTAGAGCTCCTGTTGTCTTCTTTAAGAACTTAAGAACATTATTCGTTAAATTTACAACAGGGTACCTACCTATAGTTTAGTAATGGACTATATTATTTTTCGGTTTTCTTTTAAGTTTTTTATGAAAAATTTTTTATGTGTATAAGCATTTTCCAGTTTAAATATTAGAAATTTACGTCCCGTTTACCGAACTTTTAATGCGTAATGAATAACGGATCAAGCCTAATTTTTATACGTCGGTCTCTTTTTATTCTTTCAAAATAAAAAAGACAGGCATATAATATGCATTATCCATTTTAAACTAGCAATTAAAACTTGCGTAAACTAGAACACAGTAAAACAGAGAATATGCGTTTCTTTTAAACGCTCACCTTACGTTAAAAAAATAGGTCTGTGTCAAGTGAATTATTGTGAAGTATTTTTCTAAAAAATTTTGATCTTACTCAATTAAAAGCATTGGTAACAGTATATCCGGATTTCTTTTATTTTTAGTTTTTTATGATTTTTTACAGGTTTCAACTTCTCCCCTTCCAACCACCTGCTGTTAGGAGAACTGGCTGACTGAAGATGCGCATGCATAAAGTAAGAAATCAGCCTTTTTTGCAGTTTTTGTTCACGAGCCATCCGACTATAATGTAGGTAAAACTTAAGTCTTTTACTGTTAACTATTTGTGATATTTTAGTTTAAGAATTATGCTGTGTACTTTTTGTTGAACCAAGTCACTATTAGAATATTAATTATTTTCAGGTAAAAAAGCTACCTCATTTTTCTTAATTTAGATGTATTTTCGAAAAACAAAAATTATTTCCACTTTCAATTTTATTCTGTAATAGCAGAGTTTTTATACTTTTATACTGTTTTTAAACTGTTTAGTCAATCTAGATTTTTTTGTTAGAATTAGCTAAAATTCAGTTACTGCTTTTTTGGTGGTGTGATGTAAACCCTTTGATATAATTAGAAACAAAAATTCTATGCGAAAAATGTTCACGTTCATATGCAAAATAAACTGTTTACTGTTTTTGACAATATTAGATGTAGCGAATTTACATTCATGTTTATTTGTTGTTTTAACATTTTCTGTTAATTTTTCTACATATTTTTTAATTTTCAGTATCTATCTACAGTTTTTTTTGCTTACAGGTGTGACGTTTATCCACAGTTCACATAAAAGGACAATTGCATAATTCGAATAAGAATCTCTCTTTTTTTCTTTTGCTCTAATACTCCCCACTGCCATGATCAACCAAAAATGAGTGGGGGAAGGCAAAATAAAAAAAGGTTCTTATGTGAATTGTGCAATGGTCCCTGTACGTGCTGCCATACTGTGTAAGGACCTCATTATTTTTAAAGTTTTCTTAGAAGAATTGTGTGCTTCTTTTAAAGCCAATTTTCAAGAAAATATGCTCTTAAAAGCAAAATATTTATTATACTGTCATACAAATAGTTCAAGAAATATGCTCTTGGCATAAAATTTTATGTTCTTTTAATCTCGAATGAGTTTAAGGGAATGCAGATATCGTTAGAAGAAACTGGGGACTTTACGCGTATCGAAAGTCATAATTCTCTTAAATTAATCTCGTATTTTGTAACACTAAGAGATCCGTTTTTTCAGTGTAGATATAATAAAATGGTATGATATTGCTTTTCTTTTTTTGCTTTGATTTTAGGTTAAATTACATTTCTTATAACTCATGGGACATTTCTTTGGCTATTATTTTATGATTTAAAAAAAGTTCTTGCGTTCTAAAGAGCATACACGTTTAAAGATAACCCACACACAACTTTCTTTGTGATAATTTTTTAGATACAAAAATCAAAAAAATGTCAAAAATCTTGATCACGCGTGGAATTGCTCTTGTGTGGTTTTGGGTATTTCTAAGGGTGATGCAAAAAACTAATATACTTAAGGATTAAACGACTTACCTGTAAGGAAGTTTAATCCAAATTATATGAGATTGGTCACATCCTATTAGATACACCAGGCAGTGATACTTCGTAGCACGTCATACACAAGTTTTAGAGATAAGAACAGCATACCGCCATGGCGGCCTGCCTGATCTCTGCTAGGTACTTCAGTATACTTCTAAAGCTTTCCTGAAATACTAAGATCGCTAAGGTCGGGTTGACTAGTACTTAAGTAAATTGCATGAAAAATACATGAATATCTAAATGGGAGGGCGTCTAATAGAATGTGACCAATCTCGTATAATTTGGATTAAACTTCCTTACAAGTAAGTCGTTTAATCCTTAATTATACTTCAACTGGGCACATCTTATTAGATAGGTAGTAGGTAGGTAGTTGTTTAGAGAATATGGCAATATTAGTTAAAAAGTTAAATAAAAATAAGGAAAAGATTTATAATTTAAATGTGTTTAAAATATAATTCCTAATATAAGTATCTAAGAAATTTTTTGAAATTAAAGGTTTATTATAAAATTGATTGAACGTTTTACTTTTTTCGGAATATCCCGCAGCCTTTCTGATACTTTTGATTGATGCACCAACCCTTAATGCTGCGGAAGACAACCCATGTCCTGTGCTATGTCTTTTAAAATTTTTATTCTATTTCTGCGTTTTTTAGACCTTTTTAAATCCACCTGCTAATGTTTTGGGATGTAGTGGGCTTATGAGGCTTTTTAATTGTTAAAATAAGTGTATTCTCTGTTCATCGAAATAACTTTGTTTTCTGTATGCAATATATAATGGTAAAACACAAATAGAACTGTAAATTTTCTTTGAAACAGGGTACTTAAGCCAAGGCTGAATTCTTTTGTGTCCGGATATTTTAAAAATATCTTTAAGAATTATTTCTATGCCCTCTTCGTTAGCCTTGATGTTACTTAACTCATAGAGAATGTCTGAAATCTTTGAGCAAAACAAAGAGTCAAAAGAAGTACCATTTTTATAGTTAATAAACCGAATGTTAAATTTACCAAAGGTTACAAGTTACCTATATAAGGTAACACTGGTTCCGGATACCAAGGTTATATTTCGGAAACTAAGGGCGCAGCTTAAAAATGCGTCTCATAAATTTATCTACCATTTCTGATATTTCTGTTCGCAAATTAAATTTAAGGCAGACCTATATGTGTTAAGAGTTCAATATTTCCCAGTATTTTGAGATTATGTTTCTAAAATGGATACAACTTGATTTATATTAGGCTGCAAGATGGTCTCAATATTATTGCCGCAAAACTTCCATCATTTGGAAGAAATAAATTGCATCCTCCCATACTTT
Organism: Oxystoma pomonae; assembly: GCA_963921995.1. NCBI lineage: Eukaryota > Metazoa > Arthropoda > Insecta > Coleoptera > Brentidae > Oxystoma > Oxystoma pomonae. Next base: position 38,640,448 of record OY998172.1, read on the forward strand.
AGGCCACCTTGGAAAAGATTCTTTCATAGTGGGTGGGGTTACCTAAACGAGGATAAGAGAAATCACCTTTCGGATTTAAAACGATAACTTTTAAGCAAATCAGTGATTCTAATTTTGGATACCATGCTTGAGTTCTCCAGATAGAATAAACCACCAGATATATCGCATTATCGTTTTCAATTTTTTCTTTGCATTTTTGGAAACAGTGAGGAAGGAGGAAATATATAAGAATTAAGGTTTGTCTAATTTATTTTGAATGCATTCACTGGAAGCCATGACATAATTCGGTCGCATTTTTTGTTCAGGTAGCTTGCAAATAAATATACAATTTTTATACCAGATTTCTTGTCCGCTATATGATTATCCAACGTATTTGTGTACGTGGCAAATACAAAAAATATACCTAAGCTCACTGCCACATCATTCTCCCAATAGCAATCAATTCTTAGTAAAATATGACAATTTTTTAAAGTCTTTTACAAAGCTTGTGAAGCCATAAAAAGCTGCCTTCATTTCAAGAATGTTTATTTGTTTCTCCTGTTCACCTTGTTGTCAAAAAACCCCCTTTTGAATCGTTTCCATTGCAACACGCACTCATCCATATTTGTATGCATCGGAGAAAATTTTAATGTTATAATTAGGCTGTAAAATAGTATGTGCTTTAACCACCACTCAAGTTCATCTTTAACTAAGAACCTAACAAGCATCTTTTTGTTATAGTTGTTCCTATTAGCCTTTAAGGCAAGATATTATTCTCGCTCAAGGGTTTTTACGGTTAACAAGCCGTACTCTGTACAAACCTTCCTATAATTTGCGAAACCTCTTTAATTGTTTTTTTTTTCTTTGAATAATCTTAATTGCTGTTTTTATTTTTTGTATTCTTTTTTGTGCAAAATATATCCTTTTTTGCATTAAGGATAAATGCTAAAAATTGTATCTTTTGAGTCGGTTGTGTATGATTTTTTAATTGTTAATAAAAAACCTAATCTTTTAGATAAGGAAAACAAGCCTGAAAAGTTGAAACAAAAAAGTGTAGTGGCTAGACCGGAATTCAACTTTTGTTTTGAGAAAAAAATCTTAAATATTTTTTATATTCATCATACATTGGAACTAAAAAATATGCATCTTTAAGATCTAATGTCACAAGGAAGCAATTTTTAGTAATTATGTTCTATGATATCTTCCAGTTGAAATTGAGGTGGGCGAAAGAACGTTATGTAGGTTTCTAGGATTAAAGATAAATCTAAAATCCCCTGTTATCGTTCTGTCTTAAAAAATAGCTTAACAAAAACTGATCTTGAGAGTTATTAACAGTTTTAACTGCTCCTACTTATAAATACTTTTCGAATAAATTTTTAACTCATTTTTGGTACATTTTGAGGTTTTGGGGGTGAGAACTTGAGAAGGTTTGTCCACAAAGGGAATTTTGTAACCTTTTTTTTGTAACTTTCTGAAAAAAAAATTTTCGACAGTAATACGTTCTTTCACTGTTTAGCTCTAATATTTCCTCTCGGCGCGTTTTTTATATTTTTGCAATTTTCGGCAAAACCTTCGCTAAAAAAGAAAAGATCTGGATTTTAAAATTTATTATATTTTTGCATGAAACGATATGGCAAGACCTAAATGATCTTCATCAAGTGCTTCGTCTCTCCCTTTTTTGTTTAGGCCAAATTAGAGAAAACCCGCTCTAAGGCTGTCAAACCTTTTTCCAAAATGGTTTACAATATCAATAGTTACGTTTTTCTTTTGTGATCTGTGGATGCTAGCATCCTGGATTTAATTTGGGTCCTTGAAGAATTTGGCAATTTTTTCGGGAATTTTGTATTTTTCGAGGAGATTATTTTTACTTTCCTTATCTATATATTCCCATAGAAAGATGCTTCTTCCATCTGCAAGCTAGCTCTGCTGATATATCTGGACTCAATGTACTATTATCTGTCCCCCCTAATATATTTTCTAAGGGATGCCTCTCTATGCTAGAGTTCGAGGAACTACTAGTGTCTGACGAGTTGAGGAACTGTCAGATTCGTCGTCACATATAATAATATGAAAAATGATGTGCTAATAATACTTTTTTAAGTAAACATATTATAATCTTCTTAGAAAATTGGACACCCGGTAGAGTAAACCATGCATCGGGAACATGGGTGAGATATGATGGTATTTGTTTTTGCGTGCAACATATAGGATATAGCGTGTTTTCTTTTGTTAAATTTTGTCGGCATTTTATTCTTTCTGTCAGATTCGTCGTCACATATAATACATGAAAAACGACGTGCTAGTAAGTAAACATATGGAGTTTTTTATTGAGACTAATTTAGCGGGCATAAGTCAGAAACTATGCAGGGTTTAAGTTTTTATGCGTAATAAAAGCAAATGTGTGCTTACAGAATAAACAAACTCATGCCAAAAAATATTAGCCAAAAGCATAATATTTGTCTCACTCCATTGTTTAAAAACGGACAGATAGGCAAACTGTCAGTTTGTTGAACACGATGCTACCTTTTCATTTTCTTTTTCAAGTTTCTCATTTTCTTCTTTAGTTAATCCATTTGCTTTTCACGTTTTCTTTTGTTACATTTTTTCTTTAAACGCGTATTTTCGCAATTCGCGCGCGCGATGTGTCTTCACTTGTCGCATGAGCGCAAGAAGTATACTGAAGTACCTAGCAGAGATCAGGCAGGCTGCCATGGCGGTATGTTTTTCTTATCTCTAAAACTTGCGTATGACGTGCTACGAAGTATCACTATCTGTGCCCAATCGAAGTAAAATAATGATATGGGCTCGATTTAAAAAAAATAAATATTGGTGAAAACCGCATATCAGTGTGTCAACCCGTTTTTGAGTGACGGGGGCGTGGTAAAAAATAAGCGTTTTCGAATTTGGCCTATAAGTTTTTTATTAATAAAATTTTTTGTTAAATTGAATTTCATCTATAACGTTTAGTTTTTGAGATATAACACCAAGTTTGTAATATTTCGAGTAACTTTCTTATTCTCTTTATTATATTTTATCGTCACTCCGTAAGAAAGTTTCATAAATAGAAAAGTTATACAAATTCCAAAACGCATATTTTTCAAAAAGCCTCGTAGCTCAAAAAAGGGTTGACATACTAACAGCGGTTTTCACCATTAATTATTTCTCAAAACTGGAACCTAAAACGTGTTTATTAGTTTGTCGCTATCTCCCTTAGAAATACTTAAAACCTACATTTCCCTCGAATTCAAACCATCCTGTACATTGATAGGTAAATTGTAAAACGAAACGTTGACACTAAGGTTTGACAAAAAAATGGAGTCCATATAACACCTCCTCAACCATGGAACTCGATAACTCTTATTGCACACTTTGGCGTAGTATCTTCGTGTGAATAGCAGAAGTACCAGGTTTAAACATAGATTTTTGCTCACTTTAGCTGGAAATATTTACTCTTTCAAATTATACACTCTACAATACATTATACAGGGTGGTCCAAATTCAAGGGTATTTTGGGGTTTTCGTTATTTCTAAGGAAGATAGCCAAAAACTAATATACACGTTATGGACTCAATTTTTGAGAAAATTATTAAGGGTATAAATGCAAGCGTTTTTGAACTATAGGGGCATCTTGAAAAATATGCGTTTTCGAATTTGCCCTATAACTTTTTTACTAATAAAGGATTCTGTTTGATGTAAATTGCTTTACTTTAAATATTTTAAAGCAGAAACTGGATTGCAGCTGTAACGTTTAGTTTTTGAGATATAACGCCAAGTTCCAAGTTGGTAATTTTCTTACCGAATGTCCTATTTCTTCCTCGATTACGGAATTCAGCGTGAAATTTCCTTTAAATCGATGTATGTATATTTTTGATTATTTTTATGTTTGCTATTTTTTCTGTTTTCTTTATTCTCTTTATTAAATTTTGTCATCACGTTTCGTAAAAGTTATCCTATAATAAAAAAAAGTAAATAATAAATATTTTTATTTATTATTTTATAAGATTTAGAATTTATTTATAAAAAATATTTGAAATAATAAAATATTACCAAGTAAAATAAAAAAAAATAATAAGAAAACAAAAAAACATAAAATACTTATTAAAAAAAAACAAGAAATTAAATATATCATAAAAAATCGAAATCGAAAATATAACTCCAGATAAAATCAATATCTATAGAAAGGTTATCTAGACAAGCTCCTATAGCTCAAAAACTAGTTGACATACTAACATGCGGTTTTTACGTTTAATGATTTCTCCATATTGGAGACCAAAACAAGCGTATTAGAAATACTTAAAAAATTGTAAAATGAGAAGTGGACAACAAGGTTTGACAGAAAAGTAATGAGGATCCATATAACACCTCCTCAACCATAGAACTAGATAACTCTTATTGCTTTACTACCCTTTGACCTAGAATCTTCGTGTGAATAGCAGAAATATCAGGTTAACACATATATTTTTTCTCACTTTGGCTGTCAATTGCTCCGTCGGGATAGGCTCAAATCAATCCAGTGCTAAAGTGATTTCACAAATCTGCCTATGGGCAGTATAGCTATAAGTAGCATGTTTATAACTCTTATTGTTTGTTTATTTTCAATTTGCTTGACCTAAAAGCAAAACTAGTGCTTCCTTAGTCATTCGGAAGTCTTTTTAAAACTTCATCCTAAAGCAGTTTTCTGTTTCCTTTAAAATTGCTTAATTTAACAATTCCAACAAGTCTTCGTCCTCGGTTGAAAATCGTAAACGCGGATCATTTACGTTGCGTCCTTAGGTAAATTTACTCGGCTAAAGATAACATTTTCTGGTTGATAACTCTAAACACACCTCTTTGAATGTAAATCAGAAAGGCCAGCCGATCTCTTAAGCAATAATATGCTGTTTCCGATTTTAATACATTTTATGTTCCAAGTCACGCCTTTGATTGATACCATCAATATATTTTGACCATATTTAAACGCATGTATCTCGATAACTAGACGGGAAAGAATTATGACTCTAATGTCAAAAAATAGCTGATGTGAACACATTTTGGCCTATATAATCGATTCTTTACTACACGTCCACTAAATATTAGTAACCACGACTATGAAAAGAGCTGAGGCACCATCATTGACATGATAGTTGCACTGAAAAAAAACTCCGCATGGGACAAGATTTCAAATTATCTTGTGTTTTTTTTTTCATCATAATTGAATTTATTTTAGCATTTTATCTTTTTCCTTCAATATAGAACTTAGGATTTCTCCTAACAAGATTCCTAATATCTTGGTTTTATTTTATATGTCAAGAGGAGTATGCTCAACACTTGTTAAATTTAAAAGAAATTATTTCAGTCCTTGACAGAACTTCTTTTCCCAAGAGACAAGTATTTCAATCCGTTCGGCTAGTTACCGAGCACCCGATCGGCGGCTACCCTGCCAGCCATCAATCGATAGTCACTAGTCAAATGCCGGTCATGATAAGATCAAACGTATGGTTTGTGCAGTTGGTTGTAAAAATAAGTAATGTGAAAATCTCAAAAATACCGTGGTTGAAAGAACTGGGGCATGGGGCACTTAGAATCGAAATTTAGGGGTAAGTATATAGTATTTTTTCAGCAATTTAAAAACGATATTGCTAGAAAACATGCAGAGTACGCCTTCATGATTTCTTCCATTTAGAGTTTAAAATATATATTTCCGGTCTTTTGCGAGGTACAGCAATCATGCTTGAACTCCTGTTTGGCCATAAGCTTTAGTAAAGGTAATCCAAAATGGACGGTCCGCCCCGCCGGTTCTTGTACAACATGCTGTGTGGACTTGAGATTAGAGCTCCTGTTGTCTTCTTTAAGAGCTTAAGAGCATTATTCGTTAAATTTAAAACAGGGTACATACCTATAGGTTAAGAATGGACTATAATATTTTTTGGTTTGCTTTTAAGTTTTTTATGAAAAATTCTTTATGTATATAAGGACTTTCTAGTGTAAATAATAGAAATTTATTCCCCGTTTCCCGAACTTTTAATGCGTAATGGTTAATGGATAACGCCTAATTTTTATAAGTCGCTCTCTTTTTATTCTTTCAAAATAAAAGAGACAGGCATATAACATGCATTATCCATTTTAAACTAGCAATTACAACTTGAGTAAATTAGAGGATAGTAAAACCAAGAACATGCATTTGTTTTAAACGCTCACCTAACCTTAAAAAAATAGGTCTGTGTCAAGTGAATTATTGTGAAGTATTTTTGATAAACCTTTACATCTTACTCAATTAAAAACATTGGTAACATTATAGTATCCGGTTTTCTTTTATTTTTAGTTTTTTTGATTTTTTTACAGGTGTGAACCCCTCCTTCTTCCAAACGCTTGATGATGTACAACCCACCCCCATAAACTAAGAAATCAGCCTTTTTTGTAGTTTTTGTTCACTTTTTCTCTTAACTATTTTTGGTGTTTTAGTTTAAGAATTATGCTGTGTACTTTTTGTTGAACGACTATTATAATGAAATTATTGTCAGATAAAAAAGCTACCCCATTTTTCTTAATTTAGATGTGTTTTCGAAATTTTTAACCAAGTTCTGTAATAGCAGAGTTTTTATACTTGTATACTGTTTATAAGCTGTTTAGACAATCTAGATTTTTTGTTAGAATTCACTAAAATTAACTTACTGCTCTTTTGATGGTGTGATGTAAACTCTTCGATATAATTAGAAACAAAAATTCTATGTTTACTGTTTTTGACAATATTATATGTAGCGAATTTATATTCACGTTTATATAGAGTTTTAATATTTTAATAATAAACATTTTCTGTGAATTTTTTAAATTTTTTTTAATTTCCAGTACCTACCTGCAGTTTTTTTTGCTTACAGGTGTGACGTTTCTGCACAGTGCAACACATAAAAGGACAATTGCATAATTCGCATAAGATTCTCTTTTTTTTTTGCTATATTACTCCCCACCGCCATCATCAACCAGAAAGGAGTGGATGAAGGCAAAATAAAAAAAGGTTATTATGTGAATTGTGCAATGGTCCCTTTACGTGTTGCCATACTGTGTAATGACGTCATTATTTTTGAAGTTTTCGTAAGAGAATTGTCTGCTTCTTTTAAGACCAATTCTCAAGAAAATATGCTATTTATTATACTATGATACAAATAGTTCAAGAAATATTCTCTTGGCATAAGATTTTATGTTCTTTGTATAGGAATTTTAATCTCAAAAAACCATTGTTTTTCTAAAAAGGTTGCCACAGACATGTTTTTGCAGAACTTAATTATCTCTTAAATAAAGAGAGATATCATCAATTCGTAATTATGATCATTTATCAACTTTCCCCTGTAGCTCAAAAACTATAAGGGACAGAATAAACCCGTCGTTACCATTTTTTAAAGCTCAAAAAATCCCATCGAAAAAGAGACACACTGCACACTAACTCGCATATTATGGTCATTACAGGCTCAAATAAATCAAGACGCCTGCGACTCGCGTCTCAAACCTAATCTTCGCATTTAATGACCATCATAACATTGTTATGTAAACCACTATTACAATTTTACTATAAAAAATGTAAACTACTATACAATGCTTTTATTCGGACACACTAGGGCAAATTTGCTTTTACCTTCAATTTGCTGAAGAAAATTTTCAGTGGGATTTACTAAAACGGTTTAGTCTATTTTAAAACTGTCCTAAGTTTAAGTGAAATATTTGATTTTTAGCATTTTAAACGAACCCTCCTTGAATTTTGGACGTAGTTTGATTCATAAGAAGAATTTTAATAAATTTGTTTATTGAATAATCATCTTAACACAATCTTTTGTTGGATTTAAGAGGAAATTTTCAATTTAGAAGAAAAGAAAATTAAAAAATTTAAACCCACGCAGGGTTTAGATAGTAAACCCTCTGTAGAGTAAACTAACATTGGGGTTATATGTCACTCTAATAAAAACTTACCCTTGTTTATTAATTTTTCCAAACAATACTTGATGTCACACAACGATTTAGATGAGTAATAATAAAATAAGGAGTAGATTAATTTTGTATTTATGTTAAAGGTGTTTTTATTTATGAAATGTATTAAAAAAACTTAAATGCAAGTTTTTTTTACATATCTGTCACTGCCGAAATGTCAGCTTAAAAATCTTAGTGCTGCGTTCAATCACAAAGAGCGAGTTTGGATCTTTTACCTCTGCTTGCACCTTGGCTTGCACCACAGACCTACACCATTAGACCATGAATGTTATGCTAATGCTCTGGCTTCTACAATAACAATAATGCAAAACGTATCGCCGGAATTAGGCGTTCTCTTTCTCTTTATATAAATTCAAAAAAATATTTTTAGTCATCCTAACTCGCATTTTATACAATATCTTTGCCTCAAAGACCAGGAGAAAAAAAGATACAATGTGTCTGAGCTAGTATGCGATATGAAAATTATTACATATATGTAGTATATAAGCTCGTATTCCCCAAATGATGAAAGCATAGTAGGATGAAGCCTTATTGCCAACTTGAGGTTACTTTCTTGTTGGTTCCGAAATTTCATGAAAATCTTGGTGCTTTTTACCACTATAAGCAGCTATATTCAAAAATATCATGAAAACAATGTTTATTTATTTAACAACTATAATTACAAAATAAAAGATAGAAAATAAACTCATAAAAAGCTCATATTTATTCCAATACTCCCAACGATCCCTAAACAAGAACTGGCAAGTCGCAATACCTTGCCGTCTTCTGCGCACTACCTGGTGATTTGCATTCATTATATGTTTTGCAGCGTTGCATACCGACCGTGTCCAAATATTTTTGAATTCGAAACGTTTTGTGTGGTTTTTGTGTTTTTTATAAACTTGTGAAGTTAAAAACTATAGGATGGTGTGTGAGTGCATCGTGTGTAAACGATTGGAACACCCAAATCAGGGGATTTCGTTTCAAAGGTAAATGTCAAAATCAGCTGTAGTTTTGTTGTGATAATTACCGGTCAGTGTCGTCCTTTACCAATTTTAAATTATTGGTATTACTGTTTTTGGTAATTATGCAGTATACGGTTCTCAACCATTTTTGATTTTTTATGAAAAATTCTTTATAGAGGCACCTACTAGGGTCCTTAGGACTCCATATCCGCCGGCGCCGGTTTTTTTTTAAGAGAAAAAAGGGTGCCGGGGGGGGGGAGTTGTAATGTATTTTTTTGATTGTTTTGGGTTGGGTTAGCTTAGGTTGAGTTGGATTGGGTTATTTTAGTGAAAAAAAATTAAAAAAACAAAAAAAATTAAAAAATAACAACCGGCGCCGGCGGAGTTTGGGTCCTAGGGACCCTCTAGTAGGTGCCCCCATAAAGAATTTTTCATAAAAAATCAAAACTGGCAGAAAACCGTATACTGCATAATTACGCTGTTTTTTTTAATATGCTTTGTTGTTAGAACCAGCACCCTGTTTATATACCCTCTGAGCAGGTGTGCTCAAGACTATAATTTCTTAACAAAGGCAAAAATACTATATCAAAATATTATTATGTTTTATTGTCTGTTTGTATTTTGGTATTTTAGTCCTAAATTTAGAAAAGCAGGTACCTGACCAAAGACCAAAGGGTTTCAAGTTCTGTGTACCTCACCTATGTAAAATAACAATGGGTAAAACGAAATTGTTAAGTATAGTAAAATATTTTGATTCTCAAAGCTTTAATTGAATATTAGTTTTAAAACATATTTGAAACTTATAATTATGCAAGCGATTTAGTATATTTCATCAGGGGTTTAAGTTAAACATCAGGTTTTGCCTTTTTCCTTCAGTTGATAGAAAAGACTATTAAACAACTGTTGCCCTCAACCTGGTATTAAGTTATCTTGTAATTTTATTTCTTTTTTGCTATTTCACCAGCAAATTTTACAATAATTATTAAAATTATCACCTACCTTAATGGCCTTTACTCACCATTAGCACTTAAAAAAATATTTAACAACATAACACAATTAAATTGGTGGCGGGTGAGAAGAAAGGGGGTGGGTTTTTATAACTTCATCCAAGAGACCTGTGTGAAGTGTCAGTAAATTACAAAAGCATGGTTACCGATGCAAAAAAAAACTCGTTTTTTTTAAATCACTCGCCGCGCTCGTTAATTTAAATAAACGCCCGTCAAAAAAACGCTTTTTTACCCGCTAGTTGTGAAAACTACAAGTTACTGCTTTTGTGTAATTAACCCTTTTTTTTACATATTTATGAATTTTTCGCCGCTACTGGTAGAGTATGTAAAATAAATGAATGTATCTAGGCCATACGTCTACAAACATATACATGTTTTACCGCAGTGTTGCCGAGCAACGTTCTGAAAATCATTGTGTCCTTTTTTGGCACACAGGCTAGCTTGGGGGAAAACAAATAAGAATTTATGAATGAGATTCAGGGTCTATGGTTTTTAAGTCTGTGGCTTGCACCAACCTCTACTGATGAAAGCTACAGCTTTAAAATGAGTGGGCTTTGAGCAAGAAAAGTTCTTTTGACTGAGCTTTTAGATAACCTCAATGTTTTACTTTCAGTTTGTAAATAAATTAATATAGTTGTTTTGGGTTTTTTGTTTGGTATATTTTTCGTGCATAATTAGTGACCTTCACTTATGTTTGTTTTGCCTCGTAGTGCCCTCATAAATATATTTATAGTGCTGAAAACGGGTTCAAAATATTTCGTTTTTCTAGACAAAATACGAGGTGTTTTATTGGGTCATGAACAACTTGGGATATTAAATAAGGTAAATTAATCCTTGTAAAAACGGTTACTTAGGGAAATTATAAACGAACTTATTACCAAACTCTACAAAACAATCCTTTCTGGGGGCTATAAATTTAAACCACCCCCTGAGGTGGTCTAAAAAATCACCAACTTTATAACCTCAAACACAAATAATGAAGCTATTATGTGGAAAATTTTTGGCGTATTCGCTATTTGCCATTTTGAAACCTGTCAAAAGAGAATAGTTTTAGGGCATTTTCTTCTAGAATATGGTGTATTTTGGGAAAAAAACAGTTTTTCAGTGTTATTTTGCAATACCAATACAAAATAATCAATAACTTTCTGTCCTTCCTGTATGGGTAAGTGTTTTTTCAACATTAGTTTTTAAATTTAGTACCCTCCACAGGTGTAAATATTTAGACGTGTGGGGGGTACTATTTTAGATCTTAGTAAATCTTACTGTGAATATTTTTCGAAAAAAAATCGATATTTTGAGAACGAATAATCAAAACATACGTCAAAATACTTCCAAAACTTGAAAAAGTCAGAATAGATTAGACACTTAAAGTAAATATTTTAACGCATCGGTATCGGTATACGTAACGCGTTCGAAGCAAAGTCAAAATACACTATATTGTTGACTTTTTTGCGATGTTTCGAACGATGCCCGCTTTTTTGAAAGTTGCGATGACAGAACTGCTAATTGAAATCGTTGCGTATGTTCGTGGGTCCGTAACGATGCGTACATCCTTCCGTATGCAACGAAATTATGTCATCACACCCGTCAAAGGAGCATAAGTCAAAAATGTAGTCTATTTTGACTTTGTTTCGAACGCGTTACGTATACCGATACCAAAAAGAAACTAAAATTTTAGGGAATCAATGAAATCACTGATGAGCCCACGCTGGTTACCCAGGGCGAAACCTCGTTTAATCATTTCTATTTTCGCTTTGATCTTTTGTGTGTTCCTTTTGGGATGCTCATCCAAGTTTGAATTTTCGTTCTTTTCACCCAAGATCTCTTGATCTTTTGTTTTTTAGTTTCTTTTCGGTTGAAGTAACTGATTTGGAGGTTTTTTTTAACTTCGTTTTTTGTTTTAATTACCTTAGGAGTATAATTCTACTGGAAATATTAGCACGCCAGGACGAATCCGTATCATGTAACTTGGATAAGTACCAGTGCGGAACGATACCTATTTGTGCGTGAGTCAAAGTTAGAAATCAAGGTGTATGATGGTGTTTAATGATGTATGGTGGAGGGTTACCAGTGAAAACACTAATGAGCCCACGCTGGTTACCCAGGGCGAAACATCGTTTAAAAATTTCTCTTTTCGCTTTGGTCTTTGGTGTGTTCCTTGTGGGATGCTCATCCAAGTTTGCATTTTCGTTATTTCCACCCAAGATCTCTTGATCTTTTGTTGTTTTCTAGTTTCTTTTATGTTGAAGTGACTGATTTGGATGTTTTTTTAACTTATTTTTTTTTGTTTTTCAAATTATGTCTATTGTTTTGATCCAACTCCTTGATCCGCCACAGATTTGGGGTGCGAAAAGTTCTTAAGTTCAACACGCAAACTTTTTTGGATTGCGCTATATGCAAAACCCAAAGATCGCCAATTTTATCAGGAGGATAGCAAGCAATATTTGTTGAATTTTGCAGGAAACCGTACGAAAAGCAATATACTTTCAGGAAACCTCCAAAACAAATACTAATAAACTATAAGAAAACATTTCATAAAAGCAGTGGCTGCAATAAGCTTTTATGCTGATGGGAGGAAAAACATCTGGAATAAAAATCAGAGCAGTGGCCGTAAAAGATAAAAATGGAATAAACCTTTTCAACCTAACGTACGACGCATGGATAATATAAGAGTTGGTGTTTTAATTTATTTTGTTGGAACTAAAATGTCACTTTAAATTTAATACCTGAGAGATAAAAAGTACAAAAGTACATATATTTTTTCAAATATAAGGCAAAATCTGAAAACTGTTTCATATATATTTTCCAAGATTTTTGTGGGATGATCTGTCCTACACAATAAAAACTGAAAATTTTGATTCCCTCAAAGGGCTTTGAGTAAAAAAATCATTTTTAGTAACTTTAGTATTTTAATTTGATACTAAAAGTTCCTTTAGAGAGTAAGATGTAGAACCAGTGTAAATTACCTAGTGTATCAATGATTTTAGCTTCTTTTAATGTTTTAGGTATGTTTGGCTATAAGTTATTTTTTATGATTAATAGGTTATTCCTTCCAATTTTAACTGTAATGGTGATGTGTTGGGACATTTTGGTTAAAAACAATTTTAGTCTTTGGTTTTCCAATTCAAGGTGCAAACGGCTCTAAAATAAAGCTTTCAGATGATGCGGTTCGGCCGCCAAGGTTTTCGGTTTTAGAGTATAGATTGTCATTTTCCCAAGCAGAACACAACCCAGGGGCCTTTAACCTCAAAAAATTTTGACAATATAAAAAAAAAATATTCGCAAAATCATTAATATAAAATCAAGCATTTTGATAGATTATGTTGCTTATAACAGTTATTCCAGGACAGTGCTAAATGGATCAACACAGCACCACCAACAAAATTCACCCTGCTCTTAAGTAAGTACGAAAAAAACAAAAAAATAGGTTAGATATTTTTATGTACAAAATAAAACATAATGTGTTTTCATTTATAATTTTTCTAAATAAACCCACTTATTCCAGGGCTTGAAAAAGGCGCAATTCCGCGCCGAAACGTCGCCAAAAACAATATTGGTGTTCTTATTAAACCTACCCCTATAACCCAACAAAAAAATTCGTAAAATTCATAATAATATTCAAGGATGAGGATTTACCAGCTATTTAGTAAAACATTCATGTGCCATCGCGTGTTTTGTTCGTATCAGAAGAGGTTGATATGACGAAGGAACTGCTCGACGAAAGAGAGACTGTCTTGACCAAAGCCAGTACACCTCAGCAAGTGATCAAATTTTCTAAAGAGAACCCATTTGCCATGGCGCTGGGCCCAAAAAGCCAAAATACAATTAATTTTTCCTGGATTTCTGACATCGATTTGCAGATGAAGTCGCTTCAGGCTGAGATATCGCGTTGCAGCTAAGAAGATAAAACTACTAGAACGAAAGCATAATGGTGGACCTCTTTCATACATAGTGAGCTTTGTACGATGTTTAAATATTTTAGTTACAATAAGCACCGCAATTAGCAAAATTTAAATACATCAGACCTGCAGCTAACTTCTGCTGTACGGTTTTTATGTGGCGCCAAGTGTAGAAATATCCTTAAAAAATTGACTTTTGTTGCCTTCAATAACAAACATAAATATCGGTCAATATGGTTAGTCAAATTTATTTGGAAAAAACACTCTAACGCGAACCAGCTTTTCCCCTCTCTGCAGAATATCGTCAATTAATTAACTAAAAAAATTAAAATAAAATAATTTAAACAATTACAAAAAGATTTAAAAAAAAGTAAAGCTGTGGAGAGGGCTTTAAGGTAACAATTCTCTTCCCCCCGTTGATCCGCCACTGTTACGGTAATTAGAAAGGCAAATTTACACAAAAAGGACACAAAAATTCAGAAAAAACACAAAGCAATTACATTATGTATGCCTCAGCGGCAGAGACCCTAGCACCATTTTGAATTCTCTCAGCTTTAAGTCTCTCATATGCGCCGACAAATATCTGTAAAGTTTAAAATAGAATATCTTAGCATCGATCGCCGTGTAAGACGTTTTCCCACATTAGAAAATAAAAAAGATCCCAGCATCTTTTCCATTAAAATGTGTCTCAGAAAAACTCCCTAAAACATAAAAGCTTTCACGTTACCTTTCTACATAGTCCTCCACTAGAGATATAAGGGAATGGGTAAAATGTGCTAGGTGAGGTGCTACGTATACTAATTACATAATTTAATAAAATCGAAATAGTCTTTCTAAGAAAGCTGCAGGGTAGGTAACTCAGCGCCTCCACCATTTTATTTTTATTTTTTTTTAGGATATCTTAAGAACTGGTTGAGTATACCTTAATTTACAGTCCATTCCATTTTTATTTAGACAAAACATAACCTCACTTTCCATGGAACAAAAACCAGATTTTTAAGTTGCCAAAATCAAACTACACTGCTAACTTTAAATCACTCTGAATAACCCCTTATATTACGCTTTCATATCAATCAAATGCACCAGAGTAAAACAGCAAGATGTCAGGGGGGCTATTCCAGTGGCTCATACCGATATCGTTACGTAGCGAATTCGTTATCGCGGCAACACCGCGGTTTGTTTTGTTGTTTCACAATGGCCGCGGCCCTGTCAATTCAACTTTGACAACTAAACTCGCACAAAAATATAAGTTTTGATTTGATTGAGAAAAATTAACATAATTTCTTCTGCGATGGTTGCAGACATCGGGAAACAAAATACTTTTTATAATTCCTGCTGCCTAGTTTCTCCTGTGATCTTGTGTTCTCCAACCACCCGAATGGAAGACGAAAATAAGTTCACATCATATTTGGAGCCCACAAAGAACGGCACAGTAAGTAAAACTAGCTTTTGTTATGGGGAAATATTTGTTTTACTTATCCCAAACTTGTACATCACTGCTATTTTAAGCTGGGTTTATATTTTATACTCTTCTGTAAAGGGAATCGCAAGCCCTTATGATAGAATATAGATAAGCATGGCCCAACTAGTTGAGTTTATCACTCACTTAAATTAAAGTCAGGCTTGGCAAGAATGTGATACATTGAGATAGTTTATTTAAAATGAAAACTACTGACTTAGATTCTTGCAGTTCACCAAAGAAAAAATAACTACTTAAAGCTGTGATCAGATTTTGGATAAGTACTATTTTGATAAAACTTAAAGTGTATACTTCTTTTTAGGTATAACATGCTAGGGTATGTGAATGGAGCTACATGTAAGAATCATTCTAGTAGGATAGTACCACACAAGACCACAACTTGGGCCACAAATTAACTATGGATAGATTCAAATAAGACACAGACCAACCTTCCAAGGCACTAAATGAAACTAGATAAAGATTCGATGTTCAATAGACATAGTGAAACTAACTTTCAGAAGAAACTGATGCAATATACATGTATGCTAAATGTTATTTGTTCTCCCATTAAAAAATAATAAGATAACTTTTAATGAATTAAAATGTTTTGTAAAATATAGTACAGAAATTAAATTTTATTATTTAATTCTGTTAGGCCACATTTGTTTAAATCAAAAAATTTAAATGTCACTTAAGTGATAGTTATAGAACATTGGACCTGTTGTAACTACGATTTTAGAACTTTTTCAAAAAAATTCGCAGATTTTTTGGGGGAGTCATCGAAAAAGTGTGGGCCACTATATATTATTTTAAGTTATTGCAAACTTTTTAAAATAAGGCAGGGAGTTTTTTTTCAAGAGCCTTTAGATTGGTTTGGTGGGGTAAGTTAAGTACAATATTAAGTTATTTCAAGCTCTGATTGCTATAAAAAAGAATTGATGAAGATGTTTTAAAAAATTGGACTGATGTGATTTAATATTTACCTAAATGATATTTCTTCATTATTTTACATCCATTTTTAAATTACCTAAATGATATTTATTCCCACACACACATAGCATAGCTTGATATTTATATAGCAGTTGGCTAATTAAGCAAATTATTTTAATTTTTAATACCTGAGTAATATAATTTAAGAAACCTACTTAGTACCTACTTCAAATAAAGGGCCTTAAATGTATGCTGCATTTTTAAATTAACTCTAAAGTTTTACTGACTGACATGGCAAGTTTTTTACAATGCATTAAGATAAATTTATTTTTTTGGCTAGATTAATACTTAATACTAGTTTTTAATTTAATATTACCAATTTATTATATTACAAAGAAAAAATTGATTTGAGCTCTTGGCATTGCTATTAAAAAATAATAAAATTTGGGATAAAAAAACTGATTTATTTTACTTATTGGTTTAAATGTTACTCTTTACATCTTTTCTTTCATCAGCTTGGGCACTGCTAACCTGAAACAAAAAATAAGATGTATTTCAAAATGTAAGCCAGTGAAATGGCTACTTAAGATTGAAAGCTTTCAGGTTTGGTTTATAAAATCAATCAATTACACCAATAGTAACTTTTAATCACCTCACCCTTTGAACAAGAGTATAATCCGACTTATTAGACTTACATCGACTATATCTCACCAATTTTTTGGCCACCAGTTTTATTGCTGTCTGCCAATTTAGATTCTTTTAGAAAAGTACGGACCAAGTTTTACATTACATTCTACTTTGAAAATTTTATTATTGACTATCTTTTGTTTACCCCATATCTTAATATTTAAGGTAAAGTAGAAACTTAAGTGATGGTCAATGCTTGTGTGAATTTGGTCCAACGCACTTTGATTTAGAAACTAAGGGAGAGGATAAAACAACTTTCTGGCTAAGGTTAAAAAAAACGATATGAATTTGGCCCTTGTATATATTATTTAGAAAAAGTAATGTAAACTGTCGACCAAAAAAACTATCAAGATAGTGAATAATAATTAAAAACCTTGGGAAAACAAAGGGAACAAGTTCAGAAAATCTAACAAGTTGGGATCCAAGTGGAAAAAGACTTGAGTTTTTCTTGTAAATTAACGAAATAAGTGTGGCTTATCCCCTAGATCTTTAATTGTTATTTAATGTTTTTTTTTAAATATCGTGTGGACATAAAAAGTTACCTTAAAACTTTATTCCTCCTTGAATTTTACTAATGAAATTTGAAATATTTAGGTTTTGGTGGCTAATAAAAATAGTAGAAAACAAAAACTTAAATTACAGCAATAAAGAAGTGGAAATTTATGTGTGGTTGAAACGAAAGTAGCCAATTTTTTTAATTTTACTGATGAATTTTTGGATTTTAAAATGTTTTCTTTTTAATGTGAAGGTAGCTTACCATACCATACCATACCATGTTTTGTCCTGCTAAAATGTTTAGTTGCGTAGGTGGGGTGGGGTGCTGCCTGCTTAAATGTATTCATCATACATCTTAATAATTACGAGAAATCATTGATCTGAAATTAAATTTAAAGTAATTTATTATAGGTGTGATGTATGCAAATCTATAGTCTAATCAGCTAACCAGTTAGTTCACTTGAATTAATACTTCAGACAATAGCAATACCATGTGCTATTTTTTTTTTGTTTTTTTCCCAATATTTTTCCAATTTTGTGCCAAATTTAAAGTTAATCTTCTCATCTTTCAATACGAGGAAAAAAATGAGCTAACTTTTTCATGTAAAAAGTTTAGATTTTTATAACATATTTTAGGTACTGTATTATCAATTTTACTTATTCTTTTTATTAGTGACATCCATAAAATCTGCATAAAATATGTAACGTGAATTAAATAATCCAATTTTTTAAACGTTATCTAACAAAAATGCATAAGATTTGTTATATAGGTGTATATGGTTACCCAGTGGTGTCCCAAAGGAAGGGGGAGTCGAGGTAAAAACCCTCTGATACCGGTTAAAAAACGAAATTATCTGAAATTATCCCAATAAAATGATTTCTGAGTAAAATTACAATTTATTATTATTAAATTTTTTAAACTTTACTAATTTTGTGTAATGATGGGTTAAATAATTTACTGATAAGAACTAGTAAACTTTGTAAAACAGTAGATTAAAAACTAAAAGAGTTTTTAAGACAGGAATTTGATCAACAGTAGAGAGTTTGAAAAGTTAAAAGTTTTATGCATTTTGATTTTGACAAAGGTGAGAAACTTGGTCTTAAAATTATGTAGAAACGCAAAGGTTAAATATTTAAAAATGACTATTTATTACTGACATAATTGTGAAACTTAAAATGATGTTTCGTCAAAAACCACAATACTCTACTTTTACACAAAAATATTATATTTACACAAATTTTTTTGTTTACTAGATTTAAGTAAACATTTTTAAAACTCAGAATCTAAAACCGAGAGGCCAACACCTCCAATAGGTGTACGAAAACTCGATAATACCTGACAATACTTGACTGTATGGGACAAAATCTTAGGATAGTTTGCATTACTTGACAATAGGTGTACCTACAAATTTAAAATCAGGTGTTGAAATTGAAAACTTACCAAAACTGATTTCTATGGATAATTTATCAATATAAATTGAGCAGCTACGGTAAGTGTTTATTCCCAAACTTCATAATTTATTTTCTCTCTTATTAGCACTACAGCATGGGTCCTGCTCTTGGAGATTTTCAACAGTTGACCTAAAAAAAGAACAGTAAATTATATTACATTAAAACATTAAAACTTTGAATACCTTAAAAAAAGAAAATGTGTACATCAAAATTTGTTTTAGCAAAATCAATTTGAATATATGAAACTTAGGTACATGACTCTTATCTGTCTGTCAGAGGGAGGGAGTTCAAAAGATCTACTATCCTGTGCAAATAAAATAATTGAAGAGGGGGGACAGTATGAGAAGGGATGCTAAATTTTTACTTGATCATGCATAGCAGTTCAGAATCAGCATCCTCTCTTCAACTAGGTACTCAATGCGGTCTGTTGTAAGTACTATTATTTATACAATGCATAATATTTAGTAATTTGGCTATAACCTCAAAAAATACAAACATAAACTGTCCAAATAAATAATATTTGATTTTTTCTCGATATATAGATAGATATTAGTTGATGTCAGATTTTTTTTAATAAAAAGTCAGTGTAATAACCTTGGATCAAACAAATCCTGCATTCTTGAATTTCCAACTTTTTTTTCTTATAATGTATGAATATTTTGTAAAATTATTTTTCGGTTTTCTGGCCACTGGCTTACGTGTTTTCAAAATGTATAAACTGAACGTAAAACGGACCTACTATATCTTTTTGTTTACATTATGTAAGTAGTGTTCTTTAAACACCAAAAAGAACAGAATAGAATATAAGATAAAGTAAATATAAGTACTTACCCAAACAAAAAATCTGGAGGCACTTCCACACAAGGCCCATGTGGATTTTTCTTCACAGAGAACGTGGCTTTTCCAAACAAAATTCAATAACGGTTGACCACCATCACATTGTGATCAGATTTTTAGTCCATATTGCGTGCAAAAAGCTCATGAAAATTATTATTTTCCCGAAATTTCGCCGTAACAAAAATCTAAACAAACTTGACTGACTGTCGGCATTTGACAGTTGTTTTGGGAAAGTATTGCTGGTTGCGTGCCATTTAAGCCTTCTTTTTAATTAATAATAAGCGATGTTGCCGTAACAGTGAAAATAATGGCGATAGCGATCGTTATCTCATAACGATAGCCCACTGGAATTGCCCCCCAGATACACTTTATAGATGAAAAATATATTATTATGTAATGTGCCTGTTAAGGCGGCCATGATATTCGTTTTTATTTGTACAACGAACATATAGTTCCAGTGACAATACAATAATAGGGTATTATTAGGCAACCCCTAGAGGGATAGGGATAAGAAATACAAATTTTTGATCAGATTTTGAAAATTCAATATGCTGGATTCAAGAGGGACGATTTTTGGTCATGTTTTGCTAACCAATTTTAACTGACTTATCCACATCCGATTGTCTTTAAATTTGGAATGCTTTTATAGTTCCGGTAACAATACAATTATGTGGTATTATTAGGCACCTCCCTCCACCCTACAAGGGGAGTAGAGGAGGAAAAACACCTAAGTTTGTCCGATGTCAACCAAAATAGTTATAAGGAGGTTTTTGGGGATAAGAATATGAATTTTTGATCAGATTTTGAAAATTCAATAGGGCGGATTGAAGAGGAACGATTTTTAGTCGTATTTTGCTAACCAATTTTAACTGAATTATACACATCCGACTGTCTTTAAATTTGGTATGCGTTTAAAACTCCGGTAACAATATAATAACCTGGTATTTTAGGCACCCCTCCCCCCTAAGAGGAGAATGGAAGGGGAAAACACCTAAGTTTGTCGGATTTGGTATACGGGGCTTTTTGGGGATAAGGAATACGAATTTTTAATCAGATTTTTAAAACTGAATATGGCGGATTCAAGAAAACAAATTTTTGCTCAAGTGTTGCTTGACTTATACACATCCGACTGTCTTCAAATTTGATATGCTTTTATAAATCTAGTGATAATACAATAATATGGTATTATCAGGTACCCGCCTCCCCCTAACGAAAAAAGTGGAGGGGAAAAAGATTTAGTTTGTTCGATTTTAATCAAAATTGGCATACAGGGGTCCTTAGAGAAGGGAATTATGGATTTTTTAGCAGATTTGAAAATATCAATATGGCGGGTTCAAAATGGACGATTTAGAGTACAAATCTAAAAATTAAAAAATAATTTTATATAAAAAATAGCTTTTCAAATCCAAGCTTTCATACAAAAATATAAAGTTCACTATCATAATAATAAAAGCCATGAACGCATTATAGAAGTTTGGCAATAAAAAAGAAGTTAAAACACCTAAAAATCATTTACTTCAACCTAAAAAAAGATCGTTTAATCATTTCTCTTTTCGCTTTGGTCTTTTGTGTGTTCTTTGTGGGATGCTCATCCAAGTTTGAATTTTCGTTATTTCCAACCAAGATCTTTTCATATTTTATTTTTTAGTTTCAGTTGAAGGTTTTTTAACTTCCTTTTTGTTTTAGTTGCCTTAGGAGCATGATCCTACTGGAAATATTAACACGCCAGAATGAATCCGTATTATGTAAATTGGATAAGTACCAGTGCGGACCGATGCCTATTTGTAAGTGATTCAAAGTTGGAAATCAACGTGTATGATGGTGTTTAATGTTGTATGGTGGAGGGTGACCAGTGAAACCACTGATGAGCCCACGCTGGTTACCCAGGGCGCTACATCGTTTAATCATTTCTCTTTTCGCTTTGCTTATTGTGAGATGCTAATCCAAGTTTGAGTTTTCATTATTTCCACCCAAAATCTTTTGTTCTTTTGTTTTTACGTTTAGGCATGCTGACTCGAAAAATTTATGTATTGATTATATGATTGTTCGCAAGAATCTGAATTCAACTCGACCTAATTTATTATTATAATATCAGATTGCTAAAAATTATTTTCTACTTTTTAGTGAACTTTATATTACATAAAAGCTTCTATTTGAAAAGCTTTTTTATATAAAATAATTTTTTTAATTTTTAGATTTGTACCCTAAATCGTCCATTTTGAATCCGCCATATTGAAATGTTCAAATCTGATAAAGAACTCATAATCACCTTCCCCAAAAACCACTTCCCTCGTTAGGGGAGGTGGGTACCTGATACCTGATAATACCAATTTGTGAATAGTTTAAAGAGATATCTATTGTGAATTATCTTTTTAAATAAAAGGAAACTTTTATACTTTGGAAATACCTATCTTAAACTGTAATTGACTTTTTTATTAGTTATTGTTATTTTTATAACTGTGTGACTGATAATTATGACTGATTGTTTTGTTCTGAGTTTATGTATTTTTAAGTACTATTATTTTTTTGGTTTTGTTATTACTTTTGTTGACTTTTTATGACACTTTAGTTTTAGTTTTGAGTGCAAATAGATAGTATCAAAATGGGCTAGCCCATATTATTTTTTTCACAGTATATATTAACTGAGATTTTACACATGTATGTGCTACTCGTAGATATATAAATAAATAAATATTATTGTATTGCCACCGGAACTATAAACGCATACCAAATGTGAAAACAATCGGATGTATATAAGTCAGTTAAAACATATTTAATTTTCAAAATCTGATCAAAAAATCGTATTCTTGATACCCAAAAACCCCCGTATATCAATTTTGGTTGAAATCAGACAAACTAAATCTTTTTCCCTCTCCACTTTCCTCGTTAGGAAGACGTGGGTACCTGGTAATACCTTATTATTGTATAGTCACAGGAACTATAAACGCATACTAAATTTGAAGATAATTGGATGTGTATAAGTCAGTTAGAATTGGTTAGCAAGACATGAGCAAAAACCGTCCATCTTGAATTCGCCATATTTAATTTTCAAGATCTGATCAAAAATTCGTATTCTAACTAAATCTTTTTTCCCCTTCCACTTTCCTCGTTAGTGGGAGTTGGGTACCTGATAATACCAAATTTGAAGGCAATCGGATGGGTATAAGTCAGTTAAAATTGGTTAGCAAAAAATTACCATAAATCGTCCATCTTGATTTCGCCATATTGAATTTTTAAAATCTGATCAAAAATTCGTATACTTTATCCCCAAAACCCCTGTATACCAATTTTGGTTGAAATAGGATAAGCTAAATATTTTTCCACTTCCACTTTCCTCACTAGTGGGAGGTGGGTACCTGATAATACCATATTATTGTATTGTCACCAGAACTAAAACGTATACCAAATTTGAAGACAATCGGATGAATATAAGTCAGTTAAAATTGGTTAGCAAAACATGACCAAAAATCATCCATCTTGAATCCGCCATATTGATTTTTTTAATCTGATTAAAAATTCGTATAAAAAACTACGTATACCAATTTTGGGTGAAATTGGACAAACTTAGGCCTTTTCTTCCCTCCAGGGAATGCCTAACATTACTATTTTATTGTCACCGGAACTATAATCGCGTACCAAGTCTGAATTCAATCGGACTAAAAGTTACTCAAAATTGAGTTGCAATATTTTTACTCGAACATAGAAACATATATACATAATAGAGGTGAAGTTAAATAAAAGCTTGTAATAATAAACTTAATGTTTTCTAATTTCGGGAAAAAAATAATTTGGGGGGTGGTGGAGGACGTTGATATATGTGAAAATTCATAAGTTTTGATCCAAAACTGTAAATTCATAACAACTCTCTAAAAACTGCATATTCGTAGCAGCCTTAAAGCTGAGAACATTTGCGAAGCCCTGTATGTTGATGGAGTGTTATAGCCCCGATGCATATCTTTGGGTAATACCAAGTGAAGAAGGGCCCTTGAATTTAATAATTTGAATAAAAGTACCTTTTGGTTTTGATTGTTATGTACGTAGTGCGTACCCCTCACTAGTAAGAAAAATGACGGATGTCCAGCAGATTAATATGGCTTTACCTGTTTAGAAGGCTGCGATGAATAGTTTTTAAGTAATTCTTTTTTTCTTTATAGGTGATCACGTTTCGTTATACTTACTTATTTCCAGAAAGACATTTTTTTCGAAACGCGTAAAGAATGTTGGAGTTTCGATTCTCACCCACTTTCCCAGTAATCTATTTATCTATCTTAAAAAAAACAGCGGATCTTTACCTAAATCTTTAGGTGTACCTTATGAGATTTCGAGTTGTTTGTTAATTCCTTGAAAATAAAGGTAATTCTGCCGATACATCAATCTGTCAATTGTCTTTTTTTCTGTCACTAGCGTGAAACACCAGCGGCGTAGCGTGGAGAGCCCAGGGGGGTTCCTCGCCCCCCCCCCCCGACCTCTGGCGCTCTTTGGGTACTCTCAGCTATGTAATAAAACAATAAACATTATCGTATTTAAAAAAAATTAAGTAGTTTATATTTTAAAGGCGCCGACAAATAAATATTATTTGTAAGCAATGTATATTAAACGTAAGTTACGCGCTCCGCATTATATAACAATTACTGACCAATGAGTAAACGATAATCGGAAGTCTTTCTCTTTTGCAATGAAAAAAAAACAAGTTTTTGTTGTTTTGCCAGTGGCAGAAAAGTGTTATTTAAATTGAAAATTAATTGTGGAAAGTAAAAAAAAGTAAAGGAAATGTGTTTGGAAACACAAAAAAGTTGTCCTATTTCTTTCTATATATAAATCTAGTTAAATAGGTAAGTAGGTACCTACTATTATGAGAACTCACCAATATTTATGGTATACTATGCTCACCCAAGCGAAGATCCAGACTTTAAAATAAATATATTCTATGTGACATTGGATACCCTTATAGAAACGTTTGAAACAAGATTTCAATATTTTTTAAAAGTTTTCCAAAATTTCGATTGTAATTAATATAAACGATTCAGAAAAATATTTAAAATATCTCGCTGAGATAATTTTACTTTATAGTTCAGATCTAGAAAGTACTACTATAGATGAATATAAATAGTTTTTTTTTATTGATATCCGAATTAAAAGATGAAATCGAGAAAACCGAAGAAATTTTGTCATTTTTGATAAAAAAAAAATAGTTTAATAACAGCGTCATTATTCAGATATCATTAATCTAAGAAAAGCTACGTGATTATTTTGTTTAAATTTCATTTTTTTATATTATATTTTATATATTATTTTATAAGAGTAAAATTTTCGTATATTTTTGGGAATCGCTCTTAAAATAAATTACCAAGCAATCCTACGTGTACTGACAATGACCTGATGTAGGGTTTTTGCCAAGCATTTTGAAGTTGTCAAATATTTTTGAAACGAAAGAGTTTACCAAATTATATTTTACTAATTCTTGTTCAGAACAACAAATTCTACCTACATTTAAAGTATTTCTAGGAAATTATATACCTAGGTACAACCAGCTGTAGTGATCTTTTGAGCCTTCGCCTCCCCCCCCCCCCGCTTTTTAAGTCACGCTACGCCGCTGTTAAATGCGTGTCCACGGTATACCATTGACTTTTTTAAGGAAATGCTCGACATTCTTAATTTGTTGTTCATTATGAAACTTCACAAAATTCTTTTTTTTATATAAAATCGCATATTCCAACGGTCTAATATCAAAATTTTTGCAGTATAAGCGGGAAGTTTCTTAAAATTTTTTATACATATTATTTGAAATGGCGACAATTTTCTAGTATCCGCAGAACTAATGCATAGTACAGAAGCTAGATCGCATTCTACCCATTACCTAACTCCTTTCTCTGGGCTACACACGGCTTCTTTATAGAAAAGGTCTTTTAGAAAACATCACTCATAAATTATATGTCCTCTCGTTAAAATTAAAATGAGTTCCTTTTAAAATACCTCATTTTTGTCCCGGAAAAAACTCATTTCCACAAAGATCGCACCAGACCTTTTTAATCTAGATGACTCGATGTAAAGATGCGGTATAAAGTTTTAAAAACATTATATTTAACATTTTATTTTGTTTTTGTTTTGATATGTTTTCGTGGCAATCGTTATTTTTTCCAATTTTTTTTAATAATATCGTACTATAATTCTGGAAAGTTTTATGGAGCATAAGTTCCCCAATACTTACATTTTTTGGTTGTCATGGCTGTACCTAAATAATTTCCTTTGAGAAATTTACATTTTCGTCAGTTTTAAAGTTTCATTTATTCCTGTCCGTAGCGGTAGAGTTTTTGCTTGGAACTTTCTTTTAGTTTTTAACTCTTTCAGCAATCAGAAAACCGACATTTCACCTGAGCGATCTCCAAAAGATCGTTTCGCTTTCCCTCCGAAACATTTTAAATTACTTTCGGAAATTAAGGAAGTCAAATATTTTGATAAAATTGCAGGCTACCTGATAAACCATTTCAAATAAATATTTGAACTGAATTGGAAAAAATATCGGAGTAAAAGATCGAAAAGTAAAATCTTGAGTCTAAGTTTAGTACTCAACAAGAATAACTTTTGTTAAATCAAATATCAAGTTTTACACAATTACTATTTGTTAACTCAGATATTACATATTAAAGTTAAGTAATACAAACAGCTTTTATTTTATTTTAATTTTAAACGAAATGTGGTATTAACTCGCAAACTAATTAATAACCAACAAGATTGTTATTAAACCACTCGCAATAAAGTTTTGAGTTTTGGATTGTTTTATGTACTCAATTTCACTAATACATCGTTGATTTATTAGTAAAGCTTATAGTCGGGGGTTTTTCTATATCTTTTTTCCAATGTACTTACACGCTTAGGTATGACTTCGAGGACCGCCAAATGAATATTAGTTTTTTCGGCGACGGCGTAAGTTAGGCGTCGCGACGCCCTAAACTTTTTTTAGGAGTTAGGGTCATTTTGACAGCTATATCTTGGTCAACTGACTACATTTTAAAATTTTGGTTAAACCTCTTAAAAGGCTATGAAATGGCCTTGAACACAGTGTACAAAACATGATATTTTACATCCGGTTGATTGCATAAAAAAATGATCAATTTGAAATTTAAAAAAAAAATGTGTTTTTTTTGAATTTACAAAAAAAAGTTCTCTTCTCTATTTATGAACGAGATTGTGCAAATTCATCTTGAAGTGACTGTAAGAAGGTCCTAGCTATTCGCCGATCATGCAAATTAAGGCCACGGAAAAATCACAAAATAATCGGAAATTGACGCATGTTCAGAAAATTTACAAAATCCCAATTTTTTTGACCCCGGCTGCTTAACTTCAAATTTTTTAATTCACATTACCTATACAGACCTGCTAATATATGTTTTTTATAAGGCTATATAACGCGCTACAATATTAAATGTAACAAGTCACGATGGGCCCCAAATTTTAATAAAATTAAACAACACACAAAAATAACAAAAATTATGTCACGCTTTATATTCTGTCGTGTATTTAAAAAGTTTTTTAGGGGATTCCTGAAATTTTGACAGCTGCTTGAAGGTAATAAATTATCCTTCTAGAGGCACCAAACTTGAATCTTGGACTCCTTTAGGATTTTTGTCTGTGAACTGTCAAACATGGATGATTTTAACAAGTCCTCCAATTTTGCTCAAAAAACCATTACTTCTTTTGTTATTTTATTCAGTTTTGAGTATATAAGTATGTTTAATCGTTGTGGGTGCACCTAATAGGCAATACGTACATAAAAATAACATATTTTACCGCTCCCTCTCCACTCGTCTCTCCCATTTGATGGTTTAATCAATTATAATATATAGGAAGGGCCAGAAAATCTTGGAGTGATTTAATTTCCTAATTACTTTTCTGTTCCTTAACCGAATTTTATGAAGTTTGGCATTTTAGAAAGTTATAAGAACAAAGTTTACTATTTTTGTACAAAAGGTGTAAAATGTAAAAAATTCAAAATGGCGAACGTAGTCAAAAATTTAGTCTGAAAAAAAGACCTGAAACTTTTTTTCGAACTCCCTGTAATTTTTTATTGCCAAAATAGGAAACATTATGCCTTTTCACGTCTAACGAGGTACCACACATAAAATTCGGTTAAGTAGTACAAAAGTTGCATTGGCTCAACATATCGCATAACGTTACCACCAACAAATTATGTCTCTTTTTATTTACCAAGAACTTTCTTACTTCTCATCGGATTTTTACAGGTGTATCCTATCTCCAAAGGTATATAAACCAAGTCAAAATGTCAAATGTCAAAAATCCAAGATGGCGGACATACCTAGTCAAAGGCTAATTTTAACGAAAACGATGATTCTTATACTTTTCTACTACTTAACTAAATTTTATGAGTGATATCTCGTTAAACGAGAAATGCTTTTCTAGATTTGCAATAAAAGATAACAGGAAGGATAAAAAAGTAATTTTTTGCTATGTCCGTTATCTTGCGTTTTTGACATTTGACGTTTTGACGGTTTATTTATCTTTCCAGAAATAACAACAAGAGACATTATTTTGGGGGGTTAGAATATGCAAAATTTTGCGCCAATGCAACTTTTGTACTACCCAACCGAATGAATTTTATCTGTGCTACCGCGTTAGACGTGAAAAGGCATAAGATTTCGTATTTTGGCAATAAAAAATTACAGGGAGGTTGAAAAAAAGTTTCAGATCTTTTTTTCCAGACTAAATTTTTGACTACGTCCGCCATCTTGAATCTTTGACATTTTACATCTTTTGTACTCAAATAGTAAACTTTGTTTTTAGAACTTTATAAAATGCCAAACTTCATAAAATTCGGTTAAGGAACAGAAAAGTAATTAGGAAATTAAATCAGTCCAAGATTTTCTGGCCCTTCCTATATATTATTATTGATTAAACCATCAAATGAGAGAGACGACTGGAGAGGCAGCGGTAAAAAATGTTATTTTTATGTACGTATTAGGTGCACCCACAACGATAAAACATACTTATCTACTCAAAACTGAATAAAATAACAAAAGAATCAATGGTTTTTTAAGCAAAATTGGAGGACTTGTTAAAATTGTCCATGTTTGACAGTTCATAGTCAAAAATCCTAAAGGAGTCCAAGATTCAAGTTTGGTGCCTCTAGAAGGATAATTTATTAATTCCTAAAATGCCAAACTTTATAAAAATCGGCTAAGGAACAAAAAAGTAAATAGAAAATTAACTCAGTCCAAGATTTTCTGGCCCTTCCCATATATTATATTATTTTTATGTACGTATTGCCGATTAGGTGCACCACACCGATAAAAAATACTTACCTGCTCAAAACTAAAACAAAATTGGACGAATTGTAAAAATCTTCTATGGTTGACAGCTCACAGACAAAAATACTAAAGGCGTTTAAGACTCAAGCTTCGTGTTTTTACAAGGATATTTCATTGTCTTCAAGCAGCTGTAAAAATTTCAAGAATCCCCTGGAAAAGTTTCTAAACACACGACAAAATATAAAGCATAATTTTTGTTATTTTTGAAGTTTTTAGCAAAAAGCCTTTTTTATGTATGTTGTTTAATTTTATTAAAACTTGGGGTCTATCGTGCCTTGTTACATTTAATATTCCAGCGTGTTACATAGCCTTTTAAAAAGCATATTTGGCAGATCTGTAAAGGGAATGTGGATTAGAAAAATTTGAAGTTAAGCAGCCAGGATGGCGATTCAAGTGGCGGCTATTTTTTATAACGACCCGATTTTCCGGTATCTAGGGGTGAACGCTGGCAACATCGCATCTTGTGTGGTTTGTAAGGTCACCTCATCTCTCGATAAATTTTGACTTCCACAGTTGACTTCTGTCATTTTTGTTTACTTTTTCCGTTCGTAAAGTTGTTTCTTTTTATAAAAGTGCCGTTTTTTTAGTTTAATGCATTAAAAAAAGACTGGGAATTTTATTATCCAAGATTCAGAGCTTTTGCGCTTCCCGAATATGTATTTTGAGACCCACCTTCTCCACAGAGTACGAAATTCAATGCCGGCAATCATTTGCAAACCAAAAAGAAGAGAAACTTGACCAAATTTTACAACAACAGCCTTACAAAGAAGGTAAGCATATAGTTCAAAAGACGGATTTTGGCATTTGCAAAAAATCTCATTTTAGGATTTACCAATATTACCATTATAGCAGTTGTCTCTATCTTTTTTCAAGTGTTTTACACCCATAGTCGCAAAAAACTGTTTTTACGAGAAGGGTAACAAAATTGATATGAGGTTTATTTTGGTAATTATGCAGTATACGGTTTTTTGCCAGTTTTGATTTTTTATGACAAATTATTTATGGGGGCACCTACTAGGGTCCCTAGGACCCCAAATCCGTCTGCGTCGCTTGATTTTTTTTTTTCAATTTTTTTTGTGTTTTTTTGTATTTTTTCTCTCTAAAACATTCCAATCCAACATAGCCCAACCCAACCTATTCCAAGCCAAACCCAAAACAATCAAAAAAATACATTACAACGGCGCAGGCGGATTTGGGGTCCTAGGGACCCTAGTAGGTACCTCTATAAAGAATTTTTCATAAAAAATCAAAAATGGCAGAAAACCGTATAATTGCCTTTAGTTTGGCTACACTAAAGTATCGTTCATACAAGGCATAGTCATACTTTTAGTTCTAATTTTAGTCATAAAGCTATCTCTATCACTGCATGTCTTGTTAAGAAAAAGAACAGTGACAGAGATAAAACAAACAAAGACTAAAACTATGACTATGCCTTGTATGAACGATATTTAAGTGTATAAATATATAAAGGATATAATATATAGTGATACATTCAATGCCCACTGGTTCAGCCAAAGGAAACCTCATATTAGACACTCAAAGTAAATTATTACATCTATTGGTATCCGCATACCTAACACGTTCAAAATAACCCCAAAGCTCGCTACATTTTTGACTACTAAATTTTGACCGAAATTGACTGAATACAAAACAGCACTAGCCAATTGATGAAATGTAACAAAAAAATGTCAGTCATTTGGTGTTTGCATGGTGCATACTAGATTATTGATAAGTCCAAGACTAACCATTTATTTTTGAAAGTTCCTCGATAAGACCTTATAAGCTTTCTTATTGCTTTTTTAAAATAGTATAGTATACTTATATTTTTTAGGAAAGCATGAGGTGAGCTGTGTTGTCTCCAAATGAAGCCACTGATATGAAAAATTTTGAAAATATAATTTGAGATAATGTTTTAACCTAAATGGTTCCTACAGTTGTTCAGGTAAGAATTTTTTATAGCATATTTTCTTATTGGTGTAAGCTTCAATTAGTTTTTCCAAGAGAATTTTAATATACAAGACATAATCAAATCCCACTTTGCACTCCCTTAAAATCCTCCAGGTTTTTTGGGCAGTGTCAAATACAATACTGCTTCCTACTCTAACACAGTAAAGCAAAAATTACTCATTTTTTTGTAGTTTATGCTGAGGAGATTGGTAAGGTCGCTTTGAAGGGCATTTTTAAGGTTGATTTATCACTTTAATATATTTTTTTTCTTCAATTTTATTATTCAGGTTAAAAATATATATCTTCTTATTTAATATTATTAAATTAGTTATTTGGGTTCACAAAGAAGTAGGTATCTAACTATCTCTCCTTTTGTTCCTTATATCATCATGGGTATTATCTATGTACTTTCTTCATTGCCATTTCTATTGACAGGAACAATGTGCTAAAGATCTATCGACATTGTTAAAAATTTTTGATATTTTAAAAAAAGCTACTGTATTTGCTTTAAGATAGCTTGTATATAGAGGTTGACTAACTGGAGAAAAGGACCAAGATATTGTGCCACCTGATTTGCTCCTAGACTATTTTTTAACTTATATACTTTTTAACTATTTTTTAAGAATAAGTTTATTTTATAAAAAAGTCAAAGCAGGACATTTTATATCACTGAGCCTTTATTTTTGGGTACACACTTACCAAATGTGATAATTTTTCTAACGCAAAAATAGAATCTAGGAGAAACATAACTTATGCATTCATGGGTGGAAATAACGAAAAAAATTCAAACTTGGATGAGCATCCCACAAGGAACACACAATCTTTTTGTTTTTTTTTTAGTTTCTTTTCGGTTGAGGTTTTTTAACTTCTTTTTTATTATGCATTCATATTATTACTTACTATTTGAAGTGAGGTTAATTTGAAAAAACAAATTTTTTTCAGCCATAACTTATTATCTTCTTTCTAAAGAAAAAGAAGAAACGAAAAACGTGTATTGATAAAAAGTAATAAACATGAATTCTCTCTTGGGTATTGAAGCTGAAAAGCCTGAAGCCCATTGGGTCCAGGGAAGAAGATAAATTCTCTCCAATCTTGAAGAAAACTGAGACAATAAATAATAAACATTTTTTACAAAATTATTTACTTAACTATGGTCGTTTTTTTGTTTTACAGGGAGAAAGGTGCTGGTTCTACTCTTGGTTCTGCTGCAGATATAAGAAAATAGTGGCAATGATCCACCATAATGATATACAAGGACGTTTTGAAGGGGGTATTACGGTGTCTTATTGCTGTCTTATCCAATCGTATTTAGAGCACAAAAAGTGGGTAAATTTTTAAATATGATGTTGATTAGTCTATTAGCTGATTTATATATGTATTATTAATCACGGCCGACTGAATACTGATTCAATACGATTACCTTGTCAAATCCATCATGAAAACGCGAATTGAAAGTGTAGCAAGTCAAATCCGCTTTTTTGGTATCGGAATCAAGCCGCATAAAAATATTCGCTTTTTATCTCTCTTTTTTACTTTTTATCCCTCCTTTAGACATGGGGGCAAAAAGCGATACTTACATGAAAAAAGCTCTCGTTTTATGAAAACAGAAAAGAGAATATTGAATATGTATTCAGTCAGCAGAACAGAATTTATTATTTCTTTTACCCAGAACGTCTAATGTCAAAAATGCAAGATAACGGAGTAAATTAAATATTAAGTCTTTTAAGAAATAGGCAGTTTAAGTTCGTCATATAACTAACGTACGCGTAGACGTGGAATGTAGCGCAATATTCCGCCTTCTTTTTATCTGTAAAAAAAATGTCGGTTGAAATGAGATATCAGAATCCCATCTCTGCGGTCTTGCGTTGACAAGTTCACGTTTACGGCATGTATCACGTTAAGATCAGACGCTAACTAACGTAGTCTTACGTCTTATGTTGCTAACGCAGCAAGTTGTACCGAACAGTCAAAAAATCAGTAGACTGGTAATACAAATAGGGCTGAAGAAAAAAAAGCAAGATAGAAATAAACTGTACCAAAATGTAAAGGGCAGAAACGTCCGATACGACAAATTTCACGTCTACGACCAGGCACCTCTTACGTATGGCCTACTTAAACTGCCTAATGGCTGAAACCTTGTTTGGCCAACCTGTATATTTTTGTTAACAAATATATTTTTGTCCCACTACTTATAAAAATCGGCTCATTTGTTGATAAGTTATAAGTTTTCAAAAAACCCGATTTTCACAACTTTTATATTTTTGAAATGAAAAAGAATCAAGATTTTCTATTTTGTAGCAAATTGAGTTGGTTAAAAAATTAGCTCAACAATTTATTTTACTACTCTGCATTTGTCTTACCTAAATAAGACCACTTACGACATTTTACGTAAAGTATAGTACACAACTCACATATTATGGTCTTTACACATTCAGATGAATTAAGATACTCGTTTAATGACCATCATAACATGCTTGTTATGTAAACTATTATTATGACAAATTGGATAAAAATCGGTTAAGTGGCTTTTGAGTAATCTACTACTAGTTTGGATTCAGCCCTTTCTAATTTACTCTCATTTATATTATTTAAAAATATTTTATTTATTTCCATTGTCTTCTTAAATATTATTTGTTTTTTATTAGTTTTTCACCATATATATAAATTTTAATTTATTTGTTTTACTAAAATATCGTGTTTTTCTTAAATGTATTTTAAGATTAATGTTAATATAATTTTTTACTAAACTATTTTCAAACGTTTTACACTTTTATTATTTTAATTTATTTGATTTATTTATGTTGTCTTTGTAAAACATATTTCTTTCTACTGAATCAGGAACATAAATTGGTAGACATCTTTGAAGTATTCTATGAAGCATTATTCTCCCTAAAAAAATTAAAAGGGCTTTTAAAATAAAATAACGAGGAATAAAAAGTCAACATAACTTTATTTAGTGCATATAGTTAGGTATTAAAGCAAAAGTGTGAGAGAGGCAAATACTCGCTGGTATATGATCTTAACTTTTGCTTGGGTGAACTGTTGATAAAATTAGGAATGCATTAAACAACCAAAACAAATATAAATTGGTTAGATTTCAAGGTCACGAATTTTAAAAATATATTATATGCATTTACAGGATATCCGCTATATATTGAATCTTTGACCCCCACGTTAGCGCCGCTATTATTTTCCAAGCTACTTCATTTCCATAAGCAAATTTTAACTGTGGCCAATTTTTCATTTTTATTATTAAGCAAAAACCTTTTCAAATTACTAATAGGTAGGCTCAATCAATTTAGTCCCCTTGTAAAACATTTTGTACTTGATTAATAACAGAGTGTGTGCACCCCCCCCCATGCTTAAGAGACAGATTTAATAAAAGTTGATATGTCGTAATTTTGTACTAATTATATACTCTTAAAGAAGGGTACTTTTAGTTTACAAAAACCATCGGTTCCTAAGATTTTTGTTTGTTTGTTATGGGGTGTGTAGTTTGATATCAAGGTACACCCCTGTACTTAGAAAAGAGATTCGACCAAAAATGACTATGCCGGAATTTGGTATTAATTATGTACTAATTTCGTCCCCTTCTAAAAAATTTCCTACTATTAAGATAACTTCATTTTTTTTTTTTTTTTATGGAGTTTTTAGCTTGATATCAAGGCACAACCCCCTCTGCTTAAGAAATAGATTTAAAAAAAGCAATTATGCCAGAATTTGATAAGGTAATTCCGTCCCCTTCTAGAAAATTTTCTACTATCAAAATAACTTAATTTTTTTCAAGGCACACCCCCCTCTGCTTAAGAAATAGATTTGAAAAAAGCAGGACTTTTTGTTTTTTTTTTAATTTGATAAATAACCGGAGAATAAGATGTTAAATTTTAAAAGATAAGTATTAGATTTGCATATAAACAAAAAAAAAAAAAGTTATCTTGAGAGTAGGCAATTTTTTAAAAAGGGACGAAATTAGTACTTAATTAGTAGCAAATTATGGCATAATTACTTTTTTCCAAAATGAAGTTATCTTGAGAGTAGGCAATTTTTTAGGAGGGGACGAAATTAGTAACAAATAAGCTTTTTTCAAATCTCTTTCCTAGGCAGAGGGGGGTATGCCTTGATATCAAGCTACATACCCCATATAAATAAAAAAAATGAAGTTATCTTAAGATTAGGCAATTTTTTAGTCAATTTTCGTCACAGGCCTTAAGACCCTCTGAAAGGTGATCCTACTAACATCGATACCGTTCCAGCAAAACTTGGTTTTAACAGTAGACTTTCTACCCAGCCTTCGGCAGTCATATTAAGTTGACCCGAAAATCGAAGGTCAATGCCGGTTTCACTAGTCACCATCGGAGTCCCGTCAGACACATCCTTTGGAATAGTCCCGCTGCTCCAAAGCGCAGGTCGCATCTTTTAGGTCACCTTCTGTTGTCTCAGGCTGTTGGGAGTGCAGTCCAAACCTATATTTACTCCAAATATATTTTTCTTCAGTTTCTTCACTTAAAATCATCAATCGGATTCTTAATATAGGGCACCTAGGATAATCAAAATCAGTTAAAAAATTTTTAAACCATTTATTTCTCACTTCATCGTCGTCGTTATGGAATGGATACATAATAATATGGGTTTCGTTTAAACACACAAAGTATATGTCATCAGCTATGATATTTAAATTTTATTGGCAAATATTTGCAAAAAATGATAAAGCTTTTGTATTTAAATTTTTTACTTAGGATCAAAATATAGCGGGACATTGCATCTGTATATAATACACGAGGAAATATTTTTGTGTAGTACTGCGAGTTTTACTAGTACTAGTCGACCAAACTCTTGATATTTACCTAATAGAACAGATTTTCGACATTCTTTATCCTCATATAGTTCGTTTATAGGGCTACAATCTAAAATGGTACTGCTAACGTATTCCGACATCCCGGAGTTCATCCGTTCACCGTACATCAACTAATTGTGAGTAACATCCTTTTGGTTTCTGCATTTCTTTTCATAAACGCCTAAAAATGGAAACCATATTATTTAAATTTATACTTATTAGAGGAACAAAAGTAGTAAAATTATAATCCATTATATCAGAATTCAAAAAACGAAACTGAATATGAAGAGAAATATTCCGTGGGTATACTTTTGTTTTTCAAACTCGCACTTAAAAGAAAAAAACATTGACGTCACAGTCACCCCTAACGTGAATTCTAAAAGAAAAAATGGTAGAAAGCACGGATAGTCCAAAATCAATTATTTTATGTTTAAAGGATGAAAATATCTCGACAACTGTAGCTTTGAAAGATTTGAACCTTATAACAAAATTTGTAGGTAATATTTACGAAAACTAAAATTTGAAAACCCCACATCATCATATCAATACCCGCTTTACTTCTAAAGTTATAATTTTTTTTATATATTTGAACGTTTTTCCAAATAACTCGAAAACTAGACCTCCCACGAATTTGGACTTTATAACAAAATTTGTAGTCCATATTCATGGAAACTTAAATCTGAAAACCGTATATCGATACTTGCTTTTGTTCCAAAGTTACAATGTTTTTAAATATTTTATCCGATTTTCCCCCTTCAACCCCCCACCACCCTACCCAAAAGTTAATCAGGTCATGGTCAGCCGATAGAGGATTTTTGTACCCAAAGGTATTCTCGAGTTGTCGTGTATACAAACCGACAACAGACAACTTTTTTTTTCGTCGATTAAGGTGTTTTGGAACCTTAGTAACTCACTTGATAAAAAAGTGAAAATATCACGATTTTATTAGTCCCATATTGGTATGGGGGGACTAAAAAGTTTAAAATCAAATAGGCGGCAGTGAAAATTCCCCATATAACAATGTAAATCGATACCTCCAATATAAAGGCTAGTGAGTGACATTTTTGACACTGATGACAGTTATTACATGAGTTAATTGTCAAAATGGTCGCCACAAAAGTTAAAAGACCACTGAAACAACTAGTAATTGAAATGAGTAAATTGTTAAGAACTTTTTTAAAACAAGGCCATAAGTAAGATTTTTTTTAAACGTGTCAAAAAGTTGTAAGAACTGTGATTCACTGACTATTTAAAAAAAATTGTAATTAATAAAATTATTGTAAAAATTCGAAATTTCAACACAAACTTAAATTTTTAAAATAAAGAATAATGTTAGCACCCTAATAAATTAAATTTTTTAATGACTTCACACTAGGAGTTTTTTTTTGAGGTTTTTTACTGTTTAGATTTTTTCTACGGCATTTCACCATACACTACATATTATTGAAGCGATATTGAAATATACTTCTAAGCCACTTGTAGCATATCTTTTAAAAAATTGAAACTTAAATGATTTGAAGGTATTTTTTTTCAAGAAAAACCAGCCCTAGTGTGTTACCCATAACCTTATTATAAAAAAGTTCTAAACCAAAATAAAATTATATTTCTAGTCACTTAAATTATCATAAGCACTCCACTGGTCCTATGAAATAAAATGATATTGACTATTTCAAGTGTTTTCACGATTTTCGACTCATTGAAAGAAAAATGCACTTTTAAAGGTAATTTTAGGGTTCACCCACCTCAGATTTTTAGTCCTGCCCCCATCGTATACCCCCGCAAAAAAAATTATGTCCGGAGATTTTCACTTTTGATTCATGTTTTTGAATCATTGTGGCTGTAATTTATCTTGGGTAGACATTGAACATCCAGGCCAAACTATTTTAGTGACCACCCTGTATTTTTGTATTAAAAAGCTTAAAATTTGCATTTTTTTGTGTGTCTAAAAAAAACCAACGGGTTTTTTAAAACGCATAAAATTGTAATTTTACAAAATTTAATTTTTTGACATTTAGAAAAAGAATTGTTAGCATACGTAGAGTCTCATTGTCAACAAAATTGGCGAAAAGATAACAAAATCCGGTTAACTTAAATTTATTAGCAGTTTTTATTTCATGCAAGAAGTTGGTATACGAAATAAAAAAAGCCATAGTTTTTTTCTTAATAGAATGTATAAAATGATACATCTGTTTACAGAAAATAAATAGAAGATGCAAAAAAAACATACAAAGTGTCTCAAAAAAAAAACCCAACGGTTTTTTAAGATGCATAAAACTTTTGGACATACGCCATTTTAAATTTTTGATAAATGTAATTTTTTGACATATTTGCAAACTCTATTTCGAAAACTTTTTTTTGCATTAAAATCCGACCATAAATAAAAAATTGGCAGTTAAAACCAAACAATCCGGTTAATTTAAGTTTATTGTTTTTATTTTATGCAAAAAGTTGGTATACGAAAAAAATGCAGTTTTTTATTTCTAAATAGAATTTATCAAATGATACATCAGTTTACAGACAATAGATAGAAGTTTTTTGCAGTTGCAAAAAAATATACAAAGTGTCTCAAAAAAAACTCAACGGTTTTTCAATATGTATAAAACTTTAGGACATCCGCCATTTTTAATTTTTGATAAATGTCACTTTTTGACATATCTGAAAAAAGTCTATTTTATTACCTTTCCGAAACTCTTTTTTGTGATTCCGACAATAAATAAAAAACTGCCAGTTAAAACAAAACAGTCCGGTTTTTTGTGGTCCCCCTACATATAA
This sequence comes from Oxystoma pomonae, assembly GCA_963921995.1. Taxonomy (NCBI): domain Eukaryota; kingdom Metazoa; phylum Arthropoda; class Insecta; order Coleoptera; family Brentidae; genus Oxystoma; species Oxystoma pomonae. The sequence goes on from OY998172.1 coordinate 38,678,969, forward strand.
ATGAATACTATTCCTCAATATTATAAAGAAAAATCACTAGATCGCGGTCAAGAAAATTCACATAATAAAGATTTGCAAATGGGATTTATAATTTATTTAACGGCTTCTAAGTAGTTTTTTTGGCTCACCCTGTTTACAAATTAATAGATTGTTACCTTTGGGAAAAAAAATATTTTACAATCTAAAAAATCAGGAAGCTCTACATCCAGCTAGTCGCATGTTACACGTCGATTCGATAATCTGCCATTACCATTGCCAATTCCAAAGTTAGCTTTAACAAAAAACTTTTGCATTTATGAAGATAAAACTCTACAACCATATGCCTTTGATAATAAGGAGAATTGATGGGATGAAGCAATTTAGAGGTACTGTTAGATTATGTTTTGAGGAAAAAGCTTTTTACAGTTTTGATGAGTATTATAGGGAGACATTTTAGTGTTGTTTTGTAAACCACTATACACTTGAATTTGTTAGTGTGTCTCAACCATGTCCTCTTGTCATTTTTTCATTTTATGATTTTAAATTTTATAATTATTTTTAATATACCAAGAATGAATCTTTTAATATTAGTTACAACATTACTATATTGTATAAACATGTAGAAAATATTAATTGTTAAAATGCCTTTTTTAAAAAATTCTGAATACATTTAATATTAGACTTTGACCAATGACCAAAAGATCATAATAATATAGAATGTAGGTACATCTTTTTAATTTAGGATTTAGGTAAGTTAATTACTAATTTTTTGCTTTGTCAATAAGACTATGTCTTCAGATAATAAAGCACAGTTTGATTTGATTTGATTGATTTTAGAGGGTGTGATTAAGGGTATTTTCAATCGTTTTCTTTTGGGTCACCCAAAATGTATACAAAGATAAGTGCCAAAAAAAAATTGTTGACAATGGGATGTAAAATCACATTTCGAAAGGAATTTTTTATAGAAAGAAATTTTCTTTCAATCAGTGGTTTCCTTTTTTTTCGATCGGCCAAGTATTTTTTGATATTTAGCCTTTTCCACACAAAAAAATGCAAATTTTAAGCTTTTTAATACAAAAATACAGTGTGGTCCCTAAAATAGTTCGACCCAAGATAAATTACTTTTACAATGATCCAAAAACATGAATCAAAAGTCAAAAACTCCGGATCTATATTTGTTTGCGAGGGTATATGATGTGGCCTGACTATTTGGAGTGCTGAAGAATTTTTGTAAATTAAATATTACTAGACTTACAGTATAAAATGTTGTTTAGTTACCTTTTTTCCCAGCATATCCTCTACTCTGGGAAATATTTCTAATGTAGTTAACAGTAGTCCAAATCTTTGAAATACTATTATATGACAATCTTTGATATGACTATATGATTCACTGTCTGGGAGTCCAACCCAACTCCTAAAACTGAAAAGTAGGGTTAGAATAATACCCTGCCAACAAATCAAGATATCCTTTAACACATGGGGCAAATCAAAACCGTTCTAGTTAATGTTAGCATGTAAAAAAAACTTTTGGAGGTTATACTGGTAGATTTTAAAAATCACCAAAAATTTTTCAAGCTCCAGTTTTATTTTCAAGAAAGAAAACCCAAATGACAGAAAAATTAATGTAATTTCGACTTTGCTTCTTTAAAAAAATTATCACTCTAATTGTCAAAAATGACACTTGTCTTACGGAACTTTTGACACATAAGTGATATAATCGCAATTATTTTTCTAAATAATTATTTTTCTTTGGAGACATTTTTAGGCTGCCGTCTCACGTCCCTCAGAAAACTTATAGTTCATTGGATGAAATGAGGTATTTCTGATTTTTTGATATGATGTATGTGATCATCAAAAATCACTAAATTTTCTCACTTTTTCTCAAAAGTTTGACAACTATAACGACTAATGTTACAGCCTCGGTCACGGCAATTGGCTATAAAAGAAAATTTAAAAACAAAATGAGATTAATTTGGTCTTTGTAGGGGAAATAGTTTCTAAGATACAGCAATTTAAAGTTTTGCAAAATTTCCGACAAAACTATTTGGTTTTTTCTTAGTGCAATATCGAAAAATTAGTCGTTTATGATAACTTGTACAAATTCGAGAATTTTTTAATATTTTTAGTTTGACAGTTAACACTAATTACACGTTCCATGATAATGGATTTTTTCAATTTTACTATTATTTTCTTATAGACTATAGAAAATAATAAGATTTAAGTATACCTAAGCATCTGAAAATGTTTTTTTTTTTTTAAGGTTTTGTACTGTTAAAGATACATAGCAATATAAAACTTTAATGTAAGCAGGGGCATTTTAACAAAAACGTGTGGAGATCTGCGTTTTTACCCAATTTTTGCTCATTTTTATTGCTTTAAATGTCATAACTTGTTTCTGTAAACCGATTTTGATGAAAGTGTGAAAGTACCATTAATATCGTCCTGGCAGTGTTTGTATGATGCTGGCTCAAATAAACAGACAGACAAAAATTGTAAAAATTGCATTTTTGGTATCTACCTATATGGTTTGGTTAGAAGCCCACACCAATAATTTTAAAAAAATATTCAATGTACAGAAATGGTAGGTAACTTATAGAGATTTATTATATTTGGAAAGATTGCAAGTCTAGCTTATAAAATATGATAAATGAATCTTTAGTGTTTCATTAGTGAAGTAAAGGGTTAAGCCCAAAGTTAAGCCTCCGATTAGGCATTTAAAGAAAATTGTAAGAAAGCTATTTGTAATTTTAATATTTTGAGCATGTGATGCTGTAAAAATTTCAAAATTTACACATACCTATCCCACTAGCTGTTGCAGTTTGCAGAGATAAAGTGGAACTCAAGGTAGAATAACCTTCTTCAACTTAAGATGCACCAGGATGCACCTAACCATTCCAGTTAATGTTGATCTAAAAAACAAAAAATGATTCTGCATGTAAATATTATTGGATAGATAGTATATTATTCAGCTAAATATAAATAATAATCATTTAAAATATTACTAAGGATTTAAAAAGTTAAATTATTATAATTATGATTATGTATAGAAGGTGACAATGTTAAAATTATAATAACCACACTTTCTGATTTGTTTAAAATTTTATAAACTAATGCTTACAATGTGTATCACTTGTATATGTTCAGATCCAATTTTAAATAATTCAATTATTATTTTAAAATAATTTTTAGTACTTATAATAAATAAAAACAAAACATGTTAATAGTTCCTTTGAAAGTTCCATAAGAAAAGTGGCACTTCACAAAATCGCAGTAAATTTTTTTTAAATTTAAAAAGGTAAACTCTGCTAGAAGAAAATTTGTGGATTTACTGTCATTAGTGGCATGTCTAAGTAATTTTAATGCAATGGAATACAACACATGTTCTGCCATGAGCGGCTACCCCCTTGATTACATGGACTGGGTTGCTTGCTACAAAAAAAGTGACATAATTTTGGGAATTGTGGTCACCTTAGAGGTAGTAGGTAACCCTGATTTATAAACTAGATCATATTGTTCTGGTTTGACGTTGATTGCCACACCTCTATCTTTTCTCTGTTACTGAGCAAGAAAAAGTCAGATATGAATCAAAAACAAAAATGATACTAAATAAATATTGATGTTCCTATATAATGTGTAATGTCTGGTTGATTATTTATTAAAGGGGTTCTTTAGCAAAAATATTAGTTGTGTTATTTCTAAAGTAGAAATGATCCTAAAAATAGCGCTGTATGTGATTTGTCCATATGACTTTAAATAACCGAGATTTTAAATTTCTAAAATCAAAGCTTGGAGCTTTGATCACACCTTTCAGACAATTAATGCAGTCCTTGACTCATGTCTCTTTAACACTTACCCTTCAAATTCATTCAAGTTTTATGGATTCAAAGAAGATGAACAGATGGTTATTTCTAAATGTATGATACTGCAATAATTTTCAAAATTAAAAATCTCCGTTATTTAAAGTCATATGAACAAATCAAACACACTGCTAGTCTTAGGATCATTTCTACTATAAAATATTCACAACTTGTTGCTGGAGATTTCTTTAATGGTCTCAGGGAATGATAGTTTGTTTTCCCGGTAATTATGCAGTATACAGTTTTTTGCCTTTTTTGATTTTTTATGAAAAACTTTTTATGGGGGCACCTACTAGGGTCCCTTGGACCAGAAATCCGCCTGCGCCGGTTGGTATTTTTTTTTATTTTTTTTTTAAATTTTTTCACTAAAACAACCCAATCCAACACAGTCCAACCCAACCTAATCCAACCCAACCCAAAACAATAAAAAAAACACATTACAACCCCCTTCCGGGCACCCTTTTTTTTCTTTAAAAAAAAAGAAAAATCGGGCGCAGGCGATTTGGGGTCCTAGGCACCATAGTAGGTGCACCCATAAAGAGTTTTTCATAAAAAATCAAAAATGGCAGAAAACCGTATACTGCATAATTACCGTTTTCCCAATCCGGCAGTTAATGTATTAAGTGTGTACTCAAATAAATAATAATCATAATTTGCAGCATGCATGTTCATCCTTACCTCTTTATGGGTTATTTCCTTGAAATCCAGCAGGCGTTTTCTGTCTTGTTTTCATAGATTCTTTCTTTTTTAACTTATCACTAGTTATTAGATGTTAACTCTAGGTAAGTTTGTTTTTTTAAGCACTCCACACGTTGAGTATAAATTGGACTTTAAGTTTTTATCTTTTTTCTTTCAATTTTCACTATTTACATGAAAGATGAGGCATTTTTATTTACCTCTTGATACAGCAAAAGTTAACATCGAACTTCTGACGAGAATATTTTTAAAAAGCTGCGCAGAGAAAAATGAAAACTAACAAAATAAATAATAACTTTTGAGGTTATATTTCAAATTGAAGTCAGCCACAGTTAGTTTACTGTGAAGTCAGCGAAGCGAGCCGAGACGACGGTGGCCTTAACAGCGATATATATATATTGTGATATATATAATTGGTTGCCTATCCTTGGCAATGATTTTTAGTAAATATTATAATTTAAATCAAAATATTATACTATTCTATTGGTATTATGCCTCATAAGTCCTAAAATATCCCTCAATTTTTTTTTTCATAAGTTGTAAGGCGTAAAATGCCTGCAAAAAGATAACGATTTTCAAACCGACCTCTCTTTGGGTCGGAGCACTGGCAACAGTGCATCAGCAAATTTGTTCTTAAAAATTCGATGGCACGTTTGTATAGTTGCTTTAAGAGAACTTTAGAAATGTTTATTGGTGCTAAAACAAAGACAAAGGTTGTTTTATCACATTTCGATAGCATACTTGCATTGAAAGATCACAAAACTCATAAAAAAATCAATTTATATGTATTTCAAGTCCTAAGTAGGTTACTAAAGTAAACTTCAGTTTCCTTTTACAACCGTACGTGTAAACTCGGTTTGAAAGTCGGGTCGCTATTTAAAATAGCCGGCACTTGAATCGGGGTCCAGGGTCAAAAAATTGAGATTTTGTAAATTTTCTGAACATGCGTCAATTTTCAATTTTTTTGTGATTTTTTTGTGGCATTAATTTGCATTTTTTTGATATCGGCGAATAACTAGGACCTTTTTACAGTCACTTCAAAATGAATTTGCACAATCCCGTTCATAATCAGAGAATAAATTTTTTTTTTATTTTTAGAAAAAAAAAACACATTTTTTTTTAAATTTCAAATTGATTATTTTTTTATAAAATCATCCGGAAGTAAAATATCATGCTTTGCATACTATATAAATTATATCACTTGACCGAGATACAGCTGTCCTAAAAAAAGTTTAGGGCGTCGCGACACCTAACATACGCCGTCGTCGAAAAATTTTATATTGGTTGGGTGTTCCCCGGAGTCATGCCTAAGTGTGTGCCAAATTAAAATTTAATTTGTTGAGGCGTTTTAAGTAATATGACATATTTTTAATTTCCCTCGAAAATACAATGAGTTTTTAGGTAATTGATTAGTAGCTATACTTTGTTGTTTTAATTGATACAATTTATCTTCATTTAGCCCCTTAGCTTTTTCAAAAGCTTTAAATAAAATTAATTTAAACATCCTTCAGTCTATCAGTGTCATTAAAATAACCTACATAACGTCATAATGAGGTGGGGTATTTATGGACCTCGGGTGTAGACCATTAACTCTTTTTTTTTATTAATTAACTTAACTGGTAGATGGTTGGTGATTACTAAAAGGAATTCCTCTCCTACATATTCCAGAGCTTTCTAGCAAACTATCAATTTTGGATACATTGTTGTACCAAAACACAAATAGAGTTTCTCGAGGAGATAACCACTGGTTCAGAAAATGTGACATTATTGCCAGTATTTTTGATTTGTCAGTGATTGCAGGAGAATGTCGATAGATTTCTAAAGACTCCCAGGGACTCTTACAGTGGGATTTACTAAGATCTAAAATAGCACCCCCCACAGGGCTAAATATTTACAGATTTGAAACCAATTTTCAAAAAAACACTTACCCATACGAAAACCACACAAAGCTATTAATTATTTTTTATTGTTATTGCAAAATACCACTGAAATACTGTTTTCTTTTTCTCAAAATATACCCTATTTTAGGAGAAAATGCCCTAAAACTTATTTTTTTTTTACAGGTTTCAAAATGGCAAATGGTGAATACGCCAAAAATTTGGCACATGCTTCATTGTTTATGTTTGAGGTTAGAAAGTTGGTGATTTTTTAGACCACCTCTGTGAGGTGGTTTAAATTTATAGCCCCCAGAAAGGATTGTTTTGTGGCAACTGGTAATAAGTTCGTTTATAAATTCCCTAAGTAACCGTTTTTAGAAGGATTAATTTACCTTATTTAATATCCCAAGTTGTTCAATAACCAACAAAAACACCTCCAATTTTGCCCAGAAAAACGCCATATTTTGAACCCCTTTTTCAGCACAAAAAATATATTTATGAGGATACCACGAGGCAAAAGAAACATAAGTGAAGATCACTGATAATGCACGAAAAATATACCAAACAAAAAAACTCAAACAACTATAATAATTTATTTACAAACTGAAGTTAAAACATTGAGCTTATCTAAAAGCGCACTCAAGAAAACTTTCCTTACTCAAAGCCTTGCTCAAAGCCCACCTACTTCAAAGCTGTACGTAGCTTTCATCAGTAAAGGTTGGTGCAAGTCAAGGTACAAGCAGAGGTAAGAAATCCGAACTCGCTGTTTGTGATTTCAATGCAGCTAATATTTTGAAACTGACAGTTCGACAGTGACAGAAATGTAGACCAAACTTGCATTTAAGTTTTTTAATACATTTCATAAATAAAAACACCTTTTAAATAAATACAAAATTATTCTACTCTTATTTTATTTTTACCCATCTACATCGTTGTGTGACAGTATTAATTGGAAAAATTAATTAACAAGGGAAAGTTTTGATTAGAGTGAAATATAACCTGAATTTTCATTTGTTCTACAGAGTGTTTACTATTTAAAACCCGCATTGGTTTAAATTTTTTAATTTTCTTTTCTTTTAAATTTTTTTCTTAAATCCAACAAAAGATTGTGTTAAGTTGAGTATTCAATAAACAAATTTATTCAAATTCTTCTTATAAATCAAACTATGTCTAAAATTCAAGGAGGGTTGGTTTAAAATGCTTAAAACCAAAAATTTCACGTAAACTTAGGACCGTTCTAAAATAGACTGAACGGTTTGCAAGCCAGAGTTTGGTGACGTTTAGGTAGTTGCAGGAACCTGAAGGGACTGCGAACGGATTAGATTTGTGACATGATTACCAACAGTGGTTACCCTTTCGAAGTTTCTTTAAGCCCGCAGGCATTCATCAATTGACGATTATTTGCCTTTTCTTCTTTCCTACCCCTCTGTCTTCAAGTAAAAAGAAGTGGTGGACAATGGCCAATCGGCGTAAGTTTGTTCTAGGCTCTAAAGGCTGACCCTAACGCATCGACACCAACTCATTTAAAAACATAATTATTATGTATGCAAGGTTCGTCAGCGAATGTTTGCGACAACGCTATTTAAATCAAATGAACTAATGGATACCGTGTATACTCGGAAAGTTTTTAAGAATTCAAAAAAATTATAAAGACAAAGGAATATGCTACGCACCTCATTTTTTGTAACCACTAACGTCATCTTTTCGATATTATCGCAAACAGAAATGCTGTCGATATTGCGTCGATATTTCACAAACGAAGTTTTCTCGTAAGCACGTCGTACACATGCAAATCTTCTAATCTAACTCTAATAATAATTAAACATTTTTTTTTCACTAGAGATTCCAAAAAATAATTTAGAAAATCCTACACAACCATAAGATAATGAAATACCCACATAAAAATTAAACATTCCTGTAATGTAATAGTCATATATACTTAGGGAACAAAGAATGTGATAGAAATGTTACATTTTACCATTGGAAATATTACTAACACATGCCGGCAATAAGTTACGTTCTAGCTCATTCAGGTATAAATGTGATAGAAACGTGACGTGAAACATGACTATAATCGGACCAGAATATATTTTTTAAAGAATTATAGTAATATATCTAGACACCGACTATAATTGCATGGATATGATTTTGTGATTCAAAACATGTCCAGATGGCCACGAGATGGATATTCGAAGATATGGAGTGGATATATAAACAAATGAATATCCACCAAACATGCATTAATTTTCCACTATGCAATTACGGAGTAGACTATGGATATAGGTTTATCAATGTATCACCATTATGTTGATGTTGATATACTACTTGAAATTAGTTTTCAAAAGATTACCTAAATAACTTTTTGATGTCTTATATGTACAATAATATTAACTGCTGTATAGGAAACAAATTGATTTCGGTGCCATCTACCTACAATAGATGACATTAAACTAAGTTATAATTATAAATCATGTAAATCGCGTTCTTTTCACAAGATAGTAATATTTTCAGCAAACATGCCAAAATCATGACAAATATTCATAAAAATAACTTAATTATCAGGTTATCATGGGCATATTATTATTATATTACATAATACATATTGCATATTATTACATATTTTATTACCAAAGAAATATAACTATCACAAACTCTTAAAGAATATTCAACAAAAAATAGGTCTGCTACATTCCTGTCATATTCGCAATAGAATATTCCAAAAATCACTTTGAGGGAATATTCCTATAACATGAATATTCCTCCAATGTTATGTGGGTAATTTAAGAAGAATCGAAAGGCAAAAAGAAGCCAGGAGAACACTCTGCATCAGAAATTGAAGAAATTGGTTTGAAGTGTGACTAATAATATAATCAATTCAGCTTTAAAGAGAGTAAGAATTAATCGCCAAAATATTATCCAATCTGCGATAGTCCACTAAACCAAGAAAAGGGGAAGAATGAAAAACCGCAATTTTACAAAACAGAAATTTTCCAGTAGTCATTTAAAAAAAAATTCAACTGTTAAAATACGATTTTTGTGCATTTTGTTTTATAGTTTGTTCCTTCAATAATGCTGGGGGGTGCAATTTCCTCCATTGCTACAGCCTTTGTAACTGCCTGGAGACAAGTCTTTTAGTGTGTGGCAACTTTAAGCTTGGCTTTTAAACGACACGATCGATTCGGGAAACCCAGATCTTTTACAAACTCAATCGAAAGAGTACGGCGTTTTCTTAGTTTGGCCTAAAATAACAGACTTTAAAACAGAGCCTATTGGAAAGTTTCATTTATAATAATTATTATTAGAATGCGGTGGCAACGCGCATCGATTTTATGTGCTTTTTGTCACTGGTGCTCTTACTCGATGCCTATATATTGGTCCTTTTTTATATGCTTTTTGCGACATCCAGACTTTCGCTGCCTTACCCTGTATGTGTTTTGCACATGAAATACATGATTACTAACTAACTAACCAATGGTGATATAGTGGATTCCTTTTCCTAAGGCGCTAAATTTGTATCTTTGTTTTTTTAAAACTAATTTCATATAACGATAAGTTACGGATACTGATTAGCTATTAATAGATACTTACAGTAAACATTTTAATGCATCGGTATCAGTATACCTAACGTGTCCAAAAAAGTCAAAAATCACTACATTTTTCACTTGTTTACCGCATATTTCGAACGAGATCTGCTTTATTAGGATAGGATAACAGCTGACTCCACTCGTTGCGTACGGAGGGATGTACGTATTTGTACGTATCATTACGGACCTACCAACGTACGCAACGATTGCAATCAGCTGTTCAGGCCTAGCAGGCCAAAACAAGTGAGAAATATCTTTTGTTTTGAACGCGTTAGGTATAGCGATACAGATGCATTGAAATATTTAATAAAATACCTAACGCGTTCGAAAGAAAGCGAAAATACATTACATTTTTGACTTGTTCATAACATGTTTCGAACGATGCCCGCTTTTTTGACGGATGCGATGACAGAACAGCTGATTCCACTCGATGAGTACGGAGGGATGTACACTTGATTTAAAAAAAAACTCATACATGCATTTTTTCCTATGCCACAAAATAGCTTTCCATTAATGTATACTATTATAAGGCACCGCAAGGTTAGTATGCCTGACAGCTTAAAATTCAATGTGACATCCTTAAAAATGCCACAGATATCAACATTTACTAAAGTTCATATTATCACTCGAGTTATAGAAGACGGCTGGTCTATAAGAAGAGCGGCCACCCATTTTGGGGTTGATAAAATAACGATAATGCGATGGAAAAAGCGCTGGATTGAAAACAATTCTACGGATAGGAAATATGGATCAGGACGACAAAAAGTAAGTTCTGAAATGCAAGATGAGAGACCTATTGACCATCTCAGATAAAATCCTTTTTTAACGTGGTTTGAAGGAGCTAATGTAATATTATTTCCGGGTTATTTAGCAACAGTAAATAGAAGAATAAACTTAAGTTGCTGCAAAGAAGCCTTTTCTAACAGAAAAACAAAAACAGGCCAGAGTGATTTTTGCACTGAACAATGTTCCTCGTGATAATAAATTCTGGTAGAGGGTGGTTTTCACTGACGAAAAAATTTTTCAATCATCTTCAAGCACCAGGAGAATTTTAGTTTATCGTCCAACAAATTCTAGATATGGACCCTAATATACAAACCAAATTAAAAATGCTGGAAATTTTTCTGTAAACATGTGGGTCTGGTTTACTGCTAGAGGTTTGTTTTTTTTTTAGAGAATCGAAGAAAGATTCAATAGTGAACGATATATTGAAATCCTTGAAAACGTTATGCTGCCATCTGTGCAGACTTTACATGAAAATAATGACTTCGTTTATCAGCAGGACAACTGTCCAGTACACACGGCTAATGTTGTTCGCCAATAGTTTCAGAATAATAATATAGAAACACTTCCTTGGCAAGCCAACAACCCTGACCTTAACCCAATGGAAAATATATGGGGTCGAATCGTTAAAATAATATACCAAAGGAATTGGAGACCACGAAATGCTGAAGAGTTAAGCAATGCTATTTATCGCGCATTGGATCAGCTCTCAGAAAACCATCAGTATTTTCAAAATTTAACATTTTCAATGCCCAGACGTTTGCAGCTTTTAATAGAGAAAAATGGTGATCCTATTAAGTACTAAATTATTTATTTTAGTTCTTTTTTAAGTTAAAATAATTAGTTTTAAGTTTACCATCGTTTTTGTCCTAATCCAAGTTCCCTATTCGTCGAATTGTTTTCAATCCAGCGCTGTTTCCATCGTATTATTGTTATTTTATCAACTCCAAAATGGGTTACCGCCCTCTTTATAGAACAGCCTTCGTCCGTTACTCGAGTGATAATTTGATATTGTTCAATAAAGACTTTACTAAAACATTATTTTTGCTGATTTTTAGTATTATGCAAAATTTAATATGAAAATAAGGTTGCCTTTAATTTAAGTATTTCAGTTGTAGGGACCTTTTTTAAGGCATTTTAACTGGTAGTCCGTATATATTATACACTTTTAGAAAGGTCAATTATGTGACTACATGTATGAGTTTTCTTTTAAATCCAGTATACGTAAGGTTACGGACCCTCGAACGTACCCAACGATTTCAATTAGCAGTTCTGTCATCACACCATTAAAAAAATCGGGCGTCGTTCAAAACATCGCATAAACAAGTCAAAAGTGTAGTGTATTTTGGCTTTATTTTGAACGCGTTAGGTATACCGATACCGATGCGTTGAAATATTTACCAGACACTTAAAGTTAGTTTTTGGGTTTATCGGTATTCGTATCCTTATCTCTATCGAGTCGACCTATCGATCAGGTGTACTTTTAAACTAATGGCGACTGCGTGAGAGCTCCAGCTAATCAAATACGTCAAAACATCGTATCGTATGCAGGGACGGTCGCAACGTTACGACTCCCTTATCGAACGAAACGAGGTTTTTGTGCATTTAATCAGCTGGAGCTGTCACGCATTCACCATAATTTTAAAAGTGCACCTGCTTGATTGTTCGACTCGATAGAGATAATGATACGAACGCGTTCAAAACAAAGTTGAAAGTGACGAAAGGCAGTACGCTTTTGACTTACTTATGCCATTTTTCGAAGGGGGCTTGATTTTATGGTGAACGCGAAAGTAGAACAGCTAACTGCACTCGTTGTGATATTGCCACCATAGCTACAGCCACAGCGATGCAACGATTGCAACCAGCTGTTTGGTCATCGCCTCCACCATAAAATCGGGTCTCGTTCAAAAAATGATATAAATAAGTCAACAATGTAGTACCTTTTGGCTTTATTTTAAACGCGTTATGTAAAGGTATACGGTTGCGTTTAAAAAAAAATTAAAGTTCTTCTTTTAACTATTATCAAAGAAATAAAGACATAAAGAATTTTCACCTGAATTATAAAAAGATGCTGAAAAAGTTCGAATTTTTTTCAAATTTTTTTCATAATGTGAACATTTGCTACATTTTAACAATTCTCTTGATGCAGAAGAAGCTTTAAATAAAGAAAAGTGAAGAATTAGATCCGTTCTGCAAAGGAACGGTTTCCGCAACTACACGATCAATAAAACCCTTCAGACTACACCAACACAAATGATGACAGACTTAATTACTGTCAAGTTTTTTATTGACTACGTTTTACATTGTAATTGTAGCAAGTCATACAAAAATACCGATGTGTAATAAACAAAGAATGATAAATAATTTATTATATAAAAACACACATTTCTACACTAATAAAAAACAAAACCAAAATTTAAAGGTAAACAAAAACAAAAATATAACATACAATACATAGATATATAAACATATATTCTTTATGTATGTATGTATATATGTTTATCGTCTCCTGATGATGCTAACGTTGTTAGCGAAACGCGCGCCGAGGAAAACAATCATAATTTTGTTTTAGTGTAACCAAAGGTTCCAAATTCCCAACATATATTCTTTTAATTTTTTTTCTATGAAGCCTGAAATATCTACTAATCCTTAGAGAAGACATATTCTGTGTTAGTTTTTGCACTAATGATGTATTCATTTACAGTATAAAAGCAATGGTAGAGTAACAAGTTTTTATGCTTTAAAATATTGTGAAGTTCAAAATGTGGCGAGTTAATAGAATAGAATAGAATAGAATATATTTCCAAAAATACAAAATAGTTTACACAATTTTATAAAAAATATAGGGGAAAGAAGAATGTCACATAAAGCCATAGGCTTATTTCGTGACTTTCTCCATTGAGGTGACATAAAGCCAGGTTGTTTTCTAGCTCTATGACTCACAAATGGAGCATAGGTTTTAATTTAATTTAATTTTACAGTCACAAATTTATAATTTACAATGAAAATAGATTTTATAGAGTAGTAAAATTACACAGAATAATAATAATGTAAATAATAATTAATGCAACTTACCTACATGGGGAAAAAAGTGATTGTGTAGGATGTGCTTGTTTTTTTTTTGTTCAAATCGGGTTTATATTTGCCATTATATAAAATAAGTCATAGCCGGGTGTTTTTCATAATCGGGGGTTTTTATAATTTACAATGAAAATAGATTTTATAGAGTAGTAAAATTACACAGAATAATAATAATGTAAATAATAATTAATGCAACTTACCTACATGGGGAAAAAAGTGATTGTGTAGGATGTGCTTGTTTTTTTTTTGTTCAAATCGGGTTTATATTTGCCATTATATAAAATAAGTCATAGCCGGGTGTTTTTCATAATCGGGGGTTTTGACATTAACTGTGTAAGGCTAGGTATTGTGGTAAGTGTTTTTTACATCTATTATTTCATGGATTTTTAGCCTATTTACGTTTGGAAGCCATTTTTTAAGTTTACTATTAAGCAACGCTTAAGAACTATCAGTTGAAAATGATTGTGGTAGAATCTCGTGCATTTTAGGGCTTAAATAGGTAAAGAGCCGTTGATATTTTGTCTTGTGTACGTGAGGAAGAATTCCCGTTTTTTTTTTAAGTCGTGTGTAGTATAATGTGTAATATTTTTCAGGGTATCTGTATTTGGTATTGCCTAATAACAACTGCCTGAAAGTAAAGCTGTCAAATATTAAGGGAGTTACTTTTCTCAAATAACTCTTCAGTTGAAAATGATTTGCTTTTGCCATATATTATTTTTAAGATACATCGTTGTAGAACTTCTAGTTTTTCAATTGTGGTTTTTAGGGCTCCTCCCCATACTAGGATTCCATAATTTAAATGTGGTTGTACTAAGGCACTGTACAACATTTTTAGGTAAGGTATGTCAAAAGTTTCCTTAAGACTTTAAATTGATGTATTAGACCTGGAATCTTGAGTTTATATGGTGATCACATTTTAAATGTTGATCTAATATGAGGCCCAAGTATTTTATTTTATTCGTCGATATAATGGTAAAAGAGGTTTGATCTATTAATATAGTTAATTCTGTAAATAGAGGCAAAGAGTCTGAGTAGCAACCAAAAGAGATGTATTGTGTTTTGTCCATAGTTATGGTTAAAAGGTGAAAGTTAAATCATTGCACAATATTTGGAAAGTTCGATTCTTTCTTTAAAGTTTCCCACGTTTCGTTTAAGTATAATATGGTTGCATCGTCGGAAAAATATATTTATTTTTTTAAATTTCCGTTTAGACGGTCATAAACCATTTCACCCAACAAATTTACTGTTCCACCCTTTGTTACACTTTTATTGCTTACATCAAAGGATTCTCAGAAAAAAATAAGAATAATAAACAACCAATACTACCTGCAGACTATCTTTAAAACGAACACAAAAATAACAAGTCATTAACAAAAACTAGAACATATTGGGATGCTGACTCGGCACAATCGGCTGAACAAAAATCTGACGCAAGTAAGAGTAGCAGGAGATCCCGTGTGTCCCTCTTGCGGGTTCGAAGAGAAATCGTCGCAGCACTTGATAGCAGAGTGTGATGCATATGCCAGATCAAGGCAGCTCAAGTGGGGATTTCCCACGGTAGAAGAAGAAGAGCTGCACTCTCTCAAATGGGATGACATACTAAACTTCGTAAAGAAGACAAGGAGGCCCGGAGAGAGAGTTGCAGTGGAAGTAGGGGCATAGTGGTGAGGAACGGGGGATGGCCGCCCCTATACTACTACTACTAAAACATATCGCCAAAACACCAAGAACTGCATCTACCAGGTATCACGCGAGTGTAGGGATATCAACGTGGGAGAAACCAGCCGACCCATTGAAGTTCGCCTTAAAGAACACAAACACAAAATTCGACAAGGGGACACAATTGGTTAAAAAATGGCTCAACATTGCTGGGAAAATCAGTATCATATGGAATGGAAAGAAGCAAATATCGACGCCAAGCAGGAAAATCTATTCAAGCGGAAGTTCAAAGGAACAGTATGCATACAGAAGAACCAGAATGTATTTTCTCAACGAAGCGTGACTATCAAGGTTATTTGGAAACCCATACTTTTCGGACGTAACAAATTTCAACTGTGAACGGACGGAACCAAACAAGTGTAAACGTCATAGTTCACACATGCTAGTATATACGATTAGGTAGTCTTAGTTTTTGTTAGTATTCACCTGATGACAATTGCAGATACATAAGCATTTAAAACGTTGTGAAAAAATAAAAAATAAAGACAATGGAAGTTCAAAACTGTAGTGTACTCTCAAGTTTAATATTGTCTACCACCTTCAAACAACAATTCACTTGCTTTATCGTTTCTTTTTTCCTTCGTACATTTTATGGGAAACAGTCTTTTGACCATTATCGCTTATCCTGAACCGAGTTCTCCTTTGTAATCTGTCAAGTTAACGTTGTTAGCATGTTATAATCCATGTTGGCCAGTTAAGTCGTAATCATGTCGGCAACACGCTTACAGAAGCATCTTTGTCAATGACATATATTTACTTTTTAAGAAGAAAACTTCTATGTTGGGGCCTTTCAATATGCTTTGAGCGATAGGACATTATGGTCCAGGGATGCTATTGAGTGGGTTAAAAAAATTCAATCAGGGTTACGCATCGATGTTAATTTATAAAAGTTTATAATAGTAAAAGACACCAGAAACGATGAAAATATCTAAAACTGATTAAATTTTTTATACTTTGCTAATATTGTAAATGCAAAAATTTGTGTGTCATCACTCAAAAATGGCAAAACCGAATTGAGTGAAACTTGGTACGGGACGACAGTATGACGTAAATTTTCTCTCTAAATTAGGTCAAAGTAGTTCGTTGTTCAGACAGGTCAGTATAAAAATAAAAATAGGGCAACGCTGTTTAATTAAATTACTCTTGTGAAGGATATTGGCTACCTAATATAATTTGAAAACTTATAATAATTAAATCGTTTTGAAAGGAACAAACTTATTCACAAAATTCATCCGAAATCCACCTGGCAAATAAATTTTCCTGACCAACTTCTATATTTTTCTTTAAAAAACACGTAGGTTTTAGCAAATTTTAAACAAAAATCAATATTTAAAAAATTAAAAATAAGCCGTTTTTTGGCACTTAAACATTTTAAAATACTTTAAGACTTCGCCACCATGTATGCCACTTTGAAAGAGAACAGCAGTGCATTGCTAGGTACTGAAGTTTGTTGAGTAAACACATTTTTTTTGTTTTTGTACATTCTGCAACTTGTCAAGATGTCATTTTAGCTTACTTGGAAGCATATTTTCGACCACTAGAATTTTTAAACAGAGCACACACTGCGGTCTTTCCTCATGATTTACTTCTACCGAAGTAAAACTAAAGTTTAAATAGCTATCATCGTATTTGCGATATTTCCTTCTTTTTCCTCCTCCGTCACTTGTCGATGCTTGATCACTCTGTCTCGATCTATCAATTTACTTATTTAATAAAAATCTTTCCATCTTGTGACTAACTTTTTACAAAAAAACGAAGCAACCAATCCGATATTGGAACGTTTATGTGTCCTGAGTTCGTAAAAAACACTTTGTATCACTACTAAAACTCTCTATTACTACTTCTATTTATCATAACAGTTCAACCGCTTATAATTCCTCTTACGGTAAACTAATCTAGCAAAGCGGACTATGGCGACTTAAATACTGTCAAAGAGCGCTCGAGGAAATTCTCGTCAAGTGACGCGCAGGTCGAATACGGACTTCTGGAAATTCTAGAAACTTGCTCCGCTCTCTCGGGCTCGAGGCTCGATTAATAGTGGATGCAGCGCCGGCGTTGCCAAACGTAACTCAAATTCTACCTTACCAGGAGCGCCTGGCGGCGCCCCTGGTTTCTTCTCGCGGAGTCCCGGGGCGCCGTGGCGCACACTTTGGGAACCACTGCTTTAAGACACTTTTTAACAGTGAATTAAAAGAACATATTGATTCAATAATATTTTGGTCTCAGAATTACTAAAAATCGATACATTAATATATGAAATATGGCCGCAGATTCATTTTTGTCCCTTACATCAAAAGCCTAACTAATTCAGTCATCCAAAATTCCGAAAGGTCTTTTGCTTTGAATAGAGCGTCTCGTTTGGCCAATATATTTTTTTCACAATCCATGCAACTAATTTCGTAAATTCCACTTTTTTCTAGAACTGTAGTTTTATCCTTGGGATTTCCTAGTAAGCTTCTTATTGTGTTACCGGATTGATATATTAATTTAAGACCGATGTTATTAAATACTTTTTGTAATCCTTTCGTATAATTAGGATTATAAGGAATTGATACAAATTTTGAGTCGCACGTATCTTTTTGTCTGAAAAAAGTGGAATTCCGAAAGGTCTTTTAAAAAGAATGTCTATTTATCAGCTTATTTATTAAGCCTTCGTCGTAGCCGTTTTCGCCAGCTATATTCCTAATACTATTCTTTTCTGCCTTAAATCTTTCTTTGTTTAAGGGGAATTTACTAATCTATATGTTGCAAGCTTATGTTGTAAGCAATGAAAAGAGTCATTTGGAATATACCTGTTGGTGGCCGTTCCTTTTCTGTATAGGTCAAAGTCCAATTTATTTTTATTTCTTATAACTAAAGTATCTAGAAATGGCAGTGTACCGTTGTTCTCTGTTTCATAAGTAAATTTAATTGTGGGAAATTTGTTATTTATTTTTTCCATAAAATTTTCAACACTAGTTACTTTAGTGTTGAATACTGCAAACACATCGTCTACATACCTGAACCATACTCTGGGGAAATACTCAAATTCTTTACTTATATCTGATTCAAATTTGCTCATAAATAGGTTTGCGATAAAAGGTGATAAACTATTACCCATTGTGGTTCCTTCTAATTGCTAGTAGTAGTTATTTTTATATTGAAAGTAATTTTGATTCATGCGGAGTTTTGTTAAAGATAGGTATTCTAAAATCTCTTTGTGTTCTAGATTGTTTTTTCCTAGTAGTGTAAGGTATTGGGGATCGGTACACTAGGGAACAACGAACTAACATCAAACGAGATTAAAATTTCACCTTCTTGGAGTGAAATATGCTTAACTTTGTTGATAAATTCAAGGGAATTTTGAGCAGAAAAACCTTTTTCCTTTATAGGTAAATTTTCAAACTCGTTTGCTAGCCATTTCGAAATGTTGTAAGTAGGTGATCCTACAGCAGAAACTATAGGTCTAGCCGATTTTCCAAGCTTGTGGATTTTCGGAACACAATACAGTTTCGGCATAGTGGGATTGCTTACTTGTAGTTTATATTTAATATTGTCAGTAACAATATTGTTACATTTTTTAATTGTGTTTTTTACTTAACCAACCCAACCCAACTCAACCCAACATAGATGAAAGTCGACATTATTTTGATAGCAAAGATGACATATTTAGACAACAACAATGTCACAATCCCTTTAAACTTCGTGCGGAATTGTCAAACATAGTGCCGTCTTTATTAAAGACAGGCTATGCCGACTTTATGTACCGATAAGTCCCTAACGATTGTATAATGCTTCAATATGACTTAGATCGATTCTATAAATATTGCATAGATAACAACCTTAAACTAGATAAATGCCAAATAATGAGATTTTACAGAAAGAAGAATTCTATATTGTTTAATTACTCTTTTAACAACTAAAAATTAACAAATTATAATAATGTAAAGGATAAGTACATTACAAAAAAAGCCTTAACGATGTTAGGTTTTATAAAACGTAAAATAACTACCGTTATTAACATTTTTAGCTTTAAGGAACTTTATTGCTCTCTGATCAAGTCTGTTCTTGAGTATGCCTCAAACTTCTAGTCGTCACACTGGCAAACACATGTAAACCTCATTGAACGTATTCAAAAGAAGTTTCCCAGGTTTACTGCTTTCAAGTTATCGATTCCATCTGAAAAAATAAACTACAATGACATTCTAAAGGGTTGATGGCCAACTATCCGAAGAGGTCCAAATAAGAAGAGGTGTGCGCCAAGGTTTTATATTGTCTCCATTGCGGTTTAATATCTATAGTAACATAATAATAGAGAATGCACTTCATAACTGCGCATAGGGTCTAACCATAAACGGTATAAAAGTCAACAAGCTACGATATGCCAATGACACTGTCATAATAGCAGACATGCTGGAAGGCCTGTTAGATTTGTGGAATCAAATTGCAATTCGGGTTTAACTTAAATATTGAAAAAACAAAATAGATGGTCATATCCAAAAAAAGAACATCAGAGGCATGTTAGAAGTAAATGAGCAGCAAGTCGAACGCGTGGATTGATACAAATACTTGGGTTGCCTTCCCAATAAGAACTGGGACAACATGTAAGAAGTTCGTGCAAAAATTGAACAGGCCAGACCATCTTTTATCAAAATGAAATCAGTGTTTTGTAGTCGCGATCTTAAAATCACACTGACTGAGTCTATGTGCAAAAAGTTAGAGGATTCGAGATGTGGTGTTATCGTAGAGAAGAAGAATATCTTGGATGGATGGATGGACAGCGTAACTAATGTGGATGTTTTGCTTGGAATAAATAAAGATGTTGAAGTTTTATTTACCATCACAAAACGAAAACTTGAATATTTTGGCCATATTTTAAAAAAACGACAAATATGAACTTTTAAAATTGATAATAGAAGGCAAAATTGAAGGCAGAAAAGGTGCGGGTCGTAGTCGAATATTATGGCTTAAAAATTTTAGACGGTATGGTGTTAGCGCTACGTCACTTTTCTGGAAAGCAGTGGACAGGGTACAGATCGCCCTGATGATAGCCATCGTTCGAAGAGAGCATGGCAATTAAAGAAGAAGAATGACATTCTTAAACTAATAAACATACCAAAGTTGGAGAATCGTCGCAATAACCTAGACACTATCTTACTATACAAAATAATAAATGAAATTATTAGTTGCCCTGATATCCTTAAACTAATCTCCATCTCGGTATCTTAAAGAAACACAAGAGCCTATTAATTATTCCAAATATATTTTCACAGAACAAACCATGCACAGAACAGCCCTATTCAGAGGAATTGTAGACTGGGAAACACCACAGATTTGGACTTCTTTTATGCTTCTCTAGCCTCTTTTAAGAACAGACTGAGAAAGATGATTTAAAAAAATAGATTTCTAGATTTTTAATGATATGACTTCTGTATGTTTAATATATTGATGTAACGTTTGTAGCTTTTTAAGTATATGTAAGACTATCCTTATTCTTTTTAAACTGATTTTAAAATGGTACTTATTTTGATTAGACTAGCTGTGACTTTTTAATATCATTTAATGAGTATATTATTGTATGTTAAAAATGGTTATTTTTTCGTCAATAAAATTTTATTTATTTATTTATTATAAGCTCTTTTTACCACGTTTTTGTTACCTTGCATTTTTCTTTGTCTGTCTGTGAATCTTGCAATCGATTTTAAACTTACTCCTCGTTTACCGATTTCGATTAAATTTTGTGTACTTTATATACTGCTGGGGGGTCGTTGACGGAGTGAGAGGGGGTTAATAAATTTCATTACTTAAAAATTAATTCCTTTTGAACCAAACCTGCTACAAACATGCAGTTTTAGAATATTACGTTCATTAAATGTTTCCTGATTCTCTGTGTGTGGAGGAAAAAAGTATGTTGATGGGGGTTTTTAAGGAGGCAAGAGGCAAAGTGCGCTACGAATTTGAAGTTTGATTTAAACATCAGTGAACGTGTGGTC
The DNA here is from genome assembly GCA_963921995.1 of Oxystoma pomonae. NCBI lineage: Eukaryota > Metazoa > Arthropoda > Insecta > Coleoptera > Brentidae > Oxystoma > Oxystoma pomonae. Next base: position 38,700,517 of record OY998172.1, read on the forward strand.
AATCTTATAGAAAAAAAAATGGGGGTAAGAGAAATTAATATTTTTAAATACTCGTCACTTTTAAACCAAAGCTGCTACGAATATGCAGGATTCAGATTTGACTTCCACTTATTATTTTCCAATCTAAAAAAAAACAGCGACGTTGGTGGGTTGGTGCCTGAGGGTGTGTGAGGGGGTTGATATGTTATAAAATTTATATCTTTTAATTCAAAGCTGCTACTAATGTGCAGGTTTCAGATTTATATTTATTAGAAGGGAAAATTACGTTACTGCGGGTGGTATAAGTGTACAAGTACGTAAATATAGTATTTAAATTTGAGGGTCCCTCAACATTTTTTTATTTTAGAGGAAAAAAAAACGTTGACGAAGAAAGGGGGGGTAGAAAAATGTTGCAACATTTAAGACACAGATGAGCAAATAAGATAAAATGAATATTTAAACAAATAACTTTTCTTATATTACCACATTCTTAAGACGGATTAAAAAGTATAAATTTATTTTTCCTAGCCCCATAGAGATGATTTAAAAAAATAGATTTCTAGATTTTTAATGATATGACTTCTGTATGTTTAATATATTGGTGTAACGTTTGTAGCTTTTTAAGTATATGTAAGACTATCCTTATTCTTTTTAAACTGATTTTAAAATGGTACTTATTTTGATTAGACTACCTGTGACTTTTTAATATCATTTAATGAGTATATTATTGTATGTTAAAAATGGTTATTTTTTCGTCAATAAAATTTTATTTATTTATTTATTATAAGCTCTTTTTACCACGTTTTTGTTACCTTGCATTGTTCTTTGTCTGTATGTCTGTCTGTGAATCTTGCAATCGATTTTAAACTTACTCCTCGTTTACCGATTTCGAAGAAATTTTGTGTATTTTATATACTGCTGGGGAGTCGTTGACGGGGTAGAGGGGGTTAATAAATTTTATTACTTAAAAATTAATTCCTTTTGAACCAAACCTGCTACAAACATGCAGTTTTAGAATTTTACGTTCATTAAATATTTCCTGATTCTGTGTGTGTGGAGGAAAAAAGTATGTTGATGGGGGTTTTTAAGGAGGCAAGAGGCAAAGTGCGCTACGAATTTGAAGTTTTCAGATTTAAACATCAGTGAACGTGTGTCAATCTTATAGAAAAAAAATGGGGGTAAGAGAAATTAATATTTTTAAATACTCGTCACTTTTAAACCAAAGCTGCTACGAATATGCAGGATTCAGATTTGACTTCCACTTATTATTTTCCAATCTGAAAAAAAAACAGCGACGTTGGTGGGTTGGTGCCTGAGGGTGTGTGAGGGGGTTGATATGTTATAAAATTTATATCTTTTAATTCAAAGCTGCTACTAATGTGCAGGTTTCAGATTTATATATATTAGAAGGAAAAATTACGTTACTGCGGGGTGGTATAAGTGTACAAGTACGTAAATATAGTATTTAAATTTGAGGGTCCCTCAACATTTTTTAATTTTAGAGGAAAAGAAAATGTTGACGGAGAAAGGGGGGGGTAGAAAAATGTTGCAACATTTAAGACACAGATGAGCAAATAAGATAAAATAATTATTTAAACAAATAACTTTTCTTATATTACCACATTCTTAAGACGGATTAAAAAGTATAAATTTATTTTTCCTAGCCCCATACAGATAAACCATAGACGGAAACGTGAGACGTCTGTAATTAAGATAATAGTGACAAAATAATAACAGTGTGTGATATAATTATTCAAAAATTCAGGCAGGTCGGGTTTACCCACTGTGCTTATACGTTTGATTTTAAGGCGTATTTAAATTTATATGAGGTTATGAAAGATTTATGCCTCAACCACGTAAACTAAGCAACTGTTTGTCATAACATAAAAAAAAAGCATGTTTAGGAATGTATATTAAAAAAATGCAATAAAACATTTTTCGAGGCTTAACATTTTTGCTTTAGTTTCACAGTTAAAATCCTCTACATGTCTGAAAAAACAAATGAAATAAGAAATATGGTTACACCTAATGTTTATTAATTTTTACTGTGCAATTTTTTTAACTTTTGATGAATTGGGTTTCGATTTCTGCGAATAGCTCATTGTTTGTCACCATATCTTAAATTCACTGTTGTATTAGTAAATATTAAAGTGCAAAGAAGATACATCGCTACAATAGAAAAACTAGGAGTAGATTAACTTTTCCATCAGTGTGTTAGAAAAAATTTTCTAAAACTGGAAATCAAAAGTTACAGTTTCCTAAAAATGAACATTATTGCTAATGAAATGAGTAAAACCTTAACAAGCATAAGCCAAACTTATTTCATTTATACATCAATGATAGGAACCGATTGTAAATATTATGTTTATGTATTTTATTACTTATTTTAAGCATATATTATGAATTCCTTATGTTGGATATAATTTAGAAAATATAATTTAGAAATAAAATTCTAATTACAATTATACCTATTGCATAATCGACAGGAGCAACAAATACTGCAGTATTTATTTGCACACAACTCAAATGAGATTAAACATTACAGTTTTTGTCACCATTTTTTTCTGTTGTGCTTTCATAGAAAATTGTATGTAAAGTAACAATAGCCAATACTGAAAAAAAATTAACGCTTGGGCAAAAAATAAACTGATTTTTTTTTTAAATTAGATAAGATAAAACCGGAGTGCTTCTTTCAAAAGTTTTTTTTACGCCCAAGTCTATTCGAATCTCAAAATGCAATTTTTTACACTAGTTTCCTTCTATTGAAATTCATTTCTGAAACTCAAGTATAATAGTTGACTCTACTCTTTTTTTTATTTGATTTTTACTCTTCTAAGCTTTTTCTCTTTTCTTATTAGTCAAACTTCAGAGGTTTCCAAAACGCCAGGTCCACGTGGTTGAGGTAAACCAGGCGTACCCTGTTGTTTAGCTTCCTCTCCAACGTGCTGGAGATGATCCTAGCCGGTTTACTCGGTCGTCTGTGAGGGAATTACAAAAGGGCCTTCCGACAATTAGGAGGTAACACAGAGAACTGAACAGGTATCCAGTAAAACTTCTAGAGATAAGGACCAATAAGGAACTGTTCAAGGCAAGAAGGATGTGAGACCAGCAACAGGGATCCCAACAGGATTCTTAGAGATGCTGGAAATCGCCGGAGACTCAGAAAGTCGATGGTGCATGGAACGCGAAGAATCGTCCTTGTGTGTCTTGCTGGAGTGTCCGGCTCTGGCCAGGTCAAGAGAGTTTATTTATCCCAGGTGGTGTAAGAAGGTTGCAGCCCAGCCTACCTGTTCTTTTGCGAAAGAGGCAGGCTTCCAGGGCTAAGCCATGGCGTGCAACGGGTCTACATTCATTCATTCGTTCAGGGTTTCCAACAGCTGACAACAAAATCAGTGTTTCTATATCACTTCTCCACCACCTACATAACCTATTTTAAATTTGCACGTGGTAGTGATTTGTTAACTTTTGTAACACCAATCGATATTTTATGTAGATTAGTGGTTGTTACATAGTTTCCCAGTGTCAAAAATATGTCAATGTTTATCCCGACGCCTGCTTCAATGCTAGTTACCATAAATTATAATTATAACAAGATTATGCAACAAAAAGCATGTTGCGGTCAGATAATACTGGACGTGTGCAAAGCTGTTACGATTTGGATTATTATTAAAAAACTTATACTTGGTAGCTAAACACGGTTTTATAAAACATTGTGCAAAAATAACCTAAACAAAGAAAATTTGTTTTTATTGTATTACGCTTATTTTATAAAAATCCTAAGTGAGTAATAATTTAAACAAAGAAAGTGTGGGATTGGAAAACATTTGTCAGTTTCTGGAAAAAATATAATACAGGAAAAAAAGTTAAATTTATATTTACTTTTCATTACCTTTCTCGAAAACGGCAAAAAAATTAAAAAAATAATAGATGAAAAAGTATAGAATAAAATAACTTAAATTTTTTTCTAAAACACAAATTTTTAAACAATAAAATAAATAAAAAAAACGGTGGAACCGTTTGTAAATTATGCTAAGACAGACCTCTAAAAAAATAAGCATAACGTCTAGTCTTAGGAAAAGAAATCAGTCATTGGTTCCATTAGTAACATAAAATGAACGCTATTTATTTGTAAAAAAAGTTACGCGCATTTTGTTTTTCCAAAGTTTATACGGAGAAGCAAGTTTGTCTTTACTTTAAAAAGCAAACAAATAAATTTTAATTTTCCTAAAATATATTACCTAACTTTACCGCGCCCTTCTAAAGATGTTAAAGTAAGTTAACACCGACATTAACCTGTCAAAAAATAAAGAACGCCATGCAGTCGGGCTACAAATCACTTGAGGTGTCAATTTTGTCCTCAAAAAGGTCCTATAAATATTTTGCAGCTCTCTCTCCGAAGTACACAGTTACGCCTGTCAAAAGTTGCAACCCGACCACTGCGAATGTGCTAGATAAAATGTTATTTCGGGGTTTAGTATTTTAGTTCGGGAGCCGCATGTCAAAACAATTTTGTTGGTGAATTTGCCAAGGCAAATTAAATTTTGTTATTTTTTTGGTGTAAAACTGTATAAAGCCCCGATGTATATCTTTAACTAACATTTATGGCTAAAGACTTTGCTACTTTTCTATAGTAGTAGTGGGGTCGTCAGAATGATAATTTAGGACTTATAAGTTTGAAATGCTCTGGAGAATCGCTTAAAAGTGTACTTTACGTAATAATCATTCTCACCCCCAGAAACGACTTCTTAGTTGTATTCTCTTATAATGTCGTTTTAAAGTATTCCTTTCTACTACCGCACAGTACCAAGTTCCCGTCCTTCCAAGGTTCCTTCTCATTACCTATTTGCCTCAATAAATTTAAGCCTCATTGAAGTAGCCGACGTTAAACGCCACAACTAGAACATTATTTTAAATTTTACTACAAAAGTTTGCATTTTCTAACTCGCAGCTCTTCTTTTATTTTTGTTTTTTGAGCCCTCATGTTAAAAGAAACAATTTGAAAACATAACCTCAAAAACTACAACGAAGAAATTTCATTAGCTACAAGAAAACAACAGAATTGTGAGGTCGTGCTTGATTTTTTTAATAAACGTGACGTATATTTCACGTTAAGATTTAATTTATGCACTTCAGGGATTAAATAGGTACTTTTAATCCCTCTTTTTTAGAGACTACAGTGACACTTTTAATCCCAAAGGGATTCAAAGACAATTTAATCCCTGAAGGATTAAGAATAAATTTAATCCCTCAGCTTATAACTAATCCTTAAAAAATTATAATTAAATTTATGGCAAGTCAAGCCAAACAGCACTTGCTCTTGTCCAAGATTTTATTCTTAGCACCCTTTCTTGTAGTTGACGAACTATTTGGCGTAGAAATAACGTAATTTTAACAAAGATCTTTTCCTAAAGTGCATAAAATAGTATATGAACCTCGGGACTAAAGTGTTGTTTAATCCCTTAGCGAAATGTAGCCCGACCGTACCGCCGCGGCATTAAATGTGGCACTTTAGTTCCTAGGTTTATAATGTACTATTAAGGTCGTAGTTATAATCTGGGGAATTGTTTTTTGGTACGGGAAATCAATTTAACTATGTCAACCTGATTTTTCTGCAAAATTTTACGTCATTGAATTTGTTTTCCATGGCAACGCGGAGACTTTATTTGTGTTTATCCACAGGTGGACACCAGAGATTTTTTAGCACCGTGTCAAAAATTTGGGGTTAGGTTACTTATTTTGACTTTTCGCTGACAACAGGTTAACTTAAAAGCATGCAGATTTAAAAATCGGCTACTGGCGCTAGACGAAATAATCGTATTCTATTTTAAAGAAGAGCGTCAACGACTAGCAAGAGTCTTTCCAACCTCTAAATGGAGCTTTACTGACCTGTTTTGTTAGTATATACTCAAGTATCCGTGTATTTTTAAAACTAAATCAAAATAAAAACAAAATTATGTGGGGTTCCTAGTAATCCTAGCGAGTCAGTAAAGTTCTCTTGGTTCTTTGATAGACTCGGGGTAATGCCCGGGCAGCGCTAGGCCTTTTTCGGCGGACGACCGCACACTCGGAGTGGTTTCATATTTGTTTTAGTGTTTCTGAAAACGCATTTTTGAAAGATAAACATAACCTCTTCTGACCCACTGCGGCCCGATTTAAAGTTTTTTGGAAAAACACCTGCAGTTACCATGGAATCCTATAAATTCTGCGGTCTATCGGGCAACACTTGAACTGCGTGTGTCTTCCAAATTCAATGAAGTGTGATTGATTGATCGATTTTCTTTTCCGGAGTGCACAAGCTTTTGGATAAAAAGAAACTTAGTTTTTATTTTCGCTAAAGCAAGGAAATATAAAAATAAAAAATTGAATCTTGAGGAAATTGTGAGCATTTCCATAGTTTCTTTGTAAATCGGGTTTGTTCTAAACCGCATTTATTTTGAGGCTTTTGGGATAGATGACAGCACCAGAGCTTTACACTGTGGCAAAAGATTAAAAAATTAAAGAAGGCGTTGCCAGTTGTATTTTTTTTTTACTTAAAATCTAAGGAGAAACTATAGCTTTAAAATAAAATTTTATGCTACCAAAAAGAACCTAATAGAAATTTTGGAAATAATCCACTCCTTCTTCACCTTCATAATATAAAAAAGCTCCTTCACGACGTATCAGAAACGTGATTGCGACATAGCAGTGGTACCTAACTTTGAAGTCGTAGCAACGTAATAATAACTGAAAAATTGTTCTCCACTTAAGGAATTATTACGTCACTGTATGGTATACTGGCATGTAGCGGGGGCAAGTTGCGATTACCTTCAGGAAATTTTATGTGGTGCCGGTTACATCGTGACTACTTTAAATGTTAGTTGGATTGGGTAATATAGAGTGGAGAAAGGCGAGTTTTTCTTGTAAATTTTAGGAGCTCCATGGGACTTTAGCACCATTGTTTATACATATTAGTTGATTTTTTTTTCAAATAGCTGGCCAAACATTTTGGTCTATATAGCTAACCTGACTTGCAAAATCACTCTTGCATGGGTCCGGGGCCACACAGGAATTGAAGGAAATGAAAAAGCCGACTCTCTCGCTAAGGCAGAAGTGGAATCTGTGTTTTTGGGGCCAGTGCCCTGCTTTGCTAACTAAATTCACGGTCAATAGGGAAGGAATTCAGCACTGGCGCTCAACTCCGAAACAACAGCATTCCAAAGCCTTTCTGAATAAGCCAGACAAACGTAGGCAAAGCAGCTCCTGCAACTACCAAGGAACAGCCTGAGAATAATCACATGTCTTTATACAGGCCAGTGAGTGAGCAATACATATAATACATAGTAGAGTAGATTCTGGGTTGAAAGTGCCCAAAGATTTCAAGGAAGTCTCAACAAATAGACTGATTTTCTTTATCAGAGTAGTTAGGATAGATGACTAGTAGACATGTATGAGCCACAATAGACCTCTTAAGTCACGGTGGACGATGAAGTATGGCACCACTCATAACAAACCTAACCTAATTTTACCTGACTTGTGTCACAATGATGACATCAGTTCCAAACACGTGTCTGTGACTAGTCTTAAGGTTTTCTAAGTTTTAATGTATGTTGATGGATTTTAATAGCCCCGATGCGAAATGGAGAGGCTCTTGAGTTTTTTTTCTGTAAATTTTACGAACTCCACTAGACTTTACCTTTATTTTTTATACAGCTTAGCTGATTTTTGTTTTTCAAAAATTATTTAATTTTATAATTTTTAGTGTACTTTTCTCAAGTCGGTTCAATCTTAAGTGGTGAAAGCTTTTCTAAGTTGAGTTTAGTACATTCAAATTTTATAATATAGATTTTGGTTTTTGACAAAAGTTTGTTTTTTTTTAATAAAACAGGACCAAACTGGAGCTCTCTTAAATCGAATAAGGGTACAATACGCCCGGAAAAGCGGCTCAAGTATCCAAATTGAAGGCAGAAGAATTATGGAAATTTGTGGAACCGTTTGGAACTTATGCTAAAAATTAAACCTTTACGGGTTGCAACGGGCCCGAAAAGGCTTCCAAGTATACAAAGTAACTACTGATCTTCATATTGCCGTAAAAATGGTGGGGAAGTAGATTTTTTGGAAACAGGACTCCCATGGGGCATTCCTAAATCAAAGAAAAAAAAATAAAATCGGTGAAACAGTTTGAAAATTATGCTAACAGAAACATCTAAAAAAAGGACGTGTCGAATTTATAACCTTGTTTTTTTTTTAAGTCAGTTAAGAATAACGTGGTTTTGACTTTCTTTTAAACGCGTTAAGTATACTTTTGGCTAAATATCCCCATTTGCTTTAAGGGCGATATTTACTTTAGGACTATAGTTTAGGAATAGTCTAGTTTGAACGCTGACATATAAAAAATTTGATTTTAAGCCGAAATTGATAAAATATTTTTACCTTGATGGACGTCAAAATGCACTGGAATGATACGCGCGAGGCTATTTTTTCTTAAAATGGTCCAAATAATTTGTAAAAATTAATAGAAACTGAATAAAGAAGAAATCTGAGAACTGTCAGAGTGACACAGGATGTTGTAAGAGGTAGTTTATCTGTTTTAAATTTTAAATATCATGATAGAATTAATATTTCTGTTTAAAATAAATATTTCTAAATATTTCAAAATAAATTCCAGACCTTTTTTGGATATTCTTGCGCGTTTTTTAGGTCAATGTATGGGAACGTGTGGGATCAACACCGTTTTCAACTAAAAAGCCAAATAACTCCGACCGCCTCAGTGCCCTTTAGCCTACTGTGGCTGCCATTTTTGTAAACAAATTGACAAGTAAAACCACCATAAAACATGGATTTTCCGTCAGTTTGGTGTCAATATGGCACCGATCATAGGCCAAAGGATACTAAAACGAAAATGAGTTAACTCGCTTTTTAGTTGAGAACGGTGTTAAGTTTATTCCAACACCGTTTTCAACTAAAAAGCCAGGTAACTCCCACCGCCGCAGTGCCCTTTAGCCTAATGTATCGGCCACTGTTATAACCAATTGACAAGTAAAACATGGATTTTCTGTCAGTTTGGTGTCAATATGTCACCGATCATAGGCCACAGGTTACTAAAACGGAAATGAGTTAACTGGCTTTTTAGTTGAGAACGGTGTTGTTTATTCACGGAAATCACTGCTCTCTTAAATCAAGAAAAAAGCCTTTTACAAATAAGTTTAGAATTAATTTTAAATAATTAAATGAAAGCGAGGATTTATAAAAACGTACATATCCGGTTTGCTTGGACGTTTGCACACATTGTCAGTTAGCGTTTATTAAATAGGTAAACAATTAAAAAGACTGAATTTTTGTGGTACCGAGTAGCGCGCGGTATCTTAAAAAGCAATTTTTCACGATATAAATCTTGCACTATAACCGCTGTGCGTAAAACTGATACCTGCATAATCACAAACTGCGTAAATGTGACCATCTTCGCCTAAATAATATATGGTGCGCAAATGAAAGAATAGAGTATGTAAAAAATACTCATAATAAAAGGTCCGCGGCTTTATCTGCGCAGAATATAACGCGCAAACAAAAAAAAAATTTAAAAAGGGGATTTAGTGAGGGTGAATAAATAAGAAAATCAATGAATAGCGCTCTCAGAAAAGGTAATAGTAACCTTAGATACGGATTTTGCACCTGTGGTGCTCATCAGTATAGTGCTAGGAACTAGGAGATGAAATGGTGATGAAAAAATGTGAAACAGGATTCATGTAATAGTCAGCGATCTGTCAAATTGCAGAATCGGTAGATGTACCTTCAATTTGAAGGAAAATTAAGCGTACAGATATTCTAAGCTCTGGAGTTGATAATAAATAACAAAATCAATGAATAGCGAGCTTGTCCTCAAAAAAGGTAAATATAAATTTATCAACTCCAGAGCTCAAGATATCTATAAAGATAATTATAAATTTCTCCGTAGAGACGCTCAATTTTCCTTCAAATTGAAGGTACATCTACCGATTCTGCAATTTGACAGATGATCCTGTTTCAGATTTTTTCATTATCATTTCATCTCCTAATTCCTAGCACCGTACTGATTCGGATCTACGGTTACCATTATCTTTTTTGAGGGAAAGATCGCTATTCATTGATTTTGTTAACAAAATAATCTTTGGGCTGTTGGCGATTTGCTTATTTGTTTTTTTATGTCATAATACGAATCGTTAAAAGTCTTCCGTGATAATTGTTTGCGCACTAGGGCCGGAAAAGTAGCGTACGATTTTAGCAATTTTGCAAAATTTTTATGAAAATTTCTTTAAAAGCAAGAGCAATTGAGAACCGTTTTTTTTCGATAGGTACATTTTTACCAAAATTGAGTTATATATGTATTCTATATAAGAATTGAATGCCCGACCGACCTGTCGAAAATGTTATGAAGTTGGACGAAATTAAAATTTGAAAAAATAGACGTTCCACGCGTTTATAGATGTAGAAGGCTTTTTTTATTTCAGAAGGTACAGTTTTCTTGTAAAATGAGAAAAACGTCAGCCAGCGAAACTTCAATCAAGTTGGGAATCGATCAAAATTTATGAATTCAAAACTTTAATTTCATTTTCTCATCATATTGAAGTTTTTTTTATGAGGATATTTGTTCTCATATGGACCTCTGCCAATTTAGAATTAAAAAGCGATAAAAAGAGTAAGTGACCCAATTAACAGAGTAGTTTTAGTTAACAAACCGACTATACAGGGACCCACCATCAATTTCTTTCTTTTTTAATTTTTTTCACGAAATATTTGTTAAACCTGTGTTGTTTCCTTGCAAAATCGCTTATATGACTATACTAAGTCCAAACTTCCAACAAGTTTTATGCTCAAGTTTAAAGAAAAACCCGCAAAAGTAGATTACATTCCACATGCATCCCATATTCATAAACCCTAACCCATTTTAGTAAAAATCTTAGGATACAGTCATAATAAATCCGACTCCCAGATTAAGTATTCGAAAATGTTCCAGATAAAATCCCTGCACCTTTAACCTACCTAGGATTTAATGCCGGAAAGTTTGGACCAACTTTGGCTTTGTTATATGTATTTACAACTTTTGCCCTAGAGCGTATTGATTGCGCGCCAACTCTTGTAAGACATATACATAGGTACCTTACATTTAGTCGAATTTTACAGTGGCGTACAATTGTTTTTTTCTCGAAACATCAAGATAAAGAAAATGTCTATATCTCCACTAATAAACGCCCCTGGCTTTTAAAAGGTTAAAAAGGTTGTTTTACAATATTTATGAGTTACTATGAGGCTAGGTCCAAAAAATGTATATCCTGTTTTTAAGTTGGAAGGGAACAATACCAATCTACATTGGTCATTTTAATCTCTGATGGTTTGTTTTTTTTTAATTTTCTAAATTAGTTTTTTACGAATACTTGGAGAAAACTTAAACAACAAAAAAATGGATAATTATTTGAATGGAAATTATATGTATGTAAATCTTATCTCAAAAGAAATATTTGGTAAATTTTTTGTCTTCTAATCTTTCCTTTTTCCACAGATTTTTTTTATTTATTTTGAAAAACAACCAACACATAAAAGAACTTTTCTGAAAATTATAAATCATTTTTCTCGTAGTTTTTGGTCTTTTTGGATTGCTTATAGTTTACTTAAAAAACGAAAATGCCAAGAGTTCGCGGTCGCCAACAATTTCACCATTTAAGCGACTTCAAGAAAGGACGCATCGTGAGCATGAAAGAGACTGGTATTGGTTTACGGGAAATTGCAAAATGGCTTAATGCCAATCCATCACCAGTGTTAGGAATTTGGAGAAGGTGGTCCAATGATGAGACTTATAGACGTCGTGCGGGATCTGGACGCCCTAGATTATTACAAGGTCGTGATTTACGGCATCTCAGACTTCTTCCTCTCAGAAATCGTGGGGACAGTATACGTCAAGTAAGAGATATTGTAGTTCCAGCTACAGGACGAGTGTTTTCAAGGACGACAGTTAATCAAAGATTGCTTAGTATGGGACTCAGGGCTTACCGTCCGCTTTTGGTGCTACGTTTGACCCCACAACATAAAGCTCGCCGCTTGGAGTAGTGCAAAACTCGGCAAAACTGTTTTGTTTGATGGACGCATGAGGGTTAGGCGATTTCGAGGTCAGAGACGACATGTAGACTTTGCTGTTGAACGTGATACAGCAATACAGCAAAGTATCATGGTACGGAGTCCTATCTGTTCAGGAAGCAGATCACATCTAGTCCTCATCAACGGCAATCTGACTGCTCGGCAATATATCGATGAAGTGCTGCAGCCAGTTTTACATCTCTACCTACAAATTATCCCTAATACGATCTTTCAGCAAGATAATGCCAGACCGCATATTGCTCGTGAAACAATGGACCTTTTACATGAACTTGGCATAGAACTTTGGAATGGCTAGCAAGATCGCCTGACTTGTCGCCTATCGAACACGTATGGAATATGAAAGGGCGCAATCTTAGTCGATTACCACATCCCCGTGGAAACCTATATGAACTCTGGCATGCCCTAAGAAGGATTTGGATGAGTGTTCTTCAATATGATATAGGGCATTGACAAAATAAGATGGTTCAACCATGGAGGAGTCACTCATTATTAATTTTTTGATGATTATCACGGAGGAATCTTCTTGGAAATGTAATCACTTACTAAAAGAAAAGAAAAATATTTGTCCTTTCTGGTGTTGCATTTTTTTTGTTCTCCAGTAATCGTTGTATAGCAAATAAGACGGATTCACCTGTAAATTTTATTTCAGATTTTTTAGGCTCTCGTAATGTGCCGGTGTTATATGTTTGACGGTGGATGAAATAGACGATGGGTCACTGATACGAAAACGACCCCCCTCTTCTCGGTACGATTTTCGGCACACATATTTTCTTGTTGCTATTGATCTCTAGTTTCAGTTTTATTTTTTTTCTATTTGGGCCCCCTCATCCAATATTTGTCTCAAAGTGAAAAAGTCACTACAGAATCTTGGGAGCGGAAAAAGTATGGAAACGCCAAAATATTTCGGAAGATTAGTTATTTAAACAAAAATTTAAGTGTTGTTCTCTAGATAACTTCCAACAAGGAATTTAATGACGACTTTCAACTTGACCTTGAACCTGAATTTAAAGGTTATTTGAAGGTCAACTTGATCGCGGAATTAAAAAGAGCAGAAAATTCTACTTTAAGACATAAATTCAGGTCACAGGTTTACGTGACCTCTGGCCGACAAATAGAAGTCAAAACATGCTACCACCACAGAATCTCATGAAAATTTTGTGCGGTTTGTCATAAGAAAAGTGACTGACAAGGGCAACATTTCTGACGAATCTCAAGGAGCAAAACAATGGTGATCTTGGATTTTATCTTCAATTTAATGAAATTTCATCTTATTTTAGCGTAACCCAGAAACAACGACGTGAACGTTGAAGGATTCTGTTTCTTTCGGGGTGGTGTCCGTTAGAGGTCACGCAAACGTGTGACTTGAACTTGTATCTGAACTTAGAATACACTTCTCTTGTCAAATTCGAGATCAAAAATATAGGTTTCCAATTAAAAAAAAAGTTGACCCTCAAATGAATTTGAAATTGGGGTTCAAGGTAAACTTGAGGGTCACCATTAGATTCCTTGTTAAAAACAGTTATCTAGGGTACAACACTTGAATTTTTAAAAATAACTAATCCTCCTTTTTTGGGGTTTCCAAACTTTTTCCTCACCACCTTTTCCTCAAAAACTTTTTACTCAAATTTCGGGTCATTAGTTCCTGAGATATAAGTGTTTCTTTCTTCAAAATGATCGATTTTTTACCTCCATAACTTGGAAATTAATAATCCTATTGTAATCGGATCAATTCGTGCCCCATCTTTGATTCTAATTCTTTGCTGTTCATTGAAAATTGACACGTTACCTATTACAAAAGAATAATTTGCTTAGGTTTTCAAGAACATTCAATGTGGCAAAAGAAAATGACAGTACTTTTAAAATAGTGTGAACTTAAAAAAAAAACAAAGTTTAGTCGTTGATTCCCAAGGGAATCAAAGGTGCGACACGAATTAGTCTGGCTAGATACCATGGAATAAATAGTTCCCGTATATCTCGGTAACTTACTAACAAAAACATAGATAGGAGGGGGGAATTAAGTATCTCTACGGTGACCTTTACTCTAAAATGGATAATAACTCAGTTACTATATTAAAAATAGCGTTATGGATTAAAGATAACTTAGTTAATTTATATTCCTTTGAGCATTGAAAATTCAGTATAGCTTAGATCTTTGCTAACTCTGGTTGTTTGGAACATGGATTTTTTGGATTTCCGAAATCTTGAGAATTTTTATGTTTTTCATTAATAAGGAAACTCTTTAAAAATGTAAAATGAAATAAATTTTTGCCAAATTATTTACTTTTCGGAATTTTCTTCTTACTTATCTGTGTCACAACGTAACAAACTAAGTAAATTTGTTTTTTTCTCTAGATCAAATAGACTAGCTTGTACTTTATTATTAATTCTTGGAAGCTTTAAAGAATACAAAAATGTATACAAATTTTTGTTTACTTTTAATTGAGGTTAGGTTAGCTGCAAAGTGCGCGCAAAAATATTTCCATCACTTGTGGGTATGAGTAAAGTAATTGCAATTAGTTGATGGGCATGGTGGGAGAAGTGATCCAAATCGAAGGAGAGCGGCGTGGAATCAGTTGATGTGATTTTTTTCGTTTTGTTCAGAACAACAGAATACATATATTATTCGACTGCTCGTATTTTTTTATTACGCAAGATATTTAAATTTTCTTAAGAAATGTTTATAAAATGTTTCACAACGACATCTGCGCGGTGTTTGAAGGTCAACTTGATCGTGGAATTAAAAAGAGCAGAAAATTCTACTTTAAGACATAAATTAAGAATCTCATAGAAATTTTGCGCGGTTTGTCATAAGAAAAGTGACTGACAAGGGCAACATTTCTGACCAATCCCAAAGAGCAAAACATCAATTTAACATCGGCGCGGTGTTGGTATTTTTTTAAAAATAGGTTTTAATATTTTATAGTCAATTATTAAAATTGTCAATGAGGAAATGGCAAAAGATATCGCACTCTATTTTTATATTAGACGAACTAGTTTAATAAAGATGTAGGTAGGTATACTTTTTTTAAATTTTGTAAAAACGTAGACAGAAATTTGAAAAATGCAACTAAATTTTAAATTTCCAATTTATTATCTTTAAAAATGATAGCCCGCGCTGTTACCTAAAATATATAAGTTTTTTGTATGGAAACTTTTCTTATTTCCTAAGTTCCGTTACTTCACTGGTTTTTAAACTCTAAATTCAACTAATGTTTTAAAAACTTTCCCTTCTCGGAACGTTTTCCCAAAGTTTGGATCATTTAGCAGATTCGACTTGAAGGCAAGATATAAATTTTTCTTTTACAGTAATAAAACAAAGATCAGGAAGAAAATACCTGCGTAATTGCTTTTATGGGTTTTTTATTTATTATTATTATTATTGTTACAATATGATGATCAATTTTATTATTATATATGTTATATGGAAAAATAACCCAGTTATCAAGTCACACAGTACTCAGATGACACACGTGTTTCTTATCTCAAGACGATTTCCAGGAATATGCACACCTTGCATTCCCATGGTTTATCATTTCAGAGAAGACTTTGAGAAGAAGATTATTACTTCTTTCCCAGCTTATTCAGCATATTATTTTATTATAAAAATGAATGTTCTTCTTCTTAATCTTAAGTTAGTATTAAGCTCAACTCGAACCTATGTCGGTCTAGTTTTGTATTTTGAAAATAAATTGTTTTTTAAAAAGTTAAACTGCGTAGTCTCAATCTAGCATATATAATAAAAACGGAAACAAAAAAATCCTAAATTAGAAAAGGTTATCTCAACTCGCTCTTAGTCGAATTAAGGTGACAAACAGCACCATATTTAATTATGAATGGCTATCTCTTTCTGATATTATAGAAATTATACTGAAGAGTATACACATGGGTCAGTCCATTTAATGTGAATAAAACTTGGTTGCTTGAACATTTTTCCACTTGTTACACAATGGCTTAAAAAGTGGTGGGCGCTAAAAATTCTGTAACTTTTTTTTCTTTTGTAGTTTTAAGATAAAAAACTTAATATATCCAAAAATCATAGGCTAAAAAAGCATTATAATAAAAAAATGTATATAGTTGGCTGAGGTACTAAATTTATTTTCTAATTTTTATTAAAAATATTAAAATTGACAATATTTGAAAAATAAAAATAATTTTTATCATAAAATTGAAACTTTTACTTATTTTGAATACTTAGTTAAGTGCTTTTTATCTAGACACAAAATCTTCTTCAATTTGTGTGATTATTCTAGCAAGTTTTCGTAGTCAATCACATTTTAAAGCTATGTATCTCGTATGGGCGACATGACTAAAAGATAAAAATTCGCTCAAAAGTTGACCTTGAAATTCAAAAGTAGCACCCCAAAAATCGTCATTGATATTTATATCTACATGACATTTAAACGTTAAAGAATTTCAAAAATAATAATACATTTATTATTTAATTTATGTTTTTTGTGTAACCTTTCGTGAAAAAATCTCCTAAATACCACTCGAGATTCTCAAAATTAACCAAATAATTTTTCGCTCATGCATGTTTTTTTAAGAATTTAGCTTCACCTCCGGTGTCCTGAAATTATACAAGACAGGCAGTCATGAAAAACTATCGGTAATTTTAAAGCTCTAATAGTATTACCCCCGATTATTGTACGAGTGAAAACACAAAAACTATCAAAATTATAATAAGTTTAGTAGCCGGTTGAAACAACAATGCTTATTTTGTTTTGGGTTTGCTTACTTTACTTTCGACCCACCCAAAATGCTAGTTTAACGAGCATCCTAACACGACTGTAAAGAACTATTTACGTTCCTAGTATAATAATGAAGCTTCAACGCAAATCGTAAGAGGGCGCGCCAAGCGATGAAACTCTCTTTCATAATGACACTGATTAACGCAAAATGTAAATTATTTTTCTATACATATTTTTAACAAAATAAATATTTCTTAAATATATAAATTTTCAAAATTCAGAAAAAAATAAAATTTTCAAAAATTTAAATTAAAATTAAAGTTTTTAAAATTGAAAAAAAAATAAATTTCTTAATACTTTCAAAAATTTAAACATTTTTAAAATTCCAAAATATTTTCAAAAATTTTCAAACTTCAAATATTTTAAAATTTTTAATTTTTTAATTGTGTCTGTTTAGAATCAGATGTGGTATTTTTAATTAATTTTTATATTTATAATGAAATTTTCATTGTTCGTAGGTAAACTATAGTACACTAACTCGCATGTTATAGTCATTAGAGGCTTAGCTGAATTCAGACATTCGCCTTTGGCTCGCATTTCAAATTTTATCTTTCCGTATAATGACTATCATCACCATATAAAAAATTAGTATGCCAACCAAGGAAATGGCAGGAAAATATTAAGATCCCGAGTGCATAGCAAATTGGCGATAATTCTTTCTTAATGCGAGGGCACGAATGAGCTCGAGTACTTAGGTAAAAATTATCATAATTTGATCTGCAGGAGGGATATCCTGCGCACTATTTCATGAAAAAGCTATGGTATGATATTTTATATTCCTAATCCTGAAGGTTATAAAACAAATATGTCTTAAAAAAATGGGCTTTTTATGGAAGATGATCATTTGCACTAGTGCAAGTCACCGATAATTTGTACTAGTGCAACTTATCGCTGTCATTTATTTCAAACTAGTCCATCGACTTTATTGGTCCATATTTTTTTTTACTTGAGTGAATTTACAGATGAAAACTATCATAATTGACTATGCACAAGGGATACTCTGCGGAATATTTTCTGAAGAAAATATTATATGATTTCCTATTATATTTGATCAAAATCGATGAATAGAAGCTTTCCCCCAAAAAAGATAATGGTAACCGTAGATCCGGATTTCGTACTTGTGGTGCTCATCAGTACGGTGCTAGAAATTAGGAGATGAAATGATTATGAAAAAATGTGACACAGTAAAAGACAACCATCTGTCAAATTGCAGAATCGGCAGATGTACCTTCAATTTAAAGGAAAATTAAGCCTCTCTACAGAGACAGACATAATTATCTTGACAGATATCCTAAGCTCTGGAGTTGATAAATCTAAAAAGGGATTTAGCGAGGGTGAATAAATATCAAAATCAATGAATAGCGAGCTTTCCCTCAAATCCTTTTTAGATTTATCAACTCCAGAGCTTAGGATATCTGTCAAGATAATTATGTCTGTCTCCGTAGAGACGCTTAATTTTCCTTCAAATTGAAGGACATCTACCGATTCTGCAATTTAACAGATGGTTGTCTTTTACATGAATCCTATGTCACATTTTTTCATGATCATTTCATTTTGTAATTCCTAGCACCGTACTGATGAGCACCACAAGTGCGAAATCCGGATCTACGGTTACCATTACCTTTTTTGAGGGAAAGCTCGCTATTCATTGATTTTATTATTTATTCACTATCGCTAAATCCCTTTTTAGATTATATTTTACATTTATAATCTTTACAACTTACGCCTCACTGAACTGTTTTGTCCAGTCAACATAAACAATACTCTACATGACAGTAATAGGCAATAATTTGAACTGATGCAAGTTACTCATAAATTGTACTAGTGCAAATTATCGGGAGTAATACCATAAGTGCTTTGAGAATTATCGATAATTTCAAAAAACGGGTTTTTTTAAAACTACACGAGTTTATTTTTTCCGTTGTGCCAAAGCAGAAATTGCCCGACTCCGCAGGAGGAAGATAATTTTTTGATACAACGGAAAAAATAACAGAGTGCGGTCTTCAACAAAAATACGTTTTTTCAGAATTAATTCCCAAAGCGCGAATGGTATTCGGTTGAAAATTTGAAGAATATAGAAATTAGACTATTTGTTGTAATTAATTGTACAATGAAATTATCACCTGCTGGCGAATTATTACCTAATGGGGAATTATCACTTATTAATTCCACACCTCTTATGGACAGTTTTACATATGAGGGAAATTTTCGATGATGTAATTCTTTCCTATTAGTTCAATATTTTCTGAGGGAAATATTGTCTATTAATTTCTAATATGATACTTGCTTAATGGAACTGCTGACATATAATTGAAGCAGTTCATAAAAACTTAAAAGCCCTTGTTCTCGAAACTGGCCTCACGCCAAATGGAGTATTTGACAGCGTTTTAAACAACAAATATTCTCCGTAGAAGCTTGCCATTAAGACTGACAGTAATTCTTTAATTTATATAAAACTTTCTGAAAGTATTTCCAAAAAAATTACCAGTCTAATTGAAATCCTCTACAAATTTAAACTTCGGTCTTATAAACGTAATGACGAATCTCTGTAAAATATTAAAGTTTCCTCAAAGTATATAACTCGGGCCTAACAAGGAAAAGGCAAAACGAAGCCCTGAAGCAATTAGATTATTATTCTGACAAACAAAACTAAACGAAACAAGTAACCACAAAGTTTTGAATTTTGAATTGTTTATTACAGACAATGTGATTCTTCGTCAAAAATATATCGTTTTATTTACTTCAATTGTATTATAGCGTTTTCGATTCGCTCAAAAACTGGTCAGTCAAGCCACACCCTCACCCTCCGAAAGATATTCAAGTTTTGATATGCCTATAATTTCGAAGCGAATTCGAACTCATTTTGAACCACTTTTAAAAAAGCGTAGAGCGTCGTTAAAGCATAGAGAAAAATGAAAAGCAACTATCCCAAAATTAAGAACTAACTTCAAAAAAAGAATTTTGAAAAATCCACCATCCAAAGATCTCTCTGCTCATATAGGCCTCATCAGCTAAGAAGCACCATTGGAAAAATCAGGTGCTTTACACATGCACATATTAGGTACCAAAACTCATTTCTAGTATATTTCTATGTCTTCCAAACCGACTGGATTTCAATTGGCTAAACCCCCCATTTTAAAGAAATATAAACAAAATCACAGAAATTAGGGTGGTTAAATTGGTTTTAAAGTTGTACAAAATTAGTTCGACATTGGTTCAAAATTATAAACATATCAAATTTCGAAATTTTTTTGAGGGGAGTGTGACTTGACTCAACCTGCACCTCCTATATTTAAAAAAAAAACAGGTTTAATAATGGATTTTTCGAAATTATTTTTGGTGATATTGGGCATTCAAAATTAGTTCTTAATTTTGTGATAGTTGCTTTTTATTTTTCCCTACGCTTTAAACGAGGGGGATATAGCTTGACGTCCGGCTAGAGCCCCCAATGGGGTTTTCCCACATTTTTGGGAAGCAACGGAATTTGGTACCTTAGAGTGAGTTATCCAAAACGCATTTATTATTTCTTCTGAAAAACTCTTGGTTTTGTAGAAAAAAATTTTTAAAGTTGGAGTTCTACAAAAACGCTCAAAAAAATTTTTTAGCCAACTAACTTTACGAGAAAAGTAGCGAGTGGTGACCTTTTTCTCAGCCTCTTCCTAACTTCAGTTTAATGCTTAGCTGTCACTAAATGTCATTTCTGTTTAGTAAACAATCTGTTAAAAGTTGTATTTATTTTTTCTCGAGCTTTTTCTGCATCAAAATGAAAAAGTGCGTTTTCCGCGGATGTGAAAATAAATATTCCCCTGGAAATTTAAGATATTTTTGCCCTTCCCTTTGTGACCAAGAAGAAAATTGTGGCTCTAGAGGCACTAAAGCTGAAAAAATTATCCACGGCTGGGCGCAATAGTGTGTGAAGATCACAGCTGAAATTCAAATACAACCCCATTAGAGACATCGCCACCCAAAGGAAAAATTTTTCTTTACAAAAAAATATTTCATGATCATGTAAAAAAATATAGGTTTACCTTTGATGGTTCTCGCGTAAAATAACCCTCATACAATCTGTTAAGACAAGTAAAATTTAGTTCACTTCTTGTTTAACCCATTATTCTTATAGCAATAAAGTTTTTAAATAAAAAAGTAAATAAAAAAGAGTTTTACCAACCACCACTGGTTTCAGACACAGTCCATCCACCAGTCGGCCCTTCAACTATAACGAATCGATAACAAAAACAATGAACTTTACAAAATACACCGGAGTACCACAAGAATACATACCGGGTGTGACTTGGAGAATAAACGCAAACATGTGTTTCACCCTTGTTGGGGATCATCGGTACGCCATAAGGTTTTATAGACAAATAATACGAACGATCAAACCAACAAGTCATGAACAAATGCTCGGCAAAACATTATAGATAACAGGATGAGAAATGATGGCTACTATGGATAGTGGGAATTTGTTTGAAACCAGTCAGTGGTAGAACTAGTGGAGGATGCCAAAAATCCAATAGTTTTGTGTTGGTAAAACTCTTTTTTTTTATTTATATTTAACTCCACTATAGACATTGGGAATTTATATCTCATTCTGTAATAAGACTTTTGTTGATTTGCTTAAAAACTGGAAAGAAAAGATTTATTTAAAATTGACCGAGCCAAACTTCCCACTTATGACATAGAAAAGTCTGATAAGGTCAGTCCTCCCCACCTTTATGGGAATCTAGGGACGTATAAAACTTCTGTAAAAATTTTTTTTAGCTCCAGTGATGGGAGTGAAAAAATATGGTAAATCACTTCAAGTTATTTTTTTTTCTAATATTTTTTCTTCAAGTTTAGTGGAATTTTTTTAAACTTATATTTAAATTTATTGCCTCAGGGTTAATTTTTTTGTAGTTTAAGAAGTTCATAGCAAGTAATTTAGAGAGATGCATTGATTAGCAAGAGTCAATGTTTCTTCCCAAATTTTTCTTAAACCAAAAACTTCTGGGTTAGTTTACCTGCCAAGGACTGGGTTGGGGTCGAATCTCGTCTTAATTTTAGATGTTGGGAAAATCAAGTTACTAATGCATTGCAGACGAAAATTTGTGAAAAATGATATTAAAAATGACATTATTTTCCCCCCTGCACAAAAACTTGTAAAATGTAACCGTATTTTAATGTATTGTACCAAAGGTCAAAATAGTGAAATTCTATGAGGATCTTATATGATAGGACATATGAGCCGTCAAA
This sequence comes from Oxystoma pomonae, assembly GCA_963921995.1. Classification (NCBI taxonomy): domain Eukaryota; kingdom Metazoa; phylum Arthropoda; class Insecta; order Coleoptera; family Brentidae; genus Oxystoma; species Oxystoma pomonae. The sequence goes on from OY998172.1 coordinate 38,722,581, forward strand.
TAACAGATGTCTGGCAAACACCCAAGAAGACTTTTTTCTCATAACTTTCAACCGAAAAAAATCTTGGGTGGAAAAACGAAATTCAAAATTGGATGCGTTTTTTTTAACTTCTTTTTTTTATTTCTCTTTTGTTTCAATTGCCTTAGGAGCATATTCCTATTGGAAATATTAACACGCCATCGCCAGGACGAACCCATATCAGATGACTTATAATAAAGTACAAGTGCGGAATGATGCCTATTTGTGAGTGATTCAAAATGATGTTTGGGGTGGGCGCCTAGTGGTTTTATACTGTCTGAAATTGTTTCAATCTTTTTTTAGAAGCATGTTCTGTAAATAAGATTCATTTTGGGACCTTCAATGGAAAAAATTGTCATTTTTAATATTACAATAGTTTTATATAATTTTTATTTTTAATAAGTGAAGTGAAATAAAATCATTGCCTGTTCTTTTGTTTTGTAAGAAATAAATATATACCTACTGTAAATTTACCATGTTTTATGTATCCTAAAACTCAAGCTTTTAAAGGCGGACAAAAAAATATCAAGACTAAAGTTAAATAGTTTTATTAAATAATATGGTCAAAAATACGTACTATTTAAACAAAAGGAGTGTTAGATACACAAGAAAATAGTAAATTATTAATAAAACAAAATAAATAAATGTACTATTTTAATTATACAATTTTTTATTATTCTAAATATACAAAACTTTAATTTTATATCTGAAGGAATCCAGAGAGGTGGAAAAAAATATCCAAATTATTAGCAGAGCTACACATTCTTCGTGTAGGTCTATTAAGGTTGTAATTTGTATTATAATATTCTAAGTTAAAAATATTCCTATTTCTTGTACTCCGCTGTGGAACCCTTAAGCCAATTCTATGTATTAATTGACGAGAATCAAACATTGCATTTCAAATCTTGAAAATAAAAGCTAGATCAAGACATTACTCGACGGTTTTCAAGAGTTGTGACCTTTAGAAATTTTAAAACATCACAATAAACTATTTCCCCAGATAGAATTTTAAGTTTAAAAGCTACAAAACATAAGAATTTCTTCAATACCCTTTCCAGATTTTCTACATGACATTTATAGAATGGGGACCATATGGAACTACAATATTCTAATATTGATCTAACAAGAGAACAATAAACATTTTTAAAACAGATTATATTTTTAAATTCAGATAGGCTCCTTTTTAAGAAACCCAGTAGTTTAAAAGCTTTGTTACAGATAAAGTTATAGTGATTTTTAAAGCTTAAGCTTGGGTCAAATAATACCCTTAAGTCTTTAAATTTTGTGAAAAAGTGTTGAGATCATTCTGCACTCTTTCACAATCCCTAAAATCTTTAACAATTCTAAAAATCTTTTAATCGTCTGCATATAGAAGGATTAGACAGCAACAGAAACAGTCTGAAATATCATTAATAAAACAAATGAAAAGAATTGTAGACATAGGTCCCCTTGTGGTACTCCAGACTTCACTAATATCTCTTCAGAGAGACAATTTTTTATCCTAACAGCCTGTCTTCGGTTCTTATTATGCCAAGATTTGCACAGGGAATCAAAACAATGTATTAACATCAATCAGTGAAGATTTTTTTTCTTTCAAAATCTTTGTCAAAAGACCTTTTTAGCAATACCAAAAACCTATAATTTATTTGGCGGTACCTTACATTGAGGTTTTATCTCTTAACAGTTTTTTTAAGTTTTTGATAGTCCTGTCATAAGACTCATCTGTAAAAAATTGTGCTCCACCAATTTGTATAAAATTTTAGTATATTGTCATAGTCAAAATACACAATACAGAAATCATAACGAAAATTTCATAAAAGTGTTTTATAACACTTATTTTAAGTCTTTAGTAGTTATGCTCATTGATTTTTTAGCAATCTGAGTACTTGGGTCATCAAACTATAAATATATTAATAGCAGGTTTTAAATTTTAATCACGATATCTGATTTACCCATAATAAATGGTTTACATGAAACAAAAAATGTTATTCAAATTGGCGAAAAACAATGTTTCACATAGAACACTTCAAGATTTGATAAAAAACGGGACTTCACTTTGGGGTTCATTTGTGATCTATCACTTTGAAGTTTCTACAGAGATAAAAAAATTCAGGCTGACAACATTTTTTGGAGTTTATCATATATTTTTGTGATTTTCACAAAAAAAAATCCATGTTTTATAAATAATTTCCGCGTTTTATTAAACAACTCAATGTTTTGCATTAGTTTAGGTAGTAACTATATTTTTGGTATTACTGTAAGTATGCGCGTTTTGAGATATCTACATTTTTTATGGCACTTTGAGATTAAATTTTTGTTTTATGACCAGATATTTAAGTAACGAATGAGACTTTAAAAAAATATAAACATTAAAAAACAAAAAAAAAACGCAGATATTAATTAAACAAACACGGATTTTTTAAAGTGCTTTAGCAGACACATATATCGCCCAAAGAACCTTTTCTTGAATATCTCTAGCTAGCAGCTACAGTAAGTAAGGATGTTTTTAGAAGTTCAACCCTCTTTCCAACCTCCCACGACCATTAAAAACTCATTGCTTGATGCCAAAGATATTTTGTAAATTTTTTATAAAAATCGGTTTAGCAGCTCTCCACTAATGTAACAAAAAGACACCACACCAAAACATGGGTATTGGCTTCTCAGGTACAAGCCTGATTTTGAAATTTTAATTTTTTGAGTTTCCTTCAAGACATCATCTTTAACTTTTTCCCCCTCTCCACTGCCTCAGTGCCCAGGTGTTTACAAGCGCCAAAAATAGCCTCAGTTAACGTTATTCTGCCAAATCGCAAGCTGTGCCATAATGGAGAATTGGCTTGAAGTCGAGTATCCGTTTCAGCTTCGACACACAAGGAATCGCTCATATTTGACCGCATGTAATTAATGAACCTGTCAACATTCCATTTGGTCCATTTTCTCTGCAGTTTTAAACTTGAACCAGAGCTGGTATACATCGATATAGGTGTACTTGTCTTCAGATCGCAAAATGGTATATATTACCCCTTTGTTATCTGCGCAGATTTACATCAATTGAGACACATAATTATGACTTTTTGGTCCGAGGGCTGGCACGTCTTCGTTTAAGTGACTGCAAATCCATTTTAGCATTTCCAACATCATTGTAGAGGTGCAGGCTGGTTCTTCACTTCTTCTGTGAAGCCAAAAAAGGACAGCAATGGCATGCTTGCAGCCCCCTGTAAGTATCAAAAAAGAAAAGTTAAAAACAGTTAACAATTTTCTAATAACAGGTTAAAAGGAGACACATTCTGCTTGCGTCTTTTTTTATCTTGTGAAAACTAAATTTGCATTGTGTGTTCCTAGCTTAACAGAAACTGGTACAAAAAATACATCATAGTTAGAAAATACCAGAAAAATATTTTTTAAAACATGGCACCAGCAGGCATGTATAAATTTTATTTTTCTTCAATATCTCCAAAATTACTGATCTGCTAATTTTTGTTGAAAATATAATTATTTCTTTTAATGTGAAAACTGTATGTGTGTTGCTAGCTGATACGGTTTGTGGGTTATGATTTTCAACCCCGTTTCTTACCCTCTTTACAACCCTCATCCCCATCAAAAACTAATCAGCTCATTCTTTGGTTCCAAAGGATTTTTGTGCCAAATTTCATCAAAATCGGTTAACTTTAGTGGCTTTTCAGTCATCGTTGTCCAGACAGACAGGCAGGCACCAATTAAGAAATTTTGTATTTAGGTCTTTCATGTTTATTTGAGTTATTTTGGTATAAATAAAGTGTTTTTTTTTCGCACATATTTTTTTTTGAAGTTAGGAATGCCCCCCACCAGAGAAATGTGAAATGACGCCGAAATTTGATAATTAAACAAGTCTCGGAGATGGTTTGGGGATACAACCTTTTAATGTCTAAAAAAATTATTCCAATGTTCATAGCTCCTCATTTTGTCCTAACAAACGTAACTTTTTGTGTTGGTATGCTCTAAAAACTCTATGCATAAAGGTCAACTTTTAAAAAATTTAAAGCAGTTTTACTTGGATTTTCCACCCCAGATATGTACAAAAAAAAGAGCAGCGCCTAATATTCTGTAAGTTTGGATACCTTAAAGATATAATTTTCCTACCAGGTGTAATTGCAAAATAGTGCCAGCTGCTATTCTGAAAGTTATAATTTTACCTCTTTTTCTCAAAAAATGTAAATAATAACAATTATTAAGTAATTTTAAGAAGACTTTAAAAAGAGATTAACCAAATATTTTTTTTTAAATGTAATGTAAAATGTGTATAGTTTCAAGTTTTTAAAACTACCTGCAGAAGCAGAACAATCTTTGCACTCAGAATGCAGCACTTTTTCCTCCTTCTCATTAACAGAAATTTCCACAGTATAAGGAGTATTTCTTACTCTGTGCTCCGGAGTTATTTTCGCCTTGACTGTGCAAACATCTCCTTCTCTCTTAACTTGTCACCATAGACCTCCTTCGTAACTCTAAAATAAACAATAACACTTAAGCCTTCAATCATCTCACTTTTAACACCAAATCAACCAGACCATGTACATTTTTAAGGTACAAACAAAGTAAAAATAATTTCATATACACGTAGAATTGCAACTCTCATATGACACGAGAATAACTGATAGATAGACAAAACTTCATATGTCCAGTTTACATACCATGAGTCCTCTAGGTATGGCAAAAGTTTAGAAATCATATTTTTTTTGTAATGCACTGAATGTGGTGACACTTCATTAGCTGTTAATTTTTCATGCTATGATATTTTTCATAACATGAATTAAATTTGGAAATTCTTTGAGATTAAAAATATAAGATAAAAAAAATACAATTTTTTTTATATTTTTACAAATCTGTCTTAGTTATATACCTCAAAATAGTTTTCCCAGATTTTACAGCTGTGGTTAATTATTTCTGATAAAGCTTTTCTAACATTTTGTTTTAAATTTTATAGCAAAATTTTAGGTGTACCTACAAATGACTTTTTTATTATCTTCACATTTTGCAGCTTTTCACTGTTACAAAAAAATCCAGGATGTTTAAAATATAGTAACTGTAATAAATTACTTATTTACTGTCATTTATATTTTGCTTTTAATAAGTTGGTCAAAACCTTGGTCAAAACTAGTAAGAAATCCTGTTGAGTCCAATATTTCCTTGAATATCTGAAAAACTACAAATCTGATATAGTTTTTGTTGGAACTGTAATCCATCCATCTAAATATTAAAACCGTGTGTTGCTAGCTGCTAAAAGTATATTTTATTTTCCTTGAATATTTCAAGAACTACAGATCTGACTTCAACGTAAATGTAATTGCTAGCTGCTACAATTCCACCCTCTTCACAACAAATTAATTGACTATTATATAATGTTTTGTTTTAAAAGTCATTTTAATTAAATGTTTGGGATTTTCTTTGAAAGATACTTGAATGATTTAATAAGCTAGTCATCAGGTTTTATTAAACCCAAAATCCTAATTTTAAATATTTATTTTTAGTTTAGTTTTTTACTTTATTGACATTCTTTTGTATTTTTTTTAAACTAGCTTTTGCTAAGTATATAAATTAACCTTGAAATTAACATTGCATTTTTCTGAAAAAACTTTACTGTCATAAGCCTAATGTGTTAGTAAAGAAATTTGATGGTAATGTGGCACTAAATTATCATCATGTCAGAATTTAGCTCAATCTTGATAGTTTAGAGAGGCATAAAAAATTACTGACATTTGTTTGATGCATAAATTAATTAACGGTCTAACTGACTGTTAGACATCATCATACTTTTCACATTACTTTTCATACAACTGATTATGGACAAAAAAATAATTTATTGAAAGAACTTTATTGCTTAACTCAGTAACCAGTTATTAATGTTTTTAATGTATCTGTTAACTCCTTAAAAAGACTAACAAAAAGAATCTTACCAGACTAAATATTTTTTTTAGTTAAATTTTATACTGTTGTGTGTCTGTTTTCAAATATTTTGCATTGTTCATACTATAACTCCTACTATACTATATTTCATGTCTTTATTTATTAATTAGTATTCAGTGTTGACTATGTAAAATTTTTTTCTTTTGACAAGGTATTGATTTTAATGGGGTTTCTGTTCCCTATAAATATAAATAAATAAATTGTGCTGAGGTCCTTTCTCAAAAAGTTACCTTGCTTTTTCTTACTTGGCATAAAAAAGTAACAAGGTTTGAATTTTTGTAATCGGGGAAAAAAAAGTTAAATTTAAAAAAATATGTACAGGGTGTCCAAAAATCATATTTCAAGTCACTTGACAAGGTTTTTATAATAAATGTTTAACAGTCTTACTCATATATTTTGACACAATTTGGATTTTTAATGTGCGCAGTTAAACCATACTCACTTCCAGTCTTAACATTCTTCATCTCAGCGCTAAAGAAATCCATATTATCCAAATAATATAAATTAATCATCTCATGATCCACTTTGGGTAAGTTGTTAGAATCACCCTTCACAAATCCCTTCTCCATATTCTGAGCCATATTCTCTAAAAAAAAATCAAGAAAAAATCTTAACAAAATTCAAAAAGTTAAAAAACTACTTACCTACAGCTCTCTTTAAAAGTCTTTTTATCAATACTTTTTTTAATATAAATATTGAAACCTTTAAAATAAGTGCAAAAAAATTAAAAGAACAGAATATTATCGCTTTAGAATAGATAGCTATATTTGAAGTCTGAAAATACCATCATGGCTGTACCCAAGGGGTGAACCAATCCAGCAAGTGCACAAAATATTTGGCAGGAACTATATTTTAGCACTTGCGGGCTTCCTATATTATTAGTTTCATTTTATCCTAAACCCAGGAGGAACTGGAATATGGACACTTTTTACAGGAGACGTACAAAATATGGGATCATTTCACCCGTTGGCTGTACCAATATACAGATTTTAAACAATAGCAGAACGAAGTTTTTATAATGTTACTAGTATGAATCTACACTTTTGCAAGCAAATAAGAAAAGCTATCAAAAGATATAGATTTTAGGAGAAAATTCTGTCTTCTAATAGACATGTAGCAAGCATGAAAATTCTTGGATCTGGGGTTGAGTTTTTATGGTGGTTTTTGACGATGCATCAGAAAGCGGCTTTATATAAAGAGAGTGTCTAAAGAGTTGACAATTTATTATGTGTTTTTCATATTTTCGTTTTTTTTCAAACTAAATTAACCCAACCTAACCTAAACAGACTCAATCCAACTTATTAAAAGCCAAAACACCCCAAAAAAAACACACTTTAAACTAAATTAACCCAACCTAAACAGACTCAAACCAACTAAATTCACCCAACCTAACCTAAACAAACCAACTTATTCAAAGCCAAAACAGCCCAAAAAAACACACTACAACCCCTACATCTTTTTTTGGCATAAAAAAAATGTTTGGGTTGTTTTGGCTTTTAATAAGTTGGTTTGAGTCTGTTTAGGTTAGGTTGGGTTAATTTAGTTTAAAAAAATATGAAAATATGAAACACATAATAAATAATTATTGTCGGCTCTTTACCCTCACGTCTATTCAGCCGAATTGTCGGCTCTTTATAGACACTCCCTTATATAAAATTACTTAAAAAAACTTACCAAATATCAAAATTTGTATGCGCACACTCTGTTAAAAATCGCAATCAAAAGTTCTTATTCTTCTTGTCTCCGAATTAAGCTTATAAACCCAGCTTAAATTTTCTTAGCAGCTAGGGCTATGGTGGACAGGAACCGTACTGTTTGTAATAACATTCACTACATATATAGTTGTATAGTACTTGTAGGCTTTCTAAACGACAATATAAACTTCCGCACTACTAAATGTTTATAATTTTATAAATTAACTTCAAAAGAATCACAACCAAAAAAGCAAAACACAAAAAAACGAATTGACAGTATGACTTAAAGTTAGCCGCAGGCCGCAGTTCGCAACCCAGTGGTCCAAATAAAAACTGCACTTGACAAATTACAATGGACCAGCCAAAAATGACGTCACCTGTATTGATTATGACGTCACCTATATTCGTTTTGAAAAATCGTAAGGCCACTGAATCGACGATTAAAAACATTATTTTTCACATAGAAAACCAAAATTTTTTGGGGAAAAAAGTTTTTAGATGGATTTCTTGGACCTTTATGTTTCTGTATATTCCAAAAAAAAGGTAACTTTTTTTTTATGGGAAAGCCCCATTTGAATATAAAAAAAAAGCCAGGAAGGAGTGTGGTTCAAAATTTTTAAAAGTGGTTCAAAATTAGTTTGAAACTGGTTCGGAATTATAGGCATATTAAAACTCGAATATCTTTCGGGGCTTGATTGACTTTCAAAAACCGCTCCCGAGCTATCAAAGATTAATCCAAAAAAGGTTCGCGTGTTCGATTTAAAAATGGATCATGATCCCGCCGTGATCTGCGTGTTCGATTTGTGCCCAAAATCTCTCAAAACACTAAAGGGAACCTTACTTTGTTATTTTTTGTTCCTCCTATTTTAAAATATTTATGGAATCTTTTAAAAAAATGGATAAAAAGTCGAGTTTATGAACATGTGCTGCAAAAAAAAAGAACCAAATGATGAATTTTGTGCAAAAAGTTGTGCCCTAATATACAGCAACCCAGCCAACACCGTTTAGTAGATATTAAGGCTATTTTTTCTCCCCAGATTTTAAGTAAAAAAGTACAACTGGCAACGCCTTGTTCTTTAATCTTTTACCAGAGTGTTCAGGGAAAACTAAACATCAGAATAAACTGAAATTTTGCAGGGATGATGATTTTTAAATGCATAACAAAAATATCTGAAGGATTTTTCAAAATTCTTAATTATTTTTTCTTCAAAATAAGAGCTCTGATGCTATCATTTATCCCAAAAGCCTCAAAATAATTGCGGTGTAGAACAAGCCCGATTTGCAAAAAAAATAGAGAAATACTTAAAATTTCTTCTGGATTATATTTTTCCTTTTTATATTTCCTTGCTTTAGCAAAAATAAAAACTAAGTTTCCTTTTTTCTAAAAGTATGTGCACTCCGCAAAAAAAAACCGATCAATCAATCACACTTCATTGAATTTTGGAGTCACACGCAGTTCAAGTGTTGGCCGATAGATCGCAGAATTTATACGATTCCATGGTAACTGCAGGTATTTTGTCAACAAACAGAAGAGTATTTTTACGATTTCTGAGAAAACCATTCGAGGTTATGTTTATCTTTCAAAAATGTGTTTTCAAAAACATTGTTCTAAAACAAACATGAACCCACTCCGCGTGTGCGGTCGCCCGCCGAAAAAGGCCTAGCGCTGCGCGGGCATTACCCCAAGTCTATCAAAGAACCAAGAGAACTTTACTGGCTCGCTGGGATTACTAAGAATTCGCATAGAAACATTTGGCGCCCATAACCCCACATAATTTTGTTTTTATTTTGATTCAACCATTTTTTTAAATTTAAATTATAGCGGCATAGTTATGTGCAAGTGTACTAGTAAAATCTTGAAGTGCAAAGGATAGATTTTAGAACCTTAATTTCAAAAAACACGGATACTTGAGTACTAACAAAACAGGTCAGTAAAGCTCCATTTAGAGGTTGGAAAGACTCTTGCTAGTCGTTGACGCTCCTGTTTAAAATAGAATACGATTATTTCGTCTAGCGCCAGTAGCGGATTTTTAAATCTGCATGCTTTTAAGCTAACCTGATGTCGGTATCAGCTATATAGCGGGAGTGTTTCCAATTTAATTATAAATATACCTGTAATGCAACCTTAAGGTCCAGTTAGACTGTAGTAGTGTAGTCGTCGTTGCATTGCAGCTGTAGTGATTTTTTTAGATAGATAGTGCAGAACAGGATATGTTACAGATAAATAGTTAACAATATTTTTTGGTACATACTTTTTAATATAATTTATCTTGTTTAATGTTTTAAACAAATATTGGTGATAATAGACCCTCTTGCAAAATTTTTGAACATGTTAAAAGATCCACCTTACATATTTCATTTGTATTAACCGAGAAAGTTCCGTGTTTTCTTAATATAAGTTCAAAAATGCTTTAGTTTTAAAATTAGGTTTGATTGGGTACCAAAGATGGACAAAATAAAACTTGGGGAAGAAACAAAATGTGATCATTTTGTATTTGGATACATACATACAGTCAATACTGTGTTCAGTGTTATTAGCGATAAATTAACAAGGTACTATACTAGTTATATCTGATCCGCTGATTAATCATTGTGGTTTATTATAATTGCGAAGAAATTGGAGCCTTTTTTCTAAATGACGAAAAGCGCTTACTTTTAGCATTACTTCGCTTGCATGGACAAATTATATAAAATAATTTACCTTTTTAATCTTACATATTGCTTTAGTAATAACCTTTAGAAAAGGTATAGTACCGTATTATCAGCGGTGCACGGTGGTTGTAGTGAAAAAAACTCACACAGAGAAAGGTAGATATTTTTGGGCACGTATGAAAGAGATGGTATCAATACACCAACGTTAAGCATGGGAGTAGAATCTGTTTAAATCGAAGATTAGGATTCCTTGACTCCGGGAATTGGAATTACTTTACTTTTACAACAAGACACGATCTACAGATAGAGAATATGAACATAGGGAACCTGTTTAAAGAAATGATACAAGACGTAGACAAATAGAACCAGGGACATGATATGATCAGAACGATTCTAAAAACTAAATACGAAAACGAACGTAAGAGATCAAAACAATAAACGGCGAAATAGTGACGTTATATTCCTGAGAATGGTTCCGCTATTTCGATCAAATCTACAACGGAGGGTTTTAGTCCGTAGGCGTCCTCGAGAGAGGATGAATCGGGCACATTCGGTAGGCCACCAGAGACCGATGTCTTTAAAGATTTCTCTTCGCTATTTAAAAAAAATTAAATAAAAAAAAATAAATAAACAGTATAATCTTTTTTTTTAAAAAAAGAGCTCACGAAAATACAAAAGCACTGGACAAATAAAATTACAAACAATGTAAAATTGTTCAAAATACACAGCAAAGTGTCATTGGCAACTAAATAACATATAATCAAAGTGTTAAAGAAGTGCTGCTGGTTAAAAGTGTTAAAATTAGTTAATTTAATAAAAAAATGAAAAAGGAGATCAAAAACACTTATTATAACAGATATTGTAAAATTGTCTAAAAATAAATCTTAATAAAACACAATCACCCTAACTATTTTTACGTAGCTTGTTGTCAATTAGTTTTTTAAATTTATTTATTTAGATATCAAAATCTGAATCAAACAATTAAAAATTAAACACATTTTAAATATCGTTGAGTTTTTGTACGTTCTGGGAAATGCTAAATAGAAAGTGTTTAAATTTCGGGAATTAATTCGACTTATGGCAAACGGTAACTGGCCAAGAATATCAGGACTATCTATTTTACCTTTTAGCAACTTAAGCATTGTGCAAAGAATTATTCTACATCTTCTTTTCTCCAAGGACAGTCTTCCAAATACATAATCATAATCCATAAATCATATTGAGGGGACCAAATTACAGAACCATATTCTAATATAGACAAAACCAAACTGTCAAAAATATGCAAACTTATGTCTATGTCAAAATCTTTAGTGTTTCTTGCAATAAATGCTAAAAAAAGCTATTGTAGTACACCCATTTGATACATTACAAAAATCATTTTGAAGGGTTTCGCAATCTTCAACAGAGTTTACTAAATCAAAACATTTGAAATCGTCAGCAAAAGTATGCCTTTGACGTTTTCAAGGTTGCTAATTATATCATTTATAGCTGTCAAAAACAGAAGCGGACCGGGGTTGGAGCACTGACGAATCCTTGAAGTGCCCTTGTACATAACTGATTTAGACTAGAACTGATTTAATTCCTATGTATTGAAATCTATAGCTAAGGTAGGACTGTATAAGGTAAATTAGATATGATGATACATCCATATCGCTTAGGGCTTAAAAATTACGCAGTGTCTCACCCAATCAATATATTGATAAAATGTGATCAGGCTGGTAAAAGTTGACGCTTTGGGAAAAAAACAAGCTGGAATGATGTTATGTTATCTGAAAAACTTTAGATATTGCACCCACAATCGAGATGGGACGATAATTTTTTATGTTTTGCCTGACACCAGCCTTTTAAATAGGTATAAGTTTCCTTGTTTTCCATTTATCAGGGTACACCGACGTTTTTATAAAGTTAAATAGAAATTCACCTCAACCCTTTAGAATATAAGCAGGTATTCTATCAGGACCTATGGCTTTGTTACTACATATCTTTTTAATAGCCTTTTCAATTTCAGTCCTGGTAATCAAGTGATTGCAGAAATGTGACTTTTCGGGAAATTTACTCCAAGATACGTCATCATCAATGAAAGCTGATTTAAAAAATTCAGCAGAGTCGTTTGCAATGTTTTGCGATCCAGATTATGACCAGAAGAATTTAAGGGTTGATATTAAGCTAATTTTTACGTCATGCAGATACTTATAATAGACTAATTTTATTTGATCTTTAATTTTGCTACGCAAGTTTACATATTTGGTCCTCCAGTAATATGATTTGTATTTTTTTGATTTCAGGAAGTACTTATGTTTCTTTTTAATAAGTAAAATAATATGTTTATTAAACCATACAGGATAATTTTTGTCAATTCGGGTGGACTTAGGAACACATTTATCAGAAATGTTACCTACAATATCGTAGAAGGTGTTCATAGTTGTATTAGCATCCGGACAGTTTTTTAAGATATCCCAGTTTTGCGTTTTAAAACGGTGGTACATTAATAGAAAATTAGCCTTTTTAAAGTTATATTTGGTTGTAGATACAAACTTAAAGAAATTAATTTGGCAATTAGTTTTTATATAGACATGATTGTCTATTGGTAATAAATATTCATTTATTACTTTACAGCAAGGAAAACTCCACCACCTCGCTTTTTGCCAGTAATTAATTTATTTCTGTCTTTTCTATAACATATTCTGTCTCCAAGGACAATCTCTGCAGTATTTATTGATTCATTGAGCCATATTTCTGACAGAGCAATAATGTTATAATCACTGCATTTAATAAAGGATAATCAATTTTGGCCCAATAACATTCTTGAGGCAAGAGATACTACGTCAAAAATCTGAGAACAGGGCGTAGCTATTATACTCGATATCGTTTGCCCTTTCCCTTCCACCACTCTTCCACGCTTCGTGTCGTTCGTAGAATTGCCCTCGCGTGAAAAAGGTACCACTTTCCGCACGTGTTGGGTTAATATCTACTAAACGTTGACAGGTATTGCCTTCTGGGTCGATCTTTAAAATCCAGTCTAGTAAACTAATTAGACACTTAAAGTAAATATTTCAACGCATCGGTATCGGTAATACTAGCGGCTTCGAAAGAAAGCCAAAATACACTACAATTTTGACTTGTTCATGCCATGTTTCGAACGATGCCCGCTGTTTTGACGAGTGCGATGACAGAACAGCTGATTCCACTGATTGCGTACGGATGTACCTAACGTTACGGACTCAATGGTCTCTTGTCTTTCTGTCATCGCACTCTTCAAAACAAGTCCAAAATGTAAAGTAATGTATGTAATGTGTAATGGCTTTATTTCAGACACGTTAGGTATTCCAATACCGATGCATTGAAATATTTACTTTAACAGTGGGATTTACTAAGATCTAAAATAGTACCCCCCACAAGTCTAAATCTTTACACCTGTGGGTGGTACTAAATTTTAAAACACACACCCATACAGAAAAGATACAAGGTTATTGATTGTTTTGTATTATTATTGCAAAATACCATTAAAAAACTGCTTTTTTGTCTAAAAATATACCATATTTTAGGAGAAAATGCCCTAAAAGTAATTTTTTTTGACAAGCTTCAAAATGGCATATGGTGAATACGCCAAAAATTTGGCACATAATAGCTTCATTATCTGTGTTTGAGGTTATAAAAATGGTAATTTTATAGACCACTTCTGGGGGGTGGTTTAAAAGTATAGCCCCCAGAAAGGATTGTTTTGTGGCAAGTGGTAATAAGTTTCTTTAAAATATCCCTAAGTAACCGGTTTTACAAGAATTAATTTTAACTTATTTAACATACCAAGTTATTTATTAATCAATAAAACACCTCCAATTCTGTTCATAAAAAAACGCCATATTTTCAACCCGTTTTCGGCACAAAACATATATTTATGAGGGCACTACGAGGCAAAACAAATATAAGTGAAGGCCACTGATTATGCACGAAAAATATACTAAACAAAAAATCCCAAAACAACTATATTAATTTATTTACAAACTGAAACTAGAACATTGGGGTTATCTGAAACTCAGTCAAAATAACTTTCCTTACTCAAAGCCCACTCATTTTAAAGCTGTAGCTTTCATCAGTAGAGGTTGGTGCAAGCTAAGGTGTAAGTAGAGGTAAAAGATCCGAACTCGCTGTTTCTGATTGAACGCAGTGCTAATATTTTTAAACTGACATTTCGACAGTGACAGAACTGTGAAAAAACTTGCATTTAAGTTTTTTAATACATTTCATAAACAAAAACACGTTTTAAATAAATACAAAATTAATCTACCCCTTTTTTTATTATCACCCATCTAAATCGTTGTGTGACATAAGGCATTCATTGAAAAAATCACTTACAGGGTAAGTTTTAATTAGGGTGACATATAACCTCAATTTTAATTTGTTCTACAGAGTGTTTACTATTTAAACCCCGCCTAGGTTTCAATTTTTAAATTTTCTTTTCTTCTAAATTGAAACTTTCTTCTTAAATCCAACAAAAGATTGTGTTAAGATGATTATTTAATAAACAAATTTATTAAAATTCTTCTCATAATTTAAACTGTGTCCAAAACTCAAGAAAGGTTGGTTTAAAATGCTTAAAACCAAATATTTCACTTAAACTTAGAACCGTTCTAAAATAGACTAAACCCTTTTAGTAAATCCCACCGTAAGTGTTTGTTATCTATTAAGGGGTCCATAAAAAAGTTTTTTGAAAGTTTTAATCCAAAAATGTTATTAGAAATGGATTGGCGCGTCCGTGAAAACGTAGTAAATATACATTTATTGGACAGCATTTAATAGTAACGTTGTGAAATATGAAATAAAATTGTGCTCATGGCGCGACCGGAAGTCGATGGCAACTACACGAAGGAAGTGGCACTTATTATACGACGTTTTTCCGGAAAATAAAGTTTTATCGAAATAAAACATAATTTGTTGTTCATACACAATTAAATTGTAAAACGTTTTAAGTATAGCAGTGTCAGAGAAAGTAAGTAATAAAAAAATCAATAGTTACAAGAAGTAAACAACTTATTTCTGATGAAAAGTTTCCCAACTGACTTGGTAATCCCATAAATCATCTAAGTTCGGTCATGTTTTTAGGTCTTAAATCAGTTTCAGTAAGTTTCATTTACCTATAAAATTTGAGAGCCTATGACCTTTTGGTGAATGATAGTGGATCCGGCATCGCCTATGTATAAACTCGGGCGCCGCCGATAACAAACAGAAGTGTTTTCAGATTAAACCTCGGATGCGCTCAAAAAATATTGTCATCTCTGTTTGCCTTGGTTAATGGGAGAGGACAGAAATATAGACTGACGACGTCCGGTGTGTTTCTAAACGTAACCCAGATCAGATACTGTTTCGACAACTTGTCCTCCGTAACTTCCGCTCGCAGACGCGGAAAAAATATAAAAATATATTAAAACGATTAACCTTCAATTTTTAATATTTTGATCGCAAATATAATGATGTTAAACGAGAACAGTAAGATTTACTATGATCTAAAATAGTACCCCCCACAGGTCTAAAAATTTACACCTGTGGGGGGTACCAAATTTTAAAACCAATTTTCAAAAAACACTTACCCATACACCATATTTAAAACTAAGTTTTTTTGGCAAATAATAGCTTCATTATCTGTTTGAGGTTATAAAGTTGGTGATTTTTTAAACCACCTCTTGGTGGTGGTTTAAATTTATAGCCCTCAGAAAGGATTGTTTTGTGGCAATTAGTCCTAAATTCGTTTATAATTTTCCTAAGTAACCGTTTTCACAAAGACTAATTTATTTTATTTAATATCCCAAGTTGTTCATTAACCAATAAAACACCTCCAATTTTGTCCAGAAAAACGCCACATTTGGAACCTGTTTTCAGTACAAAAAATATTTTTATGAGGGCACTACGAGACAAAACAGACATAAGTCAAGGTCACTGATAATGCACGAAAAATATACCAAACAAAAAAAACTCAAAATAACTATATTAATTTATTTACAAACTGAAATTAAAACATTGAGGTTATCTAAAAGCTCAGTCAAGAAAACTTTCCTTACTCAAAGC
Source organism: Oxystoma pomonae (assembly GCA_963921995.1). Taxonomy (NCBI): domain Eukaryota; kingdom Metazoa; phylum Arthropoda; class Insecta; order Coleoptera; family Brentidae; genus Oxystoma; species Oxystoma pomonae. The sequence continues at coordinate 38,738,942 of OY998172.1, forward strand.
CCACTCATTTCAAAGCTGTAGCTTTCATCAGTAGAGGTTGGTGCAAGCCAAGGTACAAGCAGAGGTAAGAGATACAAACTTGCTTTTTGCGATTTGAATGCAGCTAAGTTTTTCAAAACATTTAATAAATAAAAACACCTTTTAAATAAATACAAATTAATCTATTCCTTATTTTATAATTACCCATCTAAATCGTTGTGTGATATCAAGTATTAATTGCAAAAGTTAATTAACAAGGGTAAGTTTTAATTAAAGACAGAGGGTTTACTATTTAAACCGCGCGTGGGTTTAAATGTTTTAATTTTCTTTTCTCCTAAATTGAAACTTTCTTCTTAAATCCAACAAAAGATTGTGTTAAAATGATTATTCAATAAACAAATTTATTGAAATTCTTCTTGTAAATCAAACTATGTCTAAAACTCAACGAAGTTGGTATAAAATGCTTAAAACCAACAATTTCACTTAAACTTAGGATCTGTCTAAAATAGGCCAAACCCTTTTAGTAAATCCCACTGCAAAAGTTCAGTGAAACTTTCCTGAAAAATGTGAGGACTTGTTCCAGTCATTTTATAATAGGTGGATAAGTGTCTAAAAGTATGTAGTAGTTATTTAACCCTCGTTCGGGATTTTGAAAAATAGTGCCCACTTTCTGCCGAATAAAAATCAAAAATTTACACCGAGCCATGTCTTAGTTTTCAAAAATAAGCCTTTCATTCAAAGTTCAGGTAATTCTGATGTTTCTTTAACTCCAAAATGTATGAATATTACGTTACCAGTTTTGGACGTCGATTTGACATTTTCTGAGCTAAGGTCACTGAGAGAAAAAAAAAATTTCTAGTCTTTAGTCCCTTGCAAACACACATTTGAGTTTGACGTTTAACCTATCCTAGACAGTAAAAAATTTAAATTTTGATTTACTCAAAACCTTTAAGTGAAAAAATATCTCACTGAAAATTGAGTAAAAGTCACTTAAAATAGTGTAAATTTATGCTTGGCTCTCACTTTGGCAACACTGGGCATTGATCCTAGAATGGATAGAAAAGTCCCAGTATAAAAAAAGTATGAGGTTACTCAAGATTGTGTGAAAACGTTATGACATTGACAAGTTCAAACTTTGTGTCAATGGTGTCCGCACAAATTCAGTTTATGTGAAAAATTTCACAAAATTTTTCAAGAACTTGTTTTAACGAAATTTGTTGTCAAAACGAGTCTACGAAATATTGAGTGAGGTTTTTCGACATTTAAACTTAATGTTTGTCATAAACTTTGCACACAGTTCTGAATTAACATACACTATTGTGAGTGACTATTTTGAGTGAGATATTTTTTCACTCAATGACCATGGAGTGAATCAAAAATTAAATTTTTTACTGTGTACTAATATAAGCGTGGATTAAAACATAGGCTCCCTTTTATTTGACATTTCGTTTGATGACTGCTGTCAAATGAGTTTTAATTTTTTTTCGCAGGCAACGCCGCCGCGGGTTGGCCGCTAGCAATCGGGATTCAAAAATTGGTACTTAGAGTCTACTATTAGTTCGTTCGAATCCCTTCTATGTGCATAGATATTTTGTGTTTGTCCTAGAAAACGTTGGCTACTCACTTTGGCAACGCTGGACTCTATGCCTACAGTTGACAAAAAGTCCGAATATAAGAAAAAAACAAAACGTCAAAAAAAAAATTGTAATTTTTAATGTATCAAAGACAGTACTGCAAGTGAGTTTCAAAGATACCTTAAGTAAATGTAAAGCAAAAATTGAATCTGGGTTGGTCAGGTAACTTGCGAAATATCATCTGTCATCGTTAACGAAACAAACCATAGGAGAAAAAAAGCATATGTCACAGAACAAATAACTTTGGCAGTGCTTCTGTCACACTGAAACGTCAAATCTCGAAATCTAGATCTAGATCTTAAAAAGGTGCTTGTAGAAAGTTGTCACCCTTTTTTGACAGCTTTAGTAATAATAATAAAAGTAAATTAGTTTTAGGACAACCATCAAACTGAGCAACAAATTTGGTACATCCTGTATGAGTGATCTTTGGTGACGACAAAGTTAATTGATAAAATAAGAGTGGTGGAGTATAAAGTGTTTTATTTTTTTTTTTATCGAAAAATAAATAAAAATCTTCCCTAGATCGATCTTGGCGACAACGTATATCGCTTTTCGTTAAGCCTTGAGAGAAGAAAACTCGAAATAAAAGTAAAATACAACTAAAACGGTATTACTTTAAGAAATATAAAAGATCCAGGAGAGCCTTATGACATTATTGGATTTTGAGGACTCAGATTTATGATAAGACTTCTTGGCCACCATAAAACAAATAATATTTTTCTCTTGTCTGAAAAAAATTAAGAGGTCCATCTATGTCCAAATCCTAGCTTTAGTTTCATCTAAATATGAAAACCCTGTACCGCTAGCAGCGACACTTCATAAGTTAGGACTTTTTTAAAATTTTAACCTCTTGCCAACCCTCCCACCTCACTAAAAACTAATCAGCTAATTTTCTGATGCTAAATAATTTTTGTGCCAAATTTGATAAATATCCGGATATCATTCTTTGAGTTGTCCCAGACAGACAGGCACCACTAACAATTAAAAGAAACTCAAAAATCGGATATAACTTTTGAATCGTGTAGATTTAGGTTAGCCACTATAGTACATTTCAGTTTTGTCAGGTCAAAATAATCGGGGGTTTTAATTTTTTTTAATTCAGTTTGTTTAGTAAGCTGCCATCTCTAAGTGTCTACTGTGTGCTGCTATGCTTCGAGGTAAATATCTTTCACTGTCAGCAAGACTTGTTTAAGAGGGGATTTAGATTTCTCGTGTATAGGATTGGAACATGCTGGAAATTCGCGGATTGTATTTTAAAGTCGGTGCCGTAAAATTTAACAACCTTAAAAAGCTATGATAAAAGTGACTTTCTACTTGATATTTGACCAAAATGTATTATTACAAAACACGGCCTTAAACTGTAGTTAAGAGGAGAGATTATTTTTTTTCTTAGTGACCTTAGCTTAGGAAATTTCGAAGTGACTGCTTTTTGGAGACAAATAAACATTTTGAATGGAAAGTACATTTTTGATTTTTTGCCGAATAAGGTAAAATTTCCTAAAAGTAGATTCTTTTTCTATCAGTGACCTTAGCTCAACGTTCCAGTGAAAGCTCAGCTCCTTCTGATATTTATTAAACTCCAAAAAGTCCGAAATCTGCTGAGCAAAGGCTACTGATAGAAAAAAGAAAGTCTCTACTCTCAAGGAATGAAATTCTACCTTATTCGGCTCCGAGCCGTGTGTTGGTTTTTACATTCAAAGTCCAGCCAACTCTGCTGTTTACTTGACTCCAAAAAGTAAGGCTATAATTTAAGGCTATAGTTTCTCCCCAGTTTTTAAGTAAAAAAAGTACAATTGGCAACGCCTTGTTCTTTAATTTTTTAATCTTTTGCCAGAGTGCACAGGGAAAACTAAACATTAGAAGTAGCTGAAATTTTTCAGGGGTGATCATTTTTAAATGCTTAACAAAAATATCTGAAGGATTTTTCAATATTCTCAATTATTTTTTCTTCAAAGCCTCAAAATAATTGCGGTTTAGAACAAACCCGATTTACAAAAAAATAGAGAAATACTCACAATTTCCTCTGGACTACATTTTTCCTTTTTATATATCCCTGCTTTAGCGAAAATGAAAACTAAGATTTCTTTTTTCTAAAAGTCTGTGTATTCCGGAAAAGAAAACCGATCATTAATTCCATGGTAACTGCAGGTGTTTTTTCAACAAACTTTAAATTGGACCGCAGTGGGACAGAAGAGTATTTTTACGTTTTCTGACAGAAAACCATTCGAGGTTATGTTTCAAAAATGTGAGAAAGGCCTAGCGCGCGGGCATTACCCCGAGTCTATCAAAGAATCAAGAGAACTTTACTGGCTCGCTGGCATTACTAGGAATTCGCATAGAAACATTCGGCGCCCATAACCCCACATATTTTTTTTTTATTTGGATTCAACTAATTTTTTTTAAATTTAAATTATTGCCGCATAGTTATGTGCAAGTGTACTAGTGAAATCTTGGAGTGCAAAGGATAGATTTTAGAACCTCAGTTTCAAAAACACACGGATACTTGAGTATTAACAAAACAGGTGAGAAAAGCTCCATTTAGAGGTTGGAAAGACTCTTGCTAGTCGTTGACGCTCCTGTTTACAATAGAATACGATTATTTTGTCTACTGCCAGTAGCCGATTTTTAAATCTGCATGCTTTTAAGTTAAACTGTTTTCTGTATCAGCTAGAAGAGTTTACACCCAGTTACTTAAACATAAATAAAGTCTCCGCGTTGCCATGGAAAACAAAATCAATGACGTAAAATTTTGCAAAAAAATCAGGTCGACATAGTTAAATTGATTTCCCGTATAGTGTTGGTAAAAACAATTCCCCAGATTTTAACTACGGCCTTAACCCGTTTTGAACGTCACTTCAATATTTCCTGAGCTAAGGTTACTGACAGATACAAAAGACCTTGTATTCTTAATCTGTCATATTTTCTTCTATATTAGCTATAGTGATAATGGAGTTATGCCGAAGGGGATTTTGGTACTCATTTTTTGTACATCAAATTACACTTTGGTCCCAAAGATTAGACATAATAATTGAAAATGTTGACAATTTAAAAAAAAAAAACAAGTCTCTATCTTCTTCTCCTTTTCTCCAACTATCCACTGCTTTTCGGAAAAGTGTCGTAGTACTAATACCATACCATTGTCTACCGGACCTCTTCTGCCTTCAATTTTGCCTTCTATTATCAATTTTACGAGTTTATATTTGTCATTTCTCAAAATATGGCCAAAATACTTAAGTTTTCGTTTTTTGATGGTAAATAAAACTTCAAGGTCTTTATTTATTCTAAGCAGAACATCCCCCTTGGTTACTCGGTCCATCCAAGATATCCTTAATATTCTACGATAACACCATATCTCGAATGCCTGCAACTTTTTGCACATAGCCTCAGTCAGTGTCCACGCGTCCAGTGATATTAAGATCGCGACTACACAACACTGATTTCATTTTGATAAAAGATGATCTGGCCTGTTCTATTCTTGCACGAACTTCTTGAATGTTGCCCCAGTTCTCATTGAAGAGACAACCTCGACGCGTTCGACTTGCTGCCCATTTACTTCTTACATGCCTCGGATATTCTTTTCCTTGGATATGACCATCCATTTTGTTTTTCCAACATTTAAGTTAAGCCCGAATTGCAAACTTTTGGCAGCAATTTATTTCAACAACTCTTGTAGGCCTTCCAGCGTGTCTGTTATTATGACAGTGTCGTCGGCATATCGTATGTTGTTGATTTTTATGCCGCTTATAGTCAAACCCTCTTTGCAGTTATGAAGTGCAAACACTGTATCAGTTGGGAAAAAAGTTGTTGAGGTAAAGGCTATACATCAGTTTGCTCTCCGGTGCTTTGTTGGAAACTCTACGTTTTCTTGAGGCTTCTATATTATGCATAGAAAATTGTTTGGCAACACATGATTCCGATCAATCAATATTTTGGAATATTAGAAACCTAGTCAGGATTCTCTAGAAGTTTAATGACGACTTTCTGAATCAGTTTATTTTGGAAAAGGAAAATTGTGCAAAATATACTTGCGCGAAAAATGTGTGTGGTACTTCAAGCTAGGAAAACAGCTGCTTTTTGTTGCAAAAACTTACTGTGTCTTTGGTGCTAAACTAAATATTTTGTACGATTTAATTACAATGTGAAAGTTTTTTTTAATGTCCGCGTTTTTACAAAAATCGACCACTGTGCGAGTCCTACTCTAAAAGACGGTCAAGTTTGCCGTAGCATGCGCATTAGCGTGTAAAATATCGATCGTTCGTTCGTCCAATAGCGTGCTCTGAATTAATACAAGTGACGTTTTTCACACGAGCTTTCCTACAACTCCCAACTATTGGGTCTAGTCGAGAGAACGGCTTCGCTCAAAAATTGTTGTTCGAGACAGCTATGCACGTTCCCATAATAGTTTGGTGATTATTCGATCATCTCGTCACTGCTTTTAAGCGCGTTTATTGGTCGAATTTACTTTTCTTCTCTCAGGCGAACGATCACTTCCTATGATTTCCAGAATCGGTACCCTGGCGTGATAAACCGACCTGCAGCGGACTCCGGTGTCTGCTTTGGTGCCGAATGTGTTAAAAAAAATTACATATCTACCTAATAAATTCTTTATAGCCCAAACATTTCATTATATATTACTACTGAGATAAAACTTTTATATAGTAACTATTAATAGAGAAAATTTAGTCTAGCAATAAGCTCAATTGGATAAAAACTCGAGCTAAAAACAGAATAAATATTTAACTAATAAATTCGTTGAAGTAGAAAATATTTAAGGAAACATTTTTTTTTTATAGAAAAGTAGATAAAACTTTTAATAGTAACTAGTTATGAAGTGGTTTAGTCTACGCCAAAACTAGCTTAAAACAAAACTTCCCAAAAGACTGCAGGGTTTTTCTATTTGTGTATGTTTTCGTAATGAAAATTATTTGTTTTTTTTTACTGTTAGGCATAAAAAATCAAAACTATAACTGTGTATGACTGCAAGCATGCGTAATAAACTAAATTTCACTTGATAACAATATGCATACAACTTGCAAGCAAAATTTCACCTGATTTATGGGTTCACCAAGCTTAAGCCCCCTCTAAGCCTACTGATTTTTTTTTAAAACTTAGTATTATTAGGCAAACTCAGTCAGTCATAATAATTTAAATGTTAAATCATAACAGAAAGAACCATTAATTTAATTTGATCAAAGTAGCCCCATCATTCTAAACAGATTAGACAGACCAAAAGGCTGGTTATAAATACAGAAAGCTCTTTGAAATATTACAAAATAACTATATTCTCGGCGTTTTTAGATAGCTTAATTACCATCTTAAAAGATCGATTTTTAAAACACAGAAATATTTTACAAGGCTTTGAAATCTTGTTGCCTTTGCCATCGGTACCGTTTGACACACAACTGAAATCCGATGTTTTTATAATTAAAATGGTTTTATCAAAAATATTAGCAACGAAACGATTTTGAAAGCCTAACTTGAACTTAAGAAAAAAAAAATCAAAATCACAATATAAACAATGGATTTTACAGTTACATCGATTTTATTATTAAAAGATTTCCAAATACCAAAAACTGCTTCGTATATTCATAACTTTTCCAATAACCACCGCAGCATCCAATCAAAATTGGTTTCCTTGACAGATCATCATTGTAACATATGTGTTTTTCGCAAATTCTTTCGCTTAGGTAGGTAAGCGACAATTACTACGTTTTCACGAGAAACTGAATACGTTTTACAACCTTCCATGAAAACGCGGCGAATCGAAATTTTTTTTCGTTGACCCTGCCTAAGTTGAATACCGCTTTTTTTGGATCGTATCGGGATCCAACTGCACGAAAACGAGTATCGTATCGAGCTGACTGATAACACCAATAATAAGCCGTTAACACTTCCAATATTCTTGCAACAAGTAGCTATATCCGTTTATTATTGTCATATTATTATGCAGTATACTGGGTGGCTTTAAAAAAGAAAACAAACTAAAATTGGCAAAAACTTAATCAAATCAAAATCAAAATGCGATCAAATAGCTTCGTGAAGACCGAAAAATGAATCGTTTGGAAAATGCATTCAGTTTCACGTGAAAACATAGTAAATGAATTAAATTGGAAATATTTTAACGTAATCACAGAATAGTTTTTTACTTAGTTTCATTTTCTTTATTTATACCTGTTACTACGTCTTAATTTCTTATAAACTTTTTTTCATACAACTCGTTTATGTAACATTAAAGAATATATTAACCCTTAAATTAGTATTTCCGTGTAACTACAGTAGGTAAGTCAAAATCATCTTGATCGAAGTGACTCAGTTTTTTCACGCCGCACCGCGCCACGAAACTTTTGCAAGAAAACTGACACTGACAGCTTTGAAACTCAAATACTTTTTAGGTTAAGATTCTACTTATTTACCCTGGCAACTGAACAACACGTCATTCAAACCTTTATGTTTTGCTTATGGCTTATCAAGGAAAAAAGTAGGCATTGGTAAAAGTCAAGAAATATGATTTTAAAATTATTTTATTTTAAACACAATTTGGTAGGTATGGAGTTTCCTTACTGAATACCGCGCGAGGTTAAATAAAATTTTCAATTTTTTTTTTGCTCATGAATATTTTCGAAATTATCTCGAGTCGAAGAAAATACTTATGAGCTACTAAAAATTTCTGGAATTAATTTGATCTTTTGTGTTATTACTAGTAAGAATACCCAGCTTAATGGTATGGCTGCTCTTTACATCAATCAAGATTTTGACATATCTGTCGAAGTACTCGATGAGATGGCAAAATTTTGATTTATGTATGAGTTTGTTGTACAAGTTTTTGAAAATCTTTTTTTTTAATTATATAATATCTAGGTACAGATTCTAAATTTAGTTTTGTATTTTAATAGACTAAATATATATTAAAACTATATAAATCAAGCCTAAGTAACTATTTTTTAGTGATTTTTGTATAATCATAAAATTAATTCAAGCCTTCCCATCCTCCAAAACAATTTTTTGGGTGCTTCAGGGCCTAATTAAAACTGATTACACCCGATTACACCTGTACAACTTGCCTGTATACCGAAAAAATTACGTTTGAAGTTGTTTCTTATTTTAAAAGTTCTAAGCTTGTTATTGGTGCTGTGGCTAAACCGAATCGACTTCACATGCTTCGAGCACAAAATTAGATACAAGCTTGTTTCTACTGATAATTGTTTTTTGAGATCTAAATAGTATCCCCGAGAAAATCTCCCATAATTAACCAGGGGAAACCCCTCCAAACCCCCCTCCAATCCCTCCAAAAAATCTGCATTTTTTTAGTTTCATTTGTTTTTCTCAAAAACTACGCCCCGAAAAAATACGTAGTATACTTTATTGTATTAGGTAATAAAATTTCCTTTTCGTAATTTCATATTGAATTCATAATTTAATATTGAAAAAAAGGAACATTTGAGTAGAAAGAACCAAATTGCAAAATTGCGGTTTACCTTCAAATAATTGGCATGGTTTGGGCATGTGTATTGTATATTTCCTAACAAGTGCGGAAAGTGTCACTTTTCCCACGCGATTGCAGATGACCGAACGACGCGTAGCGGAGTTCGGCCAGCAATCAAGTCCGGAAAAGAAACTTTCCGCAAGTGTTAGGAACGCTATTTTTTCTTCGAGCGTGCGGAAAACGTAAAAAATAAAGTTATAAAGAATTAAAGAAACGTTTATTGATCTATAGTTTTATAATAATAAGTGCCTATAACTATTGTTTATTGGTAATGTTGATAGTGAAACTGCAATTAGATGCATTTTGGAGATTTATTGCTGATGCTAATAACTTCTTCGTTGTTGTTCCAAGTTCTAGGGGAAGGACTATTTTGTGATTTTCAATATTTTCAACAGCGATGTCATTTTCAGAAGGAGAAGGGACACTGCTATTGGCTGATGTTGAGGGATATGATAATATCTTGTTTGACAACAAGAACGGCGGAAGCTGTGACCTGTGTAGGATTCAGGGTTGGGAAGTTTCAGATACGCTGCTATTTCAGATGGGTATTTTCCAAAAGAGTTTATTCCGACAGCTTGAATGGTGCAGGTTCCGGTTTTGTAATGTACAAGAAATCTATAATGTGGTGTACCAGGTTTCCTTAGATTGGCATATTTTTTTACTTTATTATATTATATATTATTTACAGTTGTAAATAGTTTCTGCCATTTATATCATTAGAAATTACAAAAGATCGTCTGGTATGGTTTTTTGAGTCAGGTATCTTTACGATTAATAGGTCATCTCTTTCCAAAGTTATGTCGTTAGTAGTTACGTTTGTAAGATTTTCGCGACGGCATGCGCCGGCTAATCCAAAGATTGCTACCACTTTGATCATAAGATATATTTTGTAAGGTGCTTCAGACAAAAATTTGGCGATTTCCTGTTTTGTAAAAATTTTGGATTTTTTTGGTTGGAACCCCACATTTTTCTTCTATAGGTACGCCGTAAGCTTGAAATATTGGCCGATATCTACATTCTTTTGAACTTTAAGTACTATTTTCAGCATCGAATATCTTGACCACATCGTATTTGGTCTGCAGGTATTACTAAGTTTTACAAAATAGGCAAGGAACATTTCCTCCTTGAAGCTTGTTGCTCCTTGCACCACTTAGTGAAAAATAAATATTCCTTCTCATACCTTTTTTTCAAATTCACAGGACGGAGGTCAAGGTCTCTTGCTGTATTTATTATAGATTCTGGAAGATTTTCTTCGGATCCTGACGCGGCCATTTTCAAGGACTTTTTAGTTTGTAATCTTGTTGCCATGGGAATATAGCATTAAAATTGTAACTTGACTAGTTTTTGAGAGTTGAGCGATTATAAGGACACCGAAAAAATTGTTATTAAGGTACCGATTCAGATTTTTCAAGAGGGTGCGGAAAAGTAGTGCGGAAAAGTGGCACTTTCAAAACTAAAATGCGTGGAGAAAAGTGACACTTTCCGCACGCTCGTAGATTTTTTTTTGTGTAGTTTGTTGAATGTACCGTTGGCGTCGCGTCGGTGGGTTATTATAAACTAGAGAACACACATTCTTATTCTGCATTGTTTAGACTTTTCCCATTAGGCTGAAATCAGGCAAATATTATATTTTATATTATATATATTTTTAAGATCAAGTTTGTGTTTTAACCAAGCGTAACAGGTTGTTATGATTCTATAAAAAAAAACAATGGCGTCCACCTATAAAGGTTTTATATAAATCGAGATGAAAGATGAAAATATGTTTTTTTTTAAATAACAAAAAAGGTAGGAACTCTAAAATAAACTAAATTAAATAATTTTCTTTCAAATTTGTTGCTAAAAAAAAACATGAAATTACTCTATTGTTCTCAACTTTAACCAAAGAAAGGACATTTTTGCAATGGAAACCCATACGGTTTGTAAAACTCGTATTTTAATTTACTTTATTTTAGCTGCACATTCTGTTTTAACAATCAGATTTGCAGCTGCAAAAAAGTATTGTTCAAATAAATTCTGGAGCAATTTCCTTAAAAGTATGGATAGAATTAAAGTTATCATCTTTCTTATCCCATGCCCAATTTTTACTTTATTTTAGCTGCACATTCTGTTTTAACAATCAGATTTGCAGCTGAAAAAAAGTATTGTTCAAATAAATTCTGGAGCAATTTCCTTAAAAGTATGGATAGAATTAAAGTTATCTTCTTTCTTATCCCATGCCCAATTTTCATGATTTAAGCGACGTCCCAACCAAGTTTGAATCTGCAGATAAACCATCATCAAATGAGGTTGAACCGTTTAGTTGGTGGAAGGCACAGACGCTAATTCGAATTAACTAAACAATTTTTGTCTAAGCTAAGATAAATTCCTCGCCTATTTTACACAGCAGTTGGCTATTGGTTGTCTCTGTTTTAAACAGCAACAACTGTTTAGCAAAAGATTTATTCTTCTCTATGACGTTCATGGAACTTTGTTTCGGGTTTTTAAATAGAGCTGAAGTTGTATCACATCCTGAAACAGTATGTAGAAATGAAAGGTTTTCCACAACACACTTTTCTAATTGAGATTTTAGATAACTAATATAGTTATCTTGCCAAGAGTAAGTGCCCACACAATAATTAAACATTCCTGTAATGTTATAGTCATACACTTAGAGATCAAATAATGTGATAGAAATGTTACATTTTACCATTGGGAATATTACTAAAACATTCCGGCAATAAGTTACGTTCTAGCTCATACAAGCGATATAAATGTGATAGAAACGTGACGTAAAACATGACTATAACACGACCAGAACATTTTTTTAAAAGAATTATAGTAATATACCTGAACATCGACTATAATTGCATGGATATGATTTTGTGATCCAGAACATGTATGGACATAGGTATACCAATGTATCACCATTATGTTGATATACTACCTGAGATTAGTTATCAAAAGATTACCTAAATAACTTTTTGCTGTCTTATATGTATAATAATATTACCTGCTATATAGAGAACAAATAGATTCCAGTGCCATCTACCTACAATAGATGATATTAAACTAAATTTAGTTATAAATCATGCAAATCGCGTTCTTTTCACAAGATAGTATTATTTTCATCAAACATGCCAAAATCCTGACAAAACAACATTATTTTTGGAAATATTCATAAAAATAACTTGATTATCAGGTTATCATGGGCATATTATTATCTTATTACCAAAGAAATATAACCATCACAAACTCTTAAAGAATATTCAACAAAAAATAGGTCTGCATGTTATGTGGTCATGTAGACATTATCGCTGGAGTTGTTTAAAACGATCGATTTTAGATAAAATATAATTTTGTCTATGGATTTCTAAAAAAGGCTGTATCATTTTTAAGGAACGCCACTGTAAGCTACGTGAAAGGAAGGCATAGTAATCTTCTAAAACTATTAAGAAATAGTCATATTGTTTTTCAGCAAAACTATTTTCTTGACGATATTAATATATTTTTTAGATTTTTGGTCTTATTCAGCTAAGAATTCTTGTACATCTTCTGAACGGACGCCACTGGACTGTCAACCATGATGTAAGCAACACTGCGAGATACACTGTTAAAAAGGAAATTTTATTACCTACAATAAAGTTTAAGAAACATTGTTCTGTTGGAAGCTTGGTTTTTTAAAAAAACCGATAGAACTGAAAAAGTGCAGATTTTGGAGGGATTGGAGAAGTTTTTGGAGGAGTTTGCCCTGGGCGATTTTGAAGGATTTTCTTGAGGATGCTATTTGGACCCCTAGGAACATTTCTTTGCAAAAATTAGGTCGTATCTAATTATGTCCGGGTTCGGCTCTAAAATGGCTTTAAAAAGCATATTATATATTTTTACAAAACTACGTTACCAGTGACGCACGAAAAACTTGTTCCTGGGGAGCTTGAGTGAGCGCGGAGCGATGAATTTTATTTTTGATTTATGGAGAAAATCCAAACTTTTGGTTTTGGAAAAGGAGGAAGGTTAAGTGTTTTGTCACCCTTGAATTTATATACAGGGTATACCAAAAGCCTTTGGCTGGATGCTGGTCGTGCCGCCACTTATTGGGGCGAAGATGGGTTTGTTACTTTTTTTAGACATTGATGTATATTTACCAAATTTAAATAGAGCTTCACCTTCTGATTCCAATTACGTTACATTTTCTGTAATTATTATCTTTGTTTCTAACTGTTTTAAAATTAAAAGCCAAAATCATCTTCACTCATTGCTATCATTAAAAAGGTTTTTTTTGTACCTTCATCAAAAACATGATTTTGGTAACTGTCTGCAGATAACTAAAGCATGGGTTTTTTGGTTACCGATGCAAAAAAAACTTTTTTTTTAATCACGGACACAAAAAAAACATTTCTGTCCATTTTTTACCCAATATTAAAGGGAAGTAGCAGAAAATAATATTGAAAAAGTCTAATTATTCTTGCCAAAAATGAAGCCATTTCCGCCAGTTTTCACCAAGTATTTACGAAAAAATCATACAAAAATGTCGTCAAAATATCAAACTGTCAAATATTAAAATATTGCAACAATGAACGTCACCGAGTAAAAAGGCACACCGCTACAGAAACCATTGTTATTTGATTTACCAGCCGCCATGATTTATAGTGTAAAGATGCTGTGTTGCGAGAAGTGTTCTTCGTTCAAGATTTTTAAAAGTATTTTCCTGTTTTTTTTATTTTTTGATAAAAGTATTAAAAAAATAGTGTTAAAAACTCGCGGCTAAACTGTGATTTTTTTTCTCGCGTTTTTAAATTCCTCGCTATGCTCGTTATTTAACCCAACGCTTGTAAAAAAGTACTATTTTAGCCACTAGTTAAGAACGTCCGGTTAAAAAAAAATCAGCACCCAACCCCCCCCCCTTTAATGATGGTGCTTTTTGTAACAAGCGTTGGTTTAAATTCTGAGCGCAGCGAGGTATTGAAAAATGCAAGTAAAAAAAAGTTCAGTTTAGCGGCGAGTCCAGTACTCGCATCCTGGGCCGTCAATGTTAACACTGTTTTTTTTAATTTTTTTATTAAAAAATCCAAGAAAAACAGGAAAGTACTTTTAAAAATCTCCAACGAATAGCACTTCTCGCAACACACCATATTTACACTATAAATCAAGGCGGCAAATGAAATAACAATGGTTTCCATAGCGATGTGTCTTTTTATTCGCTGACGTTCATTGTTGCGACATTTTAATCATTGACAGTTTGGTATTTTGACGATGTTTTTAATTGATTTTTTTGTAAATACTTGGTAAAAACTGGTGAAAATGGCTTAATTTTTGGGCAATATTAATTATTTTTTTGCAGTGTTACTATTTTCCGCTACTTTTCTTTAATTTTGGGTAAAAAACAGACAGAAATCTTTTTTGCATCCGTGATCACAAAAAAAAAGATTTATTGCATCGGTAACCAAAAAAGCCATGCTTTAGTTATCTGCAGACAGTTACTAAAATCATGATCTTGATGAAGGTATAAAAAAAAGTACGTGTATGTGTAACTTAATTTTAATTAGATGGATTCAACTATGGTATACTTAGTTTATTGACCCTTTTGCAAGCTCCTAAGATTGGTCTCCTTAATTTGCGTTTTCTCAAAATTAATGAAATATTACTGGTCTACCCCGCGCATTTCCCTATATATGCATAAAGTTGGAAACTTAACCAGTCTAATGCGACCTATGGCGTCAACCCAAATTTCCCCGTATTCAGTTTAATCAGTAAGCTAGTTAGGTCACTTTTTATGCGTGCAGCACGATACACCTAAAACGGCATGCTGATTTCTCATAACAGGCGCCGCGCATGACGTCATGCTGGAATTAAAATTGTTTGTTTATACTGAGAGCTGGAAGTATTTTGTGATTTCACTGATTTTTTGGTCGAACTTTTTGTAATTATGATGTTTGGGACTATCATAGAGTTCCACCAAGTATTCTAGTTTTCATTTTTAACAGTGAAAAATGAATTGAAAGACCAAAATGCCGGGTTGTGCCGTGGCTACGTGCAAAATACAAATCGGTATATCAAAAATATAGGGATCAAATATTAATAATATTATTCATATACTTTTGTATACTTATTTACAGTTTAATATACGTACCTAATTCCTAAACAAAGTTTGATATAAATAATTATTAATAGAGTATATTATTTTTATTGTTTTTCATTTCTCTTTAGATGTATATATCTCATAGAAATTATCTATATTGTGAATCCTTATAACAGGGTAATAGAATTAGAGCATTTTTATTACCTAGATAACTGTCTTTATCTGTTTTAAAAAAAGTTTTAAGTTGAGGTATTTTTTTTAACAGCATCTAGAAATCGAATAGACAAACAATATTTCAGCTTTTTTTTTAAATCAACAGTCAGTAATAATTAAAGCTGTGCAAAAATGAAAATATGAACAATGGAAAATGTCATAATTTACAAAGTGTCCCACCCAGAAATTGTAAAGTCAAAATGTGACAATACCAGGCTTTTTTTGGGGGGGTGGGCGCCACTGGTTCACAATAGTCTTCCTACTAGTTTTTTTTTGAGTATTGATAAATCTGGAAATATTAGGTTGGTCTAATGGATTTCTACACGCTGCGCTGTTGAAAAAAATATCTCAACTCGAAATTCACCTTGTATATATGTGATAGGTCCTTTGATCTTTCAAATAATATTTTGAAATCCAATCATTCTAATCATACTTAGAAGATCTGATTCTACTTAACATAGTAAGACTATTAGGTCAGTGAAGCTGCCCCCCCCCCCCCGGACTTCAAATTTTCAAAAAAAACTAGTGAACTTATTTGCTCATCTTTTGCGCAGTATTGCGCAACCACTTTTATCTTTTGCGCAGCAACCATCTGGAAACTGTGGGCATTTCTTTGTGGATGGGGCCAACTTCACGCTAGCCCCCCCCACTTAATTTTTCTAAGTTTTTATCACTCAATTAGATTGAACACGATTTGCGCAGCAATGCGCAGTCCTTAAAACATTTTTCGCAGCAACCCCTCAAAAGATATAGGCACTGCAAGAGCGTGACGTTGGCCCCCCCACTTATCATTTTTTAAAAACAAATATTGTATTCACTAGTATTCCTTTTGCGCAGCATTGCGCAGCCAATTTAAGTTTTTGCGCAGAAACTCCAAAAAAAGTTACCGCTGTTAAGTAAAAGGGACGAGGAAAGGGGGGTGAGAGAAAGGTAAAAAATATCAAAAATTGGATACAGGAAGTATTGGTGGCGATTCTGCATAACTTGCGGCCAAGGAATTTAAAAACCTGTAATTTTTTACAAAATCTGTAATAATAAAGCCCTAGTAAGTTAATTAGAGTAATAAATGTAATCTATGTACACTTCAACTTCACGCTCTTGCAATGCCTATATCTTTTGAGGGGTTGCTGCGAAAAATGTTTTAATGACTGCGCATTCCTGCGCGAAACGTGTTCAATCTAATTGAGAGATAAAAACTTAGAAAAATTAAGTGGGGGGGGGGGGCTAGCGTGAAGTTGGCCCCACCCACAAAGAAATTCCCACAGTTTCCAGACGGTTGCTGCGCAAAAGATAAAAGTGGTTGCGCAATACTACTCAAAAGGTGCGCAAATAAGTTCACTAGTTTTTTTTTTGAAAATTTTAAGTGGGGGGGGGGCAGCTTCACTGACCTAGCATTATTTTCCTTGTAAATTACCATGGATCTTACATCTCTGTGAAATTACTCCTTGACTTACGTGAGATTTAAATTGCTAAATTCAATAAAAATATGTGTATAGTGTGTTAAATGATGTAATTTCATCACATATTATATTTGCAAAATCCAGTTGCTTACAAAATATTCTATATTTCCAAATAAAAGAGCATTAAAGCATACACTTGATATTGAAGATTTCAAAATATGAATCCAACATGACGTCACATTGTGCGTGTTAAGTGTATCGTGGCTTGCAGTAAGAAAAAAGTTGAAATCTCATTCAACACAAAACAAAATAAAATTGTGTTTTTGTGCATCAAATGCAATAACCTCCTATATAACTTAAAACAAAATCCTGGAATATTGCAATAACTGGCAACAACTAACCTCTCATTATAATAACCACTTATTATACTTGAAGGAAATCGTATTAATTTTGTTTCTGTCATGGCTAATTGCATCGCAAGTTCTATAAATCTGGATTTGTCTAAATTCTAATTTAGGTTCCCTAAAATGTCTTTGCACCAGGCCAGCCTTAACTTTAAAACGTAGACATTAAGCTGGCAACACTGATGGAAGGTGCTGAGGAGGCATGGTTATTTTCCTTAACTGAGAGCCCATTTATGTTAAAAATAAACTCATGTTAGGTTTCTTCAGCAGATTTCTTGTATTTTTTCATTTACATTTGCAACAATCTAATTCTTCATTAAAAATCTTTAAAAAATTTAAACTTTGATGGGCACATAGACGAGCTTGCAGAAAAAAGTGTCTGCGCATCAGGCATATATCGTCCGGAAACTTGCTAATGAACAACCAGAGGACAGATGAAATCAGCCATCAAAGAATGGACCTGTACTAGACCTAATCAGGAATGGCACAACACAGGAAATGGCAGGCAGGAATTAATCCTGGGCTTAAAGTGTTAAAGTGAGTTCAGAGCCTTGATAGAAGTCCTTGCTGGACTCAACTTTTAAAGAATGTTGGGACGAGCGCAAATCCTCATTCCACTACCTTGCAAGATGACCAGCCTACCAAAGAATCAGAGAAGAAATCTTTCATTAGGAGGAATTCGAGCCGACTCGGAACACCTTTTGACCTTTATCCAAAAGACGGGCCGGTTCGACTATAAGAGAGTGGTGAGAATGAATAGCATTACTTAAGTGCATGCTTTATAAAACTTTTTATTTTATGTTCGTGTAACGACCTGGGTCCGGATTCTTAACCTGTGGAAGCATGTGAGTGTGCACACGGATTATAATTGAACTCTTGAACCAGTGTTCACCGATCACATCTTCACTCAAAAACCGCGCGAAATTGATTACTTGGCCCGCGACAGGCGAACAGCTTTATTTCGAGCGACGTATGCGTACAAATCATTACTTTATATTTATTTATTTTTGATCATTTTATTTTCCTTCATCGAAAAGCATTCACTTCGCAAAAGTGAACATTTGTGCTCTTAAAATTCAAGAATTTAGCCCCTGACTAATATTTTGTTTTCAGTTTAAGGAAAAATACACCCCACAAGGCATTTTTAAACAAATCAAGTCGTGTAGAAACTCCAATATAAAAATAAATTGGGTTAGTTAAAGAGTGTCCTTCCTAATTCTAAATATTAATTAAGCTTTGGCATAACTATCGACATGAGGGACTTAAACCCAACGTCATTACCTATTCGGTCAAAATAATTACCTATATCCAGCCAACCGAATTTAAGGTTCATTGCTTTTCTAAAATGGTGTGGGATTATATAAATAAGAGGATAGGTATGTTAATAATTTGTAGAATGTTTATACAGGGTGTTACGGTAAATTGTCTATTTCTTACGGTACTGTTCATCCATAAATTTTGTGAAAAGGAGCGTTCAACCCATATAACTATGAGATACTATAAAGGTCCTGCCTGTGTCCTATGATAAAAAGCGTAGTGGAAAACCCTGCAAAAATGGGTTAATGACAGACTCCAATGCGCCTGCGTCAGCTACTTGCGCATGCTCAGATGTAGCAGTCTTTGCCCTATTGGCCATGTCATGGCCATCTAGATTTTTACCATTATATTATTATATTATATACCTAATAGTTATATGGTTGGAAAAGGATAGGGTCTACATGCAAAATTTTACTTTGTCACAATCAAAAATTTGCAGGCTGGGTCAAAAAGGCCCATTTTTTAAAAATTGATTGCTATCTTAGATTTATATGAACTGGAAATATCAATATAAAATTGCAAAGTTTTGAAGTGTTGACTTTTTCTAATGATTAAACTTTTTGAATAATTTACAATACACCTTTTGAAGAAAGTAAGAGATCCGTTTCTTTTGCCACTTTAATGTCCTTAAATGTCATTTGAAAAGGCACGCAACAAACTTGGTGCGTCAATTTAATAGAAAAACTTTTTCACTTGGAAGCCTCCTTCATAATAAAAATTACGCGCTATTTTCTTCAAAGTAAACACAATAAATTCACGATCTCCAAAATTACAAGCTTACGTAAACGCATTCTCATACTCAGATTCAGAAGAATTTTCGGCACCATACTTTTTACCACTTTTACCTAGCGAAGTGCGTTTAACCGCCTTAAAAATAGATGGAGTTCTTTTTTTTCTCCTTGTACCATCTCCTAGCGGAGGTTGGCTATCAACATGGCTATTTTCACTCTATTTCTCTATCATATTCCATTTGCTATTAGGTATTATGTCGTATTACCATCAGTGTGTGGAAAAGGTTGCATTTCACTTTTTGTTCAAGAGCTTAAAATCATTGCTGAAAATTGGACCTTTAAAGCCCTTAACCACTGAGGAAAAACTTGATTTAAAAATGCAACCGATTGTCATATCTGTAAATAACAATTGAAAAAGGATGAAGTGAAACATTTGGACCATTGTCACTTAACAGGAAGGTATTGTGGTGCGGCTCATGCAGGGTGTAACTTAAATTTTACTGGTTCAAACAGCGTTTCTATGGTTTTTCACAACTTGTCCGGATACTACAGCCATTTCCTTATAAAATCTTTAGCTAAAGACATAGAGGGTAGAAGATACTTCTGTTAAATTTAGATTTAAATTTTGGCTCTGAGTTTTTTCCAATGGGAGAGCTACATGGTACAAACTAAATAATTATACACTTTTAACTGGCCCTCCACCTAAACATGAGTTTTATAGTAGCTTAGAGGGAAAGGGGATTTCAAATGATGAGTATAAAAAAATATTATCAAATCGTTATTCAAAATGTAAAAAAAAGTTAAAGTTGGGCTTACATCGCACGACGTAACCGAACCAATTTTTGTTCAAGGCGCATTTTTACTTTATGCCGCTAACTTCTATTTCCTTGCTTGTCAAAAAAAAGTGAGTGGAAGGAGTGAAAATCCATAAGTAACAAAATGGTTAGGATACGCTAGCTGGGTATAAATACTACAAGGATGATCGAAGAGATAGGCAAGACGTAGTCGCTGATACCATTACGATTAAGCACTCTCTATTTGTGCAACTTCAAGTGTCCATTATAATACCAGTTATTGCAGAATATTATGGAGAAAAAGTCCAGGGAAGAGGTAGTCAGGATAGAAGAAGAACTTCCTGGCTGAAAAATCTCAGAGAATGATTTTCGATGACATCAAACAAACTCTTCCGAGCAGCTGCAAATACAGTGAGAATAGCCATGTTGATAGCCGACTTCCGCTTGGAGATAGTATAAGAAGAAGAAGAAGAAGTTATATGGTTTATACCACTGCCTATCTTCATCTGTTTTTAAGGGGGTTAAACGCACTTTATCGCGTAAAAGTGATATAAAGTAGGGTGCAAAAAATCCTTCTGTATCTGTAATTCTATCGACCCATGGAATTCGTAGCATGCGACGATAGCACCATCAATCCAACGTTACTAGTTTGATTATTTCAGCCGTTTTGAGTGCCCAATCTACAGCACCATATAATAGGATTGAAAATTCATAGCAGCGGAGTATTTTTGTTCTTAATTGTAGGTTTATATCTCTACTGCAAAGAAACTTCTTGAGTCTTATGAAAGAGTTTTAATTCTTTATTTTATTTTTTGTATTTGCTGTGCCTAAATACTTGTAGTGTTGGACTCGTTTATTTAAAGTATAATCGACTATTCAGTTTGCGTTTATATTTTTCTGTTTTGTGATAACCATAAACTTTGTTTTCTTTAAATTCATATTGAGGCCATCTCGTTTACATTGCAATAGGTCCTTCAAATCTTTAATGCTGCCTGTCGTTACTACTGCGTCTTGTACATATCTAAAATTGTTAAATTGTTAACAATTTATTTTAATCCCTTCGTCCCCATGTGCATGTGCATGTGTAAGTCCGTGGGATTTTTAATGAAGGACTATGTGGGAATGATAGCTCTTTAGTCACACAATCAAGTGTTACGGGGTGTTTTGTTCGCATCCGTGTAGAAGAGTTTGATATGACGTCATCTTTCAAGATGGCAAACATCATCAAAAATACAAATTTTGCAACCAGGCCATAATTATACTCGATTTTATATAACTCGAGGACAAGAATACCAAAAAATCTACCCTTAAGGTCATCCGACATTAAATGACCTTGAAAATCGCAAAAAACAAGATTTTTGCCATTTTATCTTCAAAAAATCTTAATAATTCGACGTTTTGTCAAACCAACTTAAAATGTACCTCAAACTATTAGGCATGGAGGCCAAATTCGATCCTTAGAGTTTGATGTAGTTTGGAGCTTCATGATTTTAAATGATTTGAAAATACCCCAGTAAATTTAACAATTTGCAAAAATAACATACTAAAGGGCGCTATTCATCAACTATTCAAGTTAAGAGAACAAAATTTGGCAAAAAAGATAAAAAGGTCAAGTTCAACAATTTTGTTAAAGAAAATTTTGTTCAGCTATGACCTGTTTCAATATGCCGGCTGATATATCAAAATGGCGACCTATAACCATATTTTATTTTATCCAATTTCGTAAAAAAGTAAAAATGACAAAGTGGCCATCAATTCTTGTTGTCTTATCTCCGCTTACTATGAAAAAAAAAGTTTAGTTGATGCATAACCTCGATTGACCTTGAAAATACTCTGTAAAATTGAAAACCCCGCTTTTTGTAGTGTTTTTTTCAATTTACCACTACGAAAAAACTTTAAGTGCCGGAGATGAAATTAACATCTTAGCCATAAACAAACACTTCATTTTAAACCTCCCTACCATTTTTTTTTATTAGATGTTGGTGTAACAAAACATTAAATTATGGAGATTTTTTAAAGACAAAATGGCAAAAATAGTGCTTTTTGCGATTATCAAGGTCATTTGAAGTCGGACGAACTCGAAAGTGATTTTTTTGGAATTCCCGTCCTCGAGTTATATGAAATCGATTATACTCACGCACCGATTGCGGAAATTGTATTTTTTATGATTTTTCGACCGCCATTTTGGAAAATGGTATCTTAAACAACTGGTGCAGAATATGGTAATGTATATCTAACTTCTGCTAACTCTTTTAAAGGTAATTTAAATGACTTTGTTGGCTAGGCAAGTGAGTAGAACATAAAATTCACAGTTCCGAAACTAAAAACATAGCATAAACATCTGGAACGCTAAATCAAAGAAAATGGTACAGAGGTTTAAAATTAGGTGTTTATTTATGGCTAAGTTGTTAATTTCATCTCCAGCAATTAAAGTTTTTGCGTCGTTGTAAATTGTAAAAAATCACTACAAAATGGTGGTTTTTCAATTTTACATGATATTTTTAAGGTCAATCAAGGTCATGTATGAACTAAACTTTTTTTTTATAGTAATCAGAGATACTTCAACAAGAATTGATGGCCACCCTGTTATTTTTACTTTTTTACGAAATTGGATAAAACAAAATGTGGTTATAGGTCTCTATTTTGAGATATCAGCCGCCATATTGAAACGCGTCATAGCTGAAGAAATTTTTTTAAAACGAAATTGTTGCACCAGACCTTTTTATTTTTGTTACCCAATTTGGTTCTCTTGGCTTTAACAATTGATGAATAGCGCCCTTTAGTATGTTATTTTTGCAATTTGTTAATTTTGCTGGGGTATTTTTCAAGGTCATGAAGCTTCAAGCTGTATCAAGCTCTAAAGATCCAATTTGGCATAAATACCTAATAGTTTGATGAAACGTCGAATTATTAAGATTTTTTGAAGAAAAAATGGCAAAACTCTTGTTTTTTATGATTTTCATGGTCATTTAAGGTCAGATGACCTCAAAAGTAATTTTTTTTGAATCCTCGTCTTCGAGTTATATGGAATGAAGTATAATCGCGTCCATGTTGCAAAAGTTGTATTTTTTATAATTTTTGGCCGCCATGTTGAAAGATGTCGTCATATCAACCACTTCTACACGGATGCGAACAAAACACCCGGTAACACTTGGTTGTGTGACTAAAGAACTATCAATCCCACATAGTCACAAAACTCCTTCATAAAAAATCCTACGGAATAGAAATTGTCGACATATGCCCCTACACTAACATGTTAATGAAATTATTTCGATCGGTTTTCCATTTGTTTAACCAAAGATTTGCTTTGGTCTTTTTCTAACACATTATAATTCAAATTAATTTTATTTAAAGGCCTTTGCTTCGTCTCTATATTTTTAAAGTTTATTATATAAGCATCGGCGTACTCAGGAATTTACTTCGGAGACTTTTATGGATAAATAGTAACTAAATAAATTTAAATAAATATATTACAATATAATAATATCACAATGAAATCTCCGGACGACGTTTTTTTAATGCAAGATTGTTAAACACTTCGTTAACAGAAGCTGGAATCTCTAAATGAATAAATATTGAAGTCAGTCCGTTTAGCTATCTTTTGATGCTGAGTTTCTAAAGTAGTTTTTAAAAAACTTTAATAAAGAAAAAGCCTTTTCCGAAGTAAAAGTGGTATGGTATGGTGGCTATATAATATAAGGAAACAACTGCTATATAGTGGCTTCAAATTATATAATGGCTTCAACTTTAGCCGCAGTTTCATTAAGTTCGTGTAAGTTAGCCAAGCATTTCACTATAATTCGACTAATATTTGAATCACGTTGATTCCATAAAATGCCTTGAAATGGTTTAGGTAACTCTTTGGGATTTGATAATTTTGAAGACTTTTCTGATCTAATTATAGGTTATTTTTTCTACAAAAATAATAAACAATAGTAATACTAATAATAATAACTAGGTAATAATAAGTAATACTTACGGTAGGTCCACCGATTGATGCCACCAGCAATAGTTTAGCAACCGCGGATGGCGCCTGCGCGAAGAACAAGAAAAGGAAGCGAGAAAAGATATTTACGAAGTCGAAGGATGCTGATTATTGGGCTTTCGCTATTTTACTCACTGTATATTTTATTTTTCAACAGAATCTCGGGAAGGGGGATTAATTCCCACCCCTCGGTGTTCCACTGGTTTAAGCTATGCATCGCATGGCACCCATGTCATTTTTCAACCCCCTTAAGGAGGAATTCAAATTCAGATTTTTCAAATTTTCGGAGCCTTCGCTTTTATAATATTTTATATCCAAGGGCTTTGTCGCCTATGACGTTATGACAAGTTAAATTTCCTTGAAGAAAATTTAGGGTGCAAAGGCACGCCGCGCCGCTACACAGAGAAAAATATGTTCTTAAGGGTGAGTCTTTTGCAGTGAAACAAGGCAGCTAGGTACCTACTTAAGCATCGTTTAATTAGTTTTATAAGATTTCGCATATCGCTGTACTTTTACCTGGCTTTTATAGAGGTAATAGTCACTCTAAAAAATTCAAATAAAAGAGAGCACTTTCACTAGTTAAAATATGGATAAATTTACTTTGTTATTAAATAATTAGTGTTAAAATTAGATAACACAACGCAAATCTAATCGCCCATATAACTATTAGGTATATAAAGGCCCAGGATGCCAGAAAATCTAGATTGCCATGACATGGCCAATAGGATAAAGATGGCTCGATTTGCGTCGGCGCGAGTTCGTAACGTAGCCCCACATTAATCTGTTGGCCTCCGCCAACTTGATATTTCGCAGGGGTGTCCGCTACGCTTTTGATCATAGGGAAATATACGGGAAGGGCCTTTATAGTATCTCATGGTTATATGACTGCTCCCGAAAAAGCTCTGGCAGAATAATCCGAATTTAGGATTCGGATATTCCCGGCAACCAAGAAGAACTTTAACTTTGTCATAATAATTAATCAGTCCTGATAAAAATAACTGTGTTTTATTCCTTATAATTGGATAAGAGCACTTAAATGTGAAAATTTAAATGACACTTTCCTGAAAAATGCAAGGATTTATTCCAGTCATTTCATAACAGATGGATAAAGTGCCTAAAAATATCTTGTAGTTGTTTAGCCTTTATGCGGAACTCGTAAAAATCTTGCCGACTTTATTAAAGTCAGGCTATGCCAGGCAACTCTACCGATAATAGGGACTTATCGGTGCATAAAGTCGGCAGAGCCTGACTTTAATAAAGACGGCACTATTTTTGACAATTCACGAAGTTTAAAAGAATTCTGACACTGTTGTTGTCTAAATATGTCATCTTTGCCTTGCTTGTGCCTGCCTTTAATAAAAGAGAGCATTAACTTTAATTTGTCAACTTTAAGAATGGAACAATATGAGCTTGTTTAGATGATATATTTATATGACAAAACTGTCAGAAACCTTTCAACCTTCGTACGGAACTGTCAAAAATAGTGCCGAGTCAGGCTATGCCGATTTTATGTACCGATAAGTCCCTAATACCCTATTGCTTTGTAACTTGCTGACAGTGACTAAAGTATTAAGAAATACAATTCTAGAATAGTAAACAATAATTCTATCCAGGAATTTAGGTGCAGGTTCAAAAGGGAGTTTAATAGTTCACAAATGCAAAATCTAAATAATGTTAATGATATGTTTTCCTATTTTATAAAAACGTAATATTTTGTTTTGATGTATCCTGTCCGGAAAAACTTATTACTGTAAATGACAAACGTAAGAATGATAGGGTTGTTTTTTCGCATGGCCTGTTGAAAAGGCTAGATGATATATGAGGGTTAAACATATTGACAAAATCCGTCAATGATGAAGAAATTAATGCAACATACAAAAAGGTAAAAAAGAAATAAATAAACAAGTTATAAATGAAAAAAAAAAAACAAGACACTGGAAAACTTATTAATAACTCTTATAACAAGCCCAAAACACTCTGGAATTTAGTCAACAAAACTTCTAAAAATGGTAATGTAAAAAATAATATTGAACTGATTGAGTACCAAAACAAAATCCTAAAAGATCCCAAGGATATTGCTGACGCGTTTGGAAACTAAACTAAGTGTTGTCAGCGATAAACTACTTGATCACTTTCACAAGCAACTATCCAATGAATGCACAACCTCTTTGCAAGCAAATTCCTCTATGTTCTTAACTCCGGTCACTAAAGATGATGTAAGAAATATGATATTGAAAATAAAAATTAAAAAATCATGCGGATTTGACAACATTCCAATAATACTGGTGAAGGAATGTGTAGATGTTTTTATAGACCCGTTAACTTCAATAATAAATGAGTGTCTTGAAACAGGATTATTTGCTGGACATCTCAAGTTGGCCACTGTTGTACCAATATTTATAAAAATGGACGCCAGACACATGAAAAATTACAGGCCAATTTCGGTTTTGAGTACGTTTTCAAAAATTATTGAAAAAATAATTGTTTCAAAATTTAACAACTTTTTGGAATTTAATCATATTTTTACACCTTCACAGTATAGATTTAGAAAAGACCGGTCAACAGAAACTGCCTTAGTTAGGCTTTAGAGGTATGCCAAACAACCTAACCATGTCATTTCTGACAGGAAGATAGTTCAAAATTATGACAAAACTGTCAGAAACCTTTCAACCTTCGTACGGAACTGTCAAAAATAGTGCCGAGTCAGGCTATGCCGATTTTATGTACCGATAAGTCCCTAATACCCTATTGCTTTGTAACTTGCTGACAGTGACTAAAGTATTAAGAAATACAATTCTAGAATAGTAAACAATAATTCTATCCAGGAATTTAGGTGCAGGTTCAAAAGGGAGTTTAATAGTTCACAAATGCAAAATCTAAATAATGTTAATGATGTGTTTTCCTATTTTATAAAAACGTAATATTTTGTTTTGATGTATCCTGTCCGGAAAAACTTATTACTGTAAATGACAAACGTAAGAATGATAGGGTTGTTTTTTCGCATGGCCTGTTGAAAAGGCTAGATGATATATGAGGGTTAAACATATTGACAAAATCCGTCAATGATGAAGAAATTAATGCAACATACAAAAAGATAAAAAAGAAATAAATAAACAAGTTATAAATGAAAAAAAAACAAGACACTGGAAAACTTATTAATAACTCTTATAACAAGCCCAAAACACTCTGGAATTTAGTCAACAAAACTTCTAAAAATGGTAATGTAAAAAATAATATTGAACTGATTGAGTACCAAAACAAAATCCTAAAAGATCCCAAGGATATTGCTGACGCGTTTGGAAACTAAACTAAGTGTTGTCAGCGATAAACTACTTGATCACTTTCACAAGCAACTATCCAATGAATGCACAACCTCTTTGCAAGCAAATTCCTCTATGTTCTTAACTCCGGTCACTAAAGATGATGTAAGAAATATGATGTTGAAAATAAAAATTAAAAAATCATGCGGATTTGACAACATTCCAATAATACTGGTGAAGGAATGTGTAGATGTTTTTATAGACCCGTTAACTTCAATAATAAATGAGTGTCTTGAAACAGGATTATTTGCTGGACATCTCAAGTTGGCCACTGTTGTACCAAAAATTACAGGCCAATTTCGGTTTTGAGTACGTTTTCAAAAATTATTGAAAAAATAATTGTTTCAAAATTTAACAACTTTTTGGAATTTAATCATATTTTTACACCTTCACAGTATAGATTTAGAAAAGACCGGTCAACAGAAACTGCCTTAGTTAGGCTTTAGAGGTATGCCAAACAACCTAACCATATCATTTCTGACAGGAAGACAGTTCAAAATTAAATTCGATAAATACTTTTCCGAAATCTATGATGTTCACATAGGAACTCCGCAAGGGAAGTGCGTTGGGTCCCTTAATATTTCTATTATACATTAATGATCTACCATTCATTTATTCATTTTTGCTGACGATACTTGTATTGTCACTTATACAGAAAATCCGCAGGTGGCCTATGCAAAAGCAAATCGTGCTTTGTTGGATAGATGGTGCGGAAGTAACAACCTTATCATTAATTACAGCAAGATAATATATGTAGAATCTTTTAATACGCATCGCTCATCTCACAACTTAAAGTTTGACCTAAATCAAACCGAAATAGAAACAAAAAATGTCGCAAAATTTCGAGGTGTCTATATTGATCAAAACTTATCTTTTAATTATAATGTTAATCACGTGTGTAACAAACTGGGCAAAGCATACTACGCCATCTCAGTTTTAAAAAATGCTCTGGATCAAATCTCTCTTGTAACTACTTATTATGCCTTAGCACATAGCCATTTCTTACAATATTGTAGTCTGGGGCCAGGCTTGCGAAGTAAATGGAGTGTTTTTATTACAAAAAAGAATAGTTAGATTGTTATTTGATTTGCCATACGTACGTACCTGCAGAGAAATCTTCAAACAAACAAAATACTAACCCTTACATCAATTTATCTCTTAAAGCTGTTAACGTATATTCACAAAAATAGAAAGAATCTGCAAAAAGAACACCATCAGTAGAATACCCGAAAAAACATAATCTTTATCTGCAGAAACACACATACCTTTTACAAAAAATCACCTATATATGCTGGATGTCACCTGTATAACATTCTGCCTGAATCCTTTAAGAATGTCCAGTCCAATAAAAAATTTTAAAATTTTTTTAAAAGTTTACCTAATATTTCATGTTTTTTATGACATATATGAGTTCATAAATTACTCTAATAATTCAGACTGAAAAACTTAATTAAATTTCTTTAAAATAGTGTGATTACGTATGTTAACTTTATTTTCTGTTGTGCATATTCTACTCTGTCTATGTTGTAATATTCCCTTTTGGTAACAAGTTTGTCCAGGGTTAATAATGTATGTAACAGGATAAATAAATATAAGTACCTAATAATTAAAGCAGTAAGTATAATTAATAACATTTCCCTGTGTTTTAAAATAGTCCAGTAATGTCTCTTTGTACTTATGTAAATAATTAATTTTATTGTCATTTTTATTAATTATTATTAGCACATTTATTAACAAATTTAACTTAGGTAAAAGCCTATATGTATAAATTCTTAGGCAGTAATTTAATTTACCTTACTTTATTTACTCATGTTTACTTTTGTAATAGTTTATTTTTGACATGTCTTATCTACTGTACTGTAGCGAAAAGATAAAAATAAATACAATACAATATAATACAATACTTGAATTAATTATTATTTATCACACTGTGGCTCGGTTGTTCAATGTCTGTTCAAACCAGTTCAGTATTTAAACCTGGTTTAAGGAAGATGGTGAGTTGTTTAATGTTGAACCTCGTTCACTTGAACGCTCATTTTTGGGGGTTCAAGCAAAAGTTCAGTAAAAAAAAAACAGTTTTCTTTTGTTTAAAAAGGATAAGTATAAATTAAAAAAATGTTTTTATAGTTTAAAAGAGCCTTTGGAAAATAAAAAAGTATAATCTAGCCGAAACTTGACCGTTCGAAAAATTGTTATTTCATGTGTCGTTTGACATTTGTGCCAGTCTAACTACTGATTGAGGTGAATTTTTAACTTTTATAAAATGAGCCAACTATCAGATGATGAAGAATTTGTGAATATTATTTTGGTGATTCAGGGAGATATTAGAAAGCGAGTCCACATTATTTTTTATGGAAGATAGTGATAGTGACACTACGAGAGAAAAGAAAAATCCAACACCAAACTCAGCAGTAAGAATTTCAATAGACAGTATATAAAGTTACGTCGTTTTTTAAAATAGGTCGTAAGCTTCATATCCACTAAGCCCTTGAGTATAAGCCCCTCTCTCAGTTTTGTGTAACCTTTTCTGAAACTTATATGAATGAATTTATGTTACGTTTTTTTGTTTAATGATCGTTGGAGGTTTTTCAGACCTGTGGAAGTTTACAGGGTGTTGTTGTTAAAACGAAAATGAAACGCATTGTTTTGTTGCTTCTTCACTTTCAAAATTTTCGATATGCAACTGAACTCAGTTCAAATTTTGATTAAACGAATCCGAACCAGGTTCATCCTTGAACCAAGTTCACTTGAACCCGCAGTTGAACCTTAATTGAACAACCGGGTCTTTGTCTGTTTTTTTTTCTGTGTAGAAACATATTTTATGACCATGTTTATACTAGAAAGTATTTTTTAACACGGGGACGGGGACGTGTTTATATTGGTTTTTAAAATATTGGGACTTGCAAACAAGAAGAGGGCGAATTTGTTTGCTTAATTTGGTTGAAGAATGACTATCAGTTTAAAATTTATTAAAAGCTTAAACAATAACTTATTTACATAGGTGCGTCTGATTTTTTTTGTTAAGTAATCAGTTTGGCAATTGTATTCATAAAAAGTAAAAACGCTTTATATTATCCGTTATATATAATTTTAAATCCTTTTGAATTTTTGGACTTAAAAAAAAATATATAAAAATTTACCGTGCTGTATAGACTATTTTTCCTAGCATGCGCGTTAATATTTTTTATATTTCACCTTTTATATATACAGTATGTTTCAATGAAAATGAAACAGAAGCAGGTATTTAGAGCCTGATTATGGAAAAATCCTCGAACACATCAATTTTGTATTTTAGGGTGGCACTTTTTGGCTTAAAATTGCAATTTCTGTATCGCGCACCCTCCTCGAAGTTAAACCTTACCCCTATATTATAAATAAGGAAAGTACGTCAACCTCGTTGTGAAGTTCTTGCCAATGGTTTCACAAAAAAGCTAAAATTTAAAAAATGCAGCGATTTGGATGAACCAATTTAAAAATCTTTTTCCTTTATGAAATTAAAATTTTATCATTGATAAATCCCGTTACACGTCGACTTTGTTTTCGTTAATATATAGGATATATTTCTAAGGGGGGGAAAAATTTACCTATACAATTAAGCTAACTTTGAAGGTGAAAATCTCGAAAACGTATCAATAGATTTTCGAAGGTTTTACACTATTGTAAAGACATATAAGAGACCTTAAAAACAAGGTACTACTCGGCCCAATTTCCCTATTCAGAATATATGGGAAAACGGGGGAAACTTTACCCTTCTAAGGGGGCACAAAAAATTCAAGAGGGCCAAAAAGTGACTTTCTCGAATAAAAGATTGACCTATTCGAAGATTTTTCCAAAGTTAGTTTCATTTTTGTTGGAACACACTATATATTAACCAAAACGCCAAAACTTCATAAAGTTTTGTATCGTTAGTAAAAATGTTTTAAAAATACACAATATATTTCAATATGTCATTAAAGAAGATTTAGATTTAAGTAAGAATTTACCCACTTGCAGCCTGGAAAATATTAAAGCTGTTGTCCTTAAAACTGCTTCATTAGGCGTCGAATATGTCAAATTATATTTAGAAATCGGAGAATATATAATGGATTTTAAATAGGAATTTCCTTATTATACTAAATTTTATAAATTTATAAATTTTATAAATTTAGGAAATATGTTGTTAAAAATATATAAAATTAATATTTTATTAAAGCTTGTATTAAGGATTGTATGTTGTTCATTTTTATTTTTATGAAAAACTCCGCACGAGTTCACGTATGAGGTAAAAAATTGTTCAACTTAAGTTTTGAGATATAATCTTCTAAAATCCGTAAAAATGTCAAACAAGAGTAGGTTTTCCTTGGCAGAAAATTTATATCTGAATGGGTCATTCTGGTTTCATGTAATAAAAAACTGCTTAAAACAACTTTTTTTCCCTCGAAATTCTTAAACCACCGCTGCTTAACGTATAAATTATTTTTTTTTCTATCAAAATAAAGGCATATAAATATCACTTGCGTGGACGTAAGCACTTTTGATTTGATTTTTCATTACATTTTTCTATATAATTTTGAAAAGAAATAATTTTGTTTGATATTCAAATCTCTGGATGACAGACACTACTTTTGGTATAATTTAATTTCTTATTGCTCATTTTACCATTTTTGAAGCATCAAAGTGGATGTGTCCATAACACAATATTCCAATAAATTTCGGAGATGTTGGCAGCTATGTGCCTCTAGCCCATATATCTTAATGTTGTATAGCGTCATGTTGTTTTTTTTTGTATATTTTTTAGTGAAAAAAGTTTAATTTCTTTAGGTTTCATGAAGTTATGGTGCAAAAACGTTGCTTTTGTTGAATTCAGGATATCTAACCAAACATTTTTGTTTTTGTAAATAAATATTGACGGTAAAAAATCATTCTTGTTTACATCAGGTCTCTGGACACTAGAAGGAAATAGTCGACGGAAGTATATTTTTAAATCTGAAAAATTATGTAATCTTATGTAATGTTACCATGACGTTTCATATTTAGTTTTTGTCTATTCCGTTAACATTTTGGTCACTTCCTTATTTTAACTTTTTTTGTACAAATAAGTTTAACTTATTAAACATCTTGTTATCTGAACATACATATTCCTCAATTTATTTTAATTCTTCTTTTTGATAAAAAATCTGTAACGAATTTTTTACGATCTTAACCAGACATAAATCATAAGAAAAGAAAAGAATTTTATGAAAATAAAATAGTGTACAAAAAATTATTAATCCAGAAAATATTTCTTATAAAATGTACATTGTTTTAAGATTGATCCAAATACCACATTACAATTTAATTTACCTTAATTAGATGTAACAAATCCAACTATAATTTCGTAACTTTAAGCTTTGAACTTTATACGAAGGTAGGAAACCTGATATTTAACTTAAAATTAGATATTATGATGATGGGTCCGAAGAAAAATAACAAAATATAGATTTGTTTACCTACCCAGTTAAACTTCTAGAAAAAATATAGTAGCAGGTACTGAATTGATTCATAATTTTTGTAAGATGTTCGGTTTTGATAAATGATACTTACCTAAAATACCATACGGAAGTCTAGTTTAATTATTATTCTCAACAGATATTTGTAGTGCTAGTGTTTTTAGTTTTGTTAACCAACGTACTAAATAGAAGTGTTTTTGTGACATAAAAAAAATAAAAAAGAGGCAGTAGTAGATAGTAGGTTTATTTTCTTTTAATCAGCAAAAAATTGGTTTTAACTTAAACATTGGTTTTAACATTACTAAGAGTTTATATATTTTCATAATGATTTAAACTTTGATGTATTTACTTTTTTATTATAATTATGTTGCAAAAATCTCTTTTGTGGAATGTGCATCTTTGAAACCTACCATTCTGTAGTACGGTTGTGATTGTCTATTATTTCTAGAAAATATACTGACGCAACGTACTAAGATCATTTCGAGAAATAGGAACAAATCATATTTTAATATGAAATGGGCATCTTTGGTAAACCTTACTATTTTTTGCCTAATATATCGTCAGTAACAAGGATAGATACGGCAACTTAGCGTCTTCATTTTTGAGAAAAGAATTCTTAAAAGTTTGGGATTTTAGAGAACTGACGAAAGCTCAAACGTGTGTCCTATTATTGGCACATGACAAACTGTTACAGTTTGCATAATAACGAGGTTACCTTTTGATTTTTAAATGGAAAAAGATGTATTTATCATCATGCTTGAAGACGTGAAGGCATTCTAAATACACTGACACGTTTTAAAAAATATATTTTTTACATTTTACACTTTTCTAATATTTTTCGATTGATGGCAGTGCAAACACCTACTAGAACATATGGTTTTAAAAACATCTTTAAAATACGGCAGATATTAATAGTTAATGGTTTAATTTACAGTTTTCTAATTGAAGACGAATGAAGATTCTTTAGCACACCAACTTTTCTGAAATGGCATTTTCTTACACATCAGTTAGATTTTTTCGATTTTACTAATGGTTAGAATTAATTGAGCTATGAAAGGCAAAACATGTAATAAGTAGACAGCGTGTCCATGTCACACAAAAACAATCCTGTCTCTTGTAAGAATTCGAGATTACATGAATAGGTTGACGAATTTAGAATTATTGCTATCTTTCTTACTTTGGAGAGTGTCATGTCATGTGGCCTACTTATAAAAAATTAAATGAGTTTAAATGGTTTATCTTTAATAACTTAAGGTCGTAGTTACAATCTGGGGAATTGTTTTTAGCAACACTGTACGGGAAATCAATTTAACTATGTCGACTTGATTTTTTTGCAAAATTTTACGTCACTGAATTTATTTTCCATGGCAACGCGAAGACTTTATTTATGTTTATCCACATTGGAACACCAGAGATCTTTTGCATCGGGTCACAAATTTGAGGTTAGATTACTTATTTTGACTTTTCGCGTTCTGCGCCGCTAAGAAAACAAGTAAAATACTAAAAGAAAAGAAAACCATTTATTGCAGAATTACCTGCTAAAAAAACGCTACCCAACTACGCATTAAAGTAACTGAGTGTAATGTTTAAGGTTGCATTTACAGGTGTATTTATAATTAAATTAGAAACACTCCCGCTAGCTGAATCTGACAACACGTTAACTTAAAAGCATGCAGATTTAAAAATCGGCCACTGGCGCCAGACGAAATATTCGTATTTTATTTTAAACAGGAGCGTCAATGACTTGCAAGAGTCTTTCCAACCTCTAAAAGGAGCTTTACTGACCTGTTTTGTTATTACTCAAATATCCGTATATTTATGAAACTGAGGTTCTAAAATCTATCCTTTGCACTCCAAGATTTCACTAGTACAATTGCACATAACTATGATGGGTAATAATTTAAATTTTAAAAAATTGGTTGAATCAAAATAAAAACAAAATTATGTGGGGTTTTGGCCGCCGAATGTTTCTATGCGAATTCCTAGTAATTCCAGCGTGGAGTGATTTCATTTCATATTTGTTTTAGAAAAATGTTTTTGAAAACACATTTTTGAAAGATAAACATAACCTCGAATGGTTTTCTGTCAAAAAACGTAAAAATACTCTTCTATCCCACTGCGGCCCGATTTAAACTTTGTTGACAAAACACCAGCAGTTACCATGGAATCGTATAGATTCTGCGGTCTATCGGTCAAAACTTGAACTGAGTGGGACTCCCAAATTCAATGAAGTGTGATTGATTGATCGGTTTTCTTTTCCGGAGTGCACAGGCTTTTAAAAAAAGGAAACTTAGTTTTTATTTTCGCTAAAGCAAGGAAATATAAAAAGGAAAAATATAATCCACAGGAGATTGTGAGTATTTCTCTATTTTTTTTGTAAATCGGGTTTTTTCTAAACCGCAATTATTTTGAGGCTTTTGGGATAGATGACAGCACCAGAGCTTTTATTTTAAAGAAAAAATAAATGATCACTCCTGCAAAATTTCAGCTAATTCTGATATTTAGTTTTCCCTGTGCCCTCTGGCTAA
This sequence comes from Oxystoma pomonae, assembly GCA_963921995.1. NCBI lineage: Eukaryota > Metazoa > Arthropoda > Insecta > Coleoptera > Brentidae > Oxystoma > Oxystoma pomonae. Next base: position 38,774,256 of record OY998172.1, read on the forward strand.
CATTAAAAAATTAAAGAACAAGGCGTTGCCAGTTGTACTTTTTTTTCACTTAAAATCTGGGGAGAAACTATAGTCTTAAGCAGTTTTTATAGTAACTTAAATCAGAGCACTCGTCGTTTCCGAAAAAATTGGTGTACCAAACAGTTTTTATTACAAATGAAACCATTAGCATATTATTATCTGCCGTAAGAATCTTTTAAAGGCATCTACACTGCCCTCAATCGAAAAATATTAGAAAAAACTGTAAAATGTAAAAAATATTTTTTTTTTCTTCACGTCTTCAGGTATGATGACCTATACAGGGTGTTTCATTTAATAATCAAAAAGTTAACCTCGCTTTCACGGAATAAGAATATGCAGAATAAAATTTAAAAAATTGTTAATATCCAAAGAATTTTCCGAGAAAAGCGGTGGCAATTTAAACAAATTGCCTTCAAAAAGGTAAAAAATTAAGGGTGCTTTAAGAAATATTGAGGTAAGAACGAGTTTTACAAATAATGACTAAATAATTATATTTGATTTAGTAAGTATAAATTTTGAGTTTCTTGATAAATGGCAATTTATTGTAGGTCACAGTACATAAAATAAAATTGGTTATAAAATGCTGAAAAGAAATTATGTGTAGAGTTAAGTAAATATGTTTTACACAGTTATTAAAAGGCGCATTCGCTATAAGGTGAAAATTTGAGATTTGAATGATGCTGAACAATTATTGAGATTTAAAATTGAAATAATGGTGATTCTGGCCAAATAATTAAACAATGGGAAATTATTGGTACATAAAGTCGGCATAGCCTGACTTTAATAAAGTCGGAACTATTTTTGACAGTTCCGTAGTTGAGGCACTTTTTCCATCTGTTATGAGACGGCGTTTTACTTGGTTGCCGGGCCTATCCAAAACCTACGTTCGGGCAGAGGTTTCTTGTGCGCGGTGCTATCAAAATATTAATAACGGACGGGATTAGCTTTACGGGTGACAGCAATGTCAGAAATCTTCCAAACTTCATGTAGAACTGTCAAAAATGGTGCCGACTTTATTAAAGTTAGGCTATGCCGACTTTATGTCTCTATTAGCTCCTTACAAATTTATTAATTGTTTAAAATTTAAGTTGAATAAATTTTATGCCCATCGTTTTTGAACTTTCTTGATATTAAACGATAATTAATTTAAATTTGAATAAAAAGTCGTAGCGTGCTTTTATATCGATTTTTTTAAATCCTACTTTATGTACTAAAGATCCCAAAATTTTATTTTAAGCATTTAAATTTTGTACCCTAATTATAGTTCAGCACCATCCTACTGCCGGAACCAGAACATCATTTCATAATTTATCTTGGTTAATTAATATTAACAATGCACATAAATATACAATATATAAAAAATGGTACTTACTTATTATAGAGAACAATGTCGGGTCTCCATATGTGGTCCGAGGGCACGTGAAGCATTTCTACTCCGCCGTATTCTTTTGGTTCCCATCTGAGTTTGTAGTCATACCATGACTAAAAAAAGAAACGTTTTATAAAAAAGAAGCGTTTCGACACAGATATTGGTTTTTAAAAAATGTCCCTATGGGCTATGCTTGCTTCCTTCGCCATCTTGGATTAAACATGGCCGATAGGAGTCTTATTTACGTATTGACTTTTTTAAACGAATTTTAATCTATTTAAAGTATTAGGACTTCCTAGTCAGCAATACAATGTGTTTTTTATTTTTTTTTACCATATAAAATATCTTTGTGAACCGAAAACTTATTTTTAGAGTGGTTTTTTGAGTTTTCTTTACGAAACTGTGTACTTTGTGAAAATTGATTTTATTGTTCACTTCCGAGAGGTATTTATAGTGTACGTGTATGTGTATGAAAATGAAGTTTGGAATAAATTAAGACCAGTGGTTTATACTAGAGGCCCTGTATACGATTTTTGACAGTTATTGTTTTACCAGAGGTAACTAACTGTACTTGACAATTGGTAGGGAAATGTTTAAAAACAAATTGTTGGTAACCCTTGACAATAAATAATTTTGTCAGTGTCACATTTTTGATTAAGAAACGTCCGGTTTAAAAATGGAATTTTGCTGTGTCAAAAACTGTAAAAACACGTGCCTCGACGAATTTGTATCATTCCGTTGTCCAACAGAGAAAGGAAGGTGGAAAAGTAAAAAGAAAACATGTATGTATCAATCTGGACATAATAAAAATAGACGCATTTGCGATGTAAAAGAGCTACGAGCAGTACGTACAAAGTTACGCATTTAGCATGTACTTTCTTAATAAATAACACATTATGTTTCCGTGTTTTATTGTAAGAAAAAGAGTATCAAACATATAGATCAATATCTTTATATTTATGTATGTTGGGAATTTGGAACCTTTGGTTGTACTAAAACAAAGCTATGATTGTTTTTCACAAACCAAAACTACACTTTTTTGCAGTCGACGCGCGTTTCGCTAACAACGTTAGCATCATCAGGATACGATAAACAATAAACTAAATTAACCTACGCTCTATCTTATATACAATCTTTAAGTGGGCGGAGATAAGAATAATAATTTGTGATTGATCACGATTTTATAATCCTATCTCCCCTCAACTATAGAATAAAGTGTTCTAAACGGAATGGGTCCTCTATCTTTATTTAAACTATTTCTGGATTTAATGATTTCCATACTTTCATATGCATTCAAAAGTCTTTTGTTTGGTACACTTTTTAGAAGTTTTAGGTTATCTAATGTGAATCTATGATTGTTTTCAAAAGCATGCTCGGCCACACTTGACTTTTCCGTTCTTCCGTATTTTAATTGTTAATACATACACTTAAAATACGGAAGAACGGAAAAGTCAAGTGTATCATCATAGATTCACATTAGATAACCTAAAACTTCTAAAAAGTGTACCAAAAAAAAGACTTTTGAATGCATATGAAAGTATGAAAATCATTAGACTTAAAATACGGAAGAACGGAAAAGTCAAGTGTGGCCGAGCATGCTTTTGAAAACAATCATAGATTCACATTAGGTAACCTAAAACTTCTAAAAAGTGTACCAAACAAAAGACTTTTGAATGCATATGAAAGTATGGAAATCATTAAATCCAGAAATAGTTTAAATAAAGATAGAGGACCCATCCCGTTCAATGCACTTTATTCTTTAGTTGAGGGGACATAGGATTATAAAATCGTGATCAATCACAAATTATTAGTCTTATCCCCGCCCACTTAAAGATTGTATATAAGATAGAGCGTAGGTTAATTTAGTTTATTGTTTATCGTCTCCTGATGATGCTAACGTTGTTAGCGAAACGCGCGTCGAGTGCAAAAAAAGTGTAGTTTTGGTTTGTGGAAAACAATCATAGCTTTGTTTTATCTTTATATTTTACCTATTATTTATATTTTTAATATCTACCGTCTATATTCACTATTCTTTTTTTCAAAGCTTGACATATTTTACTAGCCAAAAAAACAATCTTTCAAAAACTGTATGGGGAAATTATAAAAAGAGACAACAAAACATCAGTCCATTTCATAAAATCCGTTTTACATGCAAATATGAAAAAACTAGAAAGAGAGGAAAATATGAGTTGCCCACCTCTAGTAAAACAATAACCGTTAAAAATCGTATACAGTGCCTCTGGTTTAGACTAGATGTCGTGACTAAAAGAAATAGGTAATAACCCTTATGAGGTTAGGAGATGCAGGAATTTAATAGTAGATTATAAACCTAAGGACTAAAGTGCTACTTTTAATCCCTCCGTAGCAAGGGCTACAATTCGCTAAGGGGTTAAAAGACGAAGGTTTATATATTATTTTATGCACTTTAGGAAAAGATTATTGTTAAAATCACGCTATTTCTACGTCAAATGGTTCGTCAATTACAAAAAAGGGTGCTAAGAATAAAATCTTGACCAAGTGCTGTTTGGTTTTTTTTTTAAATGCCCAATGGTATCAGAGTGGCATCAATCGAATTTTTAAAATAGAGCATCTCTTGTACTATTAATTTCTACCTCTTTTTGATTTCCTCCAGGGGTCGTATTTTCGAAACCATATGAAATTATTCGCTTGCGACTACTTCCGTCTCTTCCTATACCGTATAGAAAAGGAGGCAAAAGATATGCCGATATGCTGATTCATGGCTAGTACGTGCAAGAATAACCGGTTTTTCATGCGAAACAACACGAATGCCTCCACCCACTCGTGCAATATTGCGTTAAACCAGTCGAATTCGAACGCGGTCCACACATACCGGCTTATCTTTCGCCTCTCATTTCACACGGTATAGAAAGAGACTGACATAAAAATTGTTGATTATTCAGTATACGTATGCGGATATTTTCGTATGGATTCGAAAATCAGACCCCAGACTATTTGTGAATACGTGAAAAGCACTCAGTAAAATTGCTTAATTTTTAGGTACTAAGAGCATAGACTAATATAATTACGAAACAGAGGTTCAAAGCCGGGCGAAATGGATCGCAGACTTGTGCGCAGAAACACTTTTCACGAGGATTTGCGCAGGATCCTGCGATCCTTTATGCTAAATTAATGAAATTTTCTTAATAATATTATTTTACGCTATTTTTCTTAAAATTTGGGTAAACAACAGGGTGTCCAGCAACCGGGAATTGGCGGGGAGTTTCATGGCTCCGGGAAAAATCCGGAAAAAAGCAGGGAATTTTATATCCAACTAAGAATTTTATATCAAACCGGAAATTTGACCCATATTAATAACTAAAATTATATCAAGTTGACAAGAAATTTGTTAAAAAAAAATAAAACTTTAACAACCAGTATGCAAATTTTACATTCCCTTTTTAATCGGCAAATTAAAACTTTCCTTAACCAATTATCAATTATCGAAATTTTAAAGTCGCTTTGCCATTAATAATAATTTACTACCCGTAATAAAAAAAGATCTCCATCGGTAACCAAAAAAGCCATGGTTTGGATATTTGCGTAAAGTTACTAAAATCGTGTCTATGATGAAGGTATAAAATAACAATTAAAGTAGCTCCATAGACCTACCCTGTTTTTAAAGTAGTTTTTTTCAAGCGTATCGAGGGAAAATCTTGCATGAGAGTCTCATATCTCTGTCAGAATAGCCCGGGTAGTGTCGGATTCTGACCGACTAAAACCCTCCGATTGTGGCTACACTGCAGCCATGTGGCTTATTGTGCACCCTTTGATTCTAGTTTAACCACTCTATTAGATTTATTTCCTGCACGAGTTTATACAGGTCCTTAATGCAGCAGTTCGTGGTGGTTAAAGGTTTTAGTTCAACTTCTCCATGGGGTTATACCGCCCATGTTCAGTCGACAGAGCCTGTCTGCTTTAGACAGGGAACACAACGAAAAGGTGAGTTTCACATTTAGATATGAGGACTACATATATTCGCACCATATTGATGGAAAACCTCTGGTCCTACGCTTTGCTGATTCTCATAACTATTCCTTACTCCCCTTCTTAAAGGTTATTTAAGCGCTTGTTTGACTACTATAAAGAGCTGAAACTGAACCTGAAAACCTCAACTAGGGACTTTTAGTTATTTTTTAAACGCATCCCTATACTCATATATTTATGCCATTTTTTGAATGAGGCTCGACTTTATGGTGGAGGCGAGGACCGAACAGCTGACTGCAATCGATGCACGGCTGTAACGGTAGTCGTAACGTTACGTCCATCCCGACGTACACAACGAGTGCAGTCAGCAGTTCTACTATCTAACTAACTAAAAATTTACCGACCGAAATCGACTTTGTTTTGAACGCGCTTTGTTTTTAAAGCTTCAAACAAAAAGACACGGCAACATTATAAGCTCGCTTACTGAGGTAAACATAAATTAAAATTTAAGAATTAATAAACGGATTGTGGTATTATCTTAAAAATAGAATAACTTATGATACTTTTTAATTTAAACTAGATATTTTATTTTTAATTGAATGTGTGCCACTATTCAGCGAAAGGTCTCTTCCCTTCCGAAATCTCGGAGGTTTGAAAAATTGCATGGCTTCTAATTCCATTTTAGAGTACCTAAATCTAAGTGCATTTTTGATCATTGATCTCTGGTCGTTCTGGGTTAAGGGGCTTTGAATTATTTGGAACACGTTTAAACAAGAAACCTGTTTGCGGACTTGATTCTCATATCTGTTGATAAAAATAATGAGTTACTCGAAATGATTTTTCAGTTTCAGTCTAATTACAATTTTCTTTACTTTAGGATCATAAAATTTATTTAGATAATGATTTAGATAGATAAAAACTCAAACACTTAAATCCTAAAAAAATATCTTGATATAAGTTTTTTGTCTTTATCAAAACACAACAAAAACACGTGTAATTGATTTTGGTGTCACTCGTGTAATCACAGATTTTTTTTAATCTGGTATCACTGCATACAACACTCAACTCATTTACCTGAAAATGAAGAAGCACGGAAGACACAATTTAGGAGTGTTTCTATATATATAAGGAGTAAATGGTAAAGATATTTACTTTCAAAAATGTGATTTAAGTAAGAAAGGTAGGCAATTTAGTAACATTAAAATACAAAAGTAGTAACTTTTTTATTTTTTTGTTATTTAGACATTTGGCTAACTACGTCACTAGTGTGAACGTTCCTGATGTGATCTTTCAGGATATTTTATAGATAACACCTGTAAAATTTTTCGTTAATAATTTAAAAAAAATGGCAAAAACTAGAAAGTTTTTGGCAAAAGCACCAGAAACGAAAAAGGAAATAGACAAAAGAGAGAAAAGAAGAAATCAAGTAAGGGCATATTATATACATTGAAAAATATATTATGTTTACTTAAAAAGTGGTAAATCAATTTTTGTTCTTTTAAAAACTATTACACCAAATGTTACCATTTTTTAAGAACAACCCAGCTATAAAGATTCTTGATTTTGGCAAAATAAGTATAACTGGTGTTAGCTGGTTATCACCTGTATTAGCAGTTGAATTCATAAACTCAAAAATAACTCAAGAACTAGTGAATTGTTATCTCGGCCATATAGCACATTCTAGTTCAACCAACTACAGCAAAGAACACTAATTTGTTTTTTTTTAAATTACCACTTGAAATGTTACCTTTCTTAAAGAACGACCCATATATATATTTTTAAGAAAACCTTAGGCAAAACTCAACCCTGAGAACTGCATATCTATGGCAGCTTTGGTTCAAAAGTTAGGAACGCATAAATGTATTTTTTTCATAAAATTGTATTGTTACCAGACCTACATAATTGTTAAGTGTACTAAATTTCACTGAAATAGGTTGACGGGAAGTTCGTGAAAAATGCATGAAAATATTTGAACAGTCGATGATTGCCGATGCGTAGCGGAGGGAATTAAAATCCAAGGGAGGAAATACATTTTGCTCTAGAGGCATGTATTTAATTTTTTCTACTGCCTTTTGTAATAATTTATAAAAATTAGAACAATATTTTTTATTCTGTTGAAGAACATTCATTTGCCGAACTGTCGAAACAACCCCCATATTTTATAACAATTCACTGACACCTGCCAAAATGGTTATCTGAAGCTGTCTGAATTAATAGTACATTATAAACCTAGGGAATAAAGTGCCACATTTAATCCCGCGGCGAAAGGTTTCCCTACGGTCGGGCTACAATTGGCTAAGGGATTAAACGACACTTTAGTCCCGAGGTTTATTACGTCTAATCCCAAAGCTGAGGGATTAAATTTATGTTTAATCCCTTAGGGATTAAAAGTGTCACTTTAGTCCCTAAAAAGAATGATTAAAAGTACCTATTTAATCCCTGAAGTGCATAAATGTTATTTAAAAGTAATGTGCCACCTGAACTTGAATTTATCCAATGAAACTTGGCTGCGGTAGCGTGAGCAGAAAAAAAAGAAATTAAAAATATATATCATTTAACATATTCAGATGCGTTACGTGGAGGAAAACTTTTCCTCCCTGTCTGCGGCGAAGTGCCATTTTCTTCCCTATTTTTCGGGTTGAAAATGCCATTTTCGAAGGAGGTAGGAGAAAAAATCAATCACGTCTACCCATGACTGCATTACATTAATTGTACATATCGTAGGTACTCTAACAGAAGCTGAGTTTCCTTTTTCCTTAACAAGATTTGCAGCAGGGGATTCTTTTGTTTTTTCCTTTAATGGGAAAGTCGTTTTATTTCATTACCGAACGAGAAAGAATTATATTAAAGAATAGACATAGAGTCAAGTTCTTAAAGCGTGCTGATGAGGCAGTTTTTCGAATTGAGATTAAAACAGGTGCTTCAGTTAAAATTAAAATATCGTTCATTTAATGGAATTTCCGCCACCTACTATAAAGGAAATAATGGAACCCGCGACTTCCTTAACGTTTATTTTAAATATTTTTTAATTCTATCGATTTTTGTCGGTAGTACGTAGGTAATAGGGACTTATCGGTACATAAAGTCGGTATAGCCTGACTTGGCACTATTTCTGACAGTTCCGCACGAAGGTTAATAGGTTTCTGAAATTTTTGTCATATAAACATTTCATCTAAACATGCTTATATTGTGCCATCCACAAAGTTGACAAATTAATGTTAATGTCGTCCTTTATTAAAGGTAGGCACAAATATTATGTTAAGTCAACATTATTTTGACAGCGCCGCGATCAAACCAGCTCTGGATGGATAGCCCAAACGTAGATTTTAGATAACCCCAGCAACCAAGAAGAGTACAGAACCATAACAGATGTGTGTGTGCTTAAAAATATATAGTAACTGTTTACCTTTGTGTGAAAATGTCAAAAATAGTGCCGACTTTATTTAAGTCAGCCTATACTGTCCGATAAGTCCCTAATGATTAACAAAATAAATAATCCAAATAATAAATAAAGTTTTCACTTGGTGAGGTACGCGAGAGACAATCCCCTCACCTCTTGCCGGTCGAGTCCAACAACATAAACTCTAAAAAGTCTAAAAAATTTGGAACAAAGAACTGTGTAAAATAACTGAAAATGTCCCAAACTCTAAAAAAATGAAAGAATTTGGAAAATAAAAACTTGGAAAAACTCCTTAAATATGGTGACTGTTGCGGCTATAAGAGAAAATGTTGAAATAAAATTGACTCTGCCAGCGGCAGCCCTCAGCGACAGATGAGTTGAGAAAATAGGGGAAAAGCTGCTTAATTGCTATAGAGCAGTCTAACAAAAATAATATGGCGATGTAGGGTAAACAAACCGTTTTTCCATAAGACGTAATGCTAACTTAAATCAAAAGTGTGGGAAAGTGGAAAAAGAAGAAGATTAAGCAAAGCAATTTTTTATAGAGGAATCGGGGAAATTTTAACAATGAACACAAAATTCGCAATTAAACGTGGAAATATCCCTCTACCTATCTCTGTCGCATCTGTGTAATTACAGATAATGTCATGTCTCTCAAGTTAGATAGTGCAACTGTCTCTCTCTTCAGGTTACTCTGGCCCGATCTTCAGGCTGAACGGAGATAGACAATGACTATCCACACTGTGCAAATGCGTGAGAGATAAAAGTACATGACATTGCCTCTTTAAAGTGCGAATTTTGAGTTTATTTTATTTTTATTTGGGCAAAATGCTCATTTCTGCCCGATTTAGAAGGGATGTATAAAATAGTCACTTTGTTTAATCTGCATCTTTTTTCACTTTCGCAAAATTTTCATATTTATTAGCATTACATCTAATAGAAATTCGCTTTGTTTACCCTGCACCCACCATTTTTAAAGGGCCATCACATGATTAATGGCAGACTTTGATAATTTGTTAGACAGCTCTATTGGCCACCGAAAAAGTGGGGTTGGACAGTGGCATGGCCAGAAATCGACTCTGGGGGGTAGTAGGTTAGGTAGGTGCCTACTGCTAGAGGGGTGGTGTAATAGGTGTTGAGTTAGTGTATACGAAACAAAAATACTTATTTTTAACAGCAAGCCTCTTCTAGTTTCATTTGCAGATTTTTTTCAGAATTAGCCTTTAAATGGACCGCAGGCAAAAAATTTGATTTTACACTAAAATGCTATATATATCAAAAGAAGTGCTCAAAGTTAAACCAAATTGTAACAATATTTAATATTGGTGTAGCGTTGCAGGCGAAAATTGACAAAAAAAAATAACAAAAAATTCTTTAAAAATTTTGATCTCTCAGTTTTTTTTTTAAATATTTTTGAAAAAGTAGATTTGGTTAGATCCAAGAAGAGGTGGGTTGCAGTGGTATACAGGGTGTTTCAAATTCGATGCTCACCATGGGGATCTCCTAAACGGTAAGAGATACGAAAAAAAAAGTTTACAAATTCCGGATCCTTCCGGAGATAGGCGGAAAATAACGAAATCTACATTTTCAGTTTTTATTTTTTTGCCCCTTATTCTTAAAGCTGTCAAAAAACGCTTAAAACCTTCTACAGGCACTTTTTCAAGAACTACCTAGTGAGAGGTCCTTTTTTGAGACTTGACATTTCAGTGTGATAGGAGCACTGACACAACCTTTTTTCTCCTGTGGTTAGGTTCATAAAGGATGACAGATAACATTTTGCAACCTTATTTTGATAAGTCACCTGACGTTTTGAGTTTTTTGACGATCATTAACCCAAATTTAAGTATTGGTTTTAACTTACTAAAGATATTTTGAAAACCCGATTTCAATATTTTTTTTAACATTTTAAAAATTACAGGTTTCTTGACATTTTGTTATAACAAATTAAGTTAATATTTTAAAAATACTTTTTTTTCTTTGTTTTTTAATCTATGAATTTGGGCTGATGATAGTCAATTAAACATCGTTTATGAATCAAACGGCAGAAGAAAAAAAGCATGTTTTCAAAAGAAAAAAACCAGACCTCTCATTAGGTAGATCTTAAAAAAGTGCCTCTAGAAAGTTTTAAGCGTTTTTTGACAGCTTTAAAAATAAGGGTGCAGAAAAATAAAAACTACAAATAAAGATTTCGGTTTTTTCGCCCATCTTCGAAACTACCCGGAATTTATAAACTTTTTTTTTTTGTTTTGAGCAAAGCATCAAATTTCGCAACTTTGCCTTAATTCAAACCTTTTCGTATCTCCTACTGTTTAGGAGATCCCCATGGTGAGCATCGAATTTGGAACGCCCTGTATATAGATTTGTTTCCAAATCATAAATGCGCCGCAGACGAAAATTTTAAGAAAAATTATACTAAGAATACCATTTATTACACGTTTTGAATTCTGATAAAAATTCCTAAGAATTAAACTCAAATTATTACAATTAATGACAGCATAGCACCGCAGGCAAAATTTTTAAAAATTAAGACATCACACGAAACACATGTCATAAACTTGAGTAAAGGGTCAAAAAAGTGGGGGAGCTATAGCTTATTGTAACCCTTCTGAAATAGGTTTTAACCCCCAAAACCCCACCCTGGCTACGCCTATGGGTTGGGGTATACTTTATCTTAGTAGGAGAACAAATCAAGCGCCAGAAAAATAACTATATTTAGCCATTTTACTTTTTTTTCTTTTAAATTAAAGCTGTAGCCTCAGTTGAGGACAGATTAATTTAAAATTCACTGCGTAAAATTTTAACTCTCTGGTGACCAACCAATCATTGAGATTAGCGAAACAATGGAGTGAAGTGATTAAAAACACAACATTAAGCTCTTAAATGCCCTTAATCTATGTGTTTGTCTGGAGAAGCAATTTTATTGAAATATGATTATCTGATTATAAGATAAATGAACTCTCTCCAATATAAAATTATAAGAAAGATTTAGCGGTTAATTTTTCTGATGGTTGCAGCAATATATTTTGCACCATCAGCTCTAAAAAGAAAACTTTTAGAGCGGTCCTAGGTTTAACTGAAATTTTTGGTTTTAAGCATTTTAAACCAACCCTCCTTGAGTTTTGGGCATGCAGTATATGCCACCCAAAATTTATCCACATTGATTGACGTCAACTGTCAACGAGAATTTTTGGCCACACTGATCACAGTATGGACAGTGCCTCATTCAGAAAATTTTCGATTAAACTAAAAATAAGTACCTAACCAGGTGACTTGTAGTTATTTTAAGGAAAAACCGAAAGAAAAACCCTTACAAAGGCAACAATACTTGTTCAAAAAATGTATAGTCTTACTTTAAGTCTCTGCTTTCTTTTATTTTTTCTCGATGTCCTTCCAATACCTATATAGATATCCAGTGCATATTTTCGGAATCTTTAAGCACACCAAGGGGCACATGTATTGCATTAGGAGAAACCGAGGCACAAACACAATAGAAAAACTTATTGTTTTTGTCTAAAAAATCAAAATAAACACGCGGTCGCATGGACCTAGAGAGAGTTATTTGCGCCGTGGTACGGTACAGCGACGGTAATTATAGTAGACACTTAAAGTAAATATGTCAACGCATCCGTATCGGTATACTTAACGCGTTCAAAACAAAGTCAAAATACTCTACATTTTTAACTTGTTTATGCGATGTTTCGAACGATGCCCGCTTTTTTGAAGGGTGCGATGACAGGACTGCTGATTGAAATTGTTGCGTACGTTCATGGGTCCCTAAAGATACGTACATCCTTCCGTACGCAACGAGATTCTGTCATCACACCCATCAAATAAGCAGGCATCGTTTGAAACATGGCATGAGCAAATCAAAAATGTAGCGTATTTTTCCTTTGTTTCGAACGCGTTACGCATACCGATACGGATGCGTTGAAATATTTACTTTAAGTGTCTAGTAAGGCAAGTTCGGGCTACAGCAACGCATCATGACTTAAGCGTGGTCCACACGTTACCTCTTATCGTACGATTTTTCTGTATCGATAACACGTTGCAGATAAAACGTTGTGTGTAGATAGCAAGTTTGAGCGATAATAGAACTGTGCAAACATCGTCGACGGGGTTAAAGGTTTGAGTTGTCGAGCATAGATTTGGATGATTTGTATAGACAAGTCGTTAGGTGTGGACGGTCCCCTTTCGATTTATCTATCGATTTACTGTATTATCGGCATACCGAAGCGAAATATTGTGACGATTTATGTATCTCGGAAAGTAATTTTCGGTAAATATGTCCGATCTTCGACAATGTTCGCGTGAATTTCTGTTGGAATTTATTCGATTGCACAAGACTTTTCCGTGCCTATGGCAGGTAAAGTCAAAAGAGTATATATGGATCGGGATAAAAAAATCAAGCTTACGAGATTATTACAGAGCGAACACAGACCACAAAAGTTTCTCTTCCATGATTTATAGATCACATCTCATCACAACAAATTGTATTCAACTACGTTCATTGTAAACGCGTTTTCTCTAAAACGCCTTATTTGCAACGTTTTATCGACACAGATAAATCGTACGATAAGAGGTAACGTATAGACCGCGCTTTACACGGACGCGTGCCAGACCGCACACAATTTACGAAAAAAGAGAAAGTAAAAAAAACTTATCTGCTTTAGCGGCGCGGAATGCGAAGTCAAAATAAGTAACCTAACCCCAAATTTTTGACCCGGTTCTAAAAAAGCTCTGGTGTCAATGACGTAAAATTTTGCAAGAAAGTTAAGTCGCCACAGTTAAATTGATTTCCCAATAGTATCTCATATTTATTTGGTTCACGGTATACATTTTTTATCGACTGGTTTTAACCTCAAAAAACGTAGGTCTCCTTCTTTAGAAATTTTCCCTTTTTAATCAACCAGAGCTGATACAGACCCCTTTCAGCTTGCAAGCTGTATCACTTGGCTACAAATGTAACTATGTTTTTAATTTGGTGCAAATTTAAATTTAGAATTTTTGGGAGAAGCAATTAAAAAAAAAAGAGAAATTGCGTAAATTTTCTTTTTTAAAGGCGACTAAAAATTAGCTCAAGCCTCCCCCCTCATCCACTTTCTTCAAAAATCTCCATCAATAAATGACTATTCTGTTATTCAAGCACCCCCCCCCCCCCACCTTTCAGTGACCACAAGTCTCCCCGTAGGGAACAATTTTTGCGTACGCCTTATAGAATTAAATGCCGGACCACGTGACTAAGCCTCCTCTTAAACCAGAAGTCAGTGAATATGAGTTTTTTATTTCAAGTTCTCTGGTAAAGCTTCCAGCGAAAATCCCTTAAGCCTGCTGAGCAGAGCTCGAAAACATAATTGGCTTAAGTGAAATTTGTGAAGACTGGCCATGTATTAACTGCTAAAGAAAAATACTGAAATTAACACCGAATTAGACAAGTTTTACTTGCGAGTTTCGTAAAGCACTCTACGATAGGTATATGTAGTAGCAAACTATTTATGTGATTAAATTCTACTGTCGGAAATTTAGATACATTTCTTATTAGTGACGTTTTGTAGATTTACAATAGGGTGATTTTGGTTAGACGATTTAACGGAACATTTCGTTACTCTTATGTGTACCTTTACCATAAATAGAGGAAATGCAAGAGGTAAAAAGTACCCAAAAGTAAAGTTTGATAGTAAACATAACCTTACCTATTTTGACGTTTCTTTCTTTCTTCGTTGTAAAATTGTTTCGCCACACTACTACTAATCACATTTAAATAATTAACAAATCAGAAATTAGAAAATATTTGTAAAGTAAACAAATTTTCTAATCACACCAAGTTTGGTTGGTTGGCTTTTTAACGATAGTCGCTATTCGGCGATAATATAACAGCATGACATTTCGTATTTGTACAATTTTTTTCGCATTTTTTACCCCCCTCAAAATTAGGAATTAGACAATGTAGGGTGGAGGTGAAAATCGAGCGAGAAATGATCCTACGGACGCTCGGTTGGCCTCACACCCTATTATGACCTTCGAATAAGCGCGCGAATCGTGGGGGGGGCTTTTTTTAAATGACTGATTTCGTAGATGACCCGACGCGAAGTCTCAAATCTGTAGGTGTTATAGTTTTCAAGATAATGGAAAAGAATGAGAGGGCTATGGACACGCCCATGGTCGGCATCGTATTTTTTTCCATTTCTGTCAATAGTCATATGCTACGATTTTCGCAATTATCGACGGTGTGTATATGAGAAATTACGCCCCCCCCCCGTAATTTTTTTGTGCCGTTCATGAGTTGCCAGGACCTGGTTGTCAAAAATACACAGTTATAGACCCCCACTTGTTTTCCAACGCCGTTCGTTTCGAAAATACCAAATTTCGGTGGTTTTTTTTTTTGGGAACCCGCCCCCCCAAAAGCGAAAAATTTTCCGTGCGCCTTTGTACATAACCGTTTTTACTTTTTTTCTACGACGATTAATAACGGTGCACTACTGTTTCAAAACCCAGCTCAACTTCGCTGTTTTATTTTCAAAACTGTTAAGTTGAATTCTGACAATTTTAAAAATAGTTCTATATTGTGGGATATTTTTAAAAAGCATTTTTTAAGGACAATTTAGGTTTATAATAATTTGAATAAGTCATTTTAGGAAAATTTCGTCAATAGGGGGGGTAAATAAATTTGCCACCAGTCTTACATTTGTTATTACAACTTTTTTTTGTAAAAAAATCTGTAATATTTGATATATCACAGCTGTACCCCAATTTTTCAATTAAGGCGTTTACGGTTAGTTTGTGTACCGAATTTAACGATTATGGCTAAAAGGATTAGGAAGTAAGGTCTATGATAATAAGAGAAGGTATTTTCAAATAAGGTGAGTACGTACATACCAAATTTTAGCTAGTTACGTTAGTTAGTTATAAGCAACGATATTGAAAAAACATATGTCAAGAATCTGTAATTTTTTTTTAATATGGCGGACCGCGGATCCAGACGATTTTAGGGAACTTTTGGTATGTAGTTTATGAAGGTATTCTAAAGCTCTATGCCAAAAATCAAAGATGTGTTATTTTTTTCCACTTTTTTGCTAGACTGTCCTACAATGGAAAAGTAACATATGCCGAAAACAATGGTTTTGAATAAATGGACTTCAAACTTTTCGATTTTTTAAAATCGCATAACTTCCAAGTTTTTTTTGCCATTAAAAAGTTAAAAATTGGTATAGATATATTTTTCCTCGTTCCTAATATTAGGTCTCTAATTTTGTAATTATCTTATTCCTTCCTATTTTTTATTTTAACTCATACGTTGGTTTTTAATACCAATATGCATTGGTAAAAACATGTAAACGTTGAAAATAAACTGGAACAAAAAATTTCAAATTAAAATTATTGAAGGATTAAACCTTGAGCTAAAGTATCTTAAAGAAGAAATGGCTAGCAAAAGTAAGTAAATCATTGACTTTACCTGCCAGATTAATGAATCAGACACAAACCTGAAAAAGGCCGAGGACCAAAGCAAAAAAGACAATCTTTGGCTAAAAACCATTGAAGCAGAAACTACAGCTCTATCCAAGGAACTTAAGGAATCAAGAACAAAAATTCTAGAGTTGGAACAAAACTTGCAGAGCAAGGAAGACATATTGTTAGAGCATAAGCAGGAAATAAATAAATTTATTAAACAAAAAGATGATTCATCTCCCAAAACTCTACAAGAAGAGCTTATTGACATGTATTATGACATTACGACAGAAACACATAATATATTCCCACAGGAAGAAATTATTGACTTAGATGCCGGATTTCCTTACTTAGATCCTAGCTCTATCCAAACGCCCTTAGTAACCACCTTGAAAGTATCTAAAACAGTGTCGAGACCCAAAAGATATTGATTCTATGTGATGAAACAGGACGACAACTGCACAAAACGTTAATTAAATAGCCTAAATTAAACAAATTTGAAATACAGATGATTATCAAACCTGGTGCCTTATTTCACAGTGTGATTGAAAATATGGAGCAACTGGTTAAAAATTACAGCAGTGATGATTTTGTTATTACCTCTTGTGGTTACAATGACTTGACAGAAAAGAATAATTATCCACGAATTAAATCAATTTGGAACATTTTAAAATTGTGTTTACATACAAACTTTATCTTTCTCTCTTGTCCCATTTTTGCTACAAACAGAACTAATTTTAAAATTAAGAATTTTAACAATAAATTTAGCTTATTTCTTAATAAAATCGATAGAATATCTGAATGCAGGTTGGAGTATATGGATATTAACATAAGTACAGGGTTACGAGCAAGATATTGGGCTATTAGCAGACTAATATCGGAATCCCTACAACTGAACAAATCAAATGCGAAGTCACTTATTATTGTCAAAACAACGGACTCAAGCTGTGTTACTTCAACATGTACCTCAGGCTCTTCTAATAACTCTTCTAGTAACTCTTCCAGTGAGATTCTTTGTAAAAATAATAATGAAATTACTAAGGAATTTGTCTATGTACCAAAAACCCTTTCAAATGGTATCACAGTTAACTTGATAGAGCCAAGAAATTTGTCCCAAGTCTCTCCTTCTTTTTTAGTAGAAAACGGTGTGCAAAAAACTGTAACTTAATGCTTATTAACATTAGGTCCATAAGATCTAAACTGGATGATCTTTTACTATTTCTAGAAGACTCCAATTTTCCAAAAATTATAGTAATAGTAGAACATTGGTTAGAACATGTAGAACCTATTTATGTAACTAATTATGTTTTAGTTTGTAAGTTTTCGAGAGAGCAATACTCCCATGGGGGTACATTAATTTTAATTTTTAATGATTTTTTGGACGAGTTTAAGTTTGTAAAAATAAGTTGATTCGATAATCTTTTAGAAGAAAAAAATTTCGAATTTTCCATTGTGTACTGCAATAAATTATATTTATATGTATTGGGCTTTTATAGATCCCCCAAGACAAACATCAAAATATTCTTTGAAAAAATTCTTCTGGAATTTTCAGTAGTGATTTCATTATTTTTACAGGCGACTTAAATGTAAACTTTTTAGATCAATCGTGTCGTGATGTACAATTTTTAAACAATATTTTTAAATCAAATAATTTAACAAAGCATGTAAGTGAACCTACAAGAATAACCAAGGATACTTCAACAACTTTAGATTATGTGTGTACAACTTTTAATGAAAACCAGGTAGGCTGTTCAACGATACATACTGGGCTGTCTGATCATGAAGCTGTATACTGTACTTTTCCTATTAATTATACTAAAAATAAAAATTAAATATCCGAAGGGGTAGATTATTTACAAGAAAAAATTTTAGAAAGTTTACTTAATTATGTGCTCAGACAGATTGGCAGAGAATTTTCTCCGGTGGAGACTCTTTAGAATACTTTCATGTCCTTATGAATAATAAGTTTAACATTTCTTTTCCTGTTGTTAATATTAGGCAAAAAAAAATAAGTCCATGGTACACCAAAGGTCTTGGAAACTCAGCCAGAAACATGAGATCTCTACATTACATCAAACATTTTTATAATGACAACATTAGCTTTTTAAATTACTTTAAACACTACCAAAAAATCTATAAAAAAAACAATCAAAGCGGCAAAAAGAGGTCACTATAGGAA
Source organism: Oxystoma pomonae (assembly GCA_963921995.1). Lineage (NCBI taxonomy): Eukaryota > Metazoa > Arthropoda > Insecta > Coleoptera > Brentidae > Oxystoma > Oxystoma pomonae. The sequence goes on from OY998172.1 coordinate 38,792,613, forward strand.
TAAAATTGAAAATTCATCAAACAAAAGAAAAGAGGCCTGGAAAATTGTTAATAAATTAAGAGGCCGGGATAGTAACTCTTCTGGTTCGTCAAACCTTGGGGCAAACGAATTGAATTCCTTTTACTGTAGCATAGCAGGGAGTCTTTCCAGTACTAATAAATGCAATAAAAATCCTATGGACGATCTTAATTGTATTTCTGTTACAGACACTTTTTTTCTCAACCCTACATCTTCCAAAGAAATTAAAGAAGTCTTTAAACAATTAAAAAATAAACATGCTTCGGGTTGGGATAAAGTTTCGTTAAGAGTATTTGAAGCACTTCCTGAGTTTGTTTTGGAGACACTGGCAAGTGCTATTAATGATTCTTTCTCTACTGGCAGATTTCCAATCTGTCTAAAAAAAGCCCTCATAATTCATAATCATGACCTCCCCTCTAATTTTAGACCTATCGCACTGCTTCCTACATGATCTAAAATAGTTGAAAAATAAGTTCAAATCAGACTGACATCTTTTTTAACAAAAAACAGTCTGCTAAATGCCTTACAATTCGGTTTTCAAGCAAAAAAAAGCACGAGCGACGCTATAATTAACTTTCTTGAGCACCTCTACATCAACTTAAATGCTGGTGAAAAGGCTTCAGCAGTGTTCTGTGATCTATCCAAGGCCTTTGACTGTGTTGATCAAGGAATACCGCTAAAAAAACTGGAAATTTATGGAGTTAGGGGGATAGGTTTTGAATGGTTTCATTCATACCTTTCCGAACGATCGCAGGCTGTAAGTTTCAATGGACAGGATTCCACTTTAAAGATTGTAGGCGCAGGTGTTCCACAGGGCTCTATTTTGGGACCTCTGCTGTTTTTGATTTTTATAAATGACATTGCACATTTACTAATAAAGGGAAAATTTACAGCGTTCGCGGATGACCAGACAGTTCAGTGGCATGATGTTGATGTTGGGAGGCTTGCCGAAGTTGTTCAGAGGGATGTCTCCTTAATTAAAGAATGGTGTGATGCCCATTTACTGTCGTTCATTATCTCAAAAACAAATGTATTAAATTTTAAATGTGACATAGGCAATATAATGTTAGAAAATAAAACACTTTCAAATCCAGAAAATAATAAATTTCTTGGAATATCAATTGACACCAACCTCCGATTTGATGAGCATGTCAAAATCTTGGAAAGTAAAATATCTTCTAGCTGCTTTGCTTTTCGAGTTATTTCAGATAATCTGGACATTAGTATAACAAAAGCTGCCTATTATTCGCTGGTACAGTTCCATCTCTCCTATGGAATACGCTTTTGAGGATCTTGCTCAGATTATTTATTTAAATCCGTTTTTATCCTTCAAAAGAGAGCTCTAAGAAATCTGTGTAAAGTAAAAAGACGTCATTCCTGTCGTCCATTGTTTCTTCGTCAGAAAATTTTAACATTATATTCCATATTCATCCTGGAAAGTGTTTGTCTTATATTTAAAAATTATAAACAAGAAATGTCAAGAGCTCAACATTATAGTATACGACGTCCACATCTTTTAAACTTACCGATCCCCCACTTGGCTTTGATTAAAAACTCTTTTGTTTATAACGGTAGAAAAATATTTAATCACTTACCTGTCAACATCAGAACAATTGAATGCTTCAAAAAATTTAGAAATAAAACTAAAGAGTTTTTAATTTCCAAAGCTTACTACTCACTGGAAGAGTTCTTTACAGAATAAACTCGGAATGAACTATTTTGTGATATTTTGTGATATATTTTGTTTTTCTTTATTTGTCAAAAACATTAATGTTTTTTTTTATTGTTATTTTAAAAACTTGTTTTGTACTATATTTTAAAAACTTGGTTTGTACTTAAATATCCTATCATCTTAAAAATTATTTTAGAAATTGATTTTGAATTTTATTTTAAAAATGTATGAATTATTATCTCTTTTTAAAAAATGTGCGACTGGATTCGACCTATTGATTGTGTGACTTTTATTACACTTAAGTTATTTACTTAAGCATGGCTTTGTCGATGTGTGCCAAGTATTCAGACAATAAAGCTACTTTTGATTTGATTTGATTTGATTTGATACGTTGATTTTCGATTGATAAAGACTCTCACTAAAAAATTTCATTTACCACTGGAAAAGTAACGTAAATAACGTATACAGCTTTTTTCCATGGCATACGGTCATAAAATAAAACTTACTAGTATTTAGTATTAAAACGTTGAGGAAGGGTAAGAAACATTCAACAAAAATAAATAAAAACATGCACTAAATACATATAAATATTTCCTCAAAATTATTTTCATCGTATTTTAAATACTAACATAGGTAACTTACAAAGAGTTCGGTGTTATACCAACTATAGTAAGTAATAATTTATGAAAGTAGATAAATTAAGACGAAGTTTTTGGCTTTATTGTATCTTAAATCATATCTTCTCCGGACAAAATATCTACAGACGTTTCACATTCTGCTAGCTCAAGCCAGAACGTTCGTCTGAATGCTGTCATTTTGCTTACTAGCAAGTCAATTATTTTTTGTTTCTTTTTTTGATGCTATTCCTCTAGAGGAACTTCTACGACTGTAAACCTCTTTTATGAATGTTTTTTTCTTTAAAATAGTTTCAGTCGTCGTATAATCCTCGTCGTTGTAGTCTATTTTAAATTTAAAATCTAATAATATTTTTTCAAATTTCACTTCAAAAATTTCTTGAATATGCTGCACATGACATCATAACGTATATTTAGGCGCGCTTTGTAATATCATGTTTTTTTGGGATATCTATGCAATGGAAAAGAAACGTATACGTTATTTACGTCTTTTTTCCTTTGGAAAAAGATATCGGTATGTTAAGGTGGTACAAGGGAAAAATAGCGTATGTAGCATTTACGTTTCATTTCCGTTGAAAAGGTGGGAAAAAAATTGAGAAAAGGCGTAATGGACGATACGTTATTTTTCCCTGTTAAGTTTCGATGACGAAATAACTTATACAGGATTTACGTTTATTTTACATGGGAAAAGTTAAGCAAAGTGCATGTGAATTAAGCTTATACGTTTCTCTTCTATTGTTTTTTATAAAATTTTGGTTATACGTTGATTTGTCACTGTAAATTAAATAAAACTAAAAATGCTACCGAAAATTTTAAGAATACTATTTAAAACAGCTTAAAAAGTTACACAGTGTAAGCTGAAAAACCGAAAATGTCAAATTTTATGCAGATTGACTGGACTATTTTAACTAATCAATTAACAGTTAATATTTTTATTTAGTTTCTATGTTTTACTATTACATCGTTAATGCCTTTTACCAAATACCTTTCTTTAAGATTAATAAATTTGAAACTGTTTAAAGCCCAACTTTACTTATTTATATGTGTACAGGGTGTTCCAAATTCGACACTCACCACGGGGATCTCCTAAACGGTAGTAGATACGAAAAGGTTTAAATTAGGGCAAAGTTGCGCAATTTGACGCTATACTCAAAACCAAAAAAAAGTTAACAAATTCCTGGTAGTTCCGAAGATGGGCCTTTAATTTTATAACTGTCAAAAATCGCTTAAAACTTTCTACAGGTACTTTTTTAAGATCTACCTAATGAGAGATCCATTTTCGAGATTTGCCATTTCAGTATGACAGGAGCACTGTCAAGTTCATTTTTTCTCACGGGCACATGCTTTTTTTCTCCTGCCGTTTAGTTCATAAAGGATGACAGATATTTACAACCTTATTTTGACAAGTACCTGACGTTTTGAGTTAATTGACCATCATCGGCCCAAATTCAAATAGTAAAAAATCAAGGAAAAAACGTATTTCTAAAATATTAGGTAAAATTATTTTGTTATAACAAAATGTCAAAAAAACTGTCATTTTTAAAATGTTAAAAAAGTACTGCAATCGGGTTGCCAAAATATCTTGAGTAAGTTAAAAGCAAAAATTAAATTTGGGCTGATGATGGTCAATAAACCCAAAACGTCAGATGACTTGTTAAAATAAAGCTGCAAAATGTTATCTGCCATTTTTTATGAACAAAACGGCAGGAGAAAAAAAGGATGTGTTCATAAGAAAAAATGAACTTGACAGGGCTCCTGTCACACTGCAATGTCAAGTCTCGAAAATGGACCTGTCACTAGGTAGATCTTAAAAAAGTGCCTGTAGAAGGTTTCCCAAGTAACAATTTGTCGACGTTTTAACGTTGCCAATTGCGACTTAACGTTGTGTGAAAACGCCGTATAAACGTTCTAGCAACTCGCTTTTGCACCAATCGGAGATTTTTTGAGTTGTGTTGACGTTGCCTGCGACTAGAGTCGCTAGCAAAGTTTCCACACCGTCGCTGAAGCGACTATGACTGAAGTGCCCTCTGGATTCTCTGCAAACACAAATGGACTAATTTCCAAACACCATCTATCAATAATTCTAAAATACGTAGCTAGGTAAGATTCAGTTAATTTATTACATTAAAGTGACTTTTTAAAGGTTCCCACTAACTAAATTTAATAACTAACCTTAGTTTTCCGTCAAAAATGGACATTTTAGCTTTCAAAAATAAGGGGGCCTTCAATCCTTCTTACTTTTTCGCTAAATTCTTTTTTTATTTAAATACTGAAAATTTTAAAAATGGTTTAAACCTATTTTAAACTAGCCAATCTAAAAGAATACCTAAAAATTTCCAACATAACTAAAAATCATCGAAATCTAGCAAAAAAACAAGATTCTTTTAACGATTTACACAAAGGGTGTAGCGGCGCAAATCAGGAAAAGAAAACAGTATGGCGGCAATAATCATTTCTTGATTTACTGAAAACCTAACCATTTTGCGACTAAAGAGGTGCCTTCTATTTCAAATTGGTCGAAAGTGCTAATAGCTTTTTCCTTTTGCTGCAAGAATTTGCACTAATTATATCTCTCATTTATATTTATACAAGCTAGAAAAGGACATAGATACATTTAGTGCACACCAGTGTATCAAAAGAACCCCACAAATTAATTTCAAGGTAGTCTAACTCTTCGTTACTTGGTATCTACAGTCGGTCAGGGAGTCTGACCATAGTCTGACTCTGGGTCACTTGGGGGGCGTTACATAGTTTGTAGGCAGAAAAACAAATCAAACAATTACAGCTGCTAACAAAATTACGTCGCGATTTTTGATTGTGTGACGTTACAAACGTTTAGGGTCGTGGCCCCTGCATGGTCGGTCAATTATCTAACATCATTTTATCCTAATTTTAACCCCTCTTTCCTTCCTCGTAATACTTTTGCAAATTGTGCAACACCTAATGAATATGGAAAACCCCCCTAAAAATATAAAAAAATATTTTTTTATTATTTTATTCTAATTTTAACCCCTCTTTCCTTCCTCGTAATACTTTTGCAAATTGTGCAATACTTAATGAATATGGAAAACCCCCCTAAAAATATAAAAAATTATTTTTTTATTATTTTTTTACATTATTTTTGGAGTAAAACTGTTACGGAGCGTAGTTACTTTATAAAACTTTCACCTCCTTCTACCCCTTGCCGTGTTTTATTTATGGACGCAGCCCTTTTTTAGGGCCGGTTTAACGGCCCTTAGTTTATATTTCAAGATAGTCTGACTACTGGTCACTCGGAAACTGATTTTTTGAATTTATGTCTCCCTCACCATTTTTTTGTGCCTCTAATATGCTTCTAGTAGACCAACTATGTTGACGTTGAGTAAACGGCCAGGAAACGTTAAACTGACGCATTCTATAAAAGTTGTTTGCGACGTCACGAAGTCGTTTATGTAGGGTGTACAAATTAACCCTTGTTAATTAACTTATGGCGTCGTTGTTCCGTTGTTTATTGCGGTCGTTGAAAACCCCACAATATTCCAGTAAAAATAAAAGTTGTGAGAGGGTTCCCAAATTTACCCTAGTTAAAATAACAACGGTGTGGTGTCGTTTCCTTGTCCATCATAGCGGTCGTTGCACAAATGACTAGATTTTGTACTTTATGCAACGTTAATTTTAGTGTATTTCTTAGTTATGGCAACTAAGGCAACTAAAAATAGTTACTTGGGCTTAAGTGTTTTTTGACAGCTTTAAAAACAAGGGCGCAGAAAAATAAAAACTAAAAATGTTTTAAGCAAAACATCAAATTGCGCAACTTTGCCCTAATCTAAACCTTTTCGTATCTTCTACCGTTCAGGAGATCCCCATGGTGAGCATCGAAAATGAAACACCCTGTATATCTATTAGAGTCAATAGGGGTTTCCCGTAAATAAATAAATGAATAAATGAACAAATGAATAAATGAATGAATGAATGAATGAATGAATGAATGGATGAATGAATGAATGAATGAATGAATGAATGAATGAATGAGTGAATGAATGAATGAATGAATGAATGAATGAACGAATAAATGAATGAATGAATGAACGAATAAATGAATAAATGAATAAATGAATAAATGAATAAATGAATAAATGAATAAATGAATAAATGAATAAATGAATAAATGAATAAATGAATAAATGAATAAATGAATAAATGAATGAATGAATAAATGAATAAATAAATAAATAAATAAAAATAGATCACAAATTGGCACCAAAGAATAGGTAAATTGGTTTGGATACGTCACGGATACGATATGTGTAGTGGATCGATAAGTTTGACATAAAGTATCGAAGCACATGTATCGTGTGTGCACATGCGCTTTTCGATACCGATGCGGATAAATGATGAATTTAAATACTGCTTTATGTCTCTAATAAGGAAATGAAAATTCAAATTAGAACGCACAAAACTTTGAGTTATTTATGTCTTTGTCGCTATTGTCTAGTGTGCTACACAATTAGTTTTAGTTCTAAAGCGATCTTGTACTGATAGAATTCGGCAAAAGTATGTTCGTGAGTGAAATACGTACCTTTTATAGATATCGAATTAGTTCGAGTTTTAAAAGAAGTAGTTATAAAGGAGAATAACAACTTAGGCTAATATTAAGTTGCGATAAATAGTAATGTGTGTGTAAATTTAAATTCACAAAAATATTACCGCTGGAGAAAACACTAGGAGTAGTGGTAGATGGCCGGTTTACCATCCGCCGTCCGCCGGCGGAATCTTATCATCAAAAAATATCTGTCGTCATCGTATACGACGAAGAGGATCAGGATCTTTTAATGGGTACAACGAAGAGAGTGCGATAACTATACAGATCAGAAAGGAATACTAGATACAGGGTGTTATAAAAATACATAGTATAGAGAGTGCGTTAAAAAATTTGCATCTGTCAAATGTAAGCTGTCAGATTTCAGATGAAAGATGCCAAATGACAGATGCCAGGTGACAGGCGACACATATGACAGATGCCGGGTGACAGATGTGAGACCCTGCGTGTGGAACGTCTGCGCAACCTGGTATGCTGGTATACTACTCCTGTCGATGAAATATTTTTAACAACAGCCGGTATAGTTCGTTACTTTATTATTATTAAAAGTGTTTGCATTAAAATTAAAACAAAATCTACAATCAACACCTTCCGGATGAATACTTTTCGTTGCTAAACAAAATCTGCTGTTATCCTGTTTTCGACTTTATACTGTTACAAAATTTCACAAATTAGTTTATTATTTATGTATTAGCAGTGGTCGTCAGAACACTTAAAGTAAACCTATTTTTTTCTGTTTAACGTAAGTACAGTTTTTTTCAAAAATAAGTATTGGTGATTTTTAAAGTAGAAAGACAGACAGTCTTTCATGTTTTTATAAATATACAGTGCTAGAGAATTTTGGTGAAAGTTTTTCAGGTATTTCTTTCATTTTTACAAAATCCCATTTACATGCGATTATTGTTTCCGCCAGTTCGAACGAAAAGATGATCTGAGAAGGCATGGAAACTGTCGAATCTCTATTAAGATATGCGAAAGCTGCGGTTCAATTTTAAAGTTGGAGGGGGCCCTCCAACGTCATAAAATAGACAAACATCCAGCCCTGTGCAGAAAAAGATAGGCCGCAGCAGTAGTTTCCAACCAGTGGCGAAGCGGGGAGACTTGATCAACAAGAAGGTAAGAAACTTTTTTTATGCTTTTTCTAACCTGTATGTTGATATTTTACCTGTCGTATGGGCTGTTCGTGGGGTAAGGGCTGTTTTGTAATCATTAAAATGTTCAGCTCTCATTAAAACATAAGATGACTCCCTCATTCGCGAAAAAAAAAAATTTCATCCATCGTATAAAACGTGAATAGGTCTTCAGATCATCGAAATACCGCGAGAGGGCTGTAATACCAACACCAAAAATTTTCAAAATAACATAAGTGAATAATAATTGATGTCGGTATGTATAATTTCTTCTAAACGCCTTAACTATCTAAAGGTTTCTCAAAAATGACTTAACGGTTTTAAATTTCCAGTATAAATAAAAATGATATAGAGATACCAAACCCCAATTTTAAAAATTTTAGCTGTCTGTCTGTATAATTTCTCCTAAACAACTGAATCGATTTAAATTAGATTGATAATGACTTAAAGATTTCTTAAAAAACAACTTAACTAGTTCCAATAACATTAAATTTTCTTATTAAGTCACATACTGCAGGCTCTTATTACTCCTGTCGCTTTAACAAGCATCCATTTTAACAAATAAGTTAAAAAATAGGAATACAATTGAAATGTTCCACGATTTCTCTTACTAGTACCTCGACAGGTATTAATTTTTTCTGCTTTAAAATTGAATGTAAAAAAAATAGTCAAAAACTAAAGCTCAGAAATAAAATATAAATTATTTTTTCAGGACCCTCCACTTCCAATAACAACAAACACTGCAGGGAGTGCAACGTAGATAGTTCAGTTACCAAGTTCCAGGGACATTTACGCTCTCTGCAGCACCACAACAACTGCTGTGTAGTGCAGGAAGAAGGCGTAGAGCTAGTCAAGGCCTCCTTCAAAAACCGAATTGCTACATACCAGCTTTCTTCCAACCAAGATCCTATTGACGTTAAGAAATACTTAGACCACCTTAAGGAAAAAATCTTGACCTTAATAGGATCCCAAATTAGTCGATTTGGCAACATCAAAGTCGGGATGGAGCTATTCGGACGCTTCCTTCTGCAAACCAAAGAAGTGGAGGAGGTCAAGTCATTCGCCACGAAGTTGCGACTGGTGGGGCAAGGCACGAGCCTGGAGGAGCTATATACCCAGCTGCAAGAGATCCTAGCGAAAAGAGCGTTGGAGTTTGCTGAAAAGGATAGCGGTAAGATTTTTTTCTCTCTCTCTAACGTATTGAAATTTTATAATTTTTGCAAAACTATATAACTTTAATTTTATAATTTTTCCAAAACTATATAACTTTAATTTTATTACAGGCTGGGCCTTGCAAAAGTTCCTTTACGTAGAATTAAGTATGAATAAGTATAACCCCCTAAGGGCGTCTTCATATATTGCCCTCCTTAAGGAGATTGAGGCATATGATCTCTTAGAAGTGTGGGCAAAACTGTCAAAGTCTACAGATACAACTATACTCTACAGATGAAGCTGCCATGTTTCGTTTACTACAACAGACCTGAATCACTCACGTCGATAGACGACCTTCTTCACAGGAAAAATGTCGTCTTTGTAACGAAATTTTATCTAATATTAAGAAATAATCGTTTACAAATAAATATTTTGAAACCACACTTTAGTTTTATTACTGTATTTTATGTAATACTTGCCACGATATGTCACCTGGCACCTGTCATCTAAACATAACACCCTGTATCTAGTATTCCTTTCTAATCTGTATAGTTAACGCACTCTCTTCGTTGTACTCATTAAAAGATCCTGATCCTCTTCATCGTACACGATGACGTCAGAGATTTTTTGATGATAAGATTCCGCCGGCAGATGGCGGATGGTGAACCGGCCATCTACTACTACTAATAGGCAGTTTAATTTGATCATGATACCTATAGTCCAGGAAAATTGTATTGAAATTTTGCATGGATGTAGGGTCCCATTGGATAAGCGTAACTATAGAGTTGCACCATCCTCACCTCCTTAACTTCGGCGGCATCTTGAATCAAATGGTTAAATCGGTTTTTCGCTCATAAATTTGGTTAAATATGCACTTGCAAAAAAATCAAAAAAGCATTTTGTAGGGAAAAGCAATACCTACAAAAGACGCCTTTTAAAATTATAGTAACTTTTTTGTTCATACTTAGAATTCCATTATTTAAACCAAAAGAGCATAATGATATCAGTTTTTCTGCTATTTCTAGTTTCTTCTTACTCTGATTGAAAATTTGTAGAAAACAACATTGTAGAGCAGACAATTTGTTCAGTAAATGGGTATAAAAAAGGCCTTTGGCCTGCAAAAGGTGAGGAATAAACAATTTACTAATATGTCATAGACCGATAGACTCTAATAAAAAATCGAGTTTTCCACCTTGGGGGGGGGGGGCGCTCGCGTCGCCATCTTGGATTATATGTGCAACAAACTCTTGTTTTAGCTGTATTATCCTAACTATTGGTTATGCAAAAAAAATGTTTAATGGCAAAGTTGAAGAAAATAAGATTACCGACATTTTATGTATTTACACTTTTTTTGTATGTCTTATAGGTTAAAAAAAAGTCAAATTCCGAATAAAAACACACAGTATTTTATCAAAATTTCAGTAAATACCCTGGGTAGCATATTTACACACCTTCCCATACGGCTGCACCGCTGCACCAGCGGCGTGCTGAAGTCTGTGACCTTTGGTGTGGATTTGGGCACCTACGCAAATTATGCGCGTGAAGGCTCTTCAAGTGTGCTTTTGCCTTAGCAGTCTTTAACCTAGTTTTTCTCTACTTCCAGATTGAAGTACGTGTTTGTTATGCAAAACGTCGTAATGGAGGAAGAATATAAAAAAAATATCAAGTTTCTTTTAAAGCGTGTGGCTCCAGCGTGTAAGATTATGTGGCTCTCGCTGGTAAACGAAAAAAAAAACAACAAAAAAAATAACCCCGGAAAAATGACCCTGGAAAAATTGACTTTTATTTATTAAAAAATAAGTTAAAATAAAAAATATATTATTTTCAGTTAGGTTGGGTGGGTTTAGAATGGTTTGGGTGGCTCTAGCTTGTGTTGGGTTAGTTGTAATAATTTTATCGTAGGGCTTTTTTTTGTTTATTTTTCGGGGATTTTTTCCCTAGCTGCTTAAGTAAAAATAAGTTAAACAAATTGCATAGGTGCCTAATTATGTATTGGCCACAAAGACTCATAGACTTCAGCACGCTGGTGTCGTCGTATGAAAGGGTGTGTAAATATGCCCTCGGGTAATATATTTTATTGTGTTTTACTCATTTCCGCACCACCATGAGGTGTAGTAAATGGCGCGTTTTTTACATGCGGTATCCCCAGTAGGCCTAAAATAAGATTTGTTGATACTTGATAATCTCTTGTTGGCCTTTCGCTTCAAGAACCTCAATTTTATTGAGACTTCCAGTCTCTTTGAAGTTTGAGACGATGAATTCTTCCAATTGTCTTTATTGGTATTTATGCAAGACTTATATAATCTCTGATATCTGCGATAATTTAAGTACTAAAATTTTGATTCTTTTTGAGGATCCGGGACGATTTTTTTCTTTTTCCTAGATTTTGTCTGGGAAGTTATTACCAAACAACTGCTCGCCATTGTCCTCGAGATCGATATGAAATAAAGTGTTGTTATCATATTCCCTACCATTACAAAAACCACACATAAATGAACAATTTAATCCAGCTTTTCTACAGCTATATGCTCCTCCACACCCTTTCTTAAAGTTGCAGGAAATAATTTTTAATGTTGCGTCGGGGGCTGGTTTATCTGTCATGGTCATGGGAAATACACCATTTGCCTCTAATTTCCATTTCTACTCCCCTGCCACTGTTGAACTTGGTGATTCGTTTGGAATGAATGGTATCGCGCGACGTTCTTAAATTTCATTCTTTCGTTCATGTAACTTTTTACCTGCTAGGTATACAAAAAATGTGTAAGTACACAAAATGCAGATAATTTTATTCTCTTTATCTTTGCTATTGAATGTTTTCCGGTAAAGTAAACCGTTACGAGGATATAGTTTAAAAAATGTTTGTTACACATATAATCCAATATGGCGGCGCGAGCGGCGCTCTCCCAAGGTCGAAAACTTGGATTTTTTATTAGAATCTATCCGTCTATAATATATTTGAAAACCGTTTATTCTCCACCTTTTGCAAGCCAAAAACGCCTACTTCCTGGACTAAATTCTATGCATCTTATGTTCGAGCATTTTCTGATATGATAATTATGCTAAATGTATTTTAAAAAATATTTCAAAATTCCTTCATTTAATTTTTTTTTAATGATTCTAGTCCGTTTCGACAAATTATAAGTGAACTACGTCAGCTCCATCTACATAAAAGCCAGAGCGATGAAACTTGGCACAATTGTTAAGCACTTGTGGGAAATGAAGCCTATCGATTTTTAGGAAAATCAGAAAACGGCAAGTGCAGTAGAAATGGGAAAAAGTGTCAAAAATATGCCTTTTTAAGATGTACCTCCGGTACTGCGCTCTGTCCAAGAAGTTGACTAATCATTTTCATTTATATACTTGCTTATTATACTTATCGCAATTTTACTAAAATTGTCGTATCCTTGCGGTTTATTTTTTTTTGTTATGGCACCGAATGTAATTGTGACTTTTTAAATATTAATATAGATAAGCCACTGCTCTTAGTAAACAGCATTTGAATGTTGGTGAATTATTTTTACTGAAATATATACTTGAAGTTTCTACGAAAAAACCTAATAAATGTAATTAACATATATTTTATATTTTTTACGGTACGCCCCTGGAACTAAATGTCACTCGATATCATCACTTGTTTTCTAAAAATAACTTTCAAATTTTTGGTAAAGAAAACTTACAATTTTGAGCGTTTACCGTTCTAAAATGCAACTCCTGTGAATATTATGATTTACACTTGATACGCCCCTATGGACAAACCAAAGGCCCCACCACATTCTTTTATATATTTTTGAGAATGATTTGTCAGGGGGTATAACGTATCGACAAATGAAAGAAATCGGTCGATGTCGGCGCTCCCCGTGTCGGGTGCGGTGTCCTTTGCTGGATTTTTTTTTAATAACTCAAACCATTACTCCAGAAGTAGCCAAGCGATTTAAACCAAATTTTGTACAATCATAAGGCCGATCGTGTGCTATGTATTTGGCTTTTGAGATTAGTTTTTGGGTTTTGTCGAATTTTCGAAAATTATTTAAAATTTTTAGAGTCAAAAATACTAGATCGAGAGATTTTTTTCACCTTTTTTTTTACTGTTCCTTAACTGCTATTCTATTTAGAAAGGTCCAAAATAATTTATTTGCCTTAGGAGCATAATCCTATTGGAAATATTAACACGCCAGGGCGAATCCGTATCAGGTAACTTGGATAAGTACCATTGCGGAACGATGCCTATTTGTGAGTTTTTCAAAGTTGGAAATCAAAGTGTATGATGGTGTTTAATGATGTATGGAGAGGGTGACCAGCGAAGCCATTGATGAACCCACGCTGGTTACCCAGGGCGAAACATCGTTTAATCATTTCTCTTTTCACTTTGGTCCTTTGTGTGTTCCTTGTGGGATGCTCATCCAAGTTTGAATTTTCGTTATTTCCACTCAAGATCTTTTGATCTTTTGTTTTTTTTTTAGTTTATTTTCGGTTGAAATAACTGATTTGGAGGTTTTTTAAGTTCTTTTTTTTTGGGACATTAGAAATAGCAAAAAAACTGATATCATTATGCTCATTTTGCTTAAATAATGAAATTCTGAGTATGAATAAAAAATTTATCTTTTCCTACAAAATCCTTTTTTGATTTTGTTTCTAGTGCAAAATTAACAGAAGTTATGAGTGACAAGCCGATATAACCCTTTCATTCAAGATGGCGCCGAAGTTAAGGGGGTGAGAATTGTGTAAGCTTTCTCAGCGGTACTCTACACCCCTGCAAAATTTCGGCTTGTTCGCTTTTAGATCCCAGGAAAATTACAATTTGCGTGGATTAGTAAGAGAATTCTTAGGTGTAGACGTGGAATTTGCCGGATCGGACGTTTCTGTCTTTTACACTTTAGTATCTTGTGTTTTTATTTTGCTTTTTTTGGTCCGGCCGCTGGTATTACCAATGAATTAATTTTTTTCCTCTCTCAGATATTATACAGCGTTAGCCCGACAAATATAATGGACGCCGACTGATGGCTGACGTACCGTAGACGCTACAGCCCTCGACATCGGCCTCTGATGAATTGCTGACTTGACAAAATCCATCTCAAGAGAGGACGAATAATAAGAAATGTGTGCACAATGAATTGAATTTAAATTAAATTAACCTAACCTCAACCTAAATTAAACTATAGAATTACCTAACCACTAATATACAATAGCACACCTTAGCTATACTATATCCAATAGATATTTTACATGGGACAAGGTGAGAGAAATGTTACTCAGGTATTTTATTTGATATATGGTTGGCTAGTATGCGTCGCACTTAAAGCGCGCAGTGAATTGTCGTTATTAAGAGGTATGTTTAAAAAGCAAATTTTATACGAACTAAAAATTTCGTATGATAAACAGGAGACCGTAAAAAAAATTGAATTTTCCCCCAAAATTTTTAGATTTAATTAAAGCTAGAGGTATGTCTATCTCTGTGCGTAAAACACTGTATCTCGGTCAAAAGGTGCGTTAACGGCCTCTCCAGCGTGCAAAATTCTTCGCCTGCGCAAGTATTCTTGAAATGTATAACCCCAAAATTTGAGTTAGAGTGAGATGGAGATATACAAAAGCACACAAGTGTGAAGAGGACAAGGATACTCCCTTGATAAGTACTCTCTTCTCACACTTTCAAGAATCCCTGCACTGGCCCTGATGGCTCGTGTTTTTATTTCCACGACGCCGCTGCGGGCGTTAAATGCTTTCTTTAAGCCCTAGATACACAAATAACTATTTACATTACGCGCTTAAACTTTTGTTGACAAGAAATTGTTTAAAATTAAACTACAATTACAGGTGAAATTTTTTCAATTTAAACGGAAATTCTCTTTTTTCTACAAAACTTTAAAAAAAGTTTATTGGGTAAAATGCAAAGGAAGGCAATCGCCCCCTCCCCTTTGCTTCTGTGACCATCAGTAATTAAGAACTTACCTGCTCCACCCATAGATTCGTTGTCATGATTTGGTTTTTGAGATTCTGAAACAAAAAGAACCGTTATTTTTTGTGACAACCTTAATAGTATAGAGTACTTACACTCCATTCCAAATAGCTGCAGACCAGTTTCTTGACATTGACAGTGACAGTTCCATTTAGCATTTGTGCTAAATTGTCATTGAAATTGGTCCGGAGAATTTCGAATGAGGTGTACTGTACATTCCAAATTCTTCGAACCAATTTCAATATGGCGACTGATATTTTAACATAGAAATTAAATAGAACTGTCGTTGTTATTGTCATTATGCTATTGAATTTGACATGAAATTCTTCCCAAATTCAATCAAACCACTTATTTTTCATGTCAGGCGACATATTGAACAAACAGTAGGATGTGACTCAGTTTATTTATAAGTAGAATTATCGTTTTAATCAAAAACGTTTTTATATCTATTAAGTTACTACCCTAAGTATTCATGTTTTTACCAAATAAAATTGACCACATTTTTTTCATCAAAGTGATCAGTTATAAATGGTCAACCCAGAGCATCCCAATCCAATTTAAAACCAATATATTACTTTTGCTAATGCATATAAATCATTAATACGCATACATAAAAAACATTTCAGTGAATTAAAAAATGCTTTTACACAGTTTTTTGCTCCTTTATGGAAATGACTGATGGATAAATCAATATTTATCAATTAGCCAAAGGCATTTTATAGACCACATATTCAACACCCGTGGCATATAAGACAAAGCGTTTTTGTTTCTCACTTCTTTACGACCAAGCATCCAATGTCTTATGGAGAATCCAGACACCTACATACCTGTATCATCCTTAATAGGCATCGTAAAGGAGCCAGAAAACTTTTAATAAATTACCATATTCTAGTGATTTTTTTCACATTATTACTTATATACCCATTTTACTGTTTTTTATATTTTGATCTTATCATTTCTTTATTTTAAAATAATCCTAAAAGGTAAGTATTGCTTTAAACCTAAGAAAAATACAATATACCTACAAATCCGGCAAACTATGTTCCAATAGATAAACTGTATCTAGGTCCAAAAGTAGCTGTAGCTTTGGGAGTAAATAAAATACACCAATACATTTCGCCTAAAAGCTGTGGATCAAATTTATAAACGCTTCCCTTTGGATTCACAAGCAATAAAAATTCTAAAAAACTTGATTTTTGAAATTCCAAACATTTTAAAAATATAGAAACTGTTGAACCGTTAGTTTCACAATTTTTCGAAGAATTAATAAATATTCATTTATTAGATAGGTAATTTAGACAATTAAAAAATTCAGATATTAATATGGAAATGAATGATTTTACGCTTTGGCAAAATGTGGCAAGTGTTAAAAAACAAGATGGAAACTTAGCATACTCCGAACTTATAAAACGTAAATGTTTTATTTACTTCACCACACCATGCACCAGTAGTGCTTTTGTTGAGACAAATTTTAGTTCTAGGTTTTATGTCAGAAAAAAACTGTTATGATTATAATGTACCCAACGAAATGGTTCATAATCATAAAAGCAACATGTTTCTTTAATACGTACGTAGTACATTTGTCTGTTTATTATTATTATTTTTGGAAAGTAGCTAATTTTTTTGTGATGAAACTCCATCTAGTGAATTCTTACATTTTGATCTGGCGACACTGCATTTGAGGCTATCCTGCAGTTGGAACTACATAGGCAACCATGCATACCTCTCGAATTTGAAATTACTCATAAAAATTGAAAAATACAGGAGGCCGTAAAAACAGAAATCTGTGCTTTTCAGCAGGTAATAGAAAGAAACCTGCAAAATATGTGTGCATGACTCTTAAAAAGAAGTAGCATTCGCAGCAGTCTTATTGGAATCGTCATGGAGCTACAGGATTGTATCTGGCCGTTGGAGCTACACAGGCAACCACGCACAAAAAAAGAGTTCGTAATCCTCAGAGTCATGGTAGCTGTATGCTCCACCTGTCGAATGAACTGAATAAAGATCGCAATAACAGAAACCTGCAAAATGTAAGGTAACGTTCACTGGAGAATGCTTGCTGCACAGCAAGTTACGGACACGAGAATCTAATTTTTTTCACATATATAACACATCAAAAGAGTTAATTAAATAATAAATATTTCCACTACCACGGCAAACTGGATGAGCGGCGAGCCTAATGATTTAGATCTTTTTTTATTTTACTGGTTTTTCGTTTTTCTTTGTAAAAATGAAGCCTTTGACTGTATGTTTGTCTCTGTCTGATAAAAACTCCAAAACTAGTAAACTCAAATTTGTAGAGGTTTACTAACATGTAACTAGTCCTAGAAATGCATAAGAAGTGCTTATAAGTGTCAATGTTAATATTTTACTAACTAATATCATAAGGTGGAAAATTTTGCGGGCAAAATTTTTGACTCCGGGAAAGTTTGTTGCTGGACAAATTTCACGAATTAAATTTTGATACTAGAATTGTCAGTCCAATGATTGTTTCAAAAATTTCATGAGCAAATATTTCCAAAAAGGCCTGCACCTCAAAATTGTGGATAAGAGTTCGGCACACCACTCTAAAAGTGGGTAATTTTAAAGGTTACAATAGA
This sequence comes from Oxystoma pomonae, assembly GCA_963921995.1. Classification (NCBI taxonomy): domain Eukaryota; kingdom Metazoa; phylum Arthropoda; class Insecta; order Coleoptera; family Brentidae; genus Oxystoma; species Oxystoma pomonae. The sequence goes on from OY998172.1 coordinate 38,810,352, forward strand.
TAGGGTAACCCCCGTCATTTTCACATATATGATGTAGTGGTACCACCAGACCAAAAATCAACTAGTGTGCCGCACCTCATTCATGGATAAGGGTTCAACACAGCACTTTAAAAGTGGGCATTTTTAGAGGTCACATGATGAATAGGGTAACCTCCGCCATGTATGATGCAGTAGTACCCCCAGATCAACTGGTGTACCGTGGATAAGGGTTCGGCCCACCTAAGTAAAAAGTCTATCAAATAGAAGTGTCAATATCTTAAAAACAGGTAGGCAGGTTAGGTATGGCGAATAATAAAAAAAACATTTCTAATCACCTTTAGAATTTAATAGTCAAAAACATGTAGGGTGTCCAATTTAAAAAAAAAACATTGTATCATATCTTGTTTTTAGGACGATCTCTATAAAAAGTTATTAATTTTTTAAATCCAATTTTTTTTGGCCTTAAATAATCATTTATCACCGGTATGTGAAAACGTTAAGGGTCACACGATACATCACGAGACCCGTAAGATTGACCACTTTTAGGGCCGGTTTGTCCCCTTTTTAAGTGGTGTGCCGAACCCTTATCCATGAATGACGTCAAGTACACCAGTTGATTTTTGGTCAGCACGCACGGTTGTGGGTTACGCTATGCATACGCGAAGAAGAGGAAGGGATTTTTATTGTTCAGTTTAACACCCAATTTTATTTTTATCAAGTCAAAAATAATAACCGTTGTAAAACACTGAATAAATTGTATTAATTCTTAAAAATTTGCCACTTTTATTGTGGTGTGCTGACCTTTATCCATGAATGAGGTCCAGCACATCAGTTGATTTTTGGTCTCGGAGTACTACTACATCATATATGTGAAAATGGTGGAGGTTACCCTATGCATCACGTGACCTCTAAAAATTCCCACTTTTAGAGTGGTGTGCCGAACCCTTATTCATGAATATAGTCCGGCACACCAGTTGATTTTTTATCTGGGGGTACTACTACATCATATATGTGAAAATGATGGGGGTTACCCTATCTATACCTCTAAAATTTCCCACCTGTGTAGTAGTCCCGCACACCAGTTGATTTTTTATCTGGGGGTACTACTACATCATATATGTGAAAATGATGGGGGTTACCCCATCTATACCTCTAAAATTTCCCACCTTTGTAGTAGTGTGCCGAGGCCTTATCCACAATTTTGAGGTACAGGATTGTTTATTTCGTTTTCAGGATAAGAAAATGCATATCTTATCCAAAAATGGCGAGGGTTACCTATCCATCATAATTTTTACTGTGAACGCTTGTACTATGATCTGTTGCTATGAAATTTTATTAGGTAAAAATACTCTTGCGAAATAGTAAAAAAATAAATGCAATCAATATCTAATATCTAATATAACCTACGTAAATATTTTTGGGGCCTAATTTTTAAAATGCAATTTTTGTGGTAAGGCATGTTGATTTAACAAGTGGACGCAATAACTTCGATGAATATTTAGGCTTTTCTTAAGGCAAGCATAAGTTATTTAAAGCAAATCCAAGTAATACTTACACTCGGATCCCACCTACGACTTTTTCGTGTGTGCCCGCTCACGCATCACATGACTGTCATAACATTTCATATTAACATTATGTGACGCATGAGCGAGCACTCACGAGAAAGTCGTAAGTAGGAACCGGGTGTTAGGAGAAAGTAGAAAGACAATTTGAACCAATAATTGTTATAGTTAAATCAATACAAAGGTCAATTTTTTTTTCAAGGGTATCAAGGGGAAATCTTGCATAAGATGCCCGAACTACTTTCCTGCCAGAGTCATTTCTCCTCTACCAGGAGAGCCCGAGTAGTGTCGGATTCCTACCGACTAAAACCCCTCGATTGACTTCAACCTGCCAGGTGGCAAGCCACAGTCACTGCACTGCAGCCACTACTGACTTATTGTGCACCCTCTTAGTTCCTAGGCTAACCACTCCATTAGTTTTATCCCCTGCGCAAATTTGTACAGGTCCTTAATGGAGTATTTCCCAGTTTTAGTTTAACTACCCCAAATATTAGATGCCTTTTGCGATCTAGTGCCTCGCATTGGCATATTACATGTTCTACTGTTTCTGGTTCCTGATTGCATAGTCTGCAGCTCAGGTGTCCGTGTACAGGCCCATGTTGTTTAGGTGAAATTTAACCGCCATATGGCCGGTCATAATTTCTATTATAGTTCTCACTTGCATCCTACTATACTTTAGCAGGTCTTTGGTAAGCTTAGCATTTAGGCCTTTGATAATATACAAAGGTCATACTCCAACCATGAAAAAGAATTACCTAAATTAAAAGAACTATAATCCTTTAATCGACCAGATTGGAATAATAATTAGTTGTTATACTTATACAAGCATATTATGATGGTCATTAAACGCGAAGATGGAGTTTGAGACGCGAGCCGCAGGCGAGTGTCTTAATTTATCTGAGCGTGTAATGACCCAGCGGCGTAGCGTCGGGGGGGCGAGGGGGCCTCTCGCCCCCCCGCTCTCAAGATAAAAGGAAAACATGAACAAATGAAACATTAAACTGTATTAGTATTACACTCATTTTATTCAGTTTAGATTTTAAAAACGCGAAACGCAGACGAATAAAATATTATTTTTAAGCAGTGTATAATAAACGTCACCCACACACTGAGGCCTTTGCACGCCGACACGTGCCGCGCGCCAAATTATGTAACTGGTTAAAGGCTGGCCGATAAGTAATCGGAAAAAGTCAAAATGTCTATTCTTTTCCGTGAAAATAAAAAAGACAAAAAGACATCTGATTTGTGTTACCCTATTTTGTATGATTTCGATATCAATTATTGGAAATAGAAATAGGTAAGTACGGAGGATGCTGTTGCTACCTTAACCTCTGTGTAGCAGTTGAGTAGCAGTTGCAGAGTTGCAGGGACAGGAGAGTGTCAACTGGGTTAAAGTAGCTAGGTAGTTGCGATTTATTGTAAAAAATACATTATTATGGAAAATCAAAAAAGAAAGAAAAAACCAGGCAGTGTTTTTCGTCAAGAGAAGCGAAAAAAGTTGATAGAAAGCTGTGGTGCTAAGCATACAAATGGCTGAATCTAGGGTTATTTTAAGCATAGTAGAATCCCTTGAATTTAAATTTTTACTTTGCTTTCGGAGAATAGTTTTAAGTAAGTGCCATGCTTTATCGTGCTACCTACAAAAATCAGATATCTCTTTAAATGCAGCAGATGCACTAATCAGATCTACCATCAACGATTTTAAAGCTCTCAAATGATGTCTCATTTTCATCAATTAAAGCGAAGGCTGTTATGCTAGCAGAGAAATGCAAAGAAAACACAAATTTTAAAGAAAAGAGAACAACAAGACCCAAAAAGTTTTTTGATGAAATTGAAAATCATTACGTTCATTAAGATGCAATCATTGACTTTTAAATAAATGTATTTTTTATGGTACTGGACACTTTTATTGAAATGCTTGAAACAAGGTTTCAAGATTTTTTTAAAGTATCAACAAAATTTGATTGCTTAATAAACGTGGAAAACACAGAAAGCAATCTCAAATGTTTAGCAGATTTAGTACTCTTTTACGAGTCAGATGTAGGGAGCACCACCCTGAAAACCTGAACATATTTTGCCATACATGGTGAAAAACAATTTGCAAAATTGCTTTCCAAACATTTTTAAACTATACAAAATTATGTCGACCATCGCCTCTAGCATCGCAGGAGCTGAACGTACGTTTAATAGGCTTAAAAAAATTAAAAATTGCGAAAGGTCACAAATGACACAAGAAAATTTAAATTCTTTTGCCGTAATTAGTATAGAGCAAGAGTACAGTAATACCATCGATTTTGATCTTATACTGGACAACATGAGGTCAGTTAAAACTAGAAAACTAGTTTTTTAATTAAATTAGTTCCTAAGTTTTTTTTAATGTAGTGGCTATCTGTATTTTGTAATAAATGTGCATTTTATTAACAAAGTTTTAATTTAGAATGATTAGATATTAAGTGTGTACTGTTTATAATATATATTTTTTTCACTTTCAAATGTTTGACCTTTTTTGTCCTCTGACGCCCTTTTCAAGGTTCGCCCCCCCCCCCCCCGCCCTATGTACCACGCTACGCCGCTGTAATGACCTTAACATGCGAGTTAGTCTACTATACTTTACCTATGACCAATGGAAATGTCATCATAAATTATCAGAATTTATTAAAAACATCAAACGCGAACCCTCTTAAGTGAACAATCTTCATAACCTGAAGTTTTGATGACGTTCTATGTACAATGTCCAATCCAATAATGTTACTAAGGGGCTTTTTTATATCTTTTTAAAAACAAGTTTTTTTTTCTTAAAAATGCATAATATGTCAATTTAACGGGACCCATTTTTGGTTAGGTACTAAAATTATATTGGATTTATTTACGTTTTATAAATATTTATTATCTTAAAAATATAGAAAAATAATTCACATTTTTGCGTCAATTAGTGCTCGAAATTAAGTTTCATCGCTTGTCACGCCATCCTGTGGTATACGTCTAAGCTGTATTATTATCCTAGGACCGTAAATAAGCCGTTAACAGTATGCCATGAGTAAAATTAGTATTATTCATACAAATACAATTGGTAACGTTTAACGTTTAACGTTTAAACATAGACTATGTTCCTCCAGGATCTTAAGAAAGAACAATTCTCCAGCATATTGAAAAACATTTTGGTGAGACAGCAACCGAATCTGGAGAAGATTTACGAATTAAGCTACAAGCATCATTCAAAGATAAGCTTCCTGATACAGATGTGATTAATTTTGACTTTACTTCCATGCTTTCCGACATCTAATCAAACTCCAATAAAAAAAACGTTTCAGATGTGCATTGGTGATAGGATATATAGGTGTGCATTTCTGATAGGATAGATCATTTGGAATCACAAGCTTATTAAAGACAGTTAAACAAAGTAACGATAAACGCTTTTCATTAATGAAATAAGTCGTGCTCCAAGCAGTCATGTTGCACCTCAGCTATCACTTTCAATATCGAATCCAACTACTGGATGTTCTAATCATATCTAATAATCACTTTATCTCCATCTGATATACAACCAACAGAATTTATTCGAAAACATTTAAAATATTAGTCCAAGAAAATCACCTGACCATGAGACTATTCAAGGATTGATTACACGTTTTCGTAAGAGTCGATAGTGTGAAACGTTCCTTGCAAGATCTTTATCAAGGACCTCTTAAAATTACACATAGTTCGAAAAATATTTTGCTATGATTGTCGATGGCAAGAAAAAGAATATTTCAATTAATAGAGTAAAACCTGCATTTTTAGAACAGCCTGAAGATCATTATAATGGCAATACAACTACATAACCCCCCATTCCATTTCCTCAGCAAACTTCTAACCAGGATTTATCTCGAAAAGAGTATTTTACGAAAAGTTAAGAGGAGGTATTGTGGGAACTGAAATCAAATCCTTCCGCCCTTATTGTAACCTTTTTGTTTTTGACTTTTAAAAGTTTTTATTATTGCCAAGTGACTTTGAGTTGACATAAAATATATAAACCAAACAACAAAAAACAACCAAAAAACTGTCTTTTCTGTAGTTAGACACACACACACCAATACAAATTTTCAGTGTAACAATTTTTGGGATATAACTAAGATTTTTCAGAATTATACATAAAAATCTAACAAAAGGTTAAGTAGTCTGAAGAACATATTTTGATTTTTTGGTTGGTTATCTATAACTTTTGAAAAGACGTGTCATACAAGAAATAAAAATGTAACCCTGATTGCTGACAAACTCGAGTCGTTATAAGACGGCCGATATCGGATTAAATGCCCAAAAGATGTTATTGCTTATTCCACAGTAGGTGGTTAAGTTAGAATAGCTTCTCTGTATTCTGTCGTACCAAAAACCACAGGTTCATTGTATTCGGTAAATTATTTTTGGGCGAAATCAATGGTTCTAAAACCAAATTATTTTGGAATTACATGTTATGTAGGTACCGCGATAATTATATTTAATTTTATTTATTCCCATAGAGATTTTTTATTTACCCAATTTAAGACTTTGTGTGTCAAAATGGTTAAAGTTTTTGTCAGGTACTTTTTCAGAGAATTTTCTTTTTGCTTAAATGTGGAGCACAGCGGCTGTCCTAGGTACTGATAATTATTATTTCCCAAGAAATAATTAGTTAGGGTCAGGTTTTTTAATAAATGAGCATGCTTTCTGCATTAAGTTTGTTTCTTTATTTTTAAATTAAAAGCAGTTATAAAGCAAAAATATGGAGAATCTTCAGCAAGATAATAGCAAGCCTAGAAAGCCTTTGGGTATAACAAGTGGTTAGTGGAACGTTATTTTACTTTGGAAAAAGATCACTCCGGCTCATTAGTCGTGTCTATTTTGGCAAGGAAAAAACGATAAGACCGCATAAGATCGCTTCAAAATATGAGTGAAGAGGAAACTGACAGACCAAGTAAAAGAATTCGAAGGTATAAAACTATCTATTTATTTCTAGGAATGGTGTCTATAAAATGTATAAAGCTTATGAATAAGTTACTCGCAAAGCTATTCTTGAAAATATGAAGAAGAAAGAACTTTGCGTTATTGTAACTACCGGTTTGTCCATAAGTTTAAAAGAAATAGGCTTAAAAAAACTAACGATAAAAAGTGCTGTTTCTGTTTAAAAAAGATGAAAATTCTTAAAAGATTATTTAAAAAACAAAAAGCAAGCAAGTTATTTTTCTTGGCGAAATAGGGGTATTTTTAAATGGAACTTCAACAGAGTTGTCTTCGCAGAATTATTAATGTGGCAGTTATTGTTCAAATATTATGTTCTCCAACCAAATTCTATCCTTTAAAATAAATACAGACCAATAAACTTGTGCATTTATGCAATTTATAAAGGCTAGATTCTACTTATCAAACAGAACTACCTAAGCATATATTAGTACTTACAAAAAAATAGAAAAACAAAGAAAAATAAAGAATAATTCATAACTATAAAAATAACTAACAAAAAGTTAAGTCTTTTCAATTAATAAGTTTATGAATATCTTGCCTTGTGAAATTTTCTTGCAAAAATACTTTCAGCTTTTTTTAAAATGAAAATGTTGATGGTGAAGATCTTAAAATGTTTGGGATTTGACCGAAGGCTCTTGTGCTTATATGCTATAATTGTGGTATTTTTCCTTTGAAGTTATGCTGCTACAGTTCTTATAATAGTTATACATTACATGAAAATCGGCTCTGACATCTTTTTTTCCGATTCTAATGAAAAAACGACTCCTCGAATCGTAATATAACCATTGTTTTCCCCCATCACCCCCCATTTTATTTTTACTACTTATCGATGGTTTCATGGGAGTAAAAGGATTCTTTTGTACGTTAGATTATTATTTCTAAGATACTAAAAACTATGGCCTGTATTCTTCAATTTTGGGGAACGGAGTACTCCCGGGAATTAGAAACGCACATGATTGGCCGAATTCTCATTTTTTGTCACATTTCTGTCAGTTTTGGCAGTAATGGCATAGTTGTGATTGATTTTGCTTTCTTCCCTTATGCGAGGACAGCAAACTGGCGGCAAAACAATCATGAACAATCAAAGTCATTAGTGCCAAAACAGACAGAATAGTGACACAAAACTGAGATCTCGACCAATCAGGTCGCTTATTCTTCAATTTCGGTGAAGGGAATGCTCCCGGGAATCAGAAACGCACCTGATTGGTCCAAATCTCAGTTTTCTTTCACTATTTTGTCTGTTTTGGCACTAATAACTTTGCTCGTGAGCGTTTTGCCGTCAGTTTGTTCTCCTCGTATAGGCAGGAGAGCAAAATTGCTCACAACTAATGCCATTACTGCCACAACTGACAGAAATGTGACGAAAAAATGATAATTCGGTTAATCAGATGCGCTTCTAATTCCCAAAAGCACTCCCTTCCCCGAAATTTAAGCATAAGCTCTCTGGGGCTCGATTCTGGGCTAAATAGAACGATCATACCCTGAGAAGTGACCACTTCTATTAAAATCCAAAATTCAGTATTCTGGGACCGGCCGATCGCACAAAAGTCATTCGAATGACGCACGGTGGTCGATTTTCCGGCAAATGCGGACATAAGTGGAAAAATTAAAAATGTATCTAAATTTGCCCCTATATGGTTGTCAAGATACTAGGCGAATAGTTTGCCAAAGAATAAACTATGCTTTTTACCAGTTTGACATTACACATTCAACATAAAATTTCAAATATAAGACCCAGAGTATGACAGCATTCAACTGTTAATATCTCGAAAACAGTTCAAGATCGACATAGGGTACGTTATATAAAAATGCTTAGAATTTAAAAACAAAATGCAAAAATGCAATAATATACTGGGCGTTTCATTTGAAAGTTTCGGTTGGCATTCTTTAATTATTTTTTCTTTTTTTTTTCTAAACTAACATTTTTACTTTAATTTAGCTAATTAATAAATATATATCTTTTTCCTCTTAAAAATGTCTTAAGATAAATATGACAATTCACACGATCATCCTGTCTGTTTATTAAAACTAAATATTTTGTACGATTTAATTACAATGTGGAAGTTTTTTTTAAGGTCCGCGTTTTTACAAAAATCAACCACTGTGCGAGTCCTACTCTAAAAGACGGTCAAGTTTGCCGTAGTATGCGCATTAGCGAGTAAAATATCGATCGGTCGTTTGTCCAATAGCGTGCTCTGAAAACATATAAGTGAAGTTTTTCTCACGAGCAACTCTCAACTACTGGGTCTAGTCGAGAGAACGGCTTCGCTTAAAAATTGTTGTTCGAGGCAGCTCTGCGCGCGCCCATAATAGTTTGGTTATTATTCGATTGTCTCGTCACTGCTTTTAAGCGCGTTTATTGGTTGAATTTACTTTTCTTCTCTCAGGCGAACGATCACTTCCTATGACTTCCAGAATCGGTACCCTGGTGGGTTTCTGATTCCCGGGAACATTCCCTTCCCCGAAATTGAAAAATACGGGCCCATAAGTGTTCTGAAACATGAATATTTGTAGCAAGGTGGTAGATTTTTTTAAAGGGGGGCTTCCCGCTCATTGAAGAAAAAAAATATTAAACAAACTTTTTTATCGCATTTCTTTCACTTGTTTTTCACATATTTTGACTTTGCGCTGACTTAAAAGTTGTTCCTCTACTCAGGGGACTACAATCAGGTTTCATTAAATATTACCGCTTCCTTTGTGAATGAGAGAAAGTTTTATTTACGGTCAGAAAAATGTCGCCCACGATCCTTTAGTTTCGAAGGAAAATATTTTCTTGCCGCCTTTGCACATCAAATTCGGATTGAAACAAACAGTTAGCAGTGGAAAAGACAGGTGACGCATTTCAATTTTTAAAAACTAAATTTTCTCGCTTCAGTGAGGCTAAACTCAAGCAAGGAGTTTTTGTGGGGTCCCAGATTACTCAACTTTTCTAAGATTCGCCATTTACTGAATACCTGAATCGAAAAGAAAATGAGCTTGGCTTGCATTTCAAATCAAATCAAATCATCAAATCAAAAAACGTTTATTCATAAAAAAATAAATCACCAATATAAAGCTGAATGTTAGTAAGTATAAACGTTATTGAAATCACAGAAGCATGCATGTGCTTGCTTGTGCCTAATTATAGAAATTGCATGAATAGTGTATAAAAAGTCACAATTTAGTAAAAGCCTTACATACTGGTAAAAAGAGACATAACGGTAAAAAGTCACAGTTCTGGAATAAATGTCACAATTAAGTATTAACCGATCATGTCGAGTGTGTTCGACAATATTTAAACATATAAAAAAACCTATAACTACATCGCTTGACATATACCTATATCGCTAGATCTATTTAAAATATTTTTACCAGTTTCAATAATCCATTTTTGGTTTTGAGTTTTAAATATCTTTGACTTATGTAGGGCATGTATATTTTCCGGTTGAATCTTGTACAAGCGAGGCGAAAAATATCTTACAGATATCTGGCCATGAGTTTTAAAAGCCACCGTGGGATAAGCAGCAAGTTTTTGTGTCTGGTGTGTTAACACTGTGATTTGATTCGTGTATTTTAATTTTCTTTTTTGTTATATTTTTTTAAATTTCAAGGCAGTATAATTGCCGCGTGTCCAATAAGTGACTTTTCCGAAACAAGAGATTGATGGATAAGTTTTTTCTTTGCCATATATGATTTTGATAAACCATTTTTGAATGGATTCTAAGCTCTTTATGTGGTTTTCCGCAACTCCCCCCCCCCCACGTAAGAATACCATTGATAAGGTGACTTTGTATCTGTAACAGATATAATATTTTCATTTCTTTTGTGGGGAGAAAATCTTTTAAATAAGTAAACTTACATAAGAGGCCTCTAAGCTTGTTTGCTAAGTTATTAACTTGTGTTTTCCAGTTGAGATTATATTCTCGATTGTTATTCGAAGTATTTTATTGATTCCGTTTCTGGTATTTTACTATTATCCATTTTTATTTTACTGAATGAAGGTAAATTATTTTTGTATGTGGAAAGCGGAATACATTTTGTTTTGTCAATAGTTAAGGTAACTTTGTTAAGGCTAAACCAGTTTTTAGTTTAAGAACGTCCTCCTCCATTTGATTTTTTAATTTTTGCCATGTTTGAGCACTACAGAAAATGGCTGTGTCATCAGCGAAGCATACTACTTTGGGTTTTTAAATTAAGCATTTATATAAATCGTAAACAATAAAGGACCGAGAGCTATCCTTTGTGGAACACCGTACTTTTTCTTTCACCGCTAATGACACCATCTATATTAACACGCTCTTTTCGTTCTAAAAGGTAGTTTTTAATGCTATTAAGTATTTTGCCTCGAATACCATAAGTTTACATATTTTCAGAAGTGTTTGATGGCAAATTGTATCAAAGGCTTTAGAGAGATCCACAAACAAGCACATACATAATTTACTGTCAAGAGTGTCCTTTATTCGTGTTGTTAGAAAATGTATTGCATCTTATATGGATCTCCCTTCACTAAATCCAAATTGCTGATTTGAAATAATTTTATATTTAGTCAAAAATCCAACAATTCTTTTTTTTATAATTTTTTCAAATATTTTGGAAAAAAATTGATAATAGTGAAATAGTATAGTATAGTGAGCTTATTTAATGCTTATCAGCGGTACGACTCATCGAACCACCGTTTTTTTGGTACTTTCTCGATTTTAATTAACGTATGCACATAAAAATGTAAATATTACTTAATTAGAATGCAGTTACTTACAGTTTTTTGCCTCTCATAGTTCACAGCCACTATAAACGACACTTTTATTTAATTTTGTTTAAGTTGTCAAAAACTGTGCAGTACTAGTGGCTAAACTTTAGCACATAAAATGCGTACATCAGAAGTTAGCTGTAGCTCTGTTGAATTTAAGTTTTGTTAATTGAAATGCTTATTGTAACTGACTTTGACGTTTTCGAATTACAGGTTAAATCTTTTAACATTGTAAACACAAAAATAAGGAGACTGGCCACACTTTGATATAAAACTAACATACTAATGAATAAATCAATTTTTTTTAAATTATTTAATATTTTATTATAAAAACTTATTCTTAAAGCTCATTATGGATGAAACAAGACCACCATTGTGCGAATAAGAAAAAAGTATCAGGAAGTAACTATTTGGCGAAAGAAAAGCCATAACTTATATAGTCAGCGCACCTCTGCAGGATCGGTAAGTTTGAGTCTTTGCAGACAACCAAAAATGTTCAAAATCAAAAAGAAATTATTAAAAAACACTATATACGTAAATTTAAAAAAAAAGAAGAAAACGTTTCACCTCGATATTTGCCAGTTTTTGTGACATGAAATCTGCTAAATTTTGAAATCAATTTGGATTTTAAATAATGACTTCGTCGGTCCCTCTGAGTATGAGCTCCATTAAGTGGTTTGAATGTCTGGGAACAAAATTCATTCTTGTTAACTTTTTTGCGATAAGGCCCCACACAATTTCCATGGGATTGGCTTCAGGAGTTTTTGACGGCCGTGGCTAAACCTCGATGTTGTTTTGCTGGAATTACTGTGTAGAAATGCGTACGGTATGGATAGGACAGTTATCCTGTTGATACACAAAACCTTCTGGATGAATAATGGTTGCTTCTGGAAGCATAACACTTTTCATCATATCAACATAAACCTCAGCCGTAAATCTTCCATGGATTCTAAAAAGAGCCCCATATTCTCTCGCCTATATCCAACTCCACACATTCAAAGAAAATCTTCCAGCCCGGTCTTCGTTCCCATCTGTGGCCATCGCAAATGGGTGGTCTTCAAGAAAGTCGGTCAGTTGCTGATCCTGCTGAGGCGTACTGACTTGGGTCAAGACAGTGCTTCTTGATACTTTGTTCTTATTCTTACAATTGTAGCCTTGTTTCGTCCATAATGGGTCGCTACTCTTCAAATCGACCAATCACCGTCTAATTTTGCCAAAATTTGGGCTTTTTCAACAAAATCTGACGGTGACATTTTTTTGGTCAATTTGACATACCTAAAAGGTTACTGAGATGCGAGGCACATAATACACTATACAAAATCGGCGTACGCATTTTATGTGGCCGGAAGTGTACTTCCAACTTTGCACAGCCAAGCACGACGACCGATCCCAAACATGTGCAAGAACTTTCTGGATAATACAAAATGTAGGGATTATGTTGCTGAGGTCGAGGAATTGTAGTCTCCGATAAACATGGGGAACGGTTCTATCAAGACATCGCGAAGAGGGAGAAGAGATTTTTAGGGAAGTGGAATCCAAGCATGTTGACGGAATACTGCTGGTCTTTTGGACGAAAGAGTTGTACTTCAGGGTATGAAAGGAAAGCGAGCACTAAACGGAGGTAAATATCTTTTTATTATTGTTTACAGCTCAAATAATTTTCACCACCCCTTCAAATTAAATTCATGCATTCAATATTATTATCGAAAAGTGATGACAGTAGAAAGGGTTGCTCCCCCAAAAATTGTGGGTGGTAGAAGATTACAGGAATGTTCCAGGGCACGAAAAATTTTTTTCTACAGGCCAGTGTTTGAAAAAGCATCCACTTTTTATGGAGAGGTTTATAATATTTGTTTTGAAATTTTTGTAATTCCCATTGTATCTTCTTCGTTCTCAACTTAATATCCCACTGTTTTACTTCATTTGAACTGGGTGAAAATCACTCCAAATCAATTAAGATAAGAATAGCTTTTAGATTTCTATCATTTTTATGAGAAGTAATGCAGTGGCGTTGCATATCAGGGGGGAGGTTGAGTGGTTTAGTATTCCCTAATAATAAAAAAAATTGGTGCCACCGAACCGTTTATTCTACAAATTGGTGAAAACTCAAGCACTAAAACACTTCGATTCACAGTCCTGTGCGTCCCTTAAAATTCGACTTCTAGACATTATATTTTTCCCAAAATTCAACAACAAAAAATTTGACTTTTTCCAATTTGCCTATTTAAATACCGGGAGAAGCCCCATCCCTCGTAAGCGCCTGGCAAAAAGCTAACGAAACAAATAATTTTCTAATTAAATAAAGCAAGAAGCTCCAGTTTTTTAGTGTTTTTATATTTTGTTGGCCTTGAACCTTTGCCAAAGCTTCCAAACCAATAAATATCCTTCGCTCCTCTTAAATCCTTAATTATTTTTCATCAAGGAATCTTCCACTAAGTGAAAAATGTCCAGAATCCAATAAACCGTCAGTAAAAATACCCTTTGATATAACTGATTGTATTTATGTTAAGTAAGAGCAATATAATACGTTTGTATGATTGGTTATAAGAATAATAAAGCTGAAAGGACCTTTGATACTAACTTAAGTAACCGCCCGCCCCAGTGTGCCTGTACTGGAAATCTACTATTTCAGTCTAAAGAGCAGCGGTGGAAAGTTTGTTGCTCTCATTACACGTTTCTCTGAAATTATCACGTTTCTAAATTATATTTTATAACAAATGGTTTTTAACTTTTAGGACAAGCACACAAATAGTTTATAAAAATGTTATGCTGTCGCCGCTCTTTTCAAAGAGCACACATAATAATCCAAAGTTAGCAAAAGTGTTTTTTAGACTTAACGGCATCTCGATCTCTTATCGCCCTCAGGCACTTTTCTCTAAAGGTCTCTAGATCGAAAAATTTTTTGTTTTAATTTAAGGTGGTTTTTTTAGTTATGTAAAATCCTTGTCTTGTAGGATATCTGAACGTTAGAGCTTACTTAAGTTTATCCATTTTAAGATAACTTTAACCGTGACCCTCATTTATGCTTTCTTAGGCGGTGTAATATTTTGTTTCCTTTTATCTGTCAAAAAACCAGAAACTTCAAATACGGATATCAGAATCTAATCTCTGCGGACTTGCATTGATCTTTTTCATCGAGATCACGTTTACGGTCTTACGTTTAGACGGGACGTTAACTGACGAGTTTTGAAGAAGAGAGTGCTAAAAGTCGATAGATTGGTAACAAACGGCGCAACCAAATAAAGCAAGATAGAAATACCAGTGCTAAAATATAAAAAACAGAAACGTCTGATTCAACAGATTCCACGTCACGTCTTATCATTAAATTTATTAAATAAAACTTTTTTAGACTTCATAAAGTCTGATCACACCAATTCTAGTCCAAAAAACGATGGCGAAAACAAATTCTAGCCTGTGCAGGGGGCCTTCAAAACCAAACGGTACTACGATCTTAACAGGCCCGTAGCAAAAAATTGTATTCTTCCAAAATGCTTTCCAAAATGACAAATTCTGCCCACAGGCGGCCGCGAATCGGATACACACTTGAAGTATGAACCTTCCTGGGGGCTTCATTACGAATATCAAATTTTACCACTTCTGTATCATAGACTAGCCACAAGCGGAACCCCCACTGGCTCTTATACTACCTGCAAAATTAGGTAACATAAGAGTGTTCCGGCTGGGGGGGGAGGGGGTGCGGAGGTATTGGATTTAATCCCCTCCTCTTCCAAAATTTTCGTTTTGCATTTGTTCACATTATTTTGTGGGTTTTTATCGAAGACAAACACAAAAAATGAGTTAAACAGGACAGGTAAGTATTGGTATAAGTTACCAATTTTGTGTTGTTTTACTTTGAAAACTTTTCTGGTATCAAAGCTGCAGTCTAGAGTTACTGCACCGTAAAAAGTAAACCGTACGACGCAAGAAAATTGCAATATGTTGGAACTCATAGTTCACAGAAGTGAGCAAAAAAAAATAATGCCGTTGCATACACGTAAATTTCGTAGGTAAATTTGAAGCCAGCAGCGGCCTTTCGCTGGAATGAATATCACCATATAGTGAACTGCCGAAGTACTACCGAATGCTAATAGCATTCGTCCGGCCAAGCCGCGTTCCTATCGCCTGTGCCGAAACTAGCCGGCTTTTCTTATGAAGGTCTTTGGTTTACTGGGTATCACTTCACCATTTATTTTGTTAAGTTTTAACAGTTTATTATTTTATTGATGCCACTCTTACATACGTAGCTCGCAAACCGTTACCTTGAACCGCGCAGACGCGAACAGGTAAACTAGGTTTTAATTTAAATACTTATTATTTATTAACTTTGTACGTCTAAAACAAAATTATGATTGTTTTCCACAAACCAAAACTACACTTTTTTTTTTTGCAATCGACGCGCGTTTCGCTAACAACGTTAGCATCATCAGGAGACGATAAACAATGAACTAAATTAATCTACGCTCTATCTTATATACAATCCTTTAGTGGGCGGAGATAAGACTAATAAATTGTGATTGATCACGATTTTTAATCCTACCTCCCCTCAACCAAAGAATAAAGTGTACTAAACGGGATAGGTCCTCTATCTTTATTTAAACTATTTCTGGATTTAATGATTTCCATACTTTCATATACATTCAAAAGTCTTTTGTTTGGTACACTTTTTAGAAGTTTTAGGTTATCTAATGTGAATCTATGATTGTTTTCAAAAGCATGCTCGGCCACACTTGACTTTTCTGTTCTTCCGTATTTTAAGTGTGCTAAGTGTTCTTTAAAACGTGTTTGAATAGAGCGTCTCGTTTGGCCAACATATTTTTTATCACAATCCATGCAACTAATTTCGTAAATTCCACTTTTTTCTAGAACTGTAGTTTTATCCTTGGGATTTCCCAGTAAGCTTCTTATTGTGTTACCGGATTGATATACTAATTTAAGACCGGTGTTATTAAATACTTTCTGTAATCCTTTCGTATAATTAGGATTATACGGAATTGATACAAATTTTGAGTCGCAGGTATCTTTTTGTCTGAAAAAGGTAGAATTCCGAAAGGTCTTTTGAAAAGAATGTCTATTTATCAGCTTATTTATTAAGCCTTCGTCGTAACCGTTTTCGCCAGCTATATTCCTAATCCTATTCTTTTCTGCTTCAAATCTTTCTTTGTTTAAGGGGAAATTTACTAATCTATATGTTAAAAAGTGCAAACTTGCAAGCTTATGTTGTAAGCAATGAAAAGAGTCATTTGGAATATACCTGTTGGTGGCCGTGCCTTTTCTGTATAGGTCAAAGTCCAATTTATTTTTATTTCTTATAACTAAAGTGTCTAGAAATGGCAGTGTACCGTTGTTCTCTGTTTCATAAGTAAATTTAATAGTGGGAAATTTGTTATTTATTTTTTCCATAAAATTTTCAACACTAGTTACTTTAGTGTTGAATACTGCAAACACATCGTCTACATACCTGAACCATACTCTGGGGAAATACTCAAATTCTTTACTTATATCTGATTCAAATTTGCTCATAAATAGGTTTGCGATAAAAGGTGATAAACTATTACCCATTGTGGTTCCTTCTAATTGCTGGTAGTAGTTATTTTTATATTAAAAGTAATTTTGATTCATGCAGAGTTTTGTTAAAGATAGGTATTCTAAAGTCTGTTTGTCTTCTAGATTGTTTTTTCTTAGTAGTTCCTCCAGGTATTGTAAGGTATTGGGGATCGGCACACTAGGGAACAACGAACTAACATCAAACGAGATTAAAATTTCACCTTCTTGGAGTGAAATATCTTTAACTTTGTTGATAAATTCAAGGGAATTTTGAACAGAAAAACCTTTTTCCTTTATCGGTAAATTTTCAAACTCGTTTGCTAGCCATTTCGAAATGTTGTAAGTAGGTGATCCTACAGCAGAAACTATAGGTCTAACCGATTTTCCAGGCTTGTGGATTTTCGGAAGACAATACAGTTTGGGCATAGTGGGATTGCTTACTTCTAGTTTATATTTAATATTATCAGTAATAATATTAGTATTAGTAAACTATAGGTTAGACCTATAGTTTCTGCTGTAGGATCACCTACTTACAACATTTCGAAATGGCTAGCAAACGAGTTTGAAAATTTACCGATAAAGGAAAAAGGTTTTTCTGTTCAAAATTCCCTTGAATTTATCAACAAAGTTAAAGATATTTCACTCCAAGAAGGTGAAATTTTAATCTCGTTTGATGTTAGTTCGTTGTTCCCTAGTGTGCCGATCCCCAATACCTTACAATACCTGGAGGAACTACTAAGAAAAAACAATCTAGAAGACAAATAGACTTTAGAATACCTATCTTTAACAAAACTCTGCATGAATCAAAATTATTTTCAATATAAAAATAACCACAATGTGTAATAGTTTATCACCTTTTATCGCAAACCTATTTATGAGCAAATTTGAATCAGATATAAGTAAAGAATTTGAGTATTTCCCCAGAGTATGGTTCAGGTATGTAGACGATGTGTTTGCAGTATTCAACACTAAAGTAACTAGTGTTGAAAATTTTATGGAAAAAATAAATAACAAATTTCCCACTATTAAATTTACTTATGAAACAGAGAACAACGGTACATTGCCATTTCTAGACACTTTAGTTATAAGAAATAAAAATAAATTGGACTTTGACCTATACAGAAAAGGCACGGCCACCAACAGGTATATTCCAAATGACTCTTTTCATTGCTTACAACATAAGCTTGCAAGTTTGCACTTTTTAACATATAGATTAGTAAATTTCCCCTTAAACAAAGAAAGATTTGAAGCAGAAAAGAATAGGATTAGGAATATAGCTGGCGAAAACGGTTACGACGAAGGCTTAATAAATAAGCTGATAAATAGACATTCTTTTCAAAAGACCTTTCGGAATTCTACCTTTTTCAGACAAAAAGATACCTGCGACTCAAAATTTGTATCAATTCCGTATAATCCTAATTATACGAAAGGATTACAGAAAGTATTTAATAACACCGGTCTTAAATTAGTATATCAATCCGGTAACACAATAAGAAGCTTACTAGGAAATCCCAAGGATAAAACTACAGTTCTAGAAAAAAGTGGAATTTACGAAATTAGTTGCATGGATTGTGATAAAAAATATGTTGGCCAAACGAGACGCTCTATTCAAACACGTTTTAAAGAACACTTAGCACACTTAAAATACGGAAGAACAGAAAAGTCAAGTGTGGCCGAGCATGCTTTTGAAAACAATCATAGATTCACATTAGATAACCTAAAACTTCTAAAAAGTGTACCAAACAAAAGACTTTTGAATGCATATGAAAGTATGGAAATCATTAAATCCAGAAATAGTTTAAATAAAGATAGAGGACCTATCCCGTTTAGTACACTTTATTCTTTGGTTGAGGGGAGGTAGGATTAAAAATCGTGATCAATCACAATTTATTAGTCTTATCTCCGCCCACTAAAGGATTGTATATAAGATAGAGCGTAGATTAATTTAGTTCATTGTTTATCGTCTCCTGATGATGCTAACGTTGTTAGCGAAACGCGCGTCGATTGCAAAAAAAAAAAGTGTAGTTTTGGTTTGTGGAAAACAGTCATAATTTTGTTTTAGTGCAACCAAAGGTTCCAAATTCCCAACATATTTGTACGTCTATTTAGAAACTGCTTTTCAAGGTTTACGTGTGGTTCATTTTTGAAACACCACATTTTCGTCATTGGAACATGATACTCTGAAAGTCATTACCACCCACCAGTGTTGTCAGGAGGTTGGAAAAAAAGTATCATTTGCAACTCGAAAAATTATTAAGTTTAAGGAAATATTATCATAGTTTTTATTTTTGCATGATAGGCGCTTAAAATGTATTGTTGTTTTTGAGTGGCCAAACATACTGGATTTTTAATTTCAATTTCGCAGAATGTACCTACAGTTTTCGTGCTTTTTGTTTCACAATAAAGGAGAAAGTGAGAGAGAAGATGATGGGATGATCGACGTCGATTAATTGAGTTTATAGATCGGGAGTTGATGTCCGCTATTGTTAACATATATATATAACTGTTCTTATATGTATACACCTACTATTAGTTCGAATTTTCAAAAATTTAAAAAACTATATTGTTTTATCCATCCATCAATATGTGGTGAAGTTGTTTAAAAGTCACGAGCACGGTAATACTATACAAGTATAAAAAACATGATGGCTGCCTGTTTTAAAATGGTGGATGGGACAGGCGCATAGATTTATGTCAATAAAAGTTTTTCCTGTGTGTGTTGGACGCATTATACAAATAAATGGCATTTTATGTGAGAATTTGTTAAATTATCATAAATTAAGGGGTTGATAATAGGTCATTATAATTTATCATGGATCTGATATTTATCACGTTCCTAGCAACAGTGCCACCCACAAAAAACTAATCAGCTCACCGCCTGGCGTCAGATAATTTTTGTACCAAATTTGATGAAAATCGATTAAGGCCACAAAAACGGCATAGATTTGACAACACTACTTTGCTGTTTTTGGGTTCATCTTTACCGGGCAGAATCTGTTGAAATTTGGCAGGAATGTTTATTTTTAAATTCCTTAAAACCGTATCCAGACAGTGTTTTGCTGGACTCTCTCATTCCCGAAATAAAGTAAACACGGCTAACAATAGTCAAAAATCTTACCTGGCTTTTTCTTTAGCCTCTTCGATAATACAGAAATCTGTAACAACAATTTTTGGATTTTTTTTAAAATTACACCAAATTTTGAAAAATCCTTTGGATACGGTTGTATATTATTATAAATCCTATTATCTGATAACAAAAAAGTTATTCTGAGACGCAAAGTTCACGTAATTTACTAGGCCCAAGGAAACTGAAGTGAGTTCGATTGGAGTATTGGAATTCAGGTTCCGCATAGCCACCGGCCACTTGTCTAATGGAACATTCGGCCAATAATTTGACACCAGTGATAAAAATAATACGGGAATTTGTAATTTTTATGATGTTCAATAATGATTTTCCTTTTGATTATTTTTAATTTTGAGACATTGCAATCCATGAGGCACGAAGCCGAGCATCAAAACCTTTTATAGAAAATAATAAGTTATACTGTTCCTTACATATGGTGTTCGCCCCGCGTTTTGAACATTGCAACTCACTTGAAATGGTATTAGTGATGACACCTATTGTTGATCTTTCAAAACAATAGCAAAGCAGTGTTATCAAATCCATTCCGTTTTTGTGGCCTGAAGCGGTTTTTAAGTAATCATGTTACAGACAGACAGACAGACAGACAGACATACAGTCATACGCCATGACAAAATTTTGTATTTATGTCTTTTTTGACCCAAATAACTTATTTTTAGTGAAATTAAAAAAAAACTTTTTTTTTACGACTTCAATAGCGGATTGGTTTGGAGAGATTGGTTTATAGTATCATAAATTTGTTAGTAGCGCCGCAGTATTTTTTTTTCAATTCTAATTGTTTAAGTGCGATTTTTCGTCAAGAGATTTAATAAAATTTTATTTTCTTAACTTAATAATGCTGAGAGGGGACAAGTGCCCCTATTGATCCCTGGATGCTTTACTTCGTTACATCTTTGCAACTGCCTCGAGACCAATCTTGTAGTGTGTGGCGAATTTAAGCTCGGCTTTCAAACGTCACAATCGATTTGGGAAACCCAGATACTTTTCAAACTCAATCGAAAGAGTACGGCATTTGGCAAAAATCTTATTAAAGGAATAACAATTCCTTTCATTTGACTTATTGTGGTTTTGGACGTAAATGACAAAAATTTGAAAAATGGCCATTTTTACGTACTCTGAAGAAAAAAGTAAGAGTTTATATTGCGAGAAACATAAATTCGAGTTTCAGTTATTATCAAATCGCGGCGGCAACGCGCATCGATTTTATGTGCTTTTTGTCACTGTCCTTCTTACTTGATGCCTGTATGTCGGTCTCTTTTTATACACATTAGCACATATCGAACTTTCGCATTTTGTTTTCCAGTTATGGTAATTATTACTAACGTATTAAATATTTTTTCAGTAAGGTTTAATTTGTTTTCGAATGGGTATATTCGTATAAAGTTACAAAGGCTCTATAAATCAAGCTCGAGCCCAAGGCAACAACATATTAATTTATTTAAAATATTCCCCTGCTACAGTCCGTGATTTATTGTGGTGTTCTGGTTGCCAGACTGAGGATGTTTGTAGTTAGTTTTCCTTAGATATGAGAAGATGGGTAGAATTCGTTGCTGACTATGAGACTCTATATAAAAATGGTGCCGTCAGTTTTTCTTAGTACAACTCCATAAAAACGAGGCTCGTTCAAGATCAAAAGATGTTGAGGGAGATATTTAACGCTATACCTACTAGGACTGTCATAACCTGCTTTAAAAGGTTGAATCCAGTCTCAATTGACAACAAATTCATGTCTTAAATACGCCGCAGGCAAATATTTTGAGGAAAATAAACTAAAAATGCTTTTAATGTTTTTAACAAAAAGTTGCATTAAATTAAAAGAAAATGAAAAACTCACTTTTTTTGAAATTTTTTTAAAAAAGTCGGTTGGCTCAACTGCCCGGAAGAGAATTCTAGATTTTTTGTCGACGGAGATGAAGTTTTGAAAAAATTATTCCAGAAACAGCATTATGTACACGTTCTAAATCCTGACAATAAGTTTAATCCAAAGATTTTGACCTATTTCACGTTCTTTGTGAAATTCATGGTTTATAGGGGTGTTATCTTCCTTAACCTTTTCCCTTCCCGTGACTACGGGATGTTATGAAAAATTAAAAAATGTTGTGTATTTTTTATCAATTTTTCGTGAGAGTTAGTATTGTTGTCTTGTTTTAAATAAGTCAGAGTTAGCCTGCAAAGTCAAGCTTATTAGAAAAAAATCCGCTTGTTTAAATAGGAATACGTTTTCCAAAAATTAACCTATTCTGATAAAATTAACTTTATATGAAGCACAGGCCTCAAAAGTTATGGAAACCAGGGTCAAAACTTTGTTAGACAGTTGTAATCTTCCCTTCAGATATTTCAATGTAACATTTTTCAAATTTGGTCAAAAAATAAGGTACTTTCAAATGTTCGAATAGACCAGCCTTGATTTTCTTACGAAAATCCACTGCATGGAAGGCAAAATGAGGCAAAGTCTGTTTTTAACTATTAAAATTGCTTTATTTATTATTAAAATTTTTGAGATAACGCATTAAAATTCTTGGAAAAAGTATGGATTTTTAGCTAGTGTTTTAAATAAAATACAGCCCAGCAAATACAGTGGACGCGGGCTGATGGCGGACGTACGTCAATTGTCGCAGCTCTAGACATCGGCACGATGTCAGTAACCGACATCGGACCATCAGCATTTTTTGACGCCGGTCGAAGAGCGGCCGCAGATGAACGGCCGACGTGGCATCCATCCATCTCCGGGAAGTACCAAAAATAAAAAATGTATGCACAGTAATAGCAGCAGCAGTAGTAGTAGCAATATAAGTAATATATCTTAAACTTGACCTAAATTAAACTATGACCCAGCCACTAATATATATGGAATAGCACACCTTAGAAACGCCTGAGCCGTACACATATCTAATAGAAAATTACACTGATATAAGTAGATATTTTGCGTGGAACACGATAAGCATCGCATATAGAGCGCGCAATGCGTTCGCGTTGAATCGTCGTTATTATTCCTATATAGAAGGGTAGGACCGACATCGTATAATTGCAATTTACCGACGTAAGGATACTACATCGGACTTTCGTCGGGCCAAGCTAATTATTTTTCATGTGCATGTCGAATGAGCGGTGATGGAAATCGGTAGTTGGTCCAACATCGGCCCACGTTTAACTACCGATGGCGACATTGACGACGTCGCACAGTGGTTCCGATGAATAATCTGACTTGACAAAGTTATTTGTTTGTTAAAAGTCTTAAAAATATTTAATAAAATACTCACAGTGGTATGAGTTTTTATGAATTAATTTTTATTAAATGTAACAAAATAATGTTAAGTCAATCAAACCCGTTATTTTGTTACATTACAATACAATTTATTACAGTATAAAAGCTTGTCGCGAGATTTTTCTGTTTAAATATATTATGTCGTGAAATCCCATCATTTCATGAAAAGTCTAGCGAGTTTAAAATTTATTTTATTCTTTTTAGCGCATTCAAATAAAAGCTTGTACTAAAAAATATTTTTTTATATCAATTTATTTTTTACTTTTTAGTCTACTTCTTTCAACCCGGATGATTTTTTAACATTTTTTTCTGCTTATGCATCACTGAAAATTGCATGTTTCTAGACATTTCCATTCTCAATATACAAAAAACTACCTCTTCTATCCCGTTAAGGGATTTTTTTAAACAAATTATTTTTGCTTCTGCTTACCTATCTTCAAAAACCCCTATATACCAATTTTTAACAAAATCGAACAAGTAGAAGTCATTTAAAATTAACTTTCTATATTTGAATTAAGAACAGTCATTTTGTATCCGCCATATTGAATTTTTCAAATCTAATTAAAAACTTAGTTTCCTCATCCTCAGAAACTCCTATATACTAATTTTTAACAAAATCGAAAAAAGATAAGAAGTATCCCCCACCCCTACTCTTAAAATGAGGGGAGGGGGAAACTCAAAAACATTAAAATATTGTATTGTCATCGGAACTGAATCAACGTGCCAAATTTCAATTTCCTAGGATAAAGGGAAGTAGATTTAATTCAGCTTACCAGATTTGACCACACACACAGACAGACGAACCCCTTAAGTTAAATAAAAGCTTGTAAAAAAAAGTTTGTTACATATGGTTGCAAAACAACTAAAATTGAAAACTTAAATAAGTAAGTTAAATGCCAAATATAATTTCATAACATACTTTCATATCCTTTGCCATAGCAAGCCCATGAAATCAATGAGAAAGAAAAAAAAGGCGATATTTGAACATACATACATACAAACAACTAAAATTAAAAGAAAAAATATAATTTCTAAAAAATTAAAATGAATAAAAAATAAAAGTACCTGTAGTTTTCTTCGCCGCAGTATTCGAGTCAATCGCTAATACTTACGTACGCACAGTCCGAGCTCAAAATAGTAAATGCCGATCGATATGCTTAAAGTAAAAATCAAGGTTATATATATTAAGCGGCTTCCGTCTGCTCTTGCGCTGTCCCTGTTATTTTATTCTCAAGTTTTTTTGCGATTCATAGGTTTACAACTTTTTAGGATCATAATAAAATATTGTTTGTGTTGTTCCAAAAATAAAAAAAAATAGACTTTTGTCAAGTCCGAATTGTAATGGGAACCTCTGTGCGTCGGTCCGATTATTTACCGACCTTCTTTGTCTGCTGGGAGTGTTGCACAAAAAGGTTTTCCTAGGGGCGTTAAAATATATATTTTTTTAAACGATCGCACTATCTTCGATTTTTACCGAATTTCAGTTTTCACACTGCACAGTTGGCCCCCGGAGCGAATTTTTGACCAAAAATGGCTTAGTGTGACGTGATCCTAAAGCAAACAAATTTAGCATTATTTTAAAGTAAACAATCCAGTAGGCCTGGAAATGTAAGCAAAATATTGTTATTTTCCTTCATATTTTAAGAAAGTTTAACAGAGAGTTTTACAGAACTGGTTCCTATGGTGACGTAAGACCAAAATGAATTTAGTACAGGAAGGTAAGTACATAATAAAAATGATTACTTAAAAGAAAATGGTCAAGGACCTACGGAAAGTAGGGAATTTAATCTTTAAATGTAGAGAGGTAAATAAAACCACACTAATTTTGAAAATGTTGGAGTAAAACTTTATCTTCTCCATAAACCTCCACTTTAAGGTTTATATTTTGTAAAACTACACACTTTAAGGATTTTAAATTAAACAAAATTTTTTGCATTTGAACGATATGTGGCCATTTATTTGTAAGCATTCCATTATAGAATTGGAGACATTTTACGATACAGCAGTGATATCAATGCTTTTAGCTATTTGTAGAAATCTAAGTAAGCACAAAATTGAATTTCACGGCATGTCTTCTGATTAAAAAATTCGTAATCCTTATCCTCAAAAACCCCTACATACCGATTTTTTACCAATTTGAACCAACTGGCATAGTAACCCCCACCACTACCTTGGACAGAGGGGGAGGTGAAAACTTTTTAGTGTATTGTACTAAAATAAATTAAAAGAAAAAATAAAACTCCTACAAAATTAAAATGAATAAAAAATAAAAGTACATACCTGTAGTTTTCTTCGCCGCAGTATTCGAGTCAATCGCTCATACTCACGTACGCACAGTCCGAGCTCAAAATAGTAAATGCCGATCGATATGCTTAAAGTAAAAATCAAGGTTGTATATATCAAGCGGCTTGCGTCTGCTCTTGCGCTGTCCCTGTTATTTTATTCTCAATTTTTTTTGCGGTTCATAGGTTTACAACTTTTTAGAATCATAATAAAATATTGCTTCTGTTGTTCCAAAAATAAAAAAAAAATAGACTTTTGTCAAGTCCGAATTGTAATGGGAACCTCTGTGCGTCGGTCCGATTATTTACCGACCTTCTTTGTCTGCTGGGATTGTTGCACAAAAAGGTTTTCCTAGGGGGCGTTAAAATATATATTTTTTTAAACGATCGCACTATCTTCGATTTTTACCGAATTTCAGTTTTCACACTGCACAGTTGGCCCCCGGAGCGAATTTTTGACCAAAAATGGCTTAGTGTGACGTGATCCTAAAGCAAACAAATTTAGCATTATTTTAAAGTAAACAATCCAGTAGGCCTGGAAATGTAAGCAAAATATTGTTATTTTCCTTCATATTTTAAGAAAGTTTAACAGAGAGTTTTACAGAACTGGTTCCTATGGTGACGTAAGACCAAAATTAATTTAGTACAGGAAGGTACATAATAAAAATGATTACTTAAAAGAAAATGGTCAAGGACCTACGGAAAGTAGGGAATTTAATCTTTAAATGTAGAGAGGTAAATAAAACCACACTAATTTTGAAAATGTTGGAGTAAAACTTTATCTTCTCCATAAACCTCCACTTTAAGGTTTATATTTTGTAAAACTACACACTTTAAGGATTTTAAATTAAACAAAATTTTTTGCATTTGAACGATATGTGGCCATTTATTTGTAAGCATTCCATTATAGAATTGGAGACATTTTACGATACAGCAGTGATATCAATGCTTTTAGCTATTTGTAGAAATCTAAGTAAGCACAAAATTGAATTTCACGGCATGTCTTCTGATTAAAAAATTCGTAATCCTTATCCTCAAAAACCCCTACATACCGATTTTTTACCAATTTGAACCAACTGGCATAGTAACCCCCACCACTACCTTTGACAGAGGGGGAGGTGAAAACTTTTTAGTGTATTGTACTGTCACTGGAACTACAAATTTCAAGTCAATCCGACAAGTGGAAGTCGGTCGAATTTGACTTTCTAGATTTGTTACATACATACATATATACAAATTTACAACTGAAGATACCTAACTACTAAAAGCTTGTTAAGAAAATGTCGCAAAACATAGTTTTTGTCGTTAAAATCGATAATTTAATAGATAGTACAAAAATTATTAAAAAGAACTAATGTAAAGGATTCCTTTGTTTTAATTTTTTCTGCAATTTTGCATTTTATAATGTTTTTCCTTTTTCCTAGAGTAATGTTTAAAGCAAGGTACATTTATAAATAATAATTTTAATGCTTTTTGCCATGATAAAGCAATGACTTTATGCTCAACTAATTGTTTAACCATTTCTATGAAAACTGATTATTTACATATGTCTCAATTAGTTTTCGCCAAAAATTCGCCCACTGTGCACTGGTGCAAAAAGTGTAAACTTATCAAAATTGGTCAATTGTTAATAGTTAAATCAGTTAATTTTTTCTTAATAAGCTTGACTTTGCAAGCAAACTCTGGTCTATATAAAAATGTCAAACTTTCTTGTTTCGCGGCCGAATTTTTGAAGTGTTACACAGATATGCTTGGACAGAATGTAACTTTGTAACCCATGTTTGAGATTTAATAAAGCGCGACTCAGAAAAAAAATATCTAGATGGTTAAAAATATCTACTTTTTACATAAGTCCGCTATCTTGGATTCTTAGGAAATGTCAAATTTGACATCGGATCTAAAAATGTTGCGGTTACTAAAAAGGTTTAGTCTATTTTAGAATGGTCCTAGGTTTAAGTGAAATTTTTGGTTTTAATCATTTTAAACCAAACCTCCTTGAGTTTTGGACATAGTTTGATTTATAAAAAGAATTTTAATAAATTTTTGTTTTGGATAATCATCTTAAAACAATCTTTTGTTGGATTTAAGAAGAAACTTTCAATTTAGAAGAAAAGAAAATTAAAAAATTTAAACACTCGCGGGGTTTAAATA
The DNA here is from genome assembly GCA_963921995.1 of Oxystoma pomonae. Taxonomy (NCBI): domain Eukaryota; kingdom Metazoa; phylum Arthropoda; class Insecta; order Coleoptera; family Brentidae; genus Oxystoma; species Oxystoma pomonae. Next base: position 38,837,980 of record OY998172.1, read on the forward strand.
GTAAACACTTTGTAGAACAAATTAAAATTGGGGTTATATGTCACATCAAATAAAACTTACCCGTGATAATTAATTTTTCCAATTAATACTTGATGTCACACAACGATTTAGATGGGTAATATTAAAATAAGGAGTAGATTATATTGTATTTATTTAAAAGCTCTTTTTATTTAACAAACTTAAATGTAAGTTTTTTTTACATTTCTGTCACTGTCGAAATGTCACTTTAAAAATATTAGTGCTGCGTTCAATCACAAACAACGAGTTCAGATCTGCTTACACCTTGGCTTGCACCAATCTCTACTGATGAAAGCTACAGCTTTAAAATGAGTGGGCTTTGAGTAAGGAAAGTATGTTTTACTTTCAGTTTGTAAATAAATTAATATAGTTTTTTTGGGTTTTTTGTTTGGTATATTTTCGTGCATAATTAGTGACCTTCACTTATGCTTATTTTGCCTCGTATTGCTCTCATAAATATATTTTCTGTGCTGAAAATTGCTTCAAAATATGGCGTTATTCTGGACAAAATAATAGGTGTTTTATTGGGTAATGAACAACTTGGGATATTAAATAAGGTAACTTAATCCGTGTAAAAACGGTTACTTAGGGAAATTATAAATGAACTTATTACCAAATGCGACAAAATAATCCTTTCTGGGTGCTATAAATTTAAACCACCCCCCTGAGGTGGTCTAAAAAATCACCAACTTTATAACCTCAAACACAATTAATGAAACTAGTATGTGCCAACTTTTTGGCGTATTCACCAGTTTCTATTTTGAAAGCTGTAAAAAAAACTAGTTTTAGGGCATTTTCTTCTAAAATATGGTGTGTTTTGAAAAAAAGCAATTTTTCAGTGGTATTTTGCAATAACAATATAAAGTTATCAATAACTTTGTGTCTTTTCTGTATGGGTACGTGTTTTTTGAAAATTGGTTTTAAAATTTAGTACCCTCCACAGGTGTAAATATTTAGACCTGTGGGGGGTACAATTTTAGATATTAGTAAATCTCACTGTTGATGGCTTGGATTTCGAAAAAGCGTGCTTTTTTTTTCTGGCACATCCTATAAATAAATAATAAGTTTAAATAACCTTTTAATTAGACTGCAGAATTTGGAGATCAGAAAAATTAAGGAAAATTCAGCGCAAAGCTTAAAGCGCTTTAATTAAAACGCTTTCTACCCACCTATTAGTTTTTACGTTTGTTTTCCCTAGATAACCCTATTCTAGAGATGAAAGTTTATGGTAATACTTGGAAAAATGACTAAAAGATTATTTGAAATATAGGTGAAAGATAAATAACAAAAATATAATGTAAAATTAGGACCTTATAGATACTTTGGGCGATATTTACTAAGATGGGTTAAGATTTAGGACTATGGGACGTATGTGGTTTTTAATCTAATTTTGTGGGTTTTTCTTTAAATTTAAATAAAACTTGTTGGAATTTTGGACTTACTATAATGATATAAATGATTTCGCAAGGAAAAAACACAGGTTTTCCAAAAATTTTATGAAAAAAATCGAAAAAAGCAAATTGACGGCGGGTTTATCCAACACCGTTCTCAACTAAAAAACCAGTTAACTCATTTTCGTTTTAGTATCCTTTGGCTTATGATCGGTGCCATATTTACAACAAACTGACAGAAAATTCATGCTTTACATATCAATTTGGTTATGAAAATAGCCGATACAATAGGCTAAAGGGCACTGGGGCGGTAGGAGTTACCTGGCTTTTTAGTTGAGAACGGTGTTGGTTTATCCCCGTATAGTAGGCTTTTTAACTGAAAATACTCTGTTAAATGGGTTACTTACTTATATTTTTTTATCGATTTTTATCCCTAAATTTGCAGAGGTCCATATTAAAAGATATATTCTTACACAACACTTCTTCAATATGATGAAAATATTAAATTAAAATTTATAATTCATGTATTTTTATCGATTGAAAACTGTCAAAACACTTAACTGATGTTTCGCTCGCTGACGCTTTGCTCGTTTGACGAGAACGGTACCTTCTGAAATAAAAGAAAGCCTTCACAATCTATAGACGCGTGAACCATAAATCTTGACAATTTTTTTTTTGTCCATCTTTATAGAATTTTTTATACCTTTCTTCCGCTCCCCCCCCCTCTTTAAATAAGGTAACAAATATTTTTAATGTTGAAGTATTTAGTTATTTCATTATTTAATTTATCATTTTCAGTTACAAATAGTAACTAAAAGTAGTTACGAATTCTCCCCTGCCCCTTGTAACACTTACCTACGCCCCCGCGCCATTACTTAAGTTCTAGATGGTCTCTCTCTCTTCCATGTTTCTGCAAAAAATCTCTGAATTTTCATCAAAATTTAGAAAAATTGCTAAAATCACACGTTCATCTCGCCACTAACGCGCAAGAATTTACCGCTGAAGACTTTTACCGGCACGTAATATGACATCACCACACAAATCACAATAAGTTAAACTTTCAAATCAGTTACATCAACCGGAAAGAATCTAAAAAAGAGAAGATCAAAAGATCTTGGGAGGAAAGAACGAAAATTCAAAAATTGGATGAGTGTCCCACAAGGAACACACAAAAGACCAAAGCGAAAGGAGAAACAATTAAACGATATTTCGCCCGGGGTAACCAGCGTGGGCTCGTCAGTGGATTCACTAGTCACCCTCAATCCAGACATCATTTAACACCATCGCACATTCTGACTTCCAACTCTGAATCACTCACAAATAGGCGTCGTTCCGCATGGTACTTATTATAAGTCACCTGATACGGGTTCGCCTTGGCGTGTTAATCTTTCCAATAGGAATACGCTCCTAAGATAATTAAAACAAGAAGTTAAACTTCCAAATCAGTTACATCAACCAAAGAGAATCTAAAAAAGAGAAGATCAAAAGATCTTGGGAGGAAAGAATTTGAATTGAATTTTTGTTCTTTCCTCCCAAGATCTTTTAATCTTCTCTTTTTTAGATTCCTAATTTGAATTTGAAATTAACTCTGGGTTTCGGACTTCTATTGTCTATATTTTATTTATACACGATTTTTTTTTTTGATCAGTTTACTACTTTACTTTACAAAAAATCTAATAATCTGCGTCTTTTTCCACTTTGCCAAACTTCTGATTTAAGTAAGCATTACATCTCATGGAAAAACAGTTTGTATACCCTACAGCGGCCAATTGGATCCGTCATATTATTTTTGTTAGACTGCCCTATTCCATCCGATTGAGAGCCACCATGGTCTCGCTGTAAGCTAGCTGGAGGACCTTGCAGAAAGACTCACCCTCTCCACCTTTGATGTTAGTCGGTTGATTCTAGAGGCTATACATTTACCTATGGGTCGCGGTCTTCTCAGTTGCCTCTTATGGCAGGTTAGTTTAAGTTTAACAAAGCTTTATTGTCATAAATTGAAAAAGCAGCTGTTTAGAATTGAATTAAAAATAGAGTACAATACTACACGCATTAGTAAAAATATCACTGTATATTATAAAAATAAAAATTTTACAAAATATTAATTATATGTAGAAATATATAGTCAACATTTATACAGCCTTGACCATTAAAATCTGAAATACATAATAAATGCAGCTTAAATAATATTAATGTAAAACATAAGGTAAAACTTGTAAAAAATATATATTACCATATAAAAGATATAAATATTCCTGCCTCCTTCTTACATATCTTTCAAAAACTCGTCAAAAGTATAATAAGCATTTTTTTGTGAAAATTGGTCTTAACTAAGAGCGGAACTGTTCCATTCTCTGAATAATTTGCAACTCCATGATAAGATGATTATAAATTTGGACCCCTTTGTAAACCAAAGAGTTTTTAAACATACCACATTGAGGCATCGGTAAAGCTACATTATTTTTTTTATCTAGTATCATGTCCCGTATTCTCGACGGCCGGTGAGGTGAGTAGTCTTTGCCTCTCTCACTTTTCACATGGTTCAGTGTAGTGAGAAGTAAGAAATTCGTTCACACTCACGCCCACGGATGTCAAGAATACAGACGCTTATCAATATTGGTGAGTAGGAAGAAGAGAAATGAGACATGCTGTATTAAGGATAAATAAGAATGCAAGAGTCAAGATGTTGTTTTTGATGAGAGAGGGGTTTACAATGTGTCGTTGGTGATATCTGACAGAGGTACCTAATTGCTCTTGTTTGATGAACAAAAACGGAATTAAGTAGATTACTCTTACTATCCGGACATCAGACGGGTTAAGTTAAAAAGGGTCCATGTGACCTACTTGCCAGGCAAAACCTCGGCCAAAATATTTAATAAAAATTCTTTATAAATGGTAATTATTCAAAAAGTTTAGGGATATTTGCAAAAAATCATATTTTGCACCGAGAATTTAAAAAGAATGCAGTGCAGATCGGTGAAAAGAGGCGATTTATCCCCTGGAAAATATCAGGATTATTTTTTTACGATTTCTCTTATTTTCAGATAAAAGATAAAAGAGCCGTTTTATTTTCATCTAATTATTTGAGGGATTCGACCCAGTTAACCCTTTTTATAATTTTGGGTTTTTAATCTCTTTTTTGTTTCAATCTACGATCCTTTATTACAGATGAGTGCCTGCTGTCACGTTATGTTTACTTTGCACTTTGTTGTTTGTTACCTACACTTTGCGGGTTTTAAATACAACACGCTAGTTTGCATAAAGGATATTATCCAATTTACTATAGGTGTATGATGAGTCAGTTTATAGGCAAATATAATATTGCACAATATTTAGTACAGAAATAAAAGCTTTTTATTTTGAGCAAAAAGGAATTAATTTGTAACAGCTAATTATTGAGCTATTTGAATAGTTTTAAGAAACCGTTAATTTTTGCAATTTTGGGTTACTTTATTGCTAATTAATGTGACGGCTTTGCGTGTTAAAACTACTAAATACAACGTCAAGGCAGTGGCGGAACTCTAATATTTTTAAAAGTAACGTTTTAAAAATGAAAAATGAGATAAAAGTTAAGTTTGCACACAATTTAGTTGCATTAGAATGGCCCCAAATTTTTAGTTGTGCTCCCAAAAAAAAAAGTTATCAAGATTTAAAAGGAACTTATTCACCAATATTTGACCTATTTTAAGTGCAGCATAGTCATGCTGCTTTTAAAGAATTCTTAAAAGATAAAACAGGGTAACACCTTATCTAATTAAGTTAGAATTTCTGGTTTACTAAACCTAAAATACTGCTTGGGTAAACTTGAATATTTTTCCTATATTTTAAGGAATGACAAAGATAGACTGTTACAATTAATAATAGAGGCCAAATTTAAGGTTAAAGAAGTTCAGGGGCGCGTTTAGCGGCGGCTGGAGCCAAACCAAAATTGGCATTAGCCTTCAGAAATGGATCCAGCTTGCCAAAAATGGTTAGCATGTACCGTTCCGGATCGGCTGAAGCCATACCAGTTTTGGAGGAACTCGAAAGCTCCGCTAGAATTGGCATCGCTTGTTGTTATTGGTCTGCGGGCAAGGTCAACGAAAAAAAATTCAGTTGCGAGGTTTTCCTAACCTAACAAATTGAAGAAAATTTAGAAAATCATTTAAAAATGAAAAGTGCAACACGTTTCTCGATTTTTTCTTGTATAGAATGAATTGCGTAGACGCCACACTTGTGGATTGTGAGGAGAATGCGTTTATTTTGCGGACAGAAGGTAGGGAGTAAGTATCTGTTTTGAAAAAGCTATCAAATGGCCGTGGCTTAAAGTTCCGACAGTCCCTTTCCTTTTTAAATAGACTGTCCGTGCCTAGCAAAAATACTAACGATACGACAGTCGGCTTTGTACGTTCAAAGCTGGTTCGGCAATGTCAATGCCATTTTTGACATTTTAAGTGGAAGGGGTGAAACCGTTTTTGATTTGGCTCCAGCCGCTGCTGAGCGCGCCCCTGGCCTCAGACGAAAATATTGGCTTAAATAACTTAGACAAAGGTGATGATGTTTTAGAGAACATATATTCATTTTAAATACAATTTTAATGAGTTTAAAAACGTGAGAGTATTTCTTTTAAATACATTTTTATATTACACTTAGAATACTTTCAGATATTCGAATCTAAAATTAGATTTATTACCATTTTACAGTAAATATCCTGCGTTTTAGAAATAAAAATACACAATTTAAAAAATATTTTTAAAATATGAATATTTTAAAATTTAATACCAGCTTTTATTAAATTTTAAAAAACAATATATTAAAAGCTTCTTAATAAAAATTATAATTTTTAAAATAAAACGGGAACTTATTTAAACCTAAAATAATTTTTTTATAAAAATTTTTCTGTAAAAAATAAAATATTACAAGTGAAAAAAAAATACTTTAAAAATCAAGCTAGTAAAATTTGAAATTTTAGAAAAGTGTCCTTCGATATTCAATGGTGGGACGCGACGGATGTAACTTGACCGACAAAGGTCGAAAGAACCCCGCACGAAATACATTAAAAAATTATTTCGGTGAAATTTGACGAAATTCTAGTATGTCATAGTGCGTTATGAGATCAGAAAAATGGGTAAATAAAAATTGATTTCTATAACTAGTTCCAGAGATATAGATGGTCAAAGTTTAAAAAAACGTCGTTTCGGGGTATAGTAGGTACGCTCAAAAAGGCATTTCCTGTCCGAAATGAAATAAGTGATTGACGAATATGGGTTACCGAGGAACCACGCATGAAATTCCTTATTATTTTGTTAATAAAACGTTAACAGGTTGTTTACGGGGGCTATTAAAAAAAATCATTTTTTGACACATTTTTATTTTCCCCTATACAAAAATTTAAAAATTATTTTTGAGCAAACATTAATGTTTTAGTATTTTCTAGATAAACTGAACAAGTTTTTCTTTCCAGTAACAGTTACTTTGTCTTACATTTTTTTTTCATATAAAAACTTGACAAAAATTGTTTCCTACTACGAAATAATTATTTTGCAACTTAAAAATTTTAAATATTATTTTGCATTCAGTTAAAGTGATAAGTAAATAAACTTTAAATAAAATAGATTTTATTTTATTATTTTTTTCCTAGCTACGAGGTACATGCAAAAATTCTATATCATTAATTTTTATAAAAAAAAGTAGTAAATATTTAATTTTTTAAAACTGATTGAGGGATTTTTTGTTTGCTATTTTTTGCATCTACGATCCTGATTTTTTAAAGGTTTCTCAGGGTATTTTAAAGTTACTTTACTTACTGTTTAACACTTTTGGTGGGGCTGAATTATCAAATAAACAATAATTTACAATAAATTATGATTATGGGTTATTGCTCTCCCTTGTACCTACATAGTGACGTAGCCAGAGGGGGGTTTTGGGGGTTAAAACCCCCCAGATGTCCCAGATTATGTTTTAATGTAGCTGCTAATAGGCCAATTAATAATAATTTAAATAATTAGGTTTATTTATTCGTAAAACGCTGTTATTTTTCAGAAAACCTTTGGCGCCAGTGTTTTTACGGGAATTTAACCAAGCGCAAAAATATTTAACTTTAGGTTTTAATAGTTCACTCTTTACAGTTTTTTTCTTGTTTTTTTTTCATCTTTAATTCTTATGGTAAAACGACGATTATTACAATTTACCTAATAGTTTACTCCTTATAGTTTTTTATTGTTATTTTCATGGTTACTTAATTATCGTTATGGTAAAACACCGAATACTACAATTTACCTATAGCTTTTTTTATTGTTATTTTCATCTTACTTAATTTTTGTTATGGATAAACACTCTAAGGGGGTTTTAACTCCCAAAGCCCCCCTCTGGCTATGTCACTGTGTAGGTATAAGGGAGAGCAATTACCCGTAATCATAATTTATGGTAATTTATTGTTTATTTGATAATTTAGCCCAACGAAAAGTGTTAAATAGCAAGTAAAGTAAGTTTAGAGTACCCTGAGAAACATTTAAAAAATCATCATCCTAGATGCAAAACATAAAGTGATAAAAAAATTGCACTTTGTATGAGATAAAAGTACAATAAAGGCGTACGCAACATTATATGAAAATCCCTCGATCAGTTTTAAAGAAATTAAATATTTACTACTTTTTTATAAAAATTAACGATATTAACATTAATGTCTGCTTAAAAATAATTTTTTAATCTATTTTATTTAAAGTTTATTTACTTATTACTTTAACTGAATGCAAAATAATATTTAGATTTTTAAGTTGCAAAATAATTATTTCATAGTAGGAAACAATTTTTGGCAAGTTTTTACATGTAAGACACATTAACTGTTACTGGGAAGAAAAAATTATTCAGTTTATCTAAAAAATACTAAAACATTAATGTTTGCTCAAAAATAATTTTTTAATTCTTATATACAGGAAATTTTTTGACTAGCCCCTGTATAAAACCTGTTAACGCTTTACCAACAGAATAATAAGGAAGTCTATGTGTGGTTCCTCGGTAACCCATATTCGTCGATTACTTATTTTATTTCGGTCAGGAAATTCCTTTTTGAGCGTACCCAATATACCCCGAAACGACATTTTTTTTAACTTTGACCGTTTATATCTCTGGAACTAGTCATAGAAATCAATTTTTATTTAGACATTTTCCTGATCTCATAACGTACTCTAAATACTAAAATTTCGTCAAATTTCACCGAAATAATTTTTCAATGTATTTCGTGCGGGGTTCTTTTATTACACCCTGTCTACGGTAGTTTAGAGTAAGTGCGTAGAAAAGACTAACAGTTTGAGAAGTTATGAATGATTTGCAAAAACTCTTAGAAAATTGGCAAATGCCAGAACTTTTTGCGGAATTTCAAGTTAGGTTTTGAAACAGATCGGGGCACAATTTTTCTTATTTTTTCCTTTTATAAAAAATTCTTACTGTTTAAAATTCACCACAGTCGTACCGTTCGACGACATCGACAGTGGAAAATTTCAGTGGTTAAAATGTGTGGTTTAGTGTTTTTGCTTGGCGTTAGTTAGGTCATATTTTTTTATAATGGAATTACAATATGACCCGAATTATATGGAAATAAAATGACTAAACAAACTATTTCTTTTAAATGAAAAATTTAAAGACATTTTACATAGGTAGCAAATATTTTTTTTTATAATGGAAGTACAACATGACCTAAATTATATGGAAATAAAATGCCTAAACAAACTATTTCTGTTAAATAAAAAATTTAATGACATTTTACATAGGTAACACTAACGACAAAATCTAACCCTGACCTGTCTAATTTTATTTTATTTCTATTTAAAAAATTTTTTACTTTGTAAACCTGTATGTATATCCATAGGAACGGTGTTTTAACAGTTAACTCATTTAATTTTGTTAATTTTTTTTATAAAAATTTAAAAGAATTACGTTTTTATAAATTATTATTTATATATATTTTTTGCACTAAATTTGATACTTTTTCCAGGAGAGAAGAAGAAGAATGTTTGGCTAAAAAAAACACTTGGAAACGCGCAAACGCGAAAAAAAGCAAACTTCAAATCGAGCAAAACCTACATCAATAAATGTTGGAAAGTGATTGGACAGAATAAAGAAAGAGAGAAAAGCCGCCTTTGTAACAATATAATGTTATATCTATATAATATCTTATTTTGTAATTGCATATTACTCTTTAAAATATTGTATTTTTGTAAAATATATTAATAATTAATATATTAGTTATAAATATATTTATTTTAATTCCATGCAAAACAAAACATTTTAAATTTGAAAATAATAATTTATTAACTTTTAACAAAACACATATTTAATCTTAAAATAAAAGATAATAAACGGTAATACATATTTATTTATTTAAATACAAAATAAAATAAAATTATGTTTTAAACTTCAATAAAATACATTTTCAACTTTAAAGTACGATATATTTTTATTTGTAGTATGCTAAATTTTAGCAGTTAATATCTTGAGAGTAAACTTGAGTTTCATATTGTTCATGTTGTCTTTCCCTTGATTAACATTTTGATAGGACATCTTGGGTGTAGGGTAGGTATTCCACAGAAAAACTCTATTTTTTCTTATGGCAACGTTTCGGGGCCCATTACCACTTTATCAAGCCTCAGAATACATTAGTTTTTGTTGTAACGTCCTTCCACTATCATAGACGACTCTAGTAACTTGTTGTTACTAGAGAGGCTTGATAAAGTGGTAATGGGCAACGAAACGATGCCATAAGAAAAAATAGACTTTTTCTGTTCAATCCCCTCCCTACATCCGAGATGTCCTACCAAAATAGAGTTTCGAACTTTCATTCTCCTTATTTTTTCTTTTTCACAACGTTTCGAATGCTTATGTATCTGCAATCGTTATCAGGTGAATACTAACAAAAACCTAAGACTGCCTTAGCTTATACACTAGCATGTGTTTAGTGAACCATAAAACTACTGGTCGGCTCCACCCTTTCACAGTTGAAATATGTTACCTCCGAAAAGTGTGGATTCCCAAATATCCTTGATGGTGACGCTTGTTTGAGAAAATACATTTTGCTTCCTCAGGATGAATGCTATTTCTTTGAATTTTCGCTTGAACAGGCTTTCTTCCTTGGCGACGATCATTTCCTCTTTCCATTCTATATAATGTTGATTTGCCCAGCAATGTTGAGCTATTTTTGATCCAGTTGTGTCCCCTTGTTGAGTTTTGCGTTTGTGTTCAGTAGGTCGAACTTCCATAGGTCAACTGGTTTCTCCGATGTAGATACCTCCACATTCGCGTGGTACCTGGTAGATGCAGTTCTTGCAATTTACTTCTTATTATTGTGGTTGCTTTGAAGACAGTCCGAAGATGGTATTGATTGCCTATTCTTCTTATCTTTTCTGAGATGCCTGCCTTTGACATATGGAATTATAAGTGTCGCCTTTCTTTCAGTATTTACATCTGTAGGTGGGTGGGGTCTGAAAGGTTTTATTGATCGTGTAGTTCAAGAAACCATTCCTTCGCAGATCTGATCCAATTTTTGACATTTCTTTATTTAAAACGTCTTCTGTATTACATATGTAGGTGGCTCGATCTATAAGAGATTTTGCAATTCCCACTTTGGTTAATGTTGAGTGGTTTAATGTGAAACTAAGAAATTGTCCAGTGTGAGTTGGTGTGCGATAAACAGAAACGATTATGGTTGAATTATTTTTGGTGACAAAAATATCGAGAAAAGGGAGCTGACAACTTTCTTCTTTTGCCAGAGTGAATTTGATGCAGTTTCTTACGCTGTTGATTGTAGGATTTTTTTAGTGTATTGTGGTCCTTTTCCCAGATGATAAATATGTCGTCCATGTATCTTAGCCACAGTTTGGGTTTCTGACATGATGGGCGCAGAGCTTCTTCTTTAAAGGATTCCATAAAGATATTGTCCACTACCGGCGAAAGTGGAGATCACATGGGTAGAACATCTTCTTGTCCAAAATATCTGTCCTTTTTCTGGAAATAAAAATTCTGCAAATAGCATTTTAACAAAGCTATTCTGGCATTGATTGGTAGATTGGTTTTGTCAGAGAGGAGGCTGTAATTGACTAGCTTCTGTTTAATAATTTGGAGTAATTCTTCCAGTGGTACGTTAGTGTACAAACTTTCGGCGTCAAAACTAGGAAACTGGTCGTCATATTACAGGTTGATATCTCTAAGGAGGTCTACGAAGTGCTTTGAATTTTTAACGAATGATGGTGAATTTTCTTGAAGAGGATGAATGATTAGTAAAATATATTTAGCAAGATTAAAAGTAGGAGAATTGCGAGAACTGGTTATCAGTCAAAGAGGCATGTTTTTCTTATGAATTTTCGGCAGTCCATACATGTGTACGGTGCTTTACTGTAGTGCGGTGTGAGTTTGCTCCTTTCAATATCATTGAAGTATCTTCTATGTTGGTAGAGAGTTTGGTAGATTTCTTTTGTGTGATGATGGTTGGGTCTTGACTTATTTTTCTGTAATTTTCTTTTTGTAGAACCTCTTCAATTTTCTGGTAGTAGGTGATGGTGTCAATTACTACAGTTGCATTTTCTTTGTATGCTGGAAGAATTTTGATCGATTGGTCTGATTTAAGATCTTTGAGGGTTAATCCTTCTTGCGGTGTTAAGTTGTTCTTCAATTTCGATTTTTTGTCAAAAATTGTTCTGAATTTCCATCTAAATTCCTCTGCTTGTACTCTATCTCTTCCATCGATGTTTCAAAACAACAGTTAATATCTTGCTTTTTAAAATCTTGGATTTTTATTACAAAATGTATATTTTTTTTCCGCGTAATGATGAGAATTGATGATAATGAGTCATTTGTGAGTGTGCCAGTCTAGCACTGTCCACTGCTACCACCAGCGGGTGTCTATAATGGCTGACTTTTGAGATTGTTTGTTGCTACAGAATATTCAATTCCTTAAAGAGCCTCGCAACTTGCTTTGGTAAAGCATTTTTCAGATCCAGTGCGTCAATCTGTAGTTTGCCGAATATAAGTTGAAGTTGACGTGCAATGACCGGACACTTACACGGCACGTGTCTGGCGGTGTCGTTCTCCTCCATACAGGGCCTATATTCTTTCTATATTCTCACGTAGACCCATTCTGTGCAATGGTATTTTCAACCTGCAGTGTCCGGTATATAGATCAATCATTGTCCGGATCTCCTACCTGGTGAGCTCAATGAGTTTCGCGGCCCACTGCCTGCAAGGTATGGTTATAGTACTACGGTACTAGCATGACACTTAAAGAAGAAAAATAAATCTATTATTCTTTTCTTGAATGAGTTATTTTTCGTACGCCAGTGTTAAAACAGATGTAAAGACGATCGATTTTACGTGGCTATACATTTTTGATTTGACTGACATAAAACTAAGCTTTTGGGAATTCGAAATCAATTTACGGCTTTTTCAAATCGCTACTTCAAGCATTCATCCAGTAATAAAAGCATTCATCGCACCATTTTAAACACTTTACCGTAGCGGGCAAGTGATAAACTGAAATATACGGAAAAATATAAACCGTCAAATGCCAACTAGACATCGCTAGGAAAAAAAAAACTATAAGTCCTTAATAAGCTTTACAAAATATTTTATTTCACACGATGAATTTACCTTAGAATTATTGATTTTTGTTTGCTGTAAGTCGTAAGACGCCACACTTGATAATAATTTTTTGAACTTCAGGGACTAAAGCGGTTAATTTAGTCTCTTGTTTCAGGGACTAAAGTGCTACGTTAGTCTCTTATAAAATAAAAAGTGACATAAGCAAGTGTTTTTTTTTTTAAATTAGAAACAATGTAATACTAAAATATAACACAATATTAAATCTACACCAATATAACTTTCATAAATATTACCTACTTGTTATATCTATTGATACTGGTTTAGCCCTAATCATAGAGTAGCGGGATCATAAAGTCGACGATTTGAATTTCTTTGATTCTTCAAAAAAATATGCAAGAAGAACGTTATCGTTGATGTCGTTTTCAACGTTGTTGCACTTGCACCATTCTTTAAACTTCTTGAACTCTTTTTTGTAGATAGGCCAAGATTTTTTGGCAAAAGTTCATTTACTGCCGCTTCAGCAACAGCTTGAAGGTTCATTTTTAGGTTAAGCGACACGATTTAATGATTTATGTAAAAAATTTAGTTGTCAACCAAGCTTTGTTTACGGTTTGCATTTGTTATACCACAAATACCTTGGCAAGCAAATCTTTTGCACACTTTTCGAATGTAGTCCAAATTGTCTACCACCCGAAATTATTTTGATATTTTGTTTTTGATAGAGTGAATTAATTTTATTGATTTTTTTCTGTACTATTGTGTCTATACAAAGTGAGAAAAATAATATATAAACCTCTGGACTAAAGGTTTTTTTTATCTTTTTACCTCAGGTTAAAAAGTTACACTTTAGTCTGTGTATAATATACTATTTAAAAATCAAAACGCGTCCTGTGCAATAAAACATTTTGTGAAGCTTATTCTGGACTTTTGATTTTTTCCTTCTCGGTGTTTGAACAGCTTTACCCCGGAAAAACTTTCCATTCTATTCCGACTAGATAGGACACCATTAAAATTAAGTGATAAGATTTTTTTGTTTCTTCGTGTGTGGCACTAAGAGAGTTATAAAGCAAAACCAAGCACTATTTTAGGTTCAGTAAACTAGTATTAAAGCAATCCTAACTTAATTCGGTGATATGTTACGTTACTTTTTTTTACCTTTTAAGAATCCTTTAATGGCAGTATTACTATGCTATACAGAAAGTAGGTGAAATATTGGCTAATTTGACACCAAAGTTTGTTCAATTTTTTACTTAGATTCAGGGACCAATATGAAGTTTTGATCTAGCTCTTATTTACCAAGTAGTTGGTCTTTATAGTTAGGCCGGTATTACACTATAAAATTTATTTGTCAAAGGTCTTTTGTAAAAGATGTTTAATGAAACATTTTAAAGTACAATATACTACATTTTATAAAATAAGAGAAATATTTTATAAATATGGTATATTACACTGTAAAATGTTTCATCAAATATCTTTTATAAAAGATCTTTGACAAATAAATTTTATAGTGTAATACCGGCCTTAGACACCATAGAGAAAGCAATAGCTACACGAGAGTGACCGATACTGTGTTATACTTGGAGAACATTGTTTGACGGCGACACGAGCGCAGTCGGTGGCTACAGGAAGGAACCAATTATACAGCCAGACGCATAATAAAGTACGTATATTCTTTTAATTTTTTACCGACGCACTTATTCAATAATAAAATGATATGAAAAAACTTAACAGGCGCTGTTTTTTCATACGTTTTAGTGTTTTAGCTTTATACAAACCTTAACCAACTTTGTACTGTTCCCTGCAGCTAGAAAACTTTCTTTAGCCTAGAAAAAGTTTTTTGGACTCTTTAAAAATCTAAAATAGGAAAAGGGGGTTATAACTATGTTAAGGAATATTATCAAGTAATAAATATAACAACATTTTATTATGTTATTTTCTTTTATTATTTGGAAAAATGTCCCACAGATTTTATAAATGTTTTAACCTATATCTCTTTTCTTTGGTTGTATTTTAACCTATTATCTTCTTGTTTAACTCTGCTAACTTTGCAAAAATCTAAAACCCAATTTTCGGCACTTTTCAGAGAGTTCCATGCTTAATGGTAGTGATCCAGCCTGACTTGAATGGCATTTTACACTTTACAATAAGTTGTTAATTCACTATGTAGCCAATCCCATAAAAAAGCATGATTTCCAACCAAAACTGATTAAAATAACTCACTTTAGAAAATCTAAAAAAACCGCTTGCCAGCCTTGACAGATTGTGACAAGCGGTGGGAAAAACCGGCAGGAACAAAATTAAAATTTTGTGAAATGTATTTCGACATTGAAAAATGTTCTGCCTTTCTTTTATGTTCATATAGAAAGATATGGACTACGCGCTACAGGAATTTAGATTCTGCGCGGCTCTATCTTTCTGTTAGTCTTCGTAAGTTATTATATTGTCTTTGTTAAGGTGCAGTTAGACTGTGGTAGTGTAGTCGTCGTTGCATTGTAGCTGTAGTGAATTATTTTTCATAGATAATACAGAATAGGATATTTTACAGATAAATAGTTTACAATATTTTTTGGTACACAATTTTTAATATAATATACCTTGTTTAATGTTTTAAACAAATATTGGTGATAACAGACCCTCCTGCAAAATTTTTGAAGATGTTAAAAGATCCCTCTTACATATTTCTTTTGTATTAACCGAGAAAGTTTCATTTTTTTTTAATATAAGTTTAAAAATGTTTAGTTTTAAAATTAGGGTTGATTGGGTACCAAAGATGGACAAAATAAAACTTAAGGATGAAAAATATGCTAATTTTGTATTTGCATACATACATACCGTCAATAGTGTGTTCAGTGATATTAGCGATAAATTAACAAGGTACTATTGTAGTTATATCTGATCCGCTGATTAATCATTCTGGTTTATTATAATTGCGAAGAAATTAGGGCCTTTTTTCTAAGTGACAAAAAACGCTTACTTTTAGTATTACTTCACTTGCATGGACAAATTTTATCAAATATCAATATCAAATAATTTACCTTTTTAATCTTATATATTGCTTTAGTAATAAACTTTACAAAAGTTATAGTACCGTATTATCAGCGGTACAGAGTGGTTGAAGTCAAAAAACTCATACAGAGATAGGTAGATATTTTCGGGCGCGCATGAAAGAGATGGCACGAACACACCAACTTTAAGCATGGGAGTTATTTCGTGGATATGCAGATAGTTGATATTTTCAACAAATGAAAAAAGTATTATATTTACTTATACCTACCTACAATACACAGTGGCGCTATAGTACACCTCTCTCCTTTTTTACGTCAAACTAGTAATTTTATAAAATTGTTTATAAAACTCTTTAGAAGTAACTTTTTTAAAGAACATTTTCCCTCTCAAATATTACTTTCATTACCCACTAGACATATTACTTTTATTACACAATAGACACCGCCGCGCCGCTTTGCCTGCGGTTTTACCCATTTTTCCCGTTTTTATTCCTTTAATGCCATAACTTTTATTTCCGTAAACCGATTTTGATGAAATAAATGCCTGTGTTCCTGGGCAACACAGAGAATGCAATACTGAAAGTCTTATCAAAATCGGCTGGGCGATCTTTGCGTAATGCTGGAACAAATAGACATACAGACAGACAAAAATTGTCAAAATTGCATTCTTGGTATCTCGTTTGGTCAAACAATTAAAAAAGATTGGTATTCAATGTACAGAAATTGTCCTTTTAGAGATATATTATAAGTATAGATAAACAACTGATCATAGCAAGCCTTTTTGTAATTGACAAAAAGGCTTACTTTTAGCATTATTTCGTCGCATGCATGGACAAATTATTATAACAAATAATTTACATTTTGAATCCCATATTTTGCTAGTAATAACCTTTAGAAAAGTGATAGAACTGTATCAGTCGTTGTTGTGGTCAAAAAGACACACACAGAGATAGACGTAGATATTTTCGGTCAAGTATGAAAGAAATGGCATGAAAACATCAACGTTACATGGAAGTTGTATTTTGGAAAAGCATACAGTCGATCATTGTAATAAAATAAAGTGAACAAGGTATTATATTTACGTATGTCCCCATCCCCTGACTAACCGATGTTAATAATATTGGCCTAGCATTATTATTAACATCGGTTAGTAAGGGGATGTGGACATACGTTAATACAATACCTTGTTCATTTTATTTTATTGCAGAGATCGACTGTATGCATTTTTATGAAATAACTCTCATGCTTAAAATCTACTTATCTCTCTGTGAGTCTTTTTGACCACAACAACGGCTGATAAGGTACTATAACTTTTCTAAAGGTTATAACTAGCAAAATATGGGATTAAAAATGTAAATTATTTGATATAATTTGTCCATGCTAGCGATGAAATAATTCTTCGCAATTATAATAAACCAGTATGATTGATTAGCGGATATATAGGAATATACCTAAATACCACTTACAATATCTTGCGAATTTATTGCTTATGTCACTTAACACACTATCGACTGTCTATAGCTTCCTCAAGTTGAATTTTGTATTTATTTACTACCCTGTCAACCTTAATTTTAATATTAAAGCATTTTTGAACTATTTGAATATTAAGAAAAAACGGAACTTACTAAGCTAATACCAAAGAAATATGTAAGGTGAAACTTTTAACATATTCCAAAATTTAGCAGGAGGGTCTATTACCACCAACATTTGTTTAAAGCATTTAGAAAGTAAATTATATTAAAAAGTATTTATCTATTAAAACAATTCGTTCTGCATTATCTATGCACAACAATTCACTACAGCTACAATTCAACTACGACGACACTACCACGGTCTAAATGATCCTTTATACACTTTTTAGACATCAGCGGTAGTGAAAAATTACCTATTTTTTCTTAAATTTCAGATGATTAAATTAGTTACTTTTTTTGTAATTAATTTGTCCAATCCTTTATATTTTTCATTTTCAGTATTTTTTTTAATAAATCCGAAAACAACAGGAATTATTATGGGTTGCCAAATTATTCGGTAGCCACTATTCTCTACAAAAGTACTTTGTTAAAACAGCGTGGCCCTATTTTTTTATTGTCCTGCTTGGACGACTTCCCACTGTGACTTATTTTGGAGAGAAAAGTTACGTCAGTTTTGTCCCAATTTAGGTAGAATACTGGGATATTTTACGTAATTTAAAACGCCCATTTAATTTAAAGAGTTTTATCCTATTTTAGGGATATATACCCAAGTTCTGACCAATAGTGCTACTTGGGTACCTCTATTCAGTACCGTTCGATGGTTCAAATGGAGTATACAATAGTAAATTGGAATCACCAAAAATCAAGTGGTGCTTTTGAATCTAAACTCCTACGTTTTGTCGGTTTTCCGCAATAATCCCCTTTCCTCAGTCGAGTTAGTTTGAACTTAAGTACGTCTTGTTTCATTTTAAACCGACTGTGAAAGTGTGGTGATTTTAAAAAATAGACAAAAAGGATAATGTTTATAGTTAAAAGCAATATTGAAATTTATTACCGTTTGGTAATGGTGTTAATTAGTAATAATTATTTACAAAGGGAAAAGTATATAAAAGTTTAAAAATACAAAGAGTTTTGTATTGTGACCCATGCCTTTATGACCTATACTTTTTTCAAAACTTTAGTTTTTTACAAAACTAATGTAATAAAATGAAAACATTTTAATTAAGGAGCTATTATTTCCAAGAAATGTATTATAAACAAGGAATTAAACTCAACCAAAGTACTAATACTACTACTTACGCTACTGCTACCAATTTTCCGTATAAAGATCATTGCCACCTACTTCTAAAATTTACAAAAATACCCTCAATTCCCCGAAGCATTAAAAACTCTTTAAAGCTTTTTATTTTTTTACACAGTTTTGACCAAGAAATATTCTTTAAGTAGAGTTTTTAGAGGCGCTCAACTTTTTATTGGGTTCTACAGGGTAGAAAAAATTTATTCATATTATAAAAAAACAAGATTAAGGCAAAACCCTTTTTTCTAATAATAAATATAATAAGATTACCTTTTTGCGCTCCTTTCAAAGAAACGATCCTTAATGTAAAATCTGATTATTTCTTTCCTTTGATTTTATTTCCAAAAACAACTTTTGATTCATATGTTGCATATTTCACGTTCTAAAATAACATCACACATCAAGATGTTTATTAATACTCAACTAACAAGATTTTTTAGAGTATGTATTTTTTTTAAATAAGGGCGGGGTCATATATCTAACAAGGTATATTTAGTCATTCCTAGAGATCCGGTATGTACGAACTTTATTGAAAAAAAAGGGACATGACAACCTCTTCAAAGTCACTGAAACTGACATTTTTTTGTCAAAATGCATTCGTGTTATACCAAAACTAGAGCAACTCGATTTGGCAGTTGTTAGCGAAATGTTGGTAATTTATTTGTGTGTTAACAACCATTGGAAATAATGTATTACTCTATAACCTAAGGACATTTTCAAAGGCTTGGGAAGTACGGCAATCTCACCCATTCCCAGATTCTTTACTATGTTGGGAATTTGGAACCTTTGGTTGCACTAAAACAAAATTATGATTGTTTTCCACAAACCAAAACTATACTTTTTTGCACTCGACGCGCGTTTCGCTAACAGCGATAAACATTGTTTATCGTCTCCTGATGATGCTAACGTTGTTAGCGAAACGCGCGTCGAGTGCAAAAAAGTGTAGTTTTGGTTTGTGGAAAACAATCATAATTTTGTTCCAGATTCTTTAGATGAAAGCATTATGTTTATCATTCAAATAGAAGAAGAATTAAGTTCTTCTTTTGTAGTTCTCTTCTTCTCCCGTTAACTTGAAATATTTAATTTGCGCCCATCGCTTTTATTATGGTTTAAGAAAGATTTTTTTTTCTATTTTTAAGTGTATTTTATAAAAGCATGTTCTTTAGATGTTTAGATTTGTATCCTAAATCGTCCATTTTGAATCTGCCATATCGAAATTCCCGTAAAATCCCTGTGTGCCAATTTTGATTTAAATCGAACAAACTAAATCTTTTCCCCCCTCCACTTCCCTCGTCAGAGAGAAGTATGTACCTAATAATAGCATATTATTGTATTGTCTTCGGAACTATACACGTATACCAAATTTGAACACACACCCTTAATTCTTAGATTTGAATCCGCCATATTGAAATTTTCAAATCTGATCAAAAATTCATAATCCCCCCTTAAAAACCGCTGTATGCCAATTTTGATTAAAATCGAACAAACTAAATCTTTTTCGTCCTCCGCTTCCCTCGTTAGGGTACCTAAGAATACCATATTATTTTATTTTCATCGGAACTATAAACGCATACGAAATTTGAACAAAATCATGTGGATGTGGATAAGTCAGTTAAAATTTAAAACACGACCGAAAATCGTCTATCTTAAATCCGACATATTAAATTTTTAAAATCTGATTTAAAATTCGTATTTCTTATCCCCAAAAGCCCCTGTATACCAATGTTGTTTAAAATTGGACAAACTTAGATGTTTTGCCCCCTCCATTCCCCTCGTAGGGGGGAAAGTTGTCTAATAATAACATATTATCATTGGAACTATAAATGCGTGCCAAATTTTAAGACAATCGGATGTGTATAAGTTAGCAAAAGATGACCAAAAATCGTTCATTTTGAATCCGCAATATTGAATTTTTAAAATCTCATTAAAAAATCGTTATCTACATCCCCAAGTACTTTAACTGTACCCCCCTCCACCCCCTTAGAGTACTGGGGAGCTTTCAATTTCGTCATGCCATATTCTTGTGTTGTCACCGCAAGTATATAAGCGTGCCAAATTTGAAGCCAATCGGATGTCGGGAAGAAGATTCCATCCGAACAAACATATCTACAGGGTTCCTAAGATTTTCCTTAAGGATAGGATTTCAATAAATCAAACAGAAATGACATAGAAAGTTCTGCGCGCACAAAAGAAACAGGTATATTGAGCAATGGTGCCAGTTTGTTATTATCTCCGGACTACTTTCATGAGAAAAAATTGTCGCCACTCTTTCATTGTGAGCATAAATCATAGTTGCAATAATAACCGTTGACAAGATTTCTGCAATTTCCGCTAGATGGCGGCCACACCATGAGATTTGAACATCTAATCTAATTAAAAATTAGATGTTTTCAGGTCCAAACCACAGCTTTTTTTTGCTTAAAGGAGGCGGCAGGGTCCATTATTTACGATACTGAGCGATAAACTCGTGAGGCTGTTAACATTAGAAAGAAATATCTTCGCTTTTAATTAAATTTCTTTCCATTCTGTTCTACTAGTGACATCTATCCGGAAACGGCCAAACCATGCAGCTAGCACTAGCAGCCAAAGAAATCAATAAACGGCGCTGTTTTTCCTGCAGAGCTCTTTGCTTGCTATATTATTGATTTTAAATAAAGCTGGCCCTACACTACATTTGATATTTTCGAGGTGTTTTATGACATGATCTCGAAACATGTAGCGAACCAATTCTTCAAAACTATCGGGAGGATAAAAGCGAAAAATAAGGGGCTGCCAATATTTGTAACACCCAAAAAGGGGTGAAAAGATTTATTTTGCTCTGTTTCTTTACAAAAAACGTTTTTTTTACGAAAAACTTGAGCTCTGCCACTTTTTTTATTTTTTTCTTCAACTTTCTCAAAATTTTCGTCATACCGTAGAAAAAAATTATTTCCCCCATGGTCATACTCTACTTCTATTCGAAAAAATGTAGAAACAGAGACGGGATCAGTTTTCCTAAAACGGGGGATCTTGGTTTCGAGTGAGAAGATTTTTCAATTAAATTAGCCGAACGCAAAAATGTTAGAAAAACAAAGCACGAAATGAAAATGGCGCCGCTTACAATTTTTTTTCAAAAATTACGTAATTTCGGGAACGCAAAGAAATAGGTCTAAAGAGTATAATTTTTAAGAAAAAAATATCAATTTTCTCGCCCTCCTCCACTGGGACTACAGGGGCCGTGCACAAATTACGTAATGGTCATAAGGGGGAGGGGGGTTACAAAACGTTACGTAGGGGGGAGGGGGTTTTCGACAGCGTTTGCATTTGTGTGAAACTAAGAAAATTTAGAATGAAAATAAGTGAAAAGTTTTTTTTTGTAGTAGTAGTCTTGAAATCGTTACGTTAATATTAGGAGAGTGGCGTGCCAAACCGTTATAAAACATTACATAGGGAGGGGGTCAAAAATTGGTAAAATCACCGTTACGTAATTTGTGCACGGCCCCACATCTGACTGTTCCTCCTTTTTGATTTCGAATCAAAGTGCAAAACCCGGGTTGGACGTTCGAAGGCGTCAACCCGTCCTATTTGCTTGATTAAGTTTCTACGGAAATATCTCAGTCGATTTCTCCGGCCGTGTATGAACGCTTTAGGTTGGCGTTAGGCATTTGCATGTATTTCAGTCCCCAGCCTGTAAACAGTGCGTAAGGACAATTGTTACAAAATGAAAAGCCGAAAAATTTTTTTTTTCCCGATCTTTCATCGGTTTGGTATTAAAGTCGAGCAAAAACAATTTTTATTCCAGTCCTAAAGGCATGAAAATGGAAAACATTAGAAAACAACAACCTGGAATGGATTTACTACGTGTAAGATGTAGTGACAACATCGCCCCATGCCCATCCTTTTCTGCCTAATGTGCTTTTCCGTTTGTCTGCGTCTTGTACACGGCTGCTTGGCCCCCTAAGGATTTGCTTAGGAACCCTGTATATAGTTATTGCATATACAGGGTGTCCCAAAAGTCCGAGTTCACCCAAATATCTTCTGAACTATTAGAGGTAACTAAACTATATTTGGCATTGATCTATAACATAAAAAGATCTATTTTTTTAAGGGGCGGTTGTCCGTCCCTGTCTTGGGGGGCAGCATACGGGCGGCCATCATGCAAATTTTAAATGGAAAAATCAACATGTTGATGTAACTGTCACTTGTCTATGTCAAACGTGTCAAAATTTATGGACTGTCATGTCAGAACTTATTTTTCACAAATTTTGAAAATTTGTGTTAACCAATGAAAACCCATTCGAGTGATACCTTATTTAAAAGGTTTTTTCCAAACTAACATTTTGTCGTAACTGTCACTTGTCTATGTCAAAGGCGTCAGAATCTATCGTCTATGAAACTCATTGGTTTTGACAAACGTTAATTTTCTGATTTTTCAAAGTTTACCATTTTTGTGTAACTTTCACTTGTCTAAAATAGGGAAAAGACGTATAAAATAGGGTGATCATTTATAACTTTTTGTTTTTTGAACAGGAGCCGCATATTTTAGATATTTGGTAATTTTATTACATAAAATTTATCGATAATAATACCTGATTCACATTAATTGTTTAATAATAAGAAAATCAAGAAGGCTTTGAAAATCTGACTTAAAAAAAAACAAATAAAATTCAGCAAAATGTCAAGTGAAAACTGCTTTCGGTATAAGTTTTTACGATGCCACGATCAAATAAAGATAAAGTTGAAATTATCTTTTTCTACGGACAAACAAGATGTTTCAGACAAGCTAGACGCCTTTTCAACAATGCGTTTCCCGACAGACCTGTGTCGCACAGCTACGTAAGAAGAACTGTTTTAAATTTTAGACGATTTTTAACTGTAAAAATTGCCCCACGTCAAGGGCAACCAAGAGAAGAAAACGAGGAGATCCAGGAGCAGGTGCTGGGGTCCGTTATTGAACAGCCCAAGCAGTCTGTGAGAACTATAGCAGGTGATCTTGGAATCAGTAAGAGCATGTTCCATAGGGTTCTCAAGCGGTTCAAATTCCATCCTTATAAGGTGCAGTTGGTTCAAGAGTTACCCGAAGATGATTTTGATCGCCGCGTGCAATTTTCCGAAGAAATGACTGAACTAATTAGAACTGAACCGTATGTGTTGAATCAAATTTGCTTTAGTAATAAAGCTAATTTTTTCTTGGATGGAATAGTCAATAAACACAACTGCCGATATTGGTCGGACCAGAATCCTCATTGGTATGAAGAAGCTCATAACCAAAATCCCCAACGTATGGGCGGGAATTTTGGGAAATCGAATAATAGGACCATTTTTTTATTGATGGCACCCTTACAGGCGAAATATATTTGGAGCTACTACAAAATCAGATCATTCCTGCAATAAGAGAAGCAGCTGGGAATTTATTTGAACCCATCTTTCCACAGGATGGGGCGAGGGCCCCATTACTATCTTCCTGTGAGGCAACTTCTCAATAATGAATTTCGTTGTTGGATTGGGCGTCGAGGAACTTTAGAATGGCCTGCTCGTTCGCCCGATATGACGCCTTTAGATTTTTTTCTTTGGGCTTACATCAAGGAACGAATCTATTATACTAAGCCCAGAAACTTGCAGGAACTAAGAGAAATAATTTTTGGGGTCTGTCGATCAATAACGCTAATAAGAAACGTTCGTACTGTTACATAAGTACTGTTAAATAAGGTTCAATGTTGTTGCGATAGCTTTCAAGAATGAACAGTTGAGTTTTAATTTAATGGTTTCTTTTTTAATTATAAAATTGATAGCTGATTATTATAAAAAAAAGTTTTGGGTGACATAGTGATATACTACTGTTATAGCTATCAAAATGTAAGTCTTGAAAATACCTTTGATATTATTGAGTGATACACTCAACAATACCTAGGGTTCCAAAAACTTGAGAAAAAATAGTTTGACAGTGCAAAGCTTTTGATAGATTTGTCTAAGACAGCTGCCGGTGGAGTTAAAATGTTACTCTTCAAAAGATTTTTCGAACAAGGTATCACTCGATAGGATTTGACAAACTTGTGAAATTTGTCAAAACCAATGAGTTTCATAGACGATAGATTTTGACGCCTTTGACATAGACAAGTGACAGTAACGGCAAAATGTTAGTTTGGAAAAAACCTTTTGAATAAGATATCACTCGAATGGGTTTCCATGGGCTAACACAAATTTTCGAAATTTGTCAAATATTGTGAAAAATAAGTTTGACAGTTCATAACTTTTGACACGTTTGACATAGACAAGTGAGAGTTAGACCAACATGTTGATTTTTCAAAGTCTTTTAAAACAAGCTATCACTAGATAGGGGTTTCCTTTTAAAATTTTCATGATGACCGCCCGTATGCCACCCCCCACGACAGGGGAGGCACAACCGCCCCTTAAACAAAATAGATCTTTTGATGTTATAGATCAATACCAAATATAGTTTCGTTACCTCTAATAGTTCAGAAGATATTTGGGTAGACTCGGACTTTTGGGACACCCTGTATACATTCATTGCAAGTTAAATAAAAGCATGTAAAAATTAACACAAGAAAAATGGAAAGAGATGCTGCATTTATCAAACTGGAAAATTAATAAAAATAATCGAATTTACAAGGTAAGTAATGGTAAAGCCATAGTGGTAATTTAAGGTTTAATAGTAGTTTACATAATAAGCATGTTATGATGGTCATTAAACGCGAAGATTAAGTTTGAGACGCGAGCCGCAGGCGAGTGTCTTAATTTATCTGAGCGTTTAATGACCATAACATGCGAGTTAGTGTACTATAAATACTTTACCTACGACAGAAATTATTAAAAATATCAAAGGCGATCATCATTTTAAATCAACAACCTTCATAACTTGAAGTTTCAATGACGTTCTATCCAAATCTTCAAAACAAATAAGGTTACTAAGGGACTTTTCATATATTTTTATAAAAACAAGGTTTTAGGTTTCTTAAAAATGCGTTATATGTCATTTTAACGGGATTTATTTTTGGTTAGGTACTAAAATTATATTGGATTTATTTACGTTTAATAAATATTTATTGTCCTAAAAATATAGGAAAATAAATCTTATAAAATATAGTTTTATTGCTGCTCACGCCATCGTGTGGTTTACGGCTAAGCTTCATTATTGTCCTAGGAGCGTAAATGGTCCATTGCAGTCGTATTAGGACGCTTGTTAAACTAGTAATATGGTTTGGTAGTAGGTAAAATATTTTAGCATAATTTAAGGGGTCACGTTTTTGTTTAAACAATGTTTTTCACATTTTTATACCATGATTTTGCTCTCATTTTAAAGCTTTATTTCCAAACTTTCAACGTCTAGAATAAAACACTTACATTTTTTAAGTTTTCACTGTTTTTTAAACGTTCGAAAAAAGCACTGCCAAAAAAAAATTTTCTCTGTTAAACTGAAAAATATTTAAGTTTGTTGAAGGGAGACATCAGGCTCTAAAAAAAGTTATTTTAGAGAAAGATGGAAATAATTTAAGGCAATTGTTTAATAAAAATTCTATTTTTTCATCTGCCTATCATCTTTAGTGGTATATGGTTTTTATTTTGTCCTTTTTATCCAAAAAACAGCAAAAATCGTAATTATTCATAGCGCTAAAGTGTGTAAAGTATAAGGTGTTATAAATTTCTTTCAATTTCAGGTCTTCACGCTCTTTAAATTTACAGAAAAACGTGTTGTACTATAAGTGTATTTTAGCACATCTAAAAATAATTTAACAGGTAGTTAACTAAAAATTATTTTATGACGCGATCGATTGTTGGATTGAAACATAACCTTAATATTTTCATGAAAATTATTAAATAAGTTATCAACTAGTTATGAATAATCAAGTTTTGCCTGTAGTAGGCCAAATAGTGCTAAAAATGACCGCGGAAGAGTCTTCATCAGACTCTGATAAGGAGGAATTACACTTATTTGTTTTAAAACAAAAATATATTCGAATTCATAACTTTATAACCGAAGCAGTGCCTGCATATATATTATCCTATTTTAAAGCCTACTTTAGAATGTCCCGAGAGACTGCAGAGGTAAGTTTGACAAGCTAAATAAATTCCATCACGTTCCTGTATTTTTGCGATGCCAACGGAAAATCCTCAGTAATAACGTCATACCCATCTGTCCATCAAATGGGTGGAATTAAACTCAATAAATCGGTTAATTTCAATTGACTTTACGAACGCGTCCTATGTTTTAATGTCGTATTCAGTACAGGGTGATTCACTATATTTTGAACCCTTGGTTAGCGCCTTTATTATTGATGATAGAAAAGAAGTCTAAATAGAAAAGTTTTATAGTTTTTTAAAGGCCTTTTTACCCACATGACAGACTTTGTCAAATGTCATTCCATATGTCAAAATTTGACATCAACTTTCTTGTATTAAATAGAACACCCTGTATATTTTCTAAAACTTCGAGGGATCTTTTCTTCCTCGTTCCAAAAATATACTATGTGTTACCTTTGTCTTGAACGGTTATTGAACAAATTTAGAGAAACGTTGTCAGAACGTCAATGTGTTAGCCAAGGAAAAATAGTTTAGGTGGTTCTTTGTTCAACACATTGCTCTTGATTGTTGATGTCAAATTTTGACATATGGAAGGACATTTGAAAACATCTGGGTAAGGAAGCTTTTAAAGAACTGTAAAACTTTTCTGTTTAAACTTTTTTATATCATCAATAATAAAGGCGCTAACCAGGGGTTCAAAATACAGTGAATTACCATGTACGTATTAAAAATGAAGCGTTTTAAATGATATTAATTCTCTATGAAAAAAAAAGAAGATAATCTGTTCAATACATTACATACAATTCATACTATTTGATGGGGTTGTCATAATATGTCCTACATACAGGCTTTTTAATCATGTTTATTAACACCTTCTCAACTAAAAAGCTAGCTAATTCTGTTTCGATTAAGTATCCTTTAGCCTATTCCTGCGATCATATCAAATATGTGCAAACGAATTGGCATTTTTACCGCAAATGCAGTATTAGTAGCAAACCAGAAATTGTGGCAAATTAAAATTTTTGTGTTTGTGCTTATAAAAAATATGACATGCGTGCGTCGGCAATTTTTAAATCTGGTACCAAATCAGCAATCTAAATATGTTTTGAAAAACTTTCAATTTTTTACTTTTACGACAAAGCTGGCAAAGGTATGATTGCCATCAAATTTAGATATGTTATAGTTTTTGGCTTTCCGGTCAAAAGTTCTTATAGGCCCAGAAAGATACTATGAATATTTTTCGTCGCGTCGTAAAACAAAAATATAAAACTATAAATTTAATTTTGAAGTTATAAAGCAATAGGTTGGTCCGATTTTAAAAGGAGATATGATATGAAGATAATCTCTTCAATACGTATTGAGTACCATGTAAAAACATACTATTTGATGGGGTTGTCATAATATGTCCTACATACAGGCTTTCTAATCATGTTTATTAACACCTTCTCAACTAAAAAGCTAGCTAATTCTGTTTCGATTAAGTATCCTTTAGCCTATTCCTGCGATCATATTAACACTAAAGTGATCAAAAATTCATTTAATTAAATATGTGCAAACAAATTGGCATGTTTACCGCAAATGCAGTATTAGTAGCAAACCAGAAATTGTGGCAAATTAAAATTTTTGTGTTTGTGCTTATAAAAAATATGACATGCGTGCGTCGGCAATTTTTAAATCTGGTACCAAATCAGCAATCTAAATATGTTTTGAAGAACTTTCAATTTTTTACTTTTACGACAAAGCTGGCAAAGGTATGATTGTCATCAAATTTAGATATGTTATAGTTTTTAGTTTTCCGGTCAAAAGTTCTTATAGGCCCAGAAAGATACTATGAACATTTTTGGAGATACAGGGGTGGGTCCGCCGCGTCGTAAAACAAAAATATAAAAACTAAACTATAAATTTAATTTTGAAGTTATAAAGCAATAGGTTGGTCCGATTTTAAAAGGAGATATGTGAGTAACTTTTCCAGGGTTGTCAAAAGGCATTTATTAAAATTTTTCTCTTCGATCTTTTATGGAGCAAGGAAACAGGGTTGAATATAGAAAATAATAGTATTTATTATTTTATTTTATTTAATTTCTGTCAAAACAAAATAAAAATTAAAGTTTCGGTACAACCGTGTCGCCCCTGTATCTCTGAAGTTAGTCATAGGATCCTGTCGGGCTTTAAAAAACTTTTGATTTAAAGGTCGAGAACTACAACATATCTAAATTTTATGACAATCGTACCATTTTTAATTTTCCACAACATCCGTGCGTAATACTTTGTAACATTTCGAGGTGTATTAAGAAAGCCAAAAAGGTATAGCAAATGATATTTTATAAACGCACCTCGCCAATACTTTTTTACTTTCTACCGTAGAACTATAAAACACTAACTAAATTATCATCGTTAATTTTTTAAATTTGACAGCGGTCAATAGACCAATACCGTTTATTTTTCAATTCTGGGTTCTGTGCAAATTAACCTTAGGTATTACAATACCGCACAATTTGGATGCACGGTGGAATATGTCACCCTTTCTCCTGAATAAAACTACCTTGCAAATTATTAAGAACAAATGGTTAGTGTAGAGGGAAATTTACCATATTTTCGACCCTTCACTAACTCCTGTATTATTGAATTTAAAAATAAATATGTATAGGAATTGCATAATTTTCTATAAACTTTTAAACAAAGGGTTTAAAAATGAACAGCTCTTATTGCAAAATGGAACACGATTTTATTCTTTTGAAATCCGGAAGAGGAGATTTATTAAAACCTTAAAAAATATACAGGGTATTTTGTTTAAAATAAAAAATTTAATGTCACAATTTTGATAACTATAATGGACGTTATTATAAAGTCTATTAAAAATTATACAACTTCTGCGTTTAAGACTTACATTTCTAGCTGCATTTACAGTAACAGTTTATTTTTTGTTTTTAAGAAATAAATTCTGTAACAAGAAGTTCTTTAGTTAACAATTTGTACTTAATAAATTTAGGAAGAGGACTAAGAATTAATTCAAAATAAAATTATATCCAGAATTAAAATCAAAACCGAATAAAAATATCTATATACACGGGAAGATATATGTCCTAAATAATACCACTATACACTAAAAATAAATAATTCTTGGGATCAATATAGCGTCAATTGCATTTGTCTGGATTCAAACTACAAATCAGTGTTTTAAGGATAAACATTAGTTTAAAGCGTTACTAATTTGGGTTTAAAAAAAGTACAGATTGCATTAGTATCAAAAAAATCTTTACTAGCAATTAATATTATCAGTATTTTTACTTATAGAGTTTTGCCAAACTAGATTTCAAACATCTTGGAGTAATATATTTGAACTAATATTAGTTCTTCAGAAACTAAAACCGTATTACTTATGGATTCAAGTCCATACTTATTGTACTAGCATTTATTTCCACAAAGACCTTTTAATGCTAATAATAAGTACAATTTTTATTAAATTTTGTATCTTTTTCACTACATATAAACTCACCGTAGACCCGAATTAGGTAAAAGTGTACCAAATTTTAGTAAACCAATAAATTTGTATTATTACTGTAGCGGACAAAAAAATATATAATCCTTATAAAAAGAATCAACTATAAATATTAAATAAAACAACTAACATGCTAATTATTCACTACCAAGGAAACTCGAAAACTGGTAGGAACGTTCTTCTAAAATCTCTGGTTATCGGCAGCAGTGGCGGTCATACGGGGGAAGGTGTAGGGAGGTGGGAGGTATCGCTCCACTTTTTTTGTGAATTTAAAAAATCGCCGGCTTTATATATAAAATTTTTGATAGTTTTTCATAGACAGACAATTTTTGCATAAAACTTTTTCTTTGCTTTTACAAAATGTTGACCTCACTCCCTACCCCTTTTGAGAAAACTGCGACGCCCACTGTCGGCAAGCTTAAATTTTCTTGGGCGTTGTAGTAAGTCGATGGGCATACTGCATTATAAACAACTCGAAAATTGAAACGTTCCTCAATTCTAAAATAAAAAATGACGTAGGTAATAATTATCTGGTAAAAAAATATTTTAAATAATTTGTTTAGCTTACCTTTAAAATAATAAATTTAACCCGTTTAACATGCACCCGTGAAAATTTTGGGACACCCGATATACAAAAACTTTCAATAAAAGAACCGTTACTAATTACCAGTTTATTAATTATTTTTTTGAAGTCACAACATCTTAAATTTATAAACGCATAGCACTTTACTGATAAAAAAGTGCTGATTTTTTTGATAAAAAAAACACGCTCCCTTTAGTTTTCACCTAATTTTATCTAAAATGTTGATAAAAAATTAGAATTATTTGAGGTTAGAATTTCTCAATTAAATGTCTTTCCAGTTTTAATATGTTTTATTCACGAAATATTATTATTTTTACTTTTATTGGTACGTGCAACTCCTAATCAGTGATTTAATGAGGTATTTTTAAATTTTGATTTGAATTTCATCTTTAATAGAAGTAAGTAAGTAAGAAGTCAGTAAAGTAGCGATTACTTGTAGGCAACGTTTTTCCAATATATGCACATCTATTTCTTACTGCGTGGTAAATAGGCGACCGTGTACTAAACTGCAACTAAATTAATATCAGTATAGCTCGTAAAAGTAATATTAAAAAAACTAAATATGACAACTTGAGGTAAGCCTAGGACTGTAAAGTTTTTTCGCTCTTCTAGTAATGGTACTTAGTTATATAGTGAAATATATAACTTTCGCGTATAACTATATATTTTTACGACACTGCGGTAATTTTTTAACCATAATAGTGACCATACTAAGTGACAATAGTGACATTTTTCGTATTAATATTTTTTTGTAGGACTTACTATTAGTTAGTTACTTAGTTTCTTCCAATTTGTTTCAAAGGTTCCAATCAAGACTCTTTAGTACGTAACAAAAAAGTATACTACACACAACAAACTAGAAGATTTAAAAAAATGTGCAAAGTATGTAAATGAAACGAAATTAATTATATTGTTTTTATATATTAAAAAACATAAATTTTTAAAATTGGCGCTGTGTAATCTAAAAGATCCGTGTTCAAAATGCGACTTTTACAGCAAGTTTCCTGTATGCAAAAGCTCATTTTCGAAATCAGACGCAGGAAATACCCACTAACACAAAAAATTTCCAATTAGGCTTGTATGTGCATATTGATCTTTTAATTAAGGGTATTTTAACTTTATTTCTGAAGAATTAATTAGTATGCATTCGTGACAAAGATTAATAGGTAATTTTTCCCATGCTTGTGTCATATTTAGAGGTTCCAAATCCACACTGAAAGAAAGGATCTCTTAGTGTTACGAAGTACGAGGTTAATTTAAGAGCATTATGACTTTCGATATGCGCAATGTCCCCAGTTTCTTCTCACGAGATCTGCATCCCCTTAAACTCATTTGAGATTAAAAATTCTATGCAAAGAACATAAAATCTTATGCCAAGAGCATATTTCTTGAACTATTTGTATCATAGTATAATAAACAGTTTGCTTTTAAGAGCATTTTTTTTTGAAAATTGGCCACACAATTTTTTTACGAAAACTACATCACATTATCAGTCATTAGACAGTATGGCAACACGTCAAGAGACCATTGCACAATTTACATAAGAACCTTTTTTTATTTTGCCTTCCCTCACTTTTTTTTGGTTGATCATGGCGGTGGAGAGTAATATAGCAAAAGAAAAAAAGTATAATATTGTCAAAAACAGTAAACTGTGTATTTTGCACATGAACGTTAACATTTTTCGCACAGAATTTTGTTTCTAATTATATCAAAGGGTTTACATCACACTATCAAAAGAGCAGCAACACGTAAAGAGACCATTCACATACGAACCTTTTTTTATTTTGCCTTCCCTCACTCCTTTTTGGTTGATCATGGCGGTGGGGAGTAATATAGCAAAAGAAAAAAAGTATAATATTGTGAAAAACAGTAAACAGTGTATTTTGCACATAAACGTTAACATTTTGCGCATAGAATTTTGTTTCTAATTATATCAAAGGATTTAGATCACACTATCAAAATAGCAGCAACACGTAAAGAGACCATTGCACAATTCACATAATAACCTTTTTTTATTTTGCCTTCCCTCACTCCTTTTTGGTTGATCATGGCGGTGGGGAGTAATATAGCAAAAGAAAAAAATTATAATATTGTGAAAAACAGTAAACAGTGTATTTTGTACATAAACGTTAACATTTTTCGAATAGAATTTTGTTTCTAATTATATCAAAGGGTTTAGATCACACTATCAAAAGAGCAGTAAGTTAATTTTAGCTAATTCTAACAAAAAATTTAGATTAGTTAAACAGTTTATAAACAGTATACAAATATAAAAACTCTGCTATTAGAGAACTTGCTTAAAAGTTAAAAGTGGTAAAAATTTTTGTTTTTCGAAAACACATCTAAATTAAGAAAAATGAGGTAGCCTTTTATCTGACAATAATTTTCATTCTAATAGTATTACTTTGTTGGCTTTGTTCAACAAAAAGTACACAGCATAACTCTTTAAAAAAAAGTTGTACTTAAGTTTTATATTATATCAAAGGGTTTACATCACACTATCAAAAGAGTAGCAACACGTAAAGAGACCATTCACATACGAACCTTTTTTTATTTTGCCTTCCCTCACTCCTTTTTGGTTGATCATGGCGGTGGAGAGTAATATAGCAAAAGAAAAAAAGTATAATATTGTCGAAAACAGTAAACTGTGTATTTTGCACATGAACGTTATTATTTTTCGCACAGAATTTCGTTTCTAATTATATCAAAGGATTTACATCACACTATCAAAAGAGCAGCAACACGTAAAGAGACCATTGCACAATTCACATAATAACCTTTTTTTAGTTTGCTTTCCCTCACTCCTTTTTGGTTGATCATGGCGGTGGGGAGTAATATAGCAAAAGAAAAAAATTATAATATTGTGAAAAACAGTAAACAGTGTATTTTATACATAAACGTTAACATTTTTCTAATAGAATTTTGTTTCTAATTATATCAAAGGGTTTAGATCACACTATCAAAAGAGCAGTAAGTTAATTTTAGCTAATTCTAACAAAAAATTTAGATAAGTTAAACAGTTTATAAACAGTATACAAATATAAAAACTCTGCTATTAGAGAACTTGCTTAAAAGTTAAAAGTGGGAAAAATTTTTGTTTTTCGAAAACACATCTAAATTAAGAAAAATGAGGTAGCCTTTTATCTGACAATAATTTTCATTTTAATAGTATTACCTTGTTGGCTTTGTTCAACAAAAAGTACACAGCATAACTCTTAAAAAAAAGTTGTACTTAAGTTTTATCTTTCTTACATTAAAGTCAGATAGCTCGTGAAAAAAAAATGCAAAAAAGCTGATTTCTTAGTTAGCGCACCTCCAGTCAGCCAGTTCTCCTAGCAGCAGGCGGTTGGAAGCGGGCAGGGGTTCAAACCTGTAGAAAAATTAAAAAGCTAAAAATAAAAGAAATCAGGATACTATACTGTTACCAACAATGTTTTTAATTGAGTGAGATCAAAATGTTTTTGAAAAATACTTCACAATAATTCACTTGACACAGATCTATTTTTGTTTTATTGTCCTCTAGTTTACGCAAGTTTTAGTTGCTAGTTCAAAATGGATAATGCATAATTTTTATATGCCTGTCTCTTTTACTTTGAAAGAATAAAAAGAGACCGACGTATAAAAATTAGGCGTTATCCATTAGCCATTACGCATTAAAAGTTCGGTAATCAGGGCATAAATTTCTATTTTTTACACTAGAAAGTGCTTATATACATAAATAATATTTCATAAAAAACTAAAAAGAAAACCAAAAAATAATATAGTCCATTCCTAACCTATAGGTAGGTACCCTTTTGTAAATTTAACGAATAATGCTCTTAAGCTCTTAAAGAATACAATAAGAGCTCTAGTCTTAAGTCCACGCAGCACGTTGTACAATAACCGGCGGGGCGGACCGTCCATTTTGGATTTCCTTTACTAAAGCTAATGGTCAAACAGGATATAAAAAATAAATTATTTAGCTACACAATCAAAAATTTGAGAAATTTACTACACACAAGAGTTCAGGCATAATTACTGTACCTTGCAAAAGACCGGAAATACATATTTTAAACTCTAAATGGAAGAAATCAAGAATGCGTAAAAAAATACCACATGCTACCTCTAAATTTCGATTCCAAGTGACCCATGCCGATACACATGTAGCAATTCTTCCAATCACGTTATTTTTGAGGTTCTCACATTACCTATTTTTACAACCAACTGCACAGACCATACGTTTGATCTTATCGGAATCTGACTAGTGACTATCGATTGACGGCTGGCAGAGTAGACGCCGATCGGGTGTACTCGGAACTAGTCGAACGGATTGATATACTTAACAAGATATTAGGAATCTTGTTCGGAGAAATCCTAAGTTCTATATTGGGGAAAAAGATATAATGCTAAAATAAATTCAATTATAAGGAAAAAATAAAAAAACAAGTTAATTTGGGATCTTGTCTGAAGAAAAGTTTTTTTTTGTGCAGGTAAGCACGTTTCCAGAAGCCGTCGCTCTGTCTGTGTGTCGATCTCTCAGTCTGTCTGTCGCTCTTTTTGTAGCCACTGTAACTCAAGGACACCTTAAAAAAATTAATTCCTAAAATAAATATATTTTTTACTTACCTTGCGATACCTCGTTGGAAAGCTTTTAAAAGTCTTAGTAAAACGTACAGAAATAGGACCCCCAATAAGAGTCCTCACTGGACACTGCCCGTTCCAAAAGCACCTGGCAAGGATGCAGGTAGTGCGGGACTCAATTTACGGAGAGTGTTGGGAGGAGGATGAATCCTCACACCACTATCTTGCACGGTGTCTGGCCTACAGAGGAATCAGAGAGGGAATCTTCGGAGAGGAAGTGTTTGAGCCGGAACACCTTCCGACGCTGAAATGGTTGGATATCCTGACCTTTATCCAAAGGACGGGAAGGTTCGACCGTGGTGAAATGGAAGCGTAAGGGGGAAGCTCTGGGGGATGGCGAAAAGAGCTCGCGTAGAGCCTAGTCGCCGGGAGTCCCCCCCTTATTCTATTACTACTACTAGTAAATGGTTCCAGAATTGTTGACACTATATATATAGTTGCATTTTGAATTTTAAACAATCTAAAAAAATCATCTTAATTTTAAATAAATTTACAAGCTTTTTTGAAATTTATAACAGAAATGTAAATTCAAAACTTTTTTATTCATAGTAAGGCCACAGGCATATGAATATCTATGTCACAAAGTTAAAGGACTAAAAGAGTCAGCGGTTGAAATATTTTGTTGGCGCGTGTCTCGGACATAAAAATATTTTTCCTCGTTATAAAGGACATAACGTACTTTGTCGTATATGAATTGCTAAGCAAAAACTAAAGTATGGACAACAGAATTAGATAAAATAACAGTAATTAACAAATTTTAAGACCACTGATCTATTGTACGAGTTTAAACCATTCTCATTGCGAATTTATTAACCTAAAATTTTCATGATGTATAGATTTAGATTTACATAAACATCAGTTACTTTATGTTATATAATAATATCCAAGTTTTGAAATTTTTGCCTGTTTATTTGTCGGTCTGTTGGCCTGTCTAGGTGTCTGTCGGTTTGTTTTAAAATCACGCAAAAACTACCAAACTGATTTTCTTAGGAGTTTTAGTACTAAATTTCTTGGAGTTCTGGGCAGAACACAGGCTTCATCAAAATTTACGAAAACAAAATTTATTAAACCAAAAAAAAAAACGGAAAAACTGCTGGCAAAGCAGGTATTCGACTAATTGAAGTGGTTTGAGGGGCTCGAGGCGACGCAAGAGGGGTTGTGGGACGGGTACAGAAATGGTAGAAAGGTGGGGAGGTATGGGTGTCTAAAATTTTAAACACGCGAACGAAGTCATAGACAATAGCCAGATTATATAGGTTCATACCAAGAAAAGAAACTAAATAAGAAACTACCCTGCCAGTCCTAACTAAGGTTTAGTACAGAATGTATACATTTTTAGTAATCACATGCCCTCAGTTACTGTTAGCGAATCTTTTGATAAAAAAAACTGTAACACCAGTGTGCTACTGATGCAATTTTTGTATTCTTTTGGGAAAACTAGTGCAATTTTTTGTGTTCCATTGATCAACTGACAAATCCAGTGTTGCCCTTAGTGCCATTTTTTCGCACAAGCTATAAGATGGTGGCGCACTTGATTTTTAATTTATAAAAACGGCGGCAGAGGCATTTTGCCGGGATTTTTAGTGGCAGCAACGATGACTATGACGAAGAGTTTTGGACTTTGTGGCAGAGAAAAAATATCCCCAAAACATGTGTTTTTGTTAAATATCTCATTTATAGATTACATGGTTTAACTTGTTGTATAAACAAGTTTTGCTAATTTTTTAATAAAAAACCTTACATTTTTTAGTTTAAGTTTTGTGACTAATATTTATTAAAAGTTAACCTAACTCGACCTATCTTACAGTGTATATATTTGGTAATTGTATTTTCATTTGGAAATATCAGAGCGTGAGTCGTATTTTATTGAAGCTGCCTTGGGGTCCTATTTTCGAAACCTTACGTAGTGCGTGAAAAAATAACCGGTTTTTCGTGCGAAAAAACTCAAATGCTCTCCTCCCACTCGAGCAATACTGAAAGCAGTCGAATTTGAATTCGGTGCACACATATCGACTTTTCTTTCGCTTCTCGTTTCACAGGATATAGAAAGAGACTGACTGATATATATATAAGGGATTTTATTGTGTACCTTTATCTACTTATTTTCTTTCGCTTCTCATTCCACACGATATAGAAAGAGACTGACTAAAAAATATAAGGTATTTTATTGGGTACGTTTACCTAGCAAAAGCCACAAATTAAAATCCCCTTTATTTATGCCTCCAACCCCAGAATGTCAGTGCGACCAAAGTGACTTACTCATATTCTCAAAAGAATTCGCTATATGTCCGTTAGTGCGACTATATCTATCTAATAGTGATCACTACTCCTGCTAAACTAATCCAATACTGATCATTTAACGGCCGCCCGCCGGCGCGCCGGTCAGCTGCTTTTATAGCTATTTCGTACCTCTGGTAATTTTTAGAAAGTTTGAGACGGTAATAAAATGAAAGAATACAATACTGTAAAAACCAGAAATAAAATATATTATTCCAACTCAATACAATATCACAGAAAATATAACAGAAAAAAACACAGTTCAACATTCATATAATAATTACTTTTTAATAGTTCCCACCACCCACAAAAAATTAAACAAATTATTAAAAAGAATACCAAAAAATTATCTCCGGTTATCATTCCACGCAAATTTGATATTTAATAAATAAATCATTTAATACGGGGAACCTCCCAATAGGCTTAAAACAATCCCAAACAATATCCATATACAAAAAAAGATTTGAAAACAAAAAATAATTGGATTGTTTTATGAGCTTAGTAAAGCTTTCGATACTGGAAACTAAACTCATTTACTAAATAAACTTTATAAAATAGGCACTAGGGCCATATCATATGAATGGATTAGGTGATCTCTTAGAGATCAGACATAAAAAGTGATAGTTTAGGGCATGGAATATAACCTACAGTCAACAGGCCTCGGTCTGCCTCATTGTTCAATATTTTTAGCAATCCCTTTTATAATATTTATAAATCACATAGATGAAACATGTGACATCCAGGACCTGTTGGCTGTATATGCTGATGACACAAATTTATTTATCAATAAAGATGAAACACAGAACCTTATTAAAAGTAGCAACAACACATCAGAACAATTTAGCAAATATTGTTATAAAAATTGGCTCTTACTTAACTTTGAAAAATCTTGCTGCACGCAATTTCTTTCTGCCGAAAAATCCAGAATAGACTAAAGCCTGCTACTGAGTGTGTCATCTTTTCATTTTCTATGTTTTGACCCCGAAAATTACCTGTGAAAAGTTAATACAGCTTGCTATCAACAGACCCAGTAAATGATACGGTACTTTAAGCTTGCTCAATCTCAGATTTAATGTACGCTAGTATTTTGGGGATCATCACCACATTTCGAAAAGACTTTTAGAAAAGAAAAAATTGTTATTAGGAGCACGGCAAAGGTAAAATTTACACCTTATCCTGCCTTTGCATTAAATTATTCAACTTTATATACATATTAAAAAACAACGCAAAATATAAATAACATACATAGTTATGAAACAAAAAATACATCCGTCATTTTCAAGATTAGGAACTTATTAAAACTCTCCAAATTTTATAGGAATAAAGTGCTTTAAAAAAACAACCTTTCTAAAAAGGAAAAAAATCGAAAAAAACTAAAAACGTTCTCAAAAACTTTTTAATAGAAAAATGTTTTTACTCAATTGAAGAGTTCTTAGCCTCTACGTAAACTTATAAATTTCATGTGACTCTTTTTCTCGAAGATTTTTAGGATCTTTGTATCATAAGAAATTAGAATTGATTCTTAAATTAAGATTCGTATAAAAAGACCCTGTATTCTTAAACTTTAAATGGATAATTGCTTTTTATATTTATATTTTATATTCATTCCAATAGCTGGATTTTGTTTCTCTTTTCTCTCCTCATTTTGTTTCCTATTCTTTTTTCTTTTATCTCCTTGGTCCCTTAACATTTCATTTTTGTTTTTATTTTGATATTTTAACTGCCTAATTTATAGTAAATTAAGTAGTAAATATAGCAGCTGAGAACTAGGACAGACAAGAACTTTCGAGTACTTAAACTGCTACTTAAGTCTATTGGATACTCCTATCAAAATATAAATTTTCTTAAATATTTCACTATTACCAATATTCTGTCAATATATATAGTATATGTACATGTAATATTAGTTCCAACTTGCGTCTACCTCAATTATTATTAATAAACCATTAAACTAGCTCCAGCTTCCTTTATATTATAAATGGAATAAATCAAACACCGGTCCTGTGCTTTCTTACAACTTAATCCATAACAAACATTTTATTAATAAGCTTGGATTTAAACTTCGTTTTCGCAGACGCTTTTCTTTGGCGTTTTCAGTGATCTGACTTATTGTTCAATTTAACTTTAAACTTTCCAGAGTTCTTTGAAGTTAAAATAAGTACTTAAGATCGATTATTCGGATTTTTGCAAGGGATACACTTTTAAGATCAGTAATTTGATAAAATATTATTATATGATATTGTCAGGTATGCAAGTTTCCGCCACCAAGCGAATCTGACCTTTTATTTTATTAAACCTTACCCACTAAAATAAAGAAAAGTAAAGTGAATCATTTTTAACCTGGTGATATATTGATATTTTCTTGCTGCTAAGTCCCAACACAGAATTTTGCATTTACAGGCACCTCAAACTTTATTTTCAGGTGAGAATATACCTTGCGCAAATTAATAACTGGAAATTTTTTCTGGATTAATAAGTGGAGATCTTTGAAAATCGCAAGAAATGTGTCAAAAAATTTTCAGGGAAATCGCATCTTATATCTTTATATAAGATTTTCTAATATTTTAAATAAAATTTGTCCTTTGATGGAAATATGCAGTTTCCCTCGATATATTCTCCATCATAACGGAGATTATTGAAAAAAAAATTTTCAGCTAATTGTTTTTAACAAAAGCTGTTTTGATAAATAAACCAATAGTGGAGACGTTAGTGAAAGTGATTTTCAACCTGATGGGTTGAGCTTTTGCACGCTAAATGTACATGTTCTCAGGCACATTTTAGGAAATTGTCGGTGCGCGGGGGGAGGGTGTTGCCCATAGCGTGGCCTACAGTCCCTGAAATATTTTCTATTTGGTCTATACTTTGACAACCAGGCGCTGCGCTGTAGGTTGACGTGGTTGGTCTCGTTGGATTCAGCACACCTGCAGATACCATACTGGCACATTATTGGTTCCTCACCCTCTGGCGCACATGCGTGCTGGGGACGGAAAACAGGCGAGAAAGAGTGATTTCTCATAAGCGCCACTCTTGAGTCTGCACACTTCTGTGTATCCTCGCGCATGTGAAATTATTTGCGTCTGTGGACGCACGTGTGAGGATGCGCGTACGTGAACGTGTGTGTGTGCATCGTAGGCATTAGTCGAGCAAATAACCAAAATTAGTTTCTCTGATATTTTTATTTACTAATAAATAGATATACGTCTTAAATATTTCTTAAACACTAAACAGTTTTTAAGCGGGTACAACGCAAATGCACTTGCGCAAGTCACATGATGTCAATATGAAATTTAATAACATTTCATGTGATACATAAGCGGGCACGCACGAAAAAGTCGTAGGTGGGAACTGGGTGTTGAGCATTTCCACGCAGTTTTTTTTACCAATTGTATATACATGGTATCAACTGTGTCACAGCCGGTTAATGCATGGAAACACGACTTCTCAGGACCTGGCAAAGAAAACGTTCAATATTTGTAGCGTTTTGCTTGCGTAGGGCTTGCCTACCGAGTGTGTTTGCCAGCTTATGTAATTTTGTGCACCTTACTGGCCGTATTCCAAATCCACAGCCCTGTACAGATATGTTCAGCTGCACGAAAGCAGAAATCGCTAGAATGACGACATCTGTCACATTAAGTAGACCATTATCTTCGCACGGCCCTCACGCACAGCGTTTGTTATTCGAGTGTCATCCTTCTCTTGATTACATGGTGCTAGTCCTCTCAAATCGTCCAGGTTGGAGTTCGACATTCGTCCTTTTGTAGGGTACCAGGCCACCTCTCCAGTCATCGGAATGGCTTTAGAAAGGAACTCAAAAAATTATTTCTTGTTTTTAGTGTCTCTCAGAATGTCTTTTCACTTTTTGGGAAGTCTGGTGTCGTGAGCAACACGCATTCTTACACCAACACTTCCCTTGCCATCTTTTAAGACTATTCTTTGAATACTCATCTGAAAACAAATTAGCTATAGTAGTTACGAGTTCCACACAATGTCCATTCGGGAAACACATTGAGATTCCCTCTTGAGGTAGGAGTAACAAACATTATCTGGGAAACTGGAAAAGTGTGCACAGGTTGCACTTAGTTTCAGCAGATACTGTGATTAGGCATAAAATTGCTACGATTTTATAATTAAATAACAAAAACGGAACATGCTCACCCACACACTCGCAGACCCACCTACACATACCCACTGTCGCACACCGTGCACACCTAAACAAAGTGTGCAAACTCAAGGATGGTGCTTATGAGAAATCGGCCTTTCTCGCCTGTTTTCCGTCTCCAGCGCGCATGTATGCCAAAGGGGGGTGAATCGATGTAATCTGTCCGTATGGTATCAGGTGTGCTGAATCCAACAATATCCACCGTGCCATAGTGCACCGTCTGGTTGTCGAGATATAGACTAAAATAGAAAATATTTCGAAGATTGTAGGCAATTCGATGGGCAACCCCCCCCCAATCCGATAGTATTACCTCCATGACAACGCTTTTTAAAAGTTGCCTTAGGACATGTACATTTAGTGTGCAAAAGTTCAACCCGTCAGGTTGAAAATCAAGGTGTATACTGAAATCGTTCACTAATTTCCCCACTATTCATTTTTTTATCAAAAGTAGTCTATCATTCAGTTCACAGTCATAATCCAGAAAGAAACTAAAACGGTTTAATGAATTTTAACAATTTTGTGGAAAAACCTTAGCAACAGTGTTGCCACCGTGGGAACACTTCTTAAAAGTTGCCTTAGAACATGCACACTTGATTTAAAAAAAAAACGCATACATGCAGTCACAAAATTGACCTTTCTAAAAGTGTACAATATATACGGACTACCAGCTAAAATGCCTAAAATCTTCGAAAGTACGACAATTTGTCATATTGTTTAAAAAATATTTCTAAAATTTAAAATATTTTTTACTTAAATTAAAAGCAACCTTATTTTTATATTAAATTTTGCATAATACTAAAAAATCGAGTAAAGGACGAAGGCTGTTCTATAAACAGAGCGGTAACCCATTTTGTAGTTGATAAAATAACAATAATACGATGGAAACAGCGCTGGATTGAAAACAATTCGATGACTAGGAAACTTGGATTAGGAGAAAAACGATAATAAACTTAATACTGTTATTTTAACTTAAAAAAAGAACTAAAATAAATAATTTAGTATTTAATAGGATCACCATTTTTCTCTATTAAAAGCTGCAAACGTCTGGGCATTGAAAAGGTTAAATTTTGAAAATACTAGTGGTCTTCTGAGAGCTGATCCAATGCGCGATAAATAGCATCGCTTAACTCTTCAGCATTTCGTGGTCTCCAATTCCTTTGGTATATTATTTTAACGATTCGACAACATATATTTTCCATTGGGTTACGGTCAGGGCTGTTGGCTGGCCAAGGAAGTGTTTCTATATTATTATTCCGAAACCATTGGCGAACAACATTAGCCGTGTGTACTGGACAGTTGTCCTCCTGATAAACGAAGTCATTATTTTCATGTAAAGCCTGTAGATATGGCAGCATAACATTTTCAATGATTTCAATATAGTGTTCACTATGTCCCTTCGATTCTCCAAAAAAAACCCAAACCTCTAGCCAACCAAAAATGTCCAGCTTTTTTAATTTGGTTTGTATATTCGGTTTCAAATCTAGACTTTGGTGGACGATAAACTAAAATTCTCCTGCTGCTTGAAGATGATTGAAAAATTTTTTCGTCAGTGAAAACCACGCTTTCCCAGAAGTCATTATCACGAAGAAAGTTGTTCAGTGCAAAAATCACTCTGGCTTGTTGTTGTTTTTCTGTTAGAAAAGGCTTCTTTGCAGCAACTCGACAAGAGACTTCTGATTTCGTTACTCTTCTATTTACTGTTGCTACAGAACCCGAAAATAATGTTACATTAGCTGCTTCAACCGACGTTGAAAAACGATTTTGTCTGAGATAGTCAATAAGTCTCTCATCTTGCACTTCAAAACTTACTTTCGGTCGTCCTGATCCATCTTTCCTATCCGTAGAATTAT
This sequence comes from Oxystoma pomonae, assembly GCA_963921995.1. Taxonomy (NCBI): domain Eukaryota; kingdom Metazoa; phylum Arthropoda; class Insecta; order Coleoptera; family Brentidae; genus Oxystoma; species Oxystoma pomonae. The sequence continues at coordinate 38,881,738 of OY998172.1, forward strand.
TTTCAATCCGGCGCTTTTTCCATCGGATTATCATCATTTTATCAACTCCAAAATGGGTGGCCGCTCTTCTTATAGACCAGCCGTCTTCTATAACTCGAGTCCTAATTTGAACTTTTGTAAATGTTGATATCTGTGGCATTTTTAAGGATGTCATACTGAATTTTAAGCTGTAAGACATACTAAGCTGGTGCAATATAAGTTTACCGCCATTTTTATAACCAAATTGACAGGTAAAACATGGATTTTCTGTCAGTTGGGTGTCAACATGACCGCTATAGTAGGCTACAGGATACTAAATCGAAAAAGAGTTAACTGGCTTTTTAGTTAAGCAGATGTTGGCTGGTGGTGCCTTGCAATAGTATACACTAAGTTATTATGTTGTCTCTGGTATACACAAATGGAAAGCTAATTTTTTTTTTTGAAATTAAGTGTACATTTAGTATACAAAAGCTCAACCCGTGAAGTCGAAAATCAAGGTTTGATTCACTAACAGCCTAACTACAATGATATTTCTGAGATAGCTCTACGAATTCCTTATCCGCTATGATATTTTCAATTTAATATTTTTTTAACTGGCACAAAATCACTGACCTCGATGCTAAGATAAGAAATTTATCTGTTCAACCAACCATATAGTGTGACAAAATTATATGGTTATAATCTCTGAATTCTCATGTAATATATTTTTGTTTAAGTAACGGATGCGACCCGTTAATACGGAATTGCGGTGTTGACTTTAAAATTATACAACCACGTAAGTAGATTGTTGAATTAAAAATTATGACCCAACATTATGTGGTAAAATTCATTATTTTATTTTATAGCGCCGTCGTAAGGTATGATAAGTAAGTTAAGACTTTCTCCAATTTACAGCTTACCTAGGGGATATTTTATTCTTGGCATGCTTGCCATAGCTTTACTTGTAAAGTAATCTTTATACACTGGAATTATGAGAAAATTGTGGCCAGTTTAAGAGACGGCTAATCCTATCTTAACTCACATAGGTGCTTATATATAAAATGGTGATGGAGCTGTTTTACTGCCAAAGGCTATTACAAGTTTAACAGGTATTTAATAATGTTTGTAAGCTAAAGTTGCAATTATGTAGTCTTAGGTCCCCTTGACATTAAGCAATAAAACTTGCCAGTAATTGCAGAAATTTGTTGCAAGGTCAGAATCTTGCTCATTCTCTAACAAAGCAATTGCAATCCTTTTTGTCAAGTTAATAAAAAAAAATAAATTGGAAACAGATTTTATAACTACAGCATTATATATTCTGCAACTTTTTCCCTATCTATGTGCAGCCGAAGTTTATAAGAAACCTGAATGGGAAAAATAGGTCAATAATAATATAAATTCAAGTAACACTCGTCGCGTTTTTTGTTTCTCACTTCATTACGACCAGGCCTCCAATGTCTAATGGAGTATCCAGACACCTAAATCCTAAACTAATAGTCATAGGATTGTACCTGGCAGTTGAAGCTACACAGGTAACCATGCACACCTCTCGAATTTAAAACAAAAAGTTTGTAATCCGCGGAGACGTAGTACCTGTGTGCGCCACCTGTCGAATAAACTGAGAAACAAAAACATCAAAATTGAAAGATGCAGTAGACCGTTAATACAGAATCCTGTATCTTTCAGCAGATTATGAGGAAGAAACCTGTAAAAGTATAAGGTCACTGTAACATGACTCTTAAATAGAGGTAACGTTCGCAGCAGCACCGCCCTCAATTGGAGCTTCACAGTACGTGGCACTAATTTTAAGGCATCAGGAAGCAATCGCTCCGGAGGAGGCTTGTTGCGCAGAAATAAAAAGCCAAAATATTTAAAAAACAACAAAGTGAATTTCGTATCCGCAAAAAATTAAAGTATCACATTTGGATTAAAAAAAAATTTACATACATTTTATGTATATTGTGCTATACCTACCTTCAACTGTTTTTGAAATATTGACAAGTGAAAAATGACATTTTATAATTTTGACAGCCCATAACGTCTAAACGGGTAAAGTTAGAGCAATGCGTTTTGTACGTCCCTGTCTTAAGTTTTCACAAGCTACCGTTTTAGATTGAACTCAGTGTTAACATATTTCACGGTTAATTTAACCCTGGGTTAAAAATAGTGTGAACCGATAGCTTGTGAAAACTTAAGATAGCGATTACTGCATTCACCGTTTAGATGCTATAGACTGTCAAAATTATAAAATGTAATTTTTCACTTGTCGATATTTCAAAAACAGTTGGAGTTGAAGTTATACGACATTATACACAAAATGTAGGTAAAATTTTTTGAATTTAAAATAAAAAGTTTTTGCCAAGATCTCCTCCGAATGGCAACACTGCAGATATGGAATTATTTTAAAAATATACCTTACATGGACTTATGCTCACACACAAAGTTTCAAAAGTCTCGATTCTATAACTTTCCAAATATTCTTATAGAATATTCACATTGGGACACCCGGTATATATACTCGACCCTTAATGACAATTTTTTGCGAGCTCTTTAAACCTTGCCTTGGACTTGAAGAGTAAAACTTTCCAAACGTTTTTCCCACCACTTTTACACCATTTTCTACCCTGCGACTTTTTTGGGGTTTCCAAGATTACCCCTAACTTTTACATACTTATTTATTCTACTCTCGATTTAAGGGAATAAAACTTTTTCCACAACTTTTTAAGGTTGTTTTATTTCAGAGGAACGTTGGGTAAAGTCTCTTTTAGCCACGCAGGCTAAAGATTTTAAAAACACCGGCTTACTTAGATGTTTTAAAACAACGCATAACGGAATTAAAGATCTAGTAAGACAAAACCCGAAATTACAGATTTTAAATTTTGGACTTTTCATCATCTAAATTTAAAGTAGAAGGTCCTATTTAGTTGGTAGTTTTTTAATACGGATTAAGTATTAAAAAACTACCGTCGTAAACATGACTTTACAAAAAACAAAATAGAACTTCACAGAGATACTGCGCAACCAGCAACCACTCTTTTGTTTGCAAAGTTCACGCCAACTTTAAGTTTAAAATTATAAACAAAATTAAGTGGTATGGCCATATAGCTATGAGATACTATAAGTGTCTCAAAATGTGTAACAAAAATTCAAAATCGCGGTTGGCTCTGGGCCTGTTTGGGCCAGGCCAAAGGCGGAAAATCTATACTGGGCATGCACTAACAAAACTATGTCAGATAATACAAAAAATATTAACGTAGAGATTTTTTAACGCATTGGGATCGTTTAAAAGTAAAGTTTATCCGATATGATGAAGAAACTAGTGGAAAAATGCACAAAAACAACATAAACATTTTTTGCTCTGGGAATTTTTGCTCCGCTCATCGAAAAGTCTACATGTTTGACGAGGTGTGGTTTCTCCATTGTGTTTATGTTATGGTGGTGTTTTTCGTTTTTAAATTTTGTGGCGTTATTCTCTGTAATTAGTAGTCTGTGTCTTTTTTATCTTCATATACAATTTCTTCGACAATTAGAGCCATGGTCAGGATTCCTGTTATAACCTCAATAGCTTCCGTTGATATCGTTCGGTAGCCTGAGTAAAAGTTTCCGTTGCATTCTTATTAGCATGTTTTTGTACTTCTTTGTGCGCAGTATTGTGCCGTTTTCTTTTTCTCACGGTTACGGTTAACCTTGGTCCTAAAATTTCCCAAAAGTATGAGCAAAGGAAGGAGACCTCGATTAAAATTTACAGATAATTGTTTATGCTTACATGTGTATATAATCAAGAGTTTTTAATTTGCTAATTATACTTAAATTTTCATACCAAAAATGCTATGACGTTATGTATTAGCTGATATGAACAGAAAAAATCGATGTAGATAGCGCATCCTATCATGTTCGATACCTTGAGAATCGGAACCAGCCTATTTTGCCGGTTCAGAATAGTTGCGGTTCTCAAGGTATGGATCTTCATAGGATGTAATATTACGTCCATTTGTTCTGTTCATGTCAACTAATAGATGACGTCATAGCATTTTTTATGTGAAAATTGAAGTATAATCTGAAAATTCATAAAAATTTAAAACTTTTGATTATATACACATGTAAACATAAACAATTATCTGTAAATTTAAACAGTATTTAAAGATATTACACAATCGAGGTCTCCTTCTTTTGCTTATACATCTGGGAAATTTTAGAACCAAGGTTAACCGTAACCGCGACAAAAAGAAAACGGCACTAGACTGCATATCACTGCATCATATGTCATGATTGAATGGATTACACTGTATAGTAACATTTTTTTATATGAAGCTTATGTGTCTCCTTTATTTTTCTTGTGGGATCTGCCATGTGAACAAAAAAGCATAAGTAACAAAAAATACTATAAATCACACTTTCCCTTTTATAATTCTAAAAAAGCATAATTTAAATGGAAACTGGATCTCAGTGGGATTTCAACGCTGTTTAAGTATGATATTGGGACAATCCCTGAGAACATTTTGTAAGCTTACTATTATCATGCTAATGATGACCGATATCGGCAAATAAAAAATCAATTTCCACTAAAATGACGACGCTGTATTTAAAAATGACTATTATTTTGACACCTGCCAAACGCTGTCAAAATGGCGAAAAAATAATTAATAAAATTGAAGTTTTTGGAAAAGCGAATACCTTCTTTTTACTCCGGTGAAGGCGTTAAATCGGAAACCGTAAAAAAAGTGACAGTTGTCTTAAATGTCATTTACTCTTATGGGAAAAACCACTGGTGCGATGACACATATTTAAGAATAGGGATTTGAACTACACTAAATTGAGGTCAATAAACTCAAATATGTTACTAGTTTTGACACCTTTCAAACTGTCAAAAGGGAGTAAAAAATGATGAACTTGAAGTTTTTGGAAGAGTAAATACCTTTTTTGTACTACAGCTATCATAACTGTCATTAAGCCACTGGTGCGAAGATATATATTTACTAATGGGAACTCGAACTAGACTAAATTGAGGTCGATGAACTCAAAAATGCCAATAAACTTTGACGCATGTAAAACCCTGTCAAAGTGGCAAATAGATAATTTGTGATTTTGTGCTTTTAATTAGAGCATGTGCATTTTATTTCCTCTCCAAAAAATAACAAAATGAAAACTGTAAAAGAAGTGATACATGTCTTAACTGTCATTGACAAATCTGCCAGTGAAGTAAAACGTGTTTCTACGAGTGTTGATCAAACTTCAATTTTGAAAAAAATAATAAAAGGTCCAGACAGAATCTTTTGATATTTATCGATAACAAAAATTAAGTATAATTTTTTAAATAAAAACAAATCAAGGAAAAGAACGAGATTTTAACTTCTTCATTTATTTATTTAAAGTACCTACCAAGATTTTTTTCGCCTTTAACAGATTTTAAAAAACTTAGGAATATTATATTCTACCTGAACGATAAGTGGGTCTTATTACCGTACTAGTTGAAGTAATAAAGGCAATAGTGCGATAATAAAGTTATTCTCGTTTAGGTCGTAGATAAAATGTTATACATTACCCGTGCGGTGTAAACTTAATTCATTACAATACCGAGTGGGGAACATTATCTTGACAAGGTCGTACACCGAGTATTTAAAAGGTTGTCGCCTTGTTGATATGATTTGACAAATGCCAAAATAGATTAAAATTTTTAATGCAATGGCCTCCACTTGGTGAAGTTTGAGTCCCCCGCTTTTAAATATCTATGTCTCACTGTTGCAGTTGAAAAAAGTGTCACTTTTTTAACCTTAAAAGAGTAAAAAGCAAGTATTAGCTTTTCCAAAAATTCGTTCACAAATTATTTATTTGTCATTTTAACAGGGTTTGACATGCGTCCAAATTAATGACATTTTTGAGTTCATCGAACTCAATTTAGTGTCGTTTGAGTTCTTCTCGTAAATATGTGTCATCGCACCAGTGGTTCTCCCCATGGCATTTAACAGAACTGTCACTTTTTTTACGGTTTCGGACTTATTGTCTTCAGTAGAGTAAAAAAAGGTATTTGCTTTACCAAAAACTTCCAGTTCATTACTTATTTTCCCGATAGGGTTTGACAGGTGTCAAAACTAATAACATTTTTTAATTAACCGACGTCAACTTAGTGTAGTTCGAGTCTCTACTCGTAAATATGTGGTATCGCATTAGCGCTTTTCCCCATAACAGTAAACGACAGTTATGACAACTGTCATATTTTTACGTTTTCCGATTTAATGTTTTCAGCAGAGTAAAAATAAGGTATTCGCTTTTCCAAAAACTTCAATTTCATTTATTGTTTTTCCGTCATTTTGACAGGATTTGACTGGTGTAAAAATAAATGTCATTTTTAAATTCAGCGTTGTAATTTTAGTGGGATAGGATGCTTTTTTTTTCCGGTATCGGTCATCATAAGCATGATAGTAATAAGCTCTTCCCAAACTTTGGAAGCTAATATTGGCTCACTCTATAGATGTCGGCACCTGTGTCTATGAGACAAAATCCTCTCAGGGTCTGTCCCAATAACATACTTAAACGGCGTTGAAATCTCACTGAGATTTAGTTTTCATTTAAATTGTGCGTGGTTCTTTGCACATCTGCTTCACTTTTTTTGTAACATACTCTCGAATCCACTTTTCTGCTGGTAGTTGGGGGGCATATGGACTTCCGTGGGCTTTTTGATGATGATTTTACGAAACCTGTTTTAACCGGTTAGTAATAAGCCATTTAACATCACCCTGCCTGTGAACAGCCTCAAAAGTGCTGCAGTCAAACAGTTAGGTTAGGAAGACAAAATATTTTTTTAAATTTTAACGGTTTGACCTACGATACTGAAATTTGGTACTCATATTGGCCTTTTGGCCAGATTGAATTATAAAATTTAAAAAATAACATTTAGTGCATCTAGGGGCCGGTGGGTGGCGAAATGTGGTTTTAGATTTTTCCCTGTATCTCTCGAATGACTTATCCTGACCACATGAAACTATGTGATTTTGTAGTACATACTCTTGCCAATCAGTCCGATATCACAAAAAAATGTTTTAGCCTGTGAGCAGAGGGCCCTGAACAGACGCCATTTTTTTGACAATTTCGAAAAAAAAATCTATTTAATCAAACTTAACTTAAGGGCATCGAAAATTTACATAAATCGGTTACTTATAGATCACTTAATATTACCCCACCTGTGAACAGCCTCAAAAATGTCGCAGTCCAAAAGTGAGGTTAAGGTGACAAAATATATGTTTAAATCCAATTAAATGACTTTAAACTTTTTGACGTCATTATTTTTAAGGCTGTTTACAGGTAGGGCGGTATTGAGAAATCTATATAGGTAAATTTTTGTTAACCTAAAGTAAAGTTGGCACATATATTTTTTAGAAAATGTAAAAAAAAAACTATTAAGAGCTCTCTGTTCACAGGATGGAATTTGTTTGTGTTATTTCAGACTGATTGGTAATAGTATATGTACTACAAAACCGCTTAGCTTCAGCCTTCAATTGTGCAGGGTAAGACGTTCGGAAGATACAGAGAAAAATCGAAAAACATCTTATCTTTATAATTTTATAACACAATTTGACCGGAAGCCAAACATACCGTTAGGATTTAAAAAATATTTTGTCACCTTAACCTCACTTTTAGACTGCAACATTTTTGAGGCTGTTCACAGGTAGGGTAATATTTAGTGAGCTATAAGTAACTGATTTACATAAATATTCGATGCCCTTAAGTGAGTTTGCGTAAATACAGACTAAAAAATTTTTTTGTGATATCAGGCTAATTGGTAATAGTATGTACTACAAAACCACATAGTTTCAAGTGTGCAGGATAGGTCGTTCGGGAGATACAGGGAAAAATCTAAAACCACATTTCGCCCTGTACCGGCTCATAGAGGCACTAAAAGTTATTTTTTTATTTTTATAATAGAATCTGGCCTGAAGGCCAATATGATTACCAAATTTCATAATCGTAGGTCAAACCGTTAAAATTAAAAAAAATATTTTGTCACCCCAACCTCACTTTTGGACTGCAACATTTTTGAGGCTATTCATAGGTGGAGAAATATTGAGTGATCTACAAGTAATCGATTTATATAAATTTTTGATGCCCTTAAGTCAAGTTTGTGTAAATAGATTTTGTTTTCGAAAAAATGGCGTCTGTTCACGGCCCTCCGCTCACAGGCTAAAAAATTTTTTGCCACAAAACCACATAGTTTCAAGTGTTCAGGATAAGTTGTTAAGGAGATACAGGGAAAAATCTTAAAACACATTTTGCCCTCTACCGGCCCTTAGATGCTCTAAATGTTATTTTTTAAATTATATTATTTATTCTCGTCAAAAGGCCAATATGTGCACCAAATTTCATCATCGTAGGTCAAACCGTTAAGATTAAAAAAAAATATTTTGTCGCACTAACCTCACTTTTTAACTGCAGCGCTTTGGAGGCTGTTCACAGGCAATGTGATGTTAAGTGGTCTATTAGTAACCGATTAAAACAGTTTTCGTAAAATCATCATTAAAAGGCCCACGGAGGCCAAATTTTGACTCTATGCCCCTCGACTCGTATTTTCCTAAGCGTAAGTCCAAGGTCACACATTTGTTTTATTTACCATTTGCTTTAGGTTTGTGTTTTTGACGCGGGTATATGCTACTTTTTCCTAGTTTGTTTAAGTTTACTGACATCCTGTAATACTTAACAAAAATAGCATACGTGACAATTTTAAGGATGTTGGCACAAAGACAAAGACAAATACACATACGCTTTTGTTTTTGTGTAATTTTACAAAATCTTGAGAACAATTTTAAATAATGTTTATAAAATTGTAGAGTTTTTTGCAGTGATTCTAATAAAAAATAAAAAAAATGTACCACCTTTAGAAAAGAAGTTATAGACGAAACTCCAATATAAAAACTTTAAAACTCCTTTTCTCGAAAGTTAGAAAATTTCGCTTATGCCACTCTTTATTAGCAAGGCAGTGTAGTTCAGCGAGTCTTTTAGTTGCCTTTTTAGTGGAGTCTTCTATATGCTCTCCGAATTTCTAGTTTTCACCGATGTGGATTCCAAGATATCGTTTTATGGGGACTCCATTTAATCGAAACTCAATGTTTTGCCGATTTCTTTTTCCAAATTGTATAACGGCTTCAGTTTTTCTGGTGCTAATTCTAGGTGATTGTTTTTCATCTATTCGTTAATAAGTCTTGCTACCTCGTTTCCTCTCAGCGATATATCTTACGCAAAGGGCACTCAATCGTGACATGTGGCGCAGTGATATAGAGTCCAGTACTGCGCACAAAAAAGTACAAAAACATGCTGATAAGAATGCAAAAGAGAGCTTTACTAAAAGTATCCTGCGGCTACCGATCGATATCAACGGAAGCTATTTAGGTTATAACAGAAATCCCGCCCATAGACCTCATTGTCGAAGAAATTGTATATGAAGATAAAAGTGGACACAGCAAACAAAACAAAGAACCTGCAAAAGAAAAAACAGTGTACTCCTGGCAAGCAGGATGGCACCGAAATTCCGAAAAAGAACAAAAAACGAAAATAATTATTCCTGACCTTAAAACATGGATAGACTGCGAAAACAAAAAAATGGATTACGATATGACACAAGCTTTAACGGAACATGGATCTTTTAGGAGCGAATAGGGAAAACGGATGACATATGTCAGTACTGTCAAATAATAGATTACGCAGAACATACGTTAATTTACTGTCCAAGATTTGAGAAGTACTGCCAAATAACAAGAGACGATCTAGAAGTAGAGAATATGACAATAGGGATACTTATAGACATACTTCCTGTCTAGGTGGAGTGCGAACTTTGTGTTTCGGCTCAACATGTAATACAGGAATGACTCTGAAAAGGTATCTGGTAAAGTTGGGCGTGGTCATTTGCAATAGCTAAGGGCAAGTCTGAAACAGCAATATAAAAAGACGTGACATGTCGAAGCACTCAAACCACTGTCTGGATTACCACAATAAATCTGGAACATTTTAGGGCCAACGTCAAGAAAAAGTTATTCTTAGTTCTAGCCGAGAAGCAGTGTAGCTAGCTCACGTAGCGCAGTGGTTGCATTCTGGCTAACCACACAGAGGTTTCCGGAATCAAATTTCTGGCTAAGTGCATGAATATTTTGTGTTTACACTGAGTATTGAGCGAGGTATTGAGCCATTAATGCCGCTAATAACGCCCTGATAGAACAGAAGTTAGGTGCAGGTCTGATGATGATGATATTAATCTAATTGAATTTGACGTTTTCCTAGTAAGCTAGGTTTGGTATTTACATCGCGGAACAGACGAATTTTTGATCACGTGTCTGAGTACTTGAATTACACCACGTGGTACATGCGCTAACGAATCAAAATACGTAAAGAATATCCGTCTTCTCCGCGATGTCAATACCGAACCTAGAAATAATATCATAAAAACATTTAAATGAATTCAACAATTTTATTATTGAAAATAATCTTACAAAGCTCTTTATGGGCGAAAAAAGTCTACCATTACGCTTTTCTTCACATAGTTTTAGCTTCTTAGCGGCAACGCAACATCTCAGCCTACAGCGACTCCGTGTGCAAACCTTTCTCAGAAATCGAAAAAAACTTCTTAAATTTTCTTTAATTAAATTTTCTAGATAGATCACTTGCTGAGGTGTACCGACTTTGGTGTGGTATGGAGGCCGCGCCAGCTGTTCGGCCGTCTCCTTTCCCCGATGCCCAGTCCCGGAATCGATACCAGCGACATGGTGTGTCCTGGCAACCTGCTCGATGAGCACCTGTAGGATTCAACAGGCTTAAGGGGCGCTTGAGTGTCGGAAAGTAACTTTATTAACCTGTTGCGCCAGTTATGATCTATCATCCAACGTGCGCTCATTTCAATGGAAGCAATAAGCTCCGAATCCAACACCAGGGTACTTATTCTTGGAAGTGAGAGAAGTGAGCGCTCCTTAGGACTATACTGAAGAAAAGTACTAAAATCAAAATTAATTACGAATTCTAAAGTTTTATTCTACTCCCTGCCTAAGATCTCTTACATTGAACTAGCTAGGCGAAGGTAGCATTCCCTCGATATATCACTTGATTTTGGGTACTCCCTAATTTGCTCCCTGGGAGGATTTTGCTACCTACACCTGCCCGATAGTCAAAAATAAGCACCCTGAAGGAATTTTGTATCTGTCAGTATACATTTAAGAAACTTATTCTGTTGGACGACTAGTCCTCTCTTTCTAGGAGAATAGTGTTGTATAGCTTTTTGCTGTTTAATCTGGCGGGTTTTAGATCCAGTAGCAGCCCTATCATGCAGTGGCTCTCAATTACTTGCGGTTGGGTTTGGCACTACTTGGCTTGCCCTACCACCCCATTGGTGGGCTATGATTCTGTATCTTGCCTTCATAGCCTCTTTCTTCAAGATAAGGTGTAGAGGAGGAAGGTTTAGAAGGCACGCAAGTGCTACTGATGGTGTGGTGCTCATAGCACTACATATTAACATATTTGCTTGACGTTGGATGCTTGTTAGTTTGGCATGAGCCAGCGTTTGTCTGCCTTTCGTAAATCAAACTATTGTCCCCTATGTAATAATGGGTATAAGTACCCTGATATACCAGTACATTTGTTTCGGGCTAACGCCTTAAGACTTTCCGCAAATACGTTTGCACCTCCATAGAGACAGTGCTACCTTTTTTTTACTTTCGCCAAATGCGCATTCCAGCAGATAATAAAGTAATCACTGAAAAACCACTAATGGCTAGTTTGTTTAATAAATACCTTATTTACAGTATTTAAGAAATAATTGGTTCAATAAAACAAGAACCTAAATGGAAGCCAAAAATACTCTATCAATATAAAATGGTAAAGTTTGAAGTTGTGACATTGACAGAGTTATCAGAAATAGTTAATGAAATGGAAAATAACGCAAGTCATGAACTTTTAAACATAAAACTTTTAAAATCTATTTTTTTGCGTAGTTGGTCATGCAATTTTGCATTTAGTTAACATATATCTTCAAAAAGAAGTTTTTTCTGAGGAATTAAGAAAAGCGGTGGTCTTTCCGGTCCCTAAAGTTCAAAACACAATAAAATCTTGTGAATTTAGGACTGTTAACATGTTGCCTTATATGGAAAAACTTATCGAAATGTGTGTTTATAAACAAATGCCGAATTATTTGGACAAAAACAACGTTCTTGCTCTAAATCAATCAAGTTTCAGTCCAATCCATTTGTGTTAATCTGCCTGCCAATTGACTGTAAATAAATCGCTAAGGGACATTGATCAAGTTAAATATGTTGTTCATGTCCTTGTAGATCTGAAACGTGCCTTTGAGTCTATAGATCATTCTATGCTAGTAAAAAAGTTAAAAAGTATGGGTCATGAAGGAATAGTTTTAAAAATTTTTGTAGATTACTTATTAGAGTGGAAACAGGTAACAAAAATTGATGACATAATTTCAGAAGAGGTGGAAAACAACATGGGCACTCGACAAGGTACCATTCTCGGGCCTTTGCTTTTTCTTGTTTATATAAACGACATTGTAATAGAAAATACAGAACACTTTACCAAGCTGTTTGCAGATTATGCTCTTTTTTCTTTTTCTGACAAAAATCTTGATGCTACCGTTAATAAATGAACAGCTAACTAAAGAAATTAAATAATTACTTTAATACAAACAAATTAAAATTAAATGTCAGTAAAATAAAGACCATGATCATAACAACCTTACATAGATATAAAGCTCTTAATACAGACCTTATTAATATCTATATTGACAATGAAAAAATTAAATAAGTGACACTGTACTCTTACATGTATAAAAAAATCTGCAAAAAACTGTATTTTTTTTCACGAATCTCGAAGCGTGGTTATCAGTTTAGCATAATAAATATCTATAATGCTATAATTTAACCATATTTTAAATACTGCAGTACACTGCTGAACACCTTAGATCTAAATAAAAAAACAGTCATTACAAAAACTGCAAAACGGAGGTATGCGCATTATATTAAAGTGTAATAGACACACTATCATAAGTCTTATGCATAGCATGTTGGAATGGTGCTCAGTAGAAGTGAGAATGTATATTAATTTAATTAATTAATTTAATTTAATTATTATGATTTTTATTTTTAAAATTGGAGATAAGCTTCTACCATCATATTTGAATGAATTTATTATTTATAATGAACAAATCCATAATGATCCTACAAAAACTGCAAATAACTTTTACATCGAACATGTTATTTCTAAAAAAACTATAAAACCTATTTTCAATTAGGGATTGAAGAAGTACAATATCCTACATAGTGATATAAAAGGGTCTAAAACAGTTATAGAGTTTAAAAGAAAACTACTGAGTTCTCTAAGGGCGATTAGTAACAGGGGGTGACAAAAATGTATACTATTTTTAACAATTAATTCTTGTAATTAGTGTACTTAGAGTTTTTGTAAGAGGAGATTCCTAAATAAACGACATAATAATAAAATAAGAATTTAATGTCCGTATGCACCAAAAGTGCATTTCAAAAATTAATTTTTAATCGTGGAGGTTGAGAATATATTGGTGGATAATGACGGATATTTACAATATTGTGCTCAAAGGCTTTCCAAGTCGTCGGAATGATTTTTTTACTCACAAAGATACAAAACGTCAGTGTCCCCTTTGGAGGGGTCTTTCGATTAACGAGTATCAGCATTATATCATTATATAAAAATTCAAAACGTCAGTAACCACCTCTAGGTGTCTTTAGATTAAAAATAGAGCACGCTCAAACACATTTCCGCCTTTGTTTGCCTTCGTGGATAGACAGTGATAGAAATATCACCCGACGTCGCGACGTCCGACACGTATTTCTACAACGTTACCGTTCCTTTTTCGAGTAAAACCTGTTTCCTTCTTCAGCCTTGCTCAATAAAAAAATTGGTAAAAAAAACTAAACAAGAAGTAAAAAACCTCCAAATCAGCTACATCAACCGAAAACAATCTAAAAACAAAAGATCTTGGACGGAAATAACGAAAATTCAAACCTGGATGAGCATCCCACAAGGAACACACAAAGGATCAAAGAGAAACAATTAAAAGATGTTTCGCCTTGGGCAACCAGCGTGGGCTCGTCAGTGGTTCCACTGGTCACCCTCCCCATATCATTAAACACCGTCATACACTGTGATTTCCAACTTTGAATCACTCACAAATAGGCATCGTTCTGCACTGGTACTTATCGAAGTTACCTGATACGGATTCGTCCTGGCGTATTAATATTTCCAATAGAATTATGCTCCTAAGGCAATTAAAAACAAAAAAAGTTAAAAAAAAACTCAAAATCAGTTACATCAACCGAAACGAATCTAAAAACAAAAGATCAAAAGATCTTGGGAGGAAATAACGAAAACTCAAACCTGGATGATCATCCCACAAGGCTCGTCAGTGGTTCCACTGGTCACACTCCCCATACCATTAAACACCATCATACACTCTGATTTCCAACTTTAAATAACTTACAAATAGGCATCGTTCCGCACAAACAATTGTTGTTAAAAATATTATTATACTTAGCAATATTTCATTCTCCTGATTAACTAGCTAATTATAAAATATGGGTAAAGTCGTGCATAGAGGCATACGTGTTTTTACCTTGTTCATTAACCCAGGGTTTTCAATTATTACAAAAATGTAATTTTCCCGTTCGAAATTTTTAGATTAATAAAAATTGGTTTTTTTCACCATTTACGCCTTACACTGCCATACACTTATGCCCTTTTTTCAATTTTTGAATAGAATAGAATAGAATTTTTATTGACCATGTTTGTACAGTTTTAAAAGTACATTATAGTAAGTCATGATAGTAAAAGAAAAAACTTAAGTAAACTAATCATTTTAAGTCATGGAAAAAGGTAGGTAATTAAAATGTGTATAAAATTTGTATAAAGAAAAAGACAATATAATATAAAACACTATTTACGGACAACGTATATAAAAACAAAATACAATTACACGTTAAAGTCAGATCATAAATATTCCTCAATGCTATAAAAACAGCGATCAAGAAGATAAGCCTTAATTGCTTTTTTAAAACTTCTAAAATCCAGATTTTTAATTTTATTTGGCAAACAGTTAAAAATTTAAGGTCTAGACAGTTTTTTTTGCATTTCAATAATCTATATTTTGAAATTTCGATGTTGAGCTAAAACATATACTCTTCAATAATTTTTAGTTCGGTTAAATGAAATTATTATCATATTCCTAAAAAAATCCTTACTAGTCTAAAGGCACTAGGGTTTTGGTCAAATCACACATCTTATATAGAGAGTGTCCCAACGAAAATGAAACAGAGGCCTTTTTGAATATATAGAGTACAATTTTTAGAAAACCCTCGAAAACTTTTGGTTATATTGGAATTTTCGTCGGATAAGCCCCTTTGGAGGGGTGAATTTTACCAAAATGTTAAAATTTGAAAAATCTAGCGATTCGTTTTCGAGATTTTAGAGACATAAAGCTATTTGTAACTGATCGCGATATACGTATCCGCATCTAGCGAGAACCAAGCACATTGATTGGTCAGAAACTTGTAGCACGTACGAAAAGAGCAGATATATGCTAATTTAAGGTGTTTCTGAACGCAATAGGTGCTGAGATATGATACGCGTGCCGTAATGATAAGTGACACCTATCGCGTTTAAGAACGCGTTAGATTAGCATAACTCTTTTCGAGCGTGGTACAAGTTTCTGACCAATTAATGTGCTTGTTTCCTGCTAGATGCGGATACGTATACCGCGATGAATTACAAATAGCTTTATGTCTCTATTTACTTTAAAATTAAGCTTAAACTGTATAGGAAAAAGTTAGCTCCTCGTAGACGTAGTAGAGTAGTGAACAGCGTCTTGGACTGCGGAATGGAACATTGCAGGATCGCATCTCGTCAAGTACACATTGCTTCATACAACATCGAAGGAGATTCTACGACGCGGTTGGCGGCCCCCCACTTTTCAGCAGCTATGTGGTCGACGTTATGTCTAGAGTAACAACAACGAGGTAGAAGCTGGTTGACCGGAGAAATTGTCAGATTCACATGGTGGACGGCCGGGGATCCCGAATTAAGGTCTTTACAGCGCAGATGCCAAAAAGATGTGACCTCCGCTCTCGGTCAGCGATGGGATGGGTGACTGGTTAGACTTTGGCCATTCTGAGTATGGAAAAACCCCCAACAGCGAAAACCAGGGTTGCATCGCCTTCGATTTCCGGGGCAACACATATGCCTTCGAGCTGCTGGTAAGAAATATTTTACCTTCTAGACCAAGTTCTGCTGGGAGGGTCGCGATGTTAGCTAGATGCAAGTCTAACATGTAGCAGGACCACCCTTCGGAGGGGGTGTAAAGCCGGCAGGCCACTGTGTATACTTGCTACGCAGTCTAAAGACCCCTGTCCTTGACATAGAGGTGTCAGGCAAAATTAAGCCCTCTTAGAGAAAGAAAACTAAGGGGCACGTGCATCACTCGGGGTTGCACAGGGGGTATGACAGAAAGGGTCCATTATACGGTGTAATTGTCAGGTCTACGGTCGCCCATCTACTACTACTACTAGCCCCTCGTAGGAATGTGTTCAAGACTATTAGAGGTAGAAGTTATTGTTCACACTGCATTGTTGACAACCGGACTGTTGCGTTCTCTAATGGGGAGCCAAGAAAAAAATACCTTTCTAGGCATGACGATGCACAGAAAAAAAGAAAATCTTCCCTTTTTTTGAAAACGTTTTATTGACCCAAAAGCGAAACTAGACATAAAATTTCTTACTTATATTTTCTGAGCACAAAAAAAAACTTTACTTCAGTTAATTTAGTTTTAAAACAAGACAAGTACATCAATATGAATGAAGACAAGTTCAGACCTTTTTTCAATTTGTGCCTTTTGTGCGTGCGGGTGGCGTGTCGATGTCGCGAAAATTTTTAGGTTTTTAAGAGAAAAAAAAATATTTAAAACAAAAGAAACTTTAATTCGATCAAGAAAGCTTATTAATTTAAATTTTCCTCACATGAAAATATATATTCTAAAACAAGAAAATGATGTTTTTGGTGCCAAAACAAAATTTAATTTAATCAAGAAAACGTATTTTTATAATTTTCTTTATATGAAAAAAACTATTTCAAAATAAGAAAATAATATATTTTGGGCAATATGTTATCGGTACTCTATTGTTTTAAACCGAAATATTTTTTAGTCCACCATACCTATATGGTATGGGGGACTATTAAAATCGTGAGTTTTTGACTTTTCTTAATTTTATACAAAAATGAGTTGCTAAGGTTCCAAAACACCTTAATTGACGAAAAAAAAGCTGTCTGTCGGTCTGTTGTCTGTTGTATGTTATCTGTTATCTGTTGTGTGTTGTCTGTTTGTATACACGATAACTCAAAAATGCCTTAATAGATTTTGACGAAATTTGGAACAAAAATACTCTATTGGCTGAACATGAACTGATTAACTTTTGGGTAGGGTGGTGAGAAAAAGAGGATCAAATATTTAAAAAAATTTAACTTTAGAACAAAAGCAATACGCTTTTCAGATTTAAGTTTCCATGAATATGGACTACAAATTTTGTTATTCGTGGGAGCTTCAAAATTAAAAATCATATCTTTAGAAGTAAAGCAGCTATTGATATGCGGTTTTCAGATTTTTTTTTGTTAAGAAAATATTGTCTTCGTGCATAGGAAAGCAGATTTCTTCTTAAATCAAAGCAATTTGCTGAGGTAATTCTTTTTTTCTGTGTGCGGATTTTGGGACTGCATTGGATGTTGCTATGTCCTAGAAAGGGCGTTTGGAGTGACTCTAGTGAGATATAGCAACACAATGCCATGTGGCACACCTTTTTACTTTTACTTAAACACGATTCTCTTTATTTATAGCATAACAAACGTCAGATATTAAAATGGCCGATAATGTAAAGTTACTATAGAAACCAATGCTGTGTCATACTTACACGGCCGCCTTGATTTATAGTATAATAATGGCGAGATATCAGTGGATGTTGTGTTCCAGTTTACTTTGTAATTTATTTCCGAATTTTTTAGGATTCTTTTAATAGAGATATAAAACATTTTGTTTACAACTCGCGGCTAAACTTTGCTTTTCTTTTCAAATTCAAATTCTTTATTGATTACTTCGGCCTACAAAAAATTGGATCTAACAGGTCATACACTATATACTACGGATAAAATTTATCCTATCAAAAGTTAGAATAAGTCGATAAGAACAGTATTTAGAAGTTGCTAAAACAAAATTATGATTGTTTTCCACAAACTAAAACTACACTTTTTTGCACTCGACGCGCGTTTCGCTAACAATGTTGGCATCATCAGGAGACGATAAACAATGAACTAAATTAATCTACGCTCTATCTTATATACAATTCTTTAGTGGGCGGAGATAGACTAATAATTTGTGGTTGATCACGATTTTTAATCCTATCTCCCCTCAACCAAAGAATAAAATGTACTAAACGGGATGGGTCCTCTATCTTTATTTAAACTATTTCTGGATTTAATGATTTCCATACTTTCATATGCATTCAAAAGTCTTTTGTTTGGTACACTTTTTAGAAGTTTTAGGTTATCTAATGTGAATCTATGATTGTTTTCAAAAGCATGCTCGGCCACACTTGACTTTTCTGTTCTTCCGTATTTTAAGTGTGCTAAGTATTCTTTAAAACGTGTTAGAATAGAGCGTCTCGTTTGGCCAACATATTTTTTGTCACAATCCACGCAACTAATTTCGTAAATTCCACTTTTTTCTAGAACTGTAGTTTTATCCTTGGGATTTCCTAGTAAGCTTCTTATTGTGTTACCGGATTGATATACTAATTTAAGACCGGTGTTATTAAATACTTTGTGTAATCGGAAGAACAGAAAAGTCAAGTGTGGCCGAGCATGCTTTTGAAAACAATCATAGATTCACATTAGATAACCTAAAACTTCTAAAAAGTGTACCAAACAAAAGACTTTTGAATGCATATGAAAGTATGGAAATCATTAAATCCAGAAATAGTTTAAATAAAGATAGAGGACCCATCCCGTTTAGTACACTTTATTTTTTGGTTGAGAGGAGATAGGATTAAAAATCGTGATCAATCACAAATTATTAGTCTTATCTCCGCCCACTAAAGGATTGTATATAAGATAGAGCGTAGATTAATTTAGTTCATTGTTTATCGTCTCCTGATGATGCTAACATTGTTAGCCAAACGCGCGTCGAGTGCAAAAAAGTGTAGTTTTGGTTTGTGGAAAACAATCATAATTTTGTTTTAGTGCAACCAAAGGTTCCAAATTTCCAACATAGAAGTTGCTAAATCAAAATTTTAAAATTATTGATTAAGTCTAACACCTTAGATGACCTAAATTAATAGGAATAAAATATTTTGGGAAGAACTGGTTATATAATATATAATTAACAAAGACAGAACTTCAATTACAAGAACTACAGATAAAAGTGAACGTAACTAATTGCGCACGAAAATAAAATTTCTCGCTAAAAACAATTTTATCTATATGTTTTGCTGCGCTCTGGATTTTAAAAATAATCTAAGTTCGTTTAGGTTATAAAAAGCCTCTGTAGAAACTAATTTTTTAGATTTTTCCTAAATTTGGTTATTGACAATTGCTTAATATCATTTGGCAGCACATTATATAAAGATATACCGGCATAAGTTGGGCTCATTTTTAAAATTCGTGCTTATGTATAGGTTTGGTCACCATTTCTTGTTGGATAACGATGCGAAAAATTATTTTTAGCATAAGTATCTTTAGTCCTATGTACGTACGTCAGAAGTTTAAAAACATATAAGGAAATAACGGTGAGAATACGGTTATCTGTAAAAGTTTGTCGACATGAGTCCAGAGGCCCCAGATCAAAGATTATTCTCAATGCACGTTTCTGGGAGATCAGAAATCTGTCCAAATCCGAAGACTGACCACAGAGGATAATTCCATATCCAATAATTGAGTGCACGTTTGCAAAGTAAAATGTTAGCAATGTGGATTTGCCAACGGAGTTTTTCAAACAAGTAAGAGCGTATATATTTTTGTTTATTTTGGAACAGAGCTGGTCAATGTGTTTGTTGAAATCTAGGTTGCTATCGAAAGTAACCCTCAACAGTTTAGCACTATTGGAAAAAGGAATGGGGACACCATTAAAAGTAAATTGAACATAAAGTGCCTTTCTTGATTTGGTTTTAAATTCTAGACACACCCATAATTAATAATTAAATTGTTAGATAAACACCAGTTTGAGAATGCAAGATGTGATTGACCTTTTTCAATATTTCATTTTGGCTTTGACCAAATATAAGAATTGTAGTGTCGTCAGCATACATCCGAATTATTCCATTTTTAATATACTCAGGGAGATCATTTACGAAAATAAGGAAAATCAGTGGTCCAAGGATACTGTCCTGGGGGTGCCACTTTCTTACTTGTAAGTGCTTGATAAGTTATTGCCAATCTTTACTCTAAATTGTTTGTTAGGAAGAAGAGATGTTAGCCATTTATTGATGTTTCCTCTGATACTAAATTGGTCCATTTTAACAGAAGCGAACTTGGGGGTAATAGTATCAACTACTTTCGTAAGGTCAAACATAATCCCTACAACAAACTCGCCCACGTCCATATGGCTATAAATATTTTGAATAAACTCCACCGTTGCAGTTTCAATGGAGTGGTTTGCTCTAAATCCGTGTTGAAACTTGCCTAAATTTTTTTGATTTTACAAGAAAGACGTAACTTGAGTATACATTAATTTTTCAAATACTTTACTGATACAGCTTGTAATAGAAATAGGACGATAATTTTCAAGCAATGTTTTATTACCTTTTTTATACATTGATGATACGTTGGCAATATTAAGTAGTTCTGGAAACTTTCCTTGACTTACGGATATATTCATCAGCTGCGCCATGCATTTATAAATGTTTGTGTTATAGTTTTTAATTAAATGAATTTTAACTCGCGGTTTTGAATTATTCGCCGTGCTTCGAATTTAAACCACCACTTGTAAAAATATACCATTTTAGCCGATAATTGTAAAAACTACTGCCTTAAAAATGATTGATAAAAACGTCTAGAAACTTGATACATTGCTTTCTTTATGAGATTTTAAATCGAGACAACATTCTGACGAGCAAACCAAAAAGAAGGAATATAAAATGAGCTTCTGAACATTACTTCGTCGTCATCAAAGGAAAAAACATTTAGAAGTAAAGTAAAATAAAAGTACTGCTCCTTTCAGGTGACTGAACAAAAGGTCCGCAAGCAATGTATAAAAATAATCTTTCTAAGTGAAAGAGTACGGTGCGGTAGGATTTGCTTTGATCTTTATAAAAATAAGTTCAAATTAAGAAATATTTGTAGTTTTATGTTATTGAGCTATTCCACGGTCACATACGGGACATTTTTTGTCATTTTTTTCTACTTTGTGTGTTTTTTAAGATACTTGTTTTCCATAAAAGCAGTATATAAAATATTAAGTGCCCGTCACGTACAGGACACTTTCGCACACTTTAACAAGATTTTGTTACTAAATTACCATTAAACCTGCAGGGTTTCGGTCCATTTTATTATTTTCCCAACACATTCAACTACTCGAAAAATATTTTATGTACTACTTTTCTGGGCAACAAGTTAGGGCGGTTAAAAACTCGCGATTTTAATTTTTGCTGGCAGAAAACTTCTAGGACAAAAAATTTTCGTACGCAGCTAAAGTAGACGCATTTTTAATGAAAGTTAAAATCAATCAGCCCCCTCTAGATCCAGAGGCGCAGGCAAAAGATCATTTTTTGCAAATTGGCATGACACACAAAGTTCTTTAATAGCTTTTTCGAGAGCCAAGAAATCTATCTACTCGTCGTTGTAAGAAGCATTTTTGTGGAACTTAGCTGAGTATTTCTTCCGCAGTTCAAAATAAAAAATTGAAAAAAAAATAATTGCCACTTTTTTTACATATTTTGAATAAAAATTTTTTATGCCTTGTGTATTTGGACGATTCTGAGTTTGAATATTTAAGAAATATCTAGAGCATTTGGAGAATCCTATAAAATCACAATTTTAGTTAAGGCGCGCTCCATAAAGCTAAAATTTCGATTTTGGTAGTTGACTGACAATTTCAATCATAGTTCGTAGAAATCTGCACACAGGAAAATGATTTATATTTTATGATATTCAGCAGAAACTGACCTTTCCCAAAAGTTTAAACCGAATCATAGGCGTGATCAATTTTGAAGAGCATTTATCATAAATCATGGAACAGTGAAAATACTAAAAATTGCACCTTTAGAAAAAGTGATCCATTTTTCACTCTTTTGCATATTGCAAAATTACTGAGAGGATAATTTTGGTAAAACTGCTCCAAAACAATCTACATGATTATTCTCTAAAAGGTTCTGCCATAATTTTGTTCGGTTCATATCCATGAAGCCGACAGGAAGATTGCCCTGCACGCTGTGTTCGAGTAGATGGAATTTGGACGAGTTTCGACATAACGACACATTCTTGTATTGCAAAAATATTTTGCCCACCTTTTAAAAATTGTTGGAATTGGTTCTCTAACAAAAAATAGAATTTGTATTACTTTTTCGGTTTCTGAGTAATGCCTCTCCAAACACAATATTTAATTTTGTAAATTTTCGGAAAAAAATCTAAAATTTTACTGATTTTTGAAGGATCTTCTTTCCTTAATGTATAATACGATTCTTGATTTGATTTCATTTATAGAAAGAGCATTTCAGGTCGATTTTCAAAATGTACAACGTACGATGTTAGCTTAACCGAATGTCAGGTTTTGGTTTCGCTTTTCTGTAAGGCACACTTTGAAACTCCGACACCTCAAGATTGGAGAATAGGCATGTACATAACCTGCACGACTGAATTTAATGATTCGTTTAACCAACCCAACGCACAAATATGACCACATAAAACGTTCTTTTGTACTATTTTCAATATAGCTTTCCAACAAGTAGGCACAGTGCTCAAAAATTCAATTGGTTAATGGTGTTTCTTACATTTTTTCTACTGTAACTACCTGTATAATAACAAATTTGGAGCATATTGTGATCTAGTTTACACTGCTTGTAAACTGTTCATAGGATGCAGAACAAGCGAGCGCGCAGTGGTTCAGAACGTATTTTACGTATATTTTTTTATGTATGGCTAGAATGTAATTTTAAACCTACATATGAATTATTTTACTTAAAAAACCGCGTGTCCCAAGATATTTTTGTTTTCGACTAGCTTCTTTCTAATGTTATTTTTGTAGGGCTCGAAGTAAAATATGTTTATAAAAAATTCTACGCAACTATATTATAATCAAATAATCCTCGTGTATCAAGCATGTACCTCTTGCCAGCAAAAATTACACTCTAGCTTGTTTTAGCCTTTTATTGTTTTTTATTGACATAAAAAATTACCGTTTCTGACGGTTTTAAACAAAATTAAAGTTATTTACTATTTATTTGAGGAACTTTTTTCATAATTTACACTTGATTGAAATTTCCCAGTTTTCGTTGAAATAAGTAGGGCGATTTCGTTAAAATTTAAAACTAGTTGCTTTTGGCAATACACATAAAATCGATTAACATTAAAACATTTTCGGCACTCGTGTATAATAATTCCTCCTATTAACTACAGATAATAATAATAATATGTAGATATAAATTATAGTTTAACGCTTTTTCGTTTCCATAATTTTATCATTCACTTTCTGGACCACTGTGCGCTCGCTTGTTCTGCATCCTATGAACAGTTTACAAGCAGTGCATATATTCAAAACTAGATCACAATATGCTCCAAAATTGTAATTATGCAGCTAGTTACAGTAGAAAAAATCTAAGAAACACCATTAACCATTTGAATTTTTGAGCACTGTGCCTACTTGTTGGAGAGCTATATTCAAAATAGTACAAAAGAACGTTTAATAATAATTAATATTATTAATATTATTAATATAATTAAATTCAGTCGTGCAGCTTATGCACATGCTTATTCTCAAATCTTGAGGTTTCGGAGTTTCAAAGTGTGCCCTTTTTATAAATGAAATCAAATCAAGAATCGCATTATGCACTAAGGAAAGACGATCCCTCAAAAATCATTAAAATTTCAGATGTTTCTCAGAAAATTTACAAAATGAAATATTGTGTTTAGAGAAGCATTACTCAGAAACTGAAAAAGTAATCCATATTCTACCAAAATCCAAAGACTTACCGATAATTTCTCTTAAAGAACCAAGTCCAACAATTTTTAAAAGGTGGTCGAAATATTTTTCAATACAAGAATGTGTTGTTAAGTCGAAATTGTGACAGAGCCTTTTAGATAATATCATTTAGATTATTTTGGTTCAGTTTTAACAAAATTATCCTCTCAGTAATTTTGCAATATGCAAAAGAGTGAAAAATGGATGACTTTTTCCAAAGGCGCTATTTTTAGTATTTTCACTGTTCCATGATTTTTGAGAAACGCTTTTCAAAATTGATCATGATTCAATTTAGTCTTTTTGGAAAGGCTGGTTTCTGCTGAATATCACAAAATAAAAATTATTTTCCTGTATGCGGATTTCTACGAACTATCATGGAAATTTTCAGTCAACTACCAAAATCGAAATTTCCTTAAAAAACGGCTAAGATCGATTTAAAAAAATTATTTCAGCTTTATGGGGCGGGCCTGAACTAAAATTGTAATTTTATGGGATTTACAAAA
Organism: Oxystoma pomonae; assembly: GCA_963921995.1. Classification (NCBI taxonomy): domain Eukaryota; kingdom Metazoa; phylum Arthropoda; class Insecta; order Coleoptera; family Brentidae; genus Oxystoma; species Oxystoma pomonae. The sequence goes on from OY998172.1 coordinate 38,906,416, forward strand.
CATTCTAGATATTTTTTGAATATTTAAACTCAGAATCGTACAAATACGCAAGGCATAAAAATTTGTATATTCAAAATATGTAAAAAAAAGTGACAATAATTTTTTTTTCAATTTTTTACGTTGACCTGCGGAAAAAATACTCAGCTAAGTCTCAAAAAATTTTTTCTTATACCGACAAGTAGACAGATTTCTTGGCTCTCGATTGAGTTATAAAAGAACTTTGCAGGATGTCAAATGTTGACACACGGATGATGTACATTGGAGCGTGTCTAATTTTCTAAAAATGATATTTTGCCAGCGTCTCTGGATCCAGAGGGGGGTGATTGATTTTAACTATCACTAAAAATGCTCCAGACTCGACTTTAGCTGTGTACGAAAATTCTTTGCCGTAAAAGTTTTCTGTCAGCAAAAATGGAAATCGCGAGTTTTTAACCGCACTAAGTAGTTTAAAAAACACAAAAAGTAGAAAAAAATGCCAAAAAAATGTCCCAGATGTGACCGGGGTAGTACCAAGTCTTGACACTATTCTGGCAAAGTAATGTCGAATTTGACCAAGCCGTTATCCAAAAATAATTGAAAAACCATTTTAGAGCAAATGCAACTTTTTTTATTTTTTTTTTAGTAGACCCTGTGAGTGAATCAAAATAACCGATTTTGTTTTTTCTGTTAAGATCGTTTGTTGTGACCTAATGAATGATAAATAATTTACAAATCAACTTTTATTCCTCACAAATTGAATTTGAGACTACCGAAAGGAGGCAAAGTCAATTTTTTTTGTAAGAAAATTGACCTAGGAGACAAAAATTAATAACAATAATACCAAGGACTACCAAAAAATTAAAGTTATATTTTTCTTTAAGTATTGACCAAAACTATTAGTTTTTGTCAAAATATAATCTGCTATTTGCAGAAGTCGGTAGTAGTGCTAACATAAAAAATGTTAAAAAACAAAAGATCAAAAGATCTTGGGTGGAAATAACGAAAATTCAAACTTGGATGGGCATCCCACAAGGAACACACAAAATATCAAAGCGAAAAGAGAAATGATTAAACGATGTTTCGCCCTGGGTAACCAGCGTGGGCTCATCAGTATTTTCAAAGATCTTTTGATCTTTTGTTTTTTAGTTTCTTTTCGGTTGAAGTAACTGATTTGGAGTTTTTTTAACTTCTTCTTTGTTTTAATTGCCTTAGGAGCATTATCCTACTGGAAATATTAACACGCCAGGACGAATTCGTATCAGGTAACTTGGATAAGTAAGTACCAGTGCAGAACGATGCCTATTTATGAGTGGTTCAAGGTTGGAAATCTAAGTGTATGATGGTGTTTAATGATGTATAGTGGAGGGTGACCAGTGAAACTACTGATGAGCCCACGCTGGTTACCCAGGGCGAAACATCGTTTAATCATTTCTCTTTTCGCTTTGATATTTTGTGTGTTCCTTGTGGGATGCTCATCCAAGTTTGAATTTTCGTTATTTTCACCCAAGGTCTTTTGATCTTTTGTTTTTTAGTTTCTTTTCGGTTGAAGTAACTGATTTTGAGGTTTTTTAACTTCTTCTTTATAAAAAATGTTACTTTTTGACCACCCCCTGTACATTACCTGATGAACTGCCAAAAATGACAGCATAACTAGGTTTACATATGACCTTCTGTCAAATCATTTTTGTAACAATTAACATTTCCTTGGCCAATACGTCAGAGTTATAATGCGTAAAACATACAGCATTTTGGTCTTTTTTCGAACTTTGACCCCTAATATCTCAAAAACTGTACAAAGAACTTTTTTTTACCCTTTATGTCTTTTTATCAGCTTGTTGTTCTCTATACTATACTAAAATTATATTAAATTCCACCAAGGCAAAAATTCTCCATAAGCCCTGTGTCATCGGGTGCGGGGTCCTTTATACCGTCTCCAAGAAATAATTTATCATCTTCTGGTATTACTAGCGAACATTTCATTTTGGTATAAAATGCTTTTCTATTGATACTTGGAAGTAAAATTTATTTGTCAAATTGGATTTTATATGTAAAGCTTAGTTTTTGAAACATATCACTTATTTTTTATTAGCTTTCTGTAATTAAAATGGAGTATCGGACATTTTATTTTATGTTTTTTTAATACTTTTTTTTTAAATATTTTTATTATTATTTTATTTAATTTTATGACATACTTTTTACAAAAAACGAAAATTAAATGTAAAAAAGAGAAAAAAAACAAAAAAATATAAAAAAAAGTAATAGCAATCAAAGAAACAAAAGTAAAAGTATCATGTGCAAAATATCATTTTAAAGGATATTTTATACTAATTTCAAAAATTAAACAAAAAATAGGTCGGATCATAAGAAAAATACCAACTTGGTGTTATAGCTTAAAAACTAAGCTTTATTGATAAAATCCAGTTTGACAAATATATTCTACCTTAAAGAATTGTTTATTACTAAAAAAGCTATTAGCCAAATTTTATAAATGCCTTTTTTCAAAAAGCCCCTTGCGGTTTTCACCAATGTTCATTTTTCAAAAATCGAGCACATAAACTGTTAATTAGTTTTTCCCTATTTCTCCAAGAAATACCCAAACATCAAAACTACGCTAATGCCAATGTGCATCACTTCCCCTTACCTTTTCTACTTGTATAAGTGCCGCTTGAACTGGTGGGTACCCTTGACATTTCCTTGGTTTGCAAAAGCTCCGAATAAGTTCCACTTGAAAAAAGTGACAAAATTATTGGCAACGTGACAGTTATTTGAATTATTTTGTGTTTTTTTGTGCGGTGGGCATGATTATTACCTGTCAGCTGTCAAAAAGCAACGTAAAAGAACTCCGCACAAAATACATTGAAAAAGTATTTCGGTGAAATTTGATAAAATTTTAGTATGTTATAGTGGGCTATGAGATAAGAAAAATGCGGGAATATAAAATGATTTCTACGTCTGGCTCCAGAGATATAGACGGTCAAAATTCAAAAAAAATGTCGTTTTGAGGTATATTGGGCACGCCCAAAAAGGCATTTTCTGATCGAAAGAAAATAAGTTACCGACGAATATGGTTTACTGAGGAATCACATATGGACTTTCTTATTATTATGTTGGTAAAATGTTAACAGGTTGTATACAGGGGCTAGTTAAAAAAAATAATTTTTCGACATTTTTTTATTTTTCATAATATAAAATTAAAAAAAATATATTTTTGAGCAAAAATTAATGGTTTAGTATTTTATAGATAAACTGAACAAGTTTTTGTCCCCAGTAACAGTTACTTTGTGTTACATGTTTTTTTTACCCTAGAAAACTTGACGAAAATTGTTTTCTACCACGAAATAATTATTTTCCAACTTAAAAATCTAATTATTTTTTTGCATTCAGTTAAAGTGATAAGTAAATAAACTTTAGATAAAATTTTCTTAAAGCTAATTAAGGGATTTTAATTTAATTTTGCATACGCCTTTATCATACTTTTATCTAATAGAGTGTGCAATTTTTTTCCACTTCTTTTTTTTTAAACGTTTCTCAAGGTTCTCTAAACTAAATAATAACAGTTTTAGTGAGGGTGAATTATTTTGCGAAATGCGAAAAATAAAACGGGTAAACTGGGCACTGACTTTGACTAGTACTCAATAGAGTATGAAGATACAGTAACATAGCCAGAAATTGGCTATGGGGGTTTCGTCATTTAGTAATAAATTAATGATGCTTTTATGGGGTTACAGGGTTATTTTTATTATTATGGGTTAGGTCTGGAGGGTTTTAGCCACCAAAACCCCCCTCTGGCTACGCTACTGTGTATGTATAAGGGCGAGCAATTATCCATAATCATAATTTATGGCATATTATTGTTTGTATGACAATTTAGCCCCACCAAAGTGTGATTATTTAGTTTAAAGAACCTTGAGAAACCTTTAAAAAATCATCATCTAATCTGTATTCGACAAAAGTATGGTAAAGGCATACGTAAAATTAAATTGAAATCCCTCGATCAGTTTTTAAGAAATTAAATACTGATTACTTTTTTGTAAAAATTAATGATATAGAACTTTTTGCATGTAACTCACTTTGACTGAACGCAAAGGAATATTTAGAATTTTAAGTTGCAAAATAATTATTTCGTAGTAGAAAAAAATTTACGTCAAGTTTTTATGTTAAAAAAATAACAAAAACGTGTAACACAAAGTAGCTCTTACTGGGAAGAAAAACTATTATCTAGAAAATACTAAAACATTAATGTCTGCTCAAAAATATTTTTTTTATTTTTATATCGGGGAAAATAAAAAAATTGTCAAAATAAATTTTACCAACAAAATCATAAGAAAGTCCATGTGTGATTCCTTAGTAACCCACATTCGTCGATAGCTTATTTTATTTCGGTGAGAAAATGCCTTTTTGAGCGTGCCCAATATACCCCAAAACGACATTTTTTAATCTTTGACCCTCTATATCTCTGGAACTGGACTTATAAATCATTTTATATTTACACATTTTTCTTGTCTCATAACCCACTATAACATACTAAAATTTTATCAAATTTCACCGAGATTCAATGTATTTCGTGTGGGATTCTTTGAGGTTGTTTAAAAAAACAAATTTTATTGTTGATTTACGATTATATGGAGAAACAGGCAAATAAAATCACTATAAATGGTCAACTATAAAACCTGACTATTTATTATTACTCCACCACACCAACCCAACTTTTTGAGTTGCTTCGCAACGAATTTGCGAAAAAAAAGGTGAATTATTCGCTTAGCGAAAAAAGTTTGCTTTTAAGTGTTGTGCAAGGTTTTAGAAACATTATTTTTTTTGGGCATTTTAAACCTTTTTTAAAAGCTATCTTCATCAAAAGTGTTGAAATAATCTGTTAATTTAAAAGTCTAATTCTTCAGCTTCTTCGTCAGCCCGAAGAAGTTCTATTTTAAGCACATACCACCTGCAGATTACAGAAAGATTTTAAGGCAACGGAACAATTTTATAAACTCAAAAAATTAATGGCTTTTGTTAAAAACATTACCAAAAAGTCCTTACATAACTTAAAAATGCGCTTAAGCCGAAGTAATTCTACGGCTTATCTTAACTACAGCTCAAGTGATAATCCACAACCTTGCAAACCAAAACTAAAGCTTAAACTCGGCTTATATTTCAAGCCGAACCCGTGCACACGGGCATAAAAGTGTAGGGTAACAGAAACTAAGCGTTTGTAAGATTAAATCCTAGTTTACCCAAGACTTAATGCATAATGCACAATTGCTTAATTTATGCCTAAAGCGTAGTAATGGACAAATTGAATTTTAAAAGGAATCTTTACTCGTTTGCTGATGCATAAACACTGCGTAATGAGTATTATTCATGAATTAAAAAGTTTTGGTTGTTTGTACAGTCATTGGCGTAGCCACGGGTAAGTTTGGCGGTTAAACTGTCCCCCCTTCCTCCCAGGAGGTCCAACCCAATCTAAAATAAATTAATCATAATCAAAGGCTCCAGGGAAAGCTATAGCTCCCCCAGTTTTTTGACCCTTTACTCCGGTTTGTGACGTGTGTTTGGTGCGATATCTTAAATTTTTAAAGTTTTGCCGGCGGTGCTATGCGGAATTTTTCTCACCAGCATTTAAAACAAACGTGTAATAAATGGCATTCTTAGGATAATTTTTCTTGAAATTTTGATTTGGCAACAAATCTATATTTACCAACCACCTCTTCTTGGCATCTAACACAATTTATTTTTTCAAAAATATTTTACAATAAACCCGAGAGATCAAAATTTTTAAAAAGTGTTTGTTTTTTTGTCAAAGTTTTTGCCTGCGGCGCTATAACAATATTAAATATTGTTACAATTTTGTTTAATTTTAAACTATTTTTATTGTCAACATTTTAAATGCGTAAAACATAGCAAGTGTAATTTTTTAAAAAACTTTGCCTGTGGTGTATTTAAGGGTTAATTTTAAAACAAATCTGCAAATGAGACTAGACAAGACTTGCTTTTAAAATAGATATATGAACTAAAATTTAAAGCAAAAAAAAAGTAGTAAACAAATATTAGGCGAATTTTGGCCTGGAATGATTCTTCTTTGGTATTTACCAATGCGTTTTGGCGGTCCGGTTTGAACCAAAATAGGGGAAGTGGAGGCGTGGCCTATCCACCAAAATTCTTTTGGTTCAAATCATTTATTACCAGACTCTGGACTTGGGTCAAACTTTTCGTTATACCTTTTGAGGTTATGTAAAAGAAAACAATTGTTTTTTTTCAAATGTTTTATTTTACATTTTTGCTGGTAAAAATGGCGAATCAGAATTATGCAGTCTCCTGAACTATGAGGGGGTAGATATGAGAGTGGACAAAAATAACTCTTTTGGGTGCCTGCACCTACCAACTTATAACTCAACAATCAACTTTTTATTCGTTTACAGTTTTAGCCTTTTATTTTTTACTCTAGTGTTTTTTCATAGGTACATTATATGGTAGGTATCTACCTGTCTCTGGCTGGTTTTGTTGGTACGCAGCATAGTAACATCCTTAGTCTTAAGGATAGGCCATACAAGCATTTTTAAACTAAAAATATTTTAAGGATGTTTTAAGGAAAGGATTTTGTTTGATTTTTTTTTTGGTGTTTTAAGCTAAAATGTTACTCACATTCTCTAAATTTATCACCCTACTATCAATACGAAGAAGAAAACCGGCACTTTCTTAGATTTTTCACTCATTTTTTTCAAAAAATAGATATCAAAAATAATTTTTGTTCTGTCAAAACAAAAAATGTTTTTATGGTTGTTGAAATGAGACGGACAGTAAAAGAGTACTTAGTAGTGGTTGTTTTATAATATATGGGTATTAAAGACTTATTGAGTTTCTATTATGGTACTGTCAATTCATTAATAAATTATAATGTAGTTTTGTGAGAAAACTCAAAGCACATTGAAAGGATTTTTGTTGCTCAAAAAAGGATTATCAGGTTGCTATTTAATATTTCCTACGGACGGTCATGTAGAAACACCTTTAAATCAAAAGAAATATTGACCATAGTCGGGATATTTATTTTAAGGATCCTTAAAGTCATCTTTGTTAAAAAAGCAAAGCTTATGCAGGTTGGTGATCGGCATTCACATAATACAAGGAGAAGGGAAAATTTGTTACTTGGGAATCATTCTCATGAATTTTGCAAAATGTCTCCATTTTATTTCGGCAGATCGCTGTTCATTAAGCTTCCTAAAGAATTAAAGATCACACCTACAATATTTAAAAACAAGCTAAAGAAATTATTATTTATTTGTTGCTGTAAATAATTTTTTTTTTATTTACATAAAATATATTTTCGTATTAAATGTTATAGTTTCTTTTGCTTTTTATTAATTGTAAGTTCCAATTTCTTGTCAACAGTCTAGTCGTAAAGAGATTGTTAAAACATGCCTCAGTACTATATTTTAATGTAAAAAGAGAGAAACCTACAATGAACAGAAAAGTAGGATAAAACAATTAATATTTTTTGATATCTTATTTTGCTTTAGTTAAAAAACATTTACGTATGTATTGTTTTTTATAATTTTTATTTATATTTTGTAATAATTTTGACAATAAAGAGTTTTTAATTTTGAATTTTTGTTTTAACACACAAATCTCGTTATCCCAAGAAAACGTACAAAACTAAAACATTGACCTTAACTGGCCAAATACTAAATACTAAAAGGCGCTAACCAACGCATCCCAAGCCCACAAGCGGTAAACTGTCGTAACTTTTGCCACACCCTTAAATTTATATGCTGTACATTCTGCAATCTGGGATCCACATCATTTATTTCTTGATGATGCCGAGGTTGGAGCCCACTCCATCACAATTTTAACAAACTTCAACAAAACATACACAAAAAAATGGACATTTGACGAGAGAAGGTTATCCTAGAGATAATTATTGTCACTTTTTAGTAAAACTCTCCAGAATTTACCAGAAATTCATGCAATTCTAGTGGAAGAATATTCTATTTTCAATGTTGTTGTTCCTACGTGGTTAAAAATATATAATTTTAATTTTTAACATTCTTTTTTAAGAAAATTGTGAAGAATAAACTATTTACTGCACTCTGCTAGTAAAATTGTTCTAATTACTAAATTTGATTTCAGTTTATCAAGACACACCGGGTTTCCCCCTAAGCGCGCTCACACTGACTCAAAAAACTGCATTTAAAACAACTAAACCAAACAAACCAATAAAAAGAGATATATATATATATATATATTAAAACATTTATAAAATCTGTAAGACATTTTTTCCCGATTAATAAAAGAAAATAAAAATAAAATGTTGTTATCTTTAATATTTAATAATATTCCTCCACATAATTATAACCCCCTCTTTCTATTTTAGATTTTTAAAGGGTCCAAATCTTTTGGAAGCTAAAGAAAGTTTTTTAGCTGCATGAAACAGTAGTAAGTTGCTTATGGTTTGTATAGAGCTAAAACCTTTCGCGAATGCATTGCTTTTTTAACACTAAAACGCATGGAAAAACGGCGCCTGTTAAGTTTTTCATATATTTTTATTATTAAATAAGTGTGTGTAAAAAACTAAACAAAAGATATGTATTTTATTATGCGTCTGGCTGTACAAGTAGTTCCTTCCTGTAGCCTCCGGCTGCGCTCGTGTTGCCGTCAAACAATGGTCCCAAGTATAAGACAGTGTCGGTCACTCTCGCGTAGCTATTACTTTCTCTATAAGGATATCGCCCTTTTTAAATGGAAATTTGTATTCGGTAGAATTGTCTGATTTTTTTATAGGTTGAAGTACTCGTCCCCTCTTATTTTCTTTTTTGAATTTGCCATAACTTTTTAAAAATCAAATTTTAAACGTCAAAATCGCACTGCCATCTTGGATTCGCCATATTATACTTTTTTATTTGTTATCTGATTTAAACGAAACTTTCTATATATTATAAAAGGTTTCCAAGACATCTAACTGTAACAGAAAACTGAGAGATGTCAGTCTCCATCTTGTGTCGGCCATACTGAACTTCGTTATTTTTTGTCCGGTTTGAACAAAACTTTTGTTGCACATAAAGCGTTTTGAATAATATCCAATTTTGATCCAAAATTGACATATATCAAAAGCGATCTTACAAGAACCATATTGAACTTTGTTATATTTTGCCCGATTTAAACATAACTTTTTATACATTTTAAGGTTTTATAATCTTACTTAAATAGGACGCAAAATTGACATATATCAGTAGCCATCTTGCGTCGGGTATATTGAACTTCGTTGGTTTTTGTCCGATTTGAACAAAACTTTTTTGCAACTAAAACGTTTTTAATAATATCCAATTTTGAGCAAAATTGACATATGTCAGTAGCTATTTTGCGTCGGCCATAAAGCAATTTTGTCTCAAAATTGATATATGTCAGTAGCGTATCTTGCGTCGACCATAATGAACCTCATTGTGTTTTGTTTGATTTAATCAAAAGTTTTTCTAAATTATAAAGAGTTTCCTATAGCAAAATGGTCGTCGTTATTTTTTGTCCGATTTAAATAAAATTTATTTAGATTATAAAGCGGTTTACCAGTATTCAATTTTAATGCGTCCTATTACTATAAAAAATAACGAGGTTCAATTAAGCCGAATCTGTCAGTTTTCTGTCACAGTTAGGGGTCTTAGAAACGTTTTATAATTTAGAGAAAGTTTTGTTTAAATCAGATGAGAAAGTTTTGATATTTAAAACTCTATTTGTAAAAAGATAGTCATGGCAAATTCAAAAAAGAAAATTAGATTTTGGTCGGTTTACAAATAAGGTCAGTACAATAATTCAAAAATTGCTCAAAAGTGCGATTTCTAAAAATTTGACGTCACTTTTCGGGTACTTCTGGGAGGAGTGGAGAGTTGGCGTAATAAAACGAAAATCCTCTTAGGACGAGTACTTCAGCATATAAAAAAATCAGGCAATTTTACCGGATACAAATTTCTATTTAAAAAGGGCGATATTCCATTTAATGCGTCTATTCTTGAATCGAGAGAAAATTTGCTCACAGGGAGCCAAATTCTCGCGCCACTATGGATCTCATTGGTCCAAATCTTCGGTTTAATCGGTTTCTCTCACTTTTTCCCGATATTGATCGAAAGTAATTCTATTGGTTTTCACTAAGAGAATTACTTTCGATCACTATCGGGCAAAAATGAGAGAAACCGATTTAAACCGAAGATGAGATGCATAATAGCGAGAGAATTTTACTCCTTGGGAGAAAATTTTCTCTCGATTCAAGAATAGACCCACTGATGTTTAATCCCAGACAACAAAACTGTCCCAAGGATGTCCAGTGGAGAGAGTCTTATGGACAATGCAGCAATCCATTGGACAACTAAATCTGTAAGAAATTTTGTCCAAGTCATATCCATTGGATAATACAATTGTCAAAACATTGGACGGCTCTTGGACATCTCAAAAAAGTCCAAAAGTTTCAATATTTTGACTTTGTTCTACCACTACACTAAATGGTTATCCAGTGGAACGAAATTCTGTACAAAAGTTATCCATTGGCTATCCAAAAAGTATTTTTATGGTTCACGGTTAGAAAAAATTAATAATTTTAATGCACATCCGTTGGTCTAATTTTTTTAGTACACTGGATATATTTGTTCCAATCGATATCGAGTGGACAGTTTTGTCAAAACTACTCCAAAATCATAAATCTGATTGTCGATTCTCGAGGATGGAGTTCTTAGCAAAGGATGGGTATTAAAATACTAAAATACCAATTAGTCTAAAATAATGGAAAATACTTACCTATGCTGCCGTCCTTAACTAAAAGGCAGCATCTCCACTCTTAAGTAAACTGAGAAATTAGCAAAAACACTAAATGCGCTATGCCACAGCGTAATGTTTTTTTTTTTTAAATTTAAACGCAATGGTCCTAAAACTAGGGAAATTGACTCAATTTTTTACAATATATATAAAAGCTTAGTTTCTTAATCCTCGAGGAAGATATGGCACATACTGCTTTTTAGACTAGCACAGAAAGGAATATATTTTTATTCATACAATATTAAAAATGTAGTAAAAGCCAGAACCATAAATATCGATTCACTTATTAAACCACATAATACATAACGAAAATCGCTAAACCTAATATGATAAGAACAATAATATAATTTAAAAAATTATGATTTATTCGTCGACTTCATTGACTTCCCCGGAATTACGCAAATCTACTGCAGAATTGTTTATTGGGAGATTTATCCAAAATTGATGTCGATTTTCGGGCATCAGACGTAGAAGATATTTAATTATCATGTCTTTTCGACCGGCCTTTATTCCTTTTGGTTTCTCAATAGAAGTTGGCATTTTTAATTTGAAAGTCCAATGTTATTGAGTTTTCTTTTGTTTCGTAAAAGCTTTTTTTTATCGAATTGATAATTGACCTCGCTCAGCCACCAATTCTACCATATCCTTTAAATATGGTTTTGGATTCGTGTGGCTGATTTTATATGACGAAGGTTGTATTACCTTGACCTCAACTTTACCGGCATCTTGGACACAGTTAACAAAATCTGAGAAGTCATAAACTTTTTTCTTCCTTAACATAGATAATTCAACTTTATGGTGAAAGCTATCTGCAGACATAAATGTGTGACTTGGCTCAAAGTATCTTAAAGTAATAGTGGCCGCCTTTATATGATTGGAATTTACTATGAAAGTAAGGTAAGAATGCCCAATTCTTATTTTGAGCACTGCAGTTATCCAGCCATAAGGTTATGAAAGTGCTAATAGGATCTTCTTTTTTTCTCCTTGATATGAACTCATTCCACATACACGCGAAGGATCTCTGCTTTTGATGTTTTCCCAGCGGCACAAAACTTTCATTGAAAACTACTATTCTTTGACAAAATACCACTTTCTTGAGCATATCAAGACGCGGTAGCATAATTACTTTTTCTAAATCAACTGAAAAAGTAAATTTTAACCGCGTCTTGTTGATATTTTTGTCTGGCCTCTTCAGATTTCTTTATATGGATGTTCCATAATAAGCAACTTGCGCATTCAGAATCTAAAGAATCCTTTTTATAGACTGGATTATGAATTTTAAATTCTTCGCAAGATTCACACTCTTCGTGGCCTAAGCAAGTAAATGATATGTTCATTTCTTTGCTTACATAGTTTCGATAAATTTCATAAGGTAATTAGGGTAAGTTTCTTTAAAGTTGTTATACATTGCGGATATTGACAAGTCACTCGGTAAATATTTTTTATTCGGCGTATGCTCTCTGCGAAAGTGGGAAATTGACGGTAAAAAAGAGTCGATATGAGCTTTTATTAAGTCTCTATTAATTAATGGAAACTTTTGATGTTTTCCTCTTATCAGATCGGGGCAAAATATTTTCATTATATTCTTTAGCCACAGCATTCGTTATTATTTTGTCATTTTTTGGTCCATATCCCAGAGTTGTTAAGAAAAAAGTTTTACATACCTGGGCTTTTTCCCCAAGCTCTGTTTTTAGAAAATATTTAAATGTTCTGTTACGTTTGCTGCTGTCTCCTGCTCTTCTTCTATTTACCGCTATGATGGAAACACATGACGACACAAAAATGCGTTTGTCTAGCCAATTTATCTGGCAATATTGTTCGTTTATTGTTAGTTTTTGGCACTTATCAAATTTCTTGTGACAATCATACTTGCACGCTAATTTTACTCTGTACTTCTTCCTTTTTTTCTCCATTTTATACAAATTTATTTTCTTAACACTACGACTAAATTTTCTCCTTTTTCTTATAATTCCTTTCTTTGTTGTTGATAAATTCTCTTTGTTTTCTTGAACCCGAACATAGCTGCTTCTTTTCATAAGATCGGACAAAGGCAAGTCGTCTTCAGAACTGGAAGAATCGGTAATTTCGTAGTCAACTAACTTTTTAAAAGACATTTTTTAGACTTGTTACTCTGCGGTTAATTAACGATATCTTGAATATTATTACTTTTCCAAACAAAATGCAATTTAAGATATTGAAATGACACATCGAGCGATGCTTAGATTTCATTTGTCTTAAGCACAGCCTACTTAGTACCGCATCACTGCATAGCCGAGAGGTTCTCTAATTCATTTTTGTTAAAAAAAAAACGCTTAATATGTTAATTTCCATTTGTGGAACATAAAAAACAAACAAAAATTAATTATGTGTACTTACTACTTTTTAGTTAAGCAACAGCCCACACTTTGGTTTAAACTGCTAATTTCATAGTTAATTTTTGGAGAAATTAGAGCCCTTTTAGCATATCTGCATAGTGGAAAAAAAACTAGCAATCTGTTGCTTATAAATTGATATTATTATCTTAAAAAGTGTCAAAGTTGGATTTACTGCCTTTTAGTTATGGACGGCAGTATAATATATAAATGATATAGCTAGATATGAGAGAAATGTTATTGTTGGTAATGAAAAAGAAAAAGCATGATCCATTGGATATCCAAAACAGTTCGGACAAAAGACATATTTATTAATGTGCTAACTAGGCCAAGCCCGATTGACATAGATTTATTGATAAATATTCACTGTATAAAGTACTTCACTTTTGCAGGACACAAAATGGACGTCTGCCCGATATAGTTTATTTTTGGTCCGATGGACCAAGAAACATCGTTATACATTGAATATCCAAAAACTAACTAAAAAAAAGCAGTTCTTAATGTATCAAAATTAGAAGTCCTTTGGACTCAGTTTGTTTGTCATCCACTGTATCAGGAAAAGCCTTTGTCCGATGGTTTGACTCGAAAAAGTATGGATATCACACATGACCATTTTTGAACGTCACTTCGACATTTACTGAGTCAAGGTCACTGACAGAAAAAAAAAATCTCTACTCTTAAACAATTCCAAAATCACTAGTATGTCATCCTTGTTTGATTATTACCAAGCCCTGTATATTTGTTTAAAAGTTTACCAAGCCATGATAGCCCGCTAAACGGTCCTTTGAGTCCGAAGGAGAATAACAGGGACGGGAAAGTAAATTACAATATCGATTTTAGCAAACGTCGAGGGCGAAACGCCACACGGTCACGTCTCGTTGTCCTCCTCAAGGTGTCATTTTTTAAGTGTCCTCGTTAAGGCCACCAACTTTTAAAAGGCATATACTATAGTCATTATTATTATACATATTTATACTGCCGAACAATGGAAAAATTCCATATTTCATAATGTTTTGAATATTTTTTGTCATTTTTAAATATAGATGATCAACGATTTTATATTTCTAGGTCCCCAAAAATTAAAAAAAAAAAACATAAATTGGTCCTAGAAAGCACGGATAGTCCACCATACAATCAATTATTTTATGTTGAAAGAAAATGAAAATATCTGGAAAACTGTAGCTTTAAAAAATTTGAACCTTAACCAAAATTTTTGGGCAATACTTACGAAAACCAAAACCTGACAGCCGCATATCAATATCTGCTTTACTTCTAAAATTATGTTTTTTTTTATATATTTTAACTTTTTTTTAAATAACTAGGAAACTAAAACTCCCACGAATTTGGACTTTATAACAAAATTTGTAGTTCATCGCTACTTATTTTTGTCCCAAAGTTACAATGTTTTTAAATATTTTATCCCCCTTTTCATCCCTCAACATCCTCATCTCCCTACCCAAAAGTTAATCAGATTATGTTTAGCCGATAGAGGATTTTCGTACCAAATTTCGTTAAAATCGATTAAGGCTTTCTTGAGTTATCGTGTATACAGACAGACAACAGACCACAGACAACAGACCGACAGACAACTTTTTTTTTCGTCAATTAAGGTGTTTTGGAACCTTAGTAACTCATTTTTGATAAAATTAAGATATAAATGAAACAAATATGGTCTTTCTCCACTAAATCTTATTTCTTAATATCAAAAACGCGACATGTTTCGGTAGCTTAGACTAACATCATCAGGGGGTTCGTGGTTTGAGCTACAGTAAAGCAGTATGGCCGAACAAGAACTAAAGAAAATTAAATGGGATGAATTAACGGACCATCAGTACTCTCAGCAATGGAGAAAGAAAAAAAAAACTGGAGGGGAAACCATAGCTGAAAAAAAAAAATTTTATACATCACTTTTTAAAAAACAATTAACGTACCTAACTAGGTATATCAAATAACAGGATTCCCTTTATTTGAGGGAATCATGTTATTTGATAAACTTACGTTATTTGTTTTTTAAAAAAGTGATGTTTAAAATATATTGTTTTTTTTCTTTCAACTATGGGTTCCCCTCCCGTTTTTTTTTCTTTCTCCATTGCTGAGGGTACTGATGATCCGTTGATTCGACCCATTTAATTTTCTTTGGTTCTTGTTCAGCCATACTGCTTTACTGTAGCTCAAACCAAGAACCCCCTGATGATGGTAGTCTAAACAGCCGAAACATGTCAGGTTTTTCTTATTAAGAAATAAAATTTAGTAAAAAAAGACTATATTTGTTTGATTTAATTATGAACTCCACCATCAGGGACTACTTCAGCAATTTAAAATTAATATATGTTAAAATTTCACAATTTTAATAGTCCTCCATACCATACTGGTATGGTGGACTAAAAATAAAATAAAGTTTGTTGATTTGCTCGTATTGAAAAGAAAGATGTATAAATAAATTACACGGTGACGTATTGCTGTCCTTCGTAAGGTGTTACTTGTTAAGGGCCTTTATTATTGACACTAATTAAAAAAGTCATTAGTAAAGTCTTACTAGCCATTATAAGTTAATAGTTAAGTCTTACAAGCCATAATTAATTCTTACTTTGCCGGAAAATGAAAAAATGCTGCATTTTATCAATTTGTTTATTATTTATGTTTAGATATTGGGTAGGGGGTGGGAGTTGAAAGGGGGAAAAGGAGGATAAAATATTTAAAAAAATTGTAACTTTGGAACAATAGCAAGTAGTGATATACGGTTTTCTGATTTCAGTTTCTATGAATATGGAATAAAAATTCTGTTAAATAGTCCAAATTCGTGGGAGCTTTGGTTTCCGAGTTATTTGAAAAAACGTTAAAATACATTTAAAAAAATTATAACTTTAGAAGTAAAGCAACTATTGATACGCGGTTTTCAGATTTTGGTTTGCGTACATATTACCCAAAAATTTTTTTATAAGGTTCGAGTCTTTCAACGCTACAGTCTTGGAGATATTTTTAGTTCCTTTCAACATAAAATAATTGATTTTATGGTGGAATATGCGTGCTTTCTAGCACCAATTTTTTATTATGCACACACACACGCCACTGATAATAAAGAAAGTCATATTGATTAACAAACTGCATTTCAAATTGACTTTCCACTAAACTTTTTAGTTCTTTTAATAAAATCTTCCATTTATTTTTTTAAATTCAAAGAACCCTGCCAATTTCTTATATAGCGTTAAATTTTTTCAAATTTTAAAATGTTAAAGGGAGGGTCAGACAAATATTTTTTATCATTTGCAGCCCTTCCAATAGGTACAGGATCAGCCAGAAAATAAGGTTAATGTTCAAAAATTGACTATTTTTTACAGGGTGTCTCGCTACATTTTGAGCCCCCAGTTAGCGCCGTTATTATTAATGTTACCAAAGCTACCACGAATGTGGACTTTAAAACAAAATTTATAGTCTATATTCATGGAAACTTAAATCCGAAAACAGTATATCACTACTTGATTTTGTTCCAAAGTTACAATTTACTGCCGATAGAGGACTTTTGTACCAAATTTCGTTAAAATCGATTAAGGCATTCTTGAGTTATCGTACAGATCGTAATAAAACAGACAACAGACCGACAGACAACTTCCTTTTTTCATAGATTAAGGTGTTTTGGAACATTAGTAACTCATTTTTGATAAAATTAAGAAAAGTCAAAATTTCACGATTTTAATAGTCCCCCATACCATATTGATATGGTGGACTAATAAAGGTTGAATGTCAAACTTGTATCACTGTTAGCATTCTTTAAGAGTTACTTGTCTAAAGTAGCTAAATGTCATTACAAATATCGAATTTTGACACCAAGTTTGTTATTTTAAATGAAACACCCTGTATATTGTTAAATGTTTGAATCGCCCTTTCCTTCTTAATTTCAAAAATACCAAACATTTTATCACCATCTATATTAGTTTGCAAGAAAAATGCAAAAATCCTCACCATAAACATAATGTTTTAGAGAGAGATTAAAGCTTAGATTATTCTCTCTCTAGCACATTGGCCTTATGGTAAGGATTTCGGATCAGAAAGAAACGGAACATTCAAAAATTTTATGAAATACAGGGTGACTCATTTAAAATAACAAACTTGGTAGCAAAATTTGACATTTGCAATGACATTTATGCAAACAGTTATACAAGTTTTGCATTTAACCTTTTTTTCTAACATTAATAATAACAAAAAGGAATTTGTTGTCCATGAAAAATAAATAAAAAGAAAGGTTCGTGGCATATCGGATACACATTTTGCTTGTCAATGGATGGTCCGGAAACCCACAGGTCTGTTTCATCTTTATTAGGAATCATTAGGGTAATATGGGACTGTAAATGGCATATGAAGCACAACATAAGCAACCACACCCAGCGAATTTAAACAAGATGACGACGACGTTTGACGACGAAAGTTGTTTAAATTCGCTGGGTGTGGTTGCCTATTTTATGCTTCATACCCCAGGTACAGTCCTATCTTACCTTGATGATTCCTAATAAGGATGAAACAGGCCTGTAGGTTTCTGGACTATCTAGTAGATTTTGGAGGCCTTGTCGTAATGAATTGAAAAGCAAAATGTGTGTCCGATATGCCACGTACCTTTCTTTTTATTAATAATTAATTATTACTCAATGATGTTACTTCACGTACATCTTAACCCTTAAGTACTATGGCTTAGAATTAATTGCGTTAACACTATCTTACCGGATCACATTTGATTTTACCCCCCCCCCCTCTCCCGCTTTTCCACCTTACTAAAGTTTTTTTAAAAGATGACTTTGCAGTAAACGTTTAATAAAAGTTTTTATCTATTATTGCCTACTTGTAATCCCAATAGGTAAAAGAAAAGTTCATATTTTTGTCATACTTCCCCTCGTCCAAAGAAAAATCTTTTTGATATGTCTTTGCTTACATAGACATGATATTGACAACCATTTATTGTTTTATTGCTTTAAAGACCACCAAAAATATTTCGCAATAATAACGATTTTTGACGATTTATGAACAATTTTTTTAGCCTCCCTGTACAAATACAAGCTAAAGTGTAAATAAAAAAAATGTTACTGTACTCTACTTAACAACATACTTGAAACTCTTGTAACAACAACGATTTGGTTAGGTACAAAAAGTCAATTTTTAAACTTTAACCTTATTTTCTGGCTCACCCTGTACCCATTGGGAGAGGTGGCAATGATAAAAAATATTTGTCTGAACCTCCCCTATAACACATTAAAATTTGAAAAAAATTAACGGGTGCCCACGCAACATAATAAATTCGCGGGGTTCTTTTGTTATAAGGAATCTCAAGAATTAAATCCACCAGAGTGACATGCACTTTTGCTGCTGGGCTGCGAACCTGCCGTCCCTGATTCTGTTATTAAATTATGGTAAATTTATAACGTGTAATTTGTTTGCCAACATTCTGCCTTCCCACACCATAAGGAAATTATGTAATTAGGTTAAGCATAATGTTCGCATACAGCACTTAAACTGTCACATTCTCGGACATTGGATGGACATTCATGAAACGTTATGTGAGACTGAATCCGATTCGGCGAGTGCTTTTTCCATGGATATGGTATTTAATTCACTTTATATTAATATGTTACAAGTAGGTTAGTTTAGGTTTATTATGCTTGATAGTCTATTGTGGCTAATCCCTACTCAGCCCAATCTTCCTGATAAAAGAGATCAGAAAGAAATTACGATACTGATAGAATATCGTCAAATATTCTAGAATATGACCCCATAAGAACCCATAGAAAACTTCTTCAAAATCATTCCTTATAGGATTTTCTAGAATCACGATATTGACAGAATCTAATCAAATATCCTAGAAACTGATCCCACAAAAACCCATAAAAACTTCTCCAAAATCATTCTTCATAGGATCTTCTAAAATCACGATACTGATAGAATTTTACCAAATGTCCTAGAAACTGATTCCACAAGAATCCATAAAACCTTCTCTAAAACCATTCCTCATACAATCTTCTAAAATCACGATACTGATAGAATCTTATCAAATATCCTAGAATCCGACACCACAAAAACTCATAGACACTTCTCCAAAATTATCGTTTATAGGAACTCCTGGAATCGCGATACTGATAGAATCTTGTCAAATATCCTAGAAACCGACCCCACAAGAACCCATAAAAAATATCCTAGAAACTTATACCACAAGAACTTATAAAATTTTTTCTTCTTGAAAAATGTGTATTCGTGTATTCATTCAAGTCCACACCCTTATACAAAATGATAAAATGTCTTAGACTTCTGTCTTGTAAAGCATCCCTGATTCTCATAAAAGTATCCAATTTTAAAAATTAATCTAAAACTCTAAGCCGATAAGATATTATATATTTCATATATAATTTTCTCAGCTAGAAGATTATAAAATACTATAGAAAAAAATATTGGCCTTCTCATTGAATCATGTCGAACTTATAAAAACATGATAAAAACTTCTCCGGTCTGGATGAGATTTGAGGGGAAAATTTCAGCAGGGTATTGATTCTAGTGCCATCTGCCTACAATAGACAGATAGATAGATATTTATTTCTTGTTCATTTTTAAGTATTTCACAAAATAATAAGTATATGAATTTGGTGTAGAACTCGTCAAATAGTAATACAAAAAATATAAAATTATAAAAAAGTATAAAAACATATCACATTTGTTACTTACTAACTAACACACTAAAATAATTACAATGCAGAAGGGCCAAAACTAATTAAATTAAGTTATGTTAAATCACAGACTTTCTTACAGTTATCACAGATTTGTTTTTAAAATCTCTTGTCATCCTCAAAAAACTCGTTAAGAGAATAATATGCTCTACCTTCCAGAAAATCCTTCGCCTTTTTTTTAATTTCTCTAGGGGCAAGCAATCTTAAGGATATTGGTAAAAATTTCGGTTTTTTTAAAACATTGTGTGTTATGTTTTTTTGTATGCATGAGATGTTTGCTTTTTCTGCTTGAAGGTTGTTCTTAATTCTAGTTTCATATTGGTGACATTTTTTATTTCTCTCAAAAAGATCTGGATTTTTAGAGACAAAGCTTATGCATTCTATGATGTAAAGGTTGAATATTGTTTGAATATTTAAGTTTATATAATGATTTTTACAGCTATCTGATTGTTTAATCTTTAATATTACCTTCATGAATTTTTTTGTATTTTTAAAATTTTTGAGCCTCAGAAGAATGTCCCAAAAGATTATGCCATATCTTATCCGAGATTAAACATATACATGGAAAGAAAAGAGTAATGCTTCTAGGTCCACATTGTCTCTGATTATTCTCAGAGCATAGACATATTTTCTTATAGACTGTACCAGTTCCTGTATCTCTGGCTCCTAGGTTAGGTTTTTGTCAAGTTTTACTCCTAGAAACTTTACAGGATCTATTGACTATTGATCTATTGATACTGCACACAGAATAGATTGTTTTTTCTTGGTATTAAATTAATTAGTTGTGGTTTTTGAATGTTCATCTGGAAGTTATTTGATGTAAACCAGTTTTGTAAATGTTGTAGTATTTTTCTAACCTCAT
The DNA here is from genome assembly GCA_963921995.1 of Oxystoma pomonae. Classification (NCBI taxonomy): domain Eukaryota; kingdom Metazoa; phylum Arthropoda; class Insecta; order Coleoptera; family Brentidae; genus Oxystoma; species Oxystoma pomonae. The sequence continues at coordinate 38,927,118 of OY998172.1, forward strand.
TTTTAGTATTTTCCTGTATAACTTCACTAACTAGCACATTTTTGTCACCCGCAAAGAAAAAAACTTCATTTTTGATTATGTTTTCAATCTCATTCGTGTAAACAATAAACAGCAGATGACCCGCCTTTCTTTATATCGTTAAAATCTGATCGCACTTTCCTTCCATCCCATTTCATTTCCTCAACACATTGAGGTCTTTCACCAAGATAGGACTCCAACAGTTAGAAAGGTCAATACATATTGTAACAGTTTGTTTTTTTGCATTTAGAGAATCGATTATTTTACATTTCTAATTGTTGATTTCCCCTATCTAAAACCATTTTGCCTATTTGATAAGATGCTGTTTCTTTCCAAAAAATGTTTACTATTCGATTATGTATAAGTTTTTCAAAAATCTTACTTATATTTGACAAAATTAAAATTGGTCTATAGTCTCTAAGGTCATTTTTTGCTCCTTTCTTAAAGATTGGTTGTACTGTTGCTGATTTTAACAGTGATGGATGGATGATGCCTATATTGAGTCAAAGGTTTACAATGTGCGAAAGAGGGATAGCCAACATATCTGCTGTCTCTTTCAGAAGGCAAATTGGGATCTCATCATATCCACTTGATTTTTTATTTTTCAGATTTTTAATAATTTTCATAATTTCCTGAGGAGTAACCTGTTTAAATTCAATGCTTTTCTCTGAAATTAAAACATCTTTACAGGACAAGTCTTTGTTATCATTTATGTTTGGACAACTATTGATGAAAAAGTTGTTAACATTATTTAAAAATTGTTTTTTATCTTCATACTCAAAGTTTTCAAATTGAGACTCCTTGGATTCGATTTTTTTTTGTTTTGTTCCCAGCTTTTTGTATATTTTTTTTTAAATAATATCTTTGTAAGTTTTATGTTTTTTTTTTCAGTATATTAGTATATTTTTTGTAATATTTTTTTGATATTCTTCCTTGTAGTGATAGTTGATATATTTTTTTTGAGATGAAATTTTTATACCTTTTGTCATCCAACAATCTCTATCTGAAAACTTTTCTTTTTTGTCCTTACTGGGAAGATTAAATTGTGCAACTGCAACAGTCTGGTATAGAAAGATTGGTAAGCCCTATCTGCATCACTCTCCCATAATACATCCTGCCATGATTGGTCCCCCATTAACTTCCTGAATTACAATACATGATATTAAACTAAACTATAATTATAAATCATGTAAATCGCGTTTTTTTCACAAGATAGTAATATTTTCAGCAAACATGCCAAAATCCTGACAAAAATATTCTTTTTGGGAATATTCATAGAAATATCTAGATTATCACGTTATCATGGGAGTATTATTATCTTATTACCAAAGAAATATAACTATCACAAATTTTTAAAGAATATTCAACACAAAATAGACCTGGAACATTCCTGTCATATTCGCAATAGAATATTTCAAAAATCACTTTAAGGGAATATTCCCTTTGTGGGTTATTTATGTATGGAGGGCTATACCACAAAGAAATTTAGGTCGTTTTTTGTCGCTATACCTACGTGCCTGCTGGCGTTATATATAGCAGACACAAAAGAATCTGGATAACGAAGTTAAAGTTAAACATAAACTTGGAATAATCTTTTGTAAATTTTCTTTTCGTATTCGAAATTACAAACACAGGAAATAGTCAAAAGCAAATAAATTAAAAAGACGTTTTAAACCGTACCGTATGAAAAAAGTTTTGTTGCGAGCTGAAGAACAACAAAACAACGGCATTTTTGCATTCGGGCTTCCAGAAATCAGATAACTAAAAAAATACTGGATTATTTATACTTATCGTCTGAAGTTGGCAATACGAACTCTAAAACTTCATATTCATTATAGTTTTAATTGATAGGAACCACCAGTTATTTTCACTCAGAAAAATTTTCCATAATTGTATCTTTATTCCTTTTAAGGCAACTTATGCAATTATACTGCAACGATAAAAAAGCACGTGGATATTGATGAACAAGAAACAAAACCGATTTTGTCTACAGTCACAAAAGTATCATCAATCAAGCAGGATAACCTATATTGCCCTTTAGGCATTTCTTTCACGATTTTGCCAGCTCTTCGTGGGTGAGTAACCACCGAAAACATTCATTATAACATTATGTGTTAGCTTTTTGTTTCTCAAAAAAAGTTTGATTAATCTCGACATGGGCTGAACGACATATAAGGTGACATAGTGGGTCTAAAAATATATATAATAAGTTAAAAAAAAAAAAACTGCAATTTGACATGAATGAATCTCTTTTTAAATTTAATAACTCCGGAGCTTAGGACATCTGTAAAGATAATTATATCTGTCTCCGTAGAGGTGCTTAATTTTCCTTCAAATTAAAGGTACATCTGCCGATTCTGCAATTTGACAGATGGTTATCTTTTACGTGAATCCTGTGTCAGATTTTTTCATCATCATTTCATCTCTTAATTCCTATCACCGTACTGATGAGTACCACAAGTGCGAAATCCGGATCTACGGTTACCATTACCTTTTTTGAGGAAAAGCTCGCTACTCATATATTTTGTTATTTATTTACCCTCACTAAATCATTTTTTCAATTTATTAACTCCAGAGCTTAGGCTTTCTGTAAAGATAATTTTGTCTGTCTCCATATAGACCCTTAATTCTCCTTCAAGTTAAAGGTTCATCTGCGGATTCTGTAATTTGACAGATGGTTGTCTTTTACATAAATCGTATGTCAGATTTTTTCATCATCATTTCATCTCCTAATTCCTATCACCGTTCTGATGAGCACCACAAGTGCGAAATCCGGATCTACGGTTACCATTACCTTTTTTGAGGAAAAGCTCGCTGCTCATTGATTTTGTTATTTATTCACCCTCACTAAATCCTTTTTTCAATTTATTGACTCCAGAGCATAGGATATCTGTAAAGATAATTATATCTGTCTCCGTAGAGACGCTTAATTTTGCTTCAAATTGAAGGTACATCTGCCGATTCTGCAATTTGATAGATGTTTGTCTTTTACATGAATCCTGTGTCAGATTTCTTCATCATCATTTCATCTCCTAATTCCTAGCACCGTACTGATGAGCACCACAAGTGCGAAATCCGGATCAACGGTTACCATTACCTTTTTAGAGGAAAAGCTCGCTATTCATTGATTTTGATATATAATAAGAATTACGACTTTGCTGCTTTCTATCTTGGTCTAGAAATGGTTTGTTAATTCGTGTTTCAATTTTTTTGAACACGCTTCTTTTTTGCCACTTTCTAATTTAATTAGAAAATGTTTTTTAACAACAAGGTTTTATAAAAGGCACTAAAAGCTAAAAATAATTTTTTAGCTTTCTGTACCATAATAAATATGAAGTAAAAATTTGGCTGCTATTTGAGTTTAGTAACGACCAAGCTCGGTAAAAAACTTGTGTTTAGCGTCTTTTTCTTATAATTTACTCCTCTAATAAGGGTAAAAGTTAAAAATTTAATTACGGTGTAGGAAAGCTACAAAATTCATTTTAGGTTTTTAGTTTCTTTTATAAGAGCTTGTTATTAAAAAACATTTGTTACTTAAATTTATTTTGAAATTTTTAGATACTCTGTATCGTTTCATGAGTACCAAATTTGAAATCGGACGTAGTTAGATCGTACTCCCCTTTCACCCCTCAAAAAGCAGAAAGCTGGCAACTTTATAATTTTTAAAATCTAAATGGAATGTGATTTCCCCCCCCCCAAAAGGGAGGAGCTGTTAACTTTATAATTTTTAACATCCTACGACAAACTCGTAATCCTCTACATCAACAACCTTTACGTGCACCAATTTCAAACTTATCTAGATATCTTTCCTTCCTCCGAAGAAAGAGAAGCTGACAAAATCATAACTTTTAACATATGTTTAAAAATTCGTGTGCCTCGACAATAAACACATACCTACCGATTTTAAAAAAAATCGAAGATACTTAGATGGTTTGACCAAATCCATCCCCCTTCAAAGAGGAAGGGGGACTGTCAATTTCATAATATCACTTCCTTAACCACCATATTTGGAGGAGAAATATCAAAACTGCGTACTCTTAGCAGCTTTGGTTAAAAACTTATATATTTTCAAATATATTATAACCCTCTCTCATCCCCATAACCACCCCCCACCGAAATTACAAAATATTTTTAACATTAAACTAAAAACTGCGTATTCTTAGCTGATTTCATTTAAGTTATGAATTTTTAAATATATTATGCCTCTATTATCCCGATTAGCGACCCCCCCCCCCACCAACGAATACTAAATTTGAGGTTGACTAGATATGTAGAAGTTTGTCGAAATTGAAGATTTGTGCCAAATACACATAGGAACAAATACCAGTCAAGTTAAATAAGAAATTGAAAAAATAACAAATCTCACACCACGTACTACTGACCTCACAAAAGTTAGGTTATATTTTTTTAACTATATTTTACTTCATCACCTTTTACAGTCCATAAACAACTTTTATTGATGCCATTTGACGCAGCAGAATAACACCTGTCACAGCTGATATTGAGCAAAATATCAAATAAAAAGTTTCATTCTTACCAAGTCATCTATATCGATTTGGGCGTTTTTGCGTAATTTAGAAACACACACACGCAAACTGTCAAATTTTTTATATTAGTATCATGGTGCAAAATGTTCGTACCTAATATCTTATTAGTGTGGCCAAAACACGCTTATTTGTGTGGGGTAAGCTTTAGGCCCGTTTCTGCGTGCTTAACATAGTTACTAATAAAATTAACTCTGTGTTTCGGACTTCCATTGTCTATATTTTATTTATACATGACGTTTCGATCAGTACAATCTTTGATCATCTTCAGGTGCAAAATACAATCTATTCCGAAGGCTATGTACTTATGTACTATGGGAAATCACTCAACCGTGATGTTTAAGAAGTTGGATCCGCCAATGGAGGGGCTTCCAAATATTTGGAATGTCAACACAATAAATGGGATAGATGGCGCGCACTGATTGATATTGATCAAGAAACTTATATATGAATGACAAGATCAATTTGGGCGAGGTTCAGGGCATCTGCTTGGAATCAAATAAATGTCCTGTTCTTCCACCTAACCCCTAACACTAAGTTAACCTAAGGATTTTTTTTTCCATAAAAAAAGTATAAATACATCAGTAAATTGGTTTATAGGCATTTTTTCATACAATAAAAAATAAAGTTTTAAATAAATAACATGAAAGCAAAAAAAAAAGAGAACGAAAGAAAGAAAAATTATTAATTTTAACTTATCAAAAATTAGAAAGAGAGAATAGAGGAGAGACAAGTTTGACAGGACAGGATCAGATAAGTATATGAAAAATATCCTAATTTTATTTATAAACTTTGCTTTGTTAACAGTTTCTTAAATATTGCCTCACGAAAAGATTGAACTGATTTTAATTTTGAAAGATATGGTGATAATCTGTTCCATGCACAGGTAATTTGATACGAAAATGACCTTTCAAAGTATTGGCTATAATGCCTGGGCATTGTTAACCTTCCTCTGAAACGAAGATTAAGGTTGTTAATATCTGTTCTAAATCTTAATTTATTGTGTAAATATATTGGTAAGTTGTTTTTCATTAGCTTAAAGAAGAAAACCAAAGAATGTAGACCCCGTTTTGAGGGTGTGACTTATACGACCATACTTTCTAATACCATGTATCAACCTTAAACAAGAGTTTTGAAGCCTCTGAACTCTATTCGCATCTATCTGCTTCAGGCATGGACCATATATTATGTCACAATAGTTAACTTGCGATAGCACGTAACTTTCACAAAGCATCGTTTTAACTTTTTTAGTAAAACATTTTCGGTGTTGGTAAATCAACTTAAGGTTAAATATCCCTTTTGAAGGCAGTTCCCTACATATTCAGAGAAACGCAAATCCTGGTCCATTATCAAGCCCAAGTTCCTAATTTTTTTTATAAAACGGAATTGGCTGCGAGTTTAAAATAATTTTATTTTTATAATATACTTCAAATTCTTCTCTCCGAAATTTTGAATCAAAAACGATAATACCCGATTTCGAAGCGTTAAGCTGTAAACAGTGTTTCTTTGACAATTCCAAAATATTCTCTAAGTCATAATTAAGGGCTGTTAGAGATTGACTTCCTTCCTCTGGATTAAAAGAGATATACGCTTGGGTATCATCGCCATAATAATGATGAATGCATGATTGAAAAGCAGAAGGAAATTGTGATACAAACAAGGAGTAGAGCAATGGACCAACAATTGAACCCTGAGCGACGCCTGATCTCATATTCAAAAAAGTTGAGGTACCAGCACCATAAGTCACAGACTGCGATCTACTACACAACATGTTAGCAACAAGTTGGTTTGAGTGTACTGAGAAATCTAAAAAGTGTAGCATTGACAGCCAAAGTTCATGATTTAGGGTGTCAAATGCTTCAGTGTAATCAAGTAATACTAATATTGATATCTTGTGGTTGTCAGTTGCTGATATGATGTCGTCTGTAATTTTAGTCAAAGCGGTAGCGCAGCTATGATTGGTCCTAAATCCAGACTGATGCGTTGGCAAAAGTTTATACATTTTTACGTGAGTTTGAATTTGGTTTTCGAGAACTTTTTTCAAAACTTTGGACAACGTAAGAAGTATACTCACTGGTCTTAGTTGGTTTAGACTCTCAGGACTATGCACTTTTGGAATTGGAATGACTAAAGCCTGTTTCCATTTTAAAGGGAACGTTGAATTAACAATGCAAGAATTAATGCAGGGGGTTATATAAGGAAGCAAATAAGGTAAACATAATTCAAGTGTTAATTTTTTTATCCCATCCAACCCCACAGCATGTTTGTTTTAATTTTTCCTATTATTTTTGCTATTTCAAATTCCGTTACAGATGCAAATAATAGAGTAGGTTCAAATTCTGTTCTCTTATTTGAGCTGTAAAAATTCAAAAGTTCATTGTTTACTGGTAAATTCGGTACAGAATCTATAAAATGTCTATTTATTGTCTCAATATTACTTTATACCTCTGGAAGTGACGAAGATTTTTGTTTATTTAAAAAATTGCATTGTTTCAGAGAAGACCACAGACCCTTAATATTTTTCGACTATTGACTCGTAAAGAATGCGTTTTTTTTCCTTTTCCACAGTTAAAGTAACTAAATTTCTTAGTTGCTTCTAACTTTTCCAGTAGGCTACACTTTTATTCGCTTTGAACTTTCCCAGTAATCTGTCACGATCCTTGATCATATTTTTAAGTGCACGGGATTGATCTTAAATCGGAATTAAATTGGTTTACGTTCACATTTTTAAAGTCTCTAGATGCTTTAAATACCTGTTTTCTATGCATATAACTAAATTTTTTAGAACAATGAATTAGTTCATGATCACTAAAACCCACATGCAAGACGCCCGAAGAAGAGTTTTTATTAGAGGTAAGAATAAAATCCAATAATGTTTTGGAAGTTTTTCTGATTCTGGTAGGATTCTTTATAAGTTGAGTAAGACCCAATTCCTGAAAAACATCTAAGGCCAGTTTGGTATCACTGTTATTAAAAGAAAGCCAATCAATATTAAAGTCTCCCACGCAGTATAATTCCTCACATACAAGCAATAGCAAAGAGATAAAGGCTTCAAAGTGGTTAAGAAATGTTTTGCAAGAATAGTTGAGGGGTTTATAAACAACCCCTACAATGATTTCACAGATATTAAGTTTCAGCCAAAGTTGCTCAATTTCGATATTTGAATCAAGTCTTACAAATTTTATTCCTGTTTTAAGATAAAAAGCCACACCACCCCTATCCCTGTCCAATCTGTTCTGTCTCACCAAAGTATAGCCATCGATATTTACGAAGTCGCCGGCGATATGTGGTTTAAGAGAGCTCGTAAAAGTGTGCTACTAAGGAAGCTATATTTAAATGAACAATAGAGAAATCTTTTTGAATCTTTATTTTACTAAGAGACAAACAAACAGAATATTATGTAAAAGGCCAAAAAAAAAGACAAGATAAAAAAGCAAACAGAAGTACCTTTATAAAAGTAACATAAATAACAAATGAAAAAAAAATGTATATTTTTTATACACAAAGTATACTAAAAAGTTCGTAAGTAGCAGATGCGAAAAAGAGCACTATTAAAGAAAAGAAAGCGAAAACAATATTGTAAAAAAAACACATTTTTTTTTCTTGATTTATCTAAGGACTTTCCAGTGCCTGAAGTTGAAATAGTTCTTCCTGAAGTTGTTCTAGTAACTACTCTATTCAGAGTTGGGGAACGTCCTGCTTCCTTGCTTTTCTTGTTCTAACTTTTTAGTTTTTCGTCAAGTTTTTGCCCTTCTATGATTTTTGGTGATTTTTTCTGCGTTATTAGTGTATTTTCACCACTTGGAGGGACTTGACTATTACTCTTGTTTTGAGAAATGGGAGTTGAAGGGGCACTATTATTTCGAAAAAGTTGCTTCTTATTAATGAAAAAATCAGAAAACTTCACCTCGTCTGCTTCCTTCAGATCTTGGACAGTAAATACCTCTCCGTTTACAAATAGTTGGGTTTTACTGATTTTTGCTGTAAAGTTTTTATTTTTAGCGATCTTATAGTACTTATAAAATACTTTTTGATCCTGCTGCTGCTCGTGTGTTAGATCGTTAGTAATGGAAATACCTGTGCCTTTCAACTTGCTTAAATTTTTAAAAATCTGCTGTTTTGACAAAAATCTGGTAAACCTAATAATAACGGGTCTGGCAGTTCCTTCAACCTTTTTTCCAACTCTGTATATCTTGTCAATATCTTGAGTATGTATATTTACCAACAACGTAACAGAGAATAATTCCAGTAAGCGTCTTTCCAGTAGGTCGTCAGCTCTTTCCTCTATCCCAAACGCTACGACCTGATTTTTCTTTCCAGATTCCTCAAGAAACTTTATTTTTCTTCTTAAGTCGACGTTGTCGGTCGCTAACTTGCAAACGTTATTTTCCAAATCCTGAATTTTTTCACTATAACTCCCGAGGTCTTCCTTAATTGATTGAACATCAGTTTTAATGATAGTATTTTGTTGCTTAACCTCTTGCAGAAGATCAAAGAGCTGTTCGTTTGTAATAGGCAACATTTCGATTCATGAACTCCGGTTGGGTCATATTATAGTAGTCCTCGCTAGCCGGTAATACGATATCAACGTCCTTGTAGTACCCCTGACTTGCAATTTAATTGCAGGTTATAATGTTTTTAAATATGATTTTATGTAGAAAACTAAATAAAAACTTACAGTTTTTTTGTAGTACTAGATAATCGGCATCCCAGGAATCGATATCTCAATATTTTTCCTCACAATAATCTGCTTAATTTTGCAATTTTTCTGTGTAGCGTCTTTGCAAACAACATTTAAACGCAACCGTCCTACTATTCAAGAAAAAAGAAAAAAGTTAAGTGATTCTTGGTTGCAGCGCTCCGGCAAAATTATAAATTTCGCGCAAAAATAACATAGTATTTTTAGACTTTTTATTAATTATAGTTTGTAGTGTCGATTTGCTACATATTGTGACAATCTTTGTGACTAAAACATGGCTGGAAGCAATCAAATAACAACGAGAAAAGCTGCTGCTGCTGCTACAACTACAACCTACAATGGCCAAACGTGTCAACACATTGGAGGTTAACCTGCAGCAAGGCTTGCAGGAAATAAAATATAAAATTTTAAGCAAGGATTCGCCAGTAACAGGTGACAAAGATCAGCTTTACAATATGCTTATGGAGTTTGAAACCAAAGCTCTAAAGGAAATTGGAGAGGTTAAAAGCCTGTTGACAGGGGTGGAAAATGACATGGAGCATTTCAAGCGGGAAGACAAGGCAAACTTTTTGGTAATCAATGGTATATCTGAAAAAAAGAATCATATATTGGTTCCGAAGTGACAAAATTATTAAAAAATAAAATTGGCATCGAGATTTCTAAATCTAATATTGATTTCTGTTATCGCCTTGGGAAAAAACTGAAACTGATATTTTTAATTCTAGACAAAATCACAGGGTTTGTCATTAGTGAGTTTTAACCAGCAAAAAATTAGTGCTTCTAAGAAAAGTTCATGATACAGTAGGTGTAAAAACTGTTGGACCCTCAGCGGTAAGATTTACGCCCTTATTAACAATAGTAAAAAACAAATTCGTTGTGAACAAGATTTAATTGCCGATAAATAACTTTATTTGCGAAGGAGATATTAAAGAATATAGTACTTAGTTTGCTGGAGGCTGTGTGTGTCAAGTAGAAAATCCACTTTTGTTATTCTTTTTTAGTATATCTATTTTTTTTGTATTTCTTTATAATTTTTTTTTATTGCTTATTTCTGATTAGTTTAAGTTAAGGTTTGCACAGGCTTGATTGCTACTGGATTACGTTAATAAAATAAAAACTGTTTTGGATATTTTTTATAACATACAAAAAAATTTGGATTATCATAAAGAGAAAACAGTATTAATATTTTTCATAATTATGAAGTATCTTGGTATTAAATTTTAACATTTCTGGTAATTTTTTTTTATTAAATTCTATTTTCTGATATGAAACAGAAGAAACAAATATATATAGCTCACGTTAACGTCGCCACTTTAACGGCGTATTTCTATGATTTTAAAAAGACTGTTTTAAAAAATCACTTTGATATAGTAGCAGTCAGTGAAACCTCCTTAAAAAGTCACATCCCTAGCGCTGATGTGCACATTAACGGATACACTTTTGTTAGACATGATAGGGTCGATCGAGATAGGGTGGGGCTGACTTTCTACCTTGGAATGGGGTTTAAATGTACAAAAATTGATGTACCTAGCAAAAATGAACAAATATGGTTAAAAATCACCAGAGATTTCCTACTGGATAATTTTGAGGTTGATGTCTCGTTTGTTATACCGAATGTTGATGTTGTTTGTTGCTTGGGAGATTTCAACATCGATTATCTAGACACAGATGTACCTGATTTTAAAATGGCGGATGAGATTTTTCAGGGTCTGGGCTTATCACAAATTATTGAGGAACGCACAAGATTCACAAAAACCTCGGCAAAATTACTAGATTACATTCTTGTTCCAGATGAATCCATAGTAAAAAGTTCTGGGGTTCTTCATGCGGGTATAAGTGACCATGAGCTGACCTTTTACGTCACTGGGCTCTAATATAATAAAAAAATGTCAATATCAATTCCATGGCAAAACATTTATCACCTGAGTTGATTGATGACAAAGTTAACTTTTTAAATGAAAACCTACTAACACTTTTAGACATACGTGCTCCTTTTAAAACCCGCAGAATAACTAAAACTTATGCACCTTGGATGACGGACACTATTAAGTCTATGATTGCGGATAGAGATAGAATTTTGGCCAAATACAAGAAAAATAAAAAGCTTTCTTACTGGAATATATATAAACAATTTCGAAATATGGTAACACTAGCTATTGTGAGAGAAAAAAAAAAGCATTCCTAAAAACTCAAGAAAAAACAAATCCCAAAGAAATTTGGAACACTTTAAAACTTTTCAAAAAAACATAATTTAAATTTACCTGAAAATATCAGTGACGTAGAAAAAATTAACCACATTTTATAAGTTCGATACAAAAACTATCATTCGATAATGATCTAAATAATTTTTATAAATCAAATCTAAAAGATAACATTACTTCCAAATTAATAGTTACTCCAATATCAGAATGTCACATTTTAAAAATTATCTCTGGCATTAAATCCAAAGCAATAGGGCTGGATAGAATTGGTATCTTAACTATAAATTTGTGCTTACCCTACCTATTGCCATATATAACACATATTATAAATTTTTGCCTAAAACACTTAGTTTTTCCTTTAGGTTGGAAAAAATCTAAAATAACGCCTTTGGCTAAAATTAACAACTCTAAAACTTTTAATCATTTAAGACCAATTAGTATTGTACCATCCCTATCTAAAGTACTGAAGAAAGTCATAGAGCAACAAATTCAACAACACATAAATAGGTTTCAAATTTTACCTGTTCATCAGTCTGGCTTTATACGCAGTCACAGCTGCTCTACAGCTCTAACAAAAATTGTTGACGACATCTTGGGCGCTTGTGATAACAACAAAATTACTATTTTTTTACTTTAAACCACAATCTATTATTATCAATTTTAAGTTAAATAGGATTCTCCTATAGTGCATTAGAGCTTACAAAAAGTTTTTTAGCACCAAGAATACAAGCAGTATATTATGGGTCTAAGAAGTCGACTTTCCTAGATATATCCACTGGCGTACCGCAAGGGTCAGTCCTCGCACCACTGCTTTACTCTTTGTATGTCTCGAATTTCCCCACTGTCTTCCTGTCTTGCCTTCATCATTATTTTGCTGACGACACGCAATCCTACATATCTTTCCCGATGGTAGAGGCTCTTCAGGCTGTCACAGCAATAAACTTTGAGTTAAATAATGTTTTAAAATTTTCAAACAAATACTGTTTGCAACTTAACTCTAAAAAATCAGGAGTTATTGTATTTGGGCCGAAAGTACAGAGGGATGATTTTGAAAATACATACAGGGACCAAATTATATTGGATTCAATGCCTATTCAATTCTGTAAAAAAATTAAAAATTTAGGACTAATAGTGGATGAGGACCTAAGGTTTACCGAGCATATTAACAAATGTTTACAAAGAGGGTACTTAAACCTAAAACAAATTTATCAATACCGTCATATACTCTCAAAAAAAGTTAAAACTATTCTCTGCGAATCTTGTGTTCAATCCCAGGCGAGTTACTGTGACACAGTCTACGGTCCATGTTTAAAACAAGCAGACTCATCACGAATCCAGCGTCTTCAGAATTCCTGTTTAAGGCTAATTTACGGTATCCGAAAATATGAAGCTATTTCCCAGACATTAAGAACGAACAAATGGCTTAATATGTATAACAGACGACATCTTCACTCGGCCTGTCTATTTTTTAAAATAATAAAAAAGCTACTTGCATTCCAAATTACGCTACGGAGCGGCAGTTCATAATCTAAACCTACGTCTTAGGGGTAGGCTTACTCCTCCTAGACATTTTCATGAATTTTTTAAAAGATCGTTTTCCTATTAAATATACTCAATTGTCAACAAAATTCCTCGGAAACTTCTAAACCTAAATAATGTGCAAACTTTTAAAAAACAATTTTTTTTCTATTGATGTAAGGAACAAAACAAATAGTGAGTCTTATATTTTTTCTTTTGTTTTATTTAAAACCCATAATCTAATTACCTACTGTATTTGTATGTTCTCTTGACCTTGTGCCTTACCTACTTTTACTTTCTCTCTTTGTTATCTTTAACAAAACATTTAGTATATAGTATTATCTAATTCAGTTTTGCCATTATATTTTGAAATATTAATTTTACCCAAAAAAAATTGAAATACTACTGGAGTTAGATGGAAGAACAGACACCTGCTTCTGAGGTTTCCTAAAAGTAGGTGAACTGAATGTCGCCCATTGTGGATGTATGAAACGTAACTTAATTTATTTAACTTTATCACTATTAGTTTGTTTAATGTATATCTTTTCCTACAATAAAGACCCTTATTACTATTATTATTATTATTATTATTATTAAAGGTAGCTTCAAGGAATTTTCGTTTCTTCCAGTGTGACTCCTTGTGCTGTTTTGACCAGGCGTGTTCGGCGATTCCTAATTTCGTTGTTTCACCTCTTTGGGTATTCGTCCGATGTTCTTTAAGCCTAACAGATAGTAGTATTTTTGTTTTACCTATGTAGGATTCACCACACTCACAAGGATCTTGGTAAATGCATCCCTGTTTGTTCTCCGGTTTTGTTTTACTAAGAAGACTTCGAATTGTATTATTAAATTTAAAAGCTGTTTTTTTTTAATTTAAGTTGTTCGCTACTCTTCGAATTTTCTCTGATACTCTTTTAATGTACGGAATTGTAAGGAATGCATTTGCCTAGTTTTGTTCTTGTAATCCCTTTCCTGTTTGCTGAAGTTTAGAAATAGTATCTGTTATAAGTTTAAGGCTGTAACCATTCTGCTGCAGAATCTTCTTAATGTTTCTTATCTCGATTTCCAAGTTATGAGGATTGTTACAAATTTTAAGGGCTCTGTCATAAAAAGTTCTTATTATGCCTCGTTTGGTTGTAGCAGAATGGTTTAGACCTTGATTTAAATACTGTGTGTGTGGGTTTACGATATGCTGTTGTTCTGATGTTCTGAATTGTGTATAAATGGTGGTGAATCATACAAAGGTGAAACAAAAAAACCATTATCTGTTAGGTTTAAAAAACATCAGACGAATACCCAAAGAGGAGAAATAACGAAATCAGGAATCGCCGAACACGCATGGTCAAAACAACATCGAATGAAGTGGACAGAAGCAAAGGTTTTGCACACACACGGGAAGAAATAAAAATTCCTTGAAGCTTTCTTTATTGGGCAGAATCAGGGTATTTTCAGTAAACCATGTGTTGATATTTCAAATATTTGGAAGTCCCTTTATTCTTAAATTTCACGGTTGAGTGATTTCTCATAGTATATAGGTACGTAGTCTTAAGAATAGATTGAAAAATCATTGCCTCAAACTTTCATACATAGTTACTATTGTTCTCTTTTTCTAAATGTATTCATTTGAGAGACATCCAGCATACCAGGGAAATACCTGCCTGTACCTTCACCCTTCGACCCCGCAATCTAACTATCTTCTTCAGATAGTTACCTCTGACACTTATACAGGGTTGAATGGTGTGCGGTACATTACTGCGCTTTTAGTAAGCTCGCTATTGCTCTCTCATTCTTTTCCACGAAGAAAGGAATATAATTCAGTGGCACAAAAACAGTAGCAACTTGGATTGCATTAAATTACAACCTATATTGAGGATTACTAATTTTTTGTTTTATTTTTTTGCAGCTTATGAGGTTATTTTAAAGAATTAAGTATGTTTCTGGAACCAGGAAACTCCTGCAGTTATTGTTTTTTGGCTGATGGTACAAATATTTAAATACGACACTGAACAAAAAGGCGTAAGTTTTTAAAATTAATTAAATAATAAACGTTAAAAAAACTGTCATTTTTAATATGTCAAAAAAGATAATGCAAGATGTTTTTAAAATATCTTTAGCCAGTTAGAGGCAAAAATTTAATTTGGGCTGATGAAGGTCAATTAACACAAAACGTCAGGTGACTTGTTCAAATAAAGTTGAAAAATATTATCTGTCATCCTTCGTGAACCAAGCAGCAGGAAAAAAAGCATGTGTTCATTAGAAAAACGATCTTGACAGTGCTCTTGTCACACTGAATTGTCGAATGTCAAAAACTGACCTGTCACTACGAAACTCCTAAAAAAGTTTTTGTTAAAGATCTAAAGTGTTTTTTGGTAGCTCAAAATGAAAATTTCGTTTTTTTCGATTCCCTGCGGAACTACTCGGATTTTGTAGACTTTTTATTTAGTTTTGAGCAAAGTATCAACTTACGCAACTATGCCCTATTTTAAACATTTTCCTACTTCATAGCGTTTAGGAGATTCCTATGGTGAGCATCGAATTTGGACCACCCTTTGTTTATTAAAATATCTCACGCTTAAAGTCGCTTTTTCTCTTGCAAAATAATATTGTTACAGTATAAACCTGAGAATCATTTTTTCTTTATTTTGAGTCCGTTTACTGACATCTCATCAAAGGCAGTTAATTAGTAAACTTTGACTAACCCAGATAACTATGAGTTACTAAAACGACCCTGCCCTTGCATTTTCTGAAAAGAAGCCGTAGCGATACTAACTCTCCTAACCAAGTTAGCCTGGAAAAAATGCATAGCCAAAAACTCTTCTGGCCGCAAGTGGACTGCGTCATGCCTGCGCAGTAGATTTTTTTCTTTTGGCCTTGCCCAGGGCCAACCTTGATCGGGGTTGGAACAGGTCAAGACCAAAGGCTCATACGTTTTTGCTTCTTTGCCCAAAGCTATTTTGGGCACAGTGCTGTTAAAATAATGTAGACTTTTATAATGATTGAGCCACGGTTTGTGTCATTCTTTGCCCAAGCAACAAAATCAGTCGCGACGTGGTGGCCGTCTCCACGTCCCATCCCTAATAATGTTGTGGCGGCACGTTAGGGCCCCGGTTTTACTACCACTATATCTCGAGCTATTTCCCAACATAGTCGAGCTATTTACCGTTTTGAAATGCATTAAGACGGTTATACAACCACATCGCGACGGTAATAATTACTCTTGATATGGGGGCTATGTCGTCGTAAACGGGCAAGTTATCCCATCGTCCTGTTTACCACATAAAGTAGTATTTCTAACTTTCTAGGGTTTTTACAGGTTTTCTCTTTCCCACATTATTAATTGAAAATATGCTGGTCTTTTTCTAAACTATATCAGAACACACACCATAAAATATGCGAAGACATGACAGAAAACAAAAATTTTTTCTATATCGTGACCTATAACTAATAATTACCATTTTATTAACCATTTTTCTGAAGTCACAACATCTTAAATTGATAAACGCATAGCACTTTAATGAATAAAAATGCTGTTTTTTTATAAAAAAAAAGCGCGCCACCCAGATTTTACCTAGTTTGATCTAAAAAGTTGATAAAAAATCGGAATTATTTGATGCTAGGATTTCAAAATTAAATTTCTTTCCAATTTTAATATGTTTTATTAACTAAATATTAATATTTTTACTTTTATTGGTACATGCAACTACTAATCAGTAATTTGATGAGGTATTTTTAAGTTTTCATTTGAATTTCATGTTTAACAAAAGTAAATAACATAGAGTTATATAAATTTGTTGAATGTTCGTTTGTAATAATTTTATTGTCATATACATACTTTATACTCATATAGATACTTTGTATCTTAATATGCTGTACGCTAAATAAATAAATTTAAAAAAATGGCGGCGCGGCGCACAATGGTTTAGCCCTAGGAAAAAACGATATATATTCATATCATAATTTTTTAAAAAATATTTCCATTTTTAGTTTAAACCTACAATCGATTTTTTCAGATTTATTTTGAATTTTAAGAAATTCGATGCCAAAGTCAAATTTTGTATTTATTTTCAATATTTCTTTCCTTCTGCAACCCGTCCTTCATTCATCTCTAAAACAAGAACTGCTGTGTCAATTTCCTTCTTTTTTTGTTTATAGGGTACATTTAAAAGTTTTTTGTTAAGCCTTAAAATATTTTTTTTTGTTTTTAATTTTTTAAAAAAACCTTAAAATAACAGAAAACACTATGTTCGTTTGATATATACAAAGTTATGCAGGAAAAGTTGTCTTCCCGCAGCCTCCCGCAATAAGATTTTTTTGTGGTTATATACTACAATGTCTTAACTTTATGACTGCATAAGTTGTAGCCGCCAATATCTGCCTATCAGTGAATTAGGTTCCTAAAATTGTGGCCTTGTCATTCAAATATACTAGAAATACACAACTTTTGTTTGCTGTGTTGGTATGGAAGTATGTATGAATTTTTAAGTTTTTTTTGAATAGGATAGAATAAGTTAGTGGAGCTCTAAAGGCTAGTTGCGCACCCAGAAATTTTTATCGGGGGGAGGGGGCCTGAACCCAATGGTTTCTCAAAAATTATTTTTATAATAAATTTAAATCTAGTTTAGTAAAAGAACACTACAATAAAAATACATTTAAAAAAATCTTGGGAGGGGGGTGGGCTGCGTACGCACCTGTTAGAGGTTATAAGGGATTAGAATGAAAGTAGAGCGCTAATAAGAAGAATAAAGTAATTATGATATAATGATATTAGTATTACATTCATTTTTCATTGGTCAAAAAATATTTGCAAAGAAAAAAACTTATTTAACAAAAAAAAATTTAACGTTTTTGATTTTACCCGAAACCATCGTTTTTTGGAAGTCCCTATTGCCCAAATATTTAGTATTTAATTTTTTTTCCTTATCTATATCTAAAAGTATCACTTATTTTTCCTAGAATATTTTAAATATATTTAATTATATTTTTAAAAAAGTAAGATGTGTGATATGTTTACTTTTTTTTTTAAGTCGAAGTAACATTAAGAATAATTTCCTAGCCTTTACATTTCTTGTTAAAGTTTGCGAAGAATAGTTCATTTCATTTTTTCGTAAGATATAAAAATGGGATTTTTTTTTATTACACATAGACACCTATCCAGAATATTTCTTGAAAATAGTCGGCATGTGAAAAATTCTCTTCGAGTGATTAAAGAAAATAACCCAGATTTAAATAAGGAAATCCTAGAAATATTTAAAGCAGAATTTTCCAAGCATTTTGTGCACAGATTTTCTGAAAAATGGATGGCAGTTTCGAAAAGTCGTTTATATTTTTTTTTTAAATGAGAAAGTTGGCTGGATAATAATTAAATAACAGTAAGCGGAAGTCCCAAAAGATACCGAAAAAGTTGTAATAGACCAGAAAAAGATTTTTTGCGTCATCTGATCCTTTCATACTTGGGCTTAGGGCAGAGTCAAAAAATTAGTATAAAGTATCAGTCAATTTATTAGTTTTTTATTATATTTTTATCATTAAGTATAATTAAAAATTATTACATATATTAGTGGGATATTTTTACAACAGAGTTTTTATTATTTTTTTGCAAAATAAGGGTTAAGTAAGATTTTTTTAAATTACTTTCTTGTGTAGGTTTATTTAGAATATAAATTTTAATTTTGGATATATATATATATATTGATTTTTTTTACTTTTTACTACCCTACAAAAAAATATTAAATATATAGGAATAAGTAAGCGACAAGAACTTGACAAAAGTGTGGGGGCTGCGCTAAATAGTAATTTAATAAAAATTAGTACTTTTCTTTTTGTTTGATTCTACATGGAAGTTAAAATTTAAGGGACTGTGGAACCTGGTGGGGAATCTGACCCCCTCCTTATACGTACGCCTATGTCACGATACAAATGAGGGTGGAAGTAGGGTTTCCCAAAAATCAATGATTAATAAAACTAGTAATATTGAGTAGTTCTTTACCTTTTCATCTATATATATATATATTACGCAATATTTATCCTACACTCAAGGAGGAGGGGAAGGTTCACCTAAGAAAAAAATGGTAAATATGTGTTGAATATACGCACAAAATTTCACGTTTATCCGATAAATGCACTTGAAGATATTAATTTTTTTTCCGAAATCTAACCGTTTTAAACCACTGTGCGGCGTCGCGCATCCATTTAACGATAAATTGAACTCATAGACTACGTTTTCCCACTATTATTTCTTATTGCCACCACATTTACTTCTTACTGCGTGGTAAATAGGCAACCGTGTAGACTCCATAACTTTGTAATATTTTATTGAGTAGGGGCTACTCAATTGCAACCAAAATAATATCAGTAGAGCCGTTACCTCGTAAAAGTGATATTAAATAAATTAGATGTGACAACTATGAAGTAAGCCTTAGACTGTGAAGTTTTCTCGAGCTTCTAGTAATGGTATATAGTTATATAGTGGAATATATTACTTTCGCTTATGACTTTATATTTTTATGACACTGTGGTCATTTTTTAACCGTAATAGTAATCACAGTAAGTGACAATAATGACATTTTTTCTATAAATAGTTTTTTGTAGGAAATATTACTACGCTTTAACCCATTTTTGGTAGCAATGACCATGTCACCAGAGACATTGACTATAATTGTTGCTTGGGTGATAAAGGGCGGCATTAATTTTAATAATGTCAACATTATAGGTTGCACAATATGAGTATGTTAGGATGACAACAACGTTAACTTAGGGGCCACTCTTAAATTATGTGGCGGTGAAGAGGTAGGGGTAAGTGTTATAAAGTGTTACAATGGAGGGGGGGATTTACACTTCACGTACCGATAAGCCCCTAATAAAAAAAGAAAGGAAAATTGAAAATTAAAAGTTGGTTTGGTACCGCAAGAAATCAACCAAATGATGTTTTCATAGGTCCCCGCCTGTAGTCACACAAAAAAATCCATTAGGCGTTTTTGGACTACACGATTTTGTCGTCACCTACACCGATTTTATTGAAAAAAGTAGAAATACTTTTAAATTATTCCTATTTTTTCACAATTGCCCACAAATCGTGCCGGAATCGACGTCATGTCTTGTAGTGTGAAAACGCTGCAAAGATAGGTATTTAAATAAAAAACTAAAATATTCGGTTTTTCTTTACAAGTCCTTAATGGAAGAAAGGTAATAATTGTTAAATTAAATTAGTAAAAAAAATAATAGCACACTTGCTAGAGACATGCTCTGGGATTGCTATTAGGCCTTAATGGGCTGTCTGGATATACGCCATTTGTGTGTTAGATCCTGTTACATAAAGGAGGCCTGTGTTGTATTGTCTAACATATATTGATAAATGGTCATCTCCAAATGGCAGTCTAATAGTGGTAATTTAAATTAAATACGGTTCGAGTTTCCAGAGAGATTAATACTAAATTATACCCCTTTATCAAGAATTTAGTTTTTAAACACCCTAATTAATCGCTTGCAAGAGATTTCTGTATTTACCTTTCCTAAAGTTTTTTTCGAGGCTTCATCATAATGTGCATGAGATATAATTTTATATGTATCTTTTACCATAACTCCAATTTACAATACCTTTCTAACAATAGACCAATTAACCTTTTGTCCGCTTTTACAAAACTCTTAGAATTTCTGCTCTATGGTCGTTTGTATAACTTTTTATATGAGAGCAATATCTTTCATTAGTTTCAACATGGGTTTCTCCCTGGCCGCTCTACGGAGTCAGCACTTATGAATAACATTTTAAAAACACTTGGAGACAAGTGTTTGGCTTTTAGTATTTTTTTTGATCTGTCAAATGCATTTGACACGATAAATCACTTGGTTCTCATTCAAAAACTTGAAGCTTCTAGAGTTAGAGGAACGCCTTGCTGTCTTTTTGGGTCATATATGTCAGACAGAAAACAGGCTATAATTATTGACAGGAACGACTCAAGAACAATATCTTCATTTAACAACGTAACAATAGGTGTCCCACAAGGAATCATATTGGGCCCTTCATAGTTTAAATAAACAATAATTTAAATATAATGGGAACTTTTGCAGATGATACAAATTTCGTTGTTCCTGTCAGTACCAGCGAAAATATTAATTGAAAGTATAACAACAGGTGTCCCACATGGAAGCATCTTGGGCCCTCTTCTTTTCATAGATTACATAAACAATAATTCAAATATAATGGGATATTTTGCAGATAATACAAATTGCGTTGTACCGGTCAGTACAGTAAAACTGACCAGATCATGTTTTGCAATTCGTACGTTAGGCAAACATTTTGATCGTCATCCAGCCCTGAAATCTGTCTACTGTGGCTTAGTTTGCTCTGGCATAAAGTATGGTGTAGTTAAATGGGGCGATTTTGGTCGTCTTGAAAAGATTTTTGTTGTACAAAAGCGTATATTAAGAACAATGCTTGAAATGAAAACATTGGAGGGCTGTAGAGGACACATTCGAATTTATATATTCGAGTGTATTTTGCTTATACATACATCTGCTTCCGAAAAACCAAAAGACCAAAACACAATATTTATATTTATCCCAAGCATAGACTAATAAATACATAAAGTATTTATTAAGAATTGAGTAAAAAACTAAAAAGTTTTAAAAGGCGAAATCTAGAAAAAAATGCTACTCTAATTTAACCTATGTAAAGTGGAACCATAAACTATTCAGGAATATTTTAATAATTTAACCTATGTAAAGTAAAAGCATAAACTTTTCAGGAATATTTTAATTTTGTAAGTACCTAGTTAGCGATTAATGTTTTTTATTTATTTTTTACTGTACTACTCATAAAAGTTGTTTTAATATGTGTGTCAATAGATACCTTACTCGTTTTTGACCAAATATAATTAGAACCGTATATGTTTGTACCTTAGAGAGGCATATATTTACTTATCTATTTTATTTCTTTTAAACTTAATTTAAAATGAATTTTTAGGCATTTAAGTAAAAATTTGACAATCCATGTATATACACCATGTATAAATACTAAGGTGATACCAATAAAGAAAATTAAATTATAATCTTAAACCTGTCAATTTGGTTACAAAATGACGGCAAC
Source organism: Oxystoma pomonae (assembly GCA_963921995.1). NCBI lineage: Eukaryota > Metazoa > Arthropoda > Insecta > Coleoptera > Brentidae > Oxystoma > Oxystoma pomonae. The sequence continues at coordinate 38,949,180 of OY998172.1, forward strand.
AGTAGGCTACATGGGATTAAACCGGTAGGAGTTTTTGTTGAGAACGGTGCCAACAGGCCACCCTTTAATTCAAATGATTGTCATAACAGTAGTAAAGATAGGAGGCAGTTTTAAGTCCTACGTAGTTTTGTTAAAATTAGGTTCGTTTATATTGCCAACAATTGTTGGTACCCTAACGCGTTTCGGTATACAGCAGACCATTATCAAAGGGTTTTCTAAAATTAAATACATAAAATCTTAAAAAAATTCTTAAACCAACGACAAGCCAAAGAATAATTTTTAAGGTTAGAAAATTTTGTGTATCAAAAAAAAAAATTTAAAAATTCTTTTATGGTAAAACAACAATTGTACAATACATAAGGACACTAAAACTACATAAAACGTTATTAAAAACTTACGTAAAAAAACCCTCTTACGTAAGTTTTTAATAACGTTTTATGTAGTTTTAATTTCTTTATGTATTGTACAATTGTAGTTTTACCATAAAAGAACTTTTAATATATTTTTTTGTGACACACAAAATTTCCTAACCTTAAAAAATATTTTTTGGCTTGTTGGTATAAAAATGTTTTTAATGTTTTATATATTTAATTTTAGAAAACCCTTTGATAATGGTCTGTTGTAGACCGAAACGCGTTAGGGAACCAAGAAGTGTTGGTAATATAAACGAACTTCATTTTAACAATACTACATAGTTTATTTTTAAAAATTCCCATCACCTGTGGAGCTAGGACTTGGAACTGCCTCCTATCTCTATAAAATGCTCCACGTAGGAGAGACTGAAAGAAGATAACAGTAGTAGTAAGCAATTTTTATATTATTCGCATGAAATACGGTAGTTATTATTTAACATTTATCTAAATAAACATTAAAATAGGGCTCCGTTTCGACTCCAGTCAGCCCTATGCGTAATATTTTGAAATACGCTTTTAAAGTTTAAATTAATTAATGGGGATAGTTAAGAGCCAAGTATAAACATAAACAAGTATATGTTTCTCTTCTCTCTACCCCATGTTTTGGCAAGTTTTAATGTTAGCCGCCTTTTTGTTGATTAACATAAATCAGACGAAGTCATAAATAAGGAAAACAATAGGAAAGCCAAAAATATGCGATAAAAAATTAAACTTTTTAATCTTACTATCTCGGACAGTTTTCTACTCTTTTAATCAAAAGCATCAAAAGTGCGATGGAAATACACTCGAGTTAATACGATGTGCGTGCCAAATTTTCCGTAGTAAACCCGTCCGCGAATTTTCCAGTATAGTTTTATTGCGAGTTTTGCGTCTTCAGAGGTCTACGTAATTGCGCTTATTTTTTATTTATTTCAATATAGTGTAGAATAACCGGGTGTGCCTCAAATAGCACAATACCAATCAAACATAAAGAAACACAATATAGTCACCCAAAATTAACAAAGCAAGACTTAAGCTACTGTGGTGGCTAACACTGATTAAATAAATCATACAAAAAGTTTAAAATTTACACAAAAAGACAAGGGCAACAGATTATATTAAAAGAAACTATTAAAATTCCAATTTTGTGAATTTGTTAGGTAAATAAAAAGTATTCCTGAAAATGCACCAATTTTAATTTTTACACTTTTATATATTTTCATTTTTGACAAATAGTGTTTTTATGATGCAGTCCTACAAAATTACAAGACCCCAAAATTTATTTCCACGCCATCAAGGTTCTCCAACAGAGAAGCGAGCTTAAAATGTGTTTCTTTAATGTCCTAATTTATGGCGGGATTCTTCTTACACTCTAAATTTATGTTGGTGGATAAGAAATTTATTTTTTGTTATAAAAGGCTTAAGTACCTTGATACCCCATCAACTTTCTTATTTTTTTAACGAGCATCATCAAATCGGAAGTTTGTTCTATGTCATTAAAAAGTCAAATAGGGTATAAAAGTAAAATACATGGTTGGAAGTTCCGAATAACAAAGAAACAAAATGCGGGTTTTTCTTTAAACTTGAGTGAAATTTGTTGGAATTTTGGACTTAGTATAATCATATGGGTGATTTCGAAAGGGTAATATATTTTCCCAGTGTTTCAAGAAAAAAATTAAAAAAAGAAGATTGACAGTGGGTTTGTCCCTGTATAACAGAACTTTTAACTAAAAATACTCTGGCAATTGGACGACTTAAAATAATTTAGTTAAACGCCTTTTAAATGATTGTTAGATGTGCTTAAATACATTTATAGTAGGACACGTTTTTTGGTAAATTTAAAGACTGTAAAGAACTTTGATTGAAACACACATAATGCTTTGAAAAAATTACAATTTCCCCTTTTTTGTATAAATATGACAAAATAAACATCATATGCACGACACCCCTCAAGATGACAGAACTATATCATAACAAAAATTTTATTAAACGATTGCCTTAAATTATTTTCATCTTTTTCTAAAATACTTTTTCATTCTAATAGAGAAAAAATGTTTTTGGCAGTACTTTTTTGAACGCTAAATAACAGTGAAAACTTAAAAAAAGTGAATGTTTTATTCTAGAAATCGAAAGTTTGGAAAGAAAGCTTTAAAATTTGAACAAAATCATGACATAAGAATGTGAAAAATATAGTAAGAAATGCATAAACAAAAACGTTACCCCTTAAATTATGCTAAAATATTTCAAGCCATCATGGCTTTGCAATTACTCGGATTTTTATAGCCTTTTTATTTATAAATTTGCGGAGGTTTGTATGAGAAAACATATCACAGTTCTTCACACTGATAAGGAACGAAAATTGAAATTTTTAATTTATATATTTTAATCGAAGGATAATTTAAAATAATTAAAAACTTAACTGATGTTTTACTCGCTGATGTTTGAATGAAAACGCTACCATCGTAATTAAAAAAATCGTATTACATCTCGGTAAACAAGTCTTACACAATTTTTCCAAATTTCAATTTTGACATTCAATATATATTTTCTCGTCCACTTTATTTTAATTGATTCTTGGACAATGCTTTATTTAATTATTTATACCAACAGCCAGCGTTTCAGTGCTAGGTCTGGACCATCATCAGGGCTAACAAGAAAACAAAGAACATTATTTTATTATTCAGAGCTAAAAATTTGTCAAAAATTTTAGTTTTTATGCCTAGTCTATTGTTGATATAAATAGATCTTTTACTTAAGATTAAGATGTTAAAATCTAGTTTGAAAATGTTAAAAAATCTTTAAACAAAAACACGCAACACAAAAGATGGAGAATAAAACAAATGATAAGTGTTTATATAAAAAAAGAAATAAAAATCTATGAATTTTTTAACACGTCAAAAGGATATGGTACATACATAATAAAGCATTTAGGATTAAAAATATGCTAAATGTGTTATCATGTATGTACCATACCCTTTTAACGTGTTAAAAAATTCATAGATTTTTTACTTGTTTTTATATGATTATTTATAATTTGTTTTATTCTCGATCTCTAGGGTTGCGTGTTTTTATTTAAAGATTTTTTTAATATTTTTAAACTAGATTTTAACATCTTATTCTTAAGTAAAAGAGCTATTTATATTAACAATAAACGAAGCATAAAAACTAAAATTAAAAAAAAATTAGATCTGTATAATAAAATAATGTTTTTTGTTTTCTCGTTAGCCCTGATGATAGTACAGGTCCTAGGACCGAAACGTTGGCTGTTGGTAGAAATAATTAAATAAAACATTGTCCAAGAAAGCCGTAAGTTTGTTTTGAATCAATTTCAATTCCGACCCTCTCTTTTTCTTCTTAAAATTTTCGAAACCTCCCCCTCCCACTTCCACGCTGATTTTTGGACGAAAACACTACTTTCTTAAATAAAAAAGCATCTTACATCTCGGTAAACAAGTCTAATATAATTTAATCAAATTTGAATTTCGACCTTCTCTTTTTCTTTTTAACATTTCCGAAATCTCCCCCTCCCTCCTTAAATTAGGTAACACATATTTTGATGGGTTAGTTATTTTATTTATTTGTTATTATTTTTAAGTTGCAATCTATGCATAATGCAAGCTCTGACACAGTTGCTAGAAGAAAGGGCAGTGGCCGATTGCTCTCCTTCTTTTAACACTTCTGCGAAAAATCTCCGAAATTTAGTAAAATTGCTAAAATTACGTTACTTTTCCGGCCTCTAGCGCGCAAGACCACCAAAACAAAAAAAAGGGCAAGAAATAGTCGGTCACTCATTTACTACAAAAAAATGCATTTTATTACTTGCGCGGTTAAAGTTGCGGTCCTTTTATTATACGTATATTTTGCATGGGGTTTTCCTTAACTTGCGCTGTATGTACCATAAATTATTCAGGCGGAGATGGTAACGTTTGCGCTGTAATGACATACGCAATTTTTGCCCACTAAACAGCCTAAGCATTAATGATGTGTACCGCAAACAAAATATCGCAAATTTTTTACAGCGCTATTTTTTACCGCGCTAGCAAATATTTTCCCACGAATATTTCTTCTTTTAATTACTTAAAATTAATTTAAAACTTATATGTAAAAGGCTCTTTTCTTGATTTCAGAGGGCAGTGATCTCCTTAAATCAACTTAAAGTGAGATATCGTTCCTATCCATTGACTTAAAGAACCGACTGAAACAGCCAATTAAAGCAGAAAAAAAGCCTGAAATTTACGTTTTGAAAATCAACAAAATCAGGCTCGTTTTAAAATTTAAAGTGGATAAACCACTCTTTAGCGGTGGTCTACAATATATGATGATTTTATCTCTTTGACGGTTCTCAGATTTCTTATTTACTAAGATTTTATTAATTTTTATGGACAAAATAGCCTTACGCGTCTCATTCCAGTACATTTTGACGTTCATCCATGTAAAAATATCTTATCAATTGCGGTATGGTTCGGCTGAAATTAAATTTTTAGATACCCATTTATACGTCAACCTTCAGACCAAACTTTCCTTAAAATATAGTCCTTGTATGTGTCTTTGTGATCTCTAGAAATGCTTAACAATTTCGCTTAATTTTAGAATATGTAGTAATTTTGAGCAAATTTCGATTATCTGTGGCGAAATTTTCCCCATCGTGGGACCGGTGGTTCCGATGCCGGGCGAGATGTTCATGTAACATTTTTGGTTAGTTGATAGAAATAATGGTTTTTTTGTTAATTAGATTTAGTTTGTTATTATCCTTCAAAGAAAATTATCTAAACTCTTACAAAAAAAAAATGAAAACTCTAACGTTCTAACATCTTACGGAAAGCAAAGTTTTAATAAAACCTAAAAAATTATATCATAATGAAAAATAAAACAAATCATATTTTCTCTTTTACCCATCTATCATTTCTATTTCCAAATAATTACTTTCGAAACAACATACCTTCAGTACAACTTACCTTCGGTACAAATTATCTCCGGTACTTTTAGCCTCGGTTTTCCCAATTTGTGTTCGTTATAGGACAGGTCGACGGTGATTCTAGAGTCTCACTTCTAAAGTCTTGCAAACATATTCTCAAAATATTTTTATAATTTAGCTTTCTTGATAACTATAAACCTATAGAATAATTTACAATGGTATAAAATTATTTTTAAATTGCATTTTCATAGAGGCACTATACATCTCAACCAGCATTTTTTTCTCTATAAGAGCTGAAAGAACATTCTTACAGCAAAAACTGCAAAAATTAATGCCTGTATAATTTGCATATATAAGAGTTCTGTAAGACGCTACTAGGCCGGTTATAAATGCAAAATGGGAACCACCATACAGAGCAAATTACTTCTATTGATAAACCCATCAAAGATCTGCGTAACTCTTCGGTGGTATTTATAGAATAGTTTCAACACCTATCCATACTATAAGGGGGTTCTGCTGGCAACAGTTATACAGTATTTTAAGTCTATTGAGCAAACCTGAAGTCCTAAAGTAAGAGAAAAAATGTTTTTTGACTGTGGTTTAAATAAATATCTAAATAACAATATAGGCTTTTAACTATGACTGATTTTTCTTCCACAGTAGGTATTAATGGCAACACCAAAACTATCTTAACAATAAATAAATACTAAGCAAAAATTTTACCGATTTTGAAACACGTACACCACAATTTTGTTAACGAACACCACTTTACAGCCAATATCTCTATCATTTATTTAAGAAAATTTTTACGCGCCATCGAAATATCTTTGTTCGGAGCTTAAAATACTGTTTCTCTAAAAATAAAAAGTTACCAAATATATACAGAAGACGTTTTTTTAAGCAAATTATGCAACATTTTTGCATGGTTTATGATTTCTATGTATTTTTATTAATTATACCTTTATGTTATTGAGGTTTTTGTTGCTTTTGGGATAGATTGTTAAATTTATAGAAAGACAGAACATTTCTAAGATGGAAGTCTTGTTGTAAATATTTATAACATATATATAACAAGTATACAATAACCGTACAGTAATCTTTAGTTTTAGGAATTCTCGTCCGCCTTGGTTTTCCATTATCCGCATCTTTTCCAATTTGAATGGTCTATGTTTATATTTTTAGGTCCTTTCTTTAAGGCGGATTTATAAACTTTCTGTTTACTGTTTTTTGTTTAAGGTTATGTGAGACTGAGAAATACCGTTTAATTTCAACTGGGCAGTTCACCAATTATGAGGATAACACTAAACCAACGAAAAATTAGAGAAGGAGCTAAATATTTTCATCGACCATCAACCACTTAAGTGCATTTTTGTATTAGAGAGATCGGATATAATGGTTATCACCTTTTTGCTCTTGTAATGTATCTTCATAAAGCAAAATTACTAATTATAAAGCCTTTTTGATTTAAAATTCTTGTATTAGTGGGCCTGAAACACTCTAAAGTATTGTATAACTTTAAGAGCTTAAAGTACTTTGCAGCCATTTTGCTCTATAGCAAAACCGTATAAATGTTCTTACAGAAAGAAGCAGAGCTTTTATAGGATATTCCTTTAACTGTTGCCGTAAGAACATTCCTACAGAGAGCAGAATTACAGGTAAAACCTTATAGAATCCTTTTGATTTAAAATTGCTGTATTATTGGGCCTGAAATACTCTTATACAATACTTTAAGAGCCTAAAGTACTTTGCGGCAATTCTACTCTATAGAAACACTATACAAATGTTCTTACAGAAAGAAACAGAGGTTTTATAGGATATTTCTGTAAACTGTTGCTGTAAGAACATTCTTACAACAATATAATCATCACTAAATTGCTTTTGATAACTAGATGAGTTTTTCGAAACCGTAACACAGCAAACTGGTAATCTGGTGACATTTATAAGGCACTTACATGCCAAACCTGCACTGTAGTACATAAAAACTGTTAGTTGGGATGGGTATACCATTTAAAACGCGCCACCCAGAATTTGTCCAGCACTATCCGCTGAAAATTTGAAAAAACCTTACTATCTTTGCTTTATTAGAATTTTTTTAAACTGTTCTTTCCAATGGACGAGTTTTACTATACTAGAATTTAAATAAGGCAAGTAATTCAAGTGACTTTGTATTGCAAATTCCAAATGCCTTTACAAATATGTTAAATTTTTAACTAGGTATCGAAAATTTTTTTATTGCGTTGTCAGAAAATTAAATTTTATACACTTATTAAATATTGTTAAATCCTTATATAAAGAGATACTTGAATCAAAATCAAAAGGTGCCCTTTATGTTTATTGTACCTTAGCTTCTTATAAAAGTGTTCGTATTAATTTTTGTATTTAACTTTAAGATTTTAAAGGGAACTGGTATATACAATGAGCTTCAGGCTACTGCGAACATAGGGGGAATCAAGTCCAATTTACTCTCCGTGCCGTACGACCGAGGTGGATTTGAAGCACACTGCAGTGTTATCTTTTGGAAATTTATTTTGTTTTTATTACTTTGTTTTATTTCTGCCTTGCTCGAGATACAGATTGGTAACTGTAAAAGTGAAATAAATAAAAAGTGCAGATAGTCAAATGGTACTATCAAAGCAGACTTTTGAGACTTATTCAAGAACTTTTTTTGGAGAATTTTGTAAATCGCCCAGAACCTAGTTTATCAATGATTTATAGGTTTGTGCAGAATTTTAAAAAGTTTGGTTGTGTAGCGTCAAGAAACCATAAAAACCCACTGTTTTGAATGACGAGCAGGAAGTACGATATGTGATGATTTGCGCTGCAGTGGAGGAAAATCGAAAGTTAACTAGCCACCAAATTGCCGCAGCAGTTGATACGTCTTCAGCCACTGTCTTACGTGTTCTCAAAAATAATGGTTATCATTCTCACAAAGCATCAAAAATGCATCAAATCTTTCCGGACGACAACTATCGTCGTATGGAATTTTGCGAAACAATGATGGAAAGGGCTGAGATCTATTCTTTTCACAGACGAAAGCGCTTTTCGATACTGGTCGAGGGAAAATTTGCATTTATATTTTGACGTACTGTGTTCTTACGTCAAAATACAAATGCAAATTTTCCCTCGACCAATATCGAACGTAAAACTAATTGTTTGGGGGGTATTGTAGGGGAACACGTAATTGAGTCATTTTTTATTGACGGCAATTTGAATGGTTCTAGATACTTGGATCTACTGCAGCAGCATATTATTGCAACTGCTAGGCAGTTGTTAGGTGTGAGAATTGGTGAAACATGGTTTCAACAAAATGGTTGTCCCGCTCACAATGTTGGCCTTGTTAGGGAATATCTTGATAATGTATTTCCTAATCGGGTTATAAGTACACGGGGAACTATTTTATAGTCAGCTCGTCACCCAATCTTTATGGCATGAAAGGGCTAATAATTTGAAAGAACTTTGGATTAAAATTGAAGAAGTTTTTTAAAGTATCACCCCTAACATGCTTGTCAGTATGTTTTTCTTTTAAATTTACTAAAATAATATAAAATTTGTTGGCTCTGCTAATGCACCTTATTAGGTTTCCTTATTTTTTAGAAAAATGTTGTGCCCAACACCATGCATAAAGTTTAATTTACGCACTAATAAAGCTTATCTAAATTCCACTACGCCAAATTCCGGTTTCATTGACTACACTCCACATAGTACCGTGGTTAGAGGCATACTAAATACTAAACGCAAGTCGTGAATGGTGATCGCAAGCCTGAGTGTTGGTTGCTCCACTGATAGTCCTTGCATGTACGTACACTGGCAAATTGGACTTCTTCCGGCTTATGTTCGCAGTAGCCTGAAGCGCTCTGTATAATTATAAACTAGAAAAGAGATGTCGTATAAATTGATTTTATAATCAAGCCAATTTAAAATATTAACGAGTTTAAATTGATTACGCGGCGAATAATTAGACAGGCAATTTAGAGCCCTCGTTAAAAATTGCAGTAATTTTCTTTTGTTATTTTATTTTACTTTAAATAAAAAAGGCACTTGCAATAAAAAGGCTTCTGCACCTGGCGAAGGTCTCGAACTTATATAAGTAAAAAGAATGAAGCAAGATATATATATATAATAAGGAAGCTTTTAACATGTTTTTCGTTTAAATTTACTAAAATAATTTAAAATTGGATTTAAAGCTGATGTACTAAAGGCTTTTCATTCACCTTAAAGTAGAAAAATGGAAATTAAACCTTTAGCTATGCTCTTAAGGTCGTAGTTGCAATCTGGGGAATGGTTTTTAGCAACACTGTACGGGAAATCAATTTAACTATGTCGTCCTTATTTTTTGGCAGAATCTTACGTCATTGAATTTGTTTTCCATGGCAATGCGGAAACTTTATTGATGTTTATCCACAGTGGGACACCAGAGTTTTTTTAGCATCGGGTCAAAAATTTCGGGTTAGGTTACTTATTTTGACTTTTCGCGTTCTGCGCCGCTAAAAAACCAAGTAAAATACTAAAATAAAAGAGAACAATTTATTGTAGAATTACCTGCTAAAAAACGCCACCCAACTACTTATTAAAGTAACTGGGTGTAATGTTTAAGGTTACATTTACAGGTGCATTTTTAATTGAATTGGAAACACTTCCGCTAGCTGATACCGACAACAGGTTAACTTAAAAGCATGCAGATTTAAAAATCGGCTACTGGCGCTAGACGAAATAATCGTATTCTATTTTAGACAGGAGCGTCAACGACTAGCATGAGTCTTTCCAACCTCTAAATGGAGCTTTACTGACCTGTTTTGTTAGTACTCAAGTATCCGTGTGTTTTTGAAACTGAGATTCTAAAATCTGTCCTTTGAACTCCAAGATTTCACTAGTACAATTGCACATAACTATGCCGTAATAATTTAAATTAAAAAAAAAAATGGTTGTATCAAAATAAAAACACAATTATGTGGGGTTATGGTCGCCGAATGTTTCCATTTCTAGTAATCTCAGCAAGCCAGTAAAGTTTTCTTGGTTTTTTTATAAACTCGATGTAATGCCCGCGCAGCGCTAGGCATTTTTCGATGGGCGACCACAGAAAAATGTTTTTGAAAACACATTTTTGAAAGATAAACATAACCTCGAATGGTTTTCTGACAGAAAACGTAAATATACTCTTCTGTGCCACTGCGGCCCGATTTAAAGTTTGTTGACAAAACACCTGCAGTTACCATGGAATCGTATAAATTCTGCGGTCTATCGGCCAATACTTGAACTGCGTGTTTCTCCGAAATTCAATGAAGTGTGATTGATTGATCGGTTTTCTTTTGCGGAGTGCACAGACTTTTAGAAAAAAGGAAACTTAGTTTTTATTTTCAATAAATCAAGGAAATATAAAAAGAAACAATGTAATCCAGTGGAAATTGTGAGTATTTCTCTATTTTTTTTGTAAATCGGGATTGTTCTAAACCGCAGTTATTTTGAGGCTTTTGGGCTGGATGACAGCACCAGAGTTTTTATTTTGAAGAAAAATCCTTCAGATATTTTTGTTAAGCATTTAAAAATGATCACCCCTGCAAAATTTCAGCTAATTCTGATGTTTAGTTTTCCCCGTACACTCTGCTAGTTGTACTTTTTTTACTTAAAATCTGGGGAGAAACTATAGCCTTAAAGTCGTAGCTTTTGGTAGACATTTGCACTGTCGTCTAGAAAAAAACTGTGAAATGTAAAATTATAAAAATATATTTTTTCAAACCTGTCAAAATGACATATGGATGACACAAACGTATTTAGAATGCCTTCAAGTCTCTAAGTATGGTGATATATACAGGGTGCTTTATTTAAAAATCAAAAGTTAACCTCGTTTTTATTTAAACTGTAACAATTTATCATGCGTCAATAGGTCACAGATTTGAGCTTTTACCAGTTCTATAAAATTCTAAATTTTCAGAATATTATTCTTACAAGCAAAGGCGCCGTACCTATCCCTTGATTCATCCGGTATATACGAATACGTAGTACTTGAAAAATTTCATACTGGTGAGGGCAAAAACGCGATTAGGACGTCAGAAATGGGAAGTGGGAACTGTGAAATGCATTGGCACGTAGTAACTGAGAGATTTTTCGCATGTCAAAAGTGCGAAATAAGAAGTGATAAATGAGCTGGCGGATAGAGGCTATCGTAGAAATCCTATCAATTTGTGCTAAGTCTTATTCTAAGAATAAAATTTCATTAAATAAAATAAAAAAATGTACTTAATTCGAGTACTTTTTATTTTTCCTTTTTAATGTTTAATGATTGCAGAAATAGAAAATAACGGGCTAATTATTTTTTTTTATCTTTTTTAATAAAAATATTAAGAAAAATGTTTAACTGAATGTTTTATAAACGGACTATTTTTTTTAAATACTTGGTGGGCTTGTTTTAAAGCGCTTGCAAAAAGCATCATTTTAGTCACTAGTTTTAGAAACAAATATTTTAATTCAAAACTTTCTTGAGGAAGCATCTGCAACTAAGTTTGCAACACTTTAGGGCAACCCTACCCGCCTATGTTTTTAGACTGCTGACTTTTCTTGTACGAACCCTTCCTCGACCAATAAAAACAGATGTAGCTTGCGGCCAAAACTTATATAGCTAGTTTATATTTATTGTTTAGTAATTTACAATTCGTTATTTTGCTTTTTGTGCCCATTTTTATAGCAGTATTATGGGGTGCATGCAGATATGTAATTTATGGACCCAAGTTGACATCCAAATCGGTTTCCAATAGCGAAAAATTTAAAAAACAAACCGAAATTGGCGGAAAAATATTCCCAGTAGTATCTTTAAAACGTGAGGCCAAAGAATTTCGGAGAAAACGGATTCAGAATAGGAAGGAACATAGACAAAAAACATAAAATATTGGTAAATTAAATTGTGAATTGAATTTAAGCTTCTGTCTCTCTCTTTTTTTGATAAAATATGAACATATTATTTAATCTGTCTTGTGTAAAGGTACTTTTTAATTTTGTGGGGGTGGACTTAGCTGGCTTAACTCCATCAGTGGGATCAATCCCGCGGATGGATCCCATCCCTCGAAGAAAACAGGCTTTTTCTTGAAAGCGCTTAAAAATTTTAGATTAAAAAATTGAATATTTTACGCGCATGCTTGCTTGAGAAATGGGACCGACGCTGGCTTTGGCGTTGGAGAGCGCTAACACCCAAGAATACAAACTGCGTTCGACGTGGAATAATTCGACATAAATCTATGTCGTTCCCTGCTCAAGAATTGGGTCTCGTTACTTTTCGAAACTGGATGTTTTTCTTGGAGCTAGATTAACCTCTCTTAATTTTTTGGGGCTATGGTGTTATTCGAGGTAAGTATTCTTATTGCATCTCCTTCTGCGCTTTATGCTTGAACTTTTTTGGAAAATCAAAGGCCGTTAACTGCTGTAAGATTTAAATAGAGGTTTAATTGTTTTTTATTTAACTGGACCCAAAGGCGATTCGTTAAGTACAGGGGCGTACGAAAGAAAAATATTGTAAGAAACTTTTACCGAAACAAACACGTACTTTGAATTAAAATATCGAGTTGCAGCAAAACGAACAGAGACCTTTTCCTGGCAGAACTTAGCAAAAATGTTATTGTATTAGAATAAGATCTTGTATCTCATCAATCCACAAGTTTTTTGGCTTAGACGGTGTAAATTAAAACCTTTTAGTTTTTTTTTATTTTTTTTTTGTTTCAAGTTTTACCTTGCCCGAGTCAAAAAGTATTGAGAACTGGTAAAATGTAAGACAATATTCTGACGCCTTTATGTTATTTTTTTAATTTAAAAAAAAATAAACAAAAAATCACCGTTATAAGTACGTCTTTTTTCGCCCAAACTTTCTTACGACATTTTTCTTTCATACGCCCCTGTACTTCACGAATCGACTTTGCGTTTAGGGTGGTCCAATCTCTAGAGATTTGGAGATTTTATGTACTTATTATGTTATGGACTTGTTTCTTTAGAAATTATTAATGGCGAAAATGCATGTCAGTATGTACGGGGTCTTTTGAAAAATAGAAAAATATTCGATTGAGAATTTGCCCTAGAACTTTTTTATTTAAATTTTGACGTAAATTACCTTTTATAGATTATTAGAAGCAGAACTTACTTATCAAACTATATTTTATCTGTAACATTAAGACGAAGTTGGTATTTTTCTTATGGAATGGAATGGAAAACCTACTTTTTACTTAATTTTTGTAATAAGTGCAAAAATTCTTTAAAACGGTCTATCGCAATAATAATGTTTTTTTATACTTTTCTTTATTTTTTTTCCATTTTGTTAATATATTTTATTTAATTCTTTTGTTTAATTTTATATATATATAAGTAGATAATAAACAAAATGGGTCGTAAAAAACTAAAAATAAAATATTATGTGGGTTATACCACATTGCAGCTATTCCAGCTAAAGTCCACCACGGATAATATAACTAATCTTTGTTACCACTTATATTTTTTGATTTTCTGGCAGAAGCTAAAACTGTTTCTATTTAAAAAAAAATTTAAAATGTTTCTTTGTGGCAAAAAATGCCAAGAACATGAAATTTGGGTGTTTCTTTTATAATAAAAGATCAGCTTAAACTTTTTACTCTCAAATATTTTGGCCATCTAAGAAATAATAGTATTACCAAGCGTAAATCACTTTTCTTGTAATTTAAATATTGTTTCTATTTTGAGGACATAGTGTTCCGTCCGCTATGTTTCGTCCGTTATGTAACATTTTGTTAGTTTAATTCTTACCTCTCATTTTTTGGTAAAAAGTAACAAGTAAAACATTATTTAAGTGTGATTTTAACTTCACGTTTATATTAAGTTTTGGCATCTTTTGAGGTCCTATTGATGGATAAATAAAAAATACAAAAATGAATGAAGGTATGCTTTTTGTTGCTGGTCCTTCCGCTATGCATATTAAAAGGCTTTTTACCAACTTACTAAAGTAGATAAAAAATTAGTTTACATTTGAATCGTTTGAGCATCATCAATGTATTTATTTTTTGGTAACAGCGTTAACATATTTGCAGCATACGTTATGCTGGAATGGCTGTTTAAAGAAAATTTTAGGCTGATTTCAAAAATCGAGCAAAAAATAAGTCATTCCATAAGAATAATAATACCTTATGATTATATCTCAAAAAAAGTTGTAGGCTAAATTCTAAATTGCATACTTTTTAAAAAGCTTTTGTGGTTTTAATCGAATCCAAAACTTGTACATTAGTTTTTCCCTGTCGCTCTTAGAAATACCCAAAACCCCGAAATACCCTCGAATTTGAACAACCCTGTCGAAACGATTTAAGCAGGCTCTAACCTAAGGTTTAAAAAATAAAAGTAGTGAGTACGTTCCTCTTTTAAAACAGAAAAGATAATTAACCAAAAAAAAAATTAACAAGAAGCTCAAAAATCTCAAACCACCCATTTTGAACCCTCGATCTCTCGGAAACCTGTGATCGGATCACTTTTAGCCAATAATAAATTTTGATCTCAATTTAATTTAGAACATATATTGTTAAATGATGAAAACACTGATAAACCCCAACCGAAAAATAGTTTAATTATTTCTCTTTTCACTTGGTCCTTTGTGTGTTTTTGATATTTTCTTTTAAGATTCTTTTCGGTTGAACTAATTGATTCGCAGATTTCTTTTTCTTCTCTCACTTTTGTTTTAATTGCCTTAGAAGCATATTGCTATTGGCAATATTAACACACCAGGATGAACCCATATTTGTGAGTGATTGAAAGTTGGAAATCAAAGTGTCCAATGGTGGTAAATGATGTTTGAAGAGGTTGACTAGTAAAGCCACTAATGAGCCGACGCTGGCTGCCCAGGACGAAACATCGTTTAATTATTTCCCTTTTCGCTTTGGTCTTTTGTGGTATTCCTTGTGGGATACTAATGGCTCAATGGAGCTACACCCGCTCCTCAACGAAACTCAATTTGGACTTTTTAAAAATTATGTGCTAATTATATACTAATTTATTCCCCTTTCAAAAAATTTTGTACCTAATGAATAACGGAGTTATTCGCGCTTAAAAGTGAGGATGTGGCTTGGCGCAAACTTGCACCCCTCTCTGCTTAGGAGAAATATTTACCAAAAGTTATCATAATTTTGTACTAATTGTGTACTCTTAGAGAAGGGTACTTTTAGTTTACAAAAACCATCGATTTTTGTTTGTTTATTATGGGGTGTGTAGCTTGATATCAAGAAAAGAGATTCAAGCAAAAGTGACTATGCCATTTTTTTTTTGTTTATATGTGGTGTGACATCAAGGCACACACCCCATATAAATAACAAAAATGAAGTTGAGAGTAGACAATTTTTTAAAAGGGGACGAAATTAGTAAATAATTAGTAGCAAATTATGGCATAATTACTTTTTTTCAAATATCTATTATCTCAATTATGTACTCTTAGAGAAGGGTACTTTTAGTTTACAAAAACCATCGATTTTTGTTTGTTTGTTATGATGATGATATCAAGAAAAGAGATTCAAACAAAAGTGACTATGCCATTTTTTTTTTTGTTTATATGTGGTGTGAAATCAAGGCACACACCCCATATAAATAACAAAAATGAAGTTGAGAGTAGACAATTTTTTAAAAGGGGACGAAATTAGTAAATAATTAGTAGCAAATTATGGCATAATTACTTTTTTTCAAATCTCTTTCCTAGGCAAAGGGGGGTGTGCCTTGATATCAAGCTACACACCCCATATAAACAAAAAACGTGAAACAATTTTGAGAGTAGGCAATTTTCTAGAGGGGGATGAAATTAGTACATATTTAGTACCAACTTGTGACATAGTCACTTTTGGTCGAATATCTTTTTTAAGCAGAGGAGGGTGTACCTTGATATCAAACTACACACCCCATAACAAACAAACAAAAATCTTAGGTATCGATGGTTTTTATAAAATTACCGTTCTTTAAGAGTACATAATTAGTACAAAATTATTACGTACCAATTTTCACTAAATGTGTCTCTAAGCATGAGCTGTGTAGTTTAGCGCCAAGCCACACCCCCTCCCCCCCTTTTAAGTGCGAGTAACTCTGTTATTCATTAGGTACAAAATTTAATTAATTAAAAAAAATAATTTAAAAGGGGACTAAATTAGTACATAATTTTTACAATATCCAAATTGAGTTTGTTGAGAGGGGGGTGTAGCTTGATTGAGCCGATACTCATCCAATTTTGAATTTTCATTTTTCCACTCAAGAACTTTTGATCTTTTCTTTTTAGATTCTTTTCGATTGAAATAACTGATTCGGAAGATTTTTTAACTCCATTTTCTTCTCTCTCTTTTGTTTTAATTGCCTAGGAGCATACTCCTATTGGGAATATTAATACGCCAGGATGAGCCCATATCAGATGACTTATAATAAGTACAAGTGTGGAACCATGCCTATTTGTGAGTGACTCAAAGTTGGAAATCAAAGTGTACGATGGTTTTAAATAATGTTTGGGGAGTGAAATCACTGACGAGCCCACACTGACTGCCATTGGGGCTAATTTTTAAGCTGGGAGCGTTGTGGTTTTTTGTACGAACGATCACCTGTCGGTACCGATCTTTGTCGTTCTGTCTTTTTGAAAGATGAAAGACTATTCCCGTTCCCCTGAAAAGTAAGAGAACCTGGCCCTCTACTTACGGGTCAGGGAGTACGCCTCAATTCAATAGATGCAAGCGTAGAAGTTAAAAGTTTCACAAGACATAATATACTATTTTGCACTTCAAGGACTAAAGTGGTTACTTTAGTCTCTAGTTTTACGGACTCAAGTGCTACTTTAGTGTCTGAAAATAAATACAAAAAATAATATATAAACCTCTGGACTAAAGTATCTTTTATCCCTCGACAAATTGTTTCCTTCCCTTCGGTCGGGCTACAAACTTTTTACCTCGGGGTAAAAAGTTACACTTTAGTCTCCTGGTATATAATAATCTATTAAGTTTTTGACGTCTTGACGTGAGTTATTCCATCTTAAATTGGAAATAATTATTGTGCTGTTTTGTATGTGGAATCCATCGAGAAAGTCTCTGCCCGTAGCTAAAGATGTTTTGTTGTGGTCTTTATTTATTTTATTATCCCTTCGGAACATAGATTTTATTTAAATAAGAAAGAAAAATCGCGTTTTTTTCTAAAAAAAAAAAAACAGACACGGATTACACCACCACGTCTGAGCTTGATTCGTTCAAATTAGTTCAAATTCAACACTACCTACCAACAATGAAAGATGGTCATTTGCTATATAATAAATGTGCCAACTTTGAATGTGATCAGACTCCGTTAAAAAATTCGGGGAAAGTTCACCGGAGAGAATGATCCGGTGGAATATTGTAACGATTGGCCGAAATAGAGAATATGGTCGTTAATAATCCTCGAATATATTTTTAAAATAAAACTATCAAACTTTTATTTAGAAGACTGATAAACCGAAAACCCAGTTAGCGAGGGGAAAGACTACCCGCTTGCTGATCGGAAAATCAATCGGAGATTCGGTTTTTAGCAAAGTGTGAGAAAGGTAGACTTTCGTTCTCGATTAAGCGATGGCGTCGCAAGAAAGCTCACTGAAAGCATTGAGTGACTGGTTTGAAAGAGCGCAGTTAGGCAGGCTCTGAGCAAAAACGGCTCGACGCCGAGACAAAGTGGTTCACGTCTAGAGTCAATTGGGCACACAAGAATTGTTTAGAACGTAAGTACCAATTTTTCAACGACAAATCACCATTTTGACTCACGTAGGGCCACAACCTTAATGTTTTTGTAGGTGTAAGCAATAAAACCAATTAGTGGTCGTGTAAATTAAACTTGCTAATTTTGTCTAGCCAAAAGGTTCACCCTTGTGCAATTTGCAAACTTAAGGGAAATCCCGTATCTCGACCACCGAGGCAATCGTTCGGTTTGAGCCAACTCTGTTGACCTAACCCGACCGTTAAAAGTGAAAACTTATAATGAAATAAACAGGATAGACTTAAGGGTAGAAAGTTTCCACCCCCTAGCCCTATTTTACTGTGACAATATTTCCCAAGGAAGTATCACATCTGTTAGGAGAGCGATCATTGTCTCAAAACTTAAAAATTGGGGTCCAAGGCGAAACATCGTTTAATTATTTCTCTTTTCGATTTGGTCCTTTGTGTGTTCCTTGTAGGATACTCATCCAATTTTGAATTTTGGTTTTTCCACACAAGAGCATTTGATCTTTTCTTTTTAGATTATTTTCGGATGAAGTAACTGATTCGGAGATTTTTTAACTTCTTTTTTTTCTTTCTCTTTTGTTTTAATTGCCTTAGATCTTTTCATCTTTTCTTTTTATATATTTTATTCATTGAAATATCACCTACTGCCATTCCCCATTGCTTTGGAGCAAAACCGGCAACTGTCCCCAAAAGGTTGTTATGATTTTGGTACTGCCAACCTAGTCAACCGTTGGTAAAATTTGGTTAGAAAAGATTGACAACATTTTATGACACAACATTATGGGTAACAGAAATATTGTCAATTGAGATTTTTACACATTGCACTTAATAAGGTTTTACCTTACTTTAGCTCCAATTTTAAGTTGGTTTTCGACTTATTGAGCTTCTGGTAGTTCCCCTCCATAGTTGTTATTAATTTGCTAACAAAAAAAAACATTGGAAACAAAAAAAAATAAATTGAGTGTTAGATATAAACCAGGTTTTTTTTTTAAACCGTAGTTTGTATTAAAACTCTTCCAGTTCTTGTCATAGGTCCGCACAAGCTTATTTTTCTATGCCCCAAAGACCAATAAATCTAAAAAGTGCGCCGGAATTTGAATGTGGGTCACCGTTGTAAATCACAGTGCAACTTGCACTAAGCATTGCATCACAGGGAACGAGCGGTCGACTATGAGTTTACAACAATGTTTCAGATGCTGAATT
Source organism: Oxystoma pomonae (assembly GCA_963921995.1). Taxonomy (NCBI): domain Eukaryota; kingdom Metazoa; phylum Arthropoda; class Insecta; order Coleoptera; family Brentidae; genus Oxystoma; species Oxystoma pomonae. The sequence continues at coordinate 38,968,388 of OY998172.1, forward strand.
CTCTTACCCGCACAGGGCGTTTTTCTAAAAGCAAGAGTTCGGGGCATAAATTTTGATGGATATGTAACCCTTACTATTTTTGCTGTGATGTGCATTTTTTTATCTTCAATGCATAGACAGACTTCTACCTCGAACATTCTTGATGTGGGAGGAGGGTTGGGTCTCTTTGAAAATATATTAAATCTCTAATCTATCTCTGTCTATTTGTTTGTTCCAGTATTAGGCAAAAACTACGGATTTAAATACGAACATCCCACTGGTTACAACTGATTCATGGGTAGAGCAGAGGTTTGGACCGGAACCTCGGGAATAACAACTGAAGGCGTCCTGAAGGCAAGAGTCAGAGTGCTGGCAGTCCAAGATATTCGTGGATGGTCCGAATATAGCCAGAACTAAATGACTCTCAGGCAAGACCCGAAGCGACATTGGACTGCTGACAGGTATGCTGACTGGGCACAATCGGCTGTAAATGAGAGTAGCAGGAGAAATCGGCGCAGCACTTAATAGTGAGTGCGATGCATATGCCAAGTCAGCTGAAGTGGGTATGGGATTTCACACAATAGAGAAAGAAGAGCTACACTGGCTCAAATGGGTCGACATGCTGAACTTCGTAAAGAAGACAGGGAGGAACGGAGAGATAGTTGCAGCTGAAGTAGGGCCATAGGAGTAAGGAACGAGGTATGGCAGAAAGGGCCCATGAAGAGGTCTAATTGCCAGGCCCACGGGCCACCCCTATATTACTACTAGAGGAGGGGTTTTATTCTGTTTAAAATCGGTGTACGAAAACCAAAGATATTTAAATTTAAAAAAACTGGGAATAAACAGCGGGTATTCAGCTGGATGGAAGGGTTTGAGGGGTAGAAGGTTAGAGTAAAGGAAGAGGAATGTGAGTCGGAGAAAGAGTCACAGGTAATAGTCTCTAATATTGATTTGCCCACTTTTATAGTGGTTTGCTGAACCCTTTGGGATGAATAGTGTCAAGCGCACAAGTTAATTTTTGACTACTTTATTGAATACAATTTATTACCCCCTTATTTGATATAGAGGGTTTTTTAACAAAAAGATAACAAATCGATTTTATGGCTCTTTGCAAGTGATGAAGTTCCCAATGAAAATTTAAATGGGAAACTAAGGTCGTGTGATTTCTTCTTGCAGATGATTTTCAATTACCTTTAAAAAGCTGATATTTTTTTATAAAATCTAATTGTTTCTGAAATATTTGCGTTTGAAATCTCCATAAGAAAGCCTAATCGAATGTTATCATTTATAAAAATATATTTTTTTATACCTTCGCCAAAAACATGATTTTAGTAACTGTCTCCAGATAAGTTAAGTATGGCTTTTTTCGTTACCGATGCAAAAAAACTTTTTTTACGGGTGCAAAACAAAATATTTATCAGTTTTGTCAAAATTAAAGAGAAGTAGAGGAAAATAGCAAAATTGAAAAAATCTAATTATTATTGCCTAAAAATTAGGCCATTTCCGCCAGTTTTTACGAAGTATTTACAAAAAATAATTTAAAGACATCGTCAAAATATTAAACTGTCAAAGATTGAAATGTCGCAACAATGAATGTCACCGAGTAAAAAGGCACATCGCTCCGGAAACGACTGTTATTTCATTTACCAGCCCCCTTGATTTATAGTGCAAAGATGATGTGTTGCAAGAAGTGCTCTTCGTTCGAGATTTTTAAAAGTATTTACCTATATTTCTTGGATTTTTTTAATAAAGGTATTAGGTATTAAACAATTAGTGTTAACAACTCGCGGCTAAACTGTGCTTTTTTTACTCGCGTTTTTAAATACCTTGTTACGCTCATTTATTAAACCAACGCTTGTCAAAAAAGTACTATTTTAGCCACTAGTTATAAAAACTACTATTTTTGTATTTTCTTTAGAAACGGCTAGTGGATTGAGTTGATTTATGAATATTTCAAAGCCAAATAGGGATGGCTCGGTCGTCATTTTGTGTACACCAAAAGACATTTTTTATCAGATTTTTCTGTTAAAAATGCCTTCGAACGAATGCCATAAATGATTGCCTCTAAATTCCTCTGAAATGCCTCGAAATAATGCTTCAAAATGCCTCAAAATGTCACGCAATACACCAAAGTGCATTATCTCGCCACCCTCGGATTTACCACATAGAATTGTGCCTCTCGCAAAAAAAAATCGACGAGTCCGAGATTTGCTCATAGAAGAGGTTTATTTTTCAGAAAATGTGAATATTTGGGTTTTTTGGATAAATAAAACTCCAAAACTTCCCTCGGTCAAGAAAACACACTTTTTCCAGGCTGTATCCAGATTCTTGCTGGGTGTATCCAGACTTTTCTTAGATATATCCAAACTTTTATGTAGTGTGTTCAGGCTTCTTCAGAATATATGAAGACTTACCTAGGGTGTATCCACGATATCTTCATACTTTTCCAGGGTTTATCCATGCTCTTTTAGAGTATATTCAGACTTTTTCAAGAAATATCCAGACTTTTGCTGGGTGAATGCAGATTTTTCCATCCACACTTTTAAAGGCGGTGTATGGAATCTTTTTTTTAATTGAATATTTTTGGGGGTAGCTTTAGAGGGTCTAATGGGAAGAAGCTAAAAAACAACACGCGTCAACACAAACAACACTAGGAAACAAATTTCAACTTTTTTTTGTTTCCTGGGCCTTTACTCTTGAATTTAGGGAGCAAACACTTATTTCCTTGAAATGCGCGGTTCCCATTGGTGGAGGTCGTTGATTTCTCCCACAAATGACACTAATAACAATATTTTAAATAGAGATCGGTATCTTTTGTTTCTGTCTCTCTAGATCCGTGTATTTCAGGTAAATAAATGTTTTCTCCCTGAATTCAAGAATAGCTACACTGAACAAAAACTATTTTTTTCGGTTTAACTACACCCAAGTAACAAAATAATACCAATTAAAGATTTAAGTTGGCAGGAAAATAAAAATTACGTGTTACAAAATTTTTAGGCATACAATGTAAAACCATCTAATTTTAACTCAACAAAATCAATCAAAATGAAATCAGCGTTGTGTAGTCGCGATCTTAATACTTCTCTTTGAATTCGCGTGCTTCGTTGTTGGTGTTTAGCATTTTGTATTACGGCGTAGAGGCATGGACACTGACTGATGCCATGTGAAAAAAATTGAAGGCATTCGAGATGTATTGCTATCGTAGAATACTTAGGATATCTCAGAATAAAGTACGTAACGTGGATGTTCTTCTTAGAGTGAATAAGAATCTTGAAGATTTATCTACCATCAAAAGACATAAACTTGAATATTTGGGCCATATTTTGAGAAATGACAAATATGAACTCTTTAAATTAATAATAAAAGGAAAAATTGAAGGCAGAAGAGGTCCGGGTCGCAGACGTATATCATGGCGTTACTACTACGACACTTTTTAGAAAGGTAGTGGATAGGGTGCAGATCGCGCTGATGATAGCCAATGTTCGAAGTGAGCATGGCACTTAAAGAAGAAGAAGAAGAATTAAATTGCACACATTTATTATTGAATCTAGAGCTTAGACAGTCATTTTGGGCTTTTGAGGCTGGCTTTTGACAGCAGCTTCTGGTTAATCTCTCGTAATAGTCCAACAGTAGTCGGCTAACATCCATTCCTTTTTCCCTAATACTTTCGTTTCATATTTAAAATATCTTGATGGAACTTCTCGGTCACTTACAGCACCACAATTTACCGGAAAACAATCGAGATGAGAATCCAAGAAATGAATTTTTAACGACGTGCTACATCCTAGCTTTTGGTAAAATAAAAGATAAATTAAGTGCAGGGAAAAAAAATTGCACCAAGAACAATTTTGTGTGAATATTGTCAACGAATTGTTCTAATAAAGTACATTTTTGGTGTTACTATTTATATAATTGTGTACAATTTTTAGACAAATTGTTCTTGGTGCAAATCTAAGTAAAAATTTTACATAAATGTGCAACATATATCCACACATCCTTCCCAGTGTGGAGAATGACCCTGGTTGCTTGATTTAATTATGATCTTCACCCAAGATGGACTACTTCAACAATTTAAAATAAAAGAAGTTCAGCAACCAGGTCTTTATAATTTTAAATTTTAAAAATTTGTTGCAACCATTTTAAATGCATTCCAAGCGTCTTTTTCCTTGCTTTGGAGTATGGAATCGAATTGCGCATCTCCGAAAAGTTTCCCAATCTGGGAACCCACAAATATTCCCTCTTTAATTTTAGCCTCACTGATTCTAGGGAACTCTTTTTTTAAATAGCTAAAAGTCTTCTTTATTCATAGCCTTCACAAAATTTTTCAAGTATTAATTTTATAAGAGGTAACTAATGGCGCGAGTTACATTTTTTCTCTATCGTTTTTTTATAGTGATCTAATAAAACCGTAGTGTAATATAATCTAATATTCTAGTAGATTGTGGTTTAACCTAGCTGCATTCCAAGCAATTAGTATAATTAATTTGGTTATTTTCTATTTAACGATCAAATTTTTTCATACATTAAGGGCAGATAGGTAATGAACATATAGTTATAGTCCAATTTTTTGATAAGCGGACTGACGTCATTTTTGCCTCTGAAAACGTATTTCTTTGTTATCAACAGTTTGCATGTTAGTTTGAAGTAACAGTTGAAACAATCAACGACATGACTTTTTTTACATATTTATTGTCGTTGTCTAAAACAATGTGTCAAATAGAGATCCAAAAAAATGACATCAGTCCGCTCATCAAAAAATTGGACTATACCAGGGCTCTATAAAACCGGAGCTAACTAACTAGGGTCACTGGATCCGGAAACCTGCGGTCCCAGGGGTAGCGACACGAAACATAACCTAATTCGCTCAAAACTGAAATTTGACACTGTCACAGGCGGCGATTTCAAAAAAAAAACTAAAACTAAATTTTCACCACTTTTGACTGATGCAAATAACACATTTGTCAAAACTGACATGAAATTTTTGTAAACATTTCCATTAAGTATAGCCATTCGCGTGTGTCCATCTAAGTGCCTATTTATATATCTTCGCGTCAATGCAAGAAAATGCCGTATTACACAAGAATTATTGGAATAATTTCGGTTTTAGGATGTTTTCACTTACAAGCAAGTTAATAGAACCAAGTACCTACTACTGAAGATTTAATGTATACACACATTCACAGGATGTGTTTTGGACATTCCCGTATGAGCCTAGAAAATTTACGCAATATATTAACATTTTTGCTATATATGTGGGGTTGTTCGTTAGGGCTTTGTGAAATTATTTTAATTACATGAATAAAATATCACAATCGAAACCAAAAAAGCTTTGTATTGTCTTACACCACACGTCACACCAAGCCTTATCCCAAAACCCATTACGAACTACCAACCTTTTTTCTATATTTTTCTATGTATTTTTCGTCTTACACAAGTTCGACTGTATAATAAAAGAGATAACTATCTTATATAGTTTTGGATATTCGGTATACCTGCTGTATTGAATATTGTTTATACAGTAGTAGGTTAAATTAAATTATACTTAATTATTACTAAGGTTTCAACGTGTGTCTCTTTTAATTGTTTATTTTTAGTACACATTATTTTTCTATAAAGCAAAGAAATAATAATTAAAAGAAAATTATTTTAAGAAATTTTTAAAAAATTCTCCAAATATCTTCTAAATTTATATTATTGCAACACCATAAAATTTTTCACAACAAAAAAAAACCTAGTGACATTTTGTTTTCTTAAGCTGTATAAAACTGGGTTTTTTTTAATCAGTTTTTCTATCTCAGACTGTATAAAAACAATTTTTTTTCACGAATGTCCAGCGAAAAACGAGTGCGGTTACGTGACTCGTATCGCTACCCCTGGGACCGCAGGTTTCAGGATCCAGTCACCCTAGGAGCTAACTGAGACTTTTGCAAGACAGATTATTAATTAGTATAATAAAATAAGTAAGAATTTGGTACTTTTGTTTTTTCTGTTATGTAAAATGACGTTATGATTGGTCCGGGGGTTTTTAAGTTAGACCAACAGAAAGGGCAACGGCGCGGCGTCTGGAAGCGCCTCATCTGGATTCGGAATCCGCAAATAAGGAAAGAATAGGATAACCCATTCCCAACGTCCATAGTGGAGTCATGCAAAATCGCAACTTTCCCACAAATCTAAGCCTCTCCACATGTACCACGAACTGGCTGGGAACCAGAGGGAACCAAAGCAAACCAGTCGGGCTTGTAAAGATGTTAGCAAAGACAACTATAAGAACTCACCCATGGACCAGTTCAGTCTCCATCCTTTTGGCTACAATAAAGAGATAGGACGTGTCAATTTCTCTTAAAACATAACAAATAATTCTTAGAATATAGAACTTAAATTGTACCTTCTTCTTCAAATGCCATGCTAGCGTGGACAGAGTTCCACTGCTTTTTCAAAATATGGCCAAAATATTCATGTTTTTGTTTTCTGTTGGTAAATAAAATTAAATCTTTATTTATTCTAAGCAAAACATCGACATTAGTTACTCTGTCCATCCAAGATATCCTAAGTATTCCACGATAACACCACATCTCGAATGCCTCTAAGTTATTACACATGACCTCAGTCAATGTCCAAGCTTCCATGCCGTCATATAAGATACTAAAAACATAACACCGAAGCACATGAATTTGGAGAGTGGTATTAAGATCGCGACTACACAACACTGATTTCATTTTGATAAAAGATGATCTGGCCTGTTCAATTCTTGCACGAACTTCTTGCATGTTGTCCTAGTTCTTATTGAGGAGGCATCCCCAGTATTTGTATGAATCCACGCGTTCGACTTGCTGTCTATTTACTTCTAACATGCCTCTGATGTTTTTTCCTTGGATATGACCATCCATTTTGTTTTCCCAACATTTAAGTTAAGCCCGAATTTCGAACTTTTGGCAGCAATTTGATTTAACAAGTATCCTCGGCATATCGTAGGTTGTTGATTTTTATGCCTTTTATGGTCAGACCCTTTTCGCAGTTACGTATTGCATTCTCTATTATTTTGTTGCTATAAATATTAAACAATAGCGGGGACAATATTCAACCTTGGCGCACACATCTTCTTATTTGGACCTCTTCGAGAGACTGGCCATCAACCTTTATTTAACCAGTCCAACACACCAACAACCAACAACAAACCAACTTCTTTTAGCGATTCTATGAGCTTTTCGTGTTGGACTCGACCAAACGCTGTCTTACAATCTATGAAACAGGCATATACTCGCACCGACACATCCCTAGACCACTGAACTAAGACTTGAATGCAAAACAGGGCCTCTCTTGTCTCGAACCCACCACGAAATCCAAACTGCATATCGCCCATAACAGATTCGCATTTTCCATAAATTATTTTTTGGATAATCTTTAGAAATATTTTTAAATTGTATGTGTTGTAAAAATACAAATAATTAAGTAACACTAAAATGACATTCACTCGTTAAAACAGGATAAATAGCTAAAATTTTATGTTAAAAAGTTTCCTATGACTATACAGTACATTTTCCAACAAAAGATTTTTTAGTTTTTTCTTAAAGGTTTTCAAATCACAAATCTTAAGCTCTTGTGACAGAGTCTTGTATACCTTAATACCCATGCGCTGTGGGGAATTTTCAAAAAATCTCTAAATGCGAATTTTCAGATGATTAGATAATTATTTCCCTTACAGGGAGAAAAGCACGATAAGTCAAGAGCCGCTTATATTTTCAACAAAAACTTTAATAATGTTAAAGTTTCTCATGGCCTCCTGGCGATATTTGTTTTTACTGAGTTAACCTTTTTGGCGTTAAACTTAGGTTTTTGTAAAACCATTTGTAGAGCAATATGCCGTCAGTCTGTGTTTTTAAGGCAAAATACTGTAGGAAAAATATTCCTTTAAAAATTGTTTTGTGCTCTCAAAGGGAATCACTAATTATTCGAATTAAAGAAAAAGTGAGTAAAGTCAAGCAAAAAAGCACGCCCAAAATCTTTCGGACCCAAATCAAAATAAACTGCTGAATAATGCTGAACCTTGAGCGCGATTTTACCTTTTTTCACAAAAAAACACAGCTTAAGTATTATTGCTGAGACTGAGATATGCTGTTATTGAAAAATGGGATAAAACCCCAGGTAGCATTTTTCCGTCTGCCGACTAGTTTTGTACGGCATCTAAGGTCAGAGAGAGTATAAAATATAGTCAGTTGATGACTTTAGTGATTTAAGTCAAGGATTATACCTAATCTCTCGTTGTTACGACGTCTTAGATGGTTTTTGGGGTTTGGAATCCAACCCAAACTAGTGAAAATTAGACTTTCATTTTGTATTTTTGTGCGTGCGGTATATGTTTGTATTATAACTAATATTGCCAAAGAAAAACTAATTCAAATATTCAATTTAAGAAATCATTATGAATAGCTAGCACAGGAGCTAACAGAAGGTGTAAATCAAGCTTTATGATGAATTTGGGTAGAAGCTCAACTTTAAACTTACCTTAACTAGGCCTTAAAGCAGTTAACCGACAAACTGTTGTGTGTTGTGTATCGCTTATGTTGATCAGTTAGCGTCTTATATAAACGTGGTTGCCAAACATAAAAATGAAAAAAAATTAAAGGCATTTGGAAAAGGCGCAAAAATTTTGCAAGTTAGAATTTTTGGCATTCCGTTAAATCTCACTGCTGCCACCTTTCTGGGTCTTGTTTCGATGTCGGATAGACGTAGTGGAGGAATCTTTTTTGGAAGCAAAGTTTCCTAAACAGATTAAGTTAACTAAACACCACCAGAGGTCAGACCCACCAGATCGAGTCAAACTTACACGGCTGGCGACCTCTAGAATCTTGCAGTGGCGTCACTGTAGATGAAACCAACGTTTCGCCAGAACGAGCGACTGATTAAGTAAACAAAAATTCACGTATGCGGACGTCGGTATAACCCGGATTTGTATTCCCCATTTTGGTATAAATTTGAGTCCGCGCGGTCGATCTGACGTAGATTTCTGACGTCTGGTTGACTACGCCAACGTTAAAACGACATCCAAATGCTAACTGGCACCCTTCACCCCACTTTTTTTCAATATAGTTAAAAGCCCTATAATTTTTTAGCATAATCCATTACGTATTAATTTGTAGGTTTCACTTCCTGCTTAATCAATATTTCTGTAGGTGTAATGAGAATGAGAACACCCTTAACTCTACAGAAATATGACATATTAATAATAAATAGTGTATGACTCGAGGTATGACTAATATTCAAATAAACTAAAAAATTGCAAGTGCAGGCACCAGAGTTCGTTAATCAAGGTGAAACTATATATTTCTAGGAATATGGAATAGGCATATATGGTTAAAACATGCCATGTATAAAAAGTCCGACTTTATGATTTATCTACTCCAAAAAGCTGCTCGTCTGTGCGGTGGCCAGACCTGCATGGGAACGTGAACAACTTGAACAGAACAAAAAAGGCAAATTACAATTACTAAATGCTCCAACTAACATTTAAAATTGTGACGACGTAAACGGCACTACAGAGAATTTTCTAAAAGTAACCGGAACTTGTATATACGATACCGCGACGTATTTCCTAAGGGAGGAACAATTTTCCGGTTATTATTACGTGGCCACGACTGCAAAGTAAGGTACCAAATACCACAATGATTTGTCTCGCAACAATTAACAAAACAGACAATGTCGCCAAAAATTTGTTAGTTTCATTATGGCTATAGTATGTAAACTGCTCAGAAATTGAAGTGAGGCACCCAATTTTTTTGGTCAATTTTAAAATTAATTTATTATCAAACCCATTGGTTAATTTCAAAAGTTGTTTTTTGCTATATAGCTTAATGCATCCTATTTTAATGCGTGGGTCCTCTGTTGCCCGATATTTCACAGGTAGTCTGACAGAAAGCTAAAAACACACGTCTGACAAAACTGCGAACATTTGCACTGCTCCCATTTTCCGCATGATTTTTTTAAAAGTTTTAATGGCTTAAATTGACAGTCAGCAAATGTCAAGAAAACTTAATTCTCATTTTTCTAAATTTGTCTTTAGTTAGTGAGATATGATTTTTTTCTATAAAATTGTACCTTTTCTGCCTTTTTCTTTGACGGTTCTACCCTCTTTGACTCATAACAACAAAATTTACTGATAAGTAAGCCAAATGTTGGTTTATTCAAACCTTCTACCCCATCATTCCGAATTTTAAACCTGTTCTAGAACGTTTTAGAACTGCGCGTGATAGTTGCGCAATCGACATAACAGTTTACAATTTTTGGACGAACCCGAACACATTTTCATAAAATTTCCATAATAATAGAGTGAAAAAGAAGAAGAAGCACGTGATGTGATACAGAGTGTCTTAATTGTGTCTTTTATTTTTAGCATAAAATAAATATTTTACCGAAAATTGTCCATGATTTGGTTCTCATCATATAGTGTTTCTACAAAATTGCATTTTAAAAATCTGCCATTGGCTGATGACGAGTTTTTCAAAGAACAGAAATTTAATACTGAAAAAGCTGAATTTTTGGGTTAGGCAGGGATTCCTCTTCTTTAGGTCACACCATACAAAACCCCCGACAAAACCTTTATAAAAATACACGCGGATAATTAAATAATACAAGACTGCACTCTGGCTTTTTATTATTTTTCATAAAAACCCATTTATTTGGGTATATCTTCAAGGAACAAATTATTTTTTCGGATAAACTTTACATGCGTAAATGAATTTGCGCAGACGTCAAAAAATAGTCCTAAACAGTTCCATTTAATATCGCCCTGCTTCACGGGACTATACAGAACAGTATTGAACTGGTCCTGGACAAATTTTCGTAGTAACCCGAACACAAAACTTTTCAGTTCAGAGCAGTTGTGGTCGAACCAGAACGCATTTTTTTAAGCGTGCATGCTCCGGACTGTTTAGAACAGCAAATTTCGACGAACCCGAACAAACCATTAGACACGCATGGGGACAAACAGTGGCGTAGGATTTTTTTTTTAAATTAATTTTGTTGTTTATTAGTCAAACTTTAGTTTTGGATACTCATGATCATCTGATCATTACAGTGCAAAGTACGTTTTCCTGAAGTTTGTTGATTCAGGCCGAAACGGTTTTTTAATTTTTGTCAATTTTTGCAAAATTTATAGATTCTAGCCCATTTCCTCACCACAATATGTGATATCTTTTTTGCTCTATTAAAAATAATGGAATAATGTACATGACAAACGTGCGTCGTCCAAACCAAAATTCCAAATTTGTGTTATCTCAAAATTGAAAAACTTTAATATTTTTATCATGCATTCAAAAACTAAATGCTACTTGAACCGGGCTTATCGTCCAGATCATTTTGATATATCATATGCAACCCAAGGCCTGGTAAGTACCCCCTATACTTATTTCTTTTTGCCTTACCTCAGACTTTGTTTTTAAATCCACCACCTGCTCCGCCTGTACGGCGCACAGTGGATCGAGGCAATGTAAATGGATGGGCAAGCGGACATTGACGATTTTTCAAAAGTATATAACGCTTTTAATTGTCTATACTGTAGACGAAAATAATATGTTTATGAGTAACATTCAATATATTAGTCCAATACGTTAGTTATTAGTCCAAAAATATTTACCAATATTCAATTTATCAAAATATTATTTGTACCAAGCTTATGATTCCCACTTTGTGGTGTATCAAAAACATATGTTGTGGATATATTCTAGTGTATTTATTTTTTTTAAGTGTATCTTAATTGTGAGGTACTAATTTATTTTTATCAATAATTTGTTAATTGCAAATTTTTAAGTTTTTTTGACTTTAAAAACGACTGCGACCCCTCGAAATAATCCTGTAATAAATTAAGGGCGCAAGCCTGTTTAAGTGTCTAAATTGGTTTAAAATATAATTATTTAGCAAAAAATTTTTTTACTAAAATTTTATTAAATATTAAAATAGTTATGTATTCTACTTTGGGGGTTTATACACTCCAGCTCCCCCTTCAGTTAACTACTCACCATAAATAATTATTTTTAACAAAAACCTTCAAGGCAAGAGAAATTTCATAAGAACGTAATTATTTGAACAAAAATTGTAACTCCACCGCTTTTACTGGACCCCCCTCCTACCTTTCAGTTAGTCTGCATAACTTTTATTAAAACAAAAAGTCTTTTTATGCCACTAAGATATATATCTTAGCCACACAATTATTTTTAAAGAATCACTTTGAACACAAATAGTTTTTAGGAATCGACCTTTCAATAGTTAAGTGTTTTATGCTTGGGTTACCCAGTTTTTTCACTTAGGTGGCTGTGATTTAATTTTAATAAAGTTTAGTCCAAGAAAGCAAAAAACATGACCTATAATTAAAACTCATAAAGTTGTGAGTCAAAGTGAAAAACCTCCATATTGTTCAAGTATACAGGGGCATATAATTAGTTATACATTTTTAAAATCAGGAAAACCCTGATACTTTAAAATGCATTAAAATACATAAGGTTTTAGATATATAGAAAAGTTGCTGTCTAAATTTGACATTTAGAATGACACTTGACTTTTCTAATAAATATTTGTAAGGCTTCTTGGAAGTTTTAAAAGTTTTTTATTCATAACTTTTCTTTACCTCACATATAAATAGATACAATAGTTATGATCATTTAAATGGAGCACCCTATACCAAAACGCTTTTAAATTGTGATATTTATTAGAGCAATGCAAACAAACCTTAAAATTGTTACCTAAATAACGCGAAAATTTTTTTGTTTTTATTTAAATATAATAAAGAAATCAATTTCTGATCTGGTGAAAAACATTCAGCCTGTATATCCGTAAAAAAGCCTTTAAACATTTTCTTATGCTTATATAAAACGAGCTTTGTCCACATTACTTACTATCAAAGACAGGGGAATATTTTGTCACTATACTACCACCGAACAAGCAATGTCCACTGATACTACTATAATTATTAAATATATATTTGTAAAGTTATACCTCTAATTTTATTGAATTTTTGATCTATGTGGAATTTCTGTACAAATTACAAAATTATAAAACCAAAATAAAGAATTAAAAGTCAACGGACAAAAAAGTTTTCCTATACCTCGATCCACTGTGCGGCGTCTGGCTCTCCGGGCCTCCCTGTTCTCTTTACAAAGTCCAGTAAATGGGCCCATTTGAGCGTCTACACGTCCTCTGCGTCCAGGCTCGGATGTCCAAGTATCTGGAGCCTTATCCTCATGGAATAATCAGTTGAGAAATAAAAAATAACATGAAAAAAGTTTTCACGCAGTGACCTTATTGGTGCTTTCTAAAACAATGTTGCTTCTAACTTTCTTATTTCTTCAATCAGTTTTGTAAACGATGGATTAAAATGCTTAAAAAAAGGCTTTAAAAGCGATATAGAAAAAACTAAAGGTAATAAAATCAATTGCGAAACATTAAAACTTGCTTTGATTTTTCGCTTCCCTACACATTTCTAAAAAAAAATATTTTGTTTGGCAACGACATCTAATTGTAAACCGGCACACAAAATGTCCAACTTTAACACCAAATTAATTAATTTTGTCTTCGCCAAGATATTCCTGAAAAGTCAAAAGCATAACTTTTTCCACTTGTCTTGTCGTTAAGACTTTTTTTAAGCATTTTATTGCATCGTTTACAAAACTGGGTGAATACATACCATTGTTTTAGAAAACATTAATAAGTTCACTGTGCGAAAACTTAGTTATCGCTTGATACTTTTTTATTTATTAATTGATTGTTGCATATGCCATCCCAAAATGATCTGGACGATAAGCTTGGTTCAAGTAGCATTTAGCTTTTGAATACATGATAAAAACATGTATTTTTCACTTTTAAAGTTTTTCGTTTTTGAGATAATACAAATTGGTTTCTACGACGCACATTTGGCATTTACATTATTCCATTATTTTTAATAGAGCAAAAAAGATATCACATATTGTAGTGAGGAAATGAGCCAGAATCTATTGGTTTTGCGATTTTTAAAAAAAATCATACCGACGCCAATGGTGAAATTTTGACAAAAATTAAAACACTGTTTCGGCCTGAATGACCAAACTTAAGGAAAACGTACTTTGCACTTACGTAGCGTCTATATCAGATGATCTCGAGCAGCAAGTACTAAAGTTTAACTAATAAACAACAAAATAATTTAAAAAAATTCCTACGCCACTGATTGTCCCCAAGCCTGTCTAAAATATGATAGGGTACAAGGTTTGAAACAGCCAACATTTCGCTTACTTAGCAGTAAACTTTGTTGTTATGAGTCAAAGAGGGTAGAAACGTCAAACAAAAAAATCAGAAAAGGTACAATTTTATAGAAAAAAAATCAGATCTCATGAACTAAAGACAAATTTAGAAAAATGGGAATTAGGTTTTTTTGGCATTAGCTGACTGACTAAAAAAAAAGTCGTGCCGGAAATGGGAGCTTTGCAAATGTGCGCAGTTTTGTCAGACGTGTGTTTTGTGCTTTCTGTCAAGCTACCTGTCAAATATCGGGCAACAAAAAACCTATGAATTAAAAGAGGATACATTAAGCTATATAAAAAAGGAAAAACTTTTGAAATTGACCTATGGCTTTGGTAATAAATTAATTTTAAAATGGACCAAAAAAATGGGGTGGCTCTCTTTAATTTTTGAGCAGATTATTATATGCGACCAAAAAGTGCGAAGTTTCGTGCGGATCACCTAAAAACGGTACTCTGTGGTTTTACGCATAGAGAGTGAAAATTCAACTGCGGCGCAAACTTTTTTGTAAAATATTTATTGCAAAAACAAGCGCACCCATAAAATTCTGCCGTTTTCGTGTAGCTGATGCAAATTTTTATTGTGGTTTTTGAGGCTATATTTTCACAATCAGCAGCATTTACATAAAAAAAGTGTTCATTAAATTTAGGTAATATTTTAATAACATATGTTAAGTTTCTTTAATTACATTATATTTATGTAATAAGAAGGGAACTTTGTGCATGGTATTACGCAGAACATGGAAGTTACTTTTTACCTTGTTGTGACATTAGAAGTATATAAATATTACATACACAACATGCCTTTAATTTTACATAAATTTTACATTCCAATAAGTAATATTTATATAACATTCAAGTTAGCAGCAATGCTGCTCTTCGCTGAAGTTAAAATAAAAGCTTTTTTATTTTATTTATTTATTTATAAATATTTATAGCAGTAACATATAGAGTACGTTATTTACATGATGTCAAGTTGCCCTAGATGTAACTTGTAAGAGAGATAAATGATGTAAAAAAAATTACCCCAATTTTACATTTTGATTTACTTTCTAGTTGCTTGTTAATCGATTTTTTGTTGCCATGTATTATTTACGTAATAAAGTAATTATGTGTTATAACTTTAACGTAAAATTTACGTAACGGCGTTGGCTGATATAAGGGCGATATTTACTAAGATGGGTTAGGGATTAGGACTATGGGAAGCATGTGGTTTTGAATCTAATTTTGCGTGTTTCTCTTTAAACTTAAGTAAGACTCTTGGAATTTTTGACTTTTTATAATCATGTAAGTGATTTTAAAAAGAAAAACACAAATTTTCCAAAAATTTCGTGAAAAAATGAAAAAAAAAACAACGTTGGCTTTATTCCTCTTTAAGTCCTTTTAACTAAAAACACTCTGTTAATTGGGTTACTTAGTCATATAATTTCATCGCTTTTTATCCCTTAATTCGCAGAGGTTAAAACACTTAACTGACGTTTCTCTAGCTGATGTTTTGCTCATTTTCAATAAGAACCGTACCTTCTGAAATAAAAAGAAACCTTCCACATCTATAAACACGTGAAACACCAATTTTGCCAAATTCAAATTTCATCCATCTTCATAACGCTTTCTATACCTTTCTTTCCTCCCGCCCCCCCCCTTTTTAAATAAGCTAAAAGATATTTATAATTTTGAAGAATTTATTTACTTTATTACTTTCTTTATCATTTTCAGTTTTAAATGGTAACGAAATGCAAATACGAATTCTCCGCTCCCCCTTCGCAACACTTTTACCTACTCCCCCGCGCCGTTTCCTTGTAGATTTAAGGTGAAAGGCCAGGTTCGGGAGAAATGCAAGGAGGAAGGGAAGTGGGCAATTGCTCAAGTAAAATAGCTAAAATCACACGTTACTTTTCCGGCGTTTAGCGCGCAAGAATTTACCTTGGATGACTTTTACCGGAGCGTAATATGACATCACCGCACAAATCACAAAACCGCGCAAGATCACCAAAACAAAAAATAGTAAGCAATTCGCTAAAAATTCAAAAATGCGTTTTTTTGCTTGGGCGGTACATTTGGCGCGGTTATAGTCGCGAACCTTTTATTATTAATATTTTTTACATACACTATTCTGCCATTTGCGGTGTGTCATATATTATTTAGGCGAAGATGGTCATGTTCGTGCGGTTTGTGATTATGACGGTATCAGTTTTATGGAGCGGTAAATGAAATAACTATCGTTTCCATAGCGATGTGCTATTTTGCTCGGTGACGTTCATTGTTGCGACATTTTAATCTTGGACAGTTTGATATTTTGACGATGTTTTTAAATGATTTTTTCCTAAATACTTGGTGAAAACTAAACAACAATAATTAGACTTTTTCAATATTACTATTTTCCGTTATTTCTCTTTAATTTTGGGTAAAAAACGGACAGAAATCTTTTTTTGCACCCGTGATAAAAAAAAATATATTTTTGCATCAGTAACCAAAAAAGCCATGCTCCTTTTAATTTTTTACCTATTTGTTAACCGTGCGACTCTGACAAGCTGTGCAAACGCCTAAGCAGCCCAGATGTGTGTTTATTTAAGAAATCTTTGTTTTCATTAAATTATTTAAAATTTATGGTAAATTTAGATGTAAACAGCTTTTAAGATAGCTGGGCTTGTATTTTTGACACGAATGCCTGTAAGTGTAAAAAAATTCTTACTTCTCACCTGCTTTAAACCGTGTGAAAAGTGAGTGTTTTATTTTTGATTTCAAAGTGATTTTTTTTTTGTTAATTTTTTTTTTTGCGGAAGAAGTTTAAAAGTTACATTACTTTTCTTTTGTGGGAGTCAGGAGCATTTTTTTTTAAAATTAAAGAGGATGCAGAACTTAGTACATTTTCCCTTCAAAATAGGTCACAGTAGTTAGTTGTAATAAAATAGGGCAACGCTGTTTTATTAAAGGAGTTTTTCATGAAACTCATCCGAAATCGATCTTTCAAACAAAAGGTGTGGGACATTTTTCTACACTGGAATAATAAAAAGAGCATAATTATTGTTTCAATATTATTTTCTTTTTGTTATCCCGAAATTGTCTGACTTAAGGGCACACACCTTGGTAAAAGAGATCTACATTCTAGCTTTAAAATCGTCCTTGAATCTAAGTAAAAAACGGTAAAAATTTCGTTGACAAATTAGCCAATATTTGAGGTCAGTCAAGCCATACTTCCCCACGAAAGATATTCGAGTTCTGATATGCCTATATTATTTTCTTTTTGTTATCTCAAAATTGTCTGACTTAAGAGCACACACCTTGGTAAAAGAGAGCTACATTCTAGCTTTAAAATCGTCCTTGAATCTAAGTAAAAAACGGTAAAAATTTCGTTGCCAAATTAGCCAATATTTGAGGTCAGTCAAGCCATGCCTATAATTTTTCTGTTTTTTTTTTAATATCCAAAATATGACAAACTACACCCCCCTCATTTAGAACTAATTTCAGACTCTTAATATCACCAAAAAGAATTTCTAGAAATCCACTAGCATTTTTTTTTATTATACAAAATTACTTCAAAATTATAAGCATCTCAAAATTCGAATATCTTTCGGGGGGGTGTGACTTGACGTCAACCTGAACACTCACCATATTTAAAAAAAACAGGGCTACTAGTGGATTTTTCGAAATTCTTTTTGGTGATTAGGAGTTCAAAATTATTTCTTAATTTTGAGATAGTAGCTTTTCAAGTTTCTCTACGCTTTAAATGAGGGGGGTATTGCTGCACCCTCCATTTTGAATATTAAAAAAACCAGGAAGGAGTGTGGTTCAAAATTTTTAAAAGTCGTTTAAAATTAGTTCGAAATTGGTTTGAAATTATAAGCATATTAAAACTCGAATATATTTCGGGGGGGGGGGGTGATTTGGTGGACCTAATATGTGACGTATTCGAACTAGCCTGGTAATACTACTTACAGCACCTTACCTAATTAGGTAAGGGTTCCTTTAGGACTGCTTGTGTTGCTTGGGTTAGTGCACACCTGTGTAGCTATTCTTGAAATCAGGGAGAAAACAATTATTTCCCTGAACCGCACAGATCCTATTGGTTGACGCCGCTAATCCCCCGAAAATAACACTAGTAACATGACTTTTTATTAAATATGTTTCTACTTGTTTAGTGGGAGAAATAAATGACACAAATTTATATTTAAAATACTGTTATTAGTGTAATTTGTGGGAGAAATCAGTCACAAATTATTTTCTTTTCTTTGATCTCAAGAATAGCTACCGATCTATTCCTACAGTCACAGTAGTGTGGGACTCTTACCCCGGGCTGGCCAATTTAGAAAACTTAGTAGCCTTGAATTTATATACGTTTTGAGTGATCATAAAACCCTTTATTTTAGAAAAAACTGTTTAATCAAATTTTAATTTTATTTGTCCCTTAATTGGAAAAACAATTATGCTAACGGAATAATCATATTCTGTTATGGGAAAATTTAAATTACCATTCAAACAATATTTGTTTATTAAAGCTGAACTGAATTTAAATTACACAAATTAAAACGATTTGGTAGAACTATAGACGTTTTTCCTAAAAATTCAAAATTTCCTTTTGGAGAGTGGCGTGTTCCTTCCATGGGCCAATCTAGCCTTAATTTTAGAGGGAGGTAATCAGTTTTCTTTTTTTTTACTTTATTGACAAAATCATGCTTTAAAAGCCCTACAATGGATTTTATTTTTTTACTTACAACCAACCCATAATACTAATTTAACGAGCGTCCCAACACGACTGTAATGGACAATTTACACTCCTAGGATAATAATGAAGCTTAGACGTAAACCACAAGACGTGAAAAGCGACGAAACTTTTTTAGGAGCACTAATTGACGTAAAAATTGAATATTTTTTCTATGTTTTTAAGACAATAAATACTTATTAAACGTAAATAAATTCAATATAATTTTAGTACCTAACCAAAAATAAGTTCCGTTAAATTGACCTCTTTAAGCATTTCTAAGAAAAAAAAATTAAAAAAAATAATAATAATAAAAAATACGAATTAAATCCTAAAGTGGTAGTAGGAAAAGTAGCGTACGCAACTCGATAGAAAGTAACTTTCTTACACTCACGTGTTGTTTCGCTAGGCTAGCGCCTCGGTCACAACATTCATACTCGTGTAAAATATATCACTTTCTTCTCTCGTTATGTAATATACTATTAGCCTATTCGGCAAAAAAACAAAAAATTGCTCGTATATTCCATTCAATGTTCAACAGAGGCCCTGTATACAATTTTGACAGTTATTGTTTTCCTGACAGAACTTGATTTGGCAGTTGCTAGAGAAATATTGATAATTTATTTTGTGTGTTGGCAACCACTGTAAATAAATAATTTTGTCAATGTCACATTTTTGATTAATAGGTAGTGATTTCTATTTAAAATACTCTCATTTGTATCATTTGTGGAAGAAATCAACGACATCAACCAATGGGAATCGTGAATTTCAGGGAAATAAGTGTTTTTTTCTTGATTTCAAGAGTACAGGCCCTGATATTTATTTGACTTCAAAAAGTATGGATATCACCTGGCCAGGTTTGAACGTCACTTATTTTCTGAGCTAAGGCCCCTGACAGAAAAAAAAAAAGAATCTCTACATAAAATTGCTATAGGCCAAATTCTATAACGCACATTTTTCGAAAAGCCCCCGTAGCTCAAAAACGAGCACGCGCCATGTATTTTATAGCGTTTTCGATTATACTCCTCGCAAATCGCTCGGAAATTACCCGGGATCAGAGCAATGACTTCGCAGATCAGTTTTAGGACACCCCAAAGTCGATGACGAGCTGTCATTAACGCCCTGTCAACGATTAGTTCAAATATACGTTTGATTTATTCTCTGGTCTGTTTTAAAGGTTGAACTTGTTTAGAAAGACTTTTTTTAAAGTAAATTTCTGAAAGAAAATGAGTTGAACCGTTTTTTCTGTTACCTCTACAGTACTTAACCGATTTAAACAAAATATCACTCATTCGTTAGGTAATAGATGTCCCGGTTAGCATTTGGACGTTGTTTCGACGTTGGCGTAGAGAACCTGACGTCAGAAAGCTACGTCAGATCGACCGCGCACCGACTCAAATTTATACCAAAGTGAGGAATACAAATCCGGGATGTACCGACGTCGTCATACGTGGGTTCCATAGAGAGAATACAGAAATTTGTACTACAAAGTCGTGCTTAGTGCAAATAGCTCAGCGCCTGAACAACAAACTTAGTTAATATTTTTGTCCAAGCGTAGGGGCTTTGATTAGAAATAACAACCAAAGGTCAAAAAAATATTCCTAGATTTTTATACTTGCAAAATTATTACATACCCCATGAGAACATTGATACTTGTAACTCGTGCGAGCTTGAAAACCAGGCTGAACACCAAAAATTACCAACGCATTTCACTTTACTGACGCACATGACCAATGCAGGCTCGAAAATACACGATCTCCACGAATATTCTCACTTTTTTAATAAAAAATAAGATTCTTTTGAAAAAAGACTTCACCATTCCTTTTAAAATACACCTAAATGATGTATTTAGAAATTTCAACAATATTTCATTGCAAAGTTCATGGGATTTAATAATATTTCACAAAAAGATACACAACTACCGCAAGGATAGATGGTTACGTCAGAGAATTCCACTAAACTTGCCCGATTTCCACTGAAACTCCAGTTTTATTTTTAAAACCTGACTGATCCTGAGACCTAGTAAATTTTGGTTTACTTAATCGATCGCTCGTTCTGGCGAAACGTTGGTTTCATCTACAGTGACGCCACTGCAAGATCCTAGAGGTCGTCAGCCGTGTAAGTTTGACTCGATATGGTGGGTCTGACCTCTGGTGGTGTTTGAATAACTTAATCTGTTTAGGGAACTTTGCTTCCAAAAAAGATTCCTCCACTACGTCTGTCCAACATCGAAACAAGACCCAGAAAGGTCATGTATGTCAGTAAAGGAACTGCCTTTCATTTTTTCTTCCGTTTTATGTTTTACAACCACATTTATGTAAGTGATCAACATAAGTGATACACAACATACAACGGTTTGTGGTAAACTGCTTTAAAGCCTAGTTAAGGTAAGTTTAAAGTTGAGCTTCTACCCAAATTAATCAAAAAGCTTGATCTATACCTTCTGTTAGTTCCTGTGCTAGTTATTCATAATGATTTTTTTACTCGACTCAGCTGAAAATGACCATTTATTGCCCAGCAAGTCATTTTTGTATTTCTTAAGCCCGCTTGACATTGAGCAATAACACGATAATTGCATGCAATCGGTCTCTTCCTCTCTCGCCTTAGTGGTAACCATAGAGCGAGATGCGAAGACACATCTTGCCTGCAATTCTAGTTTCATTGGATCATGTCAAGCAAGTCTAAAAATATTTCTATCTATTCCATTGCCAAAGGCGAATGGAAAAGATGAAAAATTAATCATATAAACGGTTAACGCAGGTAAAGACAAGTAAAATTTAATTTTTTGTGAATGGTAGAATATTCGAATTGGTTTTCCTTTGGCATTATTAGTTATAAAACAAAAATATACCGCACGCACGGAAATACTACTTTCGGTTAGGTTTCAAACCGTAACGTTAAAAAACCGTCAGGTGAAGGTCAAATATCATCATCACATACATTGGGTACATTTGTCGCATCCCGGACGTGGGAGTGATGTCGTAGTTTTTACTGATTGCAACGTTCGCAGCACAGACGTTGGACCGTCGTCAGAAAACTTTACTAACATAAGTACTACAAGTTCAGACGTCAAGCTAACATCTTACTCTGTACTACATACCAACGTGCTCTTGAACGAAGTCGAAGCGTTGTCGGCAATCTGCACTAGACTATACACAATGGCTCCAAACGTTATCTCGACGAATTACGTTCATCTATACAAGACAAGACGTCATAACAACGAAAGATAAAGTATAATCCTTGACTTAAATCACTAAAGTCGTCAACTGACTATATTTTATAATCCCTCTGACGTTAGATGTCATAAAAAACTAGTCGTAAGATGGACAAATACTTTTTGGGGTAGCTTTCGAAGTGAAAAGTGGCCATTTTTAGAGTGGTGTGCCGAACCCTTATCCATGAATGAGGTCCGGCACACTAGTTGATTTTTGATCTGGTGGTACTACTACATCATATAAGTGAAAATGGTGAAGGTGACCTTACCCCCTCTAAAATTGCCAACAAATCAACTGGTGTGCCGGACCTCATTCATGGATAAGGGTTCGGCACATCACTCTAAAAATGCCCACTTTTAGAGTCGTGTGACAAACCCTTATTCATGAATGTGGTCCGGCACATTAAGTGATTGTTGGTCTGGTGGTACTACTACATGTAAAAATGGTGAAAGTTACTCTACCCCCTCTAAAATTGCCCACATTTGGATTGGTATGCCGAGCCCTTATCTACAATTTTGAGGTACAGGATTGTCCATTTCGTATTCAGGAAGAGAAAATGCAAATCTTCTCAAAAAATGGCCCGGGTTACCTATCCGTCATAATTTTTACTGCGAACGCTTGTATCAGTGACTAAGCCTTATGCGTGTCCTTTGATTTTGATTAGTTGTGAGCCTTCCTTCTGAAAAGATGCCTCTTGTAAAAGGTGCGAGTTCTCCAGTAGTTAAGTGCCGGGCACTCAAAGATGATGTTCGAGGCTAATTCGTCGTCCTCGACACGGTGGGTTCTCCTTGGAAAATTCCGATTGTGTGCAGTTAAGATTTCTGTCACTATTATAATCTGACGTCACGAGAGCTTAAGTACCTCCTCGGTCAGTGGTCCTAATGTCTGGTTAGAATGATCTTAGTGTTTGTTTCTGGTCCACCGTTCTAGGAGGCCATGTACTAAGGTTTTTGGTATACGGAACATAAGTTCAGGTCCTATTGACTGTTTTTTAAATCCTCTCCTAGCTAGGATATATGCATTTTCAATTCCAGCCACCCCCGTGTGCCCAGGCACCAACGCAAGTGTTATCTTGTTTTGTCTAGGGTTATTAGAAGCTGTAGGCACTTCAACAATAGTTTGAAGTTTACTAGTTGACATGCTAAGACTTTTATTGCTGTTTGGCTATCCGAGAATATTGTGATATTCTTGGAATACAGTGGTGTGATTCCCCAGTGAAGCATTTGTAATCGTTTTAGTAAAGCACCTGTTCTAATCTCAAGATCGCCCCTCCTATCTGTCCTAAATAATAGAATTATTTTTAAAAAATCAAATTTCTACTAATGGTAATTATAAAAAAACAAAAGATCAAAAGATCTGGGATGGAAAAAATAAAAATTCAAACTTTGATGAGCATCCCACAAGGAACACACAAAGGACCAAAGCGAAGAGAGAAATGATGTTTCGTCCTGGGCAATCAGCGGAATGATGCCTATTGGTGAGTGATTCAAAGTTGGAAATCAATATGTATGATGGTGTTTAATGATGTTTGGGGAGGGTGACCAGTGAAACCACTGATGAGTCTACGCTGCTTGCCCAGGGCGTGTTTTCCTTGTGTGATGGTCATCCAAGTTTAAATTTTCGTTTGTTCCACCCAAGATCTTTTGATATTTTGTTTTTAGATTATTTTCTGTTAAAGTAACTGATTTGGAAGTATTTTAACTTCTTTATTTTTTTGTTTTAATCGTAATTACTTTCAATTTCACAAATTTTCCAGATAAAACAACAGCGAAAATTAATAAATTCCATTAAAATTTTAGAATAATTTTTAGTTCTTTTGCTTTAAACTAATAAAATAAGATAAAAAGAGAATTTTACCAACAGAAAACTGTTGGATTTTTCGCCTTCTCCCCCAGTTCTAACACCAGTTCGTTTTTTTGCTATCGATTCGTCATACTAGAAAGCCCGATTGATGGATGGACTGTGTTTGAAACCAGTCAGTGGTAGAACTGGTGGAGAAGGCGAAAAATCCAACAGTTTTCTGTTGGTAAAACTCTCTTTTTATTTATATTTAACTCCACTATGGACATTACAAATTTACTTCTTACTCTGTTAATAAAATTAGATTTTATTTTATAGCTTTATTTTCAATTTTACAAATTTCTAAACAAAACTACCATCTCAACACTGGAAACGAGCGAGTTCCATTAAAATTGCAGGAGGTTTTGTAGCTTTGGCATCGTGACGATCGTCAATAGTTAAACAGGGGACCATTTTCCCGTTAACAAGGCGATTTTCTCAAGTGTCCGTTCTTTAAGTTTTCGATTCTTGAGCGGCCATAAAACTTTTCCTTCAGAGTACAGAAAAATTATTTACAGCAAAATATGGTTCCTCCTTAGATTATCGAAGCCACGCGACATAAGATGCTTCTAAGTATATACAAATAAAAAATAATTAGTGAATTTACACAATCACTTTCTACGTTTGCACGCACCTTAAACGGGTTTTATATAAGAACGGTTTTCTCCGAAAGTTTATCCATCCTTCATTAAATGTCATGTACTCTGGAACATTTTCACGTCAGACATGCATTCAGGAACTTAAAATACGAAGATATAAATAAGCTTTCTTGCGAAAAAAATTGAACCTTCCAGAAATCGCAAGATTTGCTTAACATTTTTTCCCCTAGGATAGTGGAATTCTGAGGTACTCTAGGGAGTTCCATAGTGAGATTTGAACTAAGAGACTCAAAATATATGAAAATGTTATCATTTTATTTAATATTGCGTAGATCAAACTTTCTTTCTAAAATTTCACGCATTTCTCCTAGTCTAGGGAAAAACTGGAAGTACAGCAGCAATTCTGAAACACTCGCATGTAAAGTTCATCCATTCTTTTTTTGTGGGCCAGTGTTAATTTCTATAGTATACTTTTTTGCGAAATCCGACCATAAAATTTAGTTCAATGAAAATAAAAAACAAAAAAATATTATTTAAAGAAAAAAGAAAATGATAAACACATAAATAACAGTATAAATGCAATACATCCTTTTAAACTAAATTTCACGGTAATTTCAAGTAAAAAATAGGTTATTCCATAAGAAAAATACCAAGTTAATGTTATGTATTGTTATTAAAACCTAAACTTTACAGACAAAATCGAGTTTGACAAATAAATTCTATTTTAATTAACCTATAGAATAGCAATATACATCTTTATAATCAAAAAGTTAGAGACCAAATTCCAAAACGAATATTTTTCAAAACCTGACGTATAGTCCTTATCCTTATTAATTTCTTAAAAATCGAGCTCATAACATGATAATAGACACTTAAAGTAAATATTTCAACGCATCGGTATCGGTATACGTATCGCGTTCGAAATAATGCCAAAATACACTACATTTTTGACTTGCTCATGCCATGTTTCGAACGATGCCCGTTTTGAAGGGTGCGATAAAACATAAGCTGATTGCAATCGATGCGTACGGAGTGATGAACGTATCGTTACGTCCATCCCAAAGCACGCATCGATTGCTGTTAGCAGTTCTATCATTACACCTTTCAAAAAAGCGGGCATCGTTCGAAACATCGCATAAACAAGTCAAAAATGTACTATATTTTGGTTTTATTTCGAACGCGATACGTATACCGATACCGATGCGTTATAATATTTACTTTAGGTGTCTATTAGTTGTTCGCTGTCTCCTTTAGAAATACCCAGAAACCCCACATCCCCTCAAATTTGAACCAGCCTGTATCCAAATTATCAGCAATTGCATGGCCCACAACCTGTTCTGTCTAGTTGTCAAAGGTCAATTTATTAAACACTCTTTATTAAACGAGGGTCGAAAGATTTTTATTAAAATACTTAGCAAAAATCTTAAAAAATCTTACTATATAAGGCATACTAGGATATAAGCGAATTTTACAACAACACTAGAGTTTTAATTGCAATCCTGCAAATCAATTAAAAATAAATTTTGTAAGTCCATATTTTAAAGTGTTGTTTTTAACTTATTTTTATATTATATGAATATTATTTAGGTGAAGATTTAGATGTAGCATGCTTTACTTTTCGTTGGCCGCCAATGATTTCGTCTCATTTTGCTTCCTTCGCATAAGGGGAACGATTTTCTAATCGGTTGCATCAAACAAGTTCTTGCAAATTGATGATGACAACGCGTTCTTCTCAATTTCCGATGCAACCGACTGATGCCAACAGTTGCCATCGATCGATTAATCGATTAATAATGAGAAAAAATATGCGATATTGTTTTCTCTTGAAACGAAAGCATTTTTTCTCCCTAGGGAAAAAGTTAAAGCCTTCCAGAAAAACAACTAACCAGCTATTACAGGTCAACAAAGTTTTTGTCTTAAGCCAGTGAATTATTTTGAGATAGTGGGTAATGATTAATAAAAAAAAATAACGTCAACGATTAAACTATTTATTTCAAGTTACAATTCAGAAACGAAGAGGATAATTTCTCATTCTTCTAGCACGAAAATATAAACGTCACTTGATAGCAAGATTTAAAAAAAACTATATTGCCACAATATTTTTTATAAACCCAACTAAATTACCGACACATTTAAATACTTCTCTTATTTCTTAGCCATTTTAAGTTTGTTGCAAAATTCATCAATACAAAGAGGTAATTTTTTTGATATTCACCCATATAATAAATAAATATAAATGGTCTCAAAAACAAATATGTTAAAATGGGCCGTACCAGAAAAAAGTGCACTGAAGATGATTTTTTTCTGGATCGAAACTTCAAAATAAAAAAATGATATTTTATTATCAAATAAACTGAAACAGAAACTAGAATATGAACTAAAATATTTTGTTACGTATTTAACTTTTTGATCCTGAGGATGGTATCCAGATTAAAATTTCGAAAAGACCATCCCAGCAAACACGAATTAAAAAAATAATACTTTTTAAGTACTGGCTAGGAACTAAGTAGGAAGTACTTAGTTAGTATTGATTTGGAACAACGGCCAGCATCAGGCCAGTAGGTATGTTTTTAGTACAGAAAAAGCTGTACTTTTACTGTAATATTTTCTTTATACTTTTTTAATAATGGTAAAAACATAACGTATAAGTACTACTAAGTTTCAGAAAAAAATTATATAAAAATATAACAACATAATCTTACACCCTAATAGCACAATACATTCTAGGGACACCAGAATGACCTATTTGGATGTTCTCAATGACCCACAAAAGTCCCATTTTGGTCAAATCACAACCCAACCCAACCAGCATAACGTCAAAAAAGGATAATAATTCTTGGAAGTCTAACCAACATGCATCAATATTCATTCATAAAGTAGACATGTACGTGTGATGCGTGAACGATTCGTTCACTATGATCGAATCACTTACTTACTCAATCAGTCGAATGAGTCAAGTGACAGAATGAATCAAACGAGTGAATCAAATTGGAATGGATTAACGACTGACCGAACCACTTTGGCGATACACTGAATCAGTTGGAAATAGGTCGATCGTTTCGTTCATTTGTAATAGTATCTTCTATCGAGAAAAAATATTGAAACTAGCACCATCTACTCACAATAGATGCAAACTAACTATTTTCTAACAAGATGCAATTGTCTTGTAGAATACTTTCTAATTTTCACCACTATTGTACATGTTTCCCACTACTACTAATATGCTTGATTTTTTGTATTTTTCTTTACATATTTTTTATGATCTATTTTTACATCTAAGAGTTTGTTTATTCCTTTCTTGTACTAAAATAATTTTTATTCGCTTGTTTGGATATAGTTAGAAAATGGATTTTTGCCATTAACTCTGGCTGCACATCATTGCCGGTGCCAGCACTTGCCAATAGATAAAGTGCTATATTAGTAAAATACCATCAGATCGATGTTTTCTGGGATTGTGTTTTTCTAAAAAGTTTGCCACAATCGTTTTTTTATAGAACTCAATTACTTGTCTCTTAAATTAAGGGATATATCATCAATTGGTTATTCCGACCATTTTTCAACTTTCCCGTGTAGTTCATAAACTAGAACCAATCTGTTAATACCATTTTATTAAGCTTAAAAAAGTAGTAATGCGAAAACCGCATCGAAAATGAGACATCATGTACACTTAAAGAATACAAACTTATTCGCACATACTAATGGTGTTTTTCATGTGGTGAATAATAAAATTATTCGGGCTTTCGCGAAAGCTTTTCATTGTACTTAATACTTGCAGACGCCACAGACTTTTAAAGAATACATCCATAGAAACCCTTGTTTATTTTAAATTCGCTTTGTTTCTAAAAGTACAATTTGTATAATATTGAAACTGCAAAGCTCATCTACTCAAAGTGGTTTGGCAAACAGAACCTTAAATTGAAAATTTCATTCACTGAAGCTAGAAACGAATAATACTTTTCAATCAAAAGTTTCACACAAATAATTTTAAGTTGGTTTTTGTGGATTGTTTGGTAATCAAAATCAGGCTATTAGAAAGGGAGAACTTATTATGTCCAAAGTTCCTTTCAAATAAATACACTTTGTGAGGTTACTTAAGGTAATTTCCAAACTTGGGCACAAAAGATTTTTAAAAAAGTTTTACTAGCATGCAGAAAAATTATCATTTCTATCTTTTATTGTTATATAATTTCCCTAGACTAAAAATGCATAAAAGAACAGAGTTTTAAAGTTTACTGTACTTTTATTACTTTTGTTGTAAAAATTAAGTTCATTATATATATTATTTTAAAAGATTAGGATTGATATTTCAAAATAATCTCTCTCTCTCTCCCTCTCTTTTCCTTTGGATCTTCCCACAAGGTGAAAAACATGTGGCTAATAGCTTCGATATTTTATCTTTATCGACAGGCGAATCGTTAATGGTGGCTAGCCGCTTCCGCCTATTATCTTTCTAGCCAGGTGAGATAACCAAGCGTGCTGCCAAATCCCGAAAAGAGGAATATTGGTGGCTAGGCGCTCTGCCATATTATCTTTCTAACCAGACGAGGCAATCAAACGTGCTGCCAATAATTGATTAAGATTGCTTTACAAAACAATCTCAAAAGATGTCATATATGTGGCTAGCTGCTTCGGCATATTATGTTCCTAGCAAGGGTGCTGCCAGTGATTGCTTAAGATGTATTTACGAAAAAATCCCAAAAGGAGGCATACTGGTGACTAGCCGCCCTGCCTTATTTTATTTCCAGCCACACCAGGCAATAAAGCGTGCTGCCAGTGATTAGTTAATATGACTTTACGGAACAATCTCAAAAGATGGCAAATAGGTGGCTAGCCGCTTCGGCACATTATCATTTTAGCCAGACAAGGTAATCAACCACAATATCGAAAGATGGCATATAAGTGACTAGCCACTTTGACATTTTATCTTCCTAGGGGCATATTGGTGGCTTGCCTTTCTGCCATATTATCTTTCTATCCAGCTATGCCGATGAGGCGAGCTACCTTTGATTGCAAAAAAGTGTCTGTGCCACCAAACCTAGCTTAACTATTATCCAAATAAGTTTTAGTGTCCCTAACAAAAAACCGTATTAAATCTCACAAGGTGAGATCTTTCCCTCAGACTCGAGCGACAAATTAGATATGTAAAGATTGAGCGAGTCCAAAGTGTTTTAGTGGTTAGGTCGTCGTAGTTTAATTTATTTGTTTAAGATTACAATCTTTTTAAGTAAAAGATGATCCATGAAATTCTTATTCTAAGTTTGATCAAAAATTTCGTATTGGATTAAGTATAACAATTATTGTTCCAAGTAGACAATCTGGTCGAATAAATGATACTTTCTCTTTAATTCAAATAATTCTTCCTCATAGTTGAAATATGAATTTCGTGTTGGATTAAGTACAACAATTATTGGTTTAAATAGTGTCTTTACTTTGTCGTAAGTATTACTTGGATTTGCTTTTTATAACTTATGCTTGCTTTAGTATCCATTCAAGTTGCCCTGTGTACTTGCTCCAATGACTTACTAATGTAAAGGATTATAAAAACGAAGTTATGCTTGGATCAATTATATATCCTCTTGGTACCAGTATATTTTTCTCTGTGTCACCCAAAAATAATATTTGATTTTCACTTATTTTTTAATATATCACCGGAATTTTTTCCCATAAGTTTTTTTTCCGTTTTTTCCGATTTTTTTTTGTTTATCGAGTTAGATTAGTCCTCGGGTTAGTCTGAGTTTATAGATAAAACAAAATAATAATTCTTAATACTTGATACTCCTTATCAAAATCATTCATTGGCGGCGCCGGCGCCAAAATATGTCTATCCTAAAGGAAGTTCCTGTCCATAAATTTCTCTTTGTTAAAAAGCGTCGCGGCAACCATACGAATATCAAGTTAACCAGGGCCAAAAAATTAATGACTGATTCTAATGCGCATGCATCAGCTGGAAGTGCGCTGACCGGGACGTGTGTTCTTGGAGAGGGCGCGGCATAGACCTATGGCTAATGATCACATAAAACCAAAACGTTATATTCTTGAGTATAGATCCGATCTTACGGATCTCATGAAAATCATCTCAATAAAAAGGTTTTTTTTTGTGAAAACTGCCTTTTGACCGTGGGAGGTCATTGATCCCATGCGATAGATACTATCGCACTAGAGACAGACCGGATTGTATGACTTACAATAATACACGTTCGGAGAAATAAAAGGTCAGTCAAGCCACACCCCCTCCCTCCAAAGATATTCGAATTTTGATATGCGGATATGGATTTTTCTAAATTCTTTTTGGTGATATTAGGAGTTCAAAATTAGTTCTTAATTTTGGGATAGTTGCTTCTCATTTTTCCCTATGCTCTAAATGAGGGGGGTGTAGCTTGACGTCCGACTGCATCCCACCATTTTAAATTTAAAAAAAAAACAGGAAGGAGTGTGGTTCACAATTTTTAAAAGTGGTTCAATATTAGTTCGAAAAATAACTGGTTGTGTCCGGTTAGAATGTTTGTGAGCAGTCCTATGTCTTTAAGATTTCTTCCCCTTAAAAAGTAAGAATAGAAGGGAATTTAAACTAAGTGAAGCTGTAAGTACCCCCCCCCCCCTCCTCTTTGTTAGACCTATTGGTATATTGGGTGAATATTCTTGAAATATTCAGAATATCCAAGGGTCCACTTTTTATTATTCGCTGAATATTCAGAATGTATGTAATCAAAACATTACCCTTTTACTCATATGCAAAAAAGTCATGTTTAGATTACATTCATTCTGAAAATTCGCGGTGTTATGGTCTGGATTCTAAATGTTCTCTAAATTTATTTGTTCATGACTATCACTTTGTAGTCTTAACAAGACTCCCACAAAGCAAATTATTTGTAAAACTCAAGTTCATTCTATTAAAATAAATAAATATAAACGAAAGAAGTATAACTAAATCTTTGAATTGGAATTCAGAGGTTCCTGATATTTACAAAAAAATAATAATATGTTTTAAAAAATTAAGTTATGTGGCCAGAAACCCGCCAAAAATAAGTGACTTTTCCATCATGATATTAAGGAAAGTCTAACAAAGATAAAATTAGGATTATTTCTCCTGGTCATTATAGTCCTTGACACTTTCCCTGAACTTTAATAAGTTCTGTTACGCAAAGGTTCCAAAATTTAATGGTTTCAAATATTAATGTGAGGCTATATGGGTTTTGTGAGTGTTTACTCAATTAAATTGTTTGATGTATCTTGTTAAAATATAGTCTTATGGATATTTGCGCTGGACTATATTGTTCTACGCCTGCTCGGCCACAACGCGTAACTATCGGCGACACAGTTTTTAGTGATTTTGTGCTCTCAACTAAAACGTATCTTTTGCACTAGCGGATTGTGTGATATTTAAATGGTTAGATAAGGAAAGAGAATACTTTTTTTTTCGACGTCGCTCGAAACTTAATTCGTTTTGTTCCAGAATATTGTAGTGCCAACTTAACTTCAGTTGAGCAAAAATTTTACAGTGGGATTCACTAAGATCTAAAATAGTACCCCCCACAGGGCTAAATATTTACACTTGTGGGGGGTACTAAATTTTAAAACCAATTTTCAAAAAACACTTACCCATACAGAAACTACACAAAGTTATTGATTATTTTTTATTGTTATTGCAAAATACCACTGAAAAACTGCTTTTTTTCTTAAAATTTACCCCATTCTAAGACAAAATGCCCTAAAACTAATTTTTTTTGACAGGTTTCAAAATGGCAAATGGTGAATATACTAAACATTTGGCACATAATAGCTTCATTATCTGTGTTTCAGGTTAGAAAGTTGGTGGGTGGTTTAAATTTATAGCCCCCAAAAAGGATTGTTTTGTAGCAATTGGTGATAAGTTCGTTTATAATTTCCCTAAGTAACCGTTTTTACAAGGACCAATTTACCTTATTTAATATCCCAAGTTGTTCATTGACCTATAAAACACCTCCAATTTTGTCCAGAAAAACGCCATATTTTGAACCCGTTTTTAGCACAAAAATATATCTATGAGGGCACTACCAGGCAAAACAAACATAAGTGAAGGTCACTGATTATGCACGAAAAATATACCAAACAAAAAACCCAAAACAACTATATTAACTTATTTACAAACTGAAATTAAAATATTGAGGTTATCTAAAAGCGCACTTAAGAAAACTTTCCTTACTGAAAGCCCACCCATTTCAAAGCTGTAGAGCTTTTATCAGTAAAGGAAATGTAGACAAAACTTTTATTTAAGTCTTTTAATACATTTCATAAATAAAAACACCTCTTAAATAAATACAAAATTAATCTACTCCTTATTTTATTACTACCCATCTAAATCGTAGTATGACATCAAGTATTAATTGGAAAAATTAATGAACAAGGGTAAGTTTTAATTAGAATGACATATAACCCCAATTTTAATTTGTTATACAGAGTGTTTACTATTTAAAACCCGCGTAGGTTTAAATTTTTTAATTTTCTTTACTTTTATATTTTAATAATAAAGATTAAATTAAGATGATTATTTAATAAACAAATATATTCATATTCTTCTTATAAATCAAACTATATCTAAAATTCAAGGAGGGTTGGTTTAAAATGCTTAAAACCAAAAATTTCACTTAAACTTAGGACCGTTCTAAAATAGACTAAACCCTTTTAGTAAATCCCACTGTTAATGTTTGGGCCACTTTGAAATATGTGGTGTTATTGCGAGTTGCAAAATTTTGCTATTTTTGTATTTTTGCCGTTTATACGGGTTATAAATTTGCACTAAAAGTTAGGAAATACTGGCTATATTTTTTGGATATATTTGGAAGTCGTATTTCGCCGAAAGGGATTTGAGCAGCACTACTATTTCGATTCACGAAACATCGAATCACTAGACGCAATAGAAGTTTTTCAGACTTGTAATTTTCCCCTTTGTATATTTTTAGGGTTCTTTTTTTATGTTTGTTGCATTTTTTTTCGTCTCGGTTACGAAAGATTGGAAAGATAAGCATAAATTTGGTACTTATCTTGCAATTAGTCCTTGCCGGATATTGCTGTTGATGGAAATCATTGTTGCTACTGTGACCTGCTGTAGATGTTTGCAAGTTGGTGAAGTGACATTGGCAGCTAAGTACCTACTTTGACCCTTGGTTTTACCGGATTTGGCTCTTAGAACTTCGTTGGCTAGAACCCAAGTAAGTTATCTACGATACTTATAGTGCTTTGCGCCCGAATTTGTCTTTGTTTAGTTTGGCTGGAACCCAGACTAAACAATAATTGCATAAGATAAATTATGTTCAAAAAACAAAATTATGATTGTTTTCCACAAACCAAAACTACACTTTTTTGCACTCGACGCGCGTTTCGCTAACAATGTTAGCATCATCAGGAGACGATAAACAATGAACTAAATTAATCTACGCTCTATCTTATATACAATACTTTAGTGGGCGGAGATAAGACTAATAAATTGTCTTATTACTTCTTATTACAATAAGAAGCTTACTAGGAAATCCCAGGGATAAAACTACAGTTCTAGAAAAAAGTGGAATTTACGAAATTAGTTGCATGGATTGTGACAAAAAATATGTTGGCCAAACGAGACGCTCTATTCAAACACGTTTTAAAGAACACTTAGCACATTTACAATACGGAAGAACAGAAAAGTCAAGTGTGGCTGAGCATGCTTTTGAAAACAATCATAGATTCACATTAGATAACCTAACAAAAGACTTTTGAATGCATATGAAAGTATGGAAATCAATAAATCCAGAAATAGTTTAAATAAAGATAGAGGACCCATCCCGTTTAGTACACTTTATTCTTTGGTTGAGGGGAGATAGGATTAAAAATCGTGATCAATCACAATTTATTAGTCTTATCTCCGCCCACTAAAGTATTGTATATAAGATAGAGCGTAGATTAATTTAGTTCATTGCAAAACGCGCGTCGAGTGCAAAAAAGTGTAGTTTTGGTTTGTGGAAAACAATCATAATTTTGTTTTAGTGCAACCAAAGGTTCCAAATTCCCAACATAGATAATTTATGTTATTAATCCCAATTTTGTTTTTGTTTAGTTTGGCTGGAACCCAGACTAAACAATAATTGCATAAGATTAAGTATGTTATTAACCCCAGATTTGTCATTGTTTGGTTTGGGCTGGAGCCCAAACTAATAATAATAGGCCTATTTAAAACTTGGTATTGGCCGACATTTTTTGTTGATTTGGTTGAGTGAACTCTTGCAATTCACTTGAAGCAAGAATATTTTAATGTTTATGGGTGATACGTACATTTTAAAAATAAAGCGGTGTTATAATTAACTCGCTGTAAAGCTAAGTATGATCATACCTTGCTACGTGCGGTAAGAATCGCTGTTTATTTTGTTTTTTATTTGGATCTCAATAATTACGGTTTAGAGACGTGTACTAAAAAGAATAATTGTAATAAACACAACTTGTTGGCTTAAACGCGGTTGTTTAATTTGTTTGACAAGGTACCCAATTCGTTTTTCCGCGTTTTTCAATAGAAAAAATTCGGTGGCGCTTAAATAAAATTGACATACATAATTAGGACATAACAAGAAGAACTAATAGACCCACTACTGAGAAATGAATTATTAAATTAAATTTAGTTGGGCATTACAACATTAATTTGCTTTTATTTGAAAGTTTAAGACAATGATATATTTGAAATGAACTCTGTGCTTCGGACTTCCATTGTCTATATTTTATTTATACACGACGTTTCGATCAGTAGAATCTCTGATCGTCTTCAAGTGCAAACTACAATTACTCACTCAACCGTGATGTTTAAAAAGTGGTCTCCGCCCAAGGAGGGGCTTCCAAATATTTGGAATTTCAACACTTGGTTTACTGAAAACACTCTGATTCTGCCCAATAAAGGCAGCTTCAAGGAATTTTCGTTTCTTTGAGTGTGACTTCTTGTGCAAAACCTTTGCTTCTGTCCACTTCATTCGGTGTTGTTTTGACCATGCATGTTCGGCGATTCCTGATTTCATTAGAATCCCGGTATAGATCCGGTATCAGCGATCTTTTTCGAGGCTACGAGAAAACTTTAATTAAGCATACCAGAAAAGACACGCACATCGAATTCCTATGTCAAGCAAGGGACAGCAACATTATACCGGTTGCGTTTCGACTTAAGGCACTTTTTCCAGGACAAAGAGTTCAGCGGATTCTAGATGACACCAGCAAAGCACTCATACGATCCCAAATCAGCTTTCATCGCTGGAACAAGTCCTTACTGACAGAAGAACTGGGACAACGGTTTCAGAAGATTCGAGAATACACGCTAGAGGAAGATTATCAAACGATTCTGGACAAAATCACACGAACCTGCTACGCTGCTGAACCATCTACGATAGACTTAGTAAGAAAAGCATCAAAGGAAACTCGCCCATCAACATCCACAAAGCCAATAGATCACCGACACTGTAAGAACCATCCATTAATACATCAAGGAAGACATTGACAACCATAGAAGAAAATTTACTTGCCAAAGGACTTAACTTTTCCATCGCTCCGAAGAAGATACCACTATCGATATTATCAACGTCATAGAAAGTCATCGACAAAACGCTGACGAATTCAGACATCAAGTAAGGACCATTATTGATAAACCTATTAAGCATATCTCTAACATCAGCAAGTCAGAGGAAATCGCGTTGAAGAATCTTCAAAAGGACAAATCTGTTAGAATCTTACCGGCAGATAAGGGTAATGCAACAGTTATTTTGGAGACGGAAACCTATGACCAGAAAGTTGTAGAGGTATTTACCAAAGGAAACTATAAACTTCTCTCAAAAGACCCGACGCAATCAATCGAAAGTAAAGTTTATAGAACTTTAAAAATATTTTCCAGATATATTCCGGACAACACAAGGTTTCAACTTACACCACATTATAGCAAGCCTCCTCATCTATACGGACTCCCCAAAATTCACAAAGATGCAATGCCCTTACGCCCAATCACAAGTTCCAGAAATTCTCCAACAAGCAATCTGTCTAAATTCCTTTTGAACATTATTCAACCTCTTACAGGCAAGACCACTTCATTTGTAGAAAATTCCAACCATTTTGTTAATATTCTTAAATCTTTTGTTTTAGGACCCGACGATAGATTTGTTAGTTTTGATGTCGAAAGTCTATACACTAATGTCCCGATAAAGGAATCGCTAGATATTATTAGACAGAGACTAGTTGATGACGTATCCCTTCGTGAACGTACAAGCCTGCCGCTGGAGGGAGTGATGGAGTTGTTGGATTGCTGTCTACATAACTCTTATTTTCAGGTGAAAGATAAGTTTTATGCTCAGAATGACGGTCTTCCAATGGGTTCGTCGCTTTCGCCAGTGGTGGCCAATATTTATATGGAGTGGTTCGAATCACACGCGGTTGACACCGCAACATATAAACCTAAGCTCTGGCTAAGATATGTTGATGATACTTTTATTGTCTGGACCGGGAATGACCAATAACTTTCAGAATTTCTTCACCACCTAAATAACATAAGACCCACCATTAAATTCACAATGGAGTTGGAGCAAAATTGTCAAATTCCTTTTCTTAATGTACTTGTCAAACGAGTAGAAAGCGACATTAGAACAACAGTCTATCGTAAACCCACTCACACAGGACAATATTTAAATCAAGGTTCAAATCATTCTGCTACAACCAAACGAGGCATAATAAGAACTTAGTATAATAGAGCCGTTCAAATTTATAACAATTCTCATGACTTCGAAATCGAAATAAGAAACATAAAGAAGGATCTACAGCAGAATGGTTACAGCCTTAAACTTATAACAGATACTATTTCTAAATTTCAGCAAACAGGTCAGAGTTTACAAGACCAAAACCAGGCAAATGCATTCCTCGCAATTCCATACATTAAAGGAGTATCAGAGAAAATTCGAAGAGTAGCGAACAAC
This sequence comes from Oxystoma pomonae, assembly GCA_963921995.1. Taxonomy (NCBI): domain Eukaryota; kingdom Metazoa; phylum Arthropoda; class Insecta; order Coleoptera; family Brentidae; genus Oxystoma; species Oxystoma pomonae. The sequence continues at coordinate 39,005,921 of OY998172.1, forward strand.
TTTAATATTAAAACAGCTGTTAGATCTCAAAATACAATTCGAAGCCTTCTTAGTAAAACAAAACCGGAGAACAAACAAAATAAGGAATGCATTTACCAAGTTCCTTGTGAGTGTGGTGAATCATACATAGGTGAAACAAAAAGACCACTATCTGTTAGGCTTAAAGAACGAACGAAATCAGGAATCACCGAACACGCATGGTCAAAACAATACCGAATGAAGTGGACAGAAGCAAAGTGTTTTGCACAAGAAGTCACACTGGAAGAAACGAAAATTCTTTGAAGCTGCCTTGGGCAGAATCACGGTGTTTATAGTAAACCAAGTATTGAAATTCCAAATATTTGGAAGCCCCTCCTTGGGCGGAGCCAACTTCTTAAACTTCACGGTTGAGTGAATTCCCATAGTATATAAGTACGTAGTCTTAGGAATAGATTGTAGTTTGCACCTGAAGACGATCAGAGATTGTACCGATCGAAACGTTGTGTATAAATAAAATATAGACAATGGAAGTTCGACACTCAGAGTTCATTAATTTGCTTATTTGTGATAAAGAAAAACAATAAGTCGCTTATTGAAATTTAATTTAATTAAAGTCACGGTTACATAAAGTCTGGTAACAGCGGGATATTTATGCTGTGTAAGACATAGATATTAACTCGTTAGCATCCTAACAAATTGGTTTGCATTAAACAAGCGATACTAAAATAATCTAAAAAATTTTTACACTTATGCAAAGGAGAAATATGTCCTCAATTCCTAAAGGACAAGGAATTTAAACTAAGTGGAACTGTAAATACATCCCCTGTTTAGTAGACCTTTCGTGAAGGCAGTCATTAACCCGTTGGCACCCTAACAAATTTGTTTGCATGTAACAAGCGATATCTAAATTAATCTACAAGTTTGCGCCATTGTAGTTGCACGAAAGGCGCTTCTTCGGGTAAATTATGACCCCTCAGAGTTGCCTGTTGTGACCGCTATCTAAGATTTATAAATTCAGCGAAAAATTTAGTTTTAAGATTTTACATTCAATAATTTTAAAAAAATTAAATCATTTATTATACGACGTTTTTAAAAGGTACTAAAAGGTAGAAAATAATCTGTTACATGCTTTATATAGATTAGCGATAACCGAAAAATGTGAAGCGCATGAATAGTTTATTTAAGTCAGTAACAATTTTATTGCATTAAAAATTCCATTAATCGTTATGTGACTTTTTAACAAATTATATTAGTACTTACACTCATTTCTATTAAGTATATTATATTATTCCTATTATCTTTAACCGTTAATTATTTTCTACTCTAACGAAGTTACATAATTTTCGTTTCTTAATTCTTGGGAATATGCGTGCCACCGAAAATCTCTTTACACTTCGACTAAACCTCCATTCTTTTTTTAACATACCGCAAAACATCACACTCCGCTTCAGATACCCTTTTCTAGGAGTTATCTCTTTTTCTAAACGTAGCTCTAGCAGATACACGCACACACATATACGCAACCCCACCATAGGAAGCAGTAAAATCCCGCTACCATATTTTCTAAATTTGAAATACCGAGACTGCTTGGCGCTTGGCGAATCGAGAAAAATTCACTACCGTACCGACCGCTCATCCCTTTCATAGAAAAAAAATTGGGTTCGGTCTGGCTGGCAGACCAGAAGGTTATCGGCTGTACTGTGCTACGGAACTAATTATGACCTTGGCACCGATATAGAAATAGTTCAGTGAAACACGAGTAGATGAAGCACCACACTGGACTGAACTTAAAAGATAAATGTGTTTTTTTTAATACCTTCATCAAAAACATGATTTTAGTAACTGTCTGCATATAACTACCGATGAAAAAAAAACAAAAAGACACATCGCTATGGAAACGATTGTTATTTCATTTACCAGCCACTTTGATTTATAGTGTAAAGATAGTGTGTTGCGAGAAGTTCTTTTCGTTTGAGATTTATAAAAGTATTTTCTTGTTTTTCTTCGAGTGCTTTTTTTTAGCCACTAGTTGTTAAAACTACATTATGTACTTTTGACCCGAATGAAATGTTATGGAAAAACATTTTCCCTTTTAATTTCATAGGTGAGTTCCTTTTACAAAACCCGTTATTGTATAGTTTCATTGAGAATTTAGCTTATAAAAGGTTGGGTAAAAAGATAAAGACAGATGATAAGTAAGTATGTGTAATTAAAAAAAAAATGGAAGTACATTTCCCAAATACAGGTTTAGAAACAATATAAGGGTTCATTATATTTTCCACTTCCTTAACTCATTATTGGAGTGTTGAATACAAGAATTCCTTTATTTTTTTACAAAGTTTAACATTTGTTATCCCTCCAATGCTAAAAGAAAATAAATTAGAAAAAAAAGATGTTCAAATTACTCTACAGATAATTGCGAGGATAATTGCTTTTAGTGATAATTTAGTACACAAAATTTAATGAAGCCTCAAGCAAGAAAACATTATTTTTTCTTAAATCTTTTTTGTTTGGCTTGCCATGACTTGCCATTTATCAAGTGCTGATTTTTTTTATTTATCGCAATAATCTCCTCTTTTTAGACTTTCAGAAAATCTTACAAATGTTATTAACTTGCTTACACCACCAGAACAAACACTTCATAATTAACTTTATTATCGCGGTCACATTAGGGATTTAAAAATATAATAAAGTTTGTGTCTTGCCAAATAAAAAATTAAAGTATGTTCCTGGTTTTTTCAACTTACAGTTTGTATACTGCAAGGTATCAATAAGTTAATTGTCAACATCATTATCACGACTTATAAGTTTACTCCTGCAAACTTCACAGTTTTTTAATTAATTATTACTTGGCAAAGCGAAAATCTTATACAATAGCCTGTAAGTCTTACCACTTGATTTCACAATATAGGGGGAGATAATCTTTTCTTCTAAAGTAAGTCTTCTGGCATTAGGTTTCTACTGCTGTACTCTAATCTGACACATAATAAATGCATAAGTGGCATTATTTACCTTCTCCATAATGTCTTTCTAATGAACAATAGTGCTAATCTTCTCTGGAATTATTGCACTACTATCAATAAATTTCCTATAGAAATGTCATGCTTTTGGTGTGAGATTAACTTGTTTGGTCACATTGACTTCATTAAGCATTAAAGAGCGTTTTCTTTTAACTGAAAAAGGAAATAAAACAAATGTTAGCTAATTAGTTAAAATAATAACATTTATAAATACATTAAATTTGTAAAAATGTAAATAAATGAAACAAATTGGTCTTTCTCAGGGTAACCACCAGCTGGGGTGTAATTTTTTTTATCAATTTATGACCGACATGTTTTGGAAGCTCAGGCTGCGATCATCAGGAGTCCCAATAGTTTGAGCGAAAGCATAGTAGTTTTGGTAATGTACCAAAAAGTTTTGAAGGAAGACTAGGCCAAATTAATGGACCATTCTTTCATATTGGAAAAAGAAAGAGAGGCTAAAACCCATTGTGAGAAAAACTTTAAAATTTAAAAAACAAAATAAATATAAAAATATCCAATACATTATAGTTATTTTATTATGCCATGGATAGACTTCGCGCGGTACTAAGAAAACTAAGCTTGACTTTTGTTTAAGCCTGCAGTTTAAATACTTTTAAGTACTAGTCAGGTCTTTTTTATTTTATAAGATAAAATATGCTCACTTTAATCATTTTTTGATCAGCTTATCATACAACGCTTTAATGTATAGGCAGGAGCACTAAAGACACAGAAGATTAGTCTCTCTTTACAAAGTAAAACCAAACTAAATACTTTTTGACCAGGGGTATAATATTTTTGTAAATAGTTTTGGTACTTAGTAAAATAAAAAAAAACTTACCTGCCTTTCTCTCTGGGTTGCCCCCATCATCCTGTCGTCTCTAATATTTTATACAACATAGCTTGAATATGATATACGATGGTACTACACCTCATACTACACTTTTTTTTTAGCAGGAGTGTTTCCAATTCAATTATAAATGCATTTGTAAATGCAACTTTAAACATTACACCCAGTAACTTTAATATGTAGTTGGGTAGCGTTTTTTTAGCAAGTAATTTTGCAGTAAATGGTTTTCTTTTATTTTATTACTATTAGTATTAGTATTTAGTATTAGGGATTATATTGATATCCCTTACATATTTTCGGAGGAGTCTTTCAGCACACCAAGGGCACATGTACTGCATTAGCAGACAGCGAGGCGCAAATACAATAGAAAAACTTATTGTTTTTGTCTGAAAAATCCAAATAAACGCGCGTCACATGGACCTAGAGGGTTATTTGCGCCGTGGTAAGGTACAGCGGCGGTAATGACGTAAAATTTTGCGAAAAATCAAGTCGCCACAGTTAAATTGATTTCCCAATGATTTAAAATTTTGTTTGTTTTGAATTTTGTTCATAGGACGCTACATTGTGCGATCGTACAAAAAGAATTTTTTTCACATGGAATGGAATCTAAGAAAAAAATATGTACAAAATTTATTAACCTGTTAGAGTTCATTCCAAACAACTTGACTGTCGACGAGGTACCAAATAATGTATGTAAATCGTCCACGAAAAGTTTTTCTCACGGCTTATTTAGCCTATATTCACTCACGGAAAATATCTACTAACATTGAATTAACAAGTTTTATTTGTATGCCTGTACATATGCCAGCTTTCGACAGTATAGTATTGTCAGAAGGATCAGGCTTACTAATTAAAGGAGGCTGTGATTTTAGTTGACTGTCAATTTCTTTTCTTAGTACCCATGTGATTTAAACCAGCTGCTTTAAAGTATAGGATATAAGACTGAACTTTTTTTTATACTGGGACTTTTCCATCCATTCTAGGATCAAATGCCCAGGGTTGCTAAAGTGAGGGCCAAGTGTAAAGTTTTTGGGACAAACACAGAATATCTTTGCACCTAGCCGGGTTTCGAACCCGGGACCTTCCGTACGGCAGGCAGATACGCTGCCCAATGCGCTAAGACTAGTATACTCTGAATGCTTGGTTGCGCATGGGCAAGGCTGACCTGCTGATCGATCAAGAGATCTCATGAGAATCTGATGCCAGTGATGCTTTCCCTGGAGACAGTTCTAGACCTAAGACATTTGAACTCTCTCCAGTGAAAGCATCACTGGCATCAGATTCTTATATGAGATCTCTTGATCGATCAGCAGGTCAGCCTTGCCCATGCTCAACTAAATAATAAAAACACTGGGGTTCCAATCGCAATATTAAAATTAAAAATAAAATGATTGTAGAAATTGTTTAAAATATCGTCTGATTTCGATGCAATACTTATAGGACACAAGCTCGAAAACGGGACATGGATCTTTTCGGACATAAACAAAACGAATAAGGAAAACGGACGACATATATCGGTACTGTCAAAGAATAGATGACGCATACCATCCGTTAATTTACTCTCCAAGATTTGGGAACCACCGCGAAACAAAAAGACACAATTTATAGATAGAGGATATGACCATAGAGAACCTTTTCAAGGAAATTATACCCCATCCCTTAATGAATTACTACAGATAATTTATCCCCTTCAAATGGTTTGATTTACCCTATAAATAATTCGATAACTGTTCTGGATCGGGACGCTTTTACGACCAACAAACGAGCGCATAAATAAGGATTATATACAGAATACCATACAAAATTAACTTTAATAGTACATTATAATACCTAGGGACGAAAGTGGTACTTTTTACTCTCTACGCTCGAGCTAAAATTCGCTGAGGGATAAAAAGACACTTTAGTTACATGGAATATATACTTTTTTTTGCACTTTTGGGCACCGTTTTTAGTAAATTTTTATTAATTGAAAAAAAACAGATCTTCATTATACTGGCCTATAAAAGTTTGACTACAAAACTACCATTCACTCTCTGACGTCAATTCATATTTATCTGGGAGCCGGTGCACTATCCGGACACACGATTTCCAAAAAAAAAAAATTGCCCTTAAAATAGGCCTTCTAAATAGTGTTTTTAAAAAAAAAATTTGCGGTTTATTCAGTATTTTTTGTGAAAATAAATAAAGAAAACCTTCAAAAAGAGTACCCTAACCTCACTTTTTAAGTAATTTTGACTTTTTCTTCTTCTTTTTACCTCATCAAAACAATATGTGCGAGTGTCCAGGTTTGATATTTTTACAATGTTGCCATATTTCGGGAAAATAATGAAAATTAGAGAAAAGGAATAAATATATTAAAACAAAACAATACACATTATATAATAAAACAAAAAACATTAAAAATAAAACGAGCTTATCTAAAATAAAATAAAAAATGTGCTAAATGAACTAAATATTTTTTTAATATGTTTCAACAATTTGTGACATTATGTTGAATAGTCTTTGGGCTGGTGTCCTCACATAAACTTGTCTCCACATGAACATGTCAATATATTCTACCAAATATGGAGAGGACATGACTCCCAACCTTCTTAGGAACTCTTTTAGGGTACTCCAAAAACCCTCTACACCATTGGTGCATGTGCCAGAAATGGGGTCTACAAAATTTCTTGTATGATCAACTGTATGATGTGTGTAACCTATGTTTCTTAAATTATTGTAACCCCTCCAGTTGTCAGTCCAAATATCTGACCCTTGTCTCACCACTGGCTAAATAATTGCATCAAGCGTATCCCCGTTACAGTCAGGAATAAGCCTAATGTATCCTTTTTTTTTCAGCCTCCCCCTGTGGTACTTCCTTCTTGTAAGAACCGACTCATCGATTTGCACCATACTTTCTGGCCCCCCTACAAATTAAAAAAAAGAAAAAAATAATAGCCAACCCAATTAAAACCTACCCAACCAAAACCTATCCAACTCAAACAAAACCAACCCAACTCAACGAACACCAACCCAACTCAATCAAAAGCAACCAACCCAACCCGGAGCCTAACCTTGTGCAATCTAACCTGCTTTCTTACCCAATAAAAATAAATCCTGCTGGTCAGGCTGCGTCTGTTTTCAGCACAAAATATCCCGGAAATATCTGTATTGCTGGATTATTGTTTTCTTGCTTAGCCCAATAAGGGCTGTCGCACACCCCGTCCTCACATCACATGCCCACATCCACAGCAGCAAGAGTATCTGCCTTACAGGAACTTTCACTTGGGCAAAAAATGATCCCGTAAGTATCGAAAAATCCTTTCGACATCTTCCACAGTAAAAGGTAGCATTGAAGGAGTTTGCTCCCGCCTTTCCTTTGATTCTGCAAATATGTCTACATTGACGTACTGGACATCGAAAATTCTTTTTAAGTAAGTTATACCTTGCAAGTATTCTATTAATTCTAGGTAATTTTTTCTTATAATGGCATAAACCTTGTGAATATTATTTATCTCCATTTTAAAAAATATCAGTAAAAGTAAAAATAATAACATTTAGACTTGTCTGGTCCTGAGTCTTCTCTTTCTCTTCATCGGCTGAAAAAGCTGTGAATCCCAGAAAGGAAGGCCAGTGAAATTCATTTTATACATACCTGAGATTTGGCATCCTCGCATTTCTGCAAAATGGCCCAATAGCCAGTATGACCCTAGGTTAATTGGTTATGTGTGCATTTTACATGAAAAGTACTTTTTTATATAAAAAAAACAGATTTTTTTTGAATTTTCCGCACCTAAATAAAAATCGCTAAATTACCGTTTTCAAAAAGAATTATCTTCAAAAAACGTCCCGTTTTAGTGTCCGGATAGTGCACCAGAGCCTTTATCTGATAATACTTAGTTGCCAGAGTGTAGCCAAAATACTAGAAAACAAATGAAAATATAACAAAGCCTATAGCTGTCAAGATTTTTGGGAGTGTATCCAAAAGTACAGCAGCGAAGCGGAACCGCCTCAGATTCGGGACCATTAGTCCATTTAGTTGGCTGTAGGGGGCCATTGTAAATATTAATGAGACGCACCATAATATCAAATAGTTTAAGAATTTATATGTTAGGTGAGTTGTTTTTCATATTCATATATACAAATAAATATAATTGTACAGAAGGGACGGGGAAAATTTTGTATTATTAGTGCAAAGTTTTTATTGAATGGTGAGCGCCTTCGGCTAGTTTATAGCTATCATCGGACCATGAAAGTCTAAAATTAAATATGTATAAGTAAATGTAAAACTTAGGATTTTTGTAGTTGATCTTACCTGTCTAAAATTTACGTTGTCAAGCCTAACAATTTTATTAAGTATTGGATCAAAATCAGGCGATATTTTAAACAATTTCTACAATCATTTTATTTTTAATTTTAATATTGCGGTTGGAACCCCAGTGTTTTTATTATTTGGTTGAGCATGGGCAAGGCTGACCTGCTGATCGATCAAGAGATCTCATAAGAAACTGATGCCAGTGATGCTTTTCCTGGAGACAGTTCTAGACCTAAGACATTTGAACTCTCTCCAGTGAAAGTTAATAGAATACTTGCAAGGTATAACTTACTTAAAAAGAATTTTCGATGTCCAGTACGTCAATGTAGACATATTTGCAGAATCAAAGGAAAGGCGGGAGCAAACTCCTTCAATGCTACCTTTTACTGTGGAAGATGTCGAAAGGATTTTTCCATATTTACGGGATCATTTTTTGCCCAAGTGAAAGTTCCTGTAAGGCAGATACTCTTGCTGCTGTGGATGTGGGCATGTGATGAGAGGACGGGGTGTGCGACAGCCCTTATTGGGCTAAGCAAGAAAACAATAATCCAGCAATACAGATATTTCCGGGATATTTTGAGCTGAAAACAGACGCAGCCTGACCAGCAGGATTTATTTTTATTGGGTAAGAAATCAGGTTAGATTGCACAAGGTTAGGCTCCGGGTTGGGTTGGTTGCTTTTGATTGAGTTGGGTTGGTGTTCGTTGTGTTGGGTTGGTTTTGTTTGAGTTGGATAGGTTTTGGTTGGGTAGGTTTTAATTGGGTTGGCTATTATTTTTTTCTTTTTTTTAATTTGTAGGGGGGCCAGAAAGTATGGTGCAAATCGATGAGTCGGTTCTTACAAGAAGGAAGTACCACAGGGGGAGGCTGAAAAAAAAGGATACATTAGGCTTATTCCTGACTGTAGCGGGGATACGCTTGATGCAATTATTTAACCAGTGGTGAGACAAGGGTCAGATATTTGGACTGACAACTGGAGGGGTTACAATAATTTAAGAAACATAGGTTACACACATCATACAGTTAATCATACAAGAAATTTTGTGGACCCCATTACTGGCACATGCACCAATGGTGTAGAGGGTTTTTGGAGTACCCTAAAAGGGTTCCTAAGAAGGTTGGGAGTCATGTACTCTCCATATTTGGTAGAATATATTGACATGTTCATGTGGAGACAAGTTTATGTGAGACACCAGCCCAAAGACTATTCAACATAACGTCACAAATTGTTGAAACTTATTAAAAAAATATTTAGTTCATTTAGCACATTTTTTATTTTATTTTAGATAAGCTCGTTTTATTTTTAATGTTTTTTGTTTTATTATATAATGTGTATTGTTTTATTTTAATATATTTATTCCTTTTCTCTAATTTTCATTATTTTCCCGAAATATGGCAACATTGTAAAAATATCAAACCTGGACACTGGCACATATTGTTTTGATGAGGTAAAAAGAAGAAGAAAAAGTCAAAATTACTTAAAAAGTGAGGTTAGGGTACTCTTTTTGAAGGTTTTCTTTATTTATTTTCACAAAAAATACTGAGTAAACCGCAATTTTTTTTTTTGAAAAACACTATTTAGAAGGCCTATTTTAAAGGCAATTTTTTTTTTTGAAAATCGTGTGTCCGGATAGTGCACCGGCTCCCAGATAAATATGAATTGACGTCAGAGAGTGAATGGTAGTTTTGTAGTCAAACTTTTATAGGCCAGTATAATGAAGATTTGTTTTTTTTCAATTAATAAAAATTTACTAAAAACGGTGCCCAAAAGTGCAAAAAAAAGTATATATTCCATGTAACTAAAGTGTCTTTTTATCCCTCAGCAAATTTTAGCTCGAGCGGAGAGAGTAAAAATTACCACTTTCGTCCCTAGGTATTATAATGTACTATTAAAGTTAATTTTGTATGGTATTCTGTATATAATCCTTATTTATGCGCTCGTTTGTTGGTCGTAAAAGCGTCCCGATCCAGAACAGTTATCGAATTATTTATAGGGTAAATCAATAACATAAGGCTGCCACCTTAAAACCATTTGAAGGGGATAAATTATCTGTAGTAATTCATTAAGGGATGGGGTATAATTTCCTTGAAAAGGTTCTCTATGGTCATATCCTCTATCTATAAATTGTGTCTTTTTGTTTCGCGGTGGTTCCCAAATCTTGGAGAGTAAATTAACGGATGGTATGCGTCATCTATTCTTTGACAGTACCGATATATGTCGTCCGTTTTCCTTATTCGTTTTGTTTATGTCCGAAAAGATCCATGTCCCGTTTTCGAGCTTGTGTCCTATAGAAATCTATTTTTTTGTGTTTGCAGTCTATCCATATTTTAATGTCGCGAATATTTCTTTTCCTCTTGGCGGAAAATCTAAGAATGATTTTCTGATCATTTCACCATTCCGAAATGAATTTTGAAGATCATTTACCAAATTTAAAACGAACAACACAATAACAAATCAAAATGTCAATCTTCGCTATTTATATATCATTAAACGACACATCGACAATAAAAATCTGTTGGAAAAGACGTGTTATTTTGAGTTTTGAAAAGGGCAGTTATTATTTTTGACACGGGAGATTTTTAGTTTTGACAAGGGAGATTTTCCCCTAAGCGGGCAATTTTTGCTAAATAATCAGGTGAAAATCGACCTGCTTTTATAACGAATGAGGTATATAATCAAATTAAATATTCTTATTTACAACTGTCTCCTATGTCACATATAAGAATATATTTTTAGTCTACCACACCAATATGGGACTAATATAATCGTGAAATTTTGACTTTTATTAATATTATCAAAAATGAGTTAAATAAGTTCCAAAACACCTTACTCGACGAAAAAAAAAAAGTTGTCTGTCTGTCTGTCAGTCTGTCGGTCTGTCTGTATACACGATAATTCAAGAACGCCTTAATCGATTTTAACAAAACTTGGTACAAAAAAGAAATTGAGGAGGTAGGACAGGAGAAGATAAATGAATTACTACAACAAGTTTTAGTCAAATCAGAAAAGCTATTCTCCCTAGACAATAATATAAAAGAATTCATTTATAATGAAGAACCCAGTGACGAAGATTTTAGTAAAGAAATTACCAAGGAATTGAATTTTTGCACTGAGGTAACAAAGTACACAACAGATGCAATTTTTTATTAGAAAAATTAAAAGAAGCAAAAATGGAGGTTAAAAAGGAAACAAAGAAATCACCAAAGAATTTTAACCTGTCAAAATTAGAAATAAAAAAGTTTGACGGAAATGTTAAGAATTGGATCCATTTTTGGGGTCAATTTCGCAAAATAGATGAAGATCCAGATTTGCCCAATGAAGACAAATTTCAGTACCTTATCCAATCCACTGAATAAAAATCGCCAGCCCGTAATTTGGTAGAAAGTTTCCCACCTTCTGATTCTTCTTTGGCAAATTTATGGAATTTAGAAATATTGGGCATAAAAGAACCAGCAGAGAAAAATGCAGAGAGGAGTTGGAGATCAAGACATTGAAAAAGTTCATGGAAAACACCAGAATGAATGAAAAAAACAGGTATGAGGTGTCTTTATCATGGGCTGACGGTTTTCCTAACATAAATTCAAATTTTAAACTAGCAGAAAATCGATTATTTTCAAACACGAAGCGTTTACTTTGAATAAATAAATTTAATGATTACGATAACATTTTTAATAAATGGGAGCAAATGAAAATTATCCAAGAAGTGGAACAAGATGAATGTGGAGAAGAAGGACAACACTATTTGGCACATCATGCTGTCATAAAAGAAGCAAGCTGCAACAAAGGTAAGGCCAGTATTTGATGCGTCACAAAAAGACAAAAACGGTAATTCTCTTAACGATCTACTAGAAAAGGGTCCCAATTTTGAGCGAGTTATTCCTCTGATCTTGAAATTTATGTTACATAAAATAGAGGTAACAGCGGATATCGCTAAAGCATTTCTACAAATTAGCATTAAAAAAGAAGGTAGGGATTATTTGCGTTTTCTATGGTGGAAAGATTACGAACAACGACAAATTAAAATTTTTATACATTGTAGAGTTGTTTTCGGGTTAAAGCCTAGTCCGTTTCTTTTGGAAGCTACACTAAATGTACACTTAAAAAACGAGAAAAAATTTAAAGAAACTGCAGATCAACTTTTAAATGCGTTTTATTTGGACAACTGTGTATATAGCGTAAAAAACGAAAAAGATTTGAAAAAATTTATAGAAGAGTCAAGAGATATCTTAATAAGAGCAAATTTTGATTTAAGGGGGTGGACTTATAACGAAATAAATAAAGAAAATTTGGAAAAAGAGAAAAACAGCAAAAATAAAATTATTTCTATTCTAGGAATACAATAGAATTTTGCTGTTGACATTCTAAAATGCGAAATTAAAAATTTGGGTTTTCTTCAGGACATTCCACGGACAAAACGCAGTATTTTATCAGCAACTCAACGAGTTTTTGATCCCATCGGTTTTACAGCTCCTTTTATATTGTTGCCAAAGCTTATAATGCAGGAAACTTGGAGCTTGAAACTTATGTGGGATGAAAAATTGCCTGAGGATTTAGAAAAACGATTTGAAAATTGGCTAAAAAGTGTAAATCTTTTAAGTTTTTGTAGTATTCCTAGATGTTTGACATATAATGTAGAGGAAGAAATGATAAAAGAAAAATCTCTCCATGTTTATGTAGACGCGTCAAAAGTTTCTTATGCGGCTTGTGTTTTTCTTAGGTTTGAGTATCAAAATTCAGTTTTTATTAAACTTTTGTTAGCAAAAACTAGGTTAAGTTCAATAAAATCAATTACACTTCCAAGGCTTAATGGCTGCTTTAATTGGGATAAGGCTAGCCGAAACGGTTAAGGAAGTATTAGATTTCAAATACTTGGAAACTACTTACTGGAGTGATTCTATGATCGTTTGTTGTTGTTGGAAACAGGATCAAGAAAATAAGAAAATACAGTAGGGCAGATCAATGGTATCACGTGCCAGGAGAAATGAATTCTGCCGATATTTTATCACGTGGTTGCAGTGGAAAGCAACTTATAGAAAAAAAATGGTGGCCAGGACCAGAATGGCTGAAGGAAAGTAAAGAAAAATGGCCACGAGGAAAAATATGTGCCACAGAAGATGAAATTGAAAAGGAGCGAAAAAGGGTCATCAATACAAATGTAGCAGAGAGTTTAATAGATGAAACATTTTGTCAGAAAATAAATCAAATTTCGAAGTATAACAAAACTAAAAGAATTATTGGATGGATTTTGAGGTTTGGTAACAATTTAAAAAATAAATTAAGAAACAAGTGTTTAGAAGAAAATGAAAAAAATTAATTCGAATATTTGAGTACAGAAGAACTTACAAGAGCAGAAACATGTATTTTACAAACAGTACAAAGGTAAGATTTAGGAGAAAATTTAAAAGGAATGCGTAATTTTGAGTATTTGACAGATAATAATGGGATTTTAAGAATAAAAACTAGACTTGAATTTGGTAATTTTACCAATAATTTTAAATATCCGATCATTCTTCCAAGTAAAAACGAAATTTTTAGAAAACTTCTTATAGAGGAGCACAAAAATAATTGTCACGCAGGATCAAAAATTTTATTAGTCGTCATCCGAGAAAAGTTCTAGTTACTAAAAGGCCGTAAAACGATAAATTCCATAATATTTGCTTGTGTAAAATGTAAAAAATATACATCTAAATCACTTGAAACTCCTTTTGCGCCTCTACCAGCAAGTAGAATAAATGACGCGAGGGTTTTTGAAGTCATGTCGTTCTAAAAGATGGAAGCAAAGTATGGATAGTATTGTTTACATGCGCTGTCTACTTTCAACAGAGGCATTTTTTTATTCGCTAAGACGCTTCATCAGTAGACGCGGTAGACTAAACAACATTTACTCTGATAACGGCTCAGATTTTCATGGCAGTGATAATTTGTTTCAAAAATTGAGTTGAGAGGAAATTGAAAATTTTTCGGGTATTAAAAGAATTAAATAGATATTCAATCCACCATCCGCTTCGTGGTGGGGCGGATGGTGGGAGAGATTAGTACGGGTTGTGAAAGAATTGTTGCGTCGATTATTGGGGAGAGCATCGTTGTATTACGTTGAGCTATACACTGTGCTTTGCGATGTAGAGGCAGTAATTAACGAACGACCACTCACTTATATTTCCAGCGACGATGAGTGGGAGGTTCTCAGTCCTGCAGGGTTTTTCAGGCCTATAAAGTCGCAGTCGGTAGGAAAAGATTTTTTGGGTGAAGTTGTTGACTTAGACCAGGTAGACGCGGTATTTTTAAAAGGTCGTTTTTCAGTCAGAAGACAGAGCAGATCGAAGTTGGGGATGTAGTTTTGGTTGGAGCAGACCACGTGAAACGGGTACTTTGGCCAATGGGAAGAATATTAGAAATTTATAATGGAAAAGATGGAGTAAGCTGAGTCGTAAAAGTAAAAACTAGGAACGGGATATTAATTAGGCCATTCCAAAGGATTTATCCACTAGAAATAGGAACATCACCATCATCAAACAAGGAACAAGTTATCACTAAAGAAAAGGGACAAAAGGTTATAGAAGGAAAGAATGAGAAAGAGAAGAAAGAAAAACCAGTTGAAAGATCAAGGTTTGGTGAAATCTTGAAGGTTCCAGTAAGGTTGGGAGAGGAATAAGCTTGTACATATACCATTATGTTGTCTCACATTGTACATAATATATTTTGTAATATGACAATACCAGCAGTCTTGTCAAAATAAATTCCTAAAAAAGTCACCTTCTCAAGTAGAATTATTTATAAAATAAGAAAAGCAACGCAACAAATGCCTCAGAATGCCATAAGTTGCCTTAAAATGCATAGAATGCCTCTAAATTCTCCCGAAATGCCTCAAAATAATGCTTTACAATGCGACTCAATGTCATCGGCGCGTCATGGAACTATATTAATCTTTAAAACTAGACTAACCCCGCGCTCTAGATATTTATAGACACTTTACTTTCCTTAAAACTCTTCATTTACGCCGTATCTCCTCTTGCTCTTGCCTACCCTTGTCTCACTCACCATCACCATCTATTTTCAAACGCGTTTCAGTGGAAAAGTTATTCTTATCTTAACTACTTTCTTATTCAACGATTTGGATCATTTTAGCGCCTCAAAGCGAGACTATAAACGAAAACGTTATTGAAAAGGGACAACCGAAGTAAATAAGTTTATGAATAAACCTAGGAAAAAAAGAAATATTGGGAAAACGACAACTCTACCAGCAAACTTATTTAGAACGTCATTTATTTTGTGTGTAACAGTAAAGTTTTTTTAACTGACTTATGAAGCAGAGGCATACATTTTGGACCGGAGCGAATGCACTTGATGGCATTTTGAAGCATTATTCCGAGGCAATTTGGGGGCATTTAGAGGCATGCTACGCATTTTAAGAAAATTTATGGCATTCTGAGGAATTTTTAACAGAAAAATCTGATAACCTTTTGGTTTACACAAAATGACGACCAAGCCACCTTCCGCTGCGTAAAAACCAGTAAAAAATCAATTTCTCAAATTGCCATAGTAAAGTCACCAAATTTGTTTTCATAATGTCAACTTCTGTCACCAAGGTCGGGATTCTTCACTCACTCGTCACAATTCCGGAGAGTGTCGATTTTTACTTATTACCTTATTTAAAATTAAAACATAACGAACGTCCTTAATATTTATCCTAAGGTTGTAAGAAAAACTGCGTCACTTTTTTGACAACATTTTGTAAATCTAATATTTAAAAAAAGTTTTGAAAATCCTCAGCATGCAAAAGAATAACAGAATTTGTGTGACTTTTCTGAACAGTGACAGCGATATATTCCATGGCTATGTATAGTTTTGTATGTTAAAAGTTTTAAAGGTTTGTTCACACCCAAAAGTAAGCTTAATAATATACATTTTAAAATAAAAATGGGTTTTAACAAAAGTTTATTTACTGCAACAGCATAAAGTAACTAAATTTTAATAAATATTAGTAAATTACTTTTAACAAAAAGTAAATTAATGTAAACTTGTGTTTTGTTTTTTTTTTTAAGAGCGATATTTTATTACGGTTTTTGAAGAATCTCATCCTAAATGTCAGAAATGTATTAAACCAGAAATTCATCAGGCCGTATTTAATAAAAAAATTCATCGTAAGAATGATTCACCATAGAAACTGCAATACGTCGAACCAATTTTTTATCCGAACCTTATTTCATCAAACCTATTCAATAACAAATTCGAAATTTAACAGACCCCCTTTTAATAGAACCATTGTTCATCAAACTCATTCAATATCAAACCCGTGATTCGTAAAGCTTGTAATTTATCAGAAAGTTTGTGCTAAATTGATTGCGCATTCGCCAATAACACATGAATGCAAGACGGGTAAATGCCAGTGACATCTATATACAAACTATTGAACGCAACCTGTAAGTATGGCGCGTAACAGCGACAAATGCATCTAGCTGCCGCGCCATCTGCATGTACTCCTCCGGTTCATGTGATATTGGTGAATGCGCAATTAATTTAGCCAAAGTTTTCCAATAAATTACGGGTTTTACGAATTCCGGGTTTGATGTTGCATGAGTTTTATGAACAATGGTTTGATTAAAAACGGGTCTTATAAATTTCGAACTTGTTATTGAATGAAGAAATAGTAGTAGTAGTAGTAACTAGTTAAATTGATTTCCCAATGATTTAAAATTTTGTTTGTTTTGAATTTTGTTCATAGGACGCTACATTGTGCGATCGTACAAAAAGAATTTTTTTCACATGGAATGGAATCTAAGAAAAAAATATGTACAAAATTTATTAACCTGTTAGAGTTCATTCCAAACAACTTGACTGTCGACGAGGTACCAAATAATGTATGTAAATCGTCCACGAAAAGTTTTTCTCACGGCTTATTTAGCCTATATTCACTCACGGAAAATATCTACTAACATTGAATTAACAAGTTTTATTTGTATGCCTGTACATATGCCAGCTTTCGACAGTATAGTATTGTCAGAAGGATCAGGCTTACTAATTAAAGGAGGCTGTGATTTTAGTTGACTGTCAATTTCTTTTCTTAGTACCCATGTGATTTAAACCAGCTGCTTTAAAGTATAGGATATAAGACTGAACTTTTTTTTATACTGGGACTTTTCCATCCATTCTAGGATCAAATGCCCAGGGTTGCTAAAGTGAGGGCCAAGTGTAAAGTTTTTGGGACAAACACAGAATATCTTTGCACCTAGCCGGGTTTCGAACCCGGGACCTTCCGTACGGCAGGCAGATACGCTGCCCAATGCGCTAAGACTAGTATACTCTGAATGCTTGGTTGCGCATGGGCAAGGCTGACCTGCTGATCGATCAAGAGATCTCATGAGAATCTGATGCCAGTGATGCTTTCCCTGGAGACAGTTCTAGACCTAAGACATTTGAACTCTCTCCAGTGAAAGCATCACTGGCATCAGATTCTTATATGAGATCTCTTGATCGATCAGCAGGTCAGCCTTGCCCATGCTCAACTAAATAATAAAAACACTGGGGTTCCAATCGCAATATTAAAATTAAAAATAAAATGATTGTAGAAATTGTTTAAAATATCGTCTGATTTCGATGCAATACTTATAGGACACAAGCTCGAAAACGGGACATGGATCTTTTCGGACATAAACAAAACGAATAAGGACAACGGACGACATATATCGGTACTGTCAAAGAATAGATGACGCATACCATCCGTTAATTTACTCTCCAAGATTTGGGAACCACCGCGAAACAAAAAGACACAATTTATAGATAGAGGATATGACCATAGAGAACCTTTTCAAGGAAATTATACCCCATCCCTTAATGAATTACTACAGATAATTTATCCCCTTCAAATGGTTTGATTTACCCTATAAATAATTCGATAACTGTTCTGGATCGGGACGCTTTTACGACCAACAAACGAGCGCATAAATAAGGATTATATACAGAATACCATACAAAATTAACTTTAATAGTACATTATAATACCTAGGGACGAAAGTGGTACTTTTTACTCTCTACGCTCGAGCTAAAATTCGCTGAGGGATAAAAAGACACTTTAGTTACATGGAATATATACTTTTTTTTGCACTTTTGGGCACCGTTTTTAGTAAATTTTTATTAATTGAAAAAAAACAGATCTTCATTATACTGGCCTATAAAAGTTTGACTACAAAACTACCATTCACTCTCTGACGTCAATTCATATTTATCTGGGAGCCGGTGCACTATCCGGACACACGATTTCCAAAAAAAAAAATTGCCCTTAAAATAGGCCTTCTAAATAGTGTTTTTAAAAAAAAAATTTGCGGTTTATTCAGTATTTTTTGTGAAAATAAATAAAGAAAACCTTCAAAAAGAGTACCCTAACCTCACTTTTTAAGTAATTTTGACTTTTTCTTCTTCTTTTTACCTCATCAAAACAATATGTGCGAGTGTCCAGGTTTGATATTTTTACAATGTTGCCATATTTCGGGAAAATAATGAAAATTAGAGAAAAGGAATAAATATATTAAAACAAAACAATACACATTATATAATAAAACAAAAAACATTAAAAATAAAACGAGCTTATCTAAAATAAAATAAAAAATGTGCTAAATGAACTAAATATTTTTTTAATATGTTTCAACAATTTGTGACATTATGTTGAATAGTCTTTGGGCTGGTGTCCTCACATAAACTTGTCTCCACATGAACATGTCAATATATTCTACCAAATATGGAGAGGACATGACTCCCAACCTTCTTAGGAACTCTTTTAGGGTACTCCAAAAACCCTCTACACCATTGGTGCATGTGCCAGAAATGGGGTCTACAAAATTTCTTGTATGATCAACTGTATGATGTGTGTAACCTATGTTTCTTAAATTATTGTAACCCCTCCAGTTGTCAGTCCAAATATCTGACCCTTGTCTCACCACTGGCTAAATAATTGCATCAAGCGTATCCCCGTTACAGTCAGGAATAAGCCTAATGTATCCTTTTTTTTTCAGCCTCCCCCTGTGGTACTTCCTTCTTGTAAGAACCGACTCATCGATTTGCACCATACTTTCTGGCCCCCCTACAAATTAAAAAAAAGAAAAAAATAATAGCCAACCCAATTAAAACCTACCCAACCAAAACCTATCCAACTCAAACAAAACCAACCCAACTCAACGAACACCAACCCAACTCAATCAAAAGCAACCAACCCAACCCGGAGCCTAACCTTGTGCAATCTAACCTGCTTTCTTACCCAATAAAAATAAATCCTGCTGGTCAGGCTGCGTCTGTTTTCAGCACAAAATATCCCGGAAATATCTGTATTGCTGGATTATTGTTTTCTTGCTTAGCCCAATAAGGGCTGTCGCACACCCCGTCCTCACATCACATGCCCACATCCACAGCAGCAAGAGTATCTGCCTTACAGGAACTTTCACTTGGGCAAAAAATGATCCCGTAAGTATCGAAAAATCCTTTCGACATCTTCCACAGTAAAAGGTAGCATTGAAGGAGTTTGCTCCCGCCTTTCCTTTGATTCTGCAAATATGTCTACATTGACGTACTGGACATCGAAAATTCTTTTTAAGTAAGTTATACCTTGCAAGTATTCTATTAATTCTAGGTAATTTTTTCTTATAATGGCATAAACCTTGTGAATATTATTTATCTCCATTTTAAAAAATATCAGTAAAAGTAAAAATAATAACATTTAGACTTGTCTGGTCCTGAGTCTTCTCTTTCTCTTCATCGGCTGAAAAAGCTGTGAATCCCAGAAAGGAAGGCCAGTGAAATTCATTTTATACATACCTGAGATTTGGCATCCTCGCATTTCTGCAAAATGGCCCAATAGCCAGTATGACCCTAGGTTAATTGGTTATGTGTGCATTTTACATGAAAAGTACTTTTTTATATAAAAAAAAACAGATTTTTTTTGAATTTTCCGCACCTAAATAAAAATCGCTAAATTACCGTTTTCAAAAAGAATTATCTTCAAAAAACGTCCCGTTTTAGTGTCCGGATAGTGCACCAGAGCCTTTATCTGATAATACTTAGTTGCCAGAGTGTAGCCAAAATACTAGAAAACAAATGAAAATATAACAAAGCCTATAGCTGTCAAGATTTTTGGGAGTGTATCCAAAAGTACAGCAGCGAAGCGGAACCGCCTCAGATTCGGGACCATTAGTCCATTTAGTTGGCTGTAGGGGGCCATTGTAAATATTAATGAGACGCACCATAATATCAAATAGTTTAAGAATTTATATGTTAGGTGAGTTGTTTTTCATATTCATATATACAAATAAATATAATTGTACAGAAGGGACGGGGAAAATTTTGTATTATTAGTGCAAAGTTTTTATTGAATGGTGAGCGCCTTCGGCTAGTTTATAGCTATCATCGGACCATGAAAGTCTAAAATTAAATATGTATAAGTAAATGTAAAACTTAGGATTTTTGTAGTTGATCTTACCTGTCTAAAATTTACGTTGTCAAGCCTAACAATTTTATTAAGTATTGGATCAAAATCAGGCGATATTTTAAACAATTTCTACAATCATTTTATTTTTAATTTTAATATTGCGGTTGGAACCCCAGTGTTTTTATTATTTGGTTGAGCATGGGCAAGGCTGACCTGCTGATCGATCAAGAGATCTCATAAGAAACTGATGCCAGTGATGCTTTTCCTGGAGACAGTTCTAGACCTAAGACATTTGAACTCTCTCCAGTGAAAGTTAATAGAATACTTGCAAGGTATAACTTACTTAAAAAGAATTTTCGATGTCCAGTACGTCAATGTAGACATATTTGCAGAATCAAAGGAAAGGCGGGAGCAAACTCCTTCAATGCTACCTTTTACTGTGGAAGATGTCGAAAGGATTTTTCCATATTTACGGGATCATTTTTTGCCCAAGTGAAAGTTCCTGTAAGGCAGATACTCTTGCTGCTGTGGATGTGGGCATGTGATGAGAGGACGGGGTGTGCGACAGCCCTTATTGGGCTAAGCAAGAAAACAATAATCCAGCAATACAGATATTTCCGGGATATTTTGAGCTGAAAACAGACGCAGCCTGACCAGCAGGATTTATTTTTATTGGGTAAGAAATCAGGTTAGATTGCACAAGGTTAGGCTCCGGGTTGGGTTGGTTGCTTTTGATTGAGTTGGGTTGGTGTTCGTTGTGTTGGGTTGGTTTTGTTTGAGTTGGATAGGTTTTGGTTGGGTAGGTTTTAATTGGGTTGGCTATTATTTTTTTCTTTTTTTTAATTTGTAGGGGGGCCAGAAAGTATGGTGCAAATCGATGAGTCGGTTCTTACAAGAAGGAAGTACCACAGGGGGAGGCTGAAAAAAAAGGATACATTAGGCTTATTCCTGACTGTAGCGGGGATACGCTTGATGCAATTATTTAACCAGTGGTGAGACAAGGGTCAGATATTTGGACTGACAACTGGAGGGGTTACAATAATTTAAGAAACATAGGTTACACACATCATACAGTTAATCATACAAGAAATTTTGTGGACCCCATTACTGGCACATGCACCAATGGTGTAGAGGGTTTTTGGAGTACCCTAAAAGGGTTCCTAAGAAGGTTGGGAGTCATGTACTCTCCATATTTGGTAGAATATATTGACATGTTCATGTGGAGACAAGTTTATGTGAGGACACCAGCCCAAAGACTATTCAACATAACGTCACAAATTGTTGAAACTTATTAAAAAAATATTTAGTTCATTTAGCACATTTTTTATTTTATTTTAGATAAGCTCGTTTTATTTTTAATGTTTTTTGTTTTATTATATAATGTGTATTGTTTTATTTTAATATATTTATTCCTTTTCTCTAATTTTCATTATTTTCCCGAAATATGGCAACATTGTAAAAATATCAAACCTGGACACTGGCACATATTGTTTTGATGAGGTAAAAAGAAGAAGAAAAAGTCAAAATTACTTAAAAAGTGAGGTTAGGGTACTCTTTTTGAAGGTTTTCTTTATTTATTTTCACAAAAAATACTGAGTAAACCGCAATTTTTTTTTTTGAAAAACACTATTTAGAAGGCCTATTTTAAAGGCAATTTTTTTTTTTGAAAATCGTGTGTCCGGATAGTGCACCGGCTCCCAGATAAATATGAATTGACGTCAGAGAGTGAATGGTAGTTTTGTAGTCAAACTTTTATAGGCCAGTATAATGAAGATTTGTTTTTTTTCAATTAATAAAAATTTACTAAAAACGGTGCCCAAAAGTGCAAAAAAAAGTATATATTCCATGTAACTAAAGTGTCTTTTTATCCCTCAGCAAATTTTAGCTCGAGCGGAGAGAGTAAAAATTACCACTTTCGTCCCTAGGTATTATAATGTACTATTAAAGTTAATTTTGTATGGTATTCTGTATATAATCCTTATTTATGCGCTCGTTTGTTGGTCGTAAAAGCGTCCCGATCCAGAACAGTTATCGAATTATTTATAGGGTAAATCAATAACATAAGGCTGCCACCTTAAAACCATTTGAAGGGGATAAATTATCTGTAGTAATTCATTAAGGGATGGGGTATAATTTCCTTGAAAAGGTTCTCTATGGTCATATCCTCTATCTATAAATTGTGTCTTTTTGTTTCGCGGTGGTTCCCAAATCTTGGAGAGTAAATTAACGGATGGTATGCGTCATCTATTCTTTGACAGTACCGATATATGTCGTCCGTTTTCCTTATTCGTTTTGTTTATGTCCGAAAAGATCCATGTCCCGTTTTCGAGCTTGTGTCCTATAGAAATCTATTTTTTTGTGTTTGCAGTCTATCCATATTTTAATGTCGCGAATATTTCTTTTCCTCTTGGCGGAAAATCTAAGAATGATTTTCTGATCATTTCACCATTCCGAAATGAATTTTGAAGATCATTTACCAAATTTAAAACGAACAACACAATAACAAATCAAAATGTCAATCTTCGCTATTTATATATCATTAAACGACACATCGACAATAAAAATCTGTTGGAAAAGACGTGTTATTTTGAGTTTTGAAAAGGGCAGTTATTATTTTTGACACGGGAGATTTTTAGTTTTGACAAGGGAGATTTTCCCCTAAGCGGGCAATTTTTGCTAAATAATCAGGTGAAAATCGACCTGCTTTTATAACGAATGAGGTATATAATCAAATTAAATATTCTTATTTACAACTGTCTCCTATGTCACATATAAGAATATATTTTTAGTCTACCACACCAATATGGGACTAATATAATCGTGAAATTTTGACTTTTATTAATATTATCAAAAATGAGTTAAATAAGTTCCAAAACACCTTACTCGACGAAAAAAAAAAAGTTGTCTGTCTGTCTGTCAGTCTGTCGGTCTGTCTGTATACACGATAATTCAAGAACGCCTTAATCGATTTTAACAAAACTTGGTACAAAAAAGAAATTGAGGAGGTAGGACAGGAGAAGATAAATGAATTACTACAACAAGTTTTAGTCAAATCAGAAAAGCTATTCTCCCTAGACAATAATATAAAAGAATTCATTTATAATGAAGAACCCAGTGACGAAGATTTTAGTAAAGAAATTACCAAGGAATTGAATTTTTGCACTGAGGTAACAAAGTACACAACAGATGCAATTTTTTATTAGAAAAATTAAAAGAAGCAAAAATGGAGGTTAAAAAGGAAACAAAGAAATCACCAAAGAATTTTAACCTGTCAAAATTAGAAATAAAAAAGTTTGACGGAAATGTTAAGAATTGGATCCATTTTTGGGGTCAATTTCGCAAAATAGATGAAGATCCAGATTTGCCCAATGAAGACAAATTTCAGTACCTTATCCAATCCACTGAATAAAAATCGCCAGCCCGTAATTTGGTAGAAAGTTTCCCACCTTCTGATTCTTCTTTGGCAAATTTATGGAATTTAGAAATATTGGGCATAAAAGAACCAGCAGAGAAAAATGCAGAGAGGAGTTGGAGATCAAGACATTGAAAAAGTTCATGGAAAACACCAGAATGAATGAAAAAAACAGGTATGAGGTGTCTTTATCATGGGCTGACGGTTTTCCTAACATAAATTCAAATTTTAAACTAGCAGAAAATCGATTATTTTCAAACACGAAGCGTTTACTTTGAATAAATAAATTTAATGATTACGATAACATTTTTAATAAATGGGAGCAAATGAAAATTATCCAAGAAGTGGAACAAGATGAATGTGGAGAAGAAGGACAACACTATTTGGCACATCATGCTGTCATAAAAGAAGCAAGCTGCAACAAAGGTAAGGCCAGTATTTGATGCGTCACAAAAAGACAAAAACGGTAATTCTCTTAACGATCTACTAGAAAAGGGTCCCAATTTTGAGCGAGTTATTCCTCTGATCTTGAAATTTATGTTACATAAAATAGAGGTAACAGCGGATATCGCTAAAGCATTTCTACAAATTAGCATTAAAAAAGAAGGTAGGGATTATTTGCGTTTTCTATGGTGGAAAGATTACGAACAACGACAAATTAAAATTTTTATACATTGTAGAGTTGTTTTCGGGTTAAAGCCTAGTCCGTTTCTTTTGGAAGCTACACTAAATGTACACTTAAAAAACGAGAAAAAATTTAAAGAAACTGCAGATCAACTTTTAAATGCGTTTTATTTGGACAACTGTGTATATAGCGTAAAAAACGAAAAAGATTTGAAAAAATTTATAGAAGAGTCAAGAGATATCTTAATAAGAGCAAATTTTGATTTAAGGGGGTGGACTTATAACGAAATAAATAAAGAAAATTTGGAAAAAGAGAAAAACAGCAAAAATAAAATTATTTCTATTCTAGGAATACAATAGAATTTTGCTGTTGACATTCTAAAATGCGAAATTAAAAATTTGGGTTTTCTTCAGGACATTCCACGGACAAAACGCAGTATTTTATCAGCAACTCAACGAGTTTTTGATCCCATCGGTTTTACAGCTCCTTTTATATTGTTGCCAAAGCTTATAATGCAGGAAACTTGGAGCTTGAAACTTATGTGGGATGAAAAATTGCCTGAGGATTTAGAAAAACGATTTGAAAATTGGCTAAAAAGTGTAAATCTTTTAAGTTTTTGTAGTATTCCTAGATGTTTGACATATAATGTAGAGGAAGAAATGATAAAAGAAAAATCTCTCCATGTTTATGTAGACGCGTCAAAAGTTTCTTATGCGGCTTGTGTTTTTCTTAGGTTTGAGTATCAAAATTCAGTTTTTATTAAACTTTTGTTAGCAAAAACTAGGTTAAGTTCAATAAAATCAATTACACTTCCAAGGCTTAATGGCTGCTTTAATTGGGATAAGGCTAGCCGAAACGGTTAAGGAAGTATTAGATTTCAAATACTTGGAAACTACTTACTGGAGTGATTCTATGATCGTTTGTTGTTGTTGGAAACAGGATCAAGAAAATAAGAAAATACAGTAGGGCAGATCAATGGTATCACGTGCCAGGAGAAATGAATTCTGCCGATATTTTATCACGTGGTTGCAGTGGAAAGCAACTTATAGAAAAAAAATGGTGGCCAGGACCAGAATGGCTGAAGGAAAGTAAAGAAAAATGGCCACGAGGAAAAATATGTGCCACAGAAGATGAAATTGAAAAGGAGCGAAAAAGGGTCATCAATACAAATGTAGCAGAGAGTTTAATAGATGAAACATTTTGTCAGAAAATAAATCAAATTTCGAAGTATAACAAAACTAAAAGAATTATTGGATGGATTTTGAGGTTTGGTAACAATTTAAAAAATAAATTAAGAAACAAGTGTTTAGAAGAAAATGAAAAAAATTAATTCGAATATTTGAGTACAGAAGAACTTACAAGAGCAGAAACATGTATTTTACAAACAGTACAAAGGTAAGATTTAGGAGAAAATTTAAAAGGAATGCGTAATTTTGAGTATTTGACATATAATAATGGGATTTTAAGAATAAAAACTAGACTTGAATTTGGTAATTTTACCAATAATTTTAAATATCCGATCATTCTTCCAAGTAAAAACGAAATTTTTAGAAAACTTCTTATAGAGGAGCACAAAAATAATTGTCACGCAGGATCAAAAATTTTATTAGTCGTCATCCGAGAAAAGTTCTAGTTACTAAAAGGCCGTAAAACGATAAATTCCATAATATTTGCTTGTGTAAAATGTAAAAAATATACATCTAAATCACTTGAAACTCCTTTTGCGCCTCTACCAGCAAGTAGAATAAATGACGCGAGGGTTTTTGAAGTCATGTCGTTCTAAAAGATGGAAGCAAAGTATGGATAGTATTGTTTACATGCGCTGTCTACTTTCAACAGAGGCATTTTTTTATTCGCTAAGACGCTTCATCAGTAGACGCGGTAGACTAAACACCATTTACTCTGATAACGGCTCAGATTTTCATGGCAGTGATAATTTGTTTCAAAAATTGAGTTGAGAGGAAATTGAAAATTTTTCGGGTATTAAAAGAATTAAATAGATATTCAATCCACCATCCGCTTCGTGGTGGGGCGGATGGTGGGAGAGATTAGTACGGGTTGTGAAAGAATTGTTGCGTCGATTATTGGGGAGAGCATCGTTGTATTACGTTGAGCTATACACTGTGCTTTGCGATGTAGAGGCAGTAATTAACGAACGACCACTCACTTATATTTCCAGCGACGATGAGTGGGAGGTTCTCAGTCCTGCAGGGTTTTTCAGGCCTATAAAGTCGCAGTCGGTAGGAAAAGATTTTTTGGGTGAAGTTGTTGACTTAGACCAGGTAGACGCGGTATTTTTAAAAGGTCGTTTTTCAGTCAGAAGACAGAGCAGATCGAAGTTGGGGATGTAGTTTTGGTTGGAGCAGACCACGTGAAACGGGTACTTTGGCCAATGGGAAGAATATTAGAAATTTATAATGGAAAAGATGGAGTAAGCTGAGTCGTAAAAGTAAAAACTAGGAACGGGATATTAATTAGGCCATTCCAAAGGATTTATCCACTAGAAATAGGAACATCACCATCATCAAACAAGGAACAAGTTATCACTAAAGAAAAGGGACAAAAGGTTATAGAAGGAAAGAATGAGAAAGAGAAGAAAGAAAAACCAGTTGAAAGATCAAGGTTTGGTGAAATCTTGAAGGTTCCAGTAAGGTTGGGAGAGGAATAAGCTTGTACATATACCATTATGTTGTCTCACATTGTACATAATATATTTTGTAATATGACAATACCAGCAGTCTTGTCAAAATAAATTCCTAAAAAAGTCACCTTCTCAAGTAGAATTATTTATAAAATAAGAAAAGCAACGCAACAAATGCCTCAGAATGCCATAAGTTGCCTTAAAATGCATAGAATGCCTCTAAATTCTCCCGAAATGCCTCAAAATAATGCTTTACAATGCGACTCAATGTCATCGGCGCGTCATGGAACTATATTAATCTTTAAAACTAGACTAACCCCGCGCTCTAGATATTTATAGACACTTTACTTTCCTTAAAACTCTTCATTTACGCCGTATCTCCTCTTGCTCTTGCCTACCCTTGTCTCACTCACCATCACCATCTATTTTCAAACGCGTTTCAGTGGAAAAGTTATTCTTATCTTAACTACTTTCTTATTCAACGATTTGGATCATTTTAGCGCCTCAAAGCGAGACTATAAACGAAAACGTTATTGAAAAGGGACAACCGAAGTAAATAAGTTTATGAATAAACCTAGGAAAAAAAGAAATATTGGGAAAACGACAACTCTACCAGCAAACTTATTTAGAACGTCATTTATTTTGTGTGTAACAGTAAAGTTTTTTTAACTGACTTATGAAGCAGAGGCATACATTTTGGACCGGAGCGAATGCACTTGATGGCATTTTGAAGCATTATTCCGAGGCAATTTGGGGGCATTTAGAGGCATGCTACGCATTTTAAGAAAATTTATGGCATTCTGAGGAATTTTTAACAGAAAAATCTGATAACCTTTTGGTTTACACAAAATGACGACCAAGCCACCTTCCGCTGCGTAAAAACCAGTAAAAAATCAATTTCTCAAATTGCCATAGTAAAGTCACCAAATTTGTTTTCATAATGTCAACTTCTGTCACCAAGGTCGGGATTCTTCACTCACTCGTCACAATTCCGGAGAGTGTCGATTTTTACTTATTACCTTATTTAAAATTAAAACATAACGAACGTCCTTAATATTTATCCTAAGGTTGTAAGAAAAACTGCGTCACTTTTTTGACAACATTTTGTAAATCTAATATTTAAAAAAAGTTTTGAAAATCCTCAGCATGCAAAAGAATAACAGAATTTGTGTGACTTTTCTGAACAGTGACAGCGATATATTCCATGGCTATGTATAGTTTTGTATGTTAAAAGTTTTAAAGGTTTGTTCACACCCAAAAGTAAGCTTAATAATATACATTTTAAAATAAAAATGGGTTTTAACAAAAGTTTATTTACTGCAACAGCATAAAGTAACTAAATTTTAATAAATATTAGTAAATTACTTTTAACAAAAAGTAAATTAATGTAAACTTGTGTTTTGTTTTTTTTTTTAAGAGCGATATTTTATTACGGTTTTTGAAGAATCTCATCCTAAATGTCAGAAATGTATTAAACCAGAAATTCATCAGGCCGTATTTAATAAAAAAATTCATCGTAAGAATGATTCACCATAGAAACTGCAATACGTCGAACCAATTTTTTATCCGAACCTTATTTCATCAAACCTATTCAATAACAAATTCGAAATTTAACAGACCCCCTTTTAATAGAACCATTGTTCATCAAACTCATTCAATATCAAACCCGTGATTCGTAAAGCTTGTAATTTATCAGAAAGTTTGTGCTAAATTGATTGCGCATTCGCCAATAACACATGAATGCAAGACGGGTAAATGCCAGTGACATCTATATACAAACTATTGAACGCAACCTGTAAGTATGGCGCGTAACAGCGACAAATGCATCTAGCTGCCGCGCCATCTGCATGTACTCCTCCGGTTCATGTGATATTGGTGAATGCGCAATTAATTTAGCCAAAGTTTTCCAATAAATTATGGGTTTTACGAATTCCGGGTTTGATGTTGCATGAGTTTTATGAACAATGGTTTGATTAAAAACGGGTCTTATAAATTTCGAACTTGTTATTGAATGAAGAAATAGTAGTAGTAGTAGTAACTAGGGGGCGGCCCAAGGCTTGGAAAGTAGGTCCAATCGGTCCCTTTTTACCTTACCCCAGTCCAGCCCCCTAATCCACCACCTGTGCCGCTTGAACGGTAGTGGGCTCCCCGGGCCTTCTTGTTCTCTTCATGAAGTCTAGTACTTTAGCCCACTTGAGAGCTCGTAGGTCCTCTGCATCCAGGTTCGGTTGTCTCAGTACCGGATTTCTCATCCTTAGGTATGCTTCGCACTCCACAATGAGGCATGGCAGATAGAGTAATTCCCGATCCCGATGCGAAAAAATTAAAAAAGGTTCAGATAAAAAATTGGTTTAACGAATTGCTGTTCCTATAGTAAATGATTTTATTATTGAACTTTCTTTTATTTAAAGGGTTTGATTTTGCATATTCTGATAAATCGCGGGCGCCCTTTGAGGACACTAGTACAACCAATATTCTCATTTTTTACATTTCGGCTGCTGTTTTTCTAATTCGGGACATATTCAAATAAACTACGTGTTTCTATTACAAATTGCATTTCTTTGTTTACATATTTTACGACAAAGCCCTTCTTCTGCAAAGTTGGACTTTTTCGCGAAAATATGAAAATACTTGCAATATAAAAAAACACATTTTATGCAAAAATTATTTATCCATAATCATGAAGACTGACACTTTAATCCCGAAAATGTTTTTATCCTCTAAAGTGCAAAACATTATTATTTATTCTTAGAGAATAAAATCATCTTTCAGTAATGATTAATTAATAATATTAAATATTCTTATGCTACAAGTAGACAATAAGATAATGAACTCCAATAGCTCGGTCAATAATTATTGTTTTGAATTGAATAGCGTTTTGTTATTGTTACCGATCGATGGTTCATTTCCTGTTTGAATCTATTTTGGCACAAACTAAAAAAGGCAAACACATATTTGTAACTGCAGCTAACTTGGAGCATCGAACAAAATGAGTAAATGTGACCGAAATTAGGCGAGGTTCCTCTCTAGCTAGATTAAGATTCAGTTACCATTACATATTGGAAAACGCCAATAGTAAGTGTGGTAATAATGGAGAATAAGGGCGCCCATTACTGAAGAAATGATTACAACTCAATTCAACGTAGGCTAGAGGGTAAAAGAAGCCCATCACCACAGCACCGGAAGCGGAGACCTGAAAAGAAGGACTTTTATTCGTTGTTAGTAGTTAGTTGTTAGTTATTAGTAAATAAATATAGATGCCACCCCTTTGAGGGTGTGGTACGGTCTAAACTTTGGCAAGAAAAACATCCGAGTTTAAAGGAAAAGGGGAAATACAAGATTAGCGTGGTTTTCACTTTATTTGGGAAAAAACAAAAAATACTGCAGGAGGTAAAGTTGAACGTAAGCAAGTAAGTTATTTCTAGCCAATAGTTTTGTTACTGAAATTACCCCACAGCGTCCGGTTGGTGCTTTCAAAATCCCCGCAATGCCTTTTAAATGCCTCATACTACATGAACTCAATGAATGATAATTAGCAGCTTTATTGTCTAAGATTTAAAAAAAAATTGAGAATCTTTTTGACACAGCAAAAATATTATATACTAAACTTATAGTTAGCGCACACAATACTTAAATCTAGTCAGACTAAACCAAAAGTACACATTTTTATATCTTCACTAATTTTAAAGGACATAGTATATATCGTATATAATATAGCGAAAAACGCTCGTCTCCATATAATAAATAAAAAACACAGCACTCACGCCATAGACAAACAGAACAAATAAATAAATAAAAAGTCACAAAAAGTATAATCTTAAAAAGAAATTTCATTTATAAATTCTTTAATGTCATAATAAGTCTTCACCTCCATTAAGGTGCTAACTATTTTTCTAAATTTATTGTGGTCTTCCACAGCTCGTATTTCTCTATTTAAATGATTATAATGTTTCAGAATTTCGTATATTATGGAGTGATTGGTTAAGGCAGTTCATGGAATTGGAAGCCGTACTGTTCTTGCCTTTATAACCAGACAGACCGTTTCCAATATTAAAAGGAATGGTAATGTTAGGATTTTGGCGCTTAAAAAAAGTAGTTTGAAGTGTTTTCTTCACTTCCTTTTGTAAAAAATTTGAATGACAAACATCGACTTAAAAAGTTAAGCGGGAAAGAACCCCCAAAAATCGAGGCCATATCTAAGCAACGAGTCCATCAGAGCAAAGTACACCATTTAGCCGAGCAATACCCCAGCTCTTCAGCCGCCACCCTCACTGCAAAACAACTTGAGGACAATTTTGACTTTAGTTTACCTAAGTGATCTAGATACTTAAGGATATGGTCTAAAGTTATTCACAAGAATTTCACCTTATCCACTTTATCGACTGTTCTTTTAACACTATAGAGTTTATTGATGTTTGTTGGAAAGTGATTGTGTTAGTTTTTTTTATGTTAAAACATAGACGGTTACTGTCACACCACGATTTTATCTTTAATACCATTCTTATGCCAATCAAGGCATTTAAAATGTATCATGAATTCGTACTTATTAAAATTCGATCTTTAGATCAAAAAGTTCGTAGAAGTTGGTTAAACAGCAGATTGGTCAAATTTATTTCTGCCAAAGAGAAAACTCAACTTTTAGGTGCCAGACTGAAACAGTGAAATTTGCTGGCTCCGGGAACTACTTACACTCAATACAGAAAAAAGGAATGAACCATTTTCAGAATATTATTAAATGGAAGGTTTACTTGCACGGAAATAAATGGACTGATGACCGAGTAACAAATTCAACACAATCCATCCAAATGGCGTCTTTTCATTGATTCATCAAAGTATAGTCTCAAAGCAGTTTTACTGCATAATGGGAACATAATGCCATCTATTCCTGTGGCACACTCTATTTCGATGAAAGAAACGTATAAAGATCTCTCCCTAATTCTAAATCATATCAACTACAAAGAACATAGCTGGCAAATTTGTGGAGATCTGAAAGTTAGTGCAATATTACTTGGTATGCAAGGTGGATTTACAAAATACTGTTTTTTTTTGTGTCGTTGGGACTCAAGAGCTACAACTAAACATTACTTACAAAAAGAGTGGCCCCCTAGAGAGTCATTTAGGCCCGGTACTAACAATGTCAAGTATGAGCCTCTGGTAGATCCAGCCAAGACCCTGCTGCCCCCTCTTCATATTAAATTGGGCCTCATGAAGAATTTTGTCAAAGCTAAAGGAAGGAATTTTTATGGGACCTGATCTTCGTAAATTGATGCGTGATGAATTGTTTGAACAGACTCTAGATGAAAATGAGTTAGATGCATGGCGTGCCTTTGTCAATGTTACGAAAGGTTTTTTGGGCAAAAATAAGACGAAAATTACGAAAGACTGGTGCAGCAACTTCTGGTCTCATATAAAGCTTTGGGATGTCGCATGTCCTTGAAAATTCACTTTCTTCACTCACATCTCGACTTCTTTCCGCAAAATCTTGGAGATGTTAGCTATGAAATGGGAGAGCGGTTTCATAAGGATATAAGAACGATGAAAACTCGATATCAAGGACGTTGGGACTCTGCAATGATGGGAGACTACTGCTGGTCAGTGAAAAGAGAAGATCCGTCGTTTCATAAAAGAAAGAAGAAGTAAAACTGATGGTCTTTTTTGCATTTTTATTGAATTACATATTGCACACATTCTGTGTATGTAATACTATTATACGGACTTAATAATTTTAAAAGTTTTTAATTGATTTTATTTAATACTGTGTATTCTGGTTCTACTGGTGTATTTATAAAATTAATTCCGTATTCATCCTCACTTACGTCATTTATTTGGCTGGTAAACATGATAATAGTTTATGCGCCCAGTAAATAATGGTAAAATTGGCAACTATGCATTACACAAACATATGACCCAATGGAGGAACTCGCACTCAGCAAATTAGTTAGAAACAGTGAATTTTCTTTCTGTAACTTTTCAAAAGTTCAACAACGTCGGCCTAGCAAATGGCCATTATCTTCTTTTTGAAAAAGATCGGCTTGTTTAGTCAATAAAACATCCTTAGCTTAGCTAGTTTTACGATTTTGTAATCAATGGCAACCTTTTTTTATATTTTTATGTATTGTGGGTACTTCTTCTTGAGCTTAATAACACAAGCGATCATAAACTGATTGACACGTATTAGCAAATTTTAGGGAGATTTTCTAAATCAGACGAAAAGTATTTGCATACCAGTAGTAACTTAACGCCAGTTTTCGTGTCTGAAGTGTCTTTCTATAAACCGCATGAAACTGTAGAAAGAGAGGCCGGTACGTTTGAACCGCTTTCGAATACTTCCGAAACGTTTCGATCAAGATGCATATGGTCGTAAATCGATCCTACGCGAGGTTGGGATTACTAGGTTCAAATACCGGAATTTTTTTGTTTTTCATTTCACCCGATATTGAAGGAAACAGAGATAAAAATAAAACTCGTGTCCAAATACAAACATAATGTGAATACGACAAAAAAAGGTGAAAAACAAAATAAAACGCCAGTAATTATCGACCCGTTTCATTAACTTCTTCGATTTCAAAAACGTTTGAATATTGTTTTCTACTCCATTTTGAGATATTTATAGATAAGTTTAAAATAATTAGTAAAACTCAGTTCGGTTTTTGATCAAATAAGTCAACAAAAGACGCGCTTGACTTTGTCATCAATTGCCCAGCAGTTATTTTTAGTGATCTGAATCGAGCGTTCGATTGCATTGACCAGAATTTACTACTACAGGAATTTGAAAAGATACCTGGATTTAAGAGGTATTCCATTAAATTGGTCAGAACCTTTTTAACAAAAGAGAAAACAGTGTGTGTGTGTTGACAAAGATAATTCTTCCTATGTAACAGTTAATTTAGGAGTTCCGCAGGGGACAGTTCTAGGCACAATATTTTTTATTATTTACTTAAAACCATAAATAATAATCTAAAAATGTGTGATGATAAATGTGAGTTACCAAAGTTTGCAGATGATTCCTGTTTTATGACAAGTGATTCTAGTAATGTTGTTCTTAAAGTCAAGTGTAACAATATTTTGGCAAATATTTGAAGTTGGTTTTGAAATAATTCGTTATTTTTAAATGTAGCTATAACTAATTATATTAGATTCTGCTATCTGCCGAACAAAAATAATCTAGCACTAGATATTAAGGTAATTAATCATAATATTGATGCAACTGATTCTTTGAACTTTACAATTGATCAGCATTTAAATTGGACTGCAAATGACGTATTTCTAGCTCAAAATAGGTTATAATCAGCATTGTTGGTGTGCCCCAGATGCAATCATGTAGAGAAATTTTTGATTCATTAGGCATCTTTACTTTATATGGCCTTTTAATATATAAGATGTTAGTATATTTTTACAAAAACAAACACTGGTATATTAGACAATTTGATGTGCATCACAGATCAACAAGAAATGAAAAGAACAGAAATAGGTAGGATGTTGCCAAATGGTTTAGTTGTAAGAATTTTTATGAAACTGCCTGAAGAAGTACAGGTATCTTATTTTATTTTTATTTTACAAATCAAAAGGCTATCCAATAAACAGACGAGGCTGCTCAATTACAGGATAGCACATAATAAGCTAAATCTAGTTACATAATCGGGAATGTAAGAAAAAAACTTAGTACCTAGATATTTCTAATGCTAAAAATACTAACAAGAAATCACATTATTTTATATATGTTTATTTTAAACAAATTTAGACTTAAATAAAATATATCAGTATCTTCGTTATTACTAAAAACCCAGTTGTTATATGTACGAGTACATCTAATAATTGGAGAATTTGAAAAATAATTTGATTTAAATCTTTCCATACAAAATGTTAACCTAGTTCGTACTTGGTAAGGATTGGCATTAAAAGATAAGTAATTAGTGCAGAAAGGTGAGTCAATAAGGTTGTTTACAACTTTGTAAATAAAAACTACATCGGTACAGTTTCGGCGACTCTCAAGTGACTTTAGGTTGTAAAACTGTAGGTTACTTTCATACGAATAAAAGTGTCTATCTCTATTGTATCTAAAGTTTAAGTTTTTTAAAAGCTTTCTTTGAACACCTTCTATTCGATCGATATATTTGCGATAGATCGGGTTCCAAACTATGGATGAGTATTCTAAAATTAATCTGATGATACTATTAAAAATAAGGATGACTGACCTGTGGTTGCTAAACCCTTTAGTAACCCTTAAGACAAAACCCAGATTTCTTAAACCCCTCTTGACAATACTCTCCATATGAGCCTCAAAAGTCAGTTCTGAGTCCAGAATGATACCTAAATCTTTAACCTGACTAACCTCTTTAAGTTTTGTATTTTCTAGTTTTAAATTAATTGACGTATGTTCTTTCTTTCTAGTAGTTAGTGAAGCTGTTAAGGTCATTCTGGAGTTCGGAAAGGTCAGATTGAGATCGAATTTCTTTGCTCACTTTTAAATCATCTGCGAAAGAAGCATGTTCAGAATGTTGAAAACAATCTCCAATATCAAATATAAAAATGTTAAAGAGTAAAGGTCCCAAATGCGACCCTTGAGAGACCCCAGAGGTCACATTTGTTGACAGAGACTTCTCACCGTTAACAACTACAAACTGAGTCCTATCTGTGACGTAGCTCTGCAGAAGCCGAAGAAAGTTGCCGTGCACACCGAAGTTTCCAAGTTTAATTATCAGAGTTGGGTGATGTACCTTGTCAAAAGCCTTGGAAAAATCGGTGTATAGAAAGATTAACATTATGAATAAATGGAATTAAATTTGTAGTAACTGAGCGTTTTTTATGAAAACCATGTTGGTTAACATCAATACTGCAAAAAAATAGTTGAGAGTAAGTAGCGGCCTCGAAATCCTTGGCAAAGTGACATAAAAGTGAAATGGGTCTATAATTTTTTGCTTCTGTGGCATCTCCCGACTTTAAAATGGGCACTATCTGAGCTACTTTCCAACGTGTTGGAAAGGTGCCCTGTAATAAACATTTATTAAAAATAATTTTAAGAGGTAGTGCCAAGGTGGGGCAACATTTTAAAAACTGTTAAGGTATGCCGTCAGGCCCAGGTCCTTTTCTGGGATCCAGATCCATCAATATCTTTCGAATAGCTTCCTCTGAAAAATTACATATTTCAAAATTTTGATTTGAAGGAATAGATGGAATGTAAGATTGTGTATCATCAGGCTCAAACACACAACTAAAATAGTCACAAAAAAGCTGTGATATGCGTTGAGAGTCTGTTGCACTATTACCGTTGTAGTTGATCTTGAATGGCAAAGATTTTGTTTTTTTTTTTCTGTATATAAGACCAAAATGATTTTGTGTATTTTTTTAAATTTTTTTCTGTATTTAGTAGATAATTTTTGTAATCATTTACCTTGCTTGATTTGAAGTCTTTTCTTAATTGCGAAAGCAATGTGTAATCATTAGCGTTGTTGTATTTTTCCACCTTTTTCTAACCCTTTCTTTGTCTTTTAGCATTTTTTTCATGCTATGCGTAAACCAAATGGGAAACTCAGACTTGTTAATTATTTTAGTTGGTATGTGGTCTTCAATAAAATCTGAAATATAAGTGTAAAAAAGAGCCACGTCCTGTTCAATAAGATCAGAGTTTAGAATTTTGTCCCATTCGAGGCTACTAACTTTGCTGTTTATTAAATTATAATTACCTTCAGAGAACTTTTTTTAGTGTAAGAATTGCAGGAAAGATTTTTACACACTTTTAAGTTTATACTTATTTCAAAAGCACGATGATTATCGTCTTCCTTTACGAAAGGACCGTGACTCTTATCTACAGTAACTAACATATTGCGTGAAATAACCAGGTCTAAGATTCTATTATTATGGTTTTTCACGTTATTGAATTGTTTAAAATCTAGCAAAAAGAAACTATCACAAAAAAGAGCGGTGTGGGACTCTGAGGCATCTATTAATTCGTTTAAGATAAAACTGAAATCTTTTTTTAGAGATTAAAACATTCTATTCGTTAGCCGAGTGCTTGGGAAACCAGGTATAAATAGATATATTTTGCTTTTTAAATTTTACTATATTTAGACTGTAGAGCATTATTTACTATATAAACACTCTGACTTGTTCCCTATAATTTGTAAATTGTCACAAGGAAGATAAAGGATATATTTATTTTATTTTGCGTTCCATTATGTAAACATAGCAACAGTAATAGTAAGTTTTTGGAAATAGTCCATATTAGGGTGTAGTGAACTTTAAGGAAGAAAATTCTAAGGTCATTTTCCACATAGTTTCTTTAATCTCCAGTTGTTTCGTCAATATAAATTTACATCCTCAGAGTTCATAAACAACAACAAAAAAAACAGGTCGTATACCTGCTTAAAGAAAATTATTTTTATTTTTTTTTAATTTTATTAAAGTCGTCAGTTTTTTTAAATAATTTTCCTGTAAGTAGGTATACCACCTGTTTTTTTTTTCAAATTTTATAAGGGAAAACAAATATTTTAAATTTTGTTCTCAATGTAATTCCCTCATTACCCACGCTCAGCAAGGTCTCTCTTATTTTTTAGTTCTCCCAAAACTCCTGGATTTCAACTTATTCAAAAAAACTTTAAAATAATGTCCTTTTGAACTCAGCCCCAAAACTAATAGGCAAGTCTCTACTTTTCCAAAAGAAAAAAAATTTTCGATTTTGTTTGTGGGATAGGCAGCTAGACCTGCTTGGCTGTCCACACCAACAAGATCTAGGTTTAGGTTAAGATCTTTGTATGTCCTGGTTGGTGGACTTTTGCCATTTTTTTTGTATTTTTTCAGATTGTTTATAAACCCTGAGGATGTCAATTTATATTGACGAAACATGTAGGGATATTTAATAAATCCAAAACAAATTGTAACAACTGAAGATTAAATAAACTAAGTGGAGAAAGACCTTAGAGTTTTCTTTCAGTAATAGTAAGATTGTACGTAAGATTTCGCAACATTGCTTTAATCCATCAAGTAACTATCCTCATTCGCTGCCCTTTAAAGATTCCTCCAATATATCCATTATTAAGATAGGTTAAAATTTATGACAACTTTCTTTTTTTTATTGCTGTCATTCTTGCAGCAAAGCACCTCCCGACTCATCGTTTCGGCTATATTTTATCTGGAAAATTGCCATGAATCTATACCATATATCGTTCCTTTTCGTTTTTTTTCGCGAGTAAAATTCAAAAAATATGTGATGTCTAGCAAGCCAGAGCAGCAGCAGATTGATATTTAAAATTTAATAATGTGAAGGCGATATCGGGGTTTATTGGGTTTGCTTTTGATATATTTTCTGAAGGGTATGCGCAGTATTTTCGCAATATTAGTCCACTTTGAAAACTTTACGGTTTAACAAACACTAGTTCATTTACCTACGTTAGATACAAACGAATTTTATTCGAGAAGGATTTCGTTACTCACTTTTGACTAAATTACATATTATTGCCAAAGATTAAACATGATTATAACGATAAGAATAAGAATCGATAAGTTGGGAAAAAAGCTGGTGAGGTAAATAGTATCCCAGTAAACAGTGGAGGGGGGAAAACGCCTTAGTTGGTCCGATTTCAACCAAAATTTAGGGTTTTTGGTAGATAATAATTTAATAGTTCAATATGGCGGATACAAGATGGACGACTTTTGGTTATGTTACACATCCGATTGTCTTAAAATTTGCTATACGTTTATAGTTCCAGTGACAATACAATAATATAGTAATATCAGGTACCCACCTACCCCTAACGAGGAAAGTGGAGGGGGAAAAGATTTAGTTTGTTCGAATTAAATCAAAATTGACACACAGGGGTTTGTGGGGAAGGAGATTATGAATTTTTAATCAGATTTGAAAGTTTTAATATGGCGGATTCAAAATGGACGACTTGGGGTCAGGTTTTCCGTATCAATTTTTCTTACTAACTTCTGCACAGGAAAACACACAAAAACCCCCTGCAATACTGATGCGCTAGCTGAAATGCATAGACTTGGGCCAATCTAAAAATTAAAAAATAATTTTATATAAAAAAAGCTTTTCAAATATAAGCTTTTATAGAATAAAAAGTGCACTAAAAAGTAGAAAATATTTTTTTACATTCTGATATCATAATAATTAAAGCTATGGGCGCAAATTAAAACTAACAATGTCCATCCATATATCAGAGAAATGGTAAGATAGCTTTGGTCGGGTTGGGTTGAGTTTAATTACCCTTGAATTCTTGCGAACAATCATAATATAACTAATAACATTAATTTATCTAGTCAACATGGCCAAACTTCCTAAAATGCGCCTATCGCTTTTATTATTATAATATTGGAATGATAAAAATTATTTTTTACTTTTTAGTGCGCTTAATATTTTATAAAAGCTTGCATTTGAAAAGCTGTTTTTACAAGAAATTATTTGTACTATGAATAGCTTTTTAAATGACTTTATTGCTGCGGGGCTCTCCCTCTTTATCTGTTAAGCTGCCAAGCGGTTTATCTTTAGGGGACCGGTCGACGTTTTTAACGTTTCTTAGAAAAAATCGTTTTTACCATGTCAGAATGTCGAAAACCGGTCCTAAAACACTCAATCTTGGAAAAATAAAATTAAAAAGGACACGTAACAAATTCTGGATAATCAGTATCGCCATTACTTTGTTAGGGGTGGTCAATATTTACATGAAGTGGTTCCAATCACACGCGGTTGATACCGCAACATATAAACCTAAGCTCTGGCTAATATATGTCAATGATACTTTTATTGTCTGGACCGTGAATGACAAACAACTTTCAGAATTTCTTCACCACCTAAATAACATAAGACCCATCATTAATTTCGCAATGGAGTTGGAGCAAAATTGTTAATTTTTTTTCTTGATGTACTTGTCAAACGAGTAGAAACCGACATCTGAACAACAGTCTATCGTAAACCAACTTACACAGGACAATATTTAAATCAAGGTTCAAATTATTCTGCTACAACTAAACGAGGCATAATAAGAACTTTGTATGACAGAGCCGTTCAAATTTGTAACAATTCTCATGACTTGAAAATCAAAATAAGAAATATTAAGAAGGATCTTTAGCAGAACAGTAACAGCCTTAAACTTATAACAGACACTATTTCTAAATTTCATCAAACAGGACGGAGAAAACAAGACCAAAACCAGGCAAATGCATTCCTTACAATTCCATACATTATAAACGTATCAGAGAAAATTTGAAGAGTAGCGAAAAACTTTAATATTAAAACAGCTTTTAAATCTAATAACACAATTCGAATCCTTCTTAGTCAAACAAAATCGAAGAACAAGCAAAATAAGGAATGCATTTACCAAGTTCCTTGTGAGTGTGGTGGATCATACATAGGTAAAACAAAAAGATCACTATCTGTTAGGCTTAAGGAATATCAGACAAATACCCAGGGAATTGAAACAACGAAATCAGGAATCGCCGAAAACGCATGGTCAAAACAACAAGGAGTCACACTGGGAGAAACGAAAATTCCTTGAAGCTGCCTTTATTGGGCAGAATCAGGTTATTTTCAGTAAACCAAGTGTTGAAGTTCCAAATATTTGGAAGCCCCACCTTGGGCGGAGCTAACTTCTTAAACTTCACGGTCGAGTGATTTCCCATAGTATATAAGTACGTATCCTTAAGAATATATTGTATTTTGCACCTGAAGACGACCAGAGATTGTACTGATCGAAACGTCATGTATAAATAAAATATATACAATAGAATTTCGAAACACAGAGTTAATTTCAAATACATCATTGTCTCAAACATACTTTGTTAGACTCTCAAAATTTAATGTTTGAGAAGAAAACTGACGCTAAAGAGGGACTTGTACCATTTTAAAACAAACGGTCGTTTACCAAAAATTCATGTTCCAAAATATCAGCGGCTATCAAAATTTTCAACTCCTTTTTAATCTGTTTATATTTTTTCATTGGTTCAAAATTTTATTGAAAGTTTTTTCGTATTTAGTAGAAAAACGAGTGAAGGAGGAAAACGTAAACGTGGGCCCAATTTTACATTCATTGGTGTTAATTTATTAATAGATATCACGTTCCCACATAAAATAATTAGTATGCTTTTACATCGTTCTCAATACGTATTGAAATGATTGCCTTTTTCTTTCATAAAGCATGTTCCCTGATCCGAAAAAGAGCGTGATATATGAAAGAACAAGAAGCTTGATTATCGAAACGTATTGAATACTATGTGAAAACGCACTTAATGATTGAAAATACTCAAACTGTTAAAGCAAATGATAAACTTAAAGAGACTGCTTGGACTAATACTTGAAGAGAATTTAATGTTGCCTGTCCCACCCATCAAATCGATATTTATGGATAAAAGAACTGTTGGAAGGAATAAATCCAAACTAAAACGTGAAATTTTCAAAACTGGTGGTGACACACCATCATCTCCAACTTCACCACTAACTGAAAACTCAAAACTTATTAAGGTGGGGTGTCTGTAAGGTACTCAGAATAAAATATAAATGCAAGAAAAGAAAAATAAATAATCTAGGAATATTAATGTTGTATACCATAAGAATGTCTTTACGTTTTACTACTATAACTACTTACGTTACAGAACTCTAAATTCACCTTTACCTTGAACCATGTTGTTTAAAAAGGCCACTAATTTCAATGAATTCAAGTACCTTCAAATTGTCATTGATACAGTCATCCTCTGTATCAAGCATTTTGCCAGAAAAATCGAGAAAAAACGTAAAAAAACAACACAGACGCAGCAAATTATTTAAACTTTCAAATAAACAGACAAACTTATCTTTTTTTAAATTTCCATAAATACCAGACGCTTTGGATCTATCTGTTATCTTCTTGAAGATATTCAAGTTTAAATTTGAGTGGAGGAGATAGGAAAATAAGCATCATGTGTAATTAATAATGGGTAGTTATTTTTGACTTCCCTATCTCTTCCAAACAAATTTAAACTTGAATATCTTTGAAAATATAAAAGATAAACCCAAAGTGTTTGATACTTTTATAAGGCCCTTTTTTAGGGATTCAAAAAATGAGATAATATACAAGGTGTCCAATTTAAAAAAAGATTTTGACATATATTATAAAAGGGTATACATATTTTGCAACCGCTTTATTTACATTAAATAATCCTTTATAGGTTTTCTTTGAAAAACATCATCCCAAAAAATCCATTATTCCAAACTTTTGGGACACAC
This sequence comes from Oxystoma pomonae, assembly GCA_963921995.1. Classification (NCBI taxonomy): domain Eukaryota; kingdom Metazoa; phylum Arthropoda; class Insecta; order Coleoptera; family Brentidae; genus Oxystoma; species Oxystoma pomonae. The sequence continues at coordinate 39,048,357 of OY998172.1, forward strand.
TTTATATATTGTGATAGTATTTATCTTTACAAACATGATACCGGTTTCATCAAAAGCGTTTAGTGTCAATTCCGTGATTGCCAGTCTATTACATTAGTTTGCTGCAGAGCACTGTTATTAACCCCTGATTTATAAGTTTTGGAAAAAAGTAATATGGAAGCGCTTGTGTATTTCTTCCCATTATTATAACTAGTAAGAAATTCTTTTAAAAATTTCTCATTAAATGACAAAATACTTACGATTTGACTACATTTCTCCTGGATTTCAAGGCATTGATTAAGGTCCTTAAATCACTTAAATTTTTGAAATTAGAGTTACACAAAGAGTGCTGTTACTATTTTGACGATTTGACAAAAAATTCTTAAAATTTGGAGAATAAATTTGATGTCGCAAAAAATAATTTTTAGTATTTTTTAATTTATATATTTCATACTTTCATACCTTTACAAGTTTTACCAATAAGGAAAAATTTTTCCGAATTTATCGAGGATTCCTTCTCTCATTTTTTAATATAATTTTTTGAACATTACATTCTGTATAAATTGTAGCAATAAAAAAAGTGAACTTCCTTAAATCGACATCGGTAGGTAGGTACCGGTTTATTTTTTTTTACCATGAGAAATGATGCCATAGAAAAATTGTACTTTGTCATGGAAAAACTGTACTTGGTTTAAGCATTCGAACGTTTTCCTATAGACCTGCTACGTTTTCAATTAATAAAATATACCTCTTTTTTGGGGATCGTCACGACATCCAACTGCATAAAAACATGCAATAAGCCATTAGCGCTTTCAATATTTCTGAAAAAAGTAGGAATATACATTTATTTTAGCGTAGATATAGAATACCGATATCTGCGATTTAAGTTACAATATTATGCTATAAACTTTGGCTTCCAAAAAAAAAAACAAACAAAAGAAGTAGAATTAGGAAAAACTAACCGCATCAGACAAATTTCAAAAACTCAAATCGTATTCAAACGTATTCAAATCCCTTTATAAAAACTGAAAAGTGAATCGTATTGAAAACATATTCAGTTCCACGTAGTAATTATCCCTAAAATACTCCTAGAAAACCCTTTTACAAAAATGCTTAAATTTTGGAAAATAAAAAAATTGACTGACCTGATTCACCAATTATTACTGAAACCAATATTATATAAATTTTTTTTATTTATTTTGTTTTCTATGCGTATATAAATAAACTTGTAAAAGCCGAGGTAAAAACCTAGACAAATCTCATAAAGTACAGTTTTTTTGATTTTTGATTTGTCGAGAAACACAGCCTGGTTCGTAAAACATTATAAAACCGCATAAAATAGCATGAGAACTCACCAACATTGATAAGAACCTATGCCGTCTTTTTTTGTCTGGGAAATTTCAGCATTAAAAATAACAACTATCAAACTACTACAGCTAAGGTTATTTTAATTTTTTCTGGCCTTCTTTGAAGCCAATTTGTTTTAAGTTACTTACCTACATAACATATACTTCAAGAAAGCATTCGAACCCATTACATCTAAAATGCCTATGCAAGCCCTCTTAACGCTTTGCATGCCTGTTGAGCTTCTGAGTTTATGGGGTTCAACTAGCTAAAATCTTTTCGTCAATTTAATAGGTGTTGGTAGTGTAGGATATACAAGCCTTCCAAGAGGCCTTTAAAACATCGACGCTTGTATTGTATGTAACTAAAAAAATACAGGACGTTATGGGAAACGTGTCTCATATTCAAAAGAAAATGTCCAAATCCTGCCAAAGAAAAACCTTATAAAATATTATAAAGAATAACTCGTTTTATGATCTATGCTAAAATAAATTTATGATATTTTGTAATTTTTGACTAATGAGTGAGTGAAACACAAATCCTGAATAAGATTTCATCATATTTTACCAGCCAGTTGGTTTATAAAAGTTTACAATATTTTATTATTTTTAATATGACAATCCTCATAAAGGTTCAAAAGATTCTATAAGATCTACCCGCAACCTTCTAAAATAAAAAATGGCGGCAAAACAGCAGTGGTGGTAGTAGTAAAATTAGCAGAAGTTATACAATGTGGATTAATAGAGTCAAACTAAGCTACAATCTAACCTAAACTCTAAACTACGAATGTCCCAACTTACTATAATATATTAACACTCCTTGGGCTTGCATAAGTTCTACATATCTAATAGTTCTGGTGCCTATAAATACTTATTTGTCACCGACGCTGTGGGAGAGATGTTACTTTGATAAGTTTCTATGAGATTGTTACGTTTACAAGATTTCATAAGCCAAAAAAATTTTTTTTGTAAAAGTGTATACGACAGAGGAGGTGATTATATTACTTCTTTTATAAGTTCAGATGGGCGATAAAATTTTTGTATGACTTAATATTTGTTTCGAAGGGCATATAGGCTCGTTTATAAGTTAGGGCAGGTAAGATCTTATTGCTTTCATAAGTTTCTATGAGATTTTGTAAGACTTTGTTTAAAATATTTTTAATTTTTTTGTAGAAGTATTTACCACATTATAAATAAGTAAGGAAGGTGGTAAAAAAACACAGAGTTTTTATAAGATTTGTCTGTTTCAAAGACCTTAGCAATGTAGTGAGTAAAATTATAAAAGAACGATAAATTTAATGTAGAAATCCATAAAATATTATGAGCCTGATAGATTATAAAATGACCTGGAAATCCCAAAAAATTTTTAGACATACGTGTATAGTATATAGTATATAGTTTTTTAAGTTAGAAAGACCTAACAAAACTTGTGATTTTATCAAATCATAAAAAACTATAAATAAAACAAGATGTTGATACAAATCCTTAAGGTCTGGTGCATCCTTAAAATTTTATTAGTCTGGCTGATCATATAAGATATCCCAAAGTCTCATAAAATATGCTTATAAAAACCTATAATACATTATACATACAAGGTTGTAATAGCAGAAACTTATTAAGTTTAATAAGTCTAGTTGATTATAAAAGCTTTTAGAAAACGTTTTTTTTTTATAAACCTATAAATCTTTTGAAAATAGTTTACTATAAAATTATATATATATTTATAAGTCTGGAAGGGGAGTAAAAGATACTGATGCGACTATAATGTAGCCTTCATATCTGCTCAAATCAGTTGGAGACGGTGCTCGTAGCAAGGCGTGGGACCAGAGGTTTTTGATCAATATGATGCGAATACATCTAGCATCTCATATCCAAATGCCAACCCCACCTTCTCGTGGTGCGTCCTATCTAAAACCGAAGAGACTCTAGAGACCGAATTTGGGCGGTATAATCATATGAGGAAGTTGAACTAGACCTCACTAGCAACTGCTCCATTAAGGACCTGTACAAACTCGTACAGGGGAAAAATCTAATGGAGTGGGTGCACAATAAGCCAATAATGGCTGCAGTGCAGTGACTCTGGTCAGCCACTAGGCTGGTCGGAGCCACAATCGGGGGGTTTTAGTCGGTAATACACACCATCCGGGCTGTTCTGACAGAAGGATGAAACTCTGTCGAGGGAGTGGCGGGCGTCTTATGCAAGATATTCCCTCAATACCCTTGAAATAATCAGGAAAAAACCGCACAAAATCTAAGACATATCTCATAAATTATTACAAACTTTAATAAACCTAAAATTTTACCTCACAAAAGCTTATAAACCTTATAACAACTGATACAAATCAGGCGTGTTTTTTTAAGATTCAATGCGGATTTTTTTTTTGAAGGGTAGCTCTTCTGGGACCAATATTCAAACAGGAAAAAGACGACCAGGTGACGGACGCCCGTTAGTTAAGGGTTAAGGTTGAAGTGGTCTAAAAAATCGACCCGCACCGCTCTACAAAGAATTTTCTTGTCTAAGAACTATATCACATCCTTTATGAACTGAGATTAATATTGATAGCGACAGCGATGCGTGACAATAACTCTAGGGAGAGTTATAAAGGGCAGCTTAGAAGAAAAAATTTTAAATATCTGGAGAACAAAAAAAATGCAACACTAGAAAGGACAAATATTTTTAAAGTAATTTATTTATATATTAATACATTAGGATGCTCCTAGTAATTGATTACATTTCCAAGAAGATTCCTCCATCAAAAAATTAATAATGAGTGGCTTCTCTATGGTTATTTATGCCCTCGTTTGTTCTATTGGGCACTGATAAAATAAGATGGTCTATATCATATTGAGGAAAGCTCAACCAAATCCTCCTTACGGCATACCAGAGTTCATCTAATTTTTCAGAGGGATGTGATAATCGACTAAGATTGCGACCTAGCATATCCCATACGTATTCGATAGGCGACAAGTCAGGCGATCTGCTGGCCATTCCAAAGTCTCTATGCCAAGTTCATGTAACAAGTAAATTATTTCACGAGCAATATGCGGTCTGGCATTATCTTGTTAAAATATCGCATTTGGGATAGCTTGTAGGTAGGGATGTAAAACTGGCTATTGCACTTCATCGATATATCACCGAGCAGTTAGATTGCTGTTGATGATCTGCTTCCTAAACATATAGCATCCCATACCACATAATTTGCTGTCTTGCTGTATCACGTTCAACAGCAAAATCTACATTTCGTTTCTCAACCGAAATCGCCTAACCCTCATGCGTCCATCATGGCCGCCTAAACAAAATCTGAATTCGTCGCTGAAGCTTATTCCAGTTTGGCCGAGCTCTGCACTACTCCAAGCGGCGAGCCTTAGGTTGTGGAGTTAAAGGGAGCACCAAAAGCGGAAGGCAAGCCCTCAGCCCCATACCAAGCAATCTTCGATTAACTCATCCTTGAAAACACTCTCCCTGTAGCTGCAACTAGAACATCTCTTACTTGGCGTATACTGTCCCATCGATTTCTGAGAGCAAGAAGTCTGAGATGCCGTAAATCATGACCTTGTAATAATCTAGGCCGTTCAAAACCCGCAGGACGTCTATAAGTCTCATCATTGGACCACCTTCTCCAAACTCTTAACACTGTTGATGGATTGGCATTAACCCTTCTTCCATTTCTCGTAAACCAAAACCAGCCTCTTTCATGCCCACGATGCGTCCTTTCTTGAAGACATTTAAATAACGAAATTGTTGGCGACCGCGAACTCTTGGCATTTTTATTTTTTAAGTAAACTGTAAGTAATCCAAAAAGACCAAAAACGAGAAAAATGATTTAAAATTTTCAGAAAAGGTCTTTTATGTGTTGGTTGTTTTTGAAAATAAATAGAAAAAATCTGTGGAAAAAGGAAAGATTACAAGACAAAATTTATCCAATATTTCTTTTGAGATAAGGTATACAAACAAATAATTTTTATTCAAATAATTGTTTGTTCTCAAGAGTCTTTAAAACAACACACAAAAACAATTTACATTAAAAAAATATTACTTAAATAAATTACAACACAAAAGTTAATTATATTTTGTCTAGTATTTAAACTAAATTATTAACTTTTGTTGTGGATGCTTTGAACAAATAAAATTTCGCATAATTTCGTTACGGTATTTTTGTTTCTGTATGTTTTGCATACGCCATATTGTGGTAGAATGGACCCATCCAAATACGAAAATGATAATAAAAAAGTTGTTTAAGAATTTTTTACCAGTATATTGACCATAGTTATATTTTTACACCTACTAAATATACCTTACGTCTAAGAAAAACACAATCATTAAAAATATACACTGAACACACTAATTAAGTTTTATTTTTTTCTTTTATGAGGGGTCGTATCTTCTCTTTTCAAGAACCTACAGTAATCACCCATCATGGCTAAATATCATCGTCCTTGATAGCGGATTTCCGTTGTCCTCATATCCTGGTGAAACCTTTTACCCTAATCGTTACTGACAGCTCCCAAATTTTCAGGAAAAAATGACAGATGGGAATGGAGGAAGTGAATTTTCTATGACATTCGGGCACCAAGCGATTTGTAGGCATCTAAAAGTTCATCAACTAACTGTTGGTAGTTTGCATCCATCTTGTTGCCCAAAAATCCCCTTACTACACTAACAAATGAGTTACATGCTCCGAGTTCCTACCTGGTAAGCTTCTCTGTAAAGTTGACATCGTCCAGCAATTTTCTGATTTATGGCCCAATAAAAATGCCTTCCTTTAATTTCGCATGACTTAACTGAGGAAAGACTTGTCTTAGGTATTTGAATCCATCACCGTCTTTATTCATTGCTTTCACAAAGTTTTTCATCAGCCCAAGTTTAATGTGAAGAGGAGGCAGAAGAACATTTTTGGGGTCTACAAGATGTTCAAATTTAACATTTTGAGATCGCGGTTGAAATTCACTTCTTTCTGGCCAATTTTTTATTGCATAATGCTGATCTACTGAACGCCTGTCCCACAAACAAAGAAAACAGCAATATTTTGTAAATCCTCCCTGAAGTCCTACTTAAAATCCTACAACTTTTGGATCCCCAAATATCTGCCATTTATATCTGTTGTAGTTTATTTTATTTAAAAGTGTGCGAATATTTTCATAAGCTTCTTTCATTGTCACTGAATAGGCAACTGATATAAAGGGTTTTAAATTTCCATTAGACAATAACACAGCTTTTAAACTGTATTTAGACGAGTCTATAAATAAGTACCACTCACCATGCTCAATATCAAGTTCCTGCATTAAACTATCGATATCAGTACACGAACACAACGAATTTTCCATACTGTAGAATGCAGAAAAAGTAGCATTTCTTTACCTGAAAGTTGTAATTTGGGTTTCTTTGGCTAACAAGTTCCATTCCTTAAAACGAGAACCAAGAAGTTCTAACTGTTACCCCAAATCACATGCTTAATCATTTAACTCACTTTGAATAATCAAATGTTGCTCACCAGAACTGGGACCTGGAGTAAAAATAGGGTCGGTACCCTGTTCCTCGGAGCTGCCTGATGATGCGTTGTCTCCAATATCTTCCAAAATAATATTTTGGGGATCTAAAGGCGTAATGGGCACTGGTAAATCTGCATTATGAGGAACAGGTCGTATGGCAGACTGCAAATTTGGTTTCCCTTTTTGGAATAACCTTCAGTCTTTGTCAGGCAAAAATAGCAAACGTCAAAATGATTAGTGGGTTCTCGCTATACTATTGGAACTGCAAAAGGCATGCTTTTTCTCTTCCCCTTCATCCACTCCACCACGCTACAACTAACACAGCACACGCTACACCTAACACAGCACAAAGGGGAACCCGCTGTTTGTCTTGATGTCCAATTAAAACACCAAAATATTTGAAGTAGGCTTTTTAACATTTTCAGAAAATGGCCTAGCTTGGGATTTCATCATAAATTCTTTACAAATGTAGCAAAATCTGTCAGGATAATTTTTGCAATTCCAGCGCGTTTGATTCGACCTTTTCTTTTAGCCTAATATTTAATGTTGATTTTATGTATAATATTCAAACAATAGAGTACAGGTAGTTTTTCTGTTATAAAATGCATCTATTTTAACCTTCCTCTAATAAAATTAACTACCTGTTAATGTCAAATGGTCTAATTAAGCTATTGAAAAACGGTACTTGTTAGGACTCTCCGAATATAATGAAATGACCCGTGTGTGTCTTATCGACCAGTGAATCGGCCGAATCTAGGCGTAGTTTTTGTATTAATTAAACCTTTTCATTTTAATCTAAGTGAAAGTCTGGAAAAACTTTTTTAAAAAAAAATATATTTCTTTACTTAAAAATATTATTAATATTTAAAATACTTCTGAGAACGTTCAAAATTAAATTTTTTTTTGGCTGCAAAATTAGGTGGAAAAAGTTTTCTTAAGACTTTTAATTTATTATTGGGGTGGTAACTTTCTTTTGTTTAGTGCTTTAGTTCACAATTCCATTATTTCTTATTGTGCCACAAGAAGAATATTGCAGTCAAGGGACCAAAATCCAGATAAACATTTCGTATTTGTTTTAAAAGAAAAAAGGTTTCGACATAAAAGGAGTTTTTTATCGAAATGGGCGATTGGGATAAATGGCCATAGTCCTTAAGTTATATAAGATCCCACAAGGGTAGAACAAATACAAATTTAAAGAGTCACCATTTTGAGATTTCACAGCTTAAAATATCCAACGGTTATGCTAATGATATTTATTTTATGTCCTGTAGCAATTATTCTTCCTAACAACAAAAATAACAACAAACACATACCACGGCAGCTGCTAATCGGGAGCAGTCTAGGGTGAATTCGTAGATAAAAAAATTGTTGACGTTTAGTAATATTTTACCTTGCCAATTAGACGCCACTATATTTTTCTTTGACAATTTTGTTTCAAATTAAGCACCCATAGATATTTAATATTTAATCAAGAAAATCTAGAAAAACTTAAGTATTTAATATCATTTTTTTAATTAGTAATTTTACTCATTAACAGTTTCTGAAGATTTTACTAAATAAAAATGCGAAATTTCCCAAAAACTGAAAGGTGCATTTATTTAGTTTTCATGACGAAAAACAATAACCAAAGCAGACGGAAACACTGTACAATGTACATAAGTAAATTATTATAGACTCGGTGTTTGTCGACGAAAGTGCACTCTTAAAGAAGAATAGTATCAATCTACTAGTAACATCAAAATTCATAGCGCTATTTGGTGTATAAAAAAATGACGTAAATTATAACAAATCCTGAAGGAAAAACCTGGGGAAAATTCTAGAATTTTCGAGGGGGTTTTTAGAGTCCAGAAATTATGGTGACCTTAATTCAACATATTAAAAAATATTAATAGTATTATTATGCAACCAAATGTGGCTATTTAAAAAAAGATGATTAATCTTAAGAGTGGAAAGATTAAAATAAATTTTTATATATTTTTAAAAATAAAAGTTTCTTTTTTTTATCACACAAAAACTAGGTTGATGAGGTGTGAACATATCTATCTCGTAAAGGGTCAGGAACGGCAGCCTACGACAGTGACGTCACAAGCAGGAAAATCGGAACCCCAAAGCGGCACCATATCGGCAACACATCGGGCCTCAAAATTGTGGACACACTAATCGACTGTAATCGCGAGAAAATTGATCCGGCGGTAGCGGCGAAAAATATCGGCAAAAACAGCAATCAGACATTGCGTCATCATCCAGAAAGGCACTAAAGTAGACATTCAAGTGGAGATAATTTAAAGTCTAATAATCTAAAGTCAGATGAAGTCTAACAATGAATTTAAATTAAACCCAAAGAACCCACAATAATGTGGTATGCTACTACCCAAAATATTCAACAGTATTAGAAAGCTTCAGCACAGTGGTGACTAGCTGTTTTGGAAATTGTTTGGATGCAAACTATGACATATATAAACTGCAGTTTGAAGCAGAGACAAAAAAAGGCGAAACTTAAATATATCCCCAAAATACACGCTGGTATACACCATATCCAGAATTTATCGAAGTCACAAAGAAATCATTGGGTTTTTATTCTAAACAGGCCACCGAACTTTGACTAATTTAACCAAAATCTTTACTGCATTAATAGAAAAGGAAGGCTTAACAGAAATGGTTCAAAAATGGTGGATCTTGGTAGACTCAAGATGGTAACAGAGGCCCCTAGAAACTTTTTGACCGATCGAAAGCGGAAATGGTCAGCCACAGATGGAAAATGGATATCCATGATGGAAAGAAAGCCAATAACAACCACACACTGAATGAGATGACAACTCCTGCAAGAAGTACATTAAGGTTTTAATAATTATGTTGTGTTATAACTTGTTGGTTTTAAGTATTTCTTTCTTTTTGTTTTTCTGCTTGGTGGAATATTATTTGCAAAGGTCAAAAAAAAAACTTAATAAATGTTCCACAATAATTAATAATATTTTGGAAGCTTAATAAATATTTAAATTAAAATTCAATAATCTCAATTTTATTTAGATTTAGTTCAAAATATTTAATTTTTTGGGGAATGAGCTGGTTAACTCAGTATTTTTAAAAGATATATTCAATCGCAGTTCGGTAGAAGTTTTTAAAATTGAATCTTTAATTTGAAAAATTAAAACTAAGGGATGTTAGGAGATGATACAATAAAGAACTGTAGCATTTTCTAGGATATTTCTAAGTGGAACATAAAAATCTTATTTACAGTTCTCTTTAAATCCCATAAAAAATCAACTTAACTTTATGGGTATTTCAGTTACTAAACCGGAAAATTGGTATTTACAGGTAGACGCAGGCGAGTCCTGTAAATCTGCGCAGACCTATTAAAACATTTTCCGGCCGTGCATCGTACTTACTTTTTTTTCAAACGATCCGCAAAAACATTTTAGTACCTACCCCTTTCGTCACCGCCTTGCCGCATTACGTACACAGTTAGCAAAACTATTGTTTTCAAAACAAAAAATATACAAACTTTGCAGCCTCTGATTTTTCTCTGGTTTCTCTGGTCTCCTAATCAAAAAGAAGTAGAATGCAAAATCGTAAACGTACGATTTTTTGTACAGTCCACGAAACAATAAGATTTCATATAAAAGTATTTTAGTTCAAAATTTTCCTTCGTGATTGATCTTTGTTTGTGTAAAATATGGATTTATATTAAGATGTCATTAATTGTTTTGGTACAGTCAACAAAATAATAGAGTTCTTTAAAAAAAATCTATTTCTAAAGTCAGATGAAGTCTAACAATGAGTTTAAATTAAACCCAAAGAACCCACAATAATGTGGTATGCTACTACCCAAAATATTCAACAGTATTAGAAAGCTTCAGCACAGTGGTGACTAGCTGTTTTGGAAATTGTTTGGATGCAAACTATGACATATATAAACTGCAGTTTGAAGCAGAGATAAAAAAAGGCGAAACTAAAATATATCCCCAAAATACACGCTGGTATACACCATATCCCAGAATTTATCGAAGTCACAAAGAAACCATTGGGTTTTTATTCTAAATAGGCCACCGAACAGTCTCATTATTCGTTTTAAATGTTCTGTAAGAAGTTTAACTTGATCAAAAACTCAGATCGGTACCTGTATAAATAATTTAATACGTTATATTTCTTCTTACAACAATACATCAGTACAACAGTACAGTAGAACAGTTTTAATCGAATTGAGACCTTGTAAAACACCTGCAAAATAGAAATAGATATTATTCCAGTGACAAAAAAGCTTGTTAGTTAGTATAGTGGCTACGGGGCTGGTTTTTAAGGATAAATAATAAAAAATGTTTTTTTCACTGTTTTCTCTAAAGCCTTTCTTTTTTTACTAAAAAACAAAAATATTTTTGGAGTGCGGTAAAGTTTCTTTACCGCCCAAGTACCGAAAAGGAAACTTTATCTCACACTAAAATTTAAAAAAAAATATTTATAAATATTTCTTTTTTTATTTTCTCTCTTTTCTCAAAAAAATCACATAAAAAATATATAAAATATACCTATTTCTGTATTTGTTCCAAAATTTTAAAGAAACTCGCGGTGCTCATAGGTAAAATTTTGTTTCTAACACTTGCGTAAAGTGCCTTTACCGCCCTTGACGAGTTGCCCGAACTCCGCTACGCGTCGTTCGTGAAACTGCCGTCGCGTGCGGTAAAGTATCACTTTCCGCACTTGTTAGGTAAACTACTATTTCAGGGTGTAAAATGAAACAAGTAAGATCTTTTACGTTTTTTTATTTAACTTTTTTACAACTTAAAAAATATAAGTATTTTTTTCTGCAGAACTAGGTTAGGAGCTGTTTACTCCTTCTCCACACACTATATTATTGAGCAAACTGAAGTAACTACATTTAACTTTTTTTCTTTTAGTGTAGAAAGATATAACTGAGTTTGCCTTTTTTACCACAATTGCAAATTATTGTGCTAAAGGACCTAACTAGAGTTGCCTTTTATTATCACATGGAAACACGTCGATTTATCTTTTCAAATAAAAATTATTTTTTGTGCAAAATGCGTTAATTCAACTTGACCCGTTTTGTACTATTTTTGTAATGTATATATCCACAAAATGGAGTGCTTAATTGGTTAACAAAATAATGTATTTTTAGCTTAATACTTAATACTTGTATGCAGTGGTATTCAGTGTATAAAATTAGTATAAATCAAAATGGAACCTGTTAGATTGGGACAAAAATAAATGTTCTATATTCCCGGGTATTTTTGATGATTTTATGTTTCTAAGGAAATATCGAAGAAGCAAATTTCTTTTGGAGTTACGAAGAAAGGTTTGAATTGAAACAGGTAATTGCTATTTAAGATTTAGATATTTAATTATGTTAGCATCTCGTGTGTAAAATTCAAAATTAATTCACTTAGCTCATTTTAGACTTTTTTTTTTAAATTAAATACTTTTCCATATTTAAGGGGTTTTATATTCGTTTTTTTTTAGGTGACCTTTCACAATCTGATCACATTACTGCTGAGGATGGAGAGACAAATAACGATGCCGACGGTAATGAGATGGAAAAATGAACGAATGATTTATTTCTCTTTTTTTTTTAAATATGCACATTAATTCCTACAAATATTTCGCAGCAAAGGGTCCTATTTCCTTAATTTTTTTGGTGATATTTTACACACTAGTTTCTGCTCAGAATAAAGAAATAGAGACAGAAAATGACGCAGACGGTAATGAGATGGAAAAATGTAGGCTTTGATTCATTTCTAAATCCATATGGAACTATTCATAATTTAAATGTAAAACAAGTTAATTAAGAGTTTTTTATCTGCAGTTTGAGTTAACTGTTGTCATTATATAAGCTTTATTTTTGTTGTTGTTGCAGTTGGTTATAAACAAGACATCTTCGTAATATAAGTAAAAATAATAAAAAATCATCTAAAATTGTTTTGTGATTGTACCAAAAAATTTTCTTAAAATTGTGTCAAAAAATTGCAAAAAAAAAATCGATTTCCTGAAAAAGTATCTTTTTGGACTTATCTTGTTTTGCACGTGCATGAGCGAACTATAAAAGAGATTTTTTAAAAGTGCCAAAACTGCCAAAAAAGCTGAAAGCTCTCAACAAGAAGTCATGGCCAAAAATGGAACCAGAAAAGGATCAAGGGAACGGCAAATTGAACAAAAAGGTTCTTTCTTGAGAGTGAAGATATTTTGAAAGAGTATGACTTGTAATGTAGAACTTTTTGTTTGAAAAATCGTACGGGAAGTGGTTATTTTCCAGTCGTTTGAAAAAAAAATATATTAGTGTTTGTTTGGCTAATATCTTTATGATTTTTTTAATGTGTTCCTAATTCTAATTATAACAGTTTTTGTAGCTGTGCTTGTGCGGTATCAATTTTACTAAATTCAATTGAATAAATTATAATTAGGTATGGAAAATCTGGTGTGTACAGGGTGATCGGTTATAAGTATTCCCTGGGATAACTTTTTTTTCTAACAGCCACAGATGAACAAAATAAAAACTGGGTGAAAGGGTATTTTATAGAACCTCGAAATCATGAATAAAAATTAATGAGTTGAAATAGTATACAGGGTGTGCCAAAATGTTTTTTTTTTCTTATGGAGTATTCTATATATTTTGACATTTTCGGATTGTCCAGAAAATTAGCTTTTGAAAAATACTATATAGTATAGATCTGCATGTAACCGTTTTCGAAATATTTCAATTTGTATTAGATATTTTTTAATTCGTATTATTGTATTATAATTAAACCATAGTAGGCCATACACAATAATAATAATAATTAAAAAAATCAAAAAGCTGTCAAACTAGAACTTACTTAACTTTCCAAATAAATAGTTGGCTATGAAAAACAAAAAATTGCGACGTTTTGACAAGAGGGCGTCGTAAATTACTTAGGTTTTATTATAATCCAATAAAACAAGTTATTTGATATCTAATTCATATTGAAGCATCTCGAAAACTATATTGTATTTTTAAAAAGCTTATTTTCTTGGGACTTAAACAGTGTCAAAATATATAGGATGTTCCATAAGAAAAAATACACACTCTGTATACTATTTGAACTAAATAATTTTTATTAATTAATTAAATTTAAATTTATTAATTTTTAATATCTCTATAAAACACCCTTTCACCCAGTTTTTGTTTGGTTCTTCTGCGACTATTGGAAAAAATGTTATCCCAAGGAACAATTATAACTGATCACTCTGTACATAAAGACAACAAATTCATTTTCAAAAAATAATATTCTTTGTCTGTATTTATCTTGGTATTTATTCAATAAGTTATTAATTTATCTCCTTTGAATCTTGACGTGGACAAAATATGTATGTTAAATATGCTAAAGATGGCGCCCTCAGTAGTGCAGTAGGTAGCGTATCGGCCTGCCGCACGGAAGGTCTCGGGTTCGAATCCCGGCTAGGTTTTTGTCTGTCTTTAATTTTGCAAAAACTCGGCTAAAACTGAGCATTGACCCTATAATGGATGGAAATTCTCGGTATAAAAAAATATATGCTAAAGATATTGACAAAACATTTCCAGATATTAGCGGCATATTCACTTGAAGACAAATAGAAGCAGTAAATAAATATAGGTTCACTCTATTCATGATATTCAATCAGTCAATTACTTTGTTTATACGGGCCGCTTAAAGCGCTTTTGTATAAGGACAGTTTAAAAATTTTGTCGTATAAACACCACTGAAACGATTTTATTTTATTTTAAAGCGATTTCAAAAAGTGGATTGTCACTAAAATCACTTTTAGGGTCAGTATATACACTTTGAAAACGCTTAAGCGTAATACCATCAATCTAAAAAATAGTCAACCTTGGTTTTACGAAAAAATCAATTGTTAAATTAGTTGTTTATTTGTTTTTTATTTAAACTGACATTTTTAATGACATTTAATGAAGGATGAACAAACTCTCGGTGAAATAGATTTTATTTAAAACCGTCTTTCGAAAAAACCAGTTTTAGGTGCGTATAAATGTAGTAATTGATAGGATTTGCGATTTTTTTAAAATTTATATATGAATTTTCTTTTTGGATATTCAAAACATTAGCATCTAGCATGCGAATTTTTATTCAAAATCCGCTTTACAAATTTGCTATTATTTATAATTACTATTAAACCCTTGAAACTGGTAAACCTTATTTTTATGATGATAAAAAATGCAACTTTGACATAAACGTTGAGACTGTGAGTAGCTCGGTTAGTAGGTACCTCAACAAAAATTGTTTCGAAATATTATTCAAAAAGCCTAAACATAGCTAGTCAAAAATGTTTTTCTTAACCTTGAGAAAAAGTATTCAATAAGAAAAAAGGTTTTTTTATACCTTCATCAAAAATATGATTTTTAGTAACTGACTGCAGATAATTAAAGCATGGCTTTTTTGGTTTACCGTTGCAAAAAAACATTTTTTACCCAAAATTAGAAAGAACTAGCGGAATATAATAATATTGAAAAAATCTAATTATTCCTGCCTAAAAATTAAGCAATTTCTGCCAGTTGTTACCAAGTATTTACGAAAAAATAATTTAAAATCATCGTCAAACTGTCAAAAATTAAAATGTCGCAAGAATGAACGTCACCGAGTAAAAAGGAAAATCGCTATGGAAACTATAGTTATTTTATTTACCAGCAGCCTTGATTTATAGTGTAAAGATGGTGTGTTGAGAGTACTTACTCTTCGTTCGAGATTTTTAAAAATATTTTCTTGTTTTTCTTGGATTTTTTGATGAAGGTATTTAAAAAATAGTGTTAACAAATCGCGACTAAACTGTGCTTTTCTTACGATAACCAACGCTTGTGAAAAAAGCACTATTTTAGCCACTAGTTGTTAAAACTACTATTTTAGAGTAAAAAAATATTTTTAAAATTAAATATATCTACCTATGATAAATCTCTAGATAAACCATTTCTGTACATTCAATTTTTGGTGTCACCTTCTTAGTAAACGCAATTTTTAGAATTTTTGTCTGTTTGTTTCAGCATCGCGCAAAAATTACCAAACGAATTTTAACAAAGGTTTTCATTTCTAGATTACTCGGACTCCAGGGTGCTTATTCTTGAAAGTGAGAGATGGGAGAATCCCCGGGGAGCACCCGGGGATTGATCCCTAGCTCACGGTCCCCGGGAGCAAATATCCGCATTTTTGAGATATGGGGAGTGGGCAGGTCAATATAGTCCCTGGGAACACTGTTGCCAGTTTGTGCAACCAATCAAAACGCACCACATTTTGATCTACCACACAACCAAAATTTTTGTCAATGTACATAACGCTGTTTTTCGTTTGTTGTTATTTTCTACAAAATAAAGAAACATGTTGCAAAAGAAAACGTGGACAAATCCATGCTTTTATAAAAAAAAAACAAACAGATCTGCTTATAGAATTTATCTACGCTAAACCGAATATGTACAGGGGCACTTTCTCTGCTACATTCACGTGTGCGGAAAGCATTAATTTATGGAAAGAAATATCCGAATAATTGTAAATGTTTATGTTCCGTTAAATCAAAGGGGTTTCTTTTGTCCAAAACATCCTTTGGAACCCCTAGTTGTTCCACTACATCTTCCACGACTTCCCGAGCATCTTCCACTACCGCATCATTTAAAATTATGTTGTTGAAGTCTTCAACATTCATTTTAGCCTTCTATGATTACGCTTTTACTCAGAAAAAACAAAAACAGATAAAATCAATATAAAAATTAGGTTAGAATACCCGGAGATCGTCCTCTACTACTGGGTCTTACTAAGAGAACATGACTGCTCTTTCGGGAGCAGCTCCCTCTCTTAACTTTTTTTCAAGAATACAGTGTCGCCAAATTTTTAGTAAACCCCGCCTACTTCTCTCGCCTCTTCTACTCCCTAACCATCAAGAATAAGCACCCTGGGGTCGGATTCTTGACCTGTGAAAATCAAGGTCAGTCAAGCCACACCTCCCCCCAAAGATATCCGAATTTTAATATGCTTATAAACCAATTTCGAACTAATTTTAAACCACTTTTAAAAATTTTGAACCACACTCCTTCCTGGTTTTTCCAAAAAAAAATGTTCAACAAAGATGGAAATACTTTTTCTTACGTGATTTCTAGTATATTTCTATGCCTTTCAAACTGACTCGATTTCAATTGGCTAAACCCCCCATTTTTAATAAATATAAGAAATCAGAGAAATTAGGGTGGTTAAAATTTTTTTAAAGTTGTACAAAATTAGTTCGAAATTACTTCAAAATTATAAGCATATCAACCCAGTAAACACCGTTATGTAGAAATTACGTAAAATTTACATAGCAGATTTATCTTATTACATAAATTTCAGGTCACTCAGAGGTCACAAAAGGAAAACTCTGCATAATGCCATTCGCAAACGCCACCTAATCGTTACATTAATGTGCTGTAGATGAAATGAAATACCTTTTACATAAATATTACATCCATGTTACGTAAGAGTTAAGTAAAAACAACGTAAATTTTACATAAGACCCGCCACCTTGTTACGCAAATTTAAGGTCACAGAGAGGTCACAGTAAGCTAAAATTTAAGTCACATTAAGGTGCGAAAACTCTGCATAATGCCATGCGTAGAGCCCACCTAATTTTTACATAAATGTGATGTAAATAAAATGACCTTTAAGATAAATTTTAAATCCATGTTACGTGAGAATTAAGTAAAAACTTCGTATATTTTACATAACAGGTTTACCTTGGTATGTAAATTTAAGGTCACAATAAGTTATTATTAAGGTAAAATTTAAGTCACAACTATCTAAATCCAATATGAGCATGCAGCTTGAGGCGGGCCAACATCGGTGATTTACGAATGTCCGTCGGTGGTTGCTTGACACGGTCCGACATTGGCAAACTACAAAGTTAACCAGTTAAATGTTTAAGTAGCGGAAGAGGTTATCCACCATCTTGTCAATACCTCAAAGTCCCCATTTTAATTTTGAAATATCTTTGCTCTTTATATATATAATATTATCATCCACTGTACAGGGAACATAGTGATATTAGCGCCATCTCTACCTACTAGGAAGAAACTATTAAGCAGTGGTAATTTCCTTAATTTTCATAATATTTTTGTAAATTTTAATAAGACGTAAATCGCGTTATAGAGCCTTTATCTCGTTTAGACGATATAAATATTACATAAAATGTTTTAAATAATAATTATGTAACATTTGAAATTTAAACTTATGGTCCAATGGACTCTATAATAATTATGTCAAATTTAGGACAGGGAATTTGCATAACTTGAATGACATAATTAATACATAAAACATGATATGTAACAAATACGTAAAATTTTAAATGTTAATTTATGGTTTAAACTGTTTCATAAGATTTATGTAAATTTCAAAATTTTAATGTGGGGTAAATCATATAGTATAATAGTTATGTAATATAGTATAATAGTTATGTAATGTAAATTGTTACATAATAGTTATGTAAATTTTATTACTTTCATTTAAATTAGTTTATAGTTTATAGTTTTTTATATAATAGGTATTTCAAATTTTTTATGTAAACTTAGGGTACCACTATTTACGTAATATTTCCTTAAATTTTAAGAATTATTTATAAAGTCATATTATTTACATTGCTTATGATTAATTAAATTTACAGTCAAAGTTTTGACGTAACGTTTACATATTTTTTTTTTATAAAAATACTTTTATGTGAGATTTACGTAAATGTGATGTGATATATTTCAAATAAATATATGAACCTTAGATTTATATAAATATGAGGTTAAAGTCACAAGTATGTTTACTGGAAAAGTTCAAATTTTTTTGAAGTGGGGTGTGACTTGACGTCAATCTGCACCCACCACCATATTTTAAAAAAAAGGGTTAATAGTGGATTTTTCTAAATTGTTTTTGCTGATATTAGCAGTGAGAAATTAGTTCTTAATTTTTGGATAGTTGCTTTTCATTTTGCTCTACGGTTTAAATGAGGGGGAGTCTAGCTTGACGTCCGGCTGTACCCTCCATTTTGAATATAAGAAAGACAAGGAAGGAGTGTGGTTCAAAAGTTTTAAAAGTGATTCAACATTAGTTCGAAATTGGTTCGAAATTATAAGCATATCAAAACTCGAATATCTTTATTGATCTGAAAATGAATGCGAACACGGATTATAATTGTAATATTCTTGAACCAGCTGTCACCGATCACATTCACTTAAAAACCATGTGAAGTTGATGACTTGGTTCGCGGCAGGCAAACGGCGTCATTTCCAGATACATATACGTATGAACGTGACCAAACGGATTTAAAGCTATTACATTATACATTAAAAATTCAACGTCAAAGAACCCCGCACCCGGTTATACAGGATTATATGGGAAGTAATTTCTCTGTTGAATTCGATATAATTATGAAATGTGAAATTATAAAAGTTTTTCTATGTCTAGTTCCTGAGATATAAATGGTCAAGGTTGGAAAAGAGGGTATTTTCGGCTATGTTTTGTCACTAAAAACTCGTAACACTTATCTGAAAAAAAGTAAGTTATCATAAATTTAAAATGGTAGAAGCTTGTAGACAATCCCCATGATGATGTCATTTATGACGGTTCATTTATATACAGGGGCTAGTCAAAACTGATATTTTTTATACTTCTACTACTACCGAATTTTGAATACAAACATGTTATATTTGAGCAGAAAATAATAGTTTTAACCTATTTTTAAAGAAAAAAAATAAGTTTGGGTTTTTAGTAGCTTCTTCTTTCTTTGATAATAACTTTCCTTTTATAGGTCAATTTTTCTGCCAAATAAAATCGACAACATTTGCTTGTACCTGTAAGAAACCATTTTGTGAGTAGTTGGTTGGTTTAGAATAATTCACAGCAAATCGTTTAACTTTCAAAAAAATTGTTGTATAGTCTTTGGTTCAGATACAGCGTCTATTCAAAAAAATTTGAAGTATTTACTTTTTATCCGTACATGGCTTTTAATTTATTTTTTTAAAACGACTAGGTCAATTTTAATAAAACCTTACTTAATTATTTCTATATCCATCCTCCACCATATAAAAAAAAAATATATATTATATATCTGTATCTAGAGATATTAATTTTTATATTTTAGACCATTTTAAGAGGTCGAGACGAATAAAGAGAAGTACCTATTCTGCTTTTGTACTGCACATTTAAAAATAGTATATATTGTTTAATATAAAAATCTAAAAAAATATGTTAAAAAATGCAAAATAATCTACAGGGTCCGTAAAGAGGATAGCTTGTTTTATTTTAACCAATTAAATATAGAAAAGCAGCATATTTATATATCATTGTTCTTTTGTTAAAGTCCGTTTAAATACAGGTAAACAGCTTTATTTAATTCTTTATCTACAGGATCCTTTAATAGAAAATCTTTTTTAAGTATTAAGTAGATAATCAAACTAAAATGCTGGACTAAATTTAACCTCCATGAATCTGTTTTTATGTTTTTTAGTAAAGTAACATTAAAAAAAAATAATGTCCGTTTAAATGAAAAGCAATTGTTAATATTTAATCAGTTAAATAGAAAAAAAAGATTTTATCTTGACGGACCCTGTAGATTAGTTTGATTTTTTCAACATATTTTCATATATTTTTATATTAGAGATTTCATGCTATTTAAAAATGTGCAGTAAAAATGCAAAATAAGTACTTCATTTTATTCGTCTCGACGTAAGTTTTAAGATGATTTAAAATATAAAAATTTATATCTCTAGATATAGACACATAAAATGTATTGGTTTTTTTTTATATGATGGGGGAAAGACATAGAAGTAATCAGGTAAAGTTTTATTTAAATTGACCGAGCCGTTTTTAAAAAATAAATTAAAAGTCATGTGCGGCCAAAAAGTAAAACATTAAAAAAATTTTTAATAGACCCTGTATCTGAATCAAAGGATATACAACATTTTTTTGGTAGTTAAAAGATTTTCTGCAAATTATTTTAACCCAATGTAATTAAGAAAATCACCATTAATATTCACAAAATGGTTTATTACAGGTACAATCAAATGTCAATTTTATTTGGCAGAAAAAGTAACCTTTAAAAGAAAATTCATTACATGAGCAAGAAGAAACTATTGAAAATCCAAACTTATTTTTTTATTTAAAAATGTTTTGTTGTTTGTCGTCTCCTGATGATGCTAACGTTGTTAGCGAAACACGCGTCTTTAAAAAAAAATCTTTAGTCCCACTAAAAGATTGTATATAACATAGAGTGTAGGTTAATTTTGTTTATTGTTTATCGTCTCCTGATGATGCTAACGTTGTTAGCGAAACGCGCGTCGAGTGCAAAAAAGTGTAATTTTGGTTTGTGGAAAACAATCATAACTTTGTATTTAAAAATGAGTTAAAACTATTATTTTCTGCTCAACATGTTTGTTTTCAAAATTCGCTAGTAGTAGAAGATTGAAAAATATCAATTTTTGACTAACCCCTGTATATTTAATGAACTGTCATAAATGACATCATCATGGGGATTGTCTACAAGTTTCTACCATTTAAATTTTATGGTAACGTACTTTTCTTTAGATAAGTTTTACGAGTTTTTATTGATAAAACATAGCCGAAAACAGCCTTTTTCCCAATTTTGATCTTTTATATCTCAGGAATTAGACATGGAAAAACTCGTATAATTTCACATTTTTTTAGCTATTTATCCCCCTCCAACATATCATAATTATAGTGAATTCCACCGAAAAAAACTTCCCATATAATCCTGTATAACCGGGTGCGGGGTTGTTGATGATTTTTTTAGTAAAAATAGAACTTGATTTAACTATTTTTAGCATTTTTAACAGCATTATTTTATCACAAATTTTTATAGGTGATTTATTTTTATGTTCGTATTGGCTAAAGCATTCAAATTTAAAAAAATTTGTGCCAGTGGCGCACAGAAAAAAGTTTTATAGAGGTGCAAATTTGCAAAATTTTAAAATTTTCCATCATCTTGGATTTTTACATAACATCATTTTTGTCATTTGTTCCGAAAAACATAAAGTACAGATATGTAATTTTTTTTGGGGTTTTACCTAGTCTCTGTAGCTTACTCTATATTACTATCATAAAAATAATTTTAAAAACTTTTCTTATCAACATTTTTTGAAAGAGTTGCATTAAAACGACGTGTCATGATATCTTAAAAGTCCAATATTTCTTCTTCCTTGATTCCTTCTAAATTGGAAAAGTGTCCTAGAGACACACTTTTCCAAATTCCAACATTTATAAGAGCGATAAGAGAATAGAAAGTAGGGCGACAAGAAGAGTTATTCAAAGAGATTAAAAGGAATTTTTAAGAAATTGCTTTCGATCGAAATTTGCAGATGAGCGGTTCGCTGCCAAACTCTGGAATTTCCTCCTATTTGGCAGTGTGTTGGTTTTTGCAGCTAGAGATATAAGGGGTTTTTCGTAAGCAATCTATAGATACAATATATTTTTATATAGACAATATCTGTATGATAAATATTTTTAAAAGATTTTTGGTGTGCGTTTTTAACCAAAGGATATTTATAAATTTGTTTCTTTGTCCCGCTACACCCGAAAATTACTGCTGCTGTCTTCTTGGATTGCTTGGCGGGATCAAAATCGGATTTTAGGAAAAAATGTCAGAATCGTTTAGACTATGTTGGGAATTTGGAACCTTTGGTTGCACTATAACAAAGTTATGATTGTTTTCCACAAACTTAAACTACACTTTTTTGCACTCGACGCACGTTTCGCTAACAACGTTAGCATCATCAGGAGACGATAAACAATAAACTAAATTAACTTACACTCTATCTCTTATACTATATTTTAGTGGGCGGAGATAAGACTAACAATTTGTGATTAAAAAAAAATTAAAGACCGATCCCCAATACTTTACAATACCTGGAGGAACTACTAAGAAAAATCAATCTAGAAGACAAACGGACTTTAGAATACCTGTCTTTAACAAAACTCTGCATGAATAAAAATTACTTTCAATATAAAAATAACTACTACCAACAATTAGAAGGAACCACAATGATTAGTAGTTTATCACCTTTTATTGCAAACCTCTTTATGAGCAAATTTGAATCAGATATAACTAAAGAATTTGAGTATTTCTCCAGAGTATGGTTCAGGTATGTAGACGATGTGTTTGCAGTATTCAACACTAAAGAAACTACTGTTGAAAATTTTATGGAAAAAATAAATAACCAATTTCCGACATTTAAATTTACTTATGAAACAGAGAACAACGGTACACTGCCATTTCTAGACACTTTAGTTATAAGAAATTTGACCTATACAGAAAAGGAACGGCCACCAAAAGGTATATTCCAAATGACTCTTTTCATTGCTTACAACATAAGCTTGCAAGTTTGCACTTTTTAAAATATACATTAGTAAATTTCCTCTTAAACAAAGAAAGATTGGAAGCAGAAAAGAATAGGATTAGGAATATAGCTGGCGAAAACGGTTACGACGAAGGCTTAATAAATAAGCTGATAAATATAGATTCTTTTCAAAAGACATTTCGGAATTTCACTTTTTTCAGACAAAAAGATATCTCCGACTTTAAATTTGTATCAATTCCTAATAATCCTAATTATACGAAAGGATTACAAAAAGTATTTAATAACACCGGTCTTAAATTAGTATATCAATCCAGAAACACAATAAGAAGTTTACTAGGAAATTCCAAGGATAAATCTATATTGCGGCAAAAAATATATTGGCCAAACGAGACGCTCTATTAAAACACGATTCAAAGAACACTCAGCACTCTTTAAATACGGAAGAACAGAAAAGTAAATTGCGGCCGAGCATGCTTTTCAAAATAATCCTAGATTTACATTAGATAACCTAAAACTTCTAAAAAGTGTACCAAACAAAATAGTTTAAATAAAGATAGAGGTTCCATTCCGTTTAGTACACTTTATTCTTTAATTGAGGGGAGATAAGATTATAAAGCTTCACCAATCAAAAATTACTAGTGTTAACTTGGCCCACTAAAAGATAGCATATATGATAGATTGTAGGTTAATTTAGTTGATTGTTTATCGTATCCTGATAATGCTAACGTTGTTAGCGAAACGCGCGTCGAGTGCAAAAAAGTGTAGATTTGCTTTGTGGAAAACAACCATAACTTTGTTATGATCGTTTAGAGTAAAAAAATCTGAAAAAACCGCAGGTAAAGCGGATATTCGACCGTTGGGGAAGTGGGGTGAAGGGGAGGGGTAAGAGAAGTGCGAGGATTGATTGAACGGATAAGGGGCGGAAGGTGAGGCCAAAAATGGCAGAGGAGAAATAGAAGGAGTTGGAGTACTCAAAAGAGAAAACAAATCGTCTTAACTAAAAAACGAACAAATATTCGCACAATCCAACCCTCTATTATAGCAAATACATCCATACCTACGAAGGACTGTGCTAAATATCTAGCTTCGTCTGATATGTCACGAAGGTTATTTTTATCTAGGCGTATACCTAGAACGCATACTTGGCTTTAGAGACAACAGAAGAAAAAATACGGGTTTGACCGACCTACAAGACTTTATCCTGGAACAACGATAGTCTTTCTTTAGCAGACAAATCCTAAACTCACACCTAACTAGAGACATGACGTACTACCGACGGCATAACTCTGACCTACGGTACAAACCCATCTACCATAAACTCCAGGTTTATGGATAGATGGGATTGTTGTCCGGCGGTACTTATGAACAAATACGACAAATTCCGTGAATATCTTAGACTCACATAGCACAAAGCAAAAAGACGTAAAAAAGTTTAATAGGTCCATTTTTCACGTTATTTTAAAAACAACGTTATTTTGATGTGATTTTAACGTGGAATTGAAAATTCGTAAAAAATCGATCTATTAAACTTAAAAATTGGTGCTAGAAAGCACGGTTTACCAGATAATCAATTATTTTATGTAGAAAGAAAATGAAAATATCCGTAGCTTTGAAAGATTTGAACCTTAAAACAAAATTTTTGGGTAATATTTTCGAAATCTAAAATCTGAAAACCGCATATCAATACCTGCTTTACTTCTAAAAGTATGATTTTTTTTTTTTATATATTTTAACGTTTTTTCAAATAACTCGGAAACTGAAGCTCCTACGAATTTGTACTATATAACAAAATTTGTAGTCCATATTCATGGAAACTTAAATGTGGAAACCGTATGTCGCTACTTGCTTTTGATCCAAATTTTCTTAAATATTTTATCCCCCTTTTCCCCCCTTTAACCCCTCACCACCCTACCAAAAAGTTAATCAGTTCATGATCAGCCGATAGAGGATTTTCGTACCAAATTTCGTTAAAATCTATTAAGGCGTTCTTGAGTTATCGCGTATACAGACAGGCAATAGACAACAGACAACAGACACCAGACAACAGATTGACAGACCGACAGACAATTTTTTTTTTCGTCGATTAAGGTGTTTTGGAACCTTAGTAACTCATTTTTGACAAAATTAAGACAAGTCAAAATTTCACGATTTTAATAGTCCCCGATACCATATTGATTGGAACCATTAATTTTTTTCTAGTTTCATCAGTAAATACTTCTTGTTTTTATATTCCCAATTTCCAGAGGGACTAACGCATCTATTGTCTTTTTTAAACACAGAATTTAACATTATTAAATAATTTTGCCCACCAAATCGCCTTGCTTTCATTTTTGTAAAAATGAAAACTTGAAAATTTTGAAACAAAAGTTAAAGCAATCAACGACATGACGGTTTTTATTATATTTATTAGATTTTTTGTTGAGTTGTTGCGCTCACCTATTTTGTGCAAATTTATTACATTTTAATTTGATAGTGGGTTTACCCATCAATTAAGCATAAATTTATCAGTATCTTTAAATTTAGCAGTGGTGTCAAACAAGTTAAATATGTACAAACACATGGACCTGTTTAATCAAAATGTAGTGTTAATTACAAACACAAGCACAAATTTATCATTAAGAAAAATTGGTAGCTTTTAAAATTTTTGATTGTGCTTGATAAAAATCGCTGGATACGCATGCGTCAATGGAAATCAAATATCGCGCCACGTCAATTGTCAATTGCAGTCAACATAACCTCAAAAAAGTGTTTTTTTTAAGGGATTAACGCTTCTTTTTTCGCGTTTTAAAGAAAAAACAAGGATAGTCATGAAAAAGGGCTTTTTATTAAGGTTGTGAAACGGTTTCCATGCATATAGCATATAAAAGACAAGGGCCATAAATTTTATTCTACCATTTGTCCATAAATTTGCGTTTGTGTTTAAAGAATGTATAAATCATACAAATTTTTTAACCAAACCAACCCTTAAGTTGTAATTCTGAACATGTTTCCTGCACAGTATGCCATCATCAAACTTCAACAATCCATTGATTCGACTTTTACAAAAACTTTAACGTACGTCCTAATTCTTAAAGTGTTTGTAAAAGTTCGGAGTAATGATTTTTGAAGTCTGATGATTGCATACTTGGCCGAAAACATGTTCACAATTACGATTTAATATATATAGATATCTATTAGACACATACAGTGGGATTTACTAAGATCTAAAATAGTACCACCAACAGGTCTAAATATTTACACCTGTGGGGGGTATAAATATTTACACCTGTGGGGGGTACTAAATTTTAAAACCAGTTTTCAAAAAACACTGACCCATAGAGAAGACACAAAGTTATTAATTATTTTGTATTTTTATTGCAAAATACCACTGAAAAAGTGTTTTTTATTCTCAAAATATACCATATTTTAGGTGAAAATGCCCTAAAACTATTTTTTTTTTTGACAGGTTTCAAAATGGCAAATGGTGAATACGCCAAAAATTTGGTACATAATAGCTTCATTATCTGTGTTTGAGGTTATAAAGTTGGTGATTTTTTAGACCACCTCTGGGGGGTGGTTTAAATTTATAGCTCCCAGAAAGGATTGTTTTGTGGCAATTGGTATTAAGTTCGTGTATAATTTCGCTAAGTAGCCGTTTTTACCATGGCCAATTTACCTTATTTGATATCCCAAGTTGTTCATTAACCCACGAGGCCAAACGAACATAAGTGAAGGTCACTGATTATGCACGAAAAATATACCAAACAAAAAAACCCATAACACCTATATTAATTTATTTACAAACTGAAATTAAAACAATAAGGTTATCTAAAAGCTCAGTCAAGAAAACTTTCCTTTTCAAACCTGTAGCTTTCATCAATAGAGGTTTGTGCAAGCCAAGGTACAAGCAGAGGTAAGAAATCCGAACTTGCTGTTTGTGATTTGAACGCAGCTAATATTTAGGAACTGATATTTCGACAGTGACAGAAATGTAAACAAAAATTGTGTTTAAGTTTTATTAATACATTTCATAAATAAAAACACCTTTTAGATAAATAAAAAACTAATCTACTCCTTATTTTATTATTACCCATCTAAATCAAGTATTAATTGGAAAAACTAATTAACAAGGGTATGTTTTAATTAGAGTGACATATAACCTCATTTCTAATTTGCTCGACAGAGTGTTTACTATTTAAACCCCGCATGGGTTTAATTTTCTATTCTTCTAAATTAAAACTTTCTTCTTGAATCCAACAAAAGATTGTGTAAAGAGGATTATTCAATAAACCAATTTATTTAAATTCTTCTTATAAAGCAAACTATGTCCAAAATTCAAGAAGGGTTGGTTTAAAATGCTCAAAACTAAAAATTTCATTTAAAATTAGGACCGTTCTAAAATAAACTAAACCCTTTAAGTAAATCCCACCGTCAAAGTTGCACAAATAGAGAGTGGTTAATCGTAATCGAACCTAAGTGCGCAGGCTCAGAACGGATACGTCGTACAACAGCTTTGCAGTATCCGTACGCAGCTAGCGTATCCTAGCCATTTTGTTACTTGTGGGTTTTCATAAATGCCCGATCCAAAGTTTCACTCCTTCTATAATCCATTCTATTGCCTTTTCTGCACTAAACAAGAATTAGTTAGGTTACGTCGTACCGGGTGGGCCATAAAAAACCGGACAAAATGTTTTCCGTTATAACTTTCGAAACATACCATCGATTTTAATGCAACAAACTACTCTTTGAAGGGAATTGAGCAAGACTTTTACCAACAATATTTTTTGTCCGCCATCCTAAAATCTAAGATGGCGGAAAGAAACCACCTTTACCCTTCAAAGAGTCACGTTTATTATTTATGAATTCGTATTTCTGCCACGCAGAACGAAGTACGAATCATTAAAATTGGTTAAGTGGTTCTCAAAAAAATTAAAAAATTTGTCATCAGTGTTTTACGGATTATGCGATTGCCGTCTCAATTTTGTCTGCAAACATTTTCTCATAAGTTCATTATTAGAAAACCGAAAAATCGATTGTTTTTTAACCACTGTTATTGACATTTGCCGCCATTTTGAAATTCAAGATAGCGGACAGAATCAAACTTGACTTTTTAAAGAGGTTCGTTTATTAATATTTTCTGAAAACTTTTTAATTTTTTTTTATTCGTAGCAAAGTTCTGCTTTCGCCACGCACAACGAGGTATAAATCATTAAAGCCGGTTTATTGGTTCTGAAAAAATTAATTTTTTTTTCCATCACATTTTTCCAGATTATGCTATTGCCTTCTCAATTCCGTCTGCATTAATTTCTTCATAAATTCATCATTACTGAACCGATTTTAATTTAACAAAAAGCATTATGACAAAAATCGAAGGAACTTTAAAGACCACTATTGAAATTTGTCGTAATTTGTAAAGCCTAGATTGCGGAGAAAATTTAATTTGGTCCCTCAAAATCGCTCGATTATTCTTATGTTTCGAGAACCTTTTCGACTTATTTAAATTCGTAAAAAAGCTCTGTCTCCGCCGCGTATAACTAGCATTTTTTTTAGGACTTTTGTGAGCCATTGGTTGTTATTATGATGCTTTTTATTTCATTAAGATCGGTTTAGTAATAATGATTTTATAAAGAAATCAATGCAGAGATGCAAGAGTCTAAAATGCAAACAATGGTTAAAGAAAACACTGATATCTTAAGAACTACTAAGGCGATTTTCGTTATGCATAGCGCGGGACGTGGCAAACCTAAAAAATTAATATAAATTCAAAAAAAGGTAAAAAAATTACTCGAAACAAAAAAAAGAGCGGCTTTTTTAAATGGTGGAAAATTTCAATGGCGATCTTTTAAAGAGAAATCGATTCTTACCATGATGTTTTTTATTTTATCAAAATCAGTTCAGTAATAATGAGTTTATGAGGAAACAATGTTTAAAACAAAAATTAATTTTTTGAGACCCATTAAACCGATTTTAATGATTAGTACCTAGCTATGCGTCCTGGAGGAAGGGCATTTTTAGGTTCTTAAAGCCTAAGAATAAACCAGCTTCTTTGAAGAGATAAATTTAATTGTGTCCGTCAACTTGGGTTGCAATATGGCGACAAATTTCGATAGTCATTTTTTAAGAGTTTTTGATCTTCGCCATGATGCTTTTTATTTTATTGAAATCGGTTGAGTATCAATTTGAGAAGGCAATCGTATAATCACCAACCGATTTTGATGCCTTATGCTTTGTTGTGCGTGGCGAAAGCAGAACTTTTGAATAGAATAAAAAAATATTTAAAAGTTCACAGAACATCTAAATAAACGATCCTCTTTAGTTTGATTTTGTCCGCCATTTTGGATATTAAGATGGCGACAAATTTCAATAGCAGTAGTTAAAGAACAATCGATTTTCGCCATGATGCTTTTTATTTAATCAAAATCGGTTTAGTAAAAATGAATTTATGAGAAAATGTATGCAGACAGAATTGAGACGGCAATTGCATAATCCGTAAAGTCCTGATAGAAGATTTTTTGTTTTTTTTTGGGAACCGCTATACCGATTTTAATGATTCGTACTTCGTTCTGCGTGGAAGAAACAAAAATTTTGAAGGGTAAAGTTTGTTTCTGTCCGCCATCTTAGATTTTAAGATGGCGGAAAAAAATATATCTAATCACAGTCTTGCTCAATTCCCTGAAAAGACCAATTTTTTTCGTTCAAATCGGTGGTATGGTTTAAAAGTTATAACGGAAAACATTTTGTCCGGTTTTTTATGACCCACCCGGTATGTTGTAAGGACAACTTTTAGTCTTTTTAGTCAACCATACTAATATGGTATGGGGATTAAAATCGTGAAATTTTGAGTTTTCTTAGTTTTATCAAAAATGAATTACTAAGGTTCCAAATTACCTTATCGACGAAAAAAAAAGTTGGCTGTCGGTCGGTCTGTTGTCTGTCTGTATACACAATAACTCAAGAACGCCTTATTCGATTTTAACGAAATTTGGTACAAAAATCCTCTATCGACTGACCATTAAACGTTTAACTTTTGGGTAGGGTGGTAGGAGGTTGAAGGAGGGAAAGGTGGAAAGGGAGATTAAATATTTAAAAAATTGTAACTTTGGAAAAAAAGCAAGTAGCGATATACGGTTTTCAGATTTAAGTTTACAGGAACATGGACTACAAATTTTATTATAAGGTACAAATTCGTGGGAGCTTTAGTTTCCGAGCCATATTGAAATTTTCAAATCTGATCAAAAATTCATTTTAATTTCCGAAAAACCCCTGTATGCCAATTTTGATTTAAATCAAACAAACTAAATATTTTTCCCCCTCCACTTTCTTCGCTAGAGAGAAGTGTGTACCTAATAAAACTATATTATTTTATTGTCGTCGTAACTATAAACACATTGAAATCTGATCAAAAATATTATTGTATTTTCACCGGAACTGTAAAAGTCAGTTAAAATTGGTTAGCAAAACCTGACCGAAAATCGTCTATCTTGAATCCGCCATATTAAAATTTGATTAAAGATTCGTATTCCTTATCCGCAAAAGCCCCCGTATACCAATTTTGGTTGAAATCGGACAAACATAGGTGTTTTTCCCTCTCCACTCCCCTCGTAGGGGGGTTTATAATGACATATTATTGTAGAGACTCTGAAATAAGTGGTTTTTGACTCGACATTGTTATGTGCAAAAAAAATCGCAGTTTTTGCATTTGCTTTCACTTTTGATCGGATTACTTGATTTTAAACATTTTTATATTTTTGGGTGAACAAAGCTTGCGGCTTTGATATTTTTCGAACATCCAATATGGCGGACAGCTTTAACACGCTTTAATCATTTGGTAATTTCGCTCCCCTAAAAAAGTAAAAAAACAAAATCAAAGCCATTCTACTTCCCATCTCTGCTAGGTATATAGAGGTATCACTGGCTTAAATCAAATAAGAAATAAAAAAGTTAGTGTCATCATTTCCAGCGCTTTCAATAAAAATTGTGATTTGTAATAAAATTTAAAAAAATTGCAGCGGTTCTAGACTATTGATTTTTTAGGTAGAGTGTCGTGGTTATTTGGCCGAGCTGAAGCTGAGTTTACTTTGTTATTAATGATCAAACACTTATATTTTTTTATAAATTTTTTGCCACCCTTATACTTTTAAATAAAAGTGACCATTAGTTAACGTTTAATAATCTAGATCAGGCTACTCAGATTTTCTAAGCTGATACCCTTGTATTCTTAAGACAGTACGAAAATCGTTACGCCATTTATTAAAAGCATTGGTAATGTTTCTTTGGGGCAAACTTCGATGAGCCTCTGTGATGCTTTGACACAGTTCGTTAATGTCGCCATAGCTGCTGCCATTTCTGTACACTTATTTTTCTAAATCTCCCCAATAATGGCTTTCTACCAAATTCGAATCGGGGCTGTTAGCAGGCCACTCAATGGGCCTAATAGAATCAGCGACATTTTCCTACATGCAACAGGCAAATTTTAAGCAATTTATAAGTTATAATTTATAGGTACCAAACATAATTCTTTTTTCGGGTTAGAGGGGAAGGAATATTGTCCGCCATCATGGATTTTTGAGAATTGCTTAATTTTGAATCACAACATAAAATCCTTAAGTCTTGTACTACTATCTAAAAATATAATATAAAATATCAAAAGCCCGTATTTTTTTATTTATTAACCGATTTAATTAAGTACTGCCTTGGTATAGAGAGAATGCATAAGGCTTCTGTAACAATGACTTAGATCTTCTCCAGTGCCGCACATATTTCTTTTACAGGGGTGGTGAAAATTTCCCGTTATTTAAAACGGTCTGCTATCTTGGATTTTTAGAAAAAGAAAGGGCTGATGTCTTGTGTTTCGAAAAAATCAAAACATTTTGAAATCGACCGATTCGATCAAAAGTTATAGCAAATTCAAAAATGTGCAAGATTTTTTGGTCCACCCTTTATATACATAGATACATTGCAAGTTAAATAAAAGCTTGTAAAAAATAGCATGCCTATTGTCGCTTTCTACAACAACGCAACACCATCTCAACAAAAAGCCAATTAATTCATTATTGTTTTAGTATGCTTTAGCCTACTATCGCGCCCATATTTACACGAAACTGACAAAAAATCCATGTTTTACCTGTCAATTTGTCAGAAACAGTGGGCTACAGATCATTGAAGAGATAGGAGTTAACTGGCTTTTTAGTTGAGAATTGTGTTGAACAACGTATCAACAACACTCATCGATATAGAGTGTGTCCAGAAAGTCTGGAATAATGAATTTTTTGGGGGAACTATGGCTTTGAAAAAAAAATTTATGTAGGATAATTTTAGGCAAAAAGGCGGTTTCAAAAAATGTGTACCGTTTTATAGAGGGTCTTCCAAAATTTGTTTATCTTTTTTTAAACTGCTTATCTGTGTTTTATTTCATTTTCTGAATCCTTAAGAAATAAGCCTTTCAAAAATACCAAACACTTTGGGTTCTATCTTTTATCTTCTTGAAGATATTCAAGTTTAAATTTTTATGGAATAGATAAGGAAATCTAGGAATATCTTGGAGAAGATAAAAGATACACGTAAAGTGTTAAGTGTTAAAAAGTTAATTTTTTAAGGACTTAGAAAATGAGATAATAAACAGGGTGCTCAATTTAAAAAAGATAAGTTTTTCTCATACTTTATTTTTGGGACACCGTGTATAAAAAGTAAAAATTTTTTTGAAACCGCTTTTTTTCCTAAAATAAACCTATATAAGTTTTTTTTTTTGGAAAAAATCCATAGTTCTCCCAAAAAAATCCGTTATTCCAGACTTTTGGGACACACTGTATAAACACATATATTGCGTTTAAGAGCATTCATAGATTATCCTCTAAGCTTTTAGTGAATCCAGTTTTAATGCAATTTGATTTATTTCTAATAGTGAACTACTGATTTTAGGTATTGCAACAGTTTTGTTTTTTCTTTTTTTTTCCGAACCTCTTCCTTTTGAAAAGGAAAAAATTTATTTTATGTCTCTTCTATTTAAACATCAAATATTCTAAGCAGGTGTAGGTTTAGTGAAAATAATTTTTTTTTTTTTGGTATCCAACATTTCTGATTACTATTAATAGAAAAGAAGTTCTTATGTGTTAATACGATGTGCTATTACAACTTAAATTCTAATTTTTCTAATTATTTTTTAAAATATTTTTAAGGCCGGAACTCTTTGTTTATAAGAAATGTTTGTAACATTTCTTTAGAAAACAATAGAGTCTATCTATCTATCTATCTAAACACATATACATATATTGGCATTAAGTTCTTAATATCCACGACTTCAGTGAAAAATGTACGGACCAAAAACAGTTTCTAGTGTGATAGAGTTCTCTAAAGGCCTTATACAGGGTTCCTAAGCAAATCTTTAGGGGGCCAAGCAGCCGTGTATAAGACGCAGACAAACGGAAAAGCACATTAGGCAGAAAAGGATAGGCATGGGGCGATGTTGTCACTACATCTTACACGTAGTAAATCCATTCCAGGTTGTTGTTTTCTAATGTTTTCCATTTTCATACCTTTAGGACTGGAATAAAAATTGTTTTTGCTCGACTTTAATACCAAACTGATGAAAGATATCGTAAAAAAAAATATTTTTCGGCTTTTCATTTTGTAACCATTGTCCTTACGCACTGTTTACAGGCTGTGGACTGAAATACATGCAAATGCCTAAACTAAAGCGTTCATACACGGCCGGAGAAATCGACTGAGATATTTCCGTAGAAACTTTATCAAACAAATAGGATGGGTTGACGCCTTCGAACGTCTAACCCGGGTTTTGCACTTTGATTCGAAATCAAAAAGGAGGAACAGTCAGATGTGGAGCCGTGCACAAATTACGTAACGGTGATTTTACCAATTTTTGACCCCCTCCCTATGTAATGTTTTGTAACGGTTTGGAACGCCACTCCCCTAATATTACGTAACGATTTCAAGACCACTACCCCCCCCCCAAAAAAAGCTTCACTTATTTTCATTCCAAATTTTCTTAGTTTCACATAAATGCAACCGCTGTCGAAAACCCTCCTCTCCCCTACGTAACGTTTTGTAACCCCCCTCCTCCTATGACCATTACGTAATTTGTGCATGGCCCCTGTAGTCCCAGTGGAGGAGGGCGAGAAAATTGATATTTTTTTCTTAAAAATCTTTAGACCTATTTCTTTGCGTTCCCGAAATTACGTAATTTTTGAAAAAAAATTGTAAGCGGCGCCATTTTTATTTCGTGCTTTGTTTATCTAACATTTTTGCGTTCGGCTAATTTAATTGAAAAATGTTTGCCTGCGGCGCCCTTTACCTTCTCACTCGAAACCAAGATCCCCCGTTTTAGGAAATCTGATCCCGTCTCTGTTTCTAAATTTTTCCGAATAAAAGTAGAGTATGACCATGGGGGAAATAATTTTTTTCTACGGTATGACGAAAATAGAGAAAAAATAAAAAAAAGTGGCAGAGCTCAAGTTTTTCGTAAAAAAAACGTTTTTTGTAAAGAAACAGAGCAAAATAAATCTTTTCACCCCTTTTTGGGTGTTACAAATATTGGCAGCCCCTTATTTTTCGCTTTTACCCTCCCGCTAATTTTGAAGAATTGGTTCGCTACATGTTTCGAGATCATGTCATAAAGCACCTCGAAAATATCAAATGTAGTGTAGGGCCAGCTTTATTTAAAATCAATAATATCGCAAGCAAAAAGCTCTGCAGGAAAAACAGCGCCGTTTATTGATTTCTTTGGCTACTAGTGTGAGCTGCATGGTTTGGCCGTTTCCGGATAGATGTCACTAGTAGAACAAAATGGAAAGAAATTTAATTAAAAGCGAAGATATTTCTTTCTAATGTTAACAACCTCATGAGTTTATCGCTCAGTATCGTAAATAATGGACCCTGCCGCCTCCTTTAAGCAAGAAAAAGCTGTGGTTTGGACCTGAAAACATCTAATTTTTAATTAGGTGTGGCCGCCATCTAGCGGAATTTGCAGACATCTTGTCAACGGTTATTATTGTAACTATGATTTATGCTCACAATGAAAGAGTGGCGACAAATTTTTCTCATGAAAGCAGTCCGGAGATAATAACAAACTGGCACCATTGCTCAATATACCTGTTTCTTTTGTGCGCGCAGAACTTTCTATGCCATTTCTGTTTGATTTATTGAAATCCTATCCCCAAGGAAAATCTTAGGAACCCTGTATTATGTATTGTTATCTCCATAAGATTGAACTTGCTATGCCTTGAATGTTATTTTGTGTCTGTGAAGGGCTTAAGTATAAATCAACATATATACACTTTTCACTTACCACGTCAATGAGCTGCGATAATTTAAGCTTGATACAAACTCTAAGGACGTCCGAAGTGTTGGCAACCGGCCTGACCAACTTGTTGTAGTTGCTTAATAGGTCGTCGTAAAGCCGTTTGGCGTCCGGGTTGCCAGTCGAGTACCGAACCTATAACAATAAATTTAGAAATAATTTCATACTATAATGGCTCGAGGATTGCAAAATGGGCAACAATATTAATAACTTTAAAAAACAAAAAAAAATATTTCAAAATCAGGGTTGCCTCTGGGCAAAAGGTGAAAAACTACTGCGCATACCAGATGTGCATAATTTATCAAAAAGTATATTTTATCAAATCAAAAAGGAAAAGGTAAATAATAAAAAAGGGCAGGTCTATAACAGTACTACATAAAAACAATAAATACGCATAACTATACTATCACAAAATCGAAATAGATCATAGCGGACTGGCCTAAAACGTTACAAGGGCAAAAATGTACAAAAGCAGCACATTCCCGCTAGATGGCTATACAGTACATAGCCGGCCGAAAACAGCTGGACAGCAAAACCTGTGTAATATATTACCGTAAGATGGCCGTACATAGCCGACAAATAAGAAATGCCATTGGCCGTAAGGGTCAGGTGTTCGACCAATATGCATCAGATGTCGTTTTGTTTTTTCGAATTTCATCGGAATAAGCCAATAAAACTAGAAAATTGCATTGGTGTTAGCAAGCTAAGTATTCCCTCATTGTTTTAAACTTCTTTAATTGTCTTAAAATAGCATACTTTCGGAGAAAATTGCAAAAAAAGAGTTTAGGTTGGCACACCTGTTTGCTTGCTTGCTTGCTTAATTGTAAATCCGGCTTAACAAATCAAACGGTGTCCATCACACAGCAGCGCCATCTAGCGGCCATATGTTACACTATTTTAGGTTTGTACGGATTTGCCCTTGTAACATTTTAGTATTGTAAGGCTTTAGGCCAGTACGTTCTGACCAATTACTGTTTTGCCAATTTATTCGGGACAGTTATTACTAGTATGGTTTTTGGGCGTGGTCGTTATAATATCTCATAGTTATGTAGAACCCAGCTAGCAAATACAGAAGAAGCTGATTGTCATTATAATTTTCTATTAGTTAAAGTAGCAGTGGATGTTTTTTTACGTCTTGTTTTTAAGGTACACACCGATAACTTTTTTGATTAAACGACCCTCGTTTTGTCCATATTAGTAAACTAGCTATTGCCCGCCACCTCATTCATGTGTTTAAAATTATTGCTTTTTCCCTCCGCCTGATGCTCCTTCCCTTTTCTCCTCACCTTTTGCTCTTCAAAACCTTACATTCAGTCAAACACCGACTTTGTTCTCTATTTTTTCCCAGGTTTACTATAAATAGTCGTAACTTTATTTCCATTTAGTAGTTTCTGCATGATACTGAAAAAAGAAAAATAGAGAGATATAAAATACAAAGATTTATTATATGTTCAGATGTAATCTCTTTGAGAAAATAAGGTCATTTAACGTAGTAGAGTGGTGATCGATTTGTTAAATGCATATGAAAAGATTTTTTTTTCCTTCAAATTTTGGAGCTGTGGGTAACGTACAAGAGGAGTGGTTCTATCAGGATATAGAAGGCTTGAGGGACGATTTTAAGGTCGTTGGAACGCATGCTAGGAGATTAGTGCTGGCGTTTAAAGGTAGAAGATACTTCTCAACCAAAAAGAGAAACTTAAATATTTGTATTTTTTTTGGTTACTATAAACTTTTTACCATATCTTTTATATTTTATATATTTTAATGTTGGCAAATACATCATTAAAAAGTTTAGCAGGCAGTTTTATTCGAATTATATTGATAATAAAATAAAGCTACGCTGGGGAAGTAAGAAATAGTGATACGAATATAACGTAACCTTCATATCCGCTTGGAACAGTTGGAGACCGTGCTTGCATTGGGCGTGGGACCAGAGGTTTTCGATCACTATGATGCAAATGCGTCAAGCCTCTCATATCCAAATGCCAACCTCACCTTCTCGTGGTGCTCCCTGTCTAAAACAGACGAGGCTCTGGCGACCGAATACGGGTGGTATAGCCCCATGGGAAAGTTAAACTAGACCCAATACCCACTAGGAACTGCTCCATTACGGCCTGTACAAACCCGTATAAGGGATAAATCTAATGGAGTGGTTAAACTAGAATCAACACTAGAAGCGGCTCCATTAAGGACCTGTACAAACTCGTACAGAGGAAAAATCTAATAGAGTGGTTAAAATAGAATCAAAGGGTGCGCAATAAGTGCAGTGACTCTGACCAGCCATCAGGCTGGCCGGAGCCACAATTGGGGGGTTTTAGTCGGTAGTAATTCGATACTACCCGGGCTGCCCTAACGGAGGAATGGAACTCTGTCGGAAGAGTGGACCGGGCGTCTTATGCAAGATTTCGCCTTGAGACTCCTGAAAAAAAATGTGTACGCTGGACGATTATTTTTTTTTATTTTTACCTATCGTACCTGAAAACAATACGTGAAACAACACAAATCTACTTATGTGTTCTTATTTAATGATGTTTCTCAATGAAAGTGGGTATTCATTTCTTTAATTTGTAACGCAGTTTAATTGGATCGATGGCGGCATTGTCGGCATTAGGACGGCATCGTCAATTAAATGTGGGCCAATGTTGAACCTTACCGACTTCCATCACCGATCACTCGCCATCCATATGAAAAATAATTTGCATGGCCCTACGAAAGTCTGATGCGGTATCCTCGATAAATTGTAAATAAACTGTTTAGGCCCTACCCTCTCAGAGAGAAATAATGCAAGCAAATTAACCATCCATCAAAAAAAAATATCTGAGTAGCATTTCTCTCACCCTGTCCCATATACAATATCTACGTGAACTTTAGATATGTGTGTTTGAATGTCAAATAAAATCTGTGTTTCGGACTTCTATTGTCAATATTTTATTTATACACGACCTTTTAAGGCTACGTACTTATATATAATATGGGAAATCAATCAAGAATCTTCAAAAGGACACAACAGTTAAAATCTTACCGTCAGATAAGGGCAATGCAACAGTGATTTTGGACAAGGAAATCTATGACCAGAAAGTTGAAGAGGTACTTGCCCAAGGAAACTATAAACTTCTTTCAAAAGACCTGACGCAATCAATCGAAAGTAAGGTTTATAGAACTTTGAAAAAGTATTCCAGATATATTCCGGACAACACAAGATCTCAATACACCACATTATAGCAATCGTCTTTATCAGTGCGAGCTTCCCAAAATTCACAAAGATGCAATGCCCTTAAGCCCAATTACAAGTTCCACAACTTCTCCAACAAGCAATCTGTCTAAATTCTTTAAACTATTCAACCTCTTTCAGGCAAGACCGCTGCATTTGTAGAAAAATCCAACCATTTTGTTAATATTTATAAATATTTTGTTTTAGGACCCGAGGATAGATTTGACAGTTTTTAAGTTTTGATCACTTTTAAACATACCTGTCTGCCGCTGGAGGGAGTGATGACGGTCTGTCAATGGGTTTATCGCTTTTGCCAGTGGTGGCCAATATTTACATGGAGTGGTTCGAATCACACGCGGTTGATACCACAACATATAAACCTAAGCTCTGGCTAAGATATGTTGATGATACTTTTATTATTTGGACCGGAAATGACCAACAACTTTTAGAATTTCTTCACCACCTAAATAACATAAGATCCTCCATCCAATTTACAATGGAGTTGGAGAAAAATTGTCAAATTCCTTTTCATGATGTACTCGTCAAACGAGTAGAAAGCGACATCAGAAGAACAGTCTACCGTAAACCCATTCACAGAGAACCATATTTAAATCAAGGTTCAAATCATTCTGCTACAACCAAATGAGGCATAACAAGAAGTTTGTATAACAGAGTCGTTCAAATTTGTAACAATTAAGAAGGATCTGCATCAGAATGTTTACAGCCTTAAACTGATAACAGATACTATTTCTAAAACAGGACAGGGATTACTAGACCAAAATCAGGCAAATACGTTCCGTACAATTTCATACATTAAAGGAGTATCAGAGAAAATTCGAAGAGTAAAGAATAACTATAAAAACACCTTTTAAATCAAATACAATTTAAAGCCCTCTTAGCAAAACAAAACTGGAGAACAAACAAAATAAGGAATGTATTTAGCAAGTTCCTTGTGAGTGTGGTGAATCATACATAGGTGAAACAAAAAGAGATGAAACAACGAAATCAGGAATTGCCGAACACGCATGGTCAAAACAACACCGAATGAGTGGACAGAAGCAAAGGGTTTGCACCAGAAGTCACACTGGAAGAAACAAATATTCTTTAAAGTTGCCTTTATTGGGCAAAGTATTTTCAGTAAACCTAGTGTAGAAATTCCAAATATTTGCAAGCCATTCCTTGGGTGGAGGCAACTTCTTAAACTTCACGGTTGAGTGATTTCCAATATTATATATAAGTATGTACGTATCCTTAGGAATAGATTGTAGTTTGCACCCGACGACGATTCTATATTGTACTGATCGAAACTAATAATCTTTAAATCTTGGTTTTTAAGCGTTTTTATTTTATTGAAATTAGGACAGAAATGCGTAGTTCAAGGGTTGTAATATAGATCGCAGTACAGTTCCAGTGTTCGGTCGAGGTCATTTGGAGGATTTACTGGCGTTTTATGGTAATTACCGTCATGCCTGCAGTGCTGCTAAAAACTATTCCCTAAATCGTAACTATGACCTTAAGGAAAGAAGGAGACTTCATCGAAATAATTTTGTCATACTAAAATCAGTTACAAAATAGAATAGAGGAGTGTTTTTAATTAACAAATTCCCATTCCTTGATGTGTAACATACGGAAACAAACGTGTAACTAAATGGTCGTGGTTAAAGCTACACTACACTTAACAGTTACTAACATAGAAATTATATTAGTTTTCTCCAAAATTGAGCTTTATATTCTGGGAATTTTCATTACTGAGAGACAGGTGTAAGTTCGGGCAGAACAACAGCAAAAATTATAACGATTTAACCTTGCTTTTTGGAAAAATAAACTGAAGGAGAATAAAGTCCATCGAACTGACACCATTACGTGATTGAATACTCTGATGTAGGGCCAACATAGCCATTTTTCATAGAACGTCATAGTGCTAACTTAAAAAAAAATTAAAATGTGTAAGAGAAAAGAATAGAATAGAATATATTATAATTTTTGTTTAAATGCATATTACAAAATATTTGCATGTTACCTTATTATAATTATATATAAAATTAAATAATATAAAAAAACTTAAGGTTAAAAATTAATAGTACAAAATACAGAAAAATAATATAAAAAGGCACAAGATATGAAAGTGAACAGCAGCTTAATAAAAAATTAAGACAACACGTCATGTTACTAAAGAATAAAATTGAATTAAAACTTAGCTGCAAAAACTCCTGTAAAGTATAGAAAGTATTCCTTTGGAGAATGTCTTTAAGCAGAGTAGAAGCTTTTTTCCCTGGCAAATATCTGACTGTAAGAGGAAATTTTTCCCAGATTTTAACTACGTTATTTTTTACCCGTTCTATAAACGAATACTTTGTATTTTCAGTTGATAAGTCACCTTTTCGTCGTGTCGAATATGGGTGTTGTCTTAGGTTATTCGCAAATATATCTTATGCTTTTTATGTAAAATTTTGCGCATTTATAAATGGATTTTTCAATTACTTAAAAGCTGGTTTTGCTTGAAGGGGTGCACAGTGGAACGATCTTATGGGAACAGAGGGACATGAGGTTTTTTACTTGAAACTTTTAATCTGGAAAAGCTAGGAATGAGTTTTATACATAGTTATATTGTACAAAGATTTTTTGGAAAGAAGGAGCTTTTAATTTTATTATAAAAACATATTTTTTATTTTTTGACAACTCGAATGCGCTTTTTATAATGAACTGCAAAAATGACGCTTTGCCCATATGCTCAACTTCCATAGCCATCTTGGTAGCAGATCGTAGCAGATAAATGTTATATTTTCGTGATCGTAATAATCCAGCAATTATATTGAGATTACTGGTAAAGCGAATCCTGTCGAGTATCAAATTTTTTAAATACAACAACTTAGATGTTGATATATTTTTATCTAATTTGTTCATTTTATTATTATATTTCTGATAAAAAAGACGACATATTTGTGTAAAAATTTCAAAAAACCATTAATCAGTATTAGGTAATCATATAACAAAAATATTTAGTAGAGTCAACATTTTATACTAGATTTTTTTTTATATTTGCTTTTTATTGGCATATCATTTAAATAGTAGTAAAATTTGTAATTAGACACACTTGTAGCCAAAATTTAACGCCTTAAGATATCTATCACCCAAAATTTCAATAAAATGATAATAAATGGGCTTCTTTCTAAATAATTGTGTGAATTTAATTTTAAAAATATAAAGAACATTTTTTGGTCTATGTCTCTGATATTATACTAAGCCGTTCCTCTGTGGGGCGGGCAAATTCCAGTGATCTTAAGATTAAATATACTTCTCAAATATTTCTCTTGAAAGATTAATACGCTTTCCATACTTGTTGAGTTACCGCAGAAATATCAAAGGCAGCAGATACTTCATTGTTTTTTGACATAACTTTAAGTGCAAAATTATATTTTGCTATATAAGCTAAACTACATAGGAAAAATAGAGGAAAATTTTTTTTTTTAAAGGCCTAGCTCCTCGGGAAATGTCATTTCTAACCTTCAAAATACTCCAAAAAAGCGTTTTTCTCGGATAACTCCTAAATGGTAAAGATTCTCGAAAGTGACGAAAGGGAAAAATATTGCAAATTTAATTCTCTATTAAAAGTAAATGATGACAGTGTAGCTTAAACCACTCCTTCTATCAGAAAAATTGGAAAAACCCAAGGAAAAATTATGCCAATTTGATGATTGATTGATCAAGATTTTTTAACCTACGAGAACCAAACTTGGCAGGGTTGATCTAAGAGCAATGGCCAAAATTATGTCAAAAAATTAATTTTTTCCAGTAGTCCGATTTTCTTAACTAAAAAATGGCCCCGCTTTTTGCTGGATGTTAAACTAGATAAAATTGCATTTCCAACGACACCTTCCGCTTGTATATTTAAAATCAAAATTGGTATTGGAAGAGTAGGGGAATATATATGAAAATGCAATATAATCTATTATAAGATCCAGTGAAAAGCAAGGCCTTTTTTGTACATGTCAGTAACCGTGGCGTATCAAAGATTTTTGGTACATTTTGAAATTTTCTAGTTAAGAAAATCGGACTACGCCACTGGACAAAATTAATTTTTTTGACATAGTTTGCTCATTGCTCTTAGATCAACCCTGCCAAGTTTGGTAATTTGGTAATTTTTTACTCCTACTACTACTACTACTATTACTACTACTACTACTACTACTACTACTACTACTACTACTACTATTGATAGAGAATTAAATTTGCAACATTTTTTCCCATTTGTCACTTGTGCCAGTCTGTCACCGTTTAACAGTTATCCAAGAATAACCTTTTTTTGGAGTTTTTTGGAGGTAACAAATGACAATTCCCGAGGAGTTAGAAATAGGGCCTTTTAGTATGTTAAAAGATGGACATTCCTAATCTTCTAATGAAAAAATATATTGCTGGGTTCTAATTTTCTCCTCTATTCAGAAAATTTATATCTAAATTGCCTATTCTAATAGACTTTAGCAGAGATTCGATGTGGCACTTCCAGTTCAGTCTTTGGTCAATATTTAAGCATAAAAGATTCACGGTATGCTCGGCAGTCACCGCAATTCTTTCCGGGTTTAAAGTAAATTTAAACTTTCCAGTCTTGTCAAACGTGAGATTGTTTTATTGACACCATGTATTAAGAGCATG
The DNA here is from genome assembly GCA_963921995.1 of Oxystoma pomonae. NCBI lineage: Eukaryota > Metazoa > Arthropoda > Insecta > Coleoptera > Brentidae > Oxystoma > Oxystoma pomonae. The sequence continues at coordinate 39,091,652 of OY998172.1, forward strand.
ATTAAATCATCAAACAATGTGAGAAATTTTTGGAGTAATATTTTCGAAATCAGAGAAAAATAAGCATTTTGTCGCTTTGCCCTCTATGAATTTGAGCTGTTATGACGTCACAAACTTTGCGTTTTGGCCGTCAGAAATGAGAAATATAAAGTAGGAAATAGGCAGTGCTGCGCCAAGCTTCCGCATATAGTAAATCAAACAATGAGTTACTGATTGGGAAACGCCATGATGAATATGCATTTTAATATTTCCATAAGGTTGAACTTGCTTTGCGTATGATATTTACTGTGTAACATTTTGCGTAAAGTACCAAGTCCAATTTTAGTGTGTGGCTGAAAAACCTTAGACTGTGTTTTTCGTCCACGTACTTTTGTAGGGACGCCCACTGTTTATCAGAATGTGCAAAATCAAACCCGTAAAATAAAAGAAAATTCAATTATAAAATCAGTCACTATTAAATGAAGAATTTTCCGAACCTTATTTCTTTAAACCCATTCAAAAACAAATTCGAACTCATTCAATATCAAACGCGGAATTCGTAAAATCCGTAATTTATCAGAGACTTTTTGCTAAGTTAATTGTGCATTCGCCAATACCACATGAATCGGAGGCGTACACGCAGGTGCCGCAGCGGCACCGGCGCGGCGTTTTGATGCATTTGTCGCTGTTACGCGAGAATTTGATTTGATTTGATTTGTCTCAACAGCAACTTTAGGTCTTGAAATCCCTGACACTACAGCTTCTTAGCTTATTGTATCTCTTGCTGTGTGCCTTCCTAATCTAAGAGGTTTGACTACCTTGCGAAGAGCAGCAGCCCCTTTAATAGGTTTCTCTGGCAGTTGGCTTCTCTGGAGGGGTCGTCCTTCAGGAGGTTTTGTGTTCTGCAGAAGGTTAGGGATGGGCACTCATATATGATGTGAGCGGCTGATTCGTCATCCTTATCACATAGTCTGCAGGTGGGTTCGTCTCTATAGATTCCCATCCTGTGCAGGTGTTCTCTCAGTGCGCAGTGACCGGTTATTAGCCTCGTCACTTGTCTGATTTCTTTCCTATTCAGTTTAAGGATTTCACAGGTGAGTGGTGCTGAAGGGGATGCCACCACTCTTTTGCTGTGTTTTCGATAATTTTCGTGTACCCATCGCTTGATATTGCCACGTACGCTTGCTAAATAATCCGCGTGTTTATTGCCTGCTACCCCTGTGTGCCCCGGCACTCACGCAAGGATGACCTATTGTGTTTCGCTAGGGTTAGGAGGGTTTGAAGGCAGTTCCACACTAATTTTGAGTTAATTTGTTTGCATGCCAGAGCTTTAATAGCTGCTTAGCTGTCTCAGAAGATTGTTATATCTTTGTTGAGATATCTTCTTCTTAGGTTTTCCCGCAGACAAGTCTCTATGGCATGTATTTCAGCTTGGAATACTGTGGGTATGTTTCCCCAGAGATGCAAACCAATTTGATCTTGGGGCTAGGCCATATACTCCCGCTCCTAATCCGCTGTCCATCTTGGATCCGTCGGTATACCATACCAATTTTCCTAAATCGACTAGTGATTTCTCCGTCTTTTTTTCCCAGGATAGCTGGGTCTTAAACGACTTGTTCGTGTTGATTTTCGGAGTCATGATGTCACTCCTCATCTCAAGCGGCGAGTTGGTGACAATGCTCATAATCTTGGTATGTCCCAAATGGTGGTCATACCAGTTGTCATTGCATTTTAGTCTGTATCCTCCCATTCTTGCCTCTGCTTTTTACGCGAGTATACTTACAGGTTGCGTTCAATAGTTTGTGTATAGATGTCACTTGCATTCACGCGTCTTGCATTCATGTGTTATTGGCGAATGCGCATTTAATTTAGCAAAAATTGTCTGATAAATTACGGGTTTTACGAATTCCGGGTTTGATATTGAATGAGTTTGATGAACAATGGTTCGATTAAAAACGGGTCTGTCAGCAGCTAAAAATATTTTATGATTGGAAAACTTAGTGCTAATAAGGTGACCTAATTTTTGTGCTCTTGTAGTTTCCGAGATATGGCCTGCACTGCTAGCTACCCGTTAAAGATAGCAATGCACCATGCTGGTCCCGAAAAGTGGTAGAGTAGTCCAAATGGTCCAGAAAATTAAATGCTAAATATTTTTTACTTTTTTCTTCATATTTTTTAAAAGTAAGTGTAACTTTACAAGATTACAATGGTTACTTGCATTTAATTAGTACTCAAATATTTGAGCGACCTAAGGTTAGCAGTGCACCACGTTAATTTTCAAAAATATGGCGAAAAAATATTTTTTTTTATTGAAATGGCTGCATTTAATTAGCATTTAGTTTTCTGGATCATTCAGAACACTCTACGACTTTTCTGGATCATTCTAGCATGGTGCACTGCTATTTTTAACGAGTAGCTAGCATTACAGGTCATATCTCGGAAACTACAAGAGCACAAAATTTTGTGATTTGGCATTTAATTATCACTTTATTAGCACTAACTTTTCCAATCATAAAATGTTTGCGCTGCTAACTTTGTACTGCTAACTCTAGGGACGTCAATTTCTGCTAACTTGGATTTTTGGGTAAACCAAAACGTAAGAATTTTTTTTTGACGAAATGCCAAATGTCAATCGACTGCGCATTAATAAAGGTAAGTTTTCTCTAAAAACAGAGCTGGATATTTTTACCACTGTTTCAACTTTGTACATGAATTGACCTACCACTAGTAATTCGCTCAAGTTGCCTCTACTGGAGCCAGTTCTAAAGACCTACAAATATTGGACTTTTTTTTTGTTTCAACTTTTTGAATTTCTGCACAGTTTGTATAAACGCGTCAAAATGAAAAACCAATGACACACTTGTCTTATTCAGGATGGGATTTAAGTTTTTAAGTTAAGTTTAATTTTTTTCATATTTATTTAGAAAAAAAAATATTGATTACAAGTTATTTGCAAATCTCGCAAACGGTTACAGGTACCATAAGGCATGCAATATATTTTTGGAAAGGGGACTTTTCGGTTCATTAAAATAGTATGCTAGGAGTATACGGTCCTTTTAGAAAATGGTGACAAAAAGCGACATATAGTGGATGTGCAGTAAAAATCGATTAAATAGACTAAAATGCGAGGGGTAAGTATATGTGCAAAATGGTGTACAATATTGGCAATATTTGGCAATAATGTGCAATACTGGTAATATTTGGCAATAATTTGCAATAATGTGGAATACTGGAAATATGTTGCAATATGTGGCAATATGTTAAAATATTTTGCCATGTGCGGCAATATGTTGCAATAAAAGTGCAATAAATTGGAACCGAAGGCTATCGTAACTGATATCTTGGCCAGTTTCGACTGTAAATAATAATAATATAGGTAATTTATTTTTCAGTTACGTAATTTTGAAGATAAAATTGTTCTGCTCTCAGCCGGCGATTTATTTTAATTTAGTTGCGCGCGTCCTTCGGCGAAATTAATTTATATTAAAACTTCAAGAAAAATAGTAACAACTATAACAAAAAGATGATTGTTAGGTTCTTAGTTAAAAATGAACTAGAGTGGTGGTTAACGCACATAGACCAAGCCAAACATACTATTTTACAACCTAATTATAACATTAAAAAAAAAACACGTAAACATTCTTGAAATGAAGGCAGCTCTTTATGGCTTAACAAGCCATCATAAACAAAATAAACAGTACAATATATAAAAAACTGATTGCTATTACAAAAATAATGTGGCAGTGAGCTTTGGTATATTTTTGTATTTGCCACGTACATAAATACGTTGGATAATCATATAGAGGACCAAAAATCTCGTATAAAAAGTGTATATTTATTTGCAAGCTACCTGAAAAAATACCATTGGTTAGTGTCGTGGCTTCCAGGGGATGCATTTACAATGAATTAGAAAGACCTTAATTCTTATATAATATATTTCCTCCGTCCTCACTTCCAAAAAAAGAAAAATTGACAACGATAATGCGATATGTCTGGTGGTTTATCCTATTTGGAAAACTCAAGCATGGTATCCAAAATTAGAATCCATGATTTGCTTAAAAGTTATCGTTTTAAATCCGAAATGTGATTTACTCTTATCCCCGTTTAGGGAACCCCACCCACTATGAAAGAATCTTCTCCTAGGGGTAGCAATCTTATTAAGTTGGCCTATAGTAAAACGGGCGTTCGAGAGGATGCAATTTTTTTTTTCAAAATGATGGAAGTTTTGCGACAATAATATTGAGACCTTGCAGCCTAATGTAAATCAAGTTGTATCCTTTTTAGAAACAGAATCTCAAAATACTGGGAAATATTCAATTCTTAACTCACTGCCTTAAATTTAATTTGCGAGCAGAAAAATCAGAAATAGTAGATAGGGTTATGAGGGGCATTTTTAAGCTGCACCCTCAGTTTTCTAAATATAAACTTGGTATCCGGAACCAGTATTACCTTATATAAGTAACTTGTACCCTTTGGTAAATTTATCATTCAGGTTATTAACTATTAAAATGGTACTTTTTTTGACTGTTTTTGTTTGTTCTGCTCAAAGACTTCAAACATTTTCTATAAGTTAAGGAACATCAAAACTAATGAAGAGGGCATAGAAATAATTCATTAAAATGGACTCAGAAGAATTCGGCCTTTGCTTAGGTTCCCTTTTTTCAAATTAAATTTACAGTTCTGTTTGTATTTTACCATTATATATTACATACAGAAAACAAAACCATTTCGAGGAACAGAAGAATTTATTTTAACAATAAAAAAGCCTCATAAACCCGCTACATACCAAATCATTAGCAGGTTGATTAAAAATGGTCTAAAAAACGCAGGAATAGAATCAAATTTTAAAGGACATAGCACAGGACATGGCGCGTCTTCCGCAGTACTAAGGGTTGGTGCATCAATCAAAAGTATTAGAAAGGCTGCGAGATGTTCCGAAAAAAGGAACACTTTCAATCGATTTTATAATAAACCGTTAATTTCAAAAGATTTCTTAGCTAATTACATTAAAAAATATATTTTAAACACATTTAAATTACAAACCTTGTGGTTTACTTATTATTATTTAACTTTTTAACTAATATCGTCATGTTCTCTAAACAACTACCCGGTATGTACGCACGCATTTTACTTATGGATGTGACCAATCAAAGTATAATTAAGGATTAAACGACCTACCGGTAAGGAAGTTCAATCCAAATTATACGAGATTGGTCACATCCTATTAGACACCCTCTGATTTATATATTTATGTATTTTTCATGCAATCTATTTAAGTATCACTAGTCAACCCGCCCTTGACGATCTTAGTATTTGAGAAAAGCTTTAGAACTATACTGAAGTACCTAGCAGAGATCAAGTAGGCAGAGGCGGTATGTTTTTCTTATCTCTAAAACTTGCGTATAACGTGCTACGAAGTATCACTACCAGGTATATCCAATAGGATGCGACCAATCTCGTATAATTTGGATAGAATGTCCTTAAATATTCCTTAAAATTTAGTTTGTTAGTACTGTTCTAGTAAATAAACAATAAGTCAGTTTGAATTTTTTGGGCTGTTTTCTGAAAATACTGTTTTTTATATAAAAATTTATGTACCTTATTTTTATGCGTAAACAAACCTTTAAAACTTTTAAAATACAAAACTATAGAAAGCCATGGAATATTTCGCTGTCAGTGTTCAGAAAAGTGACACAAATGTTGTCTTTCCTTTTATAGGGTGAGAATTTTCGACACTGTTTACGTTTATTGGTACACGTGGTAACAATTTAGCTCCGACATAGACCAGTCCTGCAAAATATCTTTAAAATATTTTTTCTACGAGCGTGCGGAAAGTGTCACTTTTCCGCACGCATTTTACTTTTGGGAGTGCCACTTTTCCGAACTACTTTTCCGCACGCTCTTGAAAAATCTGAATCGGTACCTTAATAACAATTTTTTCGGTGTCCTTATAATCACACAACTCTCAAATAGTTGTCAAAAACTAGTCAAGTCACAATTTTAATGCTGTATCCCCATGGCAACAAGATTATAACCTAAAAAGTACTTGAAAATGGACGCGTCAGGATCCCAAGAAAATCTTCCAGAATCTATAATAAATACAGCAAGAGACCTTGACCTCCTTCTTGTAAAATCGAAAACAAGGTATGAGAAGGAATATTTATTTTTCACTAAGTGGTGCAAGGAGCAACAAGTTAAAAGCTTCAAGGAGGAAGTGTTCCTTGCCTATTTTGTAAAACCTAGTAATACCTGCAGACCAAACACGATGTGGTCAAGATATTCGGTGCTAAAAACAGTACTTAAAGTTCAAAAGAAGGTAAATATCGGCCAATATTTCAAGCTTACGGCGTACCTAAAGAAGAAAAATGTGGGGTTCCAACCAAAAAAACCAAAATTTTTACAAAACAGGAAATCGCCAAATTTTTGTCTGAAGCACCTGACGAAATATATCTTATGATCAAAGTAGTAGCAATCTTTGGATTAGCCGGTGCATGCCGTCACGAAGAACTTACAAAGGAGATGACCTATTAATCGTAAAGATACTTGACTCGAAAAACCATACCAGCCGATCTTTTGTAATTTCTAATGATATAATTGACGGAAACAATTTACAACTGTACAAAAATAAGCCAAACTAAGGAAACCTGGTACACCACATAATAGATTTTTTGTACATGACAAAACCGGAACCTGCACTATTCAAGCTGTCGGAATAAACTCTTTTGGAAAATACCCTTCTGAAATAGCAGCGTATCTGAAACTTACCAACAGCTTCCGCCGTTCTTCGGCCACAATGTTAGCGGACAGTGGAGAAGGAATAACAAATATTAAAAGATTGGGCAGATGGAAGTCGACCGCAGTTGCTGAGGGTTATTTGGAAGAGTCGACTCAGCTGAAAAATGAATTGTCAAACAAGATATTATCATATCCCTCAACATCGGCCAATAGCAGTGTCCCTTCTACTTCCGAAAATGACATCGCTGTTAAAAATATTGAAAATCACGAAATAGTCCTGCTCCTAGAACATGGAACTACAACGCAGAAGTTATTAGCATCAGCAATAAATCTCCAAAATGCATCTAATTGCAGTTTCACTATCAACATTACCAATAAACAATAGTTATAGGCACTTATTATTATAAAACTATAGATCAATAAACGTTTCTTTAATTCTTTATAACTTTATTTTTTACGTTTTCCGCACGCTCGAAGAAAAAATAGCACCCTAACACTTACGAAAAGTTTCTTTTCCGCACTTGATTGCTGGCCGAACTCTGCTACGCGTCGTTCAGCCATTCGCAATCGCGTGCAGAAAAGTGACACTAGAAATATACTAAAATTTACAAAATGTTATTAAAAAAATGAAGCAGTTTCTCTTACAACGTTAGCATAAATATGAAGGTCGCTGAGTTTTTATTTTAAATGCGGCGATAAGTAAAAATGTCCACTTTCCAGAATTCTGACGGGTGAGATTTTCCATCGTATCTAAAGAATCGCGACCTTGTCGCAATATTTGGCATTATTGGCATTATTTGCAATAATTGGCTGTGTCATGGCAATAAATTTCAATTTCCGGAATTTTTTGCAATGTTTGCATTTCGTATACAAAAATTGACTATGTATACAAAAAAAACGCATATATTCAGTCACAAATTTGACCTTTCTAAAAGTGTATAATATATACGGACTACCAGCTAAAATGCCTAACGGACGAAGGCTGTTCTATAAAGAGGGCGGTAACCCATTTTGGAATTGATAAAATAACAATAATACGATGGATTGAAAACAATTCGACAAATAGGAAACTTGGATTAGGACAACTTTTTTAATTTGATTTGTATATTCGGGTTCAAATCTAGAATTTGGTGGACGATAAACTAAAATTCTCCTAAAACAAAATTCCCAACATAGTTAAAATTCTCCTGCTGCTTAAAGATGCTTAAAAATTTTTTCGTCAGTGAAAACCACCCTCTCCCAGAAGTCATTATCACGAAGAACGTTGTTCAGTGCAAAAATCACTCTGGCCTGTTTTTGTTCTTCTCTTAGAAAAGGCTTCTTTGCAGCAACTCGACAAGAGACTTCTGATTTCGTTACTCTTCTATTTACTGTAGCTAAAGAACCCGGAAATAATGTTACATTAGCTGCTTCAACCGACGTTGAAAAAGGATTTTGTCTGAGATGGTCAATAAGTCTCTCATCTTGCACTTGCAACTTTTGGTCGTTCTGATCCATCTTTTCTATCCGTAGAATTATTTTCAATCCAGCGCTTTTTCGATCGCATTATCGTCATTTTATCAACTCCAAAATGGGTGGCCGCTCCTCTTATAGGCCAGCCGTCTTCTATAACTCGAGTGATAATTTGAACTTTTGTAAATGGTGATATCTGTGGCATTTTTAAGGATGTCACACTGAATTTTAAGATGTCAGACATACTAAACTGGTGCCTTATAATAGTATACACTAATGGAAAGCTAAATTTTGTGGCACAGGAAAAAATGCATGTATGAGTTTTTTTGCAATCAAGTGTACCTAACCCTCGCTAAAATACGTTAGCAGCAGCTATTTTTTTATACCAGGAACATAATTCTATCCTACCTAGTTATTGAGATATAGACGTCCAAACATGAGAAAAATATAATGCATTACAATCATGGCCGGATTATAGGCGGAGCAACCGGGGCAGCTACCCCGGAGTTCCCACACTTTGGGGGCCCCACAAATCTGACCACAACAAACAATTAAATATTAACTCAAACAAAAACAAAAAGTCTGCCTTCACAGTTAGCCTATTTTTTCAGAAAAAACCGGTATCACTTCAAAACCAGTAAACCGATTTTAAAAAATGTTAGTCTTTTTTGGTATTAGCAAGGGCTACAAGCCTCAGTTTTGTTTTTTTTTTAAATGTTTGTTTATTTTGATTTTTAAACGCCAAAAAACTTTAAATTGCAAAAATTGAAAAAAAAACAAAAACATTAAATCGTACGTCACGCTAATCTCGAAACCGGTATACGCTAGAGCCCTGTTTATGTGGCACTTTTTTTTGTCATCGGAGCATTTCGACTATAACTCGCTGGCTTCGTTTCTGGTAGTATATGAATATAATATGTCGAAACTGAATGAAAATACTGTTTTGCTACAAAATTATTTTTAATGATAACTTCTGCGCCTCATTTCCAACGTCAAAATTTCATTAAGAATTTATTTAGTGCTTATGCACCGGCTAACTGCACCGGCAAACGATCCTTTTACAAAATAAATAGGGTGCGTACAACGATGAACCAACAACGTTTCATATTTTTGTCTTTGCTCAGTATAGAAAGCGACTTACTTAAAGAATTTTACTTTGAAGATAAAGGATGGGCTAAAAAATCTTGCACACTTCTGAATTTACTATAAGTTAAGAAATTAAAAATTGAACATCAAGTATAAAATTTTCCTTTTTCTACATATAAAACAATGTCGCAGATTTTATTAGGCCCATTGAGTGGCCTGTTAATAGCCGATTTGAATCTGGTAGACAGCCATTCTTGGTGAGATTTAGAAAAAGGAGTGTACAGAAATGGCCGCAGAACTGTGTCAAGGCATCACAAAGGCCCATCGATGTTTGCTCCAAAGAAACATTACCAATGCTTTTAATAAATGGCGTAACGATTCGCGTATACTGTCTTAAGAAAACATGCGTATCAGCTTAGAAAATCTGAGTAGCCCGATGTAAATTATTATACGCTAACTAATGGTTATTTTTATTTAAAAGTATAAGTTTGCAAAAAAATTTATAAAAATATAAGTGTTTGATGATTAATAACAAAGCAAACTCAGCTTAGGCTCGTCCAAATTTAAAACCATAGCAATTTTTTAAATTTGGAAATGATGAAACTAACTTGTTTACTTCTTAACTGATTTAAGCAAGCATATACCTAGCAGAGATGGGAGGTCGAATGGCCTTGATTTTGTTTTGTTACTTTTTTAGGGGAGTAAAATTACCCAATGGTTAAAACGTGTTAAAGCTGTCCGCCATCTTGGATGTTCGAAAAATGTCAAAGCCGCAAGCTTTGTTCACCAAAAAATGTAAAAATGTTTAAAATCAAGTAATCCGATCAAAAGTTAAAGCAAATGCAAAAACTGCGATTTTTTCGCAGATGACAATATCGAGTAAAAAACCACTTAATCCAGAGGTTCCTGGTTTTCTTTCTCTTTAAGTAATGCTTTGGTATAGAAAGCATACATAAGGCTTTTGTCGCAATGACTTAGATTTTCTCCAGAGCCGCGCGTATTTTTTTGCAGGGGGGGTTAAAATTATCCGATATTCAAAACGGTCCGCCAGCTTGGATTTTTGCGAAATGTCAAATTTTGAACCGTATCGAAAAATTCTCATGCCTTGACTTTCAAAAAAGTTTAAAAAATTTGAAATCGAGCTATTCAATCAAAAGTTACAAAAAATTTAAAAGAGTGCAAGATTTTTTGGCCACCCTATATTATTAATGATTTTGCTGCAAAAAAGCTCATAGAAGATATTTTAGGTAATTAGTTACTACCTTTTATTTTACTTTGTAAATGTAAGTACGCACCTAATGTTTAATAGAAATTGTGTTTGAGATTATAAAAATTAAAATATGTATTTTGTATTCGTTATGTTGTGTGTTTGCCCCGGGCTCTCCACACCCTGTAATCCGGCCCTTATTACAATGTATGTAAAATTAAATATCTAGTAAAGCATTCTTCATTCTTCAATCAGAAAGTCATTCAACATTATGGGAAAAACGGTTGAAACTTTTTTGGACCAACCTATTTGCGCACTTTTAATTTAACTGTGCTTGTTAAAGAAAAGCACCACCAAATTATTGTTAAGATTTTCTTTTTTATTTTGACTATATTACATAACAAGCGAAGAAAGAGATTAATTTCACACGAGCGTGAATGTTGTGAACGAGGCGCTAGCCGAGTAAAACATCACGCAAGTTAGTTTCTACCGAGTTGCATACGCTATTTTTCTTAAATTTTGTAAAAATTGGTCTTTAATTTTGCGCAAATCAAATAAAACTGCTTTTTCGAATATGTGTGGAAAAGTAGTTTGCAACACATGTGCGGAAAATTATGGCGACACTGATAAATCCATCATTATCATATATAGTAGTAGGAAAAAATAATTAGTAATACATGTTATTAGATTTTATCAACATCATATCTAAAATAAGGCTTTTTTAAACTAATTTCTAACACAACAATTATGAAAAAAAAACCCACCGAAATAGCCAAAAACATCCAAGTCCTCATCACTAACCCAACCCACCCACACTTCACCAGAGCTAACAGCATTGTACCATAGATAAAGAGCGAAAATATAAAGATAAAAGCCGTCAGGTACCCGCCTTGGAGGCTTAACGTTACGTACGGATGCCTTTCATTACATATATATAGAGATAGAGTGCAGCCGATCGGCTCTATACTCTCCGAGCGCGGCTTAGGACCGAACTGGCGCTCTATCTGTGAAAGTGAGGCAATAATAGAGGCAGTCTCCGCGAGGAGCAGGACGCAAGGATGGAGCCACTGAAATGTATGAAAGTGTTACGTAATGGCATAGAGAACACGACTAATGATAATGCCCCCGGGGGGTTTCGATATTTGCTGTAGTCAGCTTTGTTTTTTTTTAGTTCACCATACCAATAGGATATCGGAGACTATTAAAATCGTGAAATTTTTACTTCTCGTAATTTTATCAAAAATAAGTTACTAAGGTTCCAAAACACGTTAATCCACGAAAAGAAAAAGTTTTCTGTCGATCTGTTGTCTGCTGTCTGCCTGTAAAGACGATAAATCAAGAACGCTTTAATTAACTTTTGGGTAGGGCGGTGGGGGGCTGAAGGGGGATAAAATATTTTGAAAAATTGTAACTTGGGAACGGTTTTCAGATTTATGTTTCCATGAATATGGACTACAAATTTTGTTATAAAGTCAAAATTCGTGGGAGCTTTAGTTTCCGAGTTATTTAAAAAACGTTAAGATATATATAAAAAATCATAACTTTAGAAGTAAAGCAGCTATTGATATGCAGTTTTCAGATTTTGATTTTCGTAAATATTATTCAAAAAATTTGTTCTAAGGTTCAAATCTTTCAAGGCTACAGTTTTCGAGATATTTTGATTTGCTTTCAACATAAAATAATTGATTGTATGGTGGACTATCCGTGCTTTCTAGCACCAATTTTTGAAGCAGCTAGAGGTCACACTATGTTCTTACTGAATTTAATTTTAAATCGGTTTAACCGTTTTTGCGTGATTGGGAAAATTAGACACACACTTTTTAATTTATAAATTAAGTAGTAGGATGAAATGTATGGAAGAGTTATGCAATGGCATACATATTTGACGCAATCAGCGTTAGTTTTTTAATTTGAAGGTCAATTAAAAAAACGAACTTTTAAAAGTTTTTTAAGCCATCTAAAAAAAGGTATTATTGGGGAAAATACCAAAAGAGTTTTAAAATTGACGATAACGAGTAGAACATTATTTACTTAATTTGGAAGCGCGAGGGGTACTTTGGAATTATTTCACAAATAAAAACACAAAAAATAAAATTAAGTATTTATAAATTTCCTAACCGGTTTCAAGAACAAAACTTATTACTGTTATTTGGGACTACTTTGTTGCTGATTTCTGCCCTTTAACATCTCTAAAATTGTACGAAAATAAAAATAAAAAGTTGTTTGATGTTGATTGATGATTAATCCATAAGCAGAAAAATGAAATGATAAACCATGAAATCAATTGCTAATACCAATTTTGTTACTTTAAGTACCTTTAACAAAAGTAAACAATATTTTTAGTACAAACATTTAACAAATTATTCCTGGGGAGGGGGGGCACACACATAACAGCACAGTCACTGACTACCATTTTATTAGTCATTTTTGCGGAAAACTTATCCCTTTTTATTGATTTTTAGTGACTCTGAGACAAGGGCGTGCCAAACGCCCCTGCTGCCCCCGCATTGCGGAGGGGCCCACGGCATATTGGGGACCTCTTAGAGGCCTTTCCTTAAAAAAAGCAAAAAAAAAGAATATAATATATAAAAATAAATACGCACACAAATACCTTTCGGCTCCATTAAAATTGCATAGGTACACCGAAAAAAATGGTCTAGTCAAAAAGTTTAATTGGGTTGTTTTTGTAACAGTTACTGAGTTTCCTAATTATCGCAATCGAAGCCGCTAGATTAACGCTATCAAAGTCGTTTGATTAAAAGAGCTTTGATTGTCATTATAGAAGTATTTTGTTGCAGCAATCAAACTTTTTTTTACAATTTGTACATGATTGTACATTAATATCAAACAATATCTAGTAATTTTTGAAAAACGAGAAAAAAAAATCTCGTATTTTAAATTGTATTGTAGTAAAAATATCTACAAATCAATTAAAAATTGTATAAAATATAAATACACAATATTGTGTAAAACCCGTTTCAGAATCAATCCAAACATTTTGTTTGAAATTTAACCACAAACAAATTCAAAGAACGATATGTAAAATTTTTACACAAATTGTTCTTAGTGCAAATCCAAGAACAATTTGTGTAAAAATTTGATACAATTGTACAAAAATGACATAATTAAAGACACTGCCGTCCTTTATTAGAGGTCTGCACAAACATTATAAAAGTCGACATTATTTTGACTGCAGCGCATCCAAAAAAGCATTGTCCGCTTAGTCCGAACAGAGTTCGTATAGCCCTTTCAATCAAGAAGAGCGAAGAATCTCAATTTTGGCACAATCTTTTATACGGCCGGCCGGCGTAAAATCTGATGGCTATTTATGAACACTATTAAAATACTGCCCAGCTTTAATAGCACCTGACTGATAAAAATATTACCACAATTGTGTCAGTTTTACACATTTGGTTTGTTAAAAATGTGTAAATTTTTTTCACTGGGACGTTTCCTACTCAACGTTTCAAAAAATTAAAAAGGTTGTGTAAAGATATTGCAATAGTGAAAATGAACCGCCACAAAGAAAATAATTCCACAGCCCCAACAATTTTCTACAAAATTGTATAAAAGTTGTACTCCATTTTAGTAGCAAAATTTAATAAAAAGATTCGCAGATTTTTATTCCATGTGTAAACGTCCCTTTATAAACAATTTAAAATAGCGCAAAATTTGCTTTATTATCTTGATGATGTCTAGATTGCAAGTAAAAAAATGTCTTTCCTAAAATAGTTTTTTATTAGTTTACTTAGTTTACTTAACTTCTTAAGTGCTTCTTATTATATTAAGGATAGAGCAAACACTATTATACTCGCACGGCAAACAACCCCTAGTGCTTTACTAAAAGAAAAATCACTTTCTAAAATCTCTTTTATCTACAGATAATTTATCTACAGACTGATATTATAACATTACTTTTCGGTAAAATTTCTTGACTTTTATACTATAACGCCAATTTATTGCCAGAACAAAATGAGTGGCAAAGGGAAGAGTTGCAGCAGAATTAAGCAGATAGGCGACGGTCTGCTACACGGATGGCTCTAAACTGTCAGCCAGGTAGACAACAGGAGCAGGAGTGTACGTGAAAAGCCTAAAAATTAAGAAAAGTTATTCACTTGGATAATACGCTACGGTGTTTCAGGAGGAGGTGTATGCCATAATCATGGCAGCAACCATACCAGAGGTCAGAAATGGCAGGAGGGACATATACATATGCTCCGACAGACAGACTGCCCTTAAGGCTCTAAGTACATCCAAAATAGTCAGTAGTCTGGTAAACGAATGCGCTGAAGCACTGCAAACACTGGCTCAAGACAAGAGGGTCACACTGATGTGGGTCCCGGGTCATGACGGAATGCCAGGGAACGAGAAAGCGGACGAACTTACCAGGCTAGGGGCCGAAACCTAATACATTGGACCGGAACCCAGGTACAGAGTGAGCTGAAGACGTCCTGGAGGCAAGAGTCAAAGTGCAGACAGTCCAATTTATTCGTGGATGGTCCGAATGTAGCCAGAACTAAATTGCTCTTAGGCAAGACCCGAAAGGACATTGGACTGCTGACGGAGATACTGACTGGACAAAATCGGCTGAACAAACATCTGACGCAAATAAGAGTAGAAGGAGATCCCGTGTGTCCGCTTGCGGGCTCGAAGAGGAATTGGCGCAGCACTTGATAGCATAGTGTGATGCATATGCCAGATCAAGGCAGATGAAATGGGGATTTCTCACGATAGAGGAAGAAGAGCTGTACTCGCTCAAATGGGCCGACATACTAAACTTCGTAAAGAAGACAGGGAGGCCCGAAGAGAGAGATGCAGCGGAAGTAGGGGCATACGGGTAAGGAACGGGATATGGCAGAAAGGGCCCATAAAGAGGCCGAATTGCCAGGCCCGTAGGCCGCCCCTATACTACTACTACTACTACTACTACTACTAAGTTTGGTTAACCATTGTCTTACATACAGGGTTCGATAGTTATCGTCTAGGGAACGGAATGCATGTGTCTGATTAAGAACACTATTCAATTCAGAGGCACTGAAGAGAGATGCCGGCTATGCAACGTTGATTTTGTTTTATTTGAAGACGCAGGAGTGAATGAGATCATAGACGTAATTTTTCTTAATTAATCACAATTTTTATATTTTTGATACTGAAATGATGCAACTAAAATACCACAAAATATTTTTTATGTAAGTCCCGAAGAGCTGTCGTCCCTTCGCAACACTGAGTACATCTGGGTAGGGGAGAGGCAATTTTCGTAAAATAAAGAAGTCTAATGTCGCCGATTTTCATTTGCACCGTTTTTTAAAACCGGATTTAAGGATCGTTAAACCTGGTTTGGTTAATACCTCATTCGGCAAGGCTTAAAAATTCTTAAATCCAAAACTTGTTTCCTATTGGTCAAATTTTTGACGGAACATGTCAAATTCAATCAGCTGTTGTTTTGTTTTTATATTTGTTAAGTGCGTTGATGAAGACAATGAATTTTAAAATAGGAGGGCCCAACGATCTGTCACGATCATGTGTTGTGAAGTAGCTAAAGTTACGACAGTCTTATCTAGAGCTACGACAGTCGTTTTTGGGATCCTGTGTTGTGTAGGGTTTACTGGGATTAATGTTATGTTGGGTGGAGTTGGTTTTCTTGTGAAAATGTAAAAACCGGCTTTTTCGCGACTGTCGTAATTTTAGCCACGGTATAATTTAAAGTGATTTTCCTATTGGTGAAAATGCATTTTTATTGTTATTTGTTCGTTTTGGAAAGTGGATAAAAGCAGTTTGTTCGCTGATTTTTGGAAAAGGGTAAAAAAATCGGTTAAAAAATGATGTTTGCGCAAAAGTCAATGACATGTGTTTTGTTTTTATTGTTTTTTTTTTGTATTTTCTTTGATTTTTAAGGATTTGTAAGAAAGAAATATAATACGAAAAGTCGCTTGTTGCACATGTAAATAAAAAAATACAAGAATTCTGCTAAAATAACTCATATTATTTGTTTCACCATAAATGGGCTTTCAGTTGGAGCGGATAATGATGCATTCACAGCAGTTTCCAGTGTCCAAATTTATAAGATATATCGTAAGAATGCAAGACTGCCACGATAAATTGTCTCGTAGAGTCAGCACATTAGAGTAACTGGTTATGGGAGGTCAGGCTCAGAATTTTCTCAGCTATATTAAAAAAGCAACGTTCGTCGGTAGTAAAAGTTTGTGGATAAATGGGCATTCTAATTAATTTAGCGGATTCTAAATTTAAAATAAAATAAGAAAATACCTGTAGTCACTGTTTTGCGCCCTTTGAAAGTAATATTTATCGTCAAATTTGACGGGATCTTACTTGGGAATCTTTTAGTTAATTGTGGGTGACATCGCCGGTTTCTCATGTTTATTATCTGTTTCGCTCTCATTTACTACCCCAATAGTATTTTTTCGTCTTCCGACTAGTTTTGTAGTTGACGACTTTAGTGGTTTATGTCAAGGATTATACTTTATCTTTCGTTGTTACGACGTCTTAGCTTGTTTAGACGGACGTGAGTCGTCGAGATAACGTTTGGAGCCATTGTGTGTAGTTTAGTGCCGATAACGTTTCGACGTTGTTAAGGAGAACGTTGGCATGTAGTACAGAGTAAGACCTTAGCACGACATCTGAACGTCTGTGCTGCCATCGTTGCAATCAGTAAAAACTACGACGTCCATCCCACGTCCGGGATGCGACAAATGTACCCACTGTGTTTGGTGATTATATTTGACCTACGCCTGATGGTTGTTCAACGTTAGGGTTTGGAATCCAACCCAAATTAGTGAAAATTAGATTTCATTTTTGTATTTTCGTGCGTGCGGTACATTTTTGTGTTATAACTAATAAAGCCAATGAAAAACCAATTCAAATATTCAATTTAAAACCGTTGTATGTTGTGTATCACTTATGTTGATCACCTGACGTCTTATATAAACGTGGTTGCAAAACATAAAACGGAAAAAAAAATTAAAGGCAGTTGGGAAAGGCGAAAAATTGTGACAAAATTTTGCAGGTTAGAATTTTTGGCATTCCGTTAAAACTTACTGCTGCCACCTCTCTGGGTCTTGTTTCGATGTCGAACCGACGTAGTGGAGGAATCTTTTTTGCAAGCCAAGTTCCCAAAACAGATTAAGTTAGTCAAACACCAACAGAGGTCAGACTCACCAGATCAAGTCAAACTTACACGGCTGGCGACTTCTAAGATCTTGCAGTGGTATCACTGTAGATGAAACCAACGTTTCGGCAGAGCGGGCAAGTTTACTGGAATTCTCTGACGTAGCCATCTTTTCTTTGCGGTAGTAGTGGATAAATAGTAAAGCCGATCGGAAATTTTGTATTTTTGTTTGAAATATCATAAACTTTGCAATAAAATATTGTTGAGGTGTCTAAATACATGATCTAGGCATATTTTAAAAATAATGGTAAAGACTTTTTTTTTTAATAAAATCTGTTTTATTGAAAAGTGAGAATATTCGTGGCGATCGTGTGTTTTCGGCCCTGCATTGATCATGTGTGTCAGTAAAGTGAAGTGCGTTGGTAATTTTTGGTGTTCAGCCTAGTTTTCAAGCTCACAAAAGTTAAGTCTCAATTACTTTGTTTACACGGGCCTCTTAAAGCGCTTTTATATAAGAAATACTGAACCCTGATTTTCCGAAAAATCTGTTGTTAACTTAGTTGTTTTATTTGTTTTTTTCTTTAAACTGACATATTTATTGACATTTAATGATGGCCGTATAAACCCTCGGAGAAAGCGATTTTATTTAAAACCGTCCATATATAAAAGCGCTTTTAGGTGCGTATAAACGGAGTAATTGTTTTTATGGGGTATATAATAATTTTGACATGAAACTCTGTCGGCATCTTATTTATGTCTGTATGTATTTTTTTGTCTTTTGGTTGTTATTTCGAATGAAAGCGTAGGGGTTTCCGAAATTTGGACAAAAATATTAACTAAGTTTTTTGTCCAGGCTTTTAGCTATTTGCACTAAGCACGACTTAATTTGTAGTACAAATTTCTGTATTCTCTCTATACAACCCACGTATGGCGACGTCGGTAAAGGCCGGATTTGTATTCCCCATTTTGGTATAAATTTGAGTCGGTGCGCGGTCGATCAGATATAGTTTTCTGACGTCAGATTGTCTACGCCAACGTCGAAGCGACGTCCAAATGCTAATTGGGTAGCCATTGCGCTTCTTTTTCAATATACGCTTTTCTAATTCCAAAAATATACAATATGTTACCATTGTCTTGAATGGTCATTGAGGAAATTCACAAAAGCGTTGCCATAAGAGTAATACGTTGAAAAAAGAACTAACACATTGCCCTTATGCCAAATTATTTTTGATATTACTTGAGAACCGCCAAATTTTTGAAACCAGAAATAAAAGATCCATTAAAATATTACAAAACATACAGGGTATTCAATTAAAGAAACAAAACCTCATGACCACTTTGCATGAATAGTGTGATTAAGGAAACAAATTAAAATGTTACAGAAATCTACCTAATTTCATAACTCATTCAATTTTGATTCATCTTCTTGTGACAAATAACAAAAAAGATTTCCCAAGTGGAACTTTATAAACAGTTACCCTGTACAGGTTAATTTTCCCCCTCGTAAGGCGCATTTACACAGACAAACTTTTACACGAGCCTATTGAGCAAAATGTTCAAAGAAATGTTCGAGCAAAATCTCGTACAAAAAAACATACGTAAATTTTGGAGAGAATGTTGAGCAAAATTTGTTTCAAGAATTGGGGGTATAAAAATTTCTTTACAAATTCAAAATATATATTGTTATCGGAATTCATTGAAGTAAACTGAAAATAGAAAAACAAAGTTTTGAACTAAGGTATTTTTAATCAAGTGCTTTCCGACGCAAAAACGATTTGATGCCGAAATTCACATTTTACCTCATAAGCAACTTCGATTGATCTGATTTTTATAGGGGATATGCCAGTATACTTGTAACTTTTTTGGGGTTGTAAAAAAACGAGAATAAAAAAAAAAAAAATTGGCACTTATTTATTGTTGTTGCCTGTAAAATATATTGATAAAAATTTACATTTAAAAGAATATCCCTTTATTTTACTTCCTAGTTTAGTCTTTTACAATAATAATTAAGTGAAATTAAAAAACCAATACACATTTTATTAAATCTCAAATATATGAAGAAAAGCACCTTCGGTTTAAATAATACCCGTTTATTACCCACTTTTACAACCCTACGAACCCGACCCTTGTCTAAAAAATATAATTTAGCAGTAATTTAGTAGACTGTGTCCCCGATCTATCATCCCGCGTTTGGGATTTCGCAGGTAGTAGGCCGGCCACCCTTTTGAATCGCAATGTTACCCTTTGCATATTGTTGGTTCAGTGTCAGTAATCGATCTTGATTACTACATTAAATTGACAATAAATATCTATATCTTCAGCATTTTCATGAACCTTTTGCTTTTTTAAGCAACCCTTGGAACCTTAAACTAACTAGGTAAATCTGGTGTGAGGAATTAAAAAACAACAATAAAAGCTAAAGGTAAAGTAAAGCTACAAAAATATGTTTAAAAAAATCCCATTCCCCACCACTCTTCATAGTCGTGAGGCGCGGATTACCGCTTAAAAGTGCAATTTTTGAGTTTTTTGCCGATATTTGAAAAACTCAAATTTTTTTTGGAAAAGAAAAATTTTCCTGGGTTTTTTTTTGACTTTAGGAAAAAAATCCTTGGAAATAAAAAAAACTCGCAAGAAAATCCCAAACAAAACCCCGGGAAAAAAAATTCGGGAAAAACCCAAAGAAAAAAATATTATAAGTAACCCTAATCCATGTGACAAAACTGATAGTAGAGATAGTAATGTTTCGCTTGCCGTCAACTTTTTTCACAAAAATTTTAAATAAAAGTTAGTGTTCCATTTTTTTAAAGAATTGAGATCACTGACCACTGATGTGAAATTATATTTATTCTCATTTTTAAAAATATGTTTCCAAAATAGATAGCAATAATTTGCTCAAAAATTTACCCGAACAAAATGTTCAAAGAGAAGCTCACAAAAATGTTCGCGCAAAAAATTTTAGATCTTTTGCACGAGCTTTTATTTGAGCATGTTCGTCTGTGTAATTGCGCCTGTAGGAATCTCAGAAGAAGAAATGAAATGGTAAAAAGTAATATTAACACGAAAACAAAATCGACGAATCACGGGATTTCTCAAAAATCAAAATTTAATTCCGATTTTTGCATAGAAAATTTGAAAAGTTAATATTTCGGAAACTAATCACTAAATTTTTAAAATTTTAACACTTGGTGAGTACATTTAAAACGAACTTTTAAACAAGATATCACTCGACCCACTTTTCCGATTCAAAATATAGGATTAAATTTTAAACCTCAAAAGAGTTGCGTGCTAAAAAATTTCAAAAAGTGTCTTCCTCGAAAACTAAAGCGACGTGTCTCGGGGTTTTTTTAAATAAGACAATCTGTATATTAGACAATGGTTTAGCTAAGTTTATTCCAGAGGACATTTCCTTTAAAATAAATGCTAAATACTTTCTAGTGTAAAGAATAGAAATTTATGCCCGGATTAACGAAGTTTTAATGCGTAATGGCTAATGGATCATGCCTAACTTTTATACGTCGGTTTTTATTCTTTCAAAATAAAGAAAACAGGCATCTAAAAATTATGCATTATACATTTTGAACTAGCAATTAAAACTTGCGTAAACTAGAGGATAGTAAAACAGAGAACATGCATTTCTTTTAAACGCTCACCTAACCTTAAAAAAATAGGTCTGTGTCAAGAGAATTGTTGTGAAGTATTTTTCAAAAACATTATGATCTTACTCAATGAAAAACATTGGTAATAGTATAGTATTCGGTTTTCTTTTTTTAGTTTTTTTTTACAGCTGTGAAACTCTCCCCCTTCCAACCGCCTGCTGTTAGGAGAACTGGCTGACTGGAGGTGCCCTTGATGATGTATAGCCCACCCCCATAAACTAAGAAATAAGCATTTTTTGCAGTTTTTGTTCACGAGCTCTCCGACTTTAATGTAGGGAGATAAAACTTAAATACCCCTTTTACTGTCAACTATTTTTGATATTTTAGTTTGAGAATTATGCTGTGTAATTTTTCTTGAACAAAGCCAAAAACTATTAGAATGAAAATTATTGTCAGATAAAAAAGCTACCTGATTTTTCTTAATTTAGATGTGTTTTCAAAAAACAAAAATTATTCCCACTTTTAATTTTTAAGCAAGTTCTGTAATGGCAGAGTTTTTATACTTGTATACTGTTTATAAACTGTTTAGTCAATCTAGATTTTTTGTTAGAATTAGCTAAAATTAACTTTTTTGATGGTGTGATGTAAACCTTTTTATATAATTAGAAACCAAAATTCTATGCGAAAAATGTTCACGTTCATGTGCAAAATATATACTGTTTTTGACAATATTACATGTATCGAATTTATATTCACGTTTATCTAAAATTTTAATATTTTATTAATAAACAGTTTTTGTTAATTTTTTTACAACTTTTTTAATTCCCCGTACCTACAGTTTTTTTTGCTTACAGGTATGACATGTCTGCACAAAGCAACACATAAAATGACAATTGCATAATTCGCATAACATTCTCTCTTTTTTCTTTTGATATATTAGGAGTAGGGGAAGCCAAATTAAAAAGACGCTCTTATGTGAATTGTGCAATGATCCCTTACTATGATACAAATAGTTAAAAAAATATGCTCTTGGCATAACATTTTATGTTCTTTGCATAGGACTTTGAATCTCAAATTGGTTTAAGGGAATGGAGATCTCGTAAGGAGAAACTGGGGACTTTGCTCATATCGAAAGTCATAATTCCCTTAAATTAACCTCGTATTACGTAAGACATCCTTTTTGTCAGTGTACTCAAGCAGTATATTTTTCCTGAGAATTGAGGTTCCACATCCGCCCTTGATTTTTCCTAATTACTTTAAAAAATTTGGTAGGCAGGCTTTAATTAAATATTTGATTTTCAACATTTAGATAGGTATGTTTTGTTTGAAATATTTATTGTCAGATTTTAACGCAAAAACTAGTTTTGAAAAGGTAATAAAATAGAGCGGTGAGCTCCCACATATCGCTTCACGTGCCACACCCCGGTAACTGCAGCAACCTGCAGGCCAAACTATGTGAGGGTAGCCAGATATGGCGAGAAACTTAGTGTTGGGAAGCATTAACACTAAACGTAATTGTTCGGCGTACTTCTAGATATGGAAGCAAAAACGGCCACAAACTACATAATTAAAGGATTGTTTTAACGGTTTTAATGCTGCGATGAGGAAGGCAAAGGGAAACCACCTCATTACCGTCCCCTCAGTCCCCGGCAGGTCTTAAGTGACCAGAGGGTGCTAAAAATCTCAAGAAGAAGATTGCCACATGGAACGTACAAAGTATGTTTCAGGCTGGAAAATTCCACAATGTCAAAGAAATGGAACGATTGGACATAGAGATCTCCGCAGTCGCTTGCGGGAAAGTATCACTTTCCGCACTTGTTAGGAAATATTTATTTAGCTAGCAAGTGCAGAAAGTGATACTTTTCCACACGCGATAACAGACGCGGGCAATCTGTCAAGAGCGGAAAAGACACCTAGAAACATTCTTTTTCGTAATCCCAAAAGACATAGAGTGAATCCCTTATAGCACAGCGTGCGGGAAATGCAAGTTCCCGCACACTAGTAGGAAAATAACTATTTTATACACTACTTTCTCGCACCCATTTTAGTTCTGATATGGGGGAATAAATTTACTTGAGACTACCTCGCGGTGAGTGACACTTTCAAAACTAAAATGTGTGCGAAAAAGTAAATAAATACACACGGTCTCAGAAAAAAAAAATCGTATTTTTTTTAATATTAAAAAGTTTCGCCCTCATTATCCCCATTATCCTTTTAATACTTAAGATATCTCTAGCCTCTTAAGTGAACCACTTTTCTGAAAAACGGGAACAAAGTATCCCGCGGGATGTAGGAGTTCAGGACTATCCATCAATCAGGTCAAAAATTTTCATCTGGGAACAACGACATGACAGTTTGTGGCAACAAAACCTCTTGCAAGTATCCTTGGTTCTCATGATATTTTTTAACAGTATTTTATTTTTAATGCCGAATTTTCCTAAGTCTGGCCTCATGTCTGTGTGTTTTGAACAAGCCTGGTTCTGAACGTTTATCGTTTATCAAACCAAGAATTTATCAGATCGTGTTTGATCAAAATTTTCATCATAAGAACGAATCACCATAGAAACTGAAATTTGTTAAACCAATTTTTTATCCGAACTTTATCTCTTCAAACCCATTCAATAACAAATTTTGTAAGACCCGTTTTTAATCGAACTATTGTTCATCAAACTCATCCAATATCAAACTCGTAATTTGTAAAACATTTTTAATAAAACCCGGAATTCGTAAAACCCGTTGTGGATCAGAAAATTTTTGCTAAATTGATTCGCATTCGCCAAGAATACACGAACCGGTGGCGTATACGCAGGTAGCGCGGCGACGCGGCGTTTCAATGCATTTTTCGTTCTATGTGCGCCCACTTGGCTAAAAGTATTCACAGGTAGTGTTTAATACTTTGTGTATAGATATCACTCTATGGTTCTTAACTGGAATGCAAGTGACATCTATACACAAACTATTGAACGCTACCTGTACAAGTATGCGCGCATAGCATTAGATGTATTATTGGCGAATGCGAAATAAATTTGGCAAAAATTTTCTGATATACAACGGGTTTTACGAATTCCGGTTCTGAAAAATAATGGTTTGACAAATTCCGGGTTTTGTTAAAAATGGGTTTTACAAATTACAAGTTTGATATTGAATGAGTTTGGTGAACAATGGTTCGATTAAAATCGGGTCTTATAAATTTCGAATTTGTTATTGAATGAGTTTGAAGAAATAAGGTTCGGATAAAAATTTGTTTAAACGAATAGCAGTTTCTACCCACATAGCACAAAATTTGAAAACACGTCAAAATTATGTGTACAAAAAACGTCAATTGTTTATTTACAGATTTTTCACTGAGAAATCTATCCCTTAAGCTAACATTAAAAAACGATATCTTAAATTTCCAAGAAAGTTATGCCAAAGCTGGTTTTCAAAAAGCATTTCTTTGCCACATTTTTGAGCCACCAGATTTTTGATGACATTGCAAAACGATATGTGAATCCACAGAAAATTCATGGCAAACGTAGTAGTTTTTGATGACGTTAAAAAAACGACTTGTAAATTCACGGGAAATTCACGCAAAAGGGAGTTTTCAAAGAAGCCTAAACTGCCACTACTGTGGAATTAGTTGTAGATGGCGCTTGCTTGCAAGTTGCAAGAAGACGAAGGGAAAGGGCGAAGCAGAGAACATCTTTGAAATCGCCATTTTATTAGAGGTGGTTTAGTTGGTGCGCTGTAATTATAGGATATACCATAAACAATTCCTGTGCCGATACGGGTTAGAATATATTTTTAACCGTTATATGATCTGCCTTGTATGTGATGAGCTTGTATTTTGTTTTTTGATACCGTTTTTTGTGATTATTAATACTGGCTGGTGAAAGCCTTGCAATACGTAAAATATGTTTTTTTTATTATAATATTAAATAAATACGTTAACCTTTGGTTTCAAAATTTCTCTACCTACAAGGAATTAGGTTAGGTTGCTTTTTGGCCTAGTATTTAGGGGTTCTAATTTTTTTTATTGAATTTTTTTAATATCTAGGCATTCGCAAAACCTTCTTTTTATATGTGGTGTAAAAATTAAGCCAATGGCCTTTGATTATTGAGTGCCTGTTATAAATATGTCTATAGTTAATGCTGGGTTTATATGTAGGCGGTCGCGAAAGTTACGACAGTCGTACCGTACTTTAGCATTTGTGCTAAAGTTACGTCAACCTGTGTACAAAAGATAGGGACTGTCGTAACTTTATAGAAACGGCCTTATATATAAGTCAGGAAATGAAATAAAGTAAGAGCAGTCACACCAACAGCAGCAAATTTTAGTAGGTAATCCAAGATATTGATAATAATCACATATTCAGAGTTCCAAAAGGTCACCATACGTGGACCTCTGGGAAAGAAAAGAATACACATATTATTTTCCAAAATCTGGGCTGATCGTTATTTGGAAATTTTGCACTCAATTTGTTGATAAAAAATACGTTTCCCCAAAAATATTTTATTTATTTAAAAAAAAAAATTAATTTTTTTTAAATTTTTATAATTCTTTTTTCATTTTTAAAATTTTAATTTTTTTTGTTTTTTTTTTTATTTTTGTAGTATTTTTTTGTTGTTTTTTTATTTTTTTTTATTTTGTTTTTTTTATTTTTTTTTTTATTTTTGTTTTAAGTTTTTTTTGACTTTTTTTTTAAATTTTTGTATATATTTTTTTTTCATTATTGTTTTAATTTTAAACTAAAAGTTTATTATTGGCTTATAGGCGTAAAAATGAGTGAATATGTAGGTTTACAGGTTTCGCCTACGGTTCGCCCTGTAAACTTTCTGTGTCGACCTGTAAAGTTCCCTTTTCCGGTCTAGTAACGTAAATACCTAATTTGTGGTAGACTTTTCAATATGCTGTAAATCGTGATTAGGTTTTAAAACTGGTATTATAAAAATAACATTTTGAGGTCCCAAAAGTAATTGGAATTCCATAATTCTTTTTTATTTGTTGTCAGGCTGATCAAACATTTTTCATATTTAGAAGTCTATGACAATATTTAATAATTTCAAAAAAGCACTTAACAAACTTAAGTTTCCAGAATATTAAAATTAATATATCTGGAATATATTTTAACTAAAAAAATATTTTATATTTTTAATTTGGTATTTATGCGCACAGTGCGTTAAAATAATTAAAGGTAAAATGGTAAACTAAATAAATTTTGCTCAGGACTTAACAAACGACTGACGAAAATTAAAAAGTTTTGGTATTTTTAAAATTAGGAAGGAAAGGGCGAGTCAATCATTTAACAATATACAGGATGTTTCATTTAAAATAACAAACTTGGTGTCAAAATTTGACATTTGCAATGACATTTAGCTATTTTAGACAGGTAACTTTTAAAGCATGCAAACAGTTATACAGGTTTTGCATTTAACCTTTTTCACTAACACTAAAAATGGGGGTTCCAAATAAATTTATGAAATAAATGGATTTTCTTTTCAGATGTTGAGTTGGCCCTATCAGCGACTACTTGTTCAAAACACTACTATGGATTTTTTTAGATATGCCTCGCAGAAGGAATACCAGAAGAAATTAGTATAGGAGCACAATCCTGATTTGGTATTAGAATAAGGATACGAATGCTGATAAAACTCAAATTCAAAGTATCCATAAGATTATTACGTTAAAGTTAATCCTTATTTATACTTTTAGTTACCTGTCTTCTTAAAAAAGGAATGAAAAAGAGTTTGTATTCAGAGTTTGTACAGGGTGATCCGCTATAAGTTTAGACTCAGAAGAACCAAACCAAAACTCAGTGAAAGGGTATCTTATAGGGACCTTAAAATCATTAATAAAAATTATTCAGTTCAAATAGTATACAGGGTGTGTCAAAGAGTTATTTTTTTTCTTATGGAACACCCTATACATTTTGACACTGCTAAATTCTCCAGAAAATTAGCTTTTTAAAAATACGATATAGTATAGATCTGCATGCAACTGTTTTGGAGATATCTTAATTTGAATTAGATAATAATTAACTCGTATTATAATAAAACCTAAGTAATTTTGACAACGA
This sequence comes from Oxystoma pomonae, assembly GCA_963921995.1. Lineage (NCBI taxonomy): Eukaryota > Metazoa > Arthropoda > Insecta > Coleoptera > Brentidae > Oxystoma > Oxystoma pomonae. The sequence continues at coordinate 39,118,889 of OY998172.1, forward strand.
TATTTATTAGGAAAGTTAAGTAAGTTCGAGGTAAGTTCTAGTTTGACAGCTTTTTGATTGTTGTGATTATGCATATTATTATGTATGGCCTACTTTGGTTTAATTATAATACGAATTAATTATTATCTAATTCAAATTGAAATATCTCAAAAACCCAAAATATATAGGGTGTATTATAAGAAAATACAACTTTTTGGCACACCCTGTATACTACTTGAGCTGATGAATTTTTATTGATAATTTTGAGGTCCCTATAAAATACCCTTTGTCCCAATTTTTGTTTGGTTCTTCTGTGGCTGTTAGAAAAAAAGTTATCGCAGGGAACACTTTTAACCGATCGCCCTGTACACTGAATACAAATTCATTTTCATTCCTTATTGAAATAACGGTGTACGTAGCATTCAAGCAAGGACTTGTTTTTTATTTCTGAAATAAGTTACTTTGTGGCTTCACCCCATGGGCGCAATATAAGTTAAAACCCACAGGCTATGTTACTACAACCCCTCTATTTAAGAATAGAGTTTTATTTTTCTGTGAAAGTTTCCCAGTCTTTTTTGACTAAATTGCAACACAAATGTTTTCAAAATAAAGCCTATAGATTATTTTTCTCTTACCAAACTTATTTTGTAACAAAATTAAATTTTAATTATTTATATAAATTGCAAAGTACTACTTCAAACCAGAGCAACTTGGTACTCCAGGGCAATTCTTTAAACAGTGGTAATTGTTATATACAGGGTTCCTAAGCAAATCCTTAGGGGGCCAAGCAGCCGTGTATAAGACGCAGACAAACGGAAAAGCACATTAGGCAGAAAAGGATGGGCATGGGGCGATGCTGTCACTACATCTTACACGTGGTAAATCCATTCCAGTTTGTTGTTTTCTAATGTTTTCCATTTTCATACTTTTAGGACTGGAATAAAAATTGTTTTTGCTCGACTTTAATACCAAACTGATGAAAGATATCGTAAAAAGAATATTTTTCGGCTTTTCATTTTGTAACCATTGTCCATACGCACTGTTTACAGGCTGGGGACTGAGATACATGCAAATGCCTAACCTAAAGCGTTCATACACGGCCGGAGAAATCGACTGAGATATTTCCGTAGAAACTTTATCAAGCAAATAGGACGGGTTGACGCCTTCGAACGTCCAACCCGGGTTTTGCACTTTGATTCGAAATCAAAAAGGAGGAACAGTCAGATGTTGGGCCGTGCACAAATTACGTAACGGTGATTTTACCAATTTTTGACCCCTCCCTATGTAATGTTTTTTAACGGTTTGGCACGCCACTCCTCTAATATTACGTAACGATTTCAAAACCACTACCCCCCCCCCCCCAAAAAAAAAAACTTTTCACTTATTTTCATTCCAAATTTTCTTAGTTTCACACAAATGCAAACGCTGTCGAAAACCCCCCTCCCCCCTACGTATCGTTTTGTAACCCCCCTCCCCCTATGACCATTACGAAATTTGTGCACGACCCCTGTAGTCCCAGTGGAGGAGGGCGAGAAAATTGATATTTTTTTCTTAAAAATTATACTCTTTAGACCTATTTCTTTGCGTTCCCGAAATTACGTAATTTTTGAAAAAATAAATGTAATTTTTATTTCGTGCTTTGTTTTTCTAACATTTTTGCGTTCGGCTAATTTAATTGAAAAATTTTTGCCTGCGGCGCCCTTTATCTTCTCACTCGAAAACAAGATCCCTTGTTTTAGGAAAACTGATCCCGTCTCTGTTTCTAAATTTTTTCTAATAAAAGTAGAGTATGACCATGGGGGAAATAATTTTTTTCTACGGTATGACGAAAATTTCGAGAAAGTTGAAGAAAAAAATAAAAAAGTAGCAGAGCTCAAGTTTTTCGTAAAAAAAACGTTTTTTTGTAAAGAAACAGAGCAAAATAAATCTTTTTACCCCTTTTTGGGTGTTACAAATATTGGCAGCCCCTTATTTTTCGCTTTTACCCTCCCGCTAGTTTTAAAAATATCAAATGTAGTGTAGGGCCATATTTATTTAAAATCAATAATATCGCAAGCAAAAAGCTCTGCAGGAAAAACAGCGCCGTTTATTGATTTCTTCGGCTGCTAGTGCTAGCTGCATGGTTTGGCCGTTTCCGGATAGATGTCACTAGTAGAACAGAATGGAAAGAAATTTAATTAAAAGCGAAGATATTTCTTTCTAATGTTAACAACCTCACGAGTTTATCGCTCAGTATCGTAAATAATGGACCCTGCCGCCTCCTTTAAGCAAGAAAAAGCTGTGGTTTGGACCTGAAAACATCTAATTTTTAATTAGATTAGATGTGTGGTCGCCATCTAGCGGAATTTGCAGACGTCTTGTCACAATGAAAGAGTGGCGACAATTTTTTCTCATGAAAGTACTCCGGAGATAATAAACAACTGGCACCATTGCTCAATATACCTATTTCTTTTGTGCGCGCAGAACTTTCTATGCCATTTCTGTTTGATTTATTGACATCCTATCCCTAAGGAAAATCTTAGGAACCCTGTATATATAATATTTCATTTATCCCCATATAATGTATTTGTAAAATTCCAGACCAAATCAGCACCAAGTGTTCTGTAAGATTTTCAAGAGCATTTTTTTGCTGCCCTAAAAATCTAGAATGGATCTAGTTCGGTAAGGTTGGGTCGAACTACAACCTAACTCGTATTATTAAACTGTCCCAATTTAAGGATTGGAGAAGTTTAGTTTTTGATATATACTTTTGCATTCATAATATTTGTGGTTTTTCGATTTCAATTTTTGGCAAAACCAAATTGCTTGAGCGAATAAATATTGAGGAAGTGGAAAAGTAATGTCAAAATGAGTAGCAAAAAAAGTAAAATAAGTGTTTTTAAATCAGGAGTTTTTCATGTGGATATCAATTATTTTTTAAGTGGAACTCAAATGTTTTTAGAAATTTCTAAACCGCTCATCCGATTATAACGAAATTTGGTGTTTAGATGTCAATGCGCAATTACGCAAAAAAACTGGTGCATCCAGAAGTTTGCGAAAATCTTGGCGACCTTTTTCGGCAAACTTTTGCAGAAACTTTTCCAGAAACTTTTGCTCAACTTTTTCCACAAAGTTTTGAACAAACTTTTGGGCAAACTTTTCCACGGAAAATATGATGTAAAATATTTGATACCTGTATGTAGGGTTGCTACTCGTCCGGGTTTTAGAGGCGTCTGGATTTTTTCATAATTTGTTCGGTTTTAAGATGGAAAAAATGAATCCACACAGAACGTGTTCGTACAAAAAATCTGAAATTTTTGCTTAAACATTTCAGTATTTTCACGAGCTTTTTAACGAACATTTTGTTCGGGAAAATTTTTGCAATCTTTCTTGGAAACTTTTTCTTGTGGGTGGGAATGAAACTGTAACAAAAGTTTTACCATTTGAATTGTTTAAAAACTTTTGTTACATATATATGTTAGTTTATTTAAGTTCCGGTGAAAAAAAATCGCTTTAAGAGCGGAGAAAATGGGGGTAGTTTCTTGAAGAAATCAAGTTTCTTCAAGAACGTATGCCCAAGCATCATTTTTGTGACTAATTACAACCTAACATGACGTCGATTTTGGCCCAAATTTAAGTCGACAGTTGGTTTGTCCATCAAACAACGTATTTTTTACTAAGACCTGACATCGACAACAACAGGTGCATCTGTTGTGGCATCGACACTTACCAAAACTGACGTTGCTAAATGTTGGTGATACTCGCTACTTATCAGCGACGTAAAGTAACGTTAGTTACGGCGACGTAATTTTTAGAATAAAATTCAGGGTCGGGCCAAAATGAAAACTGACGTCAATAAATTTAAGATGTATGTTGTACGTCATACTGGGTTATTTTTGAAACTATACAATAGAAACTTTTCAAACTTTCTACTATATTCTAACATAAGTCCATGTAAAGTATATTTATAAAATATTTTCGTATTTTCAATGTTGCCATTTACAGGAAATCTTGACAAAAACTTTGTTATTTTAAATTAAGCACCCCGTATATTTTCGCATTTCTGGTTTTTACAAAAAATTCTAGCTACATTTTAAGCATAATGTTCTATACCTATTTTTAACTGTTTTTAAAACAGCCCGTAACATCATAATGGTTAAAGATAGGACAAAAGGGTTTCCACATTCCTTTCAGGGTATCGTTTTATTTTTAATCCAGGGTTAAATTTACCTTGGAATATTTTAACCCTTAGTTAAATTTAAAAATAGTCTAAAACGATGGCTTGTGGAAAACCAAGATACGAACGTGAAAACTTGTCAATCAATCCAATCCAAAAATGCAAATATATACAGGCAGTGTTTAATTTAAAATAACAAATTTTTTGCCAAGATTTCCTATAAATGGCAACACTGCAAATACGAAAGTATTTTATAAATATACTATACATGGACTTATGTTAGAATAGAAAGTTTAAAAGTTTCTATTGTATAGTTTCCAAAATAATCTAATAGATCACTCAACTTGGGACACCCGGTATAACGTCCAATTTATGAGAAATTGTAATAAAATTGACGTTTAAAAAAGACAAGATCAAAAGATCTTTGGAGGAAAGAATGAAAATTCAAAATTGGATGAGTGTCCCACAAGGAACACACAAACGACAAAAGCGAAAAGAGAAACAATTAAACGATGTTTCGCCTGGGATGACCAGCGTGGCCTCGTCAGTGGATTGACTAGTCACCCTTAATCCAGACATTATTTAACACCATCGCACACTCTGACCTCCAACTCTGAGAAAACTCACGAATAGGCATCGTTCCGCATGCTACTTATTATAAGTCATCTGATACGGGTTCATCGTGGCGTGTTAATCTAAAAAAGAGAAGATTCTTTTCGGTTGATGTAACGGATTTGGAAGTTTTTTAACTTCTTTAGTTGTCTAAGGAGCATATTCCTATTGGAAAGATTAACACGCCAAGACAAACCCGTTTCAGGTGTTGATGGTGTTAAATGATGTCTGGATTGAGGGTGACTAGTGAATCCACTGACGAGCCCACGCTGTTCACCCCGGGCGAAACATCGTTTAATTGTTTCTCTTTTCGCTTTGGTCGTTTGTGTGTTCCTTGTGGGATACTTATCCAACTTTGAATTTTCGTTCTTTCCTCCCAAGATATTTTGGTCTTCTCTTTTTTAGGTTCTTTTCGGTTGATGTAACTGATTTGAAAGTTTTTAACTTCTTGTTTTCAAATTGACTTTGCTAAACGTTTATTTATTAAATGTAACTATACCGAGGTCCAACAACGTAGATACCACAATGGTCTAGGTCGGGTCGTTCTACAAGGCGACGTCGCAGGAGGTGTTCTTGTCTGAATAGGTAAATAATCATTACAAATTTGGTCGGCGCCCGAAACGCCATTTTAAACGTTTAGCATCGATGCGCCATTACAACAATACATTTTGTCTTTTTATTTTAAATGCTTAATATGTAAATTAACTCATTTAGTAGAAGCTAAAATGCATTTTTGAAATGCCGATCTTCTTTATAAATATTTTATTATTAGGTTAATTTTTTTTAAATTTATTTCTTAATATTTTTGTGGGTTTGTGTTTCTTTAATGTCTATTTTAATTAAATTTATCAGTAAATTAAACCTTCTTTGGAAGATTGGGATCCATAGAATGTGTAGATCTAACTTTTTTGATTTACCTACAATACCTAAGATAATAATGATTGTCATTCATACATACATACACATACATAATAAGTTTAAACTTGATGTGCACTGCAAAACTTTGTGTCGTGGGTTTACGTAATTTGGCGTAATATTTGACCAGAACAATGTGCAGCACCCGACATCGAAACGACTCGAATTTTGATTCCCAAGTTAGGGGCTAAATCGAGTCCTCAGGAAGACTGATAGACGTCGGAGCCGACGTCAGGTATTTCTTGTCCTACGTGATTCTAACGTAATATAACGTCTGAATGCTTATTGGGTGACTTAAAATGAACACTTTGTTTCGGACTTCCGTTCTCTATACTTTATTTATACACGACGTTTCGATCAGAACAATCTCTGATCGTCTTCAAAACAAAATCGGAGAACAAACAAAATAAGTAATGAATTTACTAAGTTCCTTGTGAGTGTGGTGAATCAAACATAGGCGAAACAAAAAGACCACTATCTGGACCGGTATTCTCGTAATACGTAACGTTTTGAAGTCGCTAAGCGAAACGAATAGCGAACAGCGCGCTCAGCGGCACGCTGACCGACGCCTTTTCGTATTCTCTCTGCCGAACGCGCTGCCCTGCGAGCAGACAGAATCAAATTCGCTTAGCACATCGTGGCATCACCGAATTTTGCATTTTTATTTCTTGTTAGCCTTGTCGCTCCTTTTCTTTTTCTATGTGTAAGAAAGAGGCCATTATGTGATCGATTTCGATCCGTAGTTCAGAAAGGGTAAATCAAATGGTGACCTGTACAAGTGTTGATCCTTTAAAAAATTACTTGATGGTTTGGTTTAGCTCAGTTAAACCCGCCCTTTGCCCCTGTGATATAAACTATTAGCACGTTCCCGCCCAGTGTGCGGGAAAAAGTTTACCCCAAGACTTAACCGCACACAAAATTCCGGACTCAGTAGGGGGAAATTTTAAATTTATTCCGGCACTCAGTCAGGGAAAGTGGTGTTTCCGGCACGGTCGTATATTGATATTGATACTTTATTATATAGCATTTATTGTTAGAATGGTTTCACAATATTTACTTATATATCTAGTAAGTTATACCTTATAATTATAGTAAACATGCGTATTCTACATTTTAAGAAACAGAAAATAAAACTCTAAGGTATTTGTTACCCAAAAACTAACCTAGCCAATTCAACAACAAACACAGAATTCATAAATCCACAAGAGAATCCTCGCCCGTGGAAAAATGTATGTTTTCATGGAAGTTGAATTAAAAAAAGAAAATAATAATTTTTAATACATTTATGAATAAATAAAATGAAAAAAGATAAAAATCATAAAAATGGTAATTAGTGTGAAAAATGTGATTTTTCAGAAAAGTAAAGAAAATACAGACCAAAACACAGATATAAAGATAGTTACCTATATGGTTTACTACTTATTTTTTATATCAATTAAGCTATTTATTTCATGTCTGCTAATTTCATATTTCATGAAAGTTTTTAGCTTATTTTTACAAGAAAACAATGTGGGCATGAGCCTAATAAAACCAGATATTTTTTGGTACACAGCTGATGAAAGAGACAAAAAGCACCGCTGACCAATGGCTTTTTTTACCCTTGGTTTTACAGAATTTTGATTGCTTCTATTTCTAATATTATACCGATGCTCAATTATTTGGATGTCGATTTTATTAAGAAAAATTTTTGTTGCTATTTTTTGGAAAAAAGTTGTCTTACATCGAGCATCAAATAGTAAGGTTGATGGGTAAAGCCGGTATTAAAAATTACTTTAAGAAGCCACTTTTGTGAGATGTTGAGTCTCTAAATACAAATAAGAGATTTTTATTTTTCTTATTATTAATAAAAACGCAAACTAAAAAACTACTATATTTTCTGCAGCACTCTACAAAGTATTGTATGGTAGTAAAATCGTACGCGCGGAGAGCAAAACAGCAAGCAAATGGTAGGTGTTTCTCAAATGGTCGCCACGCGCTGGGCGTATTTCGTCGACGCCTTGCGTTCAATATACGTAAATACCATTTTTGTTACTTTGGTCACGTGATATGCGAATATTACATTATCATACGGTCAGCGAGTACGAAACGCCGAGCGTATTTAGTTACGAGAATACCGGTCCTGTTAGGCTAAAGAAACGTCAGACGAATACCGGAAGAGGTGAAACAACGAAATCAGGTATCGCCGAAGACGCATGGTCAAAACAACACCAAATGAAGTGAACAGAAGCAAAGGTTTTGCAGAAGGAGTCACACTGAAAAAGTTGCCTTTATTGGGCAGAATCAGGGTATTTTCAGTAAACCAAGTGTTGAAATTTCAAATATTTGGAAGCCCCTTCTTGGGCGGAGCCAACTTCTTAAACTTCACGGTTGAGTGATTTCGTGCCTTAGGAATAGATAGTATTTTGCACCTGAAGACGATCAGAGATTGTACTGATCGAAATGTCGCGCGTGTATAAATAAAATATAGAAAATGGAAGTCCGAAACACAGAGCTAATTTCAAACACATCATTGTTTCAAACTTTCAAAAAAACGTATGACTTGCAAGATTGTCGGGGATTTTTAAAAATTTTAATTTTACTTGATATAAAAGGAAAACATACATTGTAGGTAGTGTGACCAATTATACTCCTTTTTAGAGTACAGTACTCATTTTCAAAGCTTTGTACTCTCTATTACTCTAATAACTTTTTTTTAGATAGTTCCGTAATTTGAGACAACCAAACTAATACCAAGAGACATCCAAGCCTACAAAGATCCAACATTTTAAAGTACTTCCTGCATGAATTGCATAAATTTTCGCCTGCGGTTCTATTTCTATTTACGAGCCTAATTTTAGACATTTATTTGTCAGCCAGCATTGAAAACGTGTTAAAAAATTGCAATTTTAATTAAATATTCTAAAAATTTTCGGTATTTTCATATTTTTGACAAGTTTTAGGTAAACAAAGAACAGGAAGTTTGATTACTTCGGATTCCTTCCTTCATGAAAATTTCCTAGATCATATAGTAGCTCTACTAATGTTATTAATTACAGTGGTGGTCACAAAGATGGGTTATCTAACTCATTTTTTTTTATATTTTGTAAAAAAAACATATAATATGACATATTTAAAGAATTTTTGCCTTAAATTCCAAAAAATTTGCCTGCGGTAATGTGATTGATTTGTAGTTTAAAATACATGTCTGGAAAGAGCATACTTTATATTTTGAAGAACAGCTGTCAAAAATGACGTTTTGTATAAATCCGATTTGGTTGACAAATTTTAAAAGTTGCAATCTTTCACTGGCTATATGCAGTGCTCCTCCTATTGGAATAAAGCAAAAAGCAAAACGTTAAAGGATGCAAATATCAATAAGAATGAAATTTGCGAGCAGGACAAAAAAAAAGAAACCTGCGAAACTAGCTGTACCGGTTACTGAAAGAAGAACTGCGTTGTTTGACGACGAAAGTTGTTTAAATTCGCTGGGTGTGGTTGTTTATGTTATGCTTCATACGCTAGGTACGGTCCTATGTTACCCTGACGATTCCTAACAAGGATGAAACAGACCTATAGGTTTCTGGTTTATCCATTAGATCTCGTAATGAATGAATGTCCGATATGCCACGAACCTTTCCTTTTATTTATTTTTTATGGACACCAAATTCCTTTTTAGAAAAATGTATCAATCGAGCCCTATTTGTGCAAAAAAAATATCAACTTTAATGTGCGCCATCTTGAAATACCTAAAAATGTCAAATGTTACATATCTTAAGCATTGGCTTTTTTCTTTACTTAAGTTTATTAAAATCGGTTTAGTCAATACCTTGCAAAATATGGAAAAAATATACCAGGAGAAAAAACTCCTTGCATTTTTGATTCTTTACCTATTTTTGCAAGTGATACTCTTTTGTGTTAGGGAAAAATGCATTGCAGAAATATTGCTATTTTTAAAAATTATCCACCTTCCTGAATTCTTTTTAAATGTCATGTCACCTGTTCTAAAATATATAAGTTAATATTCTTTCCAGTTGCGTAATTTCTTTTTAATCGAACTATTGGTTTAAAAGTTATGAACAATTCAAAATGTCTCAATTTTTGTGGCTCACCCTACACATATATTTTGTTCTTTTATTATATTTTTAGGACTTTTATATTACCGAAAAGTTTTAAAAATTAATTTTCACTAGATACCTACTAACTTCCCTCGTTTTTTTTTTCTTTAAACCTGGATCTATTAAAAAAAACTTTAGTATTTTTTTTTGGTGAAAGAAAAAAGGTTTCTGTGGCAGAATGTTGTACCAGTTTTTAGGAGGTCCCAGACGAAGCGCTACAATTAGTCGAGGAAGTTAACAGTAGGCACTCGAATGACAAAGCAATGACGATTTCAGTAAAAGGTTGTTGACATTTACTACGTTTCTACACACATAGAACCGCTTTTATATAAGAACGGGTTTTAATAAAATCCCTTTCTCCGAGGGTTTTTTTTTCGTTAAAATCAGGGTTGAGTATTTCTTCAAGTTAAAATCAATACGCTGAAGCGTGTTTAAAGTGTTTATACCGATCCTAAAAACGGTTTTAAAGTAATACACCATTTCCTTAAATCGCTTTAAAATCAAATCGATTTAATGCGTAAAACGGTTTTAGTATACGACAAAATTTTCAAACCATCCTTATATAAAAGCACTTTAAGTAAGTAAGTGATACACACACCCCTGAAACTGCTTTAGATGCACTGCTCAGAGATTAATGATTTACTTTCAATATAAAAATTTACTTTTAATCCCTAAGAAATGAAAGTGCCACTGCGACAGTGACAATTTTAGTCCATCAAGGTTCCCACATAACATTAAACACTCCTGTAATGTCTTATACTTAGAGAACAAAGAATGTGATAGAAATGTTACATTTTACCATTGGGAATATTACTAACACATGCTGGCAATAAGTTACTTTCTAGCTCATACAGGTGATATAAATGTGATAGAAACGTGACGTGAAACATGAATATAATGCGACCAGAACATTTTTTTGACCGAATTATAGTAATATATCTGGACGCCGACTATAATTGCATGGATATAATTTTGTGATTCAAAACTTGTCCACGACATGGATATCCTAAGATATGGAGTGGATATATATCCACATGAATATCCACCAAATATGCATTAGTCTTCCACTAAAATGCAATTACGGAGTAGCCTAGGTATATCACCATTATGTTGATGTACTACTTGAGATAAGTTCTTAAAAGATAATAATAAATATTTTTTTGCTGTCTTATATGTTTATTAATATTACCTGCTATATAGAGAACATATTGATTCCAGTGCAATCTACCTACAATAGATGATATTAAACAAAATTATAATTATATATCGTGTAAATCGCAATTTTCAGCAAACATGCCAAAATCCTGACAAAAATATTCTTCTTGGGAATATTTATAAAAAGAATTTGATTATCCGGTTATCATGGGCCATATTATTATCTTATTACCAAATAAATATAACTATCATGAACCCTTAAAGAATATTCAACAAAAAAATAGGTCTGCAATATTCTTGTCATATAACATGAATATTCCTCCAATGTTATGTGGGTTGGGAGTGTCAGTCCCTAAAGTGCAAAAAATTATATTTTTTGTTTAATAACAAATTTTAGAAAACTGACAGCGTGGTTTTTGCCTAAAATTGTTTATTTTGATGGGTATTGGGAACAATGACAGGGCATTTATTCGTGGCATTATGTGGGTTAGGGACTAAGAGGGGAACTAACGCATTTTTGTATTACCCTTATCACGAAATCGGAGCAAACCTGTCAATTTTTAGCTGGTTAGCGACCCAATTTTGTTTAGGAATTTATTTAGGGTCAGTAAATTTGAGCGATTTTTTCTTGGCGCCTCCGGCCCACAGTGGGCGAAATTAAATTTCTGGGAGGACAAAAATATTCTGAAGGTTATGTTCAAGTTTTATAGCGTGATTATGTTATTTTTAATTGAAGTAAACAAGCTCTAATATAAATTAAAGAACAAATCAATCCTACTATCCTGCTTATGTTATAAATGCGAAAGTTTGTGTGTTGATATGTGTTTGTGCTTGTTCCCTAATCCCGCAAAAATGGCTAAACCGAACAGGGCGACATATTTTCTAATCCATCTCACTTTTTTCTGCAAAGATAGAAGTAGATATAAGTTGCAAGGAGGTGGAATGTGGACTAGGCCCAATTGATTATATCATAAGTTTTATATACACCGTAGAAGGCTCGGCCTCGCAGCTATTTGCGGCATTTGTTTTTGGCTATAAATGTTTAAAATAGTAAAAATTATGACCATTTGGTGCAGCTGAGCATCAACTTTTATCGTTACACAATACAGCTTTAATAATGGATAAACCTTAGTCAAAACTTGTAAATAAATAGTTATATTAAATTATTTACAACACCATTTTTTATATGTGGAATAAAAATACACCAAATTAATGTAATTCAGCTTGTGTCTGTCTAGCGCATTCGCCAGTGTACTGACTTTTTCACCTCGTTGGCAATTTTCTGAAGAGCGTTTGCATACGGGCTGTAACATAAGTGCTAATATAGCTTAGGCAAATAACTTTTTTGTATCATTTAAAATTACTAGTTAACCAAATACTTTGAGATTACCTTTTAAGTATAGAATAACTCATTTATTTTTGTAGTTTAAAACTATGGAGGGTTTAGTATAATTAAACAACATATATTTTTTTAATAAATAAATCAATAAAAAAAAATAAAATACAGCTAGTTTAATAGACAACTTTGCATTAGTAAGAACTTGGTTATTAAAGTAATTTTCCATAACAATTTGACAGCTAAAGCCAGCTACTTTACAGCAAAAACGTAGTTAAACAAAAAATCAAAAGATCTTGGGTGGAAATAACGAAAATTCAAAATTGGATGAGCATCCCACAAGGAACACACAAAAGATAACCAGAGTGTTCAAATAACGAAAATTTAAACTTGGATAACCTGGGTAACTTGAATAAACATTGATTGATTGATTGATCTTTTGTGTGTTCCTTGTGGGATGCCCATCCAAGTTTGAATTTTCGTTATTTCCACCCAAGATCTTTTGATCTTTTGTTTTTTAGTTTCTTTTCGGTTAAAGTAACTGATTTAGAGGTTTTTTAAAAACGTAGGTGCCGCAACGTTGTGACAGCTATAGGATAGCTGTAAAATCTAAAGTGTACAGACTGTGTTGCTTGGGAGGTTTTCACATCTTGGTTTACACATTGTTGGTAATTGTTTTTTAACTTCGCTAACACTGGGCAGTGATCCTGTAATGGATAGAAAGTCCCAGTGTAAAAAGTCCCTCCGGTCGGGCTACCAACATTTCGCCTCGAGATTAAAAGTACCACTTTAGTACGTAGGTATATAACGTAATATTAAAATTACATATTTTTAGGTGACATAACAAAAGTCTTATATAATATTTATTTGAAACAAAAAAAATATTTGTTTCTTTATTATCAAAAAAACATTTACCACTGCATATTTTTTTTCGTGTACTAAGTAAAAATTGTCAGGTGGGATTCGAACCCACGCTCTTATACGAGAACCACAGAGCCTAAATCTGGCGCCTTAGACTGCTTGGCTAACTTGACTGATAAGAATTATTTATCAAGAATATTTTTTTTTAAGTTGCTTATATGCGGCTTCTATACAGGGTTTAAAAGGTACCACTAAGCAAAAACATGTTACATTTACATTGCCTCATTGTATTTTTGTAACCTGGTTTGTAACGCAACTTGTAACCTTAACGACGATATTACATTACCAGTACATCAATTGTCCTAAACATTTACGTGACAGTGTTACATTCGATTTTTTTAAGAAGTATGTTACATGGCTAGGTAAAATTATTTTTTTAAAATTTACCTCCACTTGTCAAATATTGGTTCAAACAACATAAAAAATATATTTTTGTGCTTTAAAATATTTGGTCTTCGCGGTTACATTTTAAACAAATACAAAAAAATAATAAAAATACATTAAAGAAAATGTGAGCCGACGGGATCCGAACCCTTAATCCAAAGGTGATACACGAAGGTTTCAGTGCCTAAGACCACTGGACCATTCACGGTATATTAATGCAGTGATGTCATTGGTTCGATTTTTACAGAAAATAGGGGGTTGGTTTTTTTTATTATTAATTTAATTATTTGTTTTTAAATAATATAATACACATAAAAAGGTTTAAGTTGCAATAAAAAAATATATATACACATATTGAATCACAATTAATTGAATCATAATTTGAAGAAATTAAAACAAAACTGAAAATATATAATAATTTCCTCAAACCGTAAAAAAATCAAATCCTAAAATGATTACTGCGAATACTTATAAATTTATACTTATATATTTTCCCTTTTGTGGGAAGTTATTAAAATAATCGCAGGATTTTTATAGAAACAGTAAACTTTTTGATATCATTCCTTACTTTTTCAAAAATTTTCGCCATATTTGGGTTAAGAGTTTCATTAATTTTGGAATTTTTGCATAAAACTTACAATTGTATTTGGTCATTTTCCAATAAGCAACCACGTAATTGTTTTAAACTATAAAGAATAAAGAACCAAATTTGTTTTAAATTTGACATTTAATAAACTTCAAATAATGTTATTTTTAAGTTACTTTATCGTTTACATTTCTTGTTAAATCCAAGATTAAATATTAACGTGTGCTTCTTTCGTGTATCAGCGATACTTTCACATAGAATGATAATTTTGAACTTACATTTTACTTTTTTTAAACATTTTTCTTAACTTATTTAAAGTTACACCAATTTTACGTTTTTTTGCTTAGAGGGATATGCGTGCAGAAATTATAATGGGTGATAGAAAATTCAAAAATAAGAAAAAAGTTCCTATAATTTAGGGAGCGGTTGGTTTTAAGGTTCGAAAAGTCGCGGAAAAGGGACATTAAAAAAATTATATAAATTGGCAACGCCAATATTCTAGTTTATTGCAATCCAAATATTTCCAAATTTGTTTTAACCGGCAGATTAAGGCGAAACGGAATGTCAGAAAACCTGCAATGGGTAAATCAATACATTTTTATTTTTCGAATTTTGATAAAGACACCAAGATATGGGGGCCTCTTTTTAATACCATAAAAATATTTAAATTTGCCGTTTTACTTTAAAAAATGTAACAAAAAATCTTGTATCTTGAAAACAAATAACGGTTCTGTGATTTTTTTCTTTTTTGGCCTCCCTTATCACCAATTAAGGCATTCGCATTCATTCCTTTACCACCCTGTTTGACACGAATTGAATGACATCTCGTAATAATTGAGAACCTCTCAGTCTTTGGATCTGTCCCGACGCTCGCAAAGAATCGTTTACAAAACAAAGTATACTACTGAGAGTAGTAAGTAAAAAAAATAAAATTTGTCAGGTGTGGGGTTCGAACCCACGCTCTCATACGAGAACCAGAGCTTAAATCTGGCGCCTTAGACCGCTCGGCCAACCTGACTATGAGAATATCTCACCGCCAAAATACATTACTCGCTACAGCAAAGCGATGACAAATCGATTACCAGGCGATGAGAGTTTCTGGTTGCCTATCCGTGCTTTCTAAATGCGAGGCTAATTATACTTTTAACCCCCCATTAGGCGCGCTGAATTAAGGTGCGGAGCACAGGGGCTGATTTTTTATGTGAAAAAACAGTTTTTATATCATTTTTAAAAGAATCATTTTAAAGACTATATATAATAACAAAATAATTTACATACATAAAAACTAATAAAAAAATATTTAATATTAAATTCAAACATATTTTTATAAAATGGCTATAACAAAATGTATACAAATGTTTGGAAACCTTTTGATTTTCTATCACAAAAACTCATGTTTGTTAATATACCCGGATCTGAAAGGTATAAAGTATAAATTTAAACATAGTGTATAAAATTGCTTAACATCATACCTATATAAGAAAAGATCAAAGATCTTGGGCGGAAATAACGAAAATTCAAACTTGGATGAGTATCCCACAAGGAACACACAAAAGATCAAAGCGAAGAGAGAAATGATTAAACGATGTTTCGCCCTGGGTAACCAGCGTGGGCTCATCAGTAGTTTCACTGGTCACCCTCCACTATACATCATTAAACACCATCATACACTTTGATTTCCAACCTTGAACCACTCACAAATAGACATCGTTCCGCACTGGTACTTACTTATCCAAGTTACCTGATACGAATTCGTCCTGGCGTGTTAATATTTCTAGTAGGATTATGCTCCTAAGGCAATTAAAACAAAAAAGAAGTTAAAAAAAAACCTCCAAATCAGTTACTTCAACCGAAAAGAAACTAAAAAACAAAACATCAAAGATCTTGGGCGGAAATAACGAAAATTCAAACTTGGATGAGTATCCCACAAGGAACACACAAAAGATCAAAGCGAAAAGAGAAATGATTAAACGATGTTTCGCCCTGGGTAACCAGCGTGGGCTCATCAGTAGTTTCACTGGTCACCCTCCACTATACATCATTAAACACCATCATACACTTTGATTTCCAACCTTGAACCACTCACAAATAGGCATCGTTCCATACTGGTACTTACTTATCCAAGTTACCTGATACGAATTCGTCCTGGCGTGTTAATATTTCCAGTAGGATTATGCTCCTAAGGCAATTAAAACAAAGAAGAAGTTAAAAAAAACCTCCAAATCAGTTACTTCAACCGAAAAGAAACTAAAAAACAAAAGATCAAAGATCGCCAGGACGAATTCGTATCAGGTAACTTGGATAAGTAAGTACCAGTGCGGAACGATGCCTATTTGTGAGTGGTTCAAGGTTGGAAATCAAAGTGTATGATGGTGTTTAATGATGTATAGTGGAGGGTGACCAGTGAAACTACTGATGAGCTCACGCTGGTTACCCAGGGCGAAACATCGTTTAATCGTTTCTCTTTTCGATTTGATCTTTTGTGTGTTCCTTGTGGGATACTCATCCAAGTTTGAATTTTCGTTATTTCCGCCCAATATCTTTGATCTTTTGTTTTTTAGTTTCTTTTCGGTTGAAGTAACTGATTTGGAGGTTTTTTTCTAACTTCTTCTTTGTTTTAATTGCCTTAGGAGCATAATCCTACTGGAAATATTAACACGCCAGGACGAATTCGTATCAGGTAACTTGGATAAGTAAGTACCAGTGCGGAACGATGCCTATTTGTGAGTGGTTCAACGTTGGAAATCAAAGTGTATGATTGTGTTTAATGATGTATAGTGGAGGTGATCAGTGAAACTACTGATGAGCCCACGCTGGTTACCCAGGGCGAAACATCGTTTAATCATTTCTCTTTTCGCTTTGATCTTTTGTGTGTTTCTTGTGGGATACTCATCCAAGTTTGAATTTTCGTTATTTCCGCCCAAGATCTTTGATCTTTTGTTTTTTAGTTTCTTTTCGGTTGAAGTAACTGATTTGGAGGTTTTTTTTTAACTTCTTTGTTTTATCATACCTATATGTAAAAGAGTGGAAACTTATTTCATTTCGTATTAAAAAAAAACCGGTCTCGGAGACTGAGTCCTTAATAAAAGTAGTTAAAACTGTTTTTATTTATGAATTTATAAAAAACTTAAATACAAAAAGAACCAAATCCTTTTTATTGCAGATTATTAATCCACTGTCTGTCACACCGTGTACGACGTTAGTTATTCTGGCTCAGACACCTCTTTGTGACAGCTCACGCACGACGCTTACATTTAGTGCTGACTGAAGAAAACTTTAAGAAAATATGCTAGAATAAAAAAACGGTCTCAGCGACAGTGTGCGCCTAGTTTTGGGTTAAACAGTACAGGGTGTTATTTTATGTACATAGTGTTTCATAATTGAATGTCTCTATTTAAGAGCGTGAATGTCTGTATTTAGTTTAGTTTTAACAAAATATTAAAAGTACTTTGTTACCATAAAAAGGGCCACCAAAAATCGTCTAAAATTCGATATAATTTAGAAAAGAAATAAAAAAAATTTAGAAAAGTTATTAAATAAATAAATAAATAAATATCAGTTTATTGCAACTTACAAACATTTAATATGTTAATAGCTAACAGCGTATAGTAAATGGTTGCAAAGGGAATCAAAAACAGCTTGCGCTGATCAAAGTTTGATTCCTTCAGCTGTAGTAAATTTTAAACAAAAGGGTGTAAAGTAACTAAAAGGAAAGTAAGTACAAAGTATAAAATTTAAAAAATAAATAAAAAAAATAATAAGGAGCTACTTACAAAAAAAGGCCTATTATAATAAAATAGATAAAAAAGATACTTTAAATAAATATGAGAACATGCATAAACAAGACTAAACTATAAACATTAGATCACAGACACAACAATATCCTTAAAAGTAGTTGTAGAAAGTAAAAATAAAATAAAGATAATAAATTATAATAAAATAGCTAAAAAAATATTTTAAATAAATATGAGAACATGCATAAACAAGACTAAATTATAAATATTAGATCACAGGAACAACAATATCCTTAAAAGTAGTTGTAGAAAATAAAAATAAAATAAAGATAATAAATAATGAGAAAATTTGTAAGATCAATAAAATTTCAAAAATCTAAAATTTAAAAGAAGTTAATAAGAAGTTATATCATGGACATCATAAATAGACATATGCACAATATGACAAAATAAACGAGAACATAATATAATTTACAAAAAAAAATAATGATAACGGGAGTTACATTTGAAAATAATTCTTTTTTAGGAACGACTTGAATTGGGAAATTTTAAGAGACTTTGCTTTTAGAGCAATGGCATTGTATAGCTTACAGATGTTATAGCTAAAATGTCTTTCATAAAAGGTGGTTCGGTGGGGTGGTGTTTAAATAAGATTTTTTAATCGATTGCTGAGGGCGTAGACATTTGCTCTGAATTTTGTTTTTTTATGTAAATAGAATGGTTTTTTTGTTTGTACTTCTTGTGGAATAGGCATAGCGAATGTAGTTTTCTTCGCTGACTCATAATAATCCATCTGGCATCCTTCAGTCTATGTGAAATTCTGTCGTACTTTCTGACACCATAAATATATCTCAGGCATGCCTTTTGCACCTTTTGAATCCTTTCAGTATCCAAGGCTCTCAGACAGGGGTCGTACACTGCATCACAATAGTTAAATTGACTTTTTGACTTGACAACTTGACTTGACTTGATTGACTTTTGTCAATTTTATTTTTAAAGATTCTGTCAATATATGTCTGCTGGGATATAACCTTTTTATATTTCCATATGCCGTTTGCAAACATTTACTGATATGGGATCCAAAACGCAACTCACTATTTATAATTAAACCTAAATTTTTAACCGTTTTAGAAGGTTTTAGGATTTCAGTGCCAATTCTAGCTTGAAAGGTTTGAGAGGTGTTCTTTCCAAAGAAAATAATATTTGATTTAGATGGATTGATAATTAGATTATGAGCCTCCGAAGCTTTAGCTTTGGGATTCTGCGGTATTTTGGTTAGCAGCTTTAAAAGATATATGGCATTGGTTGGTATCTGCAAATTAGTGATTTTTACAGTGATGGAATGACTTAGCTATCATTGATGTGTATATACCAAAAAATAGAGGGGATAGAATCGAGCCTTGAGGGACGCCATTGACAGGTTTTTTGTGCACCGGATTTTCCTGACTCTGTTTCAACAAATTGCTCTCTGTCAGAGATGTAGCTCTCCGTAAGTTTTAAAGCAGTCTCATTAAAGCCCACGAAGTGTAAGATGGCTAAAAGAAAATTATGACTAACCCTGTCGAAAGCCTTGGAATAATCCAGGAGAACCAATACTGTACTTTCTCCTTTATCTGTAGACTCAATGATGTCGTATGTTATTTTAAGTAAGGCTGTGGTGCAGCTATACCCTTGACGAAATCCTGATTGGTCCTCTGGTAAGATATTATGTTTATCTAGATGTTGTTTGATATGGTTATTCATTATTTTTTCTATGACCTTTGACAATCCTGGAAGGACACTTATTGGTCTCAGATCGTTATAGGACTCTGCTGTAGATTTTTTTGGTAAGGGCATAACCCGAGACATCTTCCAAGAGTCTGGAAACAACGATTTGATAAGACAAGTATTAATAATATTCGTTAAATATGGAAGAACTTTAGGACAGCATAACAAGATTATCTCTAGGTTTATTGAGTTTGCTCCAGTTGCCAAAGATTTTATAGAGAATAGTGAATCTTTTACAATATTTACATCCACTGGGCCATAATGAAACTCTTGATTTATTCCTGCTTTTTGATTATTAAAATAGTAATTTATGAGATCTTCATCCACTGTTGAATTATTTGTAGAGGCCTGCAATAAATACTTATTTATTTCTTCTGGTTTATTTAAACTCGCCGAAAGGGTATGTGTTCTTTTGTCGTTGTAAATATTGTATTCTCGCAATTTTTTCCATAGATATTTTGGATTATTTTTGGCTCTAACGCACTGCTCAAAAAATACTTTTTTTTCGCTGGGAATGGCCTTATTTACTTGATTTCTGAGCTGCTTATAGTATATCCAATGTTGTTTATTACCTGTTCTTTTACATTTTGCGAAGGCTCTATCTTTCACCCTTATCATATTATTGATAGTTGGAGTAAACCAACCTGGATTTTTATTTTGTTTTAGGGATTTTTTTCTGGTGCCAACACTTCAAATATATTTAAAAGCAGCTCGTTACAAAAGGCAACTTTTTGGTTGATGTTTGAGATATTTATTATATTATCCAGCGGTGCCATATATAGATCGCTAAACCTGAACATCTATGACCTACATCTTTACGTAATAAATTATAATTTAAAATTTCGAAATTATCATTTAGTCTTTGAAATCCCCATAATGTCATAATTGTCTTGTAACAAACAGTTTTTAATATTTGCAAAGTGGGCTGGCAGCGATTGAACATTTAGAAAAGCAATTTTAAGATCTCTTAGCATTGTTTGTACATTTACGGTATCTAATATATTAAAAAAAAAAACACTATCGTATAGAAAACAGATTAAGACAGAATAGAAATATAAAACAGATTAAAATAGTAAGCGAACAAATTAAAAAATATAGAGAATAGTAGAGTAAGATTTTATAAGGCTAAAAAAAATATTTAAAGAGAAAATGGAATATTTTAGAAAAATTCAAAAAAAAATATAATAATATCCAGCTCTTTTATTTTTTTCCTCCCCCTTTTACTAGTAGTCTCGACGATGCTCTGGGCTGGTGCAGTGGAGAGCCGGTAGGCTATTAATAGATAGATCTAGCCTTGCAGTACTGGCGGCGATAATTTTTCTAAACTCTTGGAGTTGCTCCGCATTACTTAAATCTTTAGCCATAGTATAATCTATTATGTTGTGATATCTACGTACTACCTACTCAGTTCAGCATATATAAAAAAAGATAATCAAATATCTCCGCCTAGATAAAGTTTATAAAAGTGATTTTACTTACAGGTAATCTTGTGGCACTTTTTTCCTATATTACTTAAATATGGAATCATTTGGTCGTTTTAGACACTATTTTTCTCTCTATTTCATCGCACACAAATACAAACAAACAAGCAACGAAACCAACGCAACCACAATGATTATTGATTGGTATTTGTATTTGTATGTCCCTAAAAGTTCTATTTATGTCTACTACCTTAATTATAAAATAATAGTATTCAGTCAGGGCCGATACGTCATATATTTTTATTTAAACGCTTTTCAGTAATTTTGAAAATTGAATCAAATGTTTAAAACCTAGCGCCTGTATTTTTTAAACAGAAAATATTGAAATTTGTCTGAAAAATTAGTTTTCCAGGTGAATTTCAGCTGAATTTTGTAAATAACTTCCTTTTATAACCATTTAACAACTTTTTTCTACGACCTTGTCAGAAAATGACATTTTAGACCCGCATATGAAACGCGAAAATGCCACTTTACCTCCCCGTACCGTCCAGAACAAAGAATAGTCGTTTTTTCTCAAATAATTATTTATTACTATTGACAGTAATGTTACAGTTTGTTAAATTCTGAACCAGCATTGCTATTGCCACTGTTGAATGCTGCAGGAGAATAAATATTCAAAAGTTTGTTATTCGTTTGCTGTGATGTGCTCGGGATACCATTTTTCCATATTTCACTGCAGGTGGGTTTGGTAGGAATATTCCCTGATATTATGCAGCTGGCAACCTCGCATTTTTTCGATAGAGACTCGCTTATATATCCTGCGGCTACTATGGAAGAATTCCTGCCCCCGTGTTACTTGAATATAAGTAAATCTCCACCTGCATTCACTAATAGGGTGGCAGAAGTTCTGCGAAATGAATGACCGATATAGCTCTCCTTGTTCTTCAGTTTCAAAAATTCTGCTATTCCTGGTATTTTTCCCGATAACCTGGACATTAGAGTAAAGGAAAAATTTCCTTAAGAGAACATTGAGTTGGTTTTCCGATAATATGCAATTTTATAGCTCAACATTTTACGAAAATAAAAACTAGTCTAGCTTACCTTCATGTGCAAGAAATATTCATCCGAAGACTGGATCATGAATGTGTGTGAAAGTAGAGGCTTTATTGAATAAAAACCTTGAAATTGGCACTTCAAAAAGGCAATAAGCTTAGGGTATAACATTTTCCTTCAAGCTAATGCAGGATTGCAGCACTGTATTTGCTTCATAATAATAACGGCTTCAGTTTTTCTGCCAGCATGGAGAAATACACAAGAACGGAGCTTTCACAAACTTTTCCATATTCCTTTTCATTCATTTCTCTTGATTTTTGTGGTAGCAAATCCAGAACGATAATATTCGCTTTTTCTTCCATATCTTGGTTTTCTTCAGAAAATTCCATTTTTTAGAGATCGACGAACTAACACAGACGAATAAATAGTCCAAGAGTTCGCGAAAAAAACGTGCAAGAGTTTTGGAGAGGCTTATATTTTCAGGATGGACTGTAATTTGTCCATCCATATAAAAGAACTGTAGAGTCAGCAAGCTGGGTATGGGGACAACCGGCAGTGTGGCGTTAGCGAAGATGTTAAAAACTGTTTTGGAAAGGCTGAAAATCCATTTCTTAAGAGCTGGTGTACTACCAAACGCAAAACAGACACTCAGGCACTATAACACTAAAGTCTGCTCTGTGATCAATCACCTTTTCTTCTCTTTTAAAAATTTTCTAATGTACCTCAGGTGAAAATCCTTTATTTTTATATACCTCACCCTGTTCGACCGGAGAATACAATAGAACCTAAAACCGAAAAGAATAGAAGACAGGCGATTAACTATTTTCATAGGCGCCGCAATTGGGGGAAACTTATATTTTAAGTACCGTAGTATATAGGTATTAGTGAAGAAAATAGTAAATATGTGTTTTATTATTTATATAAATTAGTTTATTAGAAAAAATTTATAAATTATATAATAAAAATACACTGTAGGAATAAAAATAATATTATCATATATATATAAAAACGGATTGGCGTTTTAAATAGAATTAATAAACCACCTAAAAATTAAATTAAGGCTAAACAAATGGTTGGTACATAAAAAAAAATATTACGGTTGTCAATTATTATAACTACAAAAATAATTAAAATTAAATGGAGGTAGATACGTTTCTTTAAAACCAGTCAAAAATAAAATAGGAATAAATTACTCAGATTCAGAAGACAGTAAATGCTCTCATCATCACTCTCATTTTCTTCCAAAGAAATAATTAACGGTTCCACAGTTTCTTCGATTAAACAGTCAAGTTTCCACATTTTTTCTTCAACTTTTAAAACATGTTGTACACATTTTTGCAAATTATCTGGAGTTATATTTTTCGTTTTTCAGCCATATCATCGACCACTTTCTTATTGAATTTTTCTTTGTGGCTATTTACCAATGATAGTAGTTCTTTTTTTACCATATCTGCCTCAAAATGTATGTTTTTTTCTGTAAGCCACTTATAAATATCAGCTTTTCTCCATGCTGTGGTTGGTAGTTTTTCAAAGTTTCTGGAATGGTAAGTGGCGTTGTCCATTACTATTACTGAACCAGGAGGTATTAGGTCTAACATTTGCTGAAAGTATTCTTCAAATGTATTGCCATTCATGTCCTCGTGATAATCGCCAGTATAGTTTGACGGAAAGACGAAAAGACCTCCTTTTACAAACCCTTTTTCATTGCCAATATGGATAATTATCAAACGTTTTCCCTTTCCTGACGTCGCCTTTATCTCTGTCGACCAACCTTCCATAAATGCCTGTCAGGCACTTTTCACATTTTTGTATTGCCAGTATTTGCCAACAGTGTGACCTTCATTTATCCAAATTTCATCAAGAAAATATATCAAAGAAGAAGTTAAAAAACCTCCAAATCAGTTACTTCAACCGAAAAGAAACTAAAAAACAAAAGATCAAAAGATCTTGGGTGGAAATAACGAAAATTCAAACTTGAATGAGTATTCCACAAGGAACACACAAAAGATCAAAGCGAAAAGAGAAATGAATAAACGATGTTTCGCCCTCCAAATCAGTTACTTCAACCGAAAAGAAACTAAAAAACAAAAGATCAAAAGATCTTGTGTGGAAATAACGAAAATTCAAACTTGAATGAGTATTCCACAAGGAACACACAAAAGATCAAAGCGAAAAGAGAAATGAATAAACGATGTTTCGCCCTGGGTAACCAGCGTGGGCTCATCAGTAGTTTCACTGGTCACCCTCCACTATACATCATTAAACACCATCATACACTTAGATTTCCAACCTTGAACCACTCACAAATAGGCATCGTTCCGCACTGGCACTTACTTATCTAAGTTACCTAATACGAATTCGTCCTGGCGTGTTAATATTTCCAGTAGGATTATGCTCCTAAGGCAATTAAAAACAAAGAAGAAATTAAGAAACCTCCTAATCAGTTACTTCAACCGAAAAGAAACTAAAAAGCAAAAGATCAAAAGATCTCGGGTAGAAATAACGAAAATTGAAACTTGATTGAGTATTCCACAAGGAACACACAAAAGATCAAAGCAAAAAGAGAAATGAATAAACGATGTTTCGCCCTGGGTAACGAGCGTGGGCTCATCAGTAGTTTCACTGGTCACCCTCCACTATACATCATTAAACACCATCATACACTTAGATTTCCAACCTTGAACCACTCACAAATAGGCATCGTTCCGCAGTGGCACTTACTTATCCAAGTTACCCAATACGAATTCGTCCTGGCGTGTTAATATTTCCAGTAGGATTATGCTCCTAAGGCAATTAAAAACAAAGAAGAAGTTAAAAAACCTCCAAATCAGTTACTTCAACCGAAAAGAAACTAAAAAACAAAAGATCAAAAGATCTTGGGTGGAAATAATGAAAATTCAAACTTGAATGAGTATTCCACAAGGAACACACAAAAGATCAAAGCAAAAAGAGAAATGAATAAACGATGTTTCGCCCTGGGTAACGAGCGTGGGCTCATCAGTAGTTTCACTGGTCACCCTCCACTATACATCATTAAACACCATCATACACTTAGATTTCCAACCTTGAACCACTCACAAATAGGCATCGTTTCGCACTGGCACTTACTTATCCAAGTTACCTAATACGAATTCGTCCTGGCGTGTTAATATTTCCAGTAGGATTATGCTCCTAAGGCAATTAAAAACAAAGAAGAAGTTAAAAAACCTCCAAATCAGTTACTTCAACCGCAAAGAAACTAAAAAACAAAAGATCAAAAGATCTTGGGTGGAAATAACGAAAATTCAAACTTGAATGAGTTTTCCACAAGGAACACACAAAAGATCAAAGCGAAAAGAGAAATGAATAAACGATGTTTCGCCCTGGGTAACCAGCGTGGGCTCATCAGTTGTTTCACTGGTCACCCTCTACTATACATCATTAAACACCATCATACACTTAGATTTCCAACCTTGAACCACTCACAAATAGGCATCGTTCCGCACTGGCACTTACTTATCCAAGTTACCTAATACGAATTCTTCCTGGCGTGTTAATATTTCCAGTATGATTATGCTCCTAAGGCAATTAAAAACAAAGAAGAAGTTAAAAAACCTCCAAATCAGTTACTTCAACCGCAAAGAAACTAAAAAACAAAAGATCAAAAGATCTTGGGTGGAAATAACGAAAATTCAAACTTGAATGAGTTTTCCACAGGGAACACACAAAAGAACAAAGCAAAAAGAGAAATGAATAAACGATGTTACGCCTGGGTAACCAGCGTGGGCTCATCAGTAGTTTTACTGGTCACCCTCTACTATACATAATTAAACACCATCATACACTTAGATTTCCAACCTTGAACCACTCACAAATAGGCATCGTTCCGCACTGGCACTTACTTACTTACTTACTCTACTGATGAGCCCACGCTGGTTACCCAGGGCGAAACATCGTTTATTCATTTCTCTTTTCGCTTTGATCTTTTGTGTGTTCCTTGTGGAATACTCATTCAAGTTTGAATTTTCGTTATTTCCACCCAAGATCTTTTGATCTTTTGTTTTGTTAAGAAAATATATATTATATTGCCCTCCCTTCGAAATTGCCTAATTTGCCTTAAATATTTTCTTGTCCAGCAAACTATCTCGTCACTTTCAATTAAAAACACATTTCTGTTACGTTTTTCCCAAGAAAAATTAATTTCTCTTAAAGTATTCCACAATTTCGTTCTTCCAATATTTGCAAACCCACCATCTTGTTTTATTAAAGCATAAACTTTATCAACAGTGGGAATTTCGTTTCTAAAATAAAAAGAATGAACTAATCGCCTTAATGCATTTTTTTCATCTTCATCAAATTCTATTGGTTTTCTCCCAGACTTTGATAGCGGCGATTTTAAGGATGCTAATTTTCTTTCATGTAGTAAAATTAGATCACTTCGTTACCAACTTATCCACTATCAATATTCTATAGTCTTTTTGCAGATTATCGAATACACTAAAAACAGTTTGTTTTTCTCTAAGCATTAACTGCGCACGACTTCTATTTGTACTCGGAGTAGAAGCCATATTTTTTTTACTTTCTAGATACACAAACTGCACACACTTTAAAAGTTAAAACTATAATAAAAAAAAAGAACAGATTTGTAGGCAACTTTAATATTTCAGAGATAATTACTCTTAATTACCTAATAAAAATTATATTTAGAACCAACTCGTAAGTACCTATAATACCAGGAGGAAACAAAAATTGCTAATAATCTAAAATTCTTAAAATCATAAAATTATATTGTTACATTGCTATTTAACCCTCACTTAAAGTTAATCCTCTAATTATGCACCTAAAACAATTATGGCGTTATCTGCATACCTACGTATTATAGTGCAAAAACAGAACACGCATAATAAACAATTTCTCTATCAGGTTAAAATATAATATATATTTATAACTGCTGTCTTTTTTTAATTTTTTTTTAAATTTAAATGTTGGAAAAATACCTACGCCAATAGTACGCTCGAGAAAATGGGTTTTAAATCGTTTGATTACTCTCTCTTCTTTATTAATGGACTATAGAACGTGTGACGTCAGCATCGCTTCAAACATGTCAAAAAAATGAGTTCAATGCAACTGTTCCGGAAAAGTTGAAACTCAGCCATATAATAGTTTGTGTAATTATATTTATGAAAAAAATAATCACACTTGATGTTATTGGGGCCGACGCAGTCAGAAGTCAATTAAATTATGGTAACTCAAACAAAACGTATTGATAAATGTTTTGTAACTTTTTTATTTATCATTGGATTTGAATGCTTGAAAGACTTTTGGAAAACTAAAATAATTTACTTAAACGCTCATTATCAAAAAATTTTACTCCAAGAATATTCAAGATGACGTTAGCCAATGAATTTGTCTAATATTCTATGTGTCCAATTTTTAAAAATAGGGCATAATAAATCATTTTTGGCCAAGTTTATACCCGCATGTTGATCGCTTGTCCTTATTTAGCGTGTGTAATTCACTTTTGATGCTCTGCTAACCCCAAATCATGCTGTCAGAAAGATTTCGATAGAAATTGATCTTATTTCAAATAGCTGTTATTCAAGTGAAACTTGGTATTTTTCCCAGAATTTTGTGTAGTAGTACTCATATTAATGACCAAATAGTAATAGTAATATTTTGCAAATCGAGAATAAATTCAAATTGTATAGCATGGTTGAGAACGTACCGTAGGTATGTGGTATTGGCGGTTTTTTCAGTAAGGTGCTAATTTTGTAAAATGTTGTGTAGTAAAAACACCTCGCCGAGTGTATTGTTTAGTTTTGTGGAGAAACGAGTGCTCTTAAAATTATTTTTTAAATAATAAAACTGATATTTTCAGGTGCACGTTTTGATAACTTATCTTATCTAGGACACCCACTGCAGTAGGTGGGGTAAGTTTCAAACGTTTTTTACTTCCCTTGCTAAGGGAAGTAACGTAATCATATAAAAATCGCTCTTCGAGATTTTGATGATCATCCACGAATTTGGTGGTTCCGAAATCAAATAAGCACGTTTCCAGGCGCCGTCGTTCTGTCGATATGTCGGTCTGTCCGTCGCTCTCTTTGCAGCCACTGTAACTCAAAAACCCCTGTACCAACCATTTTGAAATTTTACGTAACGATTATTTATTTATGTTGACGCACAGAGCTTCCCTCGTTACACTATTTGAAGCTACCCCCCAACCTAAAAAAATATTTTTTTTGTACCTTGTTATACCTCGCTGGAAAGCTTATAAAAATCTTACTCTAATAGCGCTAAAACTTGTGACAACTTATATTATTATATAAAGCATATCTAAATCGCAAAAAACCTTTCAAAAATTCAATTTTCTGTGTCATGTCATGTCAAAAAAAGAGTACTCTATATTAAGAACCAGATTACAGCGGCGTAGTCCCCCCCCCCCCGCCCTCTGGGATTTGACGCCCTTTTGGTGCCCTCAGCTATGTATTAAAACAATAATCATTACAATAACATAAAAAAAGGTATAAAAATATTTTTATTTTAATTACACAGTTTATATTTTAAAGACACCCACATGTAAAGATTATTTGTAAGCAGTGTATAATAAACGTCTGTGACGCGCGCGAATAAACGATAATAGGAAGCCTTTCTGTTTTGCCGTAAAAAAAAATGGTTTTCTATTTTCCCAATGATTAAAACAGTGGCAGAAAAGTGTTATTTTTTGCAAAAGAAATTAAGAAAATGAATTGTGGAAAGTCAAAAAAGAAAAAAAAATCAGGAAATGTTTCTTTTAGAAAAGCAAAAAAGGTTGCTGGAAAGCGTTGGGAATAACAGTCCAAAAACTTAATTGATTTTTTGGAAATGCGGAAAAAAACGTAGGTGTCCATATCCTATTTCTTCCTATATTTAAATCAGGTTCGGATAGGTAGGCAAGTACCTTCTATCATTAGTACTCCCCAATGTTTATGCTACAATATGGTCACCCAAGCGTAAATCTCGACTTTAAAATAAATTCGATTATTTAATTAATGTAAACGATTCAGAATACAATTTCAATTGTATCGCTGACTAATTTTATTTTATAGTTTATATCTAGAAAGTACAATTTCAGTGGCGGTCCCAGGGGGGGTGCGGTCGCCCCTCCCCCTTTTCGCCAGAAAAAAGTAGACAACAACAACAAAGATGCTGGTGGTAATAACCTTGAAGCCAATTCTTTAACTTTTATTGGGAGAAGTCAGTATTTGGAAACAATCTTGGTCAGAAGTAGGCAAAAGCTTAAATCAAAACATACCTGATAACATTTTCGAGGCAATGAACAAGTGTGACAATATTTTTCCGTTGATTAGAACATTCTTGGATGTTTGCCAGTAAGTAATGCTTCGTGAGAAATAAGCTTCTCATGCCTCAGAAGATTAAAAACGTAAGTACTTAAAAACGGGCTTAGCGTTACTGCATATCAACAGACATATTGAAATTGAAATTGAGCGAGTCATTGATCGGTTTGGCCAAAAAACTGGCAATGATTTTTTTTTGAGATGTGCATCTTATGTTTGAGATATGCGATATAAAAGGTAATTTTCAACAAAAAACTTTTTAGACCGCAAAAAAAAGTATTTAGCTATTAGGTTTTGTTTGTGGTATGTTTGTTATCTATGTTTTTTATAATTGAGAAAATTATACGTAGTTACTCAAACGCAAATTTCAGGAGGATAGGGGGGTAGTTAACCCCTCCCTACCCTGGCTTTAAATTTTTTATGAAAACATTTAGAAAATCAAAAGTAAGGCATAAATTGCGGCGCTATAACCCCTATGATATTTACGGTATTACTTTAATTTTGTGTTAAAAATGGCATTTGTAGAGTCATTTTCTTAAAAATTACAGTTTTAATGTAATTTTCCCAAAAATTTTCTTTAACATTTTTTAAAATAAAAAATGTATGAAATAAACGACTTCAAATCTGAGTACACCCCCCTAGATTTAAGACCAAATCCTCGCTTGTAGTTACTAAGTTTTGTTTGCATATATTGATTTCTTCCTCATAAAAGCTATGCTTTTATTCCATTTTTTTTTCGTATCGAAACCGCCCCCCCTTTTCAAATGGCTGGCAATTTGTTGATATCCGAATTAAAAGATGAAATTGAGAAACCAGAATAAATTTTGCCATTTATGATTAAAAATAGTTTTAACAACAGCTTCCCAAACATTTTTAAATTATACCAAATAATGAATACAATTGCTCCTAGCAGTGCGGAAGCTGAGCGCACTTTTAAGAGGCTAAAAAAAATATAAATTGTGAAAGGTCACAAATGACGGATATAATTAGCAATGAGCGGGAATATAGCCAAACTATTGGTTTCGATGTGGAGCGGGAATATAGCCATACTCTTGGTTTCGATGTGATACTGGACTACATGAATTCAGTAAAAACTCGCAGATTTAATTTTTAAAAAATCTTATTCATAACAACTGTGGTAATACATTTTACCTACTCGCGTGCGGTAAAGTGCACTTTACTTTACTTTTAAAGTGGTACTTTAACGCACTCAGTACGGTAAAGTTAACGTTATGGCACTTTACCGCACGTAGTGACTAAGTTTAGTTCAGAAAATTAAAATACAGATATTTATATTTCGTTTTTGGGAATTTTTGCGGCTTGTAGGTAAAATTGTATACCTAACATAGGCGTAAAGTGTCTTTACCGCCCTTGCCGGCTTGACCGAACTCGCTTCGCTTCGTTTGGTCAACTGCCGTCGCGTGCGGTAAAGTGTCACTTTCTGCACTCGATAGGTAAATAACTATTACCTACTCGCGTGCGTGAAAGTGCAATTTACAAGCCTATTTTCGGTGTGGAAAGTTGTACTTTACCGATTAATGTGTGGTAAAGTTACTTTACCGCATAGTGTGCGGTAAAATTACTTTACCGCATAGTGTGCGCTAAAAAATTTTTTTTAAAGTGTTGTAGCAGATAGGTGCTCTAGTGAGATGGTAGTTATTCTAGTAGATAATTGTCAAATTTTGAGAGTTGGTGGAGTTGTGACCTGCTTTTTAGTGTCAGTGGATTTGTTTGATTATTTATTTGGGAACATAGTAAATAACGCCGTATGACACTTTTTCATAGTTTGAAACATTTTAACGCCGAGATGGATTTATTATTATCAGAAGAGGAAATTCCACAAGAGCTTCTCGATGCAGCCGACGATGCAAGTGACCAACTGATCCCTTCCAAATCAAAATCGCGGTATGAAAAGGAATATTCTGTATTTGAAGAATGGTGTAAAACCAAGAAGGTTTCCAGTTTCAAGGAAGAGGTATTTATGGCGTTCTTTAACCAATTGTCCAAGAGATTTTTACCATCCTTCCTTTGGTTTAAATATTCGATGATAAAGGCAATTTTCAAAATTCGAAAGAACATCGATTTGGCAAAATTTTATAAACTAACTTCTTATTTAAAAAGAATAAACGACGGCCCCGAACCAAAAAAATCCAAAACCTTACAAAAACCTGACATTGATAAATTTATTTTGGAAGCGCCAGACCATATTTATTTAATGACGAAAGTAGCCACGGTATTTGGGATTGCGGGTGCTTTCCGACGGGAAGAACTTACAAATCTTCTTCTCGAAGACATTGAAGAAAAGGATGACGTACTTATAATAACGATTTCCGATACAAAGACGAAAGTTTCCAGGAATTTTTTTGTTGTAGATGCTAACAAAGGAACCAGATACATTAACCTCTACAGAAACTATAAGACACTACGCCCTGCAAACACCCCTCATCACCGTTTCTTTGTGCTTTAAAAGAATGGAAAATTCACGAAGCAATGTGTGGGTATCAACACCATTGGAAAGATGCCCGCGAATCCTGAGCTATTTACAGGGCATTGCTTTAGGAGGTCTTCAGCAACCTTGTTGGCTAACTCCGTAGCAACATTACCAATATTAAACGGCACGGTGGGTTCTTCTTCTCTACAGTGGCTGAATCCACATAGAGGATTACCTCGAAAACAAAAGAAAGATAGCCAATAATATCTTTCAAAATTCTTCAACGGCCACCAATGTACCATCAACTGCGCAAAAATTGGAGGATTTTTCTTCATTTGAACCATTCACTGTTCCTGATGCTGGTATTAGTGGTATCAGTACGCAAATGAAGTCAAGGACAGAAACAGCTGTAATATCTAAAACTACTACTGTGGCCACTACAACTGCCTGTTCCAAGAGAGCTGATCCAGGTCAATCTACCGTTGCTACGATTTCAAACAAAATATTTACTGAGTCGGACAGCCTAGAACATAAAGTTCAAAAAGCTACCTCTGCGATGAATTTTCAAGGTGCTTCGAATTGTACATTTAATGTTACTTTTAATTATTAAGTAGTTTTCAGATAATATTTTGTTCGTTTGTTACAAATAAATACCTACATTAATTTGAGTTTAAATTTGTTTCATGGTTTTGAATAATATTTTCCACAATTTTTACAAGAATTTTACTTTACTGCACACTGTGCGGTAAAGTAAAATTCACATTTTGTCCCCACCCAGCACCCTATTTCACTCCACATATCCCGTAGAAAATTCAGGAAAATTATTCATTAAAACACAATAAAAAATATCAATAACAAAATAGCTTTAAATGTTAATGTGCAAAGATAACGTTTATCATTATTTGAATGCCGTCTTATTAGATTTCTGATGATTTCACTTTACCGCACACTATGCGGTAAAGTAAAATTATACAAAATTGCTATAATTTATCAATATTTCAATGCCGTCTTATTAGGTTTCTCATGATTTCACTTTACCGCACACTATGCGGTAAAGTAAAATTAGAAAAAATTGCTATAATTTATCAATATTTCAATGCCGTCTTATTAGGTTTCTCATGATTTCACTTTACCGCACACTATGCGGTAAAGTAAAATTATACAAAATTGCTATAATTTATCAATATTTCAATGCCGTCTTATTAGGTTTCTCATGATGTCACTTTACCGCACACTATGCGGTAAAGTAAAATTATACACAATTACTAAATTTTGTCACTATTTTAAACCCATAAAAACAATCATGTGATATTTTTTATGTAGGAAAATCGGTGCACGTTAGAACGAAATAGGTGACGGATAGAAATTCATTTACTAAACATATCAGAATGAAAATTTTTAAAATAAAATTTTGTACGTAACACATGCGTAAAGTGCCTCTACCGCCCTTGATGGCTTGCACGAACGACGCAACGGTAAATTATCACTTTCCACACTTCACTCCCCCACCCCCACCCTTTAAGTCACTCTGCGCCGCTACCAGATTACACCCTATTTTTTTTACCAAATTCAAAAAAAAAAATCTTAGCTTATCAGCGATAAAATTTTTGAAAACATATATCTGTATATATAGCTACCTGAAAATTCTGGATACACCCCGAAAAAGTCTGCATACACCCAGGAAAATTTAGGATACGTCCTGGAAAAGTCTAGATACACTATATCTAAACAAGTCTGAATATACCCTGGCAAAGCCTGGATACACCCTGGAAAGGTCTGGATATAATATACCCAGGAAAAATCTGAATACAACCTGGAAAAGTGTGAATGCACCCAGAAAAAATCTGGATACACCCTGGAAAAGTCGGGATCCACCCAGAAATGTCTGTATTTTCTCGAGCTTGGGAAGTTTTGGAGTATATATTTGCTAGATCTATTGTTCAAAAAGAGGGATGGTTGAAAATAGATAAAATCAAAAATTAAAAAAAAAATAATAATACTCATAATAAACAAGCTTATTTTAAAAAATATACAAATTTGGAAAATTGAAAGTACATGCTAAATAAACAGTAAACACAGAAGCATTTTCATTGCTTGTTAGTGCTTTAAGTTTCTACTTCACGTTTCTTATATTAGTTACATTTTCCATTACAGTAATATTATCCATATTATGTGGTAGTCACTATTCTAAAAAAAATTCAAACTCGGTAATATTCTCAATAATCGAACAGGAAGAAAATTGTAAAACTTTGGGGCCAAATATGTAAATTATTTTTGTCCTATTTCTTGTCTGGCCAACGGTATTTGCCATTGACGTACTGGTTAGTACACCTGACTTTCGCCTAATCTAGTGTTGTGTGAGTGAGAGATTCTCTCTAAATTTATCGTATTTTTACTTATTAGATTTATAGTTTTTGCTAGCTGCAGGCCAGTGTCTTAATTTATCTGAGCATGTTGCGAATTATTGTACTATGTTTTACCTATAAGCAATAAAAATGTATTTAAGATATCAGAAATAATTAAAGGATATTAAACGCGAACACTCTTAAGTCAACAAACTTCATAACCTAAAGTTTCAATGACGTTCTTTCTAAAACGTCAAAACAAATAAGGGACTTTTCATATATCTTTTTAAAAACAAGGTTGTTTTTCTTAAAAATGCGTAATACGTCAATTTAACGGGACTTATTTTTGGTTACGTACTAAAATTATATTAGATTTATTTACGTTTAATAAATATTTATTGTCCCAAAAATATAGAACAATAATTCACATGTTTGCGTCAATTAGTGCTCTTATAAAATAAAGTTTCATGGTTTGTCACGCCATCTTGTGGTTTACGTCTAAGCTTTATTAATATCCTAGGACAGTTAGTCGTAGGTAATAGTCCCAGCAAACACAAATCGTGCATTGAATCGGGCCAATGTCGACAACGTCGGCAGTGTATCGGCATCGGCGACTACACTCTGGCCCGATGATGGTCAGATTGCGATTTTCAGTTTCCGGTTAATAATCGGCAACTGACGGAGGTCCACATTACTAAAGTCGACTTTATGCCTACACCACTTTAGGTCCCATTGAAACTTTGTTTAATCGGTCGAAAATCGGCAACTGACGATGGCCCGATTTACTATAGTCGACATTATGCCAACACAAACCTTATCTGTGTTAGGGCTGATGATGGTCCGATAGGAACTTTCTTTAATCGGTCGAGAATCGGCAACTGACGATGGCCCGATTTACTGTAGTCGACTTTATGCCGACGCCTACTTTATCTGCTTTAGGGCCGACGACGGTCCGATTGGAACTTTGTTTAATCGGACGAGAATCGGCAACTGACGATGGCCCGATTTACTATAGTCGACATTATGCCAACGCAAACCTTATCTGCTTTAGGGCCGATGATGATCCGATTGGAACTTTCTTTAATCGGTCGAGAACCGGCAACCGACGATGGTCCGATTACGTCACTTTTAAACTGCTTAATAGTTTCTTCCTAGTATGTAAAGATGGCGCTAATGTCACTATGTTCCCTGTAAAGTGAAAGATAATATTATATATAAAATGCGGACTTGACAAGATGGTGCATGGTACTTCTCTACAAGAATCACCTCTTCTGCCACTTAAACCAGACCGACCTAAGCACCCGCATTATCGAAACTTTGTAGTTTGCCAATGTCGGGCCACTTTAAGCTAGCACCGACGGACCTCCGTCAATCGCCGACTTTGGACCGCTTTAGGAAACCAATGTCGGACTTGAATAGTTTACCGATGTCGGACCGAGAACAGCTTGCCTACGTTAGACTGACAAAATTAAGCAGTTATGAGCGGATGGTCAGTACCATGTGGTTAAACCATATCGGACCTTAATCGTACGGCGACGGTATGCCGATGTCAGCAAAAAGTAAAATTTGCCATTGGTCCGACGACGGGCCACAGTCTAACGCTGCATCGGCAAACATCGCAAAGCGGACAAAAAATACTGCTGGTCCGATGTCGTAAATCGACGTCGTGCCGATGACGACAAATTCGGCAATCGACATCGGACCGACGAAGGCCCGAGGGAACCGTGTTTGCTGGGAGTAGTTTACATAAAAAACATGTTATGATGGTCACTAAATGTGAAGATAAAGTTTGAGACGCGAGCCGCAGGCGAGTGCCTTAATTTATCTGAGCGTTTAATGACCATAAAAATGTCAAACGCGAATACTCGAAGTCAATAACCTTCATAACCTGAAGTTTCATTGACGTTCTATCTAAAACGTCAAAACAAATAAGGCTACTAAGGGACTTTTCATATATCTTTTTAAAAACAAGGTTTTTTTTTAAATGCGTAATATGTCAATTTAACAGGACTTATTTTTGGTTGGGTACTAAAATTATATTAGCTTTATTTACTTTTAATATATATTTATTGTCTTAAAAATATAGAAAAATAATTCACATTTTTGCGGCAATTAATGCTCTTATAAAATAGTTTCATCGCTTGTCACGCCATCTTGTGGTTAAGCTAAGCTTCATTATTATCCTAGGTCCGTAAATGCAGTGGCGGTCTCAGGGGGGGAGCGATCGCCCCCCCCTTTGCTCCAGAAAAAAGTAGACAACAACAACAACAAAGATGCTGGTGGTAATAACCCTGAAGAGGAAAAAACGAGAAATTGCCGAAAGTTCCTTTAAATACATTCAAGAGTTCCTCCACAATATTTTGGGACAGTTTGATCTTCAATCTGTCAGACCAAGAATATACAAACGCATGACGAACTTACCGTGAAAACCATTGAAAATACAGAACAGTATTATACAGTTTCTATTTATAAACAAGTTTTAGACAAAATCAATTCGGACATAAAAAAATATTTTTCACCTGAGCATATTCACACCAAGTTTAACAGGAAGCCGAAATCAAGGCAAAATTAATTAAAGTCGTTTCTAAATACTATAAACTGTTTTATTAATCCAAAACACAAATTCTTGAACTTTTATTGCGAGTCAGTATTTGGAAACAATATTGGTCAGAAGTAGGCAAAAGCTTAAATCAAAACATACCTGATAACGTTTTTGAGGCAATGAACAAGTGTGGCAATATTTTTGGATGTTTGCCAGTAAGTAATGCCTCGTCAGAAAGAAGCTTCTCATGCCTCAGAAGATTGAAAACATAAGTACTTAAAAACACTATGAAGGAAATTCATCTGATGGGCTTAGAGTTGCTGCATATCAACAGACATATTGAAATTGACATTGAGCGAGTCATTGACCGGTTTGCCCAAAAAACTGGATTTTTTTTTTTTTGAGATGGGCATCTTATGTTTGAGATATGCGATATAAAAGGTAATGTTTCAACAAAAAGCTTTTTAAAAAACGATTCAGCAATTAGGTTTTGTTTGTGGTTTGGTTGTTATCTATGTCTTTTATAACTGAAAAAATTATACGTAGTTACTCAAGCGCGGATTTCAAGAGGATAGGGGGGTAGTTAACGCCCTCCCTTCACTGGCTTGAAATGTTTTATGAAAACATTTAGAAAATAAAAAGGAGGAGATAAATTGCGGTGCTATAACACCTTTGATATTTACGGTATTAGTTTAATTTTGTGTTTAAAATGGCATTTGTAGTGTCATTTTCTTAAAAATTTTCGCCTGCTGCGCTTTGAAACCATTGATATATTTACAATTTTAGTTTAATTTCAAATAAAAAAACGGATTTTTTAGAGCAATTTTCTTAAAAATTTTCTATAATACCGTTGATATTTACGATTTTAGTTTATTTTGACTCAAAAATTACAGTTTTAATGTAATTTTCTTAAAAAGTTTCTTGAACATTTTTTAAAATAAAAAATGTATGAAATAAACGACTTCAAATGTGAGTACCCCCTCCCTAGATTTGAGACCAAATCCTCGCTTGTAGTTACTAAGTTTTGTTCTAAGTTCCTCATAAAAGCTATGATTTTATTCTATTTTTTTTTCTTATCGAAACCGCCCCCCCCCTTTTCAAATGGCTGGGACCGCCACTGGTAAATGAGCCATTACAATCATGTTGAGAGGGCCGTTAAATTAGTATTATTCGTTGGTCGTAGGTAAAAATTATTTTATACTTTTAGGTCCGTTTTAAAAATGTGGTATATTACAATTTTTTACATTTTAAATAAATTTCTTTAAAAAGGCATTAATTCAGCTTAGCAAACTGGGCATTGGTTTTAAATTAGATGAAAAAGTCTTATTACAAAAAAAAATAAGTTTTAAGTAAGTTTGATAGGAAATTTAAAAACAAGAAAAACCTCATGTAATATAGGTGTTAAAGGTTTTTAATTATTTTACTTTAAAAATTCAGTAAAGGAAAAAGATATTTAAAAAAATACAAACTATTTTTTAATCTATTGGGATCCAAAAATCGTCACTTTATAAATGACAGGTTACACTGACACAAAAACCTCTCTTTTTTTTAGGTCTTCCTTCTGTGTTACACTCAGAAAATCATGCCAAGCGAAGTGTCTACTTAGCTTTTTTTGTTAGTGGTAAGTGAACTGTCTATTAGCTCCAAGTGAATTCAATAGCCGCAAATAAAACGACCTACTTAAACCCGAGTTTTTTAACCCTTTATCTACTTTCCAATATGCGATAAGTCACTTAACTTTTCCTTCACTTGGGGTTAGTGAATTTTTCCACTAGTTTGTTAACCCTTAATGAATTATCTCCTTACCAATATGCGACAAATCACTTAACTTTCCCTTCACTTAGGGTTAGTGAATTTTCTACTAGTTTTTTAACGCTTAGTGATTTATCTACTTACCAAAATGTGACAACTCACTTAACTTTCCCTTCACTTACGGTTAGTGAGTTTTTCTACTAAGGACAAATAAAGGCATCAGATGTTGAAAAACCTTAAAAAAAAGTTAAAAAAAAACTCCAAATCAGTTACTTCAACCGAAAAGAAACTAAAACCAAACAAAAGATCAAGAGATCTTGGGTGAAAATAACGAAAATTCAAACTTGGATGAGCATCCCACAAGGAACACACAAAAGACCAAAGCGAAAAGAGAGATGATTAAACGATGTTTCGCTCTGGGTAACCAGCGTGGGCTCATCAATGGTTTCACTGGTCACCCTCTACCATACATCATTAAACACCATCATACACTTTGATTTGTGTGTTCTTTGTGGGATGCTCATCGAAGTTTGAATTTTCATTATTTCCACCAAAGATCTCTTGATCTTTTGTTTTTTTGAAAAACCTTGCTGAAAAATATATTCATCCTAATAACAATGCATGCCTGTAATGATTTGTTAACGTATTGCCATCATAAGAATTTGAGAATCCGATTTGCAACGATCAATGTTCTATTTACAGGGAGATCATGATGGATATAACTTAAAAAAAACTCAAAAAGAATCGATGACCGGAAACGATCCCGGTAACCCTTGGGTTAGAGATCCTTGTCCATATATATTCACCAAACGCGAAAATTCTCTGATTAAGCTGTAATCATGATTAACACTTTTCAGTCGACCAATAAGAATCCGCCAAAACGCTTATATTCCGCAGTTTTAACCTATTTCTTTATAGGCTCATGGTATAGTGGGTAAAGCATTGGTCTATCAACCTGTAGGTTGTCGGTTCGAATCCCGTCGGCGCGTCGCACTTTTTTTTGTTATTTGTTTTCATTTTTTTTCTTAGGGTGTATTTAAAGTAACCAACTCCCGAACAACAACATACCAGACGCGGTAAAGAATGCTTGTCTAGTTTTAATAACAGTTTAAAACTTTAAAAAAAAATAATTGCTTTTTTTTATTAAAATTTATTTTTTTAAAATGATGCGTAATTACTACACAGCTCGTAAGAATACTTATGTATGATCTTAAACAAAGAATAAACTTAAGCAAATCATTACTTAATAAACCTTTAAATCTAAACTATACCTAACTATAATTTTGTACTGGCAGGTGTATTTGGTTTGGGTTTTTTCCTCAGTCCACATTTTATTGATCAAATAAAAAAACCCTCTCCAATTCTGCTTTAGTCCCCAGGTAAAGCCTAAGTGTATTCAACTAAAACTAAACCATTTTTAAATTCAAGATTATTTTTTGAACAAAATTCAAATACTTTGACTCATCTGAAAGTACCACTGATACGCTTAAATGCGTGTAGCTGCGCGCGTTGATAATGCCAAATAATATTTATAAACCTTTGATTATAATTAGAAAACCACACAACTACGAACGAGACAAAAAGACTCAGAAATGACACAATTACTTATTCTAAAATAATAAAAATTAGTTCTTCTAAAATCTAACAGGCAGCTCTCCTTACGCAGAGTTACGCAACGCGATTGGCGGAACTGCATAAACTCAACTAAACGCAATCCATAAATGCATTAGTGAAGTCTTATTTCTTCTCACCCGTGCGCGGTAAACTGTGAAAAAAAACTACAGACGAGCAGCGTTGCTATGTGCAGTTACTGACAACGTGAAAAAATACTGGACAATACCGGACGTATTTTTTAAACTGGACAAATACCAGACTGTCCGGTCAAAAATCGTACGGTTGGTCACCTTAGTGTATTGTGATAGGACATGTTTTTTAGAGCTCAAAAATATATTTTTTTATTTTATTTAATGCCATATTTTAGAAATGGTACTGGTTTTGCACTACTATAGATTAACTAGCGGTTAGTAGATACTTCATTTACGGTAAGTGAAGTTTTTACTTTTAGTAATATGTTATTTTGTAATCTTAAGTAGGTGAGAAAACTTATGGTAAGTAGAAAATTTACTTGTCTAATATTTAAATGAATTTTCTACTTGGGGCTAATAAATTATTACTTAGGATTAGTGGATATTTCTCTCAGTGTAAATGTATCCTAATCGTGTTATGACTTATGTAACAAAATTTATTTAACTTGACATGGGTTTGTTTTTTGGCCTGTTTGTTAGTATGTATGGCGCAAATGTTTGAGGTCAATTTTGACTAACTTCTACATACATATCCGATCAGTTTCAAGTTTTTTTATGCATTTATAGTTCCGGTGACTATAAAATGTTATAAAAACTAAGCTCGGTCAAGCTACATCCCTCCTCCCTCAACGAAACTCAATTTTGATAATGTAAAAACTATATACTAATTAAGTGCTAATGTAGATCCCTATTAAACATTTTTTTACATAATGAATAACGGAGTGGCTTGGCGCTAAGCTGCACCCCCCCATGATTAGGAGATAGAATGAATGAAAGTTGATAGGTCATAATTTTGTACTAATCATGTACTCTTAAAGAAGGGTACTTTTAGTTTACAAAAAGCATCGCTTCCTAAGATTTTTGTTTGTTTGTTATGGGGTGTGTTTATGAAAGAGATTTGGACGAAAGCTGCTAGGAATATGCGGTTTTCAATTTCATATTCCATTCAAGATTTTATAATGTTGGAGGTAAAAACTACGTTAGTGGGTGGGTGGCTATGGAGATGAGCAAGAATTATTATATTTGAAAATGTTTATCCTTTTTTCAGTTTTATATGTTTTTTAATTTTGGAGGTAAAAACTATGTTGGTGGGTGGTGAGCCGCAGTTAGAATATTTGAAAATTCAAACTTTTCAAACATAGTGTAGATAGTGTTGGTTCAGAGAGGGAAGTTGGAAGTTTCTCCTCCGGAGGAGGTCGAACCATATAAGTATTTTGGATTTCATTCAAAATTGGTATTTAGGGGTTTTTGGGGTCAAGGAACACGAATTTTTCTTAAGATTTTAAAAGTAATAATGCTGACAGCTCTTCTACCATTGGTCGGGGGGAAGGGGTTTCTAAACAAGTCTGATTTCACTCAAAGTTGGTGAACGAGAGTTTTTCTGTGTAGAGGAATTATAATCGCTCTTATTATGCTAAAAAGCGAAAAACTTATTTTTAACTTATTATTAAAAGCTCAATTTGTTTTCTCAATTGAAACATTGGATTTGTTTCATCATTTAGATGAATACATATTATATTATTAATGGTGATTATATATAATATTTAAACGGATGTTGGTTCTAAAAAAAATGATCACGATAATGATATCTAAATTACTTATAAAAAAAATAATATCTGTTCATGACTAATAAACACCAAAAAATTAAAATAATATTTTATTGGTAATTGATTTTTAGGACGAAATGAATGGTTATATCACCATGCGCACAAGGTAACCCGTCGCGTACCACTACAATGTTTTCCTAATATGAGCATTGCGAAATGACCAGACTGGCACTTAAAAATTGTGGCTGAGGACTCGGCACAACATTTACCACTCTAAAGGTTAAACTCTCACCATTTTAACATATACAGGGTATTCATCCTAAAACTTTCCACACAAAATTTGTCGAAACCAGAATTTTTCAGAAGAAAGCAAACAGACATCAATTAGCTTATTGGTCTTTTCTTTTTATTTAGATTCTTTTCGGTTGAAGTAACAGGATCGGAGTGTTTATCATTTGTTTTATTTTTTTTAGTTGCCCTAGGAGCATATGCTTATTGAAAATTTTATATTGATTTGTTTGGGGAAGGTGACCAGTGCAACCACTGACGAGCCAACGCTGGGTGCCCCAAGCCAAACATCGTTTAATTATTTCTCTTTTCGCTTTGGTCCTGGATGTCTTCGTTGAGGAATACCCAACCAATTTTAAATTTTCGTTTTTTCATACAGCACCTTTTTAGTTTATTGGTGTCAATCTTATTTTGGGGTACACACTTCTCATATTGGTGGGGTCAACTGGTTTTCCAAGCTGCCAGTAACGTCGAAGTACGAAGTAGAAAGTACTCAATCAGTCTTGGTTTGGTTTTTCTATGCTCTAACTATTTTTCAGAAGAATTTTAAGATCTGTTTGTTCAGTTTGAAAAAAGACTCTTGGTACAATAAAATGTAAACCACAAACACAAATCATCAAATTTGTTGTTAAAATTAGTATTAATTTTAAATTGATATTTAAATTAATCTTATTTGTAAAAAGCCCTTTTATACACTAAAATCCACACACATTTTTCAAAGTTATAATTTTTTAAGACAATAACACATTTTTACGTTATTTAGGTAAAATTATAAATTTATAATTATGTTAAAAAATAATAATTTTAATAACAAATTTGATTATTTTTTATCTGGGTTACGGTTTATTATATAAAGAGGCTTTTTTTCAGTAACATGTTAACAACTTGGCTGAATTTAAATTTTTTTTGTAAAAAAATGTGTTTTT
Organism: Oxystoma pomonae; assembly: GCA_963921995.1. NCBI lineage: Eukaryota > Metazoa > Arthropoda > Insecta > Coleoptera > Brentidae > Oxystoma > Oxystoma pomonae. Next base: position 39,161,951 of record OY998172.1, read on the forward strand.
ATTGTATGAAAGGGCATCTTTTTCAATAACTTGTAAATAATTGAACTTATTAAATTAAAAACCTTTAAAAAGAGGTGTCTGCTTTTTTTCCATAAAATTTCTGGTTTCAAGATATCTTGAATGGGAAATTTTAAAATTAACCGGTGTACCAAAGGTTTACCTATCCAACATAATTTATAATAGGAGCTCTTGCTCCGACAACTCAAAGATTAAAAAAAGGCAAATCATTCTTATCAGCTTTAAACTGTAACAAATAGCATCCTAACTAACATTTAAAGTTGTGAAATGACACAACATAGAATTTTCTGAAAATAATCGCAACTTTTCCCGGCTACGTGCCTGTATAACATACCCTGACGTAGTAATTCCCTAATTGAGGAACACTTACAGTTAAAATTACGTAGCCACGACTTCAAAGTTAGGTATCAAATACTACACTACTATGTCGCACGTACGTTCCTAATACGTCGCATCGTGGAGGTGCTTTTTTATGTGATTAATTCGAAAAAGGAAAGGAATAAAATCGGTTCGCTGTATGAAGTGCGAAATCGGATTAAATCTCCAAAAGATGTTATTGCTTTTTGAACAGTAAGTCAGTTAAGTTAGAATGCCCTCGCTGTACTTGATCGTACCAGACATCCCACTGGATCACTGTATTCGGCAAAATATGAGTGGGCTAAATCAGCGGTCTTAAAATAAAATTATTTAAGAATTATGCGTTATACTTATTTTCACTTATACTTTTAAAAACCTTTTTGCGTCAATAAAGATTTTGACAGGTATTTTTTCCGAGAATTTAATTATTTTGCGGTCATTAAAGGTAAATCTGGAGCTGTCGTCAATGCTAATAACCACTATTTTCCAAGAAAGAATTAAAATTAGCTCCAGTTGGGGATGATATGTTTTATTTTAAATAAGTAGGCATGCTTTTATTTGCTTTTAGTTTGTTTCTTATTGTGTGTGAATTACGGAGTTTAAAGCAGTTATAAAGCAAAGTTATGAGAAATGTTCAGCAAGGTGACACAATGCTTAGAAGGTGTTTATCTCCAGTTGAACGCCGTTTGGTATTACAAGTAGAACGTTATTTTACGTTAGAAAAAAATAACTCGGCCCCGTTAGTGTCTGTTTTGAAAGTACAAAAACGAACATCTGATGCTTGCGGCATTTCAGATAAGACCTTAAGAAGACTTCGAAAAAAGAGTGAAGAGGAATTGGACAGACCATATAAAGGGCTTCGACAGCACTCAAAAACCTTTTATCTATCCCAAGCGATTAAACTATCGATTAGAAATATTGTTTATGATATGTATGAGTCAAAGGAATATGTTACCCTCAAAGCTATTCTAGAAAATATAAATGAAAACAACTTTGCGATATTGGAATTACCAGTTTGTCCAAAATTTTAAAAGAGATGGGCTTTAAATATAAAAAAAACGAATTACAGAAAAGCTTTGCAAGCAATCCAATATTGTGTCAAAAAGATGTCAATTTTTAAGAGATTCCATAAAAAGTAAAAAATTGGAATTGCCAAGGCAACTTGTTTTTATTGATTAAACATGGGTATTTGCGCACGGAACTTCAAAAAAATCGTCTTGGCAAGATGAATCGAAATATTGCTATTCCAGTACCCGTGTAAGTAATGGAAAAAGATATATAACAATACATGCAGGCACTAAAGAAGGGTTTATTTTAAATGCCAGTTTAATATTATCATCAACAAAAAAAGTGACGATTATCACAGAAATATGGATGTTAACATTTTTGAGCATTGGTTTGAGGAAAAACTTTTAAAAAGTTTAGAAAACCCTTCCTTAATTGTTTTGGATAATGCATCTTACCATACGAGGCTCGAAGAGAAATTTACTACAAGCAGCTGGAAAAAAGGGGAAATAAGAGAGTGGTTGTCAAAGAAAAACATAAACCATGAAAATTTATTAATACCGATTACCGACGCAAAAATAAATAATTTTGTCTGCGCTTGTTATTTAAACTAACGCTTGTAAAACAGCACTATTTTATCCACTAGATGTAAAAACTACTATTATTTAGAAAATGTAATTCGTCATGTTCGAAAAATATAATTTATTGTTCGAGAATCATCGACTTACCTGCTCAGGAGGTTTTATTGATTAGCGGCCTTCTTACAACGAATGCACTTTAGTTCCAAAATTCCTATTCCGTCCTCTAATATATATTATATGCGATCAAAAAGTGCGAAGTTTTACAACTAGAGAGTCAAAATTCAAATATGACGGACATTTTTATGTAAAATATAAGACACGTTTGTGTCAAAAAACGCTTTCTTAAAATTCTGTTGTTCTCTTGTAACTGATGCAATTGTTTTGTTGTTTTTTTTTTAAGTTATACTTTCACAATCAGCAGGCCTCTTAAAGTGTATCGAAAGAGGGAGATTTCCTGAACATAATATAATATGGGGATAAAACAATGTATTTTTTTAATATTAACTCCCAAAATACAAAAATAAAAGAAGGGGGATTTTCTGTCCCTCAAAACAACATGACCGACCGAGCATGATTCCCTGATAGTAAAAAATGTTACTATAAAAGGGTTGTGACTTAAAAGTATGCATAAAAGGTTATTTTAAATTTGATGTCGCAAACTTTTGTAATAAAAGTGAAAGCAATTTCGTAGTTGTGGCGTACAATATTGGCTACTTCACTGAGGCGAATAAGTAACAAATGAAAGTAGGGGGAATACAAATTCACAAATATGAATGAACATTTGAGAAACGGGATGTTTCTATTGTCCCATGGCGCTAAGGCATACTTTTAAACGGCACTTTAAAGGAATATGACTAAGAATTCATATCTAAGAGTGATTTATACGTAAGATCTACTTTTACGTGATACTAGAAAGTATTCCAAACTTGTAAGTCCCAAATTGTTGTTCTGACGACGACACTACCACTATAGAAAAGTAGCGAGGTCTTTGTCCATGTGGCTGTTAGTATAAATGTTTGTTGGGACATTATGCACCAGAGGTAAAAGTGGCACTTGTTATACCAAGGCGAAAAGTTTTTATTCGTCTTGTGATAAAGAGATATTTTAATCACGAGATGTATACTAGGAGTGTGTAGCTATATTTCGTATTTTTGGTGTTTTAGTACACTATACTAATATGGTATGAGGGACTGTTAAAATCGCCAAATTTTAACTTTTCTTAATTTTAATAAAAATTAGTTACTAAGGTTCCAAAACCCCTTAATCGACAAAAAAAAAGTTGTCTGTCGGTATATACGATAACTCAAGAACGCCTTCGAAACGAAATTTGATACAAAAATCCTCTATCGGCTGACCATGAACTGTTTAACTTTTGAGTTGGGTGATGGGGGGTTGAAGGGGGGAAAAGAGGGATAAAATATTTAAAAAAATTTAAACTTTGGAACAAAAGCAAGTAGCGATATACGGTTTTCAGACTTACGTTTTCATGAATATGAACTAGAAATTTTGTCCAAGTCCAAATTCGTGGGTGCTTTAGTTTTCGAGTTATTTGAAAAAACATTAAAATATATATATAAAAAAAAATCATAACTTTAGACGTAAAGCAGCTGTTGATATGCGGTTTTCCGATTTTGGTTTTCATAAATATTACACAAAAATTTTGTTATAAGGTTCAAATCTTTCAAAGCTACAGTTTTCGAGATTTTCATTTCCTTTCAACATAAAATAATTGATTTTATGGTGGACTATCCGTCCTTTCTGTCACCAATTTTTTTGTAATAAAATCATGTTAAAAAATTTTTCCAAGCAAAATGTCAAAAACTGTCTGGTGCGCACATGGAAGACTTATATAAAGCAGTTTATTTATAATTTGAAATAAGTGCAATATATCAATAAAAATGTTAAGAAAACTTTTAAAATTTACATCGAATATGCATACCCAGACCCACTCTGAAGATGCCACAAAAGAACTTTTGCAAGAAAAATCAAAGGAAATCAGTACTTATTAGAAACTCTTAAGCATTTTTGAACAGAACTGGTTCAAAAGTAAAAACCTTAAAAATTCTGATGAAACTTGTGACACTGGCATGTTTTTAGAGAAATCGAATTTTTGTAATTTTTTCTTTTTACCCCTTCTCTTACTTTTCATTTGTCATTTTTACTTTTTATCTCCCCTCTTTCTTTTTATTAATATTAAGATTTCTGGCCCATTTTTCTAATTAGGTGCAGCACATTTGAAAAACAACTATAAAAACATATCGACCCCTGTGTTTTCTTTTTGTGTTTTTGTCAATTGCTGATGTGCTGTTTGTGAGTGTCTCACTTCGTAACACGATAATCCCTGGATGCTCACTAAGCGCAAAATCGAACATGCATACCCAGACCGCTTCTGAAGAAGCCACACAACCCAAGTAACACAGCTTCGACAATATAGACTTTAAAGTCAAGTCAATGCTGCAAAAATGTTAGTACAGCTCTCTTGATGCTTTAAAATAGCTTTAAAATTTACATTCAAAATAACTGCTATAGTTATATCATCTAGCGAATCAACTTTTAAAGGTAAAACTTATACCTAAAAATATGCTAATTTTTAACAAAATAGTTGTAATCTTCATCTTTTTTCTTAAAATACAACTGAAAACAATGCTAAGATGGCAACGGCAGTTATTTGTTGTATCCTAGTGCGATTTTTATTAAAATGCAGCTGCTTTCAATGCTATTTAGCATTTGAAAATTTGTTAAAGATCGGTAATATTTATTTTAGTTGTCTTCCATTTTCAGTATTTTATGCTGGTGGACAATTTTGATTTAAATGCAATTTTTAAATACATTTTTTGTCAGGGAAATGCAAAAATGCTATATTTTCAGCTGCCGTAGACGTTGTCATAGGCAAAAAATATCCCGCAAAACAGCTTTGACAACATTTTCATGACGTTTTCAAAAGGTTGTGGCAGAAGACAGCAAAAGCATTGTTGTTATATTTTTGCTGCGAAAACTTTATCCCAATTGATTTACAGCACGCTGCGTTACTTGGGAAGACTTTTGCCAGAAAAAACATGGCGAAATCGCAAAAAAATTAGCTTGCGGCGTTATGTAATCATTGATTATTAGAATTTTATTAAATTTTTTTCACACATATTTAAAAAACGTATCAAAATATCATTTTTGTCATTTTTTTTTTGACATTTTCGGCTGCTGTGCATTTGATCTTGTCAAGAAATTTAGCATCTTATATAGGATTTGCGCCTTTTCTTTTAAATATAAATAGGTAAATTTTTTGGCACACATTAATGGTACCCAAGACCTAATCTTTCCCTTCTAAGAAAAGCTGTGTTTCTGTGGTTTTTTGTAATTATATTAAGGTTTATCTTTAAGTATTTTAATTTAGACCCTCCCCTACTTCTCTCCATCCGCAAGCAGGGATTTATTTGGATGGTATAGAAGGAAGCACCAGAAAGCACTGGTCTAAAAAAAACGGAGGTTAGGCTGCTACTAATACCTGCTAATTTTCAAAAGTTTTTGAGTGCGGTTCCGTATACATTACAATTTTATGAGCCGTTAGAGGGCTAAAACCGCCCCTGGGTCATGCTTATGCTTGCTTGCTAATTCTAACACATTTTATGGTCAAGCCATGATGGTAATTTAAGGCTTAAAATATTTTAGCATAACTTAAGGAGTATCGTTTCTGTTTAAGCAATTTTTACTATGTTTTTCATAACTCTATGCCATGATTGTGCTCATATTTTAAAGCTCTCTTTCCAAACTTTCGATTTCTGGAAAAAAACACTCACATTTTTCAAGTTTTCACTGGTTTTTAAGCGTTTAAAAAAATACTGCCAAAAAACCTTTTTCTCTGTTAAAATGAAAAATATGTAATGTTGTTGAAGAAAGACAGTAGGCTATAAAAAGTGTTTTAGAGAAAGATTGAAATAATTTAAGGCAAACATTTCTGTTGTGTCATCTGTCTGTCATCTTTAGTGGTGTCGTGCATATCATTTCTATTTTGCCATTTTTATCCAAAAACAGCAAAAATTGTAATTGTTCAAAGTGTAAAGTGTATAAGATATAAGGAGGTATTAACTTCTTTTAATGAAAGTTCTTTACAGTCATTACCAAAAACGTGTCCTACTGTATAAGTGTATTTTACCGCATCTAAAAATAATTTAACAGGTATTTAACTAAATTATTTTACATGTATTGGACGTTCACTATGATTTAGGTGTTTAGTGTGCGGATGAATAGTTGCAGTATAAAAAAAACTGAGATTTTATTCATTTTATTTTAGCGAATATGCAGCACTAACTTTTGATTACATAAATTAATATTTAAAAAGTATTTATTATTATTTAAAATTAAAAAAAAGTGAGTCATGTAAGATACCTAGTACTGCATGCAAATATCCGAATATACCATAGGCGGGGTATATTTGGATATTCAGGGGATACTTTTTATAATGGCCAACAAGCCAAAAATGTAGATAATAGAAGTAGTAAAGTCACTCAATAAAATTTTTGAGTCAAACTTAAAACAATTAAAATGGCGGATCCAAAATGGCGTACTCCCTAACTCATAAATTCATTTGTCTCAAACTTCAAAGTTTGTGGTGTTTAAGAACACTTAATACAAATGGCACTTCCTTATTTGTCTCACAGTAGTGTTTTTTAAGGTTACACGTAAAAAAGTGAAAATGGCAGTGAAAATAGCAGATCCAAAATAGAGCTTTTCTTATTTATAAATTGATTTGATTTAAATTTGAAAGTGTGTGGTGTTTAAGGGCACTCAATACAACTTTTGCTTCAACTTTTAAAAAAATCAAAATCGCGGACTGCTGGTGATAGTTCGCCCTATTTACGTTTATGTATTGGATCAATCTAGTGCACTAACAAAACGGAAAAAAAATGGTCCAAATACTTTCATAATAAAATTTAAACTAATCGAAAATTTTTCGCTGTGATTAGTATGGCCAGGGATTTAGGGAGAAACAGAAAACTAAACGTCATTTACAGTTGATATCAATCAATGTGTATAAAGAACCACGCACAATTTAAATGAAAACTAGATCTCAGTGGGATTTGAACGCCGTTTAAGTATATTATTGGGACAGTCACTAACAGCATTTTGTCTCATGGGCACAGGTGCCGATATGTATAGGGTGAGCCAATAATAGCTGCTTATAATGATTGATATGGGCAAAACATAACCAATTTCGACTAAAATGACAGCGCGCAATATAAAAATGTCATTTATTTTGATACCTGTCAAACCTTGTCAAAATGGCGGAAAAATAATTAATGAACTTGATTTTTTTTGTGTTGAAGATACTAAATCGGAAACCGGAAAAAAGTGACTCAAACTACATTAATTGGGGTCGATGAACTCAAAAAACTCATTAATTTTGACAACTCATGTCAAAATGGCGAATAAATAATTTATAAATATGGAGTTTTGGAAAAAGTGAATACCTTTTTTCTACTATGTTGACAATATCGAATTTTAAACCGTAAAAAAAGTGACAGTTATCTTAACCGTCATGAAGACAACCGTTACTTTTTTATGGTTTCCGATTCAGTATCTTCAACAGAGTTAAAAGAAGGTATTTGCTTGTCCAAAAACTTGAAGTTTATAAAGTATTTATTCAGCATTTTGACCCTAATTGTCAAAATTAATGACTTTTTTGAGTTCATCATCCTCGAGCTTTTGTGTAGTTCGAGTCCCCGCTCATCATGTGTTATCGCACCAGTGGGTTTCTCCAATCAAAGTAAATCACAGTTAAGACAACATTCACTTTTTTGCGGGTTTTGGCTCAATATCTTCAACAGAGTAAAAAGTAGGTATTCGCTTTTCCAAAAACTTTTAGTTCATTAATTATTTTTCCGCTATTTTGACATGGTTTGACAGGTGTTAAAATAAACGTTATTTCTAAATTTAGCGTTGTCCTTTTAGTAGGAATTGATGCTTTTTTTCCCATATCGGTCATCATAATCATGATTCATGATAATAATAAGCTCGTCCCAAACTTTGACAGCGATTATTGGTTCATCATCATCTAATAACATAATTCGACGGCGTTGAAATTCCACTGAGATCCAGTTTTCATTTAAATTGTGCGTGGTTCTGTCGGGAGAAAAATACTGAATATGTGCCGCACATTTTAGGTATGGCTAGCTATTTAAAAATAAATAAATGCAGTCTGAGGGACTGTCGTCTATTTCATCATTTTCTTAGACATCTTGTTCAAATTTATTTCAAAGGAGGTCTCGCTTCGTCAGCATATATCGGGCCGGCCATATCTGGGGCCATTGCGATGAAATCAACTCAAAAATACTGTGCCAATTAGCATGGGGATATACTCGTGAAGCTGAAGGCGTTGGATACCGCATTGGACAGACAGAAAATCTGTTTGGAAAGTCGTTCTGGGGATAGTGAAGGTGCGGGCGGGGCCACCTTGCTGGGTCCGTTGTACGCCCACTATCCACACAATTTTTCCGGGCTGCAACCTTCGTACATCGCCTGAAGCCAACAGATAGTGCGACTTTCTTGACCTGGCCGGTGCCGGACACTTCAGCAGGATATGCAAGAATGATTTTTCGTCCTTCATGCACCATCGACTCTCTGACATGAGTCTCCGGAGATTCCCAGTGTCTCCAGTTGCTTGCTGAGGCAGCAGTGTCCTGTTAAAAGCCCTGTTCCTACTCTCACATTCTTTATACCTTGATGGAGCCAGGAGTTCAAGCAGGTGCTCTTCAGTCAGCTTTGTTTAGGTGGGACCGTACATGCTGACCACGATTTTGACCTGGGGTCTCCTGAGCTCCTTGGCCAATTTGTTTACATTAGCGGCACCTGTGGGCGCTCCTAATGCGTTTGTATAGTGTCCAATCGGTAGTTCCCTGTCGGCCCTCTTGTGTTAAAGAAGATCTACTGGGTCCTTGAACAGTTCCTTGTTGATCCTTATATTTAGAGGTTCCACTGGCTACCTCTTCGGTTCCCTGTGTGACCTCCTGGTTTTCGGAGGGTCCTTCTGAACTGCTCTCACCTTCCTTACTGCACTGGTTTTGCCACAAGACATGCGAAGACATCAATGAGCCTTTATTTCTGATTTTTTGCGCAGTTACATTAACTACGACTAAGTTAGTTAATTCTCCTCCTTTGAATTTTATTTTTAAAATGGCTAAGCAGAGGAATCTCCCCCAGCTGCATTCGTCATTTAGTTATATATAGCCATATTGCTGAAATATGCGGGAAACATACTTTGTTTGGCACATTACGGCTGATTTCTATTTTTCAAAATGCTTTTGAGCCAAACTGTAGGTCGGACGGGGGTTTGTGGTTGAGAATGTTGGGTAGAGATGATTTTTTTCGACTCGCCATGGTCGAAATATGCACTATGATGCAGAATCGGTATCCTGCTTGATGTCTGACGGTCAGCTTCTATCTATGTGTCAGTGATTGGAAAAAAATGGGTTTCCTCGCCAAAACATGGGACGGAGGGAAAAGGGGATCATAATTTTATTTAGTTCTCCATGGCCGAAATATGAGGAAATGATATCTAGCTCCACTTTCTCCGACCATTTTCCATTTTTTGAAATTTGGCCGCCATTTTGGACAAAAATTTCCGTCGAAGGAAATATCGATTACTTCAGACAAAAATTTCTCTGACAGCGTATAAATTCCGTAGCGATAATAACAACAATAAAAAAATGGCGAGCAAATCTTCTACACGGTAAAAAATTTTGTCTACAATGAAAACATGTTCTTTTCTTGAGCAATTTTTTTTTTTAAATATATATCTTTCGCTCATAAAAGCCCAAAAATATTGTTAAAAGTTGATTTCCTCAATCCCTTCAATATGATTCATAGAGGCGATTTGCTTCATAAAGTAAAAGAGTCTATTATCCAATTTTACAATTTTATTGCTTCTTGTTAAAAGGAAAAATCATTTTTATCTTTTAATAAAAAGTTGATTTTTTTCTTAGCGGGGAGTGCAGCAAGGGAACCCTATAGGTCCTCTTCTATTTTGCATATCAATTCACCCTATCATTCTTTTCTTAAAATCCGAAGTAAACTTATGGTACCTAGACGACGGCAGCCTTGCTGGTGAGCCAGAAATTTTTTTAAATGATTTTAATGAAATTCTTAAAGAATGTTCTTCTTCTGGCCCTCAAGCAAATTTTAAAAAATGTGAATTATCCACTGTTTCTAAAGATTTTAATATTACTTTTTTGTTGAACAAAATCGTGAGATTTCTTCCATATTACAAACAGATAAAGAAGACCTGACACTTTTAGGAAGACCTTTTTCTATACAATCTATTTTTAGCTCTTTACAAACGAAAATCAATATTTTTAACAAACTCTCAAAAAAACTATGTTTAATTAATTCGCACTCTGCCTATTATCTTTTAAGACATCTGTACTTCTTGAGGGAAGGTCCCAAATCTTTTCTCTGATTTTGATAAAAATCTAAAAATAACGTTAGAAAATACTACCAAAGGTGACACTGATTGGCCTCAATGTAACATTCCCAAAAAAATGGGAGGCCCAGACATTCGTGATGCTTCTAGTCTTTGTTTTTCAGCATTTCTTGGCTCAGTTAATGATGCTTCCAATCTTCTTGAAGCTATCTTATCTTCCGAAATTTTAAATTACATTGACTACGATTTTAAAGAAGCTTTTGATTTTTTTACTTCTATTTCTACTACCAATAACATTTCTTTCAATAATCTCAATCACCAAAAAATTTTGATAATATAATGTGTCGTTATAAATTCGAAGCAATTTTTAATTCATCTATTGATCCCAAAAATCATGCTAGGTTAAATTTTACTTTGAGCTTCACAATTTTATTTATTTTTTGCATTTTATTGTTAATTTAATCAATTTAAAAAAAAGTAGGTATAGTTTTAAAAATTTATAAGCTAGAAAAGTCTGTATTTCTGAAATACATGTTTAAATGTGTTTCGAACTAAAATATTTTTTTTTAGTTCAACGCAATATTAAATCTTGAGATGAGAGTTCATTCTTCTTCTTTAATTGTTTTGATTCGATACACCCCATTTTACAACAAAACAAATTGTCTCTATACAGGGTGTTCCAAATTCGATGCTCATCATGGGGATCTCCTAAACGGTAGGAGATACGAAAAGGTTTAAATTACGGCAAAGTTGCGCAATTTGACGCTTTGCCCAAAACAAAAAAAAAGTTTACAAATTTCGGGTAGTTCCGGAGAAAAAACCGAAATCTTTGTTTTTAGTTTTTATTTTTCTGCGCCCTTATTCCTAAAGCTATCAAAAAACGCTTAAAACTTTTTGCAGGCACTTTTTTTAAGATCTGCTTAATGAGTGGTGCGTTTTCGAGATTTGACATTTCAGTGTGACAGGAACCGTCAAGTTAATTTTTTCTTATGGACACATGGTTTTTTTCTCCATCATCATAAAGGATGACAAATGTTTTGCAAACTCATTTTGACAAGTACCTAACGTTTTGAGTTATTTGACCATCATCAGCCAAAATTTAAAGATTAAAAAATAAAGAAAAAAAGTGTTTTTTTAAATTATTAGGTAAAGTTATTTGTTATTTCCAAAATATCTTGAGTAAGTTTAAGACAAAAATTAAATTTGTGCTGATGGTGGCCAATAAACCCAAAACGTCAGGTGACTTGTTAAAATAGGCCTGCAAAATGTTATCTGTTATCCTTTATGAACCAAACGCTAGAAGAAAAAAAGGATGTGTCCATAAGAGAAAATGAACTTGACAGTGCTCCTGTCACACTGAAATATCAAGTCTCAAAAACGGACCTCTCACTAGGTAGATCCTAAAAAAGTGGAAAGTTTTCAGTGTTTTTTGACAGCTTTAAGAATAAGGGCGCAAAAAAATAAAAATTAAAAATGAAGATTTCGGTTTTTTCCGCCTATCTCCGGAACTGTCCGGAATTTGTAAACTTTTTTTAGTTTTGAGCAAAGTATCAAATTGCGCAACTTTGCCCTAATTTAAACCTTTTCGTATCTCTTACCGTTTAGGAGATCCCCATGGTGAGCATCGAATTTGAAACACTCTGTATAAGTGATTTAGAATTCTGGATTTATTTTATATCAAATAAGCCAAAAATCAGTTTCTATCGATGATACGATGCTCTGTCTCCTTCTAAGAAAAATTAAATCTTGAAAATTAAGTTTTCACCCAAAACAACCCAGTAAAAATTATCTTTAACGGAAACAAAAAATATACCACACGTTGGACCAAAACAACCTGAGGTATTTATCTTGAAGTGAGAAAATAGAGTTCCTATTGTCTTGAATCGATACATTTTCCTGAAATTTGTCTTGGACGATTTTTGACAGGCTCTTAGTTATTAATTTAATGTGAAACGAGTAAGTATATCGGAATGTTGATTTGTTCTATAGAAATATGCAAAGTATACGTAAACTTTTGGAAGAATGGGATATGCCCCCTGAAGTAATCAAAAACGTTACGACTTTTGTGTTTTACTTTCGTGAATAGGGACCTTCTGTGGGGTACTTAATGGTGGCTGCGTATCTCAAAAATTACCCAAGGGTCCACTTAGTATGTGTGCCAAGTTTCATTGCTTAATCATTTTTAGCAAGGTTGGACCTTTCATACAGTACTTTTAAGTGTTATTGCGTTATGTTTCCGATAGAATAAAAATGAATGTTTCTTTTACTTTTAGATTTTTAGAATGTAAGACTATGTTAAGTGTTTTGTTCTTATTGTGTTATGTTTCCGATAGAATAAAAATATATTTTTTTTATTTTCATACTTAGGATTGCATTTGTTTCAATTTTTAATCCTCGTATCAAATTACCTTGATCTTTTTCAAATTATTATACTTTTTGATATCGTCATATATTTGACTATCAATCAAATTCGTTATTCATTTAATATAAGAGCTAAAAATATTGGTCAGTACGCATCAAGCTCCGCATCAAAAAAATAAATTATGTATGTGTGATAATAACCTAAAAATAGTATATTTTATACCAAGGGATAAAAGTGGTACTTTTTATCCGGAGACGTAAAGTTTGTGCAATTCATCGACGGATAAAAAGCCACTTTTATTACGAGATTTATACGCTATTTTTCGCACATTTGAAATTTTTTTCCGGGTTTTTTCTCAGCTATGCGGCATTCTGATACTTTACTAAAATGATTAATTAGTTTTGCATTTTACGATGATCTGTCACTTTTTATCCCTGATAGGTCACTTTTCATTCCGATCCCTAGGGATAAAAATTGCAACTTTTATCCTCACAATGCGAAAAAGACATAATAGTGACCAATATTTCTTTAACAAAATAAGCTAAGTAATAAACGAATATATCAATGAAATTAGCGTCCTTTCTTCTAGAAAATAAGCTCAATTTGTAAAAAGAACCCCGCTAATTTTTTATGAAACGTGGGCACCCGGTAAATTTTTTCAAATTTCAATATGTTATAGGGAAGGGTCAGACAAATATTTTTTTTTATCATTGCCAGCAGCCAGAGAGTAAGTCAATTTTACACTATATGGTACCTCACTAATATAACAAGGATTTAGTGAGGTACAGAATTTTACTTTATTTTCTAGCTCACCCTGTACCTATTGGGAGGGGTGGCAATAATAAAAAAATATTTGAAAAAATTTAACGGGTGCCCACGCTACAGAAATTGTCAAATTAAATTTAAGAAAAAAAATAGTTTAGAAAAAAATAATACAAATCTCCAGTTGTTTTGAGTTCAAAGAAAGATTTGTCTTGAAAGAAAATACTGCATTTCTAGGTTTGTCTTAATTTGAAAAAAAAGCCTATTTTACTTTAAAACGGGATATTGTCTTGAAAGAAAACTATAATTATTTTCATTATTCCATTTTAAAATTATTTGTCTTGGATGGAGAAATAAAAGTGTTTTGTTTTGAATAAGCAAATATTTTACTTCTAGAGAAAAAAGGTGTCTTGGATTGAAACAGTTCCATTTTATAAAAGAAACAAGTTCTGTTTCGCATTAAAACAGAGAAGCAAGCTTAGAACCCTGAAATACTAGAAAGAGTTTTTTTCAGACCTAGGGCAGGGTGTTTGAATTCAACATCTTCATCCCATTGTTGTCGTGTTAACTTAACATGTTTTCCCCTGTTTTTAATATTATTTAAAATACCTTCAATAATTTTTATTTCCATTTAATTAAATGGTCTAGATATAGTAATAAAAATCTATAAAAAAAAACCTAAAATTGTATTCAAGTAGGATGTACAACTATAAAAATAAGAAAAAGTTGCTATGGAAATCCCTATTTACACTGAAATTAATGACAAGCCGGCAACACAGATTTCTAGCCTTTGTTTACCAAGAATGACCAAATATGACGAATTCTAACCTAATAGTTAGTTAATATTTTAATTTAACGTACCTGTGAAACGAAATACTGCGGTCCCTCGGCTTCTGTTTCAACTTGCATATAATAACACACTTCGGAACCATTTTTCGCCACACCTTTCACAAAAATATCAAAAAAACGCTATTGACAAGTGCTGAAACTTTCACTTTCAAAACAATAATGGCATTCCAGGAAAAATCGAGAAACCACAATAAAGAATCAATGTTGCCACGTGGAATGCAAAAGAAGATGTTTAAGGAAAACACATGTTAAATTTTCAGAAAACGTCGAAAGTTTTACCATGTTGTTTGTTAAGATTAACCAACTCTCTTTAGTCACTTTAACCATATTGAAAAGCTAAAACAAACGGATTTTTTGCTCACCCTAATAAATGCTGTTTGGTCATTATAACTATACAGGGTGTCTCAAAACTTCGAGTCCACCCTAATATCTCCAAAACCAAAAGAGGCAGAGAAGTAAATTTTTACATGATTAGACGGCTTACAAAAAAGTATCTTTTTGGAGGCTAATAATCGCACCTGTATAATAATAAATATTTTGGAAAATTTAAATAAAGCTTTTCCTTCTCTTTCCAAAAATACATAATGTTACTTTTTTCTATAACGGTTTGTAAATAAAATTATAAAATCATCTCCATAAGACCAATGAGTTAAACAAGACACAGATATTTTTTGTCTACTCTTATTTAAAAGTTTTTGTCATTTTATTTAAAAACCGTTAGAGAAAAAGATAAAATATTAGGTATTTTTGGAAACAGAAGGAACAGCTTTATTTACGTTTTCGAAAATATATCGTCGACACGGGTGCGATGATTAGCATCCAAAAAGATACTTTTTTGTAAACCGTCTAATTATGTGAAATTTTACCTCTCTGCCTATTTTGCTTTTGGAGATATTAGGGTGGACTCGAACTCTTGGGACACCTTGTATAGGATGAGGAAAATATCCGTTAGTTTTGGCTTTTCGTGCATTAAATAATGTGCACTTTTACAAGTTTTATAAGATTGAACGAGACACTTTAAAAAGAAAAATAGGTTTTTACGCGATTCTACGAGATTGTATGATAAATTAGGCACATTTTTAAGATTTTACGCCACAGAAATATATTTTTACTCGTTTTTGATTGTGTATTAAATAATGTGCATTTTTACAAGTTTTTAGATTTAACAAAGCAATTTAAAAAGAAAAATATGTTTTTACGTGATTTTAACCGATTGTATGATAAATTAGGTACCCCATTATGCAAAAAAACAGTTACTCGACACAAGTTGTTACGTTTTCATCTCTTTTATTGTCGCCAGTATGTCAATTGTCATTCTCCTTAACGTAATAGTGTTACATTCTTACTTTACTTACATTTTTTTAACAAATATGTATTATTTAATGTTACATGATCAGGTAAAATTTCTACAGAAATGTAAGACTTTTAAAACAACCGTTTAATATTACATATGAATAACTATTCATAAATTTTTTTAACATTCTTTTAATAACCCACTTGTTACTTTTTTGTGAGAAAGAAAACAAATTTTTAACAATTACTGGTAAAATTTTTTTGTGTAAAAATGTTGGCAAAATATATGGTACATTTTAATTACCTTTAACTGGTTTTATACTTCTTTATTTATTTAATTCACTAAATTTTACCAAAAATAATTCAATTTTTTAACTAAATTTATTAAGTATATTGTCATACATTTCACTTACCTTTAACTGATTTTAAACTCCTTTTAAAGAAAAATTAATATTAAAAGCAATCTTTTATTCACTATATTTTAAGAACAATAATACTCAAAATTATTAATGAACATTAAAGCCTTATTAATAAAAAATCAAATTGAATTATTTATTATTAGGGCTATAGATAATTACCTATCAAAACTCAGTTTAAAGTAAAAAAAATGTTCATTAATAAATTTGGTTCAGAAAATGTATTATTATTAAAGGAGAGATTCTTTTTTTTCTCTCAGTGTCCTTAGCCCAGGAAATGTCGAAGTGACGTTCAAAACGTGTCATATGATATCCATACTTTTTGGAGTCAAATAAACATCAGATATGGGTGAACTTTGGATGTGAAGCATGAATCGGTGGCCTTAAAAAGTAATTTTAGCTTATTCAGCGGAAAAATAAAAAAACGGATCTGAGCTGTCTTAGTTTTTACAAAATGTGGCCTCTTCAAAGTTCAGCCAAATCTGATGTTTATTTGAATCTTGAACGTCATTTCAATATTTCACAGCCGTTGGAGTTCAAAGAGAAAATTGAATCTCTGCTCTTACACCCAGTTCCCACCTACGACTATTTCGTGCATGTCCAAGCACGCGTCACATGATTGTCACAACATTTGATATTGACATCATGTGACGCGTAAGTAGGCACTTAGAAAAAAAGTCATGGGTGGTAACTGGTTGTAAGTATTAATTTTAAACAACAAAATTAGTAGCAAAATCTGGCTTCTAATAGAACCAAGAATATAGAAAAAGCAATTTCACTCCCCTAGAGGTTGGTATAGATTATGTAAGCCTCATAATATTGCATGGCTGCTATAGCATGAAGTAATAAATCTGCCCTTGGCTTTTTAATGCGCCATTTTTTATTCACATATAAGCACAGTTGCTTTTCATCTATTCGAGCACTGGGTTGTCAATTAAATTGTTTAATTTTGTGGGTACAGGGTGATCGATTAAAAGTGATCGCTGGGATAACTATTTTTCTAACAGCCAGAGAAGAACCAAACAAAAACTGGGTAAAGGGTATTTTATAGGGAGATTAAAATCATTAATAAAAATTAATCAGTTCAAATAGTATACATGGTGTACCAAATTTTTTTTTCTTATAACACCCTATAATATTTTGACATTTTTGAATTCTCCAGAAAATTACCTTTTTAAAAAAAACCCATATAGTATAGGTCTCCATGTAACCATTTTCGAGATATTTCAATTTGAATTAGATATTAATTAATTTGTATTATTGTATTATATTTAAACCAAAGTGGGTCATACATACTAATATGCATAATCACAACAATCAAAAAGCTGTCAAGGTAGAACTTAATTAACAAAAAACAAAATTAGCAGAGTTTTGACAGCAGGACGTCATAAACTACTTAGGTTTTATTATAATACAATAATACGAGTTTATTAATATCTAATTCAAACTGAAATATCTCGAAAATGGTTGCATGCAGACCTATACAATATTGTACTTTTAAAAAGCTAATTGTCTAGAGAATTCAACAGTGTCAAAACATATAGGATGTTTTTTTAAAAGTCTATGGTGTTCTATAAGAAATAAAAACTTTTTGGCACACCCTGTATACTCTGATTTTTATTCATGATTTTGCAGTCCCTAGTAAAAATGTTTGGTTCTTCTGCGGCTATTACAAAAAAAAGTTATCTCAGGGAACACTTATAACCGATCACCATGTACCTTTATTACCTAACCTTTTAAGTAAAATGGACGCCACCCTAATTTTCAATAAAGTAATATTAAAGAAAAAAAAATTAAAATTTATTTGGGAGATTTGGGAAACCACATAAAAATAAAAAATTGAAATACTTATGCAAGTTCCTTGTAGGTTAATTAAAATATCTGTTTTAAGAAAATTAAAGTATATTTTCTAGTCATAGCCTGTATATTATAACACAAGTTAGGTTAGTTTGTAAATATATACTCACCTGACAAGGCAAACAACCATGGACGGAAAATGGATAAACTCGTCTCCAGGAGGAAGTAGAAAGTTCCAGCAGCACGAAGAGAGTCTAAAGGAAGCCTGATGACTAAAGATGCCATGCCTAGTGGAATTTTCTGCGCTGAAACAGCACAATTGTGAGAGTATCACATGAACATTATGTATGGAAATGTTAATGATAAAACGGGGCAACTGATTTACTGATTAAAAATTTCGAATTTTGAAAAATATCACAAAAAAACTTTTGAGTTCGTCTTGACGTCTAACATTTTGTTAAACGTCAAACCACATCGGTGCGAAACCCGTGCATGCGCGTTCACAAACGACAGAAAATCTGGTTGCTCCAACCAGAATTCCTAGTTACACTTACCATAATACTTTGGTCAAAAGTTCTACAGTTGTTCCTACTACGAAATCTGGCTAGATAGAATTTTTAGTAAGGTTTACCATATGAAATGGTTCAAGATGACTTTAGTTGCTGTGACCACAAAACTTTAGTAAAAATAACTTGATTTTTGTTGACAAAAAAAATGCGGTTAAAGTCACTAAAAAACTGGTTACGGTTACCAATTTTACGTTAACTAGATCAAATCAGTTATTTCAACTAGAGCAATTTGTCAGACTAACCCTAAATATGGTCATTTTTAACTAGAAAACCCGTGACTAAAGTTCCTAGTAAGCTCATTTTTCTCAGTATATATGGTCAAAATTGACAAGATTTTTTGACCAACAGATACTAACGAGGCCTAAAGACACGCGATCATTTTTTGAGCTATGTACGCGCGTACAAAGCTGTGCAAACATGTACGTTTAGTGGAATTGTGTGTGTACATAATAAAAAAGAAAATAAACCAATTATTGAATAAACGAAAGCTAAGAAGTAAATGGCTCCTTTCTATTTCTTTGCACTCTTCCACCAATATTTTATAACCATCGTTTTTTTTTAATTTTTATTCATATATTCTTTAGATTTACTTTTCCATAAACATGGGTAAGATTTAAAAAGCTCAATGAACTCTGTCAAAAATTATTTTAAATAATTTCTGTTATCAGCTGCCATAGTTTCTTCTTCAAGTGCCATGCTCTCTTCGAACGTTGGCTATCATCAGCGCGATCTGCACCCTGTCCACTTCTTTTCGGAAAAGTGTCGTAGTACTAACACTATACCATTGTCTAAGATTTTTAAGCCATGATATCCTTCTACGACACGGACCTCGTCTGCCTTCAATTTTGCCTTCTATTATCAATTTTAAGAGTTTATATTGGTCATTTCTCAAAATATGGCCAAAATATTCAAGTATTCGGTAAATAAAACTTCAAGCTCTTTATTCATTCTAAGCAGAACATCCACATTAGTTACCCGGTCCATCCAAGATATCCTTAATATTCTACGATAACACCACATCCCGAATGCCTCCAACAACAACACTGATTTCATTTTGATAAAGAATGATCTGGCCTGTTCAATTCTTGCACGAACTTCTTGCGTGTTGTCCCAGTTCTCATTGAGGAGACATCTTAAGTATTTGTATAAATCCACGCGTTCGACTTGCTGCCCATTTACTTCTAACATGCCTCGGATGTTATTTTCCTTGGATATGACCATCCATTTTGTTTTTCCAACATTTAAGTTAAGCCCGAATTGCGAATTTTTGGCAGCAATTTGATTCAACAATTCCTGTAGGTCTTCCAGCGTGTCTGCTATTATGACAGTATCGTCGGCATATCGTATGTCGTTGATTTTTATGCCGTTTATGGTCAAACCCTCTTCGCAGTTATGAAGTGCATTCTCTATTATTTTGTTGGGCAGTTGGCCATCAGCCTTTGTTTGAGCACTCTGATTCCATTATAGATTAGCGATTATCTTTAGATCTCGGTCATCTAGACCAACTTCTTTTAGCAATTCTATGAACTTTTCGAGTTGGACTCGATCAAATGCTTTCTCATATTCTATGAAAGATGCATATACTGGCTCCGACGGCTAGACCGCTGAATTAAGACTTGAATGCGAAACAATGCCTCTCTTGTCCCAACCCCCCCACGACATCCAAACTGCGTGTCACCCATAAAGGATTCGCATTTCCCATAAATTCTTTTGTGGATAATCTTTCATTAGGCTGATTAGGCTGTAATCACTACACTTCCTTGCTAAATGTTTTTTAGGCAGCGTAACAAAGGCTGATTTTAGCCAGTCAGCAGGGATTTTACCGCTACGATAAATCAAGGTAAAAAGTTTAACTAGCGTATTTAGCGAATCTTCGTTTTTTATTAGCTTTAAAACCTCAGTGTATACTTTGTCTTGCCCTACCGCTTTTCTGTTTTTAGCTGAAGATATTGCGTGTTTTACTTCCTCTGGTGTTATATCTATGCCTTAGTTTGAGAATTCTTTTGGCTGTTCGGATCGGTTATCGGTAAAGAGATGTTCTATGTAGCTACCACATTCTTTTAGTTTTTCTTTGGTATCCGGTATGATTTTGGCCTGATTGTCCACAAGGATTCCAGCTTGTCTTTTATTAAATAATTCGGCTGCTTCCTTTATGTGTTTCTGTAAATTGAAAGGGTGCCATGGTTTACGTAAAATAAAACAACTCTAAACAGAAACACGGACCGCACTGATATTATCGCCGAGTTTTTCCTACACACGCAGAGATGTGGTCGTGTAACTTGTACGCGCGTACAAAGCTTTAAGCGGCGACTGAATATATCTTCGATAGATATTTTAGGCAGATTTGTACGCGTGTACATATCTCAAGAAATGTTTGCGTGTCTCTTGGACTCTTAACACTCTAACAAACAAACCTAAAAGGGAAGATAAATAAGAGCTTATTAGTAATTCGTTATCAACTTTCCTACGAGAACTTTGTTGGCTTTTAATATTCTCATTTTATGTTTGAATGAACGAAAAGAATGCGTCTTTTTTAAAATTTAGGGCAAAAATTAATAACGGCACTCCTTTCTTGTGTAAGTTATAATTCGGGTGCATACTCAAATTTCTTATACTATGAAGCTTTCCTCAAAGGATAAATTTCTTAGCCAAGAGGCAGAATATATTATTTTAGCGCCATTTTCAGAGAATAGGGACTTACTGGATATTTTCTTAAGCGAAGCACTATTTTGGCCGGGCAGTATTTTGACACTGATGAGAGACAAGCGTGCGCAGCAGCCAACCGATTTAACGCCGGCCGTAATAGTGTTACGTCCTGACATTATTTGTGAAAGTTTTTAAATCGGATACAGCACATCCTTAGTTAAAAAATGTTACTCAAAAATACAACAGCAATCAAAGCTGAAGTAACTTACCTCTAAAGAAGTAAAAAATTTCAAGTGATGATGAAAATATTTACAGATTTTTACATTTCAACAAACTGTTAAATTTTTATCCTTATAGGTAATTTTGGTAAAAACAAGAAGAGTTTATTTAAAAATAAATACAAAAACGTTGCCAAGAGGCACGTATTGTATAGTTCTTCTAGCCAGTTTTTGTTTAAACATTATATCACGCTTAGTTCTCTCTAGATGGGGGGGGGGAGACTTATCATGAATCACTCTGTACCTGAGAATACCATATTTTTGTATTTTCACCGGAACTATAATCGCATACCAAATTTGAACACAATCGGACGTGAATAGGTTAGTTAAAATTGGTTAGCAAAACATGACCGAAAATCGAATTTTCAAAATCTGATCAAAAATTCGTATTCCTTATCTCCAAGAGCTCCCGTATACCAATTTTGGTTGAAATCCCAATGCCCAATAATGACATAATAATTATTGTATTTTCGATAGAACTATAAATGCATGCCAAATTTGAAGACAACTGGATGAGTATAAGTTAGTTAAAATTGGTTAAGATAACCAAAAGTCTTGAATCCGTCATATTGAATTTCCAAAATCTGAAACAAATTCGTTATCTCTGTCCCCAAGTGCCCCAACACACTATATTTCAACGAAATTGGGCGTACTTCAACTGTACCCCCCTCCAACCCCTTCGAGTAGGATGGAGCTGTCAATTTCATCACACTATATTCTTGTATTGTCACCGCAACTATATAAGCATGCCAAGTTTGAAGTCGATCGGATGTCGGGAAGTTGGTCAAAATTAAGTTGCAAGATTCCACCCGAAGAAACATAGTTACAACAATGCAAGTTAAATAAAAGCTTGTAATAAAAAAGCCTCAGCAGTCCTGTGGTTAAATGTACGCTAGGGTACGTAGCGATGATGAAAATGCGGTTTTATTTTAAAATTTTGGCAGCCTTAGGAACCAGTTAATACCTAAATTTATTAATAATATTATAACCAATTAGACACTTAAAGTATATGTGAATTTGTGATGTTTTTTGATGGGTTGCGATGACAGAACAGCTGATTCCAGTCGTTCTATATGGAGGAATGTACGTAACGTTACGGACCAACGAACGTGCGCAACGATTTCAATCAGCAGTTCTGTCGCAACCTTCAAAAAAGCGGACTTCGTTCGAAAAGTTAAAAATATGGTGTATTTTGGCTTTATTTCGAACGCGTTAGGTATACCGATACCGATGCATTAAAATATTTACTTTAAGTGTCTAATATTAGGCAGAATTTTTGCATTTTATGCCTTGCTTTAATACAAATAATTTTTTTTATGTATATTTTTTTAAATAAACGTATTTTCTGAAATAATAGCATTTTTTTTTAATTGAACCTTTTTAAGAAATATTCCTGCCCTATTTTGCATTCAAGGGTACCTTATTTTACCCCAAGTACGAGACAAAATGAGCCAAATATATACTTTTACTCAAAAATTGATAAATTAATACCTAACAAGACTTGTCAAATTAAGTTCATAAAAATGTTTAGCAGAGACATCAAGGCAGTATAAAAAAACAAGATTTTAGTGGCTGTGGGTTGCAAGAAATAAGAGTTTTTCCTTAAGTACTACAGCACAACTTAGTCGAAACGATCCTACACAATTCTTTCGGTCTAGTTTTTTAGTCCACCATACCAACATGGTATGGGGACTATTAAAATCGTGAAATTTTGACTTTTCTTAATTCTATCAAAAATGAGTTAATAAGGTTCCAAAACACCATAATCGACGAAAAAAAAAGTAGTCTGTCGGTCTGTTGTCTGTCTTTATACACGACAACTCAAGAACGTCTTAATCGATTTTACAGAAATTTGGTAAAAAAAATCATCTGTTTTTTTAGTAGGGTGGTGGGAGTTTAAAGGGGGGAAAAGGAAGATATAAGATTTTTAAAAATTATAAATTTGGAACAAAAGTAAGTAGCGATATACGGTTTTTAGACTTAAGTTTCCATGAATTTGGACTACAAATTTTGTTGTTAAGTCCACATTCGTTGGAACTTTAGTTTCTGAATTCTTCCGAGTAAAGCAGCTATTAATGTCAGGTTTTCAGATTTTGGTTTCCGTAAATAATACCCAAAAATTTTGTTATAAGGTTCAATTCTTTTAAAGCTACAGTTTTCGAGATATTTTCAGTTCCTTTCAACATAAAATAATTGATTGTATGGTAGACTGTCCGTGCTTTCTGGCACCAATTTTTTTAATTTGATATTCATCCCGTAATTAGTTTTTTTGTTACATAACAGACTTTGCAATATACTGAAATTTTCAAAGTAATTGTAGATATCTACAGCGTGGTTTCTTTAAACGGAACGGTGCTTCTAGCGGGTTAGGATTTGGTTGAATATAAAAATCCAAAAACACGTCAACGGAGATTTCTAATTCCCTTTAATCGTGCTATCTTGGATTTTTTATTTGTCATTTTGTTTACGAGGTACGACAAAAAAATATACCCTGTATATTTTCCAATTATTGAAATCTGAAAACAATTGTCTCTTCAGCAATACTACTAAGATCTATCTTTTATGTGGAAGACCAGGAGGTTCGAAAGAGCTACCCGCTCGGAGAGCAAGGCACGGTCTTTCAGGCAGAGGTGTATGCCATAATAATGGCTGCAACCATGGAAGAAATAAAGAACGGTAGGGAGGAGCATGTTTATATATGCTCCGACAGCCAATCAGCCCTAAAAGCACTAAGGGCGCCCAAGATCAACAACACTCTGGTGAAGGAATGTGCGGATGCACTAGAATCCTTGGGAGAGGGCAAACAAGTGACACTTATGTGGGTACCGGGATATATGGGGGTGCCAGGTAACGAGATGACCGACGAGCTCGCCAGGATCGGGGCAAGCACCCAGTATGTAGGGCCGGAACCACTCCTAGGAACAACCAAGAGGAAATTGCAAAGTCGACTCAATAAATGGGCCAACGATGCTATGATGACCGCTTGGAGAGGAGGAACAGGATGCAGACAGACCAAGGACTTCGTGAAGGGCCCGGATGTAGCCAGACAAAAATGGCTTCTGAGGAGATCGCGAAGGGACGCTGGTCTGCTGACAGGTATCATAACAGGTCACAACAGACTAAGGAAGCACATGATCCGGATCGCGGTGGAGAATGACTCGACCTGCCGGGCCTGCGGGCGGGCAGAAGAGACATCTCGACACGTTATAGCGAACTGCGAGGCATACCAGAAGACGAGATATCAGGTATTCGGTTTCTCCTGGATGAGGAGGACCTGCACATGCTCAAATGGGACAAAATACTGGACTTTGTAAAAAGAAGTGAAGTGAAACCAATTGCGCACACTGCCAGACTAGTGGTGCAGGCGGTGGATTAGGGGCAGGCTCGGGGTAGGGCAGAAAGGACCCAGGGAGGCCTACTTGCCAGGCTTCGCGCCGCCCCTTCTCTACTACTACTACTACTACTACTACTATCTTTTACGATAATCAAGATATTTTTATCTAAATCTGTACGGAAAACGTCGATATTCATACATATATCCCCCGTAAAACAGGGCATAGACAACAATTCTATGCAAGTTTAAATGCCTCTACCTTTGAAACGATAAGAGATAGAGTATTGGTGTGCGGTACTGTCAAAAAGATAATTTTTTTTTAGAATTAAAAAATGTCAGACTATACAGAGTGTCCTATTTGAAAAAATATATATTTTTTTGCCATACCTCGTAAATAAAATAACATAAAAGAAATCCAAGATAGCACGATTAAATTAAATTAAATATCTCAGTTAACGTGTTTTTGGACTTTTTTATAAAACCAAATTCTGACCCGCTAGAAGCACCGTTCCGTTTAAAGAATCCACCCTGTATAATTATTACCTGCAGTTTTAGTTTTCAAATTTATGAGCGCAAGCAGAAATGGTTTCTGGAGGAGTGGGTTGGGGTTCCTGGTGGTACTGAAGTCTCAGATAACCATTTTATTCTTGTTTTTTGAGGAAAATTCAATATTTGGGAATTCATATTTAATGGCTTAGGAGATTGGCTTGAGCCCCTTCCTGCGTACTCCACTGCAAAAGTAAGTGGCTTTTTAGATAAAAAATTACATACGGTGAAATATTATTTCGATCTTTGTCACAGTTTAATAAAAAACTAGGGATTTATTACAAATAGAAGAATTAGATTTTTTATCAGTATTGGTTTGGGTGTCTGAAATCAAAGAGGTGAGTTTAGGTAATTTTATCTTTTTGTTTGTCTATCCCGCCACACAGATCTTGTTTGGACGGAATCTTCCAACATAAAGCTAGAGGTTTCCACTAATTTTGCAAAAACCTTAAAAAACGTAACTGTGAACTAGTTTTGCTAGTCTCGTTAAGACTTAACCCTTTAATTTATATGGGGAATTTGGGTCAAGCGGTTCCTTTTCAAAGTCCCTCTCTGGCACATTTTTAATGTTTTTTATTGAAAAACACCTTTTATGTACTTTAGAGATTAAAAGTGCACTTTTAATTCCTCATTTTAGGGATAAAAGGGCCGCTTTTATTCCCTAATTTTAGGGATAAAAAGGATACTTTTAATCCATCAGGGATTAAAAATAATTTTAATCCCTGGGGGATTTAAAGTAAACTTTTCCAAAATAAACAATAATTTTAAAATGTGTGAACGAAAAAAATAATTAGCGTATGCATTACTTAAATCTAGTTCATATTATGATATATATTTACATTTACTTGGGTGCAATTTGCAAGGATTACGAAGGGTGGACAGTTGGAGGCAACATTTTTAGTTATAGACCTATTCTGCACATACGTAGCAGTCGCCGCTGCCGTTTTCGTCTTATTTTCTGGAATTGATCTTCCTATGGTTGATGGTGATGCCATATCGACATCGGAGGAGACATTGGTGAAAATTTGATCGGCAACATTCTTCTTTTGATACAATGAATTTTCAACATAACCTTCAGCAACCGAACTGCTTTTCCAGTCACCATGTTTTTTCAACACATCTACAGTTGCTCCCGAGTCGGCAAGTAAAGAAGCTTCTGATCTGCAAAAACAATCCCCAGTATATAGATTTGCATCTGGTAGTCCCAAGTAGCCAGCAATTCTCCTTGGTAGCTGTCCAAATGTATTTTTTTGCTATGGGCTAACTCATGCATTTCCCATTTTTGGTAAGACACAAAAAATCGTGTATGCTGTGTAGGTGGTTTTCTCACCATTTCCACTACATTCCTGGAGTTTTCACCGGACGTTTTTATCACTAACGATCTCCTATTAGTAAAGTTTTGTAGACAATCAATGGTGTTATTTTTAGTAGTACTATCACGAAAATACTCAAAGTAAAGAAAAGAATCTTACCTTTTTGGCTAGATATTCTTCATCTGAAGCATTTTGAAGAAAATCTCTTATATTGTCGAAATGCCGTGAGTTTACTATATTTGCTGATGTCGACTTTTCCTTCAGATATTATCGTGGCTTTGATCATGGAATATTGGCTCCATACAGAAGATGCCTTGAGATTCTTAGACTTCTGTAGGAAATATGCCAGGAGCACCTTTTCATCCGTAAAATTCTCTGCATGCTGTTCACCGTACCATTTTCGGTAATCACGAAACTGTTTCTTGTGAACCTCGCGAGATTTTTGTGGAAGAAGGCTAGCGATGTTCCGCGGCCTTTTCAATGTTCATTTTCAAAACAAATGCTGTACGATTTTTCTGGACTCACCGTTTGGTGACGCCGTTTGATAACAGCAACTGAGTGACATTTGTTTTATGCCATAGCAACACTTCCATGGCACAATAAATTTTGAGTGAATCCACCATGCCAACAACAATCAATGACAACTATTGGTAATACGAGCTGTCAATCTATCAAGAAGATATAATATAATATTGTATGTTAATTTTGTTTATATTTTCTTGTAGTTAGGCATATAATTTTACTTACAGATTTGAAGGGTTAAGTGGAAGAGCACAGCAGATGTGAACTTTGCCCTTTAGACTAACTTCTGCTTATCCTTAACAAGATTACGAAAAAACTACTACACATTACTTTTCAGACAAAGCTACTACGAATATGTAGTTTTGAGATTTGAAGGGAAAGGCGATTAAGGAAGTCATATTATAAAGTTGACAGACCCACCCCCACCTACTGATATAAGGGAGGGATGAAGGCGGTCGTTTAGCTAGATATCATTCATTTAAGGAAAACTACGTGATTACTTTGTTTAATTTTTTTTTTCTGAATTTAGGAGTAAAATATTGGTATTTTTTTTTTAAATCGCTTTTGAAATAATTTAATACGTGTCCTGACAATGACATGTTTTAGGGTTTTTGTTCAAGCATTTTGAAGTTGTCAAAGTTAAATCCATGTTACTATCACGTAGTGCTTCTCAGAAAATGTTAATTATTTTTAAATGCAAATATCTCTGAATCAAAAGAGTTTACAAAAATATATTTTACTAATTGTTGTTCAGAACAACAAAAACTACCTATAGTTAAATTTTTTCTAGAGAATTTTGAAGCCCCTGTATTTTGGGGTTGAGGAACACAACAAGATGTTGGTATTGGGAATTTTTGGTGTAGATTCGAGGATTACAAATTTGTGATATGATGTTAATAATTATGAAATTAACAGCTCCCCCCTCATCGAATAGAGTGGGGGGAAGGGGTAACAGTTCACTTTTTCTGATTGATTTCCATTCGTTCGTAAAGGAGAATACCATCTGACTACGTTCGATTTCGTTTAGAATACCAAATTATCCAACCTAAATTTGGCACCCATCATCAAATTTCGATGCAAAAATAAAAAGCTTTTATAAAAGGTACTAAAAAGTAAATAAGTTTTAAGCTTTATAATCAATAATAAAAGAGATTGGCGCAAATTATACAAAAGCATCCAAATTTTAATTAGAACACATCGCTTTTTTATGGTGTTAGGGATTTTTTATTGGTGGTGAATACAATATTTAAATTGTTAACAGACGCTAATATTAGAAAGCTATTTACTTACTTAATTAAAAGAATAAAGTGTATGTGAAAGATAACAAATAATAAAACAAAAGTTAAGACTACCTACCTAAAAAAAGTTATATAAAAAACATATAGTGATTTTAATATCTATAATTACATAAATTAAAATACATCATAATAAAATCCAAAAGTTTCTAATCTAATCACCTATTAAAACATTTAATATTCATATGTAAAAGAAACCAGAACAAATACAATAATAATACACCCAGATATGAGCTCATTGAATGAATGGAATGCTTTACGTATAAGAAATGTTTTTAATACTTTTTTAAATTAGGCGGTATGAAGATTGGTAATTTGCAAGGGCAAAGCATTGTAAAACTTTATGTGGTAGTAGTTGGTTCCATTTCGTGTTGTGTTCAATCTATGAAATGGTTGCACCAGATACATTTGTTTGACCGCCTATACAGACCCAAATCGCTATACTTCACCGCTTATACAGACTGAAATTGACGCTTTCAGACTCGGTCTCGAGTTTGGCAATGTTTAGCTATATGGCGGTACTCAGGGGGGTTGGGAGGTTTCAGGGATAAATTTTTCGCAAAGTCTGAAAAAGCGGTGATACATCATATTATATACAGATTAGTTCACGGTTCGGCCGGTGTGAGGGCAACTTGCTCTATCTAATTACCATATTCAATCGGCGTCTTCAAACCCGAAATCTGGCAACCCTGAATGATGTATAAATACAACGATTCGACCGCTGATGGGATTAGAGCTAAATATTAAATAAAAGTAAAGTTTTATGCCCACAGACTATCCTTAAACATGCTCTTATACAGTTATCTATGTTTTACCATCCTAGAAGTGGAGGTAAAGGGCTTGGAAAATAAGTTTTTTAAACCTCCATCAAAAACACGATTTTAGTCTCTGACCACAGATAACAAAACCATGGTTTTTTAAGTACCAATGAAAAAACCCAAGAATACAAAATAAAAATTCCATAAATTTCTTACCCAATTTTTAAGAAAAATGATGGTAATAAAAAAATAATTTTATTATTTTTAACTAAAAGTTTTTACAAAAAAAGGCAAAATAGTCCAGTATACTAAACAACCTAGGTAAAACAAGCTATATTTTTTTTAATATCTAGTACTCGTAATGACCCCTCCGAGGGTGACGTCAATCTCAACACATAAGGGTGCATTTTTTGGATATTTTTTAATAAGTAAAAAATGCCCTTTAGAAAAAAATACAAATTTAAGCAGTGAAAAGTTTCTTTTCCACAAAGGGAATATTAAATATAATGCTTTTTTTATTATACTTGTTTTACAATAAGTTATGAGTAAATCACTACTTGTAAATTAATTTATTGGAGTACAGTGTTTTATAAAATCGTTTATGCACATTAGGGATTAAATCGGTACGTTTAATCCCTCTTTTTAGGGATTAACGTTGCACATTTAATCCTTAATGGGTTAAGGAAAAATAATCCCTGAGTGATTAAAAGTAAATTTAATCCCTCAGTGATTAAAAAAAAATAATTTCTGGAAAAGTATAATTAAATTTATCGCAAGTTAAGCCAAGCAGCATTGGCTCTTGGCAACGAGGACATAAGCCAAACTCTTGGCCAAGATTTCATTCTTAGCACCCTTTCTTGTAGTCGACTAACCATTTGGCGTAGAATAACGTGATTTTAACAATATAATCTTCTCCTAAAGTGCATAAAATAATATATAAACCTCGGGACTAGATCGTCGTTTAATCCCTTAGCGAATTCAGCCGAGGGATTAAAAGTAGCGTTCTAGTCCCTAGGTTTATAATATACTATTTTTGTAATAATGACCCAAAATAAAACTGAGTATTTTTAATCGGTTTTAAGACTTAAAAACAAAAAAATATCGCAGTGGGAAGTTCTCGAGGTTTCTGGAAATAATTTCTATAAATTCTTAGTTTTTGAAAGTTGTTGGATGTTCTTTATTTTTGTGCGACCAATCGAATATAAGGTAGTTTATTTTGCACTTTGTAAAAACGAGAAAAAAATATCAAAATGTCAACAAATTAACGCGATTGCAAAACCATTTATTTTTACCTCGCTTCCTGGACAATAAATTTTCACAGGGGCTTTGGATCTACAGCTTCCTTCCACAAAGCTCTTAGTTTGCCTCTATAAATCATTTAATTTTTTTGGGTTGCCTCTCTTAGTCGAATATAAATATAAATAGTGTATTAGGGCATGACCAAACCTTGACCTAATTTCTAAAAATCCTAAATATGCATAACCGCTTTTGCAGACCCGGGAACAGCTATACAAATGTCGATTTTGGTCTGTATAAGTGGTGAACCACGAAGCACCTTACTAGTTGTTTCTTAAACAATTTTATATTTTTGACCTTTTTGCTTTTCAAAATTATTAAAGTTTTAGTAATATATAAATAAATATGAATCTTTCATAAAAATAAGAAACATTTAACTTGTAAATTAATGTGTTTTGTGACAAAGAATTTTTGAGCAAAATTTGTTAAGAATCGGTTTAGCGGTTTTTGAATTATCTTATGACAGACAGACAGATGCCATCCCAAAATTTTTTCTATTTTGATCCAAATAACTCATTTTTAGTGAAACCCCACCATGCTATGTATGGATGGCTAAAAATGAAAAAAATTAAAGATTTTCCTGCATGCATTGTAAAAATTTTGTCCTGCGGCACTATCACACCGCTGATATTCAAGATTTTAGTTTAATTTTGTGTCAAAAATTCCATTTTAAGTGTAATTTTCCTAGAAATTTTTGCCAGCGGCGTTATCGCACCATTGATATTTACGATTTTAGTTACACTTTGGGTGAAAAATATTATTTTAACTATAATTTTCCTAAAAATTTTCGCCTGCGCCGCTATAAAACTCTATAAATAATAATACATTTAAAGTAAGCAAACAAATTAAAATCTGATTACCCCCTCCTGGATTTTAGGCCAGGTTCGCCAGGCGCGCCGTAAGTATATGGTTTCGAGCAGTTGGTTTTTTGTTAAGGTTTGGTTAAAATCTTGGTGTTACTATTATTATTTTGATTTCATAATTTTACTGAACATATTTAAATCAAATAAAGAAAATTGCGAAACAAAGCCCTTAAATAAACTTCGGAAAAAACTCCGGAGAAAAATAACCCATAAAAAACACAAAATATTTTTTTTTATTTTAACATATTTTTTTTGGGCGGTTTTTTTTTCGGAGGTTCCGAAGATCAAACAAAAAAAAATTGTAAAAATTTAATTTTTGATATCTATATCGTTTGGTTGTAGTCAAATACCAACAATTAAGAAAAAATATGTACAGAAATCGTCTTTCTAAAGATTTAATATACCTACGTATAGATTACCATTTTTTCCTGAGTTTTTCGAGCGTATTATAATTTCGTGGTTATTTTTGATATTATTTTTTGTATTCCAAAAGTCACAAGGGCAGACCTGCCCTTAAATCTAAACGGGAATAATCGACTCGACTTGTTGGTTTACCTTTTAGGTGGCAGAAACATATTTTAAATGTGTAGCACTCCAAAATGTTCAAGAAAATATACGAAAAAATGACACAAAATTTTACTAAAATTTTTTCGTGGGATATAGGCTTGTTTATAGGATGGAAAAAAGAGACAACTTCTTTCTTCGGGACGCTTTGTTCTTTATTAGAACTTTTTGAACCTTCTGAAGTTACCGTCAGTAATGCCTAAATGAAGAATATATATTCGTATTTTTTTTAAATTAACAATAAGTATTTGTTAATATTCCAGTGGCGCACCCAGGAATTGACTTCGGGAGGGGAGGAGCAGGATTTAAGGATAACTAACTTAATTTAATTTGGAGTAAGAATGTGACCATAATGGGTACAAGGAAACAGGTGCAACAAGCGCGGACCTGGGCTCAAATGTTATGGGATGGGGGGGATGTTAACCAAATTTAAAATTGCTTATTTGTCCAAAATTCCATGTCAAAATCAAGGTTTGCGAAAATGACACTTAAAATGCCATTTTTGACACCAAATCGCAGGAAAAATGTTTTGATAAAATACCATTAAAAAGACCATTTTGACACGAAATTGTAAAAATTAAAGAAAAATCTGTCTCTCTTTTCCATCCTATAAACAAGTCCATATCCCATAACCCACGAAAAAATTTTAGTAGAATTATTGAGGGATACGGAAACCAAACAAGATTACCAAAAAAAAGTAAGTATCAACGGTTTTATAGCACCGCAGGCAAAATTTTTTAAATTCAAGCAAACCTCTCCAAAATTTGTTGTTGTTGAAAAAAAACGCTTAGATCTCAAGAACTAATAAACCGATATTTATAAGTGAGATTTTTCTAAAGAAAAAGTGGTCTTCTATTAGTTTCTGTAGTGACCATTTTACTATACCAGCTTTTATTCCGGGAGAGGTAGGGGGGAATCGTCCCAGTGTATACGCCGCAATTAACAAACAAATAGAACTTAGTGACAATAACTGAGATACATTTTTCATCAAAAACTGTATATTGTGGCAGCCACAAATACCTAAGTAACTAAAATAGATAAATTTCGCGGGATGCAATATCCAAAATTATATAAATGAAAAATAAATTACTTATATTATTATTATTAACAGTTTGTAGCTGAGTTTTATTGGACCATTTTATTTGCTAAAATCGAAATTGGTGGAAATATCAGATAGGATAGCATTCGGTTCCAATTTATTATATAAATTATTGCCAAATATTGCCAATATTGCATATTATTGCCAAATGTTGCCAATATTGCCACCGGGTTGTACACCATATTGCTACATGTGCAATTGTGCATATTGCTTACCCCTCGGGTGAAAATTTCATTTCGACCATATTACGTAACACTGACATTATGAAGGTCATTTTGTAACTAGGGCGCTCACGTAAGAGATTAATGGTTATAACTTTTTAAACTTTTTCTTGAATTTATTTATCTATTTGATTTGTTTATGTCTAATAAAAAATTGCTTTACCATATTCCTTGCATGTTATTAATTTTTCTGGTGACAAAAATTTATATAATTATTATAAAGAGGGTCCATTAATGCCCTATGGTATTTAGAGGTTTCCTACAGGAATTGAGTTTGTATATTTGTTTTATTAAAGGCTCTAAATTGATAGTACCCTAAGGTAACATAAAACTGACATTAACAATATTTCCACGGATATCTTTATAAAATCGGTAACAAATGTTAAATAGGTTGGTTCTAACAATGTTTCGACCTACATATTTATAAAAATATAAGTCATCAGTGACAAAAGTTATATAAATTGGTGTTTGAAATCTTTCTGTTAACCGATGTTTCCGACGTATTAACCCATCAATAAAACCGTGAGTAACTATCAATTAAAGATATATAGATTGATTTTTAAAATGTTGCTATCACCCCACTTATAAAAACTTAAGTAACCCACAACAAATTTATATAAGATAAGATTGAAAATATTTCGAGAGACACTTATAAAAGCTTGGGAACTCATTCATTCATAAACCTTTTTTGCCCATAAGGTTTCTTTCTATAATGTTTTTATTAATTTCTTTACTTAGTGGTTATAATACCACTGTTTTTACAACAAAAAACCAATTTTAATTTATTTTGGCAATTATAATAACAAAACTAACAAGATTTTTTCATATACCCACAGGAGTAAGTACACTATCATTATCTGGATTTAATTACATCAATCCGAGAGAGATAAGAGATTCAAATCTTTTTGAGATAGTTTTCAATGACATATATCGGGATCGAATGCATTTTACACCCGATTCCAACCAGCGTTTTCCATGCGTGGCCACCCTGACTCAAAAAACTCATCACGTGGGCCGACATGAACTTTTATAGGAAAATGTCGTCTACGTGATGCATGTTTTGATTCGGAAGGCCTACGTAGAGGAAACCCATAGATGGGAACCGGGTTTTAGAAAAAGAGAACAATATAGTAACCGTGTTAAGTTCGCAAAAACGCACAGAGGAATTTCGAATGCATATAGTGCGCACGGCTGGTCGGCGGCAATTGTGAACACGCGTCGGAACGCAGCCTCAAGGTCCATTCCTGCGAGTTTAAAATAGTTACTATTGCTCTCTTTTTCTTTTTAAATTTTCGCCATTTTAGATTCCAACAATAGGTTTTTGACCAAAATATAAACGTTATTTATGGAGTTTCTACATGTGTTTTAATCGAAATATTATTTATTTAGGGTTAAGAACAAAATACAAAATTCAAAATTTCTCCCAGAAAGCAAAAAACGTATGAAAAAAAAAGTTTGATTTAAATGAATATTTTTTCCCGTTTTCCCAAGTATTTTTGGAGCCCATGAAAATTTTGTGCGTGTATTCGAGAACTATACAGCACACATGGGACCGCAGGTGATTATCAAATTAGGGTGACAGGGAAATTTTGATTTAATTATTTATCCTATAGCATATAAATATTCATATTCCTGTTTCAACTTATCTCACTTCCATTTTAATTTATTTTAGAAGATTGGTAAACACCATTTTATAAATTTTTTTATTTTAAAGAGAAAAACAATAATACATAACAAGCACAGGGAAGAAAGATGGAAAATTTATATTTCTAAATCGATAAAAACCTTTAATTTGTTATGTAGTGTTGTTAGAACAGTAGTAAAACCTTATAATAATATCTAGACTTGGGGGTTCATAAGGAATTTTTATAAAATCTATATGTTGCTTTTTTATTCATTCCTATGTACCATAAATTTTTATAAGCTGATGCTGGTCAGTTGTTTTTCAAGTTTTTTTAGTCATTTATCGTAAGAGATATATTATAATTATAATATCACCAACCCTAAATAATATAACTTTTGGTTATTTTATGAAGGTTTTATATTATTTGCTGTAACTTCTATATAGACAAAAATGCTCATTGGGTCTCAATATCAATGCCCTAGAAAATAAAAAACAGAGCGGCTTTCACTGCCATAATAGTACAAATACTCAAAAACTGGACTAGCTGAAATATCTCTCAATGTGCATTTTTTTTCGCTGGGTCCCTATAAAAAACCCGAAACCAAATTTCGCACAAACCTAATTTATCAGAATTTAAAAGAAAATAAAATAATTTGTCCGACAAAAATTGTCTCGAAAATGAAATGACGGGAAAATCAAATCAAATTTAATCGAAACATATTTTTATAGAAACACAAAATGTTAGAAAATATTTTTAACCAAAATAATTTAATAGAAACATAATAATGCCGAACCACAAAATTCAAGAACCTTAGTCTGGCCGAAAATGATTTGAACCGATAGCCACGAATTCAATTGCTACATTTCCAGACCTACGGCAGGGAAGAGTCGAATTAAGTTGCGATATTGTATTAATTTACCCCCTTTACATTCTTTAACCACCCCCTACCTCCAAATTTCTTCATAATATTGTATTGTCTTTAGACATACATTACAAAAATGAATCGCAAGATTTGATAGACAGTAAGACAGACGGAAACCGTGAAGGTAAATAAAATCGTTTATTAAAAAAAAAATCATCTTTCAACTAGAGAAACTTGCCAACGTCGCAATCCATGGCCTACGGCGCTCTTGAGATTTAAGTTTGACGCATGCCCAATAGCGACTCGGTTGGATTGTGGTACTGCCCACCTAAGGATCGGGCATAATATTTTCTATATATTTTTGGGTCGGGTGTTTTTCGTTTGAAGACAATTATTTTCGATATTTTTGTAATTCTGATATTTTAAGGTTCTAGAAAATTATAGTCAGTCTTCTATATTCATGTCTTGTAAGGATCGTTTAAATTAAAATTCTATAAAATTATATTCTTATTCATTATTTTTTAGGCCTTTTACTTTCGATGGTATTTCGTTTCGGACGTTTTATTTTGTGTTCAATTGTGTTTCGATTTTTTGTAAATTCGTCTTTTTTGTGGATTCCCGTTTCACTCTTCGGTACCTATTTTAATTCTAGGTGGAAATCATCCAACTAAATAATATCTTTTTAAATATAATCTTAAAAACCATATTGGGAGACAAGAGAACAGAAATTGCTTAAAACATTGAAAAAAAAATAATTTACGAATTTTTCTTTTGGTTCATAGTTATTAAAAATGAAAGTGTTTCATCACTTCAAATTAATATAATATATATATTTTTTTAGACTACCTTTTTTTGATAACATACACATGCATTGATTTGCCATTGAATGCATTGCTAATCGGAGCAATCTATCATAATTGTGGGACATATTCCTTAAAATTGATGAATGTATTAAATAAGGTAATCGATAAAACGATACAATTTCTGTTTAAAGAATACACTTAATATTAAGTCTTTTTATTTTGGCGGTGGCTTAAAAATTACTACACTCACACTTGCGAAAATTCCGTTTTTTTACCTTTTTACTAGTCTTAACTAAATTCAACCCAACACAAAAAGCGCTGTAGAACGCACACCCAACCTGCAAAACGCAAGTCTTGTCCCTAATATGGGTGTCATAAGAATACATTTTACATTAAATTATTCACCTAAGTCCATAAATCTTTAAAAAAATAGAGTTGAAGCAAAGCAGTTTAAAGTATTGTACTCTGGTAACCAGTCACGTCAAGTCACGTGAATTTGACGTGTTATTTGGGACTAGTATTCGACGTGACGTAAATAACGTCGAACTTACGTCGAAATTTGGGGTACAGGAAACCAGAGACAAAAGTCACGTGAATTTGATATGTTATTTGGAACTTTTAGGCAATCAGAGTTATACAAGTAACATTCTTCCTAAATCGAACGCAATGTTTTGTATAAGTATTTTCCTAGGACCACATATGAAAATGATGGATTTCAGATGATCTAGGTCCTTAGACAACATTAAATTTCAACCGGCTGCAGACGTTTTTCCGCACATGTGTAGAAAGGTGTACGATGACGTTAACTCTCACCACACTTTTCCACATATGTGCAGAAAAGCAATTTCATTTGATTTTTGCAAAATTAAAGACCAGGTTTTACAAAAATTAGTGCAATTCATCAGTGTTTGTAGGAAAGTTAGCCTACATAGTTCGATAGAAAGTAACTTTCTTACACAATACCCGAACGGAATGCGTGGAAAAGAGAAGAATTACGAACGGAATTAGGCAGAGAGCTCGGCAGAGAGACGAAGGTCTGCTACACGGATGGTTTTCATCTGTCAGCCAGGCAGGAGTGTACGTGGAAAGCCTAGAAGTTCAGAAAAGTTAACCACTTGGAGAACACGCTACGGTGTTTCAAGCGGAGATATATGCTATTATCATGGCAGCATTCCTAACGGAGGTCAAAAATGGCAGGAAGGACCTATACATATGCTCCGACAGCCAGGCTGCCCTCAAGGCTCTAAGTCTACCCAAAATAGTTAGTAGTCTGGTTGAGGAGTGCGCTGAAGCAATGCAAACACTGGCTCAAGACAAGAGAGTAACACTGATGTCAGTCCCATCAGGTTATGAAGAAGTACCAGGGAACGAGAAAGCGGGCGAACTTGCCAGACGAGGGGCCGAAACCCGATACACTAGACCGGAACCTCTTCTGGGAATAACAAGGAAACAGGTACAGAGTTAGCTCAACCAGTGGGCGAACAATGAACTGAAGACGTCCTGGTCCGAATGTAACCAGAACTAAATGACTCTTAGGCAAGACCCGAAAGGATATTGGACTGCTGACAGGGATGCTGACTGAGCACAATCGGCTGAACAAACATCTGACGCGAAGAAGAATCGGCGCAGCACTTAATGGCAGAGTGCGATGTATATGCCAGATCAAGTGGGAATTACCCACGATAAAGGAACTTTGCTAGGCCCACGAGCAGCACCTTTACTACTACTACTACTACTACTACTACTACTACTACTACTACTATTACTACTACTACTGCTACTACTACTACTACTATTATTCGGAGTATAACTACTTTGCTCAGAGTTGACCACACGGGCGTAAAAGTTTCATTTTACGCCCTGATTTGCGGTAATTAATGCATTGTAATTCTCCTGTTTTGACCAAAAGTCTTTAGGGTTACATCAAATTTGCGTTTATAAATTCACGTAATCAAAGTCACGTCAAAAAACGTGTTAAAACCATGTGATAAGGCGAATTTTGGCCTGGAATGATTCTTCTTTGGTAAATACCTCGGTTATTCTTTTGGTTGACAACTTTGACAGTTAACTGTGACGTCATTTAAATATACACTAATTTTTCATATTAGTATTAACGGAAAAATAAAAAATTTGAAAAAAAAGCAATTGTTTTAATTTACATAAACTCAAAAGATATAACCAAAAGTTTGACCCAAGTCCAGAGTCTGGTAATAAATTATTTGAACCGAAAGAATTTTGGTTGATAGGCCACATCTCTACTTCCCCCACTTTGGACCGCAAAAACGCATTGGTAAATCCCAAAGAAGAATCATTCCAGGCCAAAATTCGCCTAAACAGACATCGAAGAGACGTCACAAAAATAGCGTGTTTGGTGGAACTTTTGACGGCTTTCCGACAAAATATAGACGTGCTTCAGCTGTCTGGGGTGCATAGCCCAGTTAAAATTTACCCGGTGAAAATTTTCGCTGACGTCCGTCGTTCGCACGGTGTAAAAAGTGACAGATGACGTAAGATCCCTAACCTATTTTTATGCAATTTTACCTTTCCATTCACATAATATTTTGAATAACCCATCAAACAGTTTCATAAGACTTTAAGGTCCAAAACAAATTTTTGTCCAAATCGTTTTTCCGTATAGTCGACCAGCCCCTCAATATTTGTTGTT
Organism: Oxystoma pomonae; assembly: GCA_963921995.1. NCBI lineage: Eukaryota > Metazoa > Arthropoda > Insecta > Coleoptera > Brentidae > Oxystoma > Oxystoma pomonae. Next base: position 39,201,060 of record OY998172.1, read on the forward strand.
ATTGTACCCATTCAGTTTTGGCTGAGGTGCTTTTTTTCCGTAATTTCCTAAAACTATCCTTCATGAGCCACCCCCCTCCCCGGACAACAAATTAGACACTATAGGTACCTAAAAATATTCACTTACCACTTGTCCTACAAACTAGGACTAACTTTCCGTCATCATCCAAAAATGCATATCCATTTGGATTATACAATAGGGCGACAAAAGACCATCAAAATTGGTAATACCGTAGGCAAAATTGGTTATTTTTCTTCCCTATCCAAAAATAATCGAATCGAAATACGTTACTTGCGAAGGCTAAGCGGGACCCCCTCGGTTATTGTTTGCAACCAAACAGATTTATTTCTGTGCACAAGCTGCAGCTGGTATAGGTGATAATTCGTTTTTTTGTTTAGTTACGTTTTTATTTTTTTTTTGTTAAAGTGAATTTGCAAAAACAGGAATTGTTGTTTTCTTTTCTAGTCCATCCACATTGGCACTTTCTATATAGGCAAAAGCACGGTTTCGGTAATTTGTGTTAGTATGGTTGCCACATCACGATTTTTGCTTCAAGTGGGAAATAAACGGTACAAGAAATTTTTTTGCTGATTTTGTTGGCGGTCATTTTCAAGTGAAAAACTACAGAAAAATAATTTGGACAAGTGTGTGGAATATTATTTCAGTTGGATTTTCATCGTATAAATCCAAATCCAGTATTATTTTTATTTCTCAACGGAGGGGGGGTTGATTTTATGAAAAAAATCGACCTACTAACATAGGCATTTAATACATCAATTCTAAGGTTTTTCGGTCCGGTGAATACAAATCTGTAGTTAAAAAAAAAAAACATTGGTGGTAATTTGAAGGAGTGGAGGAGTATTTATGCGGCAAGAAGTAAAACTGTTTATGTGGAGACTTTCGACAGCTCCGCTCAACCCTATTATAAAACTAATTAATTATTTTTCGGCATCTTCCCTTATTTTAAGATATTCAAAATGGCGGTCGTGACGGGCCGAGGTCAGAAAAATCAAAAGAGAAGCATATATGCATGAAATACATTAATTATGGGGTTCTTGGGTCGAATGAATCCAAATCTGTTGTTAAAAAAATATTGGGCTGTAACTTGGAGAAGTGGGTGGTAATTTATGGGGTAAAAACGAAATGGAGACTTGGCAAAAATTCTTGTTATTTATTTTTATAATGGGGTTAAGCAGAGCTCTCGAAATCTATAAAAAAAAACTTAAATAAACTTTGTTCATTAAGTCCCCACATAAACAGTTCTACTGTTTGGCCCAAAAATACGCCCCCACCACTCCAGTTTACCCTCCAAAAATTTCTTAACCACATATTTGAATTTAGCGAACCCAAAAACCCTAAAATTCATGTATTACATGTCTATGTTAGTAGATCGATTTTTTTCATAAAATCAACTCCTCCTTCGTTGGAGTACCACCCAGAACAAAAATAATACCGGATTTGGATTTAGGTGACTCAAGGTCGACTAAAATTATGTGCCACTTACCTATATTATGTTCAGACATTTTTTCTCTATTTTTTCAAAATGCCCAAGGGTGCGAAAGTGACATCAATCGGATTCTTAAAATAGAGCATCTGGGCTAACCAAATCAGTGAAAAAATTTCTTGTATCATTTATTTCCACCTTTTTTTGATTTTCTCCAGACTGTGTTTGTGGTGGCATCTCAATTACGGTAACACGGTAAGCAAATAAGGGTGACCGAAACGACTTCTTCAAGACGCACAGTGGTTTATCACTAGGAAAAAACTATATATATCAATATTTTTTTAAACATATTTCCTTTTTTTTATTTTCAATATTTCTTTCCTTCTGCAACCCGTTCTTTCATTCATCTCTAAAACAAAAACCGCTGTGTCAATTTCCCTCTTTTTTTTACTTGTTTATAGGGTATATTGAACAGTTTTTGTTAAGCCTTAAAATATTTTTTTTGTCTTTAATTTAAACAAAAACTTTAAAATAACTGAAAACTCTATAGTGTTTTGATAGATATAAAGTTCTGCAGAGGAAAAGTTGTCTTCCCGCAGCCTCCCGCAATAAGATTTTTTGTGGTTATATTATACTACCATATTTTAAGTTTTTGACTGCATAGGTTGTAGTTCTAGGGGGGGCTGAACTCAATTGTATTTCAAAAATTATTTTTATGATAAATTTAAATCCAGTTTATTAAAAGATCACTACGATAAAAGTATATTTAAAAAAATCTTGGGGGGAAGCTGGATGCGTACCTGTAAAGGTTATAGGGGATTAAAATTAGAGTAGAGCGCTAATAAGAATGATATAATGATATTAATATTACATAAACCATTCAATGAAATGCTCAAAACTTTCCACAAATATTGACATTTTTAATTTTTTTGCGTCATCTGATCCTTTTATACTTGGGCTTAGGACAGAGCCAAAAAAATAGTATAAAGTCAATCAGTCAATTTATTGGTTTTATATTATATTTATATTATATTTTATCTTTAAGTATATTTAAAACTTATGATATATATTAGAGGGATATTTTTACAATAAAAAGTTTTTCTTTATTTTTTTGGAAAATAAGAGTTAAGTAAGATTTTTTTAAATTACTTTCCTTTGTAGGTTTATTTAGAATATATATTTTAATTTTAGATAACTAAATTCAATTTTTTTACATTTTACCACCCTACAAATAAGTAAGCGACAAGAATTTGACAAAATAGGGGGGAGGGGCTAAACAGTAATTTAATAAATAATAAAACTAACTTATACTACTACTACTAAAAATTAGTACTTTACTATATCTGATGATAAGCTTAAAATCTTATTTCGACTTAATGCCGTTACTTGACTCGATAAACTGCAGTGAGTCGAAAAAATATAAAGACAAAAAACTTTTTAGATATCAAGATGAAGCCTCTTTACTTGCTCCTGGTCACATCAGTCTTAGTAAGCTACGCTCTAGCAGCTGATAAGGTCAACTACAGACTTTCCACGCTGGGAAAGCCCTCAAAATATGATGTAAACTTAGAAATTGATCCCGAAAAAGATACCTTTACTGGAACCGTTGTCATAACTTTGGATATCACTGCACCTACCCAAGGTGCTGATGTCAAAACGTTGCAACTAAATGCAGGGTGAGTGTATTTTTCAGTTGTAATTGTCATATATACTTACAAAAGACAACTGTGTTATTGCAGTTCCAAAGGCGCCCTTAAACTGTAGCAAACCTTAATAGACCGGCGCCGGCGCACAGTGTAAGTAGAATACATTTTTCAAATTTAGTAGCAGAGGTTAGTTTCAATAAACGACATTTTTGAGTGGTCGTTTTTTTTTCATCAATGCCGGTAGATGGCGCTAAACGCCAATAATTTTTTTTTAAATAAGGTTTTTTAATTTTATTACTTTCCTGATCGTGTAACTTTAATTTTCATGATTGTTGAGCTTCTAAATCCACATTCTATATTTACCAAAATATGAAATAATAACAACCACTATAATATATCTATATAGTATAACAAAATTTATAAGAACAGAGATAGGTACATAATAGCGATTGTGTCTGGCAACATTTAATAATTTTTATATACGTATAATTTAATAACAATTATTATATTTCATAAAAAATAATGATCACATGTAAACATGGGCGTATACAAGGGGACTGGCGGCTGAAACCCCCCTAATAGCATTAAAATGTACATATAGGAAAAAATATATATATATATTTACTGACAATGTGTAACAAAAAAAAAGAAATCAAAGACCAAGCCCCCCCCCTCCCCCAAGGCGAGTCTTTATATACGCCACTGTATAAAATTTATTCTTTTTTTTATAAATACGACTAATAAAGTCTGTTGTTAAAATTATAGCTTATTTATTATGAAACAGGTATCTAACGTAATTTGAAACGATAATGATAAACAAAATTCATAAGTTTCTTAACAGTAACTGAAATATCAGGGTAAAATAGCTTTTGTGTCTAGTAACTTTGAATATTTGTTATATAATTTAATGACGATTATATATGTCATATATGAATAATTATGAAAAATAATGAAATAATTACTTACATATAAAATTGTTGCTATACCTAGTGAAGTATGTGATTGAAGTACAAAATTGTATATTGCTTATTTATCATTATCAATTACTAAAAATTTCTTAATATCTTCATCGATATTGTAATGTTGAGTATTTGTTACATTTCGCAGTGAAGAAAGGTGTGGGTCTCATGATAATATTAATAAGTTTAGCAGATCAGTGTTGGTATCGAATCTCGATATTTTTGTAGTTCGAGTTAGCCGCATTCTCTTAATTCCCTTGTGGCGGGCTTCCAATCCCTCCTCAAAAAGCTCTCCAATTGGAAAATTAAAAAACTGTATCACAGAAACTCCATGCACGAGAACTTTATGCACGCTGCTTCCCATATAGTACCAACTATACAACTGCAATTAAAGTTCTCGTGTCTGGGTTAGTAAGTGTTCGAACTCGGAAACATTTATATGATACCCACTTGAGAGAACTCTCAGAATTATTGCAAAATTTTGAATCAAATTTAAATCCACAGCCGTGATCTCTCAACTTTTTTGGGGGTTTTGGAAGAATCTTTTACATTGCCTGAGAAAAGTCTTCATTTTCAGGCAAAAGTATCTCACAAATTGCTGCAATTTTCCTTTGGAGGGACCGTTTTCTTTATTACTTTAAATAAAATCTTTCAATGCCTTAACCGCAGCTTTTTCTTTGGCGTTTGTTGGGGCTGAATGCCATACTTGCTCCAGCTGACCGTTCGTAATCATTATCCCTGATCTATAAAAAAGCTTGCTTTAAACGGAGTATCGCGTAGTAGCAAAAAACATTAACATCGTTATAAACTAGACACCCAACGACAACAAAATATTTAAAATGTAGAAGTATGTTTTCTAGTGTATTCTAGAAATTCATAACTGAACATAAAAAACCGTTAAGGACATTGAGAAAATTACCGTAAAAATATAATTTTAGTGGTTAGCTAATTAAAAACTTTTATAGTCCTCTACTTTAGATAATAGGGGAAAGTACATACCTTTATTTATATTATCCACCATATTCCAAAGCAAAATTGCTTACATAACTTTGCTAAAAAACAGCTTGGAACACAGAGTAAATAATGCGCGTAACTGAGCATCAAATGGCCATCGCGTCCTTTCGATAACATTTTCATGGCTTGCTAAGACTTGTTCGGTTACTCTTTTTTATTTTTGATTTATTTAAGGGTACTAGGGTCTATTTCCATTAATTTACGCGTAAATTTAATTCGATAGTTAAAAATTGAAATTGGCATTTTTTTCCACCTATATTACACTGTGCGGCCGTACGTGACTAGTTTCTTGCAATGTTTTTGCCAATCATATACAGAGAGCTTCAGGCTACTGTGAACAAAGGGCGGAACTAGTCCCATTTGCCAGTGTCTACGCAGGGACACCGCACACCTATCAGTAGAGTAACCAACACTCACGCTTGCGTTTGCCGTTCGCGCGAACTTCGCTAGTACGATTTGACCATCTGCACTTTTTCGGAAACTTCGTAGACATCCATTTTTAGTTTTAAAAATGTATTATTTGTTGTTCGAGCAAGGCAGAAATAAAACAAAATAATAAAAACAAAATAACTTTCAAAATGATAAGACTGCAGCGTGCTTCGACCCCACCTCAGTCGTATGGCACGACTAGATTAAATTGGACTAGCTCGCCCCTATGTTCGCAGTAGCCCGAAGCTCATTGTAAATGATTGCACTTACCGTAAGTATACCAAAGGTGGTCAATTTTCGGGCATAAGGGTGCGCAAATCGATTTTCAAAATGCAAAAAAAAAGATTTCTTTGAACTACTTTAAAATGCATACTAATATTGTCAAATAAAAATTTAGAAAAACAATATAGGTCGAAAAATATATAGCAGCAGGTTAAAATTTTTGACATCTTCGAACGATTTTAAAATGCATGCCATTAAAGTAGGTCATGAAGTGCCAAACGATGATCTACTGATTGGCATGCAGTTTTAGTGCGCACAACATCATCAAAAATTACTGGAAAAATGCAAAAAAATTTAGGAATCTCCGAACGAACTTAAAATGTTCGGTAAGTGGTATAATGTAAAATTTGCATTACAAAGTTTAAATATAGCTTCCCTGGTTCATTTTCTTGAAGCCCTCCAATCGTAAGATGTACGATATATCGACCACACGAGTTTGTGCTTTCATCAACAGTAATATAAAAATGTTCATCGCCCAGTGAAACTTTAATTTCTCCCATTACGGTTTCGTATACTGTTTGCACATTCTTCTCTCTAAGTGGAGTGGGATGTTTTGATTATAATATTTTTGCAAAAAATCTCTGAATTGTGTATTTTGCAGTTTCTTCAAAGGTATATTTGTTGCGACTAAAGCTTTGCATAAGTCTTGATGAAATACCTCCTTTTCACTCCTTGGTTTGAAATTTTGAAATGCGTTTTGCACACACTGCTGAACAGGCACAGATTTATTTTTCTGCAACTTAGCTTTATGCATAGCTGTTTTCAAGTGTTGATCAATTTGGAACTTCTTTTCACAAACAATGATTTTGGCACAAACTTTGCAAAACACTTTATCCCTACTAAACTCCATCTCAGGAAAATTTTTAATCCACAAAGCGGCTTTCGGCATTTTAAGGCGCATTTACACAGAAAAACTTTCCTTTGCTGTTGAAATGCCGACAAACATTTACACGAGCCTCTTGAGCAAAATGTTCAAAAAAAAGTTCGAGCAAAATCTCGTATAAAAAGACTCACGGAAATTTTGGAGAGAATGTTAAGCAAAATTTGTTTGAAGAAATGTCGGTATAGAAATTTCTTACAAATTTAAATTTTATAGTTTTATGAGAATTCATTGAACTTAGAAAATAGAAAGACTAAGTTTTAAAACAAGGTATTTTAATTAAGTGCTTTCCGACGGAAAAACGATTTGATGTCGAAATTGACATTTTACCTCATAAGCAACTTCGATTGACCTGATTTTTATAGGGGATATGCCAGTATACTTGTAACTTTTTTAGGGTTGAAAAAAAAAGTGAATAAAAAAATATTAATTGGCACTTATTTATTGCTGTTGCCTGTAATGATAAAAATTTACGTTTAAAAGAATATCTCTTTATTTTACTTCTTAGTTTAAAACACTATACAATAATAATTAAGTGAAATTAAAAAACCTATTTCCTTTTATTAAATCTCAAATATATGAACAAAAGCACGTTCGGTCTACATAATACCCGTTTATTACCAACTTTAACAACCCTACGATCCCAGACCCTTGTCTAAAAAAATATAATTTAGCAATAATAGACTAGATTTCTGAATCGGAATGTTGCTCCTTTGCATATTGTTTGTTCAGTGTCAAATAGTTCTTTAGAACAGTCACGACATTTAATCCCTTCAGGCAGCTAGTCTCCCCAAAAATCGACAAAACTTAGGCTACCTAGCGGTAGGGAGAGTTTAAGAGGTCCACTTGAAGGTCAAGTGGGGGTTGAAGGAAAGGTTTGGCAGAATAATTAGTGTCAGCGCACATAGATGTCCGCTAACACTAAGGATTCTTCCAGATTGGGCCCTCTTACCGGGTGTTGTTGTTGGGTTCAGTAATCGACCTTGATTATGACATTAAATTGACAGTAAATATCTATCTTCAGCATTTTCATGAACCTTTTGCTTGTTTAAGCAACCGTTGGAGCCTTAACCTAACTAGGTAAATCTGGTGTGAAGATGAAAAAAAAAACAATCAAAGCTAAGGGTAAAGTAAAGTTACAAAAATATGTTTAAAAAAAAAATCCCCTCCCCCACCACTCCTCATAGTCGTGAGGCGCGGATTACCGCTTAAAAGTGCAAATTTTGAGTTTTTTGCCGTTATTTGAAAAACTCAAAATTTTTTTGGAAAAGAAAAATCTTCCTGGGTTATTTTTTGAATTTAGGAAATATCCTTGGAAATAAAAGAAAATCCCAAAAAAATACGGGAATAACCGTAAGAAAAAAATATTATAAGTAACCCTAATCCATGTGACAAAACTGATAGCCAAGAATAATGTTTCGCTTGCCGTCGGCTTTTCTTCACAAAAATTTAAAATAAAAGTTGGTGTTCCATTTTTTTAAAGAATTGAGATCACTGATCAATGATGTGAAATTTTATTTATTCTCATCTTTAAAAATATGTTTCAAAAACAGATAGCAATAATTTGCTCAAAAATTTACCCGAACAAAATGTTCAAAGAAAAGCTCACAAAAATGTTCACGCAAAAAATTTTAGATCTTTTGCACGAGCTTTTGTTTGAGCATGTTCGTCTGTGTAATTGCGCCTTTAGGCGTTTGAAATAAAATATTTTCGAAATCATCTTTTCACACTGGAATCTATCGACAAACTGAACTATACAATATAAATAAAAAATACCTAACCACCCAATAAATGCCGGCAATAAACCATATAATAATAAAACGGATGAGCCGACAAAACCTACCCACCTTTTAAATTATTTCAATTATCTGCAAAGGTCGCACTTAATCTTTTGAAAAACGAAAAACATAAAAATATGCACACAAATTTAATTTTTGCCGAAATATGTAATTTTTTATGAAATTTGTTAAAATATGCAAAATATGAAAATATATTCACTTTGCATATATCCCGCCCTTTAGATATAACTCTTCCAAGCCCGAAAATAATCCAGAGGCGAAGAGTCTACCAGGTAGGCGTCGACACTACCGTCAAAAAAAAAGTCTTGTCTAGTGTTTCCCGTAATTTTAAACATGGACAAAACAAGAATAGAAAACAAAACCCAAGATCTTTGAGGCTTAATGGCCCAGTATAGTTATAAAGTTTAGGTCAATATATAACTTTCTTCAAATAAAACCTGCTAGCGATTATTGGACTTTATTTTTCAAATTTTTGCAAAGAAGTTGGGCAAACAAGTGCTCTTACAACGTGCGCTGGACTTTGTAAGTGAGGCATTTTGTGGGTTGGTCTATTAATTCTTCTTCTTCTTCAAGTGCCATGCTCTCTTCGAACGTTGGCTATCATCAGCGCGATCTGCACCCTATCCGCTGCCTTTCTGAAAAGTGTTGTAGTACTAATGCCATACCATGGTCTAAGATTTTTAAGCCAAGATATACGTCTGCGACCCGGACCTCTTCTGCCCTCAATTTTTCCTTCTTTCTGGCCAAAATATTCAAGTTTACCTCTTTTGATGGTAAATAAAGCTTCAAGATTCTTGTTTAATCTAAGAAGAATATCTACGTTACGTATTTTGTCCACCCAAGATATCTTGAGCATTCTACGATAGCAATACATCTCGAATGCCTTCAATTTTTTGCACATGGCATCAGTCAGTGTCCATGCCTCTACGCCGTAATACAAAATGATCAGGATGATTTATCCTGTTCAATTCATGCACGGACTACTTGCATGTTGTCCCAATTTTCATTGCGCTGACAGCCCAGGTATTTATACGATTCTACGCGTTTGACTTGTTGGCCATTTACTTTCAGTATGCCGCTTATATTTTTTTGCTTGGCTATCACCATCCATTTTGTTTTTCCAACATTCAAGTGAAGCCCAAATTGCGAACTTTCGGCTGCGACTCGATTTATCAGCAATTGCAGGCCTTCCAACGTATCCGCAATTATGACGGTGTCGTCAGCATATCTCAAATTGTTAACTTTTATGCCGTTTATAGTTAGAATATCCTCGCAGTTGTGAAGTGCATTCTCGACGATTTTATTACTATATATATTAAATAGCAGCGGGGAAAATATGCAGCCTTGACCCCTTTTTATTCGGACTTCTCCGGACAGTTGACCATTAACCTTTATTTGAGCTGTCTGGCTCCAGTATAGGTTGGCAATTATTTTTAGATCTCAATCATCTAGACCAACTTCTTTAAGAGATTCCATAAGCTTTTCATACTGGACTCGGTCGAAGGCCTTCTCATAATGTATGAAACAGGCATATACTGGTACTGACACATGTCTAGACCGTTGAACCAAGTCTTGAATTCCAAATAACGCCTCTCTTGCCCCGAAGCCTCCACGAAATCCGAACTGCTTATCGCCCATAAAAGATTTGCATTTTTTATAAATTCCCTTATGAATAATCTTTAAAAATATTTTTAGCATATGGCTCATTAGGCTAATTAGACGGTAATCACTACACTTCTTTGCTGAATGTTTTTTAGGCAATGTAACAAATGTTGACTTTAGCCAATCAGTTGGGATTTTACCACTGCGATAAATCAGATTACAAAGTTTGACAAGAACATTCAGCGACTTTTCAATTTGGATAAATTTTAAAACTTCCGTGTATACTTAACCAATTAATACCCAGTTTATTTTAAGAGTGGAGGTCTGAGACTACTACTCACAGAAAATGACGCCACAAAATTTTGAAACACACATAAACAAAATGGCGAAACCACACCTCGTAAAAAACTTAAAATTTTCGACGATGCCGAGTTGTGCAAAAATTCCCGGAGCAAAAAATGCTGATGTTGTTTTTGTGGATTTTCTAATAGTTTCATCATTAAATCGGATAAATTTTACTTTTAAATGACTCCAATCGTTTAAAAAGTTCTAAAAGGAAAATTATATTGTAGTTGAAGTACGTTTAAAGTAACATCCTTTTATGCACTAGCGTGCGATAAAGTGCACTTTCCGCCCCCATTTGCGAACGTAAAGTGGCACTTTATCGGTCTCGGGCGGTAACATGGCACTTTATGGCCCTGAGCGGTAAAGTAACATTCTAACGTGTTTGGCTGACAGAATGAATTTAACCCTTTTTTATTGTAATTTTTTTCAATTTAGTCCTTTTTTATTATGTTTTTTTCATTATTTTTATTGGAAAAAATTAATTAAACAATCTTAAATGCTACAATATGTTTTATTCTGATTTAAAATTAAATATACAATTAGAACAATTAACAATACTTAATGGCGAGAGAGCTGTAGCTGATGAGGAAGCTGTGGCTCGAGCGTTTTCCACTCCTTGAATCTTATTTTTTAAGTCTTTACTCTGGTTTGAACATGTTGATGTTAAAGGCAGGATGTTTTCTTGCGTAAAAGAGGCCAACCCAACAATTTTTTTTGCTATTTTTTCTCTACTGATTTTGGTTTTATCGATGTACCTCTCCGCCACTGAACTAGACTTCCATCCGGCATGTAACTTGATGTTGGTAAGGCTTTCATTCGCTTCAGTAAGTAGTGTGGCTGATGTTCGCCGAAAACAGTGCCCTGTAAATTGGTCGGCATCAGGAAGATTTAAAAATGAAGCGATCTGCCTTGGCATCTTGCCAAAAGTATTTTTTCCTACTACTTGCGTTGAACATTTCATAATTTTGTAAAACACGAAGAGTCTGTTGTGGTCTAGTGTTACTGGTCGCAAGGCTAAGTATTTTCTGAATGTTCGCAAGAAACTAGGTAGCTCCTTTCGTCCATAAATAATCATAAACATTCTATCAATTTTAGTTTTTGACTCTTTGGTTGTTACCATCAGAGATTCTCCCAAGTCCTGAATATCATTAACTTCAAGTTTCGCTAGTTCTACGCGGCGACAAGCTCCGCACACGCCAAATATCAAGACCACTTTGACTAATAAAAAAACCTCTTGTGATGCCTCAATTAAAAACTTTTCGACTTCCTCTTTGCTCAAAATTTTGGATTTCTTGCTTTTTAGAAAAGCAATCAGTTTCGAGAATTTGCTTATATTTACACCAATATTGAGGTTTAGGGTACCTTTAAGCATGGAATAATAGCTCCACAACAAAGACGCTTTGTAATTCTTGAACTTTTCATTAAAATAAGCTAGCATAACGTTTTCATTAAGTTGACTTACTGCTACAGACTTTCCCATGAGTCATGCAGAAAATTATTTGTAGTGCTTTTCATAGATCCTCCTTGACTTTAATGGCAACAGATCTTGCTTTGCTTCGTCTACAGACTTCAAAAGTTCTCGAGGTAGCTCAAATTCCGAAGAATTCATTTTTATGTTACTTAACTTAAAAAATTAAAGGTTGTTCATCGGTTGCTATTACGAAAGATTAAAATTGAACCGTTGCTAGGGAAGCTAAGCAACTGCCTCCTTTGATGAACAGTGGTTTGACACATATCATTATCTAATATTCTAATACCAACAAAATGAATCTCGAGTCCGCAAATAAAAATTAAAGTAACACTCATGGCATATCTGACAAAGCGTTTTGGTTTCTCACTTCATTACATGTAGTATTATCAAACAGGTCTTCATTAGACATTGGAGGCCTGGTCGTAATAAAGTGAGAAACAAAAACGCTTTGTCCGATATGCCATGAGTGTTACTTTAATGTAATATTGTGACAAAATATTACGGCAAGTTACCATTATTGTACCAAATCCAAGTTTAACCTAGTTTAAAAATAAATACTTTGCTATTGCATAAAATATTGTATGTATCTCGGTCTTAAATTGCGATTAACGCCCTCAGCGTGTTATAGCCCTCACCTAACGACTCAGGCTATAACTTTCACGCCGCGGGCGTTAAACGCCTATTTTACTACCTAGATACATAAATAACTATTATTTTATTTTATATGGTAGATCGGTCAACGTTGATTGAAGTTTATATTTTGTATTTTAAAGATGTTTAAATATTTAGAATTGTTATCTTTATAAAGAAATTTTACATTATTCGGCATTATGCCTTCTATTGAAAGTTCAGACAATTGACCATTGTCCATGTTTGACAGGACGGGTAGCAAAAAGGTTAGCCATCAAACTAAAACAAAATGATCAACAAAAAATAAAAAGGTGACAGATAAATTTTGGTGGGAACCATGGTCTGATTTTCTACACAACCAACCTTTTTTGCTTTTAATTGGCGCAAGTAAACAAATGGGCTCTTCAGTGAATTTAAGTTAAAATCTACATGAAACTAAATATGTCGTGTAATAAATTCCCCACGGGATTACTGTTTCAAAGTGAGAGCCATGAAAAGCTATTTTAAAGCTCAGCTCATGCTCCAAAATATGCTCAAGAACGAGCTGTACAGATTTAGCTTCTATAAACACCTACTTAGAAATGGATAGCATTATACAGACTTTTTACTGATGAGTAATCCAGTCAGTTACAGATATGCCTGGAGATATGCAAAGTTCAATGTATGGATATGGTCTTTCCAATGTTGGTAAGTAAGTAGTAAGAAAATAAACCCATGTTATATTAGACACTTAAAGTTAATTTTCAGTTTTATCAGCAGTCGTATCCTTATCTCTATTGAGTCGACTAATCAAACAGTTGCACTTTTAAAATCATGGCGAATGCGTGACAGCTCCAGCTGCTTAAATGCACGAAAATCTCGTTAGGTGCGATAAGGGAGTCGTAACGTTACGACCGTCCCTGCATACGAAATAATATTTTGACGCATTTGATTAGCTAGAGCTGTCACGCATTCACCATTAGTTTAAAAGTACACCTGCTCGTTAGGTCAACTCGATAGAGATATGGATACGACTGACGATAGCACCGAAATTCAACTTTAAATGTCTATTTACTCTTTACCTCTTACGTTAAACTATGAAGAACAACATTGTTTACATATAATTTATTGTTACTTGCGTCTTACTTCTCACTTTACGGAACTCTGACTGCACTGCAAAATTTTAACTTTCATGAGCATATCAACAACTGCTGCATTTCTTGAGGCATATCTGTAACTGGCTGGATTCCTCATCAGAGCAGAAAAGAGTCTGTATGCTAATCTTGTCTAAGTAGATGTTTATGCAAGCCAAATCTTTATAACTCGTTTTTGAACATGTTTTGGAGCATGAGATGATTTTTAAACCAGATTTTTATATTTCTCTTTCTGCAGCAGTAACCTCGCCGCTGGAATTTTATTACACTGTACCTTTAGTTTTTATGTAAATTTTATCTTAAGTTCACTGAAGTGCCCATCCGTTTGGAATTTCACTTTTACATTTCCTGAACTAAGGTGACTGACAGAAAAATAGAATCCCTACTCTTAAATACCTGTTAAAATAGTTTTAGATGTGTTAAAATATTTCAAGGAATGGGTACGTCTTTCTCTAATTTTGTACTTTTCGAACTTGATGCTTAAAAAATGGTGTAGGACTTTACAATACTCTTTAAGCAATAAAAATAAGAAAAATTTACCCTTTTCTGATGAAAATTGTAAAATAAAGATTATATTCACTGCAGGAAAAGATATTTTACACTGCTGTCAAAGAACTTAACCAATTTTTCCTGGAATATTTGATATTATATTTATTGAACAACAAAGTGAATCTCGTGTTCGCAAATAAGAGTCATGTTACAGTCACCTTATACTTTTACAGGTTTATAACCTGCTGAAAGGTACAGGATTCTGTATTTACGGTCTTCTGCATTTTTCAATTTTGATATTTTTGTTTCTCGGCTTATTCGACAGGTGGCGCACACAGGTACTATGTCTTCACGGATTACAAACTCTTTGTTTAAAATTCGAGAGTTGTGCATGGTACATGTGTAGCTTCAACTGCCAGGTAAATCCTATGACTTCCTGATGATTCCTAATAAGAATGAAACAGGTCTGTAGGTGTCTGGATTCTCCATTAGATATTGGAGGCCTGGTCGTAATGAAGTGAGAAACAAAAACGCTTTGTCCGATATGCCACGAGTGTTACTTTAAATTATAATTATTATCGTCAGAAATACATTTTCAATAATTTTAGGTTATTTATATAAGCCATTTGTATGTATATTTTTAGTTTAAACTTATAGTAAATAAACATATAAAATGAATTTACTTTTGGAAAAAAATCTCTCTAAAATGTTTTATCTTTTCTTGGACATTTTCCGTTTAACAATCTGGTAAAACCATTTTTCAAGAAACCAATGATTAAAGAACGTTATGCCGTAATTTTTGGACGCTTGGTTGACAGTTTAATGCGTTCTTTTGAAATAAATTATTTGTCATAAAACGATACATGCATGCATAAAATATATTTACATATAAAATGCTGCTTTCTCTTACTAAATATTTTTAATTTTTTCAGAGGAAAAATATTAAATATTAAAAAAAAAACGGTGAAACTTTGAAAAAAGTGTTTTATTCTACGAATAGATTTTGGAAAGAAAACTATAAAATTATGACCTACAAATATGAAAAACGTAGAAAAGTTTGAATAAACAAACGCCCTAAATTACCATCATGGTCATACTCTAAGAATCATGACAAAATTAGAAAATAAATTAAATACCTACTTCAGTTTTTTAAAGGAAAAAAATTTAGAAGGAGAATAGATAGTTGCCTGCCAAAGAAACGACAGTATAAACTGAAAAAATTGGAATTTTTTATTATTTATTTTGAAACTCATGTTTTAGGAAGCGCCATACGTATATGTTGGGAATTTGGAACCTTTGGTTGCACTAAAAGAAAATTATGATTGTTTTCCACAAACCAAAACTACACTTTTTTTGCACTCGACGCGCGTTTCGCTAACAACGTTAGCATCATCAGGAGATGATAAACAATGAACTAAATTAATCTACGCTGTATCTTATATACAATACTTTAGTGGGCGTAGATAAGACTAATAAATTGTGATTGATCACGATTTTTAATCCTATCTCCTCTCAACCAAAGAATAAAGTGTACTAAACGGGATGGGTCTTCTATCTTTATTTAAACTATTTCTGGATTTAACGATTTCTATACTTTCATATGCATTCAAAAGTCTTTTGTTTGGTACACTTTTTAGAAGTTTTAGGTTATCTAATGTGAATCTATGATTGTTTTCAAAGGCATGCTCGGCCACACTTGACTTTTCTGTTCTTCCGTATTTTAGGTGTGCTAGGTGTTCTTTAAAACGTGTTTGAATAGAGCGTCTCGTTTGGCCAACATATTTTTTGTCACAATCCATGCAACTAATTTCGTAAATTCCACTTTTTTCTAGAACTGTAGTTTTATCCTTGGGATTTCCTAGTAAGCTTCTTATTGTGTTACCGGAATGATATACTAATTTAAGACCGGTGTTATTAAATACTTTGTGTAATCCTTTCGTATAATTAGGATTATAAGGAATTGATACAAATTTTGAGTCGCAGGTATCTTTTTGTCTGAAAAAGTTAAAGATATTTCACTCCAAGAAGGTGAAATTTTAATCTCGTTTGATGTTAGTTCGTTGTTCCCTAGTGTGCCAATCCCCAATACCTTACAATACCTGGAGGAACAACTAAGAAAAAACAATCTAGAAGACAAACAGACTTTAGAATACCTATCTTTAACAAAACTCTGCATGAATCAAAATTACTTTCAATATAAAAATAACTACTACCAGCAATTAGAAGGAACCACAATGGGTAATAGTTTATCACCTTTTATCGCAAACCTATTTATGAGCAAATTTTAATCAGATATAAGTAAAGAATTTGAGTATTTCCCCAGAGTATGGTTCAGGTATGTAGACGATGTGTTTGCAGTATTCAACACTAAAGTAACTAGTGTTGAAAATTTTATGGAAAAAATAAATAACAAATTTCCCACTATTAAATTTACTTATGAAACAGAGAACAACGGTACACTGCCATTTCTAGACACTTTAGTTATAAGAAATAAGAATAAATTGGACTTTGACCTATACAGAAAAGGCACGGCCACCAACAGGTATATTTCAAATGACTCTTTTCATTGCTTACAACATAAGCTTGCAAGTTTGCACTTTTTAACATATAGATTAGTAAATTTCCCCTTAAACAAAGAAAGATTTGAAGCAGAAAAGAATAGGATTAGGAATATAGCTGGCGAAAACGGTTACGACGAAGGCTTAATAAATAAGCTGATAAATAGACATTCTTTTCAAAAGACCTTTCTGAATTCTACCTTTTTCAGACAAAAAGATACCTGCGACTCAAAATTTGTATTAATTCCTTATAATCCTAATTATACGAAAGGATTACACAAAGTATTTAATAACACCGGTCTTAAATTAGTATATCAATCCGGTAACACAATAAGAAGCTTACTAGGAAATCCCAAGGATAAAACTACAGTTCTAGAAAAAAGTGGAATTTACGAAATTAGTTGCATGGATTGTGACAAAAAATATGTTGGCCAAACGAGACGCTCTATTCAAACACGTTTTAAAGAACACTTAGCACACTTAAAATACGGAAGAACAGTCAAGTGTGGCCGAGCATGCTTTTGAAAACAATCATAGATTCACATTAGATAACCTAAAACTTCTAAAAAGTGTACCAAACAAAAGACTTTTGAATGCATATGAAAGTATGGAAATCATTAAATCCAGAAACAGTTTAAATAAAGATAGAGGACCCATCCCGTTTAGTACACTTTATTCTTTGGTTGAGGGGAGATAGGATTAAAAATCGTGATCAATCACAATTTATTAGTCTTATCTCCGCCCACTAAATTATTGTATATAAGATAGAGCGTAGATTAATTTAGTTCATTGTTTATCGTCTCCTGATGATGCTAACGTTGTTAGCGAAACGCGCGTCGAGTGCAAAAAAGTGTAGTTTTGGTTTGTGGAAAACAATCATAATTTTGCCATACGTATATTTTGGGTCAAGAATTATTTAAGTACTGCCTCTTTTTAAATTCTAGTTTTATTTTGTATATGACAAAAATTCACCATACTTTTTAACTTAAAACAAATTAAACAAGCAGCCCAAAATAGAAAAAGAGAAATTAATACCTTCTCCTCATGTGTTGGTATCGGTGCGAACAGTGACGTCTCGCCAAAATGCGCAATGTCATATCGTGTTAGTACTACACTACTTACTAGCTTTATGGTGTTAGCTTTAGGTTTTAGTTGACAGTGTTCTCCTTAGCGTGTTACAAATTCAATGATTTTGAGGGTTTCACCCATTTCCAATGCAGATAAAAAAAAATTGGTGCTAGAGAGCACGGATAGTCCATCATATAATCAATTATTTTATGTTGACAGGAAATGAAAATATCTCCAAAACTGTAGCTTTGAAAAATTTGAACCTTATAACACCATTTTTGAACCGCACATCAATAATTGCTTTACTTCTAAAGTTATATTTTTTTTAAAATATATTTTAAGGTTTTTTTCAATAACTCGGAAACTAAAGATTCCACGAATACTTGCGCTTTTGTTCCAAAGGTAGAATTTTTTTAAATATTTGATCCCTCTTTTCTCCCCTTCAGCCCCCACCACCCTAAGCAAAAGTCAGTCAGTTCATGGTCAGCCGATAGAGGATTTTTGTACCAAATTTCGTTAAAATCGACTAAGGCGTTCTTGAGTTATCTTGTATAAAGACAGACTACAGACCAAAAGACAACTTTTTTTTTTCGTCGATTAAGGTGTTTTGGAATCTTACTAACTCACTTTTGATAAAATTAAGAAAATTTCAAATTTCACGATTTTAATAGTCCCCCATACCATACTGGTATGGTGGACTAAAAACTGACCACCACTGAATACTACAAACCTAATTTTGAAATGTTAATCAGCTATTTTGAGTTCTTTTTGATAGATCTGCATTTTGGAAGAAAGTGTATAACTACTGTACTTCCAAAACTTGGGGTAGTCTTGGAGATATTCCTCTTTTTTTAATAACATAATTTCACTAAGATGCGCATTACAAGAGCTATAGTTGTCGGGCACATACAACGAGCTTTAGGCTACTGCGAACATAGGTGGAATCAAGTCCAATTTACTCTCCGTGCCGTACGACCGAGGTGGGGTCTTATTGAAACTTATTTTGTTTTTAAAATTTTGTTTTATTTCTGTCTTGCTCGAAAAATAGATTGGTAAGTTCTTAAGTGCAATAATACATTTTAAAAACTAAAAATGGATGTCTACGAAGTTGCCGAAAAAGTGCAGATGGTCAAATGGTACTATCAAGGCAGACCATTGAGACTTATTCAAAAACTTTTTTTGGAGCATTTTGTTAATCGCCCAGAATCTAGTTTATCAACGATTCCTAGGTTTGTGCAGAATTTTGATAAGTTTTGGTTGTGTGTGTTTTGAAGTACGAGATGTGATTATTTGCGCTGCAGTGGAGGAAAATCAAAAGTTAACTAGCCACCAAATTGCCGAAGCAGTTGATTCTTCTTCAGCCACTGTCTTACGTGTTCTCAAAGTGTCAAAAACCATCAAATTTTTCCGGAAGACAACTATCGTCGTCTGGAATTTTGCGAAACAATGATGAAGAAGGTTAATCCTGATAAAAACTTTCTGACATCTATTCCTTTCACAGATGAAAGAACTTTTCCATTATTGAATCGTCATAACTCAACACACGTTCGATATTGGACGAGGGAAAATGTGCATTTGTATTTTGACGTAAGAACACAGTATCCCCCAAAACTAAATGTTTGGGGGGTATTGTAGGGAAACACGTAATTTGGCCATTTTTTAATGACGGCAATTTGAATGGTCCTAGATACTTGGGTCTACTGCAGCAGCATATTATTCCAAGTGCTAGGCAGTTAGTTGTTATGTGTGAGATTTGGTAAACCATGGTTTCAACAATATTTTCGCTTTTCGTTTTTTGTCTCTTTCATTTTTCATTTAATAATTACCTATAATATTCTGAAAGAAAAAACTTTATTTATAGATTAGACGATTAATTAGTCTTAGTTCCTTTTCTTCCTAGGTTAGCTGAACAGACGACTGAAGAGTGGCTATTCTCTAATGGTTATTCTTTTGTCGAACTGAATCTCGCCTAGAGGCTTGAATTATCATTATTATAATTCATTTTTTTGCTGAATAAAAGTCTTTTATTATTATTGGCCTTGTTAGGGAATATCTTGGTAATAGATTTCCTAATCGGGATATAAGTATACGGGGAACTATTTTATGACCAGCTCGATCACCCGATCTTGCTCCTAATGACTTCTATCTGTGGAGTTACATCAAAAATAAAGTTTACGGGCATGAAAGGGCTAATAATTTGGAAGGACTTCGGATTAAAATTGAAGAAGTTTTTCAAACTATCACCCCTAACATGCTTGGAAACGTTAGAAGGGGAATTTATAAGAGGCTCGGATATTGTCTAGCCGAGTAAGGAGGAGTTTTCGAACATTTGCTCTAATTTTGTTTTGACTGGGAGAAACTTTTTGGTTTTTAGAATGTATTATTTTATTTTGAGAACTCGCTTTTATTTTGTTTCTCCTTATTAATTTCATTGTAACACGTTGTTAGTGATAAATCGTCGCCCTAGATGTTAAAATATTCAATTTTGATTTAATGATAGGAACTACTTAAAAAGTGTCCAAATTTTATGCTGACAAAAGGTCTAACCTTCGTTTCCTTTTTTAGTTTTTACTTTTTTATGACAGCGAACAAAAAAATAACCATTCTTATGCTACAAAAAATATTTAATGTTATTTTACTCAAAAGTAGTATTATGTGGATTAGTTCCATTCACATCTAGGGCGACGAAATGTAAGCAGTTGAAAATAAAACGCTCTAATTTATCAGTGACAAAAAACAAGAAAACGTTATCAAAATTTGCATATTTATTGACCAAATTCCGGTTTCATGGACTACACTTCACATTGTACCGTGGTTAGAGCCGTACTAAACGCAAGTCGCGAACGGTGATCGCAAGCCTGAGTATTGGTTGCTCTACTGATGGGTGTGCAGTATCGCTGCGTGTACGTACACTGGCAAATTGAAATTCTTCCGACCTATGTTCGCAGTAGCCTGAAGCGCTCTGCAGCAAGCGTTTTTTAAATCATACTTATTTAAATTATACATATTCCTTCAGAAAGAATATTCTTAGAAAATTAAGAGTTCGTTTACGTTTTACCATTGCTAATTTATTAGTTCACCATACCAATATGGTTTGGGGGACTATTAAAATTGTTAAATTTTTACTTTTTTTAATTTTATCAAAAATGAGTTACTTAGGTTCCAAAACACCTTAATTAACAAAAAAAAGGTGTCTGTCGGTCTTTTGTCTGTTGTCTGTCTGTATTCACAATAACTCAAGAACGCCTTATTTGATTTTAACGAAATTTGGTACAAAAATTCTCTATCGGCTAACCATGAACCGATGAACTTTTAAGTAGGACGGTGAAGGGTTGAAAGGGGGAAAAGGGGATAAAATATTTTAAAAAATTGTAACTTTGGAACAAAAGCCCGTATCGATATGCGGTTTTCAGATTTGAGTTTCCATAAATATGAACTACAAATTTTATTATAAAGTCCAAATTCGTGGGAGCTTTAGTTTCCGAGTTATTTAAAAAAACTTTAAAAAAAATTAAAGAAATCATAACTTTAGAAGTATAGCAGCTATTTATATGCGGTTTTCAGATTTTGGTTTTCGTAAATATTAGGAACTTATCGGTAGGTTAGGTCGGCATAGCCTGCCTGGACACTATTTTTGACAGTTCCACATAAAGGTTGAAAGGTTTCTGACATTTTTGTCATGTAAACATGTCATCTAAACAAGCTTATATTGTGCCATTCTCAAAGTTGACAAATTAAAATAAATTCCGTCCTTTATTAGGAATTTATCGGTACATAGAGTCGGCATAGCCTGACTTTAGTAAAGACGACACCATTTTTGACAATTCCGCACGAAGTGTAAAAGGATTCTGACATTGTTGTTGTCTAAATATGTCATTTTTGCTATCAAAATAATGTCGACTCATAATGTTTGTGCCTGCCTTTAATAAAGACTTATCGGTAAATAAAGTCAGCATAGCCTGAGTCGGCACTATTTCTGACTGTTCTGCATGAAAGTTGAAAGATTTCTGACATTTTTGTCATGTAAACATGTCATCTAAACATGCTCATCTTTTGTCATTCTTAAAGTTGACAAATTAAAGTTAATGCCGTCCTTTATTAAAGGCAGACACAAACATTATGAAAGTCGACATTATTTTGATAGCAAAGATGACATATTTAGACAACAACAATGTCAGAATCCCTTTAAACTTCATGCGGAATTGTCAAAAATAGTGCCGTCTTTAATAAAGACAGGCTGATTTCACGTACCGATAAGTCCCTATTAAATGACGGCATTAACTTTACTTTATCAACTTTAAGAATGGCACAATATGAGCATGTTTCGATGACATGTTTATGTGGCAAAAATGTCAGGAACATTTCAACCTTCGCGTGAAACTGTCAGAAATAGTGCCAAGTCAAACTATGTCGACTTTATGTCGACTTTATGACATATTTAGACAACAAAACTGTCAGAATCCTTTTAAACTTCGTGCTGAATTGTCAAAAATAGTGCCGTCTTTACTAAAGTCAGGCTATGCCGACTTTATGTACCGATAAGTCCCTATTATCGAAAAATTTTGTTGTAAGGTTCAAATCCTTCAAAGCTACAGTTTTTATGATATTTTCATTTCCTTTTACATAAAATAATAGATTGGATGGTGGACTATCCGTGTTTTCTAGCACCGATTTTCTTAAATATTAATATCAATCTGAGGAAACTAACTTAAAGTTTTTTTATTGTGTGCTTTAGGTATGGCTACATAACCAAAATTAGCAAAATAACACTAAATAATGATGTCTGTACACTACAAAATATAAATTCTGTCACTGATATTGCAACTATTAGTTGCCCGAATAACATCGCAGGTAAGCTTCACTTTTGCACTGTTTCTTCTTACTTATTTAATTTATTTAAAATTTTGTGTTATTTTCGAAAATAATGAGATTTAAAACAAATGAGTTCCAAAATTTTTGAATATCCATTAAATGTTTAATATTTTGTTAGTGTGTAGATAGGTTGTTATAAAAGTTTACCTGATGATTTAAATATATTTTAAATTTGGAATAACAACGTTTCCCCCGTACTTGAGGATAATTTTAACGAAAATCCGTCTTCACTAGTGCAAGCCTTCTGGGCCCAACCAGAGCTCTCTTCTTTTCTCAAATTCTCCACAGATAATAAAAATATCATCAGTAGCTTCAGTATCTGACTTTTCTTCTTCGATTTCATGGTAATAATAAGTTGTTAACTTTAGTTGAGAGTGGAGAATTTGTTTTTCTGTCAGTGACATTCAAAATGTATCATCTGAAATCCATACTTTTTGGAGTCAAATAAACCTCAGAATTGGCTGAACTAATACAGGGCTCGGAGCATTTTTTTGAATTTTTGCTAAATAAGCTGAAATTTCTTTTTTAGGCGACCGATTCAAATATTTGAATATTTCGATGTAGTAGCCTTTAAACGAAATTTTAGCTTATTCAGGCAAAAGTCAAAAAAGTGCTCCGAGTCATTAGTTTTTACAAAATGTGTCTCTCGTTCAAAGTTCAGCCAATTCTGAAGTTTATTTGACTCCAAAAAGTATGGATATTACATGCTTCGTTTTGAACGTCACTTTAACCTTTCCAGAGATAAGGTCACTGACAGAACTACCTTTAACACCATAAAATAAAATACTTTATTATCACTTTAAAATGTCTAAGTGTACAAAGACTTGTAGTAGACTTAGTGAATAAGAATAAAATACAAGCCTTTTATACACAAACTTACCAATTTTACAACTTATTTTTTAAAATTAATTAACCCTAACCGAGCATCTTTCTTACAGCAAAATGTTTATTTTCGAAAAAACTTCCATGAAATTTACAGAAATTTATTTTTTTGTTTTCAAATAAATCTGAGTGGTAGATTGACTTGATCAAATAAAAAAATACTTTATTTAGACAATAAATAAATATTGCCAAATGGCGTCATCTACAATAATGCTAGATTTTCTATAGTAAAATTAAAAAACACTGTAAAAAACTCAATCTTCAAGAGACTACTCTGGTTAGTACAAAACAATATAAAATTGAACTGTCTTTTTAGAAGATTAATGAATGGTTTTTATAACGATTTTTCATAATTTTCGGTATTACCTTACCAGCGGGTAATCCCCCACTCTCTACCGTACTTTCCAATAACATTTTAGGAAAAGGAAAGGTCCTCACACTAGAATTTACCGGAAAACTTGTCGACGATGACATGGTCGGTCTCTACAAAACCAGTTACACGGAAAACAAAGAAACCAAAACCTTGGCAGTGACTCAGTTTGAAACCAGCTACGCCCGGAGAGCTTTTCCATGTTTTGATGAGCCTAGTTTTAAAGCTATATTTACCGTCACCATTACTGCACCTCAAAAATATACTGTGTGGGGGAATACCCTCATAGATAAATCCGCAGCTAATGAGAAGTAAGTAATTTGTTTTATAATTGTCTTAGCTTATTAAGCTTGATTTAAAAGTGACTATTATTCCCAAATAATCTGGTCGAATGTGTAAATTCACCGATGAGCTCACCGATGAAAACAATCGAGTTTGTAAATTCATCTATGATTCTTGGTGATATTCATCGGGTCCTTAAATGACCCGATCGATTCCACCAATTCACCAGTTGAATGTATCGATGCTCACCGACCCTGGCGGCCGATGAACCTTCCCGATGAATGCCATTAACGTTATTTAATCAGCTGTTTTTTGTTTTTATTATTTTCTTTTCAAATTTTTTGATGTTATTTGAATAAAGATTGCCGACTTGATAAGAAGAAATCGCATTAAAACTATTTGAAAGACAGTTTTCGAAGACTAATTCTGGATTTATATAGCAAAATAAAATAATAAGAACACCCAATAAAAAAACATAATTGTGATCACATGATTACGTTTGACCATTCGCAGAGCTAATTATTATTTCATGTTTTATTTTATTTGCTGTACAAACCCAGCAAAAGTTGATAAGGAAATCTTTAATTTGAGCAGGTATATGATGGACATAAGTTTTACCCTCACCATTTCCTCCTGAAGCCTTACGAGTATTTTTCGTTCGTCTTTATTGTAATAGGGGTCATACTGGACAAGGGACTTACGTAAAGGCAGCATGATGCCAAAATGACCTAAAAGGTCCAGGAAACAATGTGGCAGTTGCGCCGAGTGGTCGGTCGAATCTGGGGGATCACACATAAGAACCTATACTGGCTACCTATACTAGGGAAAAAGTGAGTCATCTGGTAATTGAGAAATTGGTATCAAAAGAGTTGTATTTTCTACAGATGCCAATAAAGACTCTTTCAAAACGATTGGCACAAAGTACAAAGTCACAATACCTGAACGGAATGGGTAGCAAAGAGAAGAATTTCGAAACGAATTAAACACAGATGCTACACTGACAGATCAAAACTGTCAGTCAGGTAGGCAACAGGCGCAGGAATGTATGTGGAAGACCTAGAAGTTCAAGGAAGTTCCCGCTTGGCGAGCACGCTACGGTCTTTCAGGCGAAGGTATACGCCATTATCATCGCCGCAACCCTACCAGAGGTTAGAAATAGCAGGAGGGACATTTGCATATGTTCCAACAGCCAGGCTGCCCTCAAGGCTCCTAGTTCACCAAAAATTGTCAGTAGCCTAGTGGATGAGTGCGTTAACTCGCTACAGACATTAGCTTAAGACAAGAGGGTGATACTGATGTGGGTCCCAGGCCACGAGGGAATACCAGGCAAGGAAAAGGCGGACGAACATGCCAGAGCTGGGGCCGAAACCCAATATATTGGACCGGAACCGCTCTTGGGAATCACAAGAAAACAGCTGCAGAGCGAACTAAAAAAATGGATGAGTGATCAACCGAAGTCGTCCTGGAGGGAAAAGCGAGAGTCCAAACTATTCGTGAGTGAACCAGACGTAGCCAGAACTAAATGGCTCCTGGGAAAAACTCGCAACAAGGACATTGGACTGTTGTAGGGATGCTGACAGGGCATAATCGGCTGCGTAAGCATTTGACATGCATCAGAGTGTTGGACGACTCCGTCTGCCCAGCATGTGGTTGGACGGAGGAACCAGCAGTGCACCTGATACTAAGAAAGGCAGGAAGGCCCGGAGACAGAGAGGCAGGACATGGCGGAAAAGGCCCATGAAGAGGGCTAATTGCCAGGCCTGCGGGCCCCCCATTACTACTACTACTTCTACTTTATCCTCGCCATTTCCTTCCTCGAGGATTTTTCTTTCTATTGTAATATATGGGATTTTTTCCAAAAAGCACAAATTCTGATGGCCCATCGAACTCGACGATATGGAATGTTAGATTAGCGTTATATTTCAGTTGTATTGTATGTCTTTTTTATTAAGTTCTTTTACGTAATATTGTCGAAAGTAGGAATTTTTAAATTGATTTTAAATTCATAAATTACGACTTCTGACAATATATGGGCACATAAAAATAGCACACTCGTTTTTCCGCAGACGTAAGTCCTCCTATAATACAAACGTTAAACAGGTGGTACACCAACGGAAGGAGTTTTATCCCCTCCAAGTTTTCGAGAAACTACCTAAGGAACTTAACGTCAAAAGATAGGCTTTAATGTCTCTTAATAAAGAGACTCCAGTTTATATGAACGAGGTGCTAAGCACTCTTTCATTTAAAAAAAAAAACGTAGACATTTAAAGTATAATTGTCAGAGAACAATCTATTATAATTTAAAATTTAACAAAATTAGAGATATAAAAATTAAAATTATAAATAGAAAACCTCATCTAGACCATGATCCGCTGGTATGGTTCCCAACACTGAGGCCACGTTTCCTATTTGTATTGCGAGACTGATCCTTTGAGTAGGTCCGAAACAAGGTTTTTTGCTTCATTACTACAAGGACCAAAGGATTCTACACTAAAGGGAACAAAAACGAAACGGCTTTTCAGCTCTTTGTATTTTGCTCTTTTTAAAATTTCTCAGCTACAAGCAACTTCCCCACTTAATTTTGAAGCTATGAAAGCTATGCACGTAGCGTCCTAAATCAGTGCCTTACCAGCTTTCCATGGAATTAATGACAAACCATTCACCCGCTTTCCATCAACTCGACAAATACCAGGTGGCTTCAGCACACTTGGAATGCCTACAGACATCAAGGCATGTTTTATTATATCATTGATTATTCCATGACGAAGTAGACGACCCGCACATTTAACGCAACTTAGCCCATGTAGGCCATAAATATCTCCATTTTTGCCGCAAGTGCAGGTGTGTACCTCACACACAGGTCGACCAAGACGTAAGGAGATGGAGACACAGAAAGATGGATCGTCCATCAAATTCCCCAGAGCAGCGGAAGGTAGGGGATTGAGCCAAGCGTTGCTCTGATGTTGTTGAAGAGCTAAAAGACAAGCTTTTTCTGTGGAGGTCTCGCAACTAGACAATAAATTTTGAAAAGAAACAACTTTTCATTCAATTTTTTTTGGGTTGTATGTTTATCTATATGAGTTTCATTTGATTCTCCTGATAAATTTTTAATACTATCAAAAACTTCATCAAAAATTTTGTCTGAAGTTTCAAGAGCATATTTAGGAAGAATAGAATTTTCGAAATCAGTGACATAAGAGGCGGAATTGAGAAATGCTGAGTAACAAAGAGTTGAGGTATATCTTATACCAAGCTCACCCAGTTTCACCGGTATATTGCACTGTAACCATGCGTGTTGATTCAAGTCATAATTTGTCATATTTTCAATTAATTTTTTAGAACCATATCAAAATTATTAAGGTCGTCCAAAACTTTCCAGCATAGGGTACAACGAAGTAACGACGTAAAAGGAAATAAGCAATATGCGAGTCCAATAAAGATAGATTTTTTGTTTGTTTTTGAAAAATAATAATTTTGTTTAATATCAAAAAAAAAACGAAAAAGAATTTATGCAGTTATATATTTCTGATGTTTTTGTCAAACATGAAATTTCACACATTTGGAAATATTTATTAAGCCCAATATTGAAACATTCCCAAATAATATAATGAAAATCGTCCAATACTATGTTTGCGTCTCCAGTCAATGTGTCATCATCCAAATACCACAAATTAATATCTGATTTTACAGACATGATAATAGGGTGTATGGCTAAACAAAATAATAACGTACCTAAAGGATCACCTTGCTGTACACCTCCCTGTGGTAAAATTATATTACAGGGTTCCTAAGCAAATCCTTAGGGGGCCAAGCAGCCGTGTATAAGACAAAGCCAAACGGAAAAGCACATTAGGCAGAAAAGGATGGGCATGGGGCGATGTTGTCACTACATCTTACATGTAGTAAATCCATTCCAGGTTGTTGTTTTCTAATGTTTTCCATTTTCGTACCTTTAGGACTGGAATAAAAATTGTTTTTGCTCGACTTTAATACCAAACTGATGAAAGATATCGTAAAAAAAATATTTTTTGGCTTTTCATTTTGTAAACATTGTCATTACGCACTATTTACAGGCTGGGGACTGAGATACATGCAAATACCTAACCTAAAGCGTTCATACACGGCCGGAGAAATCGACTGAGATATTTCCGTAAAAACTTTATCAAGCAAATAGGACGGGTTGACGCCTTTGAATGTCCAACCCGGGTTTAGCACTTTGATTCGACATCAAAAAGGAGGAACAGTCAGATGTGGGGCCGTGCACAAATTACGTAACGGTGATTTTACCAATTTTTGACCCCCTCCCTATGTAATGTTTTGTAACGGTTTTGCACGCCACTCCCCTAATATTACGTAAAGATTTCAAGACCACTACCCCCCCCCCCCAAAAAAAAACCTTCCACTTATTTTCATTCCAAATTATCTTAGTTTCACACAAATGCAAACGCTGTCGAAAACCCCCCTCCCCCCTACGTAACGTTTTGTAACCTCCCTCCCCTCTATGACCATTACGTAACTTGTGCACGGCCCCTGTAGTCCCAGTGGAGGAGGGCGAGAAAATTGATATTTTTTTCTTAAAAATTATACTCTTTAGACCTATTTTTTTGCGTTCCCGAAATTACGTAATTTTTGAAAAAAAATTGTAAGCGGCGCCCTTTATCTGCTAACTCGAAACCAAGATTTAGGAAAACTGATCCCGTCTCTGTTTCTAAATTTTTTCGAATAAAAGTAGAGTATGACCATGAGGAAAAGAATTTTTTTCTACGGTATGACGAAAATTTCGAGAAAGTTGAAGAAAAAAATTAAAACAGTGGCAGAGCTCAAGTTTTTCGTAAAAAAAAAACGTTTTTTGTAAAGAAACAGAGCAAAATAAATCTTTTCACCCCTTTTTGGGTGTTACAAATATTGGCAGCCCCTTAATTTTCGCTTTTACCCTCCCGCTAGTTTTGAAGAATTGGTTCGCTACATGTTTCGAGATCATGTCATAAAACACCTCGACAATATCAAATGTAGTGTAGGGCCAGCTTTATTTAAAATCAATAATATCGCAAGCAAAAAGCTCTGCAGGAAAAACAGCGCCATTTATTGATTTCTTTGGCTGCTAGTGCTAGCTGCATGGTTTGGCCGTTTCCGGATAGATGTCACTAGTAGAACAGAATGGAATGAAATTTATTTAAAAGCGAAGATATTTCTTCCTAATGTTAACAACCTCACGAGTTTATCGCTCAGTATCGTAAATAATGGACCCTGCCGCCTCCTTTAAGCAAGAAATAGCTGTGGTTTGGACCTGAAAACATCTAATTTTTTTCTCCATCATCTCATGGTGTGGCCGCCATCTAGCGGAATTTGCAGACATCTTGTCAACGGTTACTATTGCAACTATGATTTATGCTCACAATGAAAGAGTGGTGACAATTTTTTCTTATGAAAGCAGTCCGGAGACAATAACAAACTGGCACCATTGCTCAATATACCTGTTTCTTTTGTGCGCGCAGAACTTTCTATGCCATTTCTGTTTGATTTATTGAAATCCCATCCCTAAGGAAAATCTTAGGAACCCTGTATAAAAACGAATGTTTTTTGTAACATTAATTAGTAAAACTAAAATATTCTGGAATAAATTGTTTCACTCTAGAAAGAATTTTTGGAAAAGGTTGAGAACAGGACATGTACCTACAGATTGTATGCACAGCAATTTCGGATCCGCATTTTGTGCCAAATGCTAATTGAATTGGATAGAGAATTTTTGAAAAAATTCCTATTTTATCATTAATTTTAGCACAAACAAATTTTGCGGCGAGTCGACGAATGCAGATACCTACGGCTATTGGTCCGATTCCACCATCTTTCTAACACAAAGCACATAAAGATGCTCCATATAAAATGGGACATATTAGTTTTTTAACAGAATTATTTAAAATGTGATTTATAAGAGAAAAAAGAAGATTATGAAAAGCTGTACCAAGTTCTTCACCCACCAAGATGTTGCGTTCTTAAAGCATCCAAACCATCAGCAAAACCTAGTCTGAATTATTTTAATGCTTTTTGAATATCTAAAATTGAAGTACTGCTTAATTAAAACAATATGGCTCTCCAAAATTTTAGGAACCAAGAAAGGTTAGTAGGGTTCCAAAATTATGTAACAATATCTTTATAATACTGTTTCAGAGACAAAACAAAGACAACAACAGTTTTCAAACCAACTCCAAAAATGTCTTCGTATCTAGTGGCCTTCATCATTTCAGAATTTGAAAGCAATCCAGCGAATATTAGTCACGCAGATTACAAATTCAGTGTTATTTCAAAGGCCAGTGGTAAAGAATATACAAGTTTGGCAGTGAAATATGGTAAGAAAATCAATTTTTTTTCTACGATCACTTAGTAGTTGACAGAATAGAATAACGTATGTTTCATTAGTTTTGACAAAAAATAAAACACCATATACTTTTTGAAAAATTAACTTTTATTTCAACTGTTAATTTTTTTTTCATAAGCTAATACATTAATTTCTCTGCACCTGATTAAAATTCTACGGCGCAGTTGGCCTTCATTTTGAGCAGTCCAGCCTTTGGCGTACACTTCTCTTGCCAATTGGGCCCAAAAGTCTTCTATGGGGCGAGCCTGGGGCAAATCGTCATTTTTTGGTAGATATGGAATATTATGCTCTTGAATCCCATTTTGAATTTTAGTAATGGCAAGATGCCAGTTCGGACCACAGCATAATTTTATCTTCAGCATGATGTTATCAATATAACCTCTGTTGGTTAATGCTTCGCCCCGTACATGTCCTACATATAGTCTTGCTATACCCCTTTCGGAAATTGCACACCACACTAAAATTTTGTCGGCGAATTTAGCTTTTTCCCTGAATCTGACGTTGCCGTTGTTCGGAGTCTCCTCTATATTATCGGTTTAAAATCCTTGATGACCCGGGATTTCTGCGTTTTCAAAAGTGAAGTACTTTTCATTGTGTATTATGATAGATTTGTTATTTGCAAAATGAACACGTTGATGATTAGGGGTGTTGGACATTTTTATCTTTTGCGGTATTTTGACCATTTCTGTTCCAAATGTTACAAATAGTAATTTTTGAAGTTTTTTTATTCTCGCTAGCTTCCTTACAGACACACCGACCTTGTTTTTAGCCAATCTGACCACTCTATTGCAGTGGGGGCGGGGAAATCCTTGGTATTCCACTTTTCGGGAGGTTCATACAAAACAAGGAATACCCTGTTTGCATTCCGTTATGGTTCGATAAATGGTTCTTCTGAATATTTTATCTTGGCGTTGAAAGATTCGCCGTATTGCAGCTTTGCGCATTTGCCCAACCAAATTATAAATAGATTTTCCTATTTTCAGTTGTTAAGCCTTCTTCACAAAACTGAATAAAAACATATATATGTCAAATTGAAACCTAGGAAGTTTTGTTTGCAAAGCCAAACTTAGGGGACATCGCACCCGATAGAATAGAATAAAATTACTTTAGGGATTAAAAATAATTTTAATCCTTGGGGGATTTAAAGTAAATTTTTCCAAATTAAACAATAATTTTATTAAAATTTTATTTATTTGTTAAAATGTATGAACGAAAAAAATAATTAGCATATGCATTACTTAAATCTACTTCGGTCATTCTGTCTCTTTAGAAATGCCGTAAGTCTACTATATTTGCTGATGTTGGCGTTTGCTTTAGATATTATCATGGTTTTGATCATGGAATATTGGCTCCATACAAAAGATGCCTTGAGATTCCTAGACTTCTGTAGAAAGTATGCCAGTAGCACCTTTTCATCCGTAAAATTCTCTGCATGCTGTTCAGCGCACCATTTTCGGTAATTACGAAACTGTTTCTTGTAAACCTCGTGAGATTATTGTGGAAGAAGGCTAGCGCTGGCCTCTTCTGCGGCCTCTTCAATGTTCATTTTCAAAAAAAATGCTGTACGATTTTTCTGGACTCACCGTTTGGTGACGCCGCGCCGTTTGATAACAACTACTGACTGGCATTTGTTTTGTGCTATAGAGAGTACCGTTAAGTGGTCTACTGTTAGTTCTGCGATTTTTTGTTTTTAGTTTCTTGCATTTTAAAGTGCATAAAATAGTATATAAACCTCGTGACTAAAGTGTATTTTAATCCCTTGGCATATTGTAGCCCTCCCTACGGTCGGGTTACAAACCTTTCGCCGCGGGATTAAAAGAGGCACTTTAGTTCCCATGTTTATAATGTACTATTAGTACCTACAATATATATAGGAAACGTTAAACAAAACAGGAAAAAAAAATACCAAGTATGAGAAATTCTTCAAACTAAGAATACCTACAAAAGATTTAAAACAGATTTTGTATAGGAACACACACACGTTTTATGTTAGTACACAAAGAATTAAACGTTAAGGACAAAACACCCCCATTCCGAGATATGGATTACTTCTACAATGAAACGTTACCCAATTCATCAAGTCTATAAAAACACCCGTTTATAAGAAACTTTAGTCTTAAATTTAGGTTTACGTTTCTTTTAGCAAATAAACGATATCCTATTGTTTCTAACATATTCACATAGCGGTTTGCCGACCATGTAAAACCATTATAATTTTTTGAAAACCTTGTCATCGCTGTCATCATTTTTACTTAAAATAAATAAAAAAGATGTGAATAATGGTCAAGCCATGAAGGTAATTCAAGGCCTAAAATATTTTAGCATAATTTAAGGGTTAACGTTTTTGATGAAGCAATTTTTTACTGTGTTTTTTAAATTTTTATGCAATGATATTGCGTACATCTTAAAGCATTGTGTTTCTTGCTTTCCAAACTTTCGATTTCTAGAATAAAACACAACTTTTCAAGTTTTGACTGTTTTTTAGGCTTTCAAAAAAAGTACTACCAAAAAACATTTTTTTCTCTGTTAAAATGACAAATATTTAGAGAGAGAGATGGCAGAATTTTAGAGGTAAATGGAGAGATATTTTAGTGACTGCAAAAATTTTTAAGGTTATTGAAGAGAGACAGCAGGCTATAAAAAAGTATTTTAGAGAAACATGAAAATAATTTAAGGCAAATGTAAAAATTTGTTTTATGTCATCTGTCTGTCATCTTGAGTGGTGTCGTGTATATGACTTTTATTTTTCATTTTTTACCCAAGTGTAAAGTGTGTAAAACATAAGATGGTATTAATTTCTTTCAATCAAAGTTCTTTACAGTATTTAAATTTACAAAAAAAACGTTTCCTGCTAAAGTGTATTTTAGCACATCTAAAAATAATTTAACAGGGATTTAAGTAAATTATTTTAAGAGTCGTCATGGCTTGACCATAACGATGTGGAAATACAGTACACAACTTGCATATAGTGGGTTATTACACGTTTACATAAATCACTCACTTATTAGTTTCCCCTCACATGTGATATCCTTTATTTCATTCCTGCTGTTAGTCCGAAAAAGCCTCAAATTGTTGTTAAGAAGCACATTTTAAGAGATTTGAATAAATTAGACCAAAAA
This sequence comes from Oxystoma pomonae, assembly GCA_963921995.1. Classification (NCBI taxonomy): domain Eukaryota; kingdom Metazoa; phylum Arthropoda; class Insecta; order Coleoptera; family Brentidae; genus Oxystoma; species Oxystoma pomonae. The sequence continues at coordinate 39,234,710 of OY998172.1, forward strand.
TTTTTTTATCAGAACTCAATCTATTGTCATTGTTTTAAAATGGCGGCCAATGAATGAATGAATGAATGAATGGAGGAATATGAATAAAGTAGGAAGGGATTGCTACTAAGGCAGTAATTCTGCCAGCGCGTAGCTTTTCTCACTTTCTTCAATATATACCCTTAGCGCAATATAAATATGTTATTTATGACTAATAACTACTGTACCTACTAATGCTAGATAATTTCTTAAGTGTGTGTATTTATTTTGGTCGAATTAAAATTAGAATAAGTGACTTTGCTTGTTTAAGTTCTTTGGTATTTTTGAATAGTATTCTTTACGGAAAACAGGATTTAAGGCTTTCATAATTAATTGATGTTGTTTTATAAATTTTTTTGTTTTTGTAATATTGACAGATTGACGTTTTTTGATCGGCAGTTAAAAGATTAAATATTTTTGGTGCCATGTAGGTTATACACTTCTGAGTTAAACTTTTATGTTTCTTTGGTATCTCAGCGACATTTTGCGTTACTTGTCGGGTTCTATATTGGTTGGAGTTTATGATGCGTATAGTGTCACGATACTTTTGTATATATCGTAAGACTTCATTTGCATATAACTGTCTTAATCTAAGTACTGGGAAGTCTTCAAAAAGTTGATCTGTTGAATACAACTGATTTTTTTGCAAAATTATTTTTATACATCTTTTTTGCAGTACTTATAAATTGTTGAGAGACGCGTTGTAACTACTTCCCCAGATGACTATCCCATACTGAAGTAGTGATTCAAAGATTGCATCTTATATCGTTTTAAGGTTTAAGATATTTAGGATGTTACGAAGTTTTTTGAACATAAACTTTATTTTTCTAAGCTTTAAAGCTAGTTTGTCAGCGTGCTCTTTAAAATTGAGTCGACAGTCCAATGTTAAGCCCAAATACTTAAGGCTGTCAACTACCTCAATATTTTCAGAGCAATGACAATCTTGTTCGTTATTTCACTCGTGTACAATCAGGATTTAAAATTAGGCTTTTAATAAAAAAGGGTAGACATTTAGTTTTATCACAATTTAAGCTAAAGACATTTACCCTAAGCCAGTTTTTTACCCACTTAAGAGCCTGTTCGCCTTTATTTTTTACTTCTTCCCAAGATGATCCTTTTATGAACAATCCTTTACCATCAGCACATGCTACCGAAAGAAAATCCTGGTCATAGTCCAGAAGGTCATTTATGTAAAGTAGAAAAAATATCAGTGCAAGTACTGTGCCCTGAGGTACACCACACTACGACATATCCAGAGCTTACTGCTTTACCTACTGTGACCGTTTGTGTTCGGTTTGTAAGGTAGTTGTTTAATAATTTAAACATGGCCCCTCTAGAACCCAAACAATGATCTACTGTATCAAATGCCTTTTTAAGGTCTAGAAAAACTCCGGCACAAAGACTAGAATCATCCAAATAAAAATATTTTTTGTGACTAAGGCCAAAGCATCTTCCGAGCTCAAGTTATCCCGAAAACCAAATTGTAATTTATTTAAAATATTATTTTGGTTTAGATAACTCATTATACGTTTCTTTAGCAGTTTTTCGTATATTTGGGAAAAAACATATAAGAGGGCTATTGGCCGATAGTTAGTAGCTAACTGTTCGTCCCCACCTTTAAAACGCGGTTTTATATTGCCCTTTTTTAAATGATTTGGACATAATTCCTGTTTGAAATTAATTATTGAAAATATAGAGTAATGGTTTAGTTATGGACGAACATATTGTTTTTACTAAGAGGGGAGTGATGTTGTCCATATTTTATTAAAATTTTTACTAATTGTTATTGAGTCACAGTTACAGTCGATTTTATATACTTCGCATACGAGATTTTCAAAAAAAAATGTTTAAGATCGCTAGGTCCTTCGATGACCTTAAAAAATGTAATTTAATATAAAAAAATTCTTCATTTTGAATGAAGATATTGGGTTTTGAATATAGAAAATTTTATATATTTTTGGGACGAGAATCAAAAAAAATGTTTTAGGTCACTTTGACCTTCGATGACCTTGAGAAACTTTATATTAACATTTTTGTTATGAATTTATGACTTGTGTTACTTTGCTACCACTCTAATGATCTTAAAATCAGCGGTGAAAGTTAAATACAACGCCATTTAGAAAGTTACTACTTATTTTTTTTATACGAGTTAATTTTAAAAATAAATTTTAATTTAACTTGCATCGCTAATTTTAAGGTCACTGGAAATGTAGCAAACCAAAAATATTTTTTTTAGATGCCTCATCTCAAAGTATATAAAAACAGACTACAATCATGAACACTTAACCTAAATGACATCCTTCGTGAACTTGTAACGCTTTTTTCAAGGTCATCGAAGAAAATTTTAAAAGAAATGCGCAGAAAGTTAAAACATTTTTTTAAAATCTTCGTCTCCAAGATATATAAAATCGACTATAATTATAACCTAATACCCATTATTATCACATTTCTTTCTATAAATTGCCTTTTTTAAAGTGCGTGAAGGTCATAGAAACATTTCTTCACACAATCATGGCCCAATTCCCGTATATAGTAAAAATTTTAATAAATTATTGTACGCCATTTTCTTGGTCCACTCGTTTTAAATATCTTAAATTATGCTTCCTAACAATCGTAAAAAATGTCATGCTTGTAGAACAATTTGGCGCTTTCTTCCTGTAAGAAATTATTGGTTGTTGTTTTGCAATAGCTAGTTAAGCTTTAACTTTTTATAAAAGCATCGATTACCTTTATTATATTGAAATTTGTCATTGTCATGTACAGGGTGATCGGTTATGTGTGTTTTCTGAGATAAGTTTTTTTCTAATAGCCGCAGGAAAACCAAACAAAACTGAGCTCACTATAACTATAACCTAATACCCATTATTATCACGTTTCTTTCCATAAATTGCCTTTTTTAAAGTGCGTGAAGGTCATTGAAACATTTCTTCACACAATCATGACCCACTTCCCGTATATAGTAAAAATTTTATTAAATTATTGTACGCCATTTTCTTGGTCCACTCGTTTTAAATATCTTAAATTATGCTTCCTAACAATCGTAAAAAATGTTATACTTGTAGAACAATTTGGCGCTTTCTTCCTGTAAGAAATTATTGGTTGTTGTTTTGCAATAGCTAGTTAAGCTTTAACTTTTTATAAAAGCATCGATTACCTTTATTATATTGAAATTTGACATTGGCATGTACAGGGTGATCGGTTATGTGTGTTTTCTGAGATAAGTTTTTTTCTAATAGCCGCAGGAAAACCAAACACATCTGAGCTCACTATAACTATAACCTAATACCCATTATTATCACGTTTCTTTCCATAAATTGCCTTTTTTAAAGTGCGTGAAGGTCATTGAAACATTTCTTCACACAATCATGACCCACTTCCCGTATATAGTAAAAATTTTATTAAATTATTGTACGCCATTTTCTTGGTCCACTCGTTTTAAATATCTTAAATTATGCTTCCTAACAATCGGAAAAAATGTCATGCTTGTAGAATAATTTGGCGCTTTCTTCCTGTAGGAAATTATTGGTTGTTGTTTTTCAATAGCTAGTTAAGCTTTAACTTTTTATAAAAGCATCGATTACCTTTATTATATTGAAATTTGACATTGGCGTGTACAGGGTGATCGGTTATGTGTGTTTCCTGAGATAAGTTTTTTTCTAATAGCCGCAGAAAAACCAAATCAAAATTGGGCTCAAAATCATTAATCAATATTATTCAGTTCAAATATTATATAGGGGCTGCCAAAAAGTTACTTTTTTTCTTATGGAACATCCTATATATTTTGACACTGTTGAATTCTCCAGAAAGTTAGCTTTTTAAATATAAAATATAGTATAGGCCTGCATGCAACCGTTATTGCACTATATTAAAACCTAAGTTATTTATGACTCTCTGCTATCAAAACGCCACTATTTTTGTTTTTCACAGCTAACTATTTATTTGGAAAGTTAACCCATTAAGACCTGGATTATCAAAAATTCGAAAACTTTAACACCAGATTATTTATTTAATCAAAAATGATATAAAAAAAATATATTTTGGCAAAGAATTTTTTTTTTGCTCAACCCTGTTCATATAAGGAACGCTAAATTTTTGAAGGTGTAAAAATCAAAAATATATAATATTGAAATTCTTAGATTGACTTTAAAAGATAAAAAAGAACTACATAAAACTGGAAAAGTATAGCATTATAAACATGTGTCAATGTTTATATTTATTTGGTATGGAATGTGTAACGAAGTTACTAATTTTTATTTATTTATTTTAGCTTTTCTTTCCTTTTTAGGTACTTCATGTCTCATAATTTTTGTAATTTCTATGACGTTTTATTATTTGCTATTCTTGGACTCTAGACATCGCTTTGACTCGCCACGTTTCCCTTTCCTGCTATGCTGCACGGTCAGCGAGCTACACCCCACCGCTTTGCGCGCACAGCCTGCTCGACGGGAGTATGGTAGGTGGGGATACGCAAGGCTATTTAAGGCGATGTCGAGCGCGTTTCAGGGCATTCATTCTGCCGACCGCCCGCCGTAAACTATTCCACCTGGGCATTTATTCTGCCGACCGCCCGCTACCAACAACTCCTCCGACCGACCGCACCGAAAACACACATCACCTGCCAGAACCGATAGGTAAGCACCTGACCAGTATAGCGGGGTTTTCTATACATACCGTAAAATGTAGTTTTCCGTATGGTAAATAGAGGTGAGATGGGTTACCGCTGGCTCGGAATACGGGTAACACATCTCTCTCTCTAGCACCAGGCGAAGCTATTAATGGGTTTGTCTTGCGCTGTCTGACCGGTTAGTGAGTGAGAGGAGGATCGGAATACCTTTAGGACTGTCTTTTCCTCTCTGCATCTCTCTCTAACACACGGTTTGACAGCGTATGGAGTAATTCATTGAGAAGCAGCGCCACCGGATCGTTTTATTTAAGCATGTGACGACAAAGGCACTGTAATTGGAGGTTAGGTGTATTATCGCTGGTTCGGAATACGGGTAATACATCTCTCTCTCTAACACATGGCTAAACTACCTACGAAGGTAGATCCTGTGTTGTTTGACCGGTTAGTGAGTGAGAGGGAGACAGTGCTATCGCTGGATCGGAATACCTTTAGGACTGTCTTTTCCTCTTTGCATCTCTCTCTAACACACGGTGGAACAGCATATGGAGTGATTTATGGAGAAGTGGTGCTATAAAGGTATCTTTGTCTGACACACTAATTTCTCATTTCTCTAAACCTACTATGAATTCTATATATGTAAATTCCGCTATGTTGGGGGTGCCGTATTAAGGAGTTTTCTACCGTTAACATTAAATATCAAATACCGGGGTTTACCGTAAACGTTATGAGACATGCAAGTTACCGATTATTTCTAATATTTTCCGTCCTTTTCTATTGTATACCGTTGAATGCTAAATAAAGAGACCTGTTGATAATAAATTAGTAAGTTATAATAAATCCGCCATGTTGCAAAATTGGTTGTTTTACTCGTCTTACTTAGGTTAAGAATCGAGACAGCTAGACCCCTGGTTTAACCGTCTCCACTGTTTAAAAGCTACCCGACGCTGTGGGCCCTCTACCACATAAATCCAGAGGGTGGCGCCCGAGATACTTGTTGGATTATCTCTCAGAGGAGTAGTTAATCCAACAGAAACCGATGCCTACCGCTTTAAAACGTAAACAACGTTACAAATTTGGCGCCCGAGCAGGGACCGGCCAGTAAACAACCGTTTTCCGCCCGTTTTGAGTGCGCATGCGCAAAACCGAAAATCCGAGTTATACCTCTATTTATAGTAATTTTGGTATGCAGGATCCGAATTTTAATGTCTTAGTGGCCCACAACCAAACCGAAGCAAGATAGTACCGATTTTTATCAAGTATATGGTTGTTTTTTTATTCCGGGTCCGTCCGTTTTACCAAAATTGCAAAATTTAAACCCGGTGGGCCGTATTTAACCGAAATAACGTCAAGTTGCACTGCGCATGCGCAACATTTAAAACTAAGTTATACTTCTTTTTACCCTAAGTCGAGGTTGCTGAAGTCAACTCCGCAGTCAGAAAAATTGCAGCTAATAGGGTTACCGAGTTGTGACAACAATTTTTCCGAAGTTGTACTAAAAGGTGGAGAGGGAAATCATGCGCACCGTCTTACCAGGCCGTGATTTTATCCCCACTGCATTGAGAGTAAATAAACTTTTGTAACCAGAATGAAAAGGGGAATTCGAAGCCCGACCGTCAGACAGTAAACATCAAAGCGTCATAATTCTATATAGTTTCTAGACTGAACCAGTTTAACACCGCCGTATTTTCCCCACCATTTACCAGTCCAGTAGTGGGAGAATTTTAGCAGTGGTAGGAGTAAAATCATAAATAAAATAAATTCAAAGAAGAAGCCTTTCGAAAGAGACATTAGTTTCCGACCTGAAGCAGTGAACATCTACGAATAATCGACCGCACTTTAGAAAACCGAACTTAACTTTTCTGATTACAAATCCGTTACATAACATTAATTAAACAAATTTAAATTAGACACAACCGGCACCGTAGAAACATTAAGAAAACGTCTAGTGACTTTCATCCGAGATGGTAGAACCACCCCGACGCCGACAACGCAAGCCTTTAATTTTTCTACAACCAGTGTGCAAGCCAGTATGACGCAACCCGCGCCAATTCAACCGGGGAATGTTACGACACCGGTTCCCGTAACCAACCCAATACCAGCAATTTATGTAACCTCGACGCCATCCGCATACACAACCGCTCACCGAATGCCACCGGCTACCGCATATTCAACAATGGGCATTTCACAGCCAACCACAACCTACCGTCCGACCCCGTTGTATATGGGAAACATACCCACCGTCACAATCCAAGGTCCGTTACCGTCTCCGTCTGTCGTCAAGGAACCGCCAGCCTTGGGAAACAGTGACTACCGATCTAGTCGGCCCGTTACCGACTTCGACGAAAGGAAATAATTATCTGACTGTATTTCAAGACCGATTTACGAAGTGGGTACAATGTCGTCCCCTTCGTAAAGCCACGTCAAAGGCCGTTACGCAAGCGTTATACGAAGAAGCGGTTACCAGATTTGGCTGTCCTCACAGATAACGGCACGCAATATACCGGTCGTCCGTTCCGAGAAAATCTTGAGGGAAATGGGTATCCAGCACCGTCTTACCCCAGTTTACACCCCCCAAGATAATCCGACCGAACGAACCAACAAGACAGCCAAGACTGCAATTGCACAGTTTTGCGAAGAAAACCACAAACACTGGGACAAACATCTAGCCGAAATCGTGTTTGCTATCAATACTTCACGTCATGACTCAACGGGATATTCGCCTGCTTTCCTGAACTTCGGTAGAGAATTGGACCCGCCGAACGCCATGTACCAGAACCTCTCCGAAGACGATTCCGAAGAGCCCGTGATATTTAACGAACCCGAAGATACTGACCGCCAAGCCGTAACTGCGCAAGCGCAACGACTACAGAAGTTAAACGAAGTATATGAATTTGTCCGTATTAATCTAGGCCGAGCGTTCACCACACAAAGCCATCACTATAACCTCCGTCACCGAGAATGGAGATGTCATGTGGGAGATAAGGTGATGAGAAAAGAAAATCCGTTGTCATCCGCAGCAAAAGGTTTCACGGCTAAATTAGCTCCGAAATATTCCGGACCGTATACCGTGGTAAAAGTCGTGTCTCCAGTTGTCTATGATTTCAAAAATCAATCCGGTCGAAAGCTTCGTCACATTCACATAAAAGATTTAAAACCAGCATACTAACCACGCACCGTTTCCATTGGAACTCAGTGTTGCTCTCGTCCAATCCGATACCGACCGTATCAACACGTTTTTCTAGAAAGTTTACTTACTCCCAAATCCTGAGGAGCCGACTGTTTCACCCTGGTGAGGTACCAGGATAATGCCTGAGGAATCACCAGTCAACGTAGCCACGACGACTGGTGAGGTACCACATATGACGAACGTCATACGTGAGGAACCATCAGGTTTTTGTTCCGGTTTGAAGAATAGTTTGGTTTTAGTTTCGCGTATTAATTTCAGTTTCTTTTATATTAGGGAACCCGGTTAGAAACATTTAATTTTCCTGTATGTAAAATTTTAGTTTGAAAATATTTAAGTGAAATATTTTCTTTTAAAGAAAGGGGGGTGTGTAACGAAGTTACTAATTTTTATTTATTTATTTTAGCTTTTCTTTCCTTTTTAGGTACTTCATGTCTCATAATTTTTGTAATTTCTATGACGTTTTATTATTTGCTATTCTTGGACTCTAGACATCGCTTTGACTCGCCACGTTTCCCTTTCCTGCTATGCTGCACGGTCAGCGAGCTACACCCCACCGCTTTGCGCGCACAGCCTGCTCGACGGGAGTATGGTAGGTGGGGATACGCAAGGCTATTTAAGGCGATGTCGAGCGCGTTTCAGGGCATTCATTCTGCCGACCGCCCGCCGTAAACTATTCCACCTGGGCATTCATTCTGCCGACCGCCCGCTACCAACAACTCCTCCGACCGACCGCACCGAAAACACACATCACCTGCCAGAACCGATAGGTAAGCACCTGACCAGTATAGCGGGGTTTTCTATACATACCGTAAAATGTAGTTTTCCGTATGGTAAGTAGAGGTGAGATGGGTTACCGCTGGCTCGGAATACGGGTAACACATCTCTCTCTCTAGCACCAGGCGAAGCTATTAATGGGTTTGTCTTGCGCTGTCTGACCGGTTAGTGAGTGAGAGGAGGATCGGAATACCTTTAGGACTGTCTTTTCCTCTCTGCATCTCTCTCTAACACACGGTTTGACAGCGTATGGAGTAATTCATTGAGAAGCAGCGCCACCGGATCGTTTTATTTAAGCATGTGACGACAAAGGCACTGTAATTGGAGGTTAGGTGTATTATCGCTGGTTCGGAATACGGGTAATACATCTCTCTCTCTAACACATGGCTAAACTACCTACGTAGGTCGATCCTGTGTTGTTTGACCGGTTAGTGAGTGAGAGGGAGACAGTGCTATCGCTGGATCGGAATACCTTTAGGACTGTCTTTTCCTCTTTGCATCTCTCTCTAACACACGGTGGAACAGCATATGGAGTGATTTATGGAGAAGTGGTGCTATAAAGGTATCTTTGTCTGACACACTAATTTCTCATTTCTCTAAACCTACTATGAATTCTATATATGTAAATTCCGCTATGTTGGGGGTGCCGTATTAAGGAGTTTTCTACCGTTAACATTAAATATCAAATACCGGGGTTTACCGTAAACGTTATGAGACATGCAAGTTACCGATTATTTCTAATATTTTCCGTCCTTTTCTATTGTATACCGTTGAATGCTAAATAAAGAGACCTGTTGATAATAAATTAGTAAGTTATAATAAATCCGCCATGTTGCAAAATTGGTTGTTTTACTCGTCTTACTTAGGTTAAGAATCGAGACAGCTAGACCCCTGGTTTAACCGTCTCCACTGTTTAAAAGCTACCCGACGCTGTGGGCCCTCTACCACATAAATCCAGAGGGTGGCGCCCGAGATACTTGTTGGATTATCTCTCAGAGGAGTAGTTAATCCAACAGAAACCGATGCCTACCGCTTTAAAACGTAAACAACGTTACAAATTATAATATATATGTCAATATAAACCGACATCGCATTTTTTACATTGGGTTCGCACGGAACTGCCTTTATGATGTTCTCCTGCACACCTACGACGCTTGTTGTTTGGTACGTATGTAACCAAATGATCTTTGAAATCAAAGCGCAGGTCCGCTGATACCCTGGAATCTTTAGAATGGGATGGTGGTTTTCCCACAGAACTCGATAGGTTTTGGTAACGTTTTAGGTACGTTTGTGTAATGTCTCTTCTAAAATTTAGCTGAGTTTGTCCAGGATTGTGGATTTTATATAGGATCCAAGCATTTTGAGTAGGTGCATCTACAATGTAAGTAAAAATGCACCACCAACACTTCTCTCCTTGCAAACTGGATGCTTTGTTAAAGCCACTGTAACTACTGAGTTATTTATCCATCTGGCAAAAATAATTGATTTTGAAGGGCACAAAGCATAATCAAATTCATCTCGTTTGGCTTTTTTTAAGGATTTAACATCTGTCAAAGGACAATTTCGTGGTAGTCTATTCTAACGAATAGTATTAGTACTATCATAACCGTTTTGTTTTGATTGCCAAAATAAAAGCTAAACGAAAGTTCTTTCTTTTCATTAGGGATATCTTCTATTAGTTAGATCATGGGTACTGTAGCTTTTCCAAATTCTTTTTGGTGTTCTGCGTTTGAGTTGGGAATATTTCCTTAATAAATTTCAAAGTTGATGAGATATACACTTTTTAGATTTAAACACCAGCACTTATATCCGAAACAAATTGGCTTTCATTGAAGACACTGTTTGCACCCATGTTTCCCAAAATATCAATCATGGTTTCATCATAGCATAACTTGCGACTGGGAATCAAATTTTTTAAGAATTGTTGCCTTATTTTGTCCATCAGTGTTTCTATTTTTGCCATCTTATCACCTTCAACTAAATTGTTGTTATCCTCATAATTTCAAGAAATCTGTCACGTCTCATGGAATTGTACACTGCCATATGTCTGAAATCCTTGCCAGAATCCCAATAGCTTCGCTTTGATGGTTTTTGATCATGGCCAGAAACAAATAGGATAGCCAAGAACCATCTTAGATTATCAGAATTTATGTTAGGACTAGGACAGTTACGATATAATGCATACTTGTTGGTTTCATCTCTTAAAAATTCAATAATTTCCGTATCATTAGATAAACAAGTACCAGCAACATCAATATTATCTAGAGATCCGATTACTGCACAACTATCCATTACTACTTCTGCCCTTGCCTGCAATTGTCTCCCGGGTAAATTGTCCATAATACCTTCACTATCTTCGTCGGCTGAATCCTCATCTGACAGTGCACCACTATTAGGAGGTTCCATATAGACAGCCCGTACATTGTCATTTCTTTCCATATCTTCCCAGAACTCATCACTTTCCAGCATATCCGCAATTTGCTTGATAGACAATCTAAAAATAATGCATACACGTTAGTATGATATAAAAAGATATCTGTAAGCCTAGTATAAAATATAACCTAGAATATCAACAGAACCTAAGTTTCAATTTTTTGTAAACAAAGCCTTTTACTTAAGCCTATAGTAAGGTGATATATACAAAATAAGTGAAAAAAGAAAGAAAAGATTATCAAAAAAATCCACTTACCCTTTCTGTGTAGCCATTTAGCTTGCGATAACAGGCTTTTAACTGACCGGATAAACAAGTCGCACTACAAGGACCGCGCCGCCGTAAGCACTGCTGTAAAAAGCAGGTACTAAACAACCTTAGGACATAATTTGGAACCGCGTCCAGTAATGCATTAAAAATTTGTGTGCGTCTCTGTGCTAGAGAACATGGTGTTCCGTATATGGAACGGTAGGTTATAATGGGTTAAGTAAGTTCTAGTTTGATAGCGTTTTGATGGTTGTGATTAGCCACATGGCCTACTTTGGTGTAATTATAATACCATAATACTAATTAATTAATATATAATTCAAATTGAAATATTTCGAAAACGGTTACATGCAGACCTATACTATATGGTATTTTTGAAAAGCTAATTTTCTGGAGAATTTGAAAATGTCAAAATATACAATGGGGTGTTCCATAAGAAATAAAAACTTTCTGACATACTCTGTATACTATTTGAACCTATTAAATTTTATTAATGATTTTGAGGTCTCTATAAAATATCCTTTTACACAGTTTTTCTTTGGTTTTCTGCGGCTGTCAGAAAAAAAGTTATCTCAGGGAACACTCATAACAGATCACCTTGTACTAACGTTAATTTATTTAAAATATTTAAAAAATCAAATATATTTCAGGTCCACCTCTTATTGATCTAATGGGTAAATGGACAGGAATCAAATATTCAGACCTGGGAAACAACAAAGTAGATTTAGCAGCCATTCCTGATTTTGCAGCAGGTGCTATGGAAAACTGGGGTTTAATTACCTATAAGTAAGTACATAGGGAGTCGACCAAGCAAGCAGTTGGCCTGCGTCAGAGTAGCAGGTTGTCGGGGAGCTCGCAAAAAAGGGCCGGAGTTTTGGAAAGCTGATATTTTTTACTGTAGAGTCAGCAAGCTGATTATGGGGATGCCTGAGGTGACAGTAGTTATTTCCGTTATCCGTCAGTTATACTAGCCAAATGTCAATTATTTAAAAATAAAATTCTATTCAAATATATGAAATATAATCATATTTTACCTGCGGTTCTTCTGTTTGAATGGAACACCCTGTATATTTTTAAAAATTTTGAGAGTCCTTTTCTTTTTGATTCCATTGGTATGGGGTTAAACCTCTTACCCCAGGAGGTCCAACCTAATCTACTGATTATGATTAGGGGCCCCAGTAAGAACTTGTTTGCGTGTGTGGTATGATGACTTAAATTTGAAAATTTTAGTTTAATTCTAAGCATTCAGAACGTGTAAAATTTTCGACTGCGGCGCATTTATGATTTGGATCAAATCTATGTATACCACCGCAACGCACCCCTTTTTGGCATCTAACCTAATCTACTCTTTCAAAATTATTTTACAAAAAATCTAAGAGATCAAAATTTTTAAAGTTTTTTGTTTTTTGTCAATATTTTGTTTAATTTTAAGCAATTTCTTTGTCAATAACATTCGAAATGCGTAAAGAATCGCATTTTAGTATAATTTGTTAAAAAAATTTGCCTGCGGCGCATTTCGCCTCTCTCTCCTCCCTTCAGTTCAGGGGATCAAAGAATAGGCACCTACCAAATTTTTAACAATTTGCCATAGGTAGGTAGTTGATTTTTATTACATGATGAAATTTCCCCCCCCCCTACACACTTCTATCCACATAAAACTGGTACAGCAGAAGGTAGATGCGAATACGATTTTTTATATTTTCTTATGTGCAACACTTTGACTTTGTCATTTTGGGTTATATTCTTGGCATATATAAATTTTTTATAAGGAGACGGCTTGTCTATTTTTTACTAATGCAAAATATAAGGCCACTAGAAATAAAAACCACATTTCAAAAAGGCAAAAATGTTTTATTAACTAAACAAAAGCTACACAGTAATTGGTCTATTCGAATAGCTGATTATGAAAGAAGCAAGTGTACGATAGTAACCATAATAAATCGATTTCAAGAAGCAGGAAGTATCCTTCGAAAGGAAGGTACTGGTTTGACGAAAGTTAATGAAACAAATAAAATTAAGAAAAAAAAACAAAATTAAAAACATACGGCTGCAATGATGTTTTTATGTGGTCTGGGCATTGAATTGGATAAATTTTCAAATAATTTTGGATTTTCTGCCAAAACTTCCCCATATGCCCTTACGATGAGTTCCATTAGAAATTCTGAATTCCTGAGAATGATATTAAAACTTGCTAATTTCTTTGCGATAAGTACCCAAGCGTTCTTTGGATTTGCATTAGGAGTTTTTGCAGGCCAAGGCAAAACTTCGATCCTGGAACCATCGCTGCGCCATTCTGGCCATGTGAACTGGACAGTTATCTTGGCATAATAGAAAATGATTTGGATAAGGGACTCGCATTTCTGCAAGCATTACATTTTCCAGCATATTAATGTAAACTTCGGCTGTAAATCGCCCATTAACTCTAAATAGAGCAGCATGTCCTCTAGCCGAGATCCAGCTTTAAACATTTACCGAAAATCTTCCCGCCCGGTCTTTTTTTCCGGCAATTTACCGTTCTTCGTATCGGGTTCTTGGCGGTCGATAAACCAGAATTAGTTTTTTATCGCTGTTGGACTTAAAGATCTTCTTATCTGTGAAAATCACCTGCTGCCAAAATTCTTCGTCCCTCAAAGAATAATTCAACGCAAAAATTGATCGAGACTGTTTCTTTTCCTGACTTATTTTTTTTGCCGCAATGCGACACCTTAGCCTTAAACGTTTAATCCCCCTGCTTAACGTTGTTATGGATCCTGGAAAATTTGATTCAATGTTTACTTCTTTCGCTTTGGCAAACGGATGATTTTGGTCTTCCTCTGGGCTAGTAACTTTCGTCAAACCGATGCCTTCCATTCGGTGGATAGTTCCCTCCTCTTGAAATCAGTTTTTTATGTTTACTGTCGTAGACTTGCTTCTCCCACAATGCACAGCTGCTTGCCGAATAGATCAACCACCATCTAGTTTTGCTAAGATTTGAGCTTTTTCAAATTCGAAAAGATGCGGCGGTATTTTTTTTTTAATTTGGAGTTTGGAGTCTGTGACATTGTCATTTATAGGAAGACAATGCCGTTCTATAAAAATTTTAAAAATTAAACAGACTGCTAATTTCTGCCGTAACATTTTTATGTGGAGAGAAGAGTAGGATTTGTCTTTGGCTTTTCTCGGGAAACATCAAAAATCCTCTGCTATAAGAGCACTGCATTAGCCAAGGAAAAATATTTTAGATGGTTCTTTGTTTAACGTATTACTTTTATTGCAAAGCTTTTGCAAATCAGTTCAATGACGTTTCAAGGCAAAGGTAACGCATAGTATATTTTTGTAATTAGGAAGAAAAGATCTATCGAAAAAAAATATACATGGTTTTCCAATAAAAAAAGAATCTCATGACTATGAACGCCAACGGTTTATCAGAATATGCAAAATCAAACCCGTTAAATAAAATAAATCTCAAATCTTAATCATAAATCATTCACTATAGAAGCTGCATTCAATAACAAATTCGAAATTTAACAGACCCGAACCATTGTTGATCAAACTCATTCAATATCAAATTGGTAATTTGTAAAACCCATTTTTTATAAAACCCGGAATTTGTCAAACCATTATTTATCAAAAGCGAAATTCGTCAAACTCGTTGTTTATGTTATGACTCTGACAGGAAAATTGTTCGGGCGTCTTATGTAAGATTTCTGGATGATTTGCGGCCAACATGTCGCAAAATTTTTAGCGCGATCAGGTTCCGCGTGACCAATTTCGCCGCAAAAACTTTTAGCGCAAGACACAAATAGCGCGAATATTTTTGGCATAGTTTAAGACTTCCGCAAGAATATTTTAGCGCGAATATTTTCGACACGAAAGTTTTGCGCTCAGAGCCATTTTCGCGCAATTTTTCTTAGCGAAGACTTTTCTCGTAAAACACTTTCAGTGCGAACATTCTTGGCGTTTGTCTTCGTGTTTAATTTTTAGAATCGTTCTTATCATATCATGTCCCTGGTTCCATTTGTCTACGTGTTGTATCATTTCTTTAAAGAGTTTCCCTATGGTCATCTTCTCTATCTGTAGATCGTGTCTTGTTGCTTGGCGGTAGTTCTCAAATCTTCGATAGTAAATTAACGTATATATAAAGTACCGACATATGTCGTCCGTTTTCCCTATTCGCTTTGTGTATGTCCTATAGTAATCTATTTTTTTGTGTTTGCAGCAGTCGGGGATAATTCTTTTCGTCCATTGTTCTTTTTCGGTATTTCAGTCCCATCTTGCTTGCCAGGATTCCAGTGTTTTCTCTTTTGCAGCATCTGTGTTTTCTTCACTGTGTCCATTTTTATCTTCATATAGAATTTCTTTGACAATTAGGTCTATGGGAGGGATTCCTGTTATAACCTGAGTAGCTTCCGTTGATATCGTTCGGTAGCCGCAGGCGTCTACTCTTATAAATGCTTTCCGTTGCATTCTTATCAGCATGTTTTTGTACTTCTTTTTGCGCAGTACTGGACTCCATATCACTGCACCATATGTTACGATTGAATGGATTACACACATTCTTGGCCTAAATGTTTTGCGGGCGGAGTCATATCCATGCGTTTTTTTTTAGCGAAAGACACACACACGGCGGAGGGATTTGCGAAGTAATGGAATAGGCAAAGGGGGCGGGGTATTAGGGAACCGTATAGACTTAGCGGGTGACGACCTTTCTCCACCCACCCCCGCACACTAAAACTAACCCCTGCCTATCCCATTACGTCACGAACCACGCCAGCAATCCTACCAAACCCTAGTATCGCAATTGTCGCATCTGATTTTTGTGTTAATTTCTGAGATTTGGTGTGGTTGGCAAGGAGGTTCGCAGCCTTCAGAAAAGCTAGTCAAAAAGCCCGTTGGTAGTGCATATGGGATCACCATCACTTTGTCCTTGGTTGAACACCATTTTATTATTCAATTTTAAACGCAATTGGCAAGTTTTGAAAGAAAGTTTTCTCTACTACTTTATTTCATACTTCTTCGTTACAACCTTGTTAATAAAACAAAGAACAAAAGAGTTTTTGCTTATGGTTGTTTGGTTAATTAATTGCTTGTGTTCTATCTTTAGGGTTGAAAAAGCTTTAATATAGAGGCGAAACGTCCCAAAGAAAAAACTGTCTTTTTTCAATTACCAAAATCCCATAACCCACGAAATTATCATAAATGATGCAGGAGGAATACGAATACGAACAAAATTTATAACAAAAAGGTTTTTCTAAGTGGAAATTTATGAACGGTTACCCTATACAGAAATGGCCTATCTAGATATTTATTAAATTAACTTTGTCTTTAGGGAAGAATCCCTTCTGGATGAAAAAGAGAAAACAAGCAATTTTGACAGACAAAAGGTAATTATTGTTGTCGCTCACGAACTTGCCCATCAATGGTTTGGCGACTACGTGACTATGAACTGGTGGTCGGAGGCATGGTTGAACGAAGGTTTTGCTGTTTATTTTGAGTTTTACATTGCTAATACCGTAAGTAAAAGTGTGTAGACGATTGCATTTGGGTAATTATAGGATAGCTTAAAATAATTGCCTTTGAAACATTTTGTGACCATGTCACTTGGATTTAATATTATCCAGCATCATAATGATAAAGTTTTAATTAAGCAGGCTTGCATTTTTAAACATATTGAAAGTTGATTTAGAAATTTAAACTATTTTCTAGTAATTGGGTTGGGTTGGGTTTTCTGCTTCTATTTTTTTTTTGTATCAAGTCGGGCTATTTGCAAACGAGTAAAATCCAAAAATATAGAAAAATACGATTTATATCATTTATTGGCTTCTTCTTCAAGTGCCATGCTCTCTTCGAACTTTTCGTAAAAGTGTCGTAGTACTAACACCATACCATTGTCTAAGATTTTTAAGCCATGATATCCGTCTACGACCCGGGCCTCTTCTACCTTCAATTTTGCATTCTATTAATTAAAAGTTTATTATATTTCTCTTTTCTCAAAATATGGCCAAAATATTCAAGTTTTCGTATTTTGATGGTAAATAAATCTTCAAGATCTTTATTTATTCTAAATTAGTTACTCGGTCCATCCAAGATATCCTTATTATCACCACATCTCGAATGCCTCCAACTTTTTGCACATGGCCTCAGTCTGTGTCCATGCTTCCATGCCATAATGTAAGATGCTAAAAACATAACACCGAAGCACATGAATACGAAGCGTGGTATTCAGATCCCGATTAAACAACACCGATTTTATTTTGACAAAAGATAATCTAACCTGTTCAATTCTTGTACGAACTTCTTGCACGTTGTCCCAGTTCTCATTGAAGAGGCAGCCTAAGTATTTGTATGAATCCACGCATTCGACTTGCTCCCCATTTACTTCTAACATGCCTCGGATGTTCTTTTCCTTGGATATGAGCATCCATTTTACTTTTTCAACATTTAAGTTAAGCCGGAATTGCGAACTTTTGGCAGCAATTTGATTCAGCAACTCTTGCAGGCCTTCCAGCGTGTCCGCTATTATCACAGTATCGTCGGCGTATCGTATGGTTAGACCCTCTTCGCAGTTATGAAATGCATTTTCTATTATTTTGTTACTATAGATATTAAACAACAGCAGAGACAATATACAACCTTATTTGGACCTTTTCGGACAGTTGGCCATCCACATTTATTTGAGCAGTCTGAATCTAGTATAAATTATTTAGCGATTTTCTTTAGAACACTGTCATCTATAACAACTTCTTTTATCGATTCCATGAGCTTTTCGTGTTGGACTCGATCAAACGCTTTCTTATAATCTATGAACCAGGCATATACTGGCACCGACACATCTCTAGACCGCTGAACTGAGACTTGAATCCAAACTGCGTGTCACCCATAAAGGTTTCGCTTTTCCCATAAATTCTTTTGTGAATAATGTTTAGAAATATTTTTAACATAAATAAAAAGTTTGAGCGGCGCATTCAGCGAATCTACGTTTTTTTTTAGCTTTAAAACCTCAGTGTATACTTCGTCTTGCCATACCGCTTTTCTGTTTTTAGCTGAAGATATTGCGTGTTTTACTTCTTCTGGTGTTATATCTATGCCTTGGTTTGAGAATTCTTCTGGCTGTTTGGATCGGTTATCGGTAAAGAGATGTTCTATGTAGCTACACCATTCTTTTAGTTTTTCATTGGTATCCGGTATGATTTTGCTCTGATTGTCCACAAGAATTCCAGGTTGCCTTTTATTAAATAGTCTGGCCGCGTCGTTTATGCGTTTGTGTAAATTGAAAGTGTCATGTTTAGCATCTAGATCTTCTATTTCGTGACATTGCTGTGTTATTCAGTCTTGATTTGCTGACCTTATCTTGTTTTTTATTGAGTTCATGATACTGATCGCTGTCTTTTTTACTCCGTCTTTTATCTATCAACTCCAGGATTTCATCGGTCATCCAAACTTTCTTTTTATTTTTCGTTTCATACTTGCCTAAGAGTGTTGTGCCTTCGACTATGGCACCTTTAACTTTATCCAGACCATATCTGCATCTTGTTCGGTAGACTCATTAATGCCTTTAAGATTTTTGTTAAGTTCGACTTTAATTTTAGTTACTATCATGTTATCTTGAAGTTCGCCCAACCTGGGTCTGGGTTTGTTATTTGGAGGACGATTTTTCTTAAAAGTAAATTTAATTTTTGCCACAACTGGATTATGATCTGAGCCTACGTCTGCGCTAGGGTAACTTTTTGCAGATTTAATAATTTTTCTAAATCGTTTATTAATTAACATAAAGTCTATCTGGTTTCTAATGATACTCTCAGGAGTGTCGAATTTAGCAGTCCAAGTATAAAGGCGTCTAGCTGGAAGTTTGAAGAAAGTATTTGACATGATAAAATTGCTTTCTTGACAAAATTGGAAAAGGCGATATCCACGTTAATTTGATGTACCAAAACTGTACCTTCCAACAATGTATTCTCTTAAGGCGTGTTTTCAAGTTTTGCGTTGATGTCGCCAATAACAATGGTGACTTCTGTCTTTTTTGTAAAACTAAGGGCAGTTTGAACTTGGTCGTAGAATGCCTCTACGTCATCATCTGAATATCTACTGGTTGAAGCGTATACTTGAATAATATTGACATTGAAAGGCTTAGAGTTCAGCTGAAGAAATATAACTCGATCCGACACAGGAATAAAAGATATAACGGATTTTTGACTTTCTTTATTCAAAATTACTGCTACGCCATTATAGTGGTTTTGTCCATCATTGTCTGCATAGTAGACATGGTGGTCGTCTATCTAGCATTTCACCTCGCTAACTCCCAAGATCTCTCTCTATGTCGAATCGTTCCATTTCTTTGATGACATGCTGTACTTTTCCAGCCTGAAACATACTTTGTACGTTCCAAGTAGCAATCTTCTTCATGACTGGCCACCTCTGGTCACTTAAGACCTGCCGGGAACTGAGGGCCTGGGCTTTTGGTTTTCCAGTCATGATGATGATATTTCCTGGGGACAGTAATAAGGTGATTTCCCAGTGCCTTCCTTAATGCAGCATTAAAACCGTTAAAAAAATCCTGGTCACGCCTTTAACTATCTAGATGTAGAAGTACGCCGAACAATTACTTTTAGTGTTACTGCTTCCCAACACTATTTGTGAGGACCATCTCCAGTCTAGGAATCTAGATGCAACCGTCTTAAACAAGACATACTACCTCTACAGCGCAGCCCATTTATTAGCTAGTTTTATAATATATTATTTGTGTATTTTTTATATTTTTTTTAATATATTACATATTATATTATATATTAAAAAAATTATACAAAATATGCATTACTTGGTGGGCCATAAAACAACCGGACAAAATATTGTCCATTATAACTTTCAAACCATACCACCGATTTTAATGCAACAAACTGCCCTTTGTAGGGAATTGAGCAGCACTTTTCCAAAAGAAAATTTTTGTCCGCCGTCTTAAAATCTAAGATGGTGGAAAAAAACAAATTTTACCGTTAAAATAGCAACGTTTATTCTTACGTTACGAAAGATTTTTGGAATTTTTATGAATTCATAAAAAAGCTTTGTTTATGCCACGCAGAACGAAGTACGAATTATTTAAATCGGTTAAGTGGTTCCCAAAAAAAATTAAAAATTTTAAATCAGTGTCTTACGGACTATGCGATTGCCGTCTCAATTCTGTCTGCATATATTTTATCATAAATTCATTATTAGAAAACCGTTTGCAATGAAATATATAACGTCATGACGAAAATCACTTTTTTTTACCCACTGCTATTGAAATTTGCCGCCATCTTGAAATCCAAGATGGCGGACAGAATCAAACTTGACCCTTCAAAGAGGCTCGTTTATTGATCATTTCTGCAAAAATTTTAATTTTTTGTTTATTCGTAGAAAAGGTCTTAATAACAAAATTATTTTTGTTTCCATCACTGTTTTCCAGATTATAAGATTGCCTTCGCAATTTCGTCTGCATTAATTTCCTCATAAATTCATAAGTACTGAACCGATTTTTAATTTAATAAAAAGCATTATGACAAAGATCGATTGAACTTTAAAAAACACTATTGAAATTTGTCGTAATTTGTAAACCTAAGATTGCGGACAAAATCAAATTTGACCCTTAAAAGACGCTCGATTATTCTTATGTTTCGAGAACCTTTTCGACTTTTTTAAATTCAAAAAAAAGCTCTGACTCCACCGCGTGTAACTAGGTACAAATCATTAAAAACGGTTTAGTGGTTATTAAAAAATTTATTTTTTGAGAACCACTAAACCGATTTTAATGATTCGTACCTTGCTATGCGCGTTGGAGTAAGATAAAACAAGCTTCTTTGAAAAGATAAATTTAATTGTGGTGACGAAAAATGGCGACAAATTTCGATAGTGATCGTTTGAGAAGGCAATCGTATAATCTGGAAGACAGTGACGGAAACAAAAATTAATTTTTGGAGAACCACTGAACCGATTTTGATGATTTCTTCCTCGTTGTGGGTGGCGAAAGCAGAACTTTTATAAAATAAATTTTTTAAAAGTTTACAGAACATATAAATAAACGAGCCTCTTTAAAGGGATAAGTTTGATTTTGTCCGTCATCTTGGATTTCAAAATTGCGACAAATTTCAATAGCAGTAGGTAATTTTTATTTCATCAAAATTGGTTTAGTAATAATGAATTTATGAGAACGTGTATGCAGACAGAATTGAGACGACAATCGCATAAGCCGTAAAACACTGTTTGAATTTTTTTTATGTTTTTGGGGGGAAACACTTAACCGATTTTAATGATTTGCACCTCTTTCGGCGTGGCAGAAACAGAGCTTTTTTACGACTTCATGAAAAAATCCTAAAAATTTTCGTAACATAAGAATAAACGAGGCTTTTTGAAGGGTAAAGTTTGTTTCTGTGCGTCATCTTACATTTTAAGATGGCGGAAAAAAATATTTCTAATCAAAGTATTGCTCAATTCCCTGCAAAACACAGTTTCTGTTGCATTAAAATCGGTGATATGGTTGAAAATTTGTAACTGAAAACATTTTTTCCGGTTTTTTATGGCCCACCCGGTATATTAACTATTAAAAATAGTGATTTATTCTTAACGCTTCTTCAAAAAACGTGGTCCTGTCTCATAAAAGCTTCTTTTAGTTGCTTTTCTGTCATATTCAAATAAAGGAAAATCTCTTCTTAATGTCCAACAGTAATCGGCCATTATCTTTGTGTACCAGCTCCCCTAGTATCTTTTTTCCATCTCTTTAATATCTTAATCATATCCCAAGATTTTCCGGAAAATAGTCCAAATGGGAATGTAAAAAGTGAACTTTTGTGCTCATATTGCAACAAAGAATCCTGAATCCTTATAATTCCCTAGAAATTTATGTACAACTTCTTCAAAACCTTCCAGGCATGTTTTTCCTTATATTCCATTACATTTTTAAATCCGGTGCGGCCCTACAATAATTCCCTTTTTTACTTTTGCCTCTGACATAGTAGAAAATGTTTTACCCAAATATTGAAAGCAATATCCTTCTTTGTTTAACGCCTTAACATATTGTTTTATATGTGCAAGTTTCATGTAAAATGGAGCAAGTAAGTCTCTTTGAGGGTAATAAGATTTTCGCGAATTATATTTATTTTTGCTTCCAGGTGCTAAAGCCTTTGTGGCCACTCTCTTTTTATCCAATGCTGGTCTTGATTCTGGCTATCCCACTAACACAGGAAATATGAAAAGGAACCCGCTCATTTAGCATTGCCACTGGTTTTCAGTTGGAATGAGCTGGGCGTTTGATATGCTGTAGATCTCTTCTCCCCGATGAACGTTTAAATGGACGTCTTTTTGATCCAACTCACGGTTTCTGAGACATACGTGTTAAAATTTAAAAGTTTCAGATTTTAGGGATTTTTCACTAAAATCAGTTTTTTGCCTATTTTTTTGGATTGACTTGCTACTTCCAGTACACTAATTTTTGGGTGGAGAACCATGTTGAAAAAATTGACATATTTTGTTCACGTCACTCCAGTGGCGGCACAAACTAGAAAAACGTAAAAATATTTTTTTTAATATGTTAAGAAAAATCTTCAGCGACAAAAAAAAGATAAGATACATGCTTGGGTTATTGACCCCATTTCTACTATGTATATGTGTATGCCATGCTAGAAACCAAAAGACTCCGATTTTGACAAAAGTGGTACCGCTAGAGTGCTTGAGTTACTATGTGCCATATGTTGACAAAAATGATCTAGCCGTGAAGGCTAGGAATCCGCCATATTGATCTTCTTATTGAATCCTCCAATTTTAAACATCTATATCTCTGAAACCGTGGGTCGGATCAAAAAGGGGTTCACGTAAACGTTGATCAGAGCGAACAGATCTAAATTATATCAAACGACCAGCCCATTCCAACCGAAAGCCAAGGTCAATGCTAAGTGAGCGGTGTCCTTTAGTAAATCCAGACTGCTGACTCAAGAAAAGGTCTAACATTTTTAGATCTCCTTATACTTTTCAGTTGTGATTATTATATTCCTAAAAGTAATTCCTTTGAATTTTCATAGTTTTCTTTAAATGAACTGAATGGCCTACGAGAACAGAAGCAAAATTATTGCTATTATGTAAAAGAACAGTTTTAAGGCTCCTTTTCGAAAAGTCCCCAGTGAAAAGATGTGTACTCAGGAGCTCCGAGGCAAGTAACTAGATCAGAAATTGCCTGACAAGTGGTCCGTTTTATGCAAAATATGTTACAAATTCAGCCTCACAATTTCTATACCAAGAGAAGGTAGTGTCTGGGGCAAGCAATTTTTTTAAGTAGTTGAGGTGGGTTTTAATCTGAGGGTAATGGTTTAAAATCACTGTCCATAGCCTGTAAGGAGTCAGAAGTTGAGGAGTTTTCATTATTATCTTTTAGTTCTTTGGGCGGTATAGGTATAGGTTATCAGTACTATGAGGAAATGGATAGCTCATTTAGTATTCAAAAATATAACAAAAAGCATCTGGTTTGTTCTTGCAGCACCGGATAGACATGTTTTTAAGAAGCATCGTATATCAAAAACCGCGCAGAACACTAAACAAAATATGCATTTTACTTGTTTCCCAAATGAAATTTAAATATAAATTTTGTTTGTAGTGATACATTTAAAACTCTTCTTCTGCGCACTACTACAACAGTGTAACATAATCTAGTATTTAGTAGACTGAGCTATCCCTCAAGTTAAAGCATAATAAATAGCAAAATCAATGAATAGCAAGCTTGCCTCAAAAAGGATAAAGGTAAATCCCCACTTGCCAATTCATAAAAAAACAATTTAGTTCTGGCTACACTCGAACTATCTACGAATAACTTGGACTGTCTGCACTTTGACTCTTGCCTCCAGGACGTCTTCAGTTCATTGTTCGCCCATTTGTTGAGCTCACTCTGTACCTGTTTCCTT
Source organism: Oxystoma pomonae (assembly GCA_963921995.1). NCBI lineage: Eukaryota > Metazoa > Arthropoda > Insecta > Coleoptera > Brentidae > Oxystoma > Oxystoma pomonae. The sequence continues at coordinate 39,258,907 of OY998172.1, forward strand.
GTTATTCCTAGAAGAGGTTCCGATCCAATTTATTGGGTTTCGGCCCCTAGTCTGGCAAGTTTATCCGCTTTCTCGTTCTCTGGTATTCCCTCATGACCTAGGTGTCACCCTTTTGTCTTGAGCCAGTGTTTGCAGTGCTTCAGCGCACTCCTCCACCAGACTACTGACTATTTTGGGTACACTTAGAGCCTTGAGGGCAGCCTGGCTGTCTGAGCATATGTATATGTCCCTCCTGCCATTTCTGGCCTCGGGTAGGGTTGCTGCCATGATAATGACATACACCTCCGCCTGAAACACCGTAGCGTGTTTTCTAAGTGGATAACTTTTCTGAACTTCTAGGCTTTCCGCGTACACTCCTGCGCCTGTTGTCTGCCTGGCTGACAGTTTAGAGCCATGCGTGTAGCAGACCGTCACCTCTGTTTAATTCCTTTCTTAATTCTTCCCTTTGCCACTCATTCCGTTCTGGTATTGTAACCTTGTACTTTTTATTGAACCCCCATGGTTTAAGCGGTGCTTTCACTGTCAGTCTTAGTAGGGGCAACTCTTTCGTCGCCAGTCCCTCGACCGCTAGATGGCCCTCTCTTTCCTCCCTACCCTTCTACAGTCCCTGGTCCCTTCATCGCAGGTGCGTCGCCATCGCCTCTTTCTTGATTCAAGTTGGAAGCGAGGGGAGACCCAAGGTTGTTTCCAGGTCGTCGATGAGGATCGTCCTTATTGCGGCGGTCATCCCTCTGCAGAAGAGCCCTTGTAGGCTCGTAAGCTTTTTGGATATGGTCAGCTTCTCTACAGCAGGCCACCAGACCACTGATCTGTATTGGATCCTTGATCTTATGATGGCCGTGTATATTCAGTGTAGGATCCTTGAGCTAATTCCCCAGGTTCGACCGTCCACTCGGCGCAACTGCCATAATGTTGTAGAGACGTTTACTTTTCCTTCAAATTGGAGATACATCTGCCGATTCTGCAATTTGTTATTGTTGTCTTTTACATGAATTCTGTGTCAGACTTTTTCATCATCATTTCATCTCCTAATTCCTAGCACCGTACTTATGAGCACCACAAGTGCGAAATCCGGATCTACGGTTACCATTACCTTTTTTGAGGGAATGCTCTCTATTCATTGATTTGGTTATTTATTCACTCTCGCTAAATCCTTTTTGAAATTTTGCTTAATAAATAGGATTTAGCAGGTCAAATTTCCCGAATATCTTACCCAAACTATCATAAATTTGGCAATTAATACATAATAAAAGATTTACCTCAGGAAATGTCGAGAGGGTTCTTGATAAATTTCTTGAATTGCCCCACAGAAAATCATTTTAAAATGTATTAAAACCCCAATCTTAAATTTTTTTTTAAATATTTTTCTTTTTTTGCAAACAAGATTTCAGTGAGTGATAGAGACCAATTAATAATTCATTAGTTCTTTAAAACAAATTTCATGTAGGCGCGCACTATTTTTAGTTTTTTTTACCAAGTTAAATCAAAGAAAATAAAATAATTGTCACTTACTGCTCCCATTAAATAAGTAATTTTATTTTTACGACATCAAAATAATAAGAAATACTTTTTACGTTATATCAAAGCTGCGATTTTCCCGAAACCAACCCAACTCGACCCAACCCAAACCGATTTCGGTGAAAAAATATGTCCTGTCCAGGAGTCCACGTAATTTAGTAGTGAAAGTTTCTTCAAAACCGGTCTAGTAGTTTTTGCGTGATGCTGCAACAAACAGAAAGACAGAGACACAGACAAACAAACAGAAAAACAAACAGACAAAATTTGTGAAAATAGAATTTTTGATATCTATATGGCTTTGTTAGAAGCTGACACCAAAAATTAATTCAATGTACAAAGTGGTCTTTATAGAGATGCATTAAATATATAGATTATTTTAAAACCTATTAGCGTATTCAAGGCAAAAGTCAAATACCTATGTTTTTTCAAAAATTATGAGAACATATATATATATGAGACTTATCTATCGCTACTACATTTTATTTGCAAATTAAAGGGTGTTTTTTTTTTAAGCAAAACAACAAACAAGGTACGTGCGTATGTTTATTTCTTGTTAAATATGTACTTTAATAAATTTAAGACTTTATATATCAATTCTTGTATCTGCCTGGAAAACATAACCTAAAATATGCACGCTTCCCTTGTTTAACTAGACATATTAGTTTGGTTAAATTTGATCAAAATTTTATTTTTTTTATGCAAAATGTGAAATTGTTTGAAACAGATGACTCCGCTGCTGCTTTTGTAATTTGTAATAATTAGAGCAATACCTTCTTACAAAAGATCATAAATTTTTTCTTCTTGATTTTTTAAAATATTCAAGTGCATTTATGATCAGTCAGATTAAGAATTCACTTGATATTGTCGAACTTTTAAATGTTTACTATAGCACAGTACACAGTCTAATTGGGTATAACATAGTACTGTGGGGGGAACGCTGGGAAGATTGAAAGGATTTTTATAATTCACAAAAGAATAATAAGGCTTTTTTTAACATATCTTACCGAAAGTTATATAGGGAAATATTTAGGAAAAAAAAGATACTAATGGTTGCTAAAATTTTTATACTAAAGCTTCTTCTCGTCTTTGTTTTTAAAAATAAAAATAGATTAAACTGCGTTGGAGACAGACATCTGCACAATACACGGGGTAGAGGTAATCTACGTCTGACCAAACATAACCATGAATTCTTCAAAAAAGCACCATTTTACTCCGGAAGTTATTACTTCAATATCGTACCAACTGAAATAAAAAACAGCCCCACTTCTTTAAACTTTAAATCAAAACTTAAAGAATTACTTCTAAAAAACACTTTTTAGACCACTTCGGAGTTTGAAGACTGTGTTAATATAATGAGGTAATAGGCATTGTATTTTAGGTTTTTTATGTTACATTTTTGTTCCTTAAAATTTAAGTGCGTGTCTTATTATTTTAGTTTACTTGTATTTTGTCTTAAACAAAAGTAAATGTCACTAGTTAACATTTTAAGATATATACTTTCTTTTTTTTTTAAATATGTTTTCTCATAATTGCTATAACTAAATTCCTACCTAAGCTTTTTTTTTGTTTATTTATTATTATTTTTGTTTGTGTATTTACATAAATGTAGGTATTTTTTTTACGTATTTATAACCTTAAGAAATGTTTTTATCTCTTTTTTATATATGACAACAGTTATACTTTCGAGTACAATACTTTATTTAATATTTTTTCCTTCTTTTCTTTTGTCGTTTAGAATAGTTTGTCTATACTATTTTTATAGTTTCTTAAGACAATAAAGAATTTTTGATTTTTTTTTAAATTAATTTCAACTTATCCAGGAATTTCCAATTTATGAAAAAAGTGCGTAATTTCAGCATAAGACATTTTCAACAGATTATTTTAGACAAAAACACATTAAAATGGTTTGTCGAGTTTTTTGCAAATACTTTAGGAACGCTTGGATTTATAAAATAGTTTGACATAATTCTTTAAATATCTGCTAAAACGTTATTAAGTTGTGAGTATCAGTTAAAAAAATTAAACTTTAAAATGAGGTTACAAGTATCTCAAAATCCGCTATACTCATATCACATAAATTTACTTCATAATGTTGGCCACCTAAGCTAAGAAAAAATTTTAGCATAGCGATTCGGGCTGGCGCCTATTTATCCAGAGAATCTTGCCAGAATAAAAAAGTAGCTCCAATAAAACACGAATGTTAATTTTTAGACTAGAAAAAAATGCCTTACTCCGTTATTTTAGCAAAAAACTTTTTTGTTCCAGCAAGATTTTAGGAATAAATAGGTCTTAGGCAAAACCACTTTCCTACAAATTTTCCTTAGGGCAGTTCTATATTTTTATCAAAAGCCGAATATATGTTAAATTTTTTTAATAAATAAGCCAGAATATTAAAAAAAAATCATTCTACTTAATCTATGTCTGACTCAAAAAAATTAAAATTTAGTTTTTGATATTGTTCGTTTATTTCTGTAAGATATTTAGCTTTAAAATGTTTAACAATCCGAGTGAAAAAATCCAAAAACAAAAAGTTGCTTGGTTTTTAAGTGATTAATTGATTTGCAATATTTGGAGATATTTATTATTTAATTTTTAAATTATTAGGTCGACAAAACGTTATATCTGGAACTTGACTTCCAATTCGTAAATTTGGTCCATCAAACAGCCTTAACTGCAGACAGTGTTGCGTTCGCTTTACCTTTATCAAGTGAGGATAAAGATATTAACATTGTTCCTGAACAACTAAAGAAATTTGATATCATTACATACCATAAAGGTAAATAAATAAATGTGTAAGAAAACGTGGTGGAAAAATGAGACATTTTGTAAAACTTTTGCATGTGACCGTTTTTTCTTTCTTTCAAATAGTAGTTTTCACAACCAGTGGCTAAAATAATGCTTTTCTTACAAGCGTTGGTTTAAATAATGAGCGCAGCGAAGTATCTAAAAACGCGAGTATAAAAAAGCACGGCTTAGCTGCGATTTGTTGACCCTTTTTTTTTTCCTGTATCAAAATCCAGGAAAACAGGAAAATACTTTCAAAAATCTCGACCGCAGAGTACTTCTCGCAACACACCATCTTTACACTATAAATCAAGGCGGCTGGTAACCTGCCTGCTTGGTGTCGGGGTTAACGCCGGCGCCGCGACTTTCAAGCAGGAGATGCCGGGTTCAATCCCCGGGTTTTGCAGGTAGTCTACTTGAACTTTTTCTTATAAAATTACAGAATTTTGTAAGATTAAGGTAAAACGCAGTGTGAGGCGGAGTACGCCGAGTTAGCTAGAAGGCAGGCTAATTTGATTCCATACCGTCCTTCGGAGAGGATGTTAGGAGGACGGTCCCGTGTGATATATATATTGATAGTGGAGCACGTTAAAGATCCCTAGTCCCGACAAAGGGGTTTAGGTCTAAATCCCCCTAGGAAAAGAAAACTGCCTTCCTAGGAGGTGCTCATCAGACCAGTTGGGTGAGTGGGGTAGGGGGGGAATAAGGGAGCTGTAAATTGCACCACTCATAACAAACCTAACCTAACCTATAAACCTATAACCTACTATAAGCACAGAGTACCGTTGGTACGTGATCTGTGCTATAAGATGTAGATGGAAAATTTTGATTTTTATCTTAAATAATAGTGCTGGGTCGCACAAACACAAAGAAGCATAATTCAAGAAATATATATTTTTTTTCTTGGGATCGACCAAAAAGTGAATTGTGCACCCTTGAAAAACGATAATCAAGTCAGCTTTGCGCGTGCACCGTAGAAGCTTGGCAGCCTTCTTATTGGTTGAAACCCAGAATATGAACGTTCCTAGGCGACCATTCTTTCGAAATTCAAGAATCGGCACCAATGTCGACTTTCATAATGTGCCTAAAATATGTACAAGTCGTGCGGAACTGTCAAAAATAGTGCAAAACTTTATTAAAATCAGCCTATAATGTACCGATAAGTCCCTATTATCTTTCTAAAGTACCCTCAAAGCAATAGGTTTTTCTTGTTTTCTTGAACAGAAAAAAAAAATTCATTTAGTTACATACATAACTATGAGATACTATATTAGGACAAGGATCGCAAAAATGTGTAACAGTAATAACTTAAAAAACAATGAAAGAGTTAGCCCTGGGCAAGGCCCAAGGCGCAAAGTCTACCACGCATGCGTGACGCAGTCTGCTGGCGCCCAGAGTTTTTGTCTCTGCATTTTTGCTAGCCTAACTTGATTAGGAGAGTTGTTATCGCCACGAGTCTTTTTTCTCGAAATATTCAAGAGCAGGGCTGTTCAGTTATAGTATCTCACACTTATAAGGTATATATTATAGCTTATTAATTTTAGGTGGAAGTATTGTGAGAATGATGAAGTACATTCTTGGAGAAGAAAAGTTTCAGCAGGCTCTAAAGGATTATTTGACTTCAAAGTAAGTCTTGCTTGTCCCACGATACACTTGCTTGTACTACTACCTATTTCTAGCTGCCGTTCAGTTATATAAAAAAAGCCAGATAATTGCATGCAATTTTTACCCGGCTGCCTACGGCGGCTCTGGTCTAAAATAGCGGCGTACGAAATAGCGCCGTTTAAAATAGCGCTATTGTATGAGCGTCGTATTAAAACAGCGCGTAATGAAATGGCGCTCTACTAAATGGCGCTATTAGAAAACAGCGTCAGTAGTAAAATAACGCCAGTAACAAAAGAGCGTGTAACTAAATAGCGCCAGTAATTAAAGAGCGCGTAACAAAATAGCGTCAGCAACAAAATGGCCCCAGTAAAGAAATAGCGCCAGTAATGAAATAGCGCCAGTAATGAAATAGCGCCAGTAATAAAATGTCGTCGTACCCTAACCCAACCTTAACCTTACACAAACCCAACTCAACCAACATAATCAAATAAACCAACCCAACCAAACCAACTACACCAAACCAACCGAACCAATTGGGTTATAACCAACGCAACCCTCATTGCGTTGGGTTGGTCTATGTTGTTGGGTTGGGGTGGTTATAACCCAATGGGTTGGGATGGTATAGTTGGTTTGGTTTGGTTGGGTTGATTATGTTGGGTTTTTTGGATTGGTTATAACCCAATGGGTTGGGTTGGTTTAGTTGATTATGTTGGCTAAGTTGGGTTTTTGTTGAGTTATGGTTGGGTAAGTGTACGACGATATTTCATTACTGGGGCTATTTAATTACTGGCGCCATTTCATTATTAGCGCTATTTCGTTACTGGCGCTATTTTAACACTGACGCTATATTATTACTGGTGCCCTTTAATAAAAGCGCTGTTTTATTACTGGCGCTATTTTATTACTGTCGCTCTTAAATAACAGCGCTGTTTTAAAACAGCGCTTTAATGATGAGCGCTGTTTTAATACTGACGCTATATTATTACTGGCGCTCTTTCATAACAGCGCTGTTTTGAAATAGCGCTTTAATGATGAGCGCTGCTTTCGTTACACGCTATTTCAATACATACGCTTTTTTCTTACGCGCTATTTCGTACGGAGCTATTTTAGACCAGAGACGCTTACGGCACGAAGGTAATATTTTTCGAGTTGAATGGAGTATGTATGTATGCATGTGTATACCGGGTGTTTCACGGGGCGGCTCATCCTCTTTCTTTTCTGTATTTTTCAAGATAGAAAAATGAAAATTGGGGTATCTTATAATGTCGAATGTGAAGTTTTTTGACAAGTCACGTGACATCCGGTGACTTGAAGCTTTACTTACCGTAAACAAACTGAACTTTTGATTTTCAAATAAGGCCCCTGTATATTTTTACATTTTTAGATTCCTAAAAACATTCTGCGTCATACGTTAAATTTTCCATCTAGGTGGCCAAAAATTGATGTTTCGCCTTCAAATATATAATCCAAAATTAAAAACACCCAGTAAATGCTTTACGCTTAATTTGATCGCGGTTAGAAATTTCAAAATCATATTATAATAATATATATAAGAATAATATATGCTCACGCTATTTAAAAAAAATTGTGGTTACAAGAATAATTTTTAGTGAAAAAATAGGAAATTAATCAAACATTTAGTTTTTTACAAACTTTTAAAAAGAAACTCGGTATTACCCAAGTATACGCATTAAGGCTTGCAGATAGTCTGGAAAAAATATCTTAAAATTGATAAAACCTTAAAACTAGCCACAGACACGTATTTCGAACTTATTTTGATCTTAGTAGTTGGATAAAAGTCAGGTGATCTCTATGGACCAAAATATCTAGCAGCCTTTTTGTAAAAACATAAATCAACTAAGTTTCATAAATAGGAGAGCTAAAGCTAATTTTTACGAGCCCCACTGAACTTTAGCGCTGTTGTTTACAAAAATGGGTTGATTTTGTTTACAAATTAAATTATTTGTTTTCATTTTAAAATCGTAGGCTTGTTGATAGTTGAGAAGGCTGCGTCTTGCTTGTCATTAGCTATAATAATAAAGAAAAGTATAAAGTAGGCTTTTAAATTCTTTATTTGTTTTTAAGGTCGTAGTAATAATCTGGGGAATTGTTTTTAGCAACACTGTACGAGCAATCAAATTATATGTTGACCTGATGTTTTTTTGAAAAATTTTACGTCATTTAATTTGTTTTCCATGACAACGCGGAGACTTTATTTATGTTTATCCACAGTGGGACACTAGAGATTTTTTAGCACCGGGTGAAAAATTTGGGGTTAATTAGCGTTCTGCGCCGCTAAAAAACCAAGTGAAATGCTAAAATAAAAGAAAACCATTTATTGCAGAATTAACTGCTAAAAAAAACGCTACCCAACTACGTATTAAAGTAACTGGGTGTAATATTTAAGGTTGCATTTACAGGTGCATTTATAATTGAATTGGAAACACTCCCGCTAGCTGATACGGACAACAGGTTAACTTAAAAGCATGCAGATTTAAAAATCAACTACAGGTGCTGGACAAAATAATGGTATTCTATTTTAAACGGGAGCGTCAACAACAATCAAGAGTATTTCCAACCTCTCAATGGAGCATTACTGACCTGTTTTGTTAGTACTCAAGTATATTCGTGTGTTTTTGAAACTGAGGTTCTAAAATCTATCCTTTGCACTCCAAGATTTCACTAGTACACTTGCACATAACTATGCCGCATCCGTGTGTTTTTGAAACTGGGGTTCTAAAATCTATCCTTTGCGCTCCAAGATTTCACTAGTACACTTGCACATAACTATGCCGCAATAATTTAAATTAAACAAAATCATTGAATCACAATTAAAACAAAATTATGTGGGGTTATGGGCGCCGAATGTTTCTATGCGAATTCCTAGTAATCCCAGCGAACCAGTAAAGTTCTCTTGGTTCTTTGATAGACTCGGGGTAATGCCCGGGCAGCGCTAGGCCTTTTTCGGCTGGCGACCGCAAACACGGAGTGGGTTGATATTTATTTTAGAACAATGTTTTTGAAAACACGTTTTTGAAAGATAAACTAACCTCGAATGGTTTTCTGTCAGAAAACGTAAAAATACTCTTCTGTCCCACTGCGGCCCGATTTAAAGTTGGTTTTTAAAATACCTGCAGTTACCATGGAATCGTATAAATTCTTCGATCTATGGGTCAACACTTGAACTGCGTGTGTCTCCCAAATTCAATGAAGTGTGATTGATTTATCGGTTTTATTTTCCGGAGTGCACAGGCTTTTAGAAAAAAAGGAAACCTAGTTTTTATTTTCGCTAAAGAAAGGAAATATAAAAGAGAAAATTGTAATCCAGAGGAAATTGTGAGTATTTCTCTATTTTTTTGTAAATCGGGTTTGTTCTAAACCGTAATTATTTTGAGGCTTTTGAGATAGATGACAGCACCAGTGCTTTTATTTTGACGAAAAAAATCGTTCAGATATTTTTGTTAATTTCAGCTAATTCTGATATTTGGTTCTCCCTGTGCACTCTGGCAGTTGTACTTTATTTACTTAAAATCTGGGGAGAAACTATAGCCTTAAACTGCAGTTCATGCTGCACTACCTTCTCAACAGCCAACAAGTATACGAGTTAGTAATAAAAACAAATAATGTAATTTATATAAAACTAACGGTTTGTTTAATTTTCTATTTTTCCACTGAAAATTAGTCCTTAAAACTTTAACTCTTTTAACAGGAGTGTGAACAAATACCATTCTATTTTTATTTCCGGTGAAACCAGAAGTCACGTGACTTGTCAAAAAACCTCAAATTCGACATTATATGAAATCCTTAAGAGTGAATTTGAATCCTAAAAACGGTTTGTTTACTAAAACAGATAAACCGCACATCAAAAATTAACAAAATTTTGCACAGCGGAGGCTTCTGATATCATCTAGACTATTCGCGTGGTTTTTCAAAAAATATATATATTTTGTTTTTATTTAGTTTTTTAAAATAATCGATAAATTTTACCGTGAACTAAAATTAAGTAAAAAAAAAATATGCAAAATCCGTGAAACAGTTACAGGATGATGCTTTAAACTTACACCGTATAAAATTTGATAAAAATTTTACTAACAGTTTTTAGATTAAGTAACTGGAAGAAGCTCGTTTTTTATTCAAATTCACCATTAAGTTTCATTTTTATATCTTAACAAATGCAGAAAAAAAAACACCCCGTGAAAGACCCAGTATATGTGCCACGATGGAGACCAAACGGGTGAATCGATCAATGACTACAAAGTTTTAAATTAAAAAAAAACTACCCGTCTGTCAGTTCTAAATAGGGTTTAGTGCATAATAGAAAAAAGTTTTGCAGAGTCGCATGCCTACCCACAATAACAAATTAATATTCCTATAATGTTATATTCTTAGAGAACTTAGCAAACACGCAAAGTCATCAAAAAACTGCGATACCTATTAGACATACCGTTATATGTACTGGGATCGTGATAAAAATATTTTTTTTTAGAATTATTCAAAAAAATACTAACTATCCCAAACTCTTAAAGATAATTCAACAAAAAATAGGTTTGTAGCATTCCTGTCATATTCGCAGTACAACATGAATATTGCTCCAATGTTTTGTGAGTAGATATATTCGCAATAACGAGCTCAATTGAAGGCATGCGACCACCAAAAATTTCTCAATTTTTAAATAAAATCAATTAATAACAATTAACTTAATTTCCTTCATTTTTACAAAATATTGTTTTTAGTAAAAACGGAAACAGCAAAGCCAGCATACTTCTTGCACATTTCGACAAAGTCCTCGGACAGAAGACTTTTTCTACTTACATGAACTCTTGGATCTACAAGCCTGGTTTCCCTATTCTGAAAGCATCTGTGAATAATGATGGAAAAGTTACCATCGAGAACAAAGTAAGTATCAAAGCCTTTCAATATAATTGCAATACCTTAGAAAAAGAAAAAAGACGTGAGATCCGAATAAAGTACGTACGCGGTTGATATCTCTATAAATCACAATGCGCTGGCGACTTCCATTGCCATATATATCTGTATATATATATATACAGGGTGGATTCTTTCAATGGAACAGTGCTTCTAGCGGGTCACAATTTGTTTGAATAAAAAAATCCAATTTCCTTTAATCTTACCATCTTGGATTTTGTCTGTCATTTACTTGCGATGTATGGCCAAAAAATATTTTTTTTTAAATAGGGCACCCTGTATATTTTGAAATTTTTGAAATCTGCAAACAGCTCTTTCTTCAGCGATACTACACTGTAGGATCTATCTTTTACGATAATCAAGATATTTTTATCTAAATCTGTATGGAAAACTTCGATATTCATTCAAATATCTCCCGTAAAACAGGGCATAGACAACAATTTCATGCAAGTTAAAATGCATTTATCTTGGAAGCCATAAGAGATAGAGTTAAAATTTCTGTGCTATAAGACAAACTTTCGTATTATAAATCATAATTACGCAATGGCTCGATCTCACTTCTTCTTCTCTTCTCACAAATTTTAAAATTAGAAAAAAGAAGAACTATGACTAATATTTTAACTTTATTTAAGATTGTTAATAATTTATCTAGCACTCCAAATATTCTTCCTAAAATAAGGCTTAATGTACCTGCCCGTAGACTTAGAAACCATGAATTATTTTGTGTTCCATATTGTAGGACAAATTATTACCAGGGAGCACCCTTAATAAGAATGGTTAAAACTTCTAACTTGCATTGCACTCATAGTAGTTTGGATCCCTTCGCACATAGCTTATTGTCATTTAAAAATAACCTTAAGCTTAAATTCTTGGAATAGACATAGAATTTGTGATAAATATTTTTTTTGGAATTTTCTTTATAGTTAATTTAAATATATAAGTATTTATATATCCGTTTGTGATAAATAATCTAAAAACAATCTTTTTAATTAGTTAGATATTACACTTGAAATTGTTATAACTAAGATTGAATTTATATATTTATAAACATTGTAATATCAGGATACTATTTTTGGACCTGATCCGTTTGTCTCCTAAAGACCTAAATAAATAAATAAATAAATAAAAATAAAGTATTAGTGTGTGGTATTGTCAAAAAGATATTTCTTTTAGAATTCAAAAATGTCAAACTACACAGGGTGTCCTATTTTTATAAAAATATTTTTTTGCCATACCTCATAAACGAAACGACATGAAAAAATCCAAGATAGCACGATTAAATTAAATTAAATATCTCAGTTGACGTGTTTTTGGATTTTTTTATTCAACCAAATTCTAACCCGCTAGAAGCACCGTTCCGTTTCAAGAATCCACCTTCTATATGTAAAAAAGACCTTCTATTTACGTAAATCATAGATATCGTAAGTTTGGCGCTGACTTAAGGGTGACGCTGACCTAAGTTTCATAAATATTTTTTTAGTCTCTATATGTTTTTAAAGTCTATGGCATTAGCAGTACAACATTGCTTGGCCCAACAAGTGATTTCAAAACGTGAGTCAATTGAAAGCAGTTTTGTTAGTATACAAATTTAATAAAAGATAGATTTACTACTCTATAGTGTCAAAAAATTAGGATTTTCAAAAATCAGCCACCAAACTTAGCTTTTCTTTTAGAAAAGATTCCTTCTTACTGGGAAAGGCAGCTCCGAATGGTATGTCCCAATTACCTTCACAACATCAAGCAGTCCTAATTTCGATGCAATTAATGCACAGTGGCTAGAACCTGATAGCACTAATACATATCAGCTTACAAACAAGGACGATTGGATCATTTTTAACTTGCAGTCGAGTGGTAGGTTATCCTCTGGTTTTATCATAAATGCAGTTTTAATATGTTGTTGACGTAGCTGGGGATATTGTGATCGTAAAGTGTATATTTAAATGCTATGTGTCTTAATTTATTTATTTGAAAAACAATATTTGATATCTGTTACTCTCTATTCTGGCGAAAAAAGGTTATTTCTAAAAAAGCTAAATCATTTTTTGATTCAATTAAAACTATTGTTATTCTCTATCCAAGTAGCTTATGTGCATCTGTTTAAGGAAAAAATCTGTATTTTACCCTTAGTGGCTAACATCCCTCAAAAACGAATAAAACATATTTCATATAGGATTTAAAAAAAAATTGAATAATTGCCAGTTTTAATTTTTTATACTGTCTCTCGCAACTTATTAAAAGTGGGGAGAAAGAGTTTCCCAAGTTTTTTAACACACATTTAAAAATAAGATATTTTTCTTATTAGTCTGGAAATCAATTTAACTTGGTTATTATGTACACTTGATTTAAAAAAAAAACGCATACATGCAGTCACAAAATTGACTTTTCTAAAAGTGTATAATATATACGGAGTATCAGATAAAATGCCTAAAGACTTCAAAAGTACGACAAATTGTCATATTATTTAAAAAAGCTCTCTAAAACTGTAAATATTTTTTTAGTTAAATTAAAGGCAACCTTATTTTTATATTAAATTTTGCATAATACTAAGAAAACAGCAAAGATAATGTTTTAGTAAAGTCTTTACTGAACAATATTAAATTATCACTCGAGTAACGGACGAAGGCTCTTCTATAAAGAGGGAGGTAACTCATTTAGGAATTGATAAAATAACAGTAATACGATGGAAACAGCGCTGGATTGAAAACAAATCGACAAACTTGGATTAGGAAAAAAACGATGGTAAACTTAATACTAATTATTTTAACTTAAAAAAGAACTAAAATAAATAATTTAGTATTTAATAGGTTCACCAATTTTCTCTGTTACAAGCTGCAAACGTTTGGGCATTGAATAGGTTAAATTTTGAAAATACTGATGGTCTTCTGAGAGCTGATCCAATGCGCGATAAATAGCATCGCTTAATTCTTCAGCATTTCGTGGTCTCCAATTCCTTTGGTATATTATTTTGACAATTTGACCCCATATATTTTTCACTGGGTTAATGTCAGGGCTATTGGCTGGCCAATGAAGTGTTTCTATATTATTATTCTGAAACCATTGGCGAACAACATTAGCCGTGTGTACTGGACAGTTGTCCTGCTGATAAACGAAGTCATTATTTTCATGTAAAGCCTGTACAGATGGCAGCATAACGTTCAGAAAAATGTCCAGCTTTTCTAATTTGGTTTGTATATTCGGGTTTAAATCTAGAATTTGGTGGACGATAAACTAAAATTCTTCTGCTGCTTGAATATGAAAAATTTTTTCGTCTGTAAACACCACCCTGTCCGAGAAGTCATTATCACGAAGAAGGTTGTTCAGTACAAAAATCACTCTGGCCTGTTTTTCTTCTTCTGTTAGAAAATGCTTCTTTGCAGCAACTCGACAAGAGACTTCTGATTTCGTTACTCTTCTATTTACTGTTGCTAAAGAACCCGGAAATAATGTTACATTAGCTGCTTCAACGATGAAAAAGGCTTTTGTCTGAGATGGTCAATAAGTCTCTCATATTGCACTTCAGAACTTACTTTTGGTCGTCCTGATCCATCTTTCCTGACCATGGAATTATTTTTAATCCAGCGCCTTTTCCATTGCATTATCGTCATTTTATCAACTCCAAAATGGGTGGGCGCTCTTCTTATAGACCAGCCGTCCTCTATAACTCGAGTGATAATTTCAACTTTTGCAAATGTTGATATCTGTGGCATTTTTAAGTCACACTGAATTTTAAGCTGTCAGGCATACTAAGCTGGTGGTGCCTTATAATAGTATACACTAATGGAAAGCTAAATTTTGTGGCATAGGAAAAAATGCTTGTATGAGTTTTTTTTTTTAAATCAAGTGCACTATAATCATAACGTAGATAATTAAATCTTACTGTTAACCAAGAATATTTTATATTTTCCATGTGATACCCCCGTTATAAGGAATTATTAATTTGTTTCTAGTTGTATTAATTGTAATTAATGGCTATCGGTTGGCCTTTCCGAGTGGTAAAGAAAGGTCTATATGGGAGCTTAACCTTATAACGAGGGGCACACGATAGTAAATTTGGATTCGTTGTTGTTCTGATGGTGGATTAGTGAAATTAAACAACAATTTTCATACATGATTTTACGACACTTTATTAAGAATCAATTAAATTTCATCAAGTCACATTTCAATTAAAAATTTTTGTCAAAAAAAAATTAATAAATATTAACTTTTACATAAAAATTAAGATTTAAAAAACAACAAAATACCTGGCAGTTGAACCCACACAGTGACCATGCACACCTCTGTGTGCGCCACCTGTCGAATAAACCGAGAAACAAAAACATCAAAATTGAAAAGTGCAAGACACCGTAAATACAGAATCCTGTACCGTTCAGCAGGTTATAAAGTAGAAACCTGTAAAAGTGTAAGGTCACTGTAACATGACTCTTAAAAAGAGGTAACGTTCGCAGCAGCACCGCCCCCAATTGGAGCTTCATACTACGTGGCCCTAATTTTAAGGCATCAGCAAGCAATCGCTCCGGAGGAGGCTTGCTGTGCAGAACTAAAAAGCCAAAATATTTAAAAAACAAAAAAATTAATCTTGTGTCCGCAAACAAAAATGAAAGTAAAACTCGTGGCATATCGGACAAAGCGTTTTTGTTTCTCACTTCATTACGACCAGGCCTCCAATGTCTAATGGAGAATCCAGACACCTACATACATGTTTCATCCTTATTAGGAATCATCAGGGAGTCATAAGATTATACCTGGCAGTTAAAGCTACACAGTGACCATACACACCTCTAGAATTTAAAACAAAAAGTTTGTAATCCTTGGGGACGTAGTAACTGTGTGCGCCACCTGTCGAATAAACAGAGAAACAAAAACATCAAAATTGAAGAGTGCAAGACACCGTAAATACAGAATCCTGTACCGTTCAGCAGTTTATAAAGTAGAAACCTGTAAAAGTATAAGGTCACTGTAACCTGACTCTTAAAAAGAGGTAACGTTCGCAGCAGCTGTCTGATATGCCACGAGTTTTACTTTCATTATTTCATATTTCATTATAACCGATGACCAGGTGTTTTAACCACCTCACCTAATATGACATGAATTCTATACTGCGTTAAGAGGAGTTCCAAGAGAGTCGTAAATTACCCATTATAAATATTTTTTAAAATACGTTTTTGACAGCCTTGACGGAACTACTAATTGGTAATTCTACGGTAACGGCCGTTACACTGGAACTATGGTTTTATAACTTTCTATGCCAGCTACTTTGACCTACCTTTTCTATAAAGTATGGGACATTCAGGATTAAGTCTTTCGATATTTGCGAAAAAATGTAATCATTTTAATTCTTTTGGAAAAGTTTCTTGCTACCGTTAACCCCAATAACTTAAAATGTATATATAAAATAGCCGGAATTTATTATTTAAAGAGAGTTGCCTTTCCTATCACTGAATTTACTTTTTCTTTAGCAAAAGAACACACACTGAATATTATTTATTTTTAATTTTTCTGTACTTAGATATTGATATACCGGGTGGGCCATAAAAAACCGGAAAAAATGTTTCCCGTTATAACTTTTAAACTATACCACCGATTTTAACGCAACAAACTGATCTTGCAGGGAATTGAGCTAGACTTTGATTGGAAATATTTTTTTTCCGCCATCTTAAAATCTAAGATGGCGGACAGAAACAAACTTTACCTTTCAAAGAGCTTCGTTTATTCTTATGTTACGAAAACTTTTTGGATATTTTTATGAAGTCATAAAAAAGCTTTGTTTCTTATACGCAGAACGAGATTCAAATCATTAAAATCGATTAAGTGGTTCCCAAAAAAAATAAAAAAATTTCAATCAGTATTTTATGGATTATGCGATTGCCGTCTCAATTTTGCCTGCTTACATTTTCTCATAAATTAATTATTACTAAACCTATTTCGATGAAATAAAAGACATTCGATTGTTCTTTAACTACTGCTATTGAAATTTGTCGCCATCTTGAAATCTAAGATGACGGACAAAATCAAACTTGTCCCCTCAAAGAGGCTCGTTTATTTATATGTTCTGTAAACTTTTAAATATTTTTTTTTAAATTGTACTAAATTTCTGCTTTCGCCACGCACAACGAGGTATAAATCGTCATAATCGGTTTGGTGGTTCTCCCAAAATTAATTTTGGTTTCCATCACTGTTTTCCAGATTATACGATTTCCTTCTCAATTTGATACTCAACCGATTTCCATAAAATAATAAGCATCAATGGAAGGTCAAAAACTTTTAAAAGATCACTATCGAAATTTGTCTCCATTTTGAAACCCAAGATGGCGGAAACAATTTAATTTATCTCTTCAAAAAAGCTCGTTTATTCTTAGGTTTCAAGAACGTAAAAATGCCCTTTCTCCAACGCGTCTAGCTAGGTATGAATAATTAAAATCGGTTTAGTGGTTCTCAAAAAATTAATTTTTTAGTAATTACCAAACCGTTTTTAATGATTCGTACCTAATTATACGTGGTGGAGACAGAGCTTTTTTACAAATTAAAAAAAAGTCGAAAACAGAATAATCGAGCGTCTTTGAACGGTCAAATTTGATTTTGTCCGCAATCAGGGTTTACAAATTTCGACAAATTTCAATAGTGACCTTTAAAGTTCAATCGATCTTTGTCATAATGATTTTTAATAAATTAAAATCGGTTCAGTAATTATGAATTAATTAATTAATTATAGTAATAATTAATGCAGACGGAATTGAGAAGGCAATCGTATAATCTGAAAAACAGTAATGGAAATAAAAATTAATTTTTTAAGAAACACTAAACCGGTTTTAATGATTTATACCTCGATGTGCGTGGCAAAAGCAGAACTTTTATACGAATAAAAAAAAAGAAGTTTGAAGGGTCAAGTTTGATTCTGTCTGCCATCTTGGATTTCAAGATGGCGGCAAATTTCAATAGCAGTGGTTAAAAACAATCAATTTTCGCCATAATGCCTTTTATTTCATTGAAATTGGTTTTCCAATAATGAATTTATGAGAAAGTGTATGCAGATAGAATTGAGACCGATTTTAATGATTCCTGCGGGGCAGAAACAGAGCTTTTTAACGGCTTCATAAAAAAATCCTAAAATCTTCCGTAACGTAGGGATAAACGTGGCTGAAGGGTGAAGTTTGTTTCTTTCCGCCATCTTATATTTTAGGATGGCGGACAAAAAATATTTTTACTCAAATTTTTGCAAAGAGCAGTTTGTTGCATTAAAATCGGTGGTGTGGTTCGACAGTTATAACGGAAAACATTTTGTCCGGTTTTTTATGGCCCATCCGGTACTCTAATTAGCGTTAAGAAAAAACTGTTCTCTTCTGATTTGGCGGGATAGCTATTTATAGAGTATGACAATGCCATAAATTTTGTTCATTTTGAAGGTTTTATTGCATTTTGATACTATTTTTGGATTTGTACATCTTAAGGCGCATTTACACAGACAAACTTTCCTTTGATGTTGAAATGCCGACAAACATTTACACGAGCCTCTTGAGCAAAATGTTCAAAGAAAAGTTCGAGCAAAATCTCGTACAAAAAAACTCAGAAATTTTGGAGAGAATTTTAAGCAAAATTTGTTTGAAGAAATGTTGGTATAGAAATTTCTTACAAATTTAAATTTTATAGTTTTATGTGAATTCATTGAACTTAACTGAAAATAGAAAGACTAAGTTTTAAAACAAGGTATTTTTAATAAGTGCTTTCCGACGGAAAAACGATTTGATGTCGAAATTCACATTTTACCTCATAAGCAACTTCGATTGACCTGATTTTTATAGGGGATATGCCAGTATACTTGTAACTTTTTTGGGGTTGTAAAAAAACGAGAATAAAAAAATAATAATTGGCACTTATTTATTGCTGTTGCATGTTAAATGTTATGATTAAAAATTTACGTTTAAAAGAATATCTCTTTATTTTACTTCCTAGTTTACAACACAATACAATAATAATTAAGTCAAATTAAAAAACCTATATTCATTTTATTAAATCTCAAATATATGAAAAAAAGCACGTTCGGTCTAAATAATACCCGTTTATTACCCACTTTTACAACTCTACAATCCCGACCCTTATCTAAAAAAATATAATTAAGCAGTAATAGACTAGACTTCTGAACCGGAATGTTGCTCATTTGCATATTGTTTGTTCATTGTCAGTAATCGACCCTGATTATTACATTAAATTGACAGTAAATATCTATCTTCATCTTAAACTAACTAGGTAAATCTGGTGTGAGGAATTAAAAAAGAACAATCAAAGCTAAGGGTAAAGTAAAGTTACAAAAATATATTTTAAAAAAAATCCCCACCACTCCTCATAGTCGTGAGGCGCGGATTACCGTTTAAAAGTGCAATTTTTGAGTTTTTGTCGATATTTGAAAAACTCAAAATTTTTTTGGAAAAGAAAAATTTTCCTGGGTTGTTTTTCGAATTTAGGAAAAAACCCTTGGAAATAAAAAAAACTTGCAAGAAGATCCCAAAAAAACCCCCGGGCAAAAAAATCCGGGAAAAACCCTAAGAAAAAAATATTGTAAGTAACCCTAATCCATCTGACAAAACTGATAGCCAAGAATAATTTTTCGCTTGCCGTCGGCTTTTTTTCACAAAAATTTAAAATAAAAGTGGGTGTTCCATTTTTTTACAGAATTGAGATCACTGATCACTGATGTAAAATTTTATTTATTCTCATCTTTAAAAATATGTTTCCAAAACAGATAGCGATAATTTGCTCAAAAATTTACCCGAACAAAATGTTCAAAGAAAAGCTCACAAAACTGTTCACGCAAAAAATTTTAGATCTTTTGCACGAGCTTTTGTTTGAGCATGTTCGTCTGTGTAATTGCGCCTTCAAACAAGCCAATTGATTTATTAAGGTAATAAATTATTTCAAATAAATGTCCAGAAAAATTGAGCCTTTGATTTTTACTGCCGCCACAGGGGTGATTCACAGGTGTGCTTTTAATACACAAGGTGGCCATTTATTAAAAAAATCTTGTTTTTCAATTATACTCAATTTTAGGTATAGGCATTTAGACCGATCGGATTAACTCATTTAGCGAGAGAAAAATTAAAAATTTTTAACAGCAATTTGATGACTGGAAACGCTAAAGGAGCTTCTGATAAACGTTTAAAAAAAAATTCGTGAGTGGAGCTCTTGCGGGGTGGATTTGGTGGGGGAAAGGGGGAGAAAAATGGTATTATTGCAATTTCCGGCAAAACTGAACGTCATAGAGTAAAAACTTCAAAATAAAAGTTGTAGATGGTGCAAAGGTCTACAAATTTTGTAAATGTCACTTTTTAACATAACCTCAAAATTTTAGAGAAAAATGCAAAAAATCGTAATATTTTTATTTTTTGATTTTTTATTTTTCATTTGCCCAAAAATAATTGCATTTCCAGAAAACTTGGTAGAAATATACCTCTCTGTGCCCTTAATCCTTACAATTTTTTTTTAGACAAAAAGGATAAAAAAAAATTTTTCAATCAAAAATTCTACTTAGGAAAATTTTCGTAGTATTTTTTCACATTGCTCATTTTTTTTGCTTTGAAATATACTTTTTGGTGGGATAATCAAAAATCGTTGATAATTTCATTCAATTTAGAAAAAAATCAACAACCAATTACACCATCTATTTCTACGGAAAAAATAAAAAGTAGACGATATTTAATTTACTACGTTTATACGCGCCTAGAACCGGTATTTATATAGGAACGGTTTTGAATAAAGTCGCTTATCTTCTTCATTAAAATCGTTTTCTAACAGCTGTTCGACGTAGTGTCAGTCCTCTTACCTTACAGTTTACCAAAAATTATTTTATATTAAGAAAACCTTATAATGCATTTTTTTTAAACGCAAATAAAACAACTAAGTTAACAATTTTTTTTCCGGTTTAAAATAAAATTGACTTAGTATTTAAAATGTTTCTAATGATATGCCTCGGACAAACATTTTCAAACCGTCATTGGTTTAAACTTTATTTTTGTGCAATATTGCTATAAACATCTTATTTCGATTAATAAAGTGTCATACATAAACAAAAATTGTTTGTCGTAGAATCGATTGGTGCACTTATTTTTTATTTTATTTTAACAAATAAAATAAATTTTTTTAATATATTATTTAAAATTATTTTTATTATTATTATTTCATATATTAAATTATTTTATATATTATATTAATATAATTTTTATGTAAAAAAATTATGAAATGAAATGAATAGGCCATTTTTTTAATAAATTATTCCAAATTCTGAGTTTTGCTTTCAAAAGTATATTTTTTTAAATTTTTACAAAGGATATTTATATTACTGGCTCACGAAAAATCGTTTGGTATTCTACTAAAGTTTATTAAGCCGGAATTGCAAAAGCAATTGTCGTTTTCAATATTTATTTATTTTTTAGTTTTAACTGAGTAGAACTTTTTGACATAGCTCATTTTTGTTTTGTTTTGACATATACTTTTTCGTGAGATAATAAAAAATTATAGTTACAATTAAAAAACATGCATTACGAACATTTTTTTCATTTTTCAGTAATTCTAAAAATGCAAAAACGTTATTTTTTTCATCATTTTAGTAAATATGTATTTTTTATCTAAACTGCTTTGATTGAAAAAAAAATGTTTTGTTACCTTTTCTTTAAAACTCTGTTTAAATCAGGATAATATGAGAGGGCAATTTTTTCTATTTCTTTCGAAATAATTGTTGGACGGAAATACCTCAAAATTTTAGCTTTTTGTTGGAAATTAAAAATAAATTAATATTGAAAACGACAATTGCTTTTGTAATTTCAGCTTAATGAGCTCTAATAGATTACCTTACGATTTTTCGTAAGCCAGTAATATAAATATCCATTGTAAAAATTTAGACAAATATACTATTTTTGAAAACATAAAAATTACAATTTAGATTTAAATTTAACTATATCGATTCTACGACAAACAATTTTTTTATGTATGACACTTTACTAATCGAAATAAGATATTAATAGCCATACTGCATAAAAATAAAGTTTTAGGTCAGACAGTTATTTTGTTTATACGGTAATCTTAAAGTGCTTTTAAACAAAAGACGGTTTAAAAATGATTTTCCTAAACATACCTTTAGAATAATTTGAAATACTAAATCAATTTTATTTTAAAATGGAAAAAAAATTGTTAAATTAGTTGTTGTTCTATTTGCGTTTAAAAAAAAATAATATAAGGATTTTTTAATATAACAATATAAATATTTTAATTTGTGATAAACTGTAAGGTAAGAGGATTGACAGTATATCGATCAGCTGTTAGAAAACGATTTTAATGAAGGAGCAAGCGTCTTAATTTAAAACCGTTCTTATATAAAACTGGTTTTAGGCGCGTATTAACATAGTAAATTAGATACCGTCTCCTTTGTATATTTTCCGAATAAATAGATGTAGTAATCGGTTGTTGATTTTTTTTTAATTGAAGGAAATTATCAACAATTGCTAAAAAATTCATTGTTGCAAAGGCCATTATTTTTTTTGCATTTCGGAGCATGTTTTTTAATTGTAACTATAATTTTGTATTATTCCACCAAAAAGTATATGTCAAAACTTTTTTACCTAAAAAAAATTGTAGGCATTAAGGACTTAGAGAGGTATATATATGCAAAGTTTCGTGAAAATACAATTATTTTTGCGAAAATGAAAAATAAGAAACGAAAAAATAAAAATATTACAATTTTGATTACAAGATTTTGAGGTTATATGAAAAAGTGACATCTACAAAAATTGTAGATCTTTGCACCATCTACAATTTTTGTATTAAGGTTTTTACTCTATGACGTTCAGTTTTGTCGGAAACTATAATAATACCATTTTTCTCCCACTTTCCCCCCCACCAAATCCACCACGCAAGAGCCCCACTCACGCATTTTTTTTAAAAACGTTTATCTGGGGGGCAATTCCAGTGGGCTATCGTTATGAGAGAACGATCGCTATCGCCATTATTTTCACTGTTACGGCAACATCGCTTATTGTTAATTAAAAAGAAGGCTTAAATGGCACGCAACCCGCAATACTTTCTCAAAACAATTGTCAAATGCCGACTGTCAGTCAAGTTTGTTTAGATTTTTTGGAAGTTTAGGCGAAATTTCGGGAAAAAAAATAATTTTCATAAACTTTTTGCACGCAATATGGACTAAAAATCTGTTCACAATGTGATGGTGGACGACCGTTATCATTTTTTGATTGAATTTGGTTTGGAAAAGCCACGTTCTTTGTGAAGAAAAATCCACATGGGCCTTGTGTGGAAGTGCCGCCAGATTTTTTGTTCGGGTAAGTACTTATACTTACTTTATCTTATGTTTTATTCTATTCTTTTTGGTGCTTAAAGAACGCTACTTACATAATGTAAACAAAAAGATATAGTAGGTCAGTTTTAAGTTGAGTTTATACATTTTGAAAAGACGTGAGCCAGTGGCCAGAAAACCGAAAAATAATTTTACAAAATATTCATAAATTATAAAAAAAAAAGTTGTAAATTAGTCAAGAATGCAGGATTTGTTTGATCCAAGGTTATTATACTGTGTTTTTATTGAAAAAATCTGACATCGACTAATATCTACCTATATATTGAGAAAAAAGCAAATATAATTTATTTGACACACTTGCTTGTCTATTTATCATGCATTGTGTTTATGCTTGTATTTTTTGTGGTTATCGCCAAATTACTAAATATATTGCCATGTATAAATAATAGTACTAACAACAGAACGCATTGAGTACCTAGTTGAAGAGAGGCGGCTGATTCTGAATTGCTATGCACGACCAAGTAAAAATTTTGCATCCCCTCTCATACTGTCCCCCCTTCTTCAATGATTTTATTTGCACAGGATAGTAGATCTTTTGAACTCCTTCCCTCTGACAGACAGACAAGAATCATGTATCTTAACTTTCGTACCAAATTCTGATGTACACATTTTTTTTTAAGGTTTGCAAAGGTTTAATGTAATGTAATTTACTGTTCTTTTTTTAGGTCATCTGTTGAAAATCTACAAGAGCAGGACCCACGCTGTAGTGCTAATAAGAGAGAAAATAAATTATGAAGTTTGGGAATAATCACTTACCGTAGCTGCTCAATGTATATTGATAAATTATCCATAGAAATCAGTTTTGGTAAGTTTTCAATTCCAACACCTGATTTTAAATTTGTAGGTACACCTATTGTCAAGTAGTGCAAACTATCCTAAGATTTTGTCCCATACATTCAAGTTTTGTCAGATATTATCGAGTTTTCGTACACCTATTGGAGGTGTTGGCCTCTCGGTTTTAGATTCTGAGTTTTAAAAATATTTACTTAAATCTAGTAAACAAAAACTTCTAGTAAATTTTACCATCAGTACCTGTAGACATTGGATCATTACTTTTTAAATCGACCAATTTGGGATTAATTTGTTTCTCAATATTTTTAAAAATTGATAATTTTTGACACTTATATACTATAATTTACATGTATTGGTTAAAAAAAACCTAGATTATTTTTTTTCTCTGTTTGTAAATATGTACTTACTTGCTTATCATTTAAAATTCTGGTTTCAATAAAGCCAATCTGAAATTTTTGTGTAAAAGTAGAGTATTGTGGTTTTTGACGAAACATCATTTTAAGTTACGCAATTATGTGGAGTCATAAATATGTCATTTTTAAGACCAATTTTCTCACCTTTGTCAGAATCAAAATGCATAAAACTTTTAACTTTTCAAACTCTCTACTGTTTATCAAATTCCTGTCTTAAAAACTCTTTTAGTTTTTATCTACTGTTTTACAAAGTTTATTAGTTCTTATCAGTAAATTATTTAACCCCTTATCACACAAAATTAGTAAAGTTAAAATTTAATTTAATGTGTAAAATAAGGCAAATAATTTAATAATAATAAAATGTAATTTTACTCGGAAGTTATTTCATTGGGATAATTTCGTTTTTTTAACCGGTATCAGAGAGTTTTTACCTCGACTCCCCCTTCCTTTGGGACGCCACTGGGTAACCATATATACCTATTTAACAAACCTTATGCATTTTTGTTAGATAACGTTTAAAAAAATTGGATTATTTAATTCACGTTACATTTTTTATGCATAGATTTTATTGATGTCACTAATAAAAAGAATAAGTAAAATTGATAATGCAGTACCTAAAATGTGTTATAAAAATCTAAACTTTTTACATGAAAAAGTTAGCTCATTTTTTTCCTAGTATTGAAAGGTCAATATCTCAATAACTGAAAGGGTCTCAAATACATAAATTTAATCATCAGTAGAGCATGAAAGAATAACAATATATGACAAGTTTTATTCATTTTGATTCAGGCCTAGATGAGAAGATTAGGAAAAAACAAAAAAAAAAATAGGACATGGTATTGCTATTGCCTGAAGTATTAATTCAAGTGAACTAGCTGGTTAGCTGCTTAGACTATAGACTTGCATACATCACACCTATGATAAATTACTTTAAATTTAATTTCAGATCAATGATTTCTCGTAATTATTAAGATGTATTATGAAGACATTTAAGCAGGCAGCACCCCACCCCACCTATTCAACTAAACATTTTAGCAGGACAAAACACATATGGTAAGCTACCTTCACATCAAAAAGAAAACATTTTAAAATCCAAAAATTCATTAGTAAAATTAAAAAATTTGGCTACTTTCGTTTCAACCACATATAAATTTCCACTTCTTTATTCCTGTAATTTAAGTTTTTGTTTTCTACTATTTTTATTAGCCACCAAAACATAAATATTTCAAATTTTATTAGTGAAATCCAAGGTGGAATAAAGTTTTAAGGTGACTTTGTATGTCCACAGGATATTTAAAAAAAAAACATTAAATAACAATTGAAGATTCACACAAGCATTGACCATCACTTACGTTTCTAGTTTACCTTAAATATTAAGATGTGGGGTAAACAAAAGATAGTCAATAATAAAATTTTCAAAGTAGAATGTAATCTAAAACTTGGTCCGTACTTTTCTAAAAGAATCTAAATTGGTAGACAGCAATAAAACTGGTGACTAAAAAATTGGTGAGATATAGTCGATGTAAGTCTAATAAGTCGGATTATACTCTTGTTCAAAGGGTGAGGTGATTAAAAGTTACTATTGGTGTAATTGATTGACTTTACAGACCAAACCTGAAAGCTTTCAATCTTAAGTAGCCAGTTGACTGACTTACTTTTTGAAATACATCTTATTTTTTGTTTCAGGTTAGCAGTGCCCAAGCTGATGAAAGAAAAGATGCAATCCACCAATTATTAAAATATTAGAAAACAATTTTTAATTCTAAGTAACATTTAAACCAAGAAGTAAAATAAATCAGTTTTTTATCCCAAATTTTATTATTTTTTAATAGCAATGTTAAGAGTGACAAAATCAATTCAAATCAATTTTTTCTTTGTAACATAATAAATTGGTAATATTAAATTAAAAACTAGTATAAAGTATAAATCTAGCCAAAAAATTAAATATACCTAAATGCATTCTAAAAAAGCTTGTCATGTCAGTCAGTAAACCTTTAAAGTTAATTTAAAAATGCAGCATACATTTTAGGCCCTTTATTTGAAATAGGTACTAAGTAGGTTTCTTAAATTATATTACTCAGGTTTACATTCATAAAGATTGATTTAAAGTATGGTATTTTCAAGGGTATTATTTATAACATTAGGTTTCTGAGGTAAGCATTTGTTTGATTATTTAGAATCTATAACTTTGAGTTATTAGTTTTTCTGGTAGCCGTAAAAATAAGTTGAAAAAGCAAATATTAAAAAGGTATTAAAATTAAAATAATTTTCTTAATTAGCCAACTGATATATAAATATGATATGCTATGTGTGTGTGGGAAGAAATATCATTTAGGTAAATATTAAATCACATGAGTCCAATTTTTTAAAACATCTTCATCAATTCTTTTTTATAGCAACTAGAGCTGGAAATAACTTAATACTGTACTTAACTTACCCCACCAAACCAATCTAAAGGCTCTTGAAAACTTTTAAAAAGTTTGCAATAACTTAAATTAATATGTTTAAAATAAAGTGGTTTTACAGGTGTGGCGGTGAGCAGTCACTGTGACCCCCTCTTTTTCGATGACTCCCCCAAAAAATCTGCGAATTTTTATGAAAAAGTTTTAAAATCGTAGTTACAATAGGTCCAATGTTCTATAACTATCACTTAAATGACATTTAAATTTTTTGACTTAAACGAATGTGGTCTAACAGAATTAAATAATATAATTATATTTCTGTACTATATTTTACACAACTTTTTAATTCATTAAAAGTCATCTTATTATTTTTTAATGGGAGAACAAATAACATTTAGCATACATGTACGAATATTACATCAGTTTCTTCTGAAAGTTAGTTTCACTATGTCTATTGAACATCGAATCTTTGTCTAGTTTCATCTAGTGCCTTGGAAGGTTGGTCTATGACTTACTTGAATTCATCCATAATTAATTTGTAGCCCGAGTTGTGGTACTTGATCGGAGACTTCATCCTACTAGAATGATTCTTACATGTAGCTCCATTCATATACCCTAGCATGTTATACCTAAAAAGAAGTATACATTTTAAGTTTTATCAAAATAGTACTTATCCAAAATCTGATCACAGCTTTAAGTGGTTATTTTTTCTTTGGTGAACGGCAAGAATCTAAGTCACTAGTTTCTATTTTAAATAAACTATCTTAATAGAATTCAAAAGATATATATGGACTCAATGTATCATATTCTTGCCCATCCTGACTTTAATCTAAGTAGGTAATAAACTCAACTGGTTGGGCCATGCTTATCTACATTCTGTCATAAGGGCTTGCGATTCCTTTTACAGAATAGTATAAAATATAAACCCAGCTTAATAGCAGTGATGTACAAGTTTGGGATGAGAAGGAAAACAAATATTTCCCCATAACAAAAGCTAGTTTTACTTACTGTGCCGCTCTTTATGGGCTCCAAATATGGTGTTAACTTATTTTCGTCTTCCGTTCGGGTGGTTGGAGAACACACGATCACAGGAGAAACTAGGCAGCAGGAATTATAAAAAGTATTTTGTTTCCCGATGTCTGCAACCATCGCAGAAGAAATCACGTTAATGTTTCTCAATCAAATCAAATGTTATCTTTTTGTGCGAGTTTAGTTGTCAAAGTTAAATTGACACGGCCGCGGCCATTGTGAAACAACAAAACAAACCGCGGTGTTGCCGCAATAACGAATTCGCTACGTAACGATATCGGTATGAGCCACTGGAATAGCCCCCCAGCAGCTTCTTTATCATTTCCAGTCATCAAACTACTGTTAAACATTTTTTTTGTCTTTTATTTTAATTTCGTTGGACTAATTATCTGAATTAATATCAATAGACAAATATCATATCCAACATAGATAAACACATAACTTTATGCAATTTTAGGATTTTATAGAGTAAACTACGACACCGAACTTTGGTCGAGAATAGCTAAAGTACTGATCTCAGAGCCATCAAAGATCCACGTGCTCAACAGAGCTCTACTGTTGAACGACATATTCAATATCGCTAAAATTGGTTATGTTCATTACAAGACGACGTTTAATTTGGCGCAATACATTGCTGAAGAAACAGAGTACTACCCCTGGTACAGCTTCCTGAGAGAAGTCGATTACTTGCTGTGGAAGATCCAAGATGATGCGATAGAGAACCAACTAATTGTAAGTAATTACACGACATTGGCAGCTACCGTTTGTGTGCTTTTTCCAGAGGTGCCTGTTCGTCTTATGATACATTCGATACCAAAAATCTCCGGACCAGTTTGACAAGTCATTTGCTGTCATCGATAATTAGCTGATGATAATATTGGTAATTTTGTTTCGCCCCCCCTTTCTTTTGGAGAATTTACTTAAAAATCGCCCGTTTTTTCATAAAAACAGTCAAGTTTTTGATAGTTTTTCATAAAAATTTTTTCAAAAATTTGACAGTTATTACATTAGAAAATTCTCAAAAACTGCAATTTGTTCAACCAATTCTTTATCCGAAACTATAGTGAAGGGGCATGTGTAAGTCCATGGGATTTTTAATGAAGGAGTTTTGTGACTATATGGGAATGATAGCTCTTTAGTCATACAATTAAGTGTTACCGGGTGTTTTGTTCGCATCCGTGTAGAAGGGGTTGATATAACATGATCTTTCAAAATGGCGGCCAAAAATCATAAAAAATACAACTTTCACAACCAGACCATGATTATACTGAAAACCATATAACTCGAGGACCAGGATTTCAAAAAATTTACTTTTAAGGTCATCCAACATTAAGTGGCCTTGAAAATCGCAAAAAACAAGAATTTTACCATTTTCTGTTCAAAAAATCTTAATAATTCGACGTTTTGTGAGACCAACTTCAAATGTACCTCAAACTATTAGGCATGTATGCCAAATTCGATCCCTAGAGTTTGATGCAGTTTGAAGCTTCATGACCTTGAAAAATACCCCAGTAAAATTAACAAATTGCAAAAATAGCATACTAAAGGGCGCTATTCATTAACTATTCAAGCGAAGAAAAAAGGTTAAGTCCAACAATATTGTTAAAAAAAATTTTGTTCAGTTATGACGTGTTTCAATAAGGCGGCTGATATATCAAAATGCCGACCTATAACCACATTTTATTTTATCTAATTTCCTAAAAAAGTAAAAATGACAGGGTGGCCATCGATTCTTGTTGACTTATCTCCGCTTAATATGAAAAAAAAAGTTTAGTTGATGCGTAACCCCGATTGACCTCGCAAATACCATGTAAAATTGAAAAACCCGGTTTTTTTAGAGTTTTTTCCAATTTACCACTACGCAAAAACTGTGCCGGAGATGTAATTACCATCTGAGCCATAAAAAAACACTTCATTTTTTTAAATCTTGCGTTCCAGATGTTGGTGTAACAAAACGTTAAATTATGGAGATTTTTTTAAAAGAGAAAATGGCAAAAATCGTGTGTTTTTGCAATTGTCAAGGTCATTTGAGGTCGGATGACCTCGAACAGTGATTTTTTTGGAATTCTCGTCCTCGAGATATATAAAATCGAGTATAATCACGCACCGGTTGCAAAAATTGTATTTTTTATGATTTTTCGAACGCCATTTTGGAAAATGGAATTTAAAACAGCTGGTCCAGAATATGGTAATGTATATATAACTTCTGCTAACACTTTTATAGGTAATTTAAATGACTTTGTTGTCTAAACAAGTGAGTATAACATAAAATCCACAGTTCCGAAACTAAAAACAACAGGCATATAGATCATTTTTACCGGGGTATAGCATAAACATCTGGGACACCAGATCAAAAAAAAATAGTAGAGAGGTTTAACATTAAGTGTGGCCGGCACTTAAAGTTTTTGCGTAGTTATAAATTGTAACAAACACTACAGAAAACTGGTTTTTCAACTTTACATTGTATTTTCAAGGTCAATCAAGGTCGTGCATCAACTATTTTTTTGCAGAGATTAGTCAACACGAATTGATGGCCACCTTGTTATTTTTACTTTTTAACGTAATTGGATAAAATAAAATGTGGTTATAAGTCTCTATTTTGAGATATCAGCCGCCATATTGATACGTGTCATAGCTGAACAAAATTTTTTTAAACAAAATTATTGAACTTGACCTTCTTATCTTTGTTACCCAATTTGGTTTTCTTGCCTTTAATAATTGATGAATAGCGCCCTTTAGTATGTTATTTTTGGAGTTTGTTAATTTTGCTGGGCTATTTTTCAAGGTCATGAGGCTTCAAACTGCATTAAACTCTAAGAACCCAATTTGGCATAGATGTCTAATAGTTTGAGGTACATTTGAAGTTGGTCTAACAAAACGTGGAATTATTAAAATTTTTTGGTGAGAAAATGGCAAAAACATAGTCACAAAACTCCTTCATAAAAAATCCCACGGGATAGAAATTATCGACATATATCCCTACACTATTATTTCTTCAAAACCATTCAATAATAAATTCGAAATTTATAAGACCCGTTTTTAATCGAACCATTGTTCATCAAATTCATTCAATTTCAAAGTCGTAATTTGTAAAACCCATTTTGAATAAAACCCGGAATTTGCCAAACCAATATTTTTCAAAACTGGAGTTCGTAAAATCCGTTGTCTATCACAATATTTTTGCTAAATTGATTGCGTATTCCCCAATAATACATGAACTGGCGTTTCCATGCATTTGTCATTCTATGTGCGCACACCTGGCTAAAAGTATTTACAGTTAGTGTTCAATACTTTGTATTTAGATTGTAACGTTTAAATTTTGTCACTAAAAAGAACTAGTATTACAGTTTTAAAAATCTTATAGTTCCTTAACAAAATAGCGCATCTGTGTATTATTTCCTTTTTAATTTAACTTGACTCCCAATGTACTAGTCTAACGCATTCGCCAAATTAAAAAAAAGTTTTAGCGTAAGAGATTATGTGGGAAAATTTAATACGATTAATATATATATTTTTTTTTTCTGTAGTATTTAAGAAACGAATAAAAGAACACAAACTTTGTAAATAATTTTATTAAAAATAAAACGTATGTATATATGTAATAGCAACGATAGCAAATCATATATAGCTTTATGACGAAGTGGGGTTCTGTGTCTTAATTTATTATTTTGTCTATTCTTCTCCTATAATTAAGATCTATTATTTTTTTTCCATTGATGCAGCTTCTATGTAACATGGTAGTCAACCTGAAACAGAAATAGTATTCTGAAACTTTGTATTCCTTTTTTTTTCTTATTATTTTCATCTTACCTATTTTCTGACCTATTTTCTTTTCTATCCGTTCTCCATTTTTCTTCTATGCATCTCGCGTCGAAGATCTATTATTTTGTGCCTGAAAGAAAATAAAATATTAATTAGTTAATATTAACTAACAGAAATTTATTTGCCTAGCCGTCTATTTTCTATTCTGGCTATGTTAGTAATATTTTGTCGCCTATTACCTACCAACCTTAATCTAGGAACATTTCTGTTTGCATCACTTCTTTACTGTTCTGCAACCCATTCTCCATTTCCATTTTTCTATTTTCTATTTCACGTCTATCTTATATCTACCGAGATCTCTATTTATCTATGTCAATCCTAGAACATTTTCTATTTTGCCTAGCTTATCACGGAGTGGTCGGATGACTCATAGATCATTTCATAGCTTTCTACCTAGAAATAGATAAATAATTTAATTAATCTGTCATGCCTAACTATTTCTATCACTATTTTATTAATTTTACTTCGGCCTACCTTCGTGTACGTTATTGATAATCCCTAGTAATTTTCTGGGATAGTTTTACGTCTCTTTTAAACAATTTTGCTGCACCACTCGCACCTTTGTTTTGATTTTCCTTATGCCTACGTTTTCCTAAAATTGAACTGATTTTTAAGCTAAAGCAAATAGATTCAGTCACTTGTGTGTTAGTTTGGAACTGAAAATTTGCTATGTTGCCACCTTAGTCAATATTTCCGAAATATGTCTTTGGTAATTTGTTTTAACTTTTTACATTAATTTAATATCTTTGTAACTTGTGATATTTTAATTGTCCCAAACCATAACTTTATAGCTTGGTCAGTTTTAATTCTTTTCTTTGGTGTATTCTAATTATTTCATGACTGTTCTCAAAACTTAGGGAAGATTCTTTACTGTGCACAATCTGAAAGACTTGCATTTTAAATGTTTAATTCTTGCACTCATAAGGGTTGCCATATCCATTGGCAAAATATTTTTAGGACTATCAATTTATTAAAAGAGAAGGCGCTTTATACGTTGACTGTAAACTTAAACGTCATAATTTTCATATTAAATGCACAATTTGTCAAATATGGGGAAAATTAATATTGTCCCCTTTATTTGATTAACTTAATTCAAATCGGTTGTTGCACTTCAAAATAGGGGTCATGGTATTTAAAGATCTGTAGCTTATATCGGTCGTTTCATGTAGCTAAACCGCCCATGGATTAGTTGTCTTTTTATGCTTCTTTCTCATTTTTATAAAATGTTGCCTTGTCTTTGTTGGACTTTTAAGACCATTTCAGTAGTTAACTTACTTTCTGAATACTCTTTCATTTTATTTTACTGGAGTCCTTTTTTCCCTTTTCTGTCCTATTTTTGTACATATTTTGCTGGTTGTTAGAAAAGGACAAACTGTAAGATTTTTTAGTAAAAGTTAATTTACTTTCATTTGTTAATTATGATCAAATGGTTTTGGAGTGCGCAGCACAGTGTTTTTGGAGGCATTCAGAACCAACCTTTAAAAAAGAACACACGATAACACGTCATTGGAAACCGCTAGTTCGAGATCTTAATTTTTATTCTGGCTTTATTTGCGCAATCCTTAGTGGGATTTCAAATTAAGTTATCTCAAAGTAATTCTTGTGTTTGGGGCTACGTTTCTGAGAAGATATTTTGTGCGTTTTGCTGTTTTGGGACCAAGATTACACTCGCATTGTTTGCGGATTTCTGTCGGACTTACCACATGCACGTGACTGTGTTTCTTGCCCTCCAGACATCCTATCGAGGTAATTATTAATATATAGTTTATTAATGTTATTTCATTTCAAAACCTTTTTGTTTGGTTGCAAGTATTTTTTTTTAATCATTATTGTATAAGTTTAGTTTCATTAATGTTATCTTGAAATTTTATTCAAGTTCTTATATATATATGAAAGGCTCTTTTTTTTTCCTAAACTTAAAATATTAATACTTTGCTATTCTGCTATTTTGAGTATGCTAAATAAGTGGTCTCTCTTTCTACAATAGGGCTCAAGTGCCAGTCTAAAACCTAGCCTTACTCTGAATCAACACCTGAATCAACCACCAAGTCTACCCTGTCTTTTGGATCACCCCTTTTGTATGGGGCTTACCTGCTCTTCACAAGGACAGTGACCCTTATTCAGCTATTTTGGATAAACAGATAAGTTTAGGCTTAATAATTTATCACGCTGATGCGCTTCTGCAAGACTGCGATACTGCAAAGACTGCCTTGCGCTACTGCGAGACTGAGTCGCGCTACTGCGAATCTGCGTCATTCCGCGCATTCATTTTAGTTATAGTTTTATTATTTTCTGGTTTAATTATTTGATACGATTTATTGATTCTCCGTGTGAACCGAAAGTGATCACTTGAGGGGCTTAGAAGGTACATAACAGGATGTGCTAAATTAGAATAACTTTTTTTTTGGTTCAACTTATTTAACCTTTTTTTTTCCTGCCTTTTAAGGTACCCCCTATTTTGTAGATAATTTGGATTATATTAAACTCATTAAACGGGTGAATTAAATTTGCTTCTTTTAAATTTCCCACAAATTATAAATCGTGTTTTGGTTAAACGCCTAAAACAAATAGGCAGCTTTTCCAATTTAGCTGGTTTTGGAAAAATTGGTGGCGTCCACTAAAGTACATTTTGTTTTCTCCCACTCCCAATCTCCAAGACCGAGCAACGGGTAATAATTAAAAAAAATGTATTTGCATCCCGCACTTTAAAACTTTTAACTGTTTAATTCAAAACCCGATTTCCTTAATTAAAGATAAAACCACAATTTTTTTTTATACATAAGCAAAAAGTGCGTCGCAAGATCTCACTCTATTGTTCTTAACTGGAATGCAAGTCCCAAGCAGCAATTTGCCAACCTTAACCACGTTCTACAACAAAATTAACGTTACGGTTCGTGCAGATATCAGTCATTTTTAAAACCAATATTGTCTAACCACGAAACAACGGTCATTTATCATTAAACGCAAGTTCGGTTATAGCTCCTCGTTGCAATGTCCACTGTGGCAACCTTTTCAATATCACTATGGTAGTTAATATATTGGGCTATATTGGGCTTTATAGTGACGTCAGGAAAACGTTGAAACCATAATTTTAGTTGACCCAAGACGTTTTAATGCAAATTGAACGTTAAATGGAGAACCGGCTAATCGTTGCTTAATAGTTATTATTAAAACGTTTCCTTAACGTTTCCGCGGCGACTCATTAGACAACACATTAAATTTCAGCAATTTTGCAAGCAAAAAAAAACTAAAGTCAGTGCGTTCAGTTTTTAGTTGCCAGAGCTCTTTCCGTTGGGAGTGGGTAATGGTTTGGGTTGATAGAACAACCGAAGTAGACATATATAAATAGGGCTGCCCAGGAACTACGTTCCTGTAACGCATAGCGCACTGCGGCGGAGAGTGAAAGTAATGCTTGTATTAAGTAAACACCTACCTTGCCCCGTCCATCTCTTCCTATATGATCATGAAAGAAAGACAGAACATTTTTCAATGTTGAAATATGTTTCTGTCAAGATTGGCACTACCATTAAAGATAGAGTGCATGGGACTATTTGAAGAGTGCCGAAAATTGGAGTTCAGATTTTTGCGAACCAAATCCCTCAAGAAAATATTGTGATGATTTATACAGAGTTAAGCAAGAAGATAATAATTTAAAATACAAAAAAAGAGAGATATAGGTTAAAAAAAAATTTAAATCTGTAAGACTTTTATATTCAGATTTTTTCCCAATTAATAAAAGAAAATAACATAATAAAATGCTTAGAACATTGAATTAATTGTTGATACCTTTAATATTTGATAATATTTAGATTTTTAAATGGTCCAAAAAACTTTTTGTAAGCTAAAGAAAGTTTTTTAGCTGCATAGAATAGTACAAAATTGGTTAAGGTTTGTGTAGAGCTAAAACCTTTCGCTCGTCAATGCGTTGCTTTTTTAATACTAAAAAGTATGGAAAAACTGCGCCTGTTAAGTTTTTTCATATCTTTTAATTATTAAATAAGTAAGTGTCTGTAAAAAGTTAACCAAAAGATTATATGTATTTTATTATGCGTCTGGCTGTACAAGTAGTTCTTTCCTGTAGCCACTGGCTGCGCTCGTGTCGCCGACAAACAATATTCCCCAACTATAACAAAGTATCGATCACTCTCGCGTAGCTATTACTTTCTCTATGGTAAAAACCCTAAAGTGATTGACCAAATCGGTGCACAATTGAGTCGTTTAAACGTTGTAGCATGAGTCAGCGATGCAACTAGAGATAGTTGCGTAACTTCTAGGACTACGTCGCCGGAAAGTTAAATTTCTACTTGGGGTGACATCTACATACAAACTATTGAACACTGCCTGTATTGTACATTATGTTAATTATGACAGTGTTGTCAGCTTACTATAGGTTGTTGATTTTTATGCCATTTATGGCCAGACCTTCCCAATAATTATGAAGTGTTAATAGGAGACAATATACAACCTTGATGCACACCCCTTCTTATTTAGGGGGGGGGGCTTTGGGG
Organism: Oxystoma pomonae; assembly: GCA_963921995.1. Classification (NCBI taxonomy): domain Eukaryota; kingdom Metazoa; phylum Arthropoda; class Insecta; order Coleoptera; family Brentidae; genus Oxystoma; species Oxystoma pomonae. The sequence continues at coordinate 39,295,058 of OY998172.1, forward strand.
GTGAAAACCCCCCGCAGGAGGTCCAACCCAATATACAATAAATTAATCATGATGCCCCAGGGAGAGCTATAGCACCCCCACTTTTTTGCCCTTTAATCCGGTTTGTGACGTGTGTTTGATGTGATGTCTTATATTTTAAAAATTTTTAATAGCAACCTTTCTCTCAAAAAAGGTAATGGTAACCGTAGATACGGATTTCGCACTTGTGGCGCTCATCAGTAAGGTGTTAGGAATTAGGAGATGAAATGATGATGAAAAAATCTGATACAGGATTCATGTAAAAGGCAACCATCTGTCAAATTGCAGAATCGGAAGATGTACCTTCAATTTGAAGGAAAAGTAAGCGTCTCTACGGAGACAGATATAATTATCTTTACAGATATCCTAAACTCTAGAGTCGACAAATTTAAAAAATGTTTTAGCGAAGGCAAATAAATAACAAAATCAATGAACATGCGAGCTTTCCTTCAAAAAAAGTAATGGTAACCGTAGATCTGGATTTCGCACTTGTGGTGCTCATCAGTAAGGTGCTAGGAATTAGGAGATGAAATTATGATCAAAATCTTGCCTACGGTGCTATGACGTCATTAATTGTTACAATTTTAGTTTAATTTTAAGGAATTTTTATCACCAGCATTAAAAACGTGTAATAAATGGCATTCTTAGTATAACTTTTCTTTAAATTTTTATCTGCGGCGCATTTACGATTTGGCATCAAACCTATATATACCAACGCGACCCACCCCTTCTTGGTATCTAACCCAATTTACTTTTCAAAAATATTTTACAGAAAATCTAAGAGATCAAAATAAAGAATGTTTTGTTTTTTTGTTTTTTTTTTAAATTTTCGACTGCGGTGCTATACCAATATTAAATATTGTTACAATTTTGTTTAATTTTAAGCAATTTTTTGTCAACAACATTTGAAACGCGTAGAAAATAGTATTTTAACGTAATTTTTTCAAAATTTTTGCCTACGGCGCATTTGGGGGTTAATTTTTAAAAGATATGCACATGAGACTAGATGAGACTTGCACTGATGTCGGTCCCAGGTCACGAGGGAATACCAGGGAATGAGAAAGCGGACGAACTTGCCAGACTAAGGGCCGAAACCTAATACATTGGACCGGAACCTTTTCTGGGAATAACAAGGAAACAGGTACAGAGTGAGCTCAACAAATGGGCGAACAATGAACTGAAGACTTCCTGGAGGCAAGAGGCAAGAATGTAGCCAGAACTAAATGGCTCTTAGGCAAGACCCGAAAGGATATTGAACTGCTGCCAGGGATGCTGACTGGGCACAATCGGCTGAACAAGCATCTGACGCAAATAAGAGTAGCAGGAGATCCCGTGTGTCCCGCTTGCGGGCTCGAAGAAGAATCGGCGCAGTACTTGATAGCACAGTGTGACGCATATGCCAGATCAAGGCAGCTAAAGTGGAAATTTCCGACGATAGAGGAAGAAGAGCTGCACTCGCTCAAATGGGCCGACATACTGAACTTCGTAAAAAAGACAGGGAGGCCCGGAGAGAGAGTTGCAGCGGAAGTAGGGGCATAGGGGTAAGGAACGGGGTATGGCAGAAAGGGCCCATGAAGAGGCCTAATTGCCAGGCCCACGGGTCGTCCCTATACTACTACTACTACTACTACTACTACTACCACTACTACTACTACGAGATGAGACTTGCTTTTAAAAATAAGTGTTTTTGTTTCGTATATACTAACTCAACCTACCTAATTTTCTAAAATTTGCAATAGGTATGTAGTTGATTCTTATTAAATGATGAAAACCCCCCCAAAAGTCTATGTCTCGCTACGCCACTGCAGTTGGCCATCAATCTTTATTTGAGCAGTCTAATTCCAGTATAGATTAGCGATTATTTTTGCATCTCGGTCATCTAGACCAACTTCTTTTAGAGATTTTATGAGCTTTTCGTGTTGGACTCTAATAAAACGCTTTCTCATAATCTATAAAACAAGCGAGGAAGCAAGCATATACTGTAGTAGGTATATAGTTAAAAAATCCATTATTCCAAACTTTTGGAACACACTGTATAGGCACTTCTACGACTACTCATTCACCTTAATCGCAAGTTGCGACCCAGCCTTAAGGCGATTAACCCCGGAATAACTTTTATTTTTGGAAATAACGCGGTTATTCTTTTTTCGTTGACAACTTTGACACGTAAATGTGATGTCGCACAGTGGGTCAAGGAGCACCAAAAGATGGGATAAAGTCCACATTGCAGTAAATGAGTTTTTTTTTGTAGTCAGAAATGTCTGAAATGTGTAAAGTTATAATCCAACATAAGAAAAGTAGAGCCCAAGTCGTTGCTCGAGTTATGTAATAGGCGAATGACAGTTTTAATTTTAATGTATACAAATACGTACACATATACGTAAACCATTAAAGCATAAAACAATCTTCCCCCGAAGAATTTTATTGCTGTTTATGGGCTACTACTGCAACTTATTTTTTCAAAAGACGTATGTTTTAGAACTTTTAGCTGACGCGACATCGTACACATATGTTATCTATTTCTCTTGTCGTAACAATTCAAATTTCTGCGAAGTTTTAAATAAGTTTGACTTAATATTTAAATATGATGTTCCTAAAAGATCAAGTCAACTCTTTGATTTTTGGCAACTACTCATTATGACTTATTTCTAAGCTTGAATAATCTAAAACAATATAAACCACGAGTCAGGTCACAGTCTACTAATGCTAAATTATATTACACTGTAGTCAAGTATAACGACGAATGAGTTATTAGTGTCCGTTCAAAGGTTCTACGTTTAAAACAAATTTAGTTCCGGCCATTTCTGATGCAATGTATTATAGCATGTAAAACTGCTGCTACCAAGTCTTATTAAGAGTCAATTTGAATCCGAAAAGCAGTTCGTTTAGTTAAACAGCGAAGGCTTTTATTATCCCCCACAGACCATTCGCGTGGTCTTTTAAAAATATATATATATTTTGTTTTTATTTAGTTTTTTAAAATAATCGATAATTTTGACCGTGAATTAAACATTTTTAGGATACGCAAAATTATGTAAAAAAAACTTAAAATTATGCAAAATCATGTAAATGGTTCTGTGATAATATTTAAACTTTCACAGTACAAAATTTGATACAAATTAGATTAATAGTTTTTTAGATTAAGTAATTGGAAGAAGCGAATTTTTTGTTCAAATTAACCCTTAAAGGACACGTCGGAAAAAAAGGGACTTTACTATTCTGCTATTTCAACACTTGTCTTCCACCTCGTGCATAAAAAGTCAGTAAAGGCTGCACTTAATATATACACGTAATATATATATCATAAATTTAATAGGCTTTAAATGACATTAAATATGAAAAACACATTGTATATTTACATAATTTACGAACATTTTTGGAAAATTAAAAAAAAATGTTATTATCCAAAAATTAAATGCGTCTTTATAGGCAAAAACTTGCAGCTACACTTGACATTATTTAAAAAAGAAAGGTTCATAGAATAATAAAACACCAAAACTTCCCCGGGATCCCAGAGGATATGTTACTTTTTGTCTAGGAGAAAATCTGATATTAAAAAAAATAAAAATTTGCGACAGGTTTTACATAAATGGCAGCTCAAAAAAAAAAACCAATCGGAAGTTCAGCAATTTTTTTAAACAAAAATAAAATTACAAAATTACCATATGGATTATTTGATATAACTATTTTAAAATCGTTTCGAAAAACAATTTCAAAACATCTGTTTCCTAAAGATGCTAACATTGACAATATTTTTGATTTGTTTAAGGCTGTTTGATAAATCAAGGCTAACATGATGTAGAAAAGGGACTATTCATAATTAGAGATAAGTCAAAATATCTTGCCACTCTGTGCGTCATAGCCCCGCACTGTACGTAGAATTATAATCGATCGAAACTATTGCGGAAACGAATTGGTTATGCTTTTCAGGATATTTTGGTTTTGCTTGTTTTATTTTTAAATCAAAAGTATTTCCCCAAGTTGGCTCGTCAATAAAAAACTATTTTTTTAGCCATGAGCTAAATTTCATTGCGTCAATACTCATGTTTAAGAGGTGGGTTTGAAAAAGGATTTTACATTCATCACCCCATATTGCTTATTCAACTAAAGGTTCATTTCACTAACCTAATTAGTTATTAGTAAGATCAATCTTCTTTTATAACCTCACAAACTTTGAACCGAAAGATCCAAACTGCGGTTACCCCTAATATTTACCAAAAGTCAAACAACTGATCTGTGATCCCACAATTTCCCCTCCTTTTTTGGTTATAGTTGGTCCATCGCGGTAAATTGTTTTAGTAATTTAAATGTAAATTTTAGTTGGCATCCCAGTAATTTATGTCGTATATTCTTTTTAGGAAAAAACCCTGGAATGGCTTAGTAATGCAATCGAAATACCTAGCAGTGACTCAACAAGGACTCTTACACATATTGAAGTTTTGCACAGACGTCTTATCCTTAAGTGGGCGTGCAAGTTAGGACACGAAGGTTGCATTAACTACGCTAAGACTGAGTTTGAAAGCTATAAGAAAACCAGGTAAGATTTTAGAGGTCCTTCCATGCATCCATCTCTTTCTATCCACTACCAACAACGCTCAGTAGTAGTAGTAGTAGAAGCGGCCCGTAGGCCTGGCAATTAGACCTCTTCATGGGCCCTTTCTGCCATACCCCGTTCCTTACCCATATGCCCCTACTTATGCTGCACCTCTATCTCCGGGTCTCCCTGTCTTCTTTACGAAGTTTAGTATGTCGGCCCATTTGAGCGAGTGCAGCTCTTCTTCCTCTATCGTGGGAAATCGCCACTTCAGCTGCCTTGATCTGGCATATGCATCACACTCTGCTATCAAGTGCTGCGCCGATTCTTCTTCGAGCCCGCAAGCGGGACACACGGGATCTCCTGCTACTCTTATTTGCGTCAGATGCTTGTTCAGCCGATTGTGCCTAGTCAGCATCCCTGGCAGAGCCATTTAGTTCTGGCTACATTCGGACCATCCACGAATAGCTTGGACTGTCTGCACTTTGACTCTTGCCTCCAGGACGTCTTCTCAACAACGCCCAACTTCAAAAAGAATATTGAAAAACCCCTTATTCTGGCCGTAGTGATCATCAATATATGGTTCCGGCTGTGTTGGATTATCGCAGCCTGAGAGCAGGGGCTATGATCTTGAATCCCAATCGTACGAGCGTTCACTTCTGGGTGCCGATTGTGGGTTTCGTAGGATGGGATCGTTCGCCTGAGAGAGGAGAAGTAGTTTCAATCAATAAACGCGCTGGTGAGACGATCAAAGAATCACCAAACTATTATGGGCACGCGCAGAGCTGCCTCGAACAATGATTTTTGAGCGAAGCCGTTCTCTCGATTAGACAAAGTAGTTGGGCCTTGTAGGAAAGCTCGTGTGAAAAACGTCACTCGGGTGATTTCAGAGCACGCTATTGGAGGAAACTATCACGTGACCGATCGTTATTTTACTCGCTAATGCGCATGCATTTACCTTAACTTTCAAACTTCTCAACTTGTAGTTATAAAGAAAAACATTATTTAGTCAATTTTATAGGTATACAGGGTGTTTACAATTCAATGCAAAGATTTTAGGCACGAATTTTTCACGTCAAAATAAGTACACTTCGTTACTGATCTACGGAGCGTTGACTTTTCACAATTTTTTTAGTTTTTTCTTTAAAGCTCTTGCAGTTTTTGAGATAGTTGCACCAAATTTGAAACATAGGCTACTATTTAGGGCTTACGTAATCCAAACATACTGACTGATCGTGAGAATCTATAGGGAGATATGTTTCCAGAGGTGAAGTTCTTCTTTTCCCCCTAAACTTTTACGTGGTGCGCCGCTGATAGATTCTGAATTTACATAAATGACGTGTTTAGTTTAGAAACTTTTTGTGACTGTTATCGAGAAATTAAATTATTAAAATTATTATTTGTAACTCGCTAGATTCAATTTGAATTTTTAACAACAGGGGAGAACACATAGGAATTTTTAGTGCTTTTGACCGTTTTTCTTAAAATATCGAAAAAAATCGTAGTCAAGTAAAATGATTTATTGGTTTATGGTTTCTAGAAAATGCATACATAATAAAACTATGTGAATTTTATAATGTTTTAAATTTTGGTGAAGGTATAAAACAAATGAAAAAAAAAATATTTCAGCAAAATATGAAAAAAAAAAATGGTAAGTCAAATGGCTATTAAGTGTTTAAAGGGTCCGCTCTTATTAAACATTGTTCACAAATATATAAAATTATCTGTAAAAATACGTATCAGCAAAAAGGGCAAAGATTAAATAATTTCTTAATGTTCATAAAAAAGCATTGCATCGGTCCACTGTGCGTCGTTCGAATTTGTGTTCACTTTTGTGCGATGGGGTCGGTCGCAGAATACAGAATTTTGGATTTTAATAGAAGTGGTCACTTCTTAGGGTATAATCGTTCTATTATGCCCAGAATAGAGCCCCTGTAAGGTAAACGTCCTTCAGTAAAGAAAAACAAAATTATCAAAAATAAATTAAATAAATGTACTTTGTACTCATACATCTCTCGAGAGAAAGCCATTCGCCTACCGGGGCGGGCCAAGCGATCAAGTTCGCACGGTTTTTGGGTGAAAATGATCGATGAACGCTGGTTCAAGAATATTACAATTATAATCGCTGTGCGTATTCATATGAGTTCACAGGTAGAGAACTCAGCCCCAGGGCTGAGTGCGGAAAAATACTGTTGGTCTGTTACTAGCACTAGGATGTAACTTTTAGTGAAGTAAATTCGTATAGAGATTTTCAAGAGAAAGCTGCAAAAAGGCATTTGGCATAGTGACACCTAATAGCAAAAGCTAAAATTTCGGCGGCTGTCAAGTTTAGGAAAAAATGTGCTTACTGCGTTTTCGGTAAAAATCACATCGAAATTAATTGGGTAATATTGACGAGGTCCCACTTAATTCAAAAATATAAAAAAGATGATATATGTCACTTCAAAACAAAATGGCAGCCAGATTTATAAAATTTTGTTTTTTTTTTATTTTCTTTTTAATTTTTAAATGATGATCTTTTCTGATGTCTCATATTAGAGCTACTGCCCAGCTTCTAGATCTCACAATAAAGAAGATCAAGATTTATATGCGGATACAAAGATGACGCTTGATATGTCAAAAATATAAGAGACCTTACTAATTTATAGACAACATTTAAAAAAAATATATATATTTAGTAGAATGCTATTGACGATGAGCTCGTTTCTGTTACACTTTTAGAAAACACTTGATTTGGCATATGATATTCAAAAGGCGCCTCGATTTAGCATAAATTGATATATTGCATGACGTTAGTGTAAATAGCGCACCAGAAGAGAAAAATTACTTTTTTCTCGATAGGATGGCCGCCATTTTGAATATCAAATGTAAAATTAAATGTTTTTTAAAATTGTTGCAGAGACGAACTCATCGCTAATAGTATCTACTAAAAAATATATTTTTTTTTAATGTTTCTAGGTTAATAAGGTCTTTTAAATTTTTGACATATCAAGTGTCATCTTTGTAGTGGCTTATAAACTCTATTTTTTTTATTGCGAGATCAAGAAGCCGGTTAGTAGCTTTAATATGAGTCATTAACCTAATAATAAATAATACCTAAATACTAATACTTAAAATTAAAGATAATACTTAAAAAGTAAATGATAATACTTAAGTAAAGAAAAAATCAAAGAAAAGCTAAATTTTATAAATGTGACCACCAAGTGAGATATGTCAACTTTTTTTATATTTTTAGTTTAAATGGGACCTCCTCACTGTTACCCATTTGATTTGGTTTTTCTAAAAACGAAGAAAACACATTTTCTCCTAACTTTGGCAGCAGCCATCTTGGTTGCTGGGACCAGAAAAAGGGGGATCTTTGATTTAAATTTTAGCTTCTGGTATTAGTTATTACTATGCCGAATATAAAAAATATACCCTTTTTGTAGTTTCTTTTTACGAATTTACTCCACTATTTGTCATTTTGCCAACAATGGAAAATATAAAACCAAAGGGAAACAAATCAGGCAAAACCAGAACAGAAAATTATCATAAAAAGCAAACCGAGTCACTCTAAGCCAGCCGGATGATATCAATTGATCCTACGTTGCTCTAAACGAAATCTATCAAACATAATGTTTTGGATAAAATTGAGAAGATGATAGATCCAAGCGCCATCAATTCTTTATATTTTTTATTAAACGCAAGCAAAAAGTCATTGTTTACCGTAAATTTAATATAATAATAATAATTATTTTTAAAGAATAACTAATTATTTCCAAAGCATAATTTATTAACCTTTAACAAAAACATTTGTGTATTTTAAGAGTTAAAGAATTACAGAGGATTGTTCATGGCGATGCTATAAATCCATTATTTTTTAAGAAATAATTTAACAATTATTGTCATCGCAACATTAAAAACCCATAAAATGTGGTGTAAAACTAGGGTTTCCAATTTTTTTTACTTGAAAATATTTGGCAACAGGTCTTTAAATTGTATGGATAAGTGGTAAGTGTACAAGGGAAAATTTTGGATTAAAATGCATAAAATAGATAAGCTTTGTACCAAATCGACTTACAGTTACCCTAAAGTGCAAATTTAAGAAAAAAATATATAAACTTAGAAATATATATTTTCCAGATAGAACCTCTTTAATTAATTATAAAAATTAAAATCTTTGACGATAGCTATATTTTGCGGGGATATTTTTGTGCCAATTCTAATTTTTTTATGGGATTTGTTGTTTTTGATAATAAATTTAAAATTCTTATAAAGTTTGCTTTTTAAAGTATCTCCATATCATAGGGCTCGCATATCTATTTTTTCAAGATATCTGCAATCAAAGTCTTGATTTTTTCACAAAACAATATCCGACTATAGACGCAATCACAACGTTAATCAACCAAAAACAATAGTGTTATGTTTGAGGTAAAGAAAACGTTGTGCACAACGTTAAGTTGTCGACATATTGCTAGTTGAGGCAGAAATAATAGCAGTGGCTCACCGAGAGGAAGGGGTTGGGATTAAAACCGCCATCGAAAATCGTGGTTATGGTCACAGTTTTACGTCAAATTAAGTTTTTTTATGATTTATCCTTAACCCCCTTCTCCCTGGGTGCGACATAGATAATGGTTCTGTTTAAAAGTGGGCCGTCTAATTTGTTGACATTTCTTGAAGGCACGACATCCTGCGTTCACATATTCTTTTGTTTTTAGTGACGACAAAATTGATCACAACCTACGTCCATTGATCTTCTGCTACGGCCTAAAATATAGTGCCGATCAGTCGAAAGACTTTGACATCTTGTTCAACATTTATCCTACATCCAAGTCACCGTACGAGAAGGATGATGTTCTCACTGCTTTGGGTTGCGCCACCGAAAAAACAATTCTTGAAAAGTAAGTACTATTTCCCTCCCACTTAAGACCAATCGGAATAACTCATTTAGCGAGAAAAAACTAAAAAAAATTTAACAGCATTTTTATTAGTGGAAATGGTAAAAGGGCTTCTGATAAAAGTTTAAAAAAAAAATGCTTGAGTGGGGCTATTGCGGGGTGGATTTGGTGGGGGGAAAGGAGGAGAAAAATGGTATTGCAATTTACGGCAAAACTCAACGTGTTAAAGTAAAAACTTCAATATAAAAGTTGTAGACGGTGCAAAGATCTACAAATTTTGTAAATGTCACTTTTTAACATAACCTCAAAATTTTCGAGAAAAATGCAAAAAATCGTAATATTTTATTTTTTTCGTTTTTTCTTTTTCATTTCCGCAAAAATAATTGTATTGTCACAAAACTCGATCAAAATATACTTCTTTGTGTTTCCCTAATGCCTACAATTTTTTTTTATATTAAAAAAGTTAAAAATTTTTTGAGACATTAATTTTTTTCGGTCGAAATCACTTTTTCTGTAATCAAAAATTCTACTCAGGAAAATTCTCGTAGTATTTTTTGACGTTGCTCATTTTTTTGACATATACTTTATGGTAGGATAATAAAAGTTATAGTTACAATTAAAACACATGCTCAGAAATGCAAAACAATCAAATAATGGCTATTGCAACAATGAATTTTTCAGCAATGGTTGATAATTTCTTTCAATTTAAAGAAAAAACAACAACCGATTACACCATCTATTTGTACGGAAAAAATTCAATGGAGAACATAAGAACAGAATATACGAACGGTTTTAAATAAAGTCGCTTTCTTCTTTATTAAAATCGTTTTCTAACAGCCGATCGATGGACTTCTATCTATGTCAATCGTATTACCTTAGAGTTTACTAAAAAGTAAAAGATATATATATATATATATATATATATATATAAATTGTTATACTAAAAAAAATCTTATATTGCATTTGTTTTAAATGGAAAACAAAACAGCTAAGTTAAAAAAAAAATTTCCGGTTTAAAACAAAATTGATTTATTATTTAAAATTGTTCTAATGGCATACCTAGGAGAAACATTTTCAAACCGTCATTTGTTTAAATGCGCTTTAAGAGTACCGTATAAACAAAGTAATTGTTGGACCTAAAACGTTATTTTGTGCAGTATTGCTATGAACATCTTATTTCGATCAATAAAGTATCATACATTAAAAAAAAACTCTTTGTCGTAGAATCGATTGGTGCACCTTTTACTTTATTTTAATAATTAAAATATGTTTTTTTAATATATAAATTAAATTTATTTTAGTAAATTTCAATGTATTAATTTTTTTAATAAATTATTTCAAATTCCAATTTTTGCTTTCAAAAATAGTATATTTTTCTAAATTTTAACCATGGATATTTAAATTACTGGCTCACGAAAAATCGTAAGGTAATCTATTAAAGCTTAATAAGCCCGAATTGCAAAAGCAATTGTCGTTCTCAATATTTATTTATTTTTTAATTTTAAAAAGAATTTTCCTGAGTAGATTTTTTTGACATTGCTCATTTTTTTTTTGACATATACTTTTTGGTGAGATAATAAAAAATTATAGTTACAAATAAAAAACATACTCAAAATTGCAAAAAATAATGGCATTACCAACATTTAATTTTTCATGAAATGTTTATAATTTATTTCAATTTAAAAAATCAATAATCGATTACACCATTCAGTTGTACGAAAAAAATGTAAAAAAGGTATTTTTGTGTAGTACTGCTATAAGCGTAGAATGCGCTTTTTTTTGGTCATTAAATCAGGATAATATAAGAGGCGTATTTTTTCTATTTCTATCGAAATAATTGTTGGACGGAAATAGCTCAAAATTTTAGCTCCTTGTTGGATATTAAAAAATAAATAAATATTGAATACGAAAATTGCTTTTGCAATTCCGATTTAATAAACTCTAATAGATTACCTTACGATTTTTCTTGAGCCAGTAATATAAATATCCATTGTAAACATATAGGAAAATATACTATTTTTGAAAGCAAAAATCATATTCATCTTTTACTACTTTTTTCATTCATTGTTGCAAAAGCCATTATTTTTTTTTTGCATTTCTGATCATGTTTTTTAATTGTATCTATAAGTTTTTATTTTTCCACTAAAAAGTATATATCAAAACAAAAAAAAAACGAGCAATTTCAAAAAATACCACGAAAATTTTACTGAGTAGAATTTTTTATTGAAAAAAAGTGATTTGGACCGAAAAAAAATAATATCTCAAAACATGTTCAACTTTTTTACCTAAAAGAATTGCAGGCATTAAGGACACAGAGAGGTTTATTTGGGCCCAGTTTCGTAAACATACAGTTACATTAAAGTTAAAGTTTTTTTTTAACTTCTTTTTTGTTTTAATTGCCTTGGGAGCATAATCCTACTAGAAATATTAACAAGCCAGGACGAATGCGTATCAGAGAGGTTTATTTGGGCCCAGTTTCGTAAACATACAGTTACATTAAAGTTAAAGTTTTTTTTTAACTTCTTTTTTGTTTTAATTGCCTTGGGAGCATAATCCTACTAGAAATATTAACAAGCCAGGACGAATGCGTATCAGGTAACTTGGATAAGTACTAGTGCGGAACGATGACTGTTTGTAAGTGATTTAAAGTTGGAAATCAAAGTGTATGATGGTGTTTAATGATGTATGATGGTGGGTGACCAGTGAAACCACTGATGAGCCCACGCTGGTTATCCAGGGCGAAACATCGTTTATTAATTTCTGTTTTCGCTTTGTTCCTTTGTGTGTTCCTGGTGGGATGCTCATCCAAGTTTGAATTTTCATTATTTCCACCCAAGATCTTTTGATCTTTTTTTTTTAGTTTCTTTTCGGTTGAAGTAGCTGATTTGCAGGTTTTTTAACTTCTTTTTAGTTCATTGTTCTTCAATTTTCAATTAATTTATTGTTAAAAAAAAATATATTTTCGTAAGACGTTTATTAATTGCAGAAATAAAATGGATGATTTTGATTTGGCAACAATAATATTTTTGGGAGAAGAAGAGTCTTCATCGGATGAAGAATCGCGTTTTTCTATAATCCTTACATTATAAAAAGCTTAATGCTTTTTTACAAAATCAATGAGAACTTCATCTTCCTCCAAGGTCCAGACTATATTTTTATTAGAAACCGATATTGTTTATCAATATTCGAACATTTATTATAAAAAAAATCAACAACTTCAGCTCACCACACCGACTAAAAACGTTGCACACACACAGTCTCCCACCGCTATGATGAGGGTCGCTACCAAAATATCGGGGCCGCTTTTTTGTGTGACGGTGCAACACCGTTCTCGCAGGTGTTGGAAGGTGCTGTCTACCCTTTCCTATAAAACCGGGCACATACAAAACTAAGGATGCCGTTTTACAAGGGAAGCTCTATTATGGTACCGCTGTTCTAGGAAACCTAGCTTTAACGAACGAGTTTACCGTCACCTCCTGATTTGCTGGGAATCAATTAAAACAGGTTTCTGAAAATCTTCATCAAAAGTCCCACGGAATACGCTATGACCCCTAAGTAATGGCCTGTCTCAAAATGGCTGGGATTCGTGCGTCTCACGTTATTTGGATGCACAGTGGTCTCATGCACATTCTAAATTCTTCAACATCTCTGGCAATTTATGGCGCTTTATCCCTACGTTTACCATTAACAATGATTTGCCCCATTACGTCGCGTAAAAATTTCCTCAGCAAAAAAGGTGGACACTATTTGCGAAACTTGCATTCAAGCATTTTACTTTCCCTCTTTTGGTAAAAATCATTAATTTTTTTTAATAATTTTCACTAATTTTTCTTGATATCGTTTGAATTTTTTGTCAATACAACAAGTAAAATTTAAATCGTTGTATTTTTTTTTCTAATGTTAAAAGTTGTTTACAGACACGACGAACTATTAAAAATTACATGCATTTTTGGCATACAGGCAATGTGATACATCAATCTCGGAGTTGTCGTGTTTCCTGAATCCATTTAGTGACTAAAACAATCTAAGTATCATAAGAGTTCTAGGGCGATAAGACATAAAAGCAGTTTTAGTCATAACTAATTTAAGTTTTCTCATATCCAAGATAAAGTGTTACATGTTTTTTATCAACAAAATTACGTTGTTTACACCCCTTTACCCCCAAAACTTATTAAATATTATGTATACCCCAAATCTGAATTCGGTGAGCACAAAAACCCACAAATTACTTGTGGTTTTGTTATTTACGACTTCTTATTTTCAAAGGGCAAACTTTGAAAATAAGACCCATAAGAATATGAACCCCAACTTTTTATTTATCCATAAAATGAAATCAAATATTGACCCGAAACCAACCAAGTTGATGTATCGTGTCTCTTTATTTGATGTAGTTTCTGTTAAAATTTTTGTGTCCCTAATTGGTCGCCGCTATTTTGAATATTTTGCAATTTTGTGTATCAAAGAGCCAATTATAAGTATTGTTATTTTTTTCACAGTTACTTGAAAATGTCAGTGGCCACAGATTCAAAAATAAGATTGCAGGACTCAACAAAAGTTTTTAGAGCCGTATTTACCTCTGGTTCTGATGGATTGTCTATTGCGTTGGAATTCATGGACAAAAATATGGCTGCTATTTTGGACAAGTAAGAGAATTTTTTTTGTATCCTTGCATTAGTACATTTTAAACCCCAGGACTAAAGTGTCACTTTAGTTTTAAAATGTCAATTCTTATGACTGATGGGTGATTATTATATTGTTGTTAACATCTAAATCTGGTGGGTTTTGAAAGCCTTGCTCTGGGCCCATATTCTTCAATTTTGTGAAAGGGAGTGCTCCCGGGAGTTAGAAATGCCCTGATTGGCCGAATTCTCATTTTTTTGTCACATTTTCTTTTCAGTTTTGGCACTAACAAACTGACGCAAAACCGCTCGCGAACAAAGTCATTAGTGCCAAAACAGACAGAATAGTGACAGAAAACTGAGATTCCGACCAATCAGGAGCGTTTGTGATTTCCGGGAGCATTCCATTCCCCGAAATTGAAGAATAAGGGCCCTGGGGTTTGAGAGAAAATGCCAATTTTGATGGTAACAAACTAGGTAATGAAAATCGACCATTCTTTCGTTTTTATCAATTCAGTCGAGAAAATAGAATTCAGTTTAAAGATGGACATTGAAAAACCCGCAGAATAGGCTATAGGCCAGCTCCTTCGACAAAAATCTTAAGAAATATATATGAAGCAATTTTCAAATTTTGCCTTCAATTTGTAAAAATAAATGTACTTTGTACTTTTAATCCTCAGGGATTATATTTACATTTAATCCCTGAGGGAGAATATTTACTTTTAATACCTGAGAGATTGAATTTACTTTTAATCCCTAAAGTATTCAATTTACTTTTAGTTCTTCATGGATTAAAAGTTCCACTTTAGTCTCTTATATAAAGGATTAAAAGTATTGTTTTCTTCCCTGAAGTGTATAAATACTTGTTCTCTAATAATTTGTCAAATATATTCTGCTTACAATTTTGACAACGTTTTTAGTTTCTATCGTAACTACCCAAGTAACAATTGTATGACCTACTGGTTGTGATGACTAAAAACTTAACCAACATTAACGTTGTATTTGGTAGAGAAATTGGTTATTTTCGGGACGACCTTCGTTAACGAAATAATTACCGATGCCTAAACGTTAATTTTACCCTGAAGTTAAACTGCAACGTTTTGTAAACGTTTTCGTATGACTAATGAGTTTTCGTGATTATTTTGGTGTCAAAATAACGACCACCAAACGTTAAAGGGTACACGTCGCACATCCTAAGTAATTCTTCGTCAAATTTACGTTTTTTGGTCGTTATATGGTAAGAGCACGGAAATAGGTCTATTTTATGCACCAACCATTTCTGATCGTTCTGTGCAGAGAATGACCTCACTTTTTTTATTTTTCATTTAATTTTTTATTGTAAATTTTATTTGTTTCATAAGGCCCATTTAATGAAGTTTTAATGGCTAATCCTGAACGCGTAATTTTTCTTCTCTCTCTCTACTTTTTGAAGGCAAATAGACAGAAATAGAAATTTAAGCATTAGGCATTAAAACTTGAGTAAATTGGCCCTTACTTACAAATACTTGAATATTTAAAAAAAAAAACGATGTTTTTTTTTAACTGAAACTAGAAACTATTGCTATTGTATTTGTGTCAAACTTTAAAAAAATATGTATTTATTAAAGAAAAAGAAAACCTTTCTTCTGACCAATTTTAATACAAAATACACATTGCAAAAACATTACAAAATATAATACAAAACACATAATAGGTACTTAGATTGTAACATTTTAACGAATAAACTAGCAGAAAGAAAAACCTTTTTTTTTCTTAATCTATCTAATTATAAAACTAACCTAAATAAAAATAAAGAATTTGAAAAAATATTAAAAAGCTTTTTTAGTACGTATAATAAAGGTACTCACACAAATACCTAAATACTAACATAGCTCCAATATTCAGCACTAAGAGGCTGATAGCCCCTACTTAAATGATCAAAGGATTATCCCCTTTTTCAGGTTCTTCATCCAACGTATTGTTTTCCTCTTTAGATCCAATTGATATTTCATCAGCCTTCAGTGTAACTCTGTTTATGTAGGTCTTTAAGGTGGTCCAGTTTTATATCCATATTGTCAATTTCTTTGCACCTAAAAAATTAAAAGAAAAGTTAAGTAAAATTAAACAAAAAAGCAGTACTCAGGGAATTTTTAAATTAAATTAATTAATACAAAACTTCCATGGCTGAACAACAAGCTTACCTATGCTTTTAATGCTCATAAAACAAAAATTCGGAGAGAATCGGTGTTAAAATGTGATGTTTTATATTGAAACTTTATTTGTCAAGACCCATTTCAAACATTTAAGCCTTGACAGTTTACCGTCACTAAAAATCAAACAGACGGACACTGGGTGTTTACTAAAAATAAAAGAAAACCAGCAAAGTTGTAGTACTTACATGTAGCTATGAGGTTGCAAAGTTTCTTAAGCTTCTCAAGAACATCTGAACTTTTGTTACAATCATCAGGTGTGCGTGTGGGACTTCATTATATAGGGTTTTTGAACTTTCTGCTTGTTCACCATTAACTTTGCATAATGATTCCATACGTGTGGCTCTGTCTCTGTGTTAAGCCTACAACAGTTTTTACCAAATTTTTCTGGGAATGAATCTGATTTTCTTGCAGCTATTGCTTTGATGGTCCAGATTAGAATTTTATAACTTTATTCACACCAGCAGCTTCTGTAACTTCCACCGGCAGCCTCGATCTGTAACTTCCTTTTTTGTTGAGGATTTTTACAACACACTGATCATGGTTTCATGGGCAGAGCTCCGGCACCATCAGACTGAAGTCTTCTCATCAACCTCAAAGGTGCCGGCGAATAGAGGTGACCCTCGTTTTCCATGAATGTGAAACAAGCTCCACTTTGTCAATTTCCAAAATATGGACCACTTTAAACTAGCTCCGGTCCATTTTTTTATTTGGTAAAAAACATATTTTTTTAATCGCGGACAGATGAGATTCGGCAGTCTGTCAGCTGTCACCCAAGGAAAAGATTTTGGTACGCTGACATTAGGCGCATTTTGGTGAAGCAGCTGTCGAACCTGTTACCAAAGGACGTTTTTTGGTTGACAAACGGTAAGTACGAAACGACGGATAAGTGCCATGTTGCTTTTTGCAATCACCTTTTTAATTTGAAAGCATATTGTCAAACAGAATGTAAACAAACGCGTTAGGCGCCTTTTATTAGTTTTGCCTAGCAATTCGTAGCTGTTATTACTGTTAAATCACTAATTTAGTTGTATACAGACGTAAAAGTAGTTCTGCAACAATTTTTTGTCTTATATGAAATTTAAAAAAAAATAACTTTTTTTCAAAATCTGCCATATATTTCAGTCCCGCGGCTTTTTTGGACCTAAAAATATCATATTTGACAGTACACTAAGTTGTGTTTCCGATTTTAGTGTACAGAACGGCTTAAAAACGTACATCTTGTTCATGATTATTAATTTGAAAAATATTGATTATTATTACTCTGAATCTTATGATAGATGTTTTTGGTGGAGAAAAAATATAAAATGTTGACTAAAGGTTATATTTTGGGCAATATTAAACACCTCTGGCGCACTTCTAATAAATAACTTATTGTAGGTGGCGCTGCAGACAAGGTTGTCACCTTGGGCATTTCTTGACTTGGATGCATACCAAAGGTTGCGAGCAACGTTAAGACAACTCGAAAAGTATTTACCAAATTGGTGTAAAATGGGGTTGACAAAACGTTTCCTACAACGTCACATCGCAATGTTGTGGTTGCGTTTGGAAACGTTGTTGCGTCGACAAATTGTTACTTGGGTAGCGTTATCCAAAAAATTACGACAATCGAAAAAGA
Organism: Oxystoma pomonae; assembly: GCA_963921995.1. Classification (NCBI taxonomy): domain Eukaryota; kingdom Metazoa; phylum Arthropoda; class Insecta; order Coleoptera; family Brentidae; genus Oxystoma; species Oxystoma pomonae. Next base: position 39,312,913 of record OY998172.1, read on the forward strand.
ATGTTTAAAACGTCTTGAAATTGTGGTAATACACTTCATTCCAAACTCAATCGGATTCTGTTTATAAATGTAAGCCACCATTTTGAAATTGGTCCGGGAAAGCTAGAATGAAAAGTGCATGAACACATTTTAATAAAAAATGGTGGTACAAAAACTAAAAACTGTGCCCTTGAAAAGAAAAGAAAAAACCTAAAAGTAATATATAAATTTATTGTTTAAACCTGAGATAAATTTCTAGAAATCAGGGAACAGTTGGTTTGCTGAAAAAAATTACAGTTACATACAATAAAGACTCCTTAATTAACGCCCTAATAACAAAGTGTCTTTTAAAATATCCCGCTTGTGTCATGCTGTTTTTTAATTAAAAAAAACCACGCGTGCCACTTTCTGTTACTGCAACAGCATAAAATATGAAATTAATTCTGTGTTTCGAAATTCCATTGTCTATATTTTATTTATACACGACGTTTCGATAGGTACAATCTCTGATCGTCTTTAGGTGCCATCTATAATCAATTCCTAAGGCAACGTACTTTTATGCTCTGAAGTTTAAGCAGTTGGCTCCGCCCAAGGAGGGGCTTCCAAATATTTGGAATTTCAACACTTGGTTAAGTGTTGAAATTTCAAATATTTACTTTAAAGTTGAGTGATTTATCTCAGTACATAAGTCGTAGCCTTAGGAATTGATTGTAGTTTGTACCTGAAGACGACCAGAGATTGTACTGATCGAAACGTCTTGTATAAATAAAATATAGGCAATGGAAGTGCGAAACACAGAATTAATTTCAGACACATCATTGTCTCAAACTTTCAAACAGCATGAAAGGTCTCTGTTGCGCCCGCGAGGCTGAGGAGAACTGTGTAACAGTATGGTCTCAGATAAGCATTTTATTCATGATTTTTTTCGATAATTCCATATTTAATGATATCGAGAGGGGGGGGGCTTAAGCTGCTAAGACTTTCTGCATACGCCTACTTATTATTCTTTTGTTTTTAGATATAAAGGAATTTCAGCAATTAGCGGCCTCTTGATCCAAATCGCTGGTTATATTGTTAAAGAACACGACTATAATAAGGTAACGAACTTAAAAAAAATAGATTATTTTAAAAGTTACAGCACTTACGCAATTGCTTTTAGGTTAATATTATCACGTTCCCTGCCTTATTACTAAACAGCATCTTTTGAAAAATTGTTATTTTAGTGAATATTAAAAAACTGCCAACTTTCAAGGTAGAAGTTAAAAAAATTGGTTAAGAACACAAAAATAAATAGCTGAGGCGTCAGAGATTTCAGAAAAAATTGCTGCAGCGCAGCTTATTTAAAAACCGACCTGTCAAAGTGATATTTAGTTGCCTTCCAGGAGGGCAGGTGCCAGGGTCTTAATCTATCAGATTCGTACATTTATCTACCTCTCGTGGAGATATCTATCTCTCCTGGCATTAAACTGACACAGGAGAGGGGAAATTCAGGAGAGATTGGGACCAGGAGAGATAGAGAGCAATACTATTTGCTGTTTTTCTCCATGAAATTATAAAGCAATGTGAAACCTGAAAACCATATTTGTATTTACACCTTACCTCAACCATTAATTTACAAGTTTTTTTTGACCTTGTGTTTTCACAAATGGTTATAAACAAATACAGGAGAGATAGATATAGCAAGTAAACTTTTCAAAAAACTTATATTTTTTATTCTCTTCGTCTAAAACTAACAATTTTTTTCTAAAATAAAACAACCACGAGTGTACGTGACTAGATGGAGCACTTAACTTAAATAGCGCCACTTCTAGTCGTTTACTGTAAGTGTTGTTTTCATATTGTATTACGTCGACCAGGAGAGATAGGGAAAAAATTGGGGATAAAAGTTAAAGTCCCTAACAAAGTAGAGAAGTTGTGTTTTGTTTAAAATCTTTTAAATTAATACTCAGCTGGAGAGATAGATTTATGAAATATTTAATTTTTTACGGGTTACTTATAATTTAAAAAAAATACACACTTTATACCTTAAGTACCTTTTGTGTAGGCTCGTAATAAAATATAGTTAAAAACCTAAATTAACTGTGCAAAGAGGTAGTGACGTAAAAGGTCGCAAGTTTTTGATATTCACTCATTTACATTTTAATCCCGGAAAACTATTGTCGATCGCAACCTTTTGTGTATTTTTTTTAAATTTAAATTCTTCTTATTCTTCTTTACGTGTCGTGCCTTCTTGGAACGTGGGCTATCATCAGCGCAATTTACCCCTTATCTACTGATATTCTGAAAGTGTCAAGGTACTAATACCATATACCTTTGCCCATGATTTTTAGACCATCATATTCGTCCGCAACCTAGACCTCTTCTGCCTTGTATTTTTCCTGCTATTATCGATGTTAGAAGTTCATATTTGTCATTTTTTAAAATATGTATACTATCTAATCCACGTTACATACTCGGCCCATCCTAGTTATCCTGAAAATTCTACGCTAACACCACATCTCGAATACCTCCAATTTGCACGTGGAATTAGTCAGTCAATTCTGAGAGCGGTATTAAGATCGCGACTAGACCTAAACCCTCCACTGTGTCTTGCCCTTCTTCCGGTGTTATGTATGTCTCTTGACTTGAAAATTCTTCTGGATGATCGGATCGATCATTGCTTAAAAGATTTCCTATGCGGTTAGACCACTCCTTTAGTTTTTCTTTACTATCGGGTAATATTTTTCCTTGATTGTTAATAAGTATTCTCGTTTGTCTCCCATTAGCCATTCCGGTCGTTTCCTTTATGCATTTTTGTAGGTCAAAAGGGTCATGTTTAGCATCCATATCTTCTCTTTGTCGACATTGTTGTGTTATCCATCCTTTTTTTGCTGACTTGATCTTGCTTTTTATTTCTTCATAAATTTCACTATACTGAGCGCTATCTTTTTTTAGTGCGTCTTTTATCCATCAGATCTAGGACTGCATCGGTCATCCAAACTTTCTTTTTTCGCCTTGGTTCACCTTTGCATAGATAAGCTGTGCTTTTGAGTATGGTACTATAATCGAATTTTATAGTGGCGTGTAATTGTTTTTTCCAAAACATCAAGACAAAGAAAATACCTATATCTCCATTAATAAACGCCCCTGGCTTTTATAACATAAGGTCGTTTTACAATATTTATGAGTTACTTGTTTTTCAGTTGGAAAGGAACCCTCCTTATAGCCAACTAAACTCTCGGCATCCAATTTTACGACCAATATACATTTGGTACTAATCTCTGACAGTTTCTTATTTTTTCTCATTTTTCAAATTAGTTTTTTGCAAATGCTTGGAGAACACTTTTTTTGAAAATATTGTCTTAATTTTTGGGTAAGATTCATTAGATTTCCTTAATATTATTATGACATCAGATCTATCCAGACCATTTCCGCATCTTGTTCGGTAGTTTTATTAGCGTTTTTTGTTAATTCGACTCGTAGTTCAGTTTCTAACTTGCTATCTCGACGTTTGTTGTTCCTGGGTCTGGATTTGTTATTATATTTCATTAAATTGTCTAACAAAAATCCACAATGAGATTTACAATATACAGAACTACAAGGCCGGGAAATGGTCTATTCAAGTACAAGTCTAGATGTCCGGAATATCTAGACGAGTACTTTAATAACATTTCACGGCCGTGTATCGTACAACGTTTTACTTTATACTGTTTTATTTAATTTAAAATAAAAATATTTTTTTTGAGAAGACAGCGACAATCAATATACTAAAAAAATATCATGTCATCTATATTTGTTTCTACAATTAATTTACAATTTTTCATCAAATTATTGTCCAGTCATCCTTGAATTATATGCTAACAGAAACAAAATAAAGTTAATTTATTTCTGTCACGTAAAGCAGAGAAAATTGACGCAATTTTAAAAAAATGTTCAGCCGCAACAGAAAAATTGATTTCAGCCAAATCTTCAGTAAGATATAAAAAAGAATATGAAACATTCTGCGAATGGAGAAAGACTCTTAATATGGAAAATACCGTCAACGAAAATGTTATGTTGGTCTACTTCTTAGATGTGGTAAGTGTTAAATTAGTTTTATTAAAAAAAAAATGTGTTAAATATCTACTTTGTAAAAATACGTTGTATTTTCGTAATTTTTAATTTCCTTACTTTTTCAGTCACATAAATCCAGCAGTTCAACGCTGTGGGCAAAATATTCGATGGTGAAATCTATGTTGGTAGTAAATAAGAACGTGGATATATCCAGATTTCTCAAAGGAAGAATCAGAGAGGAAGTGGAGTCATTCATGAAAACAGCTCCAACTGAGAAATTTTTGTTAATTAAGGTAAGTTTTTTGGTTTCCATTAAATAAAAATATATTTTTTAACTGAATTTACGCAATAGACAATTTACACAGAAGGATTTAGTATTTTTACTTTTATGCCTTTTTAAATTATTATTTTTTGAATTGTTTCAGGTTGTGGCGCTACTAGGTATTTCCGGAGGGTGTCAAAGGGAGGAGCTCTACAACCTAAATGACGATGGTATTTAAGATGCAGGGACACAGTTGATTGTAAGCATAAACCAAACAAAAACTTACATTAAAAGAGGGTTTACAGTCATTTAAGAATCATGTTTAAGCATATTCCTTAGTTATTGCCATCTGCGACCCACCAACATTCCCGAAAAAGCGTTTTTTGTCGGCTACAGAAAAGGAAAATGCCAAAGAGTGGGCATCCATACAATTGGGAGAGCGCCTCGAAAAATTGCGGAATATTTAAATTTGTCCAATCCCGAAAGGTACACCGGACACTGCTTCCGCAGAACGTCTGCCACGCTATTAGCAAACGCGGGAGCAGATGTTAATGTGTTAAGAGCACCTCTGTGGCCGAAAAATATATCGAGGAGTCTTTAGAGACAAAAACAAAAGTAGCTAGAATGATCCAAGGAGGAGAAAATTTTGTTCAAGTTCTACACCAACAACACCAAACCCAAAGTTACTCTTCCTCGCGAAAAGATAACCCCGAAAAAGATTGCTCGGCTGCTGCTCATGTAATTTTCAATAATTCCAATTGCACAATTAATGTGAATATTTATAAGTAATTTTGAGTAGTTTATTGTATAAAATATTTGTTTTTCATTAATAATAAATATTTGTTCAAAAATATACCATTTTGCTTATAAAAATACAGAAATTTAGTTTGAGTCCGGTAATGTTATTATACCGGACTAGTGATGTAATAGGTCATTTTTCGACTCAATTTAAATTCCGTAAGAGGGAATATTACAATACAGTATGGAATAAAATATTTTTTACACAATTTGTGGGTGGTGCAGATCCGGTCACAATTTTGTAAAAAATTACCTACTCAATTGTTACAAAACAATTTTTTTGTAATATTTGAGAACGTGATCTAGTAGGTAACTCAAATATTTTTTTTGATTATTTTTAGCTTAAAAAAATCATCTACGACAACCCCAATGTAGATGAAATAGCTATTGTGGGCACACATGCCTTAGAAATTGTCCACGCCAACGTAGAATGGTCTATCGTGAGGGAAGAGGAACTGAGCAGTGCTCTGTTGGACATGACGACCACTACGACCACTCCAAACAGTGCAACTGGTGTGGGCTTAACTGCAATATTATTGTGTATAAGTGCCTTTGTTTTACTTTTTTAAATTACCAGAAGCAGTGAGCAGAGAGCAAGCAGCTTTAGGATTAAAACGACTTCTACTAGGGTCATGTAAATTTTTATTGTACCGAAGATTTTTTCAAAATTTTTTGTTTGTTTTTTCCTTGTCTTCATTTATTTAATACTTTAAAACTTTTTTATTTTACGACACACCATACTTTAGTAAGTTGGTTGTACCTTGTACTCTACTAAAATATAAGTGGTAATTTCATACAGTATTATTTGTATAAGCCTTTATTAATTTGTTATTTTTCTCCTACCATTTGTACTTAATAAATTATTGTTTACAACAAAAAATAGGTTATTTTATGAAAGAAAACATAATTTTACTATCGTAAAGGGTACTAAGTAGGTTTTAAAACCCTATATTTGCATGTACCTGATGGATTTCTATGAAGTAGTTGTTTCAAAATTACTGCAATTATGCTAATTTAGTCGAGTGTAGATTATATATAAATGATTTTTATTTTGATGGGGTGTTTTACATATGTGACGCATGTAGAAATTGATAAAAATTTCTTATCAAGCCCATTTGATAGTTTCTTAAAAGGAAAATAAATCGAGTAAAAATTTACCACAAAACTTTTCTCGCTCAAGAAAATGCATAAAAAAATCATTATACGTATACACATGGGTCTTTAAATGTATTTTACATGTATTTATTTACATGCATATGTACCTATCCAGAATTTTTCAGGGTGTTTCCAAATTTTTTAGGGGCGTGCCCAGTCTCTTTTAGAGTGTGTCTAGACTTTTTCTGGACATATCCAGACTTTTACATGAAATATCCCGAGTTTTTTAGAGTGTATCCAGTCTTTTTCAAGAGGCATCCAGAATTCTCCTTGGTTTTTACAGACTTTTCTGAGGTGTATCCCGGCTTTTCCAGGATGTATAAGGAATTTTCTATTACATTTTATATGTATAGGGTGTTCCATATTGGACACTTTTGGGGGATTTAAGGTACTTCCAGGGGAGATAGAAAAAAACTGACTCCAACTTGCAGGGCTCAAATTTCAAGAGAAGATAAATGGTGAAAACCGCATCTTGATATGTCAAGCCGTTTTCGAGCTACGGGGGGTTTTTCAAAAGTTTGCATTTTCAAAAAGGCATTATAACTTTGATATTTATGTAAATTTTGGTTTAGTGTACAAAGCCTTTTAACAGATTTTTTTATAAAAAGTTTTTTGGTGATACAGTTTTTCTCTAGCTTATTTAGTTTTTGAGATATATCAAAAAGTTTGTATTTCTCTTATGGAATGACCGTTTTTTTACTTTGTAAAATGGGCATAAAATTCCCTTAAAAATGATGTATCACACGTGAAATTGCGTTTAGTAGTTTTAGAGGTATTGACATTGGCTTTTTTAAAATTATAGTGGGCAATGATCTTTAAAATAAACAATCCAATGGTTGATGTAAATTTTCAAAGATATCCAGAGTAAAGGCAGCCATATATGGATATATATCCAAGATTTAAAAGGAATCTGCTAACCGATGGTGCATTTACGGAGCCCAGAGGAAAAGTCTATAATGTTAGGGGTGACAGAGAGTTGGAGGAAATTGGTGTGCTTGGTGAGATCCATCAAAATAATAGTGTTTCGCTAAGACACTTAGAATTAGAAACCGGTTCGCCAAAATCATTTTAAACCTTTCCGAACCAGGAAGGTTCATCGACTATTACAAAGAGATTTCGATCCTAGAATGCCATAATACCAATGGTTCTTAGAAAGAACTCGGGTAAATGCAGACTTTCCACTAAATGTGATGTATACGGACGAAGCTCGCGTTTCAAGCAACGGACTCTTAAATCGTTTTAATAGCTATTCTTGCGCCCAGGAGAATCCACATGTAACCGTAGAAATGGTTAACCAAGGGTGATTTGGATTCAACGTATGGGCTGGTGTCTTCACAGGAAAAGTAGTAGGGCTATACATTTTTGATGATAATTTGAATCATCAAAGATATATCCACGAGATTCTGGAAGACTTTGTGGAACCCTTTTTTGAAAATTTGCCACTGGCATCCCAAGCAGCAATTTCACGGCGTAGTGGCGTTGTTAAATGCGACCAAACGTTATGATTCGACGTCGTTTTAGCCAACATTCCGACCCGGATTTACACCAAAATGGTGGATAATTCTTGAATCCTTACGTCGTTGTGCAGTGACTGTGACAGAGGGCGCTAGCTCTGTGTTATTGATTTTTTGGTGGTGATTTACTAGCCAAAAACTTTGGGATTTTCGGTTACTAAAATGAAATTATTTGTATACACTTTAGAAAATGGCAAACAAAAAATTATAATTTGATAATTACCGTTTATTAAATAGTATTTATATGGCCACTATGGGAGCAAAATTTAAAAACGCTATTCGGTTTACTGACAAATATGCTTAGAAAAGGAATGCCAAAACACGCGCGCCCTTGATTTGTTTGTGTTTAAACTAAAAATATTGCTTTTTTTTAATGTAAAAAAATGGATGCCACTAAAGCCCTCATTTTAGGACTCCCTATTCAAATACCTATCTCGCCCGGAACATAAAACGTCTCCAAAATGCCACTCAATAGTGTTTGTAGTATTTTTTGCCGTCTTTAGTAAATATAAACAATGGCGGTCACTTCGAACATAAACGACTGTCTACAGTCGTCATATATTCCCAAATAAACCACTTGCCACGACCGTTGGTTACTATCAACTCAACATGCGACTGGAAAACGCTCCAATAATTCCGCCGATGACAGTCCCAATAACCTTACTTTTTATTCCAATTTTCTATATAAATGGTCGGTGAACTGTGAAATAAAAGTTAGTTTTTTCAAATATGGCAGGACACTTCAAAGATCCTACTTCTTGGAAGCAAAAGCAAAAAGTATTTTTAGTGAGCGGCAAGAAGTGGATCAGACATTACTGTTTAAAGAGCACCAGTCTTCCTTTTTCGCCCATATACTTGTAGGATAATGTCATCTCTCTTTCAGGACCCTAATTCTTGAGCAGGGAACGACATAGATTTGTGTCGAATGATCTCACGTCGAACGCATTTCGTATTCTTCAGCGGGGATCGCTCATTCCATTCTATCAAAATTTGGGTGTTCCCGCTCCCCGACTCCAAAGCCAGGGATCGGTGCCATTTTTCAGGCAAGCATGCCTCGGGATTGATCCCTTCTCTTGAGGGATCGATCCTACTCTCGAGATTCAAGAATTAGGCCCCTGACCAGTTGATCCAGTTATTTAAAATCTAGAGAGAGATAGGGCGATCTGCCGTAAACAAGTGCAGCAGAGAAGGAGTATATAATGCCTTTCCGTTGGAAACTCCGGCCAATAAACATCGCAAAACCGGCCAGAAACGTCGCAAGTTCACGTAATGTGAAAGTTGTTTATACGTTGATACGTCGGCAGAACTAGAGTCTTATAAAAACGTCCACACGATGTCACCGGTTTACAGAAAATGCACCAACGCGTGACAGGTCGGCTAAACATTGAGTAGACGGTAACAATATTACTGCAGTATTATCTAACGTTAAAGCAACGGCATTTTGTCGTAATATGCAAGACCGTCTGAAGATCACTAATTTACACACCCAAATTAACGTCCATTTAGGTGAAGTATGTGGCCATTCGTCAGAAAATTGTTGCTTGGGATATTATGCAGAATCGTTTTACTACCAGCAGGATGGAGCCCCTACTCATACAGCGTGACCGGTAACCAATTATCTGAACGGACTGTTCCAAGAATACTGGATTGGCAATGGTGGTCCCATTAACTGTTCAGCAAGGTTACCCGACCTTACTGTCTGTGATTTTTATTTATGGGGAATTATAACAGATAAAACATTTAGGCATCGCCGGGAAGACTGACTGAACCTGGAGTATCATTTGTTGGACGCGTTTCGTTCAATATTGAAATAAAAAATATTGTGGTCATTTTCAACACCCGTTATAGTTCCTTTTTTATTTAGTTTATTTATCGTTTAAATTGTAAATATAGTATCAAAAAATTCATGATTTTTTATTTATTTTCATATTATGAGAAAAAAGTTATTGGCTACCTCCTATTCAAGCAGGCTTTAAAAACTGAAATTACACAATGAATTGGCCCACTATGATTTAAAAAGAGCCTATATTCCCAAGGCAACTAAAAAGTATAAGCATAGCCTACTAGTGGAATAAAGAAAAATGCAAATATCTATAAGACTACCAAACCGAATTTCATGTGCGATACATAATTTTTAAGGCTATGTTATGTCCATGTTGAAAAGTAAAAAAGATAAAGGTCTTTTTATAAGAAAAATACACACTTTATGATACATCTCAAAAACTAAAAAAGCTAGAGAAAAACTGTTTCCACCAAAAAAATTTCATATAAAATCTATTAAAAGGGCTTTTTACACGAAACCAAAATTTTCATAAATAACAAACTTATAAAGCCTTTTCCACAATGCAAACTTTTGAGCTTTAGCTTGAAAACGGCTTGACATATCAAGATGCGGTTTTCACCATTTAACTTCTCTTGAAAGTTGAGGCTCGCATGTGGGGGTCAGTTTTTCTCTATCTCCCCTGGAAGTACCTTAACCCCCCCAAATGTGTTCAATTTGAAACACCCTCTATGTTGTCAAAAATTTTAGCGCCAACAAACTAAGATTTTTGTTCTTTAATCACGCAAAAAAAGCTAAACGCATTTGGACGAAATTTGATAGGAAAACAAGGGCTTAGATACGGGGGGGGGACAAGGGATAATGTCCCCTCCCCAAACCGGTATCCGTACCCGTTACTCTCACGTAAGAAATATACAAAAAAATACCTAGTTTTTTTGCATCTATTCTGTTTGCTCTGTGGTACCTGTCCCCCCCCCCAAGTCAAAATCGTATCTACGCCCTTGTAAGAAATTAGGGTGTAACCTGGATCTTAACATAGTCTGACTCTTATTTGACATTTTGCTTCATGTCTTGAGTAATACCGCACGCAAAATTGAATTTTTCTGAAGTTTTTTGCATTTTTCATGTGCTATACGTATGTTATCAAACATTTTGGCGCCATTAAACTAAGATTTTTATAAGCTTTTCATTGAAATATCACAAAGTGAGAAAAAAAATCTTATTTTCTTAGGGTTGAACTATATGGGGTAGTCTCAAAGAGTATAATGGTCAACCCAGGTTATCTTTATGTGAAATTTCGCTATGATTGGTGCAGGAGTTTCTGAGTTCCTACAAGGTGATCTACAGACAGACCGACAGGCAAGCGTTTGAAAACGTGCTTCTCTTGGAGGAGTAACAAACTGATTCTCTACATTCGGATCCACCAAATTCGTATTGATTTGATCAAAATCTCGAAGTGCGACTTTTAGTTGAAAACACCGAGGGAATAATGACCTCTTCTCATAGCTTCATAAAAACTTTTTTGTCATAACACACAAATTTTACTTCCCTTAGCGAGGGAAGTAAAAATGTGTTTAAACTGCAATAACCCCTTCTTATACCTTCATAAAAACTTTTTTTAATTGCACACAACTCTTTCAAAAATATCTGTCAAACCCATAACGGAATATAATTTTTTAAATTTTAATCAGCTATATAATTTAAGTACATATATTTGACATTTTTTTGTCTAAAAGTTAAACAAATATTTGTTATACTTGTTGTTTGAGACAGTTGTATTCGCCCTTGCTGGTTATTTTCCTAATATCAGAGGGTGGATTTTCAAAGTCAGATGAAAAGGATTTCCCGTTTCCCGCCTGTTTCTTTCCCGTGTAGAATGAAAGGAAAAATACGCATATGCCACTATACCTGAACTACGTTCGAAACATTTTCGGTCTACATCGGATGGGCGGCCATGGTTTATCAGAATATTCAAAATCGAACCCGCTAAATATAAGAAAGCTCAATTATAAAACAATTTACTATAAAAACTGCAATTTGTAAAACCAATTTTTTATCCGAACCTTTTTTATTCACACTCATTTAATAACACATCCGAAATTTCCATTCATCAAAATCTGAATTCGTAAAAACCGTTTTTTCCAAAACCTTTGTTTGTCAGATCTATTCAGAATCAAATTCTTAATATACAAAACCAATTTTTAATCAAACTATTATTTTCAAAAACAATTTTTATTCAAAAACGAGCTCGAAATTAATAAAACCCGTTGTTTGTAAAAGCGTTGTTTTTCCTACAAGTTTCTGCTAAATTTATTGGGCATTCGCCAACAATTAATTTAGCAGAAACTTGTAGACAAACAACGGTTTTACAAACACCGAGTTTTATGAATTCCGAGTTTCTATTTGAATAGATTTGATGCAAAATAGTTTGGCGAGTAATAGTTTGATTAAAAATTAGTTTTACAAATTACGAGCTTGATTTTGAACAGATCTGACAAACAGAGGTTTTGGAAAAATAACGAGTTTCTTGAAATCCGGATTTTAATTGAAAATAATTTGAGTAACAGTGGTTTTATAATAAAAGGGTTTAACAATTTCCGAATTTGATATTAAATAGGTTTGTTGAAGAAATATATATATATATATATATATATATATATATCAGCTAAATAATTTAAGTACATATATTTGACATTTTTTTGTCTAAAAGTTAAACAAATATTTGTTATACTTGTTGTTTGAGACAGTTGTATTCGCCCTTGCTGGTTATTTTCCTAATATCAGAGGGTGGATTTTCAAAGTCAGATGAAAAGGATTTCCCGTTTCCCGCCTGTTTCTTTCCCGTGTAGAATGAAAGGAAAAATACGCATATGCTAATACACCTGAACTACGTTCGAAAAATTTTCGGTCTACATCGGATGGGCGGCCATGGTTTATCAGAATATTCAAAATCGAACCCGCTAAATAAAAGAAAGCTCAATTATAAAACAATTTACTATACAAACTGCAATTTGTAAAACCAATTTTTTATCCGAACCTTTTTTATTCACACCCATTCAATAACAAATCCGAAATTTCCATTCATCAAAATCTGAATTCGTAAAAACCGTTTTTTCCAAAACCTTTGTTTGTCAGATCTATTCAGAATCAAATTCTTAATATACAAAACCAATTATTAATCAAACTATTATTTTCTCGAAACTCGAAATTAATAAAACCCGTTGTTTGTAAAAGCGTTGTTTTTCCTACAAGTTTCTGCTAAATTTATTGCGCATTCGCCAACAATAAATTTAGCAGAAACTTATAGACAAACAACGGTTTTACAAACACCGAGTTTTATGAATTCCGAGTTTGTATTTGAATAGATTTGATGCAAAATAGTTTGGTGAGTAATGGTTTCATTAAAAATTGGTTTTACAAATTACGAGCTTGATTTTGAACAGATCTGACAAACAGAGGTTTTGAAAAAATAACGAGTTTCATGAAATCCGGATTTTAATTGGAAAGAATTTGATTAACAGTGGTTACATAATAAAAGGGTTTAACAATTTCCGAATTTGATATTAAATGGGTTTGTTGAGGAAATATAGTTCGGATTAAAAATTGGTTTTACGACTCTAAATTCTTATAGTGAATCGTTCTTAAGAAGATAATTTTTACTAAAAATGGTATAATTATTTCCTGTTTTGACAAACCATGGGCAACCGCTCGTAAATCCGTCCAACGCGCGGTTAGGCATACTGGGCTTAGTGGCGCCAACATACCGGCATACCTTTTGCTTCTCATTCTGCCCGGAATAGAGGGAGACAAAAGTAAAAATGAAACTCGCACACGAATGCTTTTCGTGTGACAACAGGTCCGTTTTTGCGAGCTTAACATAGTTACTCAAAGAGAGCCAGCATACTTCACCATACCAGAAAAATACCCACCTGTACACCCTTCGACCCCGCATCTCAGGAAGATAGATAGACAGAGGTGCGAGGTCGAAGGGTATGCGGTCAGGTATTTTTCTTGGTATAGGTAGCATGCTGTATCTTTCTCATACGCATGCATTTAGAAAAAGAGCAAAATATTTACTATGTAAAGCTCGCAAAAACGGAACTTTTGGAAATACTTACTCGGACCCTTCAGCCAAACCCTAACAGCGTTTTCGTTCTTTGCCTAAAAACCGCCTCCGAGCGATCCATAAATAATTTGCATGTTCAACAAGAATGGATCACGCTCCCCCTAAGATCTGCGTGTTCTATTTGTGATTCAGCGTTTTCGTTCTTTGCCTAAAAACCGCCTCCGAGCGATCCATAAATAATTTGCATGTTCAACAAGAATGGATCACGCTCCCCCTAAGATCTGCGTGTTCTATTTGTGATTCAAAACTCTGTCAGACCGCTTTTTCTTGCTCCGTCAGTCTTGACGCACCAATGAACTGGATCAAAACAATAGAGATACAGAGTTTTGCACCCCAAATTTATACACATTGATTGATGTCAACTGTCAATGAGAATTTTTAGGCTGACGTTTATTTTTTTGTTTCTCACTAGATTTCTGGCCATCGAAACGGCCTCATTCAGAAAATTTTCGATTTCGTTTATTTTAAATTTTCTCATTCGGGCCTTCGTCGGTTCGATGTCGATTGCCGAATTTGTCGTCATCGGTACGATGTCGATTTACGACATCGGACCAGCAGTATTTTTGGTCCGCTTTGCGATTTAGGCCAAATGTATGTTTGCCGATGCAGCATTAGACTGTGGCCCGTCGTCGGACCAATGGTCAATTTTACTTTTTGCTGATATCAGCATACCGTCGCCGTACGATTAAGGTCCGATATGGTTTAACCACATGGTACCGATCACCCGCCCATAACTGCTTAATTTGGTCGGTCTAACATACGCAAGCTGGTCTCGGCCTGACATTGGTAAACTATTCAAGTGCGACATTGGTTTCCTAAAGCGGTCCAACGTCGGCGATTGACAGAGGTCCGTCGGTGGTAGCTTAAAGCGGCCCGACATTGGCAAACTACAAAGTTTTGATAATGCGGGTGCAGAAGAGGTGATTCTTGTAGAGAAGTATCACCACCTTGTCAAGTTCACTAGTTTTGAAATATCTTTGCTCATTATATACCTATATAATATTATCTTCCACTGTACAGGGAACATGGTGACATTAGCGCCATCTCTACATACTAGGAAGACCCTATTAAGCAGTTTAGAAATTTTAAGGTGACGTAATCGGACCATCGTAGGTTGCCGATGCTCGACCAATCAAACAAAGTTCCAATCGGACCATCGTCGACCCTAAAGCAGATAAAGTGGTGACTTATGCACTTTCGATTGTCTTTAAATTTGGTATGTCTTTATAGTTTCGGTGACAATACAATAATATGATATTATTGGGTACCTACCTCCCCTAACGAAGGGAGTGCAGGGGGAAAAAGATTTAGTTTGTTTGATTTCAATCAAAATTGGCATAAAGAAGTTACTAAAATATAATTTTTAGCATTCTGATATCGTAATAATAAAAGCGAGAAGAAGGTAAAAATCCCCCGAATCAGTTACTTCAACCGAAAAGAATCTAAAAACAAAAGATCAAAAGATCTTGGGTGGAAAAAACGAAAATTCAAACTTGGATGAGTATCCCACAATGAACACACAAAAGACCAAAGCGAAAAGAGAAATGATCAAATTATGTTTTGCCCTGGGCACCCAGCATAGGCTCATCAGTTGTTTTACTGGTCACCCTCCCCAAACGTCCTTCAACACCATCATACTCTTTGATTACACTGGCACTGGCACTTAACTTAGGAACCTTTCCTTTCTTTTCTTCTTTTTGTTTTATTTTATTGTTACCGCATACCAAATTTAAAGACAATCGGATGTGTATGAGTCAATTAAAATTGATTAGCACAACATAACCAAAAATTGTCCATCTTGAATTTATCATATTGAATTTTTAAAATCTGATCAAAACTTTGTATTCCTTATCCTCAAAAACCCTCGTATACCAATTTTGCTTGAAATCGGATAAACTTAGTCGTTTTCCCCCCTCCAGGGGGCCTAATAATAACATATTATTGTATTGTCATCCGTACTATAATTGCATACCAAATTTGAATTCAATCGGACATCTACAGTGAGATTTACTAAAATTTTAAAAAACACTTTAATCATACAGAAAAGATACAAAGTTAGTGATTATTTTGTATTGTTATTGCACTGAAAAACTGCTTCTTTCCTCAAAATATACCATATTTTAGAGGAAAATGCCCTAAAACTAATTTTTTTGACAGGTTTCAAAATGGCAAATGGCGAATACGCCAAAAATTTGGCACATAATAGCTTCATTTTCTGTGTTTGAAGTTATAAAGTTGGTGATTTTTAGACCACCTCTGAGGGGCGGTTTAAATTTATAGCCCCCAGAAAGAATTATTTTATGGTAATTGGTAATAAGTTTGTTTATAATTTCCCTAAGTAAACGTTTTTACAAGAATTAATTTACCTTATTTAATATCCCAAGTTGTTCATTAACCAATAAAACACCTCCAATTTTGTCCAGAAGAATGCCATATTTTGAACTTCTTTTTCAACACAAAAAATATATTTGTGAGGGCACTACGAGGCAAAACAAACATAAGTGAAGGTCACTGATTATGCATGAAAAATATACCAAACAAGAAACCCAAAACAACTATATTAGTTTATTTACAAACTAAAATTAAACATTGAGGTTATCTAAAAGCTCAGTCAGGAAAACTTTCCTTACTAAAAGCCCACTCATTTAAAAGCTGTAGCTTTCATCAGTAGAGATTGGTGCAGGCCAAAGTACAACCGAACTCGCTGTTTGTGATTTTAACGCAGCTAATATTTGGAATATGACGTTCCGACACTGACCGAAATGTAAACAAAAGTTGCATTTAAGTTTTTTAATACATTTCGTAATCTACTCATTATTTTGTTATTAGCCATCTAAATCATTGTGTGACATCAAGTATTAATTGGAAAAATTAATTAACAAGGGTAAGTTTTAATTAGAGTGATATATAACGCCAATTTCAATTTGTTTTAAAGAGTGTTTACTATTTAAACCCCGCGTGGGGTTAAATTTTTTAATTTTCTTTTCTTCTAAATTGAGACCTTCTTCTTAAATCCAACAAAAGATTGTGTTAAGATGATTATTTAATAAAAAAATTTATTCTAATTCTTCTTATGAATAAAACTATGTCTAAAACTCAAGGAGGGTTTGTTTAAAAAGCTTAAAACTAAAAATTTCACTTAAACTTAGGACCTTTCTAAAATAGACTAAACCCTATTAGTAAATCTCACCGCTAAAGTTTAGGTAAAATTGAGTTGCAAGATTTGACCTGAACATATAAACATACATGCATAGAGCTGAAGTTAAGTGAAGCGTGTAATGAAAAATACGTATTATAGCATTCTGGGTTATTCTTAGGCATATTGGGTCTGCATCGCGATTTCTTTGTCATGTTCAGACTACAAATAAAAACGAATATCATTGACGTTTTAACTGGCATATTAATTTTTCATCCATAAAGTATATCTGGCATCATGTTGTACTCTGGTGCATTTGTGAGTGATTTAAGGTTAGCAGTGTAGATATAATGCCGATTACCAAAACTTAGGGTGTTTGATTTTGGCAACTTAAAAATCTGTCCTATGGAAAGTGAGGTTATGTTTTGTCTACATAAAAATGGAATCGACTGGAACAACTAATCCCGCCGCCGATCGATGACTTGACCACAAGCGGCACGATCGGCTCGATAGCCGACCGCCTGATAAAGTCACATTGTTTTGAGCCTTTCGACTCGCAGAAATCCAAGAGATGTCGTTGTCACCTTTGACTACCCAACCAGCATTTTTTTCTCTGTAAAAGTCAAAAGAACATTCTTACAGAAAAAACTGCAGGAATAAATGTCTGTATAATTTGCTTATATGTATAAGGGTTCTATAAGACCCTACTAGGCCGGTTATAAGTGCAAAATGGGTACCACTATATAGAGCAAATTGCTTCTACTGATAACCCATAAGAACTGCACAAAAGATCTGCGTAACTCTTATGTGGTATTTATAGATTAGCTTCAACACCTATCTATACTATAAGGGGGTTCTTTGGTAACAATTATACAGTATTTCACTTCTACTGATACAACTTGAACCCCTAAAATAAGAGAATAGAAGATTTGTCTTTCACAGTAGGTATTAATGGGGACACCAAAACTATCCTAACAATAAATAAATATTACCCGAAAATTTTACCTACCTGGAAACACACCACAATTTTATTAACGAACACCACTTAACTGGTAATATCCCTATCATTTATATAAGAAAACATAACTTAACATACTGTTTGACTAAAAATAAAAAGTGACAAAATATATACAGAAGACGTATTTTTATATGTATTTCTATGTATTTTTATGAATTATAACTTCATGTTATTTAGGTTTTTGTTGACAGAACATTTCTAAGATGGACCTCTTGTTTATAACATATACATAGTAAGTCTATAATAACCATAGAGTAATATTATATTATATTTTCGAGTCCTTTCTTTATAAACTTAAACTTTCTGTTTACTGTTTGTTGTGTGAGACTGAGAAATGACGTTTAGTTTCAAGTGGGCAGTTGGCCAATTATGAGGATAACACAAAAGCAAGGAAAAATACTTACAGAGCCTAAAGTACTTTGCAGCCATTCTGCTCTATAGTAAAACCGTATAAGCAGAGCTTTTATAGGACATTCCTTTAATTGTTGCTAGAAGAACACTCTTACAGAAAGCAAAATTACAGGTAAAACCTTATAGAACCCTTTTAATTTAAAATTGTTTTATTATTGGGCCTGAAACACTCTTATACAATACTTTAAGAGCCTAAAGTACTTTGTGGCAATTCGGCTCTGTAGCAATACCGTATAAATTTTCTTACAGAAAAAAAGCAGAGCTTCTATAGGATATTCCTTTAATTGTTGCTGTAAGAACATTCTTACTTTACTATTCGAACTCTTTTAATTAAAATTTTTTGGATTATTGGGTCTGAAACACTCTTATACAATACTTTAAGAGCCCAAAGTAGTTTGCGGCAATTCTGCTCTATAGTAATACCGTATAAATGTTCTTAAAAAAATAATCAGAGCTTTTATAGATATTCCTGTAAACTGTTATTGTAAGAACATTCTTACAACAATACAATCATCGCTAAATTGCTTTTAACACCTAGATGAGCTTTTCGAAACCGTAACACAGCAACTGTTAATCTGATAACATTTATAAGGCACTTAAATGCCAGAAGTGCCCGGTAGTACATAAAAATTGTTAGTTGGGATTCTTACATAAAGCAAAATTACAGGTAAAACCTTATAGAACCCTTTTGAATTAAAATTGTTGTAATATTGGGCCTGGAACTCTCTTATATTAAGAGCCTAAAGTACTTTGCGTACTTACTTACAGAAAGAAGCAGAGCTTCTATAGGATATTCCGTTAATTGTTGCTATAAGAACATTTTTACAGAGAGTAAGATTACAGGTAAAATCTTATAGAACCCTTTTGATTTAAAATTGTTGTATTATTGGGCCTGAAACACTCTTATACAATACTTTAAGAGCCTAAAGTACTTTGTGGCAATTGTGCTCTGTAGTAATACCGTATAAATGTTCGTACAGAAAAAAAGCAGACCTTCTAAAGAATATTCCTTTAACTGTTACTGTAAGAACATTCTTACAGAAAGTAAAGTTACAGGTAAAATCCTATAGAACCCTTTTAATTAAAATTTTTTATATTACTGGGTCTGAAACACTCTTATACAATACTTTAAGAGCCTAAAGTACTTTGCGGCAATTCAGCTCTATAGTAACACCGTATAAATGTTCTTAAAGAAAGAATCAGAGCGTTTATAGATATTCCTGTAAAATGTTCTTGTAAGAACATTACAGCAATATAATCATCGCCAAATTGGTTTTAACACCTAGATGAGCTTTTCTGAACCGTAACACAGCAAACTGATAATCTTGTGACATTTACAAAGCACTTATATGCCAGAACTGCCCTGTAGTACATAAAAATGTTTAGTTGGGATTCTTACAAAAAACAAAATAACAGGTTAAAACTTATAGAACCCTTTTGATTTAAAATTGTTGTATTATTGGGCCTGAAACACTCTTATACAATACTTGAAGAGCCTAACGTACTTTGTGGCAATTCTGCTCTGTCGTAATACCGTATAAATATTCTTACAGAAAGAAGCAGAGCTTCTATAGGTTATTTTATTAATTGTTGCTGTAAGAACATTCTTACACAGAGTAGTATTACAGGTAAAACCTTATAGAACCCTTTTGATTTAAAATTGTTTTATTATTGGGCCTGAAACACTCTTGTACAATACTTTAAGAGCCTAAAGTACTTTGCGGTAATTTTGCTCTATAGTAACACCGTATAAATGTTCTTACAGAAAAAAGCAGAGCTTTTGTAGGATATTCCCGTGAACTGTTCTTGTAAGAACATTCTTACAACAATATAATCATCGCTAAATTGCTTGTAACACCTAAATGAGCTTTTCGAAACCAACACAGCAACTGTTAAACTGGTGACATTTATAAGACACTTACATGACAGAAGTGCCCGGTAGTACATAAAAATTTTTAGTTGGGATTCTTACAAAAAACAAAATAACAGGTTAAACCTTATAGAACCCTTTTGATTTAAAATTGTTGTATTATTGGGCCTGAAACACTCTTATACAATACTTGAAGAGCCTAAAGTACTTTGTGGCAATTCTGCTCTGTCGTAATACCGTATAAATATTCTTACAGAAAGAAGCAGAGCTTCTATAGGTTATTTTATTAATTGTTGCTGTAAGAACATTCTTACACAGAGTAATATTACAGGTAAAACCTGATAGAACCCTTTTGATTTAAAATTGTTGTATTATTGGGTCTGAAACATTCTTGTACAATACTTTAAGAGCTTAAAGTACTTTGCGGTAATTTTGCTCTATAGTAACACCGTATAAATGTTTTTACAGAAAGAAGCAGAGCTTTTGTAGGATATTCCTGTATACTGTTGTTGTAAGAACATTCTTACAACAATATAATTATCGCCAAATTGCTTGTAATACCTAGATGAGTTTTTCGAAACCGTAACACATCAAACTGGTAATCTGGTCACATTTCTAAGACACTTACATGCCAGAACTGCCAGTACATAAAAATTGTTAGTTGGGTATTGATATTTGAAATAATATAAGATCTTTTCAATTTATTTTTTGACGTTTTTTGTATATTATCTGGCATGGCTTTGCTAGTGCATGCGCAGTAGATCTTTCACCTTCGGCATGGCCCAAACAGTACCAAAGCCAACTGCGATTTGGAATTTTCTTCTTTGTTTTTCAAAGTTATTTCCGTTAAACATTTTGAACCCCTTGGATCATTATAGTATCTCATATTTATATGGCTAAATTTTTTCTTTACGGAGCATTTGTTTTTATTTTCTTTAAATTGCAAGTTTATAATTTGTTTTATTACAAAGCAAAAACCTCGTTATTTTGCGGTAGTCACAAAGCAAACGTTACCAAAACCTTTATTAAAAAAATAGCTCGGTAAATGATATTAAATCAAATAATGTTACATTTTTTTAACACAATATCTTTTACATCCTAAAGTATAAAAGTATAAAAAAAAATACGGGTAAAAACAGACCTGAATCCAACTGATGCGTTCACAAAGAGTCGTGTCGGCTCAACGAACTATTCGGTGCTGCAGAGTTGAGACCTTTGAGTACGATCTTTCAGTGGAAAGCTTTGTTTGATGAATAAGCTTTTAGATAAACTCAATGTTTTAATTTCAGTTCTGTTTGTAAATAAATGAATAGGGACAGTTGTTTTGGATTTTTTTCATTGGAGACAGTTTTCGTGCATAATTAGTGACCTTTGCTTATTATTGTTTTGCCTCGTAGTGCCCTCATAAATATATTGTTTGTGCTTAAAACAGACTTAAAATATGGCGTTTTTTCTGGACAAAATTGGAGGTGTTTTATTGATTAATAAACAACTTGGGATATTAAATAAGGTAAATTAATTCTTGTAAAAAGGGTTGCTTAGGGAAATTATAAAGGAACTTTTTACGAATTGCCACAAAGCAATCCTTTCTGGAGGCTATAAATTTAAACTACACCCCAGAGGTGGTCTAAAAAATCACCAACTATTATGTTCCAAATTTTTGGCGTATTTTGCCAATTCGAAACCTGTCAAAAAAAAATTAGTTTTAGGGTATTTTCTCCTAAAATATGGAATATTTTGAGAAAAAAGCAGTTTTTCTGTGGTATTTTGCAATAACAATGTATTTTTGTATATTTTCTGTATGGGTAAGTCTTTTTTGAAAATGGGTTTTAAAATTTAGTATCCCCCACTTGTGTAAATATTTAGACCTGTGGGGGGTACTATTTTAAATCTTAGTAAATCCCACTGTAAAATTTTGTTAATCTGCCTGATAATAAAATCTCCTATGTCTCATAAAAAATTTGCATATACACACCCATAATACATTATAAAAGCCAAGGGTGTAATCAGAGAAACCTATTAAAGTTTAGCTACGGTTCTTTCATAAACCTATAAAATATTTGAAAATGAACCTTTTATAATATAAAATTTTAAGCATATTTATAAGTCTTTCACATAATAGGACCAGGCAAAAAACAGATATATGAAACAGCAGAATATAGATTAGGCAGGTAAAAAACAGATATATGAAAACGCAAAAAAAAATAAGCAAGAGCAAAGACATAACTCATAAATTATTACAAACTTTACCTTATAAAATCTTGTAAACCGTATAAAAACTTATAAAAGTGAGGTGAATTTTTTATGAGATTTAGTGCTGTTTTTTGGCAGGGTAGAGTTATATCTTCTGGCTAATCAACTTTTAAAGAAAAATATTATACCTAAGAATATGCTAAAACTAACAAAATAGTTGTAAAAAAAATGTAAAAAAATACAATGATGACAACATCAGTCATTTGTCGTATCCTAGTGATATTTTTATTTAAATGCGGCGATTTTTTAGATTTAAGATTGAAAAACATGCAAAGTTGCTTGTTTGTATATGCGGGGGGTGCTCATATTAAGCGAAACATAACCTCTTAAAAATTTGGAAAAAGATAATCCTTTTCTACATAAATATGCTCAAATCTGAGGCTAAAAATATTTTAAAATTCACTAAATAAGCAAGACTTAATGTTTTTCCTTTAACTATGGAGTTAGCTAAAGAAAATTAAAAATGTTATGTTAAAAAATATTATCTCAAATTTTTGAGGCGCGTGTAGTTTATCGAGCTATCATGATCGGTTTTGTCATCAAACGAGCCTTCGCACAAATTTTTGACTGTTGGGAGTCCACAAAATGCCTATTTTTTATTGATAATTTGTTAAGTATCGATAATAATATTTATTTTAGGTGTCTTCCATTTGTAATCTTCTATGTTGGCAAACAATTTTGATTTTTTTGTTTATTTTTAAATACATTTTTTGTCAGGGAAAAATGCTGTACTTTCAGCTGGCGTAGACTTTGACATAGGCAAAAAGAAATTTCTCAAAATAGCTCTCACAACATTTTTATGACGTTTTCAAAACATCATAGCAGAAGACAACGAAAGCATTATTGTCATCTTTTTTTGCTGCGCAATGGTTACCTATACCAATTTATTAACAGCACGCTGTGCTACTTGGGTAGGCACATTTTATTTCAGTTTCGTCAGTTAAAAAAATTACCTCAGGGTGGAATAAATGGGGTCCTTTTTTGAAAAATTCTCATGGTTTTCAGACAATTTATTTTTTTTAAATTTTTTGTGTGTATATTTTGTTCCAACTACGCTATCTGGATATTTTTGTTTTGTTTGGGAATCGGATTTGTACCATTTTGTAAAATACACACTACATTGTATGGCATGTTGCAAGCACGCAGATCAGACATTTTTTCTTATTCTTCTTATCAAGTAACAAAAGAAACAATACTGTGAAATGTAAAGTACAGTAATAACAGATGCGCCTATACGTATATCAACTAGTGCAGATTGTTAAATTAAATCACTGGATAATAGTTGCAATCATTTCAATTTCAAGCAGTAAATAAATTTTCTAAAACTAATTTTTCATTTAAACATCGAAGTGCGTTTAAAGAATAAGAAAAAACAACAACACTTGTTTGTACGAAAACCATTTTTATATAAGTATGTGTTTCCGTAAGCATTTTTTGGTTTTTGCCGTAATTTTGGCAGTCTCGAATAGTCAAGAGGACGACGAAAGAAGCACCGAGCGAAGTCTTAGACTTGTTCACGTAGTAAGTATCTATATACGTATTCCTCAAAAGTTTCGGTACGAATTAAGCAGTTTACACAATTTGTTAGATAGAACGATTACGTCTGTACTTTTTCATCTTCATTTCTTTGTTCGTGTAACCAAAATATTAAGGCGTTGGTCTGTCTTCGACAAAACTCGTTGGGTTGACGGTTAGAGTAGACATAAAACTACATTATTTGATAGAGACATAAAGCAATATCATAAATTTCAAGTCAAAAAATTTCAATAAAAAAAAATTGATAAAATTTACGTAATATTTACATAACATAACTTATTTTTCCTCAATTACATTATATTTACGTAATAATAAGGGAACTTTGTGCGTGGCATTAGGCAGAACATGGAAGTTACTTTTTACCTTGTTGTAACATTAGAAGTATATAAATATTATATAAACAATATGACTTTCATTTTACATAAATCTCACATTCCAATATATAATACTTATATAAATTTTATGTTACAAATTTATATAGTGGTTACAAAAAGAGTACGTTATTTACGTGAAGTTAAGTTTACCTTGATGTTATTTGTAAGAGATATAATTGGGTCCCCTAACTGGAGGCCCAGGGCCTACCAATTATTTCTTTTTAAATGAGAAGGTACCATTTGTAGCACCTTTTTGGAAAACTCGTTAAAAAATAAATTTAACGCATTATTTTTTTTGACATCTGTTAACCACTGTGTCCAAAATTAAAAAAAATATTTTTTTGTCAATTATTTTAGCTTCAAAATAAACTTCTTTTTATTCCATTTACTAAGCGGAATAAAGAAATTACCACACAAGATATATATATATAAATTGGCGGCCCATTTGGGGGCCCTTACTGAAGGCCCGGGGCCTACCAACATTTTTCTTATGAGGAGCTACCATTTGGGTCACCTTTTTGGAAACCTTGTTAAAAGAGCAATTCGATTAAATTTTTTTTTCACATCTGTAAACCCATGTGTTAAAAATTTTACGCTAATAATATCCTTGTGTGGTAGTTTCTTTATACTTAGTAAATAAAGAAATATGTACTTTATTTTGAAGCTAAAAAAAATGACAAAAAGTAGGTTTTTTTTTAATTTTTTACACATAGTTGACAAATGTAAAAAAATGCATTTAGTCGAATTTCTTTTTTAACAGGCTTTTTAAAAAGATGCAACAAGTATTACCTTCTCATTCAAAAAAAATACTTGGTAGGCCCTGGCACTCCTGTTGGGGTCCCCATTTTTTTTATCATGTGTCGAAAGTCCGTAAAAAATCATTAAAGATTTGCTTTGAGCTTTTTTTAAAACCTCTTCTCTAAAGCCTCTAGTTCCATTTAAAGAATACACCCTGTATATTATGTAAAAAATTACCTTTCGATTTCCTTTCTAGTTACTAGTAATTTTATATCTGCCGTCTACCATTTTTTTGTTGCCACGTATTATTTGGGGAACTTTGTGCATTTAGGGAACTCTGTGACTTTCAGTTTACCTAGAATTTATGTAATATAGGAATAATGTGTTGTACCTTTTACATAATATTTACGTAACGGTGTTCACTGGGAACAGACAGAAGAAAAAATATTTTAGTAACTTAGGTAACTTAGTTATTTTATTTATTTTCTTTTTAAACATTTGAAACCGTTAGTAAATTACTCCTGACTTGATACCAAAATTTTGCCTGTATACGTAGTACAGTCGGCAGTCGCGTGCGGAAAACTTTGCGCACTTAGATATTTACTATTTTCTATAGGTTTTTAGGCATGGTGCGAGAACTCCTGAAAAATTAGACTTGTACCCAAAGGATATCTACAATTCAAGCTTCTTTATACCTCCCGGATACGGCCAACTTACAAACGTAAGAGTAAACTCGCCAACGGTTACTTTACCGCACCCGGTGCGGTAAAGTGACTATCTACTTTAAATTGTAGACACAGTTCGCCTAAACTACATAGTCAAGAAAACAAATATATAAACTTTAAACTACATAAAAAAAAACAAACAGATGGTGGCTGTGGCACTGTGAATCAAAACAAGAGTTTTTTTGTACTTCAGAGCAAAATGGACTTCCTGAATTTAGAATGCTTACACAGAGGCTGAAACCTAGGACTACGCCATTTCATCCTTATTAGGAACTCATCAGCTAGGTGTACCAAAATGACAGACAATTTCGGTCGCGCTTGTGCGCCAAAGATTAAACCTTAAATGCATAGCGTATCATATATGATACGCCTCCTATTTAGCATAATTCTTGCCATCTATGAGCAGTTGTGTCAACTTTTTTTTATTTCACATGTGTAACAATATCCGTTAAATCCATAATTATAATGTTTTGGTTGAATTTTGTTTTCATTGCGGATTTTTTCTTAAAGAAGAAGCACCTGTTTCGTACCGGCGTCAAACGTGAGGTTAATCCAAATGATTTTTAATGTTTTTTTTTTGCGTCTTTTGGCGAGAAAAAAAATATTGTGGACCTGTAGACACGTAAGTAGATCATATATTTTCGATATTTTGCTGGCTTGGCATGAACGGTTTGAACGGGTTGATGTTTTTTTGTGTGTATCATAACTGATACATCATGCACTTATGCCACTTACTGTGTTTTTGTTTTATAGTTGTATATACGTTCCTTTTTCGCTATTTTAACTATTTTTGTTTCGTTTTAATTATTATTTGGGGTGTATAAACTTAGCAATAGACAATTTATTCATTTTTTTTCAGATGATGAGTAAGTGGTGGAAAGACTTTCAAAGAAAACGGCCACTAACGGACGCTGAATTGTCGAATTGGAAGATCCTGGAGATGAGAATGACCCAACAGTATCCCCAAATGACTTGTCCGGAAGCTGGTCAGACGACAATTCACTTTCTGAGGAGTCTCCAGGTAGTTAAAATACTGTTTCTTCGCCGCAACCAGATGCATCTAGCTCTTGCACACCAAATGTGCTGGCAACAAGTGACAGAGTCAAGTATGAAAGTTATTTGGAAAAATAGCAGCCTAAAATTACCTGATCCAGATAAAGAGTTTCGTGGTGATACGCTTCTGAATTTAAACATTTTAGAGCTGGATTCGCCTTATCAGTTCTTTAAATTTTTTTGGGAGGACACATTATTAGAAAAAGTATCAGAAGGATGTAGCTTATACAGTGTACAACGCAATCCAAACAAAACAAGAAAAGAAAACATTTAAAAGTACTTGGGTATATGCATTTTTACATCTGTGTCTTACTGCACAAATGTAAGAGACTATTGGGGTGAATTAATCGGAAGCGATTTTGCAAAGGAGGTTATGGCACTAAATAGTTTTGAAAAATTGCGCACGAATTTGCTTTTCAACAGTAATGAAACCCAGATCCCTGTAGGCCAACCAGGGTTTGATAAACTGCATAAGATCCGACCAGTAATAAAAAGTCTACAAGAAAAGTTTCTAATGGTTCCAATTGAGGAGAGCTTATCTGTTGATGAACAGATTTGTGCGACCAAACTGAGACATCATTTGAAGCAATATATGGCTAACAAAAAACACAAGTGGGGATTCGAATTATTTTTTTTGTATAGAGTTTCTGGGTATGCCTATAACTTTGAAGTATCCACAGGACAAGAAAACAATTTAAATGAAAGGCCAGCTAATGAACCAGTCTTTGCTGCAAACTCGAATGTAGTTGTGCGTTTAGCAAGAGTTATTCCCCAATTTATGCGCCACAAACTATACATGACAACTACTTCACCTCTTTACCCCATATGGTTTACTTACATAATCAAGGCATTCTAGCACAAGGGATAGTTAGACAAAATAGAATACCAAATTGCAAGCTTCCCACAGAACAGCAGTTGAAAAAAGAACCCAGGGGCCACTCTGTTGAGTTTGTGAGTAATATTGAGGGTGTAAGTGTCGCTTGTTTGTCATGGAAAGATAACAAAATAGTTAACTTAGTGTCTACTTTTTCTGGACAAAAACCAGAAAAAACTGTACGCAGATTTGAAGTAAAATGTCCGGATATTATTACAATATACAACAAACATATGGGTGGTGTAGATTTATTCGAAAGCCACATTGGACGCCACAAAATCAGAATGAGGTCCAGAAAATGGTACTTAAGACTTTTCTATCATTTTGTAGATGTGGCAATAGTAAATACATGACTTTTATGCAAAAGAGTTGGTTTGGAAAATAACTTTATCCCAATGAATCAAAAGAGTTTCAGAATTGAGGTGGCCCAGACTCTTTGCACGATTGGTAAAAGCCCAAGTAAAAGAGGACGGCCATCAAGCAGTTTTATGGAAGGAGCTTTGGAAGAAAAAAAAAAGAAGAACTAAAGCCGCAATAGTGCCACCTATTGATGTCAGAAAAGACGCAGTTGAACATTGGCCTAAGTGGATGGCAAATAGGAGAAGGTGTAAAAATCCTTTGTGTAAAAGTTTAACATTCATTTCGTGTGCCAAATGCAAAATAAACATCTGTTTTAATAAAAACAATAATTGTTTTCGACGCACTGCATAATGTATCATATATGAAAAATGCCGTTTTTGTACTTTTCTTAAAAAAAAAATAAAGAGGATTTTTTAAATTATTTTTGCATTTTTTTGAACCCCCAAACAACTCAAAAAATTTTTTTTTTCGAAAAGAAAAAAATCATGCATTTAAGGGTTAAAGCCCAAGCGGAAGAAATTCTGTAGATGGCACACTCTCTGTTAACGATCGAAATCTACCGAAATTTTTGATTGCATTTTTAGGGGCAATATTAAGTTTCTTGCCATTTCCTATCTTTGATACCAAATTTGAAATCCTTATAAAATTTGCTTGCAGGCTCGCATATCTAATTCTCGAAATATCCGCAATCAAAATCTTAAAATTTTAAGTTTTGAAAGCCATTATCTCACAAACTAAATAAAATACCCTATAGTATGGGGTGTAATTTTGAAAAAAATTTTTAGGGATAATTCAGAAATGAGCCTTTGGGCAAATAAAAGTTTACGTAATAATATGCAATTTATCCATTTTTGGTCCAGTTGACGTCATACATTAAAAAGTGTTGATACAAACGATTTATTTACTATTTGTAGATTCTCCAAAAAGTATCCTTTATTAAAATGACGCCAACATCAAAGGGTTTCTTATTTAGTTTGTAAGATTCTCAAATTCTAAGAATTTCATTGCAGATATCTCAAAAACTACATTTGCGAACCCTATGACATGTAGTGAAGGGGCATGTGTAATTCCGTGGGATTTTTAATGAAGGAGTTTTGTGACTATGTGGAAATGATAGCTCTTTAGTGACACAATCAAGTGTTACCGGGTGTTTTGTTCGCATTCGTGTTGAAGAAGTTGATATGAAGTCATCTTTCAAGATGGCGGCCAAAAATCATAAAAAAAAACAACTTACGCAATCAGGCCATGATATACTCGATTCCATATAATTCTAGGACGAGGATTTTAAAAAATTTACTTTTAAGGTCATCCGACACTAAATGATCTTGAAAATCGCAAAAAACATGATTTTTTCCATTTTCTCTTTAAAAAATTTTAATAATTCGACGTTTTTTCAGACCAATTTCAAATGTACCTCAAACCATTAGGCATGTTCGCCAAATTCGATCCTTAGAATTTGATGCAGAGTGAAGCTTTATGACCTTGAAAAATACCCCAGTAATATTAACAAACTGCAAAAATAACATACTAAATAGCGCTATTCATCAACTATTCAAGCAAAGAGAACCAAATTTGGCAACAAAGATAAGAAGGTCAAGTCCAACAAATTTCAAGTGTTTCAATAAGGCGGCTGATATATCAAAATGGCGACCTATAACCCCAACTTATTTTATCCAATTTCGTAAAAAAGTAAAAATGACAAGGTGGCCATCAATTCTTGTTGACATATCTCCGCTTAATATGAAAAAAAAAGTTTAGTTGATGCATAACCCCGATTGACCTTAAAAATACCATGTAAAATTGAAAAACCCGCTTTTTGTAGTGTTTCTTTCCAATTTACCACTACGCAAAAACTTTAAGTGCCGGAGATGAAATTAACACCTTATCCATAAAAAACACTTCATTTTAAACCTCCCTAACATTTGGTTTGATCTGGCGTTTCAGGTGGTGCAACAAAACGTTAAATTATGGAGATTTTTTTAAAGAGAAAATGCCAAAAATTGTGTTTTTTGCGATTTTTATGGTTACTTAAGATCGGATGACCTTGAAAGTAAATTTTTTGAAATCCTCGTCTTTGAGTTATATGGAAACGAGTATAATCATTCCCCGGTTATGAAAAATGTATTTTTTATAATTTTTGGCCCCCATCCTAAAACACACGGATGCGAACAAAACACCCGATAACACTTGATTATGTGACTAAAGAGCTATCAATCCCACATAGTCACAAAACTCCTTCATATAAAATGCCACGGTATATAAATTATCGACATATGCTCCTACACTAATGGGGTTATTTAAAAAGCAAATTTTATAAGAATTTTAAATTTGCTATCAAAAATAAGGAATCGCACAAAAAAAAAATTGGCCCCAAAAATGTCCCCTTGCTCATATCAAAAATTTTAATTTATATAGTTTGCCAAAAAAAACTTTTTTACGCACTTTTTAAAATGATTATAACTTACCGAGAAACTGTCCCATTTTAATAATATTTAGTTTTTTAGAAAGCCAAAGCTTCAGAATTTACAATACTAATGTCAAACTTGACACTTCCTAAAAATCCAAGTTGGCGGGCCTATTTGAAAAATAGGCATTTTTAACCCCCGTAGATATATTTTTTGTGTGCAACACTGTAATAAATCTGAAACATCGGTTACGGAGACACATTCTTTCAAAGCACATCGATGTAACATTTTAAAAATTTGGACATGAAATAAGGAGGTCTGCAATTTTTAAATAGACCAGAGTTTACCTGCAAAGTCAAGCTATTAAGAAAAAATCTATTGATTTAAATAACAATACCTTTTTCAAAAATTGATCGATTTTTGTAGTAGTTGTAGCATAGGAGCGGCCCGTGGGCCTAACAATTAGGCCCTTTCTGCTATACCCCGTTCCTTACTCCTATGCCCCTACTTCCGCTGTAACTCTCTCTCTTTCGGCCCATTTGAGCGAGTGCAGCTCTTCTCGTGTGAAATTCCCACTTTAGCTGTCTTGATCTTGCATATGCATCGCACTCTGCTATCAAGTGCTACGCCGATTCCTCTTCGAGCTCGCAAGCGGGACATACGGGATCTCCTGCTACTCTTATTTGCGTCAGATGTTTTTTCAGCCGATTGTGCCCAGTCAGCATTCCAGGCAGTAGTCCAGTGTCCTTTCGGGCCTTGCCTAAGAGCCATTTAGTTCTGACTACATTCGGACCATCCACGAATAGCTTGGACTGTCTGCACTTTGACTGTTGCCTCCAGGACGTCTTCAGTTCATTGTTCGCCGATCGATTTTAATAAGTTTAAATTTTTTTAAAGGAACAGACCTCAAAATTTGTAGAAATTGTGTGAAAAATGACATTTTTAAAAAATTCAAGATCGCGGACTTATTTAAAAACAGACATTTTTGATCCCCCAAGAAAAATATTTTTCTGCAACAATGTATTCATCAGTTACGAAAATTCAGACAAGAATTAAGGAAGTTTTTTAAGCAATTCTGGTCCGAATTTTTAAAATATTCCATTGATGTTCTTGGCAAGGATGTGGAATTGTAACTGATGTTTGAGATTGAATAGAGTGATGCAGAAAAAGTTTTTTCTTGGGGGGTGAAAAATGTAATCCTTATTTCTTGCCGGAATTTCTACAATGCTATATCGATGTAGCTTCGTAATCGATGTTTCAGATTTATTACAGTGTCGCACACAAAAAAATATTTAGGGCGTTAAAAATGTCTATTCTCTAAATAGGATTTGGATTTTTAGTAAATTTCAAGTTTGACATTGGTTCTATAAATTTTGAAGCCTTGGCTTTCTAAAAAGCTAAATTTTAATAAAATCTGGCAATTTCAAGTTATAATTATTTCAAAAAGTACGATTTTTTGGCACACCCTATATATAATGAATTCAAGCTAGAGGTACATATATCTAAAAAATATATGATTTAAAGTTTATATATTTTTTTCTTGGATAAGCATAGGAGGCTAACTGTGTGGAATTGCTTATATTTTTTAGAAAGGAAAACGCAACGCCTATCAACTTGGAAAATCCCTTCGAGCACGCTACAATGACCTTTTGGGCAACGAGTATAGTCCCGATCTTATTCGCACGACAACTACAGATTTTGTCAGAACCAAAATGTCTGCGCTTCTAGTCCATGCGGGACTTTTCCCTCCAAATATAAGTCAGAAGTGGGATGAAAATTTGGATTGGCAACCAATTCCATATGATTTCGACAAGTTTGAGAACGATTTTGTAAGTTTTATATTTTGTAGTAGATATTTAATATACGCACCAGATTAAAAAAAAGAAAATATACCTGGTCCAACGAAAACTCCTTGGCAAATAGTAACCACTGTTTATTTACAAAATATGCCATCATCCAACAAAACCAAAACAATGAGTTGGAATAAATTCCATATCGTTCTTATGAACTCTCCTATTTATACTGCTTTTTGCTGTTCTTTAAAAAAATGAGCATGATTTTTTTAATTAAGTGGTTTAGATATAGATTTAGTTATTAAGATTACTTTTGTCTATTATTGAGTATTTTTCATTACTGTATTTGCTCTGTAAATGAATCTTTTTGTTGAGCAATTAAGCTAATAAGTAATAAGTAAATAAAATAAATAAAAAAAAGACTTCCCATGATGGGAATTGACACGATTGCGTCACAACCGCCTCTTTTGGATTAGGAGAACAGAAGCATTAAAGGAATATCCAAGGAAATTTATCGTATGAGATCATTAGTTTTTACATACCTTCTCACCCATTCTGATCTCCTAATCATATATTCTTCAAACATTAGGAAATGGCAGGGTTATTAAAATTTGGTACAGAAGCATAGTTTTGGTGGTTTGCTGCAAATGTTTGCTTTCTATAGTAAAATTAAAGTAACCTTAGATAGCAAAATATTTAAAAAAATAAATAAAACACATTTATTTTTTACCGGAGAAAACCTAAATTATGTCCTCTCTGCTTTTTTCTAAATTATTGCATGTAATAAAGGCTTGAAAAATATATAAAACAAAAACTTTCTGCCAGCTCCCTTAGCAACAAGTTCATTTAAAATTGCATTAAATATAAGTATTTACGCCAGTTACAAATCGATATTCATTTAACTCGCGGGATTATTGCAGTTTTAATTTTTTAAAAATATTACGCCAGTTCATCTTGGGGCATTAAGCTAATAATCAAAAACTCGCTGTGAATCACATTAGCTTGCTGGTCGGATATTACCATTACGTGCCCTCTCTATTTAGATTTATATGCTCTCTGATGTGGAGCAGTCGCAAAACTAATCCTAAAAGAATAGGTGAATGCCAGAGCGATCGTCGGTTTTGCCGCGGTCATTCTTAAACTGTGAGCATGCCTTTGATGTGCTTTGGCTGTTGAGTGATCGATTCCTCTCGCGGCTTCGAAAATTAGGTTCCAAGATTTCTCAGATAAAAATATAGCCAAAGTCTCCGTAAGCATCGGGTATCTTTAAGTTAGTATTTCTACCCCAATATCACAACTTTGATTTTTGGCATAGAGCTTTATAATACATAAACAACATAACAAAAATCCCCCGGATTCTAGGTCCACCTTATTGAAAAAAATGACAGATTTTTGACGTATATTTTTTTAGTACTATTGCTTATGTGCGTAACTAGCTAAAATTTGGTATATAGGTACGCATTGGGGCTTAATATGAAAATCCAAGAAGGCGTCCTGCTAATGTCAAAAATAGGTCCGCCATATTTGAAACTACCTTTTCTCATTATCATTGACCTAACTTCCTAGTCCGCTAATCCATGATCATTAAATTTAGGACGCAGGCTAATCATGAACGTCTTAATACAAAAATTAAGTTACAACAGTCATCTGTCAAAAATTACGGCCGCCATCTTACATTAAATGCTTCAAATCCAAGTCAGCCACTTTAAATAGAAATATAACCAAATTTGTTGTATTATGTTTCTAGTAAAGCCCTTAACAACATACTAAAAATATAGCTTTCTAAGTGCTCAGGGTCGGCCGCTATTTCTAAAAAACTGTCAGTTTTTCAAACTAGTGTTACAAAAATAATTAAAGGATATATTGTTTTACAATATAAATAACATGAGTACAAGCCGATATAAGACTGGTGGCAAATATATTAACTTGTACCCTTCCCCCTCCCAGTTCGCCCTATTGAAGAACTTTTTCTGAAATTAGTTTTCGTTTAAATTATTATAAACCTAAATTTTCCTAAAAATATACAAACACCGCACACTATAGACCTATTTTTTATATTTTCTGAGATATGGGCTACCAAAACTGTGAGAATTCAAGTTAAGAATTTTTAAAACAAAATATTTTAGCCTTGGCATGTGGCACATCATTGAAAGAAATTTTTTAAGCAGATATTAAAAATACATATTGCAGTTAGAATTTACCTCGTTCCCTCCCCCCTCTGTCCGTCATATCGACCTCATTTTTAAGAAAGGTTTTTTTATTTCCACTAAATCCAAACTCCTGATTGGTGAGGTGAGCGTCAAACAAACAGTCTTTGCTCCACCTAGGTAGGAAGGATGTGACACTAGCAACCAGGATCCTAACAGAACACTGCCGCCTTAACAAGCACCTAGAGACGCTGGGAATTGCGGAAGACTCAGAGTGTCAATGGTGTGTCTAGTTCTGGCCAGGTCAAGAGAGTCGCACCTCGGGAAGTATCTGCTGGCCACAGGCGATGTAAGAAAGTTGCAGCCTAACAAAATCTGTTATTTTGCGAAAGAGTCAGCCTTACGAGGCTAAATCATTGATATTGGACGTACAACGGGCCCAGAAAGGTGGTCTACGTACATGGAAATTGTTCCGCCCGCACTTCTACACTCATTCATTCACTCCACTAAAAATCCACTCCACTAAAAATAAAGCGTCTGTCTCTCTGGGACACAATTACCAAAAAAAAAAAACACACAAATTCTCTGGCATCAGGCGATGAGCTGATTCGGTTTTGATGTTGGGAAAAGTTTATGAAGAGTGTAGAAAGGGGGGGGGGTTAATATTTTACAAAAATGTCAACTCATGAATCGCAACAAAAATTATAATGCTGAATTGAATTGAAAAAGGTTTCAGCTTTTTTGGACAATTATTTTTATTTAAACTTTTACATCAAGTGCCGACGTTTTGATCCTAATCCGGATCATCTTTAGACAGACAGAGTCTGTCTGTAGACACGTACGTTTTTGTTGATTTTATAATAGGGAGTAAAAGCCAAACCACCGCGTAAACGTAACGTAGCTCTGATATCCAGCGCTCTCATTGCTCAGATCCGACAGAAGTTATCAATCGTACGTCGAGCGAGACTGATTTTCATGAGATACAGGCGCTAGCGATGCAAGGGAGGCGTATCGCTACATCTTGTCGCCTGATTCGGTACTGAAATCGCGTTAGTCGGTGGAAACGCCAATCTTTGCCGGTTGTCGATATGTTACGTTTACTTGGTGGTATGGCATTAACTCCCTATAGTTATTAGTTCGTAAAAACTATTTTTACTCTTT
Source organism: Oxystoma pomonae (assembly GCA_963921995.1). NCBI lineage: Eukaryota > Metazoa > Arthropoda > Insecta > Coleoptera > Brentidae > Oxystoma > Oxystoma pomonae. The sequence continues at coordinate 39,348,413 of OY998172.1, forward strand.
TTAATCTCTTGATGTGAGAGTTTAAATAAAAAGAATTGTCCAAAAAAGCTGAAACCTTTTTCATTCCAAAAATTATAATAATGGCAAACATTCCAATAGGTGCCTCTAATCTCATATAAGAGTGTTTAGTGTTAAAATTAAGTAGGTAGAAAGTACTATGTTGGGAATTTGGAACCTTTGGTTGCACTAAAACAAAATTATGATTGTTTTCCACAAACCAAAACTACACTTTTTTGCACTCGACGCGCGTTTCGCTAACAACGTTAGCATCATCAGGAGACGATAAACAATTGTTTATCATCTCTGATGATGCTAACGTTGTTAGCGAAACGCGCGTCGAGTGCAAAAAAGTGTAGTTTTGGTTTGTGGAAAACAATCATAATTTTGTTTTAGGTAGAAAGTTATTGCGTAGCATTCGTAACGTAGCTTACCTCATCAAAATCTAAAAAGTAAATTTTGACCTAAAAAGTAAATTTTGACATTTTGGAAACAACAAAAAAAGTTGGTTACGAAATAAATATAATTTACAAAAACAAACCAAGGGCTTTGCTTCACTTAGTAAAACCCGTTTTATAGCCCGTTGCATATCGTTGGGTAATACCACGTGGAGTTTTTTTGTAAATTTAACGAGCTCCTCTGAAACAAAAAAGAAGTAAAAAAATCTCCAAATCAGTTACTTCAACCGAAAGGAAACTAAAAAACAATACATCAAAAGATCTTGGGTGGAAAAAACGAAAATTCAAACTTGGATGAGCATCCCACAAGGAACACACAAAAGACGAAAGCGAATAGAGAAATGAATAAACGATGTTTCGCCCTGAGTAACCAGCGTGGGCTCATCAGTGGAGGTTTTTTAACTTCTTCTTTGTTTTAATTGCGTTAGGAGCATAATCCTACTGGAAATATTAACACGCCAGGACGAATGCGCATCAGGTAACTTGGATAAGTACCAGTGTGAACGATGCCTATTTGTGAGTGATTCAAAGATGGAAATCAAAGTGTATGATGATGTTTAATTATGTATGGTAGAGAGTGACCAGTGAAACCACTGATGAGCCCACGCTGGTTACCCAGGGCGAAACATCGTTTATTCATTTCTCTTTTTGCTTTGGTCCTTTGTGTTGTCCTTGTGGGATGCTCATCCAAGTTTGAATTTTCGTTATTTCCACCCAAGATCTTTTGTTTTTTAGCTCCACTGAATTTTAGTTTTGTGATTTTTACAACTGATTGACTTTTGTTATTAGAAAAATAACAGTGTATTGCGCTACTATACCATTTTTATTTTTAGAGATGGCGAAGACCAGTATTTTTCTGCCCGGAATACAAAACAGAATTAAAAAGAGTACTAAATAAAAAAGAAAACATAGAGTACTTGGCTGATCGTAGGCAAAAATTGCGGTACATTGAAGAGCAAATTGGTAAACCGATAAGAACGTTGGAAGATGCTTTTTTCATATATCAGGTATTTTTGAGTGTGTGCCTAAAGGGTATTTAAATCAACTCTTTATAGGTAGTATTTTACCTCAAAGATCGTCATGGGCAGGTTGACGTAACAATTTTTCAAGTCAAGTTTTTTCCAGGGCTCCAAGTATGGAGGCAAAAAGGAGTATATAGTAGGGAAGGGAGGGCGAAAACCGGAAAGCTGAGTTTAAAAAAATTTGTATCACTAAATAATTGTGATTTAAAATCGACAGTTTGGTAACTAAGTACTACAAATAGTTATCTACAGAATAAACCGATGAGAAAAGATTTGCCCCACCCCAGAGGAAAAACCGGGTATTGAGTTAAAAATTTGATTTAAGGCTATAGTTTATCCCCAGATTTTAAGTAAAAAAAGTACAACTGGCAACGCCTTGTTCTTGAAATTTTTAATCTTTTGCGGGAGCGCACAGGGAACACTAAACATCAGAATTAGCTGAAATTTTGCAGGGGTGATCATTTTTAAATACTTAACAAAAATATCTGAAGGATTTTTCAAAATTCTGAATTATTTTTTTTCAAAATAAAAGCTCTGGTGCCGTCATCTATCCCAAAAGCTTCAAAAAAATTGCGGCTTACACCAAACCCGATTTACAAAAAAAAATAGAGAAATACTCACAATTTCCTCTGGATTACATTTTTCCTTTTTATATTTCCTTGCTTTAGCGAAAATAAAAACTAAGTTTCCTTTTTTCCAAAAGCCTGTGCACTTCGGAAAAGAAAACCAATCAATCAATCACACTTCATTGAATTTGGGAGACACACGCAGTTTAAGTATGTAGTGTAATTTATAAGATTCCATGGTAACTGCAGGTGTTTTGTCAACAAACTTTAAATCGGGCCGCAGTGGAACAGAAGAGTATTTTTACGTTTTCTGACAGAAAACCTTTCGAGGTTATGTTTATCAAAAGTGTGTTTTCAAAAATATTGTTCTAAACAAATATGAAACCACTCCGCGTGTGTGGTTGCCCGCCGAAAAAAGCCTAGGGCTGCGTGGGCATTACCCCGAGTCTATCAAAGAATCAATTTACTGGCTCGCTGGGATTACTAGGAATTCGCATAGAAACATTCGGCGCCCTTAACCCCACATAATTCTGTTTTTATTTTGACTCAACCATTTTTTTAAAATTTAAATTATTGCGGCATGGTTATGTGCAATTGTACTAGTGAAATCTTGGAGTGCAAAGGGTAGATTTTAGAAACTCAGTTTCAAAAACACACGTATACTTGAGTACTAACAAAAAAGGTCAGTAAAGGTCCATTTACAGGTTGGAAAGACTCTTGCTAGTCGTTGACGCTTCTGTTTAAAATAGAATATGATTATATCGTCTAGCACCAGTAGTCGATTTTTAAATCTGCATGCTTTTAAGTTAACCTGTTGTTGGTATCAGCTAGCGGGATTGTTTCAAATTCAATTATAAATGCACCTGTAAATGCAACCTTAAACATTACACCCAATTACTTTAATACGTAGTTGGGTAGCGTTTTTCCAGCAGGTAATTCTGCAAGAAATGGTTTTCTTTTATTTTAGTATTTTACTTGATTTTTAGCGGCGCAGAACGCGAAAAGTCAAAATAAGTAACCTAACCCCAAATTTTTGACCCTGTGCTAAAAAATTTCTGGTGTCAGGTGTCAAATTCAATGACGTAAAATTTTGCAAAAAAATCAGGTCGACATAGTTAAATTGATTTCCCGTACAGTGTTGCTAAAAACAATTCTCCAGATTGTAACTACGACCTTAACGGTGGGATTTACTAAAAGGGTTTATTCTATTTTAGAACGGTTCTAAATTTAAGTAAATTTTTGGTTTTAAGCATTTTAAACCAACCATCCTTGAGTTTTGGACATAAATTGATTTATAAGAAGAATTTTAATAAATTAGTTTATTGAATAATCTTTTTAACACAATCTGTTGTTGGATTTAAGAAGAAAGTTTCAATTTAGAAGAAAAGAAAATTAAAAAATTTAAACCCACGCGGGTTTTAAGTAGTAAACAATCTGTTGAACAAATTAAAATTGGGGTTATATGTCACTCTAATTAAAACTTACCCTATTTAATTAATTTTTTCAATTAATACTTGATACACACAACGATTTAGATGAGTAATAATAAAATATTATTAATTATTTAAAAGGTTTTTTTATTTATAAAATGTATTAAAAAACTTAAATGCAACTTTCGAAATGTCAGTTTAAAAATATTAGCGCTGCGTTCAATCACAAACAGCGAGTTTGGATCTTTTACCTCTGCTTGCACCTTGGCTTGCACCAACCTCTACTGATGAAAGCTACAGCTTTTAAATTGTGGTTCAAAGTGGACTTTGAGTAACGAAAGTTTTTTTGACTGAGCTTGGAGATAACTTGAATGTTTTACTTTTAGTTTTTAAATAAATTAATATAGTTGTTTTGGGTTTTTTTGTTTGCTATATTTTTCGTGCATAATCAGAGACCTTCACTTATGTTTGTTTTGCCTCGTAGTGCTCTCATAAATATATTTTTTGTGTTGAAAACGGGTTCAAAATATGGCGTTTTTCTGGACAAAATAGGAGGTGTTTTATTGGGTAATAAACAACTTGGGATATTAAATAAGGTAAACTAATCCTTGTAAAAGCGGTTACTTAGGAACATTATAAATGAACTTATTACCAAATTCCACAAAACAATTCTTTCTGGGAGCTATAAATTTAAACCATCTCCCTGAGGTGGTTTAAAAAATCACCAACTTTATAACCTCAAAAACAAATAATGAAGCTATTATGTGCCAAATTTTTGGCGTATTCATCATTTGCCATTTTGAAACCTGTCAAAAAAAATTAGTTTTAGGGCATTTTCTTTGAAGATATATATATGTATTTTGAGAAAAAAACAGTTTTTCAGTGGTATTTTGCAATAATAATACAAAATAATCAATAACTTTGTATCTTTTCTATATGGGTAAGTGTTTTTTGAAAATTGGTTTTAAAATTTAGTACCCCTCAGGTGTGTAAATATTTAGGCCTCTGGGGGATACTATTTTAGATTTCGTAAGTGTTTTTATGCAACTGTCGCAGTGAGCCAACCAGTACCTACAACCTTGTGCTTAGTTTTGGCACAAAATGGTTAACCCATTGCGGCAGTTATACACCTTTCGCAATTGGTTTACCCGGTTTTGGTCTGGGTGTATTTCTAAAACAAATTGACTTATACGTCTTCAATTAAAACCCACAATGGAAGATATTTTAACAGAAATGCACTGTAGAACGAGTTTCATACTCATAGATGAACACTTCTATCAACGGAGTCCTTAGTGGACTTTAAAAATTATTTAAAATTATAAAAATAACACATGGCAAGAGTGTGACGACTAATTTTTTGCCTAAGGGCCATTCTACATGAGCCACAAAAACACGACCGTTTGCCTGCGAGCAACACGCGTGTGTCACAGAACCACAGAGTGTTTATTGAGCATACTATACGGGCAATTGTCCTTTACCAATCCACGATTAGTAGTGCAGATCGGGATATCTCCAATGTTCTGCGAAGCTAAGATGAAACACCCGAAGTTCAGACGATTAGCACCAACCGGGTGTACCCACCAACATCTTTTTTTACGTTTTTTGGCCAACAAACATAATAAAGTTAACTGGTGAACAGCGATACACCCAACTTGTACGAGATCCATAGCACATATGAGGCGTTTTGTCGCTAGTCTAGAATTGGGTCGCGTTTCACTCGCCGGTTATACGCGCTACAAAGGAGCGGCGTCTACACGCTCGTATAGAATAGTCAAAATTTTCAAGCGACTGACTGGTGGCGTTTTTGTGGCTCGTGTAGAATAGCCCTTAGGTTTATAAATGACAACGTCGCGTCGGGTAAAGAGTTAAATGCTGTATCCGGTTTTGCCTCACTACCCGGTTTCGATGCATGTTCTCCTACACAAGGCGATTCAAAATTCCCTAGAAAGCCTTTAACTCTAGGTAAAATTTGTTGTTCTGAACAAAAATTATTAAAATAAATTTTTGTAAACTCTTTTGTTTCAGAAACATCAATTTTTGCAAACAAAACTTTGACAACTTCAAAATGCTTGACAAAAACCCTAAAACATGTCACACTGCTAAAAAAAATGAGTAAAATTTTACTCAGAAATCACTCAAAAAGGATCTTATTTAGGTCCACACCAGAATTGAGTGAAAATTCACTCAATATGATTGACTGAAAGTATAGAAGCGGGAGTGAAATCATAGAGGCGGTTTAACTCAAGGTTAAAATAGAGTTTATTCAGTCGTTTTATGAGTTAATTTCTTTTGATTTTATTAGATATCAAATCGTTAGTCACAGGTTTAGTTCTAATTTTTGTCATAACTTGTATCCCTGTCACTTGTCTTGTTAAGAAAAAGACAGTGACAGGGATATATGAGTTGACAAAAACTAGAACCAAACATGTGACTATGCCTTGTATAAACCTAATTTAGCAAAATTTCATCATATTATAATTTAACTTAACCCAATCTAACCTAACAAAAAAAAAATTGCTAACCTGCCGACATATCATCACCTAAGCGGCTGCCGCGTATTGTTCCCGACTGTCGGGACTTTAGAACTACCAGTAGGTAAATACTTAACTTGAGCATACCTGAGAGACTGCAAAAAACATGCACATGTGCACTATTTTTTGGAAGTTTGGGAGTGGGCGGTACAAAGTTGCTATTTACTTACCAATTTCCTTAAAATCGGCCATGCTCACGTCATCCGTCAATTCAATTTTGCACCACTTGGTGACTGATAAAAATTTTATTTTGAAAATCATTATCCGATTCACAAAAATTCTGAACAAATGAGACCCACGAGCTCTTCGCATCACACAAACTGCATTCCGGTGCATTCTGGGTAGATCGTCTCCGTTTACGATACGGCGCGACGAAAGCCGGAATTTGCCGAGGCCCCGACGTACTCAAATTAGAGTCACGGAATCCACAGAATACTAAATGACTCTCGCTTGAGTTAGAGATATCAAAGGTCACTCGAAATGGAGTGAACTGACTCAGTTTTCACTCAGTGGTGAGTAGTAGATCAAAAGTACTCAAAATAGGTTCAAAAAACCCTCAAAAATTTTACTTAATTTTTTCACTCAGTTTAGAAAATAGGTTCACTCTGACCGTTTTTTTCCAGTGCACTGTCAGCACACGTAGACTTGCTTGGTAATAGTTATTTACCTAACAAGTGCTTAAAGTGATACTTTTCCGCACGCGACGGCAGTTGACCGAACGAAGCGAATCGAGTTTGGTCAAGCTGGCAAGGGCGGTAAAGACACTTTACGCATGTGTTAGATACAAGATTTTACCTACAAGCCTCAAAAATTTCCAAAAAACAAATATAAATATCTGTATTTTAATTTTCTGAAATAAACGTATTCACTTTACCGCACTGAGTGCGGTAAAGTAGTACTTTCCGCACGCAAATAAGTGAGGTAAAGTGCACCTTACCGCACGCGAGTAGGTAAATTATTTTAAAGGCGATTCCCAAAAGAATACGAAAATTTTACTCCTAAATTAAAAAAAAAAAATTAAACAAAATAATCACGTAACTTTTTTTAGATTTATTGATATCTTAGCACTACTCAAATCTTTCTACGGAATTTTGAATCACCCTGTATAGGGGAAACAAACTAATAATGAAATTTTAGTTCGTAATTTTAGGGTCAAATAATATAATACAGGAAAAAAATGATATTGGCAATCCAGGTCAAGTAACTTTTTTAGAGCAAACATACGTTTTTGTCACTACTTTCACTTTTAAAGATCCGAAGCATTGAAAAAATGTTTGATATTTTCAAAAAACAATAAATTGTTTCGACCTTCCACATTCTTCAAAAAGAAACGCATTTAAAAGAACTTAATTCCACTAATTTTAGAACACTCTTAATCTTCCTCGTGGATTTTTTAGAGGAAAGACTCGGTAATATCAGATAGACCCTTTTTCTTTATCAGAAGCCCATTCCGTGGCAGAAGTTCCTCACATTTTTCCAGAAATTTAAAATTAAAACATCCTTTTTACATGGGTTCTCATGCAAATAAAAGTTTGTTTGACTTTCACTAGTCACGTGACATATGTGTAACGCTATGTACTTATTAGACCGGTCTGAGGCAAGTGGGCTCGGCCAACTGAGCCCAAGCGGGCGTGGCGCGACCAAGTGGGTGGTATACAATAAAATCAAAAAACCAGATAACAAAAGCCGTTGTAGTTTTTGAACCGACTCTCAAAAATCGAGGTTATAAGTTCGACACGTATGATTTTTATGTTTTTAAGTAATTTTCACAATTTGTTATTTACTCGATTCAGGAGACCTTTCCCAGTAAACACAAACTTGCGGGCCATACGTGGCCCATCCGCGGTTTGCCGAATACGGTAACCGTGACGGAGCGCAAGCGGTAATGTCCGCTCGGCTCTTGAAACACTTACAACCGCTAGTGGCTACGCAGCCGGTCATACCACTAAAGAATAGCCTCGTGGCAGCTGAGCGCAATGCAACTTGGAAAGAGGCATCCAGAGACAACATAATAACTTACTGAGACTAACAGAAATATAGGGCCGCGCAGGAACTACGTTTCTGTAGCGCATATCGCATTGCCGTGGAGAGTGAAAGTATTGATTGTATTAAGTAAACACCTTCTTTGCTCCGTCCATCTCTCTCTATATGATCATAAAAGAAAGACAGAACATTTTTCAATGTCGACATGTATTTCACAAATTTTAATTTTGTACCTGCCGGTTTTTGCCATCGCTTGTCAAAGTCTGTCATGTCTGCCAAGCGGTTTTTTTTTTAATTTTTAAAAGTGAGTTAATTTAACTAGTGGTGGTTGGAAATCGCACGAGTTTATGGGATTAGCTATATAAGTAGTGGATTAATAACTTATTGTAAAGTCTAAAATGCCATTGAAATCAGGCTAAATTACTACCATTAAATCTGGGCTACTGGGACTATTTGAAAAGTGCCGAAAATCAGGGTTCAGATTTTTGCGAACCGAATCCCTGAAGAAAATATTGTGATAATTTTTACAGAGTTAAGCAAGAAGATAATAGGTTCAAATAAAAAAAGAGATATAGGTTAAAACATTTATAAAATCTGTACGACTTTTATCTGTAAGACTTTTATACTGGGATTTTTTGCCAATTAATAAAAGAAAATAACATAATAAACTGTTGTTATCTTTAATATTTAATAATATTCCTCATCCTAGTTATATCCCACTTCTCCTAGTTTAGATTTTTAAAGAGTCAAAAAAAAAAGCCTAAAGACGGTTTTTTTAGCTGCATGGAAAAGTACAAAGTTAGTTAAGGTTTGTATAGAGTTAAGTTTTTTCATATCTTTTTATTATTAAATAAGTAAATGTCTGTAAAAATTAACCAGAAGAATATATGTATTTTATTATGCGTCTGGCTGTACAAGTAGTTCCTTCCTGTAGCATAGTATAACCCAGTATCGGTCACTCTCGCGTAGCTATTACTTTCTCTATGGAGACATCACCATTATATTTGTATAGAACCTATTTACTTGTTCGACTTTATAAACATTGATAAAGTTTGCATTTTTAAAATCTTGGCAGATTATGTGTATGAAAATATGATGTTCTGAAGAAACATAATATTGAAACTAGCGCCATCTAACTTCTAGATTGACAACTACTGTAACTGTTGATTGACTTATGAATTATGTACATAGCACTGAATAAATTCCGACCATGCAACGATTTTATTAAGTTAAGGCACGCTTGATTGTCGCGTCTGGTTAGTAAGATGATATATCGAAGCGGCTAGCCACCAATATGCCCCTTTTCGGAATTTTTTCGTAAAGCCATCTTAACCAAAGGCTGCCTCACCTGGCTTGAAAGATAATATGCGAAAGCCGCTAATTACCTTTAAGTATTCTTTCGTAAAGCCACCCAAAGTGATCAAAGGCAGCACCCTTCATTGCGTCACCTGGTTAGAAAAATAAAGTTTCGAAGCTTTTCACCATACGTTTTCCATCTTTTCGTTGCTTGCTATAAACTAGCGGTAAGTATGAGGTTTACCGACTGATGGCTGCCCACCAGTGCCGCAAAGAATCCGCTTTATGGCCGTAAGACTTGTGTTGGTCCCGCAGAGCCAAATTCTCTTCTGCGCGTGAGTAGACTGCACCAGGCATGCGCCTTTGACCCTGCCCATAGCAAACCATGACTTTTAAATTATTTTCTTTGTTTTTATTGTTAAACAATTTTCGAGACTTATATAAAACAAACAAAGTCAAGCTGAATATAACCGTTTCAAAAATTACTCTTGCGCCCTATGGGCGCGCTTGCTTTGCTGTGCCTACTTTTCCCATTTCGAATTAGAGTGCGGTTTCGTAGTTTAATCAAATTTAACATTTTAGGTGTGGTCAGCAGAAAAGGCAATGGGTCTAAAGTTTCCTTCTTGGCTCAGACAACAAGAATATGATCTTATTTTGGAAATAACAGTAAGACAGTGTCATGCTGAAAATTATAATACAAAGTTAATAAAACTTGGCGGTGGTGAGTTTTCTTACAACTATTTCAATAGAATGATTTTAACTGGTAAAATGTCATAGCAACGGCCCGTTTCCTACTGAAAAAACTGTAGGCCTGCCCGTTGATTGAATAGTTTTTCAGCGACAAAACTATGACATACCCATCACAAAGGTGTGTCACCGTACAACTATGATTATCAGTTTAACAAACGTCATTAAAGTAATGTTCTCCTGATTTATGGTAAAGCCATGATGACCCTTAAAATAACTTGGTTAAATACCTGTTAAATGATTTTTAGATGTGCTTATACACACACCGCTCTATGCTTTGAAAAATTCAAGTTTTTGCTGTTTTTTGTTGTATAAAAATGGAAAAATAAACATCATATGCACAAAACCACTCAAGATGACAGACAGATGACATAACAGAAATTTTAATTAAACAATTGCCTTAAATTATTTTCATCTTTCTCTAAAATACTCTTTTATAGCCTGCTATCTCTCTTCAACCACCTTAAATATTTTTGCACTTCACTATATTATCTCTACATCTACCTCTAAAATTCTGTCCTTTCTCTCTTTCTATTTAAGAGTTTTATTCCAGAAATCGAAAGTTTGAAACGAAAGCTTTAAAATGTGAGAAAAATAATGGCATAAAAATGTGAAAAGCATAGTAATAATTAATTAAATAAAAACATTACCCCTTAAATTATACTAAAATATTTTAAGACTTAAATTACCATCATGGCTTGACCAATAGCCTTGCCAAATATTATGTGAGATTAGACACTTAAAGTAAATATTTCAACGCATCCGTATCGGTATACGTAACGCGTTCGAAACAAAGTCAAAATAAGCTACATTTTTGACTTGCTCATGCCATGTTCCGAACGATGCATGCTTCTTTGACGGGTTTGATGACAGAATCTCGTTGTGTACGGAAGGATGTACGTATCGTTAGGGACCCACGAACGTACGCAACGATTTCAATCAGCAGTCCTGTCATCACACCCTTCAAAAAAGCGGGCATCGTTGGAAACACCGCATAAACAAGTCCGTCAAATGTAGCGTATTTTGACTTTGTTTCGAACGCATTACGTACGATACGGTTGCGTTGAAATATTTACTTTAAGTGTCTACTACTTCAATCACGGCAACGTTAGTTGACGTAAAATAATCTTTTATAGTGGAAAAATTGACATTACCTGTTACTTTTTTGTCAATCAAAAGTTCAAGATGCAGCAGTTAATGACACTTTGAAAAGTGAAGATTTTTAACTTCTTTTTTTTTTAATCGCCCTAGGAACGTAACTGTATTGGAAAGATTAACACGACAGGACGAACCCGTATCAGGTGACTTAGATAAGTGCCAGTGCGGAACAATGCCTATTTGTGAGTGATTCAAGGTTGAAAATTAAAGTCTATAATGGTGTTTAGTGAGGTTTGGGGAGGGTGTCCAGTGAAACCACTGATGAGCCCACGCTGGTTGCCCAAGGCGAAACATCATTTAATCATTTCTCTTTTCGCTTTTGCCCTTTGTGTGATAGTTATCCTAGTTTGAATTTTCGGTTTTTTTCCATCTTTTGATCTTTTGTTTTAAGAAATAATGTGTTATAGCCAAGATTTCAAAAATATAAGAAAAGGTCCTGGACTATTTTTTACAAAAATAACACATGGTACCTAACCTAGTGCTTCATCCCAAGAATGATCTGGTACATTTTGAGAACACTTTTTTCCTAAGAATTTATAACCCTCAAATATAATGTGAAATATATAATAAAAATATTGTTTTTTACAGTCGTATTCTTTACTATGGATATATATCATATAACTATGAGATACTATAAGAGCCCAAGTATCGTAAAACGTCTAACAAAAATAACTTTGAAAAACAAAGAAAATAATTGAAAAATCGGGGTTGGCCCTGGGCGAGGCGAAAGGCGAAAAATGTACTGCGCATGACTGACACAGTCTACTTGCGCTCAGAACAGTTTTTTGCTCTGCATTTTTTCAGGATAACTTGATTGGGAGAGTTATTATCCCTACGTTTTTTTTTCGGAGATGTAAGGGAAGGGCCGTTCTAGTAGCTCATAGTTATATAATGCATATATTACTACGTTTTTACCGGGGATTAACTACCCATATTAAGATTAATTTTGCATTAATCTACGTTATAAACGCTTGCGATTGAAGATAATCCAATCCATCCATTTTTTAGGATTGACTTACTATTGAAGGGGCATGTGTAAGTCCGTAGGATTTTTAATAAAGGAGTTTTGTGACTATGTGGGAATTATAGCTCTTTAGTCACAAAATCAAGTGTTACCGGTTGTTTTGTTCGCATCCGTGTAGAAGCAGTTGATATGACGTCAAAAATCATAAAAAATACAACTTTCGCAATCAGGCCATCATTATACTCGATTCCATATAACTTGAAGATGAGGATTCCAAACAATTTACTTTTAAGATTATCCGACATTAAATGACCTTGAAAATAGCCAAAAACCAGATTTTTGCCATTTTCTCTTCCAAAAATCTTAATAATTCGACGTTTTGTCAGACCAACTTCAAATGTACCTCAAACTATTAAGTATATATGTAAAATTTGATCCTTAGAGTTTAGTGCAGTTTGAAGCTTTATGACTTTGAAAAATACCCCAGTAAAATTAACAAATTGCAAAGATAACATACTAAAGGGCGCTAATCATAAAATATTCAAGCGAAGAGAACCAAATTTGGCAGCAAAGATAAGAAGGTCAAGTCCAAAAATTGTGTCAAAAAAAATTAATTCAGCTATGAAGTGTTTTAATATGGCGGCTGATATATCAAAATGGCGACCTATAACCACATTTTATTTTATCCAATTTCGTAACAAAGTCAAAATGACAAGGTGATCATCAATTCTTGTTGACTTGTTGTCTCCGCTTACTATGGAATCAAAAGTTTAGTTGATGCATAATCCCGATTGACCTTGAAAATATCTCATAAAATTGAAAAGCCCGCTTTTTGTAGTGTTTTTTCCAATTTACCACTGCGCAAAAACTTTAGGTGCCGGAGATGAAATTAACATCTTTAAGCGATCACTTCATTTTAAACCTCCCTACCATTTTTTCATGTTACAGATCGTGTAACAAGACGTTAAATTATGAAGATTTTTTTAAAGAGAAAATGGCAAAAATCGTGTTTTTTGCGATTTTCAAGGTCATTTGAGTTCAGATGACCTCCAAAATGATTGTTTTGGAAATCTCGTCTTCGAGTTATATCAAATCGGTTACAATCACGCACCGGTTGCAAAAATTGTATTTTTTATGATTTTTCCACCGCCATTTTAGAAAATAACATCTAAAACACCTGGTCCAGAATATGGTAATGTATATCGAACTTCTGCTAACTCTTTTATAGGTAATTTAAATGACTTTGTTGGCTAGACAAGTGAGTAGAACATAAAATTTTTACCGGGGTATAGCATTAACATCTGGGACGCCAGATCAAAAAAATCGTAGGGAGGCTTAAAATTAAGTGTTTGTTTATGGATGAGATATTAATTTCATCTCCGGCGCTTAAAGTTTTTGCGTAGTTGTAAATTAAACACTACAAAATGCTGCTTTTTCAATTTTACATGGTATTTTCAAGGTCAATCAAGGTCATGCATCAACTAAACTTTTTTTTTTCATAGAAAGCAGAGATAAGTCAGTAAGAATTAATGGCCACCTCGTTATTTTTACTTTTTTACAAAATTGGCTAAAATAAAATGTGGTTATAGCTATTTTGAGATATCAGCCGTCATTATGAAACGCGTCATAGCTGAACAAAATTTTTTTAACAAAATTATTGGACTTGACCTTTTTATTTTTGTTACCTAATTTGGTTCTCTTGGCTTTAATAATTGATGAATACAGTATGTTATGTTGGCAATTTGTTAATTTTGCTGGGGTATTTTTCAAGGTCATGAAGCTTTAAACTGCATCAAACTCTAAAGACCCAATTTGGCATATATGCCTAATAGTTTGAGGTATATTTGAAGTTGGTCTGGAAAAACGTCCAATTATTAAGATTTTTTAAAGAGAAAATGGTATGGTCATTTAAGGTCCGATAAACTTAAAAGTAAATTTTTTGGCACCCCCGTCCTGGAATTATATGGAATCCAGTATAATCATGCCACGGTTGAGAAAGTTGTATTTTTTATACTTTTTGGCCGCCATCTTGAAATATGTCATATCAACCCCTTCTACACGGATGCCAACAAAACACCCAGCAACACTTGATTGTGTGACTAAAGAGCTATCAATCCCACATAGTCACAAAACTCCTTCATAAAAAATCCCACGGGATAGAAATTATCGACATATGCCCCTACACTATACCCTTGGACTTTAAATACACGGCATAAACGGTTAAATCGGATTTACCGACTTTTTGGGGCTAGTAGTGACAGCTAGCTTCGCCCAGCTGATATTTTTTAAGGAGACAAGTTGTTTTTTTTTATTTTGCTTTTAAATAAAAATGAAATTAAATCCAAATCGTAAAAACAGGGCATCAACGCTGGTCTGATTAATCTTAATCCAGGCAGATAATCCCCGTTATAAATGTAGTACCTATTATGGATGTAAGGTAGGTTGCGTATTAATTTTTCCAATATTGAAATTATATTAATTATATTATATCATATCCGCGTCACTGCTTTGCGCTGCATTAAAACTACGCCTACGTCTTCGGGCGCATCAGCGGTATTTTGCAGTGTTGCCACAGATACCCTGAAACACAGTCTTTCTTTGTCTGGCTATGTGGGGTCGAAATAAATGGTGATTTATGAATGGACTGCCTGGTCTATAGTTATTACGTCGATGCGATGCAACAAATCCTAACAGCAGGGGTTGAGGGGGGAAAAATGTGAGTCGTTTATTCGCCTAAGCGTTTTGTATATTGGTGACATAATAAATATAATCGGAGGCGTAATATCACGTGGAAAAAAGTCAATAAGATTTTCGTGTGATAGAAATTATTGAAAGTTAGTTATAATAGTTTACATAACAATCATGTTATGTGTAATGACCATAACATGCAACAATCTTAAGTCAACAACCTTCATAACCTGAGCTGCGTTCGAGCTAGGGCAGCCGCTCTCTTTTTGGGCAAGGACACAACTCCCTTAAACTAATTAGGCCTTTTATATATAAATTCAGGCCATTTAAATAAAAAACTACGAATTTCCTACGTTTTCGTAATCTGCGTTGCACCAATAATCATTTTTAACTATTTTATAAACAAAATTTACGAAAAATAATTAGAAAAAACGTTATTTTGATCGCGGGTATAAACGCCGTATGTCTGAGACATGCAGTAGACATCCGTCTTTGCTCAGTCTTTGATAACGCGCGCGAAAACATGTGCCACAGTTACTTCTGTCTGTTCCCCGCAACTGCCCCTACCTAATTTTTGGAGCTTTATAACACCGATTTCCAAACAGTTGATAAACGTATATATATATCCCAATCAATCTAGTAAAAAAGTGGAAAAAAAATAACACATCTTTTCGAAATTTTTTTGAAATTTTTGAAACGGAGCTTTAGAATACATTTATAAACAACATAATGAAAGTTCCTTAAAATCCCCCGGATTTGAGGTCTGCCATATTGAAAAGATAACAGTTTTTTTGACATAAATTTTTTTAATATCTTTGTTTATTAGCGTCATCAGTTAAAATTAAATTCGGTATGTAAGTTGAGTTCTGACAGTTTTGACAGCTCCTATCTCAGAAAATATAAAAAATAGGTCTATAGTGTGGAGAATTTTCAAAAAGCACATTTTAAGGACAATTATTTTTGTTTATAATAATTTAAATAAAAATTTATTTTAGAAAAAGTTCATCAATAGGGGGGACTGAGAGGGGGAGAGGTAAAAGTAAATATATTTGTCACCAGTCTTATATCGGCTTGTATATATGTTATTATTACTTTTCTTATAAAAAAATCTGTAATTTTTTCAATATAGTGGACTTCGGATCCAGGGGATTTTAGGGGACTTTTGATGCTGTTTATCAAGGTATTTTAAAACTCTATGCCAAAAATCAAAGGTGTGTTATTTTTTTTCACTTTTTTTACCAGATTGACTGGAGTAATAAAGATCGCGAATATTCGGTACCTTCTGTGCGGCCTTTTCAAGAAATGTCGTGCCGCTCATGTTCTATCTCTTTTTTTTGCATGGCAAGTCTTATCAATATTTTAGAAGGATGCAGTTTACCTTTTTGGGGCTAGTTGCACCTAAAACACGTCTTAAAACGTCAAAATAAATAAGGTTGCTAAGGTACTTTGCACATATCTCTTCAAAAATAAGGTTTCTTTTCTTAAAAATGCGTAATATGTCAATTTAACGGGACTTATTTTTGGTAAGGTACTAAAATTATATTGGATTTATTTACGTTTAATAAATATTTATTGTCTTAAATATATAGAAAATTAATTCACATTTTGTGTTAATAAGTGCTCTTATAAAATAAAGTTTCATCGCTTGTCACGCCATCTTATTATCTAGAGTCTAAGCTTTATTATTATCCTAAGACCGTAAATGAGCCATTAAAATCGTGTTGAAATGTTCGTAAAATTAGTATTATTCCTTGGTCGTAGGGAAAAAACAAAATTAGCTTCTTATCGCCTTGCATGCTACTAAAATACACATAAACAAATACAAGTGTACAACTACCGATTATATAGACACTTAAAGTAAACATTTCAACGCATCGGTATCGGTATACCTAACGCGTTCAAAATAAAGCCAAAACCCACTACATTTTTGACTTGTGCATACGATGTTTCGCACGATGCTCTCTTTCTTGAAGGGTGCGATGACAGCACTGCTGATTAAAATCGTTGCGTACGTGCGTGGGTCCGTAAGGTTACGTACATCTGTCCATACGCAACGAGTGGAGTCTGTTCTGTCATCGCACCCGTCAAAAAAGCGGGCTAGTGTATTTTGGCTTTGTTTCGAACGCGTTAAGTATACTGATACAGACGCTTTGGAATATTTACTATGAGTGTCTAATATTACTAGGTTTTTTCAGTAGCTACACACCTCTTTATTATTGGATTTTTTACACATAAGGGAATCGTACTAAATAGCTATCCTAAATAAGTTATCTTTCCTGCACACGAGCTTGGGTCAATATTTTTTCTACGACTACTTAAAAAGACAAAGAAGCGATAATAAATAATCCAAGTGCAGAAGAGTTTCGGGTAAATTCATTCCCGCACTAACTACGGAAGAGTGAGAGTTTTTTGATTTTTTAGGCAGGATGATGCAAGCTATAATTAAAAACATGGAGGAAAAAGCAAAAAATGATGTAGAATCTGACGTAAAAATGTTCTTGTACTCAGGGCACGACTACAACGTCTATAATTTATTGGGATGCATGAATTTATATGACTTTGCTCATTTTCCTAAATATTCATCGGCGGTCATTTTTGAGTTGCATTATCTAGAGGACCATGAAAGTTGGGCAGTGAAGGTAAGATACCTGGGTCAAAGGTGAACTTTTGGACGTCTTACGTGTTATGTTATTTTATTTTTTTACAAATTTTATTTTTTTACAAATAAGAACTTAATTAGTATTTTCGAGAGGATCCAGAAAAAGAAAGCATGCGGATATTTTGTAGATGTAAAACTCGTTTAAATAAAAAGCGAAGCAAATTGAAAAGGTAGTGACTGACATATTATTTCTTTATTTTTCATTTCTTCATTCCTAAAAAACCTTCGCTACTTTTGCTCAGTTTTAAATTATTGGTGGTTTTGTAACCTCTTCTAATAAACCAATGTCATTTCTCTAATATTATTTTTACACCGAGAAAAATAATATTGGCCTTTATCCACTCAGTTATATACTATTTGAGAAAATACAACTTTTTATATAACGGGTATAAGATTTTCTATAATACTGGTGATTATAGTTAGTATCCTTTTACGTAGTGTGTGCTTTTATGTTCAGTCTATACCGAGGTCTGTACTCTATTTGCTGCTCGTTATATATAGTCCAATCTTTTGATGAGCAAAATATGTACCTACGGGTATAGATATATATAGAGCGATCTGACGACTTAGGGTCCTATTATAAGTTTTTGCTACCATTGCGCCTTTAGTGACTCGGTCTGGAAGCTTGAATTAGGGTAGCGGCGCCGGCACCAGGAAATTTTAATTCTGGTGTTTTTTTAAAGTATTTCAGTTCATTGAAAACCTACGAAAGCGTAGAAGGGTCACTAAGCAATTTTTATTTTAATTCCGACTTTGAACTCGAAATTCCGACTTTGAAATCGGAATTCCGACTTTAAACTCAGAATTCCGACTTAGAACTCGGAATTCCGACTTAAAACTCGGAATTCCGACTTAAAATTCAAAATTCCGACTTTAAACTCGGAATTCCGACTTATAATTCAGAATTCCAATATACAACTCAGAATTCCGACTTTAAACTCGGAATTCCGACTTAAACTCATAACTCTGACTTAAAACTTGGAACTCCGAATTCCGAATTTAAACTCGGAATTCCGACTTAAAACTCGGAATTCCGACTTATAACTCTGAATTCCGACTTACAACTCGGAATTCCGACTTACAACACAGAATTCCGACTTTAAACTCGGAATTCCAACTTAGAACTCGAAATTCCGACTTCAAACTCGGAATTCCGAGTTATAACTCGGAACTTGACTTTAAGCACCCCCAAAAAAATAAAACAATAAAAAAATACAATTTTTTTATAACCCAAAAATTCAGCAAAAATTAATGACTTTTTTTTATATAAATTATCCTTAAAAAACTGAACATTGATTATATTTAACTTTTTTTCCTAACTCTTATATAGTTTTGGCTGGAAAAAGTTGAGTGGGGACCAAAACAGTTACACTCACAACAAAAACGATGGAAGCTTTTTCTATGGAGAAAAAAAAATACATTTAATACTATTTTTTTTTTCTTTTACTATTTATAAACCGAGATAAATGTTTTGTCATAATCTGTTAAATATAAGTTATTTCGAAAACTGACAAAAATAAAAAAAAAAATTCTAATAAATTATTTTTTTCAAATGTCAAAAATCAGATGGTTTTAGGAAAGTTAGACTTTTGAAAAACAATAACATTTATAATATCACGGACTCTTTATAAAATATTTTTCTGAGTGTTTTTAACTTTTGATCTTTTGTGGACCTTTTCTGGAAAACCAGTAGGAAGGGGGTAAATAAAAATCATATTCATTATCAAAAATAGATGTAGATTGCCCGAATCGTACTGAGAATGCCAGTGTTCATTATATAATTTTTTTTTACGTTTTTTTCTTTTTAAAACTGGCGACCAAAATATTTAGAAAAAAAGTATTATAACACTTTCGATTTGGTTTCTCGTAAGCAACCTGCAAATTTCATTTTTCTGGGGGCAAAAATAATATTTGGTAATTTAAAATTATCCCATAGGCGCTTGGTCGGTATCGGAGACCTAGATTTCCAGAATTTGGGTCTCCAATCTGGATCTGTTTTGGTTTCGACAATATTTGTATTTGAAAAATTACGCTCATCCCCCCCGGTTTTTTTTTGGTACGCGACTAGCCCCATTATGGTTGGCAAAAATACACAGACTTTAATCCTTTTCTTTCAACGCCACTCGTTTGGAAAATATCGAATTTTCGAACTTTTTTTTGGGGGTGTTTTCAACCTTTCTCAAGAAAAATTGGTTAGTTGTTCGTCAGTTTAAAAACAAACATAAAAAAATTACCCCCCCCCCTCTTATAAACTTTATAAAATAAATATTTAACATAATAAGGACTGGAATTCTCAATACGATTCCGGCAATCTACGACTATGTCTGGTAATGAATATGATTTTTATTAACCGCCCCCCCCCTCTGAACTAAAGGTTTTCCAGAAAAGGTAGGTACGCAAGAGATTAAAAATTAAAAAATATACAGAAGAATAGGTTATGAAGATATTATAAAAATTATTATTATTCAAAAGTCTAAATTTCTATATTTCACGGGTTATGAAAAAAAATTATCTCCAGTTTTGGACCCCCCGTCAGTTTTTTTTGAGGTGTTTAAAGTCAATTTCCGAGTTATAACTCGGAATTCCGACTTTTTAATTCGGAATTCCGAGTTTAAAGTCATAATTCTGAGTTGTAAGTCGGAATTCCCCGTTTTAAGTCGGAATTCCGAGTTCTAAGTCGGAATTCTGAGTTTAAAGTTGGAATTTCGAGTTGTAAGTCGGAACTCGGAATTTAAAGTCGGAATTCCGAGTTTAAATTCGGAATTCCGAGTTTAAAAATGATATTCTGAGTTTTTAGTCGGAATTCCGAGTTTTAAGTCGGAATTCCGAGTTCTAAGTCGGAATTCCGAGTTCAAAGTCGGAATTAAAATAAAAATTGCTTTGTGGCCCTTTTACGCTTTCGTAGAAACCACATTATTTTGGAAAAGCTAATTCATCAATAATTAATTTTATTTTCCAAAATATTGTTGATTCTAATGACTATAAATTTAGGAAATAAACCAAACACATTTAATATTAATTTATTTTCAAAAAATTTGGCGTAACTGGTTACCCATCGGCATTTTTGAACGGAGTGTGCTAAAAAGAATGTAATTAACAAATGGGCTAAATAAATGCCCTATTAGAGCGTTAATGGACCATGAAAATTTATTAGTTATTTTTCTCCCGTATCCAAAAATAACCGAACCGAAATACGTAACTTACGGAGGCTTAACGGGGCCCGCTCGGTTATTTTTTGCAACCAACCAGATTTTTTTCTAAGCAAAAGCTGCGGCTTGTAGGTAATAATTCGTTTTCTTTGTTTAGTTAGGTTTTAAATTTTTTTGTGAAAGTGAATTTGCAAAAACAGGAATTTTTGTTTTCTTTTTTATTCTATTTTCATTAGCAGTCAAGGCAGTTTGAATGTGGGAAAATGAATACGGTTACGTTAATTTGTGTTTGTGGTTTAAAAACTATTTTCCTCCGAACGTGGGGAAAAGTTACTTTTCCCCACTATTTTTCGTTTTAAAAGTTTTATTTTTCCGCATGATTTTTGCTTTTTGGCACGACTTTTCTGTCTTGCTATAATGTAGCAAGGTAATTATTAAACTTATTTACAAATTATTCTGTTCCAAATACGACATATTTTCGTTACAACGCTCTTCTCTAAAATTAGCAACTTGTCGCTTTCGGCCCTTTTCTTTTTCAGCGACGTTTTAATGTAACGCACGATTTTCATTTTAAACGAGAATATTTTAGTTCAAGATGTACTTTAAATCAAATTATTATCTATGGGTATTATGCAGACACAGTACTAAAAAAATCGTGCGGAAAAGTAAAATCGTGCGAAAAAATAACTTTTCAGCACTAGTGTGTATTGTTAAAAATGTAGATATTTAGGATTAATTAAATGATTTATATAACTATTCTATCTTATTCAATCATTATCATTTTGTAGTATTATTATAAAATTTTTGCGTATTAAAAATATTTTTTTTGTAAATAAGATGGACAAAAACACCACCACTTGACGGCTTGTGCAACTGCCGTCGCATGCGGAAAAGTACCACTTTCCGCACTTGTTAGGTAAATAACTATTTTAGCATCTCAATTACGGTAAGCAAACAAGGTGACGATAAATTAGTGGTCTATTAACTCTCTACTGAATAGTCTGTTTTTTCTCTGAGTGCCGAATTTCGAGAGAATGGTCGCCTGGGAACGTTCACATTCTTCGTTTCGACCAATAAGAAGGCTCAGAAGCTGCCAAGCTTGTACGGTGCACGCGCAAAGGTAACTCGATTATCGTTTTTCAAGAGCACCCGTTCTCCTGCTTAGAGGCAGGTGTATGAAAGTGTAGGAAAGTTCCTTTAATACACGGCAATCGGGTGAGGTTCGACCGTGGTCGGATAGGTTTCGAATAACTCGTGATGGCTTTGAAGCCCGTTATTGGTCGATGTTAAGAAGGTCGCCGTTCCTGTGCGACCTTTCCTACGGAACTCAAGAATCGGCACCCAGTATGTAAAAACCTTGCCCGGTACTTACCATTAAAGTCTGTTTCAGACTCTGGCGGTAAATGCAAGTATGGAATCACATGCCGCATTAGAAGGCATCGCCCACAGTTTTTTGAATAGTTTTCTGGTTTAAAATGTCGAGCGCATACTCTAAACCTATAAAGCATTTCAGATGGCAAACCATTGTCTTTGGCGAGCTTGATCTCCAGTGTGTCGAAAGCGATGAAGCATGATCCTCTGCTTCATCGCTGAGACATTCTGGGGCAAACACTTGGGCATTGTTCTCCAATTGTACCTACTTATTACAAAAATCTAAGAAATTACTGTCACAGTTCAAAAAAGGCCAAAAACACATAAAACTAAAAACTTCAATAAAAAGATCTCATGAAAAGAACGAAAAGACGATTAAGATAGATGTCATCGGCGCAATTTCTCGCGTGAGCTTCGAGATCGAATCCCCAGAGACGCTGTTTGTTGTTGTCAGTTTGAAGTAACAGTTGAAGCAATTAACAAAATAACGTCAGTCTGCACATCAAAAAATTGGACTACACCTTTCAAATTTTATTTAAAATATTGTTGCTTTGTTTTCATACTTCTTAGACTTATTTTATTTTTAAAGCCTTTGCAGAAGTTAAAATTTATAGATTTTCTTGGTCCTCGTTAATATTCATTATTGGTCGTGAATATCTTTTATTATAACTTTTACTTCATTAAAAAGTACATTTTTGACAATACACTTTCATTTAACTCTTGAATCTTGTCAGCAACATGTATTTTTGATAGTTCTTTTAATTCCATGTTTGTAATTTAAAAATTTTTGCATGAACAGGGTACATATCCTGTAGGTAGGTAGGTACATTCATTTGTGGAATCAATCTAAACAACTTATTGAAGTTACGGTTGAGCAAATTTTACCATATAAAGATTTTTGGTTGGCCAACTATATGGTATCCAACGTTATTATATAATTTTTTTAAAATAATTTCATTGCCCCAGATCTAAGATATTGTTTGATATTTTTAAATAAATAATAATGCCTCTGTCTTTCTTTGGATATAACGCCCTTTTGGTATGTCACTGTTTTGGTGTCGCTATTTTCAATATCGCTCGTTTGAAAAAGAGCCTGTCTGTCCTAGTGAAGGACATTCCGGGGGATGGATTGCTAGTAAAAGCCTTTTGGTTGATACCCGATGATACCTCGGCATATTTTTTATAATGACCCAAAGTTACTCCCTCGAAGTTTGTAAAAAGCTTATTATTGACCCACTAAGTAAGATTTGTACATTTTTTTGACCGGGTAATAGACAAAAAGCCTGTAACCATTTTCTGACAGATGTTTATATCACTTTTTACGATTTATTTAAAATTGCTGTTGGACAATCAAAACTATATAACTCAACCCAAAATTATAGATAACAACTGTTGAGGTCTTAAAAGAGGTAAAATCGATATTTTTTATTGCCGTACTTTTATTTTTGGAAAGCAGGATTGTCTTCATATTTTTTATAATCTGTTTTTACATTTTGCCCCTTTCCACTTTTTTAGTTTTCATGTTCCATTGAAGATCTAAAACGTTCAGTTTTGCTGCCACACTTAAGGCCACTTCAGACATGCATGCATTTCGCTCGTTTTGCTTGCACAGTCATAAGTTGCAATGCAACACTGAACGCTGGCGATCCTTCATACACTCCGTCTTATTTATTAAAGTACAGTTTTCTCTTCAGTCAGCAGTCCTTAGTTTTGTCTTGGTTTCTTGACCAGAAAGAAATAGAAGCGCATCAACCACCATATTGTTGTTGGCGATCGGATCGACTTCCTTTAATTTTTCAATTAAGATATTGTAAGCAGCATTTTTTTTATTCTTGTCGGAATATTCCTTCCAATTCATTAAAATCTGAGAGAACCTCTCGTGACAAAAGATGTAATACGTCTGACCAATCAGACTCAACGTCTTCTTCGCAAGCAAGTTGCAATGCAAACGAAAAATCAACCAGCGGCTGATTGCGTTTAAGCCAGTCAATTGACGGTACACAATAAACAAAACAGATGACTTGATGCCTCAGACACACCGTCTTTCATAGCAACTTAAGACTGTGCAAGGAACTTAAGCCATAGAGAGGCATGTTTGTCGCACGATTTACTCTTCAGTCTTAAGTTATCATGCAAGATGGAGTGTGTGTGGGGCCTCAAACTTTTTTATACAACGATGGCCTATTATAGTTGCATGGACGGTCTCACGGATTGGGATATTGATGGTCTATATCAGGCATGAAGGCAGGGAATGCCGGGGTCCCGGACCGGCATCTTTATTGGCTCAAGGGGACATTTCCGTACTTTTTTTGGATCGGGATCTTATAAACATATTGTTAAAAGGTCATTAATATGGCTGTCCATGATTCTGCAACAGGCCAACACGGAGCCGTAGTAAATTGTTTACTGAGATGACTTCTATACTGCAAAATTTACAGGGCGATTTAACACGGTGCCGGTGAAATAGGATCCAATAAAGTTTTGGCGAAAAAAAGACAAAAACTGAGAACATCGAAGTTTCAAACTGACTAAATTAAAACGGCCACATTGGTTAGCTATTTATTAGTCATTTTGGTGTCAATAGCATGCTTGTTGAAAGAGTCAAACGCTGTACATATAGCAGCCATCACAAATAATGGGTCAGAACTCCAAACGTTGACAATTAAGTGGAAAAATTTTGTATTTTTTAGATTTTATATCAAGAATCAGAAACAGCAGAACCTCGGGAACTAGTCCTACCAAGTTGTATAACATATTGCCCCTTGGACAAATTTGTGGAGGTAGTTAGCGAATTTGTTCCTGCAAACTATACTGAAGAATGTAAATCTAGTGTTAATTTAGGCTAAACTTCAACCATAAATATAAGGTAATTACGAGAAAACATACAACAAATTATTTGAGACTTTAAAATTTATGTTTTTTTTTACTGATTTTATACGCATATGCCAAAGGTAAAGGTGCTAATAATTTTAAGTTAGAATCACCGCTATAGTGATTCTGACAGTGATAATATAAGCTAAGTTGTGTATTTCTTGAATGAACTTTTCATTTTATTTTGGTCAGCACCCCTCTTACCATTTAAATATTTGCACCTAACTTTAACATCCTGTAATTTAAATGTCTTGGTATATTTACTGCAAATGTTAAGTATTATATTTGAAATATATTTTTTTGAAATTATACTACCTACTTTATTACATTTTTATTAATATTTTTTTACATCTTATTGCTCAGGAGACCTACAATGCTTAGGAAAACATCGTTTGGCTGAAACTATTAGTTGAAAATTCAATAAAACGCTATATATTTGTTTGAAAGTTTGAGACAATGATGTATTTGAAATTAACTATCTGTTTCGGACTACTATTATCTATATTTTATTTATACACGACGTTTCGATCAGCACAATCTCTGATCGTCGTCAGGTGTAAACTAAAATCTATTCCTAAAGCTACTTATATACTATGGGAAAACATTCAACCGTGAAGTCTAAGAAGTTGGCTCCGCCCAAGGAGGGGCTTTCATATATTTGGAATTTCAACACTTGGTTTTCTAAAAATACCCTGATTCTACCCAATAAAGGCAGCTTCAAGGAATTTTCGTTTCTTCCAGTATGACTCCTTGTGCAAAACCTTTGCTTCTGTCCACTTCATTCGGTGTTGTTTTGCCCATGCGTATTCGGCGATTCCTGATTTCGTCGCTTCACCTCTTTGGCTATTCGTCTGATGTTCCTGAAGCCTTACAGATAGTGGTCTTTTTGTTTAACCTATGTATGATCCATCACACTCACAAGGAACTTGGTAAATGCATTCCTTATTTTGTTGCTTCTCCGATTTTGTTTTACTAAGAACGCTTCGAATTGTGTTGTTAAGCTTCGTACAGACCTGAACATTTACGAGAACAACGAACAGAACAACAAACAGAACACCAAACAGAACGCGAACGGTCATTTTAATTTTGACGATCCGAACAACGGACGGAACGTTTAGTGTTGTTTCAACAAATGTTCTCGGTAGTTGAAATTTGTCAGTTCAAGATAATCGACCCGTTTTTATTGGTTAAAGATGAATAAAAGTGCAGCAGCAGCAGCGTACATATATATTCATTATTCTTGTGATATTTCAACCCAAGCGTGCTGCTTTTTAATTTTTCTTTCGTCCACTCCATTGTTAACTCACTCCAAATACATAAGAAAAACTAAAAAAAAATACGCTGCAGTGCTCCCTACCAAAGTTCTGTTCGCCGTTTTGTTTTAATCCGTCCAAACCTGCGAGTATATTCACGAGCATTTCCTTTGATGTCGAGGAAAAACCGACAACTGATGGGAACACCGCGAACAATTCGCCGAATGGTCAGGATTTGCGAGCATATTTGCAAACGCTTTCGCGGTTGGGTTCGTTGCTCTGCTTGTTGTTCGCCGTAATGTTCAGCCGTAATGGATTTAAAAGCTGTTTTTATATTTTTATTGGGCAGAATCAGGGTAAGTAACCTTAGGAATATATTGTAGTTTGCACCTGAAGACGATCAGAGATTGTGCTGATCGTAACGTCATGTATAAATAAAATATAGACAATGGAAGTCTGAAACACATAGTTAATTTGAAAACGCTATATGTCGTTTCGCTATATATCGTTGGTTGGTAGATTAATAGAAGTTTTTTACAACTAGTGTCCGATTATTAAGTAAATGGGCCACGACAAGCACGGACGATACGCGGCTTTCGCTTGTTGTCTCTGTTTGAGGCAGGGCCGAACACTATGGCAGGAGCGTGCGTATATCGTCACTGCCATTTAAAATAATGAATAAGTTGAAGAAATATAAAATGATAAAAAAATATTACTTGCAAACAGTTATTTTGAATTTGGTTAGTTGATGTGTTTTTGAGTTCTCAAATTATTTATCTACATACTATACATTTCAATACTGAATTGGGTTAGGTTCTCAAATAAAATAATAATATTATGAATAATAACTTGTTTAATTTTTGACTTTTCCTCCTTTTTGCAAAAAAAGAATTGTACTTATTTAAGAGGATACCGTACAGGTGTAAAACGCTCAACAAAACTGAGCCGTTCCTATCAGCTTAATCAAAAAATGCTTCAAATAAATTTTTAGGAAAATTACCTAACATTTATTGGAGAGTGATTAATTTTTTGACATTTCAAGTTTCTAGAAAAAATTTCGCTATTTCACATTTTTTTGTAAAAATCAGGGACTTTCCAATTAATTTTAATAAATTTAAAAGGTATTCTACTCGAAAGTTTTTTTAAAAAAATGTCTCATTTTTTCTCAAAATTGTTTCTAGATTTCAGCCTTCTGCCTTTCCATGCATTTTCCGTTCGCCACCTGTTTACTACGACTTCATCTTCACAAAATATTTTTTAAACAATGGAAACATAAATAAAATCAGATTACAACATGATCAACAGATAATATGATGATAATATGAGCATGATCAACAGTTAATATGATGATGATGATGATTAAACACAAAAAAAACTACTGTAATATAAATACTTTTTGAGTAGCAATAGATTGAAAGTTAAAAAACGCCTTTCCTCAAATAATTTGAAAATGGACATTCCCCCTTTTCTTATGTACCCTTCATGTATTAATATTTACATTTACTTTTTTTAGAAATGGATGTTAGACTAAATATATGCGCATGCGCATTACTTCAAATAGTAAAATCAGTAAAATGCTTTGGAAAATTAAGTGCAATAAACAGATTAGAGCGTCGAATCTACGCCTATAACTACATACGGCAAACCAATCGCGAGCTATGTGGGCGTGCTTCAGACGAAAATGGGTTTCTACGCACATTCCTTAGCTGGCCCATTTACTTCTTAACCTGACTCTAATAACCACGAATGTAGGCTTTAAATATCTGCTCACTACTAACAAATGAATCGAACGAAAGGATTTCCGAATAGCCAGTCAAAACCCCATGTCCTCCATAGCTTTGGATTAGAATATCTAGTTGTTGAGATACTTCCAATCAAAATCTTATAATTTTAATGTTTAAGAGCGATTACTCACAAACTAAATCAGGTATCGTAGGAGGCCGAGTTTCATTTTAAAGGATTTTTTAAGGAGAATTAAGAAGTGGCAGCCTTTGGGCGATTACATATTTGCATATGCTATTTATGCATTTTTGCAAAATATTACTATTTTCAGATATCTCAAAAACTAGATATTCGAGTCCCATGTTATGGGGTATCTTCAAATTTTGTAAGAATTTAAAATTTGGTATCAAAAACAGAAGAGACAAAAAAAATAGAATTGTATATTTTTTTCCTGAATATGCCGTTTATGCTAACTGTGACACCTACAAGTAAACTTACTTTACTTAACTACAAATTATCGGGCATTTTGTAGGCTTTACTTTTATGCCTTTGTCAAGACTCTGTGCTCTTTTTACTAAACAGGAAATTAAAATATTTTAATTACGACCAACGAATAACACTAATTTTACGACCATCTCAACACGATTTTAATGGCTCATTTACGGTCCTAGGATAATAATAAAGCTTAGACGTAAACTAAAAGATGGGGTGATAAGCGATGACACTTTATTTTATAAGAGTACTAATTGACCCAAAAGTGGGAATTATCTTTCTATATTTTTTACAATAAATATTTATTAAAAGTAAATAAATCCAATATAATTTTAGTACCTAACCAAAAATAAATCGCGTGAAATTCACATATTACGCATTTTTAAGAAAAAGATCTTGTTCTTACAAAGATATATGGAAAGTCTCTTAGTAACCTTATTTGCTTTCACGTTTTAGATAAAACATCATTGAAACTTCAGGTTATGAAGGTGGTTGACTTTAGAGTGTTAGCGTTTGATATTAATCATTTCTGATAATTATAATGAAATTTCCATTAGTCGTAGGTAAAGACTGGTATTCTAACTCGCATGTTCATTACACACTCAGATAAATTATACACTCGCCTGTGGCTCGCGTCTCAAACTTTATCTTGTCGCTTAATGACCATCATATAACATGCATGTTATGTAAACTACTATTTTAATACATTTCTGGCTAAAATTCCAAACTTGTGGACTGACCCCTATGTGAAAATTGCACTGATTACGTAGCTACAAAGTTTTTGTGTGCTTAAGAAGATTTTAAAAATGCTATTTACTCAGTTTAATTTGCCAATTGTGGGATCTACCGGAAACCCCGAATTATTGAAGTATTTTAACTTAGTATTGCTCTCAACAGTGGCTGGTACAGTTTTACACTATTCAAACTATGATGGTATAGTCTGACCATCGATCTAGGAGACTCATTATTATTCATGACAGATAAGCATTTAGCTTCTCAGTGGGTGTTCGAATGGAAGCAGGGACGCACTTAGTGTTGTAATGGATCAGTGAATTTCTACCACGAATCACCTTAAAGGTGAAGAAGATAATATGTTTTATTGACGGTTCGGTCTAACAAATTTTCTTTTTAATGAAAATACAAAAAAAATACGCTATAGTAAAAAAATTAACAAATTTTAACTTAACTCAGTTTCACTGTTACTGTTTTCATTAAAGTCTATGATAATGCTTTAATTATTTCAAGCAATTGATTTCTGGTGTAGCTATTCTCAAAATACATATTATTTTCTAACATGTTTCTGACTGGTAAGTTTTGTGTCATTTGAACACGGAACTTTATTTAGCCTTCTACTGTGGTAGCTCGCATTATCCATCACAATTACACTATTTGGAGGTATATTGGGTAACAGTTTATTCTTGAACCAGTCTTCAAATAATTCCGCTGTAGTATCGTCATGGTAGTCAGTATGGCAATCCTTTATATTTTTGGCTGATAAGGCCAATCCATTTGGTATAAACCCATTATTTGTTCCAGCATGAATTATTGTGATACGCTTTCCTTTATTTGATGGAGCTCTAGTTGTGCAGTGACCAGAAGAACCTACCCAACCTATATCTGGAACTTCATGGGTGTCAAACCAAGTTTCATCGAGATAAACAATATCCCTATTACTTCCTCTATACTCATGTATTGCAATTACATATTCCATCCTCAATTCTTTTAAACGGGCCGATTCCATAATCACTTGCTGTTTATCTCACGGCAACACTGTATTCCTATATCATCTTTTTTTAATCTTTGAGTTAATGTTTGTAAAGTAGGAATCATTTGTGCCCTATACATTTGATATATTTTTCTACGAATGATATCCACATCACCCATGCTCAATTTCTTAGAAGTATTACCTTTTTCTTCTCCCAACTATCGATTTATTTACTACACACCAGACTGTTTTTACCGATCTTCGTGTTAAAGCTGCCGCTTCCTTCACTGTACAAAATTTTGATAACCCACGTTTAAGAAGAGAGGTATAAACGTCAAATATCACTGTTTTGTATCAAGTAACAAAATATCGCATTTAAATTGTTTTTTAATCACTTATTTCTCTTGTAACGCCATTATTACCCGTATCTCCACGTGACGTACTCGGTTGTTCCTCTCACAAATAAATTCTTTTGTAACCAAACACTAACTGCTAACTGATTTTCAAAACTACAAATCAGCTTGGTATCTTAAGCCTGTCCTTATTATTTTAAGAAAATTAATTTGTAACGTAATCAAACCCTAATTTTATAACGTTTCGTAATTAGTCATAAAGTTGAAAAATTTTAATTCGGACAAAAGCGTGTACTTCTTAAGAAATAATTAAACATTTTTAAATCAGCACCTGTAATCCTCAGAAATGGTAGCATGTTCACAGCTTTTTTTAATTTACTTTCACACCCCGAACAATAGGTGATTATTAAGGTAAGGGATTAGTATTTATAATGAGTCTCTTAGATCTATAATCGTACTTTAATTTAAGGTTTAAAATACTTTAACATAATTTAAGGGGTACCGTTTTCGTTTAACCATTTTTTAATATGTTTTTCACATTTTTATGCCATGGATTTGCTCATATTTTAAATCTTTCTTTCCAGACTTTCAATTTCTAGCATAAAACACTCAAACTTTTAAAAGTCCTCACTGCTTTTTTCAGCGCTCAAAAAAAGTACTGCCAAAACAATTTTTTTCTCTGTTAAAATGAAAGATATTTAGAGGTAGAGGGCAGATTTTAGAGGTAGATGGAGAGATAATTTAGTGAAGTGGAAAAATATTTAAGGTTGTTGAAGTGAGACATCAGGCTATAAAAAAGTATTTTAGAGAAATATGAAAATTAGTTGAAGGCGATTGTTTAAGAAAAATTTCTGCTATGTCATCTGTCTGTCATCTTGAGTGATGTCGTGCATATCATTTTTATTTTGCCATTTTTATACAAAAAACTATAAAATCCTTTACATCGTATTTATTAGTTTTTTAAATATTTTTTTTTGTCGTCATGGGCACGAACAAGTTTTAGTCTTGGTCTCATAAAATCTTTAATTGGTTTCATAAAATATATACATAACATACGAATACGAATATCGAACACACACCTAATTAAATTATACTTCGATTGGGCACATCCTATTAGATACACCAGGTAGTGATACTTCGTAGCACGTCATACGCAAGTTTTAGAGGTAAGAAAAACATACCGTCATAGCAGCCTACCTGATCTCTGCTAGGTACTCGCGCGAATTGTGAAAATACGCTTTTAAAGAAATAATCTAACAAAAGAAAACGTGAAAAGCAAATGGATTACCTCAAGAAGAAAAGAAGGAACCTGGAAAAGGAAATGAAAAGGACAGCAAACTGTCAGTTTTTAGACAATGGAGTGAGACAAATATTATGCTTTTGGCTAATATTTTTTGGCATGGGTTTGTTTATTCTGTAAACACACATTTGTTTTTATTACGCATAAAAACTTAAACCCTGCATAGTTTCTGACTTATGCCCGCTAAATTAGTCTCAATAAAAAACGCCAAATGTTTACTTACTAGCACGTCGTTTTTCATATATTATATGTGACGACGAATCTGACAGAACGAATAAAATGAAGAAAAAATGTAATAAAAGAAAACGTGTAAAGCAAATGGATTATCCAAAGAAGAATATGAGGAAACTGGGAAAGGAAGGGAAAAGGAAGCGTCGTGATTCAAGTAAGCAAGGCGCATTGTCAGTTTTAAACAGTAGAGTGAGACAAATATTAGGGGATTGGCTAATATTTTTTGGCATGGGTTTGTTTGCATAGTTTTTGACTTATGCGCGCCATATTAGTCTCAATAAAAAAACTCCATAATGTTAATAAAGTTCGTTTCCAAAATATCACATTTTCATTTCCAGAATAATTATTATAACAAAAACCCTTCCGAACCGAATTTTCTATGTAGACGGAGCATGACTCAGATTTTTTTTTCCTAGCACATATGCTGCAGGTAAAAACAAATACTATCAAATCTCACCCATGCTCCCGATGCATGGTTTACTCTACCGGGTGTCCAATTTTCCAAGAATATTATAATATATTTACTTAAAAAGTATTATTAGCACATAGTTTCTCATATATTATATGTGACGACGAATCTGACAGTTCCTCAACTCGTCAGACAGTAGTAGTTTCTCGAAATCTAGCATAGAGAGGCACCCCCTAGAAAGTATATTAGGGGGGACAGGTGATAGTACATTGAGTCCAGATATATCAGCAAAGCTAGCTTGCAGATGGAAGAAGCATCTTTCTATGGGAATATATAGATAAGGAAACTAAAAATAATCTCCTCGAGAAATACAAAATTTCCGGGAGAATTGCCAAATTCTTAAAGGACCCAAATTAAATCCAGGATGCTAGCATCCACAGAGCAAAAAAGAGATATGTAACTCTTGAAATTGTAAACCATTTTGGGAAAAGGTTTGACAGCCTTAGAGCGAGTTTTCTCTAATCTGGCCTAAACAAAAAAGGGAGAGACGAAGCACTTGATGAAGATCTTTTGGGTCTTGCCGAATCGGCGCAGTTGTTTTGCATTGGCCACAATATTGTTTCATGCAAAAATATAATAATCCAGATCTTTTCTTTTTTAGCGAAGGTTTTGCCGAAAATTGCAAAAATATAAAAAACTCGCCGAGAGGAAATATTAGAGATAAACAGTGAAAGAACGTATTCCTGTCGAAAAAAATTTTTGCAGAAGAGTGGAATCAAATAACTCAACATAAATTAGCTTTGAGTTGGACAAAAGGTTACAAAATTCCCTTTGTGGACAAACCTTTTCAAGTTTTCACCCACAAAACCCAAAATTTACCAAAATGAGTTAAGAATTTATTCGAAAAGCATACAACATTTATAAGTAGGAGCAGTTAAAACTGTTAATATCTATCAAGATCAGTACTTGTTAAGCTATTTTTTAAAATAGAACGGTAACAGAGGATTTTAGGTTTATCTTTAATCCTAGAAACCTACATAAACTTCTTTCGCCCACCTCATCTTCAACTGGGAGATATTAGAGAACTTAATTACTAAAAACTGCTTCCTTGGGACATTGGATCTTAAAGATGCATATTTTTTAGTTCCAATGTTTGATCAATATAAAAAATATTTAAGAGTTTCTTTCCAAAACAAAAGTTGAATTCCAATGTTTACCATTCGCTCTAGCCACTGCACATTTTTGATCCACCCTTTCAGGCTCGTTTCTCTTATCTAAAAGATTAGGTTTTTTATTAACAACTAAAAAACCATACACAACCGACTCAAGAGAAACAATTTTTAACATTTATCCTTAATGCAAAAAAGATGTGGATATATATTGCATAAAAAAGAATAACAAAAATAAAAACAGCCATTAAGATTATTCAAAGAAAAAAAATTAAAAAAAAAATACAATTAAAGAAGTTTCGCAAATTATAGGAAGGCTATCCCCGGTTTCTACAGAGTACGGCTTGTTGTACGTAGAAACCCTTGAGCGAGAAAAATATCGTGCATTGAAGGCTAACAGGTAAAACTATAACAAAAAGATGCTTCTTAGGTTCTTAGTTAAAAATGAACTTAAGTGGTGGTTAAAGCACATACTACTTTACAGCATAATTATAACATTAAAATTTTCTCCAATGCATACAAATCGGGATGGGGGCGTGTTGCAATAAAAAGGAAGCAAAAGGCGGTTTTTTGGCAACAAGGTTAATAGGAGAAACACATAAGCATTCTTGAAATGAAGGCAACATTTTATGGCTTATCAAGCTTTGTAAAAGACTTTAAAAAGTTGTCATATTTTACTAAGAATTGATTGGTATTGGGAGAATGATGTGGCAGTGAGCTTAGGTATATTTTTTTGTATTTGCCACGTACATAAATACGTTGGATAATCATATAGCGGACAAGAAATCTGGTATAAAAATTGTATATTTATTTGCAAGCTACCTGAATAAAAAATGCCACCGGTTTGTGTCGTGGCTTCCATGGATCCATTCACAATGAATTAGAAAAACCTTAATTCTTATATATTTCCCCTTCCTCACTGTTTCCAAAAACGTAAAAAAAAGAAAAAATTGAAAACGATAATGCGGTATTTCTGGTGGTTTATTCTATCTGGAGAACTCAAGCATGGTATCCAAAATTAGAATCCGCGATTCGCTTAAAAGTTATCGTTTTAAATTCGAAAGGGGATATACTCTTATCCTCGTTTAGGTAACCCCACCCACTATGAAAGAATCTTTCCCTAGGGGTAGCAATCTTATCAAGGTGGCCTATAGTAAAAGGGGCATTTGGGAGGATGCAATTTACTTTTTCCAAATGATGGAAGTTTTGCGACAATAATATTGAGACCATCTTGCAGCCTAATGTAAATCAAGTTGTATCCGTTTTAGAAACAGAATCTCAAAATACTGGAAAATATTGAACTCTTAACACACATAGGTCTGCCTTAAAATTTAATTTGCGAGCAGAAAAATCAGAAATAGTAGATAGGTTTATGAGACGCATTTTTAAGCTGCGCCCTCAGTTTCCGAAATATAAACTTATGATCCGGAATCAGAGTTACCTTATATAGGTAACTTGTACCCTTTGGGAAATTTAACATTCGGGTTATTAACTATAAAAATGGTACTTCTTTTAACTCCTTATTCTGCTCAAAGGGTTCAGACATTTTCTAAAAGTCACGTAACATCAAGGCTAACGAAAAGGACATACAAATAATTCTTAAAGTTATTTTTAAAATATCTGGACCCAGAAGAATTCAGCCTTGGTTTAAGTACCCTGTTTTAATGAAAATTTACAGTTCTATTTGTGTTTTACCATTATATATTGCATACAGAAAACAAAACTATTTCGATGAACAGAGGATACACTTATTTTAACAATTAAAAAGCCTCATAAGCCCGCTACATCCCAAAACATTAGCAGGTGGATTTAAAAAGGTCTAAAAAACGCATAAATATAAGCAAATTTTAAAGGACATAGCACAGGACATGGGGTGTTTTTCGCAGCATTAAGGGTTGGTGCATCAATTAAAAGTATTAGAAAGGCTGCGGGATGTTCCGAGAAAAGGAAAGTGTTCAATCGATTTTATAATAAACCTTTAATTTCAAAAGATTTCTTAGCTAATTTTATTAAGAAATATATTTTAAACACATTTAAATTTTAAACCTTGTGGTTTCATTATTATTATTTAACTTTTTAACTAATATCGCCATATTCTCTAAACAACTATCTGCTGTATCTAATAGGATGTGCCCAATCGAAGTATAATTAAGGATTAAACGACTTACCTGTAAGGAAGTTTAATCCAAATTATACGAGATTGATCACATCCTATTAGATGCCTTCCCATTTATATATTCATGTATTTTTCATGCAATTTACTTAACTACATACGTCAACCCGCCCTTGGCGATCTTAGTATTTTAGGAAAGCTTTAGAAGTATACTGAAGTACCTATCAGGCAGGCTGCCATTGCGGTATGTTTTTCTTATCTCTAAAACTTGCGTATGACGTGCTACGAAGTATCACTACCTGGTGTATCTAATAGGATATGACCAATCTCGTATAATTTGGATTGAACTTCTTTACAGGTAAGTCGTTTATTCTTTAATTATGCTTGAATGAAAAAAGAAATTAGCCTGTCAGTTAGTAAATAAAAAACTATTGTTGGTTAAGAAAAGTAAAAAAAAAAACGTCTAAATGTTATTTTTTTACGATTTTTTACATTGATTGAAGAAGTTAAAGTCAAACTAAAGCACGTCTGAACCGTATGAATTTGTAGTCTGACATCCTGATAAATCAACATCCACATCTAGAAGCGGTAAAATTGACCCCAAGTTGAGAGTTACAATTAGTTTAATATTTTTTTTTTGTTTAGTCCTCGCCCTCTTTTGCCGAATATCCTGGGGGATTTCTTTGCTTACTTGACCATTATCTGAGCACTATTACAGAAAATAACAACCCACAAATCAACGAGTTGTAAAATTTTTCGCGTGACAACTACCGTAATTATAGCACATATATTCTTAATAATAAATATTACATTATTTGATCTATTATAAAAAATTGAAGCTTACTCTTAGATATTACAGGCAGGCAAAAATTCTATGCGATTTATTGCATAAATTATCCGAAGCCTTCGATTTTCATGAAGTTATCTCAAGAACACCGGAAATTGAGTGAAAAATTCCCTAAATTATAGATTATTTTAACCTAATATTATATTAAACATTCTTTTTTTTCCAACGACACTTAAAATTGAGGTAAACTAATCCATAATTAAGCGAATTTTTCACTAATTTTCCGGTGTGAACAGGTTTTATATAAAAAAATTTGTTTGCTGTGGGACCTCAAAAAATCAAATCGAATTTAGGTTACATTAGTTTTTTGTCGAAATTACGCTGTTCGCTTTGACTTAAAGGTTATCAGCTTGGTACACCTTAAGGAAAATTTACACGCTTAAATTCTGTAAAAGGATTAAATTTAGGATATTCACCAATTAGTTTAGCTAATTTAAACTATTATTAAAGTAAAATAGAAAATATAAAAAATAATAAACAGCTAAAAAGAACAAACAACCACAAAACAAGCATAAAAACAATCACACTACCCAGGCATACCTACACAACAAAATCCTCTTCCAGGTCAGGGTCAGACGGGATAGTGGATAATACACTTGCGGCGCTTCCGCGTTGAATGGCAAGGCTGATCCTCTGAGTAATGAAGTTTTTTGCGTTTTTAGAATTTATTTTTCCGCAGATCTCTGATAAAAGTTTTTTTGCTTCACCACCCCAAGGACCAAACGTCTCAACACAAAAAGGTACAAAAATAAATCTATCAGTTAAATCTCCGTATTTAGAAAATTTTGCTTGTTCACCTTGCTCTGCTGTCCCCCCAGCCATCCTTGACGTTTTCGAAATGTAGGACTCGGCCATCGTATCTTTGCAGGGAGCATCCCATAAAAGAGCCCTACCGGCCCTCCAGGGAACCAGAGACACCCCGTCAACTCGTTTTCCATCTCTCCTACTAATACCGGAAGGCTCCAATTGTGAAAGGATTTCTGCAAGGGCCAGAACGCGCTTTAAAATTTGATTAATTTGGCTGTGGCTAGAAAACCTGCCCGCACTTTTCCTGCAACAGAGCCCGTGAAGTCATAAATGTCAACTTCTTTGATGCAGGGGCAAACGTGTTTCTCAACCACAGGTTGTCCGACACGAAGTGAGATAGAAATTCGGAAAGACGAGTCGTCCAAAAGGTTTCCCAGGGAAGAAGGAGGTAGAGCTCTTAACCAGGCATTGCTTTCATATTCCTGCAGAGCCAAAAGCCGAGCCCTGCATCTCGAATCTCCGTTAGCAATCATTTGGTCTACTTTGAATTTGCAAAGATAATAATAAATAATCCGACAAAAACAACGGCAATAACTAAATGCCCAAAAATATTCAAATATATGGTATTGTTTTATTTAAAGTATTTTATAAAGGTACTAAATATCAAGCAAACCAATATTTAGTAGTCTCATTTTTAATATTTTTTTTCTCTGATTGAGACTACCGATTATTTTAAATTTATACTAAAAATGCTTAATTAGCAGCCTCCTATGCGGTTACCTTTTGTTTAACCACAGAAATAGTCTATCCTCTATATTATCCTAAGTTATTTATAATAGTTATTTATGTATTTATGTCTTAAAGATAGCGTTTAACGCCCGCGGCGTAAAATAAAGACCCTAGCCGATAGGCGAGGGTTTTTAAACGCTGATGTCGTTAACGCAATTTAAGAAGAAGATACATATATTGTTTTATGCACAACCGTATTTTTTAGGAGAAAAAATACTTCATCCTCCTCCTAGCAACACGTGGCAACCAAATAAACAAACTGAGCGTCACTTGCAAAGTTTCTTCTAAACTTTCATACAAACTGCATTGTTTTTACGATTTCAATTTCATTCAATTGATGTCAATATCGAGGGACAGAGTTCACTAAGTCTCCCCAGAGAAATCCTGCCGCCGAAGAGACGAAGAAGGACTTTTTGCCCTTGAGGTATATATAAGGACTATTTTTTGTAGTGTTCAGAGAAGAATATTGCTGAAAATGGATGCCCAAACCTAATGGTAGAGCCATGATGAACCTTAAAATAATTTTGTTAAATACCTGTTAAATTATTTTTAGAGGTGCTAAAATACATTTTAGTAGGACTCGTTTTTTGGTAAATTTAAAGACTGTCAAGAACTTTGATTGAAATAAATTAATACCACCTTATGTTTTTCACACTTTCCACTTTGAAAAGTTACAATAAAAATCATATGCACGACACCACTGAAGACGACATACCGACGACATAACAGAAATTTTTAGTAAACAATTGCCTTAAATTAGGTCCATCTGTCTATAAAATACTTTTTTATAGCCTGCTGTCTCTCTTCAACAACCTTAAATATTTTTGCACTTTACTGAACTATGTCTCCATTTACCTCTAAAATTCTCTCTTTAAATATTTTTCATTTTAACAGAGAAAAAATGTGTTTTGGCAGTACTTTTCTTGAACGTTAAAAAAACAGTGAAAACTTGAAAAATGTGTGTGTTTTATTCTAGAAATCGGAAGTTTGGAAAGAAAGCTTTAGAATGTGAGAAAAGTAAGTCTTAAGTTATGATAAAAATATTTTAAGCCTTAAATTAGTATCATGGCTTGACCATTAAACAAGACACTTTGCTGGCGTGCTTCAAACTGCAGCAACTGCATCTTTAATTTTACGTTGGATCGGTACCTCCGACATGGAGGCTAGCTAACACCTTCCGTTTTGGTACCCTTTTACACGTATGCCGCCGCCAGTTTTGACACTGTTGACAGATATTACATTGCTTAATTGTCAAAATAGCTACCACTACACACACACACACGTTCAAAGCTCACTAAAACGCGAGTAGATGGAAGGCCTATTAAATATCGGAGGCAACGGTTGGATTGATTGGTACATATAATTATGTAATTTGTTTAGTGTTGTTCTTGAAATAAAGATTGTGTTGTTCTTGAAATAAAGATTGAAAAAATAATACAATCCTATAAAGAAACAAAAAAAAATATCTAGGTAAAAAATCTCTTTGTTTTGAACGAAGAAAATGCAAACCAAACAGAAAAAGCAAAATTACTATCAAATTTCAGCAAAAGTCACTTTAATGCCGGCGGGCGTTAAGTGAACTCTAGCGCGTTAAAGCGCCACTTATCGCTCTAAAACTCGAGCGGTAAAAGGCATTTTAACGCTCGGTTGTGCATAACTTTTTTAATATATTTCTTTTAAAGTCCTTGAAACTGGTTTTACTTGTTTGCATTACCGGCACTGGCTTAGAAAACTTTGTTTTTCAAATTAGACTTCTTAAAAAGATTTTGAGACAAAGGCTTGTAAAAAAAGGCTAATAATTAAATCTTATCCACGATCTGGCGTTCAGTGTAACTTTAACGCCCGCGTCTTAGGGCTTAACGTGGTACGTTAACACCCCAGGGCTACTTTTCTACCCGCGGGCATTAAAGTCGCGCGTTTGTTATTGTTTTAAGTTACTTTTCAAATTCGTGCGTCGTAAAATGGGGCAAATCTGAATTTTCTTTAGGTTTTTTCGGAGTTAGTATCATATATGCATCTGAATTTTCATAGAAAAAATCTGGAGAAACAAGTTGACAAGTAATTTGTAAACAAAAACTACGAGTGTGAGAAAAATCTGAGTCATCAGACTAGAGTTTTTATCATCCAAGGACTTTTCGCCCACAACCCAAATAGCATTTTTCCGTCTTCCGACTAGTTTTTTACGGCATCTAACGTCGGAGGGAGTATAAAATATAGTCAGTTGACGACTTTAATGGTCTAAGTTAAGGATTATACTTCATCTTTCGCTGTTACGACGTCTTAGATTGTATAGACGGATGCAAGTCGTCGAGATAACGTTTGGAGCCGTTGTGTGGAGTCTGGTGCAGATTCCCGACAATGCTCCGACGTCGTCAAGGAAAACGTTGGCATTTAGTACAGACTAAGACGTTAGCCCGACGTCTGAACTTGTAGTATTTGTGTTAGTAAAGATTGCTGACGACGGTCCAACGTCTGTGTTGCCAACGTTGCAATCAGTAAAAACTACGACGTCCGTTTCACGTTCGGGATGCCAAAAATGTACCCAATGTATGTGGTGATGATATTTGACCTTCACCTGACGGTTTCTCAACGTTAGG
Organism: Oxystoma pomonae; assembly: GCA_963921995.1. Taxonomy (NCBI): domain Eukaryota; kingdom Metazoa; phylum Arthropoda; class Insecta; order Coleoptera; family Brentidae; genus Oxystoma; species Oxystoma pomonae. The sequence goes on from OY998172.1 coordinate 39,389,030, forward strand.
GTTTGGAATACAATCCAAAGTAGTGAAAATTGGACTTTCTTTTTGTATTTCCGTGTGTGCGGTTTCCCATTCGCCTTTGGCAATGGAATAGGTAGAAATATTTTTAGCCCGCTTGACATGACGTAATGAAACTAGAATTACAGGCAAGATATGCCTTCTCATCTCGCTCTATTTGTACCACTAAAGCGAGAGGAGAAGGGACTAATTGCATGCCATTCTCGTTTTATTGCTTCATGTCAAGCGGGCTTAAAAAATACAAAAATTACTTGCTAGGCAATAAATAGTCATGTTTAGCTGAGCCGACTAAAAAAATCATTATAAATTGATAGCAGAGGAGCTAACAGGAGGTATAGATCAAGCTTTATGATTAATTTGCGTAAGTAGAAGCTCAACTGACCTCTTGCGACTTTTTTTCTGGAGGAGAGTCAAAGACCTTGTATTTCGAAATCGCCCAACTACTAAGGGAATTGGAAGAGGCACTTCGTACTGCATTCAGGCAGCTTCGTGCGGTAGAACTTCTTAATGCAGAAAATAGCGTCATGAGAAGATGTAGGATATGTTAACAAGAAAACGGCCGCCAATTTGAACATTTGTCTTAGAATTAAAGAAAATTGTTAGATGTAGATTTTAGGTGGTATATAGTTTAATTAATAAAAATTTAAAATAAAAACTTTTAATAATTTTATTTTTGCTTATTATTTTAGGGTTGGTAATTATAGTAAACTAGAAGTTAAAGTTCGAGGTTGTTGTGTCCCCTCGTGTCGTAGCCAACTTGATTTTGTATGAAAAAAAGAATAAAAATTATTTACACATTTAGGGCGCGCACAGCGCCTACTATGGTAAATATCAAAAAATGCAAATATCTTTTAAACTATTTAATAAAAATAGGTGTGTGGCACATCGTTCGACCGGAAATTTTATTAGAAAACTGATTTTTTGGAAAAAATGGGGGTATCCCATTTAAAGAAATATAGCTTTGTGTGATATCTCGGGAACTAAAGGCTTTAACAGAAAATCGGTGAAACAGGTAGATTTGTCTTTGAAAAATCTTCACAAAATGTTTTTAATGAAAATCTCTATCTTTACAAATAAAAAAGTTGTAGAAGGCCTTTAAAATCGCACATCTTTGAGAATCACCCTGTAGCTCAGAAACACTTTGATGCGGTTTTTAGTTTTCAACTTCTCTTGAAAATCGAGCCCGTAACATGTATATTAGTTTTGGGCTAACTATGCTGCAAAAGCCCAAAGCTATAGAGGCCCCTCGAATTTGGACCACCCTGTACAAACAGATTAATGTTTAGTCAAAGATGTTTGAAATGCAGTTCAGCAAATACTAAACACTATTATTAAAAGGATCGACAAAGAGTTATTGCCAGTAGAGATTTTTGTTTCTCTATATATACCAAAATTTGTAAAACTCTATACTAATATTTATCCTTAAAATACAGAATTATAATTCTAATCCAGACACTCTCAAGATCATGAGCCCAATTCTTGAAAAAAGGGTTAATTTTTACTAATTCAAATTCCAAATATGCCCACAAATTCTAACTCGTATGCAAAATGCACACTATTTAATTAAAATAGACCCAAAATTTAAATATTGCATTTTTGGCGGGGAAATAGAACGGTGTTTCTCGTTCGAATTAACATCGAGTAGCTAGAAGCAATCGATGCGAGTCCGAGCGAATATGACATACGAACGTCAAAACTTTTTACTGTTATATTAAAGAATTTCAAAACGAGTTTAATGTGGTGTGCTGATAAGTGGATAAGAGAAAATTTTCCCCTTTTTCGCCAATTTTTTGCTAAAATATGGTCCGTAATGACTGAAACTCGAGACTGAATAATTGGGCCCCTGGTCACTTGTACTAATATTAAATACAAATATATTTAGTGCGTTGTACTAATATTTAAGACATATATCTTTTCGTGTATTAATAGTGCCTAATTCGGGTTTAAAATAAAAATTTTATGATCAAGAAACTCATCAAAAATTGGGCATATCGATCGTTAAGATCTTAATTTAATGGATTTTTTTTTACTTACCGTGTAAAAAAATATGTTCCTAATTAGGTTGCCTTTTCTCTGAGGACAATACAATAATCTCATATTATTTTTATACATTGCCACCTACTGCATTTATTTTACAAAGGCTAATTAAGTCCATTAGTTTTTTTCTTATCGTAAAAAATGAAAAGCTTTTAAAAACTTAACAAAAAGTTATTATAAAAATTGCTATTGACGTTGTGATTAAAAAAGCAATATATAAGGTCAAAAGCGCCCTTAAACTACTAGTACCCAATCAGGTTACTCATTAGAAAGGCTTAAAAAATGCGCTGCGAGCTTGTTTTTTTCGTTTTGGTTTTTGGTGTAGTTTTTGCACAGGACGACGACGAAGAAGATCGAAAATATACTGGTACCTTAAGATTAGCAAGCGTGGTAAGCAAAAATTGAAAAAATTGTCAAAATTATAAGACTTTTGGGCAATCCACGCATAATGGAGGTATTTGGCAGTCTTTCAATTTTTATATCTAAGAAACTTTCACAATCAAAGTAGTGTGTGGGGTATTATTAAACGTGTTTAGAAAGTAATACAGTTTTCCACATCATAAAAAAATATCCACTAATCCGCTATCCAAAATATAGAGAAACGGAATATATACGAAACAAAAATATAGAGCGAGTATTTAAATTCATCGGTAGATCAATCACAAAAGTGTTTTCAAAAGTTTATGCTGTCCATCGTTAGAGTTCCACCAATTCACTGATTGTTGGAAATAATTCCCACCGACACCGGTCCGTGGGAAAGGTGTAATCAAAGTAAAAAAATTTCAGCTGTATTTTTGTTTGTTCGGTTGATGATGAAGATACGATTTACTTTTATTGTGAACGAAATATGGGAGTTAATTTAAGGAGCCGTGACTGCACAAACGGCCATAAAGGTTTCTCAAGAAACCGGTTTCTCTGATGATGATCAAGCGCTGGAGTTAGTTTTAAGTTTAAGAGGAAAAAAACATAACATTGAGCCCTATTTGCTCAAAACAAATCTAGAAAAAAAACCGTAGAAACAATCTCCAAGCAAAAATTATTATAACTAGCCGAAATCCAACCCAAATCCATTTTTCTTGAGTTTTTTTCCGGGGCTGTTTATCCGTTTGCCAGTTAAAGCTGTGCCCAAAATATGATTTAATGGATTTTTGTGACGGAACTGCAGAAGGACCCTCCAAAAACCATGAGGTAACACAGGGAATCCAACAGGTGCCCAGTGGAGCCTCTAAAGATAAGGATCAACAAGGAACTGTTCAAGGACCCAGTAGATCTTCTGCAACAAGAGGCCTGACAGGGAACTGCATCAGGGGCACTGGGAATCTCCAGAGACTCAGAGAGTCGATGGTGCATGGAAGACGAAGAATCGTCCTTGCAAATCCTGCTCTGGCAAGGTCAAGAGAGTCGCACTTTGGGAACCATCTGTTGGCAGCCCAGAAAAACTTGTTCTTTTATGAAAGAGGCAGGCTTCCTGGGCTAAACCATGGAAAGTGGGCGTGCAACGGGCCCAGCAAGGTGGCCTACGTACATGGGAATTGTTTCGCCTACACTTTTACATTCATTCATGGATTTTGAGTCCCAATTTAGAATGTCTCAACTAGGCGTTGAGGTATGCATAAATATTCGGCGTTTGATGGCCAATTCATTGGTGATGCCGTCACCATTTATCTGTGCATCAGTCGATACTATCTAACACGAAAAACCGTTGATTTTAAAACATGCCCATGCTTTAAAACACCTAATTTTGAGGTCCCTTAAGAGTCATGATACAAGTAAAACAGATATGATATCCCGAAGGAGTACATATGACTAACTGACGTCACCTAGGCCCTAATTCTTGAGCAGGGAACAATATAGATTTGTGGCGAATGATCCCCCGTCGAACGCATTTCGTATTCTTAAGCGGTGATCGCTTATTCCATTCTATCAAAAATTGGGTGTTCGCGATCCTCGACTCCAAAGCCAGGGATGTAAAATTTCAAAGAAGTGGCAAGGAAAATCATCTTTTTTTTAGGGAGGGGATCATTCTCAGGGATTGATCCCGTAAGAGAAAGCATTCAGTCGCCATTTTTATTACGAAGTGATCGTTTGTTTAAAATTAGTTTCAATAATTTTTCAGTGGAAAAAATTAATAAAATGAGGTGCTGTGTACAGGGTGTCCCATTTTCGATGGGATTCAATGACAAACTCCGTTGTTATTAAAGATAGAAACGTGCGGTTTTCGCATTACTGGCTTACTTTTTAAGCTTTAAAAAATGGCATAAACAGATTTATTCTACCCTTTGTAGTTTTTGAGCTACAGGGGAAAGTTAAACAATAGTCGGAATTACCAATTGATTCCTTAATTTAAGAGATAATTGGGTTCTGTGAAAACATGTTGTGAATAATGCTCGAATTTTTTAAAGCACTTTAGTGATAATGATAATGAGCGAAACCTTAAACACGAGTTGCTTGACTTGCTTGGCTACAAGCCAAAAAAGTAGCGGGGCCTTCTTATTTGAAAAAAAAAGTTCTATGTGAATAGACACCTTTCTGAGGATAGCTGCTAAAAATCTTTTTAGATGTGTTTTTCGATTTTTATAAAAAACGAATTTCTAACCCGCTAGGGCCAATATTCCATTTAAAGTTCCCACCGTGTAATTTATTTCCCTTGCGTCTTACCTCGTCATACCGCTTACCTTATATAACTCTCAATCCAGCTTTACTCCCTCACAATCCCCTACTTCTTCGTTGATTTTCAAACTGCATTTCGTTTAATTTAAAACCTTGTAGTACTTTTTGACGGAAAACCATTCCTATCTGCAACCCCCTCCCCCACCCTAAATTGTTACTTTTGAAAAAAAAATTGTTTTAGATTCCTGACTTGGTTTCCTTTAGTTTGATACAACCCATACTTTGACAGATTAAAATATTTATCGGCTACAAGGGGTGGTCGCAACTACCCGTTCAAATTTTCCAAAAATCCAAAAACACTTATTCGTTAACTTTTCAAGTAGAACCTTGATTTAGAACTAAGTAATTGTGAGTTATTTGTACCCCCTTCAAAACAGACGCCCCTATTTCTCAACCCGCTGTGTGCCGAAGCAAGTAAAGTCTACATACTAATTTCCAAACCTATTTTGCTTTTCGTTTTTGAAATACAGAAAGACCTTTTAAAACTTCAACCCCAATTTTCACTCCTTCAGGAGTAAAATAATAAAAAATCTTTTTTTGGTGAGCTCCTCCGTTATAAGCCCAAACTATCCTCAAATTTTCATGTTTGTAGGTGAACTGGTATCAGCTCTCCCGTACAATTATTAAAGAAGGAGTCGACTTACTAGTAAACTGAGACTTCTATACCAACGTATTCTTCAAGAGAAGATATCTCTGTTGCTATGTTTGTTTACCACAAATCGTTCAAAAGTTATTCCGACTTACTTGGTCCACCCATTACATTTTTTATCCAAAATGTAATAAAATTACCAATGAAACGTTTAGTAAGTCATTTTTACAAATTAAAAAATATTTAAGTCGATATGATTTTTTTAACTTGAAAGTAGTGATAGAAGCAAGTAAGAAAAAAAAAGTTTGTCACCTACATATCCTTTAGAGTCTATTATTACTTTTGAAAAAGCAAGTAAGTTAGATTACTGTAAATGATGACCGATTACATTTACAAACGTAAAATAATTGAACAGGATAAGCTTTCGCGGCCTTCGTCTAATAGTGTGTTGTCTTTCGGACTGTTGGGCCATCGCGTCGTTCTTTGGAGGTTTGTCTTTTTGACGTTTGGGCGACTCAAGTAGCCTGATGATTTTTTATGCTCCGCAGTTCATATTTATGTGAAACGGGTGGTACATCATTGGTCGAAATCGGAATCAGTGTCTTATCTTTTTCTTTGGTGTATACCGGAGAGTTTGTCTATCTTATAAGACTAAACTAATTTTTAAAGCATATTAACACCATTCATCCCAACATTCAATTCACCATGGAAATACAGACGGACATGAAAATCTCGTTCGGGTTTCACGCAAGGAGAAAAATCTGGGCCAAACTTTATACAGAAAACCGACGCATATAGCCAGATACCCTGACAACAATTCTAACCATCCCCCCAAGGCAAAAACAAAGAATCATAAAAACACCCTTAGATCGTGCAAAAAGAATATCCAAATCAGAAAACTTTAACGCGGAAGTAATCCACCGAAAAAACATACTCCAAGTCATTTTTACCTTACATACCTGGCACCACTGATAGAATTAGTAGAATCTTAAATAAATACAAAGTCACCATCATTTTTAAACCAACTAGAAAACTAAAACAATACTTTCGATCAGCAAAGGACAAAAATGATTATCTATCCTCATCAGAAATTTACAGAGTAACTTACTCTTGCGGGAAGGTTTACATAGGACAGAGTAAGAGGTCTATTAACACCAGACTAAAGGACACAAGGCACACTGCAGACTAGGACATACAGAAACATCAGCGGTAGCAGAACATATTCTTCACAATGAAAATCACCAAATCAAGTTTGAGGAAATTTAAGTTTTAGCACGGACGGCAATTTACCACACTAGACTTTATGTTGAAGCCATAGAAATCCATACACACAAAGAAAATTTTAATAGGCCACCCGTTTCACCAAAATATGAGCTGCGGAGTAAAACAAATCATCAGTACACGTTCAGCCAGTTGTGGGAACAAATCTCCTGAAGATGCAGAGCACTCAAATCGGCGAAACGTCGAGAAGACAAACCTCTACAGAACGACGGCCCAACAACCCGAAAGATAACATACTATCAAACCACGGCCGCGATAGCTTGACTTGTTTGATTAGCGTAAAACATTTTATATTTTGGGCACACAACTGCGCTACTCAAAATTAAAACTGTACATTTTTGATAGTAAACGAAGCTTAGGGTCCCGATACAGTAATCTTTAAATTTTTTAAAACCTGAGCCTATTCATATGTAAAGACACTCAATGAACTCCTAGATTTTAAAGATCTTCTAAGACTAATAAAAAAGTCCTGAGAAAACACAAGGGTTATAGAAGTAAAACCAGAAGATTTTTTATCTTTTGAAAATGGTAGTCAGAGCAGAAGAAACGGCAATGGAATTTCACTTTTATAAGATATCAAAGTCTGTGAATTTAGGAAAGGAAACAGACTGTTTTTGAAGCCGAGGTCATACCTAACTTGCCACAGGCTTCATATATGCTCAGAGGCATCAATAATGACATAAATATGCCACCAATAAAGCATATTTTTTGGCGGCAATATAAGGATAATAATGATCATTAGTATCCTTATCATTTAAAGCTTTCAGCAATACAAAACAATTATCAATAATATTTCTTGTTTTGTACATCCTGTGAACTGTAAATTTTGTAGTTTATTTTTAAGTTAAGTTAATTTTAAAAGTCATATTTCTTTGAAGCATAAGATTAAAACATGTTTTATTTGCTTTTTTATCACTTTGAAAAGTTGTTTTAATCCTACTGAATTTTTTGCCTATGAAATAATATTAGATTGACAAAAAAAAATGCATAGTGAGCTATTGCCTACAATGATTAGCAAGTAAATATACGTATGCCTTTGAATTGTCCATCATAAATACACCCAAGCAAGAAAGGTTACATGTTTCTTCATTTGAAAAAACTAATTACTTTTTTTCTCAATTGCAAAAATTTGTTTTCTTTCCTAAAATTGTTAGCTAAGTAAGTCTTTGTCTCCAATTTATCCTCCAGTTTATTGTTTGAATGAACACAGTGTACTACTCCTCCAGAAATAAAGTTAAAATTTCAAAAAACAAAGGAGTAATTACAAATTTTCAAAAAGAAAATTTTAAACTAAGTTTCACAAAAATCGACATTCTCGACTTACTTGTTTCTTTAATTGTACGGGGGAAAAAAAAATCTCACCAGGTGACGTCATGCGTGGATATTGTCGAATTTTGAACCGCTACGTATCATATCTTTCTCCACACCTTCTCAACTAAAAAGCCACTTAACTCTGTTTCGATTTAGTATCCTTTAGCCTACTATAGCGGTCATTTTGGCGGACGCAGTCGACTAAAGGGCACTGAACAGGTCTGGGTTTTTACTTGAGAACGGTGTTGAATCGACAAATAGCAATGCTTTGTATGCTTGACGTTTTATTTATAAAGCTATTTTTTTGTAGAAAAAATAGGGTTTACATAACTAGTGCGGAAAGTGCCCTTTTCTTCACGAAATTGCAAATGAAACGTGAGGAACTATACCTTATTTTCAGTGAACAAATTAATTAAAGTCTAAGAGTGAGTGACACAAAAAATGTGTGTTTTCTTTTTTAGGAAAGTAAATAAATAAATCTACATCTACATGAACATAATCAAAATACTACTACTTTGTACAGTAGTATTTTTATAAAAATTAATTAAAAATTAAAGTACACATTAAAAAAAAATCTCATATTCATGTCATATCTCAAAGAAATATTTCGGAACCACGCAAATAGAGCCTATACTCAGTTTAGAGATATACCAGATTTCTTTGAAATTTATTACCCGATAATTAGTATTTTTGTATATTTTACGCCCTTTTAGCTTCTCCTGCCGCTACGCAGCAAGATTCGCCCTTTTAACACCCAGTTCACACATACCGTGCCCACGTTGTATCCAAAAACGCATCACGTGACTCTGAATTTAAAACAAATGGAAATCCATGTCCCTTCACATGATGCGTTTTTTGATGCAGGGTGGACAAACGTTGGTGTACACAGGGCTTAAGCCTGAAGCCAATTATCAACTGCCTGAAGAGTGGAGATAATTTTTCTTCTTTCAGTGACCTTAGCTCACGAAATGTCGAAGTGAGGTTTAGAACGGATCATGCGATATCTAGACTTTTTGGAGTCCAATAAACTAAAGCTAATATTTCGTTCTATGGTCACCGATTCACATGTTTTAGAATTTTGTATTGGTGGCCTTGGAAAGAAATTTTATTTTATTTGGCTAAAAATCAAAAAGTGCTCCAAACCGTGGACTTTTTACAAAATGTGCCTTTCATATCAATTTCAGCCAATTCTGACGTTTATTTGACTTTAAAAAGTATGGATATCACATAACCTGTTTTGCACGTCACTTCAACATTTCCTGAGCTAAAGCCACTGGCAGAAAAAAAAGGTACTTTACTCCTAATATTTCAAGACCGAGATTTATAACCAAACGTACTATATTAGAAAGAAAGGTTCGTGGCATTGGACGCACATTTTGTTTTTCAATTCATTACGACCAGGCCTCCAAGATCTAATGGAGAGTCTTAAAAGCCTGTTTCGTTCTTGTCAGGAATCATCAGGGTAACATAGGACTGTACCTGGTGCATAACATAAGTAACCACACCCAGCGAATTTTAACAAGTTTCGTCGACAAACAACGCAGGATTATGGTCTGGCTATATGCAGCGTGCCACCTGTCGGAAAAAAGGGAAAAGCAAAATGTTAAAGGATTCACATATCAATAAGAATGAAATTTGCCACTAGGACATAAAAAGCGGAACCTACAAAAATTTACCCGTTACTGAAGGAAGACCTTTCAAAAAACAACATTCGTAGCAACTCTACCCCCAAATACACGAACTTTTATTTTTATTTATTTTTCACGGACAAGAAATCTAATTTTCTTATACTATATTAGTGCTACTTTTCTTAAATTTTACTTTGCGCAACAAGCCTTCTCCGGAGCGATTGTTGCTGAGCCTTAATATAGGGCGACGTAGTATAAATTCCAATTGGGGGTGGAGTTGCTGCGAACGTTGTGTTTTGAACGGTGTTCTTTCATTCTTTCAGTAACCGATACATCTTCGCATGTTCTGCTTTTTATCTCCTGCTGGCAAATTTCATTCTTATTGATATTTGCATCCTTCATCATTTTGCTTTTCCCTTTGTTCCGACAGGTGGCGCGTTGCATATAGCCAGACCAACATCCCGTGTTGTTTGACGACGAAAGTTGTTTAAATTTGCTGGCTGTGGTTGCTTAGGTTATACTTCATACGCCAGGTACAGTCCTGTTATCCTGATGATTCCTAACAAGGACGAAACAGGCCTGTAGGTTTCTGGACTCTTTACGATTGTTATTTTTGATGCAAGTCTGTTTCTCATGGAATTGGTAATGATTCCAGTTTTTGAAAATATCCTTTCAGAAGGCACAGATGTAGCAAGAGTACAAAGATATTTTTGATGCATTATGAATAATTCAGGCAGTAGATTTTGGTTTTCTAACCAAATAACAAGTGGGTAATAAATTGAGAAGTAAAATGTCCAATGCCATGAAACTTTCTTTTTATTTATGTTTCACGACAAGAAATCTACTGTTTTTTAATACCTTCATCAAAAACATCATTTTATTAACTGTCTGCAGATAACCAAAGCTTGCCTTTTTTGATTAGCGATGCAAAAAAACTTTTTTTTTGATCACGGGTGCAAAAAAATATTTCTGTCCGTTTTGATGTATTGAAAAAATCTAATTATTTTTGCCTAAGAATTAAGCCATTTCCGCCAGTTTTCACCAATTATTTACGAAAAAATCATTTAAAAATCTCCTCAAAATATCAAATTGTCAAAGATTAAAATGTCGCAACAATGAATGTTTTTAAATACCTCGCTGCGCTCGTTATTTAAACCAACGCTTGTAAAAAAAGCACTATTTTAGCCAGTAGTTGTTAAAACTACTATTCTTATACTATGTTAGTGTATGCAATTTTTTTGCATATCATATTTTTATCTAAAATTGCCAACTAAATTCTTTTTAGTTTTTTAGACACGGATCAAGAGTTCCTCAATACAGAGCTAGGTATCCAAATGATCCTTATGGCAATGAAACTTTTGAAAAATATGGAGGATGGAATCAACTGACAAATGTAAGATTATTTAGACTGCATTTATATAAAAGGTGCCCATAAGTTGTCCCTCTATTATCTCCATCGTCAAAAGAGGCAGAGAAGTAATATTACATACTTAGATGTTTTCCAACATGAGATCGTTTTGGATGAGTCATTAAGGCTATAGTTTCTCCCCAGGTTTTAAGTAAAAAAACGTACAACTGGCAACGTCTTGTTCTTTAATTTTTAATCTTTTGCCAGAGTGCACAGGGAAAACTAAACATCACAATTAGCTGAAATTTTGCAGGGGTAATCACTTTTAAATGCTTAACAAAAATATCTGAAGGATTTTTAAAAATTCTCATATATTCTCTGATATTTTTTCTTCAAAATAAAAGCTCTGGTGCTGTCACCTATCCCAAAAGCCTCAAAATAATTGCGGTTTAGATCAAACCCGATTTACAAAAAAAATAAAGGAATACTAATAATTTCCTCTGGATTACATTTTTCCTTTTTATATTTCCTTGATTCAGCTAAAATGAAAACTAAGTTTCCTTTTTTTCTAAAAGCCTGTGCACTCCGGAAAAGAAAACCGATTAATCAATCACACTTCATTGAATTTGGGAAACACACGCAGTTCAAGTGTTGGCCGATAGATCGCAGAATTTATACGATTCCATGGTAACTGCAGGTGTTTTTTCAACAAACTTTAAATCGGGCCGCAGTGGGACAGAAGAGTATTTTTACGTTTTCTAACAGAAAACCATTCGAGGTTATGTTTATCTTTCAAAAATGTGTTCATTGTTCTAAGACAAATATGAAACCACTCCGCGTGTGCGGTCGCCCGCCGAAAAAGGCCTAGCGTTGCGCGGGAATTACCCCAAGTCTATCAAAGAACCAAGATAACTTTACTGGCTCGCTGGGATTACTAGGAATTGGCATAAACACATAATTTTGTTTTTATTTTGATGTAACCATTTTTTTTTTTAATTTAAATTATTGCGGCATAGTTATGTGCAAGTGTACTAGTGAAATCTTGGAGTGCAAGGATAGGTTTTAGAACCTCAGTTTCAAAAATACACGGATACTTGAGTACTAAAAAAACAGGTCAGTAAAGCTCTATTTAGAGGTTGGAAAGACTCTTGCTAGTCGTTGACGCTCCTGTTTAAAATAGAATACGAGTATTTCGCTTAGCACCAGTAGCCGATTTTTAAATCTGCATGCTTTTAAGTTAACCTGTTGTCGGTATCAGCTAGCGGGTGTGTTTCCTATTCAATTATAAATGCACCTCTAATAAATGATTTTCTTTTATTTTAGTATTTTGCTTGGTTTTTTAGCCGCGCAGAACGCGAAAAGTCAAAATATGTAACCTAACCCCAAATTTTTGTCCCGGTGCTAAAAAATCTCTGGTGTCCCACTGTGGATAAACATAAATAAAGTCTCCGCGTTGCCATGGAAAACAAATTATATAAGGTAAAATTTTGCAAAAAAATCAGGTTGACATAGTCAAATTGATTTCCCGTACAGTGTTGCTAAAAAAAATTGCCCAGATTGTAACTTCGACCTTAAGGACCGAAGCTGGGGCGGCGACGTTACTTGTTTTATACGACACCGTGTATACTTTGGCAAATATAAATAGGGCCTATAATATCACTCTCTAACGGTTTGTAAAAAAAATGGCAAAATCATCTCCATAAGGTTAATGCTAAACAAAAAAAAATATTTGTTTATTCTTGTCTACACTCTGAAAACATGAGCAAGTAGGCTTCCTACTTAACTTTATTCACTAGTGGTAAGTGAAGTTTCGGTTTATGCTAAAGACACAATTCAGTTACCATAAGCAGATCTACCTATTTGGATTAAATTTTTTATCCCTTAGTGATGTCTTATTGACTCCAAGTGAATTTTATATTTGTCGATAATATTTACCGACTTAACTTTGATATATTTATAGTAAAAAAGTATCTATATCTGTGCTAAAGAAGTAACCCTGTAACTACCAGTGATCAAATTATTAAACAACTAACTATTATTTTAATTTATTGTCATAAAATGATAATTTAGTAAATCTAATAAAATTGTACTTCCCACTAAACTCCAAAGTGTAAAACTCAAATACATGATGAAAAAAAATGTATTTTTCGTTAAAATTAAGTCAACTTTTGGAACTAAAAAAATCATGTAAAGAAACTTATCCTAAATTTTAAGCAAAAGCATGACTAAACATATATTTTATAAATAACAAACACAGAAATAGAAACTTTATAATAAAAGTAGGATTTCTCAATCGACCTATTATCCCCCAAAACCTTTATATTCTGGTCTAGTGGTTAAGGCAACCCTGTCGTCGTCTTCCACTTTTTTTAACTTTTTGTTTTTGTTGTGTTTTTTCTTAGGGTTCATTGTGATAAGTTGTCGTATCTGAAACACAAAAATATATTTCTTTTATTTGAAGCCATGTTTTGTGATTTAGTTAGTTTTTAGAGAATATGGTAACACTAAATTAAGGTTCTGTTTATCATATATAGTTTTGTTAATAACAATAAATAGATTTTCATTATCCATAAATAGATCGGTCCTTTTACCCTAAATAGATATAAGAGAAGTATCTATTTGGGGAAAGTAAATTCTTATAAATGGTAAGTGGCATATTTTCTGACCGTTAAAGAAAAAATTAACATTTTAGATATTTTTGTAAACAGAAGAAAAAACTCAAGTATATATTACTTCTTTGTCTCTTTTGCTTTTGGAGATATTAGGGTTTTACAACAGTTGTTTTGTTTTCAGTTTTATGCTTAGTAATTTATTATTATGCTCTATGATTCTTAGTATATCGCACCCTTGCTACAATAAGGTCACAACTCAAAAACACGAAATAGAGAAAAACTAATTTGTATATTTCATTTGAGCATACTGAGCAGCTTTTACTTTTTTATATGTCTTTATAATTTTCATCTTTTAATGGCACGGCTATGATAAAATTTAAAATACTTAGTTTAATTATCTGTTAAAATGATTCTAGATGTGTTAAAATATGGGGGCACGTTTTTCGCTAATTTTAAAGACTTTTTGAATATGATACTGTAAAAAAAGGAGTTAGTAGACTCAATCATCAATAGTTATAGAAATAGAAATATTACCCTTTTGATGATAAAGAAAAGCACCGGTGCTAGGGAATTGGTTGGGAAAAAGTTCTGTCGCAGATTTTTTTGAAAAGGGGGATGTTAAGTATATGTTGGATTGATTTAGTATGTACGGTAGGTATACAAAAAAAATATAGAATTCAATTTTGTCTAAAGTTTCCGAAATTGCAACAATCAAGGATGTTATAGCGCCGCAGGCAAAAATTTTAGATTTTCAGCGTCAAAATCTTAAACATTTTTATCTCTTTTACATGTTTTTGTGAAATATTTTAAATAAGCTTGGCTGGTTTGGGGTGGTATATAGTTTTAATTCTAGATTTGTTGCCAAAAAGTGTTTAAAATGAAACTCAAATACTTCTTGTTATAGCACGGCAGGCAAATTTTATTTAAATTTAAACAGAAAATTCTTTAAAAATTGTTATCTTCTTTACGTTTTTTGGGAAATATAAGTGGGTTGGGTTGAATACCAGATGGGATGAGAAGGAGCGATCGTCACCACCCCCTTTGAAAAAATTTGGAGGAAAATTACGCTTCAGGGAAAAATTCAAAAAAATTGTGTTGCATGCGAAAAAAGAGGCTGTAAAGAAAGGTTAAGACAAAATAAAATTTATAAAAATGTAAATAAGTTTGGGGAGATCTCTTCTTTGTTTATTATTTTAATGCCTGTTTTGTGACAATATTAAGGTTTCATTTTACCCATTTGGCCGCCCAACTCAAATATCTAAAACGACTTAAACGCGAATAATATAAGTAGAGTCAAGTATTTATAAATTCTTGGTGGACCATTTTTGAGATGTGACACTATTGTAGCAAGAGTGCCATATTTCTTATTTTTTTGAGCTTTCTTAAACAAAATAAACCAAAAATATGCGTACTTGATACCCTGTTGTTAAACTTTTTTCTAGTTTGGAAAAAAGTTAGCCTACACTCTTGGTGAAAATTTGCGCAGACGCTACGATGACTTTTTGGGACCAGCCTACAAACCGGACCTGGTTAGGACTACCGCTACCGACTATGATAGGTAATAATTTTTCGAACGCGCGTTTTTAATTTATTTATTAAAAAATGGTAACTAATATGATGGCTTTATGAACATTTTTTTATTATTAAAAAGGTATTAGCATTATGCAAAACTCGTATGACACTTATATAAACACAGTTACTTGAAACTTATTGTGTTATTGTTTTTAGCTTTTCCAATACTTCTTTTTCTTCCTTGAGTTTTGTGTATATTTCAATATTCTTTTTTTACATGCATGGAACTCGGCAAGGAGCTGAGACCTAAGGCGGTACAAGAATCAATAGTTAAACTCGGGTTAGACAGGCACTAACCACTGGTAACTTAAAAAACCTCCTACTCCCTTCTATTTGGATTGGTTTTAGAACGTTAGCCCAATAGCTTTTTGATTTTTGTCATTTAAAAAATTAGCATTTTAAAAATTTTTACAGTTTATCACTTATAATTTGCATATTTTCCAATGTGTTGTCGTTATGCTTGCGTGTTACTTTTTACAGTCAATAAGGTGTGTAGTAACTATTATTTATCTCATAGCCAAACTTTGCTATTAAATGCAAAAACCTTTTTTTTACTAAGCAAAATTTAGTATCTTGAAACATTCTAAAAACGCTTCAGCATTGCCAAAATGTGCCCCTTTTTACAAAGTTAGTGAACGTCTTTTGGAATTTTTAAAAGTTTTTATCAGTTTTCGAGAACATCCTTTTACCATCCTGTATACCTATAATTACGTAATAAAGAGGAGTGTGAAAGTTTATTTTATAGATACATGATGACCCGGGGACGTCCTTTTTAAATTCCCGTGGGTCGCGAACGTCTTGGACCTGAAAAGTACGTCCCTAGAACGTTCCAAGAGAAAGGTCTAAAAACATTTCCAATTGAACGTTCACAGTTCACATTTTGATTGATTTTAAAATAAAATATACTCTTTTCGAAAGGTATATTTTTGTGTAGATGACGTCCCTAAATAGTTATTCTGATAAAAATTAAAATCTTTCATATACGTCCTACTCTCAGAACCTGTCAAAAATATGTAATTTTTTCCCAAAATGTAAAAAAAAAATATTTTAAAAAAATAAAAAATTTGGGCTTATAGAGCATTCTATTCTAGACAAAAAAAATCACCTAAGCATTTTTGTAGTACTAACCATTTTTTATAAACATAATTTAAATATTTCAAAAATTTAAAAATTGTCACATTTTGAATGTTAATGCTGTTAGTTAAAAAATATATTTTCCGAAAAAGCGATAGCGAACCTGAGAGAGAAAATATTTTTGATAAAAAACGTTACAACTTTTTATTGCACAAGATAACAACAAATATTGACTATATAAGGTACTTTCCTTATTCCTGCTTCTATCTTGCCCCCTTAATCCCGGTGAGTTCGAAGGGCCTTATAGAACATTTAAAAAAATATCAGAGCACAAAGCATCATGTACTAGTCAGTATTACGGTCATTCATAAAATTATTTTTCTTATGTTGCAGAAATTTGGTCAAAAATTTTTTACTGTCATTTGATAGGCAATAAGACTACCTAATCAGTAAATATTTTTTTTTTACGTTTTGGGAAAAAATTACATATTTTTGACAGGTTTTGACAGTAGGACGTATATAGAAGATTTTAATTTTTATCAGAATAACTATTTAGGGACGGCACCTACACAAAAATATAACTTTTGAAAAGAGTATATTTTTTTTAAAACAATCAAAAAGTGAACTGTGCGTTCATGAGACGTGCTAAACAGATCCGTATCAAAACAACGTCCGGCAAACGTCCCAGGAAATAAATTTTCTGGGGACGTCCTTTTTAGATCCCCAAGGGTGCGAAAGACCTAAAAAGTACGTGCCTGAAACGTTCCAAGAGAAAGGTCTAAAAGCAGTTCCCATTGATCGTTCACGGGATGTCCTAAACACTCCGTATCAAACAATTTCCGGCAAACGTCCCAGAAAATACATTTTAGGGACATAATAATTTCAGACAATTCAACCAGAATAATCATTACGCCCACCCCCAATCATACGTCCTGGGAATGCAACAGATAGGTAGTCTTCAAGGCGTTTCATACGGGATATCCAAGGGACGTTCCATGAAGACGTTCTAATACAAATTAAGAGACACAATCATTTGGAATATCAAAAGTTACTTTTTCGGCATATTTTACTGATGAAATCACAAACAAAGTTCTCTAGGACGTTGAGACTACAGCGAACGTCTCAGGGACGTCTCTTAGGTCGCAACGGGACGTCTCTGTGAGGTTCTAAAAACGTACATGAATAATAATTGATATGTACACTTTTCGGCAGATAAAACGCATACAGAAGAAGATAGGCACATGTCTATGTAGTAAAAATTTTGCTTGCTTATTGTTACTGACTTTAACAATTTTTACCGATATTTACTGGTTCTATAGTTTTAAGGTAGCAGTTACGAAATATTCAAAAAATGATAAAACACTTTTAAAACAAAATTTTTATTAAAAATAAAGCAATTCAATCAAATTTTGACAGAACTAGAAGAAGGTTAGCCCATACGTCAAATAGCCGGTCAAAATGGATCAAACAAGTTCACTATAATACGACTAAAAATACAAAGAAGAAAGAACTGGCAGGATTTGGGTTAAGGAAGGTCCATACAAATAAACAGGATCAGTTTTAAAAACAAAAAATATTAAAAAACAGATAGAAATAAAAAACCTATCAATAAACAAAAATCAAAAATATTAACTTCAGTATCTGGTCATTGCACCATTTGCTTGAATAGTTTTTTTATGGCCTTGGCATGGGGTCTGCTGCTAACTTTTCAAATAAATTTGGATTTTCTTCAACGATCTCTGCATCAACTCTAACTGTTAGCTCCATCAAATGGTTAGCATTCCGTGGACGAATATTAAATTTTGATAACTTTTTTGCAATAACCTCTTATACGTTAATGCTACCTGTCGCCAAAATTCGTTTTTCTATCTCGAAAAAGTAATGAGGCTTGATTTTTTCTTTAGTTAGCTGTATCTTTTTAGCTACAACACGACATCTCAGCTTCGACTTCTTTATTCGTCTTAGTGCAGTTCTTACCATAGTAGGAAAATGAATTGTTAATTCTGCTTCTCTGGCCGTGAAAAATAGGTGTTGTTCCGGGAAATTCGTGACTTGCTGATCCTGTTGGGGTGTGCGAACTTTGGTCAAGCCAGTTCCTTCCTTTCGTCGTACAGATCCTTCTTCTTTGTATTTGACGAAGACGAATACCCATAGAGGTGAAACAACGAAATCAGGAATCGCTGAACACGCATGGTCAAAATAACAGCTAATGGAGTGGAGAGAAGCAAAGGTTTTGCAAAAGCAGTCACACTGGACGAAACGAAAATTCCTTGAAGCTGCCTTTATTGGGCAGAATCAGGGTTTTTTCAGTAAACCAAGTGTTGAAATTCCAAATATTTGGAAGTATATAAGCACGTAGCCTTAGGAATAGATTGCAGTTTGCACCTGAAGAGAGATTGTACTGATCGAAACTTCGTGTATAAAGTAAATATAGACAATGGAAATCCGAAACACAGAGTTAATAAAGAGGTGTTATGCCAACTCCGTTTTTCATATCTTGAATTTTTTTCTGTTTTACTTATTAATATTATAATTATATATATAAAAAAAATAAATAATTATAAAAAAAAAATATTCAAAATCTAGAGTGGCGGCGTTATTTTGACAACGTCCCACTAGTGGGACATTATGAGGATTTTCTAACTTCGTCGTACTAATAGGTGTTAAATTCTTTTTTTATTTTGTTACTGAGATGAATCTGATTTTTTTTCTTTTGAAAGGGTGAAAATGTCAGCACTCTTAGTATTGGCCGGTCTATTTCCTCCTGATGATGACCAAGTATGGGACCGGGGCTTGGGTACCGAATGGCAGCCCATACCTTATGAATATGACAAGTTTTACATGGACTATGTAAGTTTAAAACAGTAAGGGAAGGGAATTTACATTTGATATTTGAGATTATTGGTGTTACTGGATTATGTACAAAGAACATACGGTTATTCCCAAAATTGCGTTATAAAGGTAGGTATTTTAGTTAATTTTTTTTTAAACTGTTCAAATTTAGGGCTCAGTTAAGTTTGCCCCCTCCAGATCGATTTTCTCAAAAATTTTTATGCCAAAATTTTGCACACATTTTGCACAATTTTGCACACCACAAATCAAATTTTGCACACCTTCCTACGAGAAACTACAGCCCATTTTCTGTGGGGGGGGGGCAAACTTGACCCCAGTCAATATTTTTCAAAAATTATGATGTCATTTGAAAGGTCTTATTTTGCACAATTTTGCACACCCATTTTAAAATTTTGCACACCTCCCTGTAACCCACACGAGGGTTCTGAAAATATCAAGTTTGCCCCCCCCAGTCAATATTTTTCTAAAAGTTTGGTGTCGTTAGAAAGGTCTTATTTTGCACAATTTTGCACACCCATTTTAAAATTTTGTACACCTCCCTGTAACCCACACGAGGGTTCTGAAAATATCAAGTTTGCCCCCCCCCAGTCAATATTTTTCTAAAAGTTTGGTGTCGTTAGAAAGGTCTTATTTTGCACAATTTTGCACACCCATTTTAAAATTTTGCACACCCCCCTGTAACCCACACGAGGGTTCTGAAAATATCAAGTTTGCCCCCCCCCAGTCAATATTTTTCTAAAAGTTTGGTGTCGTTAGAAAGGTCTTATTTTGCACAATTTTGCACACCCATTTTAAAATTTTGCACACCTCCTTGTAACCCACACGAGGGTTCTGAAAATATCAAGTTTGCCCCCCCCAGTCAATATTTTTCTAAAAGTTTGGTGTCGTTAGAAAGGTCTTATTTTGCACAATTTTGCACACCAATTTTAAAATTTTGCACACCTCCCTGTAACCGACACGAGGGTTCTGAAAATATCAAGTTTGCTCCCCCCCAGTCAATAATTTTCAAAAAGTTTGGTGTCGTTAGAAAGGTCTAATTTTGCACAATTTTGCACACCCATTTTAAAATTTTGCACACCTCCCTGTAACCCACACGAGGGTTTTGAAAATATCAAGTTTGCCCCCCAGTCAATATTTTTTAAAAATTTTGGAGTCATTAGAAAGGTCTAATTTTGCATCATTTTACACACCCATTTTAAAATTTTGCACACCTCCCTGTAACCCACAAGAGGGTTCTGAAAATATCAAGTTTGCCACCCCCAGTCAACATTTAAAAAAAAATTTGGTGGCGTTAGAAAGGTCTTATTTTGCACAATTTTGCACACCCATTTTAAAATTTTGCACACCTCCCTGTAACCCACACGAGGGTTCTGAAAATATCAAGTTTGCCCCCCCCAGTCAATATTTTTCAAAAAGTTTGGTGTCGTTAGAAAGGTCTTATTTTGCACAATTTTGCACACCCATTTTAAAATTTTGCACACCTCCCTGAAACCTACACGAGGGTTCTGAAAATATCAAGTTTGCCCCGCAGTAAATATTTTTTAAAAATTTTGGAGTCATTATAAAGGTCTAATTTGGCATCATTTTGTACACCCATTTTAAAATTTTGCACACCTCCCTCTAACCCACACGAAGATTCTGAAAATATCAAGTTTGCCCGCCCCCCCCCCCCCCACCGTCGATATTTTTCAAAAAATTTTGTGTCATTCGAAAAGTCTATTTTGCGCAATTTTGCACACCCTTCAGTACCCCACAAGAGCGTTCTCAAAAAAGTTTGCCCCCCCCAGTTAATATTTTTCAAAAAATTTATGTCATTCGAGAAGCCTAATTTTGCACAACTATTTTTAAATTTTGCACACTTCCCATGCCGTTTTATTTTTGTGGCGTTTACGGTTAAACTTGGTCCTAAAATTTCCCAGAAGTATAAGCAAACGAAGGAGACCTCGATTGTGTAATATCTTCGAATATTGTTTAAATTTACATATAATTGCTTATGCTTACATATATGTGTCTATAATCAAAAGTTTTTAATTTTTATGAATTTCCGGATTATACTTAATTTTTCACATGCTATGACATCATCTAACAAATGGACGTAGATAGCACATCCTGTGAAGATCCATACCTTGAGAACCGCAACCATTCTGAACCGCCAAAATAGGCTGGTTCCGATTCTCAAGGCATCGAACATGACAGGATGCGCTGTCTACATCGATTTTTTCTGTTCATTTTTGATATGAAAATTTAAGTATAATCCGGAAATTCATAAAAATTAAAAACTTTTGATTATATACAAATGTAAACATAAACAATTATCTATAAATTTAAACAATATTCAAAGATATTACACAATCGAGGTATCCTTCGTTTGCTTATACTTCTGGGAAATTTTAGGACCAAGTTTAACCGTAAACGCCACAAAAAGAAAACGGCATGGGAAGTGTGCAAAATTTAAAAATAGTTGTGCAAAATTACGCTTCTCGAATGACATAAATTTTTTGAAAAATATTAACTGGGGGGGGCAAACTTTTTTGAGAACGCTCTTGTGGGGTACTGAAGGGTGTGCAAAATTGCGCAAAATAGACTTTTCGAATGACACAAAATTTTTTGAAAAATATCGACGGTGGGGGTTGGGGCAAACTTCATATTTTCAGAATCTTCGTGTGGGTTAGCGGGAGGTGTGCAAAATTTTAAAATGGGTGTGCAAAATGATGCAAAATTAGACCTTTCTAATGACTCCAAAATTTTTAAAAAATATTGACTGGGGGGCAAACTTGATATTTTCAGAACCCTCGTGTAGGTTACAGGGAGGTGTGCAAAATTTTAAAATAGGTGTGCAAAATGATGCCAAATTAGACCTTTCTAACGACACCAAACTTTTTGAAAAATATTGACTGGGGGGAGCAAACTTGATATTTTAAGAACCCCCGTGTGGGTTACAGGGGGTGTGCAAAATTTTAAAATGGGTGTGCAAAATTGTGCAAAATAAGACCTTTCTAACGAAACCAAACTTTTAGAAAAATATTGACTGGGGGGGGCAAACTTGATATTTTCAGAACCCTCGTGTGGGTTACAGGGGGGTGTGCAAAATTTTAAAATGGGTGTGCAAAATTGTGCAAAATAAGACCTTTCTAACGACACCAAACTTTTAGAAAAATATTGACTGGGGGGGGCAAACTTGATATTTTCAGAAACCTCGTGTGGGTTACAGGGAGGTGTGCAAAATTTTAAAATGGGTGTGCAAAATTGTGCAAAATAAGACTTTTCTAACGACACCAAACTTTTTGAAAATTATTGACTGGGGGGGGGCAAACTTGATATTTTCAGAACCCTCGTGTGGGTTACAGGGAGGTGTGCAAAATTTTAAAATGGGTGTGCAAAATTGTGCAAAATAAGACCTTTCTAACGACACCAAACTTTTTGAAAAATATTGACTGGGGGGGGGGCAAACTTGATATTTTCAGAACCCTCGTGTGGGTTACAGGGAGGTGTGCAAAATTTTAAAATGGGTGTGCAAAATTGTGCAAAATAAGACCTTTCAAATGACATCATAATTTTTGAAAAATATTGACTGGGGGGTGCAACGTCAAGTTTGCCCCCTCCCCACAGAAAATCGGCTGTAGTTTCTCGTAGGAAGGTGTGCAAAATTTGATTTGTTGTGTGCAAAATTGTGCAAAATGTGTGCAAAATTTTGGCATAAAAATTTTTGAGAAAATCGATCTGGGGGGGGCAAACTTAACTGAGCCCAAATTTAGAGTAATATCACTTATTGGCCAACATTTTGGGTTAACTTGATCAAAAGGTAACAATTCTAAATATTCTTTTTGAAAATTTTTTCCAAAAATACAAAGACTTGACCTGAGTTAGCTGAAGTAAATATAAACAAAATAGAGTTAACCACAAAAATAACGTCATCTTAGCGGTATAATAAGCACACCTTGTGGTTAATAGATGGTTTTTTATTGAAACTAAAACGACCGACAACTAACGCTATTTGACACTGTTGACATTTGAACGTCATGTATGGTTAAGGGCTACCCTGAGATACCGCAAACGTAGGGATGGTTAACATAAGAATTTCCGCGCCATTTTGGACAAAATGAATATAAATAAATAAATGACAGCTGAAAGAATCCTGCCATTTTCTTATGGGGGTCTTTTTCGATTTAAAAAAATAAATATTTTAATATGTTATAAAGGGTGTTTCAATGAGCAATTTTTGTCATGGGCACTTTCCCCAATATATACAGAGTGAGCTAGAAATTGACTAGAAAGTTACAAACATGGCCGGAGAACTAAAGATAGTATAAAAATGGTTTAACAAGCGACATTTTTAATATTAGAACTAATGGCCGGATGTGTACAGAGTATCCCAAAAGTATGCCTTAAATTCTTTAAAATCCTTTATTTAAGAGGCCAATTTGACTCTTATAAAAGTAGTAGGAATAGTAGCATTAGCAGCGTAGCACAAAATGAGCTATAAAATTTTGAATATGTATAGACTACGCCAAAAAAAGTTTTAAAACTCGCGAAAAACGCTTATTTTCAAATATTCCTTACAAAGAAAATACCAATCAGGCGTATTTCGCGAGTTTTAAAACTCGTCTACATCCTTAGAAGCTTATAGCTTATTTGCCGAGGATCCTTTTTAGGGTATCAAAAATATTTTTTTTTATTTTTTAGTAATTTTAGGCATATTTTTCTCCTTAATCACTACCCACCAAAAAATTTTTTCAAAACATTATATTTCACTAAAATCGTAATTACCGCCCCCCTGAACTCAAATTTTTACCAAATAACATAAGAAAAATCAAAAATTTTAAGAACTGCCTGCACAAATTGCAAACATTTATGCTAGTAGATATTTATGGTCTTGTATAATTCCGCAGGAATAAATGTTTGCTTTGCAATTTGTGCAGGCAGTTCTTAAAATTTTTGATTTTTCTTATGTTATTTAGTAAAAATTTGAGTCCAGCACCCCCCCTAATTACGATTTTAGTAAAATACAATGTTTTGAAAAAATTTGTTGGAGGGGAGTGATTAAGGAGATGGCCGAAGCATAATGCTTTAAAAATTTCAAACATTCATAACTTTTAATCCAAAGTCGCCAAAACCGACAAAAACTATGTTTCACTCACCTATAATTGGTTCAAATATTTTTCTTCCTCTGTATTTTTAGTTTAAAATGGCCGCCATCTTGGATATTTCAAAATGCCCAAGAGTATCATAGTGAAATTAATCGGATTATTAAAACAAAGCATCTTGGCTAACAAAATCACTAAAAAAGTATCTTGTACCATTCATTCCACTTTCTTTTGGTTTCCTTTTGAATATTATGTTCTAGATAAGTTTAATTTAAATCGCTATATTCCAATAAGTTGCAGTAGCTATTTTTTACATATTTACTTAAAGAGATAGTTGGACTTTGTATGAAAACAGTTCCTCAGGCTTAAAAGGTTTTTTTTGTTATTTGACGATTTTTTTTAATAATGCCTATAACTATAAATTCTTAAATAATAATACTATAAAATATAGATTTACAATAACATACCTTTCAAAGTTAAGGAATTATTATACAGTTTTTGTAAAAACCTAGTTTTACTCGGAAACCTGTGGCTTTCAAAATACTAATAACAAAATGTTAAAAAAGTAAATATGCATTTTTTCGAAAGAATCAATGTGTCTTAAAACCAAATAATTAATAAAAATTGTGAATTGTATTACCTTTTAAAATTGGCCTATGTCCACTTTTATACATTCTCGATCAACTGTGCGTCGACGCAAAACCTGTACCAAAAAGGCTATTTTGAACTGCTGCGAAGTTATCGGACTTTAAATTGGCACGACCAAAAACTATTAACAACGATTTTCGTAGGTATCTTTATATTGTTTATATTAACTTCTGTCAATCCACGTTAAAATGTTTGCATTCTGGGCGAATTTTGCAAAAAAAAGCTTAAAAGCGAAGGGTGGCACAGTCTCATTTATCATATAGGATTTTGGGGTAGGGAGGAGTGGCGGAGTGTCATCTTGAAACAATCAGCAAT
This sequence comes from Oxystoma pomonae, assembly GCA_963921995.1. Lineage (NCBI taxonomy): Eukaryota > Metazoa > Arthropoda > Insecta > Coleoptera > Brentidae > Oxystoma > Oxystoma pomonae. The sequence goes on from OY998172.1 coordinate 39,414,067, forward strand.
ATACAAAAATGGTTTTTAAAATTAATTTTTGGTAAGAGAAAAATCTCCCCACAAACCAACTTTTTACTAACACAAAAATTTAGATAGATAATCGTCAGTTATACTGTTTATAATTATTAAAGAATATAAACAAAGGTAAATTAAAACTGACTGAAAGAGCTACAAAATACAATACAAGAGGAATATCAAACTATCTAACTACATTAATTTCTAAAAAAACACAACGTACTATCAAGTATTTTGCCTCCAGACTGTATAATGTATTACCCACTGATATAAGAAATATAAAAAAATTTAATTTATTTAAACAAAATGCTCGTCAATAGATTCTAGACAGACAAAAGCAATGCAATGATCTTATTAATTTAAAAAATGTAACTTTAATATAGATATGTTTTTGATATGTTTTAGTTTAGGATTTAATGTAATTGTAAAATTGTAAAATTAAATACTAAGTCAACGAGTATGTATGTATACTTTTAGGACTCCTTGAACGTTTAGGCTTACTTTCATTTTGTGTGATATTTTTTCTTTAATTGAAAATAAACGTTATTACACGCCAATGGCATTGCGTGGCATTTTGGGGCATTATTTCGAGACATTTTGGAAGCATTTAGAGGCATTTTATGCATTTTAGGGCAATTTATAGCATTCTGAGTCATTTTTAACAGAAAAATCTGGCAAAAGTGCCTTTTGGAGTACACAAAATGACGACCGAGCCACCCCTCCCCACTCAGGAAGATGCCGTATATATATTGCTTTATGAGTAAGAGTGGAAATAGTTAGGAAAATAAACAGCTCAACGGCTTGCCAAACAACTATAACCACAAAGGTTCTTGAATTTTTGTGTTTCGGGATTCCATTGTTTATATTTTATTTATACAGTGTATAAATAAAATATATAGCATAAATAAAATATAGACAATGGAAGTTCGAAACACAGAGTTAAATTCAAACACGTCATTGTCTTAAACTTTCAAACAAAAAGGTTCTTGTTTTTGTGAATCTGACTAATAATACAATGTAAATAATCGTTTACGGTTGGATTTACTAAGAGGGTTTAGTTTATTTTAGAACGGTCTCAAGTTTAAGTGAGATTTTTGATTTTAAGCAAATTAAACCAACCCTCTTTGAGTTTCAAACATAATTTGATTTATAAGAAAAAATTTGAATAAATTTACTTATTGAATAATCATCTTAGCACAGTCCGTTTTTGGATTTAAGAAGAAAATTTCAATTTAAAAAAAAAAAAATTGGAAAATTTAAAACCACTCGGGGTTTAAATAGTAAACACTCTGTAGAACAAATGAAAATTGGGGTTATATGTAACTCTAATTAGACCTTACTCTTGTCAATTAATTTTTTCAGTCAATACGTGATGTCACACAACGATTTATATGAGTAGGTAATAATAAAATAAGGAGTAGATTAATTTTGTATTTATTTAAAAGATTTTTTTATTTATGAAATGTATTGAAAAACTTAAATGAAAGTTTTCTTTACATTTCTGTCACTGTCCAAATGTCAGTTTCAAAATACTGGCTGCGTTCAGATCACAAACAGCGAGTTCGAATTTCTTACCTCTGCTTGTACCTTGGCTTACACCAACCTCTACTGATAAAAATCTACAGCTTTGTAATGAGTGGCCTTTGAGTAAGGAAAGTTTTCTTAACTGAGCTTTTAGATAACCTTAATGTTTTAATTTCAGTTTGGAAATAAATTAATATAGATGTTTTGGGTTTCCTGTTTGGCATATTTTCGTGCATAATCAGTGACCTTCACTTATGTTTGTTTTGCCTCATAGTGCCCTTATAAATATATTTTTTTGGTGAAAACGGGTTCATTAATTAATGAATAACTTGGGGTAATAAGTAAGGTAAATTGATCCTTGTAAAAACGGTTACTTACTTACTTACTTTTTTTCAAAATTCTTTCACGTATCGTATTCACCACATTTTGAAACCTGTCAAAAAGAATTAGTTTTAGGGAATTTTCTCCTAAAATATGGAATATTTTGAGGAAAAAAGCAGTTTTTCAGTGGTATTTTGCAATAACAATACAAAATAATCAATCACTGGCTGTTTTGTGAAAATTGGTTTTAAAATTAAACCATTTTAGATCTTAGTAAATCTCACTGTTAATGTTTAGTTGTTTAATTTTGTGTGAAGTTTTTTTTATCGATGAAAAAAAACAATAAATAACTTTGCTTTTCGTCAATTCACATTATGACGGCTAACATAAGGTTTATCAGTAAACTCGGTTTGCTGTTTGTGAAGCCTGAAAAGAAACATCCGCATCCATCTCTTATACACGTTATGGCCGAATTATTATTATTATTATTATTATTATATTAAAAATAATAGATAAAGCCCTTCCTCATTATTTTTAAGTTATATTTAATGTCCATTTATAAAAATTTTCTCATAGGTTTTAAGAATGGCCCAATACTATTGCCCCGTCTATGCGAGGGAGTACGATAAAGCTCAAAATTCTACTGACGCTCAAAAGTACTGGAGATCCATAGCTAATTATACCAGGTAGTTAAACAATTTTATTAAGGTGTATATCTTTATAGATTTTTTTTTCAATTGAAAGGCACAGGACATAATTTGCAGTTGGAAAAAAAGTCACAGAAACAGCACTACAACTAACATTCATAGTACCATTTACATAAGTAAAGGCTTCGCTACGTGCCTCTAGTAGTGTGCGGTCGTCAAAACAACAATTTGGGACTTATTAGTTTGGAATACCCTCTAGTATCGCGCAATAGTTCACTTTACGTAATAATTACTCCCAGAAACGACTTTTAAGTCGTATTCTTTTATAGTGTCGTTTGGAAGTATTCCTTATCAGCATGGGACAATACCAAGTTCTTCCAAGGTTCCTTTTTATTCGTGAATTTGTAGTAGCTCCGAATTTTATTTATTACTTATTTGCCCCAATGAATTTAAACCTACTTGAAGTAGCCGACGTTGAACCTCACAACTCGGAAATTACATTAAATTTCACTATAAAAGTTTAAGACATAGTTGCATAATAATGTAACAATGTTAAGCAAATAACTGCCTTTCTTTATTTTCGTGTTTTGATCCTTAGTATTAAAAAAATAAATTGTTTATACCCAAATTAAATTATGATCAGCAAACGTCGATATCCAACACATGTTGAAAGGCCCAGCTGGTATTTGTGAAAACTTAACCCCAAAAACCACGCTGAAAAAATTTCATCAGCTACAAGAAAACAGCAAAATTGTGAGGGCGCGCTTTTTTTTTTTTGATATTCGTACATAACAAAATTTCCTTCGCACTTAAATTTTGACTCTCTACTTGTAAAATTTAACACTTTTTGATCGCATATATAATGTATAATAGCCATAACCAAACTAACAAATTTGAAGACATTGTTTGTTTTGTTAATCACTTTGTCATGTATGAATTTATACTACCGTAAAAGCGCCCATCTTGCAACGTGGACGTAACATGCAACAAAATGCACTTACTTTTTAATCGGCCCTGTAGACCTTAATACTGCGCGCCGCGCAGGCTCCAACCTGTTCATTTGTTGCTGGAACAGGTAGGCGTGCGGTTGTGCTGTATAAATAAACCGTACGTTAAACGCCATTGATTTGCAAATTATTTAAAAATTGTGTATCAAAATATAAAAAAATAAACCTTTAAAACTAAAATATAAGCATATGTAATTTAAAGTCCTCTAAATACTCTATTTTTTATTCCAAGCAAGTGCTAAAAATACCAATCGATATAGAAAATTATGTATGTTTATATTATGTTTGTTGCAAGTTAAATATTTAACATTACAACGTGAAATTTCGTAAGAAACCGTCTGCGTTGTAAGTACGGAGCACTTGTCATCTAACTTGCAACACCATGTTTTTAAAAAATACAAAATATAACATAATATTTTTTACGATTTTAAAATATCAAACGTTGTAGAACATATCCGGACTTGATGTTTTCAGTTTTTTCTATTATAATAGCATGTATAGTTGTTTCACAATTTCACTTTAAAGTTAAAAAGTGTTGCAAGATGGGCGCTTTTATTGTACCAAAAAGAACCTAACAGAAATTTTGGACCTAATCCACTCCTTTTTCGGCACTATCATATAAAAAAGCGCCTCCACGACGTATCAGGAACGTGGTTGCGACATAGCAGTATGGTATTTGGTACCTAAATTTGAATTTCTGTCAACGTAATAATAACCGGAAAATTGTTCCCCACTTAGGGAATTACTACGTCGCGGTATGGTATACAGGCACGTAACGGGGGCTAGTTGCGGTTACTTTCAGGAAATTCTGTGTGATGCCAGTTACGTCTTGATAATTTAAATGTTAGTTTGGAGTATTGACAGTAATTGACAAAAATGTTTAGTAAAAAAAAACTTTTTAATCTTTTTTTTTATCTTTATCTTTCTTATTCCATAATAAAAGCGATGGGCGCAAATTAAGAATTTTAACTTTAGGTATCGTATATCGGTCACATCGACGATTCACCTAAGAAAGAGTTGTTGTACTCTATAACCTAACGACATTTTCAAAGGCTTGGCCAGCACGGCAATCTCACCCGTTCTCAGCTTCTTTAGATGAAAGCATGTTTATCATTCGAATTGAAAAAGAATTTAGTTCTTCTTTTGTAGTTCTCTCTTTGTCGTATCTTTTAATTTTTAGATTTGTACACTAGGTCGTCCATTTTGAATAACGAAATTTTCAAATCTGAACAAAAATTCATATACCCTTTCCAAAAATCCCCTGTGTGCCAATGCTCTCTAATGAGGGAAGTGTGTATATAATAACAATTCATAATCCCCTTTCTTAAAAACTCTCTGTATGCCAATTTTGATTTAAATCGAAGAAACTAGATTTTTTCCCCCTCCACTTCCCTTGTTAGAGAGAGATGGGTAACTGAGAAAACCATATTATTGTATTTTCACCGGAACTATAAACACATACCAAATTTGAACACAATCGGATGTGGATAAGTCAGTTAAAATTGGTTAGCCAAGCATGATCAAAAATCGTCCATCTTCAATCCGCCATAGTGATTTTCAAAATCTGATAAAAAATTCGTATTTCTTATCCTCAAAAGCCCCTCTATACCAATTGTGGTTGAAATCGGATAAACTTAGTTGTTGTCTTCCCTCCGCTCCCCTCGTAGGGGGGAGAGGTGCCTAATAGTGACATATTATTGTATTGTCACCGGAACTATTAATGCATACCAAATTTGAATGGAATCGGATGTGTATAAATTAGTTAAAATTGCTTAGCCAAAGAAGACCAAAAATCGTCCATCTTGAATCCGCCATATTGAATTTTTAAAATCTGATTAGAATTTCTCCATCCCCAAGTGCCCCAACACACCAAATTTAAATAAAATCGGGCGTACTTCAACTGTACCCTCCTTCACCCCCTTCGAGTAGGCGGGAGCTGTCAATTTAAACACACTATATTCTTGTGTTGTCATCGCAACTTTATAAGCGTGCCAAATTTGAAGCCGATCGGATGTTGGGAAGTTGGTCAATATTAGATTGCAAGATTCCACCCGAAAAAACATATCTCGTTACATAGATAGTTACATACATTGCAAGTTGAATAAAAGCTTGTAAAAAATGGATTTGATTCAAAAAAATATTTGTTTAAATAGACTGAAACAAACGTGTTCTTGAATCAAAGTCATTATTTATTTGTATCAAGCCTCAAATTTTTGTTTATTCTAAGTACAAATTTATTTATAATAAATAAATTAGGTATTTAACATAAGTACCGATGTATTCGTATTTGATATCAAAATTTATCAAGTCAAATTCACAAAATAATTAAACTAAATTTAACTGTGCATTTAAAACAAAATTCTCTATTCATTTATTTGATTCCGCTATTAACAACATAAAAGTATTGCATTGGTCAGTGGTTGTCACATTCCCAGAGTGGTCCATATTATCATCAAAAACTCCATATACGATAAGGAACGTAAGTCCCCATTGCTTGCATTTTTCTGCTGCAGGTATATATGCAAAATCCTTCGGATGCCGGCGAGATGTTGAACTGGCGTTCAGTAACGGTAAGCGTAGAAGCTCGTGGTCGACCAGAGATCGGTAGCTAGATGCAGGGCAAAAAATATGTTCTAGGAACAAATCCATCATGTACTTAACTTAAATGACATTAAGTCAAGGGAATTAATCCCTTAAATCAAGTAACTAAAAATATTTAAGCCAAGTATAATTTATTTATAGTAACAAATTAAGAGTTTAAGTCAACAAAATTTAAATAAATATATTTCAAGCCACAATGTGGTTGACTTTTCAAAAACATTTTTATTAGTGTAGGTAGACTTCTAACGGTTTTTTTTCAAATTACGGCTTTTTCACGTAAAAACATGTGATTAAAAAAAAATGAAACGTCACCTACCTAGTAAGTATGATTTTCTCTATCTACATATCATTAATTTGCAATGTCCTTGATGGGATGCGTTACACCGCCTGAAAATTAGGGGTCAAACGTATAATACTGCTCTTTCTGATGGTTGGTTAAAAATGAACCTGTTTGCCAAAATATTTAATCGATTTTATTTCGATACAACTGTGCTTGCTTTATAGATACATAGAAGTAAACACGGGCAAGCCAATAAAAATTCTCATGGACCTTTTTGACATTTTTAATACCTTATCAGCGGAAGAATGGATGGGTTTGCAACTACCACAGTGGACGACAAAAGTCTATCCGCAATTCTTGCACAGCTTAGCTCTCAAAAAGTTTGAAATACAAAATTCCACGCCTTTATTAAAAAAGCTATCGGGAGGTAAGTCCTAATTGTACTATATAATACTAATTAATTTACCTTTTCTTCATTCCTGGAGACAACATGCTAGGAAAGAGGGAGAGGCGGATAATACCCATTCATCGAATGCATACTGAACTCAAATGAATCAGATTCGCAATCTTTTGCTGATTGTGTGTTTCTTGAAACTGTTTAAATTGCTTATGATCCCGGCAAAATCCTGCGATACATTTCGGGTTGTACAGGGTGGACCAAATTCGAGGGGCCTCTATAGCTTTGGGCTTTTGCAGCATAGTTAGCCCAAAACTAATATACATGTTACGGGCTCGATTTTCAAGAGAAGTCGAAAACTGAAAACCGCATTGCGATATGTCAAGGCGTTTCTGAGCTACAGGGTGATCCTCAAAAATGTGCGTTTCTAGAAACCCTCTACAACTTTTTTATTTGTAAAAATAGAGATTTTCATTAAAATCATTTTTTGAAGATATTTTAAGGGCAAATCTACCTATTTCACCGATTTTGTCTTAAAGCCTTTAGTTCACGAGATATAACAAAAAGTTACGTTTTTTTAAATGGAATGCCCCAATTTTTTTAAAAGAATTAGTTTTGTAATAAAATTTCCTGTTAAACGATGTGTCATACACCTATTTTTATTAAGTTAAACAGATATCTACAATTTTTGATAATTACCATAGTAGGCTGTGTTTAACTCTTACCTATGCAGTTTTAGGGTATCTATCTAGATAGCTATGATCAAATAAAAACAATTGCCATGATAAATGAGCCCAAGTGTCAAAAGAGGCGTCTTCGTCAAGATATAAAAATGTTTAAAAACTTTGAAAAGTACGACATGATAAAATGTTATATTGAAAGGAACGAAAATCGACAGACGGCGTTAAATCTATATTTCCAGAGATTTCAGGAAAGAAGGTAACCTAGCTCAAAAATATTTTTGAAGTTAAAACGTCATCTACAAGAATACGAATCCTTTACAAAACCGCGGCCTAGGACGTATAGAAGCCTAGCCAGAGATAGAGAGTTGGAAGAACTAACGGTTCTAGGAGAAATAGAAATTAACCCGAATACTTCAACCAGGGCTATGGAGAGAAACACTGGAATTGCACGCAGTAATGCCGTTCGGGTGCTTACAAAACACAAGTTTAGGCCCTATCGACCCCGACGGGTGCACCAATTACGGCAACGAGATTTTGCTCCAAGACTTGCATTTTGCAAGTGGTACCTAAATAAAAGCTAAGAAGACCCCGATTTTGCCAGAGAAGTTATTTGGACGATTGAGGCAACGATTTCTTGTGATTGAATATTCACCAGATATAACTTTTATTACTGGAAACAGCAAAATCCCCATATTATCGTGGAACAAGCGAATGAGGGAAGGTTCAGTTTTAAGGTATCTACAGAGGACAAATTATTGGGCCATATATTTTTGATGGAAATTTAAATGCCGAAAGATACCAACAAATTTTAGAAGAGCAGGTGATTCCGTTTATCGACAATTTGCCACTTCAGCAAAATAATGAGCTATACTTTCAACATGACGTTGCACCGCCTCACAATGCACGAGATGTTACTAATTTGCTAAATATTGTGTTTGCCGAAAACTGTATCGGAAATAATGGTCCTATATATTAGCCCCCCCAGGTCTCCAGACCTGACCCCATGCGACTTCTTTTTGTGGGGGAGAGTCAAAGACCTTGTATTTCGAAATCGCCCAACTACTAGAAAGGAATTGGAAGAGGCACTTCGTACCGCATTCAGACAGCTTCGTGCGGTAGAACTTCTTAATGCAGAAAATAGCGTCAAGAGAAGATGTAGGATATGTTTACAAGAAAACGTCCGTCAATTTAAGCATTTGTTTTTTAGAATTAAAGAAAATTGTTAGATGTATATTTTAGGTGTTACATAGTTTAATTAATAAATATTTTAAATAAAAACTTTTAATAATTTTATTTTTGTTTATTATTTTAGGGTTGGTAATTATAGTAATCTCAAGGTTAAAGTTCGAGGTTGCTGTGTCCCCTCGTCTCGTAGCCAACTTGATTTTGTATGAAAAAAAAAAACAATAAAATTTTATTTACACATTTAGGGCGCCCACAGCGCCTACTATGGTAAATATCAAAATATCTTTTAAACTATTTAATAAAAATAGGTGTATGGTACATCGTTCGACAGGAAATTTTATTAGAAAACTGATTTTTTAGAAAAATTGGGATTATCCCATTTAAAGAAATATAGCTTTGTGTGATATCTCGGGAACGAAAGGCTTTAAGAGAAAATCGGTGAAACAGGTAGATTTGTCTTTAAAAAATTTTCAAAAAATGTTTTTAATAAAAATCTCTATCTTTACAAGTAAAAAAGTTGTAGAAGGCCTTTAAAATCATATATTTTTGAGAATCACGTTTTCGACTTCTCTAGAAAATCGAGCCCGTAACATGTATATTAGTTTTGGGCTAACTATGCTGCAAAAGCCCAAAGCCATAGAGGCCCCTCGAATTTGGACCACCCTGTACAGAAAAAAACAATGGTCTTTTTGAAATTTTAATCAAACGTTTTGTTTTGTAGATGCCATCATCAAGATCAAAATGTTTACTTCATGTTTTAATTTCTTTTTAAGTTTGTTTGATATTAAAATATAATTTTTTTATTTTTAAGTTTCGATCATCATCTTCAGTGCATATTTTTTTTTGTTACGACTTATTTAATATTTTTTTTGAGGTGATTTATATTTGACTACTATATATAGTAGACCTAAACAACCAAGATATATTATATGAACATACCGGTCAACCGAAAAAAACCGGAAAAATTGTTTTTTGCTTTAATTACCAGTTTCAATAAAAAAAAAACTATTAACAAGACAAATAACCCTTTCGAAAAAAAAAATATTCGGTTTGCCGCAATATTTAAATCCAAGATGGCCGAAAGAATTAAATGTCTACCTGTTTATACCCCTTTTTGTTATATGTTGCCATTTGTTTTTCTAAATATTTTGTTTTGTATGTCGAAAAGTAACATTTATACCTAAATAAAAAATCAAGTTTGAAAAAAGGTGCTTATTTGATTTTATGCGACATTTTGAATTTAAATATGGCGGCAAAACGAATGTTTTTTTTTCAAAAGGCTTATTTGTTTTATCAATACAGTTTTTTTTAATTGAAATTAGTAAAGTTATATCAAAAAACAATTACGGTTCACCCGGTATGTTCATATAATATATTGGTTATCCAGGTCTACTACATAGTAGTTAAAAATAAATGGGACAGGGCCGTACTAAAGAAAAATGTACTGAAGATGATTTTTTTCGGGATCGAAACTACAAAATAAAAAAAAATGATAGTTTATTATTAACTTAAAAATAAAGTATAATTTGAAGTAAAACATTTTGTTCTTTTGATCCTGATGATGGTATCTACGAAACGAAACGTCGGATTAAAATTTCGAAAAGACCCTTGTGTTTTTTTAAAAAAGTTGCCACAGATATGTTTTTACGAAGTCTATATCTCTTAAATTGAGGGAGATTTCCGACCATTTTTCAACTTTCCCCTGTAGCTCGAAAACTACAAGGCACAGAATAAATCTGTTAATACCATTTTGTAAAGCCCGAAAAAGTATTGAATTCCATTAAAAAGGGAACACCCTGTAAAGTCTTCATAAGCTATTATTGTTTCTCTGTGTCATAGGTATTTACTTATTAACTGTTTTAGGTAGATACCTTCAGCAAGTATTAGACAACATGAAGAAGCGCGTCAACGGTACCCTCCCGGTAACAAAACTATTTTTGTACTCCACCCATGACTATGGCGTATACAATCCGCTTGTAGCCCTAAATATCAAGAATGTACCATATCCCTTGTACAGTTGGGCATCAATTTTTGAATTACATGAGAAGAAGGGCAAGTTTTATGTGAAAGTAAGCTTTTTATAAATTATTATTTTAAGGAACTCAAACAACTACTATCATCTTAAACCTTCCTTTATTATCATACAACTTGTTAGTAGTAGTGAAGGGACGGCTTGTTAACTACTGCCAATTAGGCAGCTTCATGGGCACTTTCTGTCATACCCCGTTTAGCACATCTATCCTTCTACTCCCGCTCTCCCTCACTCTCCTTTTAGTTACAAAGTTTAGTATATTTACCCTTATAAGCAAGTGCAAGTCTTCCTCTCTTATCATATGTAACCATGTAAGCTCCCTTAATCTGGCTGACGGAATCCTTTATCTACCTATCTGATGTGCAGCAGGTGTTGGTTTAAGCTGTTAAATTCAGTCAGCATTATTGTCCGCAGTTGATGAGAAGCCATTTGATTCTAGCTGCGTAGGAATCATGAGCGGATAGTTTGATCTGTTTTCTCGAAGACGAGTTTATTGCTCGCCAATTTTTTGAGCATAAAATTTACCATTTTCCTTGTACATTACATCAGAAAAAGAGTAGATTTTATTAAAAAGCTTTATCTGTTTTACTATTATCATTATCTTTATCAGATCCTTCTTCATAGTTAAATACAATTTCCTTGTAGCCACAGTAGCAGTAAGACAGCGAGCGGCCTATCCTTCTACTCCTGTTATGCGGACTGCCACTTTTTTCGGACTCCGGGCCTTCTTTTTTTTACAAAGTCTTTCTTTTACAAAATCTGGCATGTGCGCCACATTCCCCTATCACGTGCTGTACCGATTCATCTTTCCACCTGTGAGATGGACAAAGGGGATCCTCTGTTTGCTGCGTTTTTTCGATTAAGACCAATCGGCATTTCTTGTACAATACATGTGTCATTTTCTTCTTCATAGTTAAATACAACGTCATTATAGCCATAGTAGTGTTCAGACTGCGGCCTGGCATTTAAGCAGTTACATGTGGTCTTTCTGCCTTACCCCGTTGTACAAACCTATCCTTCTACTTCTGCTACGCGGGCTACCACTCTCTCCGGGCTCGAGGCTTTTTTCTTTCTTACGAAGTCTAGTACTCATCTGAGCAACAAGCACCTCATTTTTCTCTATTTTGGGTGAGCTCCGCGTCAGCTACCTGCGCCACATTCCTCATCAGGTGTTGTACCGATTCCTTTTCCTGACGATCCTCTGTCTACTGCGTTTAGCCGATTATACCAAATTAGCATTCCTGTCAGTAGTCCAATTTCTTTTCGAGTCCTGCTGTGTTGGGTTAGAGTTAAAGCCATTCTAGCTGTCCCTGGAACATGAACCTATTCCTGACACTTGCCTTTAGCACAACTTCAGTTCATTGTTCGCCCATTTTTTGAGCTCACTTTGTACCTACCTGTTTGTTTATATCCCCAAATGTTAAAATGTACCGTATTTCTTTTACAGCTGAGCTATACGAAATGGAGGGTTCTTCTGTTTTGAAGGATTTTCTAAAAATATTGATGTGTATACGGTAGTTGTCGCTTGAGGTTATTTTTCAGAAAATTCTTTAACCACATAATATAAAAATTTGTCTTTTTAGGTGTTTTATCAAGAAGGAGTGGACACCGTTCCAGTAGATATGCCGATACCAAATTGTGAGGAACCATGTTATTTTGACAGATTTCTAACTGTAACAAAAAATTTGATTCCCACGAATTATACACGGGAATGTCAATCTTCATTTAACTTGGATGATAAAATGAGATTTACCGAAAATAATTAGATAGTTGGGGAGTACAGAAATTTCTTATGTCCCTACGTTAGCAATGTAAAAATGTGTATTTTTTAAAAATTAATTTGAGTCAGTCCATGAAAGGATTTGTCTAATTCTTTCTGACACTTATTACTTGTGTCGGTATAAATTAGAAGACTATCTCAACTCAATGGAAATCACACCTTACGTTGTGAACGTAGCGGTGTGGGATTTTCGAAAGATGTTCCTAAGTACCTCTTTTCTTTATTTTAATGGTTATCTACTTAATGAATAAATGTTGTTTTTAACAAGGAAAATTTATTTATTTTAAATTTAATATAGGTCGACAAAGAGCTGATATCTGTTTACATTAAATCGGTAACTTCAAAATTTTATAACTAAATTATAAATAAGTGTCTATCAGCATACGAAGATTTTTTTACACGCAACCTGATACCACTGCTGGTGGTATTATCTATACATATAATAAATGTCTAGAGAGAAAATTTTGAGTTTTGGCTTCTAACCAAACCACATAGATATCAAAAATCCTATTTTTTAATTTTTGTCTATTTGTCTCTTGTCTGTCTGTTGTTTGTTTTTTTCAGTATCATGCAAACTCTACTGACCGCATTTTAGATTTTTGGAATTTAACTACTGGATTCCTCAGAGCCCTGGGCAGGACATATACAGTGACGTGGCCAGGCGGGGGGTTTGGGGGTTAAACCTTTACTCCGGTTTGTGACGTGTGTTTGGCGTGATGTCTTAAATTTGAGGTCATTAATTCTTACAATTTTTCAAAACGTGTATTAAATGATATTCTGACTATAATTTTTCTTAAAATTTTCATCTGCGGCGCATTTATGATTTGGAAACAAATCTATATACCCACCCCTTCTTGGCATCTAACCCAATCCACTTTTTTCAAAATATTTTACAAAAAAACCTAAGACATCAAAATGTTTAAAAAATGTTTTGTTTTCTTGTGAAAATTTTCGCCTGTGCAGCTATACCAATATTAAATATTGGTACAATTTTGTTTAATTTTAAGCAATTTTTTTGTCAAAAACATTTGAAACGCTTAAGAAATAGCATCTTAGGGTAATTTTTTGAAAATTTCTGCCCGCGGCGCATTTAAGGGGTGATTTTGAAAAAAATCTTCAAAGAAGACCCGAAGAGACTTGCTTTTTAAAATAATTATTTAAGCTCTCCTCTATCCTCTCATCAGTTCAAGAGCTCAAGCAATAAGCATCTACCTAATTTTTAAAAATTTGCCATAGGTGGGTAGATGATTTTTATTAAATGATGAAACCCCCCTCACAGAGACGATATCTACTAAGCCACTGATAAAACCCCAGCTTCGCTTGTGATTTTATTCGTTTTTTCTTGTTTTTCTTACTTTAAATGATCATAACTTTTGTTCCCGTAAACCGATTTTGATGAAGTAATGCTTACGTACTCCCCCAAACATCCAAATAATACATCAAAATTCTTTCAGCACTTTTTTTCGCTAAAAAACACTTTCTTTGTTTTTATCAAAAGAAGGATAACAAAAAATCGCAAAAATAATAGAAAAAGCACTTTTTCTGTTCCGGACTTTATTTCATTGAGTTTGATACACATAAATATGGGGTTGGGAGGTCGGGTAATAAAAATTGCAAAACTTAATAGAATTTTTTTTTATACCTTCATCATAAACATAATTTTAGATAACTAAAGCATGGCTTTTTTGGTTACCGATGCAAAAAAACCTTTTTTTTGATTACGGGTGCAAAAGAAGTATTTTACGTAAAGTACAAGAGAAAGAGCGGAAAATAGTAATATTGAAAAAATCAAATTTTTCTTGCCTAAAAATTAAGCCATTTCCGTCAGTTTTCACCAAGTATTTACGAAGAAATCATTTAAAAACATCGTCAAAATATCAAACTGTCAAAGATTAAAATGTCGCAACAATGAACGTCACCGAGTAAAAAGGCATATCTCCCTATTAATAGGGGGTTAGTAGAAAAACGCTGAAACACATGTCCACCTATTTTATTAGTAGAGTCTATAATATTAATTTCTAAACCTCTGTGACTTTGTCAATTTTTTTTTAAAAACTACCTAAGAAACACCTGCTCAAAGAAACTCTTAAAAAGTTGGCGTTAATGTTTTATCTGGATCAATTTTTGAAAATGAAAGGGCTTTAAAAAACTCGTCCCGGATAGTTCATTAATAAAATAATATTAAAACATTTTTTTTTTTTTAACTTTTAAAGAACAAGCTTTTATTGAATGCATTCAAAAGTAGAAAATAATTTTTTACCTTTCTTATACCATAACAAAAGCGATGGGTGCAAATTAAAAATTTTAACATTAGGTATCGTATCTCGGTCACATCGACGATTCCCCTAAGAAACAGTTGTATTACTCTATAACCTAAGGACATTTTCATAGGCTTGTCAAGCACGGTAATCTCACCCGTTCTCAGCGTCTATAGATGAAATCATTATTTTTATCATTCGAATACGACAAAAATTTAGTTCTTTTTTTGTAGTTCTTTCTTTGTCACTGTAAAGTTAAAATTTTTAATTTGCGCCCATCGCTTTTAATATGGTATAGAAAAATTATTTTCTACTTTTAAGTGCATTTAATAAAAGCATGATTTTTAAATGTTTTTTTAATAAAAATGAATTTTTTAATTTTTGGAACTGTACCCTAAATCGTCTTTTTTGAATCCGCCATATCGAAATTTTCAAATCTGATAAAAAATTCATATCCCCTTCCTCGAAAAATCTCTGTATGCCAATTTTGATTTAAATCGAACAAACCAAATCTCTTCCTTCCTCCACCTTCCTCTAACGAGAGAAGTGTATACCTAATAATACCATATTATTGAATTGTCGCCGGAACTGTAAACGCATACCAAATTTGAACACCCACCCCTAATTTTTAGATTTTTACCCTTAATCGTTTATTTTGAATCCGCCATATTAAAATTTTCAAATCTGATCAAAAATTCATAATTCCCCTCCTTAAAAACCCCTGTATGCCAATTTTGATTGAAATCGAACAAACTAAATCTTCTTCCCCCTCCACTTCCCTCGTTAGAGGGAGGTGGATACCTGAAAATATCATATTATTGTATTTTTACCGGAACTATAAACGCCTACCAAATTTGAACACAATCGGATGTGGATACGTCAGTTAAAATTAGTTCCTCCATGCCCAAGTGCCCCAATACACTAAATTTCAACGAAATCGGGCGTACTTCAACTGTACCCCCTTCGAGTAGGGAGGATGCTGTTAATTTTATCACACTATATTCTTGTGTTGTCCACGCAACTATATAAGCAAGCCAAATTTGAAGCCGATCGAATGTCGGGAAGTTGGTCAAAATTAAGTTGCAAGATTCCACCTGAACAAACATACATATATACACAGACATACTGCAAGTTAAATAAAAGTTTATAATGAGTGCAACTTTGCCTGGAGGCAGTAAGGAACAAATTCCAACTTTTTGTTTATTTCCTCAACAAAAAGTATTTTTCTGTGTATAGCCACACCCAATTAGTAAAAAAATACCAATTAAATATTTAAGTTGTCCACGAAATTAATTTTTAACGACATGTTACACCCTAGCTTTTAGTAACACAAAAAAAGTTGGGCAACCAGTGCCGTTTTCTTTTTGTCGCGGTAACGGTTAACCTTGGTCCTAAAATTTACCAGAAGTATAAGGAAACGAAGGCGACCTCGATTGTGTAATATCTTTGAATATTGTTTACATGTGTATATAATCAAAAGTTTTGAATTTTTATGCTATTAAATGCTATGACGTCATCTATTAGCTGACATGAACAGAACAAATGGACGTAGATAGCACATCCTGTGAAGATCCATACCTTGAGAACCGCAACTATTCTGAACCAGCAAAATAGGCTGGTTCCGATTCTCAAGGCATCGAACATGACATGAAAATTTAAGTATAATCCGGAGATTCATAAATATTAAAAACTTTTGATTATACACACATGAAAACATAAACAATAATCTGTAAATTTAAACAATATTTAAAGATATTACACAATCGAGTTCTCTTTCTTTTGCTTATACTTCTGAGAAATTTTAGTACCAAGGTTAACCGTAACCGCGACAAAAAGAAAACGGCACAGTTCTTTACATTTTTCTGCTCTAGTGTTTCCCAAAATGATTGCTGCATCAAGTTCCCTAATCTGGAGACACCCAAATATTCCCTCTTTAATTTTAGCGTCACTGATTGTAGGACACTTTTCCTTTAAATAACTCAAGATCTATATTCTGTGGTTGTGAGCAAGTGTTAGACGCAGTATATTCTGTGGCAGTGTGTGATGAGATGGATGTCATTATAATTCGCACATTTATATTTTACCTACATACTCGCGTGCAGAAAATTGCACTTGTTTGGTTGCGGAAAGCTGTAACATTATGGCACTTGGCCGCACACTATGGTGTAGATTATACCCGACGTTTCGATCAGTACAATCTCTGATCATCTTCAGGTGCAAACAACAATCTATTCCTAAGGTTCCGTACCTATATACTATGGGAAATCACTCAACCGTGAATTTTAAGAAGTTGGCCCCGCTAAAGGAGAGTCTTTCAAATATTTGGAATTTCAACACTTGGTTTACTGAAAAGGAGTAGCATTAATTTTAAAACAGCTTTTAAATCTAATAATACAATTGGAAGCCTTCTTAGTAAAACAAAACCGGAGAATAAACAAAATTAGGAATGCATTTACCAAGTTCCTTGTGAGTGTGGTGAATTATACATAGGTAAAACAAAAAGCCCACTATCTGTTAGGCTTAAGGAACATCAAACGGATACCCAAAGAGGTAAAACAAAGAAATCAAGAATCGCCGAACACGTGTGGTCAAAACAACACCGAATGAAGTGGACAGAAGCAAAGCTTTTGCACAAGGAGTCACACTGGAAGAAACGGAGCCGACTTCTTAAACTTCACGGTTGAGTAATTTCCCATAGTATATAAGTACGTAGCCTTAGGAATAGATTGTAGTTTGCACCTGAAAACGATCAGAGATTGTACTTATCGAAACGTCGTGTATAAATAAAATATAGACAATGGAAGAAATTTTTGTTTATAATGTTATTTATTTAAAAGAAATTTATATATTCAAAAATGGGTATATGTGCTATTTGTCGCGCCATTATGCATAAAACAAGGGTTCAAGTAGTTTAAAGCAATCACAAGGAAGATAGTCAAACCCTTCCAACCGGCCGTTGCTTTCCGAGAGACACCAGCGACCGCTTTTATGCCTTATTCCTGACCTCATTGCCTTTGGCTGTCTTTCTTCAATACTTGGTACTGAAAAGGCACTATAATAGCAGTAATGTCCAAGACCTGCTGTTCAGTCGTCGTAAAGCTCAAGTTGGGGTAATTCATAGAGGGGAAAATCAGCAGGATCTTGATAAAACTAAGGTACAAGCCGATTTTGGATCACTTTTTTCTTGATCTTCGAAACTAAAAGGTCTGGTAAGGCTTACTAGTGTTCCAATGTCAGATCAGCCAGAGATAGGTCCGTGAAGCTCGTACTTTTAGAAGATAGGATCATAAACCAAATACATTATAACCTCTATTCACCACAAAACTACAATAATTTTGCTAAAAACCCTAAAAATTTATTCTTTAATTTTGATCGAAATGAAACTATAAATTATACTCTCTTAAAGAATGTTGAATTTAATAAATCTAAAATAGTGATTTATATTTTTTAATCAAAATCCATAATACTTGAAAATCTTAGTCATTGCTTTCTTTAGGTCATGTGTGTCGTTAACTACAGACTTTAGACAATTAGTTTTGACCATGTGCTTCTCCATCGGAAACCATTGCCAAGTGGTAACGGGGACTGTACCCTCCTTCGAACACAAGAGGCTTGTCCTCAAGGGTTACAGAATCGTGGGAGGCGGAAGCTGTTTTTAGCGAAGAAGGGAACCTAAGATCCTTCGAGTAGTTCTTTGGATTTGTTTTATTTATAATATAACTCCCGCGTTTGCTTTATTTATAAAGACAGAAGAATTTGATTTTTTTTTGTTCCTTCCTTTGCTGAGCCAAAGTGATAAGAAATATGCTCTGGGACGTAAGAATATGCGACAGTACGACCATTGCTAGTCACATGTTTCCTTCAACAAGAGGGGGTGTTGGCTATATGAGCAATATTGCTTTGGAAACGTGGCAGTAATTTGTCAGGCTTAGGTATGCCTACAGATACTAGATCATTTTATTTTTATTTATTTTATTTTGTTAAGCTCAATCTCTTTGATGTATATTATTTTATTTATTTTTTCATCGAATTTCTCTTTCACAAATTCAACATTTTACTAAGAAATCCTATTAAGATTTAATATAATGTTAATTCAGTGTCAAAATATTTAAAATTGTAAACCCATGTAATATCAAAAATTTCCTCTATTATATGTATAAAATTTAATAGACCGTGGAGATTATTGTACGTAGAATTTACATCTTTGGGTGAAGTCTGTTATCATAGATATTAGCTCAAGAAGGAGTAATTGTTTATCTAACTGATAATTAATAGTCGGTACTCTGTGGATGAATATTGTAGAGACAAAAGACAAGTTGATTATTTTTAGTTTACTTTCCACATTACTTGACGTTCCATCAAAAAAAAAATAAAATCTTGTAATACAAGATTTTATAGTAGCTACAAACACAACGATGTTTGGCCATGGTTTTGTTCCTCGTTGTTTTTGTTCAACAGAGGATTTGTTCGTCAACCTTTTGTGGCACTTGGTCGTACCTGGGAGTCAACTACTTCATGGTGTATTTATATTTCGGGCACTTTTGAGGCTTATAGGTAAAATATTGTAGCTCTTTCCGGATTGACTGAACTGCCGTTGCGTGCGGTAAAATATAATTTTCCACTTTTGTTAGATTATATTCTAAAAACATAACAGTACATCTGAGTGAAAAATTAAAAGGAATTTTTTGGTTTTTGCACAAGTTTTAAAGGGTGGACCCTGCATGGATGATAATATTAAAATTAAGTGCATCTACTACACATCGTGCAAGATGATAAAAGACATTGCCTTTTGAAAGTGACTAGATCGAACCCAGAGTTAAAACGGCAAAAATATCATATCGGTTTTTATTTTAAAAAAATAATTTGTGAGTTTTTAGAAAGTATTTTTCATATACCTACACCTATTTCCAATTGGGACCGCATTTTCAAGTATGTTTAAAGTATATTTAGGTTTATCATCAAGTATTTGTAACGATGGTGCCGGTGCCGGTGTTGGTTTTATTTAAGTTATAACCAATAACAAACTCTTTCTGGTACGCAATTTTTGCATTTGCATAAAAAGTGTGAACATTTTATCGTAACTGTTATTATTTGGCAATTTCAGCATAAAGTCTTTCTCAAAAAGTAGTAACTAATTTACTGGATGAACTTGTAGCGAAACACTTGTCATAACCACACGTCTATTTCCGCTTTTCATATCAATTATCTATTTGTACTAAAACCGTACTTATTCTACCAAATGCAAATAGGGCATCGTATTATAGGTAAGTGGATTGCATTGGGTCAAATAGTTTGTTCCCTCAGTGTAGCACGTGTTCCTTTGGATTTCGAAAAAAAACGCGTATTACTCAATGTTAATTGGTTTTATCAATGGATTTCCCATCATCGCCTCTGTTTTCCCCGATAATTATGCAAAGCGCTACGAATAATTCAATAATATTTATGAAATGCAATATTTGATTGTATAAGAATAGTTTAAGGTTAATCGTGATTATGAAGAATACCAAAGTATTGTATTAAGAAAATACTAGTTTTGCATGCAAACTCTGACAATATTTATTTAAAACCTGTCCTCACTATTCAGGCCACCTTTTCTCGTGGATTCTCTGGGCTTTGAAGATAAAAGATCTTTTACTTGGGGATATTCAGGGTAATCTTTTTACTCAGTTTTTTAGCTTCATCACCCAAAGAATCAAATAAAAATGTTTACTTAACATATAGTCACTATACGGCTAATACGACCGACTTATCCCGACGTTTTAGTTAATACATAAAGTAGTATATCTATAATTTGTTGGATTTTTTATAGTTTTTTTTTATTAATAGATATAACTACTTTTTCTTAAATCATTTATCTGAAGTTACCGAACCTTAAATTTATAAAAGCGTTGCACCTAAGTGACACTAAAGCTTTTTATAAAAAAAAATACCAATTTTAAGCCAGTTATACCCAAAAAACTTTTTTTCAGTTTTTGTCTAACTAAAAACTTATATTTTTACTTTTAGAAGTACACGCATGGACATATGTCGATAATTTCTATCCCGTAGGGTTTTGAATGAAGGAGTTTTGTGACTATGTGCGATTAATAGTTCTTTTGTCACACAATCAAGTGCCTCCGGGAGTTTGGTCCGCATCCGTGTAGAAGAAGTTGATATGACGTCATCTTTCAAGATGGCAGCCACAAATCATAAAAGATACAAGTTTCGCAACCAGGGCATGATTATACTCGATTCCATATAATTTAAGAAAAACATTTTCAAAAAATTCACTTTCAAGGTCATCCGTCCTTAAATGACTTTGAAAATGCAAAAAACAAGATATTAGCCATTTTCTCGTCAAAAAATCTTAATAATTCGAGGTTTTGTGAGTCCAAATTTAAATGTACCTCAAACTATTAGGCATATATGCTAAATTCGATCCTTAGAGTTTGATGAAATTTGAAGCTTCATGACATTGACAGTAAAATCAATACATTGCAAAAATAACATAAAGGGCTCTATTCATCAACTATTCAAGCTACGCGGACCAAAGTCCAACAATATTTTTAAAAACAATTGGTTCATCTATGACGCGTTTAAATATGGCGGCTGATATATCAAAATGGCAACCTATAACCACATTTTATTTTATGTAATTTCGTAGAAAAGCAAAAATGACAAGGTGGCCATCGATCGAAAAAAGTTTACTTGATTCACGGCCTTGTTTGACTTTGAAAATACCATGTACAAGTGAAAAACCTGCTTTTTGTGATGTCTTTTTCAATTTACCACTATGCAAAAGCTTTAAGCGCCGGAGATGAAATTAACATCTTAGCCATAAACAAACACTCTTTACCATTTTTTTTTATATGGCGTCTCAGATGTTAATGCTATACCTCAATAAAGCTGACCTATGCAGTGTGTCCCAAAAGTCTTAGTCCCCCCTCATATCTCAAAAATCTTTTGAGATATTGTAACAATACATTGAAAACTTCAATAAGAGGCAAAATGAAAATAATCTAGAGGAGCGGTATTGCCGACCCTTTTTCTGGAGCGGCCTGGGGGCGGCATGCTAAAAAAAGTTAAATGGAAATACATATCGAGTTGCACTACATTTTAATGGTCTACTAAAGTGCTCCGTCCTAACGTCAATATTATTGACATATGTCACTCCTGTCAAAAGTTATTGAGAATAATTTGATATATTAAAAAGTCCCCCTTTAAATCTCCAAAAGCTCTTAAGGTATTATAAAAATACTTTGGAAACTTCATTGAGAGGTGAAATGAAAAAAATCTAGAGAGGCGATATCACCGCCTTTATTTCTGAGGCGGCCTAGGGGCGTCTTACTAAAAAAATGTTAACTGGAAACGCATATCGAGTCGTACCTCATTTTAAAGGTCTTTAGAAATGCTACATACTATCATCGATATAATTATTCATTAATAATGGATTATTGTAAAGGCAACCCCATAACGTTTATTTTTTAAATCTAGTTAGAATACATTTGATTAAATTACAAAAACAGCTGAAAGTGACCTTCTTGAACTTCTTGGCAAAACTAAAGTGTATTTTCGAATTCGCTTCAGACGTTTCTTAGCATCTCGGGAGTAATAGATCGACTAATCTGAATTACTCGTTCTCTTAACTTCTGCAAGTCTTTCGGCTTAAGTCAGGGGACCGAGCCGGCCATTCAATTGTGCCCCGGCGACCTATCCAGCGATGAAATTGGGTGGCAAGTAATTGTCTAACAGCTAGATAAAAATGTGGAGGTGCTCCCATCTTGTTGAAATATGCAACTGCCAACGTCACCAATTTCGTTTTCAATTTGTCTTATAGCAGGAATAATCTGCTCCTCCAGAAGCCTAAGGTACCCATCGCCATTGAGGTTACCCTCAATAAAAAAGGGACCAATTAGTCGATCGCCCATAATTCCATTCCAAACATTAATTTTTTCTTGATTTTGGGTGTGCGCCACATCAAGCCAGTGTGGGTTTCATTAGCCCAATAGCAAAAGTTGTGCTAAAGCATATCTTTGTCAAAATATCTGGCTCGTCGGTAATTGAGCTCGTCATTTCTTCCGTAAACTTGAACTAACCTAACTTTGTAGGGGTGAAATTTATGAGCTTTTAAAATCCTGTGTACTATTGATTTGGGGATATCAATGTCATGAGAAACTGTTCTTACCGATTGTTTTGCTTCCACGAACATTGTCCCAAGGACTTGTTCTTGAATTTCTTCTGGTGCCGTTTTCGGGCGGCTAGACCGGGAAGAATCCAATACTTTAAATGTTGTTATAAATTTTCGCACCACGCTCTTCACATAACTTTTTGAAACTGGTTGGGCTGGAAAAGCATTGTTAAATAGACGCATTGCACCTTTGCAAGTCCGTGTCTGACCATAGAAAGGAACAATTTCTACTGTGTCTTCAGTCGAACGACGCATTTTGAATAAAAAAACATTTTTGAATTGTACGTAATATTTGTTTGACAGGATTTTTTTTATTTTATTATGATGAATCAGCCTACTAGATGTAGGTCCTTACTTTTTTCTGACAATAACGCAACACATTAAACGGAAAAACCAAAAAGATACTGCTTGATATGTTAAATTGTTTCAAATAACTTTTGACAGGAGTGACAGACGTCAATATTATTGATGTTGTATGGAGCATTTTTAGAGACTTTTAAAATGAGGTGCGACTCGATATGTGTTTCCATTTAATTTTTTTTCAGTATGGTGCCTCCAGTGCGATCTTCTAAATAGGGATGGCAATGCCGCCCCTGTAAATTTTTTCCATTTTGCCTCTCATTAAAATTTTTAAAGTAGTGTTACAATATCCCAAGAGCTTTTGGAGATATAGGGGGGGGGACTAAGACTTTTTGATATATCAAATTAATCCCAATATCTTTTGACAGGAGTGACAGATGTCAATAATATTAACGTTAGGATAAAGCATTTTAGGAGACCTTTAAAATATGGTGCAACTCGATATGTGTTTCCATTTAACTTTTTTTAGTATGCCGCCCCCAGGCCGCCCCAGAAAAAGGAACGGCAATACCGCTCCTCTGGATTTTTTTCATTTCGCCTCTTATTAAAGTTCCCAAAGTTTCATTTCCAAAGTTTACAATGTCTCAAAAGCTTTTGGAGATATAGGGGGGGGACCAAGACTTTTGGGACACCCTGTATGCCTGTCGATTTTAATAAGTTTCGGAACTTCTACAGGGATGCGGTGGCACATGAATGTGTTACTAAATAGCCGTTAAATCCTCATCTTTGAATTTTATTATTATGGTAAATAAACAAGTGTAGTCATACTCTACTGGCATAATTATAATTTTTTATGCTTTTTCGACCGCCATTTTGGAAAATGGCATCTAACACCACTGGTCCAGTATATGGTAATATATATCTACCTTCTGCTAACTCTCTTATAGGTTAGTTAACTGACTTGGCTAGAAAAGTGAGTAAAACATAAAATTCACAGTTCCGAAACGTATAGGTCATTTTTACCGGGGAATAGCATAAACATCGGACGCCATATCAAAAAAAAATGATAGAGAGGTTAAAAATTAAGTGTTTATTTATGGCACTTAAAGTTTTTGCGTAGTGGTAAATTGGAAAAGAACATCACAAAAAGCTGGTTTTTCACTTATAAATATATGTTATTTTCAAGGTCAATCAAGGTCTCGCATCAACTAAACTTTTTTTTATAGTAAACGTCGATCAGTCAACAAGAATTATTGGCCACCTTGTCGTTTTTGCTTTTTTACGAAATTGGATAAAATAAAATGTGGTTATAGGTCGCCAATTTGATATATCAGGCGCCATATTGAAACGCGTCATAGGTGAACCAAATTTTTTTTAACAATATTGTTGCATTTGACATTCTTTTCTTTCTTACCGAATTTGGTCCTCTCCGCTTTAATATTTGATAAATAGTATGTTATTTTTGCAATATGTTAATTTTAATAGGGTATTTTTTAAGGTCATGAAGCTTCAAACTGCGTCAAACTCTAAGAATCTAATTTGGCATACATGTCTAATAGTTTAAGGTAGATTTGAAGTTGGACTGACAAAACATCGAATTTTTAATTTCTGAAGAGAAAATGGCAAAAATCTTGTTTTTTGCTATTTTCAAGGTGATTTTAAATCGGATAATCTTCAAAGTAAATTTATTAGAATCGTCGTTCTCGAGTTATATGGAATCGAGTACAATCATGCCCTGGTTGCGAAATTTGTACTTTTTATGATTTTTGACCGCCATCTTGAAAGGTGACGTCATATCAACCCCTTCTACATGGATGCGAACAGAACACCCGGTAACATTCGATTATGTGAATAAAGAGCTATGAATCCCACATGTTCACAAACTCCTTCATTCAAAATCCCACGGACTTACATATGCCCCTTCACTATTAATAAAAGATGAAATGGCGTCTTTGCATTCAGTGATAATATCGTTGATATGTTGCAGCACCACACTGCACTGCACATTAATATCGTTTTCTCTGTAAACAGTTTTTTGTAGGACATATTAAAATTTACTATAAGTTTTTTTTGGGAAATACCACGGAAATCCGGAAAGAGGTATCATCAAATAAGTGTTTTAAAAACGGGGATGGCAATTTCTCAAATCTTATTACCGATAATACCTGAATTAAATAACAAATCAGTAGGTATACAAAGAAACACAATAAGAACAAATATTTAGTTGTTAAAAACGCCAATACTTTTTTTTGTTTCTTTACTAATCCATCTCAGACATTTAAGTATTTCTAAAAAGATCAATAACAAAACGTATTTCCACATGAGAAAGAACAAAAATCCAACTGCAGTTTAGACTTTTTAATCATTAAGTGCATTCTTGTATATAAACCACCTATGCCGCAATTTTGATTTTTAGTCAATTCTACTCTATTATTGCATTGGAAAAGTCTAATAGCTAAAATGTTCCTTTTTAAAAACGCGAGTAAAAAAGGCACCACTCAGGTGCCAGTGCAAGTACAAATTTATCAAAAGATTTAAGAAATAAGAAAAACATAATAAGAAAAACTAAAACATAAAAACTTGGCTCTGGAGCTACTGGAGAACGTTTTCGAATTTTGCCACTACTAGCCTAGAAACGCTTTTCACCTTTTCCTTACTTTTGGCCATTTTAATTTTTGACATTGGTGTGCCAAAAAATGCACTTTTAAACATCCGTAACCAAAAAAGTCATGGTTTTCGTTTTTGTTGATAGCTACTAAAATGCTATTTTTTTTTATTTAAACTTGTCGTTGTCCTTAAAAAAAACCTTTGTTGGATATTATGACCTGAGACATTTTCTATTTATTATTATAATTATTAAAAATGTTTTTCAAAACTGATTCAATGTGAAAAAATTTCTCTGATTTTTTTCACCATTTATTTATTTTTCAGCAAAAAAACACGGTAGACAAAATACACTATTAGGTAGTATGAACCAGTGGCGCACGGAGGGGGGGGGGTTGTGGTTAACCCCCCCTCGAGAATCCTGGTTATGGTCACATTCTTACTTCAAATTAAGTTCTTTATATTATTTATCCTAACTCCCCCCCCCTCCCGAACTCAATTCCTGTGGTATATGAACTCTCACTAATGCTCGTATCCACCAATGCCAAAATTTCCCGATTAGGCTTCAACCATGATAATAGATACTATTCGGTGTTTATATTAAAACTTTGTTTGCCAAGACTCATTTCAAACTCCGATTAGTGTTATTAATGATTAAAGTTTAATTAGAGAATTTTCACGTTGGTGGATAAGAATATAAACCCTCTCGGGAATCAGCTATGTATCCAGCGAGACGTGATCGTTAGCCTAAAAGGTTACCTATTTAAAGCAACTTGTACCCTGGTCTGGTGCATTTCATCACTGTTAAATAAGATTGTGTCCGATAACATATCGATCAATAATTAAAATAATTTTTAAACTACATTATTATTACGGCTTATGGGAAAACGCGAATATGGGCCTCAGATGCTCACGTGACTTCTTCTTTTTTATTTTTTTATAACCTGCTTCTTCACGTAGGCCCTTTTTCAAATATAGAAATTTGTGACTTAGCGCGTTTATATGTTAACATATCTTTATTTGTAAATAGTTATATAAATTGAGAGAAAATTTTAAATTGCGTTCATTCTACGACGAAGAATTTATCTGTGATCTTGAACTAACTTATTTATTAAACTCACAAATATTATAATTTATTACAAAAAAGTTTAGTGTCTAAGAAAAAAAAACAAAGTTCCTATAAAATATGCTTCTTAAAGTGGTAGTTTCGGTAATATTTTGCGTAAGTTTCGTTTTAGGAGCTGAAGTTGAGGATACAGTAAAACAAGTTAGTGTGGTAAGTAAACTAGGACTTCGTAAAAAACATAACATTTGTGCACTTCAGAGCTCAAAAGTGCTCATTTTATCACGAAAAATCAAAACAGGGATAAAATGTAAAAAATACGACAAATCTTCAAAGATTTTTTCCCCTACACCTGCAGTCGGTAAAAATGCTTAACAGTTTTGAAACCGTATGATTTGATTTTTTTTCGATAAAAGTTATTTAAAGGCCTTTTTAGAGGCGGCCGCGACATAGGTATGCATCTTCCCTTTGAATTTTAAAAAAATTGTATTTACACAATACTATTTGATATTATTTCTAAATGAAACTCTCTTATTTAAGTTCTCCATGGCAATAGATTTTAGAATTCCTTTAGAATTCCTTTTGTAAATTGCAACCAACCATGTGGCTTTTATCAGTGTAGGTACCTAAATGTCATTAGAATAATTTTTGAGGATTTTATGACAAAGAATCTCCAAAAGTGCAAAAAATAACGTATAAAAAAGTCACACTCTTATAGCTTCGGATATAATAAATAAATTTCTTAAAAATAAGTCTAAATTTGAATTTGTTTTGTAAGATTTTTTTAAATTACATTTTCTTTTTTAAAACACCCATTTAAAATGATTTGACGCAATTTACATTTTTGTTGGATTATTTCGTAAAAAGTTTGAACATTATACTTTAGTTTTATAAAAAAGTCAAATTTCGTAGAAAGTCTAAGCTTTTGTACTAGATTCTCCTAGAAAAATATCGTCAGTTAAAATAATTGTGCAATATATTTCTTTTAGTTCTTTAGACATGGACCAAGAACACCGCAGTGGAGAGCTCGATATCCAAACGACCCATATGGAAATGATACCTTTAAGCAGTATGGTTGGGGACAGCTGACCAACGTAAGAAACTAAAATTACTTTATAACGTAATGATAAGGAAATTGTCTAATTACAGTAAATTTCATGTAAATCCATTAAAACTCAAGTACACAAATTTGTGTTTGATGTTTCAGACCCAGAAGCCTTATATCACTTACCTTATGCATTATGTTTTATGCAGTAGGAGTATTTAGCCAATTTATCAGTGGTATCGGTATCAGTATATCTGGCGACTGCGTGAGAGCTTAAACTAAATAAAGTAACAGCAATACTGTATATTTTGATCAGCTGTAGTTGTCACGCATCATCTGCTTTTTCAAGTTTGAGAGTGCGCCTGTTTGATTGGTCGTCTCGATAGGGATACGGATGCGTTATAGTAGAGCTAAATGACGCTGATAAATATCAGATTCCTAAAGGTGCATTTAGATTGTGGTAGTGTCGTCGTAGTTGCGTTGTAGCTGTAGTGAATTGTTTTCTATAGATAATGCAGAATGGATTATTTTAATAGATAAATAGTTAACAATATTTTTTTGTACACATTTTTTAATATAATTTACTTTCTAAATGCTTTAAACAAATATTGGTAGTACTGGACCCTCCTGCTAAATTTTGGAATATGTTAAAAGTTTCACCTTACATATTTCTTTGTTATTGACCAAGTAAGTTTCGTTTTTTCCTAATATTTAAATAGTTCAAAAATGCTTTAATATTAAAATTGAGGTTGATAGGGTAGCAAAGAAATACAAAATTAAACTTGGGGAAAAAAGAAGAAAAAAGGTGCCAATATTGTGTCTGCATACATATAGACAGTCGATAGTGTGTTCAGTGACATAAGCAATAAATTAACAAGATATTGTATGTGGTATTTAGGTATATTCCTATATATCCGCTAATCAATCATACTGGTTTATTATAATTGCGAAGAAATTAGGGCCATTTTTCTAAGTGAGGAAAAGTTACTTTTGCATTATTTCGTTGCTTGTATGGACAAATTATATCAAATAATTTACATTTTTATTCCCATGTTTTGCTAGTAATAACCTTTAGAAAAGTTATAGTGCCGCATCAGCCGTTGTTATTGTGGTCAAAAAGACTCACACAGAGATAGGTAGATATTTTCGGGCGCGTATGAAAGAGATGGCTTGAACACACCAACGTTAAGTATGGAAGTTATTTCGTGGAAAAGACGACAGTCGATATTTTCAATAAATGAACAAAGTATTATATTTACTTACGTCCCTATCCCCTGACCAACCGAAGTTAATAATTAATAATGGTACCTACCTACAATACACAGTGGCGCTATAGTACCCCTCTTTCCTTTTTTACGTCAAACTAGTCATTTTATAAAATTGTTTATAAAACCATTTAAAAGTAACTAACTAGTCATATTACTTTTATTACATACTAGACACCGCCGCGCCGCTTTGCCTGTGGTTTTATCCATTTTTCTTATTTTTAATCCTTTAAATTCCATAACTTTTATTTCCGAAAACTGATTTTCATGAAATAAATGCCCATGTGTTGCCCAGGAACACAAGGAATGCAATAGTGAAAGTCCCATCAAAATCGGCTGAGCGGTCTTTGCGTGATGCTGGAATAAACAGACATACAGACAATTCAAGCAATTAAAAAAATGTCATTTAAGAAGCAATTTTCGTTAACAGATACAAGTTTCTCACTTCAAAGAACCTACAAAACGATATTAAAAGTCAATCAGTTTCGTAAAGAAAATAAAAATAAATATTTTTTCAATATATATCGATTTTTCTGTACCCAATTGCTGTGAAAAATGTATCAACTGTCATTTAGGTGGTTTTTGATAAAAGCTTCAAACTCCTCGTATTCGAGAACCTATACATTGATAACACCATCAATTTGTCTCTACACAACAAATATAAGAAACCAATTTAGTCATTGGCCGCTATTTTGGATTTTGCACTGAATATCTCAATACGCTCAACATTTTCGAGATGTCATCCGGCCGATTTATATTCTGGGGAGTCTCAGCTTTCATATAACACCATAAAATCTACTATGATAAGAAAATCCGGGCTCGATTAAAAATTTCCACTTATCCCCCTGACTATAATTAGTTGTTTATCTATACATATAATAAATCTCTAAAAGGACCATTTCTGTACATTGAATATTTTTTTTTAATTGTTTGACCAAACGAGATACCAAAAATGCAATTTTTACTCTGTGTAGGTTTTTTTGACTACAACCATTGTGCACCGCTGATAATACGGTACTATAACTTTTGTAAAGGTTATTACTAAAGCAATATATAAAATTAAAAATGTAAATTATTTGATACAATTTGTCCATGCAAGCAAACTAATGCTAAAAGTAAGCGCATTTTGTCATTTCGAAAAAAGGCCCTAATTTCTTGGCAATCATAATAAACCCAAATAATTAATCAGCAGATTGTTAATTTATCGCTTATATCACTGAAAATACAATTGACTGTATGTTATACTGTTACTGAACTTGAAATGCAATAAGTTTATTAATCTTAGCGTAGATTGGGGCAAAAGTCCACACTGAAGGTTGCACTGCTCACCAATTCTATACTAACAGAAATTTCCCACTAAGCAGAAACCTGTTACATTTATATTTCCTTATCGTATTTTTGTGACCAGTTAGGTAACACGGCTTGTAACTTTAACGAGAATATTACATTGCCAGTACATCCTAAACATTTACGTAACAGTGTTACATTCGGTTTCTTTTAACAAGTATATGACTTGCATGTAACATTTAATGTTACATGGCTAGGTAAAATTATTTTTTTTTAAATATTCCTCTAACTTGTTAAATATTGGTTCAATCTTAAAAAAATCGAATGAACCATCTCGGTTTTGTTAAGAATTGTTACCATTTCACGGTATATTAATGCAATGATGTCATTGGTTTACAGAAAATAGAAAAATGTTTTTTTTATTATTAATTTAATTAATTGTTTTTAATAAATAAAATACATATAAAAAGGTTTTAGTGCAATTAAAAAAATACCTATATAACTTATAGGTCTCTGATACAAATATTGGATTACAATAATTTGATCAGATCATAATTTGGCGAAATTAAAGAAAACTGAAAATATATAATTGTCGTCGAAATCTAAAAAAATCAAATCATAAAATGATAGTATGCACATCACTGCGAGTACGTATAAATTTATACTTATTGTCCCTTTTCTGGGAAGTTCTCAAAAAAACGGCAGCCAGGATTTTCATAAAAAAAGTAAACTTTTTGATATCATTCCTTACTTTTTCAAAAATTTTCGCCATATTTGAGTTAAAAGTTTCATTGATTTTGGAATTTCATGTGATCGTTAATAAACTAAACTTGTTTCAACTTCGATGTTTATTACACTTACAATATTGTTTTTTGTCATGTCACAATAAAGAACCTAATTTGTTTTAAATTTGACATTTAAGAAACTTTCAATATTGTGTAAAGAAGAAAATTTGTTTTGAAACTAACATTTATTAAACTTCAAATAATGTTATTTTATCAATTACATTTCTTGTTAAATCCATGATTATATATTAACATAAAATGAGTACTTCTTTCGTGTATCAGCGATTCTTTCACATAGAATGTTAATTTTGAACTTATATTTTACTTTTCTTAAACATTTTTCTTAACGTATACAAAGTTACATCAATTCTACATTTTTTCAACGTTGAAAACCTGTAATGCAACAGACCTTGCTTAGTGGGTCTTGACCAAGTATACTATAATTGGTTAACGTAAGGATTTACCTAAATAATTTCCAAGTCGTTTTCGAATGAAACCAAAAATTAGGACAAAAAAAGCTAATACATGCACATTAGAACTTTTACTTTAGGGTATCAAGTAAAAGTCCTATTAGGATGAGCTAAAAGCCCGAACGTTTGAGTTTTATTCCATACATGAATTTTGGAAGAGAAATAGGTAAAGCTTAAAAATGAAAACAACATAATACTAATATAAAACCAGTTTTTAAAGCTATAAACTAATTGTGACATAACTAAAAGCTCTTGCTAAAAAATGGTTTGAAAAGAATAGGCCTTAAAATACGAAAACAAATTATTAACATTCTTAAAACTCTTTCCAAGAAAATCATTAACTAACCGTTCCAAATATCAAAGCAGATTAAATTAACACTGTCAGAATTGATTTCAACTTCAGAATCGACTGTGCGGACTTTTACGCTATTCGAACCTTTTCCCCGAACTATTTTATTTACTTCTGCTACTTTGTTATGCCATATTTTAGTAGTTCTTTATAGTACATACACTATTTATGACAGTTTCGCACTAAGGTTAAATAAATAATACATATTTTTTGGCAATTTATCCATCTGTTATGAAATGACTAGAACAGATCCTCGGATTTTTCAGGCAACTTTCACTTAAATTTTTAGTTTTAAGTGCTCTTATCCAACCACTAAGCAGAAAACAGTTATTTTTATCAGGACTGATTATTATAACAAAACTAAAGTTAGACCGCGCTCTTCTTGGTTGCCGGGCTATCCGACCAGTGCGCCGATTCTTGAATTTTGAGAAAATGGTCGCCTGGGAACGTTCCCATCCTTGGTTTCGACTAATAAGAAGGCTCAGAAGCTGCCAACCTTGTACGGTGCACGCGCAAAGCTGACTTGATTATCGTTTTTCAAGAGCGCCCGTTCTCCTGCTCAGAGGCAGGTGTATGAAACTGTAGGAAGGTTCCTTCGATACACGGCAATCGGGTGAAATTTGGCCGTGGTCGGATAGGTTTCAGATAACTCATGATAGCTTTAAAGCGTGTTATTGGTTGATATCAAGAAAGTGACCGTTCCCGTGCGACCCACTGTGGGGCAGAGGCTACCAAAAGCTGGCAAAAATTTCAATTATAAATTTTGAATAATTTTGAACACTTATGTAATTGAAATATCATAAAAAACATTGGAAAAAGTAATGACAGCCCTTTCCCCCCCTTTCAATACAATAAAATAACTATTGCATTGGTCAGAAAAAGTGCCGCCGCTCTTTAATTTTAGAGCCAATAGTCCAATTTCAAAAAAAAACTACATAGCTGAAAAGAGAAAACCCTAAATTTTACAGAACATTTGTCAAAAATGATAATTCTTAATAATTCAAGGTGGTGAATAATTTAAAAAAATAGCAATTTTTACGCCACTGGCAAATTTTTTTTATAGTAGCACACAAAACAGTTTTATAGGGGTGAAAAATTTGCAATGGTTTCAGAATTATAATTAATCCTAAAGCGCAATTTTTTTATCCAAGAAATTTAAAAATAAAAACAAATTTATTTTTAGGTAAAAACTTAAAAAATTAGGCAGGTACATGTAAAAATCCTAATATTACGGAAGTTAAAGGACAGAAAATGTTGGTTGCTATTTTAAATATCTTAAAAAATGTAACTTATAAATTTAAAATTTACTTTAAAATATTGGGTTTAAATTCTGTAAAATATTTTTGGGCTTTGCACTAATGTTTAATTTTTTAATAGTTCAGGAGTTAAAGGCCAAAAACTAATAAATATTTTTAAATATCTTAAAAACCGTTTGACCCACATATGATTGAGTAACCGAATAATGTTGGGAATATAATTCTTTAAAATATTTTCCTTAGTCACCTTGTTTAAATTTTTGTTAGTTTAGGGTTAGTTTAGGAGCTAAACCAAGAGTTAAACGAAAAAAAAACAAAATTATAAGTTTTTCCAAGAGTTCCAAGTTTCATTAACTGCTGTGAATGTGTAAAGTAGAAAAATTATACGAAGATAACTTCTCGCAACACACCATCTTTACACTATAAATCAAGGCGGCTGGTAAATGAAATAACAATCTTTTCCATAGCGATGTGTCTTTTTACTCGGTGACGTTCATGGTTGCGACATTTTAATCATTGACAATTTTATATTTTGACGATATTTTTAAATGATTTTTTCGCAAATACTTGGTGAAAACTGGCGGAAATGGTACTATTTTTCGCTATTTTCTATCTTTAACTTTTTGTAAAAAATAGACAGAAATCTGTTTTTGCACTCGTGATCAAAAAAAAAGTTTTTTTGCATCGGTAACCAAAAAAGCCATGCTTTAGTTATCTACAGACAGTTACTAAAATCATGTTTTTAATGAAGGTATTAAAAAAAAGATTTTAATATGGCATCTAATTGAAATGACCAATAAAAAAGGTTGAAAATTTTTTTTATTTGAATATGGCGGAATGTGTGACTTTTCGTTTCACTAAACTTACAAATATTAAAAATTAACCCTAAAACTGGCACCATATTATAACTAAATGCCGATTAACTGATAACAAATTCGTAAGAACTATTTAACTTACATTAAAAATAATGAAATTAGCCTATTCATAATTGGACATAACTCGAAATTGTTTTATATTTATTTTTCCCTTTAAAATTATAACTACAAATTGCAATTTTTTTTTTATAAATAAATCACGAAACACCAAAACAGTTTGTGTAACGCTTTTTGACAACCATCTATTGAAAGACTGTGTGATTTTTTCAAGGTTATTGTAATTTGGTAAGGGATAAGTTTACTCAATTTAGGCTCAGTTTTTTTCGCATTCTAATTTATTTTACGAACTTATATGTCTTGCCACTCTGTGCGACCTTTCCTACGAAATTCAAGAATCGGCACCCTGAGCTTTTTTGGGCGCGGTTCTATCAAAATAATACCGCCCTTTATATGTATATAATGTTTATGATCACCTTTAAGGACGGCATTAACTTTATAGGTGGTACCATCACACTAAGCAAGGTCTGTTAAATTAAATGTTTAATAAAAAATAAAATGTAAGTTCAAAATTAACATTCTGTAAAAGTATCGCTGATACACACACTAATTTTACGTTAATATTTAATCTTGAATTTAACAAGAAATGTAGACTATAAAATAACTGAAAAATAACATTATTTGAAGTTTAATAAACGTCACTGTCGAAACAAATTTGCTTCTTTACAGTTACATGATATTACACAATATTGCAAGTTTATAAAATGTCAAATTTAAAACAAATTTGGTTCTTTATTGTGACATGACAAAATCAAAGTCTAATGATCACATGAAAGCAGCAGTATTGTGAGCTTAATTATTGTCAACTTTAAAACAATTACGTGGTTGCTTATTGGAAAATGACTAAATACAATTGTCTTATGTTAAAATTCCAAAATTAATGAAACTTTTACCCCAAATATGCCGAAAATTTTTGAAAAAGTAAGGAATGATATCAAAAAGTTTACTGTTTTTATAAAAATCTTGCGATTTTTTTGTTAACTTCCTACAAAATGGAAAATATACCTTTAAGTATAAATTTATATGTATTCCCAGTAATTAACGCACGATATTTTCATTTTTTTTTTAATTTCGCCAAATTATGATTCAATTAATTGTGAGTCAATATTTGTATATATTATTTTTTTTATTGCAACTGAAAACTTTTTATATGTATTTTATTAATAAAAAACAATTAATTAAATTAATATTAAAAAAACCAACTCCTATTTTCTGTAAAAATAGAACCAATGACACCACTGCATTAATATACCGTGAATTGGTGACAGTTCTGGACAAAACCGAGATGGTCTAGTGGTCAAAGGTGCTGAAACCTACGTTTATCACCTTTGGATTAAGAGTTCGGAGCCCGTCGACTCACGTTTTTTTTTTTATTTTTTTTTTTCATTTGTTTAAGATGTAACCGCGAAGATCAGAGACTGTAAAGCACAAAAATATATTTTTTATGTTGTTTAAACCAATATTTAACAAGTTAGAGGTAAAATTTAAAAAAAATAATTTTACCTAGTAACATTAAATATTACATGCAAGTCACATACGTTAAAAAAATCGCATGTAACACTGTTACGTAAATTTTTGGGACAATTGATGTACTGGCAATGTAATATCGTCGTTAAGGTTACAAGTTGCGTTACATAACATAAATACATTGAGGTAATGTAAATGTAACAGGCTCTTGCTTAAAAAAACTGCCTAAAAATATGTACTAGTTGCGTGCAGAACAGTCAAACATAGTGCCGATTTTATTAAAGTCAGGCTATGCCAGACTTTATGTACCGATAAGTCTTTATTTATTCTTAAATTTTTCAGTTGGGAAAGGAGAGGTCTTGGAATGTGGGCAAAGATCTTCGTAACCGTTACAACAAATTCATCGGTCCAACTTACGAACCGGGCTTGGTACGCGCAGTGGCTACGGATTACGACAGAACCAAGTCAACCATGCTGCTTCTTTTGGCAGGTAAAGGTCCATTTATAAAAATCCCAAAATGGAATTTATCTGAACCTATACACAAAAAAAATACTGCGGCAGCATTAATAGGAGTTAATAACAATACCTTAAACCCATAATAACAGGTAATTGGGAACAAAGTGAATAAAACTATTGTTGAGTGGTTGCGTGCACATACATCAAAAATCGGAAAAAAGTTTTCTATTTTGTACATATTTATTAAATTTAAATTTTAAATTGTGTACATGTTTTCGGTCAAGTATGCCATCATCCGACTTTAACACTAAAAGGAAACAATGCAAAGATACATTTGAAACGAACCTAACTCAAAATTAACTTCTTAAGTTCTTTTAGGGTCAGTTTAACCACTGCAAGCAACGGACCGCCCACATCTCTCTAGGGTTATAAGATATATACTTCTTAAGTTTTTTAATTGTATAGTATTGTTGAAAGAAGACCATTGCAGCATCGGATGGTCCATCATCCGATGCTGCAATGGTCAAACTCACCCTAGTTATTATTGGTTAAAAACTTATAGCATTACTCCTGTCATTGGACTTTTACAAATACTTTATGACCCTAGGCGTATCACGTATTTTTTCGCTGACATTTGAGTTTTTTTGTTATGATCAGATACTATCTAGCCTATGTTTTCTACGTATCCGTTTTCTATTACTGTGGACTCTAATTATGAAAAATTATAAATCTTGCTGTCGATTGCTGCAAAAAATGACAAGAAAAATCAACAATGGGGTATTGTTAGAAACCACCTCCGCATTACAAAACAGCATTTAGTAAAATCCCAGAAGATCCTTTTTTTGACTTTATGATGTTTTTGTGTTTTTTTGTTATATTTCAACCCGCGACGTTGCCCGCTCTAAAATTAATATAATTTGACAGCTGTCATTAGGCGAAACGTCAAATAAAAAGTAGCCTATGTTCTAACACAGGTCACACTTTATCTTATAACCAAATTTCATCCAAATCCGTTCCACCGTTTTTCCGTGATTGAGGAACAAACCTACACACCCGCACACATTCACATACAAATTTTTGCATTTATAATATTAGTAACATAATACTGATATAACTGCATGATGTTAAGGTTTTCCAATCTGTCTTCAAATAATATACTTATTACCAAAATCCAGAATTAATATAAATGAAAGAAAATAGTATTATTTATTAAATTATTTAATAAAGAACTTAAATAAAACTTTTATTACAAAATTTAAATATTTTTTAAGGAAAATTCAACAACAGCTTTTCTTAAATTTTTATCAAATACAGTTTAGTTGGAATAATACAAAAACATCAAAAAGTCAAAAAAAGGATCTGCTGCGATATTACTAAATGCTGATTTGTAATGCGGGGGTGGTCCCTATCAATACCCCACTGATGGTTTTTTTTTGACATTTTTTTGTAACTTTGACTTGTTCCGGACCCCTGTGTGAAGTGGCTAGAAAAAGCATTCTTAATCTATAACGAAACCTTATTTTGGCTAAATTAAGTAGTTTTGATACGTAACGTTGATTCGTGATCAGTTTACCTATAGAATAAAAAGCCTTTCAACAAACATTGGAAAGTCAAAATATTAAAATAAATACACGTAAAAATATAATTAAAGTTTTTGGCAACAACTGACAAAATTTTTGTGCAATAATAATCTAAATCATTGCATCTATGTCAAAATGTGTGAAACAAACCCATAAAATGTAAAGTTATTTTTAAAAAATCAATATATGGGGCTTATTTGGTGACAATGCGGACTTGATAATCAAAAAAATGCCAATAGGCAGTGGCGTAGCCAGAAATCGACTGTGGGGGAGGGCGGGGTTCATCATTTAGTAAAAATAAACTCGTACATTTTTAAAAATTAGGTAGGTGCTTATTGCTTGAGCTCTTGAACGGAAGGGAGGGGAGAGGGGCGGTTTAATAGGTGTTGAGTTATTGTATACGGAACAAATATACTTATTTTTAAAAGCAAGTCTCATCTTGTCCTATTTCTATTTTTTTTCCAAAAGTAACCCTTAGATGCGCCGCATGCAAAATTTTTATAAAAATTACAATAAAATTCTATTTTTTACGCGTTTCAAATGTTGTTTACAAAAAATATGCTTATAGTTAAACAAAACTGTTTAAAAACTGTAAAACTGTAACGAAAATTTTTACAAAAAATTCTTTAAAAATTTTGATCTCTTAGGTTTTTTGTAAAATATTTTTGAAAAAGTAGATTGGGTTAGATCCCAAGAAAAGGTGAGTTGCTATTAAATCATAAATGCGTCGCGGATGAAAATTTTAATAAAAATTAACTTATGAGTTAGGAAAGAAAGGAAATCAAGAGCTTGTGGACTAAAATTTTATTGTTAGTTATTTCTAATTTTTGCTAACGTTTCGATGATTTAGTTTGTGAAGAAGGTGACAAACCAAATCACCGAAACCTCAGCAAAAATTAGAAACAACTAACAATAAAGATTTTATTTCACAAGCTCGTGATTTCCTTTCTTTCGAGAATTCCTTAAAA
Source organism: Oxystoma pomonae (assembly GCA_963921995.1). Classification (NCBI taxonomy): domain Eukaryota; kingdom Metazoa; phylum Arthropoda; class Insecta; order Coleoptera; family Brentidae; genus Oxystoma; species Oxystoma pomonae. Next base: position 39,452,783 of record OY998172.1, read on the forward strand.
TTAAACTAAAATTGTAACAATTAATGACGTCATAGCACCGCAGGAAAATTTTTTTAAACTTAAGACATCACACCAAACACACGTCATAAACCGGAGTAAAGGGTCAAAAAAGTGGGAAGCTATAGCTCTCCCTGGGTTCCTTGACCATGATTAATTTATTATAGATTGGGTTGGACCTCCTGGGGGGGGGGGTTTAACCGCCAAAATCCCCCTGGTATGCTTAAGCTCATTCTTTGTGTAAAGTTTGTTGTGATAATAAAGTTTTAATTATTTTAGGACTGTTTTCTCCAGAATCTAACCAGGAGTGGAACGATGATTTAAGTTGGATTCCTATTCCTTATGAGTACGACAAATACGATTCTGATTTTGTAAGTACCACAAAAGGTCTCTCACATGGAGAATTAATTTAAAACAATGTACATTTTTTTGCTATCTGAATAAAATTGCCGATACTTCTGTTAATTCGAATAATAAGTGAATTATTATTATACTCCCGTTTGATTATTTTTAAAAAGCTTTTTTAATTGCCTAAGATCCATAAGTATAAAATATAATATTTCAGGTAAAGATATGAATTAAACTTTGTGTAGATTTTCGTGGTTTAAAACATTTTAAACAACTTTGGTTTTGTTTTCATCTGTCTATGTCGATTGGTGTAAAATAAATTATATTTTGTTTTTTCTTCTAGGTTTTAAGGATGGCTAGATTTTATTGCCCAGTCTATATGAGAGAACTGGAGAGAATGGAAAATTCTGAACCTATCCAAATTTATAAAAGGTCATTGGATCATGTTTTTAAGTAAGTCGAATTATATCTATTTCATCGTCATTTGCATACTGGTTTATAGGTTTTGAGAAAAAATTTAAATTGTAATTATTTTTAATAGTTTTTCTACAACTCTAAATTTACCTAGATATGTACAGGGTGTTCCTAAATATCATGTACAAACGGAAGGGGGTGATTCTTTGGGGGCTTTTATGACTGAAATTTCAGATAAACATAGGTCCGCAAACGCTTCGTTACCGATGTACAGGGTGTTTAAATTTCAATATTTTTTCAGTTTTTTCGTAAAAGCTCCTGCAATTTATGAGATATTAAGCTCAAATTTGTAACATAGGTTACGTAATAGGAATTGCACGATTGCACATGTCAAATGGTTGCCAGAATCTACAGGGTGATATTTTTTCCGGGGTCATGCCCTCTTTGCTCCCCCTGAACTTTTTTGCGGTGCGCTGCTGGTAAATTCTAAAAAGCAAAATAACTTTTCTCTCTTATTTAGAAACTTTTTGTCCTCTTGTAGTTTTTTCGCAACTCCGACCGTTATCGAGAAAAAAATAAAAACCATTCTGTGTAATAAGCTACCTGAAACTAATTTCTTTGAAATGGTTAAGTAAGCTATGGCTTTATTTGCATAATCTGTTTTATTGATTTTGACATCTAGCATTTCAAATCGTAAGTTGTGTCAGAATTAGAATTGTAAAGTGTAAAACTGTTGTAAATACTCGTTATAATCTCGTTACAGTCGTTAAAATGTAAATTTATACAAATTCTGAAATGGCTGAGATGCATTTTATCTATGGCCTTGCGAATGGAAATGCAAGAGAAGCAAGACGTATGTACATGGAGCGCTATCCAAATAGAATAATTCCTTGATCACCGTATATTTTCGAATATACATAGGCGTCTTGTGGAAACTGGAACTCTTAATAAGAACAGCAGTGATGCAGGTAGACCACGTACTGTTCGAACACCACAGATCGAAGAAGCTGTTCTAAATGAAATAGAAGAACACCCAGAGACCAGTACCAAAAAAATTTCTATAACATTAAATATTAGCCATCAAGTTGTTTGGCGTATCTTGCACGATTCTCTGCTCTACCCTTATCACATTGAAAGGGTGCAGGCGCTCCTTCCGCAAGATTTTCCTTTAAGGATTAATTTTTGTAGGTGGTACCTTAATAGGCTAGCAGAAAACCCCAACTTTGATTGTGTCATCCTGTTTACTGACGAAGCCAATTTTTCAAGGACTTCCATTATGAATTTCCATAACAACCATTTATGGGCAGACGAAAATCCTCATGGAATTGTCGAAATTCATTTTCAGGAGCAGTTTTCATTAAGTATATGGGGTGGTATAATCGGGGATCATTTGATTGGTCCTTTCTTTTTACCTGGTCGACTTACTGGTGACTCATATAGGCACTTTTTCAATACGAATTGCCTTTATTACTTGAAGACTTACCTCTTTTGCTAAGGAATCAAATGTGGTATATGCATGATGGTGCCCCAGCTCATTTTGCTATTTTGGCTCGGGAATATTTAAATGAAGTATATCAAAATGACTGGATAGGGCGAGGTGGACCTCAGCCATGGCCCCCTAGGTCTCCTGACTTAAACAGCCTAGATTTTTTCTTATGGGGGCATCTCAAGTCGATAGTGTATACAACACCAGTGAATACAGTCGATGACCTACGACATCGAATAATGGATGGATTTCAAACCATAAGAAATACTCCGGGTGTGTTTGAACGAGTGCAAGAATCAATGAGAAGAAGATCGGAGGCCTGTATAAGGGTTGGAGGAGGTCACTTTCAACAATTTTTGTGAATTTTTTTTGTCTTATTATTGTTATTTGTTAAGGTTATTGTTGTTAAAAATTAAATTATTAATAAACCTTTATTGCTACAAAAACCGGGTCATCCCAGCTTTAATTTTCAACTAGATTGCGATTAATAAAATGTCAAAATCAACAAAGCAAAAGATTACCAAAATAAAGCTGTAGCGTATTAGAGCATTTCAAAGAAATTAGTTTTATCTAGCTAGTTACAGGTAATGGTTTTTATTTCTTTTTCTCGATAACGGTCGGAGTTACGAAAAAACTACAAGAGGACAAAAAGTTTCTAAATAAGACAGAAAAGTTATTTTGCTTTTCAGAATATACCAGCGGCGCACCGCAAAAAGCAAAGGGGGCATGACCCCGGAAAAAATATCACCCTGTAGATTTTGCCAACCGTTTGATATGTGCAATCATGCAGCTTCTATTGCGTAACCTATATTCCAAATTTGAGCTTAATATCTCAGAAATTGCGGGAACTATTACGAAAAAATTGAAAAAATATTGAAATCTAAACACCCTGTAGATCGGTAACGAAGCGTTTGCGGACCTATGTTTATCTGAAATACCCCCTTCCGTTTGTACATGATATTTAGGAACACCGTGTATATTATTGAAAATCGCCATAGAAATAACGATAAAATAATTTAGTAATAATTAATAATAGATTAATAAAGTCGGCACTATTTTTGACAGTACGGCATGAAACTACTACATATTTTTAGAGACTTTACTACACGTAATGTGAATCCTTCATCCCCCTTATAACTCTTTATAACACTTACACCTACACCCTCCCGCCCCTATCTTGCTGCGTTACATAATTTATGGATATAATTTTTTACCCACGACATTACTTTTAATAAAATATTTAAATTGCACATTTTAGTTTCCACAAAACTTTTCCTTATCGCCATCCTCTTTAGGACCCAGTAAACAAAAACAAAATATATATATGTTAAGAATATTACTTAAATTTATGCTAAGTATAGGATGTTCCAAAAAAAACCCGGACTTTTTGGATTGCCTATAACTTTCACATTAATTATCCGAAATTCGAAATTTAATTTTTTTCTGAAAAAGAGGACTTAATATTTAGGCAACTGATGTCGAAACTGAAATTTCCTGAAAATTCAAGATGACGGACAGTTTTAAAAAAATGTGTAATTTTGACCCTACCTGGAAATTTGTTATGTTCGCCACTGTTATCAAACTAAGATATTCGCTAACTAGCCTTATTCTTTATACGTATTCACACATAATATTTGATTAAATCGGGTAAGAAATAAAAAAGTTCTACAGTTTTACGCTCTTTGTGTGATAAAAGACTTTCTCACTTAAGTTAACTTTATTCGACGGGATACAGGTTCGTCAAAATATATCGGAAAAAATTCTAAAGTCTCATGCCAAAACTGTCAATTCTTTAAAATTGAAGATGGCGGACTATTTAAAAATTGGGTATTTTTACCCCCTTGGAAAAAAAATGTATACGCTACTGTAATAAAACTGATACGTGCACTAAATAGCCTTATTCTTTCAACGCATACACATATGTAATGCTTGCTTAAATCGGTTAAGAAATAAGACTTTGCATGTTGAATTTTAAAGAGATGTCATTTTGACATTAAGCACATTAAACTTAGGCTTTTAGCTTGTTTTAAATTTCTGGAAAAACTGTATCCCGTCGACTAAAAAACGACCTATGGTCAGAAAGAGGCATCAAATGTAAAACTGTTGAACTTTACATGCAAGTACGTAGAAAGAATAAGGCAATCTAGCGGACATCTCAGTTTTTATTACAGCGGCGCACATAAAAAATTTTCAGGGGGGTCAAGATGACCCATTTGTCAAAACTGTCCGCCATCTTGAATTTTAAGAAAATGTCAATTTTGATATTAAGCGCATAAAATCGAAAGTTTTCTTTTTCAGAAAAACTTTAAACTTCTAATTTCGGAGAATTAATGTGGAAGTCATATGCAGTTTAAAAAGTCCGGTTTTTTTGGAACACCCTATATATTTACTACATTATACTCTAAGAATATTTGTAGTATCTTTGTATCTTTGTAAAAAAATAATCTTTTTGAAATTGTTCTAATATTATTCCAAGTATATTTGGGTAAATAAATATTTTTAGTAATCAAAATATTAACTAAATCCAGTGCTTTATCTAGAAAATTTTCTTCACAATCTTTTGAAATCGACTTTATTAAAGTCAGGCTATGACGACTTGATACACAGATAAGCTCCTATTTTTATAATCTTGTGGGAACAGAAAAAAATAAATATTCTTCTGAGGTAGAAAGTTGCACATTCGTGGAACATATATTCTAAATACTCTTAGAATATGAATGAACGAATGAATGTAGAAGTGCGGGCGGACAATTCCCATGTACGTAGGCTACCTTGATGGGCCCGTTGCACGCCCTTTTTCCATGGTTTAGCCTGGCTCTTTCACAAAAGAACAGGTTCTGGGCTGCAACATTCTTACATCGCCTGAGCCCAAAGAGATGGTTCCCAAAGTGCGAGTCTCTTGACTCGGCCAGAGCCGGACGCTCCAGCAGGATATGCAAGGACAATTCTCCGTCCTCCATGCACCATCGACTCTCCGGAGATTCCCAGCGCCCCAGATGCATTTGTAGTGTCCAATGGGTACTTGTGCAGTTTCCTGTCGGGCCTATTGTTGAAGAAGATCTACCGGGTCCTTGAACAGTTGCTTGTTGATCCTTATCTTTAGAGGCTCCGCTGAATACCTGTTCGGTTCCTTGTGTTACCCCCTGGTCATCGGGGGGTCCATCTGAAGTTCTCTCACACACGATTCAGTCAGCTCTGTTTCGGTTAGACCGTCCATGATAACCACGATTTTGACCTGGAGCTTCCTGAGCTCCTTGGCAAATTTGTTTAGCGGCGTCCGTAGGCGTCCCTGATTCGTTTGTGGGTACTTGTGCAGTTCCCTGTTGGAACTCTTTTGTTGAAGAAGATCTACTCGGAACACATTCAATACTATCTTTAATGTTTTATTTATATCTGTTAGTTAAAAAGCATACCTATCTTTAGTGGTTTACATTCTTTGTGCAAACATTCTCTCCTAAGAAGTTTCGTTAGGATAGGGGAAAGAAGACGTTTTTAATTAAACTACGATTTAACATTCATGAAAATGTAATAAGAATATTCAGAAGATTCTTTTAATGTTTTTAGAAAAATTTTTGTGTGCCACGATTGTTCTATAAATATAGTCGCCCATTCTATTGTAGATTTGAGGAATATTCTAGTCATGGTTCCAAAAAAAGTTACTTTCATGTTCGATGAATATTTATTTTACATTCTGAGAACGTTCTATTCAGGTGAAAACATCTTGCTGTAAGCTATTCCTTTAATGTTCTGTGAATGTGCGTAGAACATTTTCGGACTATTCTAAGAATGTTCCAATCTTCCCGAGGAATATTTTTCGAATGTGCTATGTATATATTTGTGATTACTGGGAGAGGAGCTGTATTTGATATAAGCTAAATATATTTTGGTGCGTTGCCAAATGATATTTTAATTTTTTTTAAAATTTTACAGATATATTCAAACACACAGCGGCAAACCAATGCAAAGGTTTTTTGACCTGTTTGACATGTGGAACACATTATCTGCAGAAGATTGGATGGACCTAAAGCTGCCAAAATGGACGGATGACGTGTATCCAGATGTTCTTCAAGATTTCGCTTTAAGGATGTTTGAAATACAGAATTCGAACAAAGTTCTGAGGAGGTTATCTGGAGGTAGGTTTTAAAGCATTCTAAGAGAGAGTTTATGATAGAGTATACTGAGTGTTTGGTCAAAACTTGACTCATTTGGAGGGTTTGGCATATTTTTAGCAAGAAGAGTATTTTAATCCGTTAAAATAATTTTTGTGGGGTACCAAACCAAAGGATAAAGTCTGAAATCTGAAAGTAATATTTTAGGATGGGGGATGCATGTCCGTCAGAATATGTGTTACGAGGTTTTAACTCGGATTTTTACTTGTGTCAATAATAGGCACTTATTTTATACAAACTTTTTTACATATTATTTAATTATTCATTATTTTTTCCGCTAGCAACGCAGCGGATAAACATCTAGTTTACAATAAAAACAAATTACTTTTTGCAAATACACACCTAGGGACTAAAGTGGTAGTTTTTATTCCGAGGTACAATACAGTACAATTTTCCGAGGGATAAAATGGCACCCACGTAAAACAAGATGCAATATTTCACACTTTTTGGTCCCTAAGGACGAAGAGTACGATTTTTGCTCCCTAGGGATGAAATGTACCATTTTAGTCACTCGTTTGAGGAACTAAAACGCGTTTTTAGTCTCTAAAGTACAAAAGCATTATTTTTCATTTTTAAACCACGTTTCTTTTGTTCTTTAGGAAGATCCCTGCAGCAAGTAATAATCAACATGAACTCCTACATCAACGGATCGATCCCTCTGTCAGGTCCCAAAACCAAAATGTTTTTGTACTCTGGCCACGACTACAATGTTTACAATCTTTTGTCGGCGATGAAGATACCAAACATTCCATATCCAATGTACAATTGGGCCACGATTGTTGAGTTGCATTATGTTAGTTGGAACAAATATTTTGTTAAGGTAGGTTTAACATAATTAGGAAAAAAATGTGGACCCGCAATTTATAACCACTGCCGTGACAAAGTAGATAAACTTCAAAGGATTTTTTTGGTGGACGCAAACTAAGATTTCACGTAATTATATTGGGTAAAATCTAAATTTTTCACTCTCTCGGTTAGAGTATTACCAAATCTAAACTGTCACTTAGGGATAATCTATTTGCTCTCCCCGGAAACGACCAGATTGAATAAAAAATATTTTTTATACGTTTTTTAAAACAAAAATGTACTTCTAAATCTGCTAATTTTGATTCGATAACTTTCGTGTGTGGAAAATACCTTTTTTGTTATTTTGACAGTTTAAATCCCTTTTTATAGTTTATGCAAATTTGCGACTGAGGATAATTTAAGATCAAAGAATTAAAATTGTATAACCGTTTTTAGCTACTAGTTGTGAAAACTACTATTTGCCTTTAATAGATAATTGAAAATTTTTTTGTTTCTACATTTTTATAATCAGCATAAAATTTCCTTTAAAATGATGTATCGCGAATGTTATTTAATATTTTTTTTTATAGGTATTATTTTTTTTATTTTCATAATAATTTTTTTGCGTTTCTTTTCTTTTGCTATTACATTTTATTTTCTTTTTCGTAAAAAAATATGCTTTAAAAATAAATACGTCATTAATATTAAAAATGCTTTTATGCTGGTTACAGAAATAAGTCATTCCATAACAAAAATCCCAATTTAGTTTTGTATCTCAAAAAATAAACATTTCAGATAAAATGCAGTTTTCCAAATAAATTAATCTTTCATTATATGTAGAAAAGCAATTTATACCAAAAAGAAATTTTCATTAAAGTAATAGGCCAAATTCCAAAATGCATATTTTTCAAGAATTCCCTGTAGCTCAAAAACTGATATGCGGATTTCACCATCAATAAGTTTTCAGTACAGGATGTTTAGCTATAAATATCACCCTCACTTTTCTCCGTTATTATGCATACTAAAATAGTAGTTTTAACAACTAGTTGCTAAAATAGTGCTTTTTTACAAGCGCAGCGAGGTATTTAACAATGCTTTTTTTAATATTTTTATCATAAAATCCAAGAAAAACAGGAAAATACTTTTAAAAATCTCGAACGAAGAGAACGTCTCGCAACACACCATCTCTACACTATAAATCAAGGCGGCTGGTAAATGAAATAACAATCGTTTCCATACCGATTTGTCTTTTTACTCACTAGGTGGCGTTCATTATTGCGGCATTTTAATCTTTGACAATTTAATATTTTGACGATATTTTTTCGTAAATACTGGGTGGAAACTGCCGGAACTGCCTTAATTCTTAGGCAAGAATAATTAGATTTTTTCAATATTTATTTTCCGCTATTCCTCCTTAGCCTTGTGTAAAAAACGGACAGAAATCTTTTTTTACACCCGTAACCAAAAAAGCCATAATTTAGTTATCTGGAGACAGTTACTAAAATCATATTTTCGATGAAGGTATAAAAAAAAGTTTTAAATACTAGTTATAAAAGTTTTTGTTAAATGTCATTACAAATATCTAATTTTGACAAAAGCTTTCTTATTTTAAAGACATAACCCTTTATTTTTCACATTTTTGAATGCCTCTTTGCTTCTTATTTTAAAATATATAACATGTTCATGCTATGACAAATATTTTTTAAGATATAGCGCATTAAAATTTGCCCGCTAATCTCATCTAGTTCTTTTCGTTATTACGCATGATGCAAAAATGTTTTACATACAAATTTTAATGCGCTATATCTCAAAAACTATTTATAACATGAATAGGCATCTTGTATATTTTTGAAATTATAAAGAAAGAGGGATTTAAGAATGTAATAAAATTGTTTTTAAAAGCTGGTGTCAAATCATTTGTAACGACATTTGATAAGTTTGACATACATCTTAAGAAGGTACATAATTTTTAAAAACTGTTTGAAACATGCATAATAAGGAAGGAAAGTGAAGAGAGTATTTATAGTATAACATCCTGTACATAAAGGTTAAATATAACTCCATAAATGAGAGATATACATATGATTGAGTTTTGATGAGATTGAGAATTTTAACGTATTTTTAGGTTCTTTTGCAAGAAGGCCCTAAAACAACACCCAGAGCCCTAAAGTTGCCAGGCTGCGAAGAATTGTGTGAATATGAAAATTTCGTAAAAATTACCAAAGAATTCGTACCAGTAAATTTTACTGCAGAGTGTCAATCTACGGTGAACTTGGATGATAAGAGGAGATTTATGGAAAATAATTAAATTTTTAGGTTTCATTTAATATTTTTGTTGGTGCGCTGAAGATTGCCAGTCGACATGACTATGCCTTGTAGGTAGCTTCACTTTAGCCCTGTTTCAAGAGTCTTAAGTGTAACTAACACAAAATTAAAATAGTGAAAAAAAATGCTGTAATAAATAATTTATTAAAGGCCAAGATATATAATACAAGTTTTTCTTTTTTACAGTAAAGGGTTTTGTTCCATTAGATTATATTTTGGTGAATATGAGAATAAGATTAGCTTGGATGAAAAAAAAAATCGATTTGTGCAAAATAACTATGTATATTATTTTTCATTTAATTTAAGTTTTTGTTTACGTATTTATTAACTATTTATCGATTATATTTTAATTTATTTTTGATTGTTAGTTTTTTTTTGAAAGTCGCCTTTACTCAACACTGATAGAGGTACAGGGTGTCCTATTATTATATCACCCCCATTTTTCTCCGTTATTATGCACGCTACAAAAAATTTTGAAATAGAAAAGTTATATAAGTTTTTGCGATTGCGTCATATATATCAAATGTCATTAAAAATATCAAATTTTGTCAACAGGACCTTAGCGGAAAATTTTAGTAGGCTATATCTCAAAAATTATATAGTATGGACATATTATAAGCTAGCTGAAGACCGTGCAACTTCGCCTGCGGATTTTTCCTTTTGCTTTAAACATTCGTAACTTTTGTTCTCATGAACCTATTTTGATAAAATAAAGCTTATGTCCTGCCCAGGCGTTCAAGTAATCCAGTAGTGAAACATTAATTAAAATTCGTTTAGTATTTTTTGCGTAATAAAATAATTTATCTGACATTTGACAATTTTAGCATGCATATTCTAAAATATCGCAAAAAGTTATACGAGTCTTTTATTTCAACTTTTTTCAAGCATGCATAATAACGGAGAAAAGTGGGTGGTACTTTTATAATAGAACACCCTATACACAAAATGAATGTATATTTATGTTATTAAGCTGCTTTAGATAAAGGCAAATACTGATTTTTTTTAATAATAATAACCCTCCGCTCTACTGGGGTTGGCAATTATTATTAGAGTTAATCGCTTTAGGCTAGGAATATACACGGTTATGGAAAGCATTTGCTCAATATGATGCGAAAAAACTTTTTATTTTAATGTATTGGTCAAATACAATTTTACTTCAAAATAAATACGATTTTCTTAAAAGTAGAGACCCAATAGATATACCCGCTACGCTACTGATTTTTTTTTTTCATGGTTAAAAAAAAAACATTTTATTTTAATGTATTGGCCAAATAAAATGTGACTTCAAAATAAATACGGTTTTCTTAAAAGTAGATATTTTTTATATATGTCAGTGGCCTTAACTCAGGAAATATCAGCTCAGTCAAGCAACAACCCCCTCAACGAAACTCAATTAGGATATTGTGAAAATTATGTACTAATTTAGTCAGAGTTATTCGCACTTAAAAGGGGGGGGGTGGCTTGGCGCTAAGCTGCACTCCCTCCATGCTTCGCAGTTGGTCTAGAGAGGGGTTGTAAGAAAAAAAATATATAATCTTTAAAACATACACTTTTGTTTTTGATCCATCGCAGACTACTATTTACCGTAAAAAGTAAAATCCCCTATGTAGCCCTTTCCTGGGGGGCTATTTTTGGAAAATATTCTGGAAACCTTAAATAGCAACCCCCTATTTTGACTTCATATTTGAATTCTTGCTGAAATTCTCTTTCCCATGGTACCCCATATCATAAGGTTTACTTTACTAATTTTCGAGATATTGGCTTTCAAAATGTCAAAAATTCAATTTTCAAAGGCCCATATCTTAGAAACTAAAGAAAATATCTCTAATGCGTTTATTATCGATTCTAGGGGTTTTTTACGAGGAAATAAAAAATGACAACAGTTTGACAATCTGACCTTCTACTTCATATTTTTGGAATAATATCGTCAAAACCATTGAAAATTAATAAAGTGTAAATAGGAATGTGCAAACATCAAACTATAGCATTTTTTATTTGCTCTTATAAAACCCTCCAAATCGATAAAAAACACAATAGAAATATTTTGTTTAGTTTCTAAGATATGTGCCTTTGAAAATTGAATTTTTGACATTTTGAAAGCCAATATCTCGAAAATTAGTAAAGCAAACTTTATGATATGGGTTACCATTGGAAAGAGAATTTCAGCGAAAATTCAAATATGAAGTCAAAATAGATTGTTACTATTTAAGGTTTTTAAAATATTTTCCAAAAATAACCCCCCAGAAAAGGGCTACATAGGGGATTTTACTTTTTACGGTAAATAGTAGTTGGCGATGTATCAAAAACAAAAATCTATGTTTTAGAGATTATATATTTTTTTTCTTAAAACCCCTCTCTAGACCAACTGTGGCTTAGGAGATAGATTTTATGAAAGTTGATATGTTATAATTTTTTACTAATTATGTATTCTGAAAGAAGGGTACTTTTAGTTTACAAAAACCATCGGTTCCTAAGATTTTTGTTTGTTTGTTATGGGGTGTGTAGCTTGATATCAAGGTACACTCTCTTCTTCTTAGGAAAGAGATACGACCAAAAATGACTATGGCAGAATTTGGTACTAATTACGTACTAATTTCGCCTCCTTCTAAGAAATTACCTCCTCTCGAGATAACTTCATTTTTTTTCAAGGTACACGCCCCTCTGCATAGAAAAGAGATTCGACCAAAAGTGACTATGCCAGAATTTGGTACTAATTATAATACTAATTATGTACTAATTTTGTCCCCTTCTAGAAAGATAACTTAATTTTTTTTGTTGCCTAGGAAAGAGATTTGAAAGAAACATATATTTATAATTTGCTGCTAATTTTGTACTAATTTCATTATCTTATAAAAAATTGCCCACTCCTAAGATTTTTTTTTTGTTTATATAGGGTGTGTAGCTTGATATCAAGGCACACACCATAAAAACAAAAAAAAAAGTTATCTTGAGACTAGACAATTTTTTAGAAGGGGACGAAATTAGTACATAATTGGTAGCAAATTATGGCATAATTATTTTTTTTTCAAATCTCTTTCCTAGACAGATAGGGGTGTACCTTGATATCAAGCTACACACCCCATAACAAACAAAAATCTTAGAAACCGATGGTTTTTGTAAACAAAAAGTACCCTTCTTTAAGACTACTACATAATTAGTACAAAATTGTCACATGTCAACTTTCATTAAATCTATCCCCTAAGCATGGTGGGGTGCAGCTTAGCGCCAAGCCACACAGTACAAACATTTTTAAAAGGAGACCAAATTAATACATAATTACAGTGGCGGTCTCAGGGGGGGGGGGCAATCGCCCCCCGTTTGCTCCAAAAAAAAGTAGACAACAAAGATACTGGTGGTCATCCTTCAGGGTTTTTGGAGAAAAAACGAAAAATTGCAGAAAGTTCCTTTAAAGACATTCTAGAATCCCTCCACCCTCAATTAGTCATACCAAGAATAAACAAACGCATGACGTACTTACCGCGAAAACCATTGGAAATACATAACAGTACCTACTTACTATAGAGTTTCTATTTATAAAAAAGTTTTAGACATAAAAAAGTATTTTTGACCTAAACCACTGACGTATTAATCGATGACCTGAACATATTCATATCAAGTTTTATACAACGTGAAGCCAAAATCAAGGCGAAATTAACTAAAGTCGTTTCTAAATACTATAATCCAAAACACAAATTCTTCAACTTTTATTGGGAGAAGTCAGTATTTGGAAACAATATTGGTCAGAAGTAGGCAAAAGCTTAAATCAAAAAATACCTGATAACGTTTTCAAGGCCATGAACAAGTGTGGCGATATTTTTCCGTTAATAAAAACATTCTTGGATGTTTGCTAGTATGTAATGCTTCGTTAGAAAGAAGTTTCTCATGTCTCAGAAGATTTAAGACATAAGTACTTAAAATCACTGACGGAAATTCGTCTGACATTGAGCGAGTCATTGACTGGTTTGCTCAAAAAAACAGGAAATGATTTTTTTTTTGAGATATGCATCTTTTGTTTGAGATATACAACTTAAAAAGCTTTTTAGACCTCAAAAAAAAAGTATTTAGCTATTAGGTTTTGTTTGTGATTTGTTTGTTATCTACTTAAGCGCAAATTTCCGAGGGATAGAGGGGTAGTTAACAACCCCTACCCTGAATTTAATTTTTTTATGAAAACGTTTTGAAAATCAAAAGAAGGGCATAAATTGCGGCGCTATAACACCTTTGATATTTACAGTATTAGTTTAATTTTGCGTTAAAAATGGCATTTGTAGTGTCATTTTCTTTAAAAATTTTCGCCTGCTGCATTTTGAAACCATTGACATATTTACAATTTTAGTTTAATTTTAAATAAAAAAATACATTTTTAGTACAATTTTCTTAAAAAAATTTGCCTGCGACGCTATGAGTTTGTTAATATTTACGATTTTAGTTTAATTCGACTCAAAAATTCTATTTTTAACGTAATTTTCTCACAAATTTTCGGCGTATTTACACATTTTTTTAAAATAAAAGATTTATTAAATAAACCACTAAAAATCTGAGTACTCCCCCCCCCTAGATTTGAGACCAAATCCGCGCTTTTAGTTACTAAGTTTTGTTTGCATATATCGATATGTTTCTCATAAAAGCTATGCTCATATTCTAGTTTTTTTTTCGTATCGAAACCGCCCCCCCTTTTCAAATGGCTGGGACCGCCACTGACAATTAGTACGTAATTTTTACAATATCCAAATTGAGTTTCGTTGAGGGGGGGGGTTGTAGCTTGACCGAACTGAATATATGAAGTGACGTTCAAAACGGGTCATGTAGACTTTTGGAGTTAATTATAATTCGATTGGGCACATCCTATTAGATACACCAGTTAGTGATACTTTGTAGCACGTCATACGCAAGCTTTAGAGATAAGGAAAACATACCGCCATGGCAGCCTGCCTGATCTTTTCTAGGTACTTCAGTATACTTCTTGCGCTGTCATGCGACTAGTGAAAAGGGTATCGCGCGCGCGAATTGTGAAAATACGCTTTTAAAGAAAAAAATCTAACAAAAAGAAAACGTGAAAAGCAAATGGATTACCTAAAGAAGAAAATGAGGAACCTGAAAAGGGAAATGAAGAGGGAGTGTTCAAGATATAGGCGAACTGTCAGTTTTTAAACAATGGAGTGAGACAAATATTATGCTTTTGGCTAATATTTTTTGGCGTGGGTTTGTTTATTCTGGAAACACACATTTGTTTTTATTACGCATAAAAACTTAAACCCTGCATAGCTTTTGACTTATGCCCGCTAAATTAGCCTCAATAAAAAATTCCATATGTTTACTTAATAGCACGTCGTTTTTCATATATTATATGTGACGACGAAACTGACAGAACGAAAAAATCTAACAAAAGAAAACGTGAAAAGCAAATGGATTACCCAAAGAAGAAAATGAGGAAACTGGGAAAGGAAAGGAAAAAGCGGCGTCCTGATTCAAGTAAGTAAGGCGCATGTCAGTTTTAAAGAGTGGAGTGAGACAAATATTAGGCTATTGGCTAATATTTTTTGGCATTGGTTTGTTTATTCTGTAAACACACATTTGTTTTTACGACTCATAAAAACTTAAACCCTGCATAGTTTTTGACTTATGGGCGCCATATTAGTCTCAATAAAAAACTCTATAATGTTAATAAAATCCCTTTCCAAAATATCACATTTTAATTTCCAGAATAATTATTATAACAAAAACCCTTAACCAGTCGTAATTTAACAAAAATTCTTAACCGAATTTTTCATGTAGCCGGAGCATAACTCAGAATTTTTTTGCCTAGCGCGCTATATCTGCATGATATATGGCATGCTCCCGATGCATATTTTACTCTATCGGGTATTTAACTTTATAAGTAGATTATAATATGTTTACTTAAAAAAGTATTACTAGCTCATCGTCTTTCATATTATTATATGTGGCGACGAATCTAACAGTTTCTCAACTCGTCAGAAACTATTAGTTGCTCGAACTCTAGCATAGAAAGGCACCCCTTAGAAAGTATATTAGGGGGGACAGATAATAGTACATTGAGTCCAGATATATCAGCAGAGCTAGCTTGCAGATGGAAGAAGCATCTTTCTATGGGAATATATAGATAAGGAAACTAAAAATAATCTCCTCGAAAAATACAAAACACCCGGAAAAATTGCAAAATTCTTCAAGGACCCAAATTAAATCCAGGATGCTAATATCCACAGAGCAAAAAAGAGATACGTAGTTCTTGAAATTGTAAACCATTTTGGGAAAAGGTTTGACAGCTTTAAAGCGGGTTTTCTGTAATTTAGCCTAAACAAAAAAGGGAGAGACAAAGCACTTGATGAAGATTTTTTGGGTCTTGCCGAATCGGCGCAGTTGTTTTGCATTGTCCACAATATTGTTTCATGCAAAAATATAAAAAATTGCTACTGCGCAAAATCCAGATCTTTTCTTCTTTAGCGAACGTTTTGCCGAAAATTGCAAAAATATAAAAAAGGCGCCGAAAGGAAATATTAGAGCTAAACAGTGAAGGAACGTATTCCTGTGGAATAATTTTTTTTTTCAGAAGAGTGGAATCAAATAACTCAAAATAAATTAGCTTTGAGTTGGACAAAATGTTACAAAATTCTCTTTGTGGACAAACCTTTTCAAGTTTTTACCCCCAAAACATCAAAATTTACCAAAAATGAGTTCAAAATTTATTCGAAAAGCATACAACATTTATAAGTTAGAGCAGTTAAAACTGTTAATAACTGTCAAAATCAGTTTTTGTTAAGCTATTTTTTAAGACAGAACGATAGCAGGGGATTTTAGGTTTATCTTTAATCCTAAAAATCTACATAAATTTCTTTCTCCCACCTCATTTTCAACTGGAAGATATTAGAGAACTTCATTACTAAAAACGGCTTCCAAAAATATTGAAGATTTTCTTTTCAAAACAAAAGTTGAATTCCAATGTTTACCATTCGGTCTAGCCACTGCACTTTTTTGTTCCACCCTTTCAGGTCTATTTCTCTATACTATTAAAAAACCATACACGACCGACTCAAGAAATACAATTTTTAGCATTTATCCTTAATGCAAAAAGATGTGGATATACAGACCGCTTCAAGCTACTGCGAACATAGGGGGAATCAAGTCCAATTTACTCTCCGTGCCGTACGACCGAGGTGGATTCGAAGCACGCTGCAGTGTTATCTTTTGGAAATTCATTTTATTTTTATTATTTTGTTTTATTTCTGCCTTGCTCGAGAAACAGATGGGTAAGTTATTAATTGAAATAATACATTTTTAAAACTAAAAATGGATGTCTACGAAGTTGCCGAAAAAGTGCAGATGGTCAAATGGTCAAATCGTCATAACCCAACACACGTTCGATATTGGTCGAGGGAAAATTTGCATTTGTATTTTGACGTAAGAACACAGTATCCCCAAAAACTAAATGTTTGGGGGGGGGGTATTGTAGGGGAACACGTAATTGGGCCATTTTTTATTAACGGCAATTGCAATTTGAATGGTCCTAGATACTATTGCAGCAGCACATTATTCCAACTGCTAGGCAGTTGTTAGGTGTAAGATTTGGTGAAACATGTTTTCAACAAGATGGTTGTTCCGCTCACAATGTTGGCCTTGTTAGGGAATATCTTGATAATGTATTTCCTAATCGGGTTATAAGTACACGGGGAACTATTTTATGGCCAGCTCGATCTCCCGATCTTGCTCCTAATGACTTCTATCTGTTTTTGAAGAAGCTTTTCAAATTATCATCCCTAACATGCTTGGAAACGTTTGAAGGGGTTTTTATAGTAGGCTCGGATATTGTCTAGCCGAGCAAGGAGGCCTTTTCGAACATTTGCTTTAATTTTTTTTTGACTGGGAGAATCTTTTTGGTTTTTAGAATGTATTATTTTATTTTGAGAACTTGCTTTTATTTTGTTTCTCCTTATTATTTTCATTGTAACACGTCGTCACTGATAAATCTGAGCAGTTGACAATAAAACGCTCTTATTTATCAGTGACAAAAAATAAGAAAATTACGTTATAAAAATTTGCGTATTTATTGACCAAATTCCGGTTTCATTGACTACGCTCCACACAGCACCGTGGTTAGAGGCGTACTAAATACCAAAGGAAAGTCATGCAAGTGGTGATCGCAAACCTGAGTATTGGTTGCTTCACTGATAGGCGTGCGGTGTCTCTGCATGTACGTACACTGGCAAATTAGACTTCTTTCGCCCTATGTTAAGAATAACAAAAATAAAAACAGCCATTAAGATTATTCAAAGAAAAAAGAACAATTAAAGAGGTTTCGCAAATTATAGGAAGGCTAGCCTCAGTTTGTACCGCTTGTTGTACGTAAAAACCCTTGAGCGAGAAAAATATCGTGCCTTAAATGCTAACAGGAAAAACTATAACGAAAAGATGCTTGTTAGGTTCTTAGTTAAAAATGAACTTGAGTGCTGGTTAAAGCACATACTATTTTACAGCCTAATTATAACATTAAAATTTTCTCCGATGCATACAAATCGGGAAAGGGGCGTGTTGCAGAAAAATCAGAAACGGTAGATAGGTTTATGAGACGCATTTTTAAGCTGCGCCCTCAGTTTCCATTTTATAAACTTGGTGTCCGGAACCAGTGTTACCTTATATAGGTAAATTTACCCTTTGGTAAATTTAACATTCGGGTTATTAACTATAAAAATGGTACTACTCTTGACTCTTTGTTCTGCTCAAAGAGTTCAGACATTTTCTATAAGTTAAGTAACATCAAGGCTAACGGAAAGGGCATAGAAATAATTCTTAAAGACATTTTAAAACTATCTGGACCCAGAAGAATTCCGCCTTGGCTTAGGTTCCCTTTTTCAAAGAAAATTTACAGTTCTATTTGTGTTTTACCATTATATATTGCATACAGAAAACAAAACTATTTCGAGGAACAGAGGATACACTTATTTTAACAATTAAAAAGCCTCATAAGCCCGCTACATCCCAAAACATTAGCAGGTGGATTTAAAAAGGTCTAAAAAACGCAAAAATAGAATAAAATTTTAAAGGACATAG
Organism: Oxystoma pomonae; assembly: GCA_963921995.1. Classification (NCBI taxonomy): domain Eukaryota; kingdom Metazoa; phylum Arthropoda; class Insecta; order Coleoptera; family Brentidae; genus Oxystoma; species Oxystoma pomonae. The sequence goes on from OY998172.1 coordinate 39,471,371, forward strand.
CACAGAACATGGGGTGTCTTCCGCAGCATTAAGGGTTGGTGCATCAATCAAAAGTATTAGAAAGGCTGCATAATGTTCGGATAAAAGGAAAACGTTCAATCGATTTTATGACAAACCTTTAATTTCAAAAGATTTCTTAGCTAAGTATATTAAGAAATATGTTTAATTTTATTATTTAAGTTTATTATTATTTAACCTTTTAACTAATATCGCCATATTCTCTAAACAACTACCTGCTGTATCTAATAGAATGTGCCCAATCGAAGTATAATTAAGGATTAAACGACTTACCTGTAAGGAAGTTCAATCCAAATTATACGAGATTGGTCACATCCTATTGAACGCCCTCCCATTTATATATTCATGTATTTTTCATGCAATTTATTTAAGTACTAGTCAACCCGTCCTAGGCGATCTTAGTATTTCAGGAAAGCTTTAGAAGTATACTGAAGTACCTAGCAGAAATCAGGCAAGCTGCCATGGCGGTATGTTTTTCTTATCTCTAAAACTTGCGTGTGACGTGCTACGAAGTATCACTACCTGGTGTATCTAATAGGATGTGACTAATCTCGTATAATTTGGATTGAACTTCCTTACAGGTAAGTCGTTTAATCCTTAAATAAACATCACTATTAGCTGCAATTTAAATGCAAGGCACATTTTGTAAAAACTAAGACACGATGTAAAAACTAAGACACGACTCGGAAAACCCTTCTGCTTTTTTGGCGAATAAGCTGAAATTTTTTTCTAAGCCCACCAATTCCAAATATTCAAACATTTGAATCGGTGACTTTGAAAAAAATTTAGCGTATTCGGCAAAATATTAAAAAGTGCTCCGCGCTGTGTTTAAGTTTTTACAAAATGTGCCTTCCAAAAAGTATGGATATCACCTGACCCATTTTGAATGTCACTTAGACTTTTCCTGACCCATACAGCACACTTCGTCCCAGGGACGCACATTTTATGTCCATTTGACGTCGGTTCGTCCCGGGACCAATTAGGGACGTACTATGTACGTACGAAAGATTACGTACATGGTACGTACACTATGTACGTACATTTTACGTACATTTTAGGGCTACTTCTCAAACATGCAATTACAGATGTACACTGGACGAACATAAGCGTACGTACCACAGACGTACACAAGCGTACGTACTATGTACGTACCTATTATAAACAATTACAGGTGCTACACATAGTTAAATATTCAAACAACTAAACATGGCTTCTGGAGTGACATCTTACATCTCTGGTCTAACATATATACCTCAATTTGCTTGTCTAAACAACTGTCATGACTAGGCCGCATCCACTATCTCTTACGAACTTACTATTACTACTGTAGGTAGCGCCTTCTCTCTCTGGAATTTTAATATATGATCTGACTGTATCTCTTTTAGAACTGCATCGCTTGTTGTTTTTGGGGAATTTACGTTTTTAACATTACGGCTTATGGAAAAACTATTTGTTTGTCCTATAGCAACACTTCGCCGCAGAGATGTACATTTTACGTCCATTTTAGGTCGGTACGTCTCGGGACCAATTACGGACGTATTATGTACGTACAAACGTGTACGTATTATGTACGTACAAACGTGTACGTACATAGTACGTACACTATACATAAGCGTACACGTTATAAGAGCGGGACGACAGACAAGACAAAAACCATTTAAAGTATATCACAATTTTAACAGAGTTTTCTATGCATAGGTGGTGGTCTAGTGGTAGAGCATTTGTGTCTCACCCGGGAGGCTCAGGTTCAATTCCCGGTGTGCCCAACACTTTTTTTTAAATTCCCGGTGAAATATCCTTCCCTCACCCAAGCCCACTTGCCGTCAGCTTACGTACCTGAAATGTACAACAAACCGTTGGAAAATGTACGTCCCCGGTACGTATATAGTACGTACCGTGGCTGTATGGGGAGCTAAGTTTACTGACAGAAAAGAAAAAAATATCTACTCTTAATCAGGAATAAAATTTTTTTTTAAAAAATTAGATCTTGAGTAAGCAGCGCCATCGTCGCAACATGCCCAAAAATTTCAAACGAAAATTGTTTAAAAGTAATCTATTATCTATTTTGTCAGTTAAGATTATGAAAAATCATTTGCAGTAAATGGCAAGCGACACAGGGCTTGACAAGTAGGCCCCAACCCACTTTTTGCATCGCCTGTATGGCTTCCCAGGGGTCACTTCAGTCTGGCTGTATCTGGTTGGTTTAGTTTTCTGTTTTTCTCTCCTAGGAAATAGTTAGTTCATCATTAGCCCATTTGCTGAGACGATCTGTTTCCTTGTTTTACCTAGGAATGATTGCGAACCCTATATGAGAGCAGTTTACTTAACGCTTTTTATTATTTTTTTTTTTTGACATCAGATATGATTTTGTCTTAATTGTCCACAAGGATTCCAGCTTGTTTTTTTTAAAGGATCCGGCTATTTTCCTTATTTTTTTTTGTTAACTACAATTGTTATGTTTAGCAACAAGATTTTCTATGTATTGACATTGTTGTGTCACTTAGTCTTATTTTGCTAACGGTATCTTCTTTTTATTTTTGTATTGATTCGCTGGTACTAAGCATTGCCTTTTTACTGGGTTATTTTGATGCATTAAGTACAAGATTCCATTGACCATCCAAAACTTTTTTTTATTGGTTCACCCTTGCACTAAAATATTGTGCTCTACACTATGTCACTTTTGACATCTGCTTAGACCATTAATTCTACATCTTTCTCAGTCGACTTATTAATATCTTTGGGATTTTTATTTAGTTCATGTCTAAACTAGGTTTCTATCATTTTATCTTGAAGTTTGTCACCAGTCTGGGTTTAATATTTACGGGTCGAATCATAGCCACAACTGGATTGTTATCGGAGCCTACGCATGCGCCTGTGTAATTGTTTGTAGATTTATTGGTCTATTTGGTTTGTAATGATCATTTCTGGATTTTTATCATTATAAGTCAAAGCGTAATGACGTCTGACCGAAAGTTTATAAAAAGTTTTTGAAAGGAAAAATTCCCGTTCCTAAAAGCATTGGAAAAGGCGATCTTTACGCTTATTTGATATACCAAGACTGTATCTTCAAACAATGTCTTCTATTGGGACCTATATGAACTAGGCGGCCTCACCTCAATAAAATAAAAAATTTATAGTGTGAGACTTAGGTGCTCTAGTTTTACCAGAAAATTAAAAAAACAGTAGGACCGCTAGGTTAACATTAAGCTAGCGTTCTCATCCATAATTCTTTGATAAAAATTTATTGTTACTATTTTCAAATTAGGTGCTATTTAAGTGCTCTCCTACTATTAAATCAAAACTTTAAAACATATTTTTTTGGTATTTTTCAAAAAAAATAAGTAGGGATCGCTAGCTTAACCTTTAATAGGCGGACTTCAGAAAATAACACAAGGGACGAACTGGGGTCGAAAAAGACCCCAATTCTGTTTTGATTTATTAATTTGTGATACTGTTTTGTTACTATATTTTTCTTCAATAAATTCAGTAAGACTCAGTTTTGACACATATATTTTCAAAAAACAACATACCTAAAAAGAATAATATAGGGTTAAATAAATTAAAATTTTAAAAATAAAACTTTACTTAATATAAGAATTCAAAACATTTAAAGTATTTCAACGAAATTTTTATTTTTTTTTGGCAGCCAGTACATATTATTTGAATAAGAGAGTAGTAGTAGTAGTCTTGACATACGTATTTGTTGCATTTGATACACACTTTTTTATATTTTCTATGTTTGGTTCTGTTGCAAAGATGGCATCATGACCTAACATTTAGCATAGGTTGATTTTCATTCGCTTCAGCCTGATTTTCATCATCTCGGGATAGATCGGGAAAAACGGCAGTCATATATCTTTTCTTGGCTATTTGAATCTGTTTGTTGCTGTATCGCCGAGTAGCATCTGTTTTATGAGCTCTTTTCCCAAGTCTAGAAGAAATAATTTACGTTACTGCGGTTTCGCTTTATTCCGATCTGGAAATTTCATGAGCCATAATTTCAACCCGTTGATACCAGCAACATTTAGAAGATGTGCAAATATTACCACAGGACAGCGATTAGATCTTCTTTTCACAGAGTACTCGCTTGCCAACTTATCTGTAGTGTCACGAGCTTCTTTCGTTGTGGTTTAATGAAGAATAACCTTGGGCTTATTACAGAATTCTTTGCCGGATACTTTATCTTTCATATGCTCAGTCGAAAGCAGAATAACGGCCGCATTTTTTTCGGGACATATGACAGCAAAGTGCAATTTTTCTTAAAAGCAAACATACTGGAATTTACATTGTTATACGGAGCTGGTAAAAGTTCTGATGGTATAAAAGTCTTGTTTTTTCGAAGAGTTCCACACAAAGTTAGCTTTCTCGCCCAGAGCTTTTCCAAACTGGTGAAAAAATTATCCGTCGTAATGCCGTAGCCGCTTTTCAAATGACTGACCAAATCCATTACTACTCTTTGGCCTTGACCCTTTTCTGCATTCTTTTGTTGTTTTCATGAAACAAACAATCGCTTTTAGCAAAATAATTACACCACAGGCACAGCAAGGACTATATTTTTTAAGAAAAATACTCCCCTTAATATACCTGCATGTTGCAACCGAACCAGGTGTCGCAGTCGACCAAAGTCCATACTTTTATCCCGTATTTATCTGGTTTGCTTTTCATATACACTCTGAAAGCCGCTCTGCCTCTAAAAGGAAGTAGTTGCTCGTCAACGTAAGAATGACTGCTTGGAGAAAGGGATTTCCTACAGTTTCTGACGAATATTTCGAATATGTCTCGTATAGGGGCTAATTTATCAACGGGTTTCCGTGCTGCTCTCGTCTCAAAGTTGTCAAACCTCAAAAAATATGTTATTTCTTTGAAACGATCCATGGATATCGTAACTGGGATTATAGGACGACAATAAGCTTCCTCCTCAGACCAAAGGGAATCTATGGACTCTTTAGAAGAGCGAAGAGCACCAAGTGTTATCAAAAGGCCGAGGTATGCCTCAATCTCTGACACATCAACAGGTGTAAATTTTCTTCTTTTTTCTGAATGATCGTGATTCCATTTATCAAAAACGGCTTGTCCTTTTCTGCCTGTCTCAAGAACTATTTTTGAAACAATATCTGGAATCATAAAAAGTAAAAATACTTCTTTTATTGTTGAGAAATGGCTACTGTAAAGGGTAAATTCTAACTTTTTAGTCAATATATTAGCCTTCTGGAGCTTGACAGGTCATGTTTCCACTGGATGCTTAGACCATTTTGTAGCATTCTTTGCTACATAAATTCGGCATTTACAATTATCAGCATAGCATTATTTGGGACGCAATCAGGAGTATCAGTATTATCTTCTAAATCGCTCGCAGCATCTTCGTTCACCCACGCATCAAATTCTGGGTCATCGTTCTCAAGAAGATATAACATCTCCCTATCCGTTAACGGCCTATCAGTAGGCAAACTTATACTCATTTTTTAGCCGCATGTATTACACACTCCAGAACAGATACCAATAAACTAAATTGGATAAAACACTATTTAAGAAATGTATGGGATTCCCCGTACTAAAAATAAATGTGTGAAGTACCAAAAAGACATGGGATTCCCCGAACTAGATATAAATGGGTAATATACCACAGACAGTTGAGATTTTTCTACGCCATGAACTGAAAAAAAAAATGTTTATAATTTATAACATACAAGGCGCACTGAGGCCTTAAGAAACTCCAATAAGAAAAAAAGGACGACTAATGTCAAAATTTCAATCTCAAAATATACAATCCATAGTAGACCAAAAAATATGCACATTCAGTGAAGGAGTTTTTATAACTGAAAAAATAGACGAATTATGCACAAAAAATACATCGTGGGGTCCCAAAAGACCCCAGTCTGCCTATTAAAGGTTAACATAAACCTAGCAGTTCACAGGTACTCCTTCATATAAACCAAATTTTAATTATTTTAAAATAAAGAGCAATTTAAGTGCTAATTTATTCCATCTTTCGAAAATTAATTGCTCTTTTCGTTTTGGCGAAAAATGGAAAAAAAACAGAGATAATAAGCATAAAATGATAAAAATCTTTAATTTGGGAGTTCAATAAAAATACGAAAACCCTAGTCTTCGAGCGTATTTTCTTTAAACTAATCTCCAATCATGACCCTTGTATCAAACCAATATAACCAATCGAATCCAACCCAACATAACCAACCCAACCCATCCCAGCATAACCACCCCAACCCTAAACTTGAACTCCTAAATTGACGATGGTAATCATTTTATGCTCATTATCTCGAAATTGTGTGAAATTAACAATGAAATTGCATTTATTTCATTTTTCGCCACAACAACAACAGCACTTAATTTTCGAAAGATGGACCAAATTAGCAATTAAATTGCTCTTTAGTTTAAAATAATTAAAATTTGGTTTATCTGCAGGGGTATCTGTGGGACCACTAGATTTATGTTTAACTAGCGGTTCCTATTTATTTGTTTGTGAAAATACCAAAAAAAAAATGGTTTAAAAGTTTTAATTTGATATTCAGGAAGCACTTAAAGAGCACCTAATTTGGAAATAGTGAGATTAAATTTTTCTCCAACTGTTTTTTTAATTTTCCGCTAAAACTAGAAAAGCACTTAATTTTTAGTTTGGGTACCAAATTAGCATCTAAAGAGCACTTAATTCTGGCATTATCGTTTTTTGATTTTATTGAGGTGAGACCGCCTAGTTTATATAGGTTCTCTCGGTGTGTTTTCGGGATTTAGCTTAAAGTCTCCTATAAAAATAGTAGTAGTAGTAGTATAGGGGCGGCCCGTGGTCCTGGCAATTACGACTCTTCATGGGCCTTTCCTGCCATACCCCGTTCCTTAACCCTATACCCCTTTACGAAGTTATCGTGGGAAATCCCCACTTCAGCTGCCTTGATCTGGCATATTCATTGCACTCTGCTATCAAGTGCTGCGCCGATTCCTCTTCGAGCTCGCAAGTGGGATACACGGGATCTACTGCTACTCTTATCTGCGTCATATGTATGTTCAGCCAATTGTGCCCATTCAGCATCTCTGTCAGCAGTCCAATGTCCTTTCGGGTCTTGCCATTTAGTTCTGGCTACATTCGGACCATCCACGAATAGCTTGGACTGTCTGCACTTTGACTCTTGCCTTTCTGCTTAATTCCGTTATTATTCTTCCCTTTGCCACTCACTCCTTTCTGGTATTGTGACCTTGTACTTTTTATCGAATCTCCATAGTTTAAGCGGTGCTTTCACTGCCAGTCTTAGGAGTGGCAACTCTTTCATGGTCAGTCCTCCTCCCTGATCTTCCATAGACCCTGGTTCCTTAATCTCAGGTGCGTCGCCATCGCCTTCTTCTTGATCCAAGTTGGAAGCGAGGGGAGACCCAAGATTGTTTTCAGGGAGTGGATAGGGGTTGTCCTCATTGCGCCGGTTATCCTTCTGCAGAAGTGCCCTTATAGGCTCGTGAGCTTATATAAAAATAGTATATCTCGCCTTTTTGTAAAACCAAGGGTGGCTTGAACTTGGTCGTAGAATGCCTTATTATACGTTAAATTATGAGTATTTAGTGGTTGAAGCGATTAATTAAATATTATTGACGTTAAAGGTTTAGCTGAAGGAATATGTCTTGATCTAATGTAGGAATAATAATAATCAGAGACTTTTGAGTTTTTATATTAAAACTGTCGCCGGTATAGTGATTTTGGTTGAGCTAGGCCTTCTTACTCCAAAGATCTTTTTGTCCAATCTTTTTAGTTCTTTGATGATGATGTCCACTTTTCCTGCATACTTTGTACGATTTAGTATTTTCCAAGGCTCGTCTGAAGATCCTTAGCACCCTCTGGTCACTTTATATCTGCCGGGTACTGTGGGTCTGAATTTTTGATGTTCCAGTCATATTGATGATTTCCTGAAAAAAATAATAAGATAATATTCCACTCCTTTCTCATCGCAGTCCCAAAAACCATTTTTGTATTTTTTCCCATTTTTTAAGTATTCTGATAAAAGTACTAAAAATAATACAGTGAGATTTACTAAGATCTAAAATAGTACCCCCCAGAGGTCTAAATATTTACACCTGTAGGGGGGTACTAAATTTTAAAACCAATTTTTTAAAAGCATTTACCCATACAGAAAAGACACACAGCTATTACAAAATACTACTGAAAAACTGCTTTTTTTCTCAAAATACACTATATTTTAGGAGAAAATGCTCTAAAGCTATTTTTTTTTGAGAGGTTTCAAAATGGCAAATAGTGAATACGCCAAAAATTTGGCACATAATAGCTTAACTATTTGCGTTTGAGGTTATAAAATTGGTGATTTTTTAGAACACTTCATGGGGGGGGGGTGGTTTAAATTTATAACACACAGAAAGGATTGTTTTGTGGCATTTGGTAATAAGTTCGTTTATAATTTCCCTAAGTAACTGTTTTTACAAGGATTAATTTACTTTATTTAAAATCCCAAGTTGTTCATTACCCAATAAAACACCTCCTATTTTGTCCAGAAAATCGTCATATTTTTAACTCATTTTAAGCACAAAAAATATATTTACGAGGGCACTACGAGGCAAAATAAACATAAGTGAAGTTCACTGATTATGCACGAAAAATATACCAAACAAAAAGCCAAAAACAACTATATTAATTTATTTACAAACTGAAACTAAAACATTGAGGTTTCTAAAAGCTCAGTCAAAAAAACTTTCCTTACTCAAAGCCTACTCATTTTAAAGCTGTAGCTTTCATCAGTAGAGGTTGGTGCAAGCCAAGGTGCAAGCAGAGGTTAAAGATCTGAAGTCGCTCTTTGTGAATGAATGCAGCGCTAATATTTTTAAAGTGACATTTCCACAGTGATAGAAATGTAAAAAAAAAACTTGCATTTATAAATAAAAACAACTTTTTGTATAAATACAAAATTAATATACTCCTTCTTTTATATTAACAAGGGTAAGTTTTAATTAGAATGACATATAGTCCCAATGTTAATTTATTCTACAGGGTGTTTACTATTTAAATCCCGCGTGGGTTTAAATTTTTTAATTTTCTTTTCTTCTAATTGAAAATTTCCTCTTAAATCCAACAAAAGATGGTGTTAAGATGATTATTCAATAAACAAATTTATTAAAATTCTTCCTATAAATCAAACTATGTCCCAAACTCAAGGAGGGTTGGTTTAAAATGCTTGAAACCAAAAATTTCACTCAAACTTAGGACCGTTCTAAAATAGACTAAACCTTTTTAGTAAATCCCACCGATAGTATTTAAATTTGCGCCAAAAATATGCTTTTTTATACACGTTTTTAATTCGGTCGTTGAGTTCGTTTTTTAAAACCACGTTTCTAAAAGAAGCACGAAGTTACAAAAACCACTATGAGAGATGATAAATAAAAAGGTATTATTTCCAAAATTGCAAGAGGTATGGTGCCATTGTCGCATTAATTATACAGTGAAACAATAATTCTAATTTTAAACTAATGAGCAATTTTGTATTTGGTTATAATAATTTGTGGCCAATAACCTGTTAATAATACTATAAAAGATAAAGAACTACATTAATTATTATCATTTTAAGTATTTAGTAATTCTACAGTGTGTTATTTTATTGATACTAAAATAGCAATCAAATAATCTGAGATTCAAAAGTATAACAAGTAGCTAAAAGAGTTAGTTTTTTTTAAAAAAAGATCCTTTAGTAAATTGTGATTGTCAGGTTAAAAATATTTTAAATAAATTAAATTTAAAAATATGAAACTATATTCCCTGACATACCAATATTTTATATAACCGTGAAACTTCACTTGCCTATGAAAAATTTAATTAATTTTTTAACAAATGACCCAGATTGTCCAGCCAAAATACTGACGTTCCTCCATTTTCCCTTGTAGACCTTGTGCAAATGTGGCCAGACTGTCAAAAAAGATTTGTAAAATTACAGGACTAATCATTGGTAATTTTGTGACCAACGATAATTATCGGAATAATACAAAAAATATGTAAACTATGGTTTACACAATATATAGTGTATATTTTTTACAGAGTATGTACTGTAATTATGTAATTTGGTAATTTTAACACTTCTATATTGTAGAAATAAAGTTTCCATTGTAAAGTTATAAACCGTTTTGTAAACTTACAATATTTTTTTTATTTTTCGTAAAACTACATTGCAATTTTACAAATGAATTTTTTAAAATTTTAACTAAATTTCTAAAGATACATTGTAGTTTTACAAACTTTTTTGTAATTTTACTATTTTATATAAAAAATTACAAATTTTGTGATAAAACAACAAAAAACAATAAAAACACATTTTTATTAAGAAAATATTAACCAACGAATTGCCAAAAAGACTATAGGGTATAAAGCTTGCTGGATCCCATAACATATTTCATTCTTGACATTTCGAAAAACCGACAAAAGAGGTTATGTTAAGTTTCAAAGGCACTACTTTCCAGTAGTGTGTAGTCCGGTGGTTTCTTCGCCTCTATAGCGCCCTTATGCACAGGTTATGTCGAATGAAACTTTTTGTTTCGTAAAAATATAGTGACCCTCCTTCGATAGAAAAAATAATTTTGCTTAACACATGTCAAGCATAAAATATGTTACGTTATCCAGGGATAATAAGAGTGTTATTTTATTACTTAAGTTGATGGCACAATTGTTAGATTACAGTGATTTCTAACCTCACATTTTTGTGCGATTTTCGTTAAGGAGATTCATAGTACAAGATAAAAGAATACCAAAATTTTGGAATTTTTTATCTTTCACTAGTAGCTTGTTTTTACTATTTTTATTTTGACTGTCGCTAGTATCTAATAGTATTTTTAATTGTGTCTTCAGCTTCTCCAAAGCAAAAATTGTTTAAAAAAGTTCATTTCTTCAAAAACTAAAAATGTATCGTCTTAAGAACACATGTAAAGACTTTTCACTACACATAAACATCACACATTTACTTTTTTTACATGCGAAGTGCTCTTCAAACGAACCACTCTGCTACTGTGAACAGAGACCGCAAAATGGCCGCCTCCGGTGTGTTCCGGCATGTTACCTCTGTTTTACCGAATAAACAGTGGACTTTTACCATAGTACATTGTAGTATTACATTTTATGTTGTAAATTTTGACTAAAATCGAAAAATTACAATGTAAAATTAATTTGTAAAGTTAATATGTAACATCAAATTCTTGAAGTAAAAACTAAGAGGATGTAGAAATATACAAGTTTACTTTGTAAGAATAAGAAACAAAAAGTTTATATAAGACAATTATAAACTTACGAAATAAGTAAGGTAATTTTTACAAAATATGTTTTGTACTCTTTATACATTTCTTTTCAGTGCATCGATGGAGTTACTAGTGCGTTATCAATTACGCTATTAAGGCGATGGGTTTCGAGAGGCTAGTTGGAAATTATTTCCGTCGATTTCTTATTTGTTTGTAGAGTAAAACCGAAAGACTATTATAACAGAGTTAAATTTTTTCCGATAAAATAAAATTCTCTGATTTTCAGGGTTTTCCTCGCCTATTGTAGAACCCTGTATAAAGATAAGAATATAAAGTACCTATAAAGCTATTAGCTATTTTGTTCTTATCTTTCCGTCATGCGTATTTGCGTATCGACAATTTTTTGAAGCAAGTGTCGTTAGCCGATTTTCATTTGAATTTCTTGACATTTTATCTTATGTTCAATACAATAATAAGCCACAATTTCACAAAACACTGTGTAATATTAATGTTATTATGATAAAAAAAAAATCATTAAACTTTACATAAATCAGAAATTAAGCATGAATAATTCTTTCTGTTAAATTTCCAAGACAGTGGAATGTTTCTTAAAATGATTAAAATATTATTATTCGCGATAACATTTTTAATTGTGTGCGGATTTATAAAACCTGATGCAAATTATAACGATACTTTAAGGCAGGTCCATGTGGTAAGTAAAGAGACGAAGAGACTTTTACCTCCTACTTGTAGTAAAGTACAATTTGGGAAAACGGGAGAAAGGAAATGCGCCAAATAATATAAATTAGAAAATTATTTTAATACATTTAAAGAAAACCTAAATTCTCCAGCCATCAAAGCAAAGCAAGAAATAAATTTACAATGTCCATGGTGCAATTACACAAAAAGGAAGAAATTGTTAAATGGACTTAACAAATACAACTAAAAAAAGAGAAAAAATACATATAAATTTCCGGAATAACACAAGTGTACATGTGGGGAGCGGATTCTAAATCAAGACATGTGTTTTGATCGGGTCAGCTAAACTTTAAAACAGCTAAGTAGGTACGCTTGCTAAAGTTTCAAAAAGTTTTACAATATCTCCATGGTTAACAAAAAGAAGTTAAAGAACCTCCGAATCGGTTACTTTTTAACTTCTTTTTGTTTTAGTCGCCTTAGGAGCGTAACTCCATAGGAAAGATTAACACGCCAGGACGAACCCGTATCAGGTGACTTGGATAAGTGTCTCTGCAGAACGATACCTATTTGTGAATGATTCAAAGTTGGAAATCAAAGTGTATGATGGTGTTCAATGATGTTTGGGGAGAGAGTGGAACTACTGATGAGCGTACGCTGGTTGCCCAGGGCAAAAAAACATCGTTTGTCCTTTTTGTGTTCCTTGTGGAATACTCATCCAAGTTTCAATTTTCGTTTTTTCCACCCAATATCTTTTGATCTTTTGTTTTTACCTCCATGGTTAACACACACAAAGACAAAACTGCATCAGCAAGTTAAGGTATAGACAACTCGGCAGCCCGGTTCTGTTTAATTGTATTTCCAAAGACCAATCACAAAGCCCGACGGCCTAATGTAATATTTTGAAAACAGTTTCTGCTACAACCAGTAGGGTAGGCCAAAAATTATCCTACAATATTTTCGAAATTTTAAGTTTTTTAGACATGGTTCCAGAACACCGGCGCTGCCAGCTCTGTACCCCAACGACCCAAACAAAGATGCCAGTTTTCAACCGGAAGGGTATGGGCAACTTACAAATGTAAGTGATTTGGTTTGGTGAGAAAATGTATGCTTGAATGCCTCACTACGCTAAAGGCATTTTTAGATTAAAGTTTTACCCTTACATTCAATACTTACAATAAATATATACTTATAGTCATAAGTTAATGATGACCTTAAATACGTCTTTTTCCCTAAAGACCATAGCTATGGTCTGGGAAAATAGTTTTTAGCAAACAAAATATGAAAGGGAGAGACTATGGCCTTAATAGTATCCAATCCAATCGAATCTTTAGATAGAAAATTTCTGTTCCTTGAATATATTTTTTTAATTTTTGGTGTTGGCTTCTGCAGATACCAAAAAATTAAAATCCATCAACTCTTGTCTGTTTTTGTTTTAGCATCACGAAAAACCTTTTATATGCCTGGTCAGAACATAGGCTTTATTTCATGAACATCGATTTAGGAAAACAAAAGTTATAAATAGAAGTATGAAAGGGTTTGAGGCGGGAAAGACCAGAGCGGGGAGAAGAAAGCGGGAGAAATAAACTAAAATATTAAAGTCGCAGTAATCAGTATTTCTCTAAAGTTCTTCTCCAGTTACCTACTTACTGGAGACCTTATTAGATAAAAATCGATTATTTTCTCAAAATGCACGTGAATTTTATTTTATAATTTAAGGTGCTAAATAAGGTAATGTCCTCATTTTGAGATTTTTAATAAATGCCATATTAATTATGAAAATTAAACGGTTTCAATGATAGTAACATTGTCCACTAACAGTTTTTTGGGGAAAACATTATGCTAGGAACACTTTATGCAACTTCTCCATGCATCAAAGTTTTCACAGAATAAAAAAAGACACAATCAGATTGTGTCTCCTTTTGACCTGTTATTACAAAATTTGATAAATGGAAAAGTTGCATAGTGAGAACAGGGCTTTAGGGGAATACTCAAAAGTCATAAAAGCAAACCACAATTTGCGCATTTCATTGTTTTTTTAAATAAAATTTTCGATGTTTTAGCTGACTTAATGTTTAATTGTTTGGCTTGTAATATAAAAAAGAAAGTATCTTAGCAATCTAAAACAACCCACGCGTAGCTATGTTGAAAGAAGAAGTATCTAAAATGGTTATATATCTATTGTGATCACAGAACACCTTATCAGTTAAATGTTGCGTTGCTTTTCTTATTTTATAAATAATTCTGCTTGAGAAGGTGACTTTTGTAGAAATTTATTTTTGACAAGAACTTTTTATATAGTCATATATCAACAATAACACAATTCCAAAATATATTATGTACAATGTTAGACAACATAATGGTATATGTACAGTAAGTCCCAAGATTCTCCGGCCCCAAGCTTATTCTTTGCCCAACCTTACTGGAACCTTCAAGATTCGACCAAACCTTGATCTTTCAACTGGTTTTTCTTTCTTTTCTTCTTTTTTCTCATTCTTCTCTTCTTTTGTCTCATTCTTTCCTTCTATAACCTTTTATCCCTTTTCTTTAGTGTAACTTGTTCCTTGTTTGATGATGGGGATGTTCCTATTTCTAGTGGATAAATCCTTTGGAATGAACTAATTATTATCCCGTTCTTAGTTTTTACTTTTACAACACGGCTTACTCCATCTTTTCCATTAAAAATTTCTAATATTCTTCCCATTGGCCAAAGTACCTGTTTCAGGTTGTCTGCTCCAACCAAAACTACATCCTCAACTTTGATCTGCTCTGTCTTCTGTCTGTGATTTTTGTTAACTAATTCTGCAAGATATTCCTTTTTAAATCTTTCACGTAACAAATTTCGAACATTTTGTAAATTAGAAAAACGACCTTTTAAAAATATGGTCTAAACAACAACAACCAAAAAATCTGTTCCTACCGACTGCAACTGTATGGGCCTTAAAAACCCTGCAAAAATGAGAACCTCCCACTCATCGGCGTTGCAAATATAGGTGAGTGGTCGTTCGTTAATTACTGCCTCTACATCGCAAAGCACAGTGTATAGCTCAACGTAATACAACGATGCTCTCCCTAATTCCAACAATTCTTTTACAACCTGTACTAATCTCTCTCACTCCGAATTGACAATTGTCATCGTTTGCTCAATTCTCTCCTGCCTATTTGCATCCTTCTTTTCTTTTTACTTCTCATGCAGATCAGGACACATAAGAGTATGATGTTATCGCATGAATTTTATACATTTAACTGTAGATTTACAAGTTATAAAACTGTGATTGGTTTTGAGACATGAGAAATAACCTCGTTTCTTTGCTACAGATGTCTTTTTCTATTCTAACATCATCTTTTGAGCTCTTATGCAATCGTGACTATTATGAGTGTTTGAATCGCAAAATATGCAAGAAAAATTGGGCTTACCTATGGCTTCAGTATTTTTTACATGCAATATTTCTACAGAACACTTATCCTGATCCATTTTGATTCCGTTTTTCAAAGAAAAACTGGTTTGTGCAAGTTTTATTCGCTCGTGTGCTTCCACCTCGGTTTTTAGGAACTGCAGTAAACCCTGTAATTCATTAATAAATTTATCATTAGTTAAATGGGTTCTTTCCCAAATTTTTAGCAATTCGTGTGGTAAGGCTGATTAAACCAATGGTAAAAGCATCACGGCATATTTGTCGCTGGTCACACCCAATGTTTCCAGCGCTCTGAGCTGAGTCTCCAAATTATCGTATAAAGTTGGTAAAGCCAAACCTGATTTTTCCGATGAAACATGTTGACTTAAAACTAGGCTTAAAAGCTCTCTAACATAAACCTGAATTAAAACCTCGTCCCTTGCAAACCTAGTTTTGAGTTGGTCGATAGCAATTTTATAGTTATTGGCTGAAAGTGGGAAACTTTCTACCAAATTATGGGCTGGCGATTTTTCTTCGGTGGATCGGGTAAGGTACTGAAATTTGTCTTCATTGGGCAAATCTAGATCTTCATTATTTTGCGAAATTGACCCCAAGAATTGATCCAATTCTTTACATTTCCGTCCAACAAATTTCTAATTTTGGCAGGTTAAAATTCTTTGGTACATTCTTTATTTTCTTTTTAACTTTCATTTCTGTTTTTTTTAAATTTCCTAATAAAAAATTGCATCTGTTTGTGTACTTTGTTACCTCAGTGCAAAAATTCAATTCCTCGCTAATTTCTTTACTAACATCGTCGTTACTGGGTTCTTCATTACAAATGAATTATTTTATACTATTGTCTAGGGAGAATACCTTTTCTGATTTAACTAAACCTTGTCGTAGTAATTCATTTATCTTCTCCTTTTCGTCCTGTCCTACCTCCTCAATTTCTTAGAAATGTTTTCTTGCTGCGTCCTTGACAATCCTTCTTTCCGTTTTCAAACACTGCATGCTTTTATGTTGCGTTGCTTTTCCTATTTTATAAATAATTCTGTTTGAGAAGGTGACATTTGTAAGAATTTATTTTTGACAAGACCTTTTTATTTTGTCATATATCAACAAGAAGACAATTCCAAAATATATTATGTACAATGTGAGACAGCATAATGGTATATGTACAGTATGTCCCAACAAAAAAGCCAGTAAACTCTTTTTCGATTTAGCGGCTATATTGACACGAAACTGACAGAAAATTCATGTTTTATCTGTTAATTTATTAATAAAAATGACAGCAACAGTAAACGAAATAGAACTAGATAATTAGGAGTTAACTGGCTTTTAGTTGAGAACGCTGTTGGATCATGTGACATGTGTACTAAAAAATAATTAAATTAAATAGCAATATATTGTTTTAGCAAGGAAAACAGCTTGCTTTCAGCTTGGGAAAAAGGTTACGAGAGCGATATAACGATTTCCTGGGTCCCATCTACTACCCTGGTATTGTAACCGCTAAAAGTACCGACTATGACAGAACCAAAATGTCAGCTCTTTTAGTACTTGCCGGGCTGTTTGCACCCAATGGGACGCAGAAGTGGAACGAACATTTGAATTGGTTACCTATTCCGTATCAGTATGTTCGGTATGAGGATGACAATGTAAGAATTATTAGATAGTTTCAGCACGGTGCCCCAAAACCTTTAGACCTTTCTAGTAACTCCTAAATCTACACAAATTTCATCACAACAAGTAAAAAAGTATCTTTTTAAATGCCGACCGTACCACCCTTTATTAAATAAAATGATAAACAAATTTCAACGTAAGCAATGAGTTAGACAAAGAATCGCCGCATCATTTTTCTTGTTTAGCTCATTGGTCTTGTTAGATCGATTTTTTCATTTTATGAAAAAGTAGCATTTTAAGTATTTTTAGCATCAAAAACGTATATATTATATACTGCAATTCGCTAATTTTTCTTTTCTGGCTCTTTTGGTTTTAGCTTGAAATGAGCTTAAAATAAAACAAAAATATGAGTTATTACTTGATAATAAAACAAAATTGCTTTTTAAAATTTTAGTTTTTGAGAATGCCCCAATTATTCTGTCTTAAATACACCGAAATCTTAGAAAACTCCATTAAAATTAAAGCCTATCTAAAATCCGAAGAAGACACTTTTAGATACGTGTCAGAAAATTCAGGTAAGATAAAAAAACTGTAGGCAATCTAATACCGGTTGACCGGGTTCATCTTGATTGCTAATTTGGTTAAATTTGTGCCCGTGAACCCAGATCTAACATACTGATGAGTAACAAGGAAAGGTAAATACTTATCTATATTTAGTATATTATGTCTAACAGCCAATACGTAATAAATGATTACGATTTTAGCAGAATTGAGTTAAATAATATGTTATTTAACGACACTCGATCTTCTACACTTATTCGCACCCCTGGCTATTGACCTAATCAGGTGGTATATCCTCTTGTGTATCATATTCCACCCTCCCTCCAACTCATGTCTAGGTGCTGCCAGAGTCTGAAGTTTTGCTGTCCTATGATCCAGAATATCCCACATATTTTTGATTGGAGACAGATTTGGAGATCTTGATGATCCATAAAAGCTAAAATTAATCCAGCCATATGCAGTCTAGCATTATCTCGTTTAAATATGGGGTTTTTAGTCATCTCGATATATGCAGGGACATGTGGTTCCACTACTCCCTTAAATTGACGGATTGCACACTCGATCTTCTACACTTATTCGCACCCCTGGCTATTGACCTAATCAGGTGGTATATCCTCTTGGGTATCATATTCCACCCTCCCTCCAACTCATGTCTAGGTGCTGCCAGAGTCTAAAGTTTTGCTGTCCTATGATCCAGAATATCCCACATATTTTTGATTGGAGACAGATTTGGAGATCTTGATGATTCATAAAAGCTAAAATTAATCCAGCCATATGCAGTCTAGCATTATCTCGTTTAAATATGGGGTTTTTAGTAATCTCGATATATGCAGGGACAAGTTTCACTTCCCTAAATTGACGTATTGCGGTCATGTTCCCCCTAATAACGGCTGAGTTGCTACCAATACACCCACTGTATGATAAACAGTCCTTTCCATATAAAACCGTGGACATCATGTCTTTGACCACGCCGCTTTCTTCTGCAATATTGCAGGTAGAGAGACTTTAGTGGCATCAGGAATGGAATAGGGTGAGCTTTAGCGATAAATCCTGCTTGTTTGTCGAGTAAGAAAAAGAAGGCGACCTGCTGAAAGACGTGATTCACAGTTGGTTATGAAAAGGCATCTTCAGCATGCTATATTTAATGGTATCATCGTTTATGGGAACAGAACTTCCCAGTCTTTATTAGAGGTAAGATGACAGCAATCCAGCGCCATAGCTAGGGCCAAATTAAGTATAAACAAAGGAAAAATTTTTGTTAAAAAATTCGCACAAAGCGGGTTCCAGCTTGTTTTCCGCCCTCTTTTCAACTTGTAAAATTTCGCGGAAAGGGTGATGTATTTGACACCATACTCAAAAACTTTTTAATATTAAGTGACATTGGTATCTAGTGGCATTAGTGGCAAAGTAACTTCTATTTTTTTTTTGAGAACAGTGCTTTCTGATCCTTTCTTCTAAACCATTCAGAGAGGTGGAGTGGAATAAATTTTTGCGGGCCATGCGAGATTTTAATTCAAAAGCTCTTAAAAATAAACTCTTATTTAGATAAAGGTAAAGGAACTCACATAAGTACTAAATTTGCATAGCCGGGGAGGTCGCAGCTTCTTTTGAAAAAGGGGAGTAGTTTAATAGCTAGTGGGTTCGATGAAGGTGTACCAAAAAAATTCCTATTTATAATTAAAAGCAAGTTCGGGACCCCTTGGATCTAATCAATACTATATTTCGAAAAAACCTAAATTAAAAAAAAAATGTTTTACTTTTTTAACCTTCTCATTTCAAATTTATAGTATATAGTCCTTGCTAATTATAAGTATATATTTTAGGATTAAAAATCGAAACACTAACGGACATGTTTGACATTTTTAACACGTTATTGGCTGAAGATTGGATGGGATTGGAACTCCCTCAGTGGACGAAATCAGTTTATCCTCAAAAAATGACAAACATAGTTCTAAAAAAATTTGAACTTGAAACTGAAAGCACCAAAATGAAGAGACTTTCTGGAGGTAAAAGAATTTTATTAGTTTTATACCACACATATGTGCTGTGATCTAAATCTAAAAACCCATATTTTATGTTAAATTTTTTCGGGTTTTTGTATCTACTGTGATATACTAAATTCTAGTATGCACCCGGCTTTTCCCTATCAACCACAAGATTTTAGAGAAGGGAGAATATAAAATATGATAAAATCTCAATTTATAAGCAATCTAGTGGTGAATTTTTAAAGATTAAAAAAAAACGCAAAACTACTTTTTTACAAAATATACTTCATACTGTATCGAAAAAAGGATAAATACAATCAAATAATTATTTGGTTGTCTTTTTTTTTGTATTGGTCAGGATCAGCTTCACGTTTAAGGGTCCAATAGTAGTCCGCTAGCATATTTGGGGTTCATTTTTCACTGTGTCGCTTCTCCATCTGAGCAATTTGCTGGTCAAATTACTCGCCTTGCTCGTCTAAAACTGTACACAAATTATCAGGGAAGAATTCCAAATGGCAATGAAGAAAATACACTACAGAAACTTAATAACTTAACTGTTGCTGCAATATCAACGCATATATTCTCCATCGTTAACGAACACAAACGTTAGTACCACACTTTAAAATACTTATGTGCTTTAAGCATTAAACATTCGTAACCAACTTTTTGACTTCACATGTTCTGTCTATCGTTGGAACCAATGTTCGACGAGTGGTGATACACTTCCTTTATGTAAGGAGTCCACTGCTTTTGGGAAGATATTAGTCACGAACTCATTAAAATGTGGCTATTGGTTGCTACTACATTCGTAGATAATTTCCTCTTAAAAATTATTTGGTTCATCCGAGGGCTCATCTAACTCCGAGTCGATTTCATATTTATTCGGAGGCTTTATAGGAACAGGTACCTACACTAGAAACATCATGAGGTACAGGTCTAGTGGCTGAGGAGATATTGGAATACTCTTATTTTATGCTTGCCTCTGCTAGAAAATCCCAGAATATTGGTTAAACAAAAGTAATAATATCATTGGCATTCCAAACTTCATAGATGTGTGAGTGCCCCGTAGCCATCCTCCTAAGGCTCTTGAGCAACTGCGGCAGCCCAAGTTTTGTCTTGATCGTAAACTTTGCATCCGAAATATAATTCGTAGGCTTTTCTTACAAGTGGGCTCCAGGTCTTTCGCTGAGCTTTCAGTGTAACCTCACCATATATATACCAGAAATTGTTCAAATGGTTTACACAGGATCGCAGCGGCATAGCTTAGCTCATATATCCAGTGATGAATACAGTAAAACTGATCCTTCAAAAAGCGGCTGGCGGTTTATGTACCTGTTTCGAATATCTGGTATTTTATAGAAACATCAGAAAAAGAGAAGAGTGTCGGCAATGATGGCATAGTTTTTGGATATATAACAGGTCCTTCAATAAGTAGCTGTTCCACCGACGACTTAGGCACTTTGAAATCTAGTGAGTATCTTAGTTATGTTTTAGGCTTGAGAGTTCGTAGTTACCAGGATTGTGCACAATCTCCCTAGAATAAGAGAAAATGTAAACTTAGCAACGTCGCACCCAATTATGCTCTAGAAAGATATATAGCGCACAGGTACGTTTACCACGCGCGCACTTACCGCGCCGGCCCCTTTCGATGAATCTTGATATTGAAATCATAATGATGACGATAAGTTAGTCTATCACATCTTGTGGTCTAGTTCGTGGCACTAGTCTACTGAAGGACTGGATATCTTCTGAAAGAAGAAAACCTATTCTGGAGGGAAGTTTTTTATAAACAATAATGAAGAGACTGTTGCACCATTGGAAGGATTCAAACGTATTTAAATAAAAAGAATACAGTAAATAATAAAATTCTGATCCTGTCCGAGTTATGAAAAAGAAATCAATCAAAGAAAAAAAATTTACGTGACGTAAATGGCTCCTTTTTAATGCAGTGCAATTTAATATAATCTTAAAATTGACGACTTTCCACATGTAACCTATGTAAATGAGAAAACTTTGTTTCCTTTAAACTGTTTATTGTCGGTGATAAAATATATATGTTTGATAATCAAAAGAATTTTTTAGAGCAAATGAAGATAGAGAATTGACTCTTCTTTCGTGTAGGAAAACTAACCACCGATTTGGTTGTTTATTTATCAAGCAAAATATTACTGTCTGAAAATAATATATATATATATATAACCTTCTCTAGTCTATTTTACTAACTGCTTACTAGGTTGGTATTATAAAAATCTTCAAAAAGTTTACTTTTGTTACCAATAAACAATATCAAAGTGGGGATTTTTGTACTGTCAGTCTGGTAAACAGTTGGGACTAAACTAGAGTTTCGAACTTCTACTGTCTTTATTTTTTATGTTTTCACAACGTTTCGAATGCCTATGTATCTGAATACGTCAATTACTAACAAAAACTAAGGCTACCTTATCTTGTATATCTACTAGCATATGTTCAGTAAACCGTAAAAAAACCTGTGTTCAGTAAACCGTGAAGTACTTGATTGGTTCCACCCTTTCACAGTTCAATTCAATTACCTTCGAAAAGTATGGGTTTCCAAATACGTTTGATGGTGACGCTTTGTTGAAAAATTACAGTCTGGTTCGTCTGTATAAATGCTGTTTCTTTGAACTTCCGTTTCACTAGATATTCCTCCTTGGCGGCGATCTTTGTTTCTTTCCATTTCATATTATGTTGATTTTTCCAGCAATTTTGAGGTATTTTTGATCCAGTTGTGTCCCCTTGTCGCTTTTTGCGTTTGTGTTCTGTGAGGCAAACTTCCATCGGTCGGCTGGTTTCTCCAATGTAAATCACAGTACACCAAAAAGTAGTAAGGACACGGCAGTGTTGGAGAAAAATTACAATTCTTGTTATGCTGCGAGCGCCATCTACCCAGTGTGAAATAAAAGAATTTTTGTGGGGGCGATGCGTGTAGGACCTCCACTACTTTAACATAATTTTTCTTTGAACTTTTGGTGCAAAAGTGGACCAAAGTCGAAAAAAAGATTATTTGAGAATTAAGTGTACAACACTGTTTTTTTCGATATTAATTAAATTTTTCTAGCTTGGAGTACATCTTTGCACCAAGTGACTCATTTTTCGTTTTTATATTAATCGAAAAAAAAAACTCAAAATGATAAAAAAAAATTAATAAAGATATATATACACTGACAATAAATAAAACATATTGCTAAATCTTAACTTAATATTAAGCTGCACAAAAAGCTGTGCCCTATCTAAAAATATTGTACTTAAAAAAGTAAACTACAATAATTATGACAATTTTAAAATAAAATAGGGCGACACATTTTGGTTATATCTTGAAATTTTTGTATCACGCACCCCCTTCGAAAGGTAAACTTTACCCCTAAATTTTGAATAGGGAAAGTGGGTCAAATGATACCTTGTTTTTAAGGTCTCTTAAATTTCTTTACAACCGTATAAAACTTTTGAAAATCTATCCAATCGTTTTTTAGATATTAGTTTTCAAAATAAAATCAAATTGTATAGGTAAATTTCACCCCTCGTAGGAATATGCCATAGAAGAAAAAATGCAATGATAAAATGTATCTTTGACAAAAACAAAGTCGACGTGTCTCGTGATTTCTCAAAAAGTAAAAAAATATATTTTGTAAAAAAAATCTATTTTTGCATTGGTTCATGCAATTGTAAAAGTGAGTATCTCAGAAACGAATCGAGGGACTTACAAAATTTTTACCACTTGACCCACTTTCCCTATTCGAAATATAGTGGTAAAGTTTACCCCTCGAAGAGGGTGCGTGTAACAAAAATTTCAGGATAGACAAAATGTGTCCCCTTTGAATAAAAAATCGACGTGTCCAAGGATTTTTCTAAGATCAGACCCTACATACATGAATCTTGGATGGGAAGTTTTAAAACGACACTTTAAACGTCTTTTAAAGAAGTGGATACATGAGAAATCTAGATACTTTTTTAATAATATAATAAATAACAAACCTAATTTGCCAGGTCAGTTGCTTTATTTAGATTAATATGGGGTAATTATGCAGTATAGGGTTTTCTGACATTTTTATTTTTTATTTTATGAGAAATTCTTTAGAGAGGCACCTACTAGGACCCTAAATCCACCGACACCGTTTTTTTTTTAAAGAGAAAATAGGGTGCCGGGGGAGGGGGGGGGGTTGTAAAGTGTGTTTTTGATTGTTTTGGGTTGGGTTGGGCTGTGTTGGATTGAATTGGGTTGTTTTAGTGAAAAAAAAAAAAACAAGAAATATTAAAAAAAACCGGCGCCGGCGGATTTGGGATCCTAGGGACCATAGAAGGTGCCCTCATAAAGAACCGGTTGGTTTTTTTTTATTTTTTTTGTTTTTTTTTAATTTTTTTTTTACTTAAACAACCCAATCCAACACAGTTCAACCCAACCTAATCCAACCCAACCCAAAACCATCAAAAAAACACATTACTCCCCCGGGCACCCTTTTTTCCCTTAAAAAAAAAAAATCGGGCGCAGGCGGATTTGGGGTCCTTTTCATAAAAAATCAAACATGGCAGAAAACCGTATACTGCATAATTACCTTACCTTTATCTACATAAAGCAACTGACCTGGTAAATTAATGGTTGGAATTGCAATGATTTGAAGTCCTCTGCGTCTTGTCATACGATATGCTCTTGCAAAATAAGTATCACTAAATATATATCATATATTTGATCAACACTTAAAGAGTCCCAATTTTTTGGATTTGTAGCCTTTAACCAAGACACAAACAGTTTTCTATTGTTCTTAGGAAAGCGGTGCCGTTTGCTATCATAGTCTTGACACCCAAGAACACAACAGGGTCTTTGTTTATATCGCTTTTGAGGAATATTCACCATCACTGAACGTTAAACCGTTAATTAATTTTTAGAAAATAAAATGAAGTTTTACAAAAAACGAGAAAAATATAAAAAACTTTCCATAAAGCGAAAAACTGGAAAATTTATGGGGGAATACCACAAAATTACAGAAATGACGTACAAATAACAGGACAGTTTCACAGAAAACCCAATGGTCTACTCCAGTAGTTGATATTTGACACGATATGATTATAGAAATCTGTAGTATGGTCCGCCATCTATCCAGTGTGAAATAAACTAACTATATTTGGTGCGAAAGGAGTATTTGTCCTTACTACTTATTGGTGTACTGTGATGTAAATGTCTCCATACTGCATGGTACGTACTATAAAGAACACCAACAGACTCATGGGTCTCATGTACCCTCTCTATATTAGTATTCAAAAGAAAATTATTTGTTTGCGTATTTGTTTTTATATATTATATTTTTTTTTTGCTTTTCTAAGGCAAGGTGGCTAAGAGGCCCCCAATATGCCGTGCCCCCCCCCCCCCCCCGCCTTGCGTGGGCAGTGAGAGCACGCCCCTGTTCATGATGTGGCGATATAGTTTAGTTTTTATTAAACCATATTGCCACACCGCCAAGAACTGCAAGTGAGGGAACATCTACATTGGAAGTTCACCTTACTGAACACAAACGTAAAACTTGATAAGGGAACACAACTAGATTAAAAGTAGGTCAACCATCACCATCAAGGATGTTTGGAAACCCATACTTTTCCAACCAAGTAGAGACGCTTACTTTTCCTTCAAATTGAAGTTACATCTGCCGATTCTGCAATTTGACAGATGGTTGTCTTTTACATGAATCCTATGTCAGATTTTTTCATCTCCTAATTCTTAGCACCGTACTGATGAGCACCACAAGCGCGAAATCCGGATCTATGGTTACCATTACCTCTTTTGAGGGAAAGCTCCCTGTTCGTTCATTTTGTTAATTACTCACTCTCACTAAATCTCTTCTTAAATTTATCAACTCCATAGCTTAGGATATCTGGAAAGATAATTATATCTGCCGATTCTGCCATTTGACAGATTGTTGTCTTTGAATAAATCCTGTGTCATATTTTTTTATCATCATTTCATTTCCTAATTCCTAGCACCGTACTGATGAGCACCACAAGTGCGAATTCCGGATCTACGGGTACCATTGCCTTTTTTGAGGGAAAGCTTGCTATTCATTGATTTTGTTATTAATTCACCCTCACTAAATCGCTTCTTAAAATTATTATTATTTTAACCCCGACCTGTTACATATGCCCCACCGTTTAGTTCTAAAGTTGGTCAATCTTTAAAGTCTAGCCGTAATTTTATTGATCGTCGTTTGTTTAAAAAATTGAAAGAATAGATTTACTTTTTATTTTATTTTTAGGAAGACTTCTTCAACTCGTCACCAACAGAATCTACCAACATTTAAATTACACCTTGCCATTGAGTCATAAACTTTTTCTTTATTCCGGTCATGATTATGTGGTTTACAACCCTTTACGGGCCATGAATATAGCCAATTTAAAATATCCTTTGTACAGTTGGGCCTCTGTGATTGAGCTGCATTTTTTAAAGCAGAAAAATCAACATTTTATAAAGGTATTTTATAGCGTTTTTTATTATTGCGTAGTGTCATAATCACCGGTGTACGCAGGGGGAGCTTAGGAACTTAAGACCTCCCTCACGGCCACTGAAAATTACCTATAAAATGAAAATCTGATGTGACTATTCTGTTACATCTCTGCCAAAAATACGCGTAAAATCTTTTAGAAAAGTTTTACGAGATTTTAAATGTTTTATCAGGTTTTATAAGTAAGACTATAAGTATAAGTAAGACTATAAATCTGAAGTATACACTTTTTATACCGGTTTTTACGAAGAAGAGAGCCTCTGGCCCCTAGAATTTAATGAAACCCTATAAAACAACATACCAACTCACCAAATTTTATGATAATCTATACGGGTATTTACCTGGGTTAAGCCCCCAGGAATAAGTTTACAATAACGCCTAAAGCGGATTTAAACTGGCCCAGCAAGCAGAATATTGACAGATGTACATGGGGAATTGCACTTCTAATTGACATTTGCAAGGATAAACGGGTTGTGTGTGTTCGAATTTTTTTTTCAGGGGTATCGAGGGCACCCGGTCCAATCGTCCAGTCCACTCCCCCGACAGAGTCTCATCCCTTTGTCAGTACAGCCCAGGTAGTGTCGGATTTTTAGCGACTAAAACCCCCCCGATGCATGGTGGCTCCGACCAGCTTCGTGGCTGGTTATTGTGCACCCTTTGATTCTAGGTTAACAACTTCTACAGGTTCTTAATAGAGCAGTTCCCAGTGGTTTTTGGTTCTAGTTCAACTTCCTTAAAAATTGAGTGTCTTTTGCGATCCAGCGTCTTGAATTGGCATATACGACAGGTCCTACGCCAAGCCTGATCGGTAGCCAAGAATGTGATTTTGCACATTATCTTCGTAAGCTGTTGGTGAGGTTGGCTTTTGAATAAGAGAGGCTCCATATTTGCATCCTACTCCTTTACACCTCTGCGTGTTCCCATTTTGATTTTTATCCCATTCATTATCATACCTGAAGCGTACCTCCAATAGACATTCAGTACTATATACAGGGTTCGTAAGCAAATCCTTAGGGGGCCAAGCAGCCGTGTATAAGACGCAGACAAACGGAAAAGCACATTAGGTTGTTGTTTTCTAATGTTTTCCATTTTCATACCTTTAGGACTGGAATAAAAATTGTTTTTGCTCGACTTTAATACCAAACTGATGAAAGATATCGTAAAAAAAAATATTTTTCGGCTTTTCATTTTGTAACCATTGTCCTTACGCATTGTTTACAGGCTGGTGACTGAGATACATGCAAATGCCTAACCTAAAGCGTTCATGCACGGCCGGAGAAATCGACTGAGATATTTCCGTAGAAACTTTATCAAGCAAAACCCGGGTTTTGCACTTTGATTCGGGAGATGTGGGGCCGTGCACAAATTACGTAACGGTGATTTTACCAATTTTTGACCCCCTCCCTATGTAATGTTTTGTAACGGTTTGGCACGCCACTCCTCTTAACGTTTTGTAACCCCCCTCCCCCCTATGACCATTACGTAGTTTGTGCACGGCCCCTGTAGTCCCAGTGGAGGAGGGCGAGAAAATTGATATTTTTTTCTTAAAAATTATACTCTTTAGACCTATTTCTTTGCGTTCCTGAAATTACGTAATTTTTGAAAAAAATTTCGTGCTTTGTTTTTCTAACATTTTTGCGTTCGGCTAATTTAGTTGAAGAATTTTTGCCTGCGGCGCCCTTTATCTTCTCACTCGAAACCAAAATCCCCCGTTTTAGGAAAACTGATCCCGTCTCTTTTTCTAAATTTTTTCGAATAAAAGTAGAGTATGACCATGGGGGAAATAATTTTTTTCTACGTTATGACGAAAATTTCGAGAAAGTTGAAGAAAAAAATAAAAAAAGTGGCAGAGCTCAAGTTTTTCGTAAAAAAAAAACGTTTTTTGTAAAGAAAAAGAGCAAAATAAATCTCTTCACCCCTTTGTGGGTGTTATAAATATTGGCAGCCCCTTATTTTTCGCTTTTACCCTCCCGCTAGTTTTTAAGAATTGGTTCGCTACATGTTTCGAGATCATGTCATAAAACACCTCGAAAATATCAATTGTAGTGTAGGGCCAGCTTTATTTAAAATCAATAATATCGCAAGCAAAAAGCTCTGCAGGAAAAACAGCGCCGTTTATTGATTTCTTTGGCTGCTAGTGCTGGCTGCATGGTTTGGCCGTTTCCGGATAGATGTCACTAGTAGAACAGAAGGGAAAGGAATTTAATTAAAATGTTAACAACCTCACGAGTTTATCGCTCAGTATCGTAAATAATGGACCCTGCCTCATCCTTTAAGCAAGAAAAAGCTGTGGTTTGGACCTGAAAACATCTAATTTTTAATTAGATCATCTCATGGTGTGGCCGCCATCTAGCGGAATTTGCAGACATCTTGTCAACGGTTATTATTGCATCTATGATTTATGCTCACAATGAAAGAGTGGCGACAATTTTTTCTCATGAAAGCAGTCCGGAGATAATAATAAACTGGCACCATTACTCAATATACCTGTTTCTTTTGTGCGCGCAGAACTTTCTATGCCATTTCTGTTTGATTTATTGAAATTCTCTACCTAAGGAAAATCTTAGGAACCCTGTATATGCTCCATCAATGTATTTCTACTCTATATATTACCCATATAAAATGGAAATACATTGATGGAGTTGTAAAGGACCTCCAAGTGTGATAAATAATCACTTCTGATGGATGTCCAATAGACATACACGGGACATTTATGTATATTTGTTATATATTCAATGGATGTCCTTTTGCTATGGGGGGGGGGGTTATGTGTGTTCGAATAGGATGCACTTTTTGTTACTTCAATTCCGTCTTACTTTTGAGTCGAAAACTTCCGCTAACGGCAACACTGCTCCGCGAACTCAGCACTTGAGCAATTCATACGCCATCAAACGCGTTCTTAAAAAAATCCGCTGAAAACAGCTGATTTAAGAGCCGATGACGATCGCTGGATGGATTAACCATAACCCCTCTTTATTAGCTGTTTATGTTATTTTGTTGATTTATAGAATCTAGTGTGTATTTTTTTGGATACCAGCGTTGGATCTGTCAGAAACAGCTCGGCTGCTGAAAACGCACCCTGCATTCGCTGAATTTAAGCTAGTTAAAAGAACTCGCCCTCATTTGCACTTTATAGTCTGAGTCAGTTTAGTTCGAGTTTCTGGGAAAAAAGTGTAAATTTCTTGAAGAGGAGAGTAACCCCCTGATTATTTTTTTTTACAATTAACAGAGAAAATTTCTAGTTATTTACCTAAAAAATTCGAAATGTAATTTGCACGAGCGACTCGAAGCGGAGTTCGAGCAAGCCGTCAAGGGCGGTAAAGGCACTGTGCATATATGTTAGGTAAAAAATTTTACCTACTAGTGTCTTATATCCTTTAAAAAAACATAATAATTTGAAAAATTCCTACAATTTTTTTTTCAAGATTATTAATTTTAAAAAAAGTATATATTGTAAAAGTGTAAAAACTATAGTTTATTCCTTTCGAGTTTTTTTTTGAGAGCACTAAAATAACTTTACCCAGTGCAGTTTATCGCACGCACACACGCACGCTTAAACGCTTAAATTGCAAAATTTTTTGACTGGGCGCTATCACACCGTTAATATTTTTAATTGTATAGGTTAATTTTAAAAAACTTTTTTATAAGCAGCTTGAAAACGTGTCAAAAATGTCATTTTTAGTATTATCTTTCCAAAACATTCGCAAGCTGCGCAACTAAATTATTTAAAATTGTATAGCATTTTTTGCTTTAAAAATCGATGTTTACGATTGCAGTATAATTCAAAACTTAAATTATTAGCAGAAATAAAAACTTATCAAAAATGCTATTTTTTATTATAATTTTCTTAATATTTCCGACGCATCTAAATTAATCAAAAATATTAAAGAACTTGCTGCTGAAATTTCAAAAATTTTTATTTGATTTTTTATTCGGTTCTTAAATACTGCAACCTCCCTCGTGCTCACCCACTAACGACGCCCTTGCGATGGGATGGTTAGACCAACAATTAAAAAAACTAAAAGGAACCTTACACAAACTATATGGCCCCTTGACCATAAAAATAAAAAAAAAACAATATTAGTTTCTGAGATATAGAGCTTCAAATATGGCGTGTTTTTAGGAAATATGTTAGAATATGTACCAAGGTTTTTTTGTATAAGTATCTTTGTTAATTACAGCCAGTCGAATATAAAATATTTTTTCCACATATATCAAAAATATTTAAAATGGATCTTTGATACCATGAAATCGACAAAATTTTTAGCCCCTAACCTAGGGGTCTTGTTAACAGCCACAAATTTTTTTTCAGTATAGTAAACTTGTAGGTAACAGTATGAACTATGAACTGACTTAGATTCAGATGTGCAGGTGCATTAGTATGGAAGGCATGAGAAATAGTTTAAAAACACATTTTGGCCCCTGTTTCCCCTTTGTCAATTTTTATGACACACGAGGGTACTTTGCCGAAAACCCAACATATGTGCCAAATTTCGTTGCTCTAGCTTAAAATAATACCCTGACAACTAATCTCAAGTAGTACATCAACATAATGATGATACATTGATATACACTTCCGGCCACATTAAATGCGTACGCCGATTTTATATAGTCTATTATGGACCTCGTAACTCAGTAACCTTCTTTATTTCAAATTGACAAAAAATATCACCGTCAGATTTTGTTGTTGTCATACGCCTATTTAAAAATGCCTTAACTAAACAAATTCGAAAAAGCTCAAATTTTGGCCAAATTAAACGATGGTTGGTCGGTTCAAAGAGAAGCGGCCCATTGTGGACGAAAGCAAGATCAGCAACTGATCGACTTTCTTGAAGACGATGGCCTCAAAAGCGAAAATTGAGGCACATTCTCCTGGATCCATAAGAACGACGCGCAGACGGATAAGCCATTCTAGGCTTAGATGTCGCGTTGCTGCCAAGAAAATCTTACTTAGTGCGGAAAATAAGCAAGTCAGGTTAATTTTTGCACCAACTCTTTACTACAAGTAGAAGAATTTTGGCAACAAGTGGTCTTCATGGATGAAAAAATCTTTTAGTCCCACAATGACAGCAAACAAATTTTGGTATATCGCCCGCCACGAACACGATATGTGTATAATGTGTGGAGTTGGATATCGGCAGGAGGACAGCCCCATGTTCTCTTTAGAATCCATGGAAGATTTAGGGTTGAGGCTTATGTTGATATGATGAGAAATATTATGCTTCTAGAAGCAACCATTCTTCATCCAGAAGGTTTTGTGTATCAACAGGATAACCGTCCTATCCATACCGTACGCTTTTCCAAACAGCAAAATAACTTCGAGGTTTTGCCATAGCCGGCAAAAACTCCTGACGCCAATGCTATGGAAAATAGCAAAAAAGTTAACACGAATGAATATTGTTCCCAGAAATTCCAACTTAATGGAGCTCACAGTCCGAGTGTACGATGAAGTAATTTTTTCAAATCCCAATTTATTTAAAAATATAGCAGATTCCATGCCACGAAGACTAGCAGATATTATCGAGGCTGACGGGGCAATGATACGCTATACTAAAGAAACATTTTCTTGCTTTTTTTTAAATAATTTCTTTTTGATTTTGAACATTTTTGGTTGTCTCCAAAGACTTAGATTACTCAAATTTACCGATTATACAGAGGTGGGCTGACTATGATTAAGTTATTGCTTTCCTTTCGCCAAACAGTTCCTTCTCCTTGATACCTTTTTCTTATTCGCACAATTGTGGTCTTATTTCATCCATATATAATGAGCTTTAAGAATAAGTTGTTATAATAAAATTTTGAATAATTTAAAAAAATTGTTTGTATATTAGTCTTTCAGTAAAGTGTGGCCAGTCTCCTTATTTTGTGTATACAATGTCTGTAATTCGAAAACCTGAAAGTCAGTTACAATAAGCAACGAAGTTAACAAAACTTAAATTCAAAAGACCTGCAGCTAAATTCTGCTGTACGCATTTTATGTGGCCGGAATTGTACCTACCATGAATCTTCAGCTATAGTCTTGCACTTTAGTACATGCATATTTGGTAGATATTCATGTGGATAACCACTGTATATCTTAGGATATCTGTCTCGTGGCTCTCTGACATGTTTTAAATTACAAAATCCTAAGCATAAAATATTCCATATTTGCTATGTAAAAAAAATCTGGGAATATTATAGTCATATTTTTATGGGAAGTGCCCACAGTTATATTACTATAATTTAGTATTAATATTGTAGTCATGTTTCACGTCACGTTTCTATCACATTTATATCACCTGTATGAGCTAAAACGTAACTTATTGCCGGCATGTGTTAGTAATATTGTCAATGGTAAAATGTAATATTCCTATCACATTCTTTGTTCTCTAAGAATATAACTATTACATTACAAAAATATTTAATTGTTGTGAGTTAAAACAGGTTTCGTAAACTCTTCAACAAGGAATACGCTATGCCCCCTAAGTAGTAGCGGTGACATATAAAAATGCCCTTTTCTCGTTTACATGTATTAATTTTTTTTTTGTCGTAATTTTCCAAATGTTTCTGTTTCTTTTTGAGTTAAACAAAATTCCAAAACTTAAATTTCTATGAATTATGAATGAAAAAAATGGCCCACATGTACATAATCTTAATTTTATCGTAAAATTTAGTTTTTTCAATTGTTGAACGAAAGATATGAAAAAAAAGAAAACGAAATCGGTTAAAATTTAATTTACTCTTTTTAGGTCCTTGAATGTGAAGATCCAAACGCTGAACCAAATATTTTGAATATCCCTGACTGTGACGTCGGCCTTTGCCCTCTAGATAAATATTTTGAACTAATGAAAGACGTCATTCCACAAAACTATACCGAAGAGTGCAATTCGAAAATAGATCTGGATAGTAAACAGTTTGATGACGCCGCTGATCACAATCATAATATTAAGGCGTAAAACAGAATATTTAAATAATAATTAGCACTAACCCCCGCTTATATCAACTCACTTAGAAGATTAAATATTACATAACCTAAAGCAATGTTTAGCTGAAATGTCAATTAACTTTTTAAATGTGTAGTAGGTACGGTGTAATTCTGGAAGGTAGTAAGAACTCGAACAAATATGTGATTAGTTTTAATAAAATACGCATTATGTTTATAAAAGATATAAAATTAAGTATGCGTAAGATTGTAGATCAACAAAAATTTGATAATAAAAATTTAAACTCGCATAAGACTTTCAGTCACAGATCATAATAAATATTACACAACCTTCTGCAAACCTTCCTTATGAGAGATGGACTTAAACAGAAAAAGGACATTCCCCCTTTGCTGAGAGGCGAGGAGGACAGAGAGAGGCGGTGAGGCTTTGGGCCGGAACCGCTATCAATGCAGCGAGTTTCAAGATAGTTCAGAATAACTTGTTTGTATTTACATTGTTAATTGCACATAAAGAAAATATTTATTTATTTACTTAAACTTTGACTTTTTTATAAATATCGGATGATTTTAAGTTTAATGGCCTTATTGCCACAGACCAAATGTCTTCACTACGAAAGGGGCCTAGGAAATTATGTTTGGTTTCATTTTTCTCCTAATTTTAGTCCCTTGTAAAATTTGATTTTTAAAGAGGGTCTTTGCAAGGTGGATCTCATACGCCAAATCCAATTGTCACGGTTTTGACAAATCTTCAAAAGTAGCTGAAATGTTACCAGCCAAAGTGTCCACCACAAGAAGTTCACAAACAAGTTGAATTTCTATTTTTTACTATATATTTTTCCATAGGGACAGGTCTAAGATTTTTTTTTTTAACTTTAAGTGTGTCATAGGGAAGGGTCAGACAAATATTTTTTATCATTGCGACCTCTCCCAATGGCTACAGGGCGAGCCAAAAAATAACGTTAAAGAACCCCGCACACCCGTCCATGTAACCCAGACATCGGGCGATTTTGGAATTTTTTTGATATGTTAGAGATCTGGATAAGGGCGACCGAAAAATGCGGCCTAAAAGTTGGTGAGACATTTGGTTTCGCTACAGCGGTGTATCAAATGTGGGATAAAATATCATTTAAGATTATATTTTTCAAAGAAAACATGCAAGTATATATTTCTTTTTGACAGGACAAGTAAAACTATTACAATGCTGTTCATTTTCTCATTAAGACAACAAATTCAACGACATTATGTGGGTATGTGTTTTGTGTTATTTTATATTTTTTATATATTTTATAAAATGATAAATCAGTGGTGTAACATCCAAATATTAAAATACTACCTATACTTTTGATAATTTGA
Organism: Oxystoma pomonae; assembly: GCA_963921995.1. Taxonomy (NCBI): domain Eukaryota; kingdom Metazoa; phylum Arthropoda; class Insecta; order Coleoptera; family Brentidae; genus Oxystoma; species Oxystoma pomonae. The sequence continues at coordinate 39,505,650 of OY998172.1, forward strand.
TAATTGAACTTATTAACTAAATCTATGTGCTTTAATAATAGAATATTACTTATCTACTATTTTGCTTCTATATAAATATTCTAAAACTTAAGGCGGCTAAGTATCATGAACTAAAGCAAGTAATTGTAATCTAACTAGTGCGAAAAATTGTATTTTTTTTCGCACGCGACTGCCGATGACCCTAAAGCCGCGGAGCGGAGTTCGGGCAAGCACATAAGAAGATATGCGTGCTGTGGATCAATAAATGGAAAGAAGTTGGTGTATGTAGCCGTTCAGAAAAAAAGAAGGCGAAAGGAAATGTTTTCGTAACAGCCAACATCATTTTTTGGATCAAATTCATTAAAAAAAAAGAACGGAACAAAATAAAAATGTCAATATATTTTAGATCACGCCACTACATCACAATTGAAAACTATGACATATAATAGCTAGCAAATTTCCAATCAAATTGAAAACCTTCGTGTTAGTTTAAACTACTAGTAAAAAATATTTTAATATTTGTATGTTACACCACCAATTTATCTTTTTATAAAATATACTAAAAAAAACTATAAAATATTACAAAATACATACACACATAATATCGTTGAATTGGCCCTTTTAATGAAAAATTAAACGGTATTTTAATAATTTTACGGTGCGCCAATGACCTAATCTCATCAGAAAACATTACGAAAAAATCTAGAAATGGACATTTACTCTATCCTCTAAAAAATAAATAAATACCTGCAGGTTTTCTTCGGAAATTAAATATAATTTTATCCCACATTTGATACGCCGCTGTAGCCAAACTAAATGCCTCGCTAACTTTTAAGGCGCATTTTTTTAAAGCCCTTGTTCAGACCTGCAACATATCAAAAAAATTCCAAAATTGCTCGATGTCGAAAACTATGAAATTGAAAAAGTGTGGAAAAAGTATGTTGTTTGAAAAGGCATACCTAACTATAAAATATATATATATATGTATTTTTGTGTTTACACTTTAGCCCGTATTTATACAGGGAGGCTAAAAAAATTGGTCAAAATTAGTCAAAAATCGTTATTTGTGTGAAATATTTTTTTACGACAAGCAGATCTGGTCGAGCAAAAACGACGTACACACATGCACATAGACCTCGGCTTAGTTTTATTATTACATATCATATCCGATAAACAAATCATCGGTTTTGTACGCGAGCAAAAACGAACGTTTTATTGCTTTAAAGAACATCAAAAATATTTTGCAAAAATAGCGATTCTGGACCATATAGGTATGAACAATTTTTTTAACCTTACTGTATAAATACGGGCTAAAGTGTAAAAGAAAAAATGTTAGTTGTGTTTTATTAACCTACATATTTGAAAATAACTTTTCTCCATTTTATAGTTTCCGTAGAAACAAGAATTCAGTGAGATACAAAATAGTCAATCGCCCTGTACCCATTGGGAGAAGTGGCAATGATAAAAAATATTTTTCTGACTCTCCCCTATAACATATTAAAATTTGAAAAAATCTAGGAGGTGCCCACGCTACATAAAAAATTGGCGGGATTCTTTGTTTTGGTAATTTTTTTTTTCTTCAACAAACAGAAGTGAATGTTCGTGCGTTTGAGATTCAACAATTCAGCCCCAGCAGATAAGCCAATAACAAGCAAAACGAAGGAAATTCGTAAAGCGACGAACGCATTCTGGCTCCTAAAACGCTAACAGTGGGATTTACTAAGATCTAAAATAGTACTCTCCACAGGTCTAAATTTTTACATCCGTGGTTGGTACTAAATTGTAAAACCCATTTTCAAAAAACACTTACCCATACAGAAGAGATACAAAGTTATTGATTATTTTGTATTTTTATTGCAAAATACCACAGAAAAACTGCTTTTTTTCTCAAAATGTTCCATATTTTAAGAGAAAATGCCCTAAAACTAATTTTTTTTGACAGGTTTCAAAATAGCAAATGGTGAACACGCCAAAAATTTGGCATATAATAGCTTCATCATCTGTGTTTGAGGTTATAAAGTTGATGATTTTTTAGACCACCTCTTGGGGGTGGTTTAAATTTATAGCCCTCAGAAAGGATTGTTTTGTGGCAATTGGTAGTAAGTTCCTTTATAATTTCCCTAAGCAACCGTTTTTACAAGAATTAATTTACCTTATTTAATGTCCCAAGTCGTTTATTAATCAATAAAACACCTCCAATTTTGTCCAGAAAAACGCTATATTTTGAACCTGTTTTCAGCACAAAAAATATATTTTTGAGGGCACCACGAGGCAAAACAAACATAAGCGAAGGTCACTGATTATGCACGAAAACTGTCTTCAATGAAAAAAAATCAAAACAACTGTACCTATTGATTTATTTGCAAAACAGAACTGAAATTAAAACATTGAGTTTATTTAAGAGCTTAATCATCAAACGAAGCTTTCCACTGAAAGATTACACTCAAAGGTCTCAACTCTGCAGCACCGAACAGTTTGTTGAGCCGACATGACTCCTTTGTGTGAGTTTGATGATATATTTTTATTTGTGGTCTGCGATTGCGATAGGTTCGTGTTTGTAAATTTTTTTCATACTTTTGATAGATAATAATTAATCTAATTCTTATCTTATGATTTCATATCGAAATGGTTTTGTGACAGTAAGAATTAATCGCGAAAATCAATAAACAAGGGTAAGTTTTAATAAGAGTAACATATAACGTCAATTTTAATTTGCTCAACAGAGTGTTTACCATTTAGATCCCCTCTAGGGTTAAAAAAAACTTCTTTTAAATAGAAAGTTTCTTCTTAAATCCAACAAAAGATTGTGTTAAGATGATTCTTTTCTAAAAAAAAAAAACAATTAAAATGATTCAAACTATGTCCAAAACTCTAGGAAGTTGGTATAAAATGCTTAAAACCAATAATTTCACTTAAACTTAGGACCTGTCTAAAATAGGCTAAACCCTTTTAGTAAATCCCACTGTAAAAGATTTGCCATTCCAGTATCGGTATTTTTATAGAAGCAAAAAATGTTTTTCTCTTTCGACGAGGGGATAATTTATTTTTATTTTTTGTTACTTTAATTTTTGTTTGCGGACACGAAATTGACTGTGTTGTTTTTTAAGTATTTTGGCTTTTTAGTTCTGCGCAACAAGCCTCACGTAATATGAAGCTCCAATTGGTGGCGGTGCTGCTGCGACCGTTACTTCTTTTTTAAGAGTCATGTTACAGTGACCTTATACTTTTACAGGTTTCTTCTTTATAACCTGCTGAAAGGTATAGGATTCTGTATTTACGGTCTTCTGCACTTTTCAATTCTGATGTTTTTGTTTCTCGGTTTATTCGACAGGTGGCGCACACAGGTGCTACGTCTCCGCCGATTACAAACTTTTTGTTTTAAATTCGAAAGGTGTGCATGGTGCCTGTGTAGCTTCAACTGCCAGGTATAATCCTGTGACTCTCTGATGATTCCTAATAAGGATGAAACAGGTCTGTAGGTATCTGGAGGACGACAAAACTTTGCGAGATTTATTTGATCGCGAACTATGTAATGAAATTACTTTATTGAGAGATCTATTTCCCACACAAAGGTTACCTTTTGATATTTTAATAGACATAATAAAAAACGACTTGGCTTTATGTTTTAACAATTTCTTTATAGCCCTAAGAATTTTTTTAATATTGCCAATGTAGCGCCAGGTCGGAGAAGCTTTTCCAAATTAAAGATTTTATAGAATTATCTTAGGTTGACAATATTAATTTTTAAAATAATTAGTATAAGAAGTTTTATTAAAATTGTCCTATTTTTGTTTTTGAATTATATTTATATTTACTTTACTGTTAGGTACCTATGTATGAAAGACTAGCTTTACTCTATATTTAAATACTTTTACTGATATGCTCTTTTCTAAACGTCTAATGTACTATTTAGTGTTTTTATTAATATATGAAATACTAGTGTAGGGCGGCCAAATCATCATCTGACGCGGGCGACGTGTACGGCTGAGTTTGTAAATCCACCGGTGGTCTACCGGTGCCAACAAAAGAGTTCATAAATTTTAGATGGATTTCACCAGTCCAACAAATGTTGGCTCCGATCGCCACCAGCTTCGGGAGTCGGTCGAAAATCTTCGTTGGATCAAATATAACCCTACTTTATGGTTATTTCTTTTTTCTAGTTTTTTTATAACTTATTCAAACCAAGATATTTTTTTATGCATTTTGGTTAATACAAGGTACAGTGCAGGATGCTTAATGGAGTGGTGAGCCATAATATTAATGCAAGACAGTTCAAGTGAAGACACTGATGATGAGCTAGACATCATACTAAATTTGAGCAAAAAACGTACTTGCATTAAAGACTATTTTGAAAAAACTGTCCAGAAGTACATCATAAGTGCCTTTAAGGATGGTATTCATAATCGTGCCTCAAGGCTCCTTCCTCCCTTCCTTCGCCCATAAAAAATTTACATTTCCCAAAGAAGAAGGGAGACTTGGGAGCGACTTTGAATAAGGCTCTTATAAGTCACATTTCCGATTTTCTCGAGCCGAAGTTGAGGTATGATTTTATTATTTTAAGTGTGGTTATTGGCCCTCAGCTGTTTACACCGCAACGCGTTCTTTTTGTATTCGATAGAACAACGACATTTCATCACTGCTAGATCTCAGATAGATGTCAAACCCATCTGTCAACCGAATGTTGGTACCGATGTTCCACCGCTGTCAAAAAAATGTTGAATTTACAAACTCGCCCTACCCTAGAAATGGCCCTGCTGAATTCTGAGAAAAAGTATTAAAACTTTTTAAAATATTGATAGAAAACAGACAAGTAGGTAATCATTTTCAAGGATTCAGCAATTATTTATATTTTATTTGGATGGCAAAATAAATTTATTTATACAAAAATTATCTCCAGCAATTATTGCCTTTTCTGTAAGTAATGATAAGTAATAATTGTAGATGTATGTAATTAGAAATTTCAATCGCGCAATTTTTATCCAAATTGTTTTCCGCACGACAAGGGTCAAAATGTCATCGCGCGCAAAAATTTCAGGACGCAGATGTTTTGTTTAAAAAAACTTGACACAAATTCATGATAAAAGTTACATAATTTGCATGAATTGGGCGAAGAAAACCTGATAATCATCGTGCTGTTTATTTTTTTTTGTTTACTGCTAGCATAATAACGATGAAGGTACAATAGTTTCAAAGAAATATACTGCTATAATTTCTTTAATTTGTCTCTAGATTTTCGCTGGTAAAATCGGCAGTAAAAAAAAGAAAAAAAGAACTCGGTACGAAATACATTGAAATATTATTTCGCTGAAATTCGATAAAGTTTTAGTGTGTTATAGTGGGTTATGTGATAAGAAAAATGTGGGAATATAAAATGATTTCTATGTCTAATTCCGGAGATATAGACAGTCAAAGTTTAAAAAAAAACGTTGTTTTGGGCTGTATTGGGCACGCTCAAAAAGGCATTCCCTGAGAGAAATAAAATAAGTTATGGACGAATATGTTATTGTAATGTTGGCAAAAGGTTTGCACATAGGGGCTAGTCAAAAAAATCATTTTTTGACAATTTTTAGTTTTCCCCGATATAAAAATAAAAAAAAATATTTTTGAGCAAACATTAATGTTGTAGTATTTTCTAGATAACCTGAACAAGTTTTTCTTTCCGGTAACAGTTACTTTGTGTTATATGTTTTTTTTACCACAAAAACTTGTCGAAAATTGTTTCTACTTCGAAATAATTATTTTGCAACTTAAAAATCTAAATATTCTTTAACATTCAGTTAAAGTGATAACGAAATAAACTTTAAGTAAACTGAATTTAATTTTTTTATTTTTTTCAAAGCTGCAAGGCTCATGCAAAAAGTTCTATATCATTAATTTTACAAAAGGGTAATCAATTTTTAATTTCTTTAAAACTGATCGAGGGATTTTAATTTAATTTTGCGTACGGCTTTATCATACTCTTATCTAATGCAACGTGCATTTTTTTACCACTTTTTTATCTTTCTCAAGGGTCTCTAGAGTAAATAATAACACTTTTTTTAATTATGATTATGGGTAATTGCTCCCCCTCATACCTATATACGTACTCTATTGAATACTAGCCAAAGCCAAAAAAAGGTTGGCAATCAGAAAAGACAGAAGAAGGACATATCTAAAAAAACTATTTTTGACCTTTTCATAAGTAAACTCTAAACAAGATATCCAAGATTGTCTTCATTTCACATTTATTCAAAGTATTATAGTCTTTTGTGGCAAGTAAAAATTAAATACAAACTTTTTCCTTAAGAGTCACTTTTTGAGATGTATCACCTTTTCCCTAGTAAACGACATATTTTTTCTATTATACTTGGGTGTTAAATAATAAATAATGTATATAATATAATAATATAAAACTTTCACTTGTACTCAATAGAGTATGTAGGGAACTAATGACGCTTTTATAGGGTTACAGGGTTACTTTTATTATTATTGTTTTTTTTTTGATAATTCAGCCCCACCATAAGTGTTACTATTTAGTTTAGAGAACCTTAAAAAACCTTTAAAAAATCATCATACTAGATGCAAACCATAAAGAAGTGATAAAAAAATTGCACTCTGTATTAGACAAGAGTATGATAAAAGCGTACGCAAAATTAAATTAAAATTCATCAATCAGCTTTAAAGAAATTAAATATTGATTACTTTTTTGTAAAAATTAATGAATAGAACTTTTTGCATGTACCTCGTAGCTAGAAAAAAAATAAAAGCATGAAGTTCAATATATTTAAGGTTTATTTACACATCACTTTATCTGAATAGAAAAGAATATTTAGCTTTTTAAGTTGCAAAATAATTATTTCGTTATAGAAAACAATTTTCGTCAAGTTTTTATGGTAAAATAAATTTAAAAAAAGCATGTGACACAAAGTAACTATTCCTGTGAAGAAAAACTTGTTCAATTCATGTACAAAATACTCAAACATTAATGTTTGCTTAAAAAATAATTTTTGTATTTTTATATCGACGAAAATAAAAATATTGTCAAGAAATGACTTTTTTGACTAGTCCTTGTATTCAACCTGATAACATTTTACCAACATAAAAATAAGAAAGTCGATGTGTGGTTCCTTAGTAACCTATATTCATCGGTAGCTTATTTTGTTTCGGTCAGGAAATCCCTTTTTAAGCGTGCCCAATATACTCCAAAACGACGTTTTTTTTTAAACTTTGATCGTCTATATCTCTGGAACTAGACATAAAAATCATTTTATATTTACATATTTTTATTATATCGTGACCCACTATTCAAATTTCACTGAAATAATTTTTCAATATATTTCGTGCGGGATTCTTTATATTCGGTAGAATTGCCTGATTTTATGTATGTTGAAGTACTCGTCCTAAGAATATTTTTGTTTTATTGCGCCAACTCTCTACCCCTCCCAGAAGTACCCGCAAAGTGACGTCAAAATTGTACTGACCTTATTTGCAAACCGACCAGAATCTTATTTTCTTTTTTGAATTTACCATGACTGAGCCATTCCAGCATAACAGACGGGACACTTTGCACTTTTTTTTAAATTTAAAAATAAATATTGTCATTAAGCGCTGAAAATATGTTAGCCCTGTAACCAAAAAATAAATTCATTAATTTTACTGAAACAAATCAAATATAAACTTAGTTTTTATCGACTTTAGTAAGTTGGTAAAAAGCCTTTTAATATGCGGTCATTAGAACCTCAAAAGATACCAAAGCTTTATACAACCGTAAAGATAAAATCACTCTTAAATAATATATTATACTAATGTACCAAAAAATTATGCCAAAGCTTTATACAACCGTAGAGTTAAAATCACTCTTAAATAATATATGTTACTAATGTACCAAAAAATGAAATAGTTAAGAATTTAACTGACAAAAGGTTGCACCCAAAATAGAAACAATATTTAAATTACAAGAAAAGTTATTTACGCAAAATGAAACAAAAAGCTGATTTTCTAATATAAAAAAACACCCAAATTTCATGTTTTTGGCATTTCTTTGAAACAAAGAAATATTTTGAATTACCCACTTTTTTAATGGAAACACTTTTATCTTCTGGAGGAAAATTAAAAAATATATAAGTGGTCACAAATTGTAGGTTAATGTCTTTGGTCATTCGTATTTTCTGATATTACCCGTGGTGAACTTTTAGCTGGAATGGCTGGACTGTCTTTTTAAAAATAAAATTTTAAATGTCAATATTGCACTGCCATCTTGAATCCGCCAAATTGAATTTTTTTATTTTTTATCTGATTTAGACGAAACTTTCTCTAAATTACAAACCATTTCCAAAACACCTAATTGTGACAGAAAACTGACAAATGTCGACCATATTGAACTTCGTTATATTTTTGTCCTATTTAAACAAAACTTTGGTTGCACATAAAGCGTTTTCAACAATATCCAATTTTGATCCAAAATTGACATATGCCAGTAGCCATCTTATATTGAACTTCGTTATAATTTGCCCGATGCCAGGATGGCTACTGACATGCCAATTTTGGGTCAAAATTAGATATTGTTAAAAACGCCTTATGTGCAAAAAAGTTTGGCTTCAATTGGTCAAAAAACAACGAAGTTCAATATGGCCGATGCAAGATGGCTAGTGACATATATTAATTTTGTGTCAGAAATATTTATTAATAACGCTTTATGTGCAAGAAAGTTTGGTTTAAATCGAGGTTTAAATCGGACTAAAACCAACGAAGTTGAACATGGCCGACACAAAATGGTTACTGACATATGTCAATTTTGGGTCAAAATTGGTATTGTTAAAAACGCTTTAGGTGCAAAAAAGGTTTGCTAAAATCGGACAGAAACTAACGAAGTTCAATATGGCCGACGTAAGATGGCTACTGAACAGTTTAATGGCTACTGTTTGTTTTAAATCCAGGTTGTTATAAGGTTCAAATTCGTGGGAGCTTTAGTTTTCGAGTTATCTTAGAAAACGTTAAAATATATAGAAAAAAATCATAACTTTAGAAGTAAAGTAGCTATTGATATGCGGTTTTTATTTAGATATTGGTTTTCGTAAATATTACCCAAAAATTTTGTTAAAAGGTTCAAATATTTCAAAGCTATAGTTTTCAAGATATTTTCATTTTCTTTCAACATAAAATAATTGATTCAATAGTGGATAGTCCACTGCAGCGTTTTCTAGCACCAATTTTTTTATATTATAATATCAGCTTAAACTTTTTACTCTCAAATATTTTTGACTGCTATCCATGAAATAATTATATTGAAATAATTGTATAAAAAATAAATAAAGTAGTATTACCAAGATTGATTCATTTTGCGTAAATCACTTTTCTTGTAATTTAAATATGTTGTTTCTATTTTGAGTGGAAATAGTGTTCCGTCCGTTATGCAACCTTTTGTTAGTTAAATTCTTAACTATTTCGTTTTTTGCTAAAATAGTAACAAATATTATGTAAGAGTGATTTTAGCTTTACGGTTATATTAAGTTTTGGCATCATTTCAGCTTCTATTGGCAGATAAATAAATAATACAAAAATGAACGAAGGTATGCCTCTTTCTGCTGGTCCGTTCGTTATGCATATTAAAAGGCTTTTTACCAACTTACTAAAGTAGATAAGAATTAAGTTTACATTTGATTTGTTTGAGTACAATTAATGTATTTATTTTTTAGTAACAAGGTTAACATGTTTGCAGCGCTTAATAGCAATATTTATTTTTAAATTTAAAAAATCGTGTCCCGTGCGTTATGCTGGAATGGCTGAGTCATGGTAAATTCAAAAAAGAAAATTAGATTTTGGTCGCTTTGCAAATAAGGTCAGTACAATAATTCAAAAATTGCTCAAAAATGCGATTTCGACAACTTTGACGTCACTTTTCGGGTACTTCTGGGAGGGGTAGAGAGTTGGCGCAAAAAAACAAAAATCTTCCTGGGACGAGTATTTTAAAATATAATAAAATCAGGCAATTCTACCGAATACAAGTGTCCATTTAAAAAGGGCAATATCCTTTATCTCCATAATTGCAAATTCCAAAACGAAGATTCGCTGAGTACTGTTGTCAAACGTAATCCTCCTAATGAGTCACAATAAGCTGAATTTTTTTTAAAAGGATTATGCATAAAAGAATTTATGAAAAATATGAATTTTTGTATGTTTTGCTTTGGCGAAGAGTTTAAGTTTAATTAGACCATCCACAAAAAGTTCATAGAATCTCGTAAAGAATTTAGTTTGGAGAGTTGGCAACTACCCAGCAAACATCGATCTACTGGTACTTTACTAATATTTTACTTTGACCGCTGGCAACTGCTGGCACCGGCAATGATGTGCATTTTTTATTATTTTATATTGCAGAGTTTGCGTATTTTATAAAAGTGCTAAAAAAGAAACATTTTAGTACTTTTTTTTAATAAAGCAAGAAATTGCACTTTATTTTAAAAAAGATTTTAGTGCAGCTAGAGTTAATGGCAATAAAACCTACTTTAAGTATATCCAAACAATTGATTTAAAAATATTTTGGTATAAGCAAAAAATAATTAAACTTCCGGAAGTAAAAATAGATCAGGTAAAAATTTGTACAAAAAAAATACAAAAAATCGAGCATATTATTAGTAGTGGCAAACATGTACAACAGAAGTTAAAATCAGCGAGTATCGTACACAACACTTAAATCTTGTTACAAAATAGTTAGATTGCATCTGTTGTAAGTAGATGGCGCTACTTTCAATATTTTTACTCTACAGAAGATACTACCATTAGATATATTTGTTTAGGCAGCGAGAACTGGCAACTTGAAAATTATTATTAAGAAGATTAGGAAATATGATGGTGATACATCTAAGATTCTAAGAATCATTATCCTCTTATGGAGTTATGCGGGTTGGGATTTGACCTAAATGGGACTTGTGTTATTTAGATAATCCCTATTCTCTAGGATTATGAACATCCCAAAGGGATGATTTCGGGGATATCCCTGGGATGTACTGTGCTATTAGGGTGTGAGATAATGTTGTTTGTTTTATTTTCATTTAATTTTTTTTTTAACTACTTTCTACTTAGTACATATCCGTTATCTTTTTACCATTATTAAAAAAGTACAAAGAAAAAATAAAATAAAGCAACTTTTTTTGTACTAAATATATACGTGCTGGCCTGATACAGGCCGTTGTTCCAAATCAATGCTAACTAAGTACTTCCTACTTTGCCGTTATTGACAGCGCGGAAAGCAAGTACTTAAAAAGTACTATTTTTTTAATTCATGTTTGCTGAGTAGACACCTAAAAAAAATTTGGTGCAAACTGTCCGGAGAGTTCCGACTAAGTAGAGGTGTTCGCTAAGGCTGCATATTGCAGAAAATGCACTTTACAACTGCGAGAAGAGTCTGACTATAAACGGCATAAATATCCACAACCTTAGATAGATAGGCTGACAGCGTTGTCATAATTGGGTTTTTGCTCTCTTCTTTTGAAAAAAGTAACTATAAGTGGAGAAAAACGTGTTTAAAATTGAACCTCTTGAAAAACTGCTAATTCGGCCGTCATTCTCTGAACTCTGAACGCGAATGACCATTAGCAAATTTTTGTGATCTTACTATATTTACTATTGTTCTCTTCTTTTTATTACATCAGTCTGAAAGAGCTCAAGCTTACCAGAAAAAGCTTTCCCGGCACCCCTCTACCTATGGAAATATAACTATTTCCTTGATGTACTTATCGTTGACAAATATACGGTAAGTTGTAGTATGCTGGATCTCTCTCAGCCTAGTACACATAGAAAAAGAGAATAATAGTAACTAGTAAGCTCACAGAAATTTGCTACTTGGTTGCACTTAGCCGTTAAATTATTTTTGACGTTTTCGACTTTGACGTTGCAAAATTGTTTAAATTTTTATGATTACTAACCTTTTCAATACCTGTTTAAAAACTAGAGTTTGATGTGCTATTGGTGTAAAAGTTAAGAATTGGATCAACTGCTGAAACAGGAGTACAACGCTGCATTTTAAAGCCACAGATTATTTATATATGTGAATTAAAATTTAAGGCACTTTCTTAAAAATAAAAAACGTGGTAAACAAATATTCTAGGTTATGAACCTGCGCTAGCTAGAAACTACCAATTGGTTGGCCATAATCCTGGCCGGGTAGCAAAAAAAAACCAGTCGTATTAGACACTTTAAGTTGGTCATGACACGTACGAGATGCCCAGGGGTATACGTGAAATTTTCCGGCTCGGATGTTTCTATCTTTTATATTATTACCATTTATTTCTATCTTGCTCTCTTTGGTTCGGGCGCTCGTCTATTCCCAGCAAACACGGTTCCTTCGGGCCTTCGTCGACCCGATGTCGATTGCCGAATTTGCCGTCATCGGCACGATGCCGATTTACGACATCGGACCAGCAGTATTTTTTGTCCGCTTTACGCTGTAGGCCCAATGTATGTTTGCCGACGCAGCGTTAGAATGTAGCCCGCCGTCGGACAAATAGTAAATTTTACTTTTTGCTGACATCAGCATATCGTTGCCGTACGATTAAGGTCCGATATGGTTTAACCACATGGTACCGACCATCCGCCCATAAAGTTGCTTAATTTGGTCGGTCTACCGTAGGCAAGCTGGTCTCGGCCCGACATCGCTAAAACACTCGAGTCCGTCATTGGTTTCCTAAACGGTCCAACGTCGGCGATTGACGAAGGTCCATCGGTGGTAGCTTAAAGCGGCCCGACAATGGAAATCCACAAAGGTCCGATAATGGGTGGATAGTAAGGTCGACATCAGCCTCTCAAAGCGACCCGACGTCGGTGATTGACGAAGGTCCGTCGGTGGTTGCTTGACACGATCCGACATTGGCAAACTACAAAGTTTCGATAATGCAGGTGCTTAATTAGTCGGGCTGGTTTAAGTGGCAGAAGAGGTGATTCTTGTAGAGAAGTAACACCATCTTGTGGAGTCCACATTCTAGTTTTGAAATATCTTTGCTCATTATATAAATAATATTATCTTCCACTGTACAGGGAACATAGTGACATTAGAAGAAGAAAGGGACATAGGAAGAAACTGTTAAGCAGTTTAAAAATGTTAAGATGACGTAATCGGACCATCGTCAGTTGCCGATTCTCGAACAATCAAACAAAGTTCCAATCGGACCATCGTCCGCCCTAAAGCAGATAAAGTGGCAGTCGGCATAAAGTCGACTATAGTAAATCGGGCCATCGTCAGTTGCGGATTCTCATCCAATTAAACACAGTTCCAATCAGACTGTCGTCGGCCATAAAGCAGACAAAGTGGGCGTCGGCATAAAATCGACTATAGTAAATCGGGTCATCGTCAGTTGCCGATTCTCGACCAATTAAAATATGTTCCAATCGGAACATCATCGGCCCTATAAAATATAAGGTTTGCGTTCGCACAATGTCGGCTATAGTAAATCGGGCTATCGTCATTTGCCGATTCTCGTCCGATTAAACAAAATTCCAATTGGACCATCGTCGGCCCTAAAGCAGATAATGTAGGTGTCGGCATAAAGTTGACTATAGTTAATCGGGCCATTGTTAGTTGCCGACTCTCGACTGATTAAAATAGGTTCCTATCGGACTATCATCGGCCCTAAAGTAGATAAGGTTTGCGTTGGCATAATATCGACTATAGTAAATCGGGCCGTCATCAGTTGCCGATTCTCGTCCGATTAAACAAAGTTCCAATCGGACCGTCGTCGGCCCTAAAGCAGATAAAGTTGGCGTCGGCATAAAGTCGACCTTAGTAAATAGGGCCATTGTCAACTGCCGATTTTCGACCGATTAAACAAAGTGCTAATCGGACCATCGTCGGTCCTAAAGTGGTGTCGGAATAAAGTCGACTGTAGTAATGTGGACCTCTGTCAGTTGCCGATTATTGACCGAAAACTGAAAATCGCAATCTGTCCAACATCGAGCCAGCGTGTAGTCGCCGATGCCGTCACACTGCCAACGTTGTCGACATTGGCCCGATTCAATGCTGACGATTTGTGTTTGCTGGGTTGATTTTTGGCTCCCGTATGCAAAACTCGCTGCGTATTTGATGACATCTTCACTTTAGCAACATGCCGCAAACGCTATGCTACGTAGGTTAGCGTCTTGTATGAACGTTATACATGCAAATGACGTGACCTTGATGAAAAAGATCAACGATAGACCGAAGAGATTGGACTTTGATATCTGTGTTCGAGCGGAAGTCTTTCCTTTTGTTTGCGTGTACGTCCTATGACCAACCTAAAGTGTCTATTTACTCTGAAGTTTGGAACGTTAAGTACCAGTGACGTCATGAGGACTTGCGGAGGTTTTTTCAAGGGTCTCAACTTTGAAACGTTTCGGTAATTCAAGGGTCGCAAAAATATAATAAAAGAATAAAATCGGCCTTTCTTTTAACGCATGAACCCAATTGCAGATATGCTGGAGCAAGAATTGTTGCATCAAATTTTAAATTTAGAATTAATTATTACGTCGTAGAGACATTGGCAGCTACCATGTCAAATGTATAATGGCATCAGGATCGTGTATAATTTGTTTCATTGTTAATTAAGTACTGTAAAAATTAGAAATTCGTGATATATATTTCTATTTTATTATTCGCCAAAAACTCCACCTAAGCATCAGTATTTTTAAATAAATATTTAAATTAATATTTTCCAATTATTTTTAATTTCCAGAATTTTTTAATTCGTAATATCGAGTAGAAAAACCGCTGTTTTATCAATTCTTCTAATTCCACTTTCATGTTACTAATTCTGATAATTATTCTACAAGGTAATTCCAATGAAGTTTATTTTTTATTTAAAAAGTTTGTGCTAACATCTTCGAAAAAAATGTCTTAAGTAAAATAAAGTGGTGAAAACATAGCCGACTGCTGGGATTAAAAATTAATTTGTGACTCAGGATTTAAACAAGCTTAAATTTTAATAGTAAAGAATCATTACCTTCCTCTACATAATCTTAGGCTAATTTAATAATTTAATTTAAACTCACGTGAGACAATCTACAAGTATACTAGTTTAGGTCAGTAAAGTATGACTTTTCTGTGGAGGATATAACTCGCCTAAAGGAGAAAGGGAAAGCATTAACAACGACAAGTAAATTCATGCGAAATTTTATTATTTCTCATAAAATACTTGCGTCAGGATAAATCGCAGAAGCAGCGGGGGATCATCGCTGCACCCTGTATCGGCTCCTGTATTTTTTGATTCAAGGGGCAATTTCAAGAAACGTGTCCCATCCACAACCAGCATTTTGTGCATGTTTCTTATAAATGCCAGAGTCAGCTACTCGTAGATTTTAGATAGTGAAGCAATAAAATTTGGTGTGGAGAGGAAATAAAAATGGGCGCAAAATTGTATTTTACAAGCTTTTACTTAAGTTGCAATGTATATAGATATGTTTGTTCGGGTGGAATCTTGCAACTTAATTTTGACATCCGATCGGCTTCATATTTGGCATGCTTACATAGTTCCAGCGACAATAGAATAATATGTCATTATTAGGCACCCCTTCCCCCTTCGAGGGGAGTAGAAGGGAGAAGACACCTAAGTTTGTCCGATTTCAACCAAAATTGGTATACGGGGGGCTTTTGGGGATAAGGAGTATGAATTTTGATCAGATTTTGAAAACTCAGTATGGCGAATTCAAGCTGAACGATTTTCGGTCATGTTTTGCTAACCAATTTGTTCAAATTTGGTATGCGTATAGTTCCGGTGAAAATACAATAATATGGTATTCTCAGGTACCCACCTCTCTTTAACGAGGGAAGTGGAGGGGGAAAAAATTTAGTTTGTTCGATTTCAATCAAAAGTGGCATACAGGGATTTTTAAGGAGGGGATTATGAATTTTTGATCAGATTTTAAAATTTCAATATGGCGGATTCAAAATGAACGATTAAGGGTAAAAATCTAAAAATTAAGGGCGTGTGTTCAAATTTGGTATGCGTTTATAGTTCCGGCAACGATACAATAATATGGTATTATTAGGTACACACTTCCCTCCAACGAAGGAAGTGGAGGGGGGAAAAGATTTAAATCAAAATTGGTATACAGGGGTTTTTCGTGAAGGGAATATGAATTTTTGATCAGATTTGAAAATTTCATTATGACGGATTCAAAATGGAAGATTTAGGGTACAAATCTAAACTAAAAAATTTATTTTTATTAAAACTTTTATTAAATGCACTCAAAAGTAGAAAATAACTTTTTATCTTTCTTATACCATAATAAAAGCGGTGGGCGCAAAATTTTAACTTTACGGTGACAAAGGGAGAAATTCAAAAGAAGACTTTATTATTATTATTTATACCGCGTTCGTTTATTCAATCAGTGCACCCTGTGCACACTAAATCACAAAATTTCGTTCGTTAATTTAAAATTGAAGAAACCGTGCGCTCTTTTTTGTGGTATTTATGGAGCGAGCAAACTGACCTACTTTTTCTACTCACGCGGTGTTTGAAATCTTTTGGCTTTGTTTCTTTGTTGCCAATTTTCTTACTTTACGGTAAGTTTTAGAGCTCTGTCATTTTCGTCGTCCTTCAAACATTTATGTTTATGTCGTTCACCCATCTTCAAAAATAATTGGTAGGCTTGACTTATACAATTTAGAAAGAAAAAATTGGCTATTTTTCCAAAGATATTTATTTAGCAAATTAAAATGAATGATTATTTTGTAAGCACCACTTGCTCCAAAATCCGTTTGTTTTTCGTTTTGAGCTCGGTAAGCTCCATGGTCAGCTGACTTCTGCAGAAACTCCACACGCTCAGGTCCACAAGTGAATAAACAAACGTGTTATAAGAAAAAAAAAGAACAAGTTGTTCATGATTTTTCTTTAAGATGCCGATATAAAGAGGGTGGGGACTATAAACCGCATAAAAATCAACAAGTTAAGAAGTGTTGACAATCTCATAATTGCATTTACCCTGCAAGATCTCCAACAGTTGTTGAGTCAAATTTCAGTTAAAAGTTCACAATTTTGGATTAACATAAATGTTAAAAAAAAAACAAAATAGATGGCTACAGTTAGAGAAAAGAACATTAGATAAGTCAAGGGCTCGATTCTGAGTGTAACAGAACGGTTATACCCTAGAAAGGGACTACTTTTACTAAAATTTAAAATTCCGTATTCTAAATCTTAAAGACGAGCAAGTTTGCAGTAGCATGCGCATAAGCGACTAAAATATCGATCGATGGTTCCGTCGAATAGTGTGCTCGAAAATAACAAGAAGATATCTGACACTCAGACAAGCAGGGCCAAAAATCACCTGAGAGAGATTTTTCACGCGAGCTTTTCTAAAAGTTCCAATAACTCAGTATAATCGAGAGTCGGGCTTCGTTCAAAAATCTTTATTCGAGACAGCTCTGCGCGTGCCCATAATAGTTTGGCGATTGTTCTCTAAAGCGAGCCATTCCTACGAAACCTAGAATCAGGTCGAATCGTACAAGTACCTGGGTTGTCAGCTCCATGAGAATTGGGACAGCATGAACTGAACAGGCCACATCTTCTTTTTGTCAAAATGAAACCAGTGTTGTGTAATCTGAATACCACTCACAGAAGCATAGACACTGACTGACGCCATAATATGTGGTGCTGTCTTACAATGCTTCGGATGCTATGGATGGACAGAGTACAAAACACATATGACCATATATTTCACTTTTATCATAAAGTAACTTTACTTTATGATTTTCTTATTGAATCCAGAGTTTAGACGCACAATGCCTTTTGAATGTAGCCTCAAAAAATCTCTGTCCATCTCACAGTTTTAATTCTCCTGATACCTTCTTTCCATGCTTAAAATATCTTGGTGTAACCACTTACCGTGCTCGTCACTTACAGCACCACAGTTTTCCGGAAAGTAATCCAAATGAGAATCCAAGAAATAAATTTTTAACGACATGTTACATTCTAGATTTTGATAACACAAATGGAGTCAGTCAACTAGGTCTTTATAGTTTTCTGATCCAGAATTTCCCAAAAAAATTTTTGCAACCATTTTAAATAAAATTCTAGTTTTCCAATATCGGGAACCACAAATATTCCCTCTAATTTAAGGGTCACCGATTCTAGGGAACTTTCCTTTTAAATAGCTATATACATAGCCTTCTTTGTCCATGACCTTCAAAAAATTTTCATCAGAAGTGGCGGTACTAAAATTTTTTCTGTTGGAATTATAGACGCGCTGGTTACATTTTTTCCCTCGCTCAAAAGACTCAAGAGACCAAGATTAAAAATCACATTCATAATTTGCAAATTAAAAATATACACCTAAAACTTTTAGATAAGAGCTTCTAAAAGCTCAAGATTTTTATTTTATAATGGACAAACAAGATAGAATTCTTGCGATTTTTTGCAATTTTTTTTTTCGCATGAATAAGAGATCTCTGGCAATGGTCAGCGTATCTGTCTGCCGCACGGAAGGTGCCGGGTTCGAATCCTGGCTAGGTGCATGGATATTTTGTATTTTTCCTTAACTTTGCATAATTTTAGATTAAACAAAAATATTGAATATTGAAAAATTTTACAAATTTAATTTTCTTACATACACTCTAGTCTTCACATCAACTGAATTATCGTGTAGCTGCGCCATGCATTCCAAATCTCCTTTAGTTTCCGAGTTATTCGAAACAACTAATAGTCCGATTTTTCGCTGAGTAGAGTGACGTGATATTTGCATTTAAAAACGTATTTCTTTCCAGTCAACAATTAGCATTATATGTTGATGTTATTTTGGAATCTGTCATGAATTAAAAACGACCCAGGTATTTATTTTAAAACCTAATTTATTGATATATTAAGGTTACTAATGAAGTCGTTTTTATATCCGAGAAACTATCAAAATAATCAATTTTTATTAATGTTATACCTTTAACTTACGTTTACCAAGAATAAATCTGAAACATATCCAACCCAACCCTTTCTACCAAGCTTTCTACCACATTTCCAATATCAATGAGGATTGTTTTAAAATTCACTCACTAATAAATTTATCATTTTTAATTGATTTTGCCCACTTATGGTACGGCCACAATTAAGCCTAAAATATTTTTCATTAATAATTTTTAACACATTTTTAGATGTGCTCATATACTTTAAAGTAGGACAGGTTTTTGGTTTGTTTAACGACTGTAGAGGACTTTGATTAAAAAAAATTCATACTACCTTATGTTTTACTCACTTCACACGCTTCAACCATTACAATTTTTGCCTTCCTTTTGAATAAAAATGATAAAATAAAAATAATATGCACTCAAGATGAAACACAGAGAATTTTAAATTTCTATAAAAAAAATGGAACAAAATTATCTTAATTTTGGTCTAAAATACTTCATTTAATTCTGCCTTCTCTATTCAAAATCCTTAACAGATTTTAATTTTTACAGAGAAAGAAGTTTTTTTGCCAGAGCATTTTTAATACGCTGAAACAGTGAAAACATTAGAAAGTGAGTTATTTATTCTACGAATCGACGTTTGAAAATTATAGCTTACAAATGTGAAAAACCTACAACGACATGAAGGTGTATCGGGAAATGAAGAGACCGACAGATTGGCTAGACAAGGATCATCAACCCATACTAGGTATTCCGTAATGCAAAGTCATAACGGCCATAAAAATTGACTTAGACAGGCGCTCTGAGGAGCTCTGGAATAGCACACAGGGCATGAGACAGGCCAAACTCCTGATTGGTGAGGTGAGCGCCAAAAAAACAAAGTCCTTGCTCCACCTAGGTACGAAGGATGTGAGATTGGCAACAGGCTTCTAACGGGACACTGTCGCCTTAAGGCCACAAAAATGGCATGGATTTGACAACACTGCTTTGCTGTTTTTGGGCCAATCTTTACCGGGCAGAATATCGGAAACGAGAAAAGTCTGTTGAAATTTGGCAGGAATGTTTATTTTTGAATTCCTCACAACCGTATCCAGAGAGTTTTTTGCTAGACTCTCTAGTCAAAAATCTTACCTGGCTTTTTCTTTAGCCTCGTCGATAATACAGAAATCTGTAACAGCAATTTTTGGGTTTTTATATTTTTTGAACAAAATACACCAAATTTTGAAAATTCTTTGGATACGGTTGTAGATTTTTATAAATCCTATTATCTGATAACAAAAAAGTTATGGTTTTTTTCTTTGTAAGCAATATTCTGCCGGAATTCTGAAACGCTAAGGTCACGTAATTTGGTAGGCCCAAGGAAACTGACGTAAGTTCGATTGGAGTATTGGAATTCAGGTTCCGGAATGGATCATGCGGGCAATAAATTAATACATGTAAAGTGATAAAAATAATAATTTGTTATTTTTTTGATATTGAGTAATGATTATCCTTTTAATTATTTTTAATTTCGAGACATTGCAATTCATGAAGCATGAAGCCGAGCGTCAAAACCTTTTAAAGGATCATTAATAAATGGTTACGTTCTTAATAAGTTATACTTTACTCACATATGGTGTTCGTACCGTGTTCTCAACACTGCACGATCTCACTCGAAGTGGTATTAGTGATGCCACCTATTGTTGATCTTTCAAAAAAATAGCAAAGCAGTGTTTTCAAATCTATGCCGTTTTTGTGACCGCTGGGAATTGCCGAAGACTCAGAGTGTCGATGGTGCATGGAGGACGAGGAATCGCTCTTGCACGTTCTGCTCGAGTGTCCGGTTTTGGCTAGGTCAAGAGAGTCGCACCTTGGAAATTATCTGCTGGCTCCAGGCGAAGTAATAAGGTTGCAACTCAGAAGAAATTATTTTTTGCCAAAGGGATAGGCTTCGAGTGCTAAACCATCCATAGTGGGCGTGCAAATGGGAATTATCCCGCCCGCATTTCTCCTTTCATTCATTCATTCAAGACAATAATAGAATATTAGGGATCGGATTCACAAAGCTTCAGTTGAACGTTTTTGCCAAATATATTTTTGTCGAATCTAGGAGCTATTAATTTTATGTAAGATTTTGCAAAATATAGCCAACAAGCTTGCTAAATGTCATTCGAAATGTTTGAATCCATCCAGACACTCAGGTTTCGAGCGCAATCAGTCGGCTTAATTGTCTTATCATTTAACAGAATTTTAAACAAAGGTGTCCTGCACCACCTACGTCAAGTTGCCGAGTTCCAAAAACTATAAGATCAGTCATTGGCTCGTTAAGTGGTATAAAACCATGCGCGGCTGAAGCAGTAGATATATTTTTTAGGTATAAATTTATTCTCTGCGCGGCAGCCTACAAAACTTCCAAAAAGAAGGAAAATTGAAGCTGATTGTCGTCAGCGTACTGATGAGAATTACAATAATGCGGAACTTCTTTAGTGCAGCAAATCATGTTCTGTCATTCTTGAAAAGCACGACTTAAATAAAAAATTATCAATATTTTTGTTTAATAAATTTACTGATATGTACATAAGGAGAGCCGATTTAATAGTTCTTGTTATTTGGTCTAATCTTTTTAACGTAAAGTAACCCCAGAAAACAACAACAATCATATAATATTACAAAAATAGTGCACAATTTAAAAACGTTGGTGGCTAAAAAAGGCTAAGTCACATATAAAATGTTTGAACCTGACTGTCTTTTTAGGGCTCTTATGTCTTCACCAACGCACTCAAGAAGAAAACCAAACAACAGCTGATTGATATTGACATTTTCCGTCAAGAATGTGAGGATTACTTGACTCAAGAGAAATTCTCTTGAATAGGGCCAATCCCCTTGTGTCCTTGATTCAAGATCATAATTATCTTGAATTAAAAGAAAATGGCTTGCAATGAGAGAATTTTCCTTGTTCTAAGAGAAAAATGGTCTTTAAAGAAGGATACAGGGGGGTTGGCCCTATTCAAGAGAATTTTTCTTGAGTCAAGATATTCGTTTTTTCAGTGCATAGGAAACAAGTTTTATGCTAAATGTGGATTTACGAATTTTTAAGCCTTGCCAAATGAGGGGATTTAATGACCCTTAAATCCGGTTTTAAAATACGGTGCAAATGAAAATCGGCGTCTTAAATTTAAATCTACTTTTAACTCTGCGGTGCAAATAGACATTAAACTTGGTGAAATAAAAACTACACAATAATAGCAATAGCAGTAATTATAACTTGTTCATTATTAAAGCCGCTAAAAACCTTGCCAACGGCTACCGAGCTGGTGCTGTCACGCATTCGCCATTAGTTTAGAAATACACCTGCTCGATAGGTCGACTCGATAGAGATAAGGATACGAATGCCGATAAACCCGAAAATTTACTTTTACAGTGGGATTTACTAAAACGGTTTAGTCTATTTTAAAACGGTTCTAAGTTTAAGTGAAATTTTTGGTTTTCAGCATTTTAAATGAACCCTCCTTAAGTTTTGGACGTGGTTTGATTTATAAGAAGAATTTTAATAAACTTTTTTATTGAATAATCATCTTATCACAATCTTTTGTTAGATTCAAGAGGAAATTTTCAATTTAAAAAAAAAGAAAATTAAAAAATTTAAACCCACGCGGGGCTTAAATAGTAAACACTCTGTAGAATAAATTAACATTG
Organism: Oxystoma pomonae; assembly: GCA_963921995.1. NCBI lineage: Eukaryota > Metazoa > Arthropoda > Insecta > Coleoptera > Brentidae > Oxystoma > Oxystoma pomonae. The sequence goes on from OY998172.1 coordinate 39,528,139, forward strand.
GGGTTCTATGTCACTCTAAATAAAACTTACCCTTTAATTAATTTTTCCAATTAATACTTGATCTCCCACAACGATTTAGATGAGTAATAATAAAATAAGGAGTAGATTAATTTTGTATTTATTTAGAAGGTGTTTTTATTTATAAAATGTATTAAAAAACTTATATGCAAGTTTTTCTTTACATTTCCGTCACTGCCGAAATGTCAGTTTAAAAATATTAGCGCTGCGTTCAATCACAAATAGCGAGTTCGGATCTTTTACCTCTGCTTGCACCTTGGCTTGCACCTCTAAAGGTGAAAGCTACAGCTTTAAAATGAGTGGGCTATGAGTAAGGAAAGTTTTTCTGACTGAGCTTTTAGATAACCTCAATGTTTTATTTTCAGTTTGTAAATAAATTAATATAGTTGTTTTGGGTTTTTTTGTTTGGTATATTTTTCGTGCATAATGAGTGAGCTTCACTTATATTTGTTTTGCCTCGTTGTGCCCTCATAAATATATTTTGTGTGGGTTCAAAATATGGCATTTTTCTATATAAAATAGGAGGTATTTTATTGGGTTATTAACAACTTGGGATATTAAATAAGGTAAATTAATCCTTGTAAAAACGGTTATTTAGGGAAATTATACACGAACTTATAACCAAATGCCACAAAACAATCCTTTCTGGGGGGCTATAAATTTAAACCATCCCCCTGAAGTGGTCTAAAAAAAAAACAACTTTATAACCTCACACACAAATGTGCCAAATTTTTGGCGTATCCGCCATTTGCCATTTTGAAACCTGTCAAAAAATTGTTTTAGGCCATTTTCTTCTAAAATATGGTTGGAAATTGGTTTTAAAATTTAGTACCCCCCACAAGTGTAAATATTTAGACCTGTGGGGGGTACTATTTAAGATCTTAGTAAATCCCACTGTAAGTGTCTAATAATTATTTGAAATCTTTTTCTCATTAACATTAGCACAAAAATAGATTTTAAAAAAATGTGACATAGCCCCTTTTGCAATTTAAATAGTCATTAATTTATGATGCTTATAAGACCAGCCTCTTTTATAAACCCGTGACAGAAACGTTTAGACGTTTTTACGAAAATCATAACAAATGCTTTTATATCCTTAAATCAAGCAAAATGACAAAATAAATTGATATTTTTTTGCTACTGAGTTAATAACATTGTGACCAGTATTATTAAAAAATCGTACGTGCGACATAATACGACTTTAAACATTACACAAAAATGCAATAAAATAAAACTTTTATGTTCATATTTTGTATTTGTTTCCTTTTGGTAGTTTCTCTTAGTCTGCTTTTAGTGTACTTTCAAAATATGTGCAAAATTTCCGGAATTTTAGTTTTTTTCGTCGGTGTGTGCACTGCAAGTGAATTGTCAAAAAATGAGAGCGATAGCCTCAGATTAGTGCATGTGGTATGTAATAATTTTTTTATGGATTCAAAGAACCTTTGTAATCCACGTCTTTAGTGAGTAAAATGATCACTTTATCCCCGCGCGGAAATTAAGTTTTTACTTTTTTCTCGGGAACTAAATTTTTACTTTAGTTACCAGGGATTAAATTTTCATACTAGAAAGCAACTATGTTGGGAATTGTTTATCGTCTCCTGATGATGCTAACGTTGTTAGCGAAACGCGCGTTGAGTGCAAAAAAGCGTAGTTTTGGTTTGTGGAAAATAATCATAATTTTGTACTAGAAAGCATTAAATAATTACATATTAAGCTTTTAATTTATTTCCCGGTGATAAAATTTTTACCTCATTTTCCCGGAATTAAAATTTATTACTAGAAATCTTTTTTTAAAGTGTAAAAAATAAAAAATAGGGTTTTACCAAGAAAAAACTATTGGACTTTTGAAATTAAAACTGTTCTGAAAAACATAAAAAACTGTCATTGTGCAGGAATCGATGAAATTCCTTTGACAGTATTCCTTAATCTTGAAGACAGTACTTTAAATATATTATCTCAGGCAATAAATAAAAGTTTCACAGCTGGAAATTTTCCCGATGGTTTAAAGACAGCTTTAGTAACTCCATTACATAAATCTGGTGCCCATAAAAATCCAGCTAATTTCAGACCTTCTACCGACGTTATCTAAGATAATTGAAAAAAATTGTTAAGAAACGTATGGTGGAATTTCTAAACAAGCATAAAATTTTAAATATGTTTCAGTTTGGCTTTTAATAAAAAACAAGTACAAATGATGCTGTCTTTTCATTTTTAGAGAAACTTTATTTAAAGCTAAATAATCAAGATTATGCCGTGATTGTTTTTGCGACTTTTCTAAAGCATTTGACTGCGTTAACCATGAGTTACTTTAAAAAAAATTATATATGTATGGCTGTTGGGTAGTGCGTTGACATTTTTTAAATCATATTTAGGTTGGAGAAAACAAGCTGTCAAAATTGGATATCAAACCTCGGATTCAAAATCAATTAATTAGGGGGTTCCACAGGGTTCGGTACTTGGCCCAATTCTGTCTTTTTTGTATATCGATGATTTAATTAAAACTAATATACAGGGATTTTTTACAATTTTTGCTAATGACACCACTATCTTATGATAACACAAAGACCCTAAAGTTTTAAAACAGATTATTTTTGAAGATATAGGCAAGATAAAAGAGTGGTGCAATAGCAATTTCCTTTGTTTTAATATAGAAAAAATGAAAGTTTTAAGTTTTAGGTTTTCAATTAGTGACGTTCCTCTTGGTGACAAGTCAATAATGTGTTCTGATTCCACTAAATTTTTGAGAATATATATTGATATTCAGTTAAACTTTTACGAGCATGTCACGAATTTAAATAAAAAGCTTGCCTCGGGATGTTTTGCCGTGCGTAATCGGTTGGGATACAATATGGCCAGGACAACATATTTTGCATAAATAGCGTTCTGTGGTTGTTGTAGCAAATCTCTTTTAGAGTCCGTGTTCGTTTTGCAAAAACGGCCAGTAAGATCTTTATGTGGTGCAGATGTAAGAGAACACTGCAAACCTTTATTTTTAAAACATCAGATTTTAACTGTCATATGCATTTTTATATTGGAGACAGTTTGCTTAATCTTTAAAAAGTACAAGTGTGTAACCTTTCCCTCAACCTATAATTTCCGGAACCAAGCAATTATTCCTCTCCCAGTTCCCAAATCTACCCTCACAAAACATTCCCCAATATATGACAGCGTTCAAATATTTAATAAATTACCAATTAACTGTAAAAGCTTAGACAATATGAACATTTTTAGAAAATCAGTTAAGAAATTATTAATTAGTAAAGCCTATTACTCCCTGGAAGAATATTTTGATGACAGGTTTTAAAAATATTTAAAAGTATGCAAAGCACTTAATATAGATAGGGGTAAAGATTTTGTTAGACTTACATATGTTTTACCCAATTTTGTTTATTATTTATTGTTTGTATATGATTTGTTATCTTTCTATATTTTTAAAATTGTTTACTTTTTTATGTTCTTTGTTTGTTCTTTTTAATGTTTCTTAATTTTTTACCTTAGGCACATTTCTTTTGCAGTTGTTTTATTTTTGCTTTACTATAAAGCTTACTGAAACTGAAACTGAAACTGAAACTGCATCCTCCACCAGTTCTACCACTGACTGGTTTCAGACACAGCTCATCCACCAGTCGCACTTTTTCTTTGAGGAATCCATAAAAAAACAATGAACTTTACAAAATACACCGGAGTACCAAAAGAATACATACCGGTTGCGACACATGTTTCAGCCTTGTTAGGGATCTTCAGTGCGAAATAAGTTTTTATAGTCGAATAATATGAACGATCAGTAGATAACTGAATGAGAAATAAATTCTCAATGTCCGTAGTGGAGTAAATTATCAATAAAAAAATGAGTTTTACCAACATAAAACTATTGGATTTTTGGCCTCCTCCTCCAGTTCTACCACTGACTGGTTTCAGACACAGTCCATCCACCAGTCGGGCTTTTTAGATGAATCGACAGCAAAAAAATGAACTTTACAAAATACACCAGAGTATCACAAGGATACATACCGGGTGCCATTTGGAGACTAGACGTAGACACGTGTTTCACCCTGGTAAGGAATCTTCATTGCGACATAAGTTTTTATAGTCGAATAATATATATTATCCGACTATAAAAACTTATGTCGCACTGAAGATTCCTTATTTGTAAACTGAGTTTTTTTGCTATCGATTCGTCATAGTAAAAAGCCCGACTGATGGATGGATTGGTAGAACTAATGGAGGAGGCCAAAAATACAATAGTTTTCTGTTAGTAAAAGTCTTTTTGTTATTTATATTTAATTCCACTATGGACATTGGGAATTGATTAATAGCAGTTTTTCAGTCCCTAGGTGTATAGTATAATATTGTAATATTAAAATTTTATAATGCATAAATTAGCTTTTACAAATCTCCAATAATTGTAATGGTCAATTTTTTTTTAATTTAATTATTACAGTTTCTAAGGCATGGTGCAAGGACTCCTGAATTTAAAGACAGATATCCTAAGGATCCTTATGGTCCCGCAAAATTTCAGCCTGACGGATATGGACAACTTACCATGGTACGTATAATTTTAAGTTTGTGATAATCATTTTAGAAATAATATAATAGGATAGGCCGATGGGATATCGTCTCAAAAATTTTTATTTTTCTAGTAACATAAAGTTACTAAATTTTTCTTACAACAATTTGTTTCCCCTACTTGACTTTCTTTTATTTAAAATTGCAACCATTAAAAAGGTTGGATATTGCTACCCCACACTCCTTTTTTAGCCATCCATACATAGTATGGAGGCTATTTTATTGGCATCGTCCTAAAAAAAGTTTTTTTATTTCCACCTAAATTTATAGAAAATTTTGTCATGGTGTCTGTCTGTCTGTAACACGATGACTCAAAAACCGCTAAACCGATTATCAAATATAGCACATATATTCTCTGGCACCAGGCGGTCAGCTGATTAGTTTTTGGTAGGGGGGGAGGGGAATGAAAAGAGAGTAGGAGAGGGATTAAACTTTTAAACAAATTGTAACTCAGGAACCGTAGCAGCTAGCGACACCCGGTTTTCCCATTAAGATAGATAATTACATTTTCAACCAAAAAAAAAATTGAAAAAAAATTTTGATTAAATTTGTGAAAATTTTTTTTTAAGATTTTTTGGATGGCTATACATATCTGCTGGCGCCATTCATTTCTTATAAAATTTTGATGACTCCCTTTTCTCTAATGCGTTACGTAATTTTTGAACGGCCCTTCAGTACCTATTTTGTTTTACTTTTTATGGTCAATTTTTTAAATATTTGTGTGAGGTCCTATCACAAGGATGAATTATCTGCAAACTGAAGTTTTATTTTGCACTGTTTAGTTAATAGTAAAAAATCGATTTTGCATTTGTCAAAAACTGAAAATAGGACAATATTTGGTCCCAATAAGCTTCTGTGCAAAAGGAAATATTATTAGTTAAATTAATCATCAATCGAAATTAATAAAATTTTGTTATACCGCTTTTTATCATTTTATGATTAAAATGGATAAGATGATTTAGATACTTAGATATTTAATAACAATTTTCTGGCAAAGTAATACAAACAAAACGCCGCGAAGCTCAGTTCTGATAAGCCTCGATTGCGCAAAGAACTTGCCGCGTGTTAGAAACGTCAACCCCCAACTACACCCCAGCCGCTAACATCTTCAAAAACATGCTCCACTTTGCACAGGCAAATTTAAAGAATGCGCAAAGCAGGCACTTTGTACAAGATCGTAGAAAAAATATGTAGTAATCCTTTAAATATAAGAAAACAATCCTTTATCCTCAAAAACATTTTGATTTATTTTGCAGCATGGCAAAGAAATGGCCTTTACCCTGGGCAGAGTACTTCACAAAAGATATTCGCATTTCTTGGGGGAGATCTACAATCCAGATATTGTCCATGCAAGATCTACTGATTTCGACAGGACTAAAATGTCTCTCCTTCTTGTTTTGGGTAAGCCACTTACTGCCTTATTCTTAAAAATGTGGGCAAGGAGTGTTTCCACGGGAATTTTCTTTCTTCAGGCTTGTATAAGTACTTTTGCATAAACTTATCTCACTTTCTTGTAAACCGTCCTCTCTCCTTCCCCTCTTTTCTTCTTAAAGCTTCCCCCCCCCTGACATTTTAACCTCATATTAAGTTTTTTTTATTATTTATCCTTAAACCCCCCCATCCCCCAAAGTCAATTACTGGGTACGCCACTGCATCCCCAGGGGCCCAAATACCGAGAGAGGGATCGGTCACTCGACAGCCAATGCAGGTGTCACACGAATGTTCTGTACGAAATTCAAGAAACAGCACCAAGCAAGTTCCTTTTTTTTGGTTCAAGAAAAAAGGACAACATGTCAGTAGTTAAAAATCCCACAGCCAATTCTAAAATTGCGTTGTTGCGTTTTTTATTCCGGAACGTTGCCGTGGAAATTTTGACGTCATTCCACCAAACCAACCTCAAAAGTTCCAAATATATTGAAAAGGTTTAAAAATAGGTTTATGCGATTCAGGGATTAAATAGGTACTTTTAATCCCTCTTTTTTAGGGACTAACGTGACACTTTCAATCCCTAAGGGAATAAAAAAAATCCCTAAGGGATTAAAAATAAATCCCTAATGGATTAAAAATAAATTTAATCCCACAGGGATTAAAAAAAACTAATGCCTCGAAAATTATATTTAAATTTATGGCAACTCCAGCCAAACAGCACTTGCTCTCGGCCAAGATTTCATTCTTAGCACCCTTTCTTGTAGTTGACGAACCATTTGGCTTAGAAATAACGTAATTTTAACAAAGATCTTTTTCCAAAGTGCATAAAATTGGAAAAATAAACCTCGGGACTAAAGTGTCGTTTAATCCCTTAGCAAATTCTAGCCCTTCCTACGGTCGGGCTACAAACCTTTCGTCGCAGGATTAAATGTGGCACTTTAGTCCCTAGGTTTATAATGTACTATTATCCACTTCAGGGATTAAATAGGTACTTTTAATCCCTATTTTAGGGACTAAAGTTATACTTTTAATAACTAGGGGATTAAAATAAAATTTAATCCCTAAGGGATTAAAACCAAATTTAATTTCTCAGCTTAGGTATTAGAAGTAAATTTAATCCCTCAGGGATTAAAAGAAAACTAATCCCTGGAAAATTATAATTAAATATATGACAAGTCAAGCCAAACAGTTTTCTTTTATTTTACGAACCATTTGGCGTAGAAATAACGTAATTTTAATTAATCTTTTCCTAAAGTGTATAAAATAGTATATAAACCTCGGGACTAAAGTATCGTTTAATACCTTAGCGAATTGTAGCCCTCCCTATGGTCGGGCTACAAAACTTTCGCCGTGGGATTAAATGTGGCACTTTAGTCCCTAGGTTTATAATGTACTATTATATGCCGTGGAAACCGCAAAAGGCGGTTATGTCGTGACAGTACTTTCGCGATTGAACTTTTTACTCGAATGGATTTAAAAGGTTTATGCGCTTAAATGTAAACGTAGTTCTGCCGAGACGAGTGGATATGCAACTTGTAGTGCTTGTTTGTGTAGTGTATGTTTCAGAAACAAAGATAGGGCTATCTTTGTTTGATTTGTTTATTATTATTAGCTATCTTTGTCATATGGAATTAGTTAGGACAAGTTGTACTTAGAATAAAAGTGTAATATTAATTATGAAAACACAAAAATATAAAGTTATTTATTTAAATAAAACCAACAACCCATCTGAAAGCTGCAGTTTTACTGCTTCCTTTTTTATTTGGTAAATGTACCCTTTTCCACTTTCTAAACGTTGGCAACTCTTATTGGCCTCCTTTAATAAAAATTTACGGTGGGATTTACTAAAAGGGTTTAGTCTATTTTAAAACGGTCCTAAGTTTAAGTGAAATTTTTGGTTTTAGGCATTTTAAACGAGCCCTTCTTAAGTTTTGGACATAGTTTGATTTATAAGAAGAATTTTAATAAATTTGTTTATATATCTTAACACAAACTTTTGTTGGATTTAAGAAGAAAGTTTGAATTTAGAAAAAAAGGAAATTCAAAAATTTAAATCCACGCTGGTTTAAATAGTAAACACTGTGTAGAACAAATTAAAATTGAGGCTATGTGTCACTCTAATTAAAATTTACCCTTATTCGTTAATTTTTCCAATTATTACTTGATGTCGCACAACGATTTAGATGAATAATAATAAAATAAGAAGTAAATTAATTTTGTATTTATTTTAAAGATGTTTTCATTTACGAAATGTATTAAAAAACTTAAATGCAAGTTTTTCTTACATTTCTCTCACTGTCGAAATGTTTAAAAATAATAGCGCTGCGTTCAATCACAAACAGCGAGTTCGGATCTTTTATCTCTGCTTGCACCTTGGCTTGCACCAACCTCTACTGATGAAAGCTACAGCTTTAAAATGAGTGGGCTTTGAGTAAGGAAAATTATTTTAACTGAGCTTTTAGATAACCTCAATGTTTTACTTTCAGTTTGTAAATAAATTAATACAGTTTTTTTGTTTTTTTTTGTTTGGTATAATTTTCGTGCATAATCAGTGACCTTCACTTATGTTTGTTTTGCCTCGTAGTGCCCTCATAAATATATTTTTTGTACTGAAAACGGGTTCAAAATATGGCGTTTTTCTGGACAAAATAGGAGGTGTTTTATTGGTTAATGAACAAATTGGGGTATTAAATAAGGTAAATTAATCCTTGTAAAAACCACAAAACAATCCTTTCTGGGGGCTATAAATTTAAACCACCCCCCTGAGGTGGTCTAAAAAATTACAAACTTTATAACCTCAAAAACAAATAATAAAGCTATTGTGTGCCAAATTTTTGGCGTATTCGCCATTTGCCATTTTGAAACCTGTGAGCAAATCTCACTGTTGATGTCCCGTCAGCATAAAAATCTTCTAAAGAGCAAGATGACGACGGTTCTTGAACAATTTTGGCCACATAATAAAATTCAAACCAAAAAGTTCCAAAGCCAACGACTTTAAAATTTTCGATTTAGAGTTTGGTCCCGGTTTTGGTTGATATTATTTTGACAAAAATTTTGACAACAGTTCTAAAAAACTGACGTCATATATAATCTTGTAAAGAAATCTTTGATTTTACTGAAAAGAAAGAATACCTATAATTTTGCAATACTTTAAAGGTTTTGTTTACAACCGAAGTACCAAACCAACTTCCTAGGCTGGTTCTAAAATTTCATAACCGGGTTGCAACTGTAATGTCATTGTTTTAAATCGAAAGGACTGGTTTCGGTTCTGGTTCAACCAGAACCAGGACCAAATGTAAATCGAAAAAATTTTTTTGAGAGCTTGTGGAAATAATCAACGCTAGAGTATGTTCGCATATTTAAAGTTTTGATCGGAAAATGCTCCTTTCTTTAACGACGCTTTTCCGTAGTTCTCGGGCAAACCTTTTTTTTGATATCGGCACCCATAATTATAAAGGCTGATCTACATAAAATTTATTGAATTCTGACTGATAAATTTGCATAGGCAGGGCTACAATTCGCTAAGGGATTAAAAGATGCTATATTCCCGACGTTTATATACTATTTTATGCAATTTAGGAAAATATTATTAGTGAAGGGGCATGTGTAAATCCGTGGGATTTTTTATTAAGAAGTTTTGTGACTATGTGGGATTGATAGCTCTTTAGTCAAACAATCAAGTGTTACCGAGTGTTTTGTTCGCATTCATGTAGAAGGGGTTGATATGAAAAATCATAGAAAATATAACTTTCGCAACCGGGGCATAATTATACTTAATTCCATATAATTTGAGGACGGGGATTCCAAAAAAATTACTTTCAAGGTCATCCGACCTTAAATGATCTTAAAAATCGCAAAAAAACAAGATTTTTGCCATTTTATCTTCAAAAAATTTTATTAGTTCTACTTTTTGTCAGACCAACTTCAAATGTGCCTCAAACTATTAGGCGTATATGCCAAATTCGACCCTTAGATCTCCGGCACTTAAATTTTTTGCGTGTGGTAAATTGGAAGAAAACACTAGAAAAAGCTGGTTTTTCACTTGTACATGGTATTTTCAAGGTCAATCAAGGTCATGCATACACTAAACTTTTTTTTCATAGTAAGCAACGATAAGTCAACAAGAATTGATGGTCACCTTGTCATTTTTGCATTTTTACGAAGTTGGATAAAATAACATGTGGTGTTAGGTCACCATTTTGATGTATCAGCCGCCATATTAAAACTCGTTACAGCTAAACCAAATTTGTTTCTAACAGTATTATTGGACTTGACTTTCTTATCTCTCTTATCAAATTTGGTCCTCTTCGCTTTAATAGTTGATGAATGGCACCCGTTATTTGTGCAATATCTTAATTTTACTGGGGTATTTTTTACGGTCATAAAACTTTAAAATGCATCAAACCCTAAAGATCCAATTTAGCATACATGCCTAATAGTTTGAGGTACATTTGAATTTGCTCTGACAAAACGTCTAATTATTAAGATTTTTTGAAGAGAAAATGGCAAAAATCTTGTTGTTTGCGATTTTTAAAGTCATTTAAGATCGGATGACCTTGAAGGTGAATTTTTTGAAATTCTCGCACTCGAGTTATATCGAATTGAGTATAATCATGCCCCGGTTGGGAAAGTTGTATTCTTTATGATTTTTGGCTGCCATCTTGAAATGTCGTCATATCAACTCCTTCTACACGAATGCGAACAAAACATCCGGTAACACTTGATTGTGTGACTAAAAAGCTATCAATCTCACATAGTCATAAAACTTCTTCATAAAAAAATCCCACGGGATAGAAATTATCGACATATGCCCCTACACGATATTGTTCAAATCACGTTATTTCTACGCCAAATGGTTCGTTTACTACAAGAAAGAGTGCTAAGAATGAAATCTTGGCCAAGAGCAAGTGCTGTTTGGCTTGACTTGCTATAAATTAAATTATAATTTTTCAGGGATTAATTGTTTTTTAATCCCTGAGGGATTAAATTTACTTCTAATCCCTAGGTTGCAGGATTAAATTTCCTTTTAATCCCTTAGGAATTAGAAGTGTCAATTTAGTCCCTAAAAAGAGGGATTAAACGTACCTATTTTATTCCTAAAGTGCGTAAAATAAATTAAGGCAATAGCTCTATCACAGTCTTACCAATAATTTTATGAATAATTTGGAAAACTGTTTAAAAATACATTTTTTAAGTAGCGCGTAAACACATCTATTCCACCAAATAAAAAATATTCGCGTTATCCAACGCAACGTTGCGAAAAAAACTCATCTTATGTAAAAAGTAATTGTTTCTAAGGAAACGTAGTTAAAACTAACTTCTTAGAATGCAGAAATTTGAACTTTTTGCTTAAATTGTAAAAATGTTTGCCTGCCGCACTGTAACTTTGTTAATATAATTATGTAATATTGCTTAAATTTTAAACAATTTTTATCTGCAGTAATCAAAACATATCAAAAGTGGCTTTTTGGTATAATTGCGTGGGTTTTTGCCAATCAATAAAAAATAAACGAACAAGTTGAAATCTGACTACCACCCCGAGATTTAAAGCTAGGTCATCCCTTTTTGTTGGTCTATTTATTTAAGCTGAAATTCTGCTGACCATATATACACGTTGATCGTGGACTCAAATAAAATACCCCTGCCCAAATTTTACCCCCCACCCCCCCCTCTAAAAATATTCACAAAAATAATATAAAATCTTGCTGACCGAATATTTCTAGGCTGAATTTCTGCTGCCCACTGTATACACTTTGATCCTGGACTCAAATAGAATAACACTGCTCAAATTTGCCCCCCCCCCCCCCGCTCGGAAATATTCATAAAAATAATATAAAAGCTTGCTGACCAGGTATTTCCAAGCTGAAATTCTGCTGACCAATATATATACGTTGATCCTGGACTTTATTAATCTGAGTCCTGGACTCAAATAGAATACCCCTGTGAAGATATTTACAAAACTAATATAAAAGCTTGCTGACCGGGTATTTTTAGGCTGAAATTCTGCTAACCACTGTATACACTTTGATCCTGGACACAAATAGAATACCCTTGTCAAAATTTTACCCCACCACCCCCACTCCAATAGATAAACAAAAAAATAATATAAAAGGTTACTGATTGGGTATATCTCCACAGGGAGTAAAATTTGGGCAGGGGTATTCTATTTAAGTCCAGGCTGAACGTGTATATAGAAGGTCAGGAGAATTTAAGCTTAGAAATACCCAATCAGCGAAATCTCATCTGGTCAGCAAATTAGGGAGTCCCTTTTTAGTCCACCTTACCAATATGGTATGGGGGCCTATTAAAATCGTGAAATTTTGACTTTTCGCAATTTTATCAAAAATGAGTTACTAAGGTTCCAAAACACCTTAATCGATCGATCTGTTGTCTGTTGTCTGTTGCCTGTTGTATGTTGTCTGTTGTCTGTTGTCTGTTTTGTGTTGTCTATTGTCTGTTGTCTGTTGTCTGTTGTCTGTTGTCTGTTGTCTGTTGTTTGTTGTCTGTTGTCTGTTGTCTGTTGTCTGTTGTCTGTTGTCTGTTGTCTGTTGCCTGTTGTGTGTTGTCTGTTGTCTGTTTTGTGTTGTCTATTGTCTGTTGTCTGTTGTCTGTTGTCTGGTGTCTGTTGTCTGTTGTCTGTTGTCTGTTGTCTGTTGTCTGTTGTCTGTTGTCTGTTGTCTGTTGTATGTTGTCTGTTGTCTGTTGTCTGTTGTCTGTTGTCTGTTGTCTGTTGTCTGTTATCTGTTGTCTGTCGTCTGGTGTCTGTTGTCTGTTGTCTGTTGTCTGTTGTCTGTTGTCTGTTGTCTGTTGTCTGTTGTCTGTTGTCTGTTGTCTGTTGTCTGTTGTCTGTTGTCTGTTGTCTGTTGTCTGTTGTCTGTTGTCTGTTGTCTGTTGTCTGTTGTCTGTTGTCTGTTTTCTTTTTTCTGTTTTCTTTTTTCTGTTGTCTGTTGTCTGTTGTCTGTTGTCTATTGTCTGTTGTCTGTTGTCTGTTGTCTGTTGTCTGTTGTCTGTTGTCTGTTGTCTGTTGTCTGTTGTCTGTTGTCTGTTGTCTGTTGTCTGTTGTCTGTTGTCTGTTGTCTGTTGTCTGTTGTCTGTTGTCTGTTGTCTGTTGTCTGTTGTCTGTTGTCTGTTGTCTGTTGTCTGTTGTCTGTTGTCTGTTGTCTGTTGTCTGTTGACTGTTGTCTGTTGTCTGTTGTCTGTTGTCTGTTGTCTGTTGTCTGTTGTCTGTTGTCTGTTGTCTGTTGTCTGTTGTCTGTTGTCTGTTGTCTGTTGTCTGTTGTCTGTTGTCTGTTGTCTGTTGTCTGTTGTCTGTTGTCTGTTGTCTGTTGTCTGTTGTCTGTTGTCTGTTGTCTGTTGTCTGTTGTCTGTTGTCTGTTGTCTGTTGTCTGTTGTCTGTTGTCTGTTGTCTGTTGTCTGTTGTCTGTTGTCTGTTGTCTGTTGTCTGTTGCCTGTTGTGTGTTGTCTGTTGTCTGTTTTGTGTTGTCTATTGTCTGTTGTCTGTTGTCTGTTGTCTGTTGTCTGTTGTCTGTTGTCTGTTGTCTGTTGTATGTTGTCTGTTGTCTGTTGTCTGTTGTCTGTTGTCTGTTGTCTGTTGTCTGTTGTCTGTTATCTGTTGTCTGTTGTCTGTTGTCTGTTGTCTGTTGTCTGTTGTCTGTTGTCTGTTGTCTGTTGTCTGTTGTCTGTTGTCTGTTGTCTGTTGTCTGTTGTCTGTTGTCTGTTGTCTGTTGTCTGTTGTCTGTTGTCTGTTGTCTGTTGTCTGTTGTCTGTTGTCTGTTGTCTGTTGTCTGTTGTCTGTTGTCTGTTGTCTGTTGTCTGTTGTCTGTTGTCTGTTGTCTGTTGTCTGTTGTCTGTTGTCTGTTGTCTGTTGTCTGTTGTCTGTTGTCTGTTGTCTGTTGTCTGTTGTCTGTTGTCTGTTGTATGTTGTCTGTTGTATGTTGTCTGTTGTCTGTTGTCTGTTGTCTGTTGTCTGTTGTCTGTTGTCTGTTGTCTCTTGTCTGTTGTCTGTTGTCTGTTGTCTGTTGTCTGTTGTCTGTTGTCTGTTGTCTCTTGTCTCTTGTCTGTTGTATGTTGTCTGTTGTCTGTTGTCTGTTTTCTTTTTTCTTTTTTCTGTTGTCTGTTGTCTGTTGTCTGTTGTCTGTTGTCTGTTGTCTATTGTCTATTGTCTGTTGTCTGTTGTCTGTTGTCTGTTGTCTGTTGTCTATTGTCTGTTAACTGTTGGCTATTTTCTGTTGGCTGTTGCCTGTCTGTATACACGATAACTCAAGAACGCCTTAATCAATTTTAACGAAATTTGGTACAAAAATCCTCTATAGACTGACCATGAACTGTTTAACTTTTGCTTAGGGTGGTGAGGGATTGAAGGGGGAAAAGAGGGATAAAATATTTAAAAAAATTGTAACTTTGGAACAAAAGCAAGTAGCGATATACGGTTTTCAGATTTAAGTTTCCATGAATATGGACTACAAATTTTGTTATAAAGTCCAAATTTGTGAAAGAGTTATTTGAAAAATCGTTAAAATATATAAAAAAAATCATCACTTTCGAAGTAAAGCAGCGCTATTGATATGAGGTTTTCCGATTTTGGTTTTCGTAAATATTACCCAAAAATTTTGTTATAAGGTTCAAATCTTTCAAAGCTACAGTTTTCGAAATACTTTCATTTCCTTTCAATATAAACTAATTGATTTTATGCTGAACTATCCGTGCTTTCTAGCACCAATTTTTTTGGTTTGAGCAGTTTTAAAATTGCGCCATTAAAAATTGTCCCGTGTTTTCGTTTATGAGATTGACCTCACAAATTGGTAATTTTAATGCGCAAAACTGATCCTAAAATTTTTCTTACCTAAGACAAAGTAAAGTTTAATATTTTTAAATGTAAAATATACATAATTTGATGGTACTCGTTGCTAACTTTTTTTTCCTGCGAAATCCAGGAATAATATTGTGCAAGAAGATAAATTATTCATAAAAGGAATATTGTGACTTGGGAAACAGCCTGTTCACAGTAAATTAATGACAATTTTAGGCTTTTTAGAAAAAGTTTTAAGCACAAAATTTTACCATTAAAAAAAAATCGGATCAATTATTATATTATTGCTACCTCTACTAAGGTAGTTTTTATTAGGAAGACAAATTATTTCGTGAAGATAATACCCTCAATTCAATAAACACAAATGTATAATAATATATAAAAGTAAATTTTATTTTAAATATTTTATTATTTATTGTATGCATGTTTATTGAATATAATTATCATACAGGTCTTTTAAAAAAAAACGTAAATCAAAATGGCCATGAGCTTTCAGCAATTTTTCCTAGAACTTTGTAATGTCATGGTCGATTTGTCGTTTGACTGATATCATAAACAAATACAAATAAGACACAAACAATGCTCCTAAAAGAACCTATAATAAATTAAAAAATATTTCAATAAATGATTAGTGGGCGTTCCACCAAAATTAAAAAAAACTACGTTTCCATGTAGACCTAAATGCGTTTTCAATACGATTCAGTTTCAAAACTATCGTAAAAACGCTAATCTAAAAGCGAATCAAAGTTTTTTTTTGATTTATGCCTCTTTTTCTATCGCATCGGTGAAAACGCAGATCGTATCGAAAACGAATGAAAGTTTTAACCAGACTAGATTTGACAGTTAATTCCGTGGGCGCAACATTACAAAAAAAATTATGTAAAAATCTCAAAACTGCAAAATCACTTCGCTCCCGAAACAACTCAAAGGAATGAGTTACTGCGCAATAAAATTGTTAATCCCCCAAGTAACAAAGCGTGCTGCAAATAAGCTGGGCTAACGTTTCCGAAGCAAAAAATATGACAATAATGCTTTTGCTGTATCCTGCCACAACGTTTTAAAAACGTCATGAAAATGTTTTCGCAGCTATTTTGAGGAATGTGTTTTGCCTATGACAACGTCTATACGTCTACGGCAGCTGAAAGCATTGCTGCTTAAAATTTCACTTCGTTGACTAAACATGTATTCAGAAATAGCAATTAAGTCAAAATTGGCCACCAACATAAAAAACTGAATATGGAAGACAACTAAAATAAATATGAAGGGAAAATTTAGCGCTCTACTTTTACACAAAATATTTGTGGCGTAGAGGGCAAAGGGTGAGGAAATAAATCGGAAAAAAGTTTTTCCTCGACCAGAATTTGAACCCGCGACCTCTAGAATACCAGTCTAATGCTCTACCAACTAAGCTACCGAGGAACTGGGGTTTTAACTGGCTATTCGGAAATCCTTTCGTTCGATTCATTTGTTAGTAGTGGGGAGATCTTTGAAGCCTACTGCGGCTTCAAAAACCTAGACGTGTTATAAAGACAAGGAAATACACATTCACGATTATTAGTGGTACGAAATTTCTATTTATCTATCAATCAACGATACACGACATATAGCGTCTTGAAATTAACTCTGTGTTTCGGAATTCCATTGTCTATATTTTATTTATACACGACGTTTCGATCAGTACAATCTCTGATCGTCTTCAGGTGTAAACTATAATCAATTCCTAAGGCTACGTGCTTATATACTGTAAGAAATCACTCAACCTTGAAGTTTAAGAAGTTGGCTCCGCCCAAGGAGGGGCTTCCAAATATTTGGGAATTCAACACTTGGTTTACTGAAAATACCCTGATTCTGCCCAATAAAGGCAGCTTCAAGGAATTTTCGTTTCTTCCAGTGTGACTCCTTGTGCAAAACCTTTGCTTCTGCCCACTTCATTCGGTGTTGTTTTGACCATGCATGATCGGCGATTCCTGATTTCGTGGTTTCACCTTTTTGGGTATTCGTCTGATGTTCCTTAAGCCTAACAGATAGTGGTCCTTTAGTTTCGCCTATGTATGATTCACCACACTCACAAGGAACTTGGTAAATGCATTCCTTATTTTGTTTGTTCTCTGGTTTTGTTTTACTAAGCAGGCTTCTAATTGTATTACTAGATCTAAGAGCTGTTTTAATACTAAAGTTTTTCGCTACTCTTCGAATTTTCTCTGATACTCCTTTAACGCATGGGATTGTAAGGAATGCATTTGCCTGATTTTGGTCTTGTAATCTCTGTCCTGTTTGTTGAAATTTAGAAATAGTACCTGTTATAAGTTTAAGGCTGTAACCGTTCTGCTACAGATCCTTCTTAATGTTTCTTATTTGGATTTCCAAGTCATGAGAATTGTTACAAATTTGAACGGCTCTGTTACAAAAAGTTTTGATTATGCCTCGTTTGGTTGTAGCAGAATGATTTGAACCTTGATTTAAATATTGTCCTGTGTGAGTGGGTTTACGATAGACTGTTGTTCTGATGTCGCTTTCTACTCGTGTGGCAAGTACATCAAGAAAAGGAATTTGACAATTTTGCTCCAACTCCATTGTGAATTTAATGGTGAGTCTTATGTTATTTAGGTGGTGAAGAAATTCTGAAAGTTGTTTGTCATTCCCGGTCCAGACAATAAAAGTATCATCAACATATCTTAGCCAGAGCTTAGGTTTATATGTTGCGGTATCAACCGCGTGTGATTCGAACCACTCCATGAGCATAAAGCCTATATTTCACTTGAAAATAAGAGTTATGTAGACAGCACTCCAACAACTCCATCACTCCCTCCAGGGGTAGGCTGGTACGTTCATAAAGGGATTCGTCATCAAACAGTCTCTTTCTAATAATATCTAGCGATTCCTTTATCGGGACATTGGTGTATAGACTTTCAACATCAAAACTGACAAGTCTATCCTCGGTTCCTAAAACAAAAGATTTAAGAATATTAACAAAATGTTTTGAATTTTATACAAATGAAGCGGTCTTGCCTGCAAGAGGTTGAATAATTTTCAAAAGGAATTTAGACAAATTGCTTGTTGGAGAATTTCTGGAACTTGTAATTGGGCGTAACGGCATTGCATCTTTGTGAATTTTGGGAAGTCCGTATAGATGAGGAGGCTTGCTATAATGTGGTGTAAGTTGAGACCTTGTATTGTCCGGAATATATCTGGAATACTTTTTCAAAATTCTATAAACCTTACTTTCGATTGATTACGTCGGATCTTTTGGGAGAAGTTTATAGTTTCCTTTAGCAAGTACCTCTTCGACTTTCTGGTCATAGGTTTCCGTGTCAAAAATCACTGTTGCATTGCCCTTGTCTGCCGGTAAGATTTTAACTGATTTGTCCTTTTGAAGATTCTTCAACGCGATTTCCTCTGTCTTGCTTATATTAGAGATATGCTTAATAGGTTTGTCAATAATGGTCCTTACCTGATGTTTGAACTCGTCGGTGTCTTGTCGTGGAAGAGGATGACCTTCTATGGCGGTGATGATATCGATGGTGGGTATCTTCTTAGGAGCGATGGAAAAGTTAAGTCCTTTGGCAAGTAAGTTTTCTTCTATGGGTGTCAATGTCTTCTTTGACCCATTAACGATGGTTCTTACAGCGTCGGTGGTCGATTGGTTTTGTGGCTGTTGATGGGCGAATTTCCTTTGATGCTTTGCTTGCCAAGTCTGTCGTAGATGGTCGCAGGTTCATGTAATTTTGTCCAGAATCGGCTAATAATCTTCCTCCATAGTATTTTCGTATAGAAACGTCGTGTATAAATAAAATATAGACAATGGAAACTTTCAAACAAACGTTGGAATCCCGGTACGGACCCGGTATCAGCGATCTTTTTCGAGGCTACGAGAGAGAGCTATTTTAAATCAAAAGAAGAGCTGTACTAACGTTTTTACAGCATTGACTTGGCTTTAAAGTCTGTTCTGCTTTTTTCTTACAAAACGGCGTTTTCTAAAGCAAAAATCTCCTGTCAAATAAAGAAACAATAATGCCAAACATATGTCAGTGTGATCTTCATTTCAATCAAAGCACTCTGTGATTTAGTTTTTTTGACGACCGGTTATATTTATTTTTGTATTTTAGCTGGACTATTTCCACCGGCAATCTCTCAAAAATGGAACAAGGATCTAGACTGGATGCCCATTCCGTACGATTTTGATAAAGACAAACATGACCATGTAAGTTTTTGCTATCATAGACAGCCTCCAATTCCATTTTGTCTTTTAAAATAATTTTTCCAATTGTTATAGTCAATAGATTTGGAATATTATTCAAAATTTTATTTGAAATAATATTAATTATTAGGGGGCTCAAAAACGCAAAATTTAAATCGAAAATGGAATTCCTCACTGTTCTATAGTAAGTAAAGCACAGTCGTAAAGGAGAACTCAGGGAACATTTTTTCTCCTAGGCGCACCAATATTTGACAGGTGAGCATATAATCAGTGTCAAAGTTTAGAATAAGGTGCCCAAGAAAAGACTTATTTTGACCGATTTTAATAAGCAAAGCATGAATTCCAACTAACTTGACAAAGGTAAATTTAAAATTAAGAGAAATTAAAATAATACATCATCCCTCTTATCTACCAGTTGACTTTTATGATATTTTCCCTACAAGCACACACGAAAGTAACCAAATCTGAACTATTCCATTTGAGCCTAATTTCCGAATTACACGAGTACTCCAGGTAGGCTGGACGAGCCTACTGCGCATTAAAACTAAAAAATACCTAAATTAAATTTGGAACAAAAAAGCTTACTAGGTAATGATAAAATCTGATGTCTAATTTACGTTTTCCCCCGACAACTGTTAATTTTTTTGACAGTTTTAAATTGGGACTCATTTATTTGCATACCGGCCACAATCTAATTTTCTTTTTTGAGTTTGCCATGACTGTCTGTTTAAAAATAATATTTTTAATGTTAAAATTGCACTGCCATCTTGCATCCGCCATATTAAACTTTTTTATTTCTTATCTGATTTAAACAAAAGTTTTGTTGCACATAAAGCGTTTTTAACAATATCCAATTTTGATCAAAAATTGACATATGTCAGCAGCCGTCTTACAAAGTGCCATATTGT
Source organism: Oxystoma pomonae (assembly GCA_963921995.1). Taxonomy (NCBI): domain Eukaryota; kingdom Metazoa; phylum Arthropoda; class Insecta; order Coleoptera; family Brentidae; genus Oxystoma; species Oxystoma pomonae. The sequence goes on from OY998172.1 coordinate 39,548,066, forward strand.
ACTTTGTTATATTTTGCCCGATATAAACAAAAATTTTTACCCATTTTAAGATTTTCTAACATTACTTTAGGTGCACTGGCTACTGACGTATGTCAATTTTCGGTCAAAATTGGATATTGTTAAAAACGCTTTAGGTGCAAAACAGTTCTGTTCAAATCGGAGAAAAACCAACTAACTTCAATATGGCCGACGCAAGATGGATACTGACATATATCAATTTCGCGTCCTATTTAAGTGATATTAGAAAACCTTAAAATGTATGAAAATTTATGTTTAAATCGGGCAAAACATATCAAAGTTCAATATGGCCCTTGTAAGATGGCTACTAACATATATCAAAATTGGATATTGTTGAAAACGCTTTATGTGCAACAAAAGATTTATTTATTTCGGACAAAATATAACAAAGTTCAATATGGCCGACGCATCTGTCAGGTTTTTGTCACAGTTAGGTGTCTTGGAAGTGTTTCATAATTTAGAGAAAGTTTCGTTTAAATCAGATAAGAAATAAAAAAGTTTAATATGGCAGATTCAAGATGGCAGAGCAATTTTGACGTTTGAAATTTTATTTTAAAAAGTTATTTATGGCAAATTCAAAGAATAAAATTAGATTTTGGTCGGTTGGCAAATAAGGTCAGTGCAATAATCAAAAAGTGCTAAAAAGTGCGAAATCGACGACTTTGACGTCACTTTTCGGGTACTTCTGGGAGAGGTAGAAAGTTGGCGCAATGAAACAAAAATCTTCTTAGGACGAGTACTTCAACATATAAAAAATCAGGTAATTCTACCGAATACAAATTTTTATTTAAAAAGGGCGATATCCTTTTGAGTAATTCTTTCTCACGTATTCAAAAGAGCAATCGAAGACGTTAACCACAGGGTTAACCACGACGACGTCATTATAACCTAACAACTGAGTTGAGCAGTTAGGCTCGCGAAAATTTGCCTTTATAAACGGCCTCATTGTTTAGGAATATAAAAGTGAGTACTAAACTAAATTTTCCTTTTAGATTCTTAAACGGCCAAACACCTACTGCCCAGTCTACATGAAAGAACTTGAAAAACAACTCAGTTCTGAGGAGACGCTTTCATTTCTTAAATTACAAAAGACCCTATTCAAATATTTGGAAGACAACACTGGAAATCTAATGAGTTCACTTCAGGTAATTATATAGAAGTAGTTGTACGGTAAGGCACTTTGGTGTAAACGCCGATGGCATTGCGAAGCATTTTGAGGCATTTAGAAGCTTTATTTCGAGACATTTCGGGGGCATTTATTGGTATTCTATGCATTTTGTGGCAATTTATGGCATTCCGAGGCAATTTTAACCGAAAAATCTGGTAAAAAAAATGGAGACCAAGCCACCCCCCTCGCTTCTAGAATTTCAAATTCAAATTTCGACTTTTGTGATCTCTTTAAGGCGTGAGCTTTTCTACTCTAAGGTACTAACTCTTTTATTAACCCGAATGGAGAACTGAACGTCCAAACATAATTTCGTTGTTACGCTTTCGATGTTGATGCGCAACATGAGAAAATTTGAAAATTCGTTTTTAGTTCCCGAGATATCGGCTTTCAAATCTGGATCATTTTTTTCAGAAAAACCGTTATAACTGAAAAAAAGTAAAGCAATTTTAACAAATGCTAGTAGTTTTTGAAGGTATTAGCAACGGCTAAGAACACTAGTTTTTCATTTTTGTCTATTTCGATTTTTAAAGACCAAAAAAACCAAAATTGCAAACATTGACAAAAAAACAAAAACCTGAAACCGTAGGTCACACTAATCTCGAAAACGGCACACGCTGGAGGATTATTTATGTGAGCCAATGAATTGAGCTGATTGAAAAACCTTTGGTTCTATTCAAAGTGTTTTTTATCGAGTTATTTCCGCTAGAACTCACTGGCTTCGTTTGTAATATATATGGATTCTTCAATAGATAGAAGAACGTCTTGGCACCTACTGAAAGAGTGCGTGACGTATGCAAGCTCAATCTGTACTGGAAGTCCCACTCACGGTGGCACTCAAATGGACAGATGTTCTGGACTTTGTAAAAAGAAGGATTAGACCAGGAGGGAGTGCAAGAGAGCGTAAACTGACGTTTGTGAAAAGAAAGGGCTAAGCATGAACGGAGTAGGATAAAAAAGAGCCCACATAAATGCATATTTGCCATCAGGCAACAAGCAATCCCATTATTCCACTTCTATTACTACATCTACTACTACTTCAAAATCTTTGTTTGGCAATTCCTAAGTGCCTACATTTTATTTAACAAAATCATATCAATCAACTTATTTTGTTTAAAAAAAAACTCAAATTGTATGGAAGCCAGAGCGAAACATCGTTTAATCATTTCTCTTTTCTCTTTGGTCCTTTGTGTGTTCCCTGTGGGATGCTCTTCCAAGTTTGAATTTACGTTATTTCCACCCAAGATCTTTTGATCTTTTGTTTCTTGGTTTCTTTACGGTTAAAGTAACTCATTTGGAGGTTTTTTAACTTCTTTTTTTTTGTTTTAATTGCCTTAGGAGCATAATTTTATTGCAAATATTAATACGCCAGGACGAATCCGTATCAGGTAACTTGGATAAGTGCCAGTGAGGAACGATGCCTATTTGTGAGTGATTCAAGGTTAGAAATCAAAGTGTATGATGGTGTTTAATGATGTATGGGGAGGGTGACCAGTGAAACCACTGATGAGCTCGAGCTGGTTAACCAGAGCGAAATATCGTTTAATCATTTCTCTTTTCGCTTTGGTCTTTTGTGTGTTCCTTGTGGGATGCTCATCCAAGTTTGAATTTTCGTTATTCCCACCCAAGATCTTTTGATCTTTTGATTTTTGGTTTCTTTTCGGTTGAAGTAACTGATTTGAAGGCTTTTTAACTTTTTTTTTGTAAAAAAATAACTCAATTTTGTGGTTTTCATATATTGTTGCATTATTTAGGATGGGTTTGGAATTTACCAAACACTAACGGCAGAAAAAACTATGAACCTAACTTTGCCAGATTGGACCAAGGATGTTTTTCCAAATAAAATTACTCAGCTAGCTTTAAAACAAGTACAACTGGAAAATGCCAATACATTGCTACGAAAACTCAATGGAGGTAAATTGGTTAACTCTATTAATTAACATTAATTAATTGATAGAACATAGTAAATTTTATAGAAACACTTCCCTATTAATAATCTCTTCCCTTTGCGACTAATTTTTCAAAAAACTTTTTATAAAACTTAAGATAAACAATACACATTCCCTCATAGTTCTCGGGTACATACTTAAAAAAAGTATGTTTGTGATTATGATTATGAATATTATAAGAGACAAATATTGTGTATTCTTTATGTCCATAGTCGGACAAGTTCTTATAAAAAAATTTAAGTTAAGTTAATGGGGCGCTTTTGTGATCTTTAAAGTCATTGATATATTGGAAGAAAAAAAGTGGCGCCAGCAGGCACGTCTCTCTTTAAAAAAATAATTTTAAAAAAATCAATTTGTTTTCAACATTTATTTCCAAAAAATTTCTTAAATTTTTTTTTGGTTGAAAATATAATTGTCTATCTTTTTCTGAAAACCGCATCTAGCTAACTGCTACGGTTCGAGAGTTACAATTTTGGTAAAAGTTTAATTCCCCCTCCTACCCTCTTTCCAACCCCCAAAAAGAATTTTTGTGCCAAATTTGATAAAAATCGGTTTAGCGCTTTTTGAGTAATCGTGTTACTGACAGACAGACAGACACCATGAAAAATTTTTGTGTTTAGTTCTTTTTTGACCCAAAGAACTAATTTTTAGTGGAAATAAAAAAAAACTTTTTTTGACGATCCCAATAGCCTCCATACTATGTATTGATGGCAAATAATAAGTATTTTCGTTTTCACAAATCACAAAATCAAAAGTTTTTTGTCAAATTTTCTCTATAGCTTCAACCATCAGGCACAATCATATGACTCCCTGATGATTCCTAATAAGGATAAAATAGTTCTGTAGGTGTCCAGAATCTCCGTGAGATATTGGAGAGCTGGTCGTAATGAACTAAGAAACAAACCGTTTTATCCAATATACCACAAGTGTTATTTTTAAAGTCATTTTATGGGAAAAATATATTCGGTTATTCGGACACCCCGAGACATAAAAACAAACAAAATTAAAAATTAGTTCGTCAAAAAATTTAACCCCTTACAGTTAGAATTGTTTACTGAAAATATTTAAAATTAAGTGGTAACCTTGCTCAATAAGAGATTCGGAATATTTCGTTGACGAATGCGCGTAAGTTAAGGGTTAAATTTAAAGCGGTTTAAAAAAAATTTCCTTGGTAAGAAGTTGACCCACTGAACTTGAAGAACACATATACAAAGTCTTATTGGTCAGGTACCTAATCATGTCATCATCCAATAATCTGTCGCTTTTATTTGTCTTTTTTTCTAAAGCAAGCATAATTTGTCAACAATATTTTGCTTGTGGCGCTATTTTTATTAAAAATTAGATCTTGGTAAAATAATTTCTCAAATATTTGATTGCAGCATTGCTTTTAGTAAGAATATCAAAATAACACATTGGATTTTTAATTTATTTATGTACTCGCCTTTTTTCCAATAAGTTTTAAACAATAATTAAATTTATTTTTATTTTTTTTAGGCAGGTCTCTTCAGTTCGTTATTAAACACATGATCGAAAAAACCGAAGGTACCCATCACCCAACCGGAAGAAAGATCTACATCAACTCAGGCCACGAAAATAATGTCATCAACGTACTAGCCGCCATGAACGTGTTCAAATTACATTTTCCCAATTACAGTTCAGCAGTATTAATTGAGTTGCACTATTTGTACAAGCAGCAAATCTATGCCGTCAAGGTAAATACGGATAAATATATGCTTGATTGATCAAAATCAATATCTTTATTAATAGCATTTATAATTAGTCCAGTAATTAGTGATTAAAAATGGCCATCAGCTTGCAAAAGGTGAGGTAGTATGGACTTTGACATATGTTGTTCAGATTGGGCCCCTAAAAACAAATTTGAATTTTCGGGCTTGGGGGGTGAGCTCATTCCGCCATCTTGGATTTAGTGTGCATAAATTTGAATTTTTTTAATAAACACGAAAACTATAAAATTTAGGACCAAAAGGCTTATCAGGAAGTTAAAGAGGATAAAATTTCCTACAACTTCGATGTACCATTATTTTTGTAGCCGTTAGCTGTAATGAGCTACAGCTTTACAAAGCCAGATTTTTGAAAAAAAAGTTGAGGTTTTTTAAGGTTTTGCAGATATTTTTGTTGTTTTTGACAACTGACTGACGGTGAATTACGTTATGTCAATAATGTATAATAATAATTTCAGTATATTATATGTATAACCAGTGATACATAATATAAAATATTGATAATTATTTATATATTATACGAAATATACAAAGTTGCGGTTTTTAGAAAAAGTTGTGTTTATTTTTTTTGGTAACTTTTTTGAGTTATATGTCATGTAGGGCAGGTATCTAATATTAGAGTTTTGTATACCTACTTACCGACGCGACGTAATATATTAATTAAACATATAGGTATTTAATATTTGAATAACATAGATCCTCCAGAATACTCATTTCGGGGCGTAAAAACGTAAACCAAGGCACTGCCAGCAGCCAGCAGTTGTCAAAGGCATCTACATTAGAAGCTCATCATAAAAGTATCCAGAAAATTAGATAACAAACAAGACGCAGACGCTCTACGTATCTTAAATGATGAACGCATCACTTGTTGGACATGTAGCTTTCTGGTCGTCAAGAATACATGCCCTGCTGAGATTTGCTCTCATCTGGTGTATCAGGCCATCAATTGAGTAGCGGTCAGTCTTCTTGAATCGAGAAAGGAAAGATATCAGAGAAAATGTATTCACCAATTAGCTTAAAGCAGAAAAATCTAGCAGAATTCATTTGCGTTTTGCACGCATTTAGTGGATATGACACAACTTCGGCGATCTTTGATCAGGGAAAAACAACATTTTTACCACTCGCAAAAAAATTAAGTCTTGCTGATATTAAAGTTTTTAACAATCCATCCTGACGAAGTTGCAAAAGCTGATGGCGAACGATTCCTGGTAGTACTCTATGGTGGTAATATTTCTGACAGCTTAAGGAAAGTCCGATACCAACGGTTTATCAAATCTTCAATAAAATTCAAAGTCAACCTTGCATCGTTTCCACCTACAAAAGATGCTGCCCACTGCCGTTGCGAAACACCATATAAGATTATGTCCAAAAATGGAGTGGTAACAAAAAAAACAAGAAGAAGATTGGGGCTGGAAACAAAGCCTGAGTCGAGTGGTTCCAATTGAAATCATGGACACTTTATTAAAAATAATTTTATGAAATTGCAAAAAAGATTCGACACCGGAGCTTGTGGTTGCCGAAAAGCAGACCTCAAAAATTCCATTGTTTGTGGATTTTGTAATGGACAGGCCTCTGAAAATCGAAACCAAGATTTTTCTATTAAAAGCGAAGATGAAAAAGAAATAAGACATTGTAGAATATCCATTATAATGAGATCAATATTCGTTGCAATTCGTTTCGTTACAATAAAAAAAAACGCGCCGTTTACTCTACCTCTTGGTGGTGCAGAAATGAGTGTTTATTATATATAGTTATTATACAGGATTGGCCATTTAAGGTTTCAACTGGATTTTTTAAAAAACTGTAAAGAATTGGAGAAAATGCTGAAAGTCATCGATTTTGTTTGTAAGGGAAAAACTTTTTGGCTATTAACTAATCGATAGATTTTCTAAATTATTACACGATTGTCAAGACATTCAGGAGACTTTCAAAACTATCATCACTCGAGCCACTTTCTCTATTCAAAATATAGTGGTAAAGTTTACCTTTCAAAGAGAATGCGCGCTATAAAAATTTCAAGATAGCCAAAAAGTCTCCCTCTTACAAACAAAATCGATGTGTTTCAGCATTTTCTCCAATTCTTAACAATTTTTGAAAAAATCCAGGTGAACTCCTTTAAATGGCCAACTCTATATATAATATATAAATATAATATAATATTAGATTTATATACATTAAACGTGTGATAGATGTTAGTAAAATACGTAAAAGTTTTGTTGCTTTTTAATCAAGATAAACTAAAAAAAGAGAAAAAGAGCTTAAAAAATCTGGCTTTGTAAAGCTGTAGCTCATTACAGCTAACAGCTACAAAAAAAATGTCTACATCAAAGTAGTGGGAACTTTTGTCTTCTTCAACTTCCTAATAAGACTTTTCGTTATAAATTTTATAGTTTTCGTGTTATTTAAAAAAAAAACAAATTTATACACACTAAATCCAAGATGGCGGAATGAGCTCACCCCCCCCCCCCAAGGTCAGAAACTTAATTTTTTTTTGGCGGCCCAAAAACAACAACATATGTCAAAATCGCTACTAACCCACCTTTTGCAAGCTAAAATCCTCTGATGACTGGACTAAATATGTATTAGCCATTTTCAAGCGGATTACCGGTCAATAACATAATTTACCATAATTCTTTAAACGGTCCTTGTGACGTCACTGTTTGACATTTGAAGTAAGATTTGCAGGACCCGTTTTGAACGTCACTTCCACATTTTCGGAGCTAAGATCACTGACACACAAAAAAAGAATCTCTACTATTAACAGTAAATTTGAATCCTAAAAATAGTTCGTGTACTTAAACAGATAAACCGCACATCAAAAATTAACAAAATTTTGCACAGCGGACGCTTCTAGTATCCCCCACAGACCATTCGCGTAATTTTTCAAAAAAATTATACATCTTGTTTTTATTTAGTTTTGTAACCGAGAATTAAACATTTTTAGGACACGTAAAATTATGTAAAAAACTTAAAATTCTGGAAAATCCGTGAAATGGTTCCGGGATAATGCTGCACCGTACAAAATTTGATACAAATTTGACTAACAGTTTTTTAGATTAAGTAATTGCAAGAAGCGCGTTTTCAAATTCACCCTTAAGTAAAAAACGAACAGTAAATATTAAGGCCAAAAGGACCTAAAAAATTATTTTGAATAGGGCGCTTCTTTTTCTTTAAGTTTTTAGGTTTTGAGTAAATGAATGACTAAATGTAAATGCGTCTTTCGCAAAAGAACAGATTTTTCTGGGCTGCAACCTTCTTACATCGCCTGGGGCCAACAGATAGTTCCCAAGGTGCAACTCTCTAGACCTGGACACTCCAGCAATGCATGCAAGGACAATTTCTCGTCCTCCATGCACCATCAACTCTCTAAGTCTTCGGCGATTCCCAGCATCTCTAGGTGCTTGTTGAGGCGACAGTGTTCTGTTAGGAGTCCTGTTGCTAGTCTCACATCCTTCCCACCTAGGTGGAGCAAGGACTTCGAGCAGGTGCTCTTTAGTTAGCTCTGTTTCGGTTTTGATTTTGACCTGGAGCTTCCTGAGCTCATTGGCCAATTTGTTTACATCAGCGGCATCTGTAGGCGCCCCTGATACGTTTGTAGAGTTTCCAATCGGTACTTGTGCAGTTCTCTGTCGAGCCTCTTGTGTTGAAGAAGATCTACTGGTTCCTTGAATAGTTCCTTGCTATTCCTTATCTTTAGAGGTTTCACTGGTTACCTGTTCGGTTCCTTGTGTTACCTTCTGGTTGTTCAAGGGTCCTTCTAGAGTTCCCTCTAAGTGAAACTGGCTAGAATCACCTCCCCAGCACTTCACAGAGGGGGCTATATACAACAAGGTGCGCCTGGTTCCCTGAGGAAGGATTTTATTGTGGTGACGCGGACCGGGCGGTTGAGCCAAGGCCTCTACAACCGTCCCCGATCCACCACTCAGAGAAGTCGAGACCGAGCCAGGGTTAGGTTCACCTAAGCGCTCCAGGGCCTGTATTCTTGACACCCGTGCAAGCAAGCAAGTGTGAGCAAATTTCGCACTTCCCACTTGCTTTGAACCATGTGAAAAGTGAGAGATGAAAATACTCACCGGTGACTACTCACATCACAAGTCGTTAAGAACACGGACCCCGATCTCCGGCTCACCGACCCCAAAAAGCTGCGTAAGGATTTAGTCATCGACTTACTCAGTCGGTGTTTCGTCTTTGTTGAGATAGAAAGACATTTGCTAAGTTTTCATGTAGAACTGAACAAGTTTTCAATATGATTCACTTTCAAACCTTACATTAAAGCGCGGCGAATCGAACTTTTTTTGTTGGCCTTGCCAAAGTTCAATTCTGCTTCTTTTGGGATCATGGCAAGATCCACCTGCTTGAAAACGGGTATTGTATTGAACTGACTTATATAAGTAAATATATAATTAATAAAACTAATCTCAAAATGCATCAGCCAGATGTCAAAAATTCAAATGGTGCTCAAAACGCATCCAAATCGCTTCATTAAAACCGGAAAGTCAATCGTATTGAAAACGTATTCAATTCCACGTGAAAACGTAGTAATTGTGAATAAAAATTGCATGAAAGGCTCATCTATTAGACGTGGGCTAAAAAAAATAACGCTATAAGATTCTACACGGATTATGTGTAGGTGTTTAAGCCTTTAAGTTTTTTTGTAGGTTCTTTATCTAAAAGACGTCAGCAGGGACCCAATAGAACTTGAAATACCAGGCTGTACAACCTTCTGTCCGTTAACTAAATTTATAGAACTAACTAAAGACCAAGTTCCTAAGAATTACACTGCGGAATGTGAATCTCCTATTAATTTAGATTAGGAACTAAATTCTTGTATATACTAGTCACTTTTAATTTATTATATGTTCTAATTTTTAATTTTATTTATAAGTTACCTAACTTCTGTATTCCTTATTTTAACAGTTTTTTGTTATTTTCAATAGCATTTTTATTCTTATTTAAGGATGGATTTTTTAAAAGTCGCCAAATGAACTTATTTTATGACTAGGAAATGTTAATCAGAAAAGAACAGGTCACTACACTTGTTTAAATCAATAAAATAAATTGAAAGCTTCCGCCTTGTATGTCTTTTAACTTATACCAGAGAAAATTGTTTTAATAAATTTCAAACCACATTTATACTTACCAGTTATTGTTGGTTATAATGGTTGTTTTGGGTCATATAAATATGAGATACTCTAACGGCCATAGAGAAAGTAATAGCTACGCGAGAGTGACCGATACTGTGTTATACTTGGGAAACATTGTTTGACGGCAACACGAGCGCAGCCGGTGACTACAGGAAGGAACTACTTGTACAGCCAGACGCATAATAAAATACCTATATTCTTCTGGTTAATTTTTTACAGACACTTACTTATTTAATAATAAAAAGATATGAAAAAACTTAACAGACGCCATTTTTTCATACTTTTTAGTGTTAGAAAAGCAATGCATTCTGCAAGTTTGTACTGTTCCATACAGCTTAAAAACTTTCTTTAGCTTACAAGAAGTATTTTGAACCCTTTAAAATTCTAAAATAGGAGGAGGGGTTTTATTTGGTTGTATTTTAAGCTATTGTCTTCTTACTTAACTCTGTATAAATCATCACAATATTTTCTTCAGAGATTTGGTTCGCAAAAATCTGAACACAAATTTTCGGCACTTCTCAAATATGCTCTCTTGCTCTAGTGGTAGTGATCCAGCCTGAACAGACGACTGAAGAGTGGCCATTCTCTAATGGTTATTCTTGAGAGGCTTGAATTATCATTATCATTATTATAATTTTTATTTGCTCAATAAAAGTCCTTTATTATTATTATTATTATTATTATTATTATTAATATTATTATTATTATTATTATTATTATTATTATTATTATTATTATTATTATTATTATTATTATTATTATTATTATTATTATTATTATTATTATTATTATTATTATTATTATTATTATAATTATTATTATTATTATTAGTATTATTATTATTATTGTTATTATTATTATTATTATTATTATTATTATTATTATTATTATTATTATTATTTGAATGGAATTTTAGACTTTACAATAAGCTGTTAATCCACTATATAGCTTATCCGATTTCCATCCAAAACTGATTAAAATAATAATGGTCAAGTCATGATGGTAATTTAAGGCTTAAAATACTTTAGCATAATTTAAGGGGTAACGTTTTTGATGAAGCAATTTTTTACTATGTTTTTCACATTTGTGTGCCATGATATTGCTCACATTTTAAAGCTTTCTTTCCAAACTTTCGATATCTAGAATAAAACACTCACATTTTTTTTAGGCGTTCAAAAAAAGTACTGGCAAAAGCCATTTTTTCTCTGTTAAAATGAAAAATATTTAGAGAGAGAGTGCAAAATAGATGAAAAGAAATTTTAAAATTTTTTAAGGTTCTTGAAGAGAGACAGCGGGCTATAAAAAATATTTTAGAGAAAGATGAAAATAATATAAGGCAAATGTTTACTAAAAATTTCTATTATGTCATTTGCCTATCATCTTAAGTGGTGTGGTGCGCATGATTTTTATTTTTCAATTTTTATCCAAAACACAGCAAACATTGTAATTTTTCAAAGTGTAAAGTGTGTAAAAACAAAGGTGGTATTAATTTCTTTTAATCAAAGTTCTTTACAGTTTTTAAATTTACCAAAAAAGGTGTCCTACTAAAGTGTATTTTAGCACAGCTAAAAATAATTTAACAGGTATTTAAGAAAATCATTTTAAGGGTCATCATGGCTTGATCATTACTAACTTTTGAAAATCTAAAAAACCGATATTTTGACAGACTGGTCGCGATTCTTCAGAAAAGACAGAAAATCTCACACGTCAGAATTCTGGAAAGTGGCGATTTTTACTTATCGCCTCATTTAAAATAAAAACACAGCGTCCTTCATATTTATCCTAACGTTGTAATTTTCTGGCGGTTTTTAAAGAATCGCGACCACTTTGAAAACCGGCAGGTACAAAATTAAAATTGTGTGAGATATATGTCAACATTGAAAAATCTTCAGTCTTTCCTTTACGTTCATATAGAAAGAGATGGACGGGGCAAGGTAGGTGTTTACTTAATACAAGCATTACTTTCCCTCTTCGCCGCAATGCGCTATGCGCTACAGGAACGTTGTCTCTGCGCGGCCCTATCTTTCTGTTAGTCTCCGTAAGTTATTATATTGTCTCTGTCTGATAACGGCCCTGCCGTTGAGTAGATTTTGCGCCTTTGGTGTTGTCCAGAGCCAACTCTGATGCTTACATTATTTTCTTTGTTTTTCAGAGTTAATATTGTTAAACATTTTGCAATGCTTAGGCCATTATAGTATCGGATGATTGGGGCCAATTTAAAATTACGACCTTAAAGTGATTTTTTTTTACTTTAAACTTTATTTTTGTTATACTGGAACTTTTTATTTAACTTATCCCAATTAAAAAAATCAGTCGAGACGTGGTGGCCGCCTCCCGTCCTATCTCTAATAGAGTTGTGGCGTCATGTCACGGCGACGGTTTTACTACTACTAAACCACGAGGTATTCACTGTTTTTGGGATGCATTGGGACAGTTATACAACTACCCAGTAAACAAAGTCGTGACTTTAACCTAATAGTTATATAAATCTAAGGTTCATATACATAACTTTGACTGCAAAATTATTTCGTTATATAAGCAATGTTAACTTTACGTAAATAAAATGGCTTTTTAAATAAATTCTTAAAATTTACGTAAATATTACGTTTACATTTGAAAAGCTACATAACTAATATACAAAACATTTTATGTAAATTAAATATTTAAATTTACATAAATATTATGAAACAGTGTGAACCTTTAGTTTACATTTAAAATTTTATATAATTGTTACATATATTTTTTTATGTATTAATTACGACGTCTGAGTTCTGTAATTTCCCTGTAAAATTATTTATGTCAAATTAACGTACTCAATTTTACATAATTATAATATAATTGTGCCGGGATGTCTTCTCCGCCCTCCCGCAGGCACGGCAGATAGAATCATTCCCGATCCCGATGCGAGTCAGATGCTTACTGAGTCGGTTTTGGCCGGTTAGTATCTCTGTTAGTAGTCCAATATCTTTTCGTATCCTTCTCATTTCAGTCTGGCCGCCTCCGGTCCGTCGATAAATTCTTTGGACTGTCTGCATCCTATTTCGTTCTCCCAGGACTCTGCCAGTGCATCGTTAAGACATTTAATGAGTCGACTTTGCAGCTGTCTCCTTGTTATACCTAAGAGTGGTTCCGATCCCACGTATTGACTGCTGGCCCCGATCCGAACGAGTTCATCCGCCTTTTCGTTGCCCGACACTCCCATATGTCCCGGTACCCACATTACTGTAACTCTTTTGTCTTGACTCAAGGGTTCCAGTGCTTCTACGCATTCTTCCACCAGAGTATTGGCAATTTTTGTCGCACTGAGTGTCTATGGGGTCGTTAGGCTGTCGGAGCATAGGTACACATGCTCCCGTACATTATAGGTGCTCTGAATCCCTCCATTTTTCTCTTTTTGGTGAACAGGATCATCTCTGTGTTTCCTGGATTAAAGGGGCATTATATAAAACATTTTACGTAGTATTTATATCATCTTAATTACGTAAACGCTCTATAACATGATTTAAGTCACACTAAAATTTTGAAATGTTTTATGTATTAATTATGTCATTCAAGTTATATAAATGCCCTGTAAAATGATTTACGTCAAATTAAACTAGCAAATCTTACATAATTATTATATAGTCAATTAAACCGTAACTTTACATTTCAAATGTTACATAACAATTATATAAAACATTTTGCGTCACATTAAAATTTAACAAATTATTATGAAAATGAAAGAAATTACCACCACTGATTAATAATGTCAATATATTCCCTGTTTAGTGGATGATAATATTATATATATATAAAGAGCAAAGATATTTCAAGCAGAGACAACTTAATAACCAGAGACAACTTAATAACTTACGGAGACTAACAGAAAGATAGGGCCGCGCAGGAACTACATGCCTGTAGCGCACGGCGCATTGCGTGGAAGTATTGCTTGTATTAAGTAAACACCTACCTTGCCCCGTCCATCTCTTTCTATATAATCATAAAAGAAAGACAGAACATTTCTCAATGTCGAAATATATTTCACACAATTTAATTTTGTACCTATCGGTTTTTACCACCGCTTGTCAAAGTCTGTCAAGCCTGGCAAGCGGATTTTTTAGATTTTCTAAAGTAAGTTATTTCAGTTTTCAGTTTTGGTTGGAAATCGCGGGAGTTTATGGGATTAGCAATATAGTGGATTAACAACTTTGTAAAGTCTAAAATGCCACTGAAATCAGGCTGGATAACTACTCTTAAAGCTAGAGTGCCGAAAATTAGAGTTCAGATTTTTGCCAACCAAATTCCTGAAGAAAATATTGTGATGATTTATACAGAGAAGCAAGAAGATAATAGGTTAAAATACATAAAAAAAAACAGATATAGGTTAAAACATTTATAAAATCTGTAAGACTTTTATACTGAGATTTTTTCCCAATTTATAAAAGAAAATAACATACTAAATTCTGTTACCCTTAATATTTAATAATATTCCTTAACTCTTCCTATTCCTATTTTAGATTTTTAAAAGGTTCAAAAAACTTTTTGTAAGCTAAAGAAAGTTTTTTAGCTGCATAGAACAGTGCAAAGTTAATTACTGTTTGGATAGATCTAAAACCTTCCTCGAATGCATTGCTTTTTTAGCAATAAAAAGTATGGAAAAACTGCGCCTGTTAAGTTTTTTCATATCTTTTTATTATTAAATAAGTAAGTGTCTGTAAAAAATTAACAAAAATAATATATGTATTTTATTATGCGTCTAGCTGTACAAGTAGTTCCTTCCTGTAGCGACTGGCTGCGCTCGTGTCGCCGACAAACAATATTCCCCAAGTATAACACAGTATCGATCACTCTCGCGTAGCTATTACTTTCTCTATGGTAGTAACTTACGGACTCTAACAGGAAGATAGGGCCGCACAGGAACTAAATTCCTGTAGCGCATAGCGCATTGTGGCGGAGAGTGAAAGTAATGCTTGTATTAAGTAAACACCTACCTTGCAACGTCCATCTCTTCCTATGTGATCATGAAAGAAAGACAGAACATTTTTTAATGTCGAAATATATTTCACACATTTTTAATTTAGTACCTGCTGGTTTTTGCCACCGCTTGTCAAAGTATGTCAAGCCTGGCAAGCGGTTTTTTTAGGTTTTAAAAAGTGAGTTATTTTAACCAGTTTTGGTTGGAAATTGTTAAGCAATTGTTAATCTTTTTATTAATAAATAAGTAGCCTGTTAAGTTCTTTCATATCTTTTTATTAATAATAAGTAAGGGTCTGTAAAAAAATAACCGAAAGTATATATGTATTTTACTATGCGTCTGGCTGTACAAGTAGTTCCTTTCTGTAGCCACTGGCTGCACTCGTATCGCCGACAAACAATATTTCTCAAGTATAACACACAATCGATCACTCTCGCGTAGCTATTACTTTCTCTATGATTTCAAGATTAAAATGCGAACTTTGAGGTATTGACAAGATGGTGGCGCTTCCCTATCAGAATAACTAGTTTCGCTACTTAAACCAGACCGTCTGGTTAACTTTGTAGTTTGCCAATGTCGGACCGTGTCAAGCAACCACCGACGGACCTTCGTAAATCACCGACATTGGCCCGCCTCAAGCTGTATGCTCACGTCGGACTTAGATAGTTGACGCTTTGCGCATGTCATGCAGATTAATAAGAATTAAATTTTATCTTATTAATAACTTATTTTTACCTTAAATTTATATACCAAGGTTAACCTGTTATGTAAAATATACCTAGTTTTTACTTAACTCTCACGTAACATGAATGTAATATTTATATAAAAGTTATGTCATTTTATATACATCACATTTATGTAAGAATTAGGTGCACTCTGCGCATGGCATTATGCAGTGTTTTCGCACATTAATGTGACCCAAATTTTCCCTTATTAATAAATAATTTTGACCTTTATGTGACCTTAAATTTACATAAAAAGGTAAATCTGTTATGTAAGATTCATGTAGTTTTTACTTAACTCTTACGTAACATGGATGCAGTATTTATGTAAAAGGTATATCATTTCATTTATATCACATTTATGTAACAATTAGGTTCGCTTTGCGCATGGCATTATACAGAGTTTTCGCACCTTAATGTGACTTAAATTTTACCTTATTGTGACCTCTCAGTGACCTTAAATTTACGTAACAATTTCTATATAACAGTGTTTATTGGGTACATCGTGATGGTAATGATTACTCGTGATGTAGGATTTATGTCGTCGCGGGTAGTTAACGGGCACGTTATCTCGATGTCCTGTTGACCACATAAAGTAGTATTTCTGACTATACGGTTTTTATAGGTTTTATTTTTCCCACAATATTAACTGAAAATATGTTAATCATTTTCTAAACTATATCAGGACACACACTAAAATATGTGAAGACATAACAGAAAACAGAAATATTATCTATATCATAACCTATACCTAATAATTACCATTTTATTAACTACTTTTCTGAAGTCACAATATCTTATATTTATAAACGCATCGTACTTTACTGACTATTTTTTTATAAATAAATTTTTATTAAAAGAAACTTAAAAACAATCTTTTATTAAATACACTCAAAAGTAGAAAATAATTTTTCATATTTCTTATACCATAATAAAAGCGATGGGCGCAAATTAAGAATTTTAACTTTAGGTATCGTAAAACAAAATTATGATTGTTTTCCACAAACCAAAACTACACTTTTTTGCACTCGACGCGCGTTTCGCTAACAACGTTAGCATCATCAGGAGACGATAAACAATGAACTAAATTAATCTACGCTCTATCTTATATACAATCCTTTAGTGGGCGGAGATAAGAACAATAAATTGTGATTGATCACGATTTTTAATCCTACCTCCCCTCAACCAAAGAATAAAGTGTACTAAACGGGATAGGTCCTCTATCTTTATTTAAACTATTTCTGGATTTAATGATTTCCATACTTTCATATGCATTCAAAAGTCTTTTGTTTGGTACACTTTTTAGAAGTTTTAGGTTATCTAATGTGAATCTATGATTGTTTTCAAAAGCATGCTCGGCCACACTTGACTTTTCTGTTCTTCCGTATTTTAAGTGTGCTAAGTGTTCTTTAAAACGTGTTTGAATAGAGCGTCTCGTTTGGCCAACATATTTTTTATCACAATCCATGCAACTAATTTCATAAATTCCACTTTTTTCTAGAACTGTAGTTTTATCCTTGGGATTTCCTAGTAAGCTTCTTATTGTGTTACCGGATTGATATACTAATTTAAGACCGGTGTTATTAAATACTTTCTGTAATTAATAACACCGGTCTTAAATTAGTATATCAATCCGGTAACACAATAAGAAGCTTACTAGGAAATCCCAAGGATAAAACTACAGTTCTAGAAAAAAGTGGAATTTACGAAATTAGTTGCATGGATTGTGATAAAAAATATGTTGGCCAAACGAGACGCTCTATTCAAACACGTTTTAAAGAACACTTAGCACACTTAAAATACGGAAGAACAGAAAAGTCAAGTGTGGCCGAGCATGCTTTTGAAAACAATCATAGATTCACATTAGATAACCTAAAACTTCTAAAAAGTGTACCAAACAAAAGACTTTTGAATGCATATGAAAGTATGGAAATCATTAAATCCAGAAATAGTTTAAATAAAGATAGAGGACCTATCCCGTTTAGTACACTTTATTCTTTGGTTGAGGGGAGGTAGGATTAAAAATCGTGATCAATCACAATTTATTGGTCTTATCTCCGCCCACTAAAGGATTGTATATAAGATAGAGCGTAGATTAATTTAGTTTATTGTTTATCGTCTCCTGATGATGCTAACGTTGTTAGCGAAACGCGCGTCGAGTGCAAAAAAGTGTAGTTTTGGTTTGTGGAAAACAATCATAATTTTGTTTTAGTGCAACCAAAGGTTCCAAATTCCCAACATAGTTTAGGTATCGTATATCGGTCACATAGACGATTCACCTAAGAATCAGTTGTATTACTCTATAACCTAAGGACATTTTCAAAGGCTTGGCAAGCACGGCAATCTCACCCGTTCTCAGCTTCTTTAGATGAAAAATTATATTTGTCATTCGAATAGAAGAAGAATTTAGTTCTTGTAGTTCTCTGTTTGTCTGTTTAAAAATTTGTGTTTCGTAAGATGTAAGTATCTGATACAAACTATAGTTGTTTTATCGCAAATTTTTAATTGATAAGCTGCTTTCGTACATCGTATTCATAACATCAGATTAATATTATAAGAATCTTTCCTTCAGAAGCATTAGATGATTTATTTTAAAATTGATTAATACGTAGTTTTTTAGTATAAACAATTTTTTTTTTCCAGAATGTTGAAATATAGACTGGAACAAAAAATTTGTCACTTCTTGAACGTCATATAACATTGGATCCAATCAGCCGATTTTCAAAATTTTTAGCTGTTTTTATAGACAAAAGATGAGACTTTACTGGACGACTCAAAATTTGAAATGTACCAAAAATACAAGATGGCAGAGAGCTTTAAACAATTGGTAAATTTCAAACCCCCTGCGAAAATTTTTTGTGCGACCCTGGGCTTGATTTTTGTCAATGACGCAAAAGCCCCATACTTTCTTCGCCTACCGAGGTATCACGTATCTCAATTCATTATAAGATAAAAAAGTTATACAAGCTTTAAATCAGGAGTGTTTAGACCAAAAATTGTAATGTCTGTATGAAGCTGTACTGTTTAAGGCTAGCATAACTTGCGACATAGTCGTCCGATTTTGAAAATTTTAAGCTTGTTGGTAGAACAAGACACGAGTTCTTGCTAATTTAACTCAAAATTTGACATATATCAAAAATCCAAGATGGCGGAGAGCTTTAAAAAATGGGTAAATATCACCTTTCTGCACAAAATTTGTGTGCGTCCCTGGACTTGATTTTTATCAATGAGGAAGGATTCCCATACCTTCTTCGCATACTGAGGTATCACTTCTCTAAATTGGTTATGAAATAGAAAAGTTAAAAAACTTTTAGACCAGAAGTATTTGGACCAAAAATTGCATTGTATTCCCAGAGACATTTGATCCAGTCGCCCAGTTTTCAAAGTTCTAAACTTTTTCAAGAAGCATGATACTTTTTCGATACGGTATGAAATTTGATATATTTCACAAATCCGGATGGATGAGTATTGATATAATCTGTGTTAAGGATCTTCAAATTGAACTTAATTTTAATACAGTTTTAATTTTACACTAAGATGACGCTTTATCACCAAGGAAGGGAAATAAAACTGATATTTGAATTTTGTTAGATAACTGGATGGGAGAATGAAAAAAGTTGACGATTTTTATCAATCAATATCAAATTTTAAGCAGTATTAGTGAAGAATCATGTCTCGTTTTACCAAAGAGAGAAAATCGGACAACTAGGTCGCAAGTTATGCTAGCCTTACCCACAGCACCAGACCTTCATACAGACATTCCAATTTTTAGTCTAAATACTCCTAAATACAAAGTAAATCTCGTGTCCGCAAATAAAAATTAAAGTAACACTCGTGGCATAACGGACAAAGCGTTTTTGTTTCTCACTTCATTACCACCAGAACGTCAATGTCTAATGGAGAATCCATACACCTACAGGTCTGTTTCATATTAGGAATCATCAGGGAGTCATGGGATTGTACTTGTCAGTTGAAGCTACACAGGCACCATGCACACCTCTCGAATTTAAAACAAAAAGTTTGTAATCCGCGGAGACGTAGTACCTGTGTGCCCCACCTATCGAATAAACTGAGAAACAAAAACATCAAAATTGAAAAGAGCAGAAGACCGTAAATACAGAATCCTATACCTTTAAGCAGGTTATAAGGAAAAAAACCTGTAAAATTATAAGGTCACTGTAACATGACTCTTAGAAAGAGGTAACAATCGCAGCACTACCGCCCCCAATTGTCCGATATGCCACGAGTGTTATTTTAATTTTTGTTTGCGGACACGAGATTCACTTTGTTTTTTTTTTTAATATTTTGGTTTTTTAGTTTTGCGCAGCAAGCCTCCTCCGGAGCGATTGCTTGCTGATGCCTTAAAATTAGGGCCACGTAGTAAGAAGTTCCAATTGGGAGGCGGTGCTGCTGCGAACGTTACCTCTTTTTAAGAGTCATGTTACTTTTACAGGTTTCTTCCTTATAACCTGCTGAAAGGTACATGATTCTGTATTTACGGTCTTCTTTGTTTCTCAGATTACTTGATAGGTGGCGCACACAGGTAATACGTCTCGGCGGATTACAAACTTTTTGTTTTAAATTCGAGAGGTGTGCATGGTGCCTGTGTAGCTTCAACTGCCTAGTACAATCCTATGACTCCCTGATGATTTTTAATAAGGATGAAACAGGTCTGTAGGTGTCTGGATTCTTCATTAGACAGAAACAAAAATGCTTTGTCCGATATGCCAAGAGATAGGTAATACCACGGTAGGCGAAGAAAGTATAAAGCTTTTGTCTCATTGACAAAAATCAAGTCCACGGTCGCACACAAATTTTTCGCTGGTGGCTGAAATTTATCCATTCTTTAAAGCTTTATCAACAAGCACAAAATTTTGCACCTACCTACATACAGCCATCAAAATTTTTGGATTTAATTACTCCTGATTTAAAACTTGTATAACTTTTTTTTTTCGGTAGGCGAAGAAAGTATGGGGTTTTTCCCTCATTGACAAAAATTAAGTCCAGGGTCGAACATAAATTTTTCGCAGGAGGGGTTAAATTTATCCAGTTTTTGAAGCCCTTCGCAATCTTGGATTTTTGAAATATGTCAAATTTTCAGTCACGTCAGTGAAGTTTCAACTTTTGTCTATAAAAACGGCCCAAAATTTCGAAAATCGATTGGGTCAAAGTTTTAGCGTGTTCAAAAAATGACATTTTTTTTGGCCCACTCTATACTTGATCTGATGACAAAATTAATAAATAAAAACCTCAAGATTTAAGTGTTAATAACTTTCTCAATGAAGCTAACAAATTTCGAAATTTTGGTATAAACCCCTGGCGTGTTCTTTCCAGCACATATGTCTCCCCAGGAAACAATGCCTATTTGGATATTATTTGAAACAAGAGGACCTCCGGAATCTCCCTAAAAAAACAAAATAACTGATTTTGAAATCAATATGTTTCGGCAGTATCCACTGTCGATTATTTCTCAAAGAGAAGCTAAATTAAATGTAGAAATGTTTAGCATTTAACATAATTCTACGTATTAGGAACGGAGTAGTACTAAAAACCCATAGCTAAATAGAAAAAATCGAGTCTTGTATCAAAGCAACTTGTTTTGATTCAAAGAAATATGAGAATTGTATATGATATAAAAATATGGAATTCTTACATTTCGTGTATTAATAAAAAATGTATTCTCTTAAATTAAGAATATATATATTCTTCAGGTAAAATCAATATTGTCTCTGTTTAAGAGAATGTATTTACTTCATTTCTGAATGATGATATCCTGAAATAGAATAATTATATTTTCAAATATCCAAGAATAATGATATTCGTAAATATCCAAGAAAATGATTTTCTTTAATTTAGAAATTAATTATCTTATTTTTAAACAAGTTTATAATAAAAAACAAATGCAAGTTGATGACGTGTCCGCACATCTAACGAGAAAACAGTTGTTTTTTATTACCTCAGTGTACCTGATTTTCGACCGCTTACACTGAGAGTGTTCTTAATAGGTACTGATTAGCTAGGTGTGTACCAGACTGACGGACAATCCTGCACCTGTTTTTATAAGTCAAATAACATGGATAAAGCAAAAGAGATCTCTGTTTCGGCGCCCTATGTCTAACGACTAGTGAAATAATTTATCTAGTTTACTTAGAGATAATTTTATTTTGATATTCTTAAATGAAGAAAGTAATGATAATAATTTTCTTGCTCAAATTAAATTACATAAAATTATTTTCCAAGGATGAACACAACATATTTTTGAAATAACATTATTTGTTTTCTTAAATCAAGTATTTCTTGTTTTGATTCGAAACTACATATTCTATCTACCGATGAAGCAGACAATTTTCGATTTAAGCATATATTCTTATTTCAAGAAAATATTTTAAATATATTCTTTATCCAAAAATAATATTCTTGGAAGAAGCATATTTTTTAGCATTTTCGTTCGCTTGTTTTAAGAATTTTGTTTTGCCTGTGTAAGAACCAGCCATTTTAAAATGAGAAAAGAGGAAAAAGGTTTTCTAATTCGGTTGATCTTAAGGTAAAAAATTAAAACTAAGTATATTTATTACTGCGTATTAAAAAAAAATAATAAATTGATTTGGGAAAACTTGGTACATGTTTTGGCATAAAAGTTATATGCAATTTATGGAGGTCATCAATAGCAACCGAGTTGATAGTTCTTAAGATTTTTTTTTTGAAAACGACACTTAATAGTCCTATACTCACAGTGCAAGTATCTTTTCCCCCAGATGCGAATCCAGCACACATCATCCTGATGGTTACTGTGTTACCATAATACTTTTGACAACTCTTCGTGGTGATTATTGGTAGGGATACCATCTAAAATATAAATATATTTAATCGGCTAAATTTTTTGGATTTGGAAGTTACCTATGTTATAATGAATTTCTTTCAATTTCAAAAGTTTCAATATTTTGAATTGATGGCCTTAAAAAGAAATTTGAGCTTGCTCGGCAAAAAATCAAAAAAGTGCTGCTTCGAGTTTTTACAAAATGTGCCGTTCATTGAAAGTTCAGTCATTTCTGATGTTTATTTGACTCCACAAAGTATGGCTAATATCCATGACCAGTTTTGAACGTCACTTCGATATTGAGCTCCACTGACAGAAAAAACAGAATCTCTGTTTTTAAGTTTTATAGTTTTACATGGTAATTTTATGTTTTTCTCTAATTATTCTTCTTTTCATCAAGTAAAATTTGTGTTATTTCAGTTGTGCTGTTAATTTTAATTGTCTCTATTCCTTCTCTTTAGAATTTGATTAAGATCTCTGAGTTCCTATATGAAGGACGAAACGCAGCTTGTCAAATTTAAAATGAACGAAAATAAAACAAAAGAAAATAGTCTGAGGAAAACCCTAAAAGATACAAACGTAAAATAATAGAAATGCAGTTGACACGCATTGTAAAATGACCGAACTTCAACTTGGCAGAATAAGCCCCGCCCTTTTAGAAAGCTAGTCTGCAGCATTGCATTTTAGTAGTAAGCTGGGATTTGTGGTTTGTACGTTGACAGATGACGATAAGTAAGGAACAGTTTCACTAGATCTTTGAAAGTAACCAAACCAAAACAACTGGATCCAGTGCATTCTTGTCATTTTAGCGCATTGCAAGCGCATTATAAATTCGATTTTACGATTAGGCCAAAATTGCGCTTCGATCATATAAACGGTCGTTCAAATTATTTTCAAACTTTTTACATTTCGTTGTCTTCTGGAAGAGCTGACAAAGGAAGGATTAGACGCACAAGCGTATGCAGATGACGGAGTTATCGAGGTGATAGGTCACTTCCTAGACACCGTCTGCAGCAGAATGCAACAAGCTGTACGAATCATAGAAAACTGATGCCAACAGAACAATCAATCTAAGAAAGACAGAGATGATCCTGTTCACTAAAAAGAAAAAAATAAAGGGATTCAGAGAACCCATAATGTACGGGAAACCTCTGACTTTGGTCTCAGAGCTAAAGTACTTAGGGGTCACCCTAGACAAGGTGCTCATCTGGATACCGCATGTTGCCAAAATGACCGAAAAAGTAACAATGTGGCAATTGCGTCGTGTGGTAGGTCAGACCTGGGGTATTACACCCAAGAATATCCACTGGATGTACACGGCAATACAAGACCTAAGATCCAATATGGATCCGTCGTCTGGTGGCCGGTAGTGGAGAGAGACCAAAAGCTCAGAAGCCTGCAAGGGCTTATGTGCAGGGGAATAACAGCCCTCGAGACCCAGAATGGTCTTCTTCCGCTACCGACTTGGATGAAGAAGGAAGCGATGGTGACCCATTTGCGTCTGAGGGACTCTGGTCAGTAAAGAGGAAGAAGAGAAGCCGTTGGACAACCTAAGGGTTGCCCAAATGGCCAACAGGGAGATGCCACTTGCGTCTTTTGAGATCAAGGCATTCCGAATTTACTGGAGATTCAATAAGAGGTACAAAGTCGAAATTCGCGATAGGGAATTCTGGCAGAGTGAGAACCTTCACCAACAGTTCGAGAGGAACGCTGTGATTTGCCACACCGATGGCTCCAAGCTATCGGAGAGGCAGACAACAGGGGCGGGGGCTACGTGCAAGACCGAGAAGTTCGATGAGCTACCCGCTCGAAGAGCAAGCTGCGGTCTTCCAAGTCGAGGTATACGCCATTATAATGGCGGAAACACTGGAAGAGGTTGGCAATGGTCTCGATCAGAGTGTACATATGGGGGCACTCAGTGCGCCAAAAATTGCCAATACTCTGGTGAAAGAGTGCGTCGAAGCACTGGAAGCCTTAAGTCGAGACAAGAGAGTTGCAGTGATGTGGGTACCGGGACACACGGGAGTGTCGAGCAACGAAAAGGTGGATGAACTCGCTCGCATCGGGGACAGCACTCAATACGTGGGGCCGGAACCACTCTTAGGTATAACAAGAAGACAGCTGCAAAGTCGACTCATTAAATTGGCTAACGATGCACTGGCAGACTCCTAAGACTCAGTAAGCACCTGACTCGCATCTGGATCGCAAATGAATCTATCTGCCAGGCCTGTGGGAGGGCGGAGGAGACATCTCGGCTCCTCGTTGCGAAGTGCGACGCATACCTAAGGATGAGGCATCAGGTACTCGGCCAAAAATCCAATTGTTTTCTGTTGGTAAGACCCGTTTTTATTTATATTTAGCTTCACAAAGGAACTTGGGAATTTATTTCTCAATCTCGTGTAAGTCTATTGGGTGTGGATGAGCATACATAAGCAATGATGGTTTATTATGTTTCGGATGGGTGATCGCAAGGAATTCCTGACTAATTCCTCTGCATATACCCTGCTATGCTTAGAACTTGTAAATGATAGGTGTTTGCGGTTTTTATATCATCTTGTGGAAATGCCTTACCAGCACCAACGTTTCCTAGGACAAGATTTACTTTTTAGGGCACCTGATAGATTGCATATAACATGAAATATTCTTATTCTGTATTTTTTTACAGTTACTCACTTGTAATTGGTTGGCCAGATCCCCATCATTAGACGTAAAGCCCCAACCAGTAGCTGTTGCTATTTGGCCATTTACAAGTTTGGTATTTGATGCTGGTAGCTTAATAGCAGCTACTCCTGCGCCTAAAGTCTGTAAACATATTGTAATTTTAAGCAAAATGAAACGCTATGTGTACTTTTTTTTTCATTGGTTCATCTGATAAAGATGGGGATGGATTTAAAGGGGGCAGTTATTGTACGCTAGAGCGAAAATTACACCAGAAAGTGGCGTGCTGCCGCTACATTAGTGCTGTTGCTGCTACATTAGTACTGTTGCTGCTACATTAGTGACGCTACACCTGTAAGTGATGTGTTGCTGCTCAGCTCCTTTTCATCGTTCAGAAAATGTGGTCTATATAGCAACATCAGTAAGACCAATAGGCATACAATATTATTTCTTTTCATGAGCTTATCTCAAGAATGGTAAACGGGAAAAGGATTGATCTTTATGTGTTTGGATTTTCTGATCATATAGAGAAATACGACGCAAGTGCACATACGTTTACAATGAATCCTTTCAATAGAATATTTAAATTAAAGAAAAAGTATGATACAAATATTGCGTAAAACGGTAAAGCAATAGTAGTTTTATAGCCAACGTTATGCATGGCTTTGTTTACATTTTTTAGGTTATTGAGGAATAATCAATGACGTCGGAATATTCCTAGCAGTTTGTATTACCATATTATTTTGCATACAGTTTAATGCGGGGCAGTCTCGGCTTGTATTTAAGGTTATGTTATATGAAATTATGGGAAAATTTTTATAAAATATTTTTCAAAATTCTAATTCAATTTTTAGGCATGTGCCCTGTAAGAAAGTTTGTTTTAATTTTTTTTATTGCAATAAACCCTACAGAAGCTCATTGCGTGCGTCGAATTCTCTTCTCTTAAATACTAGTCAAATATACAATACCAGTAAGGATGCCAATTCAGCTACAGCTATGTCATAATCGTATGTGTCCTGGTCGAAGTTGCCATGTATACTGACAGATTTGACTGTGACGACTTGACCTCCAGATGTTCTAAATGACGACCCAGCTCTTATTGTAATGGTTTTTCCTTTTGCTCTAAAATTAGGAAGAATTTTGAAAGAGCAGACTTTCTTATATCGCTTCATAATAAAATCAATTTAGGGCTTAAAACGGTTTTAGTGGTGTTTATAAGACAACATTATAAATAAAGTATTTCTTAATATCTTTAAATTTTAATTTAAAAAAATTCTGGTACTGCTATTAATAGCAATTTTTAAAAAATATTTTAAAATAAATTATTAACAAGAGCACGCGTAGCTTCTGACAAGATATTTTTAACTCAGTTATTTAGTGCTTCATAATAAAATAAAACAAAAACGAGGCTCCGTCATGTTTGCCTTCCCCTAATTAATATTTATAAAATGAAACAAAAATTGCACACCTGCCTACGAGTCATAGCGGCCAATGAAAAAGAAACCGTAAAAGCAAATTTGTGCGTAAAATGGTAAACAATGTTAGGTTTGGTATGAGTGCAGCAATTTACACCTCCCTCCACTGTGACATGAAAGATCAATTGTAGACAATGTTGAACATGAGAGTGAATTAACTCTTTTGTTTTTTTTAACAATTATCTTTTAGTTTACATCCACTAAATCATTATATAGAGGTAAAGCATTTTAAGTTACCCTTTTTTCAAAAACTTTTTATATAACGAATCTCGGGTAGCAATCCAGAAATTTTGTTAATAACATTTATTATTTGAAAATTCCTCGTTATTGTTTATTTTTTAATGGCGAAACAATGGTAGATGATTCTTATAAATCGAAAACGGTAAATATTTTTGTGTTAATGTAATTAAGAGTTAGTTTGTGTATTTGAAACCAGGATCCATTTATTTTGAAATATTTTTCTGCCCAATGTTTTAGGTCTTCCCACGTCCTAGTTTTGTAAAAATAGCGGTATCAACAGCAAAAATTATTATTTTTCTAATTGTCTTAAGTTCTAGCAAATGTATGTATGTAGAGGAGGTACTTCAGCCGAATACGCGACAATTTTGCGGCTCGACCGGGACGATTTAGTAGTGGGCTCGATATGGGAAGCAGTTCTAATACGGCAAATGATGAGTTATTTACTAGGCTAATGAACCGATTTAAGAGTGAAATAACGCAGTTGAGAAATGACCAAAAAATTGAAACAGAAAATTTTAAATTTGAAATCACCGAACAAAACAATAAAATCTTAAACAAATTAGATAATCAAGAACAAAACTTTGCTGCATAGGCAAAATAATATTATTGTTTTCGGTTTGGAACCAGAAAATTTAGGTCTATTAAACTTTGTGTCACAAAAATTGAAAGATTTGATGCAGGTTGATTTAAAACAGTCTGACATAAACAACCTATACAAGCTTGGAGCAAAAAAAGGTACGTCGATTAAAATAGAATTTACATCCTTCTTGAAAAAGCAGTTCATACTAAAATCTGCTCATAAAATAAAAGGAAAACATGTATATATAGCTCATGACATGTGCCCAGAAGATCGTAAAGAAAACAAAATATTACGAAATCATCTTAAATTGGCAAAATCAAAGGGGCTGACAGCAAAAATTATTAAAAATAAATTATTGGTAAATGGAGAGGCATATACAGCACAACAGTTAGAGGAAGATCTTGAAGAATCTAGGCTAACTAACAAGCCTACACAACAGAATCCGTCAACCCCCACTGCTAAAAATATTCAAAAACCAATCAGCTTGCCATCGACTCCCTCATTAACCAATAAGGAGGAAGAATTTGTGTGTTGTGAAGATTCAGAACAAAATTTTGAAAATTTGTAAGTTAAAGAAAAAACTGAAATTTCAACTATTCAACCCCACAAAAAGAAGAAAACTGTAAATAGCAGTAAACCATTTGACATTATCAGCGGTGTCAGTAGTACAAATGGAATAAGCTCGCCTTCGGTCAGAGTTACCCGTACTAAAGCTGGGGAAAAGCAAAAACTCTAGTTTAAAATGTTTTTTTTAAATACTTTAAATACCTATTTTCCGAAAATGCTTTTTTTCTATGTCTTTTAAATTTACAACTTTATTGTAGGTTTAGTAACTTAAAGGAACTATAAGTAATAAAAAAAAAATCTTTCGTTAGAGATTTTGAAGAGGAGGAAGTGCCAACATATTTAATCAATAACTTAAACCACCTAAGTCAACACCTAAATAAGAATGATTTTCAAATTTTACATCTCACTATATGTGGCATAAATACAAATTTTGTGTCTTCTGCAACAACTCCCTACAGACATCGACATTATAATCCTTAGCGAAACACACATTATTTATGACATAAATGTATTTTAGTTATCTGGTTACACGCTGTTGTATAATGAAGGAGCTTTTAGTAGATGCGATGGGGTAGCTGTTTTTGTTAAGGAAAATATAGAAATTAGTTACTGCTTTAAGTATGTTGGCGATGCAAAATGTGTGGAAATAGTTGTAGGAAGAAACTCTAGTAAATTTGTGATTACTTGTATCTATAGGTCACCTGCTACCGATGAAAAAGTTTTTGTTATTAATTTTGGAGACAAACACATTGAAGATACAAAAAGCTATACTTTAAATTACAAAATAACGGATCACTGTCCAATTATTCTAACATTTAAAAATCCAAATAGTGAAAATAATATCGCAAAGAACAATTTCAATTTTAAAAATATATAAATTATAACCAATTACAGAACGACTTACGCAACACAAACTGGTCAAATGTTTTTTAAGAAAGAGACTTAAATATCGCTACAACTAATTTTATTAATCATTTTCAACTTTTACTCAAAAAAACACCAAAACAACAAAACATAGTAATACGAAAAATGGAAAAAATAAATGGATTTCAAAAAAACTACTTAAAACTATACACTCAAGATCTTGACTTAAAAAATAAATATAGAGCTTGTAAAATAAATTTAAGTAAAGATATAAAAGAGGCTAAACACAGTATACACAAAGACTTATTACAGAAAATCAAAATAAACCAGGAACTATTTGGAACTGTGTCAATAAGATATACAAAAAAGATAAAGCAAAAACAAATTATAAAGAAATTGAACATACAAACTCACAATTACTTACAGACAAACAGGACATAGCAAACCACTTTAATAAGTTTTTTGCTGAAATTGGAGAAAATCTAGCAGAAAAAATAAATAGTCCAATAGACTATACCGAAAACATTAAACGGACTCAAAATGGATTAAATTTCTTTAAAGAGGCAACATACAAAGAAATAAAAGCAATTATAAGAGGTCTAAAGTCAAAAAAGTCTCCTGGTTGTGATGGCATAAGATCAGAATCCCTTAAAGAAGTTTCTGATGCAATTGTTCCAATTATAACTTATCTAATTAATTTTAGTTTTCGGAAAGGTTCCTTTCCAGGGGGGGCTATTCCAGTGGCTCATACCGATATCGTTACGTAGCGAATTCGTTATCGCGGCAACACCGCGGTTTGTTTTGTTGTTTCACAATGGCCGCGGCCGTGTCAATTTAACTTTGACAACTAAACTCGCACAAAAATATAAATTTTGACTAATAATGGTGCCACAATGATTGAGAAAAACTAACATGATTTCTTCTGCGATGGTTGCAGTTCACACCATATTTGGAGCCCACAAAGAGCAGTACAGTAAGTAAAACTAGCTTTTGTTATGGGGAAATATTTGTTTTACTTCTCATCCCAAACTTGTACATCATTACCAGCTATTTATGAGACTGCTCTTTTAAGGTGGGTTTATATTTTATACTCCTCTGTAAAAGGAAACACAAGCCCTTATAGAAGAATATAGATAAGCATGGCCCAACCAGTTGAGTTTTCTGAAGTTTATTACCTACTCAAATTAGTCAGGGTGGGCGAGAATGTGATACATTGAGGTGATTGTTTTTAATACATAAAATGTCTTTATTAAAACACAAAATCGGTTGCACTATTCTGTTAGCTAAAAAATGCTTTAAAAAGCTTCAGGAACATATGTCTAGGATTCAAGTTCTTTTTTAAAGAAATTAAGGCTCAGTTTATGCAACAACTTTACCAATTTTGGACTTAAAGTGAGCATATATGACATATATATTCTTTGCATTTGTGTATGGGCGCATTAACAAGGGCCATTGAGTCCATATATATCTTTTGAGTTCTACTAGATAGTTTATTTAAAATAAAAACTACTACCTTAGATTCTTGCACTTCACCAAATAAAAAATAACTACTTAAAGCTGTGATCAGATTTTGGATAAGTACTATTTTGATAAAACTTATGTATACTTCTTTTTAGGTATAACATGCTAGGGTATGTGAATGGAGCTACATGTAAGAATCATTCTAGTAGGATCAAGTCTCTGATCAAGTACCACAAGTCGGGCCACAAATTAAGTATGGATGGATTCAAGTAAGACATAGACCAACCTTCCAAGTCACTAGATGAAAGTAGACAAAGATTCGATGTTCAATAGACATAGTGAAACTAACTTTCAGAAGAAACTGATGCAATATACGTACATGTATGCTAAATGTTATTCGTTCTCCCATTAAAAAAAGAATAATAAGATAACTTTTAAACAATTAAAAAGATGTGTAAAAAATAGTTAGTACAGAAATAAAATTTTATTATTTAATTCTGTTAGGCCACATTTGTTTAAACTAAAAAATTTAAATGTCACTTAAGTGACAGTTATAGAACATTGGACCTAATGTAACTACGATTTTAGAGCTTCTTTATGAAAATTCGCAGATTTTTTTGGGGAGTCATCGAAAAAGAGTGGGTCACAGTTACTGCTCAACGCCACACCTGTAAAACCACTTTATTTTAAACATATTAATTTAAGTTATTGGAAACTTTTTATAATAAGGCAGAGTTTTTTTTTAAGAGCCTTTAGATTGGTTTGTTGGGGATGGTTAAGTACAGTATTAAGTTATTTCCAGCTCTGATTGCTATAAAAAAGAATATTTACCTAAATGATATTTCTTCCCACACAAACATAGCATAGCATGATATTCATATAGCAGTTGGCTAATTAAGCAAATTATTTTAATTTTTAATACCTTTTTAATATTTGCTTTGTCAACTTATTTCTACGGCTCCCAGAAAAACTAATAACTGAAAGTTATAGATTCTAAATAATCAAATAAATGCTTACCTAAGAAACATATTTTTATAAATAATACACTTGAAAATACCATACTTTAAATTAATCTTTATAAATGTAAAGCTGAGTAATATAATTTAAGAAATCTACTTGGTACTTCCAATAAAGAGCCTAAAATGTATGCTGCATTTTTAAATTAACTTTAGGTTTACTGACTGACATGACAAGTTTTTTACAATGCATTTATGTAAATTTAATTTTTTGGATAGATTTATACTTTATACTAGTTTTTAATTTAATATTACCAATTTATTATGTTACAAATGAAAAAATTGGTATGGCTTGATTTTGTCACTCTTAACATTGTTATTAAAAAATAATAAAATTTGGGATAAAAAACTGATTTATTTTACTTATTGGTTTAAATGTTACTTAGAATTAAAAATTGTTTTCTAATATTTCAATAATTGGTGGATTGCATCTTTTCTTTCATAAGCTTGGACACTGCTAACCTGAAACAAAAAATAAGATGTATTTCAAAATGTAAGCCACTGAACTGGCTACTTAAGATTGAAAGCTTTCAGGTTTGGTTTGTAAAATCAATCAATTACACCAATAGTAACTTCTAATCACCTCGCCCTATATCTCACCAATTTTTTTGCTACCATTTTTATTGCTGTCTGCCAATTTAGTTTCTTTTAGAAAAGTGCGGACGAAGTTTTACATCAGATTCTACTTTGAAAATTTTATTACTGACTATCTTTTGTTTACCCCACATCTTAATATTTAAGATAAACTAGAAACTTAAGTGATGGTCAATGCTTGTGTGAATTTGGTCCAACGCACTTTGATTTAGAAATTAAGGGAGAGGATAAACGACTTTCTGGCTAAGGTGGTAAAAAAACTTGCCTGTTAAAAGAAACAATATGAATTGACCCCTGTATATATTAGTTAGAAAAAATAATGTAAATTCTCGATCAAAAAAACTGTCAAGATAGTGAATAATAATTAAAAACCTTGGGAAAACAAAGGGAACAAGTTCAGAAAATCTAACAAGTTGGGATTCAAGTGGAAAAAGATTCTTGACTTTTTCTTGTAAATTAACGAAATAAGTGTGGCTTATCCCCTAGTTACCCCAAGATCTTCAATTGTTATTTAATGTTTTTTTTTAACTATCCTGTGGACAGGTTACCTTAAAACTTTATTCCACCTTGGATTTCACCAATGAAATTTAAAATATTTATGTTTTTGTGGCTAACAAAAATAGTAAAAAACAAAAACTTAAATTACAGCAATAAAGAAGTGGAAATTTGTATTTGGTTGAAACGACAACAATTTTCCAAAAAGTAGTCAAATTTTTTATTTTACTGATGAATTTTTGGATTTTAACATGTTTTCTTTTTAATGAGAAGGTAGCTTACCATATGTGTTTTATCCCTCATATGATTTTGCCGGATTTTGCTAAAATGTTTCGTAGCGTGGGGTGGGATGCTACCTGCTTAAATGTCTTCATCATACCTCTTAATAATCACGAGAAATCATTGATCTGAAATAAAATTTAAAGTAATTTATTATAGGTGTGATGTATGCAAGTCGAAGCAGCTAATCAGTTAGTTCACTTGAATTAATACTTCAGACAATAGCAATACCATATTTTTACAATTTTTTGCCAAATTTAAAGTTAATCTTCTCATCTAAGCCTGAATCAAAATGAATAAAACTTGTCATATATTGTTATTCTTTCATGATCTACTGATGATTAAATTTCTTTATTTGAGACGTTCAGTTATTGAGATATGGATCTTTCAATACGAGAAAAAAATGAGCTAACTTTTTCATGTAAAAAGTTTAGATTTTTATAACACATTTTAGGTACTGTATTATCAATTTTACTTAATTATTCTTTTTATTAGTGACATCCATAAAATCTATGCATAAAAAATGTAACGTTATCCAACATTTGTTAAATAGGTATATATGGTTACACAGTGGCGTCCCAAAGGAAGGGGGAGTCGAGGTAAAAACTCTCTGATATTGGTTAAAAAAATTAAATTATCAGAAATTATCCCAATAAAATGACTTCCGAGTAACATTTCATTTTATTATTATTAATTTATCTGCCACATTAAATTTTTTGAACTTTACTAATTTTGTGTGATGATGGGTTAAATAATTTACTGATAATAACTAGTAAACTTTGTAAAACAGTAGATAAAAACTAAAAGAGTTTTTTAAACAGGAATTTAATCAACAGTAGAGAGCTTGAAAAGTTAAAAGTTTTATGCATTTTGATTCTGACAAAAATGAGAAAATAGGTCTTAAAATTATGTAGAAACGAAAAGGTTAAATATTTAAAAATGACATATTTATAACTGACATAATTACGAAACTTAAAATGATGATTCGTTAAAAACCACAATACTCTACTTTTACACAAAAATATTATATTTACACAAAATTTTTTCTTTTCTCTAAAAAATATATTTAAAAAAGTTAGACCAATTAAACAGGGTCTTTTGAAAGCTTCTATTAGCTAGCTATTCTGTATGTAATTTTAGATTGGCTTTATTGAAACCACAATTTTAAATGATAAGCAAGTAAGTACATATTTACAAACAGTGAAAAAAAATAAATCTGATTTTTTTTTACCAATACATGTAAATTATAGTGTAAAAGTTTCAAAAATTATCAATTTTTAAAAATATTGAGAAACAAATTAATCCCAAATTGGTGGATTTAAAAGGTAATGACCCAATGTCTATAGGTACTGATGGTAAAATTTACTAGAAGTTTTTGTTTACTTTTTAAACATGCCTTATTATTAATCAGAGATTTAAGTAAACATTTTTAAATCTCAGAATCTAAAATCGAGAGGCCAACACCTCCAATAATTTAGAAGTAGGTAAAAAAACTCGATAATACCTGACAATACTTGACTGTATGAGACAAAATCTTAGGATAGTTTGCATTGCTTGAAAATAGGTGTACCTACAAATTTAAAATCTGGTGTTGGAATTGAAAACTTACCAAAACTGATTTCTATGGATAATTTATCAATATACATTGAGCAGCTATGGTAACTGTTTATTCCCAAACTTCATAATTTATTTTCTCTCTTATTGGCACTACACCATGGGTCCTGCTCTTGTAGATTTTCAACATTTGACCTAAAAAAACAACAGTACATTACATTACGTTAAAACATTAAAAGTTTGCAAACCTTAAAAAAAGAAAATGTGTACATCAGAATTTGTTTTAGAAAAATCAATTTGAATGTACGAAAGTTAGGTACACGATTTTTGTCTGTTATTTATCCATTTAAATAGTGATAGCGGAAAGAGGGAGGGAGTTCAAAAGATCTACTATCCTGTGCAAAAGAAAATCATTGAAGAAGCGGGGACAGTATGAGAAGGGATGCAAAATTTTTGCTTGGTGGTGCGTAGCAATCAGAATCAGCCGCCTCTCTTTAACTAGTTACTAAATGCGTTTTGTTGTAAATACTATCATTTGTACAAGGCATCATTTTTAGTAATTTGGCGATAACCACAAAAAATACAAGCATAAACACAATGCATGATAAATAGGCGAGCAAGTGTCAGTGTCCAAATATATTATATTTGATTTTTTCTCAATATATAGGTAGATATTAGTTGATGTCAGATTTTTTCAATAAACAGTCAGTGTAATAACCTTGGATCAAACGAATCCTACATTCTTGACTAACTTCCAACTTTTTTTTCTTATAATGTTTGGATATTTTGTAAAATTATTCTTCGGCTTTCTGACCACTGGCTCACGTCTTTTCAAAATGTATAAACTGAACTTAAAACTGACCTACTATATCTTTTTGTTTACATTATGTAGGTAGTGTTCTTTAAGCACCAAAAAGAACAGAATAGAATATAAGATAAAGTAAGTATAAGTACTTACCCAAACAAAAAATCTGACGGCACTTCCACACAAAGCCCATGTGGATTTTTCTTTACAAAGAACGTGGCTTTTCCAAACAAAATTCAATCAAAAATTGATAACGGTCGTCCTCCATCACATTGCGATCAGATTTTTAGTCCATATTGCGTGCAAAAAGTTCATTAAAATTATTATTTTCGCGAAATGTCCCCGCAAGTTCCAAAGGTAAACAAACTTCACTGACTTTCGGCATGTGACAGTTGTTTTGGAAAAGTATTGTGGGTTGCGTGCCATTCAGGCTTTCTTTTTAATTAACAATAAGCGATGTTGCCGTAACCTTGAAAAAAATGGCGATAGCGATCGTTATCTTATAACGATAGCCCACTGGAATTGCCCCCCAGATGTCTTAAAACTGGGCGAAATTAAGCCATTATTTAAGGGTGGTAAAAAAAAACAGATACAAACAACTACAGACCAATCTCTTTAATTTCTAATATAGCCAAAGTTTTTCAGAAATTCATTAAGGAAAGGGTGGTTAGTTTTTTGGACAGTAGAAATATTATATCAGATAGACAGTTCGGATTTAGAAAAAATAAATCAACTGAAGATGCCATGCTTCGTTTAACATCAAATATTTACCAATCTATTGACCGTATAAAGGCTTCTTTGTGTATATTTGTGGACCTTACAAAAGTATTTGATACCGTAAGCCACCAAAAATTAATAAAAAACTTGAAAGATATGGATTTAGGGGTAGTGCCCTAAATCTCTTTAAAGACTACTTGGAAAAAAGAAAGCAATTTGTTATCATCGAGGGAATTAAAAGTGGCTTACAAAATGTTACGTGCGGCAACCTTCAAGGGACGGTATTAGGACCCATTCTGTTTACAATATACATAAATAATCTTTTAAATCTGAAGAGCGAAGGAATCATTATTGCTGATGACACAGTTATATTATACTCAGCTGAAACTGAACTGAACTAAAAATAAAAGGGGAAAGGGATATAAAAAACATTAATAATTGGTTTCGATACAATAAATTAACCCTTAATCAATCAAAAACAAAATTTCTTCCTTTTACTTCATATTCAAACAATCTCTCAAATTACGTTTCAATAAAAATTGGACAGGATAATGCAATACTTAAAACTGACTCTTCAAAATATTTGGGCATCAATATTGATAGTCATTAAGGATGGGATAAACATATTAAGCAACTCATGAACAAAAAACGTTTCCTTATAACTCGCTTTTTTCATCTTAAACCTTACTTAAACCTAGAACATCTCAAACCTGGGAAACCTAGAGGTAATCCAAAAATGGATTTTAAAAATTATTTATGGCAAAAAAGGAATGTATCCGACGGAACTTTTGTACACTCAAACAAAAATACTTGATATTCGACAACTCTATTTTCAAATTTATTGTTATGTATATGGTCCTTTCTCAGCTTTTTAAATTTTTTAATTACCTTCCAAAAATGCTTAAAGATATTATTTACTCAAAAAAATTTAAGCAAAATCTGAAAAGATGGCTCTATGCAACAAACAGAACTGTAATACATGGAATATTTGGACATTGTTTATGTTAATATTTACCCTCGTAAAATACTTTTTAAATTTAATTATAGTGTTCGTTAGTATAGAGATACTTGTAAAATAATATAAGATTCCTTATCAGTGGCGCACCAATACCGATCATGACATTTTAACCCAATCAAGATGTACTGTTTTCCTAAAAGTGACAAAATACCCGATAAAGACTGAAATGTTCTAAGAGCGACTGAAATTTTGTTTTTTTTTTGTTGTTGTACAAAAAAGCCAGGTGCTAACAAGCCGTGTTATACTACTTCAGCATTTAACGTGTTTATTTATTATTCCAAATACCACTTTGTAAATGTTTGTACCATTTTTTCATTTTGGGTAAATAAACCTTATTTATTATTATTTTTATTAGATATTAAAGAGCAAATGTCCTGTGGAACGCCATAAATAACATTTCTGGCAACACCGTCGATCTCAACATACTGGGTCCTGTTGGTTAATCCTGGTGGATGTAACTCGGTCGCTCGAGATCCCTCTAGAGAGTTTTTGAATGGCTTATAAATAATAAATTAGATGAACAAAGTTAGACCTTTTAAAGGCTTCCGTCAAGTTTAGCCCCTTTGTAAAAAAATAGGTATTTAAAGAGGGTGCGGAAAATTATGGCTTTTTTTGGGAAAACATAAACTGACCGAACCTCTTTTCAAAAAATATTAGTAATTCCTAAGAAGTTTATCAAAAAAAAGATTTTTTTTTTATACCCCATCAATATCAACAATGCTGTTTTTTACTCGCGTTTTTAAATACCTCGCTGCGCTCGTTATTTAAACCAACGCTTGTAAAAAAAGCACTATTTTAGTCACTAGTTGTTAAAACTACTATTACTATTATCAAACCATTTCTAGGGAAAATGTTCATAGTTAGAACGAATAATTTACTATATAAACCACAATTTGGTACATAACTTTTTAATATACCTATGTATTGCCAAATTTTGAAACTTTTGTCCGTACCTTATTTCTAAAAAGTCATGTTTAATATTAAATTCTAAATTTATAACATCCAAACCTTTATTAACGAAACTGCTTTTATTCGAATTAAAAATTAAAAATTTTATAAATTACGAGACTAATTTTGAATGCATTTGACAAAAATGAACATTAAAAATTCCGAGTTCAGTAGGTAGTGTATCGGCCTGCCGCACAGGTGGTGTTTTTCATTAACTTTGCAAAAAACTTGCCGAAAAAAACCACTACTCGGATACACATGAATTAGATTGGGTCGGTCAGAATTTTTCAGGGTATATCCAAACTTCTTGGGTGTATTCATACTGTTCAGGGGTGTACTTAAACTTTTCCATGGTGTACTCGGACATTTTTTCCAGGGCCTTTCCAGAGTGTAGTCAGACTTTTTCGAGATCTTTCCAGAATTTTCCAGGGTGTATTCAGACTTTTCAAGGCTCTTCCCAGACTTTTTCAGGATCTTTCCAGACGTTTCCAGACTGTACCAAGACTTTTCTAGGGTCTTCCCAAAATTTTAAAGGATGTATCCAGACTTTTCCAGGGTCTTTCCAGACTTTTCCAGATTGTATCCAGGGTCTTTCCAGGATTTTCCAGGGTATTTTCAAAACTTTTCAGAGTACACCCAGATTTTGCAAGGGTCTTTTCAGGTTTTTCTAGAGTGTAGCTAGACTTTTCCAGAGTATAGTCAGACTTTTCCAGGGTTTTTCCAGACTTGTCCAGAGTTTAGCCAGAGTTTTCTAGGGTCTTTCCAGACTTTTCCAGAGTGTATCCAGACTTTTCCAGGATCTTTCCAGACTTTTCTAGAGTGTATCCAGAAAAACAATAGGAGTTAGAGTGGCTACAAAGTAGGCCGTCAGACCGACCGACAGACTGACCGACAGAGAGAGCGACGGCGTCTGGGTTCGTGGTTATCAATATTCGGAACCTCAAAATTCGTGGAGGATCATGATAATCTCGAAGTGCGATTTTAAAATGACTATATTACTTCCCTTGGCGAGGGAAGTAAAAAAGTTTGAAATTGAATGAATTTGCTTAAAAAGGGTTTTACAAATTCTTTTATTTTTATTCTTATATATTCAAGACTAAACTTACTCATATCCAGCAAAACAATGCGCGGCAGACAAAATGTACTTGTTGGAAAGTATAGATCCTCCACAGGCATGTATACCGTTAAAAGCTACTGACACTTGATAAGGATAGTTTTTTATGTCCACAGTTGTACCCCCAACGACCCTGTTTGATACATTAAAAGCATGGCAATCTACGAAATAAATTTTAATGTTATTATTTGTCGTATAATTATTCATTTTAGAGTATTTCTGACGGGTTTTTGGGATTTGCTTAAAATAAGAAAAAAAAAATCGGGAAAAAAACATATATCAGATAATTCTTGTTCGTGTCAATTTACAGCATGATAACTTTAAAACTATTTGACTTTTAAAAATAGCTTGTTTGGTACAGGTTTAATAATAATTTATTGATTTTCCCTTTTAGTTTTCGAAAGAAAAATGTGTGGTTTTTCATTCCAAGAAAAAATTTCTACCTTGCTAATTAAGTGCCTAAAAAGTAGAGGAAACTACCCAAATTAATTGCTTCTATTTAAATGCGTTTTTAAGCAGGTATCTATTTAATTATTAAAATAAACTTTCAAACAGAAAAATACGCTTGGGTGTGTCTTGAGTAATGAGAGAAACGCCACCTTGTTGAAAATAGCACGGCGTTTGCCGCATTTGACGGCAGCACTTAACAACATATAACGTTCAAATGTAAACAGTGTCAAATAGCGTTATTCGTCGAACATTTTGAGCACGACCAAAAACTATAATATATTTTTAAATCTACATTATTAGCCACAGGAAACTAGAAGGGTTTTAACTGGTTAAGGTTTCTAGATTGTCTATTTTTGAACTTGTGTTCAGTAGGCTGGTAGGTTAGATATCATTCCATTACTTAAACTATTTTTTGATAAATAAGAAAGGTATATGCTACCTTATGAACAAAATAATTGATACCAGTAAACACCGTTATGTAAAAATTAAGTAAAATTTACATAACAGATTTACTTTGTTACGTAAATTTAAGGTCACTCAGAGGTCACAATAAGGTAAAATTTAATGTGATGTAAATTAAATGACATACCTTTTACATAAATATTACATCCAGGTTACGTAAGAATTAAGTACAAACTACGTAAATTTTATAACACCTTTTTATGTAAAGTTAAGGTCATATCGAGGTCACAATTATTTATTAAGAAGGTCAAATTTGGATCACATTAATGTGCAAAAACACTGCGTAGTGCCATGCGCAGAGCCCACCTAATTCTTACATAAATGCGATTTAAATAACATACCTTTTACACAAATATTACATCCATGTTAAGTGCGGGTTAAGTAAAAACTACGTATATTTTTAAACATAGCAGGTTTTCATAGCAGGTTCACCTTGGTATGTAAATTTAAGGTCCGTCGGTGGTTGCTTGACACGGTTCGATATTGACAAACTACAAAGTTAACCAGACGGGCTGGTTTAAGTGGCGAAAGAGGTGATTCTTGTAGAGAAATATCGCCATCTTGTCAAGTCCGCATTCTAATTTTGAAATATCTTTGCTCTTTAGATATATAATATTATCATCCACTGTACAGGAAACCTAGTGACATTAGCGCCATCTGTACTTACTAGGAAGAATCTATCAAATGTAAACTTACGGTTCAATTGACTATGTAATAATTAGGTAAAATTTAAGACTTAAATTTGACGTAAATCATTTTACAGGGAGTTTACATAACTTGAATGACATAAGTAATACATAAAATATGGTATGTAACAAATATGTAAAATTGTAGATGTAAGTTAAA
This sequence comes from Oxystoma pomonae, assembly GCA_963921995.1. NCBI lineage: Eukaryota > Metazoa > Arthropoda > Insecta > Coleoptera > Brentidae > Oxystoma > Oxystoma pomonae. Next base: position 39,588,720 of record OY998172.1, read on the forward strand.
GCTCAAACTGTTTTATAATATTTATGTAAATTTCAAGCCGGCCGCCGTAGCGCAGTGAGCAGCGTATCTGCCTGCCGCACGGAAGGTTCCGGGTTCGAATCCCAGCTAGGTGCATGGATATTTTGTGTTTGTCTTTAACTTTGCATAAAACTTGGCTAACACTGGGGATTGATCCTATAATGGATGGAAAGTCCCAGTATAAAAAAAAAACAAATAAAATTAAATTTCAATATTTTAATGTGACGTAAATCATGTTATAGAGCATTTAGGTGATTTAGATGATATAAATGCTACGTAAAATGTTTTATATAATGGTTCTGTAACATTTCAATTGTAAACCTACGGTTCAATTGATTATATAATAATTATGTAAAATTTAGGACTTTCATTTGACATAAATAATTTTACAGGGAAATTACATAACTTAGAGGACATAATTAATAGATAAAAAATTTGATGTAACAATTATGTAAAATTTTAATTGTAAACTTAAAGTTCACACTGTCTCATAATATTTATGTAAATTTTAAAATTTTAATGTGACGTAAATCATATTATAGGGCGGTTACGTAATTTAGGTGATATATAATATAGTATAATATAATATTACATAAAATATTGTGTATAATAGTTATGTAAAATTTTAAGTATAAAGCTAATGTCTTAATTGTTATTTAATAGTTGTCTAAATTTTATTACTTTCATTTAAAGTAAATTATTTTATGTAACGTTTACGTAAATTAGATTACTTAAATGTCAATGTAATTTTTTATATAATGGGTATGTAATATTTTTTATGTGAAATGAAGGTACGTAATATTTACGTAAATTTTAATAATGTATTTACAAAGTCATATTATATACGTAAAATTAACATTGCTAATGATGACTTACATTTACAGTCAAAGTTTTCACGTAATGTTTATATAATTCTTTTATAAAAGTATTTTTATGTGAGATTTACGTAAATATGATGTAACATATTTTACATAAATATATGAACCTTAAGGCGCAATTACACAGACAAACATGCTTAAACAAAAGCTCGTGCAAAAGATCTAAAATTTTTTGCGTGAACATTTTTGTGAGCTTTTCTTTGAACATTTTGTTCGGGTAAATTTTTGAGCAAATTATTTTTAAAAATGAGAATAAATAAAATTTCACATCAGTGATCAGTGATCTCAATTCTTTAAAAAAATGGAACACCAAAATTTTTGTGAAAAAAAGCCGACGGCAAGCGAAACATTATTCTTGGCTATCAGTTTTGTCACATGGATTAGGGTTACTTATAATATTTTTTTCTTAGGGTTTTTCCCGGATTTTTTTGCCGGGGGTTTTTTTTGGGATTTTCTTACGAGTTTTTTTTAATTCCAAGAGTTTTTTTCCGAAATTCAAAAAACAACCCAGGAAAATTTTTCTTTTCCAAAAAAATTTTGAGTTCATCCAATATCGGCAAAAACTCAAAAATTTAACTTTTAAGCGGTAATTCACGCCTCACGACTATGAGGAGTGGTGGGGAGGGGGGTTTTTTTAAACATATTTTTGTAACTTTACTTTACCCTTAGCTTTGATTGTTTTTTTTTAATTTCTCACACCAGATTTATCTAGTTAGTTTAAGGCCCCAAGGGTTGCTTAAAAAAGCAAAAGGTTCATGAAAATGCTGAAGATAGATATTTACTGTCAATTTAATGTAATTATCAAGGTCGATTACTGACACTGAACAAACAATATGTAAAGGGGCAACATTCCGATTCAAAAGTCTAGTCTATTACTGCTAAATTATATTTTTTAGACAAGGGTCGGGATCGTAGGGTTGTAAAGGTGGGTAATAAACGGGTATTATTTAGACTGAACGTGCATACATTCATATATTCATTGTTTTTTAATTTGAATTAATTATTATTGTATTGTGTTTTAAACTAGGAAGTAAAATAAAAAGATATGCTTTTAAACGTAAATTTTTATCATTACATTTTACAGGCAACAGCAGTAAATAAGTGCCAATTATTATTTTTTTTATTCTCGTTTTTTTTACAACCTCAAAAAAGTTACAAGTATACCGGCATATTACTCTATAAAAATCAGATCAATCGAAGTTGCTTATGAGGTAAAATGTGAATTTCGACATCAAATCGTTTTTCCGTCGGAAACCACAACTCTTCTCTAAACAAATTTTGCTTAACATTCTCTCCAAAATTTCCGTGAGTCTTTTTGTACGAGATTTTACTCGAACTTTTCTTTGAACATTTTGCTCAAGAGGCTCGTGTAAATGTTTTTCGGCATTTCAACATCAAAGGAAAGTTTGTCTGTGTAAGTGCGCCTTTAGATTTATGTAAATATTATGTTAAAGTCACACATGTGTTCACTGGGTCTTGTGTACTAAATTAATTGCATCTTTTTCATTTAGTACACAGATTTTATTTTAAAAATTTGGTCGATAAAGGTATCAACTTTTTTGTCCATGAGGTTGTATATTTTTTCCAAAACAAGAGGCTCTATTCGTGTGTGTCACTTGTCATTTCCCATTCCTTACTACGGTAAAAATTTGACAAAATAATTATTAATTACCTGGGACCAGTTGAACACTTAAAGTAACTATAAAGAAACACAATATTTTGTTGGTCATTTAATATATTATTTAAACAAACTGTAAAATAGAATTAAGTCTAGGTGTTTTCGGTGCGTTACAATGACATCTGAAACAATACTATCAGTACTTAAGGGAATTATGCTTCTTAGATAAATATAATTTTTTGATATTATACCCTAAAATTTTTTTTCAGGAAAATTATAGGGGCTAATTTTAAAATCTCTTAAAAATAATCATCAGAATACAATAATCAAGGATACTTGTTTTAATCTGCAGATTAGTACACTGGAATTCTCCGTTTTTTAATTTAATTGCGCAATACAGCTTCCATTCTATAAAATTTCCAGACAAGCTTGCTTTACAAATAATGCTTATTTAAAGTAACACTTCACTTCGCAAATAGGGATAAGTTCATTTTTTCTTGTTATTTATTGCCCTAAAAGTGTCCGGACAATACCACCTTTTTAAACCATGCTTTTATTATTTTGTTTGTTTGCCTGTCTGTTTAATACAAATCTTGCAAATCGATGTTAAACTAACTTCTCATAACCGATTTTAATGAAATTTGGAATATTTATGTAAGTGCGGTGACAATACAATATTATGAAGAAACCATGCTGATGGCGGATTTAAGAATTATAGTGGTATGGGGGTAACAGAAGTAAATGTATTTATCTATTTATTTAGCTAATTAATAATACATTTAAAAATATCTATTAATGTCAGCTAGATATACGATGAATTTCTAATTTGTAACCAACATTAAAATAATATGTATTTATCTCGGTATTTGTATATCGTTGAACCGGTACATGATACTATAGTACTTATAGATATGTAACAAATTAAGATATATAATTAATATAAATAATATAAATAAGTTACAAAATCCTAATAAAATGACTCTAGACTTTTGGTTATAGTATCATAGTTAACTAAGATCCATTTTTAAATTCATTTTTAGTTGTATTATTTAAAGATTTATTCTTTAGGTTAAAGGGTAAAAGATTTAATAGTATTTCCCAGTAAACAAAACACTTCTCTGTGTAAAAGAATAATGTTGCAGACTAATTGTATATTTTTGGTTAGTCATAGCTCTAGTTTGTACTACATTATTAACTAGGTTTGTAATTATTTTAAATTTTAATTTAAATTGTATAACCCTGCTACAGTACAATTGCCTTATATTTAAAGTTTTGCTTTCAGAGAATATATTTATTATTTTTATATATTTATATAATTATATATAATTATATATTATTATATATTATTATATTTATATAACATTTATATCCATTGAACTCAAATATGCTGTTTTTAAATTTGACTTCTCCTCAGCATTTTTAAATTTTAGCAGGAAAATCTATGTTGGTGGGTTGATTGGATAAATAATTATTTAAAAAAAGTAAAAAATGTTAATGTATCACGTTTCTAAAACCGACTAAAAAGTAAAAATATTTTTTCATAGCTCCTTACAGATAAGCGATACACAAATAGCAATAGATAATAGGAATAATACAAATTGGTTAAAAAATTCACACGCAAGAGTTTATGTAGCTAAAAACAGCAAAAAAATCATTAAATTTATACTTTTTAGTCCGTTTAAAAAACTCTATCATTTGAACTGCTGCTCACCTTGTATAATTCTACACTAAAATTAATTTGAAATAATGCACGGAAAAAAATGTTTGTTCTTTCTTTAAACAATTGTTTCTCGAATTGGACCAGTAATAAATTGTGCCAAAATTTCACACAATTGTATCAAGAGAAACAACATAATTGTAATTTTTCAAACAATTTTTTAAAGTTTTGCCACAAATTGTAACTGATCTATGTAACTATATTTGTTCGGGTGGAATCTTGCAACTTAATTTTGACCAACTTCCCGACATTCGATCGACTTCAAATTTGGCATACTTATATAGTTGCGGTTACAATACAAGAATACAGTGTGACGAAATTCACAGCTCATCCCTACTTGAAGGGGGTGGAGAGGGGTACAGTTGAAGTACGCCCGATTTCGTTGAAATTTGGTGTGTTGAGGCACTTGGAGATGAAGATAACGAAGTTTTAATCAGATTTTGAAAATTCAATATGGCGCATTCAAGATAGGCGATTTTTGGTCATCTTTTGCTAACCAATTTTAACTAACTTAGACACATCCGATTGTTTCATTATAGTTCCAGTGAGAATACAATAATATGTCATTATTAGGCATCCTTTCCCCCTACGAGGGGAGTGGAGGGGAAAAAACACCTAATTTTGTCCTATTTCAACCAAAATTGGTATACGGGGGCTTTTGGGGATAATGAATACAAATTTTTGATCAGATTTTGAATACTCAATATAGCGGATTCAAGATGGACGATTTTCAGTTATGTTTTGCTAACCAATTTTAACTGACTTATCCACATCCGATTGTGTTCAAATTTGGCATGCGTTTACAGTTCCGGTGAAAATACAATAATATGGTATTTTCAGATACCCACCTCCCTCTAACGAGGGAAGTGGAGGGGAAAAAAGATTTAGTTTGTTCGATTTTAATCAAAATTGGCATACAGGGTTTTTTTAAGGAGGGGGATTAGGAATTTTTGATCAGATTTGAAAATTTCAATATAGCGGATTCAAAATGGACGATTTAGGTTACAAATCTAAAAACTAAGGGTGTGTGTTCAAATTTGGTATGCATTTATAGTTACGTATATCGTATTATTGGGTAACGAGGGAAGTGGAGAGGGGAAAACGAAATTGGCAGACAGAGATTTTTCGGGAAGTGGGTATGAATTTTTGATCATATTTGAAAATTTCTATATGGCGGATTCAAAATGGACGATTTAGGGTACAAATCTAAAAATTAAAAAATAATTTAGTTTTATTAAAAAAAACTTAAAGAACAAGGTTTTATTAAAGTCACTTAAGAGTAGAAAATAATTTGTTATCTTTCCTATACCATAATAAAAGCGATGGGCGCAAATGAAAAATTTTAAGTTTACTGCAAAAATACTGGGTATAACACTAGATACTAACCTAACATATAACGCTCATATTGAAACCTTATGTAAAAAACTAAGTCGAACGTGCTACGCTTTTAGAGTGTTGGTAAAGACATTTGGAAACACTAATTCTATGAGATCAATATATTACGGAATATTTTATTCAAACATAAGGTACGGCGTCACACTATGGGGTAGTAGCAGTCATCCGGAAGATGTTTTTAAGGTTCAAAAGAGATTAATTAGAATAATGTTTAAAATGGGAGTATCAGAAAGCTGTCGTGGTATTTTTAAAATAAACAAATATTTAACTGTTGTCGGCGTCTACATATTCGAGTGCCTTCTTTTCTTAAAAAGAAATCCCGATATGTTCAAACAATACCTCTCTAACCACACATACAACACAAGAAATCAAAATGAACTATACATCTACCCACATCATAGATTACAAACAACAGAAAAAGGCCCCATCTACACCTCGTTAAAGTTGTACAATCATTTGCCAAAAAAGTTTAAAAAACATTGTTTTGAGTACATCTGTGAGATTGAACCGTACTCGATTGAAGCGTTTTTAAACAAGAAAACCAGGTAAAACTCTAATTTGAATTCTGTTTTTTCTTTCATACATAAACGTGTCTATGTCCATTTTGTCGTTCTGTATAAATGAATTGTTTTATTTACATTTTGATGTTTTATGTTGATTTATTTTAGGAAAATCGCTTGTACAGATATTTTGTTCCTTTTTATACCTATTTTACTCTATGTTGTTTTCATCAGGTAACAATGCTGTTCCTATCTTATTTTAATCCTGTGTGTCAAAATATAAAATATTTTTTTTGTACACTTAAATGTTAGTACGTTGTCTATTGCAAAAAAAAAAAAATCTGCTTGTACAATTTAATTATAACTTATACGCTTAATTTTCTGTTTTGTTCAAAAAGAAATCGACAATACCATGACAATTTCCAATGGATATTTATATTTATATAAATATGTTACCTATTTATTTTATTAATCTATAACTTTATAATATTCAATTAGACTGACGATATCTGTATATATATGTATTTTATATGTATAAATAACATGGCAATAAAGAACTATGAACTATGAACTATGAACAAAGGGAGAACTACAAAAGAAGAACTAAATTCGTCTTCTATTCGAATGATAAACATAATTCTTTCATCTAAAGAAGCTGAGAACGGGTGAGATTGCCGTGCTTGCCAAGCCCGTGAAAATGTCGTTAGGTTATAGAGTAATACAACTGTTTCTTGGTTGAATCGTCGATGTGCCCGATATACGATACCCAAAGTAAAAAATTTTATTTTACGCCCATCGCTTTTGTTATGATATAAAAAAGAATGTATTTACCCTGTGTGTCTTTCGTGGCCCGGCGCGGCGATGGCCTGGGGATTAAAAATTACAGCTTCAAATAGCAAACGGTTTTATTTTGGACATTACGGTAGGTATTGGATCTAAAATAAATTTCACGGCACTCTTGATTCTAAGTTTTTAGGAATAGTGAATGTCTGTCAACTTGATTGTTTACTTGAGTAGCAGCGAAGCACACGGCTACTTTTAGTTTTTAAAGTTTCATATAAAATCATGAAAAAAATCGTCAAAGTAAGAAGATTCTAAAAATTAATAAAACTTCCCAATTTTATAAAATTTATCGTTTTCGAAGGAAATTCATAATAATATATAGAATGCACACGTGCATTTTAAAATTACTTAAATTTGTCTGATAACTAAAAATAAAGCAAGCTGTGGAAATTACCAAAGCCTGCTGTGTAAGAGAGTTAAATAATTAAACATGTTACTCATAGCGTTCACAAAATCTGACATAAATAATAAAGGAATGTCAGAAAAACTTTCCGTTTGAAAAAAAGTAGCTTATTCAATTCGTAGGCAAAAAACTTTGCCTTGCTCGCCATCTAGCCAGCCTCGTAGACAAATTTCTACTTTGCCTTCTAATAAAATAAACTACTATTGCCCTTAGATTACTTAAAATCTTCACAGCGACTAAAAAACTTGTAAAATTATTATAAGTTTACTAAAAATCGTGTTACAAATTCCTATAATTTCAAATTTCGATTGGCGGTAACAGGGCCAGATTTTACGGTCGTGCAACTCGTGCGCCGCACGAGGGCGGCATTTTATACAGATTAAAAAAAAAAAATAGATAAATTATATTGCACGAACAGACGACCGAGTGTAGGGGCGCGTGCTACAGAGCAAGTACTACGAGAACACCCCGCAAAGTAGTACGAGAGCCCCCGGCCAATCACCTGCTAGCGATAATCAGTAAACTTACCAGCCACGGAGAGATGAGTACTCTAAAATAAGATCTTAGTTTCTTAGAAAAGGGGCGGCAAATTTTATTAATGTCAGAGTTGGCCGTAAAGTTTTTTCTCCAATAAAAACAAAGCAATAAACTGTGAATTTAAATCGAGATATAATAGTACGGCCATGATGATAATTTAAGGCCTAAAATAATTAGGCGTTATTTAAGCGGTAAACGTTTGTATTTAAGCAATTTTTTCTATCTTTTTGTTGAGTGGATGCGTGCACACATACTAAAAATCGAAAGAAGTGTATTTTGTGCAAATTTATTAAACTTAAATTTTAAATTGTTAAATTGTGAACATGTTTTCGGCCAAGTATGCCATCATTAGACTTCAACAATCATTATTCCTGTCTTTTGACTTTTACAAACACTTTAAAATTTGGACGCATTCATTTAAAAAATATACTATAATATTAACTTCTTTTTTTGAAGTATCAAGTTTATAAAGCCTTTAAAATTAGCGAAGAACGTGACCATGCCTTAAAATTTTTTAATACTAAAATAAATAATTTAATAAGTATTTTAAGGTTGACCATGGCCGTCCATAAAAGATAGTGTCTCTCCGTTTTATATGAAAAAATACATTTTTTTAAAATTCTTGAACATTGCTCGACTCCTGAGAGTTGTTGAGATTCGAAGATTTCAACGGAGAGTGTTGTTGGCGGCCGCTTGCTTCGTCTTTATAAGGTAGCTCCTCTGCACTTCCTGAAATCTTCCCCTATGCGCGTGAAGATCGTGGTTCTCCGCGCGGTTTGGAGTGATAACAACAAGAGTTTTTAAATTATATTCAAATCTAACCAACTAAATTAAATAAGAAAGGCATTGTGTTTTCTTTCTTGGAATATCTGTAGAAGTGTGTGAGTTAGTTAGGCGGACAAGAGCGCTAAGTGTCTGTAAGGGCGCGAGGTACAAATAAAAGGGGTGGATAAATATTACAAAGTGCTCTTGTTTTGAAACTGACAGTGACAGTTTCATTAAGTTGCTGTGTAAAAATTTCAACCGCCATATTTAAATTGGATTATATATACAGGGTGGATTCTTTAAACGGAACGGTGCTTCTAGCGGGTTAGAATTTGGTTTTATAAAAAAGAAAAAACGTCATCTTGCATTTTGTTTACGAGGTATGGCAAAAAAATATATTTTTTTAAATAGGACACTCTGTATAGTTTGACATTTTTGAATTCTAAAAATATTATCTTTTTGATAATACCACATACTAATACTCTATCTCTTATGTTATCTATGCCCTGTTTTACGGGGGATATTTGAATGAATATCGAAGGTCTCCATACAGATTTAGAAAAAAATATCTTGATTATCGTAAAATATAGATCCTACTGTGTGGTATTGTTGAAGAGAGAACTGTTTGCAGATTTCAAAAACTGCAAAATATACAGGGTATCCTATTTAAAAAAAATAAAAATTGCCATACCTCGTAAACTAAATGACATAGACAAAATCCAAGAGAGAACGATTAAAGGAAATTAAAAATCTCTGTTGACGTGTTTTTGGATTTTTTTATTCAACCAAATTCTAACCCGCTAGAAGCACCGTTCCGTTTAAAGAATCCACCCTGTATATATTGTTCCAAATATAATATATTATATAAAAAAAATATTTGTGAAAATTTTTATTGTCAAAAAATTACCCCCCCCCCTTCGAGGCAAAAAGTTCCTTATTGGGGCGGCAAAACAAGCTCTTGTACTAGGGCGGCCAAAGAGCTAGAACCGGCCCTGGTGGTAATAAAGGTTTTTCTAGTTACCTCATTCGTCCAACAACTGCTCCAATTTCACATTTTAACTGTATTTTTAATACATTTTTGGATAGCAAAGTTACACTAGTAAGTTTTTTCTTACTTTTTCCATTTTCAGTTGTGTAAACAATAAATTACTAAATACTTTTATAGTTTATTAACGAAAATTGACTTCTCATCACATGAAAAATTAACTGTATCTAACGTAAGTCATACTTATCTAAGAAAATGAAATGACACAGCCTATGTGTGTTTGCAAGGATTTGAAAAAAGCAAATAAAATTTGTATTTACTATTTTCTTATCAATCCGTATCATCTTTTTTACTTTCCATATTAGTCGGTGCCGAGATTGCAAAGGTGAAGTAAATATGTGGGTGAAGGTTGTATTGTTTGGTTTGATACTTAAAATCTTTGATTGCTGCAGCGGTAAGTTTTTTTAAGGCCGCAGTTTAAGGTGCCCAAGGAAAACTAAACATAAGAATTAGCTGAAATTTTGCAGGGTTGTTCATTTTCAAGTTCTTAACAAAAATATCTGAAGAATTTTATGAAAGGAGGAGGCACTAAATACATTGATTACTTGCATCGGTCAAATATGCTTAGATTGATATATGTTAAAACTGTATTCTTCCTGATAATATTCCCAGAAAAATTTGGGGGGTCATTTTAGTGTTTTTAGGGATATTCTTGTTTTACAGTACGCCACTGGAATACGGAATTATACGACCTATAGCAGTTTTTATGGAATAACTTTCTAGAAAATGGCAAAGGGAAAAAAAATATTTTGTAAAAAACATATAGGTCTCTATGACTAAAGTAAGTTTATGCATGTCGAGATGTACAGGGCGCTCCGAATTAGTCGCCTTGTGTAATAGACTTTTATAAACTGTTTTATATTAAATATCATGTATAAAAAACCATTGATATATAATCAAAATATTTTTTTACTGATGCTTTTAGTATGTGTTTCCAAAATATGCACAAACATTTACCATATTTATATACAGTGAATTTTAAAACTCTGTCAAATTGTAATCTGAGGTGCTGCCTACCTCCTAACAAATCATAAAGGTGCTATGATATAAAGATATAGCCGAGAGAAAATTGGTTTATATTTATTAAAAACATAGTACCTAAACGGTAGTAAGTAAGTTATTATTTTTTGATTTTTCTATACAGGGTGATCAAACACTGGAATTTTTGAATAAAGCAAAAATATAAAATATCTTTTTTATCATAGCGTCAGGCATTCTTACTTTAAAGTTGAAGGATTATTTGTACACGTGTCCTTTTGCCATACACATACAGGGTGTTCTGAAAATAAAAATTTATTATAAAAAAATTTAAATACCATTTTTTTTCAATATTTGTAGTTCTGAAAAAAACCGATTTTTTACTACAAATGTGAAGAATGAAGTGAGTAATCGTTTGATTATTCGCCATCAATATCCATTACATTGTCATGCCTATGTCTGGCACCCAAAGCATTGTCTAAGAGTGCAGTGGATGGATACTTTGAAGTTTCGTGCATAACCCAATAACCACGAAACCAACGGTCCTTGTCCCAGATTTGCAACTGCAATGGTAGTCGCGAATGGTGTTCTGATTATACTCAATCCAGAGCATTTCTAAATCTGGAGAAAACTCTGACTCTAATAACATGCTGTATAAAAAAAAGATCAAAAGGTCTCGGGTGGAAATAACGAAAATTCAAACTTGAATGAGCATCCCACAAGTAACACACAAGGGACCAAAGTGAAAAGAGAAATGATTAAACGTTGGTTCGCCCTGGGTAACCAGCGTGGGCTCATCAGTCGTTTCACTGGTCACCCTCCCCATCATACTCTTTGATTTCGAACTTTGAATCACTCAAAAATAGGCATCTTTACGCACTGGTATCCAAGTTAACTGATACGGGTTCATCCTGGCGTGTTAGTATTTTCAATAGGATTATGCTCCTAAGGCAAATAAATCAAAAAAGAATTTAAGAAACCTCAAAATCAGTTACTTCAACCGAAACGAAACTAAGAAACAAAATATCGAAAGATCTTGGGTATAAATAACGAAAATTTAAACTTGTAGGGGTATCCCACAAGGAACACACCAAGGACCAAAGCAAAAAGAGAAAAGATCAAATAATGTTTTGCCCTAGGCAACCATCGTGGGCTCATCGGTGGTTCCATTGGTCACCCCCTCAAACATCATTCAATTTTTTTTTATCTTTTGTTTTTAGATTATTTTCGGTTGTATTAACTGATTCGGAGGTTTCTTACATTTTTTTTGTTTTAATTGACTTAGGAGCCTAACCCTATTGGAAAGATTTACAAGCCAGGACGAACCCATATCAGGTGACTTAGATATAGGTGCCAATGCGGAACGATGCCTATTTGTGAGTGATTCAAACTTGGAAATCAAAGTGCATGATTTTGTTGAACGATTTTTGGGGAGTGTGACCAGTGGAACCACTGATGAGCCCACGTTGGTTGCCCAGGGCGACACATCATTTGATCTTTTCTCTTTTCGCTTTGGTTCTTAGTGTGTTCCTTGCGGGATGCTCATCCAGGTTTGAATTTTCGTTTTTTCCATCCAAGATCTTTTGATCTTTTGTTTTTAGTTTCGTTTCGGTTGAAGTAACTGATTTGGAGGTTTTTGGATTCTTTTCGGTTTTTTTAACTTCTTTTTGTTAACATATAGAATGTTATTGGAGTCAGAGTTTTCTCCAGATTTAGAAATGCAACTAAGCATCAGCTCTGGATTGAGTATAATTCAAACACCATTCGCGGGTACCATTGCACTTGCAAATCTGGGGCAAGGACCGTTGGGACATGTGCGCATGTTGTCTGTGTTGCGTGGTTATGGGGTTAGGCAAGACATATAGAAACTTCAAAGTATCCAACCACTGCAATCTTAGATAATGTTTTGGATGCCGGACATAGGCATGACAATGTAATGGATATGGATGACAAATAATCAAACGATTACTCACTTCATTCTTCACATTTGTAGTAAAAAAATCGGTTCTTTTCAGAACTACAAATATTAAATATAAAATCATATTTCCATTATTTTATAATAAATATTTATTTTTGGAACACTCTGTAAGTGTATGTCGAAAGAACATGTGTACAAATAATCCTAAAGTATTAAAGTAAGAATGCCTAACGCTATGATAAAAATAAAATATTTTATATTATGCTTTGTACAAAAATTCCAGTGTTGGATCACCCTATATAGAAAAATCAAAAAATAATAACACACTTACTACTGTTTAAGCAGTTGTCTATCTGCTATATCTTTATATCATAGCACTTTTATGATTTGTTAGGAGGTAGTCAGCACCTCAGATTACAATTTGACAGAGCTTTAAAATTCACTGTATAGAAATATGGTAAATGTTTGTGCATATTATGGAAACACACACTAAAAGCATCACCAGGAAAATATTTTGATTATGTATCAACAGTTCTTCATACAAAATATTTAATTTAAAACAGTTTCTGGAAGTCTATTACACAAGGCGCCTATTTCGGAGCACCCTGTACATCTCGACATGCATAAACTGGCAAAAAGCTTACTTTAGTCACAGAGACCTATATGTTTTTGACAAAATAAAATTAAATTTTTTTCACCTTTGCCATTTTCTAGAAAGTTATTCCATAAAAACTGCTATAGCTCGTATAATTCCGTATTCCAGTGGCGTACTTTCAAACAAGAATATCCCAAAAACCACTCGAATGACCGCCCTCCCCCCCAAATTTATGTGAGAATATGATCAGGAAGGATACATTTTTAACATATATCTATCTCAGCACATTTAATCGATTCCAGTAATCAATGTTTTTTTCCATGCCACCAAACTAAGTTTCAATTTAACAACGGCGTATTAACTACCTGCGCGACCTCCGTTAAATACCGACGTTTTTGAAAGGTTTCCACGACGAACTGAGAATTGGTAGTATGGACTTATTGGGCATTACTCTATAAGGATTTACCATAATAAGGGAAAATCGTATTTTATTTAGGTTGAACCTTAACCATACCTTTAAAAAAAAGTGTTATTGAAAGTCGCATTACTTCTCCTTATTCCTAACCTAAAATTTCTAACCTTGTAGGAATTTTCCCTGATAAATTCTCGCAAAAATTATATCGTCAGTGTAGCTAAATCTCAGCTTTGTAAAAAATTAAAGGAACAAGGTATTTTATCACGGTTCACTTAATAAAAACTCAGGTCACGCGCATTCGTTAATAAGGGAATGAAAATGTACTCCCAATAAGTCCCTAGTGTATTGGGATTTTCGGTGACGTTAAGGATACGTCATCTAATTAACTTATGTACAGACAACGTTTTTAAGTCGTTTAAACAACGGTTTGCTAGAAACTATTTAGAGGTTTTATTTTATGTTAAAAAAAAAGAAAGAAAAAACAACTTTGACACATGCTGATATGTCGCTAGTGTTGGGCCCACATTTTCTCTTTTTGCCGCTCATTTTTATTTCTCCCTTTGTTGATAAGAGTGAGAGGGAAAAAGAGATGAAAAAGAGCGAAATATAAGTGAGCGACAAGAAGTGAACTTGGCCATTATTGTCAGAAACGGTTTTATTTGGAAAGTGGTGCAGCACCCGAATCTATCTGATCTTTGGTGTTTTATGTATAAACAAGAAACAAATCGCTGGCGTCAATGCGCCGATGGCCACGCGTCCACTCTTTTACGTTTACTCTGTTCCGTTACTGTTTTCCATAGATATGAGTCTTGATTTAAGGAAGTTCTTGGTGTTTATAATTTAACTAAAAGTTTGTTTGCCAATGCGGAACGATGCCTATTTGTGAGTGATTCAAACTTGGAAATCAAAGTGCATGATTTTGTTGAACGATTTTTGGGGAGTGTGACCAGTGGAACCACTGATGAGCCCACGTTGGTTGCCCAGGGCGACACATCATTTGATCTTTTCCTTTCAAAAACGTCGGTATTTAACGGAGGTCGCGCAGGTAGTTAATACGCCGTTGTTAAATTGAAACTTAGTTTGGTGGCATGGAAAAAAACATTGATTACTGGCATCGATTAAATGTGCTGAGATGGATATATGTTAAAAATGTATCCTTCCTGATCATATTCTCACATAAATTTGGGGGGGAGGGCGGTCATTCGAGTGGTTTTTGGGATATTCTTGTTTGAAAGTACGCCACTGGAATACGGAATTATACGAGCTATAGCAGTTTTTATGGAATAACTTTCTAGAAAATGGCAAAGGTGAAAAAAATTTAATTTTATTTTGTCAAAAACATATAGGTCTCTGTGACTAAAGTAAGCTTTTTGCCAGTTTATGCATGTCGAGATGTACAGGGTGCTCCGAAATAGGCGCCTTGTGTAATAGACTTCCAGAAACTGTTTTAAATTAAATATTTTGTATGAAGAACTGTTGATACATAATCAAAATATTTTCCTGGTGATGCTTTTAGTGTGTGTTTCCATAATATGCACAAACATTTACCATATTTCTATACAGTGAATTTTAAAGCTCTGTCAAATTGTAATCTGAGGTGCTGACTACCTCCTAACAAATCATAAAAGTGCTATGATATAAAGATATAGCAGATAGACAACTGCTTAAACAGTAGTAAGTGTGTTATTATTTTTTGATTTTTCTATATAGGGTGATCCAACACTGGAATTTTTGTACAAAGCATAATATAAAATATTTTATTTTTATCATAGCGTTAGGCATTCTTACTTTAATACTTTAGGATTATTTGTACACATGTTCTTTCGACATACACTTACAGAGTGTTCCAAAAATAAATATTTATTATAAAATAATGGAAATATGATTTTATATTTAATATTTGTAGTTCTGAAAAGAACCGATTTTTTTACTACAAATGTGAAGAATGAAGTGAGTAATCGTTTCCTAACGCTTCATGCGTACGTCTTGCAGGTACAATACCTGGGGGGATTATTAGTGCGAGCTCTTCAGAGCATTTTCCATGATAGCTTCGTTAAAAAAGAGATAAGTTGCTCATAGTTCTGCATTGCACTAAGATGTCCAAGTCACGGTTCAGCTCGACGTTGATCAGTCTGACTGCCCGTTTTTGTACGGTATCCAATATCTTTAAAGTATGCTTTGGGGACGTACTGCATATGTGCGAGCAGTACTCCATAGTTCGTCGGATCTGGGCTTTGTAGAAAGTTAACAGTTGCTCTGACGAATAAAGGTGCCTCGTGCGGAACAGTATTACAAATTTTTCAGAAGCTCTCTTTGCAAGGTCAGCTACGTGATGTTTTATCTAAGAGGTATACCAATCAAAAAGGCAGTATGTTCAAAGCATTTATGCCTAGAAACAACGTGCAGCCACTTTATACCGAACTTATCTTTTATCGTTTGTTTTAACATGCCTTACTTCATTTCTTGTAACCTATGGCTTTTATGCTGAAAAATAACATAGAAAATTATACTCCATATTGAAGTTATTGTTTTGGTCTTTGCACTTCAAATTTAAAAGGTCGTTTTCTCAAAAATAGAACACGATAACATAGGGTGTTTTTCCGTTGGGCAGCAGTTTTAGTTGTTATGTTAATGCCCCTTAATAAAACAATATTTTTCAAACAAAACAATGAATCTCTAAAAATGTCAGTGGTCTTGATTAATTTATAGCTTTCACAAAGTGATTATTTTTATGAATTTTATGCAAATCCTTGACTTCGTGATAAGATATTGGGGAGTAAAAGTAAATATTTCAACGTATCTTTATAAAAAAAAACGCTATTTATTAGGCGCGATTTTCTTTGTCTAAATTTTTTTTTTCCAATGTGCTATGTGAATAGAAATTGTAATCAGCTGTTCTGCCATTGCATCCTACATAAAAGCGCGTCACATTCAAAACATGGCATGAACTAGCCTAAAATTTAGTATCTTTTGTTTTGAACGTTGTATAGGTATATCGATACGTTAAAATATACTGGAGAACGAAAAAAATGGAATACCAGAAAGGACGAATATTTTTAAAGTAATTTATTTATATATTAATACATTAGGATGCGCACGATGCGTCCTTTCTCGAAGTCGTTTAAATGATGAAATTCTTGGCGACCACGAACTCAAAAACTACGAGAAAAATGATATAAAATTTTCAGAAAAGGTATTTTATGTGTTGGTTGTTTTTGAAAACGAAAAGAAAAAATCTGTGAAAAAAAAAGATTATAAGACAAAAAGTTTATCAAATATTTCTTTTGAGGTAAGGTATACACACAAATAATTATCGGTACATAAATTCGGCATAGCCTGACTTCAATAAAGTCCGCATTAATTTTGACAATTCGGGTACGAAGTTTAAAAAGCTTCTGATATTTTTGTCATCTACACATATCAGGCATTTTAATAAAGTCGGCACTATTTTTAACAGTTCCTTAAAAAGTTTAAAGGGTTTCTGACATTCTAAAAGCAAAAGATCAAAGGATCTTTTGTGGAAATAACGAAAATTCAAACATGGATGAGCATCTCACAAGGAACATACAAAGGACCAAAGCGAAACGAGAAACGATTAAACGATGTTTCGCCTTGGGCAACCAGCGTAGGCTGGTCAGTGGTTCCACTGGTCACCCTCCCCATACATCATTAAACACCATCATACACTTTTATTTCCAACTTTTAATCACTCACAAATAAGCATCGCTCCGCACTGGTACTTATAATTCTGATGATTGTCAAAGTCACGAATATTTCTGGGTAGAATTCCCAGAGACAAAAACGTGAGTATGAGCTTTTTTAATCGATAGAACGACTTGGCTAATTAAAAAAAAAATATTTACATTTGGTTTACATGGATTTGAAAAAAAAATCCAAAGTTGCTCTTTTGTAATGCATTCTTATATAGCATTGTCTTTTTTAGTGGAGTAGTTAGGGCGGAGCTCAAGCCCCCCCCCCCTGAGTCATTGTATATATAAGTACTCCTAAAGATTTAACTTTTCTAAAAAATTAATAATAAAATGGTTATCTGAGACTATGTTATTCAAGCCCCCCCCTAGACAATCTCTGCGGAAGCCACTGTAGTTTCGACATTTTAAAATTACCTATAATACTCGTACTAATCATATCAAAGGCACAGCCCAAATAATACAGCTCAATTGTCTAGCACTTACGTAATGAATTCTTTCTGTAAATTTGGTAATTTTTGGGTCATATCTTGAAAACTACGTGACTTATCAAAAACAAATAGACTTATTTTTAACTCTCTTTAAAGCTGCTGAATTTTTCATAATGATGGATTTTTTTACACCAATTAGTTTTTAAAAAAAAGTCATTCGTTTTATTTTTTTTCATTAAAAAATGTGTTTTTTATATATTTCAGTGCCGAAACGTAATTATTTAAACTAAATGTATAAGAACTTTTTTATGTAGAAAGAAAATACCAATCGAACAAAAAAAGATTTATTTTCCTAGCGTTTATAGTATAATAGATAGTGGCGTTTATGATGTTTTTACAAGGCGAGTTTAAAATGGCCGTCAATTACTTGTCAAAGTGAAACCAGGTGGCACGTCCATTTTTTTCGTTTACAATAATTGCTTAAATAATTTAAAGAATAAAAACAAAATTTATTGCATTCGTTGTTCCCTAGGCGTCGTTCTAAAAATTACGAAAAAATGGTCCTTCGAGTTTTTTGGATGACAAGTGACATATGACAATTTTGATATTTTTCGTTTAAAGGGGCCAGATTTAGCTTAAACATCAAGAAAAAAATTTTCAAGTAGGACCTACAGATTTTGAAATAAAGCCATTTAAAATTTTAATGTTTACAGTGTTGCCATATTCTAGTGCTACACTTTATAGGTGGCAATTTTATATCTTTGATATTCCTAAATACACCTCTATCTATGATAAAAATTTCAAAGTGTTAGCCCATTTTTTTGTGCTCACCTGCCTGGCACTTGGACTATACCGCAACTTACAGACAGAAAATATGACCATAGACAAACTCTTCAAAGAAATGATACAACATGAAGACAAACGCACCTAAGAGATCCAAATAGTGACTTTATATTCCTGACAAGGGTTCCGCTATTTAGACCAAATCTGCAGACAAGGGGTTTAGTCCGTTGACGTCCCTAAGAGAGGATGAATCGTGCACATTCAGACCACCAAAGGCCGGTGTTTATGAAGATTTCCCGTCGCTATTGGGAAATCAAAATAAGCAAAGCGCCCCCTAACCTAAAGCCCCCAACTATCCTAAAGCCCCCGATACCATGGCAACTGCAGGTCTTTTGTCAACAAGGCCCACAGTAGGCAGAAGTGTATTTTTACGTTTTCTGACAGAAAACCATTCGAGGTTATGTTTATCTTTCAAAAATATTTTTTCAAAAACGAATATGAAACCACTCCGCCTGTGCGGTCGCCCGCCGAAAATGGCCCTATGAAATGGCCTAGCGCTGCACGAACATTACCGCGAGTTTATCAAAGAACCAAGAGAACTTTACTGGCTCGCTGGAATTACTAGGAATTCGCCTAGAAACATTCCCATAACTTCACATAATTTTGTTTTTATTTTGATTCAATTTTTTTTTAATTTAAATTATTGCGGCATAAGTTATGTGCAATTTTACTAGTGAAATCTTAGAGGCCTAAGGATATATTTTAGATCCCAACAGCAGTTTCAGAAACACACGGATACTTGAGTATTAACAAAACAGGTCAGTAAAGCTCCATTTAGAGGTTGAAGAGACTCTTGCTAGTCCTTGATGCTCCTGTTTAAAATAGAATATGATTATTTCGTTTAGCGTCAGCAGCCGATTTTTAAATCTGCATGCTTTTTAAGTTAACCTGTTGAGTGTTTCAAATTCAATTATAAATGCACTTGTAAATGCAACCTTAAACAATAAACCCACTTACTTTAATATGTAGTTGGATAGCGTTTTTTTAGCAAGTAATTCTGCAGTAAATGGGTTTTTTTTATTTTATTATTTTACTTGGTTTTTTTTATGAAAAAAATCTTGTATGTAGGTACTGACTAGGGTCCCTAAAGTTAAAATTTATGAGCGCTGGAATTGCTAAAAAGTGCTGGGTTGGTTTGAGTTCAGGATTTGGGTGGTTTAGTTCCCTCTTTAGTTTAAAAAAATGAAAAAAGTTTCATCACTGGTAAATTTGAACTTCCTAGGGGCTAAGGTAAGTGCTAAATAGGTATCTAAAGAAAACTGTTTACTACACTCATACCGTTCAGCCTTAATATATTAAGTGAGCAGCATGAAATAATACTGTGGAAAATTTTACTAATAAAAAGTTATTCTTAGGGCCAGTTTCTCAATAGCGGATTATCAGTAACTCGCGAGCTATAAATCCCAGTTTTCTTGCTGTTTTTAAGCCAATATTTTTTTTAGGTTAACCCTGAAGTAAGGTAACTTACCCTCACCTTGAAGCCCTGGTTATCCTAGAGTTAATTTTAACCTGATTTTTAAAGATTTTTACTAGGTTATGTTGCTTGAGTTAACACAAACTCGCTTTTAAGAAACCGGCCCTTAGTCTCTCTTGTTTTTTGAATAAAATAGGTTAGTGACTTGAAAATTGGAGAATATTAATCAGGAAAAATTCTTTAAAATATAAATAGTTGCTCATTCATCTTTCAAATAAATTAAATACACAGGATCAAATACTATGTGTGTATGTCATAACTGGTGTAACTTAAATGCAATGCAATGCATGCATGCAAAAAATCTTTTAAACAGTTTATAAACATGCCACTCAAGAGAAAATTTTTAAGAAATATTGGTTGTCCTCGCCTAAAGTGCAAAATATAGAAACAAAATTTAGAGATAGAATATTTCTTGCTATTTTTATTATTCTTTTAGGAGCTGTATATAATAACAAAACATATGGAGCAGTAGATATTTAGGCAACTACCTAAAATGAAAAAGAAGAAGATTCTAAAGTGCCACCACCCAGAGAAGAATAATAATCTATAAATTAAAAAGTCTACAATTTGTACCCAAACATACAGAGCGGTGGATATTTTGCCAACTAAAATGTATAGCAAAACAAGATTGTTCTATAGAGTCAGCACCAAACAAAGAATAATAATCTATAAACTCAAAGTAAGTTTTTGCTTCTGATTTCAATTATATTTGGTAAAACTTCCTTAAATAAACAAAATTTATTATAGTCTAGATCCGATATCAAAAATTAATTTAACTCTTATTGTTTATTGCAAATTTCCTGGACCTATTTCTGGACATATTTTGAGCCTCCCGTCATCTATTTCAATTCCATTAGGAAAAACAGAAAAACTATACCCAAAGAACAAAACAGAGAACAATTTTGAAGGGGGACACTCACAGATACTTTTTGGCTGTGTTGGAAATTTCATAGGGTAATTTTTATCTCTGGAATTTAAAAAGGGAAAGGTCTTTTAAACGTCTTTACTATTAATTATGTCAAAATTTTAAAAAGCTAGGATGACTGGTGTTTAAGATATTTGCTTTTAAATTTGGTATGGAATGAAGAAAAGGTTTGAACCTTTTCAGCGGATCAGTTTGACCACCAAAATTTAAAGAATAAAAGTAGGCTTATTTGGATGGTATGTTTGAGAAAACAATCAGAAAAAAATCATGAAATGTTATTCCTTTTTTATTATAAAAAATGTAACTTTAAAACCAATGTTTTTTCCTGACTTTTGTGCAAGAAATTGTTTATTTGTTGCTTCTTGACAAATTTAAACTTAATATCTTGCATGTTTGTAAAGCAATTTAAACAATCTTCTAAATAAGATGTCATTCGAGCCACTTTTTTTATATAATTTCTCCTGGAAAAACTCATATCCCTCAAGTCACCCCCAAAAAGCCTGTTTATGGAAAAAAATATATTAAAAAGTAATTTCTAGACTACTAAAATTGTATAATGTTTTTCAAGTGTTCACCAAATACTCAAAAATCCCTCTGTTATGTTTTCGTTGAACATGAATTTGAATTATTTCAAGCATAAGTCAAGGTGTTAATGGGCTTTTTTCCATGTTTGAAGGGAGCGCTTAATAATAAAGGTTTTTTTGACGGATTTTGGTAGCTAAGGGGGTCTATTTTACAAATCTAAGTGATGAAACTCTGGCTCCTTTGGGAGAACTTCAAAAAATAAAACATAATATAGGCACCATAAGGATTCTAAGCACAGATTTAACAGTAAACATTTTTTTAAATAAATAAATGGATTACAGGAAGGCAAAAACCCCTGAATTGATGTATCAGATGCCTATATTTGGTTTTATTCTTTTTATTAGTGATTTTTAAAAAATGGTCACCACCTTGAATATCTGGATTCAAGTTCCCCAAAATCAGTAAAAAAATATCTGTTATCAAGCTCTTTCTTCAATTTTGTTGTTTCCTCTAAAGAAAATATTTTTTTCAGTTCATACACTTATACTTTTTTTTTTTTAATTTCAGAACCTAACCACATGAAGCCTGATATTTGAAACTACAGCTACTAGTTTGCGGTTTCAAAGAAGGAAAAAATAACATGTTATTCTTTTCTTTTTTAAGTTAGATATAATTTAAATGATTATTAATAAGTATTTTTGAGGCACGCGGTCCTGAGACGTAAAACAGAAATGCCCACATGTGGGCATGGGCAATGTGTTAATAGGAGGGTGTCACATTCTAAACATCAAATACATTTAATTATGTTTTACATTGAAATATTTATTACACTCCATTCCAAATTGCTGCAGACCAGTTTTTTGACACTGACAATGACAGTTCCATTTAGCTTCTCTGTTTAATTATCAGCCGCCATATTGAAATGGGTCCGGAGAATTTGGAATGAGGTGTATATGTAAAAATGTAATTTTTCAGCATATTTTTTAAAATTTTATTATATATAGTTAATTAAAATTCCTAAAAATATTTCTACGACACAAAAATGCTATAGTATTCTACCCATATAGTTGTTATTGTTCTGTGAATAACTAAAATGTATAAAAATTGTATTGTTCATTCTGGTAGTTTTCTTGCCTAAATTCCAAAATCTGAAAATAAAAAAAATTAGAGGTAAACATTTGTCTAATTTAGCTACAACGCTTTTTTTAGTACTAGTAAGGAGTGCTTTAATAAATGTTCACTTACAACCAAAACAGAACTCCAAAAAAGAGAAAGTATTTCTGCAACCTTATCTTTGCCGCAACCTTATCTTATGCATTTTTAACTACATTGAGCATTGGTAATTAGTTTTAGTTAACGGATCTTTTATTAGGAAATTAGAGATTTTTGGACCTGTAGGTATCTCTTTCAGAAGCTACACATTTCAAATTTTTACACAATAAATGATTGACTAACAGAAAACACAAGTTTACATAAAAGATAGCAAGAGATGTAACATTACATTTCGTACCTACCTATATGCCAACAAAAATAAATAGGTAGTATTTCTGTGTGTGCAAGCATATTAAATATTAAGTTTTTAGATTTTATTTGAATTATTTATTTTTGGGTTTGCACAAGAAGTAATAATTTTGGGTAAGGGATTTAAATGAGAAAGGCATCAGTACATAAGGTCAATAACAGAGTTTGTACAGAAAACCTTTAATTGGATTCTCTGATATCTCCCAGTTTTTCCTAACAATTTGTAAAAAACTTATCATAATTTTTTCAAGAATTTTGTATAAAAGAAAACAGCTGCAAAATTTTATTTTGACAAATTTCATGATTCTAATTTGTTTTTAAATCAATTTTTTCCCGATGGGCTTCCATATTTTCTTTGTTTTTGTATATTTTTTTGTCAAATTTCCTGACCTTTTCAAAGAATAAATTTCTCAACTTTTCTCGGTTTTTCAGTTCCATACATACTCTGACTGATTAAAATTGTTACAATAAGAATTTTAATTTTGAATTTTATATATATACCTTGAAGACAAGAAAAGCAGTGTCATTCCATCTTGATAGATTTCTTTCCTACAATAAGGCATGATTTAGGAAATCCCTGACACTCCAGCTAGTTTGCTTATTGGAAGGCTTATTGTATTCCTCATTGCATATTCTTTTCTACTGTTCACATAGTTGTTTTTTTGCCAGGTGGAGCTCACCTCACCTCTCGGTCCCTTATCTTGGACACCTTAAATTTACAAAAATATTCAGGTCCTAATTTAATTTTCAACTCTTAAAAAGTGCATAGAGGTAGGTATTAAAAACTGGACTTTACTGTAGAGAAAACTTAGAAATAAGTAAATGAGCCAAAGTGAGCAAAATGTGCCTCACTATTTTTTTGTATAATGTTTTTATTCTTTACCTAATATATTCATTATAGGCCGTGAGCACAGGCCTATGAAAATTTATGACTACCTCACCGTTAAGACTTTGTATGTGTTCTTTAAGATGTTCTAAGGGGTATTTTTAGAGACCCCTCCAAACTTAACCCTTAACTGAGCCCTTAAGTTAAGGTCCTTTCAACAGAATTTTTCGGAAATGTTTAAATTAGATAATGTGACCATGTCTTTTAAATACTTATAAAGCAATCCTTGAAAAATCAGCTGTGAGGAGCTTAATTTAACTTTTCGATGTTATCAAGAGGGGCTTAATGACAAAATATATTTTTTTGACAAAATGTTTGTCCATTTCTTGTTAAAAAAGTTACAAATTTAAGAATATATATGTTTAAAATGTCATCTGAGTGGACATAAAGAATAAATATTATGCAAAGTCTGGCAAGGTCTTAACCGTTTAAGTTATGGGCTGTGGGACTATTAATTTGCATGGTACCTAATTCCACATATGTTAGTGGTAGTCAACTGAGTAGTCCACCCTTCAAAAAGGAAAAACATACTTATTATATATAGGTACCTACATAAAATAACTTGTTTTGCAGAGGAATAAAGGCGTATTTAGAGTTCTGTAAGGCAAGTGGTATGAGGTAAGATGCAAGGAAAATAAACAATAACAAATGCATGCTGCTCTTACTGCATACCGCTTGTGGCTTACGGAACACTTACTTTGTTTATATAGGCAAAGCGCTTTTATATAAGGATGGTTTGAAAATGTTGTCATATAAACATCACTAAAAGCGATTTAAGCACTAAATCGATTTTATTTGGAAGCGGTTTATCACTCAAAAGCCCATTTAACACCATTCTCAACTAAAAGGTCAGTTAAATCCTACTGCCTCAGTACCCTTTAGCCTACTGTGGCTGCCATTTTTATAACCAAATTGACAAGTAAAACATAGATTTTCTGTTAGTTTGGTGTCAATATGGCATTGATCATAGGCCAAAGGATACTAAAATGAAAATGAGTTAACTGGTTGTTTTAGTTAAGAACAGTGTTGGCCCATTTAGGGTCGTTATAAACACTTTAGTGCATTTCTTCTAACCTAAAGAAAATACTAAACCCTAGTCTTTAAAAAAATCTGTTGTTAATTAATTAATTAATTAATTAATTAATTAATTATGTTGTTTTATTTGTTTTTTCTTTAAACTGACATTTAATGAAGGACATAACCCTCGAAGAAAGCGATTTTATTTAAAACCATCCATATATAAAAGCGCTTTTAGGTGCATATAAACATAGGGTAATTATGCAGTATACGGTTTTCTGCCATTTTTTATTTTTTTTGAAAAATTCTTCATGGGGGCACCTTCTAGGGTCCCTAGGACCCCAAATCCGCCTGCGCCCCTTTTTTTTTTTTTTTTTTTTTTTAACGGGAAAAAAGGGTGCCCAGGGGGGGTTGTAAAGTGTTTTTTTAATTGTTTTGGGTTGGTTTGGATTAGGTTGGGTTGGACTGTGTTGGTTTGGTTTGTTTTAGTGAAAAAAAAATTAAAAAAAACGCGCAGACGGATTTGGGGTCCTAGGGACCCTAGAAGGTGCCCCCATAAAGAATTTTTCAAAAAAAATCAAAAATGGTAGAAAACCGTATACTGCATAATTACCAAACATAGTAACCGAGGACAGCAGCATATGCTTGCTATAGTTATGGAACTCTGAATACACCTTAAAAGAATCTAAAAGGAAGAAATTTCCTTAAACTAAAAATGAGTACCTAACAATGTTGCCTAGTCACTTGGTAGTTATTTCAAGGGGTAATTATGCAGCATACGGTTTTCTACCATTTTTGATTTTTTATGAAAAATTCTTTATGTGGGCACCTACTAGGGTCCCTAGGACCCCAAATCCGCCTGCGCCCGTTGTTTTTTTTTGTTTTTTGTTTTTTTTTAAATTTTTTTTCACCAAAAGAACCCAATCCAACACAGTCCAACCCAAACTAATCCAACCCAACCCAAAACTATGAAAAAAACACATTACAACCCCCTTCCAGGCACCCTTTTTTCTCTTAAAAAAAAAATCGGGCGCAACCGGATTTGGGGCCCTAGGGACCCTAGTAGGTGCCCCCATAAAGAATTTTTCATAAAAAATGGCAGAAAACCGTATAGTGCATAACTACCTTCCAAGGAAAAACCCTTATAAAGACAACAATACTTATTCAAAAAATGTATAGTCAACCCGAGGTCTTACCTTAAGAATTTGCTTCCTTTTATTTTTTCTTGATCCATTGCATATTTTCGGAGTCTCTAAGCACACCAAGAGGCAAATAATGTACTACATTAGCAAAAACCGAGGCACAAATAGCAAAACTTATTGTTTTTGTCTGAAAAATAAACAAGCAGTCACATGGACCTAAAGATTTATTTGCGCGGTGGTACCGTACAGCGGCGGTAATGATGATGCAAGGCAAGTTCGGGCTACAGCAACGCATGATGAGTTACATGGAGGCGAAAGTAAAAAAATCTTATCTGCTTTAGCGGCGCGGAATGCGAAATCAAAATAAGTCAACTATCCCCAAATTTTTGACCCGGTGCAAAAAAAGCTCTGGTGTCCCACTGTGGACAAAACTAAATAAACTCTCCGCGTTGCCATGGAAAACAAATGCAATGACGTAAAGTTTTGCAAAAAAATCAGGTCGCCACGGTTAAATTGATTTCCCAATAAAAAAAGCCTATATAAAAATGTGCCGATAAGTACGAAAGCGTAGAAAGGCCACATATATGTATATATATATTTTTAAATTCGCTACTCTTTTTGGGAATTCATAACTTTTTTTGTGAATTTCCAAGTTTTGTTAATAATTCACTGATACTTCCGTGAATTCAGAAATATTTATATAAATTCACAGATATTTCTAAAAATTGCCAGATATTTCTGTGATTTCACAGATATTTCTGTGAATTCACAGATATTTCTGATAATTCACAAATATTTTTGTGAGTTCACTGATTTTTCTATGTATTCACAAATATTTCTGTGAATTCACAGATTTTTCTGTAAATTCACAGATACTTCTGTAAATTCACAGATTTTTCCGTAAATTTAATTTTTTTTTGTGAACTCATAGATTTTTTGACCTGAACGCACCGTAACTTGTATGAAAATGACCTAGTAGCTAAGTGTGGCTGAGTAATAACTTGATTATTTGGCCATTTGACTACTTGGCCATTTAGACAAGTTGCTTATTGACCATTTGGAATCTTAGCAATTTAACTATTCAGCCACTTGAGCATTCAGCTCCTTGGCTGTCTGATCATTTAGCTTCATGGCCATTTGGTCGCTTGGCAATTTTACCACTTAGCCTTTTAACCACTTTGGCCAGAACTCCATGTTTAAAATCAGTATTCTGAGTTTAAGGTCGGAGTTTCAATTTTATAGTCGGAATTCTGAGTCTAAAGTCGGAATTTCAAGTTTAAAGTGGGCATTCCATGTTGAAAGTAGGAATTCCGACTTTAAATTCAGAATTTTGAATTTAAACTCCTGATTTTAAAACTGGCAATCGGTCAAATGGTCAAACAGCCAATTCGCTAAATGGCCAAGTGGTCGAATGATTAAATCTGTGGTCGAATGACTAAATAGCGTAATTAATGTTATCCAAGTGGTCAAATGGCCAAGTAATCAAATGACTAAGTGGTCAGAAATATCTGTGAATTCACAGAAAAATCTGTGAATTTCCAGAACTATCTGTGAATTCACAGAAATCTGTGAAATCACAAAAAAAGTCGTGATTTCTCAAAAAATATATGTATGTGACTTTTCTACGCTTTCGTAGTCCCTAAACATTATGAAAGTCGACATTATCCTGATAGCACACTGTCAAAAATAGTGCCGACTAAGTCATCTTATAATGTTTTCCCTCCCTAATAGGAACTTATCGGACATTATAGGCTGCCTTAAATTAAGTCGGCACTATTTCTGACAGTTCCACAAAAAGGTAAACAATTACCACATATTCTTAGGCACTTACTATTATGGTGCGGCGCTCTTCTTGGTTGCTGGAGTTATCTAAAACCTAAGCTGGGTTATCCATCCAGGGCTTTTTTGATCGCGGCGCTGTCAAAATAATGTTGACTGAACATATTGTTCGTGCCTACCTTTAATAGGAACTCATTGGTACATAAAGTCGGCATAGTCTGACTCGGCACTATTTCTGACAGTTTCGCTTGAAGATTGAAGGGTTTCTGACATTTTTGTCACATAAACATGTCATATAAACATGCTCATAATGTGCCATTCTGAAAGTTGATGAATTAAAGTTAATGCAGTCCTTTGTTAAAGGCAGGTACAAACATTATGAAAGCCGACATTATTTTGATAGCAAAGGTGACATATTTAGAAAACATTAATGTCAGATTCCATTAAAAACTTCGTGCGGAATTGTTACAAATAGTGCCGTCTTTATTAAAGTTAGGCTATTCCGACTTTATGTATTATTAGGGACTTATCGGTATATAAAATGATATAGCCTGATCCCAATTAAATTTGGCACTATTTTTGACAGTTGTGCAGAAAGGTTAAACGTCAAAAAAATGTCAACTTTCCTAATATTTGGCATTCATTTAAATTATGTCAACTTTATAGCTGGCATAATATGAGCATTTCTAGATGACAACAAGATGACAATAGTAGTTGTTTACCTTCATCAAGAACTGTCAAAAATAGTGCTGAATTTATTAAAGTCAGGATTTGTACCGATAAGTTCCTAATAAAGGACGTCAACTTTA
This sequence comes from Oxystoma pomonae, assembly GCA_963921995.1. Classification (NCBI taxonomy): domain Eukaryota; kingdom Metazoa; phylum Arthropoda; class Insecta; order Coleoptera; family Brentidae; genus Oxystoma; species Oxystoma pomonae. The sequence continues at coordinate 39,617,404 of OY998172.1, forward strand.
TGGATGGCACAATATAAGCATGTTTAGATGACATTTTTAATTGACAAAAATTTTAGAAACCTTTTAACCTTCGTGCAAAACTCAAAAATAGTACCAGTCAGTCTATGCCGACTTTATGTAGCGATAAGTCCTGACTCGGCACTATTTCTGACAGTTCCGCACGAAGTTTGAAAGGTTTCTGACATTTTTGTCATGTAAACATGTCATCTAAACATGCTCATATTGTGCCATTCTTAAAGCTGACAAATTAAAGTTAATGCCGTCATTTATTAAAGGCAGGCACAAACATTATGAAACATTATTTTGATAGCAAAGATGACATATTTAGACAACAATAATATCAGAATCTTTTTAAACTTCGTGCGGAATTGTCAAAAATAGTGTCGTCTTTATTAAAGACAGGCTATGCCGACTTTATGTAGCGATATGTCCCTATTAACTCTAATGAATCATGTTAAAACAAAAATTCGGGTACTTGCTATCATCCTTTTAATTATTATTATCTATGAAAGCTAAAATAAAATGTATTTTTATATTACTTCACAAGAACTGCTAATACCACCCATAAATTTTTGAGTGTAGAAAATAAGAGAGAGATTAGATATAGATATTATAAGTAATTTGGTTTTTGTAATATATATACAATTTAAGGGATAAGTATTGATTGGTATATAAAATAGGAATGTAAAAGTTATTATTTTTTATAGTGAAGCAACAAAACATACCAACTTTTAGGAATTAAGAAGTACTTTTGAAAAATATGATTTGTTTCTCAAAAAATAAAAGGAGTTACTTTTAGAATATTTAAGATACCATTTCTGACCACGTCTGACAACTATCACCGCTTTATTCATATTACCTGGGCTTCACTTAATTTTTTCACGTTTCGAATGCTTATGTATCTACAATTGTAATCAGGTGAATAATGACGGTCAGTATTCACCTGATGACGAATGCAGACGCATAAGCATTCGAAACGTTGTGAAAAATAAAAATTTTTTTATTTTCGCCAAAAATCAGTTATTTTATCGGAAATAGGTAATTGGAAGAACGTCCTCAAAACCTTAGAGGTTTCATGCACAAAAGCCAAAACCATATGGCTTCAGAATTTGGCTGGTAAAACGTTTTGCTTACCATTTCCCAGCTACTTGTGATGTTTGGATTTGTAATATTTGTGTTTCTTTTAGCAGAAACTATATCCCAAGTTGGTACCAGAATAGTAGGCGGGACACTAGCCAGTATAAACGAGTTTCCATATCAGGTGTCAATTCAAGTGGGAGTCACTCATATTTGCGGCGGCGCTTTGGTGGCACCCTATTTGGTTCTTTCAGCTGGTCATTGTTTTGCTTATAGGTAAGCACACACCATTGTAATTGTTGTAATCCAACTTTTTTATCCAATAAGAATATATTACTTAGCTGAACATAAAACAAATAATAAATTTAGTCGATTTTACCACTTTCTTTTTGTCAACTTTTCGTTGATTTTCTTGTTTGTAACAGCACCATGAATTATTTAACGAAATTTAAAAAAAAAATGGGAAATTTTTAGAATGTTGACACAATCAATTTATTAATCAATATTGAATTGTTTTATTGGTTATCTACACGAAAACAAAAAACTCTAAAACTCGATATCTAATTTTTAGTGTTAAATCCACCCAAATAATAAGCAATTACTTTTAAACCAAATATTATTTTCTTTTTACGTCGTTTTTCTTTGAATTAGAAAATTTTGTAAATAAGGACACTCTAGGACAACAATTTTACAGGAAAACACTATGCTGAAAATACAGATTTCTACTGTAGTTGAATATTACAAATTTTCAAGGTGTTTAATTATCGGGGGTAACACCATAAGTGCTTTGAGAATTATCGATAATTCTGAAAATGCGTGTTTTTTGAAAACTGCAGGAGTTTATTTTTTCCGTTGTGTCCAACCAGAAATTTTTTGTTATAACGGTAAAAATAACCGAGTACGGTTTTCAACAAAAACACGTTTGTTTCAAAATTAATTCGCAAAGTACGAATGGTCTTCTGTAGAAAATTTCAAGAATATAGAAATTCGACTATTTACTGTAATTAATTGTACAATCATTTTTTTCTCCATAACTGAAGTTACACTGCTTGGCCCTACCATGCATTCGTTCAGATCTTCATTTTTTAAAATTTCGCCTGAAGTAGTGCGGCTCTGACTTTCTCGCATTTTATCGACGATCGCCTGATGATGCTCTTCGTTCATCTGCTCTTCACGTCTAGTCCCACCTGTGCAGCCTGCGTCTGAGTTCACTTCGCCATCTCGTTCTTGCCCACGGTATGTTCTTAAACCATTGTCGTCTCAATTTCCAGAACGGATTGATCGTTAGAAACATGCGATCATTTTCAACGCTATCTCTCTTTGATTTCAGTGCATGAAAAAGTCGAATCGAACAGTTTTTCCAAAAATTAGATTGTACTCAATTATTTACGTCTTTTCACCTGCATTGTCCACTTCTTCTTTAAAAAACTGCAAAATAGCCCTGCAGCCTTCTCATCCTCTCCAGGCTAGTTCATAGTATAACACAAAAAATAGCTTCTTTTGCAACCCGTCTGGTGTCCCCTCATCACAGCTACTCACTAGTTTCTGCATTTCATCAAATTTCAAGGTAGTTGAGATTAGTTTTCCCTTGTAATATATTGCAGATTTGAAAATTATATCTTGAAATCAAGCTTTATGCCATATTTTTTCATCCATGATTAATTTTGTTGTGACGTTCCAAATTGTTTTTACGGTAGTTTCTTTATACTCCTCGTCGTTTCCTTCCTTCATATTTTGTACCCAATACTTCAAAATTTTTGCAATCTCTCTCAGCGGCGTTTCCTGCTTCAATTCATATTTTCTGGTTTTGCAGAACTTCATAAATTGGCTCCAGAAAAACTTCTTATTTTTTCTGGTGTTCTCTGTTATGTTTTCTTGTATGTGCGAGTCGATTTCGGCCTCCGATAAAAACCCGAACTTATCGCGTCGGCGAATTTGTTTACACCAGATACGCGTTGCTAAGGCCGTAAATCGTTGTTTATTCCATAGCAATCGCGATATACATATAATGCTTTGCGGGAGGGTGACCTGCAGCGCTTCATATATTATTGAGATGGCGTCAGAGCAGTGGAATTATCACCCACTGGGGAATTATCACTTACTAATTCAGCGATAATTCTACATCTCTTTTCGCTTACTTTTCCAAAAAAACTTACCTTAGACGACTTTTAACGCGTCAGTGGAATTATCGCTGCAATTTTTTTGGAATATCGTGAACATTCAGTTTTTTCTTTACTTTTTAGTTCCATGCCAGAAGTCTACAATGTAAGGGTGGGAAGCAATATAACGTCATCTGGCGGACAACTTGTAAAAGTGACAAAAATCACTGTTCATGAGAATTATAAGAATTTAGTTAATGATATTGCTGTACTTGAGGTAAGGTCTATTAAATTTTGTGGCTATTTGCCAAAACCTGAGATGTAATTTTTTATTGTTTTGCAGGACAGAAATTTTAAGTGTTTATATCGCTGAGAAATAGGTTTTTAAATAGATATTTAAATAATTATGAAAATTATAATTTTAAAGATTGAGATATCATATTTTTCCATTACAAAATAATAAATAAAATCACAATATTGTTAAAAAGTGACATATAGCCTGGAGCCCTCAAGCTATTATCATTTTTTTGACACCCATCGAACTTATTTGATGCTATGTCTGACTTTAATAATGTCTTTGTTTTAAATGGAAAAATACTAGTCATTACACGTCAGGACAAAGTTTAAAACTCAAGCCAATGGCGAGCGTCTTAATTCGTCTCACCGTGAAATGGCTCATAACACTGAATTTTGTTTAAGTCTCTAACAAATGGGTCATTTTCACACAACACTCCATCAATATAGTTTTTCCTCTATAGAATAAGCTGAATAGGAAAAATAGAGAAAAAATTAGAATCCAATTTTTTTTTATTAACAAGTTTAGGAAGGTCCACCGTTTAACATACTAAAAGTCCCCATTCCTACCTCCTCGGGAATTGTCATTTGTAACCTCCAAAAAAACTACAAAAAAGGGTTTTTCTTACACAAATAGGAAAAATTTTGCAAATTTAATTCTCTATCAATAAGTAATAGTACGAGATCCGGCTGCAAATTTTTTGACCGATCGCGTAACCACTCAAAAAATTTAAAAAGTTGAAGATTAGTACTCACCATCCCCAGAAAGCTTATAGGGCCAGTCGGCATTTGGCCGGATATGTAAAAAAAAAATTGTTTTTGACCCATTTTTTTGACATTTTTTCTTTTTGGGCGTAACCAAAAAATACTTGTATTGGGACTTGGATTAGACTTAGGCGATGTCAAGAATGCAATGGTGGCATCCCGCATCCGGCCGCGATGCCGCGGCACCATCGCCCGAAGGGGTGCTTTTTTAAGCAAAATCTGATAATCATAACGTAACCACTTGATTAAGGTGTCAAATTAAAGGTGTTGATCTCCTCGATACGAATATCAAATGGTGCCAATCCAAATCTGGGCGGAAGTGTTCGCCACCAATGATTTTATACTCAAAACTCGCGGGTCGTTTACTATAGAGGCGAGTTAGTTATTGCTATATATCTTCGAGAAAAACATTAGTAGCCACAATTTTTTCTTATAGGATGTTAGGAATACCAACTCTAATATTCCCTAATAAGCCCTCAAAAAGCCGACTGGTACCAACACCGCCGCCATATTGGAAAACTGGTGGAAATAGGTAATTTTTTTGGTTTGTCACGAGCTTTTCACTAATTATCTTGAAAACTGTTCGGTTCACGAAAAAATGTTTGGCACCAAACTAAAAGTGTATAAAATTGTCTCTCACACTGTGTAACAACTTTTAGGCTCAGACTACCAGTGGCGGAGATAGAATATTTTTTCTTTAAATATGTGTTTCTCCTTGTTTCCAAAATATCTCCTATAAAAATATAGGAGTTAACAAAATACCTAATTTTTTGCCCTCTCTAAAATATGAACTATTACATATTAATATATAAAAAAGAGTTTTTTCCAAACAGACATAATGTTCTTAATGTGAGTTTTAATTTTTGTATTTTATTTTTAGTGATCAACATGTTGTCTATACTTATAAGATATGCACAATTAGTTTTATAATATATTTAATTAGCCCATCTCCCTTTCTCGGCTTCCAGGAGCTGATTAGATACTAATAATTTATAAATGACAAATGACTATCTACGACAGCTTAAACATAAACAAACTACTTACCAAATTTTATCAAATAAGTAGTTCTCTAATAATTTATAAATGACAAATGACTATCTACGACAGCTTAAACATAAACAAACTACTTACCAAATTTTATCAAATAAGTAGTTCTCGATGAGCCTTGGAATTTGGCCATATTCTTTTCGTTGCTACTATTTTAGTGTTTAGTAACCGAAAAAATTAATAAAAAATTACCCAGTTACCAAATCTACTAGTAGCGGTTTTGTACAAAAATAGAAAACGTACCTACACAGTCGCATATTACATGGTCGCGTGGGGAGTCCATAAAATAAGCAAAAATATAATAAATATAAATGTTGAAACTTAATTTTGCCGAAAGAAAATTAATCGAACAACAATTTAATTGAATCGTAAAATGATCGAAAATACCAAGCTCAAAAATAATTTAGTCAAACCCTAAAACAAATTTTTAATGTGAAATAACCGAAAATATAAAAAAAAAATGATTAAACCTTTCCCCCAAAGGGGTGAATTATGGGATTTATTTGATTTTTAACCAAACTAGTATAATACTAAGTAAGTAAATATTTAAACATAGGGCTCTATCCAAAGTCAAAATAAGCGAAAATAAAAACATCGAACAGTAAAAAAATTAAATATAGAAAAATGAAAATAATTTTCTGGAATCGTAAAAAATGAAATAAAGTCATCACGAAAGAGATCTAAAATAATTTAAGAACTGTTATTTGATCGGAATGCAGAAAGGTCGCATAAGGCCGGGCCTACAAGAAAAAACGTTGCAGAATTGCCAAACTGTAAAACAAATACTTAGTTGAGCTCGGATTTGTACCCTGTGACACTACCATGAAACACTAATACCTGCTGTACCCTTGCAAAATTGTGCTTCACAAAGTCGCGATTCCAACGTATGATGCGACCGATTTGCGATTTGAACAAATTATATATAATTTTTGTATTTTAGTTTAATTTACGTTTCGAATTTATTACGGTTTAATCAATTTTTGTTTTATTTTATATTTTCGGTTATTTCACATTAAACGTTTTTTTTAGGGTTTGCTTGGTATTTTCGATCATTTTACGATTCGATTAAATTGTTGTTCGAACAATTTTCTTTTGGCAAAATTAAATTTTAACGTTTATGTTTATTATATTTTCGCTCATTTTATGGACCTCCTATTCGTAAATACGACACGACCATATAATATGCGACTCTGTAGGTACGTTGTCTATTTTTGTACAAAACTAGTAGGTTTGGTAATCGGGTGAAATAGGTGCAACGAAAAGAAAAGAGCCAAATTCACAGGCTCGTCGAGAACTACTCGTTCGATAAAATTTGGTAAGTAGTTTGTTTATGTTGAAGCTGTCGTAGGTGGTCATTTGTCATTGATAAATTATAATTATTGGTTTCCACCTCCACCTGCTAGAAGCCGAGAAGGGGAGATAAGCTAATTAAATATATTTTAAAGCTAATTTTGGATAACTTAGGACAATCAGAGTTATCAGAGACAACATGGTAACCGCACTAATCATAAAATATAAAATTAAACATCTTATGTGAAGAACATTATGTTTGTTTTGAAAAGAATAAATTGTTGTTTAGAAAATTATTTTAAGGAACTTCAAGTGCGCCACTGTTTTTTATATATTAACATATAATATGTCATATTTTAGAGAGCGCAAAAACTAGTTATTTTTTCAATTCCTATATTTTTAATTGTAATAGGAGATATTTTGGAAAGAAGGAGAAACACATATTTAAAGAAAAAATATGCTATCGCCGCCACTGGTGGTCTGAGTCTAAAAGTTGTTACACTGTTTGAGAGATAATACTATACGCTTTTAGTTTGACACCATAAGTTTTGTCGTGGACCGAACAGTTTTCGAGATAATTAGTAAAAAGCTCGAGACAAACCCAAAAAATTAACTATTTCCACCATTTTTTCAATATGCCGGTGTTGGTAATATTCGGATTAATTAAGGTTGGTATTCCCAACATCATTATAATAAAAAATTGTGGCTACTAATGTTTTTCTCGAAGATATATAGCAATAACGAACTCGCCTCTATAGTAAACGGTCCGCGAGTTTTGAGTATAAAATCATTAGTGCCGGGCTCTTTCGGCCAGATTTGGAGTGGCACCTTTTGATATTCGTATCGAAGGGACCAATACCTTTAATTTAGCACCTCAATCAAGTGGTTACGTTATGGGTCGATTTTGCTTAAAAAAAGCACTCCTTCCGGCGATGGTGCCGGTGCAAACCCAAGCAAAAATGATGCCAATTTGAACAATTTCTTACATATTCCTTTTTAGCATTTTCGTCAAAAATTCTAAACCTACGGGTACCAAACTTGGCAGAGTTGATCTAAGAACAATGACCTAAATTATATCAAAAGATTAAATTTTTCCAGTGGCGTATTTCAAAATATACAAAAAAAAGCCATGCTTTTCACTGCATCCCAGACTAGATAAAATTGCATTTCCAACGACACCTTCCGCTTGTATGTCAGTAACAGTGGCGTATCAAAGAGCTTTGGTAAATTTTAAAAAATTTTATTAAGAAAGTTGGACTACGCCACTGGAGAAAATTTAATTTTCTAATATAATTTAGGTATTGCTCTTAGATTTACCCTGCCAAGTTTGGTACTCGTAGGTTGAGAAATCTTGAGGAATATGCGAGAAATTGTTCAAATTGGCATCATTTTTGCTGGGATTTTTCTATTTTTCTGTTAGAACGAGTAGTTTAAGCTACACTATCACTGTTTAGTTATTGATAAAGAATTAAATTTGCAATATTTTTTCCATTTGTCCTTTTCAACAGTCTGTCAGCGTTTAGGAGTTATCCAGGAAAAACACTTTTTGGAGCTTTTTGAGGACAGTTCTGGAGGAGGTAGGAATGGGAACTTTTAGTATGTTAAACTGTGGATCTTCCAAGTCGTTAATAAAAAAATGTAGGTTCTATTTTTTCCACTATTCAGAAAATTTATGTCTAAATTGCCTATACTACTACACTACATTCCAAATTCAATCGAACCAATATTTTGACTCTGACAATGACAGGTGCATTTAGTTTCTGTGTTTAAATTTCAGCCGCTGTATATTGAAATTGCTCTGGAGAGTTTAAAGTAAACAGTACTTAAGTATACGTATCGAATTTTATTTGGGTTTAAGCAGTTGAGAGATAGCAATCTATTTATTCCAGCCTTGTAAAATCGAAAACGTTTAGGGAAATTCAAATCTGCATATTGACCATTCCTCAACCACTTAACTCCCTTTCAACGTATTTTTTTGTATTACTTTATGTTAACCGGATTTACATAAGTGAAGTTAGTGAAGTTTTGTAAAAAAATGCATCACAAAATTTTACAGTGGACCCTGAAAAGCACAGATTAACAGGCAGGTATCCTCCTTCTTCTTGAACTTATTGTCAAACATATTAAAATTTTGAATATTAAGACATATCAATTTTACTAACTGTCAAATAAAAACAGCAGTAACAACAACTCTCCTTTTTTTTAAACACCCCTTATTCCATTTTATGGTTAGATTGGAATAGAATTAAAAATGAATAATATAACATTTTAGCAAATTTTTTTGGAGGTAAAGTGATCTGACATATATTATTTTTCAAGTTAGTCATAACTTGAAGAAGACCAATGACTTCTATGTTATCAAATGGATTAACAAATACAATGGAAGATGACTATGACAGATTCATAGACTAGTTAAAGTAAAAATAATAAAATTTTTCTTGGTAGACTAATACCTCGGCTTTAACCAACTTGCGTATCGTTCATACTCGTCCCAGTATCAGTTCCTTGATTGGAGTTTGTCTCGTATTAGTCCTAAGAAAACGCGATTTTATCTTGAATCCTGATAAATTGTTCTACAGAGTCAATTAGAGGCCCTTCTTTAATGATTATTTTTTTTTTAAATTAAAAGCATTTCTGATGGTTTGTTAAAGTTTGAAGTTTTCTTAAAACAAAGACTGTCCTGCCAAGAAAACCGAGCCAAATCTTTGCGAAAAATTTTATCAGATTTTATAATGTTTTATCAGATTTTATGTGTTTTGTATACGGCATGTGAAACAACCTTGTAAAAACCAAGGCAAATCTCAGAAACCCCACATTTTATATACACGTTTTTGTGAGATAAAGAGCAAGGCTCATAAAATTTTATAAAACCCAAAGCGTAAAAAACCCACCAACTTTCTTGAAAGAAACATATTTGTGGCGTATGAAGCGCAAGCGTTGCCCGGTTTACATTTTGGTTGAGACTCAATAATTGTCGCTACACCAATTTTTTGTATTTACATTTTTGTTATAGTAATAAGATTGATTATTGTAGTTCTAAAAAAAAAAACACTGTATGAACACTCCCTTAAAAAAAAATGATTTTAGCTTTATTAGTATAAGGAATAATATTAGAACTAGAACAAACATAGAGACTAGGACGGATATGAACGATGCCTTTTTTGTCAATTGAAATTGATATGACAAGCTAAAGTCATCTTCGTTAGAGCAGTAAAACAATTTCGGTATCAAGACTCGTTCTACTTACACATTTTTGCAATCGGCATAAAAATGTCAATAAAATATTGTGTGTTCAGAAACTACAAATACAAAAATTAGTGTGGCGTCTTTGTACCCTTCTGTATTTTCTCAAAAAAAAGGTTCTAACGACTTGTGAATCAACACTAATACGTTACTTCTAATTATTTTAGCTTTCCAAGAATGTAACTCTGTCTTTTGCCGTACAAATCATAAATATATCCACCAGTGATGACTATACTGCTGGGTCCATAGGCACTGTGTCAGGATGGGGACACGACAAGGTATTTTTCGACTATTCTGTCAGAAAATGAAATTTTTGACCAGCTACTGAGAGAAAAATGTTACTATACCAGGGAGTTTTGCTTAGGTTACCTCCCGCCGGAAGTTTTGTTTACTCTACCTCCCTTCCCATCATGCAGATCTCTTGGTTTGTTTTGCTGAAAAATGTTATTCTTCTAAACTCCATTTATTAACAAATATTATTATTATAGTAGTAGAAAAAATTTGGTGCTAGAAAGCACAGATAGTCTCATACCAATAAAGGACCATTAAAATCGTACATTTGGCTTTTCTTACAGTGGCGGCTCGTGACTTTACAAATAGGTGACGCAGCATCGCCGAACGCCCTCCCCCCCCCAATAAAATACAAACTCCATCATACATAGGAAACATTGTCCAAAAAAATAATAAAAACGAATACCGCAACATTAAGGGCATTTTGGTCAGGTTTTTTGTCAGTTTGTTACCCTTACCTTTATTCTAGTCAGGCGGAGTAGCGCTCTGTCAGGCTATTACCTTTATCAAATGTCGTAATTTTGACAAAAACTACGACTTCCAGAAGTTACAACTTCTGGCACCGCTCTGATGTTCAGAATCCTTTCTTAAAGATTTCCCACCTCCACCCTCCTTCGGTAGTGCAATGAAGGAGCCATCGCTGTCCGGGAGTGCAATGGACAGCACCTTTCAGTAAAAACGGTCTGCCAATAGTTCCGGCTTACTCAGTTCGGCGTTCCCTGCTGGCAGCAACACTCTTCCTCCAAAGCTTCGACGAGGAACCCGATGGACTGGTCCCTGAGGCTTGGCTGCGCCCGTATTTGTTACCTCGTTCGCACTGTCATTGGCCGAACAGCTAAATCCAAATCTGATCAATAGGGGCGACCGGATAACTTACTTTCTAAAACACGGCCCCCTGGAAGAACGGGTCAAGCGAAGCACCGCGTAGTGGCCCGTTCTAGAAACCACGAGTAGAAGTCATCTTTGGTCCCTCGTATGGTTCGTCACTCCAGTTCTCACTCCAAAACCCCATCTGAAAACACCATTCCGTCAAGACGACATCCAAACTGCTGAGTAATATTTCAGTACCTTCGGCGTGCATTATAACACCAATGACTGAATGCCACTTCTACCAACATGAACCATGACGAAGTCCCATCTCGGTTTCGGTGGAAAACCTCGCGCGGTGTAGGGATCCGGGAGGCATATTAATCCCCCCAATCGAAGGTCTTCGAAAGATCTCGACCAGGGATGCCATGTCGTAATTTTGACAAAAACTACGACTGCCAGAAGTTACAACTTCTGGCACCGCGCTGATGTTCAGAATCCTTTCTTAAAGATTTTCCACCTCCACCCTCCTTCGGTAGTGCAATGAAGGAGCCATCGCTGTCCGGGAGTGCAATGAACAGCACCTTTCAGTAAAAACGGCCTGCCAACAGTTCCGGCTTACTCAGTTCGGCGTTCCCTGCTGGCAGCAATACTCTTCCTCCAAAGCTTCGTCGGACGAGGAACTCGATGGACTGGTCGTTTTTGTTACCTCGGCCGCACTGTCATTGGCCGAACAGCTAAATCCAAATCTGACCAATAGGGGCGACCGGATAACTTGGCTTCTACAACACAAAGGTAACCACTGGCGCTAATTAGCGTCGAATAGCGACTAACTTTACCGTTAAAAAGACAACCAACCAAACTTGATGTGATTCTGTGGTGGAAGATTTTTAGGTTATAAAAGTTTGTTTGTTTTACAAGAATTTTGTGTACTTGGATTTTATTTTTTGTTTACCGTGTTTATAGTAGTAGTGGGGTGCCTTTCTTACCGTTTTTTTTTTTTGTAAACAGGTGAGTAAGTATAAATAAGTTTACACAGACTCGATTTCTTCTGACTAAATTTATGTTGGGGTGTCCGTCTCCCAGTCCTATCAGTAAATTAATATTTTCCTCCATATTATGGCTACAAAAGCTAATAAAAAAAGACTTGAGCAAAAACAAAAGTCAATAAAAAAGTAAGGTTATGTTTACCGCCAAACGATTGAGTACGTTTTTAACCTATTGAAGTTACCTTTATTTACAGTAACGGTAACCATAAGAGTAACGGAATTTGCCGTTAAACTGCCTGACCAAAATCTCCCTAATAGCAATAGCCCGGCACGCGACGCTCGATATTACAGTCACAATATTATAATAGAGCCAGCTTAAAAGTTTGCATCATATGCAAACACGCCCAAACCGCGGCGGAAACAAGACGCGTGTGCCGTCGTCATGGCAACCGATTTATTTCGGGAATGTACACTGAACGCAGCCTAAAAGACACGAGGAAGCTGCTTCGCAGAGTGCCTGCCGTTTGTTTTGGCTCGTGGAGAGTTTTCGCATCTGGAAAACATGGTCGTTCCGCTCGATCCTGACGATCGAATAAAAGATATACAATATTTACAAAATTTGGAAACGTTATTTTACAGAAGCGGAAGGTTTAATTTTCTCAAATAAGAGGTGAAGCAGCGCTTCACCTGCGTCATCGGGCGAGCCGCCACTGTTTTCTTAATTTTATCAAAAATGAGTTACTAACGTTCCAAAACACCTTAATCGATGAAAAAAAAAGTTGTCTGTCGGTCTGTCGGTTTGTCGGTCTGTCGGTCTATTGTCTGTCTGTATACACGATAACTCAAGAACGCCTTACTCGATTTTAACGAAAGAATCAGGTACCATTAACATGGAAAAAAGGTGTTGGCCAAATTCACTGAAATTTTTATATGTTTTTGTACTTGGTCTCATAAGAAAAAATTTAAAAAATCAAACTTTGTTTGTGTTTAATATGTCATGTTTTCCGTACATTTTCCTGTTTTGAGCCATTTTATGTAATAAATCATTTTTTTTTAATATTTGCATTAAATTGATTTCCCTGATTCTTCTTTAGAATTTTGGCTAGTATAATTAAAATTATACTGTGTTGTGAGATACAATTTAGGCAATTTTTTAAACAAATTTAGTATTTATACTTTAAAAATTGTCACATTAAAAATCCTTAAATTCATAATGTAAATTATGTTATACAGGGTGTCCAAAAATTGTTATTAAATGTTTCTTATTTTTGTCCTATTTTAGGCATGGTTTATTAAATAATATAAATCACCTTCTAATGGATTTCTTTTACTTCGTTATGATCTTCTACAATACAAATAATAATACACAAGGTTTTAAAATACAGGGTGTGTCCTGATTTAAATGTTATATTATGATGTTACATTTAAAATATTCCTTTTTTTTAAGCGTTCGTTTTTTTCTATTTACGGTTTACATTACAAACATAAAAATATTTGATAGTAAATCTGTCATACATATACGGGGTGATCAAAAATTATGTTTTTCGTAGGATCAATTTTACATTAAATATTCACCTGGCTTGAAATGAGACAAAAAGAAGAAAAATCAATTTTTGGGCACCCTGTATATGGCATTTCTGTAAGATATTATGAAGATTTTGTGATAATATTTTCGATTGAAACATGTTTAAATTATTTATTCAATGTTTTAAAAAAATTGCCCAAAATGAAAAAAAAAACTCTACCTACATATTATAATTTTTGACGCACTCTGTATCATAAATCCCAGTTTGTGTTATCCGAAATTCGAAAGAAGAATCAGGAATATTAATTTAAAGAAAACATTTAAAAAAGGAAATGGATTTATTACATAAACTGGCTTAATGGCTTAAAAGTAGGAAAATGTACAGAAAACATGACATTTTAAACACCCTGTATCTTAAAAATGATTCTGCAGAAAAGTTTAATTTTTTAAATTTTCTTTGGTACAAAAATCGTCTATCGGCTGACCATGAACTAAATAACTTTTGGGTAGGATGGTGGGGGGTTGAAGGGGGGAAAAGGGGGATAAAATAATTAAAAAAATTGTAACTTTGGAACAAAAGCAAGTAGCGATATACAGTTTTTATATTTCATATAGACTACAAATTTTGTTATTAGTTTCCGAGTTATTGAAAAAGCCTTAAAATATATAAAAAAAATCATAACTTTAGAAGTAACGCAGCTATTGATATGTGATTTTAAGATTTTGGGTTTCGTAAATATTAACGTTTTTTCAAGTAACTCGGAAAATAACGCTCCCACGAATTTGGACTTAATGTCAAAATTTGTAGTCCAAATTCATGGAAATTTAAATCTTAAAACCGTATATCAATACTGGCTTTTGGCTTGGATTTGGCTTTTTATCCCGCTTTTTGCCCCTTCAACCCCTCACCGCCCTACCCAAGTTAATCAGTTCATGGTCAACCGATAGATGATTTTTGTACCAAATTTCGTTAAAATCGATTGAGGCATTCTCGAGTTATCGTGTATACAGACAGACAACAGACAATTTTTTTTTCGTCGATTGAGATGTTGTAGAACCTAAGTAACTTATAAAGTCAAAATTTAACGATTTTAATAGTCCCCCATACCATATTGGTATGGTGGATTAAAAATCAATTACGCTCTTCTGGACTAAGGTGCTTTTCCCCTTGGATTTTTAATATTACACTTTACTTGCTTGGTGTGTAAATAACTAATATTTTGACTTTACAATCTTGTCAAATAATAACATAAGAAATTTTTGTAACACATTAACGCCCAAATTATTTTTTTTTTAATTTTAAGTAAATCTGTAGTACTTACACGTCTTTGTCTTGACCCTAAGAAACCGAAAAAAATATTTTTTAATTTTTGTGATGTCACATTTTTTTTGAAAATGGCTGGCCTCATATGGGTTAATATGATAGTAAAATTTAAAGGAAATATTATATAAAAAAATACAAAAGTGTTAAAAAATGTTGCTTGCGAAAAATAGGGAGATTTTGGGCCAACGAAAATAAGATCAAATTTGACAGTAGTTATGCTTATTTTTGTTAAAGACAAGATTAACATCAGACACATTTGTAAAGGCGCATTTACACAGACAAACTTCCCTTTGATGTTGAAATGCCGACAAATATTTACACGAGCCTCTTGAGCAAAATCTCGTACAAAAAAACACACGTAAATTTTGGAGAGAATGTTAAGCAAAATTTGTTTGAAGAAATGTTGGTATAGAAATTTCTTACAAATTTAAATTTTATAGTTTTATGGGAATTCATTGAACTTAACTGAAAATAGAAAGACTAAGTTTTAAAACAAGGTATTTTTAATTAAGTGCTTTCCGACGGAAAAACAATTTGATGTCGAAATTCACATTTTACCTTATAAGCAACTTCGAATGACCTGATTTTTATAGGGGATATGCCAGTATACTTGTAACTTTTTTGGGGTTGTAAAAAAACGAGAATAAAAAAATAATAATTGGCACTTATTTATTGCTGTTGCCTGTAAAATGTAATGATAAAAATTTACGTTTAAAAGAATATCTCTTTATTTTACTTCCTAGTTTAAAACACATTACAATAATAATTAAGTCAAATTAAAAAACCTATATACATTTTATTAAATCTCAAATATATGAACAAAAGCACGTTCGGTCTAAATAATACCCGTTTATTACCCACTTTTACAACTCTACGATCCCGACCCTTGTCTAAAAAAGTATAATTTAGCAGTAATGGACTAGACTTCTGAATCGGAATGTTGTTCCTTTGCATATTGTTTGTTCAGTGTCAGTAATCGACCTTGATTATTACACTAAATTGACAGTAAATATCTATCTTCAGCATTTTCATGAACCTTTTGCTTTTTTAAGCAACTGTTGGGGCCTTAAACTAACTAGGTAAATCTGGTGTGAGGAATAAAAAAAAACAATCAAAGCTAAGGGTAAAGTAAAGTTACAAAAATATGTTTAAAAAAAAATATCCCCTCCCCACCAGTCCTCATAGTCGTGAGGCGCGGATTACCGCTTAAATGTGCAATTTTTGAGTTTTTTGCCGATATTTGAAAAACTCAAAATTTTGTTGGAAAAGAAAAATTTTCCTGGGTTGTTTTTTGAATTTAGGAAAAAACCCTTGGAAATAAAAAAAACTCGCAAGAAAATCCCAAAAAAATTACAAAATGTTTTCGCATATTTTCAAAAATATTGTCCAAAACAAAATAACATATAAAAATTTCAGGTTAGAAATAAGCACAAAGGTTGTGTCTAATAAAGTTTATCTTTACGCCTATTTCATTTACCTCACCTCTTTTTGCTAAGTGCGCAGCCGCGAAAATAAGCATAAGCACAAAAAGTCCCTAGTAAGAGCTAATTAGGTCACTTTTTTGTGTGAAATTTTTCGAAGCATTCTGGTATACAAAGAGTTGCATTACATTTTTCACAAAAGGTGCGAGGTTTACTTTTGCAATTGGTTTTTTGACAGCTTCTTTGCTTTCCATTTTGTGATTCATTACTTCGGGACGTCTTTGCATGACTCAACGGGCGACCACAATTTACTCTCGAGGCATGAATATGCTATATCCATTCTAAACTGTTTTATTGATATCTTTTCTTTGCCTGTACGAATCATCTTGTACAAAATAAAGCCATTTATAATAGCTGTCTGTCATTCTGTTAAAAAGAGACCATTACCATGTTTTCCCTCTTAGAGTAATATGATATTCTTTTAATAACTTTTGTTCTTTTAACAAAATTAGAAGAGGTAGATCGTTTTCTGAATCCTATTCATCAACTTCCCTCCTGTCTTTCATGCTAGAGCTAGGACTATTATCATTATCAAAAAATTGGGTCTCCTCTTCCTCGGGATCCAAGAAAATAGCGACATCTTCCGAAATATCTTTTGCACGAGGCTAGCCTAATTCGTTCTCATCGATATCATCTTCATCTGTTAACTCATTCACTTTTGGAGGTAATGCAGCAATATCAGCATCTATTTCGTTCCAGTAGAGGTATTCTGCTGCATTTTCCAAGTTAAAAAAAATATATGTCTATCTTTCTCTAACGCCTAAAAATAAAAAAAAAAACGCCAGGCATCATCAAATGAAGATATATACATTTCCCGATAGCTGGAAAAAAACCATTTTTAATATCTTTCTACATAACTTTTCTTTTAAAATGATTGAATTGATTGAATCAGATCGCTTATCGCTATCAGAAAAGAAATACAGCACACCTGATAATTTTTCGTCAGACCTGCTAAGAACGTTTTCGATAGCCGACTACGATCGCCAGGCTAATTTACTCCTTCGCAACTCCACCAACACCCACTGTTATCAGTTCGCACCAAATAGACTTGCTTACCCCCAGATGCACCGTAAAAATATTCGGATTAGTTTAGCTAATCCATGCTTCCTCTTTGTTCCTTTATGTGGAATCGAGGGAGAAAAAGAATTGATTAGATAGCCAATCGCGATTAAGTGCCTACAGTGCATTTATGGGTTAATCATCAGTTTAACTTATTAAGAGCACACCATATTTAATAAATGCTGCTGGGAGCAGGAAGTTTGTAAATGCCGATATTTTGAAACATGGCTGGCTAATGTAAATAAAATTAAAAGAAAACTAATTTTTAGGAAAATGGAACGATTTCCACGCATCTGATGAGTGTTAACATTCCACTAACTACAATCGCTGCGTGTGCGACATCGTACAAAGATTTGGCGACTATTACATCCAGCATGATTTGTGCGGGATATCCTACAGGAGGGAAAGACGCATGTCAGGTACTCAAGTGCAAGTGGAATAGTTCTTAAAACATTGCTCGCATGTCGCTAATTACTTCGAAACACCAACCATTCCGGCAAACGACTTCGACTGAACGTGAGAACAGTACTGAGATCTGGATTACCTACAAATTAAATAAAATTGCTGAGTAAGCAACCATTATCGATCCCTGATTTTCTATAACCGTCGCGCTTCTTAAAAAAAGATCTTAAGTGTCTTTTTAAAGGGAAATGATTTAATCCAGAGGAAATTGGATAATTTTCAAACCTTTTTGAAATCAGGTTTGATCTAAAATCCTTCCAAAAAATATCAGAACATTCTCATGTTTACCCAGACAGCAAGGTTATGTAACAAGTATGTACGTAGTCCGTACCTAGGTTAGGTTTATTATAAGTGGTGCGCTTACGCCCCTCGACTGAGACCTGCTCGATGGTCTATTGTGACTCTAGTCCGTACCTAACTCTTGGACGAAGAGTACGTACATAGTACGTACACTAACTCCATTGTATGCACTAAAAATGTAAATACCAACACTATGGACATCTTAGGTACGGCTTTAGGATATGGAAAATTAGTACAATGTACGTACGTTTATGTACGTAATACATTGTATGTCCTGACCAATAAAAGACGTGAATAGGACGTAAAATATATGATGTACATATGAGGTTCGTTCAGGGCATGTTTCTAGTATGTACTTTGGAGAACGTAGGACGTAAATAAATCAAATACAAAATATTTTTAATGCAAGAAGTGGGGGGCGATTTTAAGTACTGAAAAGTTCTCAGTTCTCCTCACCCCTAGTTGTGACAAATTAATAACGTAGTAGGCACCTATGAAAGCAAAGACCTAGAAATACGTTTTTGCTGTAGATATTGGGACGCAGACTTAAAATGGATATAAAATGTACGTCCCAAGGACGAATGATGCTCTCTGGGTGGTTTTCTCTGTGCAACCTAGCAAAGAATTATCAAATTATAGGGGACTCAAAAAAAAAAATAATACGGCGTATTCAATATAGTTGTATAGTAAACAAAGGGTTTTTTGATAAGACGTATGTTAACTTATATCAAAATTTTGACTAAATTAAAAAGAATCCAGTCTTGAAAAAATTATCGTCTCATAGAATAATTCTTTCTCACTGAGAGAAAAATTAATATTTTTAGGAAATGTAAAAATTAATTACAAAAATAGCAATTAAACAGGACCCTGTTTTCCTTAAATTAGACGACGCGATGCAACAGCCTTCTGTTCAAGCCGATCTGGCCCGATTTTCAGACTGAACCGAAAGAGACAATGCTTATCTACACTACGCAGGTGCGAGAAAGCTAAAAGTACAGGAGATTGCCTCTTTAAACTGCGAATTTAGAGTTTATGCCAACACTTTGGCAAAGTGCTTATTTTTCCGTGATACAAAAACAATTACTCAATAAAATAGTTAGTTTGTTACACCTGCATCTTGTCCCATTTTGGAAAAATTTTGATGTTTATTAGCATTACGGAAAAATCCATAACTACCATTTTTACACGCCCATCTTTGAAAATTTGTCAGACAGCCCCATGCCAATGGCGTATGCAGAAATTATTCCTAGGGAGGCTTAAGATAGCCTCAGATTGTAATTTTATTTGTAATTTTTGGAGAAACTTTTAGGGGACGATTTTTAGGGCTGGATTTTTAGTGGCTTTGGAGCCCCTAAGGCCCCTTCCCTGCGTACGCCGTTGCCTATAGATAAAGGCGTCGTCAGTTGTAGATTTTTTTTGTTTAATATCTGGAAAGCATTCGTTAGAAAATCTAAAGATTCACAAGCCAAAATATAAAAAACTAATGGTATTGAAGATGGCCTCTTGCCTCAGTACAAATAGGTTAATCAATATGTTTATAAACTCTACTAACTTAACCAAAAGTTGTCACAGATTCCAAGTCAGAATAGGACAAGTGGACGCGGTCAACTGGACGCAGCCATCTGGACCCAGCCAACTGGACGCAGAGACAACTGGGCGCGAAGCCAATTGGGCGCAGCCAACTTCACGTAGGGACAACTGGACGCATAATATATTTTTTGATAAAATGAAAAATACCGAAAAATACAAATAAATAATAAACATTAACAGTATTGGTGGCTTTCAATAAAGCTTCAACTGGCATAAGTTGCAGACAAAGTATCAAGCCTAAATCAAGTTTTGTAGTCTGCAAGATTTTTGTTTCTTGGGTCGTATGTGTTTAAATTACGATCTTTAAAATCTCAGTAGATACCTAGGCACAATAGGCCCATTTGACGCCGCAGTGCAGGGTTCAGACTTCGGTAGTATAAAAAACAGTATAAAAAAGACGCCAAGTTTAAAATGTAATAAAGTACCACTATATAGAACTTAATTTAAATGAAACTGTTATTACCGATAAAAAGATTTGTCAAATTTAGCACGTATTAAATTAAAAAGCAGTTGTATGAAAACACAAGCCTTGTCAAAAAAATCTTTTTTCGTGTGCATTATGTTCATGGATCTTGTTGGTAAGCCTGTTAAATATTCTATTATATTTCGGTTTGTATTAGTATTAGTAATGTATTTTTAAAATATTTTATCTCTGCGCCCAGTTGGCCGCGCCTCCTTGGCTTCGCGCCCAGTTGTCTCTGCGTCCAGTTGGCTGAGTCCAGTTGGCCGCATCCAGATGGCCGCGTCCAGTTGTCCTAGACCGTTCCAAGTAGCTAATGGTTTCTTTTTTTAGGGAGATTCTGGTGGTCCACTGGTGCAAAATAAAAAGCTAATCGGATTGGTTAGTTTTGGTATGGGGTGTGCTAGAACTTATCCAGGAGTTTACACGAATGTGGCAAGGTTGGTATTCAGGGGTGTCTCAACCTACTAATTTAATTTTTTAGTTTACTTTTAAGCGGATAAATTTTAAATACCCAAACAGAATTTTCTTGCGAAGAAATAAGGGTTAAGGGCATATAACCTTGAGATATTATAATGGGCAAAGGATTGCAAAATGCGTAACAATAATACAAAAACAAAGAAACAAAGAAATTTCACTGGGCGCAGTTTGCTAGCATCTAGAACAGTTTTTGCCTCTGCATTTTTTCCAGGCTAACTTGATTGCAGGGCCGTCATAGTATCTCATAATTATATGATATGGGATAAATTTATAAAAGGGGTAATTTATGTTTGCCAACGTTTAAAATCAAATTTCACCTAATTTTAAATACTAATAAAAGCACCAAAGGTGGCAACATTTTTGGAAATATAATGTTTTGAAAAATTTACTTTGTTTTGCTGAATATACTAATAGTTTTTGGCTTAAAAGGAGTGTCTGTATGTACCTGCCCCTGCTAAATAAAACAATGTTATAAAAAGTATTAAAAAATATGCAGTGAGGCAAATTGCTTACTTTCTCATATTACCAGTAAAAGTTAATATTAGAAAATAAGGAGCAAGCAGATGAAATAGTTATTTATCTAACAAGTGTGAAATATGTTGGGAATTTGGAACCTTTCGTTGCACTAAAAAAAAGTTATGATTGTTTTCCACAAACCAAAACTACACTTTTCTGCACTCGACGCGCGTTTCGCTAACAACGTTAGCATCATCAGGAGATGAGAAACAATCACACAAACATTGTTTATCATCTCCTGATGATGCTAACGTTGTTAGCGAAACGCGCGTCGAGTTCAAAAAAGTGTAGTTTTGGTTTGTGGAAAACAATCATAACTTTGTTTTAAGTGTGAAATAGTATATTACATAACAAGAAAAGAAAGTGACAAATTTCACACGAGCGTAAATATTGTGAACGAGGCGCTTGCCGAGTGAAACAACACGCGAGTGTAAGAATGTTACTTTCTATCGAGTTATGTACGCTCTTTTTCCTAGGAACTTTGATGAATTGCACTAATTTTTGTAAAAATTGGTCATTAATTTTGTAACAATTCAAATGAAACTGTTTTTCCGCACATGTGTGGAAAAGGACTTTGCAACACATGTGGGGAAATGTATGGTAACAGTTAACGTCATCGTACAATTTTCCACACATGAGCGGAAATAGTTATTTACCTAACAAGTGCGAAAAGTGATAGGATGGAAAAGACTCTTTAGGCACGTGTCATGTAGAAAATTTTTCCTACTGGCGTAAAAACCATCTCCTAGACAACATTATATTTTAATTTTTAGGTATTAATAATATATCTACCAAGTTGAATTGGTCCTAAAAAAAACAACGAAAAAAAGCGTGCGTAAAAGTATTGTTTACGCACGTCGTTCGCGAAATAGTATGTTATATAACGAAAAAAGAAAGTGACAGAGCGTGAATGTGGTGAACGAGGCGCTTGCCGAGTGAAACCGCACACGAGTGTAAGAAAGTTTCTTTCTATCGAGTTGTATACCCTATTTTTCCAAAGACCACTTTAGGATTTAATTCGTATTTTTTATTATCATTAAATTTTTTTAATTTTCATCTCAAGAGAAGAAAGTATTTTCTTCTTTAGGAACGAAAATGGTTTCTGTCTATTTCCGAAGCTTCTACAAATCATAGCCTAGTAGATATTTACATTGTTTGGATGGTTTGCTGTCATTTATTTTCGTCACTAGAGAAGAAATTATTTTTGTCTCTAGAGACGAAAATAAAACTGATATGCGTGTGAATTATAAAACTTTTTCGCAAGCCGTGTGGAAAAGACACAAGCTAAATCCATTCTCGCGTGCGGGAAATGCAACTTTCCGAACAAAAATGTGTGCGTCAAAGTGCACTTTTACACACGCTAGTAGGAAAAGTACTTTTCCACCCATGTGCGGAAAAATTTCTGCACAAGGGTGAAACTTGACGTTTTCTAAGAGTGCAAATTGTGTGAAATCCATCATTTTCACATGTGGTCGTAGGAAAAGTAACTTTTTGATACGCACCGGCGGCGTTTGCCCGAATGACGCGCCACCGAATTTTGGACAAGCCGGGCAAGTTTGAAAGAGATGCTTTCCGCACGTTTTAGGTACAACATTGTTCGTACGAGCGTGCATGAAATTAAAAACGCCTTGTTGTGCATGATTTTGTCAAAAAAAAAGCGCGACAAAAAACATTTTCGTGCGTGTAAAAAATTTTTGCTTGTGCCAAAAATCTTTTGCCCGTTTTTCGGACGTTTGCGAAATATTTACGCGTACTTTGTGTAGAAAATTACTATTTTTCGAACACAAATTAGTTTGGAAGGGGAGGCGTTTGTCCGCACGCTCACAAAAGAAAAAAATTAATGATGACTAAAAATTCGTACCTAGTTTTAGTTGGAAAAAAAGTCAAAACAAAACAAAAAAATATTTGAATGTTCTGAAATAGTCCTTTTTTTACAAGCATTGGTTTAAATAACGAACGCAGCGAGGTATTTAAAAACGCGAGTAAAAAAAGCAGTTTAGCCGCAAGTTTTTAACACTATTTTTTATAATACCTTTATCAAAAAATCCATTAAAAACACTAATTGTCCCAACTAGTGGCTAAAATAGTGCTTTTTTACAAGCGGTGGTTTAAATAACGAGCGGAGCGAGGTTTTAAAAACGCGAGTTTATCCGCAAGTTGTTAACACTATTTTTTTACTACCTTTATCAAAAAATTCAAGGAAAACAGGAAAAAATTTAAAAAAATCTCGAACGAAGAGCACTTCACGGAAAACACCATCTTTACAATTTAATTTAAGGAGGCTGGTAAATGAAATAACAGTGGTTTCCATAGCGATGTGCCTTTTTACTCGGTGACGTCCATTGTTGCGACATTTTAATCTTTGACAGGTGCATATTTTGACGGTGTTTTTAAATGATTTGTTCGTAGAGACTTGGGGAAAACTGGCGGAAATGGCTTAATTTTTAGGCAAGGGAAATCAGATTTATTCAATATTGCTATTTTTCGCTATTTCTCTTTAATTTTGGGTAAAAAACGGACAGAAAATTTTTTGGCACCCATGATCAAAAAACAAATTTTTTTTGCATCGTTAACTAAAAAAAGCTATGCTGTAGTTATCTGCAGACAGTTACTAAAATCATGTTTTTGATAAAGGTATAAAAAAAATACTTTTAAAAATCTCGAACGAAGAGCATTTCTTGCAACACACCATCTTTACACTGTAAATAAAATAACAATGGTTTCCATAGCGATGTGCCTTTTTACTGTGTGACGTTCGTTGTTGCGACATTTTAATATTTGACGGTCTGATATTTTGACGATGTTTTTAAATAATTTTTTCGTAAATACTTGATGAAAACTGGGCTTAAATTTTAGGCAAGAGTAATTAGATTTTTTCAATATTACTATTTTCATTCTTTTTAATTTTTGGTAAAAAACGGACATAAATATTTTTTTTGATACCTTCATCCAAAACATGATTTTAGTAACTGTCTGCAGATAACTAAAGCATGGCTTTTTGGTTACCAATGCAAAAAAACTTTTTTTTTTGATCAAGGGAGCAAAAAAAGATTTTGGTCCGTTTTTCACCCAAAATTAAAGAGAAATAGCGGAAAATAGTAATACTGAAAAAATTTAATTATTCCTGCCTAAAAATTAAGCCATTTCCGCCAGTTTTCACCAAGTATTTACGAAAAAATCATTTAAAATAATCGACAAAATATCAAACTGTCAAACATTAAAATGTCGCAACAATAAACGTCACCGAGTAAAATGGCACATCACTATGGAAACCATATTGTTATCTCATTTACCAGCCGCCTTGATTTCTAGTGTAAAGATGGTGTCTTGTGAGAAGGGCTCTTCGTTCGAGATTTTTAAAAGCATTTTCCTGTTTTCCTTGGATTTTTTGATAAAGGTATTAAAAAAAATAGTGCTCACAACTCGCGACTAAACTGTGCTTTTTTTTACTCGCGTTTTTAAAGACCTCGCTGCGCTCGTTATTTAAACCAACGCTTGTAAAAAAAGCACTACTTTAGCCAATAATTGTGAAAACTACTATTTTGCACCCTTGATTTAAAAAAAAAAATTGCAACGGTAACTAAAAAAAGCCATGCTTTAGTTACAAAAATCATGTTTTTGGTAAAGGTATAAAAAAAATATTTAGAGACACGGAATACTCCCTTCCTCCTTGGTTTTTTTCTGGGGCTTTATGAAGATTGAAACTATTACCGCACTGTTTTGTTACTAGTTTTTTTTATTTTAATTTAAATTAATTATAGGTATATTGACTGGATAACAAAAAACAGTAATTTGACAACCGTTCCGTCTGACAACAGTACTTGTGACAGTATCTGGTGTTCACTATTTAACGGCGACCAATCAAAGTCGTTTAGTTCAGTATTGCTCATTGGTTCTGTGATAGGCAGCACTGTTGTAAATATCTTATTTGGTTGACTTTAGTTTTTATTTTATGTAATTTAGATTTTTAAATTGTACAATGCCTAAAAAATAACTGATTAAGTAGTGTATAGAAATTCAAATGAAAAATCATGTTAGATTTTGTTTTTTTATTGAAACCAAAATTTTGTTTACAACTATTTTATTACTAGGAGACAAAAAGAGATTAGATAGTTTTGTTTTTATTTAGTTAGACTTTGTATATTGTACATATATTAAGATAGTATTAAAGAAAAATTTATGTTCTAGTCAAATGATAAAAAAAAATAATGAAATGTATAAATGTAAGATTAAAATTTATGAAAGGTATTTTTTGTATTTTTTAGATATTGCCCCATGTATTAGTAACGCACTACTTATATTTTTTGCAAAATTGAATATACAATTTATCATAAAATTTTTGTGTATAACAAATGCTTTCTCTATAAAGACGTGAAAAATTAAATCGGAAAGGACAACTTGTATTTTTTTTTTAATTAATTGATTTTGTGATCCTTCATTAAAAATTACACTAAAATTTTGAAATAAGTAAGTAGTTACAGATTTGGTTTATGTGCTTATTTACAAATCTGTGTGAGAATTAAAAAGATTTTTATTAACCTTTAGTTATTTTTTCATTTTTAATGTAAAACTCGATAGACAATACATTTTTAATCTCGTATACAGTACTTATGTATAAAAC
The DNA here is from genome assembly GCA_963921995.1 of Oxystoma pomonae. Taxonomy (NCBI): domain Eukaryota; kingdom Metazoa; phylum Arthropoda; class Insecta; order Coleoptera; family Brentidae; genus Oxystoma; species Oxystoma pomonae. Next base: position 39,643,124 of record OY998172.1, read on the forward strand.
ATCAAATTTAAATAAAAAAATTAATTATTTAAAATAGTATATTAAAAACTATTTTTCAATCAATTTTTAAAAATCAAATCAAAATTTTTATTGTATTTTAATACCAAAAGTGCATAAACAAGAGAGATTTATAGTTTAAAAAAAAATAATAATTTAATTATTAACAACATGGTCCTGGGTTAGTTAATGATTTAAACTTTAAAGCAAAACAAAATCATTGAATATATAAACTCTTAATTTAAGAAACTTTGTTGCGGAATTGTAGAACTTATTCCACCAATCATTATCAAATGTTTGAATAAAGGAATTGTGTTAATGACGGTATAATTACCAAAGTAAGTTCTAAAATGTGTTGTGAAAACCAGTTATGATTATTAAAGTAACTATTTGGGTAAGCCCTTTTGCAGCTATTAGCCTGAAAGTACCATTCAATATCTCAGTATCAATAAAGAATGGCCCTCTTCTTATTTATACTTTTTGATAGTTAAACATTTTGCTTGTGGTGCAGTATTATAAAAAATTTAAACACATGGATGATTCTTGCGCGTATACCTCCATTACATTAGGTCAAGAATTTCATGGTGAATAGAATCAAACGCCTTTTTGAAGTCTACAAAAACATACCTACGGAAACCAGATTAAAGCTTCCAGTAAAAGAAGGTATTCTGCTGTTAATAGTTTTACTAAATATTTCGGTAATAATATTAATCAAAGATATACTTCTTTAATTTTCTGGGTTTTTAATATCTCCACTCTTGTGCAAGTAAATCAGGAAATTTTTCCTTATACCTTATTAAGTAGGGGTAGAAAGGATTTTCTCCAGTCTAGCGGTAAATTTTTTTATATTGTATTTTTCTTTGTCTTTATTTTAATTAAGTACAAAAATCAAATTCTTGATCAAAAAATTAATGTCAAGCGTCTAAGATTTGTACTGTAATCGAGGGGCATTTTTAAATTTATTTAAAATATATATCTCTCTCTCGCCCCATTATCTTCGATTATGATCGCATTTGTTTTTGAATACTTTATTGTCACCGAACCCACATAAGTACACCAAATTTTATTAAAATCGGTTAACGAGAAGATAAGAGTTTTAAATTTATTGTTACAAAGTTCATCTTAGTCCGTCTTAGCAAAAAACTTCTGATGTAACTAAAACTTAATTATTAGTTTAAAATGTTTGAATAACACAGAAGGTATAGTTCCATAAGAAAATGTTTTAAAAGTTAATTTAGCAAAATTTGGAAGGTAGATAGAACCTTCTGAGGTGACGACTCATTGATCAAATAAGAGCATGCAGCTGAGTGTACGTTGGACAGACTGGTAAGAGGTTTGCCACCAGAATTAGGGAGCATAAATATGACAAAGCTAGGGCAAAACAGCCAAAAATCTCACCACCACAAATCAGCTCTAACTTTACCAGACATATTCATTCCCAAAACCATACTTTTGATCCTTCCACAAACAGTAAATTTCTTCATATATGCAACAAGGGATATAAATTACACTAATTCGAGATTTTTGAAATAAACAAAGCGTTCAACGATAAAAATTTAAATTGTTTAAACGTTTACCCATGTTTACATTTTAACACTTGAAAATAAAAACAGGGGGTTTTGAGAAATTCTGACTCATTTTAAATTGTCTGTTTTTTTTGTTATGATGGCCGAGGGCAGGGCCGTCGCCAGGGAAGCTACGGAGGTGCAACTGCACCCGAGCGGCCAAACCAAGGGGCGGCCGAAGGCCGACCGACTGTATATATTTAGAAAAAATAATAATACCTGTATAGGTAATAACTGTTTTATATTTTGATGTTAATTAGTAATCAACTTTTTTAGCAGCGTTTTCGCTCAGTGTTTATTTTGCGGATACCCCATAGTAGATACTATCTTTCCATGAATTTTTATTCAATGCATGCAATTGTGAGGCGCGGGGCACGCGAACACTGCACTCTAAGCAGCATGCTAGAGGCGGCGCGGGGATTCCTTGGATAGTACTGATTATATTAAGGTCAAGGTTACCAAAGCTCTCGAAAACTGAGAAATGACAATTAGTCACAGAACTAGAAATCGGGGCAGTTTTCAAAAACGAATTGACCATTTTCCGAGTTTGACAAGCTGGGTAGCAAAAAGATTTGCACCAAACTAAAACAAAATGAACAACAACAAAAAATTGACAGGTAAATTTTGGTGGAAACCCTGATTTTTGATGTAACCAAACTTTCTAATTTTTAATTTGCGGGCACTTTAGTGAATTTAAGTTAAAATTGCAAAGTGAGAACCGTGAAAATCTGGTTTAAGGATCAGCTCATGCTCCAAAACATGTTTAAAAACAAGCTGTAAAGATTTGGCTCTATAACCACCTCCTTAGAAATGGATAGCATACAGCCTTTTTACTGTTCTGATGACGAATGCAGCCAGTTAGAGATATGCCTCGAGATATGCAGAAGTTCAATGTGTGGAAATGCTTTTTCTAATGGTGGTATGCTTATTTAAGTTAAAAGTTTAATGGTGCAGTCAGAGTTCCGTAAAGTAAGAAGTAAGGCGCAAGTAAAGAAATAAGGAGTAAAAATAACGTGGGTGTATGTTCTTGCTGCTTACTTCTTACTTTACGGACCGCTGACTGCACATTTAAACTTTTAACTTTCATGATCATACCAACATTGGAAAGAGCACATATTAAACTCTGCATATCTTGAAGCATATATTTAACTGGCTGGACTCCTAATCAGAGCAGTAAAAAGTTTGTATGCTGCTCTCCATTTCTAAGTGGGTGTTTGTAGAAGTCAAATTTTTAAAAACCAGCTTTTCATGATTCTCTCTCTCTCTGCAGCAGTAATCCCACGGGGATTTTATTACACTATACCTTTAGTTTTTAAGTAAATTTTAACTTAAATTAACTGAAGTGCCCGCAAATTAAAACCAAAAAGTTTTGTTACGTTGAAAATCAGGGTTCATACCAAAATTTACCTGTCAATTTTTTTTTTCGTTGTTCATTTTGTTTAGTTTGGTGGCAAACCTTTTTGCTATTCAGCCTGTCAAACTAGGAAAATGGTCAATTCAGGGCTAGACCGCGAAAAAAAAGTAAGGCAAGCCAATCGAAGACCCACCAAATCTTGATACGATTCATGGGTCTATTCAAGAGAGTTTTGAAGAGTTAAAACAGCACTCAGACTACTTTTCGATTTTGTATAATCTTCGGCCAGAGATGAACGCGATATAAATGGACTTGAACTAAGAGACGAAATTTCATCAATGGCAATAATGTCCAGCCAAATCGAAAACTTTAAAACGCCACAAAAAACGCTAAGTTATCTGAAGGCTCATAATATTGAAGGATGTTATCCAAATTTATATATATCACTTAGAATCCTTTTAACGTTGCCAGTGTCAGTAGCTACTGGTGAACGAAGTTATTAAAAACTAAAAATCATAGAAAATTACTAGTACGTCACAAGAATGTTTAAATGGGCTAGCAATAATTTAAATCGAACATAAGATTGCCAACAATATTGACATGGAAAAAATTTTGCGAAAAAAAAGCAAGAATATTTTATTAAATGACCTACCTTTTTTATGTAATTTAGCTTTTTCAGATGTTTTACATATAGATGTTTGTTTTATTTTTTAGTTTTACATAATATTTTTTCGAGGGGTTATATAACCCCAAAAATATGTACGCCTACTGCCAAAATTATAGGGATTTATTGTCAGGATTTCTACATACTGCCAGTACCGCCAAGTACAGCAGTAGTGCGAGTGCTGCCAAATACTGCTCAAAAATGTGTACACCTACTGCCAAGGTGGACAACCCCTCGTATTTTTTAAGATATATCAACTACACTTTTGTTTTTTTTACTGCACCTACTTATCTCTTAATGCAAGGCAATAGTAAATATTTGTAGTTTTTGAAAAATTATTAAGTCTTTAGTAATTTCTACGGACAAATAATATATTTGTTAGAATATTTTATGGGGTGAGGGGCGGCCTTTCCTCAACTCGCACTCGGCGGCCGAAAAGCTGGCAATGGACCTGCCGGGGGTGTTTTCCTGCGGATCACCAGTTTTTTTTTTCTACGAATACTCAAAAACGGTTACGAAGGGAAGGGTTTTTGTTTGAGTTTCCTGTTTTTTGCCATCTATATTTATTTACGTCTCTTTTACACTTTGTTCGTTAACTTTAATTGAGTTTGTTTTATTTAAAAGGGTAAACACTATGTAAGATCTCTAAGCGGGAGCAGAGACAGAGATACTTTTGGTTTTGGGTGAACTGTATTTCAACAAACAGAATTCCAAGGAATTGGTCCGCCATCTAGCGGATGTTCATTTAGTTTCAACCCAGTCTATAGTTTACAGGTGTTTGCAAAGGTCGGTTGTCCTGCGACACTTTCTTAACATGAACTGTTGGCTGATAGTGAGCACCTGTTTCTTTTTGGCACGTATATTGCCTCTTTCTATAACGTATAAATTCGATAAATATCAGATGTTTTATTTAACCCTTTATAGAGCAAAAGGCAAATTTTGTCCAAATTGAACCAAAATTGGAAGACATGCTGGTTTTGGCTTCTGATAATATTATAATAATATTATAAACTTTTATATATTTCAATACTTATAACAACAGCTTCAAACTACAAGTATCCATAGTTGATCCTGAAACTAAATTTTGCAAAACATTTTCCCAAATATTTACTTACAACTCAATTTTTTTGATTTCAATACCTTTCACTAAAAAACGAAAGTAAACTTGAGAATAAATATCTATAGTTGATCCTAAAACTAAATTTGGTAACAAATATTTAGGTATTTGGACTTAGATAGCTTTTCACCTAAACAATATTACAGCTTGTTTGAAAAATTCAGTGTCCAGAGAAAGTTGTCTGCAATTTCTCTAAAATTGAATATATCTGCCGTTCTATGCATAGGTATACATATATATATATATAAGTATACTAGTATACATCTAACATAATTTTCGATTTGTTAGCTGAGAACATCGTCACCGGAACTCTTTCGAATTTTTTTTGGTTACATTGTAGTTTATATAGTTTACTACCAAAATTCAAATGATGAAATGGAAAACTACACTTTTTCTATTTTTTTTTAATTAAAAAAAAACAATTTTTTTTTTCAAAAATAGAAAATTAATTTTCTAACTACATAATTCTGTCCTATATTGTCTTCAAATGTTATTTTTTCTTCAAATCTATATTATTTTATTTTATGCCAATAATACTTACCTGATTTTTTCGCGAAATTTCGAAAAACACATAAAAAACACTAATTTTAAAATCGACTGTCAAAAATTTTAAAAAAATGCAGCACCTCAACGGACAGTGGGAAACATGCTTCCCACTTACAGAAATAACCTGCAAACTCGCGTGCAACAGGTCTTGTACGCGACTGAGAGCCGTTTCATGGTCGCGCCATATACCGAGCCGGTTCGCTCGCAGTCTAATATTCAAACTAGCCAATGAGATTTATTCTGCAGTATAGGTGGGATATGTAGCTCCCGATACCCTATAAAGGATTAAGGTAGGGTTCAGTTAACCTGTTTTTTGCCGCGTCATCTAACGTTAGGCCCATTTACCAGAATTTTCCTGTTTTTCTGCCCTCCATAATTAGCCGCATGTTTTGACCTTTTAATTAGATTTCGATTTTCATTTTAATTCTCATTGTCGACTTAGATTTTATTATTGTTTCTTTAAATATTTTGTAAACCAGGTTTGAGCTATTTACAAGCATAATTTAAAAAATCAGTTGAAACAGTTTATATGCGCCTAAAAGCGTTTTTATATAAGAACGGTTTTAAATAAAATCGCTTTTTCGAGTCATTGAATATGTCAGTTTAAAGAAAAAGCAAATTAAACAACTTAGTTAACTACAGGATTTTCGGAAAACCACTGTTGAGTATTTCTTTATATTGAAAGAAATGCTCTAAAATGTTTAAAGATTTAGTGCTTGAAACGGATTTAGTGTTGTTTATACGAAAAAATTTTCAAACTGTCCTTATATAAAAGCGCTTTAAGAGGCCCGTATAAACAAAGAATGTGAAAAATCTCCTTTTTTTCATTATCCATAATTTGAACCACCCAAAATAATTTACCTGGGTTCTTCGCCAACATTTGACGTTCTCACTTTCTTCTAGATTTTTTCAGGAAAAACATTTTCAAACTTAAAATTTAAATTTAAAACATTATTTATTTTATTTTTTATTTATTGAATTAAAGTCTTATAAAACACCACATTCTCCAACAGGTAATTAAATTATAAGACTATTAGAACTACAAGAGATTGATCAGTATTACACAAATACCTAACAAAAAAGAAAAAAACACATTACAAACAAAGTCAAAATCAAAAATTTAAAATTTAAGTGGCAAGTCATTAACTTAATCTATGACACAATAAATATATTTTTAAATTCGTTGGCAGTTGTGTTAAAGAAGTCAACACCATTATTCTTAAATATAGAATTACAATGCTCCAACATTTGGTTTATAGGACTATCTAGAGAAGATCTAATGCTAAATAATTTACTATGGTTACATCTAAGATTTACCTTAGGTACATAAAAATTTATATCATTAATTATTGCACAATTATGGTACTTAATATTATTTAATAAATAAAAAATAAAAATCACAGAATGTTGTTTTCTTCTATCACAGAGTTTTTGATATTTATATGTACTTAACATACTCTGATAAGAAATAAGGTAAGGATAGGAACTGTTATCTTTCAGGTACATAAATCGAAGAAATTTTTTTTGAATGCGCTTAATTCGTTCACTGTGACATTGAGCATTAGGCGTCCATATTATTGATGCATATTCTAGATGAGGTCTTACTAGTGCATTATAAAGTTTAGTTATTGTACTTGTACAAAATCATAATGTGAGGTGAATCTTAAATTGCTTTGCATGTATACACCAAGATCCTTAATTTCTTGTTTTCTCTGAAGAATTGAATTATTTATAGAATATTCAAAGTTTATTGGATTTAATTTTCTAGTGTATGTTACTGTGACACATTTATCTGTATTAAGGCGCATTTTATTTTGTAAAAACCAATTTGCAACAGAGTTCAGATCTTCCTAAAGTAGAAGAGCATCTGAAAATGACATAATAACTTTAAATATTTTAAAATCATTTGCAAACATTAGACAAGCTGAATGTTTTACACAGTTAATAAGGGAATTAATGAAGTAGTGGGCCAACATTACTCCCCTGGGGGACTCCTGATGTAGCCATGTAAGGATTGGAGTATAAGTTACCAACTTTTACTTTTTGTAACCGATTTGAGAGGTAAGACATAAAAAACGAACAGGTCTGATTAGAAAAACCAAGTTCTGCTAGTCGTTTGATTAAGATAGCATGATCTACCAGGTCAAACACTTTGGCACAGTCTGTGTATATTGTGTCAAGCTGACCTTGATTGCTTATAGCTTCAAATGCATTAGTGTTAAATTTTAATAAATTCGATACAGTAAACTTTCCAGTAATAAAACCATATTGTTCATGTGTAATTTTGTTTTGTATAGTTTTTAAAGATCGTCGTAAAGTATAGATTCAAACATCTTAGCGAGGGAGTTTAATATGCTTATCGGCCTGTAATTTTTTATACCACCCTCACAGTTGCCCTTTAGAACAGGAACAATAACTGCTGCCTTAAGCTTCTCAGGAAATGTTTGGTTTTGTACTGACAAATTAAAGATATAAACAATTGGTCTTACTAATAGAACTGCACACCCTTTGTATATGTAAGGGGGGATATTGTCATTACCTGTAGATCTTTTAGGCTTCAGTTTTTTTATTCGTTTCCCTACTCCTCACTAATTTCGCTTAGGTTTATATTACCATAGTGACAGTTAGAAGCATTGAATTCTTCTATTGAAGAAGGACTGAAAAATAAATCCAAGTAACAATTTACATTTTCTATGCTTTCTAAAAAACACTAATTTATATATCTCTGATTGATTTGTAGAGAAGTTTAAAATCTGCTTTTGAATAGTCATATACATAACTGCTTTTTTATCGGATTTAACATTAGAAAAGTGTTGAAATTCAATTTCTAATGATGGATGATACTTATCCTCATTTACGAGTGGGTTAAAATCTCTCTTAACATTAACATTAAAGTCAGAAAATACTAAATCCAGCTTTCTTGACATGAAATTTAATATTTCATTATATTGTTTTAGGTTATTTAATGCACAAAAATCTATGAAGGTCTTACTTTTGTCCAGATCATTAGTCTCATAATGAGGCAGATTAAAGTCGCCTACAATTAGGACTTTATCATTTTTATAATTAATAGATTCTAGTAAATTAAAATGTTCATTATATTCATTAATTGCAGTATTGGGCGGAAAATAAACAACTGAAAGTAGTACTGTCTCACTCTTAGACTTAATTCTAATAAATAAACATTCTAACTTAGATTGAGTTTGAACTTTTTTAAATTTTAAGTCTTTTTTAATGCCAACAAGCACTCCGCCACCTCGTAGACTGGCTGTCTCTCGGTCTCTCCTTATTACAATGTATCTTTCATCCAGCAGTTCAGAGCTTCAAATCCCATCAATTAGCCAGGATTCAGTCACTGCTATTATGTCAGAATCCTCTGATAAATTGTTTCTATAAAAAGTTTCAGTTTTTGTTCGCAATCTCCGTGTGTTTTGATAGTACAGACACAGAGATTGCTTATTTGCTTGAGATTGAGAAGAGTTAACCTTTATGTTTGTGCATTTTGAGGATCCCCTGTTTCTGTCAGCTGTAGTGGCATCCTCTTCCTCACAAAAAAGCGAGATACAACAGCCTCTGTCGGCCACATCTCACTCTTCCATGCCAGTCTAAACTGATCTTGCTGTATAGTCACCTTCATTGATAAGAAGGAACTTGGATATTTTGATGCATGTTGCTCACACTGAACTCCAGGAAAGTGTGGCTCTAGCATAGCTTTTAGTGCTTGTGGTGAAGTATTAGGTTTCAATCTGGTAACATGTAAGGAAACAAGTTTTGGTATTGTCTGCACTGTATTCTCATTTCCATTCTTTCCAACCAAGAACCTGCGCTGTCTGCGGTTCTGCCTGCTATTGTTTTGGAATCTAAATGGAGGATCCTCTTCATTGGTGAGGTTTTGCATTTGTTGCATTTTAACTGCCGTTTGAGCGTTTAAAACAGCGAAGTTTACTTGCTGGGCGCTTATGACATTTTGCTTTGAATTGTTTTTGTTATTTCCATTAGTGAGGTTAGGTTGCATTTTTGACCTTGACGTGACCACAGCATACGACGAGGTCGACGGTAATGGCGACAATAGATCGACGTGGCCAGTTGTGCCACGGGCGATTTTCATTGGGATCTGGTGCGGATTCGGCGATTTGGGCGTTTTTGGACAGATCCCATTAATGTCCTTGACTGCTTGCCTTGCAGTGTTGTCATGATTTACGGGATTTAATTGGAGATTATTTATGTTTTTCTTACTTTCAACTAGTTTTCCTTCGAGATCGGCGATTTTCTCACGTAGAAGTACCGCATTCTCTTCTAAAATTAGGTTTTTGCCTTGAAGCTCGTCGACTAGAATCCTTAGTAGCCCTACTTCGGTATCGGACTCTTTTGAGGTTAGGTCTATTGTCTCACCAACTTCATGGAGACAAACTACATTTTTCGCTGCTGCTGCCTGTCTCAAACACGCAGGATGGAACATACATGAGCAATGTTTACATTGAACACTATTTTTCACAGATTTATTACAATGAACACATAATTTTTCGACTTTACTTTGAGAACCAAAATCAGGGCGCGTGTCTCCCGCTCTGCTGCATGTTGCATTTTGGGTTTTTCAATTAAAATCTTTATCCCTTCTGACATAATTTGATAATTGAAAAATTCTCTCGGCTTTAGTTAATCTCTTAATTAACTCTAAATCGGTGTAGCGGATGGGCCAAAAATTAAAGTATATAAGTTCTAAATAATTATTAAAAAAATCTTATTACAATTTTTTATCTCTCTATGACTTTAAAAAAAAATATATATAAAAGAAAACTAATCAGCCAAAATCAGGGTATTTTCAGTAAACCAAGTGTTGAAATCCCAAATATTTGGAAGCTCCTCCTTGGGCGGAGCCAACTTCTTAAACTTCAAGTTGAGTGATTTCTCACAGTACATAAGTACGTAGCCTTAGGAATTGATTGTAGTTTGCACCTGAAGCGATCAGAGATTGGACGAATCGAAACGTCGTGTATAAATAAAATATAGACAATGGAACTCCGAAACACAGAATTAATTTCAAACACATCATTGTCTCAAACTTTCAAACAAACGTTGGAATCCCGGTACGGACCCGGTATCAGCGATCTTTTTCGAGGCTACGAGAAAACTTTAATTAAGCATACCAAGGAAGACACGCATATCGAATTCCTATGCCAAGCAAGAGACAGCAACATTATTCCGGTTGCATTTTGTCTTAAGGCATCATTTCCAGTAAAGCGCTCATACGGTCCCAAATCAGCTTTTATCGGTGGAACAAGTCCTTACTGACAGAAAAACTGGGACAACGGTTTCAGGAGATTCGAGAAAATACTATGGAGGAAGATTATCAGCCGATTCTGGACAAAATTACACGAACCTGCGACCATCTATGATAGACTTGGCAAGCAAAGCACCAAAGGAAATTTGCTCATCAACAGCCACAAAGCCAATCGACCACCGACGCTGTAAGAACCATCGTTAATGGGTCAAAGAAGACATTGATACCCATAGAAGAAAACTTACTTGCCAAAAGACTTTTCCATCGCTCCTAAGAAGATACTCACCATCGATATCATCACCGCCATAGAAGGTCATCCTCTTCCAAAACAAGACGCCGATGACTTCAGATATCAAGTCCATTATTGACAAACCTATTAAGCATACCTCTAATATAAGCAAGACAGAGGAAATCGCGTTGAAGAATATTCAAAAGGACAAATCAGTTAAAATCTTACCGGCAGACAAGGGCAATGCAACAGTGATTTTGGACACGGAAACCTATGACCAGAAAGTTGCAGAGGTACTTGCTAAAGGAAACTATAAACTTCTCCCAAAAGATCCGACGCAATCAATCGAAAGTAAGGTTTATAGAATTTTGAAAAAGTATTCCAGATATATTCCAGACAATAAAAGGTCTCAACTTACACCACATTATAGAAAGCCTATATGCAATGCCCTTACTCCCAATTACAAGTTCCAGAAATTCTCCAACAAGCAATCTGTATAAATTCCTTTTGAAAATTATTCAACCTCTCAACCATTTTGTTAATATTCTTAAATCTTTTGTTTTAGGAACCGAGGATAGACTTGTCAGTTTTGATGTCCCAATTCACCAATGTCCCGATAAAGGAATCGCTAGATATTATAAGAAAGAGACTGGTTGATGACGAATCCCTTTATGAACGTACCAGCCTACCGCTGGAGGGAGTGATGGAGTTGTTGGAGTGCTGCCTACATAACTCTTATTTTCAAGTGAAAGATAGGTTTTATGCTCAGGATGACGGTCTGCCAATGGGTTCATCGCTTTCGCCAGTGGTGACCAATATTTACATGGAGTGGTTCGAATCACACGCGGTTGATACCGCAACATATAAACCTAAGCTCTGGCTGAGATATGTTGATGATACTTTTATTGTCTGCACCGGGAATGACCAACAACTCTTAGAATTTCTTTACCACCTAAAGAACATAAGACCCACCATTAAGTTCACAATGGAGTTGGAGCAAAATTGTCAAATTCCTTTTCTTGATGTACTTGTCAAACGAGTAGAAAGCGATATCAGAACAACAATCTATCGTAAACCCACTCACACAGGACAATATTTAAATCAAGGTTCAAATCATTCTGCTACAACCAAACGGGGCATAATCAAAACTTTGTATAACAGTGCCGTTCAAATTTGTAACAATTCTCATGAATTGGAAATCGAAATAAGAAACATTAAGAAGGATCTGCAGCAGAATGTTTACAGCCTGAAACTTATAGCAGATACTATTTCTAAATTTCAACAAACAGGACAGAGATTACAAGACCGAAACCAGGCAAATGCATTCCTTACAATTCCATACGTTAAAGGAGTATTAGAGAAAATTCGAGGAGTAGCGAAAATCCTTAATATTAAAACAGCTTTTAAATCTAGTAATACAATTCTAAGCCTTCTTAGTAAAACAAAATCGAAGAACAAACAAAATAAGGAATGCATTTACCAAGTTCCCTCTGAGTGTGGTGAAGTATACATAGGCGAAACTAAAAGACCACTATCTGTTAGGCTTAAGGAACATCAGACGAATACCCAAAAAGGTGAAACCACGAAATCAGGAATCGCCGAACATGCATGGTCAAAACAACACCGAATGAAGTGGGCAGAAGCAAAGGTTTTGCACAAGGAGTCACACTGGAAGAAACGAAAATTCCTTGAAGCTGCCTTTATTGGGCAGAATCAGGGTATTTTCAGTAAACCAAGTGTTGAAATCCCAAATATTTGGAACCCCCTCCTTGGGCGGAGCCAACTTCTTAAACTTCAAGGTTGAGTGATTTCTCACAGTACATAAGTTTGTAGCCTTAGGAATTGATTGTAGTTTGCACCTGAAGACGATTAGAGATTGTACTGATCGAAACGTCGTGTATAAATAAAACATAGACAATGGAAGTCTGAAACACAGAGTTAATTTCAAGAAAACTAATGCCAAGATTTTTCTATTGACAATAAGTACTTCTTAGAAATAGAAGCAATACTATTAGTTTTTCAATTTTTTAAGTAAGTATGTCATTGAACGCCTGCAAATTTACGGGACGCCCTGTATAAGTAGAATAAATAATAATAATAATAATAATCATTATAATAATGTCAAAAAACGATAATAAATTTTTGCAATTATCTATATGATAGTTTTGTTTGGCGCCAATATACAATTATAATAAAAAAACAAATATATGCAGTTTGAAATTGCAAAATTATGCTATTTCTGCGATGGAAAATTATATTTTTAAACTGGCGCTACTTAAATTTAAATTCAATATGTATTATATTATCTTTCCGCTGAAATAAAATTTGAACTCGATGGATTACAGCAATTAATAAATAATTGTTAATACAGTATGGAAATTGTTATGAATGCATGTTTTTACACAAAGGAACTACCTAAAATTAAAAGAGATAAAGAGTAAGATAACTTTGTAACCGCTTGATTTAAAGTTTGTCAGTCTGCCATGAATTTTGAAAATAAAAATAAAATAAATACAAAAGTAATAAATACTTACTTGCAATAAATATTTTTTTTATATTTCTATTATTAAGTGAAAGAAATTCGAAAATGTTATATGGGCAGAGCTCTATTAATGATATGTTATAAGTTTGACCCTTGTGTCTGGGTGTATCTGTGTGTGTCTGTGCGCATGTAGCTCTCGAACCAGTAAACCGATTTTGATGCGGTTTTTCTGTTTGGAGCCTATCGTTACGAACGGCTCTAAACTGTCATGGTTACTATGGAAAGACTTTCCTTGAGAGAATATTAGTCTTTATTTTTAACATTTAAATAGTGATTCAAATGAGACAACAAGTAGCTTTTTTCTTTTTTTTTACTATTCATTCTCTTTTTAAGTCTAACCCACATAACAATTAAACATTCCTGTAATGTAATAGTCATATACTTAGAGAACAAAGAATGTGACAGAAATGTTAAATTTTACCATTGGGACTATTACTAACACATGCCGGCAATAAGCACTTATCACTGTCATTACAAGGTGTCATGTAATAAGAAAGGTAGCTTTCTCTGCTGCAAGCAAGCAAGCAAGCTAGCTAGCAAGCAAGCAAGCAACCAAGCAAGCAAGCAAGCAAGCAAGCAAGCAAGCAAGCAAGCAAGCAAGCAAGCAAGGAAGCAAGGAAGCAAGGAAGCAAGGAAGCAAGGAAGCAAGTAAGTAAGTAAGTAAGTAAGTAAATGAGTAAGTAAGTAAGTAAATGAGTAAGTAAGTAAGTAAGTAAGTAAGTAAGTAAGTAAGTAAGTAAGTAAGTAAGTAAGTAAGTAAGTAAGTAAGTAAGTAAGTAAGTAAGTAAGTAAGTAAGTAAGTAAGTAAGTAAGTAAGTAAGTAAGTAAGTAAGTAAGTAAGTAAGTAAGTAAGTAAGTAAGTAAGTAAGTAAGTAAGTAAGTAAGTAAGTAAGTAAGTAAGTAAGTAAGTAAGTAAGTAAGTAAGTAAGTAAGTAAGTAAGTAAGTAAGTAAGTAAGTAAGTAAGTAAGTAAGTAAGTAAGTAAGTAAGTAAGTAAGTAAGTAAGTAAGTAAGTAAGTAAGTAAGTAAGTAAGTAAGTAAGTAAGTAAGTAAGTAAGTAAGTAAGTAAGTAAGTAAGTAAGTAAGTAAGTAAGTAAGTAAGTAAGTAAGTAAGTAAGTAAGTAAGTAAGTAAGTAAGTAAGTAAGTAAGTAAGTAAGTAAGTAAGTAAGTAAGTAAGTAAGTAAGTAAGTAAGTAAGTAAGTAAGTAAGTAAGTAAGTAAGTAAGTAAGTAAGCAAGGAAGGAAGTACGTAAGTAAGTAAGTAAGTAAGTAAGTAAGTAAGTAAGTAAGTAAGTAAGTAAGTAAGTAAGTAAGTAAGTAAGAAATAAATAAATAAATAAATAAATAAATAAATAAATAAATAAATAAATAAATAAATAAATAAGTAAATAAATAAATAAATAAATAAATAAATAAATAAATAAATAAATAAATAAATAAATAAATAAATAAATAAATAAATAAATAAATAAATAAATAAATAAATAAATAAATAAATAAATAAATAAATAAATAAATAAATAAATAAATAAATAAATAAATAAATAAATAAATAAATAAATAAATAAATAAATAAATAAATAAATAAATAAATAAATAAATAAATAAATAAATAAATAAATAAATAAATAAATAAATAAATAAATAAATAAATAAATAAATAAATAAATAAATAAATAAATAAATAAATAAATAAATAAATAAATAAATAAATAAATAAATAAATAAATAAATAAATAAATAAATAAATAAATAAATAAATAAATAAATAAATAAATAAATAAATAAATAAATAAATAAATAAATAAATAAATAAATAAATAAATAAATAAATAAATAAATAAATAAATAAATAAATAAATAAATAAATAAATAAATAAATAAATAAATAAATAAATAAATAAATAAATAAATAAATAAATAAATAAATAAATAAATAAATAAATAGACAAATAAATAAATAAATAAATAAATAAACAGTGACACCGATGTGGTCCTGGCCCATGAGCGAAAACAATAATTTCATAATGATCTGGAGGCAAGAGCCAGGGTGCAGAGAATCCAAACTATTCGTGCATGGCCCGGATCCAGCCAGCACTAAATGGCTCCTGAGCAAAACTCGAAAGGATATTGGACTGCTGATGCTGGTAAGAATGCTGATTGGGCACAATCGGCTGAACGAACACTTGTCGCGCATCGAAGTAGCAGAGGACCCCGTCGGTCTAGTTTGCGGGCTGTAAAAACAATCGGCCCGGCATCTGATAGGAGAGTGTAACGCACAGGCCAGATTAAGGCATTGGGTATTGGGGCTTCCCTACGATAGAGGAGGAACTGCAGTTGCTTCGATGGGCCGACATACGGAACTGTGTAAAGAAGACAGGAAGTTCCGGAGAAAAAATCGCGGAAGTACGAGAATAGGGGTACACAATGGGGTTTAACAAAAAGGGCCTATGAAGCGGCCTAATTGCCAGGGGCCACCTCTCTCTAATACTACTGCTACTACAACCAAATAATGGATCATACACTTTAAATAAAGAGAGACAAAGCAAAACTATATAAATCGGAATTCAAAACATTAAATCCTTGTGCCACAAAAAAACGTACAAGAAGTACTCACAGTCGACTTTAAAAAATATTTTGATTTTAGAATCGGTGACTAAGAAAAGAAATTTTAGCTTATTCGGCAAAAAAATCATAAAAGTGCTCCGATACGTGTCTTAGTTTTTACAAAATGTGCCTTCTGTTCAAGCAAGTCAATTCTGATATTTATTTCACTCCAAAAAGTATGGATATCACATGATCCATTTTGAACGTCACTTCGACGTTTCCTGTCTTAAGGTTACTGACAGAAAAAAAAGAATCCCTACTTAATACTTAATACGTACATCATCCTTGTCCGTCCATATCTTGTCATGTGCATATATATCTAATTTTTTGAAGAGCGGACTGACGTCATTTTTTCCTCTGGAAACGTATTTCTCTTTTGTGAGCAGTTCGTATGACAAATAATTTGTTGTTGTCAATTTGAAGTAACAGTTGAAACAATCAACGACATGACATATTTTTACATAGTTATTGTCGCTGTCTAAAACAATGAATCAAATGGAGATCCAAAAAATTACGACAGTTCGCTCATCAAAAAATTGAACTATAGGATATCAGAATTTGTAGAAGCAGTCCACTCACCTTATGGTCCTATCCACACGTACCTGAAACCGAAGCCGCATATTACCTCGCTGCGCCGCTAAACTAATCTTCTTTCTAGATGATGAAGCTCATAGAGTAGTCAAAAGAGATTTATAATGCGATCTTCAAGATCAATCTCTTAGCCTCTTCAGCCCAAGGACATAGAGACGCAACGATCCTCTAGCTCTCTATATTTTAATCGATCCCTTGTTTGAGCAAGACGAGCAACCGATCTTAAGATTTGACCAATGTGTGGCAAATCATCTGCTATCCCCTTTTTCACAGGATCAATGTCATTCTATCTGCTCTATTTCTATCTATTTACAAATATCTAAAGTGGCTCTAAAACTATGGGAAGCTTGGCAGAGAGGCACCTTTATTCGTTTATCTAGGGCAATCAAAACAACGCCAAAACTTAATACATTTTTGACTTGTTTGCATGCGTTGCTTCAAGAATTGAATGTAAATGCTCGAAGGTGCATTGCTCTACTCGCAACGTTCGTCTATCCCGTACATAAGCATCGATGCAGTCGGCTGTTCTTTCATCGCCTCCACCATTAAAAAGAGGCCTGTTCAAAACATATAGTTTAATTTAGTAACTTTTATTCAGGTTACTGGATTCTTGATTCTATATATAGACTAATAAACATACTGTCACTTTTATTTTTCTATAGTTTTACAAGTAGAGGACCATACCATGATCTTTAATAGAATGAATTTATAGTAAGACGCAGAATATAAACAACAAATTAGTTCTTTTATAAACATTTTAAGATAACGATTAAAGTGATTAAAGATTAAATTTAGTATAGTCCATCGGCCTTAACATTGGACATAAAAAATAATTAAATAACAGGCCAGAAAACCACATAAAAAAAACAACATATTACATGACGCAACTTTTCCCGGATACTTACACGCTTACATACAACAAAGAATAAATGGAGATTAGAACAGAAAATAAGGACATACCTTGTCACAAAAATGCTAGAAAGGAAAGAAAACTGGAAAACAGAAAAGGCAGTTATGAAACCAAAAGACAAGATGAAAGGCAAGAGCTAGAGAAGAAACATGGAAGAGCAATAAAAAGAGACAACCAGCGGCTACCTGAGAATAACAAGCAAAGCACAAAAGAGTACCGAGTCGCAGTGTAGCAGCGAAGACAAGTTAAAAAAAAATATTTTAATTTTGTAAAGATTTTCAAATACCATGTCACAGATTGATGATTGTAAGTACATTAGATAAATATTTATAGTTTTTAGTAATTATTTCTTTTTATTCTTCTTTTTATTCTTCTAGCTTTAAAGATATTTTATTTACAATGCGAAATGTCAGTTCTCAGCTACACAAAACTTGTAACCTAAATTTGGACGTGTTAACTATTTTCTTGGCAAAAAAATTAACAGCGAAAATAACAGTTAAATAAATCGAGCTTAGCCAATGTACACTATCGGCATAATAAAAGTGGTACGTGAAAAACATAGGTATTTTTTAAATTGCATTGTTAACTACCGAATTATATTTTGACAGTGACGGTGACACTAAAATTTTAAAATATTGAGATCAAAATATTGTGTTTAAAAATAATATTTATATCACAATAATACTAATATAAAGCCTAAAATAAATGTAAAAAAAATAAAAACAGAACACCGGCATGATCTTGGGAGTGCCACCTAGAGGAGAAATTTTGTTCTCTACACAAAAATTTCTCCTCTGGTGGCGCTGGTCTTGTTCTTGTTCCTCAGTTGAAACTTTCAATAAACCAGTCCCTTGCTTTCTTTCTATTGTGTGATCTTTTTCTCATCGTTTTTTGACTTTCTAATTGAGGTTTTATTGCTTCCAGAATATCTAGTCACGCCTCTAATTGACCAACCTAGTTACAGTTTTTCGAGAAGTTGGGCTTTATCAAATAAAGAAATTTGAAAAAACATGCTTTGAAAGTTTTAGACAAATACAATGATAAGTGACTTTGTTTGTAAAAATAGACCAAGTTATTACAACAGAAATTAGTGTTTACTACTTTTATGATGCCAGAAGTGTACATTACCAGTAGTTTTGATAGTAAGTTAGAGTTTCGAACTTCCATTGTCTTTATTTTTTGTTTTTCTGTGAAAAAATAAAGAAATAGAGACAATGGAAGTTCGAAACTCTAACTTACTCTCAAGTTCAACATTTTCTACCACCTTCAAACAACAATAGTTTTGATGCTTCAATATCAAAAAGCTTTCCCAGAATTATTGACAATTGGATGAAATCCTGAAAAAATTTTAGAAACCTAGGCTCGAAAGTAATTTGTTTTTCCTTGTATTTGTTTAAGCATTTCACAATTATTTGCATTAAATTTAAACAATGAATATCTTTATTGTTGACTTTTAGCTTTTTATCTACAACCTTTGGCCTCGAAAGCCTATGTTAGTATTAGGTTTTCGACTCCAGCTTTAGATAGGTAGAAGGAAGTGGTTCTTAGACCATTTAGTGGAATAAACTTAAATGGGTTTTTAGATATTATTGCATGCTTAAAATATTCAATGTCTGAAATTTGGTTTTTAGTATTCGAGTAAAGTTCTGTTATTTCAATTGTATTTGCGTCATCTAGATCTGATTCATCATCAAACGTTTCTTTTCCTACTTTTCGCGCTTCTGTACCGCTTTCTGAGAGTCACTTTACCAATAACTTTTAAAGCCCGTCTTGCTCTTTTTTGTTATCAACTCGGAAAAAAAATTCTGAACATTTTTACACAATTATTTATTTTTTCTACACAAATTTTAACCGGTTTGGAACCACTCACAATTTGTGTACATTTTTGAGTTTGTGTACATTTTCGAGTTACACAAATTGTGTTATACTGACTATTTACCTCATACAGTATAAAAGCAGGTCGATTTTCACCTAAACATTCAACGAAAATTTCCCGCTCAGGTAAAAATCGTCCTTGTCAAAACTGAAAATCTCCCTTGTCAAAACTGATAAAATTGCAGTTTTCAAAACTCAAAAATCACACGTCTGAACCACAGGTTTTTATTATTGATGTGTCGTTTGATGTTCGTTTTTTAATTTGATATATAATATTCAAAATTCATTTCGAGATGGTGAAGTAATCAGAAAATCATTCTTAGATTTTTTGCCATGAGAATACCACTCTAGGGCAAGTCCTCGAACGGTTTTCACAGCAAAAAATCTTCTAAATGATGTTCAAAAATAAAAGGTGTGGAACAAGTGATAATTCCCCAGTAAGTGATAATTCCCCAGTAGGTGATAATTCTACTGCTCTGGGGCGATTGCAATAATGTATGAAGCCTCAAGCAAAGCATGATTTGTATATCGCGATTGCTATGGAATATACAGAAAGAATTACAGCCTTAGCAACGCGTACCTGGAATAAAAAAATTCACCGACGCGCTGTGTTTCCGACTTTTGTTACAAAATGAACCGGAGTTGCAAACGAAGCTTTTCTTTGTGTTATCCTGTGAACTAGCCTGGAGAGGAGGAAAAGGCCAAGTTGCAGTTTTTTAAAGAAGAAGTGAACAATGCAGGTCAAAAGTCTAACAGAATTGACTACATTCGAATTTTTTTTTCAGATGGCTGATATTGAATAAAGCTCCCCCATTTCCTTTCCGGTTCGACTTTCTCATATATTCAACGGTTTAAGAACATACCCGTGGGCAAGAAAAAGATGGCGAAGTGGAACTAGACGTAAAGAAAAAAAAAATAAAAATCACTCACTGAGGGCAACTGCCGTGTCTCATTTCGCGAAAAGTTGCTGAACAAGAACTTATAAAGAGGAAAGGTCATATTAGCTCCAAGTCCATCGCGAGCTATCTGCATATAGACGAAGAGCATCATCAGGAGATCGTCGATAAAATACGAGGAAGTCAGAGCCGCACGAGTTTAGGGGAAATTTTGTAGATCCGAACGAATGCATGGCAGGGCCAAGCAGTGTAACTTCAGTTATGGAAAAAAAAATATTTGTGTCTATATTACCTATAATAATAAATAGTCTAATTTCTATATTCTTGCAATTTTCTACCGAATACCATTCGTGCTTTGATAATTAATTCTGAAAAACGTGTTTTTGTTGAAAACCGCACTCGTTTATTTTTTCCGTTGTATTAAAAAATTGCCCTCTTTCTGCGGAGTCAGACAATTTCTGCTTTGCTACAACGGAAAAAATAAACTGGTGCAGTTTTTACAAAACACGTTTTTTTCACTAATTCTCAAAGCACTTATGGTATTTGGTATTACCCCCGATAATTGCATTGTAGCAAAACGAAAATTTCACCGCATGTTCCTATTGTTTCCATAACGTCAAAACATGTCAGGTTCTGGAAATAAATGTCAGAATTAATTTTTAATGAGGTGTCAGATAAAAAATTTAAACTCACTCTGCCAAAAAAACCACTTCAAAACTCTTAAAAACTGGATAAGTCTTGATGAGATTTTAAGAGATTTTATTGTTTTGAAGAGACTTGACCTGGCAAAAATGTTTGCCACATGAAAACTGACAAATTCTTGTGATGTTTCATGATGTTAAACTTCCAAATCAGTTACACCAACCGAAAAGAATCTAAAAAAGAAAAGATCAAAAGATCTTGGGAGGAAAGAACGAAAATTCAAAATTGGATGACTGTCCCACAAGGAACACACAAAAGACCAAAGAGAAAGGAGAAACAAATAAACAATGTTTCTCCCGGGGTGACCAGCGTGGGCTCGTCAGTGGATTCACTACACGCCCTCAATCCAGACATCATTTAACACCACACAAACGAATCTAAAAAAGAGAAGATCAAAAGATCTTGGGAGGAAAGAACAAAAATTCAAAATTGGATGAGTGTCCCACAAGGAACACACAAAAGACCAAAGAGGAAAGAGAAACAATTAAACGATGTTGCGCCCGGGATGACCAGCATGGGCTCGTCAGTGTATTCACTAGTCACCCTTAATCCAGACATCATTTAACACCATCGCACCATGTTTCATGATGTTACACCAGACAAAATTTTCAAATAATTTCTGACTATTGAAAACTCACAAGATTTCATTATGTTATACCAGACACATGAGATTTCATAAGGTTTAGCAAACAAGATTTTCGTAAGATTTTACAAGATTTCACAAGTCTAAAAGAAGGGACGTTTTTAAAAGATTTTAGAAGATTTCATAAGAAATAGGATAAAGGGTTATGAAGATTATATAAGTATTAAAGTGTAGAATATAGACATGCAAGTACAAACAGATTTGACAACAAGATTTTATGAGTACCTATAAACATAAATTAATAAAAAGAATATATTATTAAAATTTAATTATCAAAATATTTTAAGTGATTTCGTAAGTTTATATCAGACACAGGAGATATTATGAGATTTAGCAAGCAGAATTTTAATGAGATTTTAAAAGGACAAATGAATGTTTTTAAAACATTTTACAAGATTTCATTTTGGATATCTTTTAAAATAAAATCTGTATGAAATAAAAAGTGTTCGACTCATTTTGTCCAATATATTTAATGATTTGGTCCACGATTTGGCCTAAAAAGTTTCAACTGTTTGGTCCATATGGTTGTCCAACTTTTCTATATATTAAACAATGATAAGATATAAATGTATGTTCAACAGGCTTATCAATCACTTTTAATATGGATTCGTTTAAAATCTGAAAATTGGTGAATCTGAATGTTGATTCTCATAAAATCTTATTAACGTTATTTTATGTTTCCATTAAAATCTGCTGAAAATATGTAAACTTGTCAAAACCATTGAAACCTTATCAACTTGTTTCTCTTAAAATCTGCTGAAAATGGTAAAAACATGTGGATTTTCTCATGTAATCTTGTGAAATCTGATGGAAGGTGGTGCTTTTAAAAACTGCTGAAAACATGTGTATTCTCATAAAACTTTGTGAAATCTTATTAACTTTGACTTAACTTTTGGTTAAAATCTGCTTAAAACTTAACAAAACCAGTGGAAGCAGAGCCTTTAAAATACTGGTGAAATCTTATCAACTTTTATCGTAAATTTTTTAAAAAAATTTTCAAAACTCCTAAAAATTCATGATGTTTGACGAGTTTTGAATCTTTTTCCAACATTGAAAGTTCATGAGATTTCACTCGACAGTGGTGTTTCATAAATCGCATGAAATACCGACCAGATCTCGTGAACTTTCACTAGTTCTTTTTTACGAGTTTTGACGCGGTATTTTAGTTAGGGCACCCATTTTTTTAAACTTTGAGGAAACTGGTGGTGGTTTAACCAATATTCCCATTTCGTTAAATTTTGACTGATTTGCCTCAGATTTGGGAAATATGTATGGAAGTTTTTTTTTTTTTAAACAAGAGTACTAATCTGAAGTTTTGGCAGATACTCTACTGCCGTTATCAAATAACTTAATTTTTTCAAACTCTTTAGGTTTTTGTAAAAATATCTTTATATATAATTCAGAAAATTTATATTTGACAGTTTGGTGCGTCAATAGTAGCCAACAAGGCACTGGACGAGTTTAGTAAAATTTAAAATCAATAGCTATTTGTGTATTAAGAGCACAAAGTAATACTTTGTCGCCCGAGGAAAAAGTCATTCGCGTCGCGCGGCAATGTTTTGAAAGCGGCAAATTTTTGCGCTCGAACTACATACAAGATTTTTTCTACAACCGCAGATTTTACAAAAAACGATTTATTAATCACGAAAAGATCCATCAAAAACTTTCTTTTAATACCTTCATCAAAAACATGATTTTTTTAACTGTCTGCAGATAACTAAAGCATGGCTTTTTTGGTTACCGATGCTAAAAAACTTTTTTTTTATCAAGGGGGCAAAAAAAGGTTTCTGTCCGTTTTTTACCCAAAGTTAAGAAGAAATAACGGAAAGCAATAATATTGAAAAAATCTAATTATTCTTGCCTAAGAATTAAGCCATTTTCGCCAGTTTTCACCAAGTATTTACGAAAAAATCATTTAAAAATATCGTCAAATTGTCAAAGATTAAAATGTCGCAACAATAAACGTCAACGAGTAAAAAGACACATCGCTATGAAAACGATTATTATTTCACTTACCAACCGCCTTGACTTATAGTGTAAAGAGAGTGTGTTGCGAGAAGTTCTTTTCGTTCAAGATTTTTCAAAGTATTTTTCTGTTTTTCTTGCTGTGTGCTCGTTATTTAAACCAACGTTTGTAAGAAAAAGCACTTTTTTAGTCACTAGTGGTTAAAACTCTATTTGATACGTCTGATAATAATTTTTTTATTTTTCTTGACAGCAGGGGCAAGCATGGCGTTCTAAAGGTGCAGTTAGACTGTAGTGAATTTTTTTCCATAGATAATGCAGAACAGGATATTTTACAAATAAATAGTTTACAATATTTTTTGGTACACGCTTTTTAATATAATTTACCTTGTTTAATGTTTTAAACAAATATCGGTGATAATAGACCCTTCCGTTTTTTCTTAATATAAGTTCAAAAATGCTTTAATTTTAAAATTAGGGTTGGTTGATTAGGTACCAAAAATAGACAAAATAAAACTTGGGGAAGAAAAAATGTGGTTATTTCGTATTTGCATACATACATACAGTCAATAGTGTGTTCAGTGGTATTAGCGATAAATTAACAAGGTACTATAGTAGTTGTATCTGATCCGCTGATTAATCATTCTGGTTTATTAGAATTGCGAAGAAATTAGAGCCTTTTTTCTAAGTGACAAAAAGCGCTTACTTTTAGCACTACTAAGCTTGCATGGATAAATTATATCAAATAATTTACCTTAATCTTAATCTTATAATACTGCTTTAGTAATAACCTTTAGAAAATTTATAGTACCATATTAACAGGGGTGCACGGTGGTTGTAGTGAAAAAAACTCACACATGAAAGAGATGGCATGAACACACCAACTTTAAGCATGGGAATTATTTCGTGGAAATGCAGACAGTCGATGTTTTCAATAAATGAAAAAAGTATTATATTTACTTATGTCCCTATCCCCTGATCAGCCGAAGTTAATAATTAATAATGATATCTACCTACAATAAACAGCGGCGCTATATTACCCCTCTCCTCTTTTCTACGTCAAACTAGTAATTTTCTCAAATTATTGTTTATAAAACTGTTTAAAAGTAACTTTTTGAAAGAACATTTTCCCTCAAATATTACTTATATTACCCACTAGACATATTACTTTTAATACACACTAGACACCGCCGCGCCGCTTTGCCTGCGGATTTACCCATTTTTCCCGCTTTTATTCCTTTAAATGCTATAAGTTTGGTTTCCGTAAACCGATTTTGATAAAGTAAAGCCTACGTGTTGCCTAGGAACACAAGGAATGCAATAGTGAAAGTCCCATCAAAATCGGCTGGGCGGTCTATGCGTGATGCTGGAACAAACAGACATACATACAGAATAATATAGTAAAAATTGCATTTTTGGTATCTCGTTTGGTCAAACAATAAAATATAAAAAAATAGTCAATGTACAATTCAATGTGTACAGAATGGTCCTTTTAGAGATTTATTATATGTATAGATAAACAACTAATTATAATCAGGGGGATAAGTGGCGATTTTTCCAAATTTCATAAAATTTTGGTTCAGTGGATATTGCCTAATTGTCTCCCAAACAGACAGACAGACACCATCAAAAAATTTAATATTTAGGTCTTTCTTTTTGTCGATCCCATTAGCCTATACTATAGTATGGATGGCTAAAAATAGAGTTCTAGATTACTACATAGCCGGTACCTACTAAGTTTTAAAATAATTTAGAGATAAAAAGTTTGGTCACCTCTACTTGATAGCTGTAGGTCTTACAGTATGTATTATGACTATATAAGGCTATATGTATTTATATTCTTGGGTTAAAAAAATATTCAATGTACAGAAATTAGAGATTTACCAATAAATGTACCAATAAATGTTAGAAAATTAATAGTTTAATGTAAAAAAATGGGGTGGGGTTTACTGTATCGCCACTGCGTATTGTAGGTAGGTAACATTAATATTATTAACATCGGTTAGTCAGGGGATGGGGATATAGGTAAATATAATACCTTCTTCATTTTATTTTATTGCAAAGATCGACTGTATGCTTTTTCACGAAATCACTCCCATGTTAACTTTGGTGTATTCATGCCATCTCTTTCATACGCGACCGAAAATATCTACCTATGTCTGTGTGAGTTTTTTTCACTACAACTACCGTGCACCGCTGATAATACGGTACTATAACTTTTCTAAAGGTTTTTACTAAAGCAATATATAAGATTAAGAGGGTAAATTATTTGATATAATTTGTCCATGCAAGCGAAGTATTGCTAAAATTAAGCGCTTTTTATCACTTAGAAAAAAGGCTCAAATGTCTTCGCAATTATAATAAACCAGAATGATTAATCAGCGGATCAGATATAACTAGTATAGTACCTTGTTAATATATGGCTAATACCACTGAACACACTACTGACTGTATGTATGTATGCAAATACAAAATTACCACATTGCTTTCTTCCACAAGTTTTATTTTTTTCCATCTTTGGTACCCAATCAACCCTAATGTTAAAACTAAAACATTTTTGAACTTATATTAAGAAAAAACGGAACTTTCTCCGTTGAAAAAAAAGGTGGATTTTTAACATGTTCAAAAATTTTGCAAGAGGGTCTATTATCACCAATATTTGTTTAAAACATTAAACAAGGTACATTATATTAAAAAGTGGGTACCAAAAAATATTGTTTACTATTTATCTGCAAAACATCCTGTTCTGCATTATCTATGGAAAAAAATTCACTACAGCTGCAATGCAACGACGACTACACTATCACATTCTAACTGCACCTTAAAATGTCCTAACATAATAGTCGTCTGTGCTATATACAGGGTTGGTCATTTAAAAGGGTTCACCTAGATTTTTTCCAAAACTATAAAGACTTAGAGAAAATGCTAAAACACATCGATTTTTTTTGCAAAGGGGAGACTTTTTATAGCGCGCATCCCCTTTAAGGGGTAAACTTCACCCCTATATTTTAAAAAGGCAAAGTGGGTCGAGTGATACATTGTTTTGAAGGTCTCCTGAATGTCTTGACAATCGTGTAAAAATTTCAAAAATCTAATTATTAGTCTTTGAGATACTTACATTCAAAGTAAGCTCAAATTATACAGGTAAATTTCACCTCTAATGGGAATGTATCCTATAAGAAAAAATGCAACTATAAAATGTACTATTAACAAAAGCAAAGTCGACGTGTCCCGGGATTTCTCAAAAAAATAAAAAAAAGATTCCTTAAGAAAATATTTTTGCATTCGTTCATGCAACCGTGAAAGTGAATATCTCAAAAACTAATCGGTAGATTTTCAAAATTTTTAGACGATTGTCAAGACATTCAGGAGACTTTCAAAACAAGGTATCACTCGACCCACTTTACTTATTTAAAATATAGGGATAAAGGGGATCCGCGCTATAAAAATTTGAAGATAGCAAAAAAGCTTCTCTTTTACAAACAAAATCGATATGTTTCAGCATTTTCTTCAATTCTTAACAATTTTAAAAAAAATCCAGGTGAACCCTTTTAAATTGTTTTGTTTTTAACACGTATATATTTTAATTTTAGTAGTTCTGTTTGTTAAGAAATTTCTGTTTTTAAAATGTGTCTATGTTACTGTGTTATACAGGGTTCCTAAGATTTTCCGTAGGGATAGGATTTCAATAAATCAAACAGAAATGGCATAGAAAGTTCTGCGCGCACAAAAGAAACAGGTATATTGAGCAATGGTGACAGTTTGTTATTATCTCCGGACTGCTTTCATGAGAAAAAATTGTCGCCACTCTTTCATTGTGAGCATAAATCATAGTTGCAATAATAACCGTTGACAAGATGTCTGCAAATTCTGCTAGATGGCGGCCACACATCTAATCTAATTAAAAATTAGATGTTTTCAGGTCCAAACCACAGCTTTTTCTTGCTTAAAGGAGGCGGCAGGGTCCATTATTTACGATACTGAGCGATAAACTCGTGAGGTTGTTAACATTAGAAAGAAATATCTTCGCTTTTAATTAAATTTCTTTCCATTCTGTTCTACTAGTGACATCTATCCGGAAACGGCCAAACTATGCAGCTAGCACTACCAGCCAAAGAAATCAATAAGCGGCGCTGTTTTTCCTGCAGAGCTTTTTGTTTGCGATATTATTGATTTTAAATAAAACTGGCCCTACACTACATTTGATACTTTCGAGGTGTTTTATGACATGATCTCGAAACATGTAGCGAACCGATTCTTCAAAACTAGCGGGAGGGTAAAAGCGAAAAATAAGGGGATGCCAATATTTGTAACACCCAAAACGGGGTGAAAAGATTTATTTTGCTCTGTTTCTTTACAAAAAACTTGAGCTCTGCCACTTTTTTTTTTTTTTTTTTTCAACTCTCTCGAAATTTTCGTCATACTGTAGAAAAAAAATATTTCCCCCATGGTCATACTCTACTTTTATTCGAAAAAATTTAGAAACAGAGACGGGATCAGTTTTCCTAAAACGGGGGATCTTGGTTTCGAGTAAGAAGATAAAGAGCGCCGCAGGCAAAAATTTTTCAATTAAATTAGCCGAACGCAAAAATGTTAGAAAAACAAAACACGGAATAAAAATGGCGCCGCTTACAATTTTTTTTCAAAAATTACGTAGTTTCGGGAACGCAAAGAAATAGGTCTAAAGAGTATAATTTTTAAGAAAAAAATATCAATTTTCTCGCCCTCCTCCACTGGGACTACAGGGGCCGTACACAAATTACGTAATGGTCATAGGGGGGAGGGCGGTTACAAAACGTTACGTAGGGGGGAGGGGGGTTTTCGACAGCGTTTGCATTTGTGTGAAACTAAGAATATTTGGAATGAAAATAAGTGAAAACTTTTTTTTTTGGGGAGGGGTAGTCGTCTTGAAATCGTTACGTAATATTAGGGGAGTGCCGTGCCAAACCCTAACAAAACATTACATGTGCACGGCCCCACATCTGACTGTTCCTCCTTTTTCAAAGTGCAAAACCCGGGTTGGACGTTCGAAGGCGTCAACCCGTCCTATTTGCTTGATAAAGTTTCTACGGAAATATCTCAGTCGATTTCTCCGGCCGTGTATGAACGCTTTAGGTTAGGCATTTGCATGTATCTCAGTCCCCAGCCTGTAAACAGTGCGTAAGGACAATGGTTACAAAATGAAAAGCCGAAAAATATTTTTTTTTACGATATCTTTCATCAGTTTGGTATTAAAGTCGAGCAAAAACAATTTTTATTCCAGTACTAAAGGTATGAAAATGGAAAACATTAGAAAACAACAACCTGGAATGGATTTACTACGTGTAAGATGTAGTGACATCATCGCCCCATGCCCATCCTTTTCTGCCTAATGTGCTTTTCCGTTTGTCTGCGTCTTATACACGGCTGCTTGGCCCCCTAAGGATTTGCTTAGGAACCCTGTATACCGACAATGATGTTTTAGTCGAAATCGGTCGGGGATTTAAAATACAATTTGTGAAGAATTAATAGGACTTTTCCTTGCCGTCTTACTATGAATAATCTTCAATCTGGAGACCTCACTCAACATAGAAAATTAGATTTTATAACCATAAAAACCATTTTTTTAATTACGTTCTCTAACTAAAATTTGTAATTTGCTTTATTTATCGCTTGATTTATCGTAATATACAAAGTTATATGATGTAGAATCTAGAATTCAATTACTTACCAAAAATTACATCTCCACAACTTTTAGTGGAAGAAAACTCCTTCCGATGTATTAGACTTTCCGAACATAACTTTTTAATATTCTGTATCTCTAAAGTTGGTAATTTGTCGTTTACAACATTTGACGTTTTCCAACTCTGGTTTCTATGGTAAATCAGGGAGCGTTTATGTTACTTTGCTGCTCGGCGAGCGACAAAGTAAAAAAACGCTCCTCAGAAAAGTGCAACGTTGCGCTTTCTTTTCTAAGCCCAAACATGTTACTTTTTGCTCGGTTGTAGAAAAAATTATATTCGTTTGTGTTTTTTCAATTTTAGATTATATTAAAAAAATTCAAAATTAAAAATAAAATATCAAGTGTAAAGCTTTTAACAAAAAATACGTTAGAAAAACACAACGAATATCAATGCAATTTTTAATATATTTAAGAAAAACTTTTTTAAAAATATTGCTTTAAAATTAGAACCCAAACTGTATTTATATCAGCTGATATGCTAGCTATAATAATAAATGACCATATGAGGTACCTGCACGGAGAGTCGCGCATTTTTCAATGTCACACAGATCTTACACTTACTTGTGCCTGATTTAAAACTTGGTGAGAGTTTCTACCAAAGTCATCTCCTAATTTGAATTTGAAATAAATCTAGCAACAAACTAACTAAAAAGGAGGATAATTAGTACCCCAACAACCCCTGAAGTTTCCGTTTATTCTTTTTTTTTTAAACAGAACAAAATTGTTTGAATAAAATAAAAAAATTTAAATAAAAATCCTTTTTTTAAAGCTGATTTTTTTTTTAAATAGTGGAACCATACTTCAAAATATTAAAATATTAATTTGCCTTCTTCCAAACACGCAGTCGATAAACGCCCTACAACGGACTCAATGACAGCCAACGACAGATTCAATATAGTTCTATTTTTAGTATCTTTTTTAAAACTTGTTTTCCAAATATTACAAAAACCTCCATTTGGACTTCAATTTGATTATATATGTTTATACCTAGGCTTTTATACAATTGACACAGTTAAAATATTTGTTCCCCCTTTTGTATTAATTATTTTTATATTTTTGATACTTCCTTACATTGTTTCTAAATTTTCCACAAAATCCCCTCTTTTCACTTGTAGTATTTGGTACTGAAGATGCCTCTTTAGGCGAAACCGGTCTCCCGTTGAAATAAATACTGTGGGAAAAAGACCCCGGAAGCAATTTTGTTGTTTCATTTCTCTAAAAGTTCCTATTGAATAAACCCTTTTCACCATACAAATTATTTAACTTGTTCCACTGTATTTGGTTTATTATCGAGTTCAAAGATATTCTGGCTGAACTCTTAAGGTCAAAAATCCACTTTAAATATCGAAGATAACTTTTAATCTTTGTCAGTTTTATACGGTCCATCTCGTCACCACTTTCAAAAATCTTGAAATGACCGTTAGGGTCCAATATGCCCTGGTCCTCGTTATTTTTGTTTTTTTATTAAAGTTCGATCATACCGACTGTCGCGTGCTCAAGAGAGATGTGAATTTGGATACGCTAGAATTAGTTCACGTAGTAAGTATTTTTTTAAAATTTTTAGACAATAATTAGTTTATTTATGATTTATTTAACAACATACCATAAATTTATACGAATACGAGGTGAAAAATTGATGAAAATGTTAAATATCTAAAACATTAGGTATGAATATTGAAAGAAAAACTAATAATTTATTTTAGGTCTTTAGGCATGGAGATAGAACACCAGATAAACACGTGATTTACAAAAATGACCCACACATTAACGTAACTTATCATCCTGTAGGCCATGGGCAACTCACAAATGTAAGTAGAATTTAAAAAAATACGATATGATTCAAGCTTTTTAAAGAGACAAAAATACAGAGTTAGTCGGGGATTCTTTATATCTTTGTTCCAATGTATAGGAAGATTTTTGTTGATTTTGTTTTTACTCATACACACTTAGGTATGATTTTAAGGACCACCAAATGAATATTAGTTTTTTTTCGGCGACGGCGTACGTTAGGCGTCGCGATGCCCTAAACTTTTTTTAAGACTTAGGGTCATTTTGACAGCTATATCTCGGTCAAGTGACAACATTTTAAAATTTTGGTTAAACCTTTTAAAAGGTTATAAAATGGCCTTTAATGTAGTGTACAAAACATGCTATTTTACTTCCGGTTGATTGCATAAAAAAATAATCAATTTGAAATAAAATAAAAATAGTGTCTTTTTTTTCTAAAAATAAAAAGAAATCTATTCTCTACTAAGTGATTGTAAGAAGGTCCTAGCTATTCGCCGATATCAAAAAAATGCAAATTAATGCCACGGAAAAATCGCAAAAAAATCGGAAATTGACGCATGTTCAGAATATTTACAGAATCTCAGTTTTTTGACCCCGGCTGCTTAACTGCAAATTTTTTAATTCGCATTTCCTTTACAGACCTGCCAATATATGTTTTTTAAAAGGCTATATAACACGCTAGAATATTAAATGTAAGAAGTCACGATGGGCCCCCAAATTTTAATAAAATTAAACAACGTACATAAAAAAGCTTTTTGCTAAAAACTTCAAAAATAACAAAAATTATGTCAGGCTTTATATACTGTTGTGTATTTAGAATTTTTTTTAGGGGATTCCTGAAATTTTTACACCTTCTTGAAGGTAGTGAATTATTCTTTTAGAAACACCAAACTTCAATCTTCGACTCCTTCAGGATTTTTGTCTGTGAGTTGTCAAACATAGATGATTTTTACAAGTCGTCCAATTTTACTTAAAAAAAAAACATTGCTTCTTTTGTTATTTTATTGAGGTTTGAGTAGGTAAGTATTTTTAATCGATGTGGGTGCACCTAATAGGCAATACGTACATAAAAGTAACATTTTTGACCGCCCCCTCTTTACTCGTCTCTCCCATTTGATGGTTTAATCCATAATAATATATAGGAAGAGACAGAAAATCTTGGACTGATTTCATTTCCTAATTACTTTTCTGTTCCTTAACCGAATTTTATAAAGTTTGGCATTTAAGAAAGTTATAAAGAGAAAGTTTCCTATTTTTGTACAAAAGATGTTAAATATCAAAAATTCAAAATGGCGAACGTAGTCAAAAATTTAGTCTGGAAAAAAGACCTGAAACTTTTTTTCGACATCCCTGTAATTATTTATTGCCAAAATAGGAAACCTTATGCCTTTTCACGTTTAACGAGGTACCACGAATGAAATTTGGTTAAGTAGTACAAAAGTTGCATTGGCTCAACATATCGCATAACGTTACCACCAACAAATTATGTCTCTTTTTATTTACCGAGAACTTTCTGTCTTCTCATCGGATTTTTACAGGTGTATCCTGTCTGCAAAGATGAATAAACCAAGTCAAAATGTCAAATGTCAAAAAACCAAAATGGCGGATATAACTAGCCAAAAATTACTTTTCTAAAAAAAATCTAATTTCAACGAAAACGACGACTCTTATACTTTTTTACTACTTAACCGAATTTTATTAGTGATATCTCGTTAAACGTGAAATGCTTTTCTAGATTTGCAATAAAAGATAACAGGAAGGTCAAAAAAGTAATTTTTTGCTATGTCCGTTATCTTGGGTATTTGACATTTGACGTTTTGACGGTTTATTAATCTTTCCAGAAATAATATAAATTTGTAAAAATCCGATAAGAAATAAAAAGGTTCTTGGGAAACAACAAGAGACATTATTTTAAAGTGGTTAGAATATGCAAAATTTTGCGCCAATGCAACTTTTGTACTACCTAACCGAATTTTATCTGTGCTACCGCGTTAGACGTGAAAAGGCATAATGTTTCGTATTTTGGCGATAAAAAAATTACAGGGAGGTCGAAAAAAATTTTCAGATCTTTTTCTCCAGACGAAGTTTTTGACTACGTCCGCCATCTTGAATCTTTGACATTTTACATCTTTTGTACAAAAATAGTAAACTTTGTTCTTTTAATTTCCTAAGATGCCAAACGTTGTAAAAATCGGCTTAAAGATTTTCTGGCCCTTCCCATATATTATTATGGATTAAACCATCAAATGGGAGAGACGAGTGAAGAAGGGGTGGTAAAAATGTTATTTTTATGTACGTATTGCCGATTAGGTGCACCCCCACCGATAAAAAATACTTACCTGCTCAAAACTGAATAAAATAACAAAAGAAGCAATGGTGTTTTAAGTAAAATTGGACGACTTGTAACAATCTTCTATGTTTGACAGCTCACAGACAAAAATGCTAAAGGGGTTTAAGATTCAAGTTTGGTGTTTTGAAAAGGATATTTCATTGTCTTCAAGCGTCTGCAAAAATTTCAGGAATCCCCTGGAAAAGTTTCTAAACACACGACAAAATATAAAGCGTGACATAATTTTTGTTATTTTTGAAGTTTTTAGCAAAAAGCTTTTTTATGTATGTTGTTTAATTTTATTAAAATTTGGGGGCCCATCGTGACTTGTTACATTTAATATTCTAGCGTGTTATATAGCCTTTTAAAAATCATATTTGGCAGATCTGTAAAGGGAATGTGGAATAAATTTGAATTTAAGCAGCCGGGGTCAAAAAATTGAGATTCTGTAAATTTTCTGACACTTTCGATTTTTTTGTAATTTTTCCGTGGTATGAATTTGCATTTTTTTGATATCGGCGAATAGCTAGTACCTTTTTCCAGTCACTTCAAAATGAATTTACACAATCCCGTTCATAAACAGAGAATTTTTTTTGTAAATTTTTAGAAAAAAAAACTAAATTTTTTTAAAAAACTTCAAATTGATTATTTTTTTATGAAATCAACCGAAAGTAAAATATCATGTTTTGCGTACTATATTGAACGCCATTTCCTAGACTTTTAAGAGGTTTAACCAAAATTTTAAAATCACTTGACCGAGATATAGCTGTCAAAATGACCCTAAGTCCTAAAAAAAGTTTAGGGCGTCGCGACGCCTAACGTACGCCGTTGACGAAAAATTTTATATTGGTTTGGTGGTCCCCGGAGTCATGTCTAAGTGTGTGCTAAATTAGAACAAAATCACCAAAAATCTTCCTATAGGTTTGAAAAAACCCCCGCTAAGAAGGATGAGGGATGAACTCTTAAAAAAAGTCTCTTAACTTTCGTCTGCGTCGCCATTCTTCTTCATTCACTAAGTATACATTTTTAAAACATTTTCTAAAATTTTTGCTTATGGCGCCATTCTTCAAACTTGAGTATTATTTTTCTAAAAAAACTAACTATTTGAATTTTTTTTTCTACGGTAGTATTTTTTATTAAAATTATACATGGTTCCGCAAAATTTTTTCTCAAAATATAGGGTTGGTCCCAAAAAATCGGACTGTTTTATTTTAATTGCAAATTTTTTATTTATTGTCCGATATTAACGCAAAAACGAGTTTTTAAAAGGTAATGAAATAGTCTTTTTGCGAGTGTGTTAAAAAAATGACAAATTCAAAATGGTGGATGTCCAAAAAGTCCAGGAATCTTAAAAAACCGTTGGGTGTCTTTTGAGATACTTTGTATATTTTTTTGGCAACCCCAAAAATCTTTTATCTATTGTCTGTAAACCAATGTATCACTTGATAAATTCTATTAAGAAGTAAAGAAACTATGGGTGTTTTCGAATACCAACTTTTTGCATAAAATGAAACTGAATTTAAGTAAACCGGATTTCGTTATCTTTTCACCAATTTTCTTGACAAGGACACTTTACAAATGCTAACAATAAGGTTTCTTTTTCCAAATGTTAAAAAAAAATAACATTTTGTGACAATCCAAAATGGCGGACGCCCTACAATTTTATGTATTTTAAAAAACCCGTTGTCTTTTTTCTTAAACCACTTTGTACTACTAAGAAATAGGAAAAATATTGGGATTGTAGTGTAGTTTTTAGCATACTGTTGATTGTTGCTACAAATGGTGACAACATTCATCAAAATTTTTAGTGCTATTTTAATATTTTTGATGTATGTTCTAGTTTACTGTTACAAATTTCAAGTTAATATTTTTTATGCATAAAAAGTGTTACACTAGAAACCCAATATTTTGATGATACATGGGTTAACAGATAATAAGTTGGTACTCCTATGTTATAGCATAAAGATATACAATGTGTGTAAAAAAAAGTCAAAAAGTTTTTTAAAATGCATAAAATTGCGCTTGTCAACAAAATTGGCGAAAAGATAACGAAATCTGGTTAACTTAAATTATTAGCTGTTTCTATTTTATATAATAAGTTGGTATACGAAAATACCCATATTTTTTTATTTCTTAATAGAGTTTAATAAATGAAAAATCGGTTTACAGACAACAGAAAAAAGTTTGGATTTTTTTAAGGTGCATAAAACTTTTGGACATACGCCATTCCAAAACTTTTTTTTGGGTCAAAATCCGATAATTGGCAAATAAAACACTACAGTCCGGTTTTTTGTGCTCCACCCTGTACATTTAAAATTAACGAAATAAAGTTAATTTAATATTTACTAAAACATAGTTTTTGTATTGTTGTTAAGATCAATGAGGTCAGCTATACATTTTATTTGGTTAAATTTACATGACTTGAGTGACACAAACATTTTTAGTTATATATTTGGCGAAGGCGCCAATTTTAATGCTGTTTAATTCACAATACTTTCTGTCTATTTTGTTAAAAGACGAATTTTACGCAGCAAGTAATTATCTTCATGCATGTGATTTACATTATGTTTACTTTACTTTTATGGGGACATCTAGTCAACAATCTCTAATTATTCTTGGGCGCCAGTATTAACTATAAACAAAACTTTTACAGCATGTTTAGTAAATGTTGTTATTAATTATTGTCTGGTCAAACATGATTACTATTATCTAAGATAATAGTTACTATCAGTTTTTGTCAAATTTATTGGGCATAATTTATCAAAAGTCACCCAAAACGTTCTATTAAGAACGATAGTTTGTTTGCAACAACACAGGATAAATAAAAAAATGAGGGGCATTTGGGTTATTTATGCCGTGTTTAACTGGCTTTCATCAGGGACAGATTAAACTATGTCTATCGCCGGCCTCCGTAGCGCAGTTTGTTTTTTGTGTTTGTCTTTAACTTGTAAAAAGGCTTGGCGGCTACACTGAGCATTATTCCTGGTATGGATAGTGATAGTCTCCATATTGGTCGAAATTATCAAGTCTGCACTCGGTTTCTATCTATTTAAGAATTAGGCGCCATATGAATGAATAAATAAATGTAGAACGGTCGGGCGGGCGGGACAATTCACATGTACGTAGGCCACCTTGCTGGGCCCGTTGCACGCCGACTATCATAATCTATGGTATAGCCCTAGAATCCTACCTGATTCGCAAGATAATAGATTTTTCTGGGCTTCAACCTGCTTACAACGCCTGGGACCAACAGATAGTTCCTCTATTGACCTGGCCAGAGCCGGATACTCCAGCAGGACATACAAGGACGATTCTTAGTCTTCCATGCTCCATCGACTCTCTGAGTCTCTGGCGATTCCCAGCCTCGAGGTGCTTCTTGAGGCAACAGTGTCCTATTAGGAGCCCTGTTGCTGGTCTCACATCCATGCTGACAACGATTTTGACCTGGAGCTTCCTGAGCTCCTTGGCCAATTTGTTTGCATCAGCGGCGCCCCTGGTGCATTTGTAGTGTATCCAATGGGTACTTGTGCAGTTCCCTGTCGGGCCTCTTGTGCTGAAGAAGATCTACTGGGTCGTTGAACACTTCCTTGTTGATACTTATCTTTAGAGGTTTCACTGGGTATCTGTTTGGTTCTCTGTGTTACCTCCTAATTGTCAGAGGGTCCTTCTGGAGTTCCCTCATAGACGAGTGAATCGGCTAGAATCAACTCCCCAGCACTTCGGGGAGAAGACTATATAAAACAGGGTGCGCCTGGTTTCCTGAGAAAGGTTTTTATTGTGGCGCCTCATCTACGCAGCCCTGGCGTTTAAGCCAAGGCTCCCCACACCTGTCTTCGATCCACCACTCAGAGAAGTCGAGATCGAATCAAGGTTGAGTTCACCTAAGCGCTCCCTATCTCCGGCACACTGACCCCAAAAACTGCGTCCCATTATGGGTGTGCGGTGAGACGTTCCCCAATAGGATTTAGTCACCGACTTCTGTCCGGTCAAAAATTGCCAATACTCTGGTGGAAGAGTGCTTTGAACACTGGAAGCCTTGAGTAAAGACAAGGGAGTTACTGTGATGTGGGTACCGGGCCACACGGGAGTGTCGAGCAACGAAAAGGCGGATGAACTCACTCGGATTGGGGTCAGCACTCAATACGGGGGGCCGGAATCGCTCTTAAGTATAACAAAGAGACAGTTGCAAAGTCGACTCATTAACTGTTCACTTTAGACTTTAACTGCAGACAGTTCAAAGAGTTCATCGACGGACCGGACGCGGCCAGACTCAAATGGCTCCTGGGAAGAGCACACAAAGATATTGGACTACTGACAGGAATACTGACCGGCCGCAACCGACTCAGTAAGCATCTGACTTGCATAGAGATCGGAAATTACTCTATCTGCCAGGCCTGCGGGAGGGCGGAGGAGACATCCCGGCACCTCATTGAGTGCGATGCATACCTAAGGATGAGGCATCAGGTACTCGAACAACCGAACCTGGATGCAGAGGACCTACGAGCTCTCACGTCGGTCAAAGTAATGGACTTCGTGAAGAGAACAGGAAGGCTCGGAGAGTCCACTACCGTACAAGCGGTACAGGTGGTGGATTAGGGAGCTGGGCTGGGGTAAGATAAAAAGGGACCAATTGAGTCTACTTGCCAGGTATTGAGCCGCCCCCTATTTACTACTAATGCTGCTATTCAGTCGGGTCCACCCTCGCAACTTGAACGCATCTGTTGAGAATTACCCAAGTGGAATTCAGAGAAGGAAGCTCTGGGTCCCCTTGGGCCGGGGTAATGCTTGTATCTTGCCAATCCAACCAAACACAAGCAAAGGCATTAGTCGCCATAATGGAGATGATTAGAATAATGTTGGTGACTATAAGAATTCTAAAAGCAATTATAATGCATTTTTTGTCTTGTCACAGGCCGGAAAACGCAAAGAATACAACATAGGCAAACAACTGCGAGCGCGATACTATAATTTCCTGGGCGCTGAAGACTTCACACTGGACACCGTCGACGCAAGGTGTACCGATTACAATCGTACCAAGATGTCGTTGCAATTGGTACTTGCGTCGCTGTTTCCACCGGTCGGTAGTCAGATTTGGGAGAATAACATCGACTGGCAGCCGGTACCTTTTAACTATTGGCCCATTTTGGAAGATCATGTAAGTATAAAAGTAGTTTACATAAGAGGCATGTTATGATGGTCATTAAACGCGAAATGGGAGTTTGAGGCGCGAGCCGCAGGCAATTGTCTTAATTTATCTGAGCGTGTAATGACCATAAAATTTGAGTTTGATTTCATTTGATTTGTCTCAAGAGCAAGTTTCGGTCTTGAAGTCCCTAACACTGCAGCTTCTTAGTTTATTGTATCTCTTTCTGTGTCCCTTCCTAATCTAAGAGGTTTGACGACTTCGCGAGGAGCAGCAGTCCCTTTATTAGGTTTCTCTGGTAGTCAGCTTCTCTGGAGGGGTCTTCCTCCAGGAGATTTCGTGTTCTGCAGTTCTGGGAACTCAAATATGATGTGAGCGGCTGATTCATCATCCTCATCACATAGTCTGCAGGTGAGTTCGGGACCATAACATTTGAGTTAGTGTACCTACGATTACTGAAAATTTCATCAAAAATATCGGAAATTATTAAAATTATCAAACGCAATCGACAATTGCATAAGCTCCATAACCTGAAGTTTCAATGAAATTCTATCAAGAACATAAAAACAAATAAGCTTACTAAGAGACATTTCATTTATCCTTTTAAAAACAAGGTTTTCTTTTGTTAAAAATGCATTGGTTAGGTACTTAAATCATGGATCACCTACCAACCGGTACTCTGTGCTTAAATTATATTGGATTTATTTGCGTTTAATACTTATTACGTGATCAGTGCTTATTTTCTTAAAAATATAGAAAAATAATTCACATTTTTGCGTCAATTAGTGCTCTTATAAAATTAAGTTTCATAGCTTGTCACGCCACCGTCTCGTTTACCTCCAAGTTTTATTAGTATCCAAGGAGCGTAAATGGTCCATTACAGTCGTGTTGAGACGCTCGCTAAATTAGTATTACAGGTTTGGCTTGAGTAAATAAAATTACATGAGTTGGAGTTTGCTACTTTCTAAAATAATTATTTACCCAACAAGGGTGGAAATTTATACTTTTCAACACGCGGTGGCAGTTGTAGGAACGACGCTTGCGGAATATATTTTTTCAAAAAATGTTCATACCTAACCTTCTCCTTGTTTCTTAAACTGCAACTGAGGCGCGAAAATGCTGTATTTACCTGGATTTTAATGGAACGCCAAGAAAGCTCAATTAAATTTTTAGCATTTTTTGTTCAAAATATTAGAAAATTTAAACAAATTTTAATACGTTTTTATTAGGGGCTTATCAGTACATAAAGTCGGCATTATTTTTAAGAGGTCTGCACGTAACTAATACGTATTTTTTTAGGTACTTTTACCACCACTATGAAATTATTGGAAAAAATCTTCGCATTTTATGCGTAAATCCCCCCTCCTCCTCTTGAACCCAGTAGACAAATATTCTAGGAATATTACTTTTTTCATGTACTAATATTATGAATAAATTTATTATTGTTTTTTTATTCCTCTAACATGCTAAGAACCTTCTTTAGATAAAATTTTATAGATTTTATCTACCAAGGCTTTGGCAAAAACACTCTTAAACGTTTCTATAAGGTGAACCAAAAAATTTGTCACTTTTTGAACGCGTTATAACTTTGGATTTAATCGACCGATTTTCGAAATTTTGAGCTGTTTTTATAGACAAAAGATGAATTTTTCCTAACCCGAATTAAAATATGACATATGTCAAAAATTCAGGGAGGCGGAGAGCTTTAAAAAATTGGTAAATTTCACCCCCCCCCCTCGGAAAAAATATTGCGTGCGTCCCTGGATTTGATTTTTGTCATTGAGGCAAACGCCCTTTACTTTCTTCGCCTACCGAGGTATTACTGATATAAATTGGTTATAAGATAAAAAGTTATACAAATTTTAAATCAGGAATAGTTTGGCTAAAAATTCTAGTGTCTATAGAAAGGTTCATTGTTTAAAAAGCATATCTTTCGACTTAGGTTCCCGATTTTAAAAATTGTAGGCTTGTTCGTAGGACAAGACATCAGTCCTGGCCAAAATTTAAGCTTTAAAAATGAGTAAATTTCACCCACCCCTGCAAAAAATTTGTGTGCGACCCTGGATTTGATTTTTGTCAACGAGGCAGAAGCACCATGCCTTCTCACCTGCTAAGGTATCACTTATCTAAATTGGTTATGAGATAGAAAAGTTATAAAAATTTCAGACCAGGAATATTTAGACCAAAAATTGTATTGTTTCCACAAAAACTTTTGCCGCAGTCGCTTAATTTTCAAAATTTTCGGCTCTTTCAAGAGACCTGAGACTTTTTCGATACTTCAAGCCGTATCAAAAAAGTCTCATGGCTCTTAAAAAAGCCTAAAATTTTGAGAACTGGGCGACGGAGTCAAAAGCTTTTGTGAAAACAATACAATTTTTAGTCTAAATACTCCTCTGGCCTAAAAATTAATATTGCACGCAAATTTTTCGCAGGGGGGTGAGGTGAAGTTTATTTTTTTTTAAAGCCCTCTTCCTTTTGGGAATTTTGACATATATCAAATTTTGAGTCAGATTATCAAGAACTCATGTCTTGTCCTACCAACAAGCTTAAAATTTTTAAAATCGGACGCGCAAGTTCTGCTATCCCTAAACAGTGCACTTTTTTACAGACACGACAATTTTTGGTCTAAATACTGCTTATTTAAAATTTGTATTACTTTTTTATTTTATAACCGATTTAAACAAGCTATACCTCAGTAGGCGAAGAGATTATGGAGCTTCTGCCTCATTGACAAAAATCAAGTCCAGTGAGGCACACAAATTTTTTGCAGAGGGGGTGAAATTTACCCATTTTTTAAAGGACTTTTCACTGGACTGGACTGGACTTTTCACACATGTCATATTTTAAGCCTTGCCAGTAAAGTTTTATCTTTTGTTTATAAAAACAGCTAAAAATATTATAGCGCGTTCAAAAAGTGACAAATTACTTGGTCCACCCTATATCATTAAGTATTACTCCTATATTATGTTACACTTCTGTGATCGATTTTTATCACATTTGATGAATGAATAATAATGTTCTTTTATGTTCTTCTTGTGTCTACTGGGATATAACTTATAACAATTACACCTACCCCTCTTGGTCTACCTTATTCCGTTACTAAATTTATGGATGACTCCTAAGTTGGTTACCTACGTTCTTATCGTGTAAACATCCTAATATTGTTCCACCTATAAAATTAACATAACTAAAGTTAATGCCGTTCTTTATTAAAGGTCGACCCCAACCTTGGCACAAAGATTAAGGCCGCAAAAACGGTATAGATTTGACAACACTGCTTGCTGTTTTTGGGCCAATCTTTACCGGGCAGAATATCGGAAACGAGAAAACGGAATCTGTTGAAATTTGGCAGGATTGTTTATTTTTGAATTCCTCAAAACCATATCGAGAGTTTTTCGCTGGACTTTCTCATTCTCGAAATAAAATAAACTCGGCTAACAATAGTCAAAAATCTTACTTGGCCTTTTCTTTAGCCTCGTCGCGTTAGCCGATAATACAGAAATCTCTAACAAAAATTTTTGCATTTTTTTCAGTTTTTGAAATAGATACACCAAATTTCGAAAAATCTTTCGATACGGTTGTAGATTTTTATAAATCCTATTATCTAATAACAAAAAAGTTATGTTTTTTTTTCTTTATAAGCGAAATTCTGCCGGAATTCTGAAAACGCCAAGGTCGCGTAATTTGATAGGCCAAGAGAAACTTGCCTTGTGGAACATTCGGCCAAAAAATTGACACATGACAAGTGATAGAAAGAATTAAATGGTTATTTTCCTAATAAATCCTAATAAGTTATACTTTTCCTCACATAGGGGGTTCGCACCATGTTCTGAACACTGCACGATCCTACTCGAAATAGCGTTAGTGATGCCACCTATTGTTGATGTTTCAAAAAAACAGCAAAGCAGTGTTGTCAAATATATGCCATTTTTGCGGCCTTAAACATTTTTTCACGTCGAACTCAATTTTGCTTTCATAGAGCATGTTCTCTGACAAAGAGCGTGATATATGAAAGAACAAGATGCTTGATTCTCGATACTTGTTAAATACGATATGAAAACATTGTAATTATAAAAGTCGACATTATTTTGAGAGCACTGTCAGCACGACGCCCAAAAAAACTTTAATCGGATAGCCCGGACGTAGGTCTCGGATAGGCCCGGCAACCAGAAAGAGCTCGGTCTAGCTTAATAATCGATTGTGATAAAAATATTTGTGTTTTATTCCTTGTAGTTGGATAAGAGCACTAGAACGTGATAATTTAATTGAATCTTTCCTGAAAAATGCAAGAATCTGTTCCAGTCATTTCATA
This sequence comes from Oxystoma pomonae, assembly GCA_963921995.1. NCBI lineage: Eukaryota > Metazoa > Arthropoda > Insecta > Coleoptera > Brentidae > Oxystoma > Oxystoma pomonae. Next base: position 39,685,901 of record OY998172.1, read on the forward strand.
ACAGATGGGTAAATATGTAGGTCAGTCAAGCCACCCCCCGCCCCCAAAATCTGTTCGAGTTTTGATATGGTTATAATTTTGAACCAAATTTGAACTAATTTTGAACCCCACTCCTCCCTGTTTTTTTATATTTAAAATGGGGGGTGCAGCCGGACGTCAAGCTACACCCCCTTCATTTAAAGCGTAGAGAAAAATGAAAAGCAACTATCCCAAAATTAAGCACTAATTTCCGATTCCTAATATCACCAAAAAGAATTTCGAAAAATCCACTATGTTTTTGTTGTCCCTTATATCTTTAATTTAAGGCAAGCCATAGATCTACAAAAATTTATAAAAGTTTTGCATGACATTCCACACCTATTATACCCTCGATTATCAATTGACCCTACTTCCAAGGTAATTCGATCAATCTTTTAATTGATCTTCCTTGAAGTTAAAACTTCAAAATCAGTTACATCAACCGAAAAGAATCTAAAAAAGAAAAGATCAAAAGATCTTGGGAGGAAAGAACGAAATTTCAAATTTGGACGAGTGTCCCACAAGGAACACACAAGTCCAAAGCGAAAAGGGAAACAATTAAATTATGTTTCGCCCGGGTTGACTAGCGTGGGCTCGTCAGTGTATTCACTAGTCACCCTCAATCCAGACATCATTTAACACCATCGCACACTCTGACTTCCAACTCTGAAACACTCACAAGTAGGCATCGTTCCGCATCGTACTTATTATAAGTCGCCTGATACGGGTTTGTCCTGGCGTGTTAAAATTTCCAATAGGAATATGCTCCTAAGACAATTGAAACAAGAAGTTAAAACTTCCAAATCAGTTACATCAACCGAAAATATTCTTAAAAAGAAAAGATCAAAAGATCTTGGGAGGAAAGAACGAAATTTCAAAATTGGACGAGTGTCCCACAAGGAACACATAAGTCCAAAGCGAAAAGGGAAACAATTAAATTATGTTTCGCCCGGGGTGACTAGCGTGGGCTCGTCAGTGGATTCATTAGTCACCCTCAATCCAGTCATCATTAAACACCATCGCACACTCTGACTTCCAACTCTGAAACACTCACATATAGGCATCGTTCCGCATGGTACTTATTATAAGTCGCCTGATACGGGTTCGTCCTGGCGTGTTAATCTTTCCAATAGGAATATGCTCCTAAGACAATTAAAACAAGAAGTTAAAACTTCCAAATCAGTTACATCAACCGAAAAGAATCTAAAAAAAAAGATCAAGAGATCTTGGGAGGAAAGAACGAAATTTCAAAATTGGACGAGTGTCCCACAAGAAACACACAAGTCCAAAGCGAAAAGGGAAACAATTAAATGATGTTAAATTTCGTTCTTTCCTCCCAAGATCTTTTAATCTTTTCTTTTTTTTTTTGATCTTCCTTCCCACGTATATCGATTTTATTGCTCCACAATAGTAGGAATTGGGAAATATTTTTGACTGTTTAGGATAGCATCAATTTTTGTTAGATTCAAAGATGTTCAGAACTATTGCGCAAGAGGTAGTGTGCATTGTTATTGAAGCTCAAGTGCCCGCCTTAGTCCCAAAAAACAGCAATACTAATTCCAAACAATAAAAAATTGGGCAGTTTTTTATATTGTGCAATATAATTAATCGGTTTGACCCTTTTGCCGTATCTCAGCGACTATGCAGCCATTCCATAGTAATAGTAATAATTTTGTCACCGAATGAAATTAAAACTGACACGAAATTTGGTTTCACTTTTCGTCAAATGGCTGTATGGCATTTCAGACTCCACATCGCCGAAAGCCAAGACAGGTGCAGTAGCATTTACAAATGCGTATATTCCTTTGATCTTCAAAATGCCGACAAACTTTCGCGCGAATTATTTATTTAAAGATTCGCTCAAAAGGTTCGGGGTTCGGGTAAAAAGGTTCGTGGTCTTTGGACAAAATTTGCTGAAAGAAATATTTGGAATAAAATAAAAATTAGAAAAATTATTTACCGTAAATCACTGAATTGAATTGTAATATAAAAATTAAATTTTAAAACCTTTCCGACGGAAAAACGATTTGATGCACTTGATAAAAAAAAATGAGGATTGCTTTATTTCGTTTTGTAGGGTTTTGGCGGTGGGGTTTGGTGGTGGGGTTTGATGTGTTTTGGTTATGTGGCTTGGTGGTGATGTTCGATGGGGTTCGGTGGTGGGGTTTGGTGGTGAGATTTGATGAGTTTACACTAAATTAAGGAAAACCAAAAAAGTGATAAAGCATAGCAACAATTAGGTACAAACTTATGTAGTAGATATCTACAAACCTCACAACCTACCACCCAGCAAATAATAATTGTGGTCAGTGATGTGAGACCCAAAATATTATCTATTTCCACTTTCAAAAATATATTTCCAAAAAATCTTGCGAAAATTTGCCGAATGTTCGTGGCAAATGTTCGCTGCAAATGTTCGTTGCAAATGTTCGAGTGTTCGGGCAAACGTTCGTCGAAAAAGGTTCGCCAGATTTGGCCCGAATTTTTTGACGAACCTATTCGCTCTGTGTAAATGCGCCTTGCCATGCAAGTGAATGAACCAGTACACATACACTTACGTTGATTTTGGTTTAACATGTTTCATGAGGTGTGAGGAGGTGCACTCATTTTAAAATATAAAATAATAGAAAAGAAAGTTTATCGCAATACTGTCCATATTTTTTAATATTTTTTTTTAATTTAATAAAAGTTAATCATAAAATCATTTTCTATAGGTGTTAGCTGATCCGCTAAAAAACTGTCCAAAATATAACAAATTGTTCTGGGAATTTTTGGAATCTCCAGAAGGCAAGAAGCTTTACGAAAATTACACCGACATCATCGCTTACTTGGAACACCAGACTGGACAAGAGTTAAACAGCAAAATGTTTGCCGAACTGTATTTTACTCTTACCACGGAGGTAAGGAAAAGGCATCAACTTTTTCAGGCCATTTTAGAGTTATTTTTGCGACTGTGCAGTAACGTAAAAGAAGAAAAGCAAACAAATATCCGGTTAATTTTTTTAGTCACAACGCCTTTCTCAAATTTCATATAATAATTTTTCCAAAGCACAACTACAAAAAAATAACTTGAAATTTTGTTGGATGAGATCAAATAAACAGAAACCAGGTTTCTTTCCAATGTCGACGTTTCGACTCGTTTATTGAGTGATCCTCAAGACACTAAAAATAATAATGTACAATAATAGTACTGAATTTTTTTTTCTACTTAAGTATCTTTTTTATATAACAATTTTTTTAATAACAATTGTTATATAAAAAAAAGATACTTACGTAGAAACAAACCCAGTACTATTGTACATTATTATTTTTAGTGTCCTGAGGATGACTCAATAAACGAGTCGAAAGGTTGACATTGGAAAGAAACCTGGTTTCTGTTTATTTGATGCCATCCAGCAAAATTTCAAGTTAAATTTAATTTTGGGTCACAAAATACGTCGTTTAAAAAAATTACTACTGTTTAATTTGACCACGTGCATTTGTAGATGGTTAAATAACGTGAGAGCGGAGTTCGGCCAACAATTCAATGCAGAAAAGGCAAAACTTACACAATCACATATTTACTGTTGGGTACTGGGGTTAAATATGGCCCAGCGGATTTTAAGGCCCGGCCATTCTAAAATCTTTATTAACGGAAATATTTAAAATCTGGCAACGCCGCTTCAATCCCTTCCGAGTGTGTACGAAAACATGAAAAGAAAGACGCGCAGCTTGGCGCCTTCTGCCTTTAGTGTTAGCTGAACTGCAAGAGGGTATATTTCGTCGCTCTGTTATAAAATAAAGCAAAATTCGGGGTCAAATATTTTTCGAATTTATATGTTTTGGTAAAACGCTATTATCCCTAAATCTAAGTACTGATGTTGTTATTGTATTCTCGTAAAAATTTGAAAACTTTTTCACATATTTTTTTTGTGTTTTTTAAATAATTAAACTTAGCGATTTTGGGTAATATGGCCCATTGCAGTTCACTACGCGACACTGACAAACAAACTGATATGAGATTGTACTCCATTTGTATAAAATACTATCACGAAAAAAAGGTGTGTTAGCTTAAAGCTAAAGACACAATTAAAAATACAAGATACTAGTGACAGACTTTCAAAGCCGTTAAATCAATGCTGTAAGTTATAATAAAATTACTAAATACTGGCTACTAGTGACAGAAACAAAATACCAAAGTTTTGGTAGTTTTTATCTTGTAATTTGTATCTCATTAACGAAATAGCGCATAAAAGTGAGGTTAGAAATCACTGTAATCTGTATTTAGTCGCTTGTACTTTCAATTGTGCGTTTAGCTTAACGGCAGATGAGAGACACTAATAATTTTGATTGTCCAAACTGCACAGTTATTTTTTTTCGTGTGGTGAGAGCCAAAAGTCGAAAAAACTGCTTCTAGATATCACTTTTTGGGATCTTCCAGCCAGTTTCTTTGAAGTAGTCTCATAGGCTGTCTAACAAATTTTCAAAGTCAGCCCCTAATGATGGGTAGGGTAGGCAAAGCGATTTTTAATAAGACGTAATGCCGCGTATTTAATGCTAATAAAAATTAAAATATGGGGAAAGTGGAAAAAGATGCTGTATCTGTAATTACACCGGTGCGAAAGATAGGTAGAGGGACATTTCCACGTTTAATTGGGAATTTTGAGTTCATCGTTAAAATTTCGGCAAAATGCTTGTTTTTTTATAAAAAAAAGTCGCTTTGCTTTATCTGCGTCTTTTTCCACTTTGCCAGACTTCTGATTTAAGTTAGCATTACGTCTACCCTATTTTTCTTAGACTGCCCCATTGTCCGAAAGTTCGTTCAAATCGTTTAGGCGACCTATTACAGTTGTCGTCTAATGTACGCAAATTTCTCCCGCCCTGCCGCATGGTAATGGTGATGAAAAGCGCAAATCATGAGCCTGTAACACACACACTAAGAACCTTGCAATCTTGCTTTACCGACTCAGAGACGTGGCATTCCGACCATGAGATTCCAGCCTCTGGATCGGGCAATCGGCAACTGATGCCAAGTATATAAATCAGTACTACTCATGTTGATTTTTATATCGTAAAACAGAAAAGTCGATCCATGCATTGCAACATATTTCGTAGTGTGTGGGCAAATTTATATATCCAAGTTTGGAGGATCTCCAGCCGATCACCTTGAAATCCCCTAATTTTTCGTTGCCTTTAACATCAAAAGATTGACTGCTACCATAATAATCTCTTCTGCACTTTTTAGAAAGAAAATGGTTACCCCAACCCTGAATGGGTAAATGGATTTTATGACCACATATTACATCTAGCCGTCCAAGACTACAACGTCAGCACATACAACGACGATCTCAAGAAGTATTGCACTGGTAAGGACTATTCTATCATAAAAAAAACCAAACATATTCTAGGTTGTTCCTTAAGCCGGCCACATACACAGAGAAATTCACCTGCATGCCTAATTTTCATCCACAGACGTTTTTCATGAACGCGCGTTCGGAAACGCGCAGAGATGCATGCGGACATGTCTATATGTCAAATGAAGCCGGCTTAAGCAGGACACACACAGACAGGCGTAAAAGAATGCGCGGAAACGTACGCGGATGTCTTTATGTTTATGAGTGTGTGTGTGGTCGGCTTTAGACCGTGCAAATATTTTTGTTCTAAACTTTATAGCTGAAATTATTATAGTGTTTTAAAAAACTAAAATGAGTAAAAAAGGCACAACCAGAAAAGCTTTTAAATACAACAAAATTTGGTTTGGCAGTCAAATCAAAATAATTGGTAGTAACGTATTACATGTTTGACATGTTCTGTTGATAGCTTTTTCTTGCGTTATCATTATTCAAAATGTTATAAATTAAAGGCAGACAATAAACAACCATCAAACTGTAACAATAAAGTTTTACTGTATACACTCATCTAATATTTTACCACAAAATTCACTGCCCATATTCTAATAAAGAACGCCACAGTATAAACAACAAAATGAACGGCAAGTAAAATTAAAACAAGTAACTTGCTCATGATATGAACGGCATTCAAAAAAATTAAACATTTGTTAATCAAAAAAGGCTAAAAACGGGAACAATGGGTACATAAAGTTGGCATAACCTGATTTTAATAAAGGCTGCACTATTTTTGACCCAAGAAGGTTAAACAACTACTACATTTAGTCCATTCCATTTTTATTTGGACAAAACAGCAGATCTATAGATATATTTGTCTTAAACTTCAAACTGTGCGGTGTCTGAGGTAACTCAATGCAATTCTTGACTCAAATTTAAAACAACGCATCCAAAATGGCGCACTTTTTTATAAACCGATTTGTCTCGTATTTGAATATTTGTAGTGTTTAAGGTTACCCGAGACAATATTGAACTCACTTAAAAAAATCAAACTGGGTGGGGGGAAAATTTCTTATTGGTCTTAAACCTCAAGGTTTGTGGTTGGTAACATAATGACTAAAACTGCTATGAATATGCAGTTTACAAATTTAAATATACTTAATGTTTTCCAATTTTTGAGAAAAAAAGAATTTAAGGGGGTGAAAGGCGGTTGACGGGATGAAAGGCGGTTGAGATATGTAAAATTCATATTTGATTCATTTATTTTAAATTTGGTGGGGAGTGGATGAGGGTGTTCTTGTAAGTTTATAACTTTTTAACCAAGGCTACTGGGAATATGCAGTTCTTAGATTTAAAATAACAAACCAAAAGGACTTATATCAATCAGCTACTCTTGCGGCTACATGCCTAACATGCCCCTAAAAATGACCAATGCGTACGTGTACTATGCCTATGCCCCATAGAATGTCTGAGCTTCATTCATTTGAGATTGCACAACCAGCCCCTTCTATGATGTAGAGTGCGTACTATTTACATTGAATCAACACTCGCGACCTTCGCCATATCTAGCTCATTGTGATCAACCGTCTTCTGGTAACAATAACAAAATAGCAAAAAAATGTTCCAAAAAAACGAAATCGAAAATTTTCTGAATGCGGCCCTGGCCATACTGTGATCAGTATAGCTTGGGATCTAGGAAGAATCCAAAAACTAAACGTCTGAAAATTCTCGTTGACAGTTGATCAATGTGAATATATTTGGGGTGGAAAATACTTCATCCATCTCGCAGTTCTGAAATAACTGAAGCATTAATCCTTGCATTTTTCAGGAAAGGTTTACTTAAATTTTCACGTTCAAATGCTCTTATTCAACTATAAAGAGGAAAATACAATTATTTTTATTAGGTCTAATTATTATGAAAAAAATTTAGGTTAAACGGCGCTCTTCTTGGTTAGGCTATTCGAGTTGTACGTTCGCTCTATCCGGCCAGAGTTTTTTTGGGCGCGGTACTGTCAGAATAATAGCGAATTTCATAATGTTTATGACGACGTTTAATAAAGTAGGGCTTTAACATAATTTCAACTCAATTTTTTCCACGTGGCTGATTTATTTCAAACTTCAAAATTTAAATTACCCACATACAGGAAGCCAATCCTGACGGCTAGACTGCGTATTTGTTTTATATAAGTACGGTTTTAAATAAAATCGCTTTCTCCGAGGGTTTATACGTCCTTGAATATATGTCATTAAATCTCTGTTTAAAAAAAATACATCAACTAATTAAGAAAAGATTTTTTGCTAAAACTAGAGTTAAGTAGGAAGCAATGCGTTATAGCTTTTTTAAATTATAGGTTGGACCAAAAAATTTGTCACTTTCTGCTTTTAACTTTTTTTATAGACAAAAGATGATACTTTACTGAGGTGACTCAAAATTTGACAAATATCAAAAATCCAAGATAGAGATTTAAATAAATGATAAATTTCACACCTTTTGTGTGTGACCCTGGACTTGAGTTTTTTCAATAAGTTAATGTTTACCGAGGTATCACTTATCTAAATCGGTTATAAGATAAAAAAAAGTTATACAAATTTTAAAACAGGAGTACCTAGAACAAAAATTGTAATGTCTGTAGGAAGGTGCACTGTTTAAGGCTAGCATAACTTACGACTTAGTCGTCCGATTGTAAAAATTTTAGGCTTGATGGTAGGACAAGATATGAGTTCTTACTAATCTAACTCAAAATTTGATATACGTCAAAAATCCAAGATGGCGAAGGGCTTTAAAAAATTTGGTAAATTTCACCCCTCTGAGAAAAATTTGTGTTGGTTCCTTGACTTGATATTTGCCAATGGGGCAGAAGCCCCATACCTTTTTCGCCTACTGATGTATCACTTATCTAAATTGGTTATGAGATAGAAAAGTTATAAAAAATTTAGTTCAGGAGTATTTAGAACAAAAATTGTATTGCTTTTGACCCAGTCGCCCAATTTGGACACATGTCAAAACAGAATTAGTGAAGATTTATGTCTCATCTTACCAAAGAGCTTAAAATTCTGAAAATCGGACGACTAGGTCGCAAGTTATGCTAGACTTAAACAGTGCACCTTCCTACAGAGGGTACAATTTTTGGTCTAAATAATCCTGATTTAAAATGTTTAAAACTATCTTTTATCTCATGACCAGTTTAGATAAGTGATACCTCGGTGGGCGAAGAAAATATGGGGCTTTGCCTCATTGACAAAAATCAAGTCCAGGGTCGCACACAAATTTATCCGTTTTTTAAAGCTCTCCACCATTTTGGATTTTTGACATATGTCAAATTTGGATTTTTTTTCTAAAAAAACAGCCAAAATTTTCGAAAATCGACCGATTGGGTCCAAAGTTATAGCGCGTTCAAAAATTGACAAATTTTGTGGCCCACCCTATATTTATGCCGACTCTAATATCGCTTTAAATTAAAACCAATTTAGTGCCGAAAACGGTATAGTGGTGTTTATACCAGAAAATTTTCAATCCGTCCTTATATAACAATGTAAACGTCCAATTAGCATAATAGGTCAATTGACGATATTCTAAGCGGCCATGATGTTTTGGGTGAGCCAGTATTTAGCAACAACATTAAATACTGACAAAGTTAGTACTAGAGATTAGACCGACCAGAGAGAGACTAGAGAGGAACAAATTAAAAAATTTTAACAGCATTTTGATAAGTAGAAATGGTAAAGGGTCTTCTAATCACTGTTTTAAAAAAAAAATGCGTGGGGGCTCTGGCGGGTTGGATTTGGTGGGGGAAAATGGTATTATTGCAATTTCCGGCAAAATTGAACGTCATATAGAGTAAAAACTTCAAAACAAAAGTTGTGGACCGTGCAAAGGTCTGCAACTTTTGTAAAAGTCACTTTTTAACATAACCTTAAAATTTTAGAGAAAAATGCAAAAAATCGTAATAATTTTTTTTCGTTTTCTATTTTTCATTTCCGCAAAAAGAATTGCATTTTCACAAAATTTGGTTAAAATATACCTCTCTGTGTCTTTAAACCTACCCACATAATATTCCTTCAAAGTGATTTTTGGAATATTGTATTGCGAATATGACAGGAATGTTGCAGACCTATTTTCTGTTGAATATTGTTGAAGAGTTTGTGATAGTTATATTTCTTTGGTAATATCCCACATAGCAAAAAAATATTGCATGTATATCCAGCGTATATACGAAAACGGAGAAGGATAATCACCTGACGTGCATAGGAGCTCAAAAAAAGTTCCAATTTAGATCCAGAGGTATCTATTAGGTAACATCCACTGAATATACGTTATAAGTATATTCTGAAAATGTATTAATTACTTCATAAAAATATTCGAGTTATCCATTATGGTATATCCTGTCGATATTCGTCACGATATACAAAATGTATATTTGTCCAAATTTTAGTTTATATATAACAATGGTATATCCATAAAAGTATATTCTTTTCGTATCCATAATATTTTATTGAGGGTATATATAAGATTTATATTACTGCAATATACTAATCCTTATAACACTGATGTATTCAATGAAGAATGTCCATTAAAAATCTATGATCATATATATGAGGTATATACGTTTTGTATATACCCTGAATATACTGTCATTTATATTACAACAATATACCCACTTAGCACAATAACAATAATAGGTCGCATCCTAAATTTAGAAAAATTAACGGGAGTAAAATTAACATCAGAAACACATGCTCTCACATAAATAACCATTTTTAGATGTACTTAAAAATGATGGAAAATATCGTTTTTTATATTATTTATATATCGAAAAATATACGGTATCACGTAAAAAAGTGCTAGTTGTTAGTAAAAAAACCTAAAATGCCTAAATTTTATTTTTTTTAAAAATAAAAACGCCTTGGACAGCTAAAAAATTTTAAAGCTTTTTTAATAATAAACACACACTTCTTCTTCAGTTAATTGAATTACGTTTTTCTTATTTTATTTAGAAAATAGAGAATTAAGCTTTCCATTAAAAAAATTAGTTTAATTCAAAGAGAGCAAAGCAGTATATTAAGACTCGCAGGCACCATATCGCATTATTACCAGTACATATCCTCATGTTTAGCTCTACTCTTTTTGGTGGTTGATATCTGTCTCTTTCTGCAGCATCCTTAATCAGTTTTCTATGACAATATGAAGCTTTGTATTCGTGGTGGTGCGTAAAGAAAAGGAATTTCTTCTTGCTGCAGCTACATCTGGAAATAAAATATTTGTATAAACAGTGGCATATTCATTTTTTAATCAGTTTTTATGAGTTTTTGTTCAGTTTGCTGGTGGTACAAAGCAACATTTTATAATAAAAAAAAACTATAACAATGCCATGGGCAAAAATTTTCTAAAAAATGTGTTATTTTAATCTTTTAAATAAAATGCCGTAAAACAAAAATTTTAGAAAAAATTAGGTTTATAAAAAAATATAAAACCAAAACTTTAGTAACAAATATAAGTAAAGAAAAAAATTACACAAGTTCCCTAGACTCAACAAAAAATGATTATGCCAATTTCTGGCAAATTTATGCGTGAATATCCTGAGCACTTTTATATGGGACCTTTCGGACATCATCGTTTTAGTTTTTAACTAAAGTAATGTATAAAAAAACTAAAAAGAACACATACAAAAAATCTTTTGTAGCGTCTCAATTTTGCTTTAAACTGAATTTTTAAAAAAAGTTCTCGACAGTTTATGCTACTTACCTTGCAAAGTCTAGATGTTAAGATGGCCGCCAGGATTATTGTCTTTTTCCATGTAAAGGAACCAAAAATATAACTATTGTTGTTTAAAAATTGAGAGGCATGGTAAAAACTACCCATATTTCCACCTGAAATAGAAATTTGGTGATTAACAGTTACCATTCCTACCGGATTTATCAGGGCAGAACTTCTTTTTGAGTAGTCTTAATTTCACAAAATCCTTAAATTGTTGCTAATAGTAAAATAAAACTTTAATGAAACAGAAAAGATTTGTGGCGTAGAGGGAAAAAGGTGAGGGAATAAATAATTTAATTTTAAGTTTAAAATTTAAAATAATTTTCCCTTCATTTTGTAAAACTTTAATATTTTATACAATCCAATGTCCATGCCCATTGTAGTTTAATCCAACCGATAATAAAAAATATTGTTTTTTTCTACAAAACTTTAGAAAACGGCACAAATTCACTGCACGTCGATAAACAAGCGAAACAAGCTTAGTTCCGTATTTGCAAGAGGAAGGATTTATTAATCTCTTATCTGATTGGTTGAATTGAAACCACTTGGTACACGCGTTAACGAATCAAAATGCGTAGAGGAACGCCGAACTCGTAGGGTCGTATACACCGCTAAGTGGTTTTTATTTAAGGCTCCCTCACTAAAGGAATTCGTTAATACATTTCATCACTTTAGTGGTTTTTGATTCACTGAGATAAGAAAATATATATAAGACTAAGGACCGACAAATTAAGTGGCCACTCGGAGAGAATGTGATTCGCCAAATTTTGGCAAGATGATAAGTTACAATCTAACCTGCGTAAAAAATATTTTAACTATAGCAATATACCTACGATTTTTTAAAGATATATAAAACAAGGAGGGTCTCGGTTAAGTACATTTAAAAAAAATCATTAAAAAAAGCATAAAAATGTTGTGATCTCTCATGATAAAAAAATGTAATTATATAATTATATATTATAACAATGATATATTTAACAAAGTATTCCATTCCACAAAACAAATATTTAGGCATATTTATTGTGCAAATATTCAAATGACATTGGGCTAGGATATGTCTGCCTTAAATTCAAAAAACAGATAAACAGAATATACTCAAACGGATACACACTGAATATTGGGAAAAATATTCATATTTTTTTATATAATTTCTTGAAATAAATTTTCTTTAAAAAAATATGTAGCATTTTAAATGCAGAGGGATATATTAAAAACCTTGTTTAGAGAATATTACGTGATAATTATAAAATTTATATATTTAGTTTATATTAAAATACAAATATTTTTGTAATAATAATTTATTTTAAAATATTAACTGATATTCTGGTAAAAAATATAAGGCTTATACACAAAAAACATATATTTAGGATGTATGATAGCGCATATACACTGAATATACAGTAAATATCCGTTCATGTTTCCTTTTTTTAAAAACGAGTCATGTTCTTTTTTAATATATATAAAATATACATGTAACCTTCAAAACGTATATCGTAATTTTAAATATCTTTGTAATATACAATATCCAAGGCTTTCTATGTGAGATGATAATAATATGCCCATGATACCCTGATAATCAAGTTATTTTTATGAGTATTTCAAAAAGGAATGTTTTTGTCAGGATTTTGGCATGTTTGCTGAAAATATCTCACTTTTAAAATTGTTTGTTGCTACAGAATATTCAGCCCCTTAAAGAGGCTCGCAACTTGCATTGGTGAAGCATCATTCAGATCCACTCCATTGATCTGTGGTTTACCAAAGATACGTTGACGCTGACGTGCAATGGCCGGACATTCACACAGCACATGTCTGGCCGTCTCATCATACTCCATACAGAGCCTACATTCGGTGTCCTCACTTAGACCCATTCTGTGTAATGGTACTTTCAGCCTGCAGTGTCCGGTGTATAGATCAACCATTATCCGGATGTCCTGCCTGGTGAGCTCAATGAGTTTCCCGGACATCTTTCTGCAGGGTTCTGTAATGAACTATTTGGAATGTGCCAGTCCCAGCAATTCTCTCCAGTATGCTGAAAATATTACTGTCTTGTAAAAAGAACGCGATATACATGATTTATTATTCATGAGGATATACAATAGGCACTCCATATCTTAGGATATCCATCTCGTGGCCATCTTGACATGTTTTGAATCACAAAATCCTATCCATGCAATTATAGTCAGTGTCCAGTCATATTACTATAATTCTTTAAAAAAAATGTTCTGGTCGTATTATAGTCAAGTTTCACGTGACGTTTCTAACACATTTACATCACTTGTATGAGCTAGAACGTAACTTATTGGCGGCATGTGTTAGTAATATTCCCAATGGTAAAATGTAACATTCTTTGTGCTCTAGGTATATGACTATTACATTACAGGAATGTTTAATTTTTATGTGGGGACATTTTTTTTAGATAAAAAAGTTAAAAAATATTTGAGATATTATTATTTTTTGGTAAAAATAGATGGTGTAAGCGGTTCTTGACTTTTTTTTATGGTAAGAAGTTATAGAAATTTGCTGAAAAATTCATTGATGCAAAAGCCTTTAATTGTTTTTTAATTATTATCTCAAAAAATGTATAACCTTTTTATCTAAAAAAAATTGTAGGGATATAGGACATAGAGAGGTATATTCTGACCAGGTTTTGTGTAAATGCAAATATTTTTGCTGAAATGAAAAGCAAAAAAATAAAAAAAAATTACGTTTTTTCGCTTTTTCTCGAAACCTTTGAGGTTATGTTAAAAAGTGACGTTTTCAAAAGTGGTAGATCTTTTTACAGTATACAACTTTTGTGATGAAGTTATTACTATATGCCGTTCAGTTTTGCCGGAAATTGCAATAATACGATTTTTCTCTCCCTTTCCCCACCAAATCCACTCGGCATGAGCCCAACTCACGCATTATTTTTAAAACGTTTATTAGATGCCCCTTTAGCCTTTTCACTCACCAAACTGCTGTTAAACATTTTTTTATCTTTTATTTTAATTTTGTCTTACTAGATTACACTATCGTTAGCTAGAGTTAACTGTATTTTTACCGATGAATACGTTTGTTTGTTAATCAAACCTTCATTTCGTTACTTGGATTGGACAGTATAAAAATAATGATAACAGAGCTTTATTCCTGATTTAAATTAACGCAATCACAGACCGCTATTGACCACAATCACTATCAATTTAAACTAAAAAAAAACTTATTTCTCGTAGGATTTCTGGTGAAAAAAATCGTCGATGACAGTTTTGCCAAAGCCAAAGGCGAAGCAAACCAACAAACCAAAATATTTCTCTACTCTTCCCATGAGTTTAACGTGGCGGTACTGTTGAGGTTCCTTGGAGTATTTTATCCCCATATTCCTCCATATGGAAGCTATGTGCTTTTTGAGATTCACAATGTAAACGGAATAAGAGGCATCAAGGTAGGTTTTTAAATTTATATTATTTTTATTATCTATAGTTTAAAATTGCTGATTTGAATTCATAGTAAAAAACAGTAGTTTTTTTAACGAATAACGGTCAAAATCAAAAATAAAGTGAATATCCCTACTAGATAGAAATGTTTTCTCCCTAAGAATTCGTTCAAAAGGTACCCAAGTTTTTTCAGAGATGCTTTCAATAATAGTAAAAAAAAATTTCCAGAAAAAAGTACAACATTTTTATATTAACCTACGCACGTGCGTTAAAGTGCCCTTTACTGAACTTGTTTCGGTGCGGAAAAATGTACTTTAGCATACGCTATATATATGGCACTTTACCGCACACTACGCAGTGAAGTGACTACGCTTATTTCAGAAAATTAAAATACACATAGGTATTATTATTTATACAGAAAAGATTTGTGGCGTAGAGGGCAAAGGGTAAGGGAATAAAATGGAAAGAAGGGTTTCGTATAAGGTCTCTAAGTTTTTAAAGCCGCAGTAGGCTACAAAGATCACCCCACTACTAACAAATGAATCAGACGAAAGGATTTCCAAATAGCCAGTCTAACCCCATGTCCTCGATAGCTCAGTTGGTAGAGCATTATTCTAGAGGGCTCGGGTTCAAATCCTGGTCGAGAAAAAACTTTTTTCCAATTTATTCCTTCACCCTTTACCCTCTATGCCACAAATATTTTCTGTAAATTTATAAGGGCGCTAAAATTTTCCCTTATAGGCAAAATCTTGTACTTAACACTGCCGGCTTGACCAAACGAAGTGAAGCGAGTTCGGTCAACTATTGTCGTCGCGTGCGGTTAAGTATTTCCACACTTGTTTGGTAAATAACTATTGTAACAATATAAAATTCTCGATATGCAGTTTTGACTTGAGACTGTGTTCCAGATGTCAATTTAAACAATATTGATTTGTTTGGTAAAAAACTATTTTTTTATGGTAACAATTCAACTAACTCCCAGAAGCTAAAACCTGGTAGTAAAGGGCGAGTTTGTAAATTCACCGGTGGAAGAGTTCATAAACTTTAGATGGATTTCACCAGTCCAACATGAGAGAGTTCCTAAATTTTTCGATGGATTTCACCAATCCAACAAATTTTGGCACCGATCGCCACCGGCTTCGGAAGTCGGTGGAAAATCGTCGTTGGATTAAACCTAACCCTATTTTATGGTTATTTATTTTTTTCCAGTTTTTTTATAACTTGTCCAAACCAAGATATTTTTTTAATGGGGTGGTGAGCCAGATAGTTATAATATTAATGCAGAACAGTTCAAGTGAAGACTCTGATGATGAACTAGACATTATAAAAAATTTGAGGCAAAAAAGTACTTACATTGAAGACTATTTTGAAAAAACTGTCCAGAAGTACAGCATGAGTGCCTTTAAGGGCGGTATTCATAATTATTCCTCAAGGCTCCTTCCTTCCTTCCTTCGCCCATAAGAATTTACATTTCCCAAGGAAGGAGAGAGCCTTGGGAACGACTATGAATACGGCCCTTATAAGTCACATTTCCAATTTTCTCGAGCCGAAGTTGAGGTATGAATTTATTATTTTAACTGTGGTGATTGGCGCTCAGCTGTTTACACCGCAACACGTTTTTTTTTTGTATTCGATGGAACAACGTGATTTCATGACTGCTAGATGTCAGATGGATGTCAAACCCATCTGTCAACCGAATATTGGCACCGATGTTTCACCGTTCTCAAAAAAATGTTGTATTTAGAAACTCGCCCAAACTGTGCTGCAAATTACCACCATATTTTTGGATAAAAATATCAAAACTTTAATTAGACCTTTTTTTTAAACAGGCGGAAGATTTTTAATTCTAAACAAAGCTTATTAATTATAATAATTAATCTAGTGTAGTACGTTTTACCAAAAGTATACAATTTTCTTAAACCTATCTTACACAAAAAAATATTAAAAATAACTTACTTTTTACCAATTTTCTAAGGACAAATTTTATACCAATTCTTTCAAAATTTTAAATTAAAGAAACCAACGTATTGATAAAAAGAAAGGTTCGTGGCATATCGGACACATATTTTGCTTTTCAATTACATGCCTGTTTCATCTTTGTTAGGAATCATCAGGGTAACATAGGACTGTACCTGGCGTATGAAGCATACCATAAGTAACCACACCCAGTGAATTTAAACAATTTTCGTCGTCAAGCAACGCGGGATGTTGGACGGCTATATGCAGCCTCTTGGAATAAAACAAAAAGCAAAACGTTAAAGGATGCAAATATCAATCAAAATGAAATTTGCGAGCAGGACGAAAAAATAAATCTGCGAAATTGTACTGGTTACTGAAACTGAAAGTTGTTTAAATTCGCTGGGTGTGGTTACTTATGGTATGCTTCATACGCTTGGTTCAGTCCTGTGTTGCCCTGATGATTCCTAACAAAGATAAAACAGGTCTGTAGGTTTCTGGACTATCCATTAGATCTTGGAGGACTGGAACCTTTCTTTTTATTTATTTTCACGGACAACAAATTCTTTTTTTTCCAACGTATTGACTTTTTTTATTTTCAGGTATTTTACCAAGACTATACTGAAGATCATCCAAAGAAACTAGAGATCCCTGGTTGCGGAAATTTCTGCAAACTTAGAAAATTTAAAGAATTGTATGGACATATGATGCCTCTGTCAGACAAGGAATGTTTTGAGGGACTAAGTTAATGTCACGTATATACTAATAATTTAAGTTTCATAGAAAATTTACTTTAATTTATTGTACATATTTACCTACCTTCATTATTCAACAGATGTTCTCGATTTTTCACAAAATAGTCCAGTTTTATGGTCAAATTACTTAAGAAGCTAACTGATAGAATTAAATAAAATGAAATAATTTAGTTTCACTTTTTTAAATTAAATCCAATAGTTTTGCTTTTTGTATTAGTTCTTTAAACAATTTGTAATATACTAGCACGATCATACGAAAGCAGAATTTCATAAGAGCCTGTAAATTTCGTAAAAAATTGGTTATTTGCACTTTTTACGAGATTCAAAAAAGTTTGTAAATTCACACCTTTATCACGAAATTCAAAAAAAAAGTGTAAATTTAACTTGTTTATAAAGGAAGCGTGAATTCACAATCTATTTACGAAATTCAGAAACTTTGTACAAAATTTACACCTTTTTTACAAAATTTTGTAAAAATGTGGTGAATTCACAATATTTTGACGAAGTTTGCAATTTTTTATGGGTTTTTGTAAAAAGTGAAAACTTACCCTTTTCTTCCAGAAACTTTTTACAAAATTCACAGTATTCGCAGTGAATTCACAATCTTTTTAAAAGATTCACGCTTTTCTTACGGAATTTAGTAAAAAAAGCTCGAAAAAAGTGTAAATTTAACTTGTTCATAAAGAAAGTGTCAATTCACAACCTTTTCACGAAATTCACACTTTTTTTACTAAACTTCGTAAAAGAAGTAAGAATTCAAAAATTCTTTACAAAATTCATACTTTTTTTACAACATTCTGTAAGAAAGGGGTGAATCCACAATATTTTCACGAAATTTTGTAAAAAACGTGTGAATTCAGAATCTTTTTAAGATATTCACGCTTTTTGGTATGAAATTTCGTAAAGAAAGTGTGCATTTACAAACTACGAAATTGAAACTTTTTTACAAAATTTCGTAAAAAAAGGTGTGATTTTACAATATTTTCACGAAATTTCGTAAAAAAACGTGTGGATTCACAAACTACGAAATTCACACTTTTTTACAAAATTTCGTAAAAAAGGGCGAACTTACAATCTTTTTACGAATTTCCTAGTTTTTACGAAATTTTGCAAAAAGGTGTAGATTCAAAAATTTCGTAAGAAAGGGGCGAATCCACAATATTTACACGAAATTTCGTAGAAAACGTGTGAATTCAGAATCTTTTTAAGATACTCACGCTTTTTTGTATGAAATTTCGTGAAGAAAGTGTGCATTCACAAACTACGAAATTGAAACCTTTTTACAAAATTTCGTAAAAAAGGTGTGATTTCACACTATTTTCACGAAATTTCGTAAAAAACGTGTGAATTCACAAACTACGAAATTGACACTTTTATACAAAATTTCGTAAAAAGGGCGAATTTACAATCTTTTTACGAATTTCACAGTTTTTTACAAAATTTCACAAAAAGATGTAGATTCAACTTTTTCGTCAAGAAAGTCTGAATTCACAAAACTTTTACGATTATTCACACTTTTTTACAAAATTTCGTAAAAAATATGTGTCTAGTGGTGCATGTGTTGGAGTTTCGTGCATATTCTTTTCTTGTTTTCGTAGTTTTTTAATAAAAAAAACTTGGGTAAAAAGGTAAATAAGAATATTTGTGTCTTAGTTATGTGAAAAATGATAACGTTTAGATATTTTAATGTTATCGCCCGTGGGATACAATTTAAAACATATCAGAGTTTTAAAACTATAAATAATAACAAAATGTGGAAAAAGCTGCAGTTATTATTATTTGTATTTCAGATATTTAGGAAGTGCTTGAGACTTGGAGTTTGACTCGAGTAGTTAAACAGCAGAAGGGCTTTAGTAGTTTTCATTTCTTAAATAATTAGTTTTGAGTGTAAAGCTTCACCCATTGGAGGTTTATCTTTTCAGTTACCAGAAACCTTTTTACCTATATTATATTACATATTGTTCTTATAATTACACTTCGTAACAAATTTAAAATAAAAAATAAGTACTCCCCCAACACATAAGTACCTTTATTTATTACGTACTGTTTTCAAGTACGGTAGGCAAAAAAAGAAAAAATAAACGTCCAGCATGCATATAGCTTTACTTAATTCTCAGTAGTTTCCTGGAAATCTCACATGCACTAGTTATTTATAATACTACTGATAATTAAATAAAGCTACCGTATCCGCCGCGCGTTCGTGCAACCGCCGCGCTGTCTCGTGGGGAAAGTATAACTTCACGCACACAAGTTTTGACGACTAAAATATTTTTGTTATATACCTCTTAAAATATTTTAGATGTGCTAAAATACTTTAAAGTAGGACACGTTTTTTGGTAATTTTGAAGACTGCAAAGAACCCTCTTAAAATAAGTTAGTACTACCATATGTTTTATACATTTTACGGTTTAAACAGTTACAATATTTGCATTTTTTTCGATAAAAATGACAGATGACAAAACGGAAAATGGTGTAATTTTTCTGTAAAATACGTTTTTTTAATAATGCTTTCTCTCTTTAACCGTCTTAAATATTTTTACAGAAAAGATTTGTGGCGTAGAGGGCAAAGGTAGGGGGAACAAATCGGAAAAAAGTTTTTCCTCGACCTGGAAAAACTATATATATAACGGTCAGGAAAATTTATAAAAATATACAAGAATGCCAGTGATTAACAGCATAGAAGGTTCCGGTGAAACATGCAGCATAAAGAAATCGTACAGGAAGTTATCAACAAGGCATGCAAAAGAGAAAGATAGGATTAACTTTCTCACACAATGTAAAAATCTAAACTTAGTGCCAAAGTTTATACAGATAGATTTAGTCTGATGATGGTTGTAATAAACTGAAGCGTTACAATTGACACAGAACAAATTAATTATTATTTAAAATCGCAACCCAGGTCAGGAAAATTTATAAGATTATAAAACCTATTTAAAGACTAATAAAAAAAATTTTTTTACAAACCCATACAAAATCATAAATACTCATAGAAATCTGTCAAATTGTATAAAATATACAAAAATCTCATGAAAAACGTTTTTTTGCAAACTCTTATCATAGAAACCTACAATAGTTATTTTGACGACAAAATCTCTCAGAAAACTCATAAAAACATCGGTTTATATATTCTCATAATACATTTAAAAAAAAGAATATAATTATGAAAACCTATAAAAGTTGATGTGACGGTTTGATTATAAAACCTCTTAGAAAATGGTGCTTTTTTAAAACCATGAAATGTGTTAAAAAAAAATGTCTGGACTTATCAACTGTTTGTAAATATTCATAATTCTGTCTGGTTATAGGATCCTATCAAAACCACAGATATGAAACCACATAAATTCTTACCAAAGTCAAAGAAATAACTCATAAATAATTGCAAAATTTTATAATCCTAAAATTTTGCCTCACAAAAGCTTATAAACCTTTCAAAAACTAATAAAAATCAGCTGCGTTTTTTATGAGATTTAATGGGTTTTTTTGGCAGGGTGGTTTTAGGCAAAAATCTGTTGTTAACTTAGTTGTTTAATTTGTTTTCTGAGTTTACTGACATTTAATGAAGGACGTACAAACCCTCGGAGAAAGCAATCTTAATTAAAACTGTCCTTATATAAAACCGGTTTTAGGCGCGTATAAACCTAATGAATGTAATAGGTGGTATTCATCTAATAACACCTGAATCTCCCATCTGCCACGCATTATTCTTAAAGTAAAAATTGAAAATTTAAGTAATATGTAAACACACCTTGCGAATGACCCATCGGTGACGTGAATAGTGATTAAAAATTAAGGATTAAACGAGTTACCTGTAAGGAAGTTCAATCCAAATTATACGAGATTGGTCACATCCTATTATTTATACGAGGTAGTGATACTTCGTAGAACGTCATACGAAAGTTTTAGAGACAAGAAAAACATACCGCCCCTGCAGCCTGCCTGATCTCGGCTAGGTACTTCAGTATACTTCTAAAGCTTTCCTGATATACTAAGATCGCCAATGGCGGGTTGACTAGTACTTAAATAGATTGCATGAAAAATACATAAATATGTAAATGGGAGGGCTTCTAATAGGATGTGATTAGTCTCGTATAATTTGGATTGAACTTCCCTACAGGTAAGTCGTTTAATCCTTAATTATACTTCGATTGGTCACATCCTATTAGATATACCATGTAGTTGTTTAGAGAATATGGCGATATTAGTTAAAAAGTTAAATAATAATAAGGAAACCACAAGGTTTAAAATTTAAATGTGTTTAAATTATATTTCTTAATATAATTAGCCAAGAAATCTTTTGAAATTAAAGGTTTATTATAAAATCGATTGAACGTTTTCCTTTTTTCGGAACATCCCGCAGCCTCTCTAATACTTACTAATACTAATACACTTCATGTCCTGTGCTACGTCCTTTAAAATTTGATTCTATTCCTGCGTTTTTTAGAACTTTTTTAATCCACCTTCTAATGCTTTGGGATGTAACAGGCGTATGAAGCTTTTTAATTGTTAAAATAAGTGTATCCTCTGTTTCTCGAAATAGTTTTGTTTTCTGTATGCAATATATAATGGTAAAACACAAATAGAACTGTAAATTTTTTTTGAAAAAGGGAACCTAAGCCAAGGCTGAATTCTTCTGAGTCCAGATATTTTTAAAATATCTTTAAGAATTATTTCTTTGCCCTCTTCGTTAGCTTTGATGAACTCTTTGAGCAGAACAAAGAGTCAAAAGAAGTACCATTTTTATAGTTAATAACATGAATGTTAAATTTACCAAAGGGTACAAGTTACCTATATAAGGTAACACTGGTTCCGGATACCAAGTTTATATTTAGGAAACTGAGAGCGCAGCTTAAAATTGCCTCTCATAAACCTATCTACCATTTCTGATTTTTCTGCTCGCAAATTAAATTTAAGGTAGACCTACGTGTGTTAAGAATTGAAAATTTCACAGTATTTTGAGATTCTGTTTCTAAAAAGTATACTTGATTTATATTAGGCTACAAGATGGTCTCAATATTATTGTCGCAAAACTTCCGTCATTTGGAAAAAATAAATTGCATCCTCCCAAACGCCCCTTTTACTATAGGCTAACTTGATAAGTTTGCGACCCCCAGGGAAAGATTCTTTCATAGTAGGTGGGGTTCCCTAAACGAGAATAAGAGTAAATCATGGATTCTAATTTTGGAGACCACCAGACATATAGCATTATCGTTTCCAATTTTTTTTACATTTTTAAAAATAGTGAGGAAAGAGGAAATATATAAGAATTAGGGTTTTTCTAATTCATTGTAAATGCATCCACTGGAAGCCACGACACAAACCGTTGGCATTTTTTGTTCAGATAGCTTGCAAATAAATATACAATTTTTATACCAGATTTTTTATCTGCTATATGATTATTCAACGTATTTATGTACGTGGCAAATACAAAAAATATACCTAAGCTCACTGCCACCTCATTCTCCGAATAGCAATCAATTCTTAGTAAAATATGACAATTTTTTAAATTTTTTTACAAACTTGTTAAGCCATAAAAAGCTGCCTTTCAAGAATGTTTATGTGTTTTTCCTGTTCACCTTGTTGCCAAAAAAACCCTTTTGCTTCGCTTTCTTTCCATTGCAACACGCCCCCATTCCGATTTGTATGCATCGGAGAAAATTTTAATTTTATAATTAGGCTGTAAAATAGTATGTTTGGCTTGGTTTATGTGCATTAACCACCACTCAAATTCATTTTCAACTAAGAACCTAACAAGCATCTTTTTGTTATAGTTGTTCCTGTTAGCCTTTAAGGCGCAATATTTTTCTCGCTCAAGGGTTTTTACGTACAACAATTCGTACTCTGTAGCGTAACAAACCGAGACTAGCCTTCCTATAATTAGCGAAACCTCTTTAATTGTTATTTTATTTCCTTTTTTTTTCTTTAAATAATCTTAATGGCTGTTTTTATTTTTGTTACTCTTTTTTGTGCGATATATATTCATATCTTTTTTGCAGTAAGTATAAATCCTAAAAATTGTATCTCTTGAGTCGGTTGTGTATGCTTTTTTTTTAATTGTTAATAAAAAACCTAATCTTTTAGATAACAGAAAAAAGTGCAGTGGCTAGACCAAATGGTAAACATTGGAATTCAAATTTTGTTTTGAAAAGAAAATCTTAAATGTTTTTTATATTCATCAAACATTGGAAATAAAAAATATGCATCTTTAAGATCTAAGATCTCATGTCGCAAGGAAGCAGTTTTTAGTAATTAAGTTCTCTAATATCTTCCAGATCAAAATGAGGCGGGCGAAAGAAATTTATTTAGGTTTCCAGGATTAAAGATAAACTTAAAATCCCCTCTGTCCCCGTTCTGTCTTAAAAAATAGCTTAACAAAAACTGATCTTGACAGTTATTAACAGTTTTAACTGCTCCTACTTATAAATGTTGTATGTTTTTCGAATAAATTTTTAACTCATTTTTGGTAAATCTTGAAGTTTTGGGGGTGAAAGCTTGAAAAGGTTTGTCCACAAAGGGAATTTTGTAACCTTTTGTCCAACTCAAAGTTAATTCATTTTGAGTTATTTGATTCCACTTTTCTGAAAAAAAAATTATTCGACAGGAATACGTTCTTTCACTGTTTAGCTCTAATATTTCTTCTCGGCGCCTTTTTTATATTTTTGAAATTTTCGCCAATACCTTCGCTAAAAAAGGAAAGATCTGGATGTTGCGCAGTAGCAATTTTTTATATTTTTGCATGAAACAATATTGTGGCCAATGCAAAACAACTGCGCCGATTTGGCAAGACCCAAAAGATCTTCATCAAGTGCTTCGTCTCTCCCTTTTTTGTTTAGGCCAAATTAGAGAAAACCTGTGTAAACCTGAAAAATGGTTTACAATTTTAAAAGTTACGTATCTCTTTTCCTCTGCGGTTGCTAGCATCCTGGATTTAATTTGGGTCCTTGAAGAATTTGGCCATTTTTCCGGGAATTTTGTATTTTTCGAGGAGAATATTTTTAGTTTCCTTATCTATATATTCCCATAGAAAGATGCATCTTCCATCTGTAAGCTGGCTCTGCTGATATATCTGGACCAAATGTACTATCATCTGTCCCCCCTAATATACTTTCTGAGGGGTGCCTCTCTATGCTAGAGTTCGAGGAACTACTAATGTCTGATGAGTTGAGGAACTGTCAGATTCGTCATCACATATAATAATATAAAAAACGATCTGCTAATAATATTTTTTTAAGTAAACATATTCTAATCTACTTAGAAAATTGGACACCCGGTAGAGTAAACCATGCATCGGAAGCATGGGTGATATATGATAGTATTTGTTTTTACGTGCAGCATATAGGATATAGCGTGCTAGGAAAAAAAAATTCTGAGTTAGGCTCCGGCTACATGAAAAATTCGGTTGAGAGTTTTTGTTAAATTACGACGGGTGAAGGGTTTTTGTTATAATAATTATTCTGGAAATTATAATGTGATATTTTGGGAAGGGATTTTATTAACATTATGGGGTTTTTTATTGAGACTAATATGGCGGGCATAAGTTAAAAACTATGCAGGGTTTAAGATTTTATGAGTCATAAAAACAAATCTGTGTTTATAGAATATATAAACCCATGCCAAAAAATATTAGCAAATAGCCTAATATTTGTCTCACTCCCCTGTTTAAAACTGACAATGCGCCTTATTTACTTGAATTACCACGCTTCCTTTTCCTTTCCTTTTCCAGTTTCCTCATTTCCTTCTTTAGGTAATCCATTTGCTTTTCACGTTTTCTTTTCTTAGATTTCCTCGGCATTTTATTCGTTTAACTATCAGATTCGTCGTCACATATAATATATGAAAAACGACGTGCTAATAGTAATTCTTTAAGTAAACATATGGTGTTTTTTTATTGAGACTAATTTAGCGGGCGTAACTCAGAAACTCTGCAGGGTTTAAGTTTTTATGAGTAATAAAAACAGAATAAACAAACCCATACCAAAAAATATTAGCCAAAAATATAATATTTGTTTCACTCCATTGTTTATAAACTAACAGTTTGTCTATTATCTTTCTTACTTGAAACCCGGCGCTCCCTTTTCATTTTCTTTTTCAGGTTCCTCATTTTCTTCTTTAGGTTATCCATTTGCTTTTCACATTTCGTGAGCGCGATACCGTCTTCACTTGTCGCGTGACAGCGCAAGAAGTATACTGAGACTTGCGTATGACGTGCTACGAAGTATCACTACCTGGTATATCTAATAGAATGTGCCCAATCGAAGTATAATTTAAGTTATATGAAAAAAATAATATATAATAACAAAAATTACATTGAAAATAGCTTTCCGCTAAATGTCATAATTTTTTTATATGTTATAGTACTTGATAAACAAAGCACAAAAATAAAAAACCAGATAGGGAGCAGGATAACTTTCTGAGATTTGGAGCTTGAAAGTTGACGTGTTTTAAGGCTACATTTTTGGATGTGGTCCAAGTTTTTTTCCACAACTTTGTTGATTACCGACAAAATAAAATGAGTCGTATCTCTATTTGTTTTGAACAAAAAACCCCTTCCATCCATATAAAAATATATTTCTAGATAGGTTCTTTGGTACCACCAGAAAAGTAAATAATTTGAAAGTTTTAAAAAACAAAGAACATGACCGTTTTTTAAAAAAAAATACAATTTTCATTTTCTTTAAAACAAAAGGCCAGATTTTAC
This sequence comes from Oxystoma pomonae, assembly GCA_963921995.1. Classification (NCBI taxonomy): domain Eukaryota; kingdom Metazoa; phylum Arthropoda; class Insecta; order Coleoptera; family Brentidae; genus Oxystoma; species Oxystoma pomonae. The sequence goes on from OY998172.1 coordinate 39,711,814, forward strand.
TAGTTTCTACATATGTTAAAAAAAATAAAGTCAGTAGGCTAGAAAACATTTTTAGCTTGAGTACTACAATTAATTACAAAAATGGTAGGTATTTTTAATGCTTTTTAATACTTTTGAAATATTGGTGAAATACGAAAAGTGATTTACAATAACTTATAGATAGGCTATACAAAACTTTTTCTGGATAAATTGAATTCAAAAGCTTGATACGAATATGTTGGTACCGATAGGTACTTGTCCATTGGTACTTGTATTTGACTCAACAAATTATTCATGTGGTAAATGCTTTTAGGCTAACTAGGGGTTGCCGGTAACGAATACTATAACATTTTTCCAGTTGTTTATACTGTTTTCCCAAAGGAAACGTAAAATTATATGACAGCAAATGACGCCGTTTCTTAAGCAAAAGTTTGACGTTGTCAAAGCCTACCTTGATTTTTTTAAATTAGAAAACCACTACATGACGCCATATTAAACATATCTTAAGAGTTTTAATTTTAACTCTTTAAAAGCCACTTTCCGCACCTAAGTATGAAAAACACTTTACCATATTCTACTAGAAAAACAATAATAGTAACCGGAAAAATATCATCAAATTCGTTACCGGCGACCTCAAGTTAGACTAAAAGCATATATCACAGAAGCAATTTGATTGGTCAAATACAGGTACCAGTAGGTACTAACATTGGTATTAAACTTTTGGATTGGATTTGTCCATAAAAAGTTTGTATAACTATCTAAAAGTTATTTCAAATCACTTTTCGTATTTCTCCAATATTTCAAAAAAATTTCAAAAAAACTAAAAAAGATTAAAGTAGGTAAACTACTACTACTCAAGCTAAAAATGCCTGTTTTAGTTAAGTGGTATTATTTTTAATAACATATTAAAATCTAGCCGTTTATTTTAAAGAAAATCAGAATTGTCCTTTTTTAAAAAACGCTTGTTTTCTTTCTTTTTTAAAACTTACAAATCAGTGACTTTTCTGGTTGTACGAAAGAAACCTTAAAAAAACATGTTGTTATATGAATAAAAGAGGTGTTTCATTCCAGACAAAGAAAAATTCAAATCATTTTATTGCAGCGGTAATCACCAAAGGTGTGGATAAAAACTCGGACCATGTCCACATATATAGCCTAAAACACGTCAACTTTAAACCTCCACATCTCAGAAAGTAATCCTGCTCCTTATCTCATTTTTTTATTTTTGTGCTTTGTTAATCAATTACTACAACATTTCCAAAGTAATTTGTGCAGGGTTCTTTAAGAATGTCCCACCCGTGACGCATGGAATGGCCGAGCGACTCTTTGGGCGCTCAAAATAAAAACAACTCAAAATGCACAAGGCAATTTAACCCAGTTTGAGTCCACCGTACTTGATTTTTTGGATTGTAAGGTACATTTTAATTTGTGTCGGAACGTAAAACTTGAAAGGCTTTGCATAAATTGTCAATTTTATTCATTAACATCACATCTCTACAAAATAATAAGAAAGTTATGTTGCTAAAAACAACAATACAGATTTTTCTTGAGTATGAACCACTGATTCTGTAACTACCTTTCATGTATTTATGTTAGGTCAGTTTTAACTAAAAAAAATACATAACTTTTTAAAATTTGAATTTTCGTTATTTCCACCCAAGATCTTTTGATCTTTTGTTTTTTGGTTTCTTTTCGGTTGTTGTAACTGATTTGGAGGTTTTTTAACTTCTTTTTTTGTTTTAATTGCCTTAGGAGCATAATCCTATTGGAAATATTAACACGCCAGGACGAATCCGTATCAGGTAACTTGGATAAGTACCAGTGCGAAACGATGCCTATTTGTGAGTGGTTCAAGGTTGGAAATCAAAGTGTGTGATGGTATTTAATGATGTATAGTGGAGGGTTTAATCATCTCTCTTTTCGCTTTGATCTTTTGTATGTTCCTTGTGGGATGCTCATCCAAGTTTAAATTTTTGTTATTTCCACCCAAGATCTTTTGATCTTTTGTTTTTTGGTTTCTTTTCGGTTGTTGTAACTGATTTGAAAGTTTTTTAACTTCTTTTTTTGTTTTAATTGCTTTAGGAGCATAATCCTATTGGAAATATTAACACGCCAGGACGAATCCGTATCAGGTAACTTGGATAAGTACCAGTGCGGAACGATACCTATTTGTGAGTGGTTCAAGGTTGGAAATCAAAGTGTGTGATGGTGTTTAATGATGTATAGTGGAGGGTGACCAGTGAAACTACTGATGTGCCCACGCTGGTTACCCAGGGCGAAACATCGTTTAATCATTTCTCTTTTCGCTTTGGTCTTTTGTGTGCTCCTTGTGGGATGCTCATCCAAGTTTGAATTTTGGTTATTTCCACCCAAGATCTTTTGGTCTTTTGTTTTTTGGTTTCTTTTCGGTTGTTGTAACTGATTTGGAGGTTTTTTAACTTCTTCTTTTGATTTTAACCATGTTTTTCTGAAGAAACTTTGGAGTCACTTTGAAACGCTTGGTACTAAATTAGCAAAATTTAATAACTTTATAAAGGAGGCATAGGGTTATTTATCAGTAAAATGTTTATAGTTCTATCAGTTAAAAAGTTATTGGGGTTTACAATTGAAATATTTTTAAGAAAAAAAATGGAAATTTCCAGGCAGTTTCTAGATAATCGTGGTGACTATAGTGAAGAGCACGGAGAGCGATTTCACCAAGATATTAACACAATAGAACAGATTACTGCTAGGGGTTGCAACGGGACTGTTCCAACACAGAACACCAAAGACAATCCGTTAAAAAAAGTTTTTGTGGTTAGCTTCTAGTATAGGTTAGTAGATACTCGATTCCTAAAAAAAAAGTATCTCTTCTTTCAAAAAACCCAGTTTTCCATTTAGTTCAAAGTAAATTACAATTGTTTCCTTTACACTTTAAAGTAAATTATCTCCAGTAGTTTTAGCTTTTCAAGAAAGTAAATTTATAACAAAATACAATGGTCAAACTTTTTTTTGTTTTAGCCCTTCTTTAGTTAGGGATGATTTTTAAAAATATGTTTCCTTTCTCAGCTGAAGCTCCATAAAACTGCTGCGTATTGTTTTTGTATTTTATTAAAAGATGCAGCTTATTGATCCTCTATTTATGGCCCAAGTTTAAGCTGTGTACCCAAAAGAGTTTAAAAAAAATATATTTTTTCCTATTAAAATTTTTAAAAAATAGTTTTTTTAATTTTTTTCTTCAAAACCGAGTCAACTTGGGAAAACCAACGGCGGTTATGATATCAGGAAACCTTTATGAGTAGGAATTTGCAAAAAATTTTCTTGCAACATTTTTTCTGTTGGGCAATTTAATAAGGATAATATATACCACAGCAAAATTAAAAATAATCTAAATAATAATACAGTCAAGGTCTAAGCAAACTGTGAATAACTTTGTCACCATTATTTTTGACCTATTTTAAAGTTTATCTGTTTTTGATAAACGTTAACAGAACTCTGCTGACGCCAAGGAGGCCACTAAATAATCACGTTTTTAGTAACGTGATTTATTCTAAAAAAATAGGGACTTATCGGTACATAAAGTTGACATAGTCTGACTTTAATAAAGTCGGCACTATTTTTGACATTTCCTCTCCAAGTTTAAACAACTATTACCTATTTTCAGGCACTTTATTCATCTATTATGCAATGTCGGGAACAAATCCTTGCATTTTTCAGAATGTTTTCACTTACATTTTCACGTTTAGGTGCTCTTAGCCAACTGTAAAGATAAAAACACAGTTATTAGGGACTAAAAGCCAAACCATCGCTCCCATTGGTAAAAACAGGCAGTGGTGGGCGTTTCCACCTCGACTGACGCGATTTCAGCTACCGGGTCAAGATGAGACGCGACGTAATGATACACCACCCTAGCGCGCGCTCTACCGCCCGTATCTCATGAAAATCAGTCTCGATCGACGTGCGATTGACAACTTCTGTCGGACCTGACCACCTGACCAATAAGAGCGCTGGACTTCTGAGCTTTACGCGCTGGTTTGGCTTTTAGTCCCTATTTTCACCAGGACTGATTATTATGACAAAATTGAAATTTACGTCCGGGCTATCCGGCCATTGCGTTTTTGGGTGCGCTGCTGTCACAACAATATCGACTTTTATAATGTTTGTACCAAGATTTGTGCCGACCTTTCATAAAGGACGTGATTAACTTAAATTATGTCAATTTTATAGGTGGAAGGATACGAGCAAGTTTAGAATTTAGGTAACTAACTTAGGGATGGAGGGGGATTCACTAGTTTCATAGTGGTGGGTCAGTGCCTAAAAAGATGTAGTAGTTGCGTTCGGAACTGTCAAAAATAGTGCTGATTTTATTAAAGTCAGTTTATGCCGACTTTATGTGCTGATAAGTCCCTAATAAAGAATTATTAATAAATTTACATGATGTCATGATGATTATAAAATTAGATTGTGACCAATTGATAAAAACAAAATTAATAGAAAGTCAAATTACATTAAACTCATTAGATAATAATTGTTTACTTCTAAATACTTTGTCAATTTTAAATAACTGTTAAAAAAGAGACAGTTTTACCAGAACGCAAAAATGGTTGGATTTTTTTGTTATCCGGCCTGGGGGCTTATTCTTGAATTTCGTAGAAAAGATCGCACGGGAACGATCACCTCCCTGATATCGACCAATAACAGGCTTTGCAGCTATCACGAGTTACCCGAAACCTATCCGACCACGGCCGAACCTCACACGATATCCGTGAAGGGAAAGAATCTTCCAAAACTTTCATATACCTGCCTCTGAGCAGGTGAACGGGCGCCCTTGAAAAACGATAATCAAATTAGGTTTGCGCCTGCACGTATAAGCTTAGCAGCTTTTGAGTCTTCTTATTGGTCGAAATGAAGTATGTGATCGTTCCCAGGAGACCATTCTCTCGAAATTGAAGAATCAGCCCCCTGGGGTACCCCAGTATTTAGATGGCGTAGAAGTTTGCAGAAAGCAAGGAAGGTTACAAAAGAATTAAATACCCTATGTATTTGATGCACATTTTATTAAGATATTAAAGGTATATTTAGAGATGAGCTACATCCTTTATCCACTGTCTTACGCTTGGCACGCTTGCGTAAACTCCTGGCGCATTTGGGAAAGCGCAACCATATCCCCATGAAATTACCTAAAAAAGCATAAATAGTAAATAACAGGGGCATTTTGAAACACTAAGTTAACACTTTGTTACTTTTGTGCTCCAGTTAGCCTCGCCCCTCCCTCTAGAGCTATTAAATATCGACTCCCAAAGATTTAATTTTTTCACCACCTCTTTTAAATAGTTACAGCATCTGTTTAGCATAAAGTCAGCTCTCCGTTCAATCAAAGAGTAATCAAAACTAAATTGCGTAAATTAATTTGCAATGCAAAAATTATAATTGTGGCACAAATATGGCATATACTTACCCCGACAAGCTGATTATTAACAATCATAGGACCACCTGAATCCCCTTGGCAGGCATCGTGTCCCCCTGCCGCAAAACCTGCACAAATCATCCTCTCAGTTATTTGTGGAGGTTCCCAGAAAGGTAAATTATCTAAAAAAGAACATAGGTAAAAATAATACTAGCTATTGCTCGCGACATCGTTCGGGTCATTACAATATCCGCCCTTACTTTTCCTACCCCTTCCTTTCCCCCCAACCTCCTACATTCACGCCCCCATTTCACGACCCAGAGGATCATGATTTTGCTTTAGCCTCCAAGCAAATCCTATCACGAATAGTGTTAAGTTGCAGTTAGACTGTGGTAGTGTAGTCGTCGTTGCATTGCAGCTGTAGTGAATTTTTTTTCCATAGATAATGCAGAACAGGATATTTTACAGTAAATAGTCAACAATATTTCTTGGTACACACTTTTTAATATAATTTACCTTGTTTAATGTTTTAAAAAAATATTGGTGATAATAGACCCTCTTGAAAAATTTTGGAACATGTTCCATCTTACATATTTATTTTGTATTAACCGAGAAAGTTCCGTTTTTTTCTTAATATAAGTTCAAAAATACCTTAGTTTTAAAATTAGGGTTGATTGGGTACCAAAGGTGGACAAAATAAAACTTGGGGAAGAAAAAAATATGGTAATTTTGTTTTTGCATACATACATACAGTCAATAGTGTGTTCAGTGGTATTAGCGATAAATTAACAAAGTACTGTACTAGTTATATCTGATCCGCTGTTTAGTCATGTAGAGAAATTAGAGATTTACCAATAAATGTACCAATAAATTTTAGAAAATTAATACTTTAATGTACAAAAATGGGGGGGGGGGTTTACTGTATCGCAACTGCTTATTATAGGTAGGTAACATTAATATTATTAACATCGAGTGGTCAGGGGATGGGGATACAGGTAAATATAATACCTTCTTCATTTTATTTTATTGCAAAGATCGACTGTATGCTTTTCCACGAAATCACTCCCATGCTTATATATTAACGCCCGAAAATATCTGCCTATCTCTGTGTGATTTTTTTTCACTACAACCACCGTGCACCGCTGATAATACGGTACTATAACTTTTCTAAAGGTTATTACTTAAGCATATATAAGATTAAGAAGGTAAATTATTTGATATAATATGTCCATGCAAGCGAAGTAATGCTAAAAGTAAGCGCTTTTTGTCACTAAGAAAAAAGGTTCTAATTTCTTCGCAATTATAATAAACCAGAATGATTAATCAGCGGATCAGATATAACTACTACAGTACCTTGTTAATTTATCGCTAATACCACTGAACACACTATTAACTGTATGTATGTATGCAAAGCAAATACAAAATAACCACATTTTTTTTGCACCAAATTTTATTTTGTCCATCTTTGGTACCCAATCAACCCTAATTTTAAAACTAAAGCATTTTTGAACTTATATTAAGAAAAAAAACGGAACTTTCTTGGTTAATACATAAGAAATATGTAAGGGTTGATCTTCTAACATTTTCAAAAATTTTGCAAGAGGATCTATTATCACCAATATTTGTTTAAAACATTAAACAAGGTAAATTATATTAAAAAGTGTGTACCAAAAAATATTGTTAACCATTTATCTGTAAAATATCCTGTTCTGCATTACCTATGGAAAAAAATTCACTACAGCTGCAATGCAACGACGACTACACTACCAAAGTCTAACTGCACCTTCACATAAGTTTGAGACAATGATGTATTTGAAATTAACTGTTTGTTTCAGACTTCCATTGTCTTTATTTCATTTATACACGACGTTTCGATCAGTACAATCTCTGATCGTCTTAAGGTGCAAACTATTAAGAAGTTGGCTCCGCCCAAGAAGGGGTTTCCAAATATTTAGAATGTCAACACTTGGTTTACTGAAAATACCCTGATTCTGCCCAATAAAGATAGCTTCAAGGAATTATCGTTTCTTCCAGTGTGACTCCTTATGCAAATCCTTTGATTCTGTTCACTTCATTCGTTGTTGTTTTGACCAAGCGTGTTCGGCGATTCCTGATTTCGTTTTTTCACCTTTCTGGGTATTCGTCTGATGTTCCTTAAGCCTAACAGATGGTGGCCCTTTTGTTTCACCTATGTATGATTCACCACACTGATAAGGAACTGACAAGGTAAATGCATTCCTTATTTTGTTTGTTCTCCAGTTTGGTTTTACTAAGAAGGATTCGAATTGTATTATTAGATTTAGAAGCTGTTTTCATATTAATGTTGTTCGCAACTTTTCGAATTTTCTTTGATACTCGTTTAATGTATGAAATTGCAGGAAATGCATTTGCCTGGTTTTGGTCTTATAATCTCTGACCTGTTTGCTAAAATTTAGAAATAGTATCTGTTATAAGTTTAAGGCTGTAGCCATTCTGAACAGATCCTTCTTAATCTTTCTTGTTTCGATTTTCAAGTCATGATAATTGTTACAAATTTGAATGTCTCCGTTATACTTCTAGTTCTTATTATGCCTCGTTTGGTTGTAGCAGAATGATTTGAAGGAATTTGACAATTTTGCTCCAACTTCATTCTGAATTTAATGGTGAGTCTTATGTTGTTTAGATGGTAAAGAAATTCTAAAAGTTATTGGTTATTCCCGGTACAGACAATAAAAGTATGATCCACATATCTTAGCCAGAGCTTAGGTTTGTTGTTGAGGTAACAACCGCGTGTGATTCGAAGCCCTCCATGTAAATAACGGACAATGGAATTTCGAAACACAGAGTTAATTTCAGTGTTACATAAGTGTACTTACTGTAAAACGTCTGACAAGTACCCTGACTCACAATAGGTACCAACACCTGTTGCAGAACCTCTGCAGCGGGCCCTCCCGAATGTAGAGTACCCCAACCAGTCACAGTTGCGGTAGCACCGGGACGTGGGTTGGTTTGGCCCAGTGGTGGTAGGGCGATGGGTCTGATTGTGTTATCGATTTGCAGTTCCCTAAAAAGAGGGAAAACTCTTAGTTGATTTACTCTAAAATTTGTTGTTGTACCTTTCTATTGAGTGCTTGGTCGCTCTTGTTAACAGGATAACCCGACAGCCATCTATAAATTTAAGTACCTAACTTTTAATGCTTAGGTAAAGTTTTGACTGATTTTTTTTACACACGTATGAAGTTCATTTAAATGAAAATTATATAACATTTCTTTAAAAATTAATAAGAACTCTTAGCCACAAGATATACCTGTAAACCCTTAAGACTGCAGTTACTTTTCATTTTACTTCTACGCTATTACCTTGATAACTGAATAAGACTGATATCATAATCGTAGGGTATAATATCATACAAGGGATGTTCAATTATTCTTGTCACTGCTGCAATGCGTCCTCCGAGGTTTCTAACCGAAGAACCCAGTCTAATAGAAAATTTTAATGGTGAAGAGTTTTGCCTGTACCTAAACATAAAAGAAAGAGTATAAAAAATTGTAAGAATAACCCTTTATGTTTTCAGGATCTCAGAATGTCCTCTAAGTTCTTCCAACAATAACAACAAATATCGAGAATTCCCTCAAAAATGGTAAGCAATGTTAACCGTAGACACATTTCATCATTTTATGTCCTATTTCTGCTACTACTACTAGTTCGAAAGTCGACACTACCCTGCCAAAAAAAAGAGCATTAAATTTTATAAAAACAGACCTGATTTTTATCACTTTTTATAAGGTTTATAAGCTTTTGTGTGGTAAAATCTTAGATTTGTGAAAGTTTGTAACATTTTTGATTTTGGTTATATATAGACCGGCGGTACGTGACTAGTTTCTTGCAAAGTTTTTCTAATGCATGCCAATCATATATGTGATTGCATTCATCGTAAGAGATGGTCAATTTTGGCGGTCGTTGCGGCCAGGTGCGCAAATTGATTTTCAAAATGCAAAAAAAATCGATGCCTTTGGACTACTTTAAAATGCATGCCAATGTTATCAAATAAAAATTTAGGAAAACAATATAGAGGAAAAATTTATGTCATTCCGCACCACAAAAAATTTGGTAGGCACATGAAATCGTTAAAAGTTTTGACATCTTCGAACGAAATGTTTTATGGTAAATTTGAACTGCCAAATGACGATTTACTGATTGGCATGCAGTTTTGGCGTGCACAACCTCATTAAAAATTACTGGAAAAATGTAAAAAAATTTAGATATCTCCGAACGATCTTAAAATAGATGCCAAAAAAGTAGATTATTGATAATGAGGAAAAAAACGAGTTTAAAAAATGGCATGCAATTCTATGTTGTTTAACACATTTGCCGGCGCCAAAAATCCCAACAAATTATTTCAGGTATCTCGGAACGATTTTAAAATGCATGCCAATATACTCCATCAAAATGTTGCAATGCCAAAAGATAATTTACCGATTGGCATGCAGTTTGGTAGTGCAGAAGGCTATGAATATTATTTCCGAAAATGCAAGAAAAACACAATATCTTAGAACGATTTTAAAATGCATGCCAATATACTCTATTAAAATGTTTCAATACCAAAAGACGATTTATCGATTGGCATGCATTTTAGAGATGTTTTGATATCTATACTATTAAAAGAACGATAGTCAACATCAACTATAAACGCACAGGTTCAACCACTTGACCTACAGTTATGAAAATTTAAGGACGTATTACGTTTGTGATGTAAGCGCTCGCTAAGAAAGGATTTTTGAAATTTTTACACCAAAAGGGGTAAAAATAGGGGTTGAAATTATGAAAAGGTTTTCTATATCTCGGAGACGAAAAGCCGCAGAGGTCTGAAAATTGGCATGTAGATCCTACTAATAAAATAAGTAATTTTGGCATTTTTAAAAATTTTAACTAGGGATGCAGAAATAGGGGTAATTCCATTTCGAAGGGGGTAAGGGGATCTTATGTATCTTAGAACAAAAAAATAACAAAGGTTTAGAAATTGGTATTATAGACTCCACTAATAAAATAGTTAAACACGTATTTCAGCGTTTTTCTACCAACCCCCTATCAATAAGGGAGATTATCTCCCATATTTGATAAAAATTTTGATCTGGTAAAATATGGGTTGTGGGATATCAAACTGAAGGAAATGAAGTCCATAATCGAAAAAAGTATGTTTTCGATTATTTTTTGCAATTTTGTATCACCCACTCCGCCTCTTTATTCGATAAAAATATTGACCTAGTAAAATATGGATTTTGGGGTATTAAATCGAAGAAAATAAAGCCCAGAATAAAAAAAATCAAGAGTTCAAGCAATTTTTTATTATCCCCTCGCCTACTTCTTTATTTGATAAAATAAATATAAGTTATTTCATTTTTTTTATTAATTCCGACGCTAGCAACGCAGCGGGTGAAATGCTAGTACCTACCTAAGTAATAACTTTCTTGCACTTTTATGATAATTTTTCTTAGGGTCGTGCTCTACAAAACTACATGCCAATTAGTTAATCGTTGTTTGGTACTATAACGTTAGCATAACATTTATTATGTTGGGAATTTGCACAAACCAAAACTACACTTTTTTGCACTTGAAGCATACCGACTCCTTAAAAAGTTGACATTTAGACTTAGTGATAAGAACTTTGAAGAATGGTGCGATTTCCAAAGACATATGTTTGGAGTAATTGAGAAAAAATTTACGAAGAAGATGTCTTAATAAAAAGCTACAAAAGTTAAAACGTTCTGAAACAAAACCAAAAAAGTCGAAGGAAATCGCAAACATTGTAGAAAACCTATCCTCTCAAACTTTTAATAACAAAGAAATATCACTTTTAAACAAAGGTCTTAATTTTGCTCCGCCCCCACAAAAAGATAATTTAAGTGATATTATTGCAAATATTGAAAGTTCAATCTCTAATCTTTCAGAAGGCACAAAGGGCTATGTGCGAGATGCTTGCCGATATCAGATCTCTCAAAACATCATTCAAAACAATAAAAATAGTACATTAAATCACAATAAAATAATTAAAAGTTTGAGAGAAAAAGATATTTTCTATCTAAAGGCTGACAAGGGTAATAAAGTTGTTATATTAGATAAAACAGATTATTTCGAAAGGGTTGATAACCTAATAAAAAATGAACCCTACAAACAAGTCCCAAAGAACCCCTTACCAAAAATGATTAACGAAGTAAAAAACACAATTAAAAAATGTAACAATATTATTACTGACAATATTAAATATAAACTACAAGTAAGCAATCCCACTATGCCGAAACTGTATTATCTTCCGAAAATCCACAAGCCTGGAAAATTGGTTAGACCTATAGTTTCTGCTGTAGGATCACCTACTTACAACATTTCGAAATGGCTAGCAAACAGGTTTGAAAATTTACCTATAAAGGAAAAAGGTTTTTCTGTTCAAAATTCCCTTGAGTTTATCAAGAAAGATAAAGATATTTCACTCCAAGAAGGTGAAATTTTAATCTCGTTTGATGTTAGTTCGTTGTTCCCTAGTGTGCCGATTCCAAATACCTTACAGTACCTGGAGGAACTACTAAGAAAAAACAATTTAGAAGACAAACAGACTTTAGAATACCTATCTTTAACAAAACTCTGCATGAATCAAAATTAATTTCAATATAAAAATAACTACTACCAGCAATTAGAAGGAACCACAATGGGTAATAGTTTATCACCTTTTATCGCAAACTTATTTATGAGCAAATTTGAATCAGATATAAGTAAAGAATTTGAGTATTTCCCCAGACTATGGTTCAGGTATGTAGACGATGTGTTTGCAGTATTCAACACTAAAGTAACTAGTGTTGAAAGTTTTATGGAAAAAATAAATAACAAATTTCCCACAATTAAATTTACTTATGAAACATAGAACAACGGTACACTGCCATTTCTAGACAATTTAGTTATAAGAAATAAAAATAAATTGGACTTTGACCTATACAGAAAAGGAACGGCCACCAATAGGTATATTCCAAATGACTCTTTTCATTGCTTACAACATAAGCTTGCAAGTTTGCACTTTTTAACATATAGATTAGTAAATTTCCCCTTAAACAAAGAAAGATTTGAAGCAGAAAAGAATAGGATTAGGAATATAGCTGGCGAAAACCGTTACGACGAAGGCTTAATAAATAAGCTGATAAATAGACATTCTTTTCAAAAGACCTTTCGGAATTCCACTTTTTTCAGACCAAAAGATACCTGCGACTTAAAATGTGTATCAATTCCTTATAATCCTAATTAAACGAAAGAATTACAAAAAGTATTTAATAACACCGGTCTTAACTTAGTATATCAATCCGGTAACACAATAAGAAGCTTACTAGGAAATCCCAAGGATAAAACTACAGTTCTAGAAAAAAGTGGAATTTACGAAATTAGTTGCATGGATTGTGACAAAAAATATGTTGGCCAAACGAGACGCTCTATTCAAACACGTTTTAAAGAACACTTAGCACACTTAAAATACGGAAGAACAGAAAAGTCAAGTGTGGCCGAGCATGCTTTTGAAAACAATCATAGATTCACATTAGATAACCTAAAACTTCTAAAAAGTGTACCAAACACAAGACTTTTGAATGCATATGAAAGTATGGAAATCATTAAATCCAGAAATAGTTTAAATAACGATAGAAGACCCATCCCGTTTAGTACACTTTATTGTTTGGTTAAGGGGAGATAGGATTAAAAATCGTGATCAATCACAAATTATTGGTCTTATCTCCGCCCACTAAAGGATTGTATATAAGATCTCCTGGTGATGCTAACGTTGTTAGCGAAACGCGCGTCGAGTGCAAAAAAGTGTAGTTTTGGTTTGTGGAAAACAATCATAATTTTGTTTTTGATAAAATTTATTGGCATGCATTTTAAAATCGTTTTAAGATATTGTGTTTTTTTTCATTTTCGGCAATTATTTTCATAGCCTACTGCACTACCAAACTGCATGCCAATCAGTAAATCGTCTTTTGGTATTGCAACGTGTTGATAGAGTATATTGGCATGCATTTTAAAATCGTTTTAAGATATTGTTTTTTTTTTGCATTTTCGGCAATAATTTTCATAGACTTTTGCACTACCAAACTGCATGCCAATCGGTAAATCGTTATTTGGTACTGTAAAGTTTGCATAAAATTGATTGGCATGCATTTTAAAATCGTTCTCAGATAACCTATTTCTTTGCATTTTTAGAAAATATTTTCATCAACTTTTGCATTACCAAACTGCATGCCAATTGATAAGTAGTCATTAGTCATATTGGCATGCACTTTAAGATCGTTCGAATATACCCGATATTTTTGCACCCGGCCCGACTTGGTATAATGTTAGTTCAGATTAAGTAAGACACAAAAATTCGCCATTGTGAACAGGTTGGCGTCTGTCGGCCATTGTAAATTAATTTTTTGCTTTTTATATTTAGTCTAAAATTAGATTTTTACAACAAAACTAACAACATTACTTAAAAAAAATATTTTGAATCATTTATTTTTAATATTTAATTTTCTTAGATCTTTTAAATTTTCAGGGCCCCCGGTTTTTTTCGAAGTATTTTAATCACAACGGCCTTTCGTTTACAAATTTTTATGTGTAAGGGGCTTTAAAAGTAAATCAAAGAAATATATATTATTCATGTATACCTTATCAGGATCCGCCTTTTAAAAAAAACTTATCCATTTTTATTCTTCTAAGCTAGTCAGGACCATGATGTCGAGGTGACCCGAATCTGTATTACCCATTTAGGTGCGAATAGTCAGGCAGTCAAAAGGACGTCGCTAGCCGGCGTCACGTTTCTCAAGGGCAACGTATGCGCAACGTAAGACAACTTGCAAATGCTGTTTGGGTGTTTATTATTTTATGTTTTTATTTTTTTTATGAGTACCAAAAATATATATTTTTTGGGAAGTATTTACGATAGTATACATAACTAATTAAGTATTTATACTAAATATAGCTTTTCTAATTAGTTTTTAGGTTTTCAGAATAGTAAATTTATTATAGAAATTTATAAAGCTACTATGAGTCTGTTAGAAAATTGTGGATATATTTAAACATATGGTATATATTTTCTTAAAGATGGACACATAAAAGCATATAAAATTTCGTCTGACTCTATAAAACAAGATGTTTATAAAAACCTATAAAATTCTTTTTTATTAGTCTGGAAAATTGTTCTCGTATAAGTACTTATTTGTCGCCAGAAGCTGTGGAGAGATCTTAATCTGATAAGTTTCTATGAGATTGCTTAACGCATTGTTTATAAAAGCCCTCAAGATTTCATAAACGTAGGTGTGGCCTGGGTCGAGGGGTGGGTCTCTTGATGTATTAGTAGCGTTCTTGCTTATTTATTTTCCTGTTATTTTGAAGGTATAGATTTTTTCTTGTTTTCAAATCAGTTGGGCCCAAAATTGAAAACTTTTTGCATTTCAACTGATAATCTCGGAAATTGTATAGCAAAGAGGGAAGGGATGCAATTAAAAAAAACTGTGTGGTCTGCGCTAAATATATATATATGTAATATATCTCTTAAAAAAACAAATCCCCCCACCCCGCCTCGGTGCGCCACTGCCAAATACCGAGGGTGAAAAGGTTTGAAATTGTCTGCCTGTCTGCCCTTTTTTTAGAGAATTTAATTAAGAAATCTCCGGTTTTTCATAAAAAAAGTTAAATTTTTTAGAGTTTTTCAAAAATTTTCTCCTGCGGCGCCGTATTGGGTGGAAAGATACATTATATTTAGAACTTTTGCACAAAAATTTTTCTTGGCTTTTAAAAAATTTTGACCTGCCTCTTCTTTTGAGAAAGCTGCGACCACCACTGAAATAAAACTTACTTATAGTTTTGTTAATAAACTTACAACCGGGTGCAATGGGCCGCACTTATTACCCATCGTGGAGAAACCAGAGTACCTCCACAGATATGCAGATGCCACAAAAGTAAAGAAACTTGATGGGGATGAGCCTCAATAGTGGTGTTTTCACCCCCTACTATTTTTGGGTCATTAATTTGAGGTCTCGAAAGTGAGAGTTGAGGTCGAAGGTAAGGATGGACCTGGTTAAGTGGTGAGCCTAAAATTTTGAAAAAACTGCGTTGTTTTTATAAGAAATTATGTAAAAAAAAATAAAAAAAAGACTTTAAAGTCTTCAGATTTTGTTTCGAAAGATGATAAAAGATTACAATAAGCTTATAATATTGCCAGCAAAACAATATAAAAATTAAAATCTTACCATAAACTAGAAAAGCTTGATAACTTATGAATAAAGCTAAAAGTTCTAGAAACATTTTTTTATTTCTAAATGAAACCAAACTAATGCGAAAAGGCTTGAATATAATTTGATCGATTATTTTATTATTGACATTTTACGATTAGTAGCAAATTAGTAATTGTAAAATTAAATCCTTAAAAAAATATTAGGCTAGATAGCTTTAACTTGTTATAAGATAAATAAGGGATTAAAACTATTATAATTTACGTTTGTGTTTAAGATACACACAGACAATAGTCCAGGAACTTTTATGTCCATTTGCACCGCAGAGTTAAAACCAGATCTAAATTTAAGACGTCGGATTTAAGGGTTGTTGAACCCGGTTTGTTTTACACCTCATTCCGCAAGGCTTAAAAATTCTTAAATTCAGATTTAGCATAAAAATTGTTTCCTATTGGTCAGATTTTTAAAGCAAAATATCAAATTCAATCAGCTATTCTTTTGTTTTCAGATTTGTTGAGAGCCTAGCTAAAGTTACGATAGTCGCATCTACAGTTACGACAGTCGTTTTTGGGATTGGGTTGCTTTTTCTGTGGTTGTGTTGTGTTGGGTGGGGTTGCTTTTCTTACAAACGAACTATGCAAATCGTCAAATACCTAGGCCTCTGCTAAAGGGGTGTCAGACGCTGTTAAATTTGTTTTTTTTTTGTTGAAAATTTATTCGTCTTACCTCCATCTGACGTTTTAACATTATACTTCGCAGAACATCCTTAGTAAATTTTGTAATCGTCAAACAAAAATACTGTTGCATTCGTCCGCCATGTTGGATCAAACATGGCGGAGAGGGGTATTTTCAAAACTACCTAACATTCTGATTATTTAACCGATTTTCTTCAAATAAACTTTGGTTAGCTCGCGCTGAAGTGCACTTTTATAAACACTATTAATACTTTGATTGTGCGATGTTTATATACCAAAAATAAATTATTTCCTAAAATTCGTCGTTTTTTTCCGAATTTTTTTCTAATTTTCTAAAAAACTACGGGTTTTACAAAAAAATGTTTTATACAAAAAACATGCGCATTTTTAAGAGGTATTTACGCTGTGTACTAGTTTAGCTCTGGGTTCTGCGGTTCTCGAGTAATACCCGAAAAACCGTAATGGTTTAGGTACAATCTAGCATTGTTCGCAATAACTCATAGTGAGCGTCGCTTCATCCATGTCAGTTTGAATATAGACAACCTAGTAGGCCATGCCAAAACTTATCAACAAAGGTGTAAATAAAATCGCTTTCTCTGAGGGTTTATACGTCCTTCATGAAATGTTGTTAAATATGTCAGTTAAAATAAAAGAACTAAGTTAACAACAGATTTTTCGGTAAAACCAGGTTTGAGTACTTTAGTTAGTAGTTTTTGACGATCCTAAAATTGGTTTTAAAGCAATAAAACGATTTCTCAATCTTCTATGGAACAAATTAAAATTGGGGTTATATGTCACTCTAATTAAAACTTACCCTTGTTAATTAATTTTTCCAATTAATACCTGATGTCACACAAAGATTTAGATAGGTAATAATAAAATAAGGAGTAGATTAATTTTTTATTTATTTAAAAGGTGTTTTTATTTATGAAATGCAAATTTTGTTCACATTTCTGTCACTGTCGAAATGTCAGTTTAAAAATATTAGCGCTGCGTTCAATCACAAACAGCGAGTTCGGATCTTTACCTCTGCTTACACCTTGGCTTGCACCAACCTCTACTGATGAAAGCGACAGCTGGGCTTTGAGTAAGGAAAGTTTTCTTTACTGAGCTTTTAGATAACCTCAATGTTTTAATTTCAGTTTGCAAATAAACTCATATAGTTGTTCTGGGTTTTTTTATTTGGTATATTTTTCGTGCATAATCAGTGACCTTCACTTATGTTTGTTTTGCCTAGTAGTGCCCTCATAAATATATTTTTTGTGCTGAAAACGAGTTCAAAATATGGCGTTTTTCTGGACAAAATTGGAGGTATTTTATTGATTAATGAACAACTTGGGATATTAAATAAGCTAAATTAATCCTTGTGAAAACGGTTACTTAGAGAAATTATGAACGAACTTATTATCAACTGCCACAAAACAATCCATTCTGGGGGTTATAAATTGAAACCACCCCCCAGAAGTGGTCTAAAACATTACCAATTTTATAACCTCAAACACAGAATATGAAGCTCTTATGTGCCAAAATTTTGGAGTATTCACCATTTGCCATTTTAAAACCTGTCAAAACAAATTAGTTTTAGGGCATTTTCTTCTAAAATATGGTATTTATTTTGACAAAAAAGCAGTTTTTCAGTAGTATTTAGCAATATAAATACAAAATAATCAATAACTTTGTGTCTTTTCTGTATGGGTAAGTTTTTTTTGAAAATTGGTTTTAAAATTTAGTGCCCTCCACAGTTTTCAATATTTAGACCTGTGAGGTGTACTATTTTAGATCTTAGTAAATCCCACTGTAAGATCTTTTTAAACTTTTGGTCCATTTTTTACATTTACGGTGAGATTTACTAAAAAAGTTTAGTCTATTTTAAAACGGTCCTAAGTTTATGTGAAATTTTTGGTTTTAAGCATTTTAAACCAGCCGTTCTTGAGTTATGGACATAGTTTAATTTATAAGAAGAATGTTAATAAATTTGTTTATTGAATAATCATTTCAACACAATGTTTTGTTGGATTTAAGAAGAAAGTTTCAATTTAGAAGAAAAGGAAATTCAAAAATTTAAACCCACGCGGGGTTTAAATACTAAACACTCTGTAGAAAAAATTTAAATTGGGGATATATGTCCCTCTAATTAAAACTTACCATTATTCGTTAATTTTTCCAATTATTTCTTGATATCACACAACGATTTAGATGAGTAATAATAAAATAAGGAGTAAATTAATTTTGTAATTATTTAAAAGGTGTTTTTATTTATGAAATGTATTAAAAAACTCAAACGCAAGTTTTTCTTACATTTCTGTCACTGTCGAAATGTCAGTTTAAAAATAATAGCGCTGCGTTCAATCACAAACAGCGAGTTCGGATCTTTTACCTCTGCTTGCACCTTGGCTTGCACCAACCTCTACTGATAAAAGCTACAGCTTTAGAATGAGTGGCCTTTGAGTAAGGGAAGTTTTTTGACTGAGCTTTTAGATAACCTTGATATTTTACTTTTAGTTTGTAAATAAATTAATATAGTTGTTTTAGGTTTTTTTGTTTGGTATAATTTTCGTGCATAATCAGCGACCTTCACTTATGTTTGTTTTGCCTCGTAGTGCCCTAATAAATATATTTTTTGTACTGAAAACGGGTTTAAAATATGGCGTTTTTCTGGACAAAATAGGAGGTGTTTTATTAGTTAATGAACAACTTTATAATGGTATAGAGGTAAATGAATCCTTGTAAAAACCATTACTTAGGGAAATTATAAGCGAACTTATTACCAAATGCCACAAAACAATCCTTTCTGGGAGCTATAAATTTAAACCACCCTCCTGAGGTGGTATAAAAAATCACCAAATTTATAACCTCAAACACAAATAATGAAGCTACTATGTGCCAAATTTTTGGCGTATTCGCCATTTGCCATTTTCAAACCTGTCAAAAAAGATTAATTTTATGGGATTTTCTTCTAATATATGGTGTATATTGAGAAAAAAGCAGTTTTTCAGTGGTCTTTTGCAATAACAAAGCAAAATAATCAATAACTTGATGTCTTTTCTGTATGGGTAAGTGTTTTTTGAAAATTGGTTTTAAAATTTAGTATCCCCCACAAGTGTTACTATTTAGACCTGTGGGGGGTACTATTTTAGATCTTAGTAAATCTCACTGCAAATGTAACCCGTCGTAGTGAATTTAAATGTATTGCTTGCAACTCTTCTTCTCAACTTAATTTTATCGTAATCAAAATCGTCTTCTAAAAGTAATTTAATCTTACAATTGAAGCAATCACACTCGTTTTTGTCTCATCTTTCTCTAAAACCAACAAAATTCAAGGGCGTTAGGGACTTTCTTGGAACGAAATATCCACTCTAATTTTTCTATTTCGATACTTTTTGCGGGACTAGTCTAGTAACAATCCTTTCTGGGAGCTATAAATTTAAACCACCCTCCTGAAGTGGTATAAAAAATCACCAAATTTATAACCTCAAACACAAATAATGAAGCTACTATGTGCCAAATTTTTGGCGTATTCGCCATTTGCCATTTTCAAACCTGTCAAAAAAGATTAATTTTATGGGATTTTCTTCTAATATATGGTGTATATTGAGAAAAAAGCAGTTTTTCAGTGGTATTTTGCAATAACAAAGCAAAATAATCAATAACTTGATGTCTTTTCTGTATGGGTAAGTGTTTTTTGAAAATTGGTTTTAAAATTTAGTATCCCACACAAGTGTTACTATTTAGACCTGTGGGGGGTACTATTTTAGATCTTAGTAAATCTCACTGTAAATGTAACCCGTCGTAGTGAATTTAAATGTATTGCTTGCAACTCTTCTTCTCAACTTAATTTTATCGTAATCAAAATCGTCTTCTAAAAGTAATTTAATCTTACAATTGAAGCAATCACACTCGTTTTTGTCTCATCTTTCTCTAAAACCAACAAAATTCAAGGGCGTTAGGGACTTTCTTGGAACGAAATATCCACTCTAATTTTTCTATTTCGATACTTTTTGCGGGACTAGTTCTAATAAATCTGGTTTACACGCGATTTTTTATAATAAACGTTTATTGGTGGACCAGCCTGGTCCGGTGCCTCCTCACTTAAATATCGTTGCAATTTAACCAAAAAAATAAAATAAAATTTTGAAGGTAGGTTGTTACGTAAGTTGGAGTGACATTTGGTTCGTTTCTCATGTTTGGGTTCATTTAAACCATTTTTCATGTTTTGGTTCATTTAAGCCTTCATCAGAATGCTAATAAAAATTATCCATGTAGTTTATTTTTTCGTTCAACTATACACGATGCAATAAGCAACAATAACACAAAATTAACCAGTCAGCATGTGCCGGGTTATTCTGGGTATAATCGTATAAGTTTGGGTATATTATTTGTTAGCCTAATCAACTTTACTTATCTTTATGTCATAATAAATTAATTCCGTTTTAAGTTTTCTATAATTTATAACCATTTCAATATTAATATGTTTTTTATATAATGAAACGAAAATAAATCATCTATCGCCGTTAATTTTGTCATACTAGCAGCTTAAGAGTAGAGATTCTTCAAAAGAGGTCATGTGATATCCATACTTTTCGGGGTCAAGAAAACATCAAAATTGACTGAATTTTGAATAGAAGGCACATTTGGTAAAAACTAAGACACGGGCCGGAGCACTTTTTGATTTTTGGCCGAACAAGCTAAAATTTATTTCTAAGGCCACCAATTCGAAATTTTCAAACATGTGGATTAGTGGCCTTAGAAAAAATTTTAGCTTATTCAGCAAAAAAAATCAAATCAAATCGTATGACTTTCAAGAATACACGTCCAGAGCGCCATACGCTTTAGTGCATGGGCTACGTGGGAAAAAGCGGCGTTTTATGATAAAAGCAACAAACTTTGCACAGTTGTTCTTTAGACCAGAACAGTTAATTTGACCCGCAGCTCTTCTCCCAAAACTTGGGCTGGCGCAGTGAAGAACTTAAATTTTAGTTTGTTGTATATAATCATCATTGATATCAATTTATAGGTTTTTCGATGATGGACAATTCGAAAATTACCACCTCCATTCGTTTTAAGGTGCCCCTAAGGGGTTAAGGGCGTGTTAAAGATGCTATTTGGGCATTTTAATAATAAAAGTGTAGGATTTCAAAAAAATTTAAAAACTTGCGTAGAATTGTTAATAATTTTAATATTTTAACTTGTATCACCTAATTTTTGATAAACAATCTTAATCCTATTGGGTAGGTGGAAAGGGAGGGGGTAAAAATTAAAGGAGCACATATTTAAAAAAAAAATAGTTTGCTGGATATTATCGACATGGGTATTGATTTACAGGTTTTCGAGGATAACCAAACCGAAAATACCCACCTTTATTCATTCTCCTTAAAGGATGGTGAGGGGGTAAAAGCTCCAATTTGGGCATTTTAATAAAAAAAGTAAAATTTTAGTTAAAATTTGATTAGTATTGTTAATAATTTTAATATTTTAACTTATATAACTCAATTTTTTACCAAAGATTTCCATCCTGTTGGGCAGGTGGAAAGGGAGTGGCGTAAAAATTAAAGAGGCATTTTTTTTTTAAAAAATAGTTTGCTGGATATTATCGACATGGGTATTGATTTACAGCAAATTTTCAAAAGTTTGGGGACTACTTTAATAGTCAATTAAAGCCTTATTTTCTAAGGAGGCAACAAGAGACAGCAAGGGATCCGAAATCCGACGTCAGAATTTGTTGAAAAATGGTAGATATTTTTTCCTGGTGTCCATTATTTTTACTATAACTCTTACTCATTTAAAAAATTTTCTTATAGATATGCTACTTAGCGATTGGGCAGATTATCTCCGAAACGCAGAAAACAAAAAAGGTTTTTGGGGACAACTGTTTGAATACAATGCAGCATTTGCTACAATTTCCTAAGCTTCTCTGCAGACTGGCGAAATGTCGAAAAAGTCCGAAAAAATTTGTTGTCATATTATGTTCAGGAAATGGACAGTGTCAATGAGGCAAGAAAACATTTATTTATGTCTCAAACCAAGCCGTTGAATTTATTGCCATCAGCTTAAGCTGCTATCAAACAGCATGCATTAAGGGCAGCATATCAGGCAGGACCGAATTAACCTCACCTCAACTTGGAGGTGGTATAAAGAAAAGTGGAAACCGGTTTGCTCAACTAAATATATGGGAGGCTTATCGGTCATTGGATAGATGTGGGTGCACCACACAATGCGACACTCTAAGATGTGTTTGCAAAAAGAACAAACTACCTTACACGCCTGCATAAAAAAAATGTAGAGGGGCTTGTAGCAACTTAAGATAATTAACTATTTGATTATAAATTAAATAAAACTGATATAAAATAAGGTTCATTTTTTTAGCTTCGTAGCCATAATTTCGTTTTTAGCTTATATAAACAGGAAGCACATTTGCGAAATGTGACAGTGACGGCGATAGTATAAACGACAATTTGGACAAATAAACTAGATATTTATTTACGTATATAGCTATTCTTTAAGTATTTTTATCATTTTTATTTTTGTTGTAAAAATAGCAGTTTTACTTATAACATGATGAAACATATCCTAAAATTTAAATAATGCATTATTTAAATATTTCCTTTTCTCCTATCACTATTAACCAAGATAAGGATTTTAAGTAAAACACTGAGCGGATATGGGTTAAAACATTAAAATTGTAAACAATCCTATACCAATTTTTACTATTTTAATAATATCTTACCCTTTGATTATTAAAAAGCCCAAATTGCAGCTTTTATCCCCTCCCATAACTCCTTAGGGATACCCTAAAATGAATAAAGGTTGTTATTTTCGGTTTGGTCTTCCTCAAAAACCTGTAAATCAATACCCATGATGATAATATCAAGCAAAATATATTTTTTTAAATAAATGCCCCTTTAGTTTTAACGCCCCTTCCTTTCCACCTGCTCAACACGATGGAAATCTTTGGTAAAAAATTGAGTGATATAAGATAAAATATTAAAATTATTAAAAATACTATGCAGATTTTTCCTAAAATTGGAGATTTTACCCCCATCACCATCCCTTAAGGAAACCGTGGTGGTTAAGGAAAACGAAAGTGGTTATTTTCGGTTTGTTAATCCTCGAAAATCTGTAAATCAATACCTATGTCGATAATATCCAGAAAACTATTTTTTTAAAAGTGCTCCTTTAATTTTTACCCCCTCCCTTTCCACCTAAACAACAGAATGAAGATTTTTGATAAAAAATTAAGTGATATAAGTTAAAATATTAGAATTATTAACAATTCTACGCAAGTTTTTAATTTTTTTTACAATCCTACACTACTTTTCGGCTTGGCCATCATCGAAAACCTATAAATTGATATCAATGATGATTATATACAACAAACTAAAATTTGAGAAAATATAAACCCCTCTAGTTTTTACCCTCTTTCTTTTTCGCGCCAGTACAGGTTTTGAGAGAAGAGTTGCGAGTCAAAGCGATTTTTTTTGTCCAAAGAACAACTGTGCAAAGTTTGTTGCTTTTATCACAAAACGCCGCTTTTTCCCTTTTTACTCATCGTAGCCCATGCACACCTCTGGATTGCGACTTTGACAAGTTTTGAGGGTAGGGAGTGGTTTAGGGATGTAGAGGGTTTAAATTAGTAAAATCATAGATTAAGGAACTATAGATCCGTCACTTCACCCTTCCCGCCAATAATTATTTTTCGCGAAAAGTGTGGTTATGTTTCCGCGTGCAAAGGAACTGCCAACATAATAATATTTAGGTTGGCAATATTCTTTCTAGAAATCTGCAGCTCCTCCTCTTACCCCTTCTAGGATTGTCCGTCAGAGGGCACATTATGACAAAAGTGACAGAATGTCGGTTATGACTCATAACTTATGAGTTCCATTTTGAAAACTGAGGTTTGCCAAGGTTTTTAAAAAGTGATATTGTGATTATTCCTGTTCAAAAAATTGTGATTTTATCCGTCGATTACAATGGCCGAGAAACAAAGAGTTAGAGTGTGTTGTATTCAAAGCTTCGGAGACCGTGCCATGATCCCAACAAAAAAACGGGGAGACATCGTTTCCCCAAAGGCAATCCTGTAATTTTTCAGAAGTATAGTGAAGCCGTTAAACGCGAATAAACTAAGTGCTGATGAAATATATAACAGATTTTACGTGTGTGATAAATATTTTGCTCCAGAGGACATTTTGCAGACTGGAGGCAGAGGTCTTAGAGAGTGATGTCCCACACTTGCATTTGGACCCCATTTAACTATTTATACCTATGTGTTAAAACACCCTTTCCTTATTTCATCAAGTTTAGTATGGCTAATTTTTGTGGATATCAATAATAAGTTAGAAAACATGACACTTGTGTATTCCAAACCAGGGGTATTAATATTATTTACACCTAGACTTTTTCTAATGTGTGGGTTTACCATAAATTGCCCCACATATACAGTAAAATTTTTTTGGGATTAAAATTATTTTTTTCTGTTTCACAAATTTAGTTTGGAATACAAAAGAGTGGCATTTATTGTTTTTTATGTACTAAAAACAAGATATAAACATTTTAAAGAAAATTATTTAATATTTAAAAAAGCACAGACAAGATCATATTGTAATATTTTCTTTATTGTGAAAAATATAAACTAACATGTTTCGAAATATGCCATAATCTTTTATAATAAAACAACTAGAGGTTTTGTACTACAAGTGCATTATTATGGGTAATTTGTATTTATTTCTTAAAAATATGCTTTTTTATTTTAACTTAACATAAGTAACGATTTTGTTTTGTGCCTAGTAAAAAAGCATATTTTTAAAAACTAAACACAAATTGCTTGCAAAGAAAGAACCCTACACAAATTACATTCGAAATGGCTATTGGCTAAATGCCATAATTTTTTTATATGTTGTAGTACTCAATAAACAAAGCACAAAAATAAAAAACCGAGATACGGAGCAGCTTTCTGAGATATGGAGCTTTAAAGTTGACGTGTTTTAAGGCTATATCTTTGGACATGTTCTAATTTTTTTTTCACAACTTTGTTGATTACCGCCAAAATAAAATAATTCGTTTCTGTATTTGTCCTGAATGAAACACCCTTTCCATCCTAGTAAAAATGTTCTTATATGGGTCCTTTGGTACACCAACCAACCGGCGGTAATCAACAAAGTTGTGAAAAAAAAACTTGCACCATGTCCAAAAATATAGCCTAAAAACACGTCAACGTAATCCTGCTCCCTATCTCGTTTTTTTTTATTTTTGTGCTTTGTTGATCGAGTACTACAAAATATGACAAAATTATGACATTTAGCCGACAGCCATTTTCAATGTAATTTGTGCAGGGTCCTTAAAAAAAAAACCAAAAATTTAAGCGAGCACCATCTAGTGGTCATATTACAAACTAACAAAAAATCGATAGTACGGTTATCGCGAATTTAACCGTGAGTCATCTAGTGGTCGCATTACAAATTAAAAAAGAAAAATCAATATAAAAGTATGGTTATTGGTCGCGTGCATATCTGCGCAGACTCGCCAAACTCCAAATAGTTCCGAACCGTTTAACACGTAACTGTCGTATCTATTGTAGCTCCTTAACCTATGAGTAAAATATCACAACTTACTTCGACTCTTTCGTGCCGTAAACCTAGCGACGTAGCAATTGAATTCAAATCATTTTCGGACAGATTGGGGTTCTTGAATTTTGTGGTTCGGCATTATTATGTTTCTATTAAATTATTTTCGTTAAAAATATTTTCTGAGATTTTGTGTTTCGTTTAAATCTAATTCTATGCATATATTTTCTGGCGATTTGATTTTCCCGTCATTTCATTTTCGTGCCAATTTTTTTCGGAACAATAATTTTTTTTTTTTAATTCTGACAAATTATGTTTCTGCCGAATTTAATTTCGGGTTTTTTATCGGGACCCGTTTATTAACCGGTCTTCCTAGCGCAGTCGGTAGCGAATCTTCCTACTCCAGGGAAGGTCTCGGGTTCGAATCCCGGCTAGGTGCATGGATATTTTGTGTTTGTCTTAAACTTTGCATAAACTTGGCTAAAACTGGGCATTGATCCTCTATAATGGATAGAAAAAGTATAAAAAAAATTATTGAGTAGTTTATTCGTGAAACTTTTTATTCAAGAGTTATTTTATAACTTGATAAAATAAACAAGCCAGTTTATATGATTATGTTAAAAAAACGGTTTGAATAAATCTCGGATTACTCTATATGAAAAATTAAACAAAATATTTCCTAAACATATTGATGAAAAAAGACGCATTTATGCGTGAAATTAAAATAATTTTTGCTATTATTCGCAGATATAACCAATTATTTTCGCCAAATCTCTGTTTTGCACGCCACCTATTTCCTTTCCCATTTTTTTTTTATAAAGATATATCAATTATCGAAACAATACATCACAAAATTCGCACGAATTTGATAAAATGAGAAAGACTATTATTAGTTTTTAAAAAAATAGTTTTAGTTTTATAGAGGTAACAGTCTGCTGGTTATAACGACATGGTACTATGAGATTTAATTTCCGGGTTTTATGTTGTGTTAAGTGGATTTTACTATCTATCTTCGGTAAGTAAAGAACAAAAAGCATCAATTTTTATTTCAAGCTATCAGGTTTTTAGGAAATCAAAGACTGTAAACTTTACACATTTGATATTTTGTTCTTAAATATTTTTTTATACCTTCACCAAAAAAATGATTTTAGTAACTGTCTACAGGCAACCAAAGAATGGCTTTTCTGGTTACCGATGCAAAAAAACTTTTTTTTATCACGGTTGCAAAAAAAGATTTATCCGTTTTTTACCCAAAATTAATAAAGAGAAACAGCGGAAAATAGTAATATTGAAAAAATCTAATTATTCTTGTCTAAAAATTAAGCCGTTTCCGCCAGTTTTCACCAAGTATTTACGAAAAAATAATTTAAAAACATCGTCAAAATATCAAAATGTCAAAAAAGGTACATCGCTATGGAAACCATTGTTATTTCATTTATCAACTGCCTCGATTTATAGTGTAAAGATGGTGTATTGCGAGAAGTGCTCTTTGTTCCAGATTTTTAAAAGTATTTTCCTGTTTTTCTTGGATTTTTTGATAAAGGTATTCAAAAAAAAATTGTGTTAATAATTCGCAGCTAAACTGTGCTTTTTTTTCTCGAGTTTCTAAATACATCGCCGCGCTCGTTATTTAAACCAACGCTTGTAAAAAAATGCTCTATTTTAGGCACTAGTTGTGAAAACTACTATTTTTGTAAATGAACTCTTTGTTTGGGGCTACAAGTCATCTTTTCTCTTTTGACTATTTTATTTTTAGTTCATGCAACTGTGCAAACATTACAAAGAAGTCAGAAACCGAAACCCCAACTCAACCCAACACCATTGAGCCCATCCAGTAGAATCGTAGGAGGAACCAGTGTTAACATAAGAAGCTACCCCTATCAGCTGTCTTATTTGTACAGAGGAAAACATATTTGTGGTGCCACAATTTTAAGCGAAAAATTTGCAGTGACTGCAGCTCATTGTACAAACAGGTAAGCGATTTATCAACTAGTTACATAATACTAAGCAGGTTTGTGGAGGTTAAGTTTCAACAACCACAAACTGGAGCCAAATTAAACTTCTTTTAATCCGGCTATTTGATGTAGAATTGAAATACCAGAGAGTTCCAAATTACAAATCCAAGCCAATTTTTGAAGAGAACTCGAAATTCAAATTGCATATTGCGAGGTATACCGAAACTAAATTAAAACTTGATTTGCGGGACTTAAAAGTCAAGCGCACGTCCGCCAAATTGAAAAATAGTGTCCTTTTTAGTATCTTTTGGCTCCTATCAGCCTAATTTTAAAAAACTCCTTTGTGTTTTATAAAAAAGAATCAATGAAAAAAATCTTTAAATTGAAGGTACATCTGCCAATTCTGCAATTTGACGTCTTTTACATGAATCCTGATTCATATTTTTTCATCATCATTTCATCTCCTAATTCCTAGCACCGTACTGATGAGCACCATAAGTGCGAAATGCAGATCTATGGTTACCATTACCTTTTTTGAGGAAAGGCTTGCTATTCATTAGACACTTAAAGTAAATATTTCAAGTCAATCGGTATCGGTATACGTAACGCGTTCGAAACAAAGTCAAAATACACTACATTTTTTTTGACTTATTCAACTGGAAGTTCTGTATTAAAAAAAAACAATTTTATTTAGTTTCAAAACGAGAAATATAAATAGAAAAATGTTTTTGTATTTTAAAAGAGCCTTTTGAAAATAAAAAAGTATAATTTAGCCGAAATTTTACCGTTCCAAAAAAATTTGTTATTTCCTGTGTTGTTTGACATTTGCGCCAGTCCAAACTGCTGGTTAAGATAAATGATAAAATGGACCAACTAACAGATGATGAAGACTTTGTGGAGATTATTCTGGTGATTCAGGGAGATATTAGAAGGCGAGGCCAGATTATATTTTATGGAAGATAGTGATAGTTTCGCTTTAGGAGAGAGGGGTGCATGAGGTTTCTCGTTGGCCAAATTGGAGAAAGAATCTAACACTAAACTCAGCAGTAAGTATTTCAGCAGACAGTAAATAAAGTTACGCCGTTTTTTGAAATAAGTCGTGAGCTTTATATCCAGTAAGGGGCTTTTGAGTATAACTTTTTTGTTTTTTGTTTAATGATCGTTGGAGGGTCTTTAGACCAGTAGAAATTTACAGAATATTATTATTATATAAAAAGGCCAAGCTATCGCATTTTTTTTATTGATTCTTCATTTTCAACAACAATAAAATTCTCACTTTCAACTTATTAAATGGGATGAAACAATTTGCATGCAACTCATAACTTTATTGTACCATAACAAGCATGTTTCCATTTTTTACATATATGTGTCAAGACATGTTAAAAGTTAATGCTACCAAAGCATGTGCTTTATCCAATACTTCTTTTTTCTTTCTGAAATCGTGCAGAGATGGTGCTTTTACAACTCAGGTATTGTGCTACAGGAATTTTTTTAATTACAATTGGTAATTTTATAAGCGTATACCAATGTACAGCCAGCAGAGTAGTGTGGAGAGTCTTTCCAGCAATCTGCGTACTATATGCAAGTTTCATCCATTTTGAATCGAGGAATGATCCTTTCCTAACCCTGGTCGCATGAAATTGCTCCGTTCCGTATTCTTGAATGTTCCCCGGTGAGGACCATTCCTACGGAATTGGCTCAGGACCTTACCTATGGTCGATAGCACGGGAATAGCGCTGCTGTCCTGAGAAGCATGCGCAGAAAGATCTGTTTTGATGATTTTAACCACAAAAATTATTGGTAGTTTATGTTTTATGGCTTTCAATTTGCGATATGTTTATTCTTGTCGTGATGCTTTTAGACTTTGGTTGAATGTAAGTACCTTTTTTTTATTGTAAAAAGAGTTCAATTACTTATTAATTATTGTAGAACTTCGACATTTCATTGAACTAGGTATTCATTTTTTAGCTCAAGTAAAATTGGAACCTGCAGATTTATGTATGCAGAATGTGGAACAACATTCTAGATTTAAATTACCTATAGATTGACGAAGCCATTGGTTCAACAGATAATATCGATAGAGATGGTTATAGGTCATCAATGGTGGGACCTTTCAATTGAAACCGAAGTAAGCAGATATATTTGTTATTAGGTTTTGGTAACCCATAATTTTTATGCAAATGGGTCATGCTAATAGGGAATTGGGAAGCACATATGCCACGTAATCCCCAACCCAGCATAAGCAGAGCAATCAATGAAGTGACTAATGCATTTTATAAACCAACCCAAATTTGGAGACAATTTGTACATTTCCCCAAAAATGAAAGGGAGCTGGAAGAATTAAGACTTCGGTAAGATAAGTGTATAGCTCGAGAGTAAGATTTTTGATCAAAATTGTTATTTTATACAACTACTGGCTTACAAAATGAGATGTTATTAAATGTCTTTGGGTTTTAAGACACTTAAGTTTTCTTGCTTGTGTACAAAGAGTTAGCATGTTCAGTATATAACTATCTAATTTAAAAAATAACTGTTTGTCTAATATGTTTGTTAGAGAGTTAGAGGGAGAGAGAAAAGAACTAGGAGCATCTGGAATTATATTATTAATTAGAATGCTGAGCTCTACTTTAAACTTAATTTTCTGTTTAACTTTGACACACCCCATCCTGCACACATATCCAACATAACTGAGGATTTTATATTCAGAACTTTATTTAGTATGTTTTCATATTGTACCTACTCAATACATATATATTGAAAAGATTGTCCTCTTTTATACTTTTTACTTTACTTTACTTTCATTGAGCATGTTCTCTGTTCTGACAAAGAGCATGATATATGAAAGATCCTTGATTTTCAATATATATTGAGTACAATATGAAAACATACTAGGTAATTATTCAATAGTAAAAGATACCTAAAAAAACTTAACTTTCTTTACTATGTAACCATTAATTTTAGATTTTACCAAAAATATCAGTTCCTAGGAATAGTTGGACTCATTGACTGCAGGCATGTTGCTATTGTCAGACTAAAGAAGAATGAAGACATATATATGGTCAATCACAAAGAGTCCAGTTAGCATAAGAAGAAAGTTAAAAAAATATATATAAAATGTGTACTTATTTTTATTCAGAAGCAAGGCCAGATTCTCTTGCGGTTCTTTAGTATTAAATTTTCATAAAATAGGAACATGTTCTAAGGCGCATTTACGCTGGCTAAGCAAGCAGGAATTTGTCAGTTGTACATGGAGAATTGCCCTCCTTCTGCTTGACATTTGCAAGTGTAAACAGTTGTGTGTGTTTCCATATGATGAACTTTTCCAAATTGCTTACTTGCTTACCAGAGTAAATCCGCCTTTATATACTGAGTTTTATTTTAAATCTGTTTTTTCCACTATTTTTTGCAAGAGAATGATTTTGGTATGTTGTTAAATTTTTGAAAAATTCATACTTTCAATAAAAAAGTTTAAAAAGAAAAATTACCAACATAACTAAGATTACTGCAAAAGCAAAACGTTTTGTAAAGCTCTTTTCTTTTTTCCAAAATATAATTTAAATACTTTAGAATAATAATAATAATTTAAATTTTGAATAAAACAAGAGGAAAGTAACTATTATTTAAAAGGAGAAACGCATTAAACAAAATACCAAACTTGTTTGAAAATATAAAGAGAAAAGTAATAAGAAACAAAACTGACAAAAAAAATGTAGCAAATTCACTTTTTTATTTGAAAAGGTTTCGAAAAAAGGTAAGTCTAGTAAACAGCAAAATCGCCGAGGCGATGTAAGAAACCATAGAAGTTCGTTTAAAACATATATTACATTTGGCAACGTTGGATGCGGCAAGTGTTCCTTCAAGAATACGGCAATTAAGGAAAGGTACTCAGCGGAAACCCATATGAACGGTGACTTCCTAACTATGACCGTTCCCTTGCGACCATTCCTACGAAATTCAAGAATAAGCCCTTTTAAACAATACAAAATAAGACAAAATATTAAGGAATATGTTGTATTCTACCAAAAATACCACAGTTGCCCAGTTCATTATTGCTTTCAATAAAGTAGGTCGGCAGTTAAACATCAGTCAACTGAACTCAGTTCAAATTTTGATTGAACAACCGGAGACTAAAACTGAGCCAGGTTCCTTCTTGAACCAAGTTCACTTGAACCCGCAGTTGAACCTTGATTAAACAACCGGGCCAAAACAGGCTATAGCAGGAGTTTTCCTAATTAAGCTGAATTATTGACAGATGCTAGTTTACCCCTATAGAAGTTTATAAAAAAAAAAATTTCTCCGAGCGACACTTGCTTCCTCCACTATCTTGGATTAATTATGGCCGCAAGGGGCATTTAAAAAATCATAGTATTCTTATTTATTTACCGACTTTTCTCAAACATATTTTGATAGATTTATGATGTAGCGGGATTTTAGAGTAATTAGGAATGCTTTGACGTATGTGTACTGAAAAAGAATTTTTTTGAAATCTTTTCATCATCATTTTGGGTTAGGTGGAAGAACAGATACCGATTTTTTTTGCAAAAATCGGTAATCTGAATCTCGCCCGATATTGCAATTTTTTTTGTTAAGTGTTGATATTTTTCTCTGACAATAAAGACCTTTATTTTTATTATTATTATTATTATTATTATTATTATTATTACTTTTTTACGTTCTTTTTGAGGTTTTCCAGGAAACCATGTTCTTTGTAATAAAAAACATACAAAAAAAATGTTCACTTTTGAGATGTCTTTAGATTGGTGGCTAATACTGTGTTAGGTTAAATGATTTCCGAGTAATACTTTCAAAAATGGAAGTTTGATCTATAGAAAAATTTCCCTTTTTGACGAAATTCATAAAATTCCCTAAAAAAAGTATTTTAAGTAAAAACTAGTGATTCCGAATAAAAGCCGACGGTACGCCTTTTCAAGATGGCTGACATGCAATTTATGAAATTTATCTTGGAGGGTGCATTTGTTATATAAGAAAACCCCTATGAGTTTAAGAAATACAGCGATTTAAAGGTAATTTTAGTCCCTACAATGTTCTATGAGTTGCTTTTTATATTTTGTCCAGATTTGTTTAGGTTTTAATGTAGTTTTAGGAGTTTTAGTTATGTTTAGGTTTGACTAATCGTCTGGTCCACTTTATTAACACTCCACTGACTAACTTTGTATTACCAATCTAAAATAGTCTATTTTATTTCACTGGTACCACTGATTATTACGTAAAAAGATGACAGCTACTACGCCCACTGAAATGTAATCGCTTACAAAAATAATAAAAAAGTAGTAAAAAAAAGTTGTTCTTTAATTATAAATATTAATAAAAACAGTACAAACCACAACAATAACATAAAAGAAAACATACAAAAAAGTGCTTAACAAGTTTTTCCACAAGGTTAATAGTTATTAACCTTTGCGAACTACCCAATACTGATAATTTTTAAATAATTGTCGGGCAACTTTAATTCAATATGGTGGACGGTGCAAGAATTTATCATGGAAAACCTTGTTTTTTCAAATTACCACGATGTTAATTTCAGTTCTGTCTAAAATATTGCTTTTAAATGCAAAAAAAGTTTTATGGATTATCAGAAAATAAAAAAAATTACAGGGTCTTTAGTTTTAAATACCAAAGTTATTGCCAAGTATACCTAAAAATGGCAACATGGCAAAAGAAAAAATATTTTTATAATATTCCTTACAAATTTAACAAATTGTCTATTATACCTACCCAGACAGCACAATTTAGTCCAATAGATGTCCAGTGGACTGAACTTTCTGGACAATGCAGCTGTCCTACAACCAACTCCGAAAGAAATATTGTCCACGAGATTTATTATACTTTTTGGTCACTAAAATTAATCGAATGGTAATCCAGTGGAATAACACTTTGTCCAACAGATACCGAGGAAAAATCCAAAAAGTGTCTTTTTATGGTTGAGTGAACTAACAAAAATTATTCAATGGCAAAAAATAGTTTCAATGTAAATACACTGGCCAGGTTTTTTGATGCCCAATGGGGCAAAAAAAAGACATATTCGATGGATATCCTTAAATAATTGGAATCACATGGATCTCCACAGGAGATATTTTTGGTTCGATTTTTGATCTTATGGAGCTGCAAAAATAAATAATTAACCAACTTTATTTAACAAAAATATATTTTTAGTACGACCAACGGATAATACTAATTTTATGACTTACTGTATAATAATAAAGCTTAAACGTAAACCACAAGATGGCGTAACAAGCGATAACACTTTATTTTATGAGTCTCGTTATATTGACATATTACGCATTTTTTAGAGAAAAAACCTTTTTTTTTTAATATAGATGAAAAGTCCCTTAGTAACATTATTTGTTTTGGCTTTAGATTATGAAGGTTGTTGACTTAATAGTGTTCGCGTTTGATATTTCTGATATTTGTGATGACATTTTCATTGGTCGTAGGTAAAATATAGTACAGTAACTCGCATGTTATAGTCATTACACGCTCAGATAAATTAAGACACTCGCCTGCGTCTCGCGTCTCAAACTTCATCTTTACGTTTAATGACCATCATAACATGTTTGTTATGTAAACTACTATTATTACACTGTGAAGTAACAGAAAAATAAATAAAAATGCCGATTGGATAATAAAATATTGCTAAAAAAAAAAACAGTTTAGTTTGAACTAAAAATGGAGATTTTTTGGAATATTTTTTTGATTTCAGTTAAAACTTTGACAATTATTTTTTGGTGTCTTGTGGAGTAAAAAAAAATCAGTGGATTTCCAAAACCAATCAGCTAAGTGACATTTATTAATTGGCCAAATATGGAAGACCGATAGACACAGGTTGAGATCAAATGTCCTTCAAAAAACTATAGAGTACATTACTTTTGCTGAACATAAAATGAACGCCCGCCATATATAGTATATTTTCAGACTAATGGATCCAGAAAAATCCTTATCCATTGAATATTGGAAAAAGACTGAAAAAAGCAGTTTTTTATGGATTAAAATTGGAAGTACTTTAGAGTACACAGATCCACTGTATCACCAACGGATGTTCATAAATGTTCCATGGACAATGCAGACAGTTTTGGTCAAAATGGCTATCCGATAGAGAATGTGTGCTGTCTGGGTATACTATTAAAATAATTTAGTCAGTATTATTTTTTTTTTTAAATATGAAGCTGGAAATATCGGAATCGTTGTTTTTAGTGCTCGATCAAATCCTTCTGCAATCTCTTTGCGAGCTGGTTCCTCAACACTTAACCAAGGAGGGCAACTGGTTAGAGTTAAAACCGTCCACCAGCATCCACGGTTTAACCTGATTGAAGTGGATTACGATATATCTATCTTAGAGGTCAGTTAACAACTAAATTCTTAATTTAAATAGAGGTTACAAGAGGCCTGTTAAAAAGCAAAGTTTCGTTTGACTTTTGTCGCTCCCACATAGCAGTAAAAGAACATTTAAATGATAAGAATATGCGTCTGACCTCCATCACAAGATATTTTTTACAGTACCTCTCTTTTATGCTGGCTACATACCGTTTAAGGATGTACTTATAAGACATGTCAAGGATAAACCATTGAAGGACAATATTTTTGGTATAAATTTTGAATATGCAAAGTATATGATATACATGCACCAAAATTCCGCCAAGAGAATTTAACAATATATTATTTTTATTACATTCTTAGCATATGCTAAGGATACAAAATTAATTAATATATATTCGATGGATATTTTCTCAAGAAGCTACTAAATATAAAATGACATCAATTTGATTTATATCTAAATATTTAAACGTCTCATTCCATCAAAGGAATATTTTCAAAATTTACGATCCGAACATTCCCAGAAATTTCCTTTTAAGACATCTTGTGTATGTTCTCTTCGGAGTATCCCGGAGTCCTGCAGTTTAATGAATCTGTCCGCCATTAGAGTAATTTTGGTAGTTACCTTACTTGTTACGCGTGCATGATTTTTTGTTGGTTTCAACATTTAATATTTAGATACTCTGAATCATTAATATTGATTTCCTGCCTCTATTTTTTTATGTAATTTTAGGTATTTTTAATATTTATTATGATTTTACTTTTTGAAAGTTCCCTTTATAAATATATTT
Organism: Oxystoma pomonae; assembly: GCA_963921995.1. Taxonomy (NCBI): domain Eukaryota; kingdom Metazoa; phylum Arthropoda; class Insecta; order Coleoptera; family Brentidae; genus Oxystoma; species Oxystoma pomonae. The sequence continues at coordinate 39,747,733 of OY998172.1, forward strand.
AAATGAATGTACTCATTTTACTATTATGGTCATTAGTTTTGATGTGCCGAATATTTCCTGGTAGTGTCCGATTACGAATTGACTGAAAATATTTTAAAACGTTTAACATGGTCTCAAAAAAATTACTAAAGCAACATCCTTAAGACGTACTAGAACGTACATCTTATGGACATCTGCTTTTGTAACAAAAGTCTTCCTAAGGATGGCCTTAAGACGTCGAATGTCCTAAAATGGACGTCCCGGGAACGTTCGAATGTTCTGAGCGGACATACTATGGACGTCTTTAGTATGTCTTTGTGCTACTTGGGAAGCTCAAAAAAGTTTTCTTTTTGACTGTAGGTATCTACAAAGTTTTCGTTTAACGAGAACGTTAGAAGCGTGGGAGTGGTTACAGGGGAGCCAAGAGAAGGTAGTCAAGTAACTATTTCAGGATGGGGTACTCTTAAAGAAGACTCGGATAGTTTACCAAAGCAGCTGCAATCTACTCAGGTATAAAACAGGGATTAGGATGATTTTGGTTAGACGGTTGAACGATGTTAATAAAGGTAGCTGCAAAAGGTTATAAATAGTGGATTTGAACGTACCCAAAAATAACGTTTGACAGTAAAGATATTAAGGCCAGGGCAGTTAGCAAAAATAAAAACCCATTAACAATATATTGTAACAAAACTTTACACTTCCTAGAGCGTTTTAAAAATCGTAAATCGTAAATATCTTATTTATTAACTGATTTTCTTCAAGGAAAAACATTAACTTTGTTTTTGACAAAATAGTAAAAGAAAAATATAAAACTATTTTGGCAGGTTGTGTTTCTGTAAAAAAATATTATAAAAATAATATAAGAAATCAAATTGCTTTTCCCCATATTTTTTTTGAACAGTATTTCTTAGCAAAAAAAAGAAAATAGAAAATATGCGCCTTTTTGCTTTGATATTAAAACAGTCTTTGAGTTTGTGATAAGTTGAGTAGTTTAGTAGATATAGTCAAAAAAAGCTTAAGAACACGAAAAAAATAAAACTTACAAAGCTAAGAAATATAAATAAAGAAAATAATTAAAAATATTTAAAAGTAACTGTTATTTGTCGGATTCATTCACTGCAAAATAAACTAAACGTAATAGCTTTTAATACCCCAGGGCAGTTAGCAAAAATAGGAGAAGTATTTTACAATAAAGCTGATTTTTTCACGGATGATGGTACTCATTAATAATACTTTTTTAAAAAAAGTTACAGCTCCTAGAGCGCTTGCTTCCTCCGCCATGTTTAATTAAAGATGGCGGCTGGTAATTCTTTAAATTTCTTATTTATTAACCGATTCTCGTCGATTAAAAAACATTACCTTTGTTTTTAACTAAAGCATGATATACAAATATAAAACTGTTTTGACAGATTGTATTTCTGTCAAAAATTAAAACAAAATTAAATTATAAAAGAAATCAAATTGCTTTTCTTCAATTTTTTAAACGTATTTCTAAGCATTAAAAGTTAGAAAATATGCGCCTTTTTATTCTGATTTTAAAACGGTCCTTAAGTTTGTGATAGGTTGAGTAGTTCGGGAGATATTTGCAAAAAGGACTTAAGAATACCAAAAAAAATAAAACTTATGCAGGATGTTAAAACTTGATTTTTTGCTGGATTGACATAAAGTAGAAACAGGTACCTTTGGTTTTAGCTACAGAAACAATAGTTATTCTAATTATAAGAAATATTGATATTCTTTTTACTTCCCTCGCTAAGAGAAATAATCTAAAAATCGCACTTCGAGATTTTGATGAACCACCACCAATTTAGTGGTTACAAGTCCAGATAAGTACGTTTCCAAACGCCGCGCCGTCGTTCTGTGTGTTAGTCTGTCCTTCGCTTACTTTGTAGCCACTCTAACTCAAAAACCCCTGCACCAATCCTAACGAAATTATATATAACGATTACATGTATTGACGAGCAGACCCCTATTGTTTTTAAGCTTTCCCCCAGTTTACCCTTCGAAAGCTACCGCCAAAAAACGTCCTTAACTTTGTAGTTAGGAACGAGGTTTTTTTATAGGTAACACATATAAAATATAATAGAAAAGTCTGGATACACCACGGAAAAGTATGGATACACTATGAAAATGTCTGGATATACCCTTGAAAGGTCTGGATACACCGTAGAAAAGCCCGTATACACTTTGGAAAAGCTTGGATACACCCTGGAAAGTCTAGAGTCCTTCAGTTTTTCACAGTTTTGGACAGGAAAAAAATTTAATAAATAAGTTTTTGCCCAACTTCACTTAAACCAGCAGCTTTATTCATATTTACTTGTCACCTAAATTTTTAGAGGAAAATGTTGAGCCTAAAATAACATAAGAAAAGAAAATGTATTTTTTTTACAAAAGAACAACCTAAATTAAAAAACCTTCTCTTCTTCCTTAATATGGAGTTTGCTTGATGTAAATCAGTTAGAAAATAAGAAAGTTACATTATTTAAAAAAACGTTGTGTCGGTTATCTTTTATTCAAGATGACGGAAAAAGCACGCCACCTAGAAGTTGCTCTTTTTACAGAATATAATTGATGGTTTTTATCGTCTGTGAAAAAATCAGCTTGATTGCAAAAACCTCTCCTAGAGGACATTTTTTGAGCTAACTGCCCTGGCGTAATTATATAATTATTTTGATGTTTATTTTTTCATTGTAAAATCTTTGCATTTGCGTTTAATTATATCACCCCCTACTGCTTTAACAATAAATTGGTTTTTGTTAAATATCTTGAAATAACTCCAAATCATAAAATCACTATAACACTTTTTCTTGGTATGTAAAAAAGCCGAAATATACAAACAGTTTTGGACCTAAAGCAAATAATATTTTTTCGATTATTGTATTTTTTGACCCGTGCAACCCAAAAGAAAAACTTTACTGGTTCATGGTTCAAAATAATTTTAAACATAATTGTTAACAACATGCTTTCTCCTTTAATTTCAATACCTTTTGTTTAGTTTGGAAAAGCCATGATAAAGCATTTTTCTAAAAAATTGGAATATATAAAAGTAAAAATTTCTTAAAATTAGGTTTTGGTTTTTCTTGTCCTGTCCACTCCAATGTTTAAAGGTTCGCCCTATAAGCTCTGGTTACAATTTATTGTTTTAAACTATTTTAATGCATAACCTATGGTTTTAGGAAATTATTTATTAGAAAGTATAGTCATAATTTTATTCATATAAAAGTCACAGCTGGTTTTTCTAGTAATGGGTTACTTTTTTGGCCCGTCCAACCCCTTGAAATGGCCGTTCTACCTATGGCATTAACAAAGAGTACAAATCTAAAATTAAAAAATTTGTAAAACAAACAAATTTTCTAACCTAAAAATCTTCCACCACAGAATCGCAGCAAGTTTGGTTGGCCCGTGCAAAATAGAGGTAAGAAGAAATTGGATGGGTATCCCACAAGGAACACTCAGAGGACCAGAACCCTGGGCAACCAGCGTGGGCTCATCCGTCGTTTCACTGGTCACCCTTTCCAAACATCATTCAACACAATAATACATTTCGATTTTCAACTTTAAGTAGCTCACAAATAGGCACAGTTTCGCACTTGTACTTAATACAAGTCACCTGATACGAGGTCGTCCTGGTGTGTTAATATTTCCTATAGGCACATGCTTCTAAGGCAGTTAAAACAAAAGATAAAGAAAAAAAAGAAGTTAAAAAAATCTCCGAATCAGATAGGCACTTCAAAAGAAAAGAATCTAAAAAGAAAATATCAAAAAATCTTCGGTGGGTGTGCTTTGGATTTTTTTGTGTTTTTTGTGGAATACCCATCCAATCTATAATTTTCGTTTTTCCATCCAAGAACTTTTGACCTTTTGTTTTTATATTCTTTTCGGTTAAGGTATCTGATTCGGAGGTTTGCAATTTTTTTCCTTTTCTCCCTTTTGTTTTAATTGCCTTAGGAGCATGTGCCTATATAGAAACTATTAGCACGCCAGGCCGAACTGGTATCAGGTGATTTAAATTAAGTAAAGTACAAGTGCGGAACGATGCTTTCTTGTGACTGATTCAAAGTTCGTAATCCTGTAGAATGATGCTTGGGGAGGGTGACTATTGAAACCACTGATGAGCCCACGCTGGTGGCCCAGGGCGAAACAGTGTTTAATTATTATTTATCTTTTCGCTTTGGTCCTTTGTGTGTTCCTTTTAGGATACCAATCCAATTCTGAATTTTAGTTTTTTCACCCCAGACCTTTTGATCTTTTCTTTTTAGATACTGTCGGTTTCTTTTTTCTTTTTGTCTATAAAGGTAAGCGTAACAGACGTCAACCTTACCAAAATCACCCTTCTCTCAGTGTAACTTTACCTACGACCAACGAATAATACTAATTTTACGACCATGTCAACACAAATTTATTGGCTCAATTACGATACTAGGATAATAATAAAGCTGGGACCGTGGGCTTACGGACTGTTAATAAAATTCTCACACAGGCATTCTCTACTCTGAGATCCTATACTTTCTAGGACACACAAGCACACCAGTCTTTTGGCGATCGGCAAGTTGCGACAAGAGCAGGACATTGTAGTCTGGAAGCTCTTAGTGACAAACCGGCACGAAAGCGGCGGAAGCGTGATCGCCGTTTTGCTCAAGGATTGGCTGTGGAGCAACTCATGTGCTATTTAGGACCCACTTTGCTCACCCTGAAAGGAAAGGGGCTATAAAAGGTGCCCTAAACATAGCCAGCCAACAACTACCCGACTGAACAACCGCATCCAGTGGGTACACCACATGCGGCCAAAACAAAAAAAAAAGAAATCCAATGAACTTTGCCACGTGGAATATCCGTACACTTATGGATACAGACACAAACACAAGACCACGTAGAAGAACGGCAATAGTGGCACGTGAACTAAGGAGATATAACATCGGTATCGCTGCTCTCAGTAAAACTAGAAGAGCAGACGAAGGCCAACTTAAATAACATGGAGGAGGCTACACATTTTTCTGGAAAGGAAAAGAAGAAGATGAACCACGTATTCACGGAGGGGCTATAAAAATGAGATTATGGACCACCTAACCGAATTCCCATCCGGAATAAGCAAAAGATTAAAGGCATTGCGCCTAAACCTTAGCAACCACCAACACGCTACAATAATCAGCGCCTACGCTCCAACTCTTGCAGCTGATGAAAACCAAAAACATTTTAAACAAACAGAATTTTATTCTCAACTTAGTGAAGCCATAACATCTGTACATAAATCTGATAAACTTATCATCCTAGCTGATTTTAATGCTTGGTTGATTGGTACGAATTCAAACCTATGGAAGGGCATTATTGGCAAGGAAGGGGTTGGAAATATGAACTCAAACAGACTGCGTCTATTAACCTTATGTTCGGAATATGACCTCATAATCTCAAATACAATGTTGCGACAAAAAGACAAATTCAAGACCTCCTGGCAACACCCGAATCAAAACATCTGATTGATTACATTATTGTACGTTCCAGAGATAAAAAAGATGTAAACATTACAAGAGCAATAACGAGGGCAGACAACTGCTGGCCAGACCATCGCCTGATACGAGCCAAAATGAACTTGCACATTCCACTAAGAAGTAGACGCAAAAAAAGCAAATCAAAAGAAGATTCAATGTAGAAGGTCTTAAATATGATCAAACCAGAATAAAATTCCAAATCTCTGAATCAAAGGGTACTTTAGAATACCCGGAGAATATTGGCGATCACTGGATAATGTTAAAGACAGTAATAACATCTGCCTCCGAAGAAACGGTCGGCTACACACAAAGATAACATCAAGACTGGTTTGATAAACATGACAAAGAAATTCAAGACCTTATTGAGAGGAAGAGAAAAGCCCATAATGCATGGAAAAGCCACACTAACTCTAATGAAAAGAAAAGGCAATATCAAGAAGCCAAAGCAGAAGTACAAAGACAAACACGTAGATTAAAAAATTAATGGTGGACAATAAAATCACATGAAGTGCAACATCCAGCTGAGTTCAACAACACCAGAGCCTTCTTTCAAGCTCTTAAGATGATATATGGTCCCACTACACAAGTTATCAATCCCCTACGATCCAAAGATGGAACAAGGCTGCTTAAAGACAGATCCTCTATCAATTTACGATGGAAAGAACACTTCCAAGAACTACTCAACAGAGAGTCTCAGGTCGATAATGACATCTTCGACAAAATTCCGAAGAAAACTACACAACACCTAAGTGAGATTCCGAGATTAGAGGTGGTCGAAAAGGTAATAACATAGCTAAAGAATAACAAGTCAGAAGGTACAGATGGTATCGCTGCTGAACTCTACAAACAAGGGGGTTCCGCACTTAATTCCCAATTGCACACACTAATAAGTAAAATATGGACCACTGAGACCATTCTCACCGAACTCAGAGACGCCTCTATAGTTACCATTTTCAAAAAATGTGGAAACTACAGAGGTATATCTCTGCTTTCTGTTGCTGTAAAGATACTTGCACGGATACTATCAAACCGATTAATTCCGATTGCTGTACAAAATCTGCCAGAGACACAGTGTGGATTTAAGCCCAGCTGACATGATCTTCAGTGCCAGACAAATGCAAAAGAAATCCAGAGAACAATATAGCCCCCTCTTCATGGCCTTCATAGACCTAGTCAAAGCATTTGACTCGGTCAACAGAGAAGCTGGATGTCCTCAAAAATATATTCAAATTCTTAGACTATTACACGACAATATGAATGCAACAGTCCTGAGCAACAATGGACCAGGAGAGTCATTCCAGATTACGACAAGCGTTAAACAAGGGTGTATTATTGCGCCTACCCTATTCTCTATATTTTTAGGTGCCATGCTTCACCTTGTTGAGACACATCTACCGCCAAGAGTGGAAATTCTGTATAGATTTGAGGGTGGCCTACTTAACTTAGTCAGACTTCGAGCAAAAACTAAGGTCTCGACGACCTCGGTAATCGAACTGCAGTACACCGATGATAACGTCGTTATGGCCGACACAGTGGTATCAACGCATTTAAACAAGCATTGTCCTAGAGGCCAACCTTGCCAAAACGCAAATTCTTCACCAACCAGAACCAGGTACGAATCCCCAAGATCTAAACACTTCCATAAATGGCCATCCTCTGCAGAACGTGGAACATTACGCATACCTGACTATTGATGCAAAAATACCACATCGCCTAAAATGTGCTAGCGCAGCGTTCGGACGACTTTCGGAGAGAGTCTTCAATAATCACGACATCAATGCGGAGACAAAGCTTCGTGTCTACAATACAGTTATAATACTAACTATAACATACGGATGCGAAACTAACTCTAACATACGGATGCGAAACGTACACCACCTACAAAAGGCATATCAAATGACTAGAAAAATATCACCAAAGTTATTTAAGACGAATCCTGAGAATCCAATGACAAGACCGACGAACAACAACTAGTATAGAAGCCCTTATCTTCAAGCACCAGCTTCGCTGGACTGGTCACGTTATCCACATGCCCGAAACACGTCTCCCAAAGCAGATATTTTATGGACAACTGAAGGAGGGAAAGAGAAATCAAGGAGGTAAACAAATAAGGTACAAGGACGTTGTCAAAGGTAATATGATGAAGGGTCACATCGATATAAATAACTTCGAGACCACGGCAAACGATAGGGCGCCGAACAGTCCATGAGGGAGAACAAACTTTTGAACAGCAACGACGTAGACTAGAGACAAAAAAGAGAGAACGTAGAAAGGAGCGACAAAATGGAAGATTGGATGACCAACAACACCCTGCTGCTGCCGGAGACTGGGTGTGCCAGGACTGTGGAAGGGTGTGCTGCTCTACAATTGGCTTACATAGCCATCAAAAAACGCACAACAGATAGCGACGATACACAATAGAGGAAAATCATACTCGGTATCGAGTGATTGTCTATGATGATAGTACACTAAATCGCATGTTATTATCATTATACGGTCAGATAAATCAAGACACTCGCCTGCGGCTCGCGTCTCAAACTTCATCTTCGCGTTTAATGTCCATCATAACATGCTTCCTATGTAATCTTACTAATAAGCTAAATTAATTTACATTAAATAATGTCAGAAACTTCAAGTTAATTTTTTTTATAAATAAATAGGCAGGGTTTCCAATAAAATAAAATAAATATACCCAAGAACAGCCAAGAAAATTTTTTAAGTTCTAAATAACGCCGATTCCAAACCTGTTAAAATCACATTTGCTCAGTTACCCAAGCAGCATTTTAGGTTCAGTAATCCAGTACTAATAAAGGAATCCTTACTTAATTAGGTAAGGTGTTATTCCACGGATCACCAGTTTTGGTACTCTGTGGTTACTCTTTTTATCTTTTAAGAATACTTCGTAAGCAGTATTACTATCTTCTCCTTCAAGTGCCATGCTCTCTTCCAACGTTGGCTATCATCAGCGCGATCTGCACCCTGTCCACTGCTTTTCGGAAAAGTGTCGTACTGCTAACACCAAACCATTTTCTAAGATTTTTAAGCCATAATATCCGTCTACGACCTGGACCTCTTTTGCCTTCGATTTTGCCTTCTATTATCAATTTTAAGAGTCTATATTTGTCATTTCTCAAAACATGGCCAAAATATTCAAATTTTAGTTTTTTGATAGTAAATAAAACTTCAAGCTCTTTATTTATTCTAAGCAGAACATCCACATTAGTTACTCGGTCTATCCAAGGTATCCTTAATATTCTACGATAACACCACATCTCGAATGCCTCCAACTTTTTGCACATGGCCTCAGTCAGTGTCCATGCTGCCATGCCATAATATAAGATGCTTGAAACATAACACCGAAATACACGAATTCGGAGAGTGGTATTAAGATCACGACTACACAACACTGATTTCATTTTGATAAAAGATGATCTGGTCTGTTCAATTCTTGTTCATTCATTTCATTTTGTTTTTCCAACATTTAAGTTAAGCCCGAATTGCGAACTTTTGGCAGCAATTTGATTCAATAACTCTTGTAGGCTTTCCAGCGTGTCTGCTATTATGACAGTGTCGTCGGCATATCGTATGTTGTTGATTTTTATGCCGTTTATGGTCAAACCCTCTTCGCAGTTATGAAGTGCATTCTCTATTATTTTGTTACTATAGATATTAAATAACAGCGGAGACAATATACAACCTTGGCGTACTCCTCTTCTTATTTGGACGTCTTCGGATAGTTGGCCATCAACTTTTATTTGAGAGATTCTATGAGCTTTTCCTGTTGGACTCGATCAAATCCTTTCTCATAATCTATGAATCCCTAGACTGCTGAACTAAGACTTGAATGCCAAACAGGCCCTCTTGTCCCGAACCCACCACGAAATCCAAACTGCGTGTCGCCCATAATGGATTCGCATTTCCCATAAATTATTTTGTGGATAATTTTTAGAAATACTTTTAACATATGGCTCATTAGGCTGGTTAGGCGGTAATCACTACACTTCTTTGCTGAATGTTTTTTAGGCAGCGTAACAAAGGTTGATTTTAGCCAGTCAGCAGGGATTTTACCGCTACGATAAATCAAGTTATAAAGTTTGACCAGCGTATTTAGCAAATCGTTTTTTATTAGCTTTAAAACCTCAGTGTATACTTCGTCTTGCTCTACCGCTTTTCTGTTTTTAGCTGAAGATATTGCGTGTTTTACTTCCTCTGGTGTTATATCTATGCCTTGGTTTGAGAATTCTTCTGGCTGTTCGGATCGGTTATCGGTAAAGAGATGTTCTATGTAGCTGCCCCATTCTTTTAGTTTTTCTTTGGTATCCGATATGATTGTGCTTTGATTTTCCACAAGGATTCCAGCTTGTTTTTAATTAAATAATCCGGCCGCTTTATTTATGTGTTTGTGTAAATTGAAAGTGTCATGTTTAGCATCTAGATCTTTTATTTCTTGGTATAATGTGTTATCCAGTCTTGTTTTGCTGACCTTATCTTGTTTTTTATTGCTCTATTGATTTCTTGATACTGATCGCTGCCTTTTTTACTGCGTCTTTATTTTTATTTCTTGTTTCGTCCATGCCCAGGAGTGTTGTGCTTTCGACTATAGCACTTTTAATCTTTCTCCAGACCATTTCTGCATCTTGTTCAGTAGACTCATTAATATCTTTCAGCTTTTTGTTAAGTTCGACTTAAAGTTTATTTGCTATCATGTTATCTTGAAGTTTGTCCCACCTGGGTCTAGGTTTGTTATTTGAGGGACGATTTTTCTTGAGGGTAAATTTAATTTTTGCCTCAACTGGATTGTGATCCGAGCCTACGTCTGCACCAGGATAAGTTTTTACAGATTTAATAATGTTTCTAAATCGTTTATTAATTGACATAAAAGTCTATCTAGTTTCTAATGATATTCGCAGGAGTGGCAGATTTAGAAATCCAAGTATAAAGGCGTCTAGCTGGAAGTTTATAGAAAGGATTTGACACGATAAAATCTTTTTCCTGACAAAACTGGAAAAGAAAATCTCCACGTTCATTTGATGTACCAAGACTGTATCTCCCAACAATGTCTTCTCTTGGGGCTTTTCCAAGTTTTGCGTTGAATTCTCCCATAACAATGGTGATTTCTGTCTTTTTTGTAAAATTAAGGGCAGTCTGAACTTGGTCGTAGAATGCCTCTACGTCATCATTTGAATATTTACTGGTTGGAGCGTATACTTGAATAATATAGACATTGAGAGGCTTCGAGTTTAGCTGAAGAAATATGACTCGATCCGACACAGGGACACAAGAGATAACGGATTTTTGAATTTATTTATTCAAAATGATTGCGACGCCGTTATAGTGGTTTCGTCCGTCATTACCTGCGTAGTAGACATGGTAGTCGTCTATCTGGCATTTACCTGAGTTAGGCCATCTAACCTCGCTAACTCCCAAGATCTCTATGTCCAATCGTTCCATTTCTCTGATGACATTGTGGATTTTTCAAGCGTGAAACATACTTTGTACGTTTCATGTAGCAATCTTCTTCATGACTGTATCGTAGCACCCTCTGGTCACTAATGACCTGCCGGGGACTGAGGGCCTGTGCTTTTGGTTTTCCAGTCATGATGATATTTCCTGGGGACGGTAATGAGGTGGTTTCCCGTTGCCTTCCTCATCGCAGCCTTAAAACAGTGAAAACAATTCTTGTCACGCTTTTAACTATGTAATTTGTTGCCGTTTTTCTTTTCATATCTAGAAGTACGCCGAACGATTACTTTTAGTGTTACTGCTTCCCAACACTAATTTTCTCGCCTTATCTGGCTACCCTCACATAGTTTGGCCTGCATGTTGATGCAGTTACCGGGATGTGGCACGTGAGAGCTGACCGCCCTGTGAGGACCAATTGTTCAAAACCATCTCCAGTCTATGACTTTCTGTGCAACCGTCTTAAACAAGAGATACTACCTCTATAGCGCAGCCTATACAACCCCATCTATGCTCTACCAAAAATAGGTAAAATATTTACTTAGATTCGGAATAAATTTGAAGCTTAATTGTAGACTTGTTTACCGAGTACTTTACCTTTATAGTTAGACATTTTTTGGATATCCGCAGTAGTCAAAAATGATTAATTTTTACCTAAATTATGGTTGATCAAGTTAGTTAGCTTTTGATATAAGAAAAATATCAAATCCTTCTTGTCATTTCAAACATCGATCGATTCTTATTATATTGATTTTTATTAATATTGTAAATTAGAAAACAAAACCAGAAAAAACGTGTTTTAAGGGCGCCTATGTTCTTAAGAGACAAAATATTGAAGTTTATCAAAAATATTTGTTTGGCAAGTGGATTAGGCCTACATAACATTGAAGGAATATTTATGTTGTAGGAATACTCACTCAAAGTGATTTTTCGAATATGCCATTGCGAATATGACAGGAATGTTACAGATCTATTTTTTGTTGAATATTCTTTAGGAGTTTGTCATAGTTATTTTCTTTGTTAATTAGAACGATTATGTGATTTATAATTGTAATTTATTTCAATGTCATCTATTGGAGATAGATGGGAATGTAATCAATATGTTCCCTGTGTAGCAGGTAATAATATCATACATATAAGACAGCAAAAAGTTATTTGGAAAATCTTTTGATATCTAATCTCAAGTAGTACATCAACATAATGGTGATACATTGATATACCTACGATAAATTTTCATCTATAGTCACTGGGATCTACTTTTTATACCTTATACTATATTCTTAATAGTCCTCTTGTAGATATGCTGGGGATATACTCTGCATATTCATAAATATCCATACTGCCTTGCTAAGAAAAAAGAGCATAACTCCACTTTTTTCGAAATTGACTTTTTTTCATTTTCGTAACTAATTGAACCCAATAAACATTTCCCACATAACATTGGAGGAATATTCATGTTGTAGGAATATTGTGATTTTTGGAATATTCTATTGCGAATATGACAGGAATTTTCCAGATATATTTTTTGTTGAATTTGATTAAATTGAATAAGATTTTGTGATAATTATATTTCTTTGTTAATGAGATAATAATATTCCCATGATAACGTGATAATCAAGTTATTTTTATGGATATTCCCAAAAAGAATATTTTTGTCAGGATTCTCGCATGTTTGCTGAAAATATTACGATCTTGTGAAAAGAACGCGATTTATATGATTTATATAATAATTTAGTTAAATGTTATCTATTGTAGGTAGATGGCACTGGAATCAATACGTTCTCTATGTTGTAAGCACATAAGACAACAAAAGGATATTTAGGTAATCTTTTGATAACTAATCTCAAATAGTACATCAACATAATGTTGATACACCAACAAAATCACATCCATGCAATATTCAATAGGGATATATATTTGCTATGTAGGACATTATAGTCATTGTCATTCTTTTAAAAAAACGTTCTGCTCGTATAGTCATGTTTCACGTCACGTTTCCATCACATTTATATCACCTGTATGAGCTAGAACCTAAATTATTGCCGGCATGTGTAAGTAATATTTCCGATGGTAAAATGTAACATTCTATCTATTTTTTTATATAAAGCCAGTGTTGCCAACTGGGTTCGCCTAAGCAGACGAGCCACGACCCTAAACTTTTGTGACTTCAAACATCTCACCTTCGTGACGTAATTTCGTTAGCAGCTGTCAGTGAAAAAATAATTCTGCCTTCTAACTATGTGGGGTGTGTGACGTGATGAAAGTTTAGGGTCGTGGCCCGTTCGTTTATGTAGGCCTTGATTGAACATTTAAAATTAGATGTATACTTGATTTCAAAAACAAACTCATACATGCATTTTTTCCTATGCCACAAAATTTAGCTTTCCGTTAGTGTATACTATAATAAGGCACCGCCAGCCATGACCTTCCGTCACTAGTCATAGCCTACCAATCAGCTGTTGATAGTGGTTTCTCCAATCAATGTCAAACAATTTAGGTTACCCAATGTTATTGTCATAATCATTGGCGTTTCATGAAAAATAAGAAGTCCGTCATATAATTAAGGCACTAAACATTTGCTTATAAGTGTGCTAATCGTTTTTACATTATTTATTTTTTACTTTTTACCTATAGGTACCTATGCATTATTTTAAAGAAACAGTTTAAAGTAGGTACTTTCACAATATCTCAGTTTCAATCTAGTTATAAAGTAAGTAATACTTTTTTCCGTTACCTCTGTATTTTTATGAAGAAACAATTTAAGTAGAGATTTTTAAAATCTTTGTTTTTTAATCTAGTCAGTAGTTATAAATAATAATTATTCTGTCTGATTGTTCTTAATGGTACTGATAAAACTTTCCCCGATTTCTCATCAAAACTCTTCATCGATGTTATGAAGTCTCTTGCTTACAAATGCAACTCATAGACTTATGAAAATAGAGATTAGAATTCTTGTTGTTCATAGTAGGTTGATCTACCTATATATATTGTAATATAAAATAATAAAATAGGTAGTTACTATTGTAGGTAAATGTTAGAATTATATTATTCATTTTTTGTTCTAGTGTGTAGTGTTTATATAGTATTTTTACTATAGGAATGCATTTTGTTGTAATATTTTAATTTTCATTGCTAAAAAGAATTATCTATCTATAAGTATCATATAAAAATAAAAACTTACCCTAGAAGTTTTGCTCGGCACAAAATGTGGTCGGGATCATTTGGAAAGCAAACACCGAAACCTTTGACACGTACTTATAATTGCCTTTGCAATTAATAATACAGCAAACGTTCGGCATTTTTTAAACAAATTTTAAGAAAATTGACAGTGACTTTGAAAAATGAAAAAGAATTTTGTAATTTTTTATTTTTCCGACGGTTATGGTGACGGCGTCATAGGTACAGGTTAAAAACTTCTATCCACAGCTGATCTATTCTGACAACCGAGGTGGTAGGCTATAATTAGTGACCGAAGGTCACGCACCAGCTTAGTATGCCTGACAGCTTAAAATTCACTGTGACATCCTTAAAAATGCCACAGATATCAACATTTACAAAAGTTCAAATTATCGCTTGAGTTACAGAAGACGGCTGGTCTATAAGAAGAGCGGCCACCCATTTTGGAGTTCATAAAATGACGGTAATGCGATTGAAAAAGCGCTGGATTGAAAATAATTCTACGGATAGGAAAGATGGGTCAGGACGACCAAAAGTAAGTTCTGAAGTGCAAGATGAGAGACTTATTGACCATCTCAGACAAAATCCTTTTTCAACATTGGTTGAAGCATCTAATGTAACATTATTTCCGGGTTCTTTGGCAACAGTAAATAGAAGAGTAACGAAATTAGAAGCCTCTTGTCGAGTTGCTACAAAAAAGCCTTTTCTAACAGAAGAACAAAAACAGGCCAACGTTGTTCGTGATAATGACTTCTGGAAGAGGGTGGTTTTTACTGACGAAAAAATTTTTCAATCATCTTCAAGCAGCAGGAGAATTTTCACGTCACGCACCAGCTCAGTATGCCTGACAGCTTAAAATTCAGTGTGACATCCTGAAAAATGCCACAGATATCAACATTTACAAAAGTTTAAATTATCACTTGAATGCGATTGAAAAAGCGCTGGATTGAACATAATTCTACGGATAGGAAAGATGGGTCAGGATGACCAAAAGTAAGTTCTCAAGTGCAAGATTATTGACCATCTCAGACAAAATCCTTTTTCAACGTCGGTTGAAGCAGCTGTAATATTATTTCCAGGTTCTTTGGCATTAGAAAATATATGGGGTCGAATCGTTAAAATAATATACCAAAGGAATTGGAGACCACGAAATGCTGAAGAGTTAAGCGATGCTTTTTATCGCGCATTGGATCAGCTCTCAGAAGGCCATCAGTATTTTCAAAATTTAACCTTTTCAATGCCCAGACGTTTGCGGCTTGTAAGAGAGAAAAATGGTGATCCTATTAAATACTAAATTATTTATTTTAGTTCTTTTTTAAGTTAAAATAATTAGTATTAAGTTTACCATCATTTTTGTCCTAATCCAAGTTTCCTATTCGTCGAATTGTTTTCAATCGAGCGCTGTTTCCATCATATTATTGTTATTTTATCAACTCCAAAATGGGTTACCGCCCTCTTTATAGAACAACCTTTGTCCGTTACTCAAGTGATAATTTGATATTGTTCAATAAAGACTTTACTAAAACATTATTTTTGCTGATTTTTTAGTATCATGCAAAAAATTTAATATAAAAATAAGGTTGCCTTTAATTTAAGTAAAAAAATATTTTCTGTTTTAGAGACCTTTTTTAAACAATATGACAAATTGTCGTACTTTTAAAGTTTTTAGGCATTTTACCTGGTAGTCAGTATATATTATACACTTTTGGAAAGGTCAATTTTGTGACTGCATGTATGTGTTTTTTTTAAATCAAGTGTACCTACGTAGATCAAAATCAAAACAAAATATTTTAGGAATTATGTTTATTATCACAAAAAAAGACGAAAAACGGTAAAATTTCATAAAATATAATTATTTAAACTCAAAACAAGTCGACTAACTCGAAGCAGTTGAAAATTCCCTAGATATTAGGTAAAATTTCCAATTTCCCTATTGCACCAAAAAATTTCTAGAACTAGGGAAAAATTCCGTAAATTCGCATCACTGTACAAAGCTTATATGTCTTCTTTATTTTACTTGTGGAACCTACCATTTGAAGAAAAAATAGCATAAGTAACAAAAAGTTGCATATATCGCACTTTCCGTTTCATATTACTAAAAAAGAACAGCATATATACCAAGAAATTTGCAAATGTGCTGTTTTTTCTAGGTAATACCTTCAATTTCTTTGTAACATACGCTCGAGTCCACTTTCCTACTGGATATAAGCTCTTCTTCTTTAGAAATGTGAGATACCGCGCGCCTTTTCTTAAGCGCAAGTCAAAGAAACACGCATGTGTTTTATTTACCATTTGCTTTAGTTTTGTGTTGTTGAAGTTTTTTGATATCCTGATAGCCCACGTGACAAAATTAGCGATATATGCTCTTTTTCTTAAGGACGTTGGCGTTGGCACAAAGACAAAGTCAAATACATACGCTTTTGTTTTTGTGTAATTTTACAATATTTTGAGAACCTTTTTAAATAATACTTTGAAAAATTCTAGAGCTTTTTGCAGTGCTTCTAACTAAACATTTAAAAAAAAATCTAACACATTTAGAAAAAAAGTTATATGCTAAAAACCAATATATAAACTTTGAAGCCCTTTTTCTCGAAAAGTATAAAATGTCACTTATGCTACTTTTTATTATCAGGGCAGCATAGTTTTAGTGGAATACGAATGCATATTTGGTAAACATATTTGCTATGTAGAATATTACCATCATTGTGCAAAAAAAACATTCTGGGAATATTATAGGCATATTTTGGCCGTATTAGTCATTTTTTACGTCACGCTTCTATCACATTTATATCACCACTATGATCTAAAATAAGGTGACCAACCGTACGGTATTTGACCGGACAGTCCGGTATTTTGATGAATTGTCCAGTTTAAAAAATACGTCCGGTATTGTCCGGTATTTTTTCGCGTTGTCCAGTAAAGTCCAGCATTTAACAATTGAAATACTGTGTCGTCCTTTTGCATATTCCTCGAAAGGTCATGATTTGTCAAAAAATTTGACCTAGATGGAGTTGAATCGGATATCGACTCTCGATTGGACGTGTCCAGAATCCGGTCAGCGGCAGATAGCCGACGAGCGGCCCTGCCCCGGGTCTCTACTCCGTGAGAAGGCATAACTAATAAATTTGGAACACCCTGGCCAAAAGCTAAGAGGTCCCAAAAAGTATCCACCTTCCCGCCGACCTTCAGTCAGGCGCCTCAATCAAATAAACTCAAAAAGTGCTCGTGACACACTACTGTGGCTGCTGCCTGAATTATTGATGAATTGACTTGAATTGAAAATATGGCCAAGGTGTTTGCACTTGGGGCACCTATACACATAAAAAAGGAGATGGCCCAAGCGACTTCCACCCGACTAAATCTAAACTACTTAAAAGCAGTTCTTCGCAAACAGTTGCGGAATAAAAAGGCCACTAGGCAAAACTCAGAATAGTTCGAAACAACTAAAGGTCCTTAAATCAGTTCGAAGGAGATTAATCCACTGGAGTACGAGATCACTTCGGAGGAAATAATACAACCGTGAATAGTTTTCCCCGAGCGCTGTAAGGGTGTACTAAAGTGTGTTGGGGAGAAAGTTATGGTTTGATTCTATCCGAATTCTTTTCCCGCTGTTTCGAGACGGATTCTCACACCCGAGCAAAAGTTTAATTACGGCACTAGAAAAAATTCTCGCCCTGTGTAAATAGGGGGAATTTAGTCTTTTTACGTATACTACCAGATACCGGAAACCATAAATCGTCGTGGGCCGGTTATCTGTGCTGTCCCTGCAAGCTGCTAGGGATGGACGGCGGATGCGTCGTCAGATGCTGATGAGCGTCGAAAATTCTAGCGTGCTGGATGAGGCAGGATGGCGGCCAATGTGACGTCCCAAATGGCACTGGAAGTCTCAGCTAAGATCGCTGCACCAGACTACTGCTAGAAGAATCTTGAAGTTCCAGATAGTTTGAAGATATCAAAACTGCAGGACATCGGCTCATCCTTTTCCAATGAACCACAAACATATTTATAATCTTTTTCACCCCTAAGACCATATCAAAATTTGGGTCGACCCCCAAATTTTCTTCTGACCAATCACGTGGTGGAGCGCAGTCAAAGCCGCACTGTGTAAAACTTTAAACCATGAAAAATCCAAAAGTACTGGTAAATGTTCTAATCTAAACGCACTTATAGTCTCTAGTACCCCTAAGCCTACTGTATACCAAATTTCACTCAATTCGGTTCAAAAACAAAAAAGTAGATTTGGAGAATTGAAATCTAAAAAATATTGCCTAGGCCCTAGCTCCCTTACTATGATCTAAAACAAGACATGTGATATATCAAAATTCGTGTCACAAGGATGCGCAACTTGTGGCTATAATGGATTTTTGAAAAAGACTTTGTTTTAAAAGATATTTAAAAATTTCACTTTTTTCAAATCTAAAACTCTTAATCGGCAATAACTCCGTTGTCAAGCGTCGTTCCGAAAACCTAATCACACCAAAATGTGAGGCTCGGCAAGACGCTTATTTTGACAGACGCCAACCTTCACCACTTCGTATAGTCCCGGAGTTATTTGCGCTTTATTGGAAAAATTAGACAAAACATGATGTTTTAAACTTATGCCAATCGGTTAATACTTATACAAACTACTAAAACACCCCCGGAGAGCAAGAGCCCGGGATACAGGGTGACCACAGAATAAACCAAGATGCTAAAATACCCATCTATAGGCTTAAAAAATGATTAGAAAAAGGCGATCCTACGACACCCCCCCCTTTAAGCACACATTTTAGTCGACAAACTCAACAATGGGTGCCCGTGAACCACGAGATATTCCCTGAGGAGGATACCTCGGAGGGATATGTCGGGTAGGATCGTAATGATATTTTGAATTGGTAAATGTCCTGGTGACGATAACATCCCCGGAGGCGGGAGCACTGGATACAGTGTCCTGATCAGATTCCCTTTCGGGTTCTGAAACCTGCACGGGTCCGAAATCCGGTCTGACGGGAACCTCGGCTTCACTCTCGGATCCCGACTCGGTGTCAGAATCCAGGGGAAACTCAAACCCACTATTGTCCGACTCCGAATCCGATTCGGGATCGGTATCAAAGTGCACCTGGTTCCCGCCGCGAACGGGGCGAATGTCGTTTACATGAAAGTTCCACCATTTGCCGTTTAACAATACATTGTACGTATTGTCACCGGTAACTTCCTCGATAGTACAAGGACCGGTCCAGGGAAACTCAAAGGCGGATGCGTTTCGGTTACGAACATTAACCTGATCACCGACGTTAAAACGCACCGGCGGCGGCTGCTCAGGCCGGGCGTAAGATTGTTGGAATTGTAAAGTACGTTGCAAGGCGGTTTGAATTAGTTGCCTTCGCTGCCGACGATTGGCTGGCTGCGGAACAGGAACGTGAGCATTCCAATCGCCGGGACGTACCAATTCCCGACCTAGGATAAGTTTAGCGGGTGACATACTAGTAGCTCTGCTTGCTCGCGCACGAAGCACTTGCAGGGCTCGACCCAAGTAAACATCCCATAATTTAGTGCTGCGCCCATGTAAAAGAATACGCAGAGTTTTCTTAAGCTCTTGCACACGACGTTCAACCGGATTTGCTTGTTGATGATACACCGCCGAATAGAATTGGCTTATGCGTTGTTCTCTACAAAACCGTTCTAGTTTGTTAGCTCGATTGATCATAGCGTTATCCGAAACTAGAGAATTTATAGCACCATACCGACCGATTATATCGTCGCGCAAGAATGTCACCATATCCTCCGCATGTATTTCTTTATAGGCTTTAGCCTCTGTCCATTTTGAGAAAACATCGGTCACACACAGAATGTATCGATTTTTATTGCGAGCCGACTCGGGATAGGGTCCTAACACGTCTATAGAAACCATCTCCCAAGGTTTAGTTGGCGTTCGCGCGTGAAGTGGCGCTCGCGCTTGTTTTTGTTGCGTCTTGGCAATCGAACAAATTATACAATTGCTGATGTAGTTTGCGATACCGGCGTTCATCCGGGGCCAGTAATATCGTTCGGATATCAACCGCTGCGTTTCGTCGGTCCCGGGATGAGCGGCTTCCACCAGATCATGGAAAGCATAAATAACCTGATCGGCCATGGTTCGGGGAACTACCAATCGATCGCCATGCGGACTGCGACGCCAGAGTAGGTCGTCGACGACGATGAATTTATTTTTTAGCTCCCGCTGAGCGGCCGACGTAGGCTCTCGGTCCTGTAAAGCACGCCATAAACGAATTTTTGTTTGGAAATGATTGAGCGTGCGATGAGCTCGTACCAATTTTCCATGCATGTCAGAAACGGTGAGCAAGTTGACGGGAATTAAACCGACCGTATTTTCTTTTTTAACGTCACTCTCTTCAGGGGGAAATAGCCGATCGAGATTCGTGTCGTCGGGCACGATCCCCTCAGTGGGATTTCGACTTAAAAAATCGGGAAGATGGTTTTCTTTACCGGGAACATGCTCAATGCTGAAGGCAAACTCCTGTAGCAAGAGAGCCCACCGTGTCAATTTAGATTTACTGTCTTTAAATTTACTGAGCCAAGTCAGCGCCCGGCTATCAGTACGTAAGGTAAATGGTTTATCCTCCAAGTAGCCACGGAAATTTTTTAACGCCCAAATAACTGCGAAACATTCCTGCTCGTTAATGTGCAGCTTTTGAGTGCCTTTGCAAAACTTCGCGCTCGCGTGTGAAATAACAAATTTTTCCCCGTTTTCTCCCTCTTGAAAAAGTACCGCGGCCATGCCAGTCCCGGACGCATCTGTTTGTAGAACAAAGTTCTTTGAAAAATCAGGGCGACTCAAGGGGATGGGTTTCGCCAGGGTCTCTTTAAGTTTTTTAAAAGCGGTCTCTTGCTCCTCGCGCCAACTAAATGGTACATTCTTTTGAAACAAAGTTGTAAGGGGCGCTGTAAGAGCGGAAAAGTTAGGGATATACTCGCGCAGCCAGTTGCACGTTCCCAAAAAGCTCTGAAGTTGACGTTTGCTTTTGGGTTTGGGAAAATCTTTTATTTGATCGAGATGTTTTTGTTGGGGCACGGTAGAGGAACCTTCAATACGGTGACCCAAATAGTCCAGAGATTTAACTCCCAACTGGCACTTTTCTGCCGAGATTTTTAAGTTATGAATACGCAAACGTTCCATGACCAGAGAAAGATGGGTTAAATGTTCCTGCCAGGAGGCGGAATATACGATTATGTCGTCAAGATACACTTGTACGAATTTGTGTAAGTAACCCGTGAGTACTTCTGTAGTCATTAGGGTTTGGAAGGTTCCTGGGGCGCCTTTTAGACCAAAAGGCATGACATTAAAATGGTAGGTAGCACCGTCAGGGGTACTAAAAGCTGTATAGGATTTACTATCGGGATGCATGGGAATTTGCCAATATCCGGCTTTTAGATCCAAAACGGAGAAAAACTTAGCCGTTCCCAAGTCCTTTAGGGCATCCTGAATACGCGGGAGCAAGGCGCTTTGGTCCTTTGTAAGAGCATTTAACTTACGAAAATCTACACAAAAGCGCGGTTTTTTCCCGGGGCGTTCTACCAAAACTGGGGGTGAAGCATATGCGCTGTTGGAGGGCTCAATAACCCCCACCTCCAACATTTCAGCGATTTGATCATACATGATCCTTTTCTTAGCAGGGTTAACGGGATAACACCGCTGATTAACGACTTGACTAGACGTCAGCTTGATTTGATGCTGCGTCGTACGCGTAGTTGGTTGTTGTAACCCAGTCTCAAACAAATCAGAATAGCTTTTTATCAGTGTCGATAACTCCGCCGGAGCGCTAGATTCAATTTTGGGGAGCTCAATTTTCTTTAAAGAGGTTTTCGGGGGATGTTGCCAATAGATGGTCTTTTGGCCTGATTTTCCCAAATAAATACATCCCCGGATACCGTCTATAATTACTTCAAAATCCCGAATGAACTGCATCCCCAAAATAATTGGATACGACAATTCCGGGACAACCAAAAACTCCGCTGAGTATTCGGTATCTTGGTCCAGGATTATTGTCAAAGGGCAGCTGCCCTTCGACTGTACCGTTGAAGTGTGACAAGCTAAATTGATTTTGAATGAACCTGGGGTCAACTGTTTAGGGGCAAAACGAGATGAAATGAAATTAACTCCTGCTCCAGTATCTACCAACGCTCGGACCATTTGAGAGCCCAGCTTAACTTGAATGCATGGTAAGGGTCTTTCGGTGTTAATTTTACCCAAAGATAGCGGGCCGGCGTCAGATGACACCGCAGGTTTAAAACGACGGCCCGCCTTTAGTTTTCCGACCCAGTCTCCGGTGCCGAAGCGGAGGCCTCGGTGTCGTGAACAGGGGCGGCTTCAAGAGCTCGGACAGCCGGTCCGTTGAATGGTTTACGTGGACAGTCCATGTTATAATGGTCCCCTTTACAAAATTTACAAGGATAACGAGGACCGGGTTTTGCACGCGATACTGGCGGCGTTGACACATTACGAGGAGCAGCGTTACGCGATTGAGTAGGAGCAGCCTGGATCGGTCGCGACACGGTACTCGGACGAGCGCTATCAGACTCCCGTAATTTGTTTATCGTCTGTGTGGCCCACAAGCGCTGGTGCTCACCCATAATCTTTTCCAGACGGGTGCAGTCCAGCGCCAGTTCATCCACCGTCAGATAATTTTTTAATAAAGTATGGCATTGTAAATCCGCTTTCAAAAGTGATCTTATGATCTGGATTTTCATGCCTTCCGTAACATATGGTTCAATTCGTGCAAATTGATTGCACTTGCGCAAGATAAAAATGTCTGCTCCCTCGGTCATACTTTGGCGAGTGCCATATAAATCCACACGCAGACTTGCCTGCGTATCCACCGAGTCATAGCGCTCCAAAAATTTGGCCCGCAACTGATCATAAGTTAGTTTATAATTTCGAAATTGGTATACCCAATTCTGCGCATGCCCACGAAGATATTCCCCGAATTTCCTGATCTTATCCTCGCTCTCTACAACATGGGCATTATCCCAGTGAGCCTCGAGGTTTTCCAGGAATTCGCGGGGATTCTCATGGGTCATACCAGTAAACGTACCTCGGAAAGTCGGTTCCATAGGATGGATACGATTTATCAGTGCGGTGAGAGCCATGACTTGGCTGCTAATGGGATCGACCGGAGGAACAACAGTATGCACCATCGAGGAAGATGGAGGAGACGTTTCAATAACGGGAGCTGAGAGATAATCTACTCTCACACGATCGTTTGATATTGTCGGCCTTGGGGCAAAGTGAACCGCCAAGGGCTCCGACTCACAACCGCGAGTCCCCACCAGGGATGCCATGTCGTCCTTTTGCATATTCCTCGAAAGGTCATGATTTGTCAAAAAATTTGACCTAGATGGAGTTGAATCGGATATCGACTCTCGATTGGACGTGTCCAGAATCCGGTCAGCGGCAGATAGCCGACGAGCGGCCCTGCCCCGGGTCTCTACTCCGTGAGAAGGCATAACTAATAAATTTGGAACACCCTGGCCAAAAGCTAAGAGGTCCCAAAAAGTATCCACCTTCCCGCCGACCTTCAGTCAGGCGCCTCAATCAAATAAACTCAAAAAGTGCTCGTGACACACTACTGTGGCTGCTGCCTGAATTATTGATGAATTGACTTGAATTGAAAATATGGCCAAGGTGTTTGCACTTGGGGCACCTATACACATAAAAAAGGAGATGGCCCAAGCGACTTCCACCCGACTAAATCTAAACTACTTAAAAGCAGTTCTTCGCAAACAGTTGCGGAATAAAAAGGCCACTAGGCAAAACTCAGAATAGTTCGAAACAACTAAAGGTCCTTAAATCAGTTCGAAGGAGATTAATCCACTGGAGTACGAGATCACTTCGGAGGAAATAATACAACCGTGAATAGTTTTCCCCGAGCGCTGTAAGGGTGTACTAAAGTGTGTTGGGGAGAAAGTTATGGTTTGATTCTATCCGAATTCTTTTCCCGCTGTTTCGAGACGGATTCTCACACCCGAGCAAAAGTTTAATTACGGCACTAGAAAAAATTCTCGCCCTGTGTAAATAGGGGGAATTTAGTCTTTTTACGTATACTACCAGATACCGGAAACCATAAATCGTCGTGGGCCGGTTATCTGTGCTGTCCCTGCAAGCTGCTAGGGATGGACGGCGGATGCGTCGTCAGATGCTGATGAGCGTCGAAAATTCTAGCGTGCTGGATGAGGCAGGATGGCGGCCAATGTGACGTCCCAAATGGCACTGGGAGTCTCAGCTAAGATCGCTGCACCAGACTACTGCTAGAAGAATCTTGAAGTTCCAGATAGTTTGAAGATATCAAAACTGCAGGACATCGGCTCATCCTTTTCCAATGAACCACAAACATATTTATAATCTTTTTCACCCCTAAGACCATATCAAAATTTGGGTCGACCCCCAAATTTTCTTCTGACCAATCACGTGGTGGAGCGCAGTCAAAGCCGCACTGTGTAAAACTTTAAACCATGAAAAATCCAAAAGTACTGGTAAATGTTCTAATCTAAACGCACTTATAGTCTCTAGTACCCCTAAGCCTACTGTATACCAAATTTCACTCAATTCGGTTCAAAAACAAAAAAGTAGATTTGGAGAATTGAAATCTAAAAAATATTGCCTAGGCCCTAGCTCCCTTACTATGATCTAAAACAAGACATGTGATATATCAAAATTCGTGTCACAAGGATGCGCAACTTGTGGCTATAATGGATTTTTGAAAAAGACTTTGTTTTAAAAGATATTTAAAAATTTCACTTTTTTCAAATCTAAAACTCTTAATCGGCAATAACTCCGTTGTCAAGCGTCGTTCCGAAAACCTAATCACACCAAAATGTGAGGCTCGGCAAGACGCTTATTTTGACAGACGCCAACCTTCACCACTTCGTATAGTCCCGGAGTTATTTGCGCTTTATTGGAAAAATTAGACAAAACATGATGTTTTAAACTTATGCCAATCGGTTAATACTTATACAAACTACTAAAACACCCCCGGAGAGCAAGAGCCCGGGATACAGGGTGACCACAGAATAAACCAAGATGCTAAAATACCCATCTATAGGCTTAAAAAATGATTAGAAAAAGGCGATCCTACGACAACTGCACATGGCAATGCTGCTCGTCTGTAGGTATTTTCACAGTTTACATCACTCATGCATTTGCGGATTGCGATTGGTTGAACTTATGCAGTATCGCCAATCGCTTTGCGTAACTCTGCGTAAGGAGAGCCGGCTTATTTTAGAATAAGTAATTGTGTGATTTCTGAGTCTTTTTGACTCGTTCGTAGTTATCAATGTATAATCAAAGGTTACAAAGCTACACACATCTAAGTGCATCAGTGTTAGTTCCAGGCGGTTCGAAGTATTTGAATTTTGTTCAAAAAATAATCTTCAATTTAAGTCTGTTTTAGTTTTAGTGGAATAATCTGCCTTACCTGAGACTAAAGCAGAGTTGGGAAGGGTTTTTTCTTTGATCAACAATATGTGGACTGACGAAAAAACCCAGTTGTCAATTGAAACATTTAAAGCTATGATCCTGACCAAATACACCTAAGTACCTCGAATTTTATAAATATCTCTTGGAAAATGTTGAGACACTATGTGTAATAAACACAAATTAAGTACAAATTTAAAAATATTAATTAGGTATAGTTTAGATTTAAAGGTTTATTAAATTTGTTTAAGTTGATTATTTAATTAAGTATCTTTATTCATTTTTAAGAAATCAATTTTAATAAATAAAAAACACTTTTTTTTAAGTTTTAATCTATTAAAACTAGATAAAAAAATTTCATTTTTTTGTTCGGGAGTTGGTGACCTTATCTAAAACGTCTATTATTGCTGGCATATGTTACTTGTCATGTCTTGTCCCAATGCTAAAGTGTAACATTTCTATCACATTCTTTCTTCCCTAAGAATATGACTATTATATTAAAGAAATGTTTAATTGTTATGTAGGCGGATGACTTTTAAAATCATTTAATTCTTATATGTTGTAAAATAGGTGACCATTATTCGTGACCTGTCTGGACGACTAGCTACTGTGACCTATTTTGCGGTGAAAATTTATATCAGTTCTGTCCCCAATTAGGTATAGCAGTGGGATTTTATACGAAATTTGATCCTTATTTAATTTGTATAGAGATATAGAGAAATAACGCTTATTTTAGATTCCAATCGTGGGGAGAAGAAGATGTAGGCAAGCTTATGTTAAAATTGGCGACATTAGTGATAGAATGATTTGTGCAGGTAAAATCAAATTAGTTGGAAGTTAGAAATCGACATCCCATAAATAAACTAAATAAATTAAATGCACAAATTTCACATTTTTTTACCAACTTAACTGCATTTTGATGGTGGGACAATGTTGATTTAAAATATTTAATGATGTATTTTAGGCTTACTCAAACAAGGAGGCAAAGATTCTTGCCAAGGAGATTCTGGAGGACCAATGACATTTAATGGAAGATTAGCAGGTAAAAGCCAATTTGTCCAAGTGCAAAAATTCGTTATATTTTATTTATAAGTTTATGTGTTGAAAAAAACTTGTTAGGCGTTATTTTTAAATTAAAGTAGAACCCTAAAATTACTAGAAAGATTTCTTACAACAATTTTTTAGCTATTTTACGCTTTTTTTTTGCTTTCAACTGACTCTCTTAAAAAAACTTTCGTTTTGTCACCACACTTGTTATGAGTTCTGCCAATATTTGGTACTGCAGGTTTCTGATTTACTTTATTTTCCCTGTTTTGTTGGGTTAAATATTTTTGGATTTTATATTTTTATTTTTTGATTAACTGGTAGTTGAGGTGGGAAAATGGCCGGTTCAAAATGTGCATGGACCCCATTGATATCCAAACATTTTTAAGGTATTGTCTCTTGGGGATATGGTTGTGGCCATCCTGATTATCCCGGAGTTTACACAAGCATAGGAAACACCGAAGTCAGAAGATTTATAAGGAGAATTATTGGGATTTAGTTCATAAAATCATAAGCCTAAAAAGTTATAGCAGGTTTTTTTTCAGTTTGATATAATCGAGTGTCTTAGTTAAAAGTTATTATTTTTTTACAAAATTTTTACTTTCTGTCCAAACATACGTAATTTTCTTTTATTTTTAGTACCTTCATTTAAAAAATGTTTATTTTTCCAATCAAAATAAAAATCAAAACTTTTACGATTGGCCTAAATAACTTTTATATACAAACTTACAATATTTTTTTGGTTTTTTTTCTTTCTTTATGTCAATGCCTCTATTTGTTTTCATGAATTAATTACTTTGAGAGGTACCAAATGTTTCTAAAATACTGCCGTCTTAAAAAAGAAAGGGCCTCGCTCACTTAGCATTGCCACTGGCTTTCGACTGGAATGGGCTGGGCGTTGAATATGTTGTAGATCTCTTCTCCCTAATCAACGATTAAATGAACTTTTTTTTTATCCGACGCATGGTTTCATAGATATAGGTGTTGAAAGTTAGAGGTTTCAGATTTTAGTGATTTTTCACTAAAATCTGTTTTTTGCCTATTTTGTTGTATTTGAGTAGCTAGTTTTCTACTTCCAGTACACAATGTTTTTAGGTAGAGAACTAGGCTATTTAATGCAGTTGAAAAAATTGACACTCTCAGTGGCGGAAAAAACTTGAAAAACATGAAAAACTTTTTTTCAAAATGCAATTTTTCGTAAAATCGCTGATTAAAAGAGAACAAATGGTGAAATATTTTCTGATATGTGAGAGAAAAAAAGATAGACTACATATAAGCTTATCACACTTTGTGAAAAATGCTTGTGAAGCGGGAAAATGCTCGGTTTATTGTCCCCATTTCTACTATGTATATGTGTATGCCATGCTAGAGACCAGAAGGCTCAGCCAATTTTGACAAAAGTGGTACCGCTGGAGAGTTCAGAGTCTCAAAACTACTATATGCCATATATTGTTCAAGCAAAAAATCAATGTGGCGGGCATATATTACATATATCATGTATATATATCATATATGGCATATAGTACCTCTGAGACTTAGAGCACTCTAGCAGGGTATACACAAGTAGAAATGGGGACAATAACCCGAGCATTTTCCAGGTTCACGGGGGTTTTTCACAAATTGTGACGAGCTCATACATCTGTAGCTAATCTTTTTTTAATATTTTATCGTTATTTTCTAATCAGCGATTTTACGAAAAATTGCATTTTGAAAATTTTTTTTTTACGTTTTTCAAGTTTGTGCCACAACTGAGAGTGACGTAAATGAAATATGTCAATTTTTTCAACTGCATTAAATAGCCTGATTCTCCATCTAAAATCTGGTTTACTGGAAGTAGCAACTTAGCTAGGTACTCGAATACAACAAAATAGGCAAAAACTGATTTTAGTAAAAAATCCCCATAATCTGAAACCTCCAAATTTCAACACCTATATCTCTGAAACCGTAGCTCGGATCAAAAAGAGGTCTATTTAAATGTTGATTAGGGAGAACAGATCTACAACATATTAAACACCCAGCTCATTCCAACCGAAAGCCATTGGAAATACTAACTGAACGGGGTCATTTAGAATAAGTTTTTTATTAGTAATATTTACCTTTGTCTCTTAAGTCAGTTTTTTTAAGACAAACAATAATATTACACTGTTACTTTTGTAAAATATTTTATTAAAATAAAGTAAAATTTCTCTATTAATTGGGAATATTTCTAATTCTTTTTTGCAGGATCTTTATTATATTTCGCAAAAATTTCTTTTTTAAACTTGTTAAACAGTTTTCGATTGACGCTATTTTGATGCTTTCGCCAGGATGGTATTTTACTTCTAACCTGTAAGCCCCAATGACAGGTGAAGATGGGCGACAGGACGTAAAATTGGTATCCTGCTCGGAACATTTCGTAGACCTAAAAGAATAACTTAATGTGTACAAATCAACAAAAATTTCAAAATTAAGAATGAATGATAAATAAAATAAACACAATCTTAACGGAAACTGTTCCAAATTAAGGTTAATCAAATATCGTCCTGCAGCCTATAGTGACAAATGACACATTGTAAGTGATAGGTCAAACATGCCCAACCAACTTCGTTCTCAACTAAAAAGCCAGTTAACTTATT
This sequence comes from Oxystoma pomonae, assembly GCA_963921995.1. NCBI lineage: Eukaryota > Metazoa > Arthropoda > Insecta > Coleoptera > Brentidae > Oxystoma > Oxystoma pomonae. The sequence continues at coordinate 39,776,943 of OY998172.1, forward strand.
TTCGTTTTAGTATCCTTTGACCTACCATCGGTGCCATATTAACACCTAACTGACAGAAAATCCATGTTTTACCTGTCAATTTGATTATAAAAATGGTAGCCACAGTGGGCTAAAGGGCTCCGATGTGGGTGGAGTTCCTAGTTGAGACGGTTTTGGCTCAACTAGCAGATTTATGTTGCCACCTTATAGTCTAAGAGCTGGCGAAATAAACCAACGTCATTTTTTACACGATTTATTTTGGACCCATTAGACGGAGGGGTTGGTAAAACCAGAAAAATTGCAACTATGGCACTCCAGACCGGGGAACGAGAAGGATCAAAGTCGGCAATTTTTGTCAAAATTAACGTCATTTGCCAAAACCGACCCCTCCTCCAATCAACCCTCCCGCAAACCAACCCCTTCTCTCGGCTTGCCGTCCTGGTGCAGAGGTTTTATTAACATTTTCACTTTCTGAGCCGTGTGCTTCACCAGGAAGTCTGGCAATAGTCGTTCATTTCTCAAGACATCAACTTCTTCAATACTGTGCACTTTTAGCCGTGTACAAATTACGTTAACTTTCCTATTATTAAACTATACTTTTCAAATTCTTCGGTTCAATTTCAATTTTATACAGAAACTAAATGGAGTTGTCATTGTCAGTGTCAAAAAACTGTTCCGATACCTACTCAAATTTTTAATAAAAAAAAACAAGATAGTCTCAAAACGACTTTAAAATAAGAATATGACTTGTGTGTTTCTGGTATACCCGTACCCTATAATTGTTGCCACATAATTTTGTCAAAAATTACCGGCCTTTAAGGACCACCGTCCTCTAGTTTCCGATTTGAGGGAAACAGACATGTAGTTTTGCTGTTATTAACATATTTTTTGTATTTTCTACGCGAAAAAAATTGTCTATTAAATAATGCTAATTGTTTTCTCTTCACTTCTTTAGCACCATCTGGCGGCACTTCGTGCTCCACCAGGAAGTCTGACAATAGCAATTTGTCTTTCAAGACGTCATCCCTAATAATACAGTGAATTTTGACCTATGTACAAATGAAGTTAGTTACCTCGTGTAATACTGAGCACTTTCATCCATGAACAGGGTGGTCCAAATTCGAGAGGCCTCTACAGCTTTGGGCTTTTGCAGCATAGTTAGCCCAAAACTAATATACATGTTACGGGCTCGATTTTCAAGAGAAGTTGAAAACTAAAAACCGCATTGCGATATGTCAAAGCGTCAAATGTGCGTTTCTAAAAACCCTCTACAACTTTTTTATTTGTAAAGATTTTCATTAAAAACATTTTTTGAAGATTTTTTTAGGGACAAATCTACCTGTTTCACCGATTTTGTCTTAAAGCCTTTAGTTCACGAGATATAACACAAAGTTACATTTTTTTAAATGGAATACCCCAATTTTTTAAAAAAAAAGTAGTTTTGTAATAAAATTTCCTGTTAAACGTTGTGTCATACACCTATTTTTATTAGGTAGTTAAACAGATATCTGCAATTTTTAATAATTACCATAGTAGGCTGGGTTTAACTCTGACCTATGCAGTTTTAGGTTATCTATCTAGGTAGCTATGATCAAATAAAAACAGTTGCTATGATAAATGAGCCCAAGTGTCAAAAGTGGCGTCTTACGATATGATAAAATGTTATATTAAAAGTAACGAAAATCGACAGACGGCGTTAAATCTATATTTCCAGAGATATCCGAAAAGAAGGCAACCTAGCTCAAAAATATTTTTGAAGTTAAAACGTCATCTACAAGAATACGGATCCTTTACAAAACCGGGCCTAGGACGTATAGAAGCCTAGCCAGAGATAGAGAGTTGTAAGAACTAACGGTTCTAGGATAAATAGAAATTAACCCGAATACTTCCACCAGGGTTATGGAGAGAAACACTGGAATTCCACGCAGCAATGCCGTTCCGGAGCTTAAAAAACACAAGTTTAGGCCCTATCGACCCCGACGGGTGCACCAATTACGGCAATGAGGTTTTGCTCCAAGAAGTGCATTTTGCAGGGTGTACCTAAATAAAAGCCAAGAAGACCCTGATTTTGCCAAACAAGTTATTTGGACGGATGAGGCAACGATATCTAGTGATGGAATATTCACCAGATATAACAGCTATTACTGCAAACATCAAAATCCCCATATTATGGTGGAACAAGCGAATCAGGGAAGGTTCAGTTTTACAGAGGACAAATTATTGGGCCATATATTTTTGATGGAAATTTAAATGCCGAAAGATAACAACAAATTTTAAAAGAGCAGGTGATTCTGTTTATCGACAATTTACCACTTCAGCAAAATAATGAGCTATACAGGCACTTCGTACTGCATTCAGGCAGCTTCGTGCGGTAGAACTTCTTAATGCAGAAAATAGCGTCAAGAGAAGATGTAAGATATGTTTACAAAAAAACGGCCGTCAATTTGAGCATTTGTTTTAGAATTAAAGAAAATTGTTAGATGAAGATTTTAGGTGTTACATAGTTTAATTAATAAAAATTTTAAATAAAAACTTTTAATAATTTTATTTTTGTTTATTATTTTAGGGTTGGTAATTATAGTAAACTAGAAGTTAAAGTTCGAGGTTGCTGTGTCCCCTCGTGTTAAATTATTTACACATTTAGGGCGCGCACTATGGTAAATATCAAAATATGCAAATATCTTTTAAACTATTTAAAGAAATATAACTTTATGCGATATCTCGGGAACTAAAGGCTTTAAGAGAAAATTGGTGAAACATGTAGATTTGTCTTTAAAAAATCTTCAAAAAATGTTTTTAATGAAAATCTCTATCAAATAAAAAAGTTGTAGAAGGCCTTTAAAATCGCCTATTTTTGAGAATCACCCTGTAGCTCAGAAACACTTTGACATATCGCAATGCGGTTTTTAGTTTTCGACTTCTATTGAAAATCGAGCCCGTAACATGTATATTAGTTTTGGGCTAACTATGCTGCAAAAGCCCAAAGCTATAGAGGGCCCTCGAATTTGGACCACCCTGTACAAATGACGTTGATTTTGACAAAAAATTCCCGACTTTGATGGACTACCACCCTTCTCGTTCCCCGGTCTGCAGTGCCATAGTTGCAATTTTTCTATTTTTACCACCCCATCCGTCTGCTGGGTTCAAAATAAATCGTGTACAAAATTACGTTATTTTTTCCGCCAGTTCTTTGTATATTATGCAAAAGTGGTTAAAAACGAGTTCAGTGATAATTTAATTCCCTAACGGAAAGTAACAAAGACACAAAATTTTGTAATTGGCACTATAATTCAAGGAAAAATGGCGGAATTTGCTTAATTTTTTTAATCCAATATTTTCGAAATTAAAATGTAAAATTTCACGTCAACTGTCAAATTTTACATACACATAAATATGGACAAAATTCTTTAACTCCTTATTCAATTTTGAATAAGTGTGCAACATTTTTTATCTCTAGCACACTTCGATTGCACTTCACCACTGAACTCTTTTTAGAAGCCCTGATCTGTCTGAAGGGGTAGATTCAATGTTCATATTTGAAAAGAAAATGAGCAAGGAGATAAAATTAAGTAAAATTTTTCTACATTTTCTACTTATTTTTATTTTATTAATTTTAGAAAATAAATTAATTCAATATTAATATAGTGACAGTGTGCGACAGTAACGGATTTTCTTTTTTCTTAATTCTATAGTGTTACAAAAATCTGTAGAAAACTCGAACAGAAAACAAGAAAGTTATCAAATTAAAGAAAAAAAAATAGGAAGATGCCTTTTTGCCTTTTATTTTAAAATCGACTTCAAATCAACCTAAAATCTGACTTTTTAGAGTTAAATATGATTTTAATTCCTATTACTGAACTATATTTTTTAAATTCTCCGTTTCAATTTCAATTTTATACAGAAACTAAATTGAGTTGTCATTGTCAGTGTCAAAAAACTTTTCCAATACCTACTCAAATTCTTAATAAAAAAACCCAAGGAAAAAAATGTGTTGTTTTGTAAAACCATTCTAGCCTTAAAACGTCTTCAAAATAAGTATATTACCTGTGAACTTCTGGTATACCCGTACCCTATAAACCGTTCGTCATGTGGAGGGACATTGTCAGTGGCGACATAAAAAGGTTCATAGAATAAATTAAAATTTGTTACCGGATGGCTTACCCTCACAAAATCTGTTTCTTGTTTGTATTTTTGCCACCTAAAATTAAATTTATTGAAAAATACTAATACCGAGGAAAATGTCTTGGGTAGGTATGCATTAGACAAAGCGGATGTAGCTACAAAAGCACTTTCAGGGGTACTATCAAATCATGGCGGGACAAGCTATTTATTTTAGTCGAAGAGTATTGGGTGTGACAACATAATCCATTCTGCTATACGCGTTATAAGAATATAAATGCAAATCGAAAAGAGAATAAATAGAAAAAAATAACCACTTATTCTTTAACTTCAGCCACAATAATCACAGGATAGTAAAGCGCGGAAAACAAAGTTAATGTAAGAGGATCGTGAAAACACGGCATGGCAAACAAGTGGAAATAGTCTCCAAAGCAAAGCTCAATGGACAACAACACATATACAAACCCCTAAGAGCATGAAGAACTAAAATCACGAAACATAACATTTCACATGACGCAACTCTTACAGGATAGATGCTTTATAGCACACACGTTATATAAGAGAAGGAATGAAGCTTAAGAGAAAAATTGAAAAAATAAATGGCGAAAACTTTGTCACAGAAATGATATAGAGAAACCTACGTGCGCAGGGGGGTGGGGCTTAGAAGCTTAAGGCCCCCCCAGAGCCATGAAATATCTGCTAGTAAATATCGACTTTTCTTTAAAAATCAATAAAAAAATGGTTTTGAAAGACTATTCTGTAATTTAAGCAGAACAAATTTATACGGAAAAAGCTATTAAACAAAAAGAAACAGATAAAAAGGCAAGGGCTAGAGAAGTTACATAGAAGAACAATAAAGAGACAATCGGTGACTACCTGAGAATAATAGGAAAATAGATCAGGCCTTAGCAGGAAAGAGGGAGACTGTGAGTATGTTAGATAACTGAAGAGTCCTACCCTGCCAGATACACAAAGCATTTCCCCTTCAAACGAAAAAAAAAGGTATGGTTAAAATCCAATAAGGGACTATGTTCTGGTTACTGTTTGGCTTTAATAACGTCGCCTTTTTAGACAAATGTTTGCCAGAGGAACCTTCTGCAGACAAGCAGAACTGGGGCTGACCCACGCTAAAAGTGGAGGACTTTCACTTACTAAAGCCCCGTTATCAGAGGTTCGACATTTTAAGCCTCAAAAAAGGTTAAAATTGACAGATAGATTTTTTTTGACTTTTAAAGATTCTGATTTTTGATATAATAACAAGGCTATTTTCATTTTTAATTTAGAAAACACCATTTCAAAGTAATTATTTTTGTCTACTACCTTATCAAAAAATTTTCGACCCACATAGAAAGGGTGAAAATGCCACTTTAGCTCCCTGGGAAGTTTTATATTTTTTACTTCTCTCCGGAAGTTTTCGTTAGTTTACCTTCCTGTACCGCGTATGGAGCCTTGCTGCATATTAAATCGGTAGTGTTTGTTACTGTAAGTATTACTAGATACTATATAAAATCAGATAAATTCTTCTAAAGTGAATCTCCTTCCTTACTTTTTTTAATGCCCGAGATGCTTTTCCTCTTTGGTAAGTAAAGAACTATTATTCCACGGATTATTTCGTTTTGCAAATTAAAAAAATAGATTAAATAAAATGACAAAAATCAGTATTCTCAATGGTCAATCTTTGTCGTCAAACTTGAAAATTGGTTAATTTAAGGGTGAAATTGAATTAAAATGTGCTCTTCCAATTACTTAATCTTAAAAACTGTCAATCAAATTTTTATCAAATTTTGTACGGTTAAAGTTTAAAGCGTTATCGCGAATCGATTTTACGGATTTTGCATAATTTTAAGTATTTTACATAATTTTTGCATATCCTAAAAATGTTTAGTTCATGGTAAAAATTATCGATTATTTTAAAAAACTAAACAAAAACAATAAATATATATATATATATATTTATATATATATAAATATATTTGAAAAATCACGCGATTGGCCTAAAAAAACTGTTTTTAGGATTTAAATTCACTCTTTAAACCTCGATGAATGTAGGTGCTTACCTAGAATAATTGGTGGCATATTGGCTGCGCGAAAAAACTTTTTGATGGAAAGGTCTAGCCAAGCCCTTGTTGGCCAATCGAATTAAATCAGTCTTGTTTGGGGGAAATATGATGTTTTCATGAATTTCGTAAGTTGGAACCTAAACTTACAATAAAACAAAGATTTTATTCAGAATCTGCTCATAGAAAATAATTCAAGGTGCTTTTAAAAGCTAAAAAAGTTCGTTAATTAAGAAAAAGCATTTTTTATAAACTAAAACCGAAACTGTCGAACCATGAGTTTATATTAACCTTAATGCTTGGGTTGAAAGAAAAAATTAGTTATAATTAGTTTTAGGGGCTCAAGCCCTCTCTCTAAAGCCATTAACTATCCGCTCTTAAAAGTCGATTTTTTCACAAAAATCAATAAAAAAAATACATAAGACTAATCTGTAATTCAAGCCCATCAAGAACACCAAGCCCCTCTCCCAGGAACAATTCCTGCATACGCCACTGTTGTAACAAAACAGGGAGCTACTACCATATTTTTTCCAATGTGGATTTTGTAGAAGTTTCTTTACTCAAAAAATTTTAATCCTTTAATTAATTTTTTGGGCTAGGAAATACATGTACTCACCACATAGGCACATCTACTGCTATCACACTTTTCCTGTAGTAGAAAATCGTTTAATTTCTCCGCCATTCCTTTACTGGGTATCACATCCACGTCTGTGAGAAATACGTATTTTGTGTGACAATTTTTTCTTGCCACGTTTCTTAAATGGTTTTGAGGATAGGCAGCTCTAGACCAAGTGCTGTTTGACTAAAAATAAAGATGCACTAAAATCTCTCTATAGTGGACACCAAACTTGTCCATAAATTTATTTAATGACTATTACTTTAGAAGTAATAAAGTCGTATAATTAATTATTATTATATTATTATTACTTTCTATAAAAATGTAATCCTTTCTTAAATTTTTTCCATTCACTTTTTTTCTAATAATATGTTGGAAATCTAAGATAGGACCTCAACAGCCCAACCCCCAAACTCACTTAAATTCTATCCTACCTGATACACCCTGCGATACAACCATCCGAAATTTTGTTCCCAGTTTAAACATCAGTTTAAGTTTAACTAGCGATGACTGTCCCTAATCCACCACCCACCACCTATAATCATTCAACGAAAGCGAGTTTATATGTACCTACTTTACCAAACGCCATTTTCCAACCTATAACAAAAACCATATGTGTTATGTTAATTTTTACAAAAATATGTTTCGTCTTTTTAAATAATTATTTTAAGCACTTTTATTATAATATGTCCGTTTATTAGACGTATATTTGTTTGTGTGTGTGTATAATCTTAAATTACTGTGGCCTCATGTTCCTGCACTATCCTGTACTCTGGCCTCATCTCTTGTTGTGATCTCATAAACTCGGATGCCAAAATTGCCTTTATCTCGTAAAAAAAACGATAAGATAGCATTTTTTGAACTTGCCGACAACATCACGTGTTATAGCTGCTAATATATATTAATTTTTATCTCTCAAGCCAATGAAAACGTTAGACTTTGTGTACAAGATGTCACAAAGTGCAATGAGGCATGCATGCATCTTCCATTGTTGTGGCACCATTGAATAATGTCGCTCTCTGAAGTATACTCTTTTAACTATATGTGTAAAATAGGTGGAGAGATGATTTGTTTCGTTTAGTTTTGTTTTATGGTGCAGTAAATTCGTATACTCCTGTCAATGTAGTCAAAAAGTGGAAAAAAAATAACACATCTTTGATTTTTGGCATAGAGCTTTAGAATACCTTTATAAACAACATACCGAAAGTCCCCTAAAGTCCCCTGGATCCGAGGTCCGCCATTTTGAAAAAATGACAGATTTTTGTCATATATTTTTTTGATATCGTTGTTTATAGGCGTAACTAGCTAAAATGTAGTACGCATGTACTCATTGGGACCTAATATAAAAATCCAAGGTGGCGTCCTGCTAATGTCAAAAAAATTTTCCTTCTCTTATTATCATTGATCTGACTTCCTAATCCGTTTAGCCATGATCGTTAAATTCGGTACTTCATGTCTTATATCAAAAACTAAGGTACACATATCATCTGTCAAAAATTACGCCCGCCATCTTGCATTAAATGTTGCACATCTAAGTAGGCCCTCTCAAATAGGAAGATAACCAAATTTCTTCGATTATGTTTCCAGTAGCAACATACTAAAAATGTAGCTTTCTAAGTGCGGGCGCCATTTTTAAAAAACTGTCAGTTTTTCGTAATAGAGGTACAAAAATAATAAAGAGAAAGATTTTTTGACAAAATAAGTTATTAGAAGGTTTATTCCCAATACAAGACAAGTGGCAAATATATTTACTTTTAACCCTTTCTTCAAACTTTCATTAACATTAATTCTCCTTAAATATGCTTTTCAAAAATATTCCACACTATGGATCTATTTTTTATATTTTCTGATATATGGGCTATCAAATCTGTCAGAATTCAACTTAAAAATTTTGAAAATAAAATATTTTAACGCCGGCAAGCGGCACATCATTGGAAAGAATTTTTTAAGTAGATGTTAAAAACACACCATGCAATTAGAGTTTACCCCCCCCCACTCCTTTCTTATCATTTTTTATTGGTTCGTTTATATTATTTTCAACGTGGAAAGAACCTTCGGTATATTTTCATGTCCTAAAATTTAAGGTTTTTAATACATTTTATAAATAAATTATAATTAATTAAAATTATAAATAAAAACATCTTTTCAATAAATACAAAATTAATCTACTCCTTATTTTATTATTACAAATCTAAATCGTTGTGTGACATCAAGTATTAATTGGAAAAATTAATTATCAAGAGTAAGTTGCTCTACAGAGTGTTTACTATTTAAACCTTAAGTGGGTTTAATTTTTTTAATTTTCTTTTCTTCTAAATTGAAACATTCTTCTTAAATCCAACAAAAGATTGTGTTAAGATGATTATTCATTAAACAAATTTATTAAAATTCTTTTTATGAATTAAACTATTTCCAAAACTCAAGTATGTTTAGTTTAAAATGCTTAAAACTATAAATTTCACTTAAACCTAGGTCCGTTCTAAAATAGACTAAACCTATTTAGTAAATCCCACCGATAGTGTTTTTGAAGTAATATCCCGCGAGTAATAATAAAATTTCAATTAACTTGAAATCAAAGCAAGTAAATTAATTTTATTTCATTTTTTAATATCTATGAAACAAAAAAGTATTGGGTATCACCTAAGATAAAACTACTTTTGCATTATGAGAAAAAGAACTTTAAAATAGTTAATTTTTCTCTGGCCGTTTTTGGAGTCCCATGACTAATCACCAATATTTTATTAGTTCTTGGAACTTAAATAAAAAAATTATTTTCCTATATTTATTTATGCAATATTCTCTGATCAAAAATATTCAAATATAAAGATTCAAAAAAATAACAATTTTACTAGAAAAAATAATCAATTTCAACCAATGGAGTTTAACAGTAATACTGGGTAATAGTAGTTTTCCCAACTAGTGGCTAAAATAGTGCTTTTTTTACGAGCGTTGCTTTAAATAACGAGCGCAGCGAGGTACTTAAAAACGCGAGTAAAAAAGGCACAGTTTAGCCGCGAGTTGTTAACATTATTTTTTTTAATAGCTTTATCAAAAATTCCAACAAAAACAGGAAAATAATTTTAAAAATTTTATTTAAGCGTTCACATTCAGAAAAAGTTAGCAAAGAAAGGAAATCATGAGCTTATGGACTAAAATCTTTATTGTTAATTGTTTCTAATTTTTGCTGACGTTTCGGTGATTTGATTTGTCACCTTCTTCAGAGCTAAAACGACATAAAAAAGACCAGGAGTATGTTGAAATGCTAATAGGTCATGCATACTTATATAATTAAAAGACAGTAAGAAAAATTTTAAAATTGTAAAACGGGTGCAGTAACAATTAAAAATTAAAAGAAAACAATTTTTGAACAAAAAACAGATAGGTACAATAAAATAGTTTTGGAGAAAAAATCAAGCAGGCGCAAGTAAAAAATAAAAAACAAAAAATAAAAAACAAACTCACCTCAATTATTCCAACTAACAAGGGTCAATGAATATTTTTTTTTAAATTAGCAAAAAACGTTAGAAAGGCACACACAAAATAATATGTACAGAGGGTATACATCACAAAGTAATATTTTCAAAACAGTGTTAAAATTTTTTTTTTCGATATTAACGTTTCAGCGCCGTGTATTCTGTTAAACTAAAGGTTAAATTTATCGATACGTAGCGATATTTTGTTTCTCTTGTATTTGTTTTATTTTTTGTGTGTTTATTATTATTGATAAAAAAATGTATTTGTTTGTACAGGACTAATTTTAAATAGGATCGCATAGAGTAAACTAGTAATTAATTACAAGGAAAATGTCCTAAAATTATGTATTTTTAATTATGGGATTGAAAAAGAAGCCAACTAATTGAAAAAAAAGGGAGGGGGGAAGGTGAGAAGAGAAAATAACAAAAATTAGCAAATTTGGATGAAAACATTTTTTTTGTCTTTTGTGAGTGAGTGAGTGTGCTTAGGGAAAGTGGGTTAATATGTTATGATAAACTTTGCTTAAATTATCACAGTCCGTTTTTAAGTTTATAGTGTTTTTTTCTAAGATATAGGCTGATTCTATAAATTCTTTTTTTTCTCTAATCGGCTCAGTGTCCAGTATTCGTATGGTATTAAAGTTGAAGTTGTGATTATTCTGAAAATGATGCATGCTAAGAGCTGTTTGTTTTGTCTTATCATTAATAATATTACAATCGTACTTATGTTGGTAAATTCTTTTTTCCATGTTTGGTGAGGTCTGGCCAATATATGTGCTGTATATGCACTGTATTTCATAAACAAGATTTGTTTGTTTGTTTTTAGGTGTTTTGTCTTTAGTTTTTGTAAATAGCGTTTTACCAATGGTTTTGGTATTATATAAAGCAACCTTTATGTTCTTAGTAGTTAACAGTGATTTTAGCTTATTTGATAACTGAGGTATGTTGGGTATCTTATAATATTTAATAAGGGTTGCGTTCTGTTGAGGATATTAACTGAGTGTTGTGGGTCTGGAGTATATCCGTATTATGTGCTTCAGTGCAAAGTTGAGGAGTTTGACTTAGTATATTATTGACAAGTTTTTTGGGGTAACTATTTTTTTGAAGTTTTTCTTTTAAAATAATAAGATTTTTTTCCTTAAACTTTGGATGCTTAGCTTGTAGATTTTATTTTGGAATTGTTTAACTATGTTAATTTTTTGTGAAAGTGAAAGATGTACCGAGTTAAAGTTAAAAAGTCTATCTGTGTTTGTGGGTTAAGAGTAAAGGTATGTTATAATTTTGTTATTTTTCCTTATTATTAAGAGATCTAGGAGTGGAAGTTGTTGATTAATTTCATGTTCAATTGTGAATTGTAAATTTGAGTTAATACTATTAAATGCTGATAAAGTGTCATTTACGTGAGTTTTAGGGATTGACAATAGCATGTCGCCGACAGAAATTGACAACAGCGGGACTGGGAAATTTAATTTGGATAGTGCTTCATAAATGACATAATCCATTACCAGCGCGGCTAAAATACGGCTTATAGGGTCTCCCATGGGGGTTCCAAATATTTGTATCTAATATTCGTTGTTGTGCACAAAATAACTTGAATCAAAGCAAAATTTTATGAGTTCTACAAAGAGCGCATAGTCAATATTCGAAAATATACAGATCTTTGGCCATTGTCTTTCTATAATATAGAGAACTAATTCTTGTGGTATGTTTGTGAACAATGACTTAACCTCGAGAGAAATTAAAACATAGTCCTCAGGTAAAGTAATGATTTTTAATTTTAGTACAACATCCTCAGAATTTTTGACATTGAACTGAAACGAAGGACTTAAATTATTTAATATCTTGTGCAAAAACTTGAAAATTTTGTATCCAGGTGGGTTTATACATGACACGATGGGTCGAATTGGATGGCTATTTTTGTGGATTTTGCACAGTCAATAAAATCTTGTTGGTAAGGGGTTGTTATTTTTTAAGTTATCTGATTGCGATTTTGTGATTATATTTTTAAGAAAAAAATAAATTTACCAACGCATTATTTTTAGTTTTGTATTTATTTGTGGGGTCCTTTTGGAGTTTAGTGTATTTTTTTATCCTGTAGAAGTTCCTGGACTTTTTTATTATAGTGATCTTTGTATAAAATGGTCGTTATATTGCCCTTATCGGCCAGTGCCACTATTAAGTTATCATTATTTTTTAGGAAACTTAAAGATTCTCGAAACTCGTTTTCGGTGGATTATAAATTTGATTTGAAACGTTTGTTTTTATTGAAAAGATTGTTAATTACATTGGTGCATTTGCACCGTACGTTCTCCTTTTCTGTGTGTTCAGGATTGTTTTTGATGGAGTATTCTACATCTGGCAAAAGATGGGGTATGGGTATTTCTTTTAAAGACGGCCCAAGAGCATATTTTGGTCTAAATTCCAGTAAATTTAATACATTTGTCGGGATAGTTTCATTAGTGGTATTACAAATCCATGCATCCCTTAAATAAATTTTGTTGAAATTATTGGCGAGTAAGCTGCCTAGCTTTTTTATGAGTAATCTTTTTTCATTTTTAAGACTTTTTTTTCAATTTTTTTTTCTGTAGTTGTTTCAAATGTATTAAAAATCTTGACAGGTAATTTGTCCTTACAGACCGACTTATAATAATTAAGGTAATTAATATATTGCTGTTTTAAAAAAATGTTTGATTTTATCTCCAAATAAAAAACCTATCTTTTAAAAATTAAAGTAACGTTGTCATATTTTCGCACCGGCCGATAAGGGCAATATAACAATCATTTTATACAAAGATCACTATAAACAAAAACTCCAAGAACTTCTACAGGATAAAAAAACTTACACCAAACTCCAAAAGGACCCCATAAATAATTATAAAAGTAAAAATAATGCATTGGTAATTTTACTTTAAAAAAAAAAATATAATCACAAAATCGCAATCAGATAATTCTAAAAATAACAACCCCTAACCACCATGATTATATGAATTGAGCAAGATCCACAAAAATGGCCATCCAATTCTATCTATTGTGTCATGTATAAACTCACCTGGATACAAAATTTTCAAGTTTTTGCACAAGATATTAAATAATTTAAGTCCTTCGTTTCAGTTCAATGTCAAAAATTCTGAGGATGTTGTCCTAAAATTAAAAACCATTACTTTACCTGAGGACTATATTTTATTTTCTCTCGACGTTAAGTAATTAATCACAAACATACCACAAGAATTAGTTCTCTATATTATAGAAAAAAAATGCCCAAAGATCTGTATATTTACCAATATTGACTATGAACTTTTTGTGGAACTCATAAAATTTTGCTTTGATTTAAGTTATTTTGTGTACAACAACGAATATTACATACAAATATTTGGAACTCCCATGGGAGATCCTATAAGCCCTATTTTAGCCGCGCTGGTAATAGATTATGTCACTAATGAAGCAATATCCAAATTAAATTTCCCAGTTCCGCTGTTGTCAATTTTTGTCGACGACACGCTTTATCAGCATTTAATAGTATTAATTCAAATTTAAAATTCACAATTGAACATGAAATTAGTCAACAACTTCCATCCCTAGATCTCTTAATAATAAGGGAAAATAACAAAATTATAACAGACCTTTACTCTAAACATAAAAACACAGATAGACTTCTTAAATTTAACTCGGTACATTCACTTTCACAAAAAATTAACATAGTCAAACAATTCCAAATAAAATCTACAAGCCAAGTCATAAGTAAAAGAAAAAATTCAAAAAAATAGTTACCCCAAAAAACTTGTCAACAACATACTAAGTCAAACTCCTCAACTTTGCACGGAAACGCATAATACGGATATACTCCAGACCCACAAGACACAGTTAATAACCTCAAAAGAACGCAACATATGTCAGTTATCAAATAAGCTAAAATCACTGTTAACTACTAAGAATGGAAAGTTTGCTTTATATAATACCAAAACCATTGGTAAAACGCTATTTACAAAAACTAAGAACAAAACACCTAAAAACAAACAAACAAATGTTGTTTATGAAGTAACAATTGCCCTAATAGTACATATATTGGCCAGACTTCACAAAACTTTGAAAAAAGAATTTACCAACATAAGTACGATTGTAATATTGTTAATCAAGATAAGACAAAACAAACAGCTATAAGCATGCATCATTTTCAGAATAATCACAACTTCAACTTTAATACCATACGAATGCTACGAAACATTGAGCCAATTAGAGAAAAAAGAGAATTTATAGAATCAGCCTATATTTTAAAAGACAAAAACACTATAAACTTAAAAACGGACTGTGATAATTTAAGCAAAGTTTACCATAACATAATAACCAACTTTCCTTAATAGCTCGCTTATAAAAGAAAAGGAAAATATTCTCATCCAAATTTGCCTATTTTTGTTATTTTCTCTTCCCACCTTCCCCCCCCCTTTTTTCAATTATTTGGCTTCTTTTCCAATCCCATAAATAAATTTACATAAAGAGAACATAAAATAAAACTAAATTTTTTTTTTAGGACATTTTACTTGTAATTGCGATGCTATTTAAAATTATTCCTGTAAAGACAAATATTTTTTTTTTATCATTAATAATGAACACACAAAAAAGAAAACAAATACAAGAGAAACAAAATATCGCTACGTATCGACAAATTTAACCTTTAGACTAACATAATACAAGGCGTTCAAACGTTAATATCAAAAAAATTTAAATTTTAACACCGTTTTCAAAATATTACTTTGTGATGTATGCCCCCTGTGCATATTATTTTGTGTGTGCCCTTCTAACGTTTTTCGCTAATTTAAGAAAATTATTCATTGACCCTTGTTATTTGGAACAATTGAGGTGAGTTGGTTTTTTATTTTTTGTTTTTTATTTTTTACTTGTGCCTGTTTGATTTTTTCTCCAAAATTATTTTATCTTACCGATTTTTTTTTGTTCAAAAATTGCTTTCTTTTAATTTTAATTGTTACTGCACCCGTTTTACAGTTTTAAAATTTTTCTTAATGTCTTTTAGTTATATAAGTATACATGACCTACTAGCATTTCAACATACTATTGGTATTTTTTATGTCGTTTTAGCTCTGAGGAAGGTGACAAAGTAAATCACCGAAACGTCAGCAAGAATTAGAAATAACTAACAATAAAGATATTAAGTTCGTGATTTCCTTTCCTTTCCTAACTTTTAAAAATCTCGAATGAAGAGCACTTCTCGCAGCACTTTACACACAACTTTACACTTTAAATCAAGGTGGCTGTTAAATAAAATAACAGTGGTTTCCATAGCGATGTGCCTTTTTACTCGGTGATGTTAATGCGATATTTTAATCTTTGGCAGTTTAATATTTTGACGATGTTTTTAAATGATTCTTTTCGTAAATACTTGATGAAAACTGGCGGAAATGGCTTAATTTTTAGGCAAGAATAACTAGATTTTTTCAATATTACTATTTTCCGCTATTTCTCTTTAATCATGGGTAAAACACAGACAGAAATCTTTTTTTGCACCTGTGATCAAATCAATCAAAAAAATCTTTATTAAATGATGGAATAAACATATATAACAAAGCTTCCCATATCACTGAAACAAATACACCATTTACATCTATTTAAAAAATATGTAAAAACATATTTAATAAAACAAAGTAATTTTATCTTAACTTTTAACTATTTATTTATTTTTTGTGCGTGTTAATATAATTAAATTAACCACTAGGTTTACTTTTTTTTCTTTCCTTAAGAGCGAGGACCCCCAGGGCAAATCATATTCTGCAAATCCTTGCCAAACAAAAAGTGCTAGAGTGCTGAAATTTTGCACACATAATAATTATGTGACTCCCAATTGCGCTATAGAGCCCAATGTGCTAGATGTTAATTTTGGAATTATTTTTTTTTAAATAAAGTTTTTTTTCTAAAAAAGCTCTCTGTAGCGCTTTTGGAAGTGAAGTTTTAGGCTTGTATGCAAAATCTCATTTCTCTAATATTCTTCATTTGGCTATGATTTCCATAAACTGAAACTTGTTGTTTGAGGTATCTGAAACACTGAATTCTAATTTTATTTTCTAGATATAAAACTTCAATTTTTAAGCGAATTTCTTATTTCGAAGTCACTTCGTTTATCTACACTTTTATTTTAATCACAAATAGAAAAAACAGAAATTATTAGTTCACTGAATAGTTAAGGGGCATGTGTGGGTCCGTGGGATTTTGAATGAAGGAGTTTTGGGACTATGTGGGATTAATAGCTCTTGAGTCATACAATCAAGTGTTACCGGGTGTTTTGTTCACTATGAATATACTCAATTTCATATAACTTGAGGGCAAGGATTCTAAAAAATTCACTTTCAACGTCATCTCACCTTAACTGACCTTGAAAATCGCAAAAGACCAGATTTTTGACGTTCTCTATTTAAAAAATCTTAATAATTCGACGCTTTGTCAGAACAACTTCAAATGTACCTCAAACTATTAAGCATGTATGCCAAACTCGATCCTTAGAGTTTTATGCAGTTTAAAGCTTCATGACCTTGAAAAATACCCCAGTAAATTTAAAATATTGCAAAAATAACATACTAAAGGGCGCTAGTCATCAACTATTAAAGCGAAGAGGACCAAATTTAATAAAAAAGATAAGAAGCTCAAGGTCAATAACACTGGAAAAAAACATTTGGTTCAGCTATGACGTGTTTATTTCGTAAACATGAAAAACCAGCTTCTTGTAATGTCCATCTCAATTTACCACTATGCAAAAACTTTAGGTTTCCGAAATGAAATTAATAAGCCTTAGATAAACACTTCATTTTAAGCCTCCCTACCATTTTTTTTTTATTGGCGTCCCAGATGTTTATGCTATACCCTGGTAAAAATGACTTAAATAATTTTTTTTAAGAACTGTGAATTTTATGTTTTACTAACTTGTCTAGTCAAGAAAGTAATTTAAATTACCTGTAAGAGAGTTAGCAAAAGTTAGATATACATTGCCATATTCTAGGACTAGGTGTTTTAGATTCCATTTTCCAAAATGGCGGTCGAAAAATCATAAAAAGTACAATTTTTGCAACCGGTCTATGATTATACTCGATTTTATACAATTCGAGGACGAGAATATCTTTTTCGAGGTTGTCCGACCTGAAATGACATTAAAAATCGCAAAAAACTCAATTTTTGCCATTTTCTCGTTAAAAAAATCTCCATAATTTAACGTTTTGTTACCCGAACATCTAGGCCCCCAGATCAAAAAAAAAATGATAGGGAGGTTTAAAATAAAGTGTTTATCTATGACTAAGATGTTAATTTTATCTCCGGCACTTAAAGTTTTTGCGTAGTGATAAATTGGAAAAAACTCTACGAAAAGCTGGTTTTCTTCAAACTTCAACTTTCGACCCATATCCTTTTATAGTTTTACCTTATTGTCACATTAAGTCCATGGTAAAGCACTACAGACTGCCCAGTGATTTCTACTAATATCTATGGAGGTTGAATAGACAACGGTTATCTCAATTTTATTTTCATAAATTTCGGGGTTTTTATTTTTTATTTTTACAGGTCTGTTGCTTGTGGAGTCTCAACTATACTTGAATTGTCAGTACTGATTTAAAGTTGTGATAAAAAGGGGGGGTTATAAGTTCATGTACAACAAACTTCTAAGATCCCTTTTAGGGTTTATTTCATTACCATGTCACTTACTATAGTCCTGTTTTGGTAAACATGTTCGGTCACCTAAGGTCTCATGATCCAATACGCTTAAGAAAACAAAAAGAAATAAACTTGTAAAAACGTTTTTGTTTTGAAAAATAATAAACAAATTTACGTTCAAAAAGTAGCGTCACAACGACCTCAGTTCTTATTTTGGTTAGTTTGGGTTGGCCCTGTTTTGCCTTAGCCTCAATAATATACTGTCAGCGCATTAAAAAATTAAATATTTAGCTGTTTTCACAATTGCGATTCTAAGAAAATTAATTGGAGAAGCTAAAAGCTAAATTTTAGTAACTTTGAATAAACGAGAACATTTTTCAAACTGACATTAAAACTGCGGTCTTTGCTTGTTTTTGACTGTTTTGAAGATAGATTTCTCACCGACGCTACGGTTGCCTGATGAAATTTTGGGACTTCATCTTGTGAATAGTAAGGCGTTCTTTTTACTACTTTTTGACAGTTTACGAAACAATTAGTGGGACCGTTGTTTTTTTTTAAACCGAGGTTTCGTGGGAGCAACAAAAAGCAAAGGACTTTCTTTTGCGCCAATTCATTGAAACAACCAACATTATTTTGCAAAACCAGTTTCAATTTTTTCTCAGTCAATGGCTTAGAAAGGCTACCTACGCGGGTGTTTCTGTGAAAAAAAAATTGTAAGTACTTTTAGTTCTTGGCCTTTGCCTTTTCTTACTAAGATTTATTTTTCATATGTTTTTTGAATAAATTTAATTCGGGATTTTTTTTCCTTTTAACCTATAGTGACCGATATGCTGCCTGACCGATATCTAGAGTTGTCAACCTTCCATTCACTATGCAAGTGCCCTCGAAGGCTGCTTTTTGAAAACTCTCAAATGAGGTAATTTGGTGTAAATTTTCTTACATTTAATAATTTTGTTTTCCCTGAAAGACTTGAATTTTTCAGCGTAATTGTCAAATGAACTTTTTTTGTAATCCAACCATTTTGATCCTTTTTTTGTGGCAACGTTTAATATGCATAATAGTTTTAGGATTTTCCCTCTTTTAACAAAAGAAATCCAATAAGTCAGATCTACAATTAAACGTTTTAAGATTTTATATTTTTTAATGGGGATCTAATCTAATCTAAATATATTTTTTTATTATATTTTTAACAAGGGAAAGACAAAAAACAAATGCAATAAATTCAAGGAAGGGATAGTTGGTAATTTGGGGAATATTTTAGGGTTTTTATGGTACTCATGCTGTAACCACCCCGTACTAACATCCCAGAGTCGTAGGAGAAGACAGCACAGACCACCACACCACGCAGCATGGTATATTCTTAGGATTGCCGCAGTAGGTCCTCAGCAGCGACACAATTTAGTATGGAATGGAAACTGCATTCAAGTAAGATTGTTACGGTTTTTCGGTCATGGCATTGATTTAAGGTTTAAATTATGGCTGCTATGATTTGTTTTTCAATTTTTGCACCTGCCAGAGAGCAGATAAGGTTTTGTTTTAGAAGGTTTACCATAATGGTAAGCATCTAATGATGTGTTTTTAAATGTTTACCTCCATGTAAAGGATTCGCTTCGAGTTTAACATTTTGTTTTAATTAGGAAAATGAAATTTTCTTTAAAGTTGTCATAATGCCAAGTTGTAAACTCAATATAGCGCTATATTCTGTAAGCTTGCAAGTAGGGTTAAATATGTTATGCAAGATTTACCTCCGGTTTTGAGGTCCATTTTAAATTATTTTTTTTTTATGTTTTCGTACTTACTGTGATATACAATGCAGACTAACACTGTTAAAAGATAATAAAGTTCTCTCTTTAACTTCAACTCAAACTATTTTTCTATCTACCTCAGTAGAAATAGAACAGCACTCTATTTTAGGAGTTTGTAGTTGCTCAACCACCGCATTAATAGGAGCTCAACTGCATGGCGCCCTCAAAAATTTTCTTTAGTATACCCACCCCTGAACAAGAATAGCCGGATGGGCCCTATTCAATGCCAATAATCTGTTTATCTCAAGCGGAGGTCCATTTGTATTACGACAAAATTATTTAGTAATGTCAACAAACGACCGCCGTTACAGCATACTTTTTTGAATGTAAGGGGGGATAAGTCAACAAGAATTTGCTTTTTTACGAAATTGGATAAAATAAAATAGGTCAGCATTTTGATATATCAGCCGCCATATTGAAACGCGTCATAGCTGAATCATTTTTTTTTTAACGTTATTACTTAACCTTACCTTCTCATCTTTCTTACCAAATTTGGTCCTCTTCGCTTCAATAGTTGATGAATAGCGCCCTTTAGTATGTTATTTTTGCATTTCATTAATTTTACTGGGGTATTTTTCAAGGTCATGAAGCTTCAAACTACATCCAACTTTAGGGATCGAATTTGGCATAAATGCCTAATAGTTTGAGGTATATTTGAAGTTGATCTGACAAAACGTCGAATTATTAGGATTTTTTGAATAGAA
The DNA here is from genome assembly GCA_963921995.1 of Oxystoma pomonae. Lineage (NCBI taxonomy): Eukaryota > Metazoa > Arthropoda > Insecta > Coleoptera > Brentidae > Oxystoma > Oxystoma pomonae. Next base: position 39,797,340 of record OY998172.1, read on the forward strand.
AATAACAAAAATCTTGTTTTTTGCGATTTTGAAGGTCATTTAAGGTCGGATGATCTCAAAGTTAAAGTTTTGAAATTCTCGCCCTCGAGTTATATGGAATTTAGTATAATCATGCCCCGGTTGCGAAAGTTGTATTTTTTATGATTTTTGGTAGCCATCTTGAAAGATGACGTCATATCAACCTCTTCTACATGGATGCGAACAAAACACCCAGTAACACCTGATTGCTTGACCAAAGATCTATCAATCCCACATAGTCACAAAACTCCTTCATTCAAAATCCCACGGGATAAAAATTATGGACATAAAGTATCCTTATTTCTGAAGGTGTCACCAATATGGCAGACATTTTCAGTGCGACCTTGTCAGTCTCAGTGGTCCTGGTTAATTTAACAGAATATGTTTGTAAATAAAATAACCTAAATCTTAATTTGTCACACAAACGTTGCCATTTTGTGGTTGTGCTATATAGTGGGTTTCCCTTCTCTTAAGGTTTAATGGGAACTAAACAGTTTATATAAAAAAATGTAGAACCGACCGACAGACAACTAAATTTAACAGAAAAAATGTCAAATCAACCGATTTCGAATACCTCTTTTATGTCATAGCGATGCCTCCGATATTTAATAGGCATTACATCTACTTGCGTTTTAGTGAGCTTTGAACGTATGTGGCGGCCATTTTGACAATTAACTAATGTAATAACTGTCAGTAGTGTCAAAAATGGCCGCGGCGTACGTACAAAAGGGTACTAAAATGGAAGATGTTGGCTGGCCTCCATGTCGGAGGTATCGGTCATAGATATTTTCTGCCGAGTGTCATTTAGTATAACCAGTGAAAATGAAAATTTAAGAGATAGAGAGTGACAGATACTACTAAACAAAAAATCTGAGACGGTACACTTTTTAGCACCCTCTGTTCGGCTCCGGATTTGGATATCATGATGAATAAAAGATCATTCTTTAAAGGATTTTCAATATGTTTCAAAAGTTTCTCTCCATTGTCCCGTAATATTGGCAATTTCTGTTAAAATCAACTCACTGTTTTCAATTAGGAACAATGTTACCGCAAACCCTATGGCAATATACGGCCTATATGTTTGCAAAAGTTAAATCTAATTAAAAAGTTTACTGCTTATAGCGCTATGATTTTTTCTCCAATTTTCGCAAATTTACCATAGATTTTAGAATATAAATAGTAGATACTTTTTATTAATGCTTCCAGTATGTATAGTTATTAATTATTTTTCTAACAAGTCTACCCTGTCTGGGGCTCGCGGATCAAATAACTTGCAATTTTATTCCTGCTTTGCTTAATAGTTGCAAGTGAATCTGACAAAAATGCAAGGCTTAAGCCGGATCCAGACCAAGTAGATAAAACAGAAACACGATTTTAAAACAAAACTACGACAAGACTTACACCAAAAAAACAAATACAAATCAACAACAAAACTGAGATGACCTATCCACACTGCAAAGACACTTAAAAACCAAAAATTTGTCTAGTAGTAGTATCCCTTGAATATGATGCGACTTCTTCGGGGCTTATTTTTGTCCCGCAACCATTTGGAATGACAATTTTTACCAGCCTCAGATTTCTTAAGTTTTTTTAAGTTTCGCCTTTCCCTCATATACTGGTTATTGTTTCTAATTTTTTTCTTAGTGTCATCAACAGAGATCTTTAATGCAGAGGAAATCTCCTTCAGTGCATCTGCTTTCTTGAAGCGATTTTTGTAATCTTTGTTACTGGGGTCCCATAGCATGGGATGTTCCCTATACAGTTCTATTAGTAGTAGTAGTAGTAGTAGTAGAGAAGGGGCGGCGCGAAGCCTGGCAAGTAGGTCTCCCTGGGCCCTTTCTGCCTTACCCCGAGCCTGCCCCTAATCCACCGCCTGCATCACTGGTCTGGCTTACAGTTCTATTAGTTTACATGTATTTTCTGTGTTCCATGTTTTTTTCTCGCCCGACATTTTTCGAACTCACAAAAAACGGGGGGCAAGCCAACGCATAAACAATGCACTTTGCGTGTTGCCGTCCACACTGTTCTAACAAGTTGTCGCCGAAAATACAGACAAAACAGAGGCTCTTTGATCTTTACCGACAGGAAGTCAAAATAGAAACAAGATAAAAATGTTGCAACAAAGTTTTGGATTTGTCGCAACTTTGTTTTGAAACATGAGTATTTATGTTTTGTTTCTGTTTTGTCTGCTTGGTCTGGACCCGGCTTCACTAGGTTTTTGCACTTGGTGTTGGTATTGGTAATTTCGATATCTGACCGGTTTATAATTCTTGTTAAGTAATCACACTTCACAGCTTATTTTAATAAATCAAAATTTAGGCTTTCGAATGAAGCAGTGGAAAGAAAAAAGCAAAATTAACTTCTTTCGAATTTTGCGAAATATGGACAAATCCAGTGTTCCTGTTTTTATTTACTTTATATTTAAAAAAATAAATAGTAGATACCTTCCTATTAATACTTCCAGGATGTAATAGTGATATTTCTAGAAGGCTTATCGTGCCTGGAGCCCTTGCCTTTTCATTACCAATTTCCATGAATAGATCTCTTAACAATTTGGCCGGATTATTACATTCTATATTGGATGGCTTGTCTATGTCTATTACAAAATTTTCGCTCATTTTATCTACGGGGATCACCAAATGGAAAGCGACTTTTTCTTTAATATGAACGTAGCAATGACGGAGGTAAATTATGTACCAGAGAAGCGAGTTCAGTTCTTTATCCTTTGAGGCGAAGAGAGCCAAGGATATTGGGCCTCCTAAAAAATAAATTATAGCTTAAAATTAGGTATTTACGTTACTGAACCGGAAAAGGGAACTTTACAGATCGACATAGAAAGTTTACAGGGCGAATCGTAGGCAAGACCTGTAAATCTGTTGAGACCTGTAAAGTGAGTTTCCGTTCATGTATGGTACTTTTTTTTTAACCAACTAATATTTGCATCTTTTTACACCTAGAGATCATTAAAAATATTTTAGTTTAAAAATAAAAAATAATAACTAGAAAGAAAAAATAAATAAAAAATAAAAAAAAATAAAAGAAAAATAAAAAACTGGTGCTAGAAAGCACGGATACAATCAATTATTTTATGTTGAAAGATTTGAAAGATTTGGACCTTAACAAAATTTTGGGTAATATTTACGCAAACCAAAATCTCAAAACCGCATATCAATAGCTGCTTTACTTCTATGGTTATAATTTTTTTTAAATATTTGAACGTTTTTTTTTAAAATAACTCGAAAACTAAAGGTCCCATGAATTTGGACTTTATAAAAAAATTTGTCGTTCATATTCATGGAAACTTAAGCCTGAAAATCGTATATCGCTACTTGCTTTTGTTCCTAAGTTACAATTTTTTAAAATATTTTATTCCTCTTTTCCTCCGTTCAACCTCCCACCACTACCCAAAAGTTAATCAATTCATAGTCAGCAGATACAGGATTTTTGTACCAAAATTCGTTAAAATCGATTAAGGCGTTCTTGAATTATCGTGTATACAGACAGAAAACAGACCGACAGACAAGTTTTTTTTTCGTCGATAAGAAAAGTCAAAATTTCACAATTTTAATAGGCTACTAACCAAGAAAATCGTTCTTTCAAAAACTGTGGGAAAAGTATAAAAAAGAGGCAACAAAACATCACTTCATTTCATAACATCTAACAAAAAAACTAGAAAGATAGGGCAATATGAGTTGCCCACCTCTGGTAAAGTAACAACAGTTATATGTATAGACGGCCTTTAGGTACTCGTAGAGGCCCTCTATAATTTTTAATAGTTATTGTTTTATCAGATGTGAGCAAATGGATTTGGCAGGATTAGGAAGATGTTGAAAAAATGTTTTTCTACTAGCATGCGGAAAAGCTATTGGTATGTTGGACTAAAAATAATAGTTTAAAAGAAATTTAAAAAACAAGAAAAATTGTTGCTAGAAAACGCGGATAGTCCACCATATTTTTAAAATATTTTATCCCTCTTTTCTCCCCTTCAACCCTCCACAACCCTACCCACAAGTTAATTAGTTCATGTTCAGCCGATAGAGGATTTTTGTACCAAATTTCGTTAAAATCGATGAAGGCGTTCTTGAGCTATCGTGTATACAGTCAGACAACAGACCGGCAGACAACTTTTTTTCGTCGATTAAGGTATTTTGGAACCTTAGTAACTCATTTTTGATAAAATTAAGGAAAGTCAAAATTTCACGATTTTAATAGTCCCCCATACCATATTGGTCTGGTGGACTAATAATAAAAAAATTAAAAAAAAGTAAACTAATTGTAAAAAAAATAAAAAAAGTTTTAAACTGTCATTTTCCGCTCTCTTCTTCCTTTTCCGAAATATGTTTTATTTTCCGGTCCCATATTTGTTACGGTAAGTTACACTTACCGTACAAAAAACTGTATGGAAAGTATGCACTTTCCGGTATGTTAAAGAAAGAACGTTTGTACAAGATACACAATTAAATAAGAAAGTCGTTATTATTTAAATAAGTAAAATAAATAAATAAAATCGTCTTTATTAATTAATGATGGATGGACGTACATAAAATGATTCACAATAAATATCGATCAATACTTAATGGCGAAGTCTAGCTGCAATACTTAACCATTCAGCATCCAGAAAATAATATACAAAATATACAATTTTAAAAATTTCATAGATATTTTAACATAAAACAAATCATATAGATTTAGAAAAATTCCTATAACATACATAAAAGTATTAAAAAAAAAATACCTAAATAATAACAAATAGTGTATAAAAAAGTCGTAAAATTTGTACTCTAAAGTTCAAAATTTAGGAAAGATAAAAAGTATAAAACTATGTGATAAAAAAAAATAAGAATCCAAAAATGACTATTTATAGGGAAACCGGACTACGTGATCTCCCGATTTAATAGATATTTCTTAAAAGGTGCTTTGAATTGTTTAACATTAAGATTTTTAAGCTTAATGGCAAGGAGTTATATAATTTGATGCAAGAGTATACAAAACTTCTTTTGTACACCGCTGTTCGATGACGGGGAATAGTGTAGGTCATAACATCACGAAGATTACGAGAATGTACGTTGTTACAAAGCAAGAACTTTTGCTTTAGCGAAGAGGCAACATCAGTGCTTTTTATAAATTTATGAAAAAAATTACCCATATGTAGTTGTAGTCAATAAAGACTTGCTATTTTTACATTTAGGCCAGGGACATTAGATCTTAAAACAGGCTATAAGGGAATTTTTCCGAATGAAGGTGGATTTTATGACAGATGTTCGTATCCCTGTCGTAGTTTGTAAAAAAAGTTTCCCTCTGAGGGACGCTTGCTTCATCCATCATATTGTATTAAAAATGTTGCAAATGGGGATTATAGAAAAAAATCATAACTTTCTTATTTATTCACCGATTTGTGTCAAACAAATTTTAATATATTTATAAAATAGAGACTTAAAGTTAATTTTCGGTTTTATCAGCATTCGTATCCTTACCTCTATCGAGTCGACCAATCAAGCAGGTGCACTTTTAGAATTATGGCGAATGCGTGGAAGCCCCAGCTGATCAAATGCAAAAAAACCTCGTTAGGTACGATAAGGGAGTCGTAACGTTACGACCGCATTGGATCAGCCATTAGTTTAAAAGTACACCTGCTCGATCGGTCGACTCAATAGAAATAATATGACTCAATAGAAGTAAGGATACGAATGCCGATAAAACCGAAAATTAACTGTAACAGTGGGATTTACTAAAAAGGTTTAGCCTATTTAACACAGGTCCTAAGTTTAAGTGAAATTGTTGGTTTTCAGCATTTTATACCAACTTCCTTGAGTTCTGAACATAGTTTGATTTATAAGAATAATTTTAATTATTTTTTTCACTGAAGAATCATCTTAACACAACCTTTTGTTTGATTTAAGAAGAAAGTTTCGATTTAAAAGAAGTTTTTTGTTAATCGTAAGGGGGGATCTAAATGGTAAACACTCTGTTGAGCAAATTAAAATTAACGTTATATGTCACTCCTATCAAAACTTACCCTTGTTTATTGATTTTTGCGATTAATACTCACTGTCACAAAACCATTTCGATATGCAATCATAAAATAAGGATTAGATTAACTTTATATTTATTTAAAATGGGTTTTTATCTATCGAAAGTATGAAAAAAGCTTTACAAGCACAAACTGGTCACAATCGAAAACCACAAGTAAAAATATTTCATCAAAAAAGGTCATGAAAACAAATGCGGCTAAAAACAGATCTGAATCCATTCACTGATGCGTTCACAAAAAAGTCATGTCGGCTCAACGAACTGGACGATGCCCGGTTCTCTGATAGAACATGAGAAAATAACCATTAGCGAAGTACCGATGAAAACCGCAGCTTTGAGACTTTTGAGTGTGATATTTCAGTGGAAAGTTTTGTTTGATGATTAAGCTTCTAGATAAACGCAATGTTTTAATTTCAGTTTGTAAATAAATGAATGGGTACAGTTGTTCATTGGGAACAGTTTTCGTGCATAATCAGTGACCTTCACTTATGTTTGTTTTGCCTCGTAGTGCCCTCATAAATATATTTTTTGTGCTGAAAATGGGTTTAAAACATGGCGTTTTCCTGGACAAAATTGGAGTTGTTTTATTGATTAATGAACAATTTGAGATATTAAATAAGGTAAATTAATTCTTGTAAAAACGTTTACTTAGGGAAATTATAAACGAACTTATTACCGATTTAAACCACCCCCCAGAGGTGGTCTAAAAAATCACCAACTTTATAACCTCAAACACAGATAATGAAGCTTTTATGTGCCAACTTTTTGGCGCCTTCACCATTTGCCATTTTGAAACCTGTCAAAAAAAATTACTTTTATGAAATTTTCTCCTAAAATATGGTATATTTTGAGAAAAAAAGCAGTTTTTCAGTGGTATTTTGCAATAACAACACAAAATGATCAATAAATGTGGGCCATCTCTGTATGGGTAAGTATTTTTTTAAAATTGGTTTTAAAATTTAGTACCCCCCACAGATTTAAATATATAGACCTGTGGGGGTTCTATTTTAGAACTCAGTAAATCCCACTGTAAGTGTCTAATTAATATACGTTTTTTTGTAATCGCAATCAATATTTCGTATTTTATACACTTCTGTGCAAAAAATAATATTTTCTTTACATCGTTTCTACGTGTTTTTAAAGTTTTCCACGAAATCGTGAACTTTATAAATAATAACTCTTTTAACAAAAAAAAATGCGCACTTCTAAGATGCTTTTAGGATAGGCATTACTTAGTTTTGTGCTAGGTTAAGCAGTTTCTGAGTAATACTTAAACAACCGCCAAATTCGTCTATGGATATATTCCATTTCAAATTGCTGCCGACCAGTTTTTTGACACTGACAATGACACTTCCATTTAGGCGAGGTTAGGTGAGGTGTAAATAAAAGCCCTGCAGTGTGACAGTTATTGTTTCATCTGGGGTGCGTTCAGATTGAACGTCGGGTGTCGCCCGTGCGCGCTCTGGCCGTTCAGATTGCTCTGATTAAAATTTACCTGCCTGTTCAGATTGTCGGTAAATTTTTACCGGACGCTACCAAAACACGTATTTTTGTACCCCACGAAATAGGTTGATAAAATTTGTCCCGCATGCGCAGATTAAATGCACAACCCGACAATATTTTTTGTATTTGTGTTTTTTAAATTAAAAGTCTAGTTTTTGTCAATGAAAAGAATCAGTACACATTCCCATATTTGGTTTTGGACGGGAAAGACAATTTTGTTCTTGATGGAAAAATCAAAAGTGGTGAAGTGTGTGAAAAAGTAGTGAAGGTGAATCATCCTCAACGAGTAGTTCTTCATTAATAAACGCATTTACTATAACTTCTTCCATAATTACAAAAAAAAAATAAAATCTTAAGAGTGAGGTTATGATAATGCGTCTTGTCCGTCCGTTCATTCTCCGAGTAACGCTCTGGGGTCGTATTTTCGAAACCATACGAAATTATTCGCATGCGACTTCTTCCGTCTCTTCCTATACCGTATAGAAAAGGAGGCAAAAGATATGCCCATATGCTGATTCATGGGTAGTACGTGCAAGAATAACCGGTTTTTCATGCGAAACAACACGAATGCCTCCACCCACTCGTGCAATATTGCGTTAAACCAGTCGAATTCGAACGCGGTCCACACACACCGGCTTATCTTTCGCCTCTCATTTCACACGGTACAGAAAGAGACTGACATAAAAATTGTTGATTATTCAGTATACGTATGCGGATATTTTCGTATGGATTCGAAAATCAGACCCCTGGACCGGACTTCACCCGGACTCTTCAATCTGAATGCACCCCGGAGGTGAGCAACTCGATTTGGCAGATGTTAGGAAAATGTTTTTGTTTTTGCAGTGATAGTTGCAACTATTGATAATAAATAATTTGATCACTGTCACAGAGCACATACGTACGGATATCTTACTAAGGGCATCGCAAAAAACAAATTACAGCTCTTCTGGTGACTCGTTCTCAAAGCTCACCCGGCAAATTGCGCCGATGACATCTATCTTAATCAATGTCCATCAATGTCGTCGTCTTTTCGTTCTTTTCATGAGGTCTTTTTATTGAAGTTTTTTTATTTTGTGTGTTTTTGGCCTTTTTTGAACTGTTATTTCTTTAATTTCTTGGATTTTTGTAATGAGTACAATTGCAAAACTATGCCCAAGTGGTGTGTCCCAGAGTGTCCCAGTGATCCTCTGCTTCATCGCTTTCCATACCCTAGAGATCAAGCTCGCCAAAAACAATGGTTTGCCATCTGAAACGCTTTATAGGTTTAGAGTATGCACCCGACATTTTGAACCAGAAAACTAGTCAAAAAACTGTCGACAAAGTCCTCTAATGCGGCATGTAATTCCATCCTTGAATTTACCGCCAGAGTATGAAACAAGACTTTAATGGTAAGTACCGGGCAAGGTTTCTACATATCAAAGGAAAAACAGCCTATTCAATAGAGAGTTATAAGACCACTAATTTATCGTCACCTTATTTTCTTACCGTTTTACCGAAATTGAGATGCTAAAAAGAATTTTTAATCACAAACACAAATTACCCTAACAGTATTCTTTTGCCCACATACAAACTGCCAATGTAAATAGAATAAAAAATAAAACAACAATTTCTGTTTTTGCAAATTAACTTTCACAAAAAACTAAAAACCTAACTAGACAAAAAAACGAATTATCACCTCTCAGATGCAGCTTTTGCTCAGAAATAAATCTGGTTGTTTGCAAAAAATAACCGAGCGGGCCCCGTTAAGCCTCCATAAATAACGTATTGCGATTCGGTTATTTTTGGATACGGGAGAAAAATAACCCATTTTGCCTACGGTATCGCGGTATCACCAATTTTGATGGTCTATTAACGCTCTAATAGGGTATTTATTTAGCCTATTTTTTAGTTACATTCTTTTTAGCCCATTGCGTTCAAAAATGCTGATGGGTAACCAGTTACACCGAAGTTTTTGAAAATGAAGAAAACTCGCAAGTCTTAAAAGAAACTGCTACTATTGAGGCCGAAATGGAAAGCATAATAAATAGTTTAATAATAAATACAATAGTTTCGATATGTATCTTCTTAAAAGAATAACATAATATATTAAATACGATGCATTTGGTTTATTTCTTAAATTTATAGTCATTAGAATGGAATAATAAAATTAATTATTGATGAATTAGGTTTTCCAAAATAATGTTGTTTCTAATGAATTGAAATATTTTAAAAAATATTCAAGCTTCGAGACCGAGTCACTAGAGGCGCAGCCGTAGCAAAAAACCGTCATCAGATCGCCTTTTATACCCGTACATACATATTTTGTGGCCACTGTCACATTTTTGATCAATAAACGTAGATCAAATTCTAAATTTGACCTATAAAAATACTTGCGCCAACGACTTTGTATTGTTCTATTGTCCAATGGAAAAAAGTGCAAGAAAGATGGAAATAGAGTATGCATTTGCCAAACTGGAAAATTAATCAAAATAGTGCGATTTGCGTGGTAAGTAAAATTAGTTTAATAACATATTTTTATGTCATTTAACTTTATGGTACTTTTCCGCACTCAAGCAAAAATAAAATAGTATATTTCCTAACAAGTGCGGAAAGTGTCACTTTTCCGTACGCGATCGTCGGCCACCAATCAAGTGCGGAAAAGAAACTTTCCGCAAGTGTTAGGAACGCTATTTTTCGAGCGTGCGGAAAACGTAAAAAATAAAGTTATAAAGATTTAAAGAAACGTTTATTGATCTATAGTTTTATAATAATAAGTGCCTATAACTATTGTTTATTGGTAATGTTGATAGTGAAACTGCAATTAGATGCATTTTGGAGATTTATTGCTGATGCTAATGACTTCTGCATTCTTGTTCCATGTTCTAGGGGCAGGACTATTTCGTGATTTTCAATATTTTTAACAGCGATGTCATTTTCGGAAGGAGAAGGCACACTGCTATTGGCTGATGTTGAGGGATATGATAATAATCTTGTTTAACAATTCTAACTAATATGTGGTGTACTAAGTTTCTTTAGATTGGCATATTTTTTATACAGTTGTAAATAGTTTCCGCCATTTATATCATTAGAAATTACAGAAGATCGTCTGGTATGGTTTTTTGAGTCAGGTATCTTTACGATTAATAGGTCATCTCTTTCCAAAGTTATGACGTTAGTAGTTACCTTTCCAAGTTCTTCGCGACGGCATGTGCCGGTTAATCCAAAGATTGCTACTACTTTGATCATAAGATATATTTCGTCAGGTGCTTCAGACAAAAATTTGGCAATTTCCTGTTTTGTAAAAATTTTGGATTTTTTTTTATTCTTCTTTAGGTACGCCGTGGGCTTGAAATATTAGTCGATATCTACATTCTTTTAAACTTTAAGTACTGTTTTCAGCATCGAATATCTTGACCACATCGTGTTTGGTCTGCAGGTATTACTAAGTTTTACAAAATAGTTAAGGAACACTTCCTCCTTGAAGCTTTTAACTTGTTGCTCCTTGCACCACTTAGTGAAAAATAAATATTCCTTCTCATACTTTGTTTTCGATTTCACAGGAAGGAGGTCAAGGTCTCTTGCTGTATTTATTATAGATTTTGGAAGATTTTCTTCGGATCCTGACGCGTCCATTTTTTAGTTTGTAATCTTTTTGCCATGGGGATACACCATTAAAATTGTGTGAGTTTTTGACAACTATTTGAGAGTTGAGTGATCTTAAGGACACTGAAAAAATTGTTATTAAGGTACCGATTCAGATTTTTCAAGAGCGCGTGCGGAAAAGTGGCACTTTCAAAACTAAAATTTGTGCGGAAAAGTGACACTTTCTGCACGCTCGTAAAAAAATAAATAAGTTGCTATTGCAATATTGCTTGATTTTTTGTGTTAGGTAAACATTTTAGTCACGATAAATAAAGAGTAACATATCTAAAATTCCTTTTATTGGGTTAAATGAATACTTAAGTCAAGCAAGTACAAAAAATATTGTACATTACTCGCGCGTAAAGTGACTTTTCCGCACTTAATTCTGCCATCGCGTGCGGCAAGTGGCACTTTCCGAACTAGTTAGGTTCCCACTATGGTGGGTTGTAGTGAGAGTTGACAACCACTGACAATAAATAATTTTGACACTAACACATTTTCGTTTAGTAAACGTATATCATATTTTAAATTTGATTCTTTACATGAGGTTTAAAAATCGAATATTGCGATATAAGTAAAACTACTTGCGCCTTCGGGACGACTTTTTATTGTTCCATTGTCCAATGGAAAAAGAAACGTAGGATAAATAGAAAGCAATCTTACATTTGCCAAACTGAAAAATTTTCGTAAGGAAGATTAGTTTTAATTAAATAATATTATATGTTATTTTTATTTCAAGAAAGAGAATAACAAAAATATAGATCAATAGGATTTTTTCTTATATTTTATCTACTATTAATATTTTTAATATCTACCATGTAACTACCTGTATGTTTACCAATAAAAAAAATCAATCTTTCAAACACTCTCTGGGGAATACCGATATACGTAGGTCACCTTGCCCGTTGCACGTCCACTTTTTATGGTTTAGCCCAGGACGCCTGCCACTTTCACAAAAAAACGGGTTTTTTTTTACTGAAGACCTTCCTACATCGCCTGGGGCCACACAGATGGTTCCCAAGGTGCGACTCACTTAACCTGGCCAGAGCCGGACACTCCAGCAGGATACGCAAGGACGATTTTTCATCCTCCATACACCGTCCGTCGACTCTCTAAGTCTTCGGAGATTCCCAGCGTTCCTGATGCGTTTGTAGTGTCCAATAGGTACTTGTGCAGTTCCCCGTCGAGCCTCTTGTTGAAGAAGATCAACTGGGTCCTTAAACAGTTCCTTGTTGATTCTTATCTTTAGAGGCTCCACTGGGTACCGGTTCGGTTCCCCGTGTTACATCCTGGTCATCGGAGGGTCCTTCTGGAGTTCCCTTACACACGATTCAGTGAGCTCTGTTTCGGTTGGACCGTCCATGCTGACCACGATTTTGACCTGGAGCTTTGTAGAGTGTTTGAACATTTTCTTGTTGATCCTTATCTCCTGGTCATTGGAGGGTCCTTCTGGAGTTCCCTCACACACGATTAAACCGGCTAGAATCATCTCCTCAACACTTCAGAGAGGGGGCTATATACAACAGGGTGCGCCTGGTTTCCTGAGGAATTGTGGTGCCTCACCCACTCGGCCTGGGCGTTTAAGCAAAGGCCACCACACCCGTCCCCGATCTACCACTCATAGAAGTCTCCGGCACATCAACCCCAAAAAGCTGCGTTCCAGGGGAGTGCGGTATAACGTTCCTTAACAGGATTTAGTCACCAACTTATTCAGTCGGGCCCACTACCGCGACTTGGACGCACCTGTAGTAGTGGGATTTAGAGACGGGAGCTCTGGGTCCCCTTGGGCCGGGTTAATGCTTGTATCTGGCAATCTCCAACCCAAAACAAGCAAAGGCTACTCTCTGGGGAAATTATAAAACAGACAACAAAACATTAGTCCATTTAATAATAGTACATAGTAATATACCTAAGGACTAAATTGGTACTTTTCACACTGAGACGAAAAGTTTGTAGCCCGACCAGGGGGGGGGCTAAAATTTTTCGAGGAATAAAAATATACTTTTGTCACATGGTATATATATATATCATTTTTTGCACCTTTGTGCCCCATTTTTATTAAAATTGTTTGCAAAAAAACTTAATTATATTGGCCTAAATAATATGACAACCAAACCACTATTCATTCGGACGTTAAGACAATTTATACAGGGACTAAATTTTGTTGGTCCCGGGGATAAAAAGTACCATTTTAGTCCTTGTAATGAAGGACTAAAATAAGTTTTTATTCCCTAAAGTGCAAAAAATCGGTTTTATTTGCAAATATTACAAATCCCAGAATGATAGGGTAATATGACTTGCCCACCTCTGGTAAAAGATCAAATGTCAAATGTATAGAGATACCTAGACGGAAAAATTTCACTTGCTCGAGAAAGTCATTAAAGTTCCTATAAAGGTATGAAAATCGAAAGGCGATGTAACTTTAAATAAAATAAGACTAGTGATTTTGACTAAAGGTCGACGGTACGCTAAATATGACTGATTCAAAATGGCCGACACGCGATTTACGCAATTTACCTTGTATGTGGGGTAAATTTTTCGTATAAAAACAACCCTTATGAGGTTAAGAGATACAGCCATCAAACGGTATATTTTTATCCAATAAAAAGAGCGTATAGTTCTGCGGCCTATGTCTTTCCGTGCGCGCGTATGTTTAGATGCATTGTGACATACTTTTTTTTGTAGGAAATACTTTCATAATTAATAATTTCCATGGTGGAGTAACGAAATTTTGTGCAAAGGTTGACTTTGACGTCATCAAAGATGGCCGTCGTTTTAACTAAAAATTAATGGTGTTAAAACGGGTTTTTGACAATAACTCCGCACTTGTGTAATCTAGAGACACCAAACTTGGCAAGGCTTTACTAGATATATTGAGGACGGAGTGTGTAAAGTTTGAAAAGAATGCGACTCATTTTGTTAAAACCAGAGGCGTACAAATTCAAGAAATATTAAAAAACCTTTCTGGCTGTCAGCCGCTTTGACATATGTCAACATTATTTACGTTTTCGTATTAACATTTCTTCCATATTTAAGAATTTTCATAGTGGAGTTGTGAGATATTATGCAAAGAGTGCCTATAGCGTCATTAAATTTTACGGTTCAAAAAATCTTGTATGATTTCACTTATTAATCGATTTATTTTATTATGGTCTTGACGAAATGACCAGGTGACATAATACATAATACTTTAATATTTTTAGTGCCAGTGGCGTACAAAAATACTAGTTTTTATTAATAAATTCATTCTATCGTATTTATTCAAATATTACTCACTGACAGCCCTTTTGACACATGTCAATAAAACTAATATTTGTGCGTTAAAAATAAGTTTAGAAAAAAAAAATTTACATTTTCAAAAAATACTCATTTTTTTAGAGCCAGTGACCTCCAAAATTAAAAATATGTTTTTTACTATTTTTTCAATACCCTTTATTTAAAAATATTTCTGATTGACGCTGTTTTAGCAGATGTCTGCACGAATGACCTTTTTAGATTCAAATATTATCCGGCTTTAAAAATTTGTGTGGCTAAGTCACAAATTATTCATACCAACGGCGTAGGAATTTATGGAAATATTTGTTTAACTTCATGTACCTACCCTTTTTCCAATATACCTGAATGACAGTGGTTTTGACATATGTCAACCAGATTGATTTCTTGAATTAGGATTACTTTCAAATAAAAGAATTAATATGATAAAGCGGCAGTATATTTTGTCAGTGACGTTAGAATTTACAGTTATATTATTTTGTTTTTATTATAACACGTTTGCACAAAATATTCCTGATCGAGTAATTTTTGACAGATGTTTGCACGGTTAGCATTTTTACATTCAGAGTGTTCCTAAATTTAAAAAAAAATATTTCAAATAATTTCAAAAAATTCGGCTGGCAGCGGTTATAACATATGTCATCCAAAAGGACATTTTTGTATTAAAATTATTTCTTACTTTAAAAATTGGAGTGGTAAGATATAAGTATTGCGATATGCCGGTGGCATCAGAAACAGTTATATTTTATAAATTTTATTATTACTCTTCATTAAGATTAATCGTGTTTGACTAATTTTTGACAGACAATGTGTATTTTTGTGCTCGGATAGAACCCAAACTTTAAGATTTTTATAGTGGGTTAACAAAGTATAACTATTGTTTTTACCAGTGGCGTAATAATTACACAAACATATTTTAAATGTTATTTACCTTACAATATATTTTAAAAAATCGCTAACGACAGCGATTTTAAGAAGTAAAAACCAGATTTAAATTTTTGAAAAGATATCACTACTGTCAGTGGCGTCAGAATATAGAATTATATTTTTAATTTTAGCAGTATATTTTAAATTAAAATATTCCTGGTCCCTATCTGCCTGATTGGGTATTTTTGCACACAGTTTATGGTGCAGTAGTGAGGTGTTACTAGTTTTGCCGTAGCTATTCATATAAATATTTTTTCAAACTTCATTTACCTACATAACAAATTGTAACGAGAAATAAAACTGGCGAACATTTTGCTTTTGAAGCGGAGAATACCTTTTACTGTGTAGTAAAATAAGTTTTACATAAAAAATGCCAAGCATATGTTAACATAATTTCTACAGTATTTTCGACAAAAATTTGGATAGCCTATATTATCGCGTAATTTTATTCTTATGAGCTTAAATGAACAATCAAAACTTGTTTAAGTTACTGAAGTGGTTTGCCCCCTTTTCATTAAATATCCTTGTCGTTGGCGGTTGGTATAGTCTGGTCGCACTAATTCTATCGCAAAAGATGATCGCCAAAACAATTGCTCACCTGCTCAGGGTTGGCAACTTTTAAAACCAAACGGTACTGCGATCTTAACAGACCCGTAGAAAAAAATTGTATTTTTGAGCATACTTCCGTCAACTTGCAACTTGGCAGACGTATTTATTTTTGTAAATTGATCACCGCTTTGTGTTTTGGAGATTTCACAGTTTATTATTTTGGATTTTGGAGTTTACTTCAGTTAAAGAGGTAAGTAAATCATTAGTTTTAATAGTAGTTTGAGACTTAGGTTAAAAATCTACTCTTTTTTTTCGTTTCAAAGTGAGCTTTATCTGAGAGAGGTAAGGTTGTAAGGGTCTTTTAATAAATAATTATGGTGTCGTTTTTTAATTAGAAAAGATGGAATTTTTCAGTGTTTACACAGTTTTTATAACTGTAATTAATATTAATTTAAAAATAAAGATAGGCTTATTCCCAACTTTATAATGCATAAACACATTTTTAAGGCATAACTTGATCATTAACTTTAATTTCTTTTTTAATATACTTATTATATAGCTATAAATATATTTCTTTTTTGGGGTTATTATAGCAAATCGCCCCCTGGTCTTACAAGGAAGCCAATTTTCTAACTTTGATCAATGTCAGAAAAATTCAGATGTATAAAGGATTTTCGGTAGGCTTCATAAAAAAATTACTTCCCTGGTTTATTAAATAAAAAAAATAAATATTTTCCGATTCTTGGGTTAGTTTCTATTTATTTTTTTTGCCTGTGCCTGTGGTATTTGACTTATTACAATTGATTGCAAACATTTTGTTTTATGGCCTTCTTAAAAATGTTTGTCAGGAATTATTATCCAAATGATCAGGAAAAGTCAGGGATTTTTTTTTCCTAATAAGTATGCACCTTTATTTATTTAATTGGAAAAATCTATAGCAAACTCCTCTTAAACAGTTTTTGTTGTATCTGTCATTATCTTACAATAATTTGTTTTTTTTTTTAGATTAGTACCTACCAAGTAGAAAGATGGACTCAGCTCAACCCAACCCACTTAAAAGGCTCAGTTATAACAAGACTTTTAAGCCGGTATCTCCAGAAACAGGTAAAAACTTATTTTATTGCAATGTAAAATTTATTCGCAGTTAACTAATTCCAAAAGTGATCTGAAAACTGATTTGTCAAAATTGCTGTTAAGAGAGGTTTTTGTGAAAAAAGATATAAGCATTTTTTATTAGGTAGGTTACCCATGTATTTTATGGATTTCTAAATAAAACATACTAGTGCCGCAAAAAACTCACATTTCTGAAAACCCTGATACCTAGTATGTAAAAAGCTCATATCACAAGATTTTTTTCATGATAATTGTTTTTTCCAGGATTACAAATCCCACAGACGCTTTACGATTTTTATAAAACCAGTATTTGAACTGAATTTCGAATATACTTTTAACCAAATATATTTTTAAATCGCTTTAATATAATAACTGTTTTAGTTAAGCGTCAACTCAGATTAAAACTATTGGCATTGGACCTCGCATTGGACGAAACCATTTTGTAAGTAAAACAATTAAAATTTATCAATAAGACCATGCAAAGCCCATATAAAACTCAAAATAATAAATTGTATGTTAACTGGTTAATTTTTTTATTTATAAATATGCAGGGTGAACAAACGCAAAAGGAAGAAGAATATAATGGGGGGCAAAACAAAAAAGAATGGTTTCTCTATCTATATAATTTTGTTTTTAATGAAAATATTTTGAATTAACTAGCCAGCAACTTTTTCAAACTAAAAAAATAACAAATTGTTTATAAAATACATGCTGTAGGAGTTGGCTAGACTCTAATTTAACTTTTTTTTGGAAAGCATTTTCGCGAACTGACAACAACAAGCACACAAAGGCAGGCGAGATGCTCCAAGCTTGATGTGGCCCAGCTCTAAATGGACAAGGCTCTTTAATAAGGTGACCAACTCCTAAAGGGGCCAAACCGGGACACTCCGGCCATTCAATGTATTGTATATCATGTATTTTTTCTTATATGCAGCCCTAATAATATTAAGATGTATTTTCCAAAATACTTATTAATGAAAAATAATTTAAGTAAGGTTTCAATTCAAATTTATAGATGGCAGAGAACATCCGCCTTTTTAATTGCAGTGATTTTAAAGTTACAAAATATAGTGGTATCAAAACCGGTGCGAACCGGAACTTTTGCTGAAAAATCGGGACTATCCGGGACGGATTTTTTCCCCGGGACAAATGGTTAAAAATCGGGACTGTCCCGGCCAAACCGGGACGGTTGGTCACCTTATCTTTAGGGAAGTCAAGGACATTTGATCTTCAAACTAAACTAACAGGTGGGTGTTTTGTGTGTTAGGGGGCTAATCAGATTTTTGGAGAAGCCAAAGGAAGGAATATTGCACTAAAAATTCATGGTGTTATAGCGTCACAGGCGAAAATTTTTTTCAATTTTGGCAGAGAATTCTGGATTTTTTAAATGTTTTTGCGAAAAATGTAAGTTTGGAGGGGGGGGGGGCAATTGCTCCCACTCCGCAACCCGCGCTTGTGTTTGTCAACTGACGACAAAGGTAGTGCAATCAATATTATTTGGTTTGTGATAAACTTGCTTTTGTTATTTTTAGGAAATATAAGGAGTCCTTAAGCCCTACATGAGTAGACTTGAGACCAATCATTTATAGACGCCATACAACTTCAAGGATTAACGGTGACAGGAACTCAAAAACTTCAACAACTTACAACTAGTTTTTTGTAAGTAGACAGAAAAGTCTCCTTAGTCATTTTTTAGCACATATTTTAAGTCACTTTGTAATATTAATATTATCATAGATAATATCATGAGTCATAGCAAATTGACGATAAACGTGAACGTGCTCGAGTGCTGAGGTAAAAATTATGATAATTTGCTGCACGAAGCATATTCTGCGGACTATTTCCTGAAATTCCTAATCTTTACAATTTGCGTTTCAGTGAGCTGTTTGGTTCAGTCCTCATAAACAATAATCTACCTGATAGTAATAGGCAAAATATGTGTTAAAATGGGCTGTTTATTGCAAATTATCGTTGTAATTCGTTTGCTATTGTTCAAAATCCACCGATTTTATTGGTCAACATTTTCAGAGATATTTTCTAAAGGAAATAGTCTACTTTATTTTTCTGTTTTAAGTACTTGACAGGAATAAGTCTAAAGAGTCTTTAATATTTTAACTTAATAAATGTTGCATATTTGAAATGTGTGCTAGGATGACCGATTGGGTCCTTGTTAAGTTGTTTTTATTTTGTTTCAGGTTACTGCAAAGGCCAGAACAACCTTTTTATGGACTCTGTGAACAAGTTTACAATTGGATAAATTTTCACATGACCTAGACATGATATGTTATTATTTTTTTTATAATTATATTTATAATAAGAACATTTGGTTTAATATACTAATTAAATCTAGTTGTTTACAAGAGGGGTTTTAATGTGGTTTTACTTGAAATATTTAAGTTTATTTAAAAACCCACCCGAATAAAAGGCATCAATTTAAAATAATGATAATTTTATTATAGTTCAACCTAAATAAAAGGAAGATATTTTTTACAGCGCATTCACCATTATCTATAGAAAAGAAGTAAACGGTGAACAACAGGATCTTCGTAACTGCAATTAAAATATAATAAAAAGGAATGGCTTTTAAAGAATAATTATTTTCAAATTCTAAGGTATATTTTTTTTCATTTTTTTAAGCCTTCACAAGTTTGTTTCTTTTAACAAGATTCAAAAATAACACACTTTTGGTTTGAAAAAGAAAATAGAAATATAATATGCTATTGTACCAGTAAAAAACACCGTTTATGTTTAAATCAAATAAGTAAATAAGCGGACAGACCCTTGGTCACATGCAAACGAGGTTCGAATTGAATTCACTTTTTAAATTATTCTTAATTTTATTTACGTTCCAATGTAAACAGTGTAATTCGGAAATAAGCCAACCAACTATTTTCGGTGTTGTTGCAAATAGCTTGTTGTTGTTCCGGTTGCGCAGACTTAACCCCATTTTTTTGACCCTTCTATTTCTTTGGGAGACACAGACATCATTAAAATATTTTGAATCCATAAGTATCCTTGACTACCTACAAACTTTCATATCCTCATAAGGTTTTATGTACCCTTAAAACTTTTTGTCATATATGACATCCTAAATAGAAAAAAAATAAAAAAATGTTAAGATCTGGCTCTGCTGTTTCGATTGCCAATAACGTTTAGTAAGTAAATAAAAAATTCTAGGTTTTGACATTTGGAATGTCACAAACTGTCAGAGTCGGCGAGAAATACGGTGACCGGACTATAGAGAGTATTTTAAATTCTTCATCCATACGCCCTATCGACTCAGCTACTTTCAAACTCAAATTGTGTACGTCTCAGCCAGGACGGAAGAGATCCCCTGTCTCCATCCCGATCAGATCCCACTGACCGCCTTAAAAAACGCAAAAACTTTATTGAAGCTTTATCATAAGTATCAGATTCTAGAACCTATCACTGAATTATACTCAGATAAAAGGTTCTAAACTTTTACAGTGGAGTCATCACCGAGAAGAGAGGGTTTCAAACTCTGATACTGATATTTTCTCAACACTGAACTGACTTTAATATTTGCAATATTTACAGTTAGTCATTATTGTTCACCCTGTACAATCACTAACTTAACCCAGCTTATGACCATTAGTCATCTTTGACTATATGTGAGGTAAATAACTTAAATTTTAAAGTCTCCACTTTCACTCCATAGAAATGGTTTAGTTCTTTCGGCGAAACACAGGAAGGCATAAACCAAAGAAACCAAATAAGTTCTCTTATTTTCTTCAAGATATTTAACACTATATACACAAGGTTTAAAACTAGAGTAGGCGTACTAAACTTAACTTAAAGCTAACCTAACTCGAAATATTGGGAAGATTATTCCCTGTTTAAAAAGTTTCCATTCAAATTACGGTGTGTTGGACCCTGATGCGATTAGTGTTTTCACAAGGGAGCTAAACGGAATATCTTCAGGAAAAAACTCATTAGGAAATAACTTAAATTATTGTCAATCAAGTAAAACGTTAGAAAAGGACCAATACTCTAAAAACGTATGAATTTGTCAGATTTAATTAAAAGTTTGGCAATCAAAAAATTTTTTTACAGATTTTATTGAGCAGATTTGGCATCAGATTTTCTATCGACCATTTCAACTTAATTTTTGGAACCAATGCGTTTATGATAAAACTAAGTCGTCATGTCAAATGTCTAATAGTTATGGATGTCACAAAAGTGAACATAAAGTGTTACTCAGAAAGGTGTCCGACTCTGTGAGTTCATTTGGAAAATACAGAAGAAAACTTCAAGGCAACAGTGTTTCGCCAATAGGAAGTCTACAGAACCTTTTAGAACACTCGCGGGTTTGAAATACTAATTAACTACTGAAACGATTCTTGAAACTTGATCAAGAACTTCTTGCACGAGATGGTCTTTCGGGGGGAGGGGACTTCTTATCTTTCTTTCTAAAGGTATTAATTCAAAAAAGACCACACCACACACAAACCACATTACTTTGAGTTATTTATTCATCATCGCAATCACTACTCACTACAGACAAACAGACAGACAAAAATTTCAATATAGCGGCTGACATTTAAACAAAGAAGTTAAATGGAAATGTTACTATCAGTGTCAAAAAATTGGTCCGGATAAATTTGAAATGAATTATAGATTATATAGTATAGTCTGGCACCCTGGCATTAAAAGTATTAATATCTTGACACTCCACCTTAAAAAATCATACATTTGAAAGTAATCTCAATAAACAAATGTCAATTTGATTGATGCTTGGTACAATCGCTGTCGGTTAGCGATTTTAAAAAATATATTGTAAGGTAAATAAAATTTAAAATATGTTTCTGTAATTAATACGCCACAGGTATAGTAATTATATTTATACCTTAATACTCGAATATTAAACCGAGTACTTCTGTCAAAAATACGTCGATCCGGATTAATTTTTAATAGAGTGTAATGAAAAAATGTATACAATATCACTGTTTTCGATGCCACCGGCATCTAGCAATACTTGTATCTTACCACTCCAATTTTTAAACTAAGAAGTAATTTTAATACAAAAATGATCTTTTGGATGACATATGTCATAACCGCTGCCAGTCTGATATTTTTGATATTAGAATACCTTAAAAAATATTTATACCAATTTCTACGACTCCGGTACTGTTAGTCATATGACCTTGTCACTCTACCATATTTTTTTTTTAAATTTAGGAATACTCGGAATGTAAAAATACCAATCGTGCAAACATCTGTCAAAGATAGCTCGATCACGAATATTTTGTGTAAAGGAGGTATAATAAAAATTAAATAATATAACTGTAAATTCTAACACCACTGGCAATAATACTGTTATTATATTGCCGTTCCAGCATATTAATTATTTTATTTGGAAGTAATCCTAATTCCAGAGTATGAATCTGGATGACATATGTCAAAACCACTGTCATCCAGGGATATTTAAAAAAGGATTGATACATGAAGTTACACAAATATTTCCATAAATTCCTACGCCGGTGCTACGAATAATTTGTAACTCAGTCATACGAATTTTGAAAACTGGAAAATATTTAAATCTAATAGGACCAATCGTGCAGACATCTGTTAAAACTACGTCAATCAGAAATATGTTTAAATAAAGGGTAGTGAAAAAATAATAAAAAACATATTTTTAAGTTTGGGGGTCCCTGGCTCTAACAAAATGAATATTGCTTTACTCCAGCAAAAAACTTTTTCAAAATTCAATGCAAAAATATTAGTTTTTTTGACATATGTCAAAAGCGCTGTCAGTGAGTAATGTTTGAATATATAATGTAAAATCAACTTATTAATAAAAACTAGTCTATTTGTACGGCACTGCTACTAAAAATTACAAGAGGTTTGTAATAAAACTTTTATCAGAGTATCTTCTGGTCTATCTAGTAAAACTGTACCAAATCTTGTGTCAGTTGGTAATTTCGGCGAGTAGATAATGTAATAAATCGATTCATAAATGAAATCACACGAAATTTTTTGATCCGTAAAATTAAATGACGCTATAGGTACTCTTTGCATAATATCTCACAACTCCACCAAAAAAAATATTCTTAAATTTGGAAGTAATTTTAATGCAAAAACGTAAATAATATTGACTTATGTCAAAGCAGCCGTCCGTAAGAAATATTTAAAAATAATTTGTTCCAACATTTTTTTAAAAATATTTCTTAAATTTGTATGCCTCTGGTTTTAACAAAATGAGATTACACACTTTGTCTCCAATATATCTAATAAATCTGTACCAAGTTTGTTGTCTCTAGAATATACGAATGTGGAGTTATTGCTAAAAGCCCATTTCAACACCATTAATTTGTGGTTAAAACGACGGCCATTTTTGATGACGTCATAGACACCCTTTGCATAAAATGTCGGTACTCCACCATGGAAATTATTAATTGTAAAAGCATTTTCTACAAAAAAAAGTATGCCACAATACGTCTAAACATACCCATGATTTGTAACAAAGGCTCCAGGACTAGTAGCAATTTTATTGTCACAGAGTTAGTAGTTTTTTTCAAAAAACCAAAACAAAAACGGTAACTCATAAGTATATATTCTGATTTTTTTTCGGTCTGAAACTTATTTGAACTTTTTCCTTACCTTAGCTTATTCAGAAATAACGTAAAAAAAACTTAGCTATTTCATTCTGATGATGATGATCAGATGTTTGCACGATTAGTCTATGCATGAATCCCTGAAAAATGTAGGTGCAAATGTGTATTGAAAAGAAATGTTCCGCTCACATCGTATCAAACACTAAATGCGTCTATGATATAAATTTTAGTAACTATGGAACTCGTTGTAGTTTTTGGTGGGCCAACTAGTAAAAACTCTTAACAAAACTAGTTCAATGTTCACCAAACCAACAAAACAAAAACGAGCAGCAACTCAATGTTTCCGAACATTTTTAAAACAAATCCAGAATAGTGCGGTAACTTTTTGTTTTGCTTTGTTTTCAGCAACTTTTTATTTTCCCGCCGCCTGTCGGTAACGATCAAAGTGTTGATGTTTTGTTGTTTTGGGCAACTTTGTTGGTCTATTCTGAACTGTACTCTTCTGTAATATTTACTAAGATCTAAAGTAGTACTCCTCAGACGTCTAAATATTTACTCCTGTGGGGGATACTAAATTTTAAAACCAATTTTCAAAAAACACTTACTCATACAAAAAACACACAAAGTTATTGATTATTTTGTATTGCTGTTGCAAAATACCACTGAAAAACTGCTTTTTCATATTTTAGGGGAAAATTGAGAATACGCCAAAAATTTGGCACATAATAGCTTCAATATTTGTGTTTGAGGTTATAAAGTTGGTGAATTTTTAGACCACCTCAGGGGGATGGTTTAAATTTATAGCCCCCCGAAAAGATTGTTTTGTGGCATTTGGTAATAAGTTGGTTTATAATTTTCCTACGTAACCGTTTTTACAAGGATTAGTTTACCTTATTTAATATCCCAAGTTGTTCATTACCCAATAAAACACCTCTGATTTTGTCCAGAAAAACGACATATTTTGAATCCGTTTTCATCACAAAAAATATATTTATGAGGGCACTACGGGGCAAAGCAAGCATAAGTGAAGGTCACTGATTATGCACGGAAAATATATCAAACAAAAAACCCAAAAAAACTATATGAATTTATTTACAAACTGAAAGTAAAACATTGAGGTTATCTAAAAGCTCAGTCAAAAAAAATTTCCATACTCAAAGCACACTCGTTTCAAAGATCCAGATTTCATCAGTAGAGGTGGGTGTGAGCCAAAGTGCAAGCATAGGTAAAAGATCCGAACTCGCTGTTTGTGATTGAATGTAGCGCTAATATTTAAAGTGACAGTGACAGAAATTTTACACAAACTTGCATTTAAGTTTTTTAATACGTTTCATAAATAAAAACACTTTTTAAATAAATACAAAATTAATCTACTCCTTATTTTATTATTACCCATATAAATCGTCGTGTGATATCAAGTATTAATTGGAAAAATTAATTAACAAGGATAAGTATTAATTAGAGTTACCTGTAGCCCCAACGTTGATTTTTTCTACAGAGTGTTTATTATTAAAACGCAGCGTGGGTTTAAATTTTTTAATTTTCTTTTCTTCTAAATTGAAAATTTCCTCTTAAATCCCACAAAAGATTGTGTTAAGATGATTATTCAATAAACAAATTTATTAAAATTCTTCTTATAAATCAAACTATGTCAAAAACTCAAGTGAGGTTGGTTCGAAATGCTTAAAACCAAAAATTTCACTTAACCTTAGAACCGTTTTAAAATAGACTAAACCTTGTTAGTAAATCCCACCGAAAACGTTCTGTTACACTAACAGCGTTTCGAAAAATTTGTATCTTTTTTCTTTATCGAGGATCCGATGATTTGTATTAGATTTTCAAGATCAGTACTGGTCATTCTTAAAAAGGTTTTTAAGCTAGATTGCATTTTTCCACCAATACCGATATCGTATTTTCGTAAATCTTGCAATAATTCCTCAACCTAGTCTTTTTGTCTGACAAAAAACGTTTTTCCTTTTTGAGTCAAAAATAGAAAACCAGCTGCCATAATAAATAAGTTGCTCTCTATTTATTAAGTAAGACACGATGATGACTTTAGACAACTTTACTTTAATTAACAAACGTTAAAAAATATAAAAACATTTTAAGAAACTACGAGAACTTCATGGTTATGTTTCGTGTATTCCATGACTGCTTATGCAACCAGGCTATCACGATATACACTGTTTAACCCAATATTAAGAATAACATAAATATGGTTAAGTATAAATACATTTCATTTCCTCCCCCTATTTAAAAAAACTACAAATTTAATTTTTGAGGAATCTTAACAAATCTACCTGATCTGGTAGTTTGTTGGTGTAGAGTTGTTGGAGTATTATGTCCTTCAGCTTTTTGAATTGAGATTTTAGTAACTAATTCTTTACTCCTTCTAGGACTTAAAAATTAATTTGGATCTACAATTGCAGAACTAGTACTTCCTCAACTCCAGGATAATTTTGAGTAGATACATTTCTAGGCATAGCGACAAAATTATTTGACACAGTAAGATTAGGACACAAATCAGGATTGTTTACACTTATTTTGATTAAACTTGTAGTACACTTTGTTTACATGACCAGACTCTATGCCCATAGCTTTAACCTGACCTTCTGCTAACTCCATGCCTGCAGCAATCCTATACGCAGACTCAAATTTTAACTTATCTTCTGACAACAATTTATGGCGTTGATACTATCTGCCTTAATCCCACAGACAAATCAGTCTCTTAAAGCATTGTTTAAAAAATTTCCAAACTCACATGTCTTAGCTAAATTCTTTAAACGAGCTGAATAGCCAGTAATGACTTCATTAGACTCTTGAAATGCTGTGTTAAATTTAAATCTCTCAGATATGATTAATCTCGTAGGACTATAGTGAAACTTTAATTCATCAACCAGCTCTTTATACTTCCTTTCATTGGGTAACTTAGGTGCTACTAGATCCTTTAAAAGTTTGTATGTTTCTCCCTCTATAAAAGTGATTAATAAGGGTACATTTTGTCATCTTTAACATCATTGCACTCAAATCAATCTTTCTATCCAAAGTACGATGTCACTTGACTTGGTATTAAATGGTTCTATATTACAAATTAAAGAATTTTTTTCTCTGTATTAGACTTTGGGAATTTTGATTTAGGACTTGACAGACTTCACTATTTGACTTATGACTCGACAGACTTGACTATTTGACTTGATTTTTGTACCTACAGGCACGATACACTTAACACGGTATGACAATGCGCATCTCGGCGTGACGTCACTTTGTGACCCCGATACCAATACATGTGCATGGAAAAGTTATTAATTTTCCTTAATGTAATTTTGGGCCGCCGCGCGTTTAATGTGTTTTTTCGTTTGTACGGCTTGACCTGCGTTTGTTTTAGATTTTAAAAGAAAAATAAACAGGTCGAACTAAAACAAATCATAGCTCAAAATATATGTCTGGTGTTTCCTAAAGCCATAGCCTAAATATAGGGCTATGCTAAAACATAAGTGCTAAAATAAATAATAAAAACTTACAATTTCTTGACTTTATTTGGCGTTTATTTGGCAGGCAATTATCGATATAATTTCTACAACTTTTTCTCTTAATAGTCTAAAGTATTTAATGTTTCTTGTAATTTTCTAACAATTTTTACATTCAAAAACAGCGCACTTTCACATTGTAAATAATTATTTTAAATAAATTTTGACACTGACATAATCATTATCAAACAACAAAGTGGTACTTGCAAAAGTTGTGTATTATTATCGTAGAACATTGTAGAAGGCAGTCTCTCAATCAAATCGTATTCTTTTGGGAGGGCGATCGAGATTATTTCTGTTCCTTTACGCTTTCAAATAAAACATGAGACAAGTATATCAGCGCTATACTCATTCTGTCAATCGAGCATGCTAATAAAACTTCGAATGTTGACGTCAGTGTATGATTGCGCGAAAACCAACGGAATTGGGCATAAATAGTGTTAAGTGTATCGTGCTCTTTTATTTACACGATTTACATGACTTCTAGGTTACAGGTTATACTTTGCGTCTAACTGACCTATGCCAACATGGGTGTTATTGTTTGAAAGTTTGAGACAATGATGTATTTAAAATTGTCTGTGTTTCGAACTTTCATTGTCTATATTTTTTCCTAATGCCACGTACTTATGTACTATGGGAAATCACTCAGCCGTGAAGTTTAAGAAGTTGGCTCAGCCCAACGGGGGGCTTCCAAATATTTGGAATTTCAACACTTGGTTTACTGAAAATACCCTGACTCTGCCCAATAAAGGCAGCTTCAAGGAATTCTCGTTTCTTCCAGTGTGACTCCTTGTCATAGAAATATAAAGGGAACGAGAATGTGCTTCAATCTGCGCGAAAGGGCTAATGAGGGCCGCAGCCATTTTAAGCCACGCATAGAAAACTAAATGGTTGGTTATGGGTTATGACAGTTATATAATGCTTCTATGCCTCTACCATGTTTACATTTAAGCTCAAAGCAGTCTGGTGTTTAAGAATAGTTTAATTTTTAATAATAAGAATCTACTTTTAATTGAATACAAAAACAAAATATATAAAGGAACTTATTGTGAACATTTTAGGAACCCTTGTTAAACCAGTTGGTTAAAATTAAATTATTTCCTCGATGTTTATGTCAATTACTAATTGCAATGTAAATGAGCCCCATAATCAGCTGTTTTTTATAAACAATGAAACATTAAAAATATAAAGAACTTACTTTTAAAATTGTATTACGTTTAACATATACCTATTTCCTTTTCTTGTTTGATGGTTATGCAATATGTTTTTTCAAAATAATATTAGTTTTATTATCACGCTAGTATTTTTTTAGTTGATAAATACAAACACTAGATGCCTGATCAGAGTTCCATAAAGGAAGCAGTCTTAAGACGTATGATGCAAGAGAAATGAACAATGGGATTTACATATTGTTGTACATAGTAAAATGTAAGAAATATGGAGTAAGGAGATATGATTTCTGTGCATTTCTTACTTCTTACTCTATGAAACTCTGAACAAGCCTATAAAGTTATTAAAGGTTGTATATTTAAAACTATATATGTATATATATATAATATAAACAATAAAGTACAATCCATTAGGTATAAAAAGAATCTTATCTAAACTTATTTTAAAAAAATTTGACAAGTAGTCGTGACTGACTAGTTGAGAAAAAAGCCTCGGTTAGTTAGTGGGGATGCAGTCTTATATGTGCCGGAATAAAGTAAACTTCTTTTTTGACAGTCAAGCTTTCGAGAAGAAGAGAAAAATATATTCTCGAAAGCTTGACTGTCAAAAAAGGAGTTTACTGTATTCCTAACCGAGGCTTTTTTAAACTTATTTAAGTACTAATCCAGCTAATCTACTGATGGTTTAATAAAACCAATTTATTTAATTTTTGTCTTATACTTTTTCCTTGCACAGCAGTGCTAAATTTTTTGGAAAGATTAAAAAATCTAATTCTTAAATAGCAGCTTACTATGTGCTTAATAAGAATATAGGAATGATTTTCCTCCAGGGGAGGATTATTCTGGAAATGGTCAACAAGTTTTGGAAACAGTGTTTCAACCTGTTCGTAAAATATTTGACTTATCATGACCACAAATGACGACTGAAAATTATTTTCTGCAGGTAACTTATCAACTGTAAGTATCATAAGTTTTCGTATAATTTTTTCTGCTCCAAGACATACTCTGATTAGTCCTTGAGAGGGGCGCTTTAAACCTCCTAAAAAACAAAATTCTGTTAGTATACCATCTCTCCATAAATGCAAAAGAATAAAAAGCTCCTAAACAGTAAACCAACCTCTATCCTTTCTGCTAATAAGCTTGTAGTGCCTTATATCATCATTAACATCTCCAAATGCACCCTCATCTAAACAATCTGGGCAGACATTCTTTTTCACCAGCATTTGAATTACATATCCTGCAATGTAGGCAACTACATCTGAGGATATTTCACTTAGTGGAATAAAAAACTTGGTTAGATCATACTCGTTGTCTTGAAGTATCATGTCGTCCAAATCCATTCCATATTTTCTTATCAAAGAGAAGTCTACTGGCTCTAAAGCCTTGCTCGTCTGGCTTGGAACTGACAGTACTACTGTCGAATTAATCACCCTACAGTTTCCTCCTTGACCATCAATTCTAGTATGTAACAGCAATCTTCTTAAGGAATACTTAAACTGTAGGGGAGTTGGATTGTTGTTCCAACCATTGCGACTTCTAAAAAAATTAGGGCAAATATCCTTTTTAATTTATGTGCAGTAGAGATAAGCTACTGTGAAAAACTACTCCTCTGGCCAATATTTTGACATTAATTAGACAGAGGTAAAATAATAATAGTGATCTGACAGTCACCTATTCTTATTTCCAACACAATCTCCAGAAAGTTTTGGTAAAAAATACCAACTTACCTTATTGCGCAAAAAAATGTTTCTACGTGATCCTGACTCAACTTGAATGTTAAGATGTATTTAAGTTGCTTGGTATTTTTGACATAATGGTCAAAAATAGCTATTACTGATTTGATGGTAATAGTAAATCCTTTAAATGGCGTTTTCTGGGGTGTTAAGTATAACGGCCTTCCAGCTACATCAGTACATCTTAAAAAATACTCCACTAATTCTTCTAAGAATGGTCTCCAAATAGGTTCATTTGATTCCCTTAGGGCTGCATTATACCCTTTAGCAAAAGGACTTTTAGAATTTAAAATGTCAAAGAGTCTATTTATTTTTAAAATAAATTCTTCTGTGGGTAATGAATCTTTGAAATCTGGATGCTTCAAATCTACTCGAAGATATTTTGTAGCGTCAGCAACACTTCGTGATAAAGTCTGAGCAGCCAAAGATACCTAAAAATTAAAAATGCATTATTTTCCTTAAAAAAAAAATTGGAATTCGTCAAAATTTTCGTCTTTTTGTTTAATAGTCTTTATATGTGACCCTTAAAATGTAAACATATTATTTCTAATAAGTTATTAACCTTCATTTTCTGATTTTGAAAGTCCACATGCCTTTTAAATAGTTTGTTTCTTAAATTTAGCGATTCTGTCTCCTGTAACTCGTGCAATTTTTTTATGTATTCCCACTTAATAATCCTTCTATCTGGGTCCTTGAATGAATGCAATGATGCAAGGTTATTCTTAGCTAGTTTTACCATGTGACAGGCATCCAGAATAGCATATATTTTTGATTCTCCAATAATAAAACCTGAATTTAGATTTTTCCCGGCTTCTGAAAGGTCAAAATTGCAGCCTAAATTTTCAAACATTGCAAAGTTTGCATTAGGACCATGGCATGTTACAGAGCTTACATCAATTTTTATTAAATTTGCCTTTTCTGCTTAACTAAGTGATTTAATCAGAAAGTACCCAATGGGTAACTTCAAAGAGGCTTGACGGCAAACCACATTAATAACCAAAACTTCACTGGCAACATCTAGTTGATCATTATCTACTGAAACTCCGATATCAACATAGCCCCACATTTTTTTGTCATCATATTGAATTTGCTTTTTAAGTGACATTTCGTCAAACATGAGTGCCACAACTAAATCATTCCCACTTTGTTGAGCTTCCTCTCTTTTTCGTTCCAGTAAATTAAGTGACAAATCCGAAAAGCCAGGGTCACACTCTACATTGGCGAACTATTTTCTTATTGTTTCTTGCTCAGGCAAAGCAAGAGCAAATTCTTTTCTTACTGCTTCATATGCCTTTGAAAAATAGAACTGTAATGTGGCAGCAAAACGCCTTAGAGGTTCAGGATATTTTTTATGAGTGAAAGTATCATTCTGAATGTTTTTTAAATACCTGGACATAAGGAGATGTGGTACGTCACTGATACTTTTGTCAATGTGGTCCACACCATGATTAGACAGTTCTTGCCTTTTTACAAAGTCCAACACATTTTTCATGTGAAAAACTTTGTTTTTAAGTTTTGTTACTTGTTTCCTTGCACTGTACAACTGTTTTCTATATTTCAGTTGAGATTTTTTTAATTGCTTGTTCTTTTTTATCACAAAACTAGGCGATGTACTAAAAAAAAAAAATTATATTTATTAAATTATGACATTAACTTTTTTATTTTAAATGTTTTTTAAAATTTAGATGAACCTGTAATCTTAATTCCAAAAAATACAAATAATAGATCAGGTTTATGCTTCACCTTTGTTGGTTTTCTAGTAAATTATAAATACTGTCCCATTATAATCCTTGGCTTAATCAAAAATATAAGTTTCAGAATAAATATAACAGGGCAGCATACTAACCT
This sequence comes from Oxystoma pomonae, assembly GCA_963921995.1. NCBI lineage: Eukaryota > Metazoa > Arthropoda > Insecta > Coleoptera > Brentidae > Oxystoma > Oxystoma pomonae. The sequence continues at coordinate 39,829,226 of OY998172.1, forward strand.
GTAATTGTGAATGGTTTTAATAAATGCCAGCCTCTTCCTCTTGGTACCACTGCTGCTTGTTGATGTAGATCAGCTTTGAATTTCTTCATTTAATCTGAAAAAAGTTTAAAGCAAAATAAAGATAAATATTGTAGTTCAGAAATCAAACATTTTGAATCAATCAATCATTCCTTTTCTTAACAAACTCTTAACAGGAAAATACTATTAAATAAATAAAAATTAGTTTTTAAAAATGTAGCATTAATAGAAAAATTCTATAGGTAAAAATACTAAAAAGTAAAATTACTTTAAAAAATGTTGTTTTATATATCATAAGAAATACCAGAGAGCAAAATTATGAATATTGAATATTCACAATATTTTATATGCCAACTGATGATTAAAATATCTTATAAAGGGATTCTATGGAAAAGTGAATGTTATCTAAAAATGAAAAATTTGTTTTCTTATCAACAAATAAAAATGTAATATTATGAAATAAAAGACTTATTTTCTTTTTCTTGCAATTCTTTTCAATGTCTTTTCCTTAGAAATGCTCCCTGATGAAGATGCAGATGCATCAGCTACAGTTGCATTTTGTGAAATTTGACTTATGCTTGCATCTGAACTCATCAAAGTTGAGTTTTGTGATATATCACTGGTGCTGGTACTAGGCATACTTAAATTTTGAATTTCTATATCCAAAAGTAAGGATGGTACAGCATTAAATTTAAGCATCTTTCTCTTTTTATCTGATAAGAAGCCTTCATCTTTAAAATGTCTGGAGCACACTAATTTGTTTTTTTTTCCATTGCCACCCTTCAGGATTTATTTGAAGTGTCTGAAGCCATAAGTGTGATATCGGACCTTCCTTTGGAAACCTAAAAAAATGTAAAACCTTGTGTTATTAAATTATTCACAAGATGTTTTTAATAAATGTTTAATTACAAAACCAACAATGTTACATTTTTTGGTGGAAAGCATATTTTTTTTGTGACAAATGCAAACATACTAAAAATTGATTAAAAAAACAAATAAATGTATCTGTTTTTTGCTGTATATTAGCTAGGTAGATACGTACACATATATTTTATTTAAAATTTAGCAATTTTTAACTGTCTGGTTTGTATAATTATATTTATTTCCTCCAATTACTTAATTTCCTGTGCCATTTACTTGTCAAATATCAGTCTGCCGTCAGATATACAAAAAGAGCTACTTAAAAACCAACTGGGTTGTTAAAAGATAATTTATTGCAAATGCACGCATTAAAAAAAGGTAGGCTTTTTTTTCTTGTATTATTATATTTTTAGAACCACTACTTCATTTTTTGCTTTAAATTTTTTTACTTATATTATGGAATGTTTAACCAATTGCAAATTGGGGATGGGCATCCTGAGGAACAATTTTTGTCTTGTTTTTGATTTAATTGAGCCCAAGTATTTTTTATGTATGATCACTGCAGTGTCCAGAATCATAAAATTTAAATTGTCCAGCTTTTTTTTGTACCAAAACTATTAATGTAAAAGTAAATGAAATATCCTAGCTCCTAGTTGCACTTTTTTGTCAAAAAAAATAAGTATGCTAACCACAAAGTATGGTTAAGTGAACCCACAATGTTTAGAGCACAAAGAAAAAAAATATTTTTGTATCAGGCAACTGAGAGGGATCTCACTTTTTTTTATACACTTCGCATGTTTTTACAAAATGTGAACCAATGAAAAAAATTAAGGATTTTTTTTTTAAAGCAGAATAAAAACTAAGAGAAAAAACAGGAAAATATTTAAAATAATGTACAAAATTAATGTTCATTATTTGTACATATATTGCAGATTGAAATTCCTCTTGGAGGCAACTTTACACTAATTTTTTTCACCAATTTTTACATTTATTGTAAAAAGAATAATTTTTTTGGAGGTATTGCCATTGCCTACCTATTCCATGCATCACAATTTACTCTCATTTCTAAAAATAATGTTAATGTTCCTATAAAAATGAACAGCAACATCAAGTTCTTAACGGTGACAAAAGACCTTGTATTTAGGCACATCACATATTTATGAATTTGTTACTCTGCTTGGTACTCGATGTAATTAACATATTAAAACTTAAGTTAATGTAACCTTAAAGGTCCAGTCGTGGTTCCGTAAAGTACCTAAGAAGTAAGAAATAAAAATTATTAATTTCTTACTGGTAAGCCAAGCTGTGGACTATAAACAACAGCATGTATAGTATGTAGTATATTTGTCCTTGTGTCTTACTTCTTCTGCTTAATTTAACTCGTAATTTACGGAACAATGAATCCAGCTCTAAGATCAATTCATACTCATGTCTTAGATCAACAAGCAGTAAAAAATATTCAGGTAGCTTACCACATAAAAGATTTGCAAACATTGTCTTGCTTGATCTAAGTTGCGATCATAAACTGACCCTTACACTTACTTGTGAAAAGAAATGTTGACGTCCTCGGTCAGCCTCCTTATCGATTTGCAATTTTTCACTGCACAAGACATATTCTCAAAAATAAAGTTTAGCTTCGCCACAAATACACACAGACCACTTAAGGGTTCTAAAAAGTAGCTTTACACAAAACAAAAAATTATTAAAAACACAAAAAATACGCCCGACAAACTCAAAAACAAAACGACAAATAATAAGATTAATAAGGCTATGAAGAATGTCAGGCGCAGATATTTGACATTAGTGACTAGGGTTAGTTGCAAATACAGTGAGTCGACCAATTCCGATCTTTGCACGGCTTAAAATGGCTGCCGCCCTTGCGTTCCACCAAAAGTGGATGCGCAGTGGTCGTAGCACGTTCTCGTTCCCTTTATATTTCTATGCTCCTTGTGCAAAACCTTTGCTTCTGTCCACTTCATTCAGGCAAGACCGCTTCATTTGTAGAAAATTCCAACCATTTTGTAAATATTCTTAAATCTTCTGTTTTAGTTTTGATGTCGAAAGTCTATACACCAATGTCCGATAAAGGAATCGCTAGATATTATTAGACAGAGTCTGGTTGATGACGAATCCCTTCGTGAACGTACAAGCCTGCCGCTGGAGTGACTGATGGAGTTGTTGGAGTGCTGTCTGCATAACTCCTATTTTCAGGTGAAAGATAGATTTTGTGCCCAGAATGACAGTCTGCCAATGGGTTCATCTCTTTCACCAGTGGTGGCCAATATTTACATGGTGTGGTTCGAATCACACGAGGTTGACACCGCAACATATAAACAACGAGAACAAAAACAGACAACAGACTTTCAGAATTTCTTCGCCACCTAAATAACATAAAACCCACCATTACACAATGGAGTTGGAGCAAAATTGTCAAATTCCTTTTCTTGATGTACTTGTCAAACGAGTAGAAAGTGACATCAGAACAACAGTCTATCGAAACCCACTCACACAGGACAATATTTAAATCAAGTTTCAAATCGTTCTGCTACAACCAAACGAGGCATAATAAGAACTTTACATAATAAAGCCTTTCAAATTTGTAACAATTCTCATGACTTGGAAATCGAAATAAGACACATTAAGAAGGATCTGCAGCAGAATGGGTACAGCCTTAAACTTATAACATATACTATTTCTAAATTTTAGCAAACAGGACAGATATTACAAGACCAAAACCAGGCAAATGCATTCCTTACAATTCCATACATTAAAGCAGTATCAGAGAAAATTCGAAGAGTAGCGTAAGACTAATAAAACAGCTTTAAAATCTAATAATACAATTCGAAACCTTCTTAATAAAACAAAACCGGAGAAAAAACAAAATAAGGAATGCATTTACCAAGTTCCTTGTGAGTGTGGTGAATCGTGCATAGGTGAAACAAAAAGACTATTATCTGTTAGGCTTAAAGAACATCAGACGAATACCCAAAGAAGTGAAGCGACGAAATCAGGAATCGCCGAATACGCATGGTCAAAACAACACCGAATGAAGTGGACAGAAGCATAGGTTTTGCACAAGGAGTCACACTGGAAGAAACGAGAATTCCTTGAAGCTGCCTTTATTGGGCAGAATCAGGGTATTTTCAGTAAACCGAGTGTTGAAATTCCAAATATTGGGAAGCCCCTCCTTGGGCGGAGCCAACTTCTTAAACTAAACTCTGTATTTGTTAAGTAAGACAGGAGAATTACTTTAGACAACTTCACTTTAATTAAAACAAAATTATGATTGTTTTCCACAAACCAAAACTACACTTTTTTGCACTCGACGCGCGTTTCGCTAACAACGTTGTGTTTTATGTTTGTTTATCGTCTCCTGATGATGCTAACGTTGTTAGCGAAATGCGCGTCGAGTGCAAAAAAGTGTAGTTTTGGTTTGTGGAAAACAATCATAATTTTGTTTTAGTGCAACCAAAGGTTCCAAATTCCCAATATAGTTTACTTTAATTAACAAACCTTAAAAAATATAAAAACATTTTAAGAAACTACGAGAACTTTATGGTTATGTGTCGTGTATTCGATGACTTCTTATGTAACCATGTTATCACGATATACACTGTTCAACACAATATTAAGAATAACATGCTCAACATAAATATGGTTAGGTATAAATACACTACATAAGTCATTGTTCTTCTGTAATTCAAAATATCGACTCTCGAATATCGATCACAAAGTTGAGTAATTGTTTTCCTATATATGGACAGCAGTTGACAATGTGTTCCCTTTTTCGAAAACTTGCAGTTTTGTTTTGTTGGTGTTTCGTTGATTAAGGGGTAAGGTAAAAAAGGACCGTTTTTTCCTACTGGCCAGGTCTTGGGCCGCTCTCTAGTTACTACTACTACTACTACTACTACTACTACTACTACTACTACTGCTACTGCTACTGCTACTGCTACTGCTACTGCTACTGCTACTGCTACTGCTACTGTTACTGCTACTGCTACTGCTACTGCTACTGCTACTGCTACTGCTACTGCTACTGCTACTGCTACTGCTACTGCTACTGCTACTGCTACTGCTACTGCTACTGCTACTGCTACTGCTACTGCTACTTCTACTGCTACTGCTACTGCTACTGCTACTGCTACTGCTACTGCTACTGCTACTGCTACTGCTACTGCTACTGCTACTGCTACTGCTACTGCTACTGCTACTGCTACTGCTACTGCTACTGCTACTGCTACTGCTACTGCTACTGCTACTGCTACTGCTACTGCTACTGCTACTGCTACTGCTACTGCTACTGCTACTGCTACTGCTACTGCTACTGCTACTGCTACTGCTACTGCTACTGCTACTGCTACTGCTACTGCTACTGCTACTGCTACTGCTACTGCTACTGCTACTGCTACTGCTACTGCTACTGCTACTGCTACTGCTACTGCTACTGCTACTGCTACTGCTACTGCTACTGCTACTGCTACTGCTACTGCTACTGCTACTGCTACTGCTACTGGTACTGCTACTGCTACTGCTACTGCTACTGCTACTGCTACTGCTACTGCTGCTGCTACTGCTACTGCTACTGCTACTGCTACTGCTACTGCTACTGCTACTGCTACTGCTACTGCTACTGCTACTGCTACTGCTACTGCTACTGCTACTGCTACTGCTACTGCTACTGCCACTGCCACTGCCACTGCCACTGCCACTGCCACTGCTACTGCTACTGCTACTGCTACTGCTGCTGCTACTACTACTACTACTACTACTACTACTACTACTACTACTACTACTACTACTACTACTACTACTACTACTACTACTACTACTACTAGATCTGTCTTTTTAAAGTTTTTTACCGACCGTAAAATCGGTGGTAAAGCGATAACCGGCTTTCTTAAATCATTTTAAACTAAAATCGATTTAGTGATTAAGGCGCTTTAAACCGTCCTTTAGCGCTTTAAGAGACCCGTATAAACCAAGTAATTGACTAGGTACTTCTAGCGGAGATAAAGAAAAACCAACCCCCCTTTGCGAGGCTCAAATTTTAAGACAAGATTTCTGGTGAAAACTGCATTTTGATATGTCCACCCATCTTTGAGCTACAGGGACTTTTTAAAAAGTCAGTATTTGAAGATAAAGCTTGTAGCTTTTTTACAACACCGTTCTCAACTAAAAAGCCAGTTAACTCATTTTCGTTTTAGTATCCTTTAGCCTATGATCGGCGCCATATTGACACCAAACTGACAGAAAATCCATGTTTTACTTGTCAATTTGGTTATAAAAATGGCAGCCACAATAGGCTAAAGGGCACTGAAGTGGTAGGAGTTAACAGGCTTTTTAGTTAAGTACGGTGTTGCTTTTTTATTTATGAATATTTATTTTCGGTGTAAACTGCTTTTTTGCAGATTTTTTAAAGGAGAATCCAGATCTCACACTGGATTTTATTGGCGACTTTTAGTTTTCAAGATATAACGCAAGGCTACCTTACAACAATTAAAGTAGAATCAAAATGATATATCATTTGTGATATTTTGGTTAAGTAGCTTTGTAGATATTCAACATTTTTTATTCACAACAAAGTGGCCATGGACGGATATGGTTTAGACAATAAAAATAAAGTAGTAGGACGACTGGTAAAATAAGATTTCATAGCCTAATTCTTTTAGATATTTGGAGTAGGCGGAAATTGAGGCTAGATACACAAAATATGTACCTACGGGTATAGAAGGCGATCTGACGATTTAGGGCTCTGTTCAATCACTATAAATTTAAGAAATAAACCAAATGCGTCATATTTGATATATTATATTATTATTTTAGGAAGATTTATACATATCGAAACTATTTATTATACTACCCATGTTGGCCTCAATAGCAGCAGTTTCTTTTAAGACTTGCGAGTTTTCTTCATTTTTAAAAAATTAGGTGTAACTGGTTACCCATCACCATTTTTGAATGGAATGGCTAAAAAAAATGAAATTAACAACTAGGCTAAATAAATACCCTATTAGAGCGTTAATAGACCATCAAAATTGGTGATACCGTAGGAAAAATCATTTATTTTTCTCCCGTATCCAAAAACTGATTAAAATACGTTACTTACGGAGGCTTAACGGGGCCTCACGGTTATTTTTTGCAAACAACCAGATTTATCTCTGAGCAAAAGCTGCAGCTGGTAGGTGATAATTCGTTTTTTTTTTGTTTAGTTAGGTTTTTAATTTTTTTGTGAAAGTTAATTTGCAAAAATACGAATTGTTGTTTTCTTTTCTATTCTATTTACATTGGCAGTTTGTATGTGGACAAATGAATACGGTTACGGTAATTTGTGTTTGTGGTTTAAAAACTCTTTTTAGCGTCTCAATTACGGTAATACGTTAAGCAAGCATAAGGGGACGATAAGTTAGTGGTCTATTAACTCCATATTGAATAGGCTGTTTTTCCTCTAGGTACCGATTCTTGAATTTCGAGAGAATGGTTGCCTGGGAACGTTCACATCTTTTGTTTCGGCCAATAAGAACGCTCAGAAGCTACCAAGCTTCTACGGAGCACGCGCAAAGGTAACTCGATTATCGTTTTTCAAGAGCACCCATTCTCCTACTCACAGGCAGGTATGTGAAAGTGTAGGAAAGTTCCTTCGATACACGGCAATCGGGTGAGGTTCGGCCGTGGTCGGATAGGTTTCGGATAACTAGTGATAGCTTTAAAGCCCGTGATTGGTTGATATCAAGGAGGTGACTGTTCTCGTGCGACCTTTCCTACAAAAATCGGCACCCAGATGTAGAAACCTTGCCGGTACTTACCCTTAAAGTCTGTTTCAGGCTCTGGCGGTAAATGCAAGGATGGAATTACATGCCGCATTAGAAGGCTTCGTCCACAGTTTTTTGAATAGTTTTCTGGTTTAAAATGTCGGGTGTATACTCTAAACCTATAAAGCGTTTTAGATGGCAAACCATTGTCTTTGGCGAGCTTGATCTCTAGGATGTGGAAAGCACTGGGACACTTGAGCATAGTTTTACAATTGTACTTATTACAAAAATCCAAGAAATTACTGTAACAGTTCAAAAAAGGCCAAAAACACACAAAAATTCAATAAAAAGACCTCATGAAAAGAACGAAAAGACGATGACATTGATGGACATTGATTAAGATAGATGTCATCGGCGCAATTTGTCGCGTGAGCTTCGGGACCGAGTCCCCAGAGGCGCTGTAACTTGTTTTTTGCGATGCCCTTAGTAAGAGTTTTCTCTAAGTCCGTAGGTATATGCTTTGTGGCTAGATAGTTAGATTGGTATCCGGACATGAGCCTCTGCGGCTATGCGGCACATTAACGGATAAAACATTCAGAGATGGGTGACCTGACAACAAACAAGACCTGGAAAATCATTTTATGGATTGCGTTAATGCTTTAAGAAATCTAGAACTCCTTAATGCCGCTATAAAGCCGGTTGTGTATTGAACAAAATGGCGGACATTTTGAGCACCTTTTATAGTTTTGTTTTTAGTTTTTTTTTTAGTTTTTTTTGAGATTAAGTTGTTTCAAATGGAGTAGGGTAGGGGTTCTCTTTGGTATTAGTTATTATTTGTTTAGTTGTGTTATTAATTAGAATTTAAAGTTTAGTAGTTGAATAATACTATAATTGAAATTGGTAGAAGCCTTGTTCAAAGTAAAAAATGTAGTAGGCCATGACATGACCTTATAAGTTCATGTCTTTGGTGCATAGCCGACTGAATTTTTATGGTCATATTTATATCCGGCCATGGCTGCCCTGTTGTGAATAGAAAATGTCGAATATCTCAAAAACTACTTAACCAAAATATCACATGATTTATCATTTTGAAAAAAATTTAATTATGAGAACGAAATAAAATAAAAAGCAGGGTTTTCCATAAGAAAAATGGTGACTTTGCGTTATATCTTGAAAACTAAAAGTGGCGGATAAAATCCAGTTTGAGATCTGAATTTTGCTTTAAAAGATCTACAAAAAATCAATTCATACCAAAAAAAATTTCATAAATAAAAAAGTTAAAGGCCCTATCCCAAGATGAGTGGACATATCAAAATGCGGTTTCCACCAAAAGTCTTGTCTTCAAATTTGAGCCTCGTGAAGGAGGGTTGGTTTTTCTCTATCTTCGCTAGAAGTACCCGTACCCATATAAAAGTGCCCAATTTCAATCACCCTGTACTACTTTTTGGTATAATTCACCAGTTTTTGGCTTAGGCACAGTCAAAATAAATATGTGTACAGTACGAATTTTTAGTATATTGAAGGTGTTGTAAGATCTTTTAAAATCTTCAAGATTCTTTAATATAAAGGGAATTTATCAGGTTTTAAAAGAAGAATTATTAAAATATAATATATAAGGTGGGCCAAAAATAGGAACTTTTTTAGTGGTCTATTACTTAAAAAGTATTTGTCCGATTTTAAAGACTTTGGTCACTTTAAAAAGCCAGTACATTAGAATTTTGGAATTTTTTGTTAAAATTGACTTTTGGTAAAAATCCAAGATAGCGGACAATTTTTAAAATAAGGTATATTTAATCCCCTTTGCAAATTTTTGATGTGCACCACTGGTGCATAACTAAAAATATACTTCGAAAGCCGTTTTCCTTAGTTTACTCATGTATCGCTTATTAATCGGGTAAAAAATAAGGAAGACATAAATTGTTTAAGTAAGCGGGTTTGGTAAGCCTTATTCAGTCAAGTCGAAAAAAAACATCATTTTTGATTGGCTCTGTGTTTGATGTATATGTTCGATTGTAAAAGTGCTGACCATTTTAGATAGCCAAGATTTCAAAATTTATTAGGTTCTTGGTAAAATTGACATTTTGTAAGAATCCAAGATGGCGGATATATTTAAAGAATTGGTGTTTGTCCCCCCCTCCAAATTTTTTGTGTGCCCTACTGTTGCATAACTAAAAACATATTTCAAATATCATGTTTTTCGTCAATTTATTAATGTATCGCTGACTAAAATTGTTCAAATAAGTGCGTTTGCTAATCCTTATTCAGTCAAATCGAAAAAAACATAATTTTTGCTTGGCTCTCTTTTTCGATGTATTTCTCCGATTGTAGTAGTGCTGACAATTTTGAAAAGCCAAGATTTTCAAATTTATTAGGCTCTTAGGCTCAAGGCAAAATTGACATTTCTTAAAAATCCAAGGTAGCGGACAATTTTAAAAAATAGGTATTTTTTACTCCCATGCATTAATGCCATAAAATTACTTAACTTACCTTGGCTATATATTTAAATTTGTCCGCCGTCGTTGATTTTTACAAAATGTCAATTTTGCCAAAGACTTAATAAATTTTGAAATCTTGGCTATAAATCTAAAAGCAGAGCCAATCAAAAATGATGTTTTGTTTCGACTTGACTGAATTAGGCTTACCGAACCCAATTACTTAAACAATTTATATCTTCCTTATTTTTATCCGATTTTAATAAAAGGGACATGACTAAACTAAGGCATTCGAAATATATAAGTATATATATATATATATATATATAGTTTTTCTGGCCCACTCTATATATAAACCATATAAAAATACAAAAGTGCCAAAAGTCAAGTTAACAAAGTAATGTACCTACCCCATTGTAAGCTTACTTCAATAATAGATACCAACTTATCCAAGGAACCATGCGTAGCTAAACAAGTTTCATATGTTTCACTTAATTCCGTGTATTTATCTCCTACTATCACATTGTCGAAAATTCTAAAAGTGAGAAAAAAAATTTGATTTTGGAGTCGGTATAAACACTTTAAAAAAAATCTGCTGTTAGCTTAGTTCTTTTATTTCTTGTTTTTTAACCCAAATTTAATAAAGGGCGTATAAACCCTCGCAAATGGTTTTAGGCACTTATAAACGTAGTAAGGGACTCACGGTTTTATAAAACTTCTCGACTACCTTTAAAAAGTACAGTTTAGCGCCGAGTCTTACATACTATTTTTTTATTTCTTTATCTACATACCCAAAAAAAGACGAGGAATTTCAACAGTTATTTTTTAGTATTTTTAAAAGAAAATTTTTGAAAAAACCAAAAGGAAATTCAAGACAATGAGGTAAAAACACTTAGATATTCTAAACACTACCATTTTAAGCTATTTTTCTTTAAATTTGAGTAAAAAAAAGTTCGTCTTTATTTGCACCAGTAATAATGTTTTTTAAATTGGTTAACAAAAAGGCGAAGGTTTAAGTATTTGTGGAAATTTACGTAAATCGAATCGAAAATTTTGATGAGGGTATAAAGAAAGTTTTTTTACACCGCAAAATTGAAGCTTTTTACAGCTTTGCGGGCAGTAACTATAATGCTTGATTTTTATACCTTCATCATAAACATGATTTTAGTAACAGTATGCAGATAACTAAAGCATGTCTTTTATTGTTGCCGATGCAAAAAAACTTTTTTTTTATCACGGGTGTAAAAAAAGATTTCTGTCCGTTTTTTAAAATTAAGCCATTTCGGTCAGTTTTTACCAAGTATTTACAAAAAAATCAATTAAAAACATCATCAAAATATCAAACTGTCAAAGATTAAAATGTCGAAATAATGAACATCACCGATTAAAAAGGCACATCGCTATGGTCATTGTTATTTCATTTACCATCAGTAAAGATGGTGTGTAGCGAGAAGTGCTCTTCGAGATTTTTAATAGTAGTTTTCACAACTAGTGGCTAAAATAGTGCTTTTTTTACAAGCGTTGGCTTAAATAACGAGCGTAGCGAGGTATTTAAAAACGCGTGCAAAAAGCACAGTTTAGCCGCGAGTTGCTAACACTATTTTTTTAATACCTTATTTATAAAACAGGAAAATACTTTTAAAAATCTCGAACGAAGAAGAGCACTTCTCGCAACACATCATCTTTACCCTATAAATCAAGGCGACTGTTAAATGAAATAACAATGGTTTTCGTAGCGATGGTCCTTTTTACTCGGTGACACTCATTGTTGCGACATTTTAGTCTTTGACAGTTTGATATTTTGACGATGGTTTTATATGATTTTTTCGTAAATACTTGGTAAAAACTGGCGAAAATGGCTTCATTTTTATAGGCAGAAATAATTAGCTAGATTTTTTCAATATTACTATTTTCCGCTATTTCTCTTTAATTTTGGGGAAAAACGGACAGAAATCTCGTTTTGCACCCGTAATAAAAAAAAGTTTTTTTGCATCGGTAACCAAAAAAGCCATGCTTTAGTTATCTGCAGACAGTTCCTAAAATAAAGTTTTTAAAGAAGGTATCAAAAAAAGTATTTTCGAGCGGTATTAAAAAAAAGTATCAATAACTCGCGGCTAAACTGTGCTTTTTTTACTCGCGTTTTTAAATACCTCGCTGCACTCGTTATTTCAACTAACGCTTGTAAAAAAAGCACTATTTTAGCCACTAGTTGTGAAATCTACTATTTTGGATGACTAATGGCTTGTTCATAATTGGTATAGCAATTGCAATAGTCATAATTTTAGATATAATGCACTTCCTGTCACTGTCCTATTAACAAGAAAGACAATGACAGAGCATCCCTTATAACCAAAATTACGACTATTGCTATTGCTATACCAATTATGAACGATACTCAAGAAAAAATACATTTTTGGTACGTTCATACATATACGTTCAAAATTCTTACTTATATTTTAACTGATTATCCAATCTCCCCAGATCTAAATTTAAATTTCGAAATTCGTTAAATGCACCTTCTGGCTCGTTTCCATTGTCGTGGACGGTACCGTCTTTGTCACATTTTTTATAAATAATTTCAGTTCTGGGCTCGAGAGCGTTCACTCGTGGTTTTTGCATGGGACACGAACCAGGGCTTTGCATTAATTTTATAGTAAGGATTATGTTGTAAATGGTGAGAGCCATTAAGATGGAGATGCTTAAGCTGAAGAAAGTCCATTTCTAAAACAAAATAAATAAACAATTTACTATAGTCGAGGGGCATAGAGTCGAAATTCGGCCTCCATGGGCCTTTTGATAATGATTTTAGGAAAACTGTTTTAATCGGTTACTAATAGACCACTTAACATCACCTTGCCTGTGAACAGCCTCAAAAAAGCTGCAGTTAAATTGAGGTTAGGGCGACAAAATATTTTTTTAAATCTTAACGGTTTGACCTACGATGATGAAACTTGGTAAACCTATTGGCATTCCGACCAGATTAAACAATATAATTTAAAAAATAACATTTATTGCATCTAAGGGCCGGTAGAGGGCAAAAATTTGTTTTTAGATTTTTTCGTGTATCTCCTGAACGACTTATCCTGCACACCTGAAGCTATGTAGTTTTATAGTACATACTATTGCCAATCAGCCTGATATCAAAAAAATTTTTTTAGCCTGTGAGCGGAGGGCCCTCAACAGACGCCATTTTTTTGACAATTAAAAAAAATCTATTTACGCAAAATTAACTAAATTAAAAAATAATATTTCGTGCCTCTAGGAGCCGGTAGAAGGCAAAATGTGGTTTTTTTTTCGAAACTGTCAAAAAAATGTCGTCTGTTCAGGGCCCTCTGCTCACAGGCTAAAACATTTTTTTGTGATATCGTTCTGATTGGTAAGTAAAAACTTATTTTATTACCGTTTGCGAGAACGATTTTTTTAAAGTCTGGTCTCGTTTAAAAGGTAATGGATTAGTCTATAGAGACGTACTCAGGATTTTGTGTTTGCGTGGTTATGAGGGCCAAAAGGGCGCCAATTTGCTTTAAAAAAAAATTTAAAATCAAAGTTTCACTTTATTTTGTCCTGTTTTCGCTGGTAGTTTTCGGCAAGTTTGATTTTATTTTAAATGTAATCGAATACACTACAGGGGTGTATCTAAAATTCTATCTTAGCGAAGTTATAAATACCTGAAGAGGGCCATATAAATTAATACAAAATGTAATAATATTCATCTTATTCGAATGGATTGAGATTTATACAGGTTTAGGTAAGACAATGAGGAGTAGATGGTGCATTTTTGACATATTTATTTTTTTGTTTTAGAAAACCACTGCAGATCGAGGAAGCAAGAAACTTTATTTTATTAAAAATAAATATGCATAGTATGATATTAACGAAGCATCAGTTTATAAGTTTTGTTTGAAAATTAAATTACTCACTAAGTTTTTGTTCTTTCTGATAGGTATAAGTTAATACTATTCCACTGTTTTTTTCTGATAAAGAATCTAAAATAATAAAATTAAAACAATCAGCACGAAAATATTTAAAGAAAACCGACTAAAACAACGTTTTAAAGCCAATTTTTTCCATTTTATTGATTTGTTTACATCAAAAACCAAAACTTAGCCCATACTCAGTGGTGTATGCAGAAATTTTGTTTCTAGGGGGGGCTTGATGTTTCTAGGGGACTTAAGTAACAACATAGTTTCAGATGACAATTTTTTTTTGATTTTTGAGAGAGTTTAATTTTTAGGATTCAGTATTCATGAGATCTAGGGGGCAAAAATCTCTAAATCCACCGCTGCATAAGCCACTGCCTATACCTTTAAAGAGTACTCACTTCAATGATTTAATTTTAAAAAAAATAGAGTTGGTTTTTTTAACATTTTTCTTATTTATTGATATTTTAAAGCCCATGCTCTCAAATTATATTCTGCATACGCCCTTAAATTGAGTTTTAAACACGACTAATCTTTAAAAAAACACAATAGAAAATAAAACACAAAAACGTTTCAGTCTCATTTACGTATTTTTTTTTTAAATTAACTTGCCAAAATACTAAAGCCCCCCTGAATTGTAATCCTGGTTACGCCTCTGTGCAGTATTTAAGTACCTTTCAAATGACACCCCAATCACGAAAATCTGCAAAGTACTTTTCAAGAAAAATTCTCCGTAGGTGTTTAGTAGACATACGTTCTTTCATAACTCATATATCCTATCACAGACATACGATCCTCTTAGAATTTATTTTTTTTTACCTTAAGTACAATATCTTCAAAATATCAAAAAATGTTTAACTTTAACGCTAGGCCATAAACCCATGTTATCCGTGCGGGATTCAATGTTAGTCTCATTTTAAAGATAGAGCTTAATCTAGGGTTCTCTAGTAATAGTTAATAAAAATTTTTACTTTTGTTTTTGTAAAATATGGATCCAACTATTACCTACTTTACCTGATCATATCTGTAAGACTAAACAAGAATTGCAAAAAATACCATTAAGCAACCCTAGATTCAAGCTCTATCTTACAAATTAGACTAAAATGTTTGAAACATTTCTGTTTTTGGATAGAAAAATCTGGGGCCAAGCGAAATTGTGCATGAGAGGAAAACTTCCAGCGAAAACTATACTATATACAGGGTGGATTCTTTAAACGGACCGGTGCTTCTAGCGGGTTAGAATTTGGTTGAATAAGAAAATCCAAAAACATGTCAACTGAGATTTTTAATTTCCTTTAATCGTGCTATTTTGGATTTTGTCTACGTCATTTAGTTTGCGAGGTATGGCAATTTTTTATTTTTTTTTTAAATAGGACACCTTGTATATTTTGTACTTTTTGAAACCTGCAAACAATTCTCTCTTCAGCAATACCCACAATAAAATCTATCTTTTACTATATAATCAAGAGATTTTTATCTAAATCTGTATGGCAAACTTCGATATTAATTCAAATATCCCCCGTAAAACAGTGCATAGACAACAACTCCATTCAAGTTTTAATGCCTCTATCTTGGGAACCATAAGAGATAGAGCTTAGTGTGAAGTATTGTCAAAATGATAATTTTTTTTTGAATTCAAAAATGTCAAACTATACGGGGTGTCTTTTTAAAAAATATATGTTTTGGACATACCTCGTAAACAAAGCAACATAAAAAAAACAAGATAGCACGATTAAAGAAAATCTAAAATCTCAGTCGCCATGTTTTTGGATTTTTTTATAAAACAAATTCTAACCCGCTAGAAGAACCATTCCGTTTAAAGAATCCACCCTGTATTATATTGCTCAAATTTTTAGGGCAAGAAGTCCACATTGACTAAAGTTTTTACTTGAAAGTTATATCGATGATTTTTTCGATTATTTTTTCCTTACTTCTTTGGATAAACACAGAACTCGGCGCATAGAAACGTCTTTAAATATTCATGTAAAATTTTCAGCGAATGCGTTAATAACAACAAGATAATATTTTACCAGGTTGAAAATTTCTCACAATTAAAACAAATAAAATTTACTAAAAATATTGTCACGGAAATAAACTCCATGGAAGTTAGTTTTTTATAACATTAACATACCCTGACTGACACGTCCGTTTTAATTCCCCACATAAAAACCAAATTTTTATAAGTGTAAAGACTAAAGTTATTCCTAAAAATGACATAGTTTTGTTCCTTAACAAAACGTACACATTGCTGGTAATTAACACATAAGTTAATTATTTTGCTTTGAAATAGCATTTTTTTGTTCTTATCTGGCGTTTATTCGACAAATACGACCGGTACGTATACCGATAAGACACGCTCAAGCGGTTTTGCCTACTATATTCGAAATTGACCGGAATATTGAAATATATTATAAATGGGTGAAATAACAAATGCACAGATTTTTTATCTTTTGCAAAAAACCAGCCAAGATGTCTTAAATGTAAAGCAAAAGCTACCAAGCTACAAAGAAGAGATTGATTTTTTTAAAATCACAATAGAATCTTTAGAGAATGGTAACATTAAACTGAAAGAAAAAAATTCACAACAAAAAGACTTGCAAAAAAGGAAAAATATTCTTATTTTTGGACTTCCGAAAACAGATGCCAGCCCTTTAGAAGAAATTGTGCTAGCATTCTTCAGCAACCACCTTAAATTAAACTAAATATCTGTGGTTTAGATAACTATTATAGAATTGGAGAAAAAGGTCTACCGGAAATCGACCAATATTGGTTAAGTTTCTACGAGAACTAACCACACAGGAAGTTCTTAAGAATGTCAAAAAGCTTAAAGATATTGGACTTGGTGTGGCTAAGGACTTGATACTTGAAAAAAGAGCACAAAATTAGATCCTTTTCGAATACTTAAAAATCGCAGAGCAAAAAGATTGCTAAATCTATACTAGATGACGAACATACAGCCGACACTTTAAAAGGATTTGACAAAAACACCTTTCTAGAGCCGATCGTAGACATAAAACTTCCAAACAGTATTGCCCCCCCTACACTAACTCCTGAAAACAAAGTTTTAGAAAGTAAAGACGAGGCGTTTGACGAATAGGAAATTGCAGTAGTCAAAGAGAAGAAGCCGGAAAAAAAGAAAACCATAAAGCCAGAACATTCCAAGGCAAACGCCACGCCAAAAGTAACTAGAAATCCGCCCTTAAGTCAAACTCCCCGTACTTCTAGATCTGGTTCATCATCTAGCAATTATCAGCTTCAAAGAAAAATTAATAATAAGGTTTAAGTATTATTTTTCTTTCCTTTTTCCTTTTAAATATAAAACTGTTTAAAATTTTTCTTAAAAACCTATTTTTTTGAGTATTTTTTTGCTTACTTCTTTGGATAAACACAGAACTCGGCGCATAAAAACGTCTTTAAATATTTATGTAAAATTTTCAGCGAATGCGTCAATAATAATAACAAGATAATATTTTACCAGGTGGAAAATTTCTCACAATTAAAACCAGTAAAATATAAACATACCCTGACTGACACGTCCGTTTTAATTCCCCACATAAAATCCAAATTTTTATAAGTGTAAAGGCTAAAGTTATACCTAAAAGTGACATAGTTTTGTTCCTGAACAAAACGTACACATTGCTGGTAATTAACACGTAAGTTAATTATTTTGCTTTGAAATAGCCTTTTTTCGTTTTTATCTAGCGTTTATTCGAGAAATAAGACCGGTACGTATACCGATAAGACACGCTCAAGCGGGTTTGCCTACTATATTCGAAATTGACCGGAATATTGAAATATATTATAAATGGGTGAAATAACAAATGCACAAATTTTTGATCTTTTGCAGAAAACCAGTCAAGATATCTTAAATGTAAAGCAAAAGCTAGCAAGCTACAAAGAAGAGATTGATTCTTTAAAAATCACAATAGAATTTTTAGAGAATGATAACACTAAACTGAAAGAAAAAATTTCACAACAAAAAGACTTGCAAAAAAGGAAAAATATTCTTATTTTTGGACTTCCGAAAACAGATGCCAGCCCCTTGGAAGAAATTGTGCTAGCATTCTTCAGCAACCACCTTAAATTAAACTAAATATCTGTGGTTTAGATAACTATTATAGACTTGGAGAAAAAGGTCTACCGGAAATCGACCAATATTGGTTAAGTTTCTACGAGAACTAACCACACAGGAAGTTCTTAAGAATGTCAGGAAGCTTAAAGATATTGGACTTGGTGTGGCTAAGGACTTGATACTTGAAAAAAGAGCACAAAATTAGATTCTTTTCTATAACAGACAGTTTGTCTTCACAGTTCGAGTAACACTTTTGTCTATTATTTTATCTTAAATCTTTTACATATAATTTTAAGCAATTTTAAATGTTCTAGATATAGTTATTGTTTACTGTTGAGGTTGTTTTCATGTCTCAAATTTTGCGATTCTGGTTTTTGTCAACTCTTATATTTTTTTCTTTTACTAAAATATATTTAATTAATTAACAACGGATTTTTTTGCTCGACACTTTCAAGATAACGAGATAGAAACCTTTGAAACAGAAAATTACAAAAAACAGCCAAATTATTAAAAAATAGTAATATAAACTTCAGTTTTTCAATTTTCCACACCAACATTAGAGGTCTTAGTAAAAATTTTAATAAACTAGAAGTACTCTTAAGTAGCCCTGACCAAGAATTTGACGTTATCGTTTTGACGGAAACTTGCAAATTAACCAATCCAGATTTATTTCAAATTCCAAACTATACAAGCATTTACAGTAAAGGAAATTTCAATCAGCATGACGGTGTCTTAGTCTACATCAAACAACATCTTCAGTTTACCTATACTACGGTTACTCTTGCTGAAAATAAATGTATAAGATTAGTTCTCCAAGATGGCAGTAAGCACATTGGCGTAACAGTTATATATAGGCTTCATCCTACCAATGTAAATACATTCATAACAGAACTTTCTCAGTTTTTCCCAACTTTTTAGACCGATATCGAGATTTTGGAAGGGGACATAAATATCAATATTTTGTTGAACACTGAGATCTCACAAGATTACCTAGATATGTTTCACACTTTAAGATTTAAATCAACAGTAAACAAATATACCCGAGTGGTCAAAGATACTAAAAGTTGCATAGATCATATAATGTTTAAAACTAATCATATTAAGGAGGAATCCAAGATGCCTATAATTATGTTTTCAAAAATCACCCACTACTATTCTATAATTTTACAATTTGAAAATAGTTTAGTCAACCTAAACAAACAGCGAATTGATAAATTAACTACTGACCATCAAAATGTTTTAAACGAGTTAAAAAGCACAAATTTTGACTTAATTTATAGAAGCAATGACCCTGAGCTTATACCCGAAAAAATTTCACAAATGATAAAAAAATGTATGGATGAAAACACAAAAACAACTGAAATAGTATACATCAAAAAAACCGTGGATTACTCTGGGTTTAACTCAATCAATACAGTACAAAAACTAGAAGTCGGAACGTGCTTTTAATCAATATAAAACATACAGAAATAAAATCAATCACCTAATTGAAAAACAAAAAAATTACTTCTATAAAGATAAGATAATGGGAAGCAAAAATAACTCAAAACTTATATGGCAGACAAAAAACGAATATACAAATAAAATTAATAATAAACAGACCAATATAAAAACTTAATTGAAAAAACGAGTTAATATCAAAGCCGGAATTGATAGCTAATTGCTTTAACAATCATCATACAAACATTGGACAAAAAATGGCGGATAGCTTCAAAATTGCAGAAGCATTCGTAGCAAAATTCCTTTTTTAAACAGAGTTGCGCAATCAGTTTTTTTCTCACTTGTATTGGAACAAGAAATAAAAAATATAATACACGAACTAAAAAACAACTCTGCTCCTGGTTACGACAACATTAACAATACATTCTCCAAAAAAATATCCTATTACTTTGCAAAACCACTTCAACACTTAATTAATGTCATTTTCGAAACAGGAACATATCCCTTAGAGTTTAAGTTAACAGTAGTCAAGCCAATCTACAAAAACGGAAACAAGAATTTAGTCGAGAACTTTAGACCGATTAGCCTAACTACAGTAATATCTAAGATTTTCGAAAGGGCACTTAGAGCTAGACTTGTTGGCTCTTTTGAGCAGCGCAGCATTTTCCACAGACTTCCGTTTGGCTTTCGAGAGGGCAAGTCTACGTCCGATGCTATTTCATGTCTTACAAACAAAATTTATAAGTCTCTTGATAAAAACAAACATTATGCGGCATTATTCCTGGATCTTGCTAAAGCTTTTGACTCGGTCAGTCACCAAAAACTCTTAATAAAATTAGAACAAATGGGCATCAGAAGCATTGCTTTAAGTTTAATCGAACCTTACCTTACAGGAACGGCAACAAGTGATTAAAATTGTAGACAAGATAAGTGATCGTAAAACTGTGGCTTTTGGAGTTCCTCAAGGAACTGTACTGGATCCTGTACTATTCATTGTTTATATTAATGACTTACTAAATCTTAACTGCCACGGAATATTACTATCGTTTGCTAACGATACATGTCTTTTTGTAGAAGCAGATTCATGGGATGATGTGCCAGCTTTCATCGAGGACGATCTCCAAAAAATTATTAGTTGGCTCGACTCAAATATACTCACTATAAACATAGCAAAAACCATCTACTTACCTTTTTCTAAAACAGACAAAAAATTGCCAAATGGTCAATTAAGCTATCCAATTCTGCAAAATACCTTGGCATCACTATTGACTGCCACCTTAAATGGAAACTTCATTCATATAACCTTACTAAAAAGTTCCGATCACTAATATATTTATTCCAAAAGGCAAAACAAATTCTCCCTCTAATGACCTTAAAAACAGTGTATTTCTCCTTGGTGCAATCACTTCTGGATTACGGTATCGTGGGCTGGGGGGGAGCTTACCATGAAAACTTAAGATCTACAATTATTCTACAAAAAAAGATTCTAAAATTAATTTGTAACCTAGACTACATATTTCCAACCACTGAACTATTTAATCATACAAAAATCCTTAGCATTAAAAAACTCTACTATAAAGCATCTGTCATACAATGCATTAAAAACAAAATTTACAATTTACACTCTGGCCATAACTACACTACTAGGTTCCAAGCGAATGATAACGTCACTACCAATAAACTTAACATGACTCTTGGTCAACAAAATTTTGTTTATACTGGGCAAATAATCTACAGCCTCTTACCTGCAAACCTAAAAGACAAGACTGGCCTGAAAAGTTTCAAAAAATATCTAACAGAATAGCTTACACAAACTAATTTTGCACTTCATCAAAAAAGTAATTCTAATTTATATCTAATTTAGTTCAGTAATCATTTAATTATTTAATTGGCTCAACAGAACAAACACATTTTGTAAAATATAAAATAAAATGTAAATAATGTGTAGTTTTTTTTTCTTTTTTTATATTTTTACATAAATGTCAATTATTAAAATTTTGAGTCTTCACATACAAACTTGTCAAGATTTCCAAACACATTTAAATTTTAAACATGCAAATTATAAATTATTAAACTAAGTACTGTTAATAGTATACCCATTATGTGTTTCTACCATAGATTATACCAATATATGGTTTTTCTAGGATTAAGAAGTTATGTACTAATAAGTATCTATTAGTTGTAGCAGTGAATATATTTATGTATTTTTACGTCTACTTTTAGCAATAAGTTTCTTACAAATTGTGCTCGGAGTGTTATGAATTTTGGCAGACAAGGATTTAGTGAACTTAAGCCAAACTAAATTCATAACGACTGCCACCCATTTTTGTTTTCGAAAACTGTATTAACTACCTTTTGTAACTTAGAATCAATGAATGAAATGAAATGAAATGAAATGAAATGAAATGAAATGAAATAAAATGAAATGAAATGAAATGAAATGAAATGAAATGAAATGAAATGAAATGAAATGAAATGAAATGAAATGAAATGAAACGAAATGAAATGAAATGAAATGAAATGAAATGAAACGAAATGAAATGAAATGAAAAGGAAATAAATTAGAATATGCTTTGGAAATAATCTAAAATTGTACACTGAGACTATCATCTTAGAATTGAATCTCCCAGAGTTATCAAAGATATTGCAATTATCCGCCTATAATTTGGAAATAAACCAGTTTCACCTACCACCAACGAATAATACTAATTTTACGACCATCTTAACACGAGTTTAATGGCTCATTTACGGGCCTAGGATAATAATAAAGCTTAGACGTAATAAACTTAAACGCAAGATGGCCTAACAAGCCATGAAACTTTATTTTATAAGAGCACTTAACTAATTGACGCAATGTGAATTATTGTTCTATATTTTTAAGTCAATAAATATTTATTAAACGTAAATAAATGCAATATAATTTTATTACCTAACCAAAAATAAGTCCGGGGTAATTGATATATTACGCATTTTTAAGAAACAAACCATGTTTTTAAAAAGATATATAAAAAGTCTCTTACTGACCTTGTTTGTTTTGACGTTTCAGATAGAACGTCATTGAAACGTCAGGTTATGGAGGTACTTGACTTGTTCGGGTTTGATATTTCTAATAAATTTCTGGTATTTATGATAACATTTTCATTGGTCGTAGGTAAAGTAAAGTATACTAACTCGCATGTTATGGTCATTACATGCTCAGATGAATTAAGACACTCGTCTGCGACTCGCGCCTCAAACTTTATCTTCGCTTTTAATGACCATCATAATATGCTAGTTATGTAAACTACATTTAATTAAGTACTTAAACGACGCTAACGAAAAATTAAAATGGAGTATTTGGCCACTAAAATCTTCGATTTCTAAGGCATTTTATTGAAGTGTCACTCCAAACTTTAACGCACGAAGGCAATCTTTATCACTTTTCGAACTTAATTAATTTTAAATACAAAAAGATAAGGCATTTTTCTACGACCTCTTAATAGCACTACGGTAACACTGATAACATATACCTAACCTAAAACGCAGCTTTCCTATTTTATTTTTTTTTATTTCTTTTACAATGTTTTTTTCCTTTTTTTTCTAACTAATAAGGCTTTTATTTAACTTCACCTCTATGTATGTATGTTGGGGTCAAATCGTGCAACTCAATTTTGAGTAACTTCTAGATGTCCGATAGTTCCAGTGACAATAAAATAATATGGTATTATTAGGCACCCCCCTCCCTCCTCCGAGGGAAATGGAGTAAGGAAAACCCTTAAGTTTTCCCGATTTCAAAAATTAATGGTATACGGGGGTTTTTGCGGACATGGAATACGAATTTTTGATCAGGTTTTGAAAATTGACTATGTCAAATTCAAGATGGACGATTATGCGGTTATAGTTCGGGTGACAATATAATATGATGGTATTATCAGGTACTCACCTTTCCCTAACGAGGGAAGTGTAGGGGAAAAAAGATTTAGTTTGTTCAATTTCAATCACAATTGGCATACAAGGGTTTTTAGAGAAGGGGATTATTGTGAGTTTTTAATTAGATTTAAAAATTTCAATATGGCAGATTCCAAATGGACGATTTAGGGTACAAATATAAAAATTCAAAAATAATTTTATACAAAAACAGCGTTTTAAATATAAGCTTTTATAATATATATACGTTTTCTTACCAAGTTGAGATCGGAATAAAACTTGGACAACCCGAGATCCACCAGAAGAAATAGAGATTTTAGAATATATATTTTAAATACTTCCTGCACACCTTAATTATAAGGGTAAACCGCTGAGAGGGGTAAAGAAATACGGTTTTTATTTTTTTTTGATCAAAATAAGGTACATTGAGATCCGATTATAATTTGCGCAAAAGTAGAGATCCTTGTGCGTATAAATAGTGAAGTATATAGCAAGGTGAGATCCAGCGATGTTGCCAGACTTACAGGTGTCATAATATTAATAATAACCTTTAAAACATCTATACTAATAAAAGAATGGTATAGTCAACACCATGGACCATAGATCAACTATAAACGCATAGGTGCAAACCACTTGACTCACAGTTATGCAAATTTAAAGACTTATTGGGTTTATCACTGAAGCGCTCAATAAGAAAGGATTTCTGAAAATTTTACCTCTACCTTTTTCAGTTTGCGGCGCACTTACAGGTTTAGTATTTTGTCAGGGCAACAAAGTGTTGCATATGTATAATGTATAAAATATGTGCTTTGCAACTTGCCTACTGTATAGTAGCAAAGCGCAAGCGTTCTACAACACTTTATTTAACACCATTGTAAATATATTGGCACTAGTTACAAAACACATGAATGAAAACAACTTCAATCTAACGCTCATATAGGTTTATTATTAAACTAACACACAAGAAGACATTATTACTGAGGGAAAAAAATCAGTGTGATGGGTGAGATTGGCGATCTGCACAAATTTTTTTAAAGCGGGGAATAAGGTTTGAAACTGCCACTCTCATTTCTTGCTCCACGTTGATCTTTGAACGATATTTGCTTTTTATTACAGCTACAGCTGAAAATCCAGCTTCGCATAAATAGGATGTTGCAAAGGGGATTAAAATCTTCAAAGCTTTTAAACTAGGAGCCGCATATTCATGTTTGCCGGATACCCAAAACTCCACTAAATCAGAAGAAGCGAATTTTGATTTTAGTCTCAAGAGAGTTTAATAATACTCTCTTCTTCTAGTGAAGTGAATTCTGGTGGAGATTGTGCATGGAAAGGATCTTGAATCCATGCAAATTTTTCGACATTTCCTTCTGTAAAGTATTTTGCAAACCATTCCGAGAGTTTCGAAAGTTCGATGAAAAGGGACAGCAAGTCTTGAGAAATAACGAGCTCATTAGAGCCTAAGAATTTATGTAATTCTGGAAAACAATCTTGACCACCATCTTCCTTAATTTTTCTTATCCACAACTGCAGTCTTTTCCTAAATGCTGCAATTTTCTCTAATAGTTTCAAGATATGCATGTTATTGTCTTGGAGAGACAGATTTAAGGTATTCAGTTTATCAAATGTATCGCACAAATATGCCAGTTTTAGCAAAAAGTCGGGATCCCTAAAGTATCTGGAGCTTGCATGACCTTCCTCTTCCAGGAAAATGTGGATTTCTGAATGTAGCTCGAATGTACGGGATAAGACGTTTCCACGTGAAAGTCATCGTGCACTGGAGTAATATAGCAGCGCAGTGTGTTCGGCTCCCATGTCGATACAAAAATTTTGAATAGTCTGGTTTTTAACGGCCTAGTTTTCATGTAGTTAACTACGTCTATGATACGTTCCATACCAAATTCAATTCACACCCCAACGACTTCGATGCAAGTACTTCCCTATGAATGATGCAATGGGTCCACATGGCATACGGTGCTTTACTGCGAATAAGTGCTTGCAATCCACCATAACGGCCAGACATTGATCGAGCGCCATCAGTACAAACTCCAATACACTTCTCCCAATCTAAATTATTCTCTGTTATAAATTTGTCAAGAATTTGAAACAAGTCTTAAGCCTTTCCGCTTTCATCGATACTTTTGCAGAAAAGAAGGTCTTCAACAATAATATTACTGTCAGGAGCCTCATCAAGTTGTAGATAAAATTCCTTGCCTTTAGTTTTCTCTATCAACTGATCATTAAGATCCTCAGCTATATGATGGATTCTTCGACTAATAGTGTTGTTAGATAAAGGACCTTTAAAATTAGTTTTCCCGCCGATTCTCGTATCATAAAGTTAACCATGTCGACAGCAGTCGGTAAAATAAGTTCTTCTGCGATGGTGTGAGGTTTCTTTTACTTCGCCACTCTGTATGCCGTTTTGAAAGAGGACAGCAGTACGTTGCTAGGTACTGAAGTTTGTTGAGTAAACACGTTCTTTTGTTTTTGTACATTCTATAACTTTCTTGTGAAAAATTCGCGTGACTTTGCAACCATCGTAGGACGAATGGTTTCGAGATGTCGTTTTAGCTTACTTGAGAGCATATTTTCGACCGCTAGAATTTTCAAACAGAGCGCACACTGCGACCTCTCCTCATGATTTACTTCTACTGAAGTAAAACCAAAGTTTAATTAGCTATCATCGTATTTGCGATGTTTCTTTCTTTTTTTTCTCTGTCGATCTACCAATTTCCTTATTTAATAAAAATCTTTCCATCTTGTGATTAACTTTTTACGAAAAAACGAAGCAACTGATCCGATATTGGAACGTTTATGTGTCCTGAGTTTGTAAATCACAACCCTTTGTATCACTACTAAAACTCTCTATTACTACTTCTATTTAACATAACAGTTTAACCCCTTAGAATTCCTCTTACGGCGACTTAAATACTGCCAAAGAGCGCTCGTGAAAATTCTTGTCGAGCAGGTCGAATACGGGCTTCTGGAATTTCTAGAAACTTGCTCTGCTCTCTCGGGTTCGATTAATAGCGGATGCGGCGACGGCGTTGCCTTAAAGATATTGGACTTGGTGTGGCTAAGGACTTGATACTTGAAAAAAGAGCACAAAATTAGATCCTTTTCGAATACTTAAAAATCGCAGAGCAAAAAGATTGCTAAATCTATACTAGATGACGAACATACAGCCGACACTTTAAAAGGATTTGACAAAAACACCTTTCTAGAGCCGATCGTAGACATAAAACTTCCAAACAGTATTGCCCCCCCTACACTAACTCCTGAAAACAAAGTTTTAGAAAGTAAAGACGAGGCGTTTGACGAATAGGAAATTGCAGTAGTCAAAGAGAAGAAGCCGGAAAAAAAGAAAACCATAAAGCCAGAACATTCCAAGGCAAACGCCACGCCAAAAGTAACTAGAAATCCGCCCTTAAGTCAAACTCCCCGTACTTCTAGATCTGGTTCATCATCTAGCAATTATCAGCTTCAAAGAAAAATTAATAATAAGGTTTAAGTATTATTTTTCTTTCCTTTTTCCTTTTAAATATAAAACTGTTTAAAATTTTTCTTAAAAACCTATTTTTTTGAGTATTTTTTTGCTTACTTCTTTGGATAAACACAGAACTCGGCGCATAAAAACGTCTTTAAATATTTATGTAAAATTTTCAGCGAATGCGTCAATAATAATAACAAGATAATATTTTACCAGGTGGAAAATTTCTCACAATTAAAACCAGTAAAATATAAACATACCCTGACTGACACGTCCGTTTTAATTCCCCACATAAAATCCAAATTTTTATAAGTGTAAAGGCTAAAGTTATACCTAAAAGTGACATAGTTTTGTTCCTGAACAAAACGTACACATTGCTGGTAATTAACACGTAAGTTAATTATTTTGCTTTGAAATAGCCTTTTTTCGTTTTTATCTAGCGTTTATTCGAGAAATAAGACCGGTACGTATACCGATAAGACACGCTCAAGCGGGTTTGCCTACTATATTCGAAATTGACCGGAATATTGAAATATATTATAAATGGGTGAAATAACAAATGCACAAATTTTTGATCTTTTGCAGAAAACCAGTCAAGATATCTTAAATGTAAAGCAAAAGCTAGCAAGCTACAAAGAAGAGATTGATTCTTTAAAAATCACAATAGAATTTTTAGAGAATGATAACACTAAACTGAAAGAAAAAATTTCACAACAAAAAGACTTGCAAAAAAGGAAAAATATTCTTATTTTTGGACTTCCGAAAACAGATGCCAGCCCCTTGGAAGAAATTGTGCTAGCATTCTTCAGCAACCACCTTAAATTAAACTAAATATCTGTGGTTTAGATAACTATTATAGACTTGGAGAAAAAGGTCTACCGGAAATCGACCAATATTGGTTAAGTTTCTACGAGAACTAACCACACAGGAAGTTCTTAAGAATGTCAGGAAGCTTAAAGATATTGGACTTGGTGTGGCTAAGGACTTGATACTTGAAAAAAGAGCACAAAATTAGATTCTTTTCTATAACAGACAGTTTGTCTTCACAGTTCGAGTAACACTTTTGTCTATTATTTTATCTTAAATCTTTTACATATAATTTTAAGCAATTTTAAATGTTCTAGATATAGTTATTGTTTACTGTTGAGGTTGTTTTCATGTCTCAAATTTTGCGATTCTGGTTTTTGTCAACTCTTATATTTTTTTCTTTTACTAAAATATATTTAATTAATTAACAACGGATTTTTTTGCTCGACACTTTCAAGATAACGAGATAGAAACCTTTGAAACAGAAAATTACAAAAAACAGCCAAATTATTAAAAAATAGTAATATAAACTTCAGTTTTTCAATTTTCCACACCAACATTAGAGGTCTTAGTAAAAATTTTAATAAACTAGAAGTACTCTTAAGTAGCCCTGACCAAGAATTTGACGTTATCGTTTTGACGGAAACTTGCAAATTAACCAATCCAGATTTATTTCAAATTCCAAACTATACAAGCATTTACAGTAAAGGAAATTTCAATCAGCATGACGGTGTCTTAGTCTACATCAAACAACATCTTCAGTTTACCTATACTACGGTTACTCTTGCTGAAAATAAATGTATAAGATTAGTTCTCCAAGATGGCAGTAAACACATTGGCGTAACAGTTATATATAGGCTTCATCCTACCAATGTAAATACATTCATAACAGAACTTTCTCAGTTTTTCCCAACTTTTTAGACCGATATCGAGATTTTGGAAGGGGACATAAATATCAATATTTTGTTGAACACTGAGATCTCACAAGATTACCTAGATATGTTTCACACTTTAAGATTTAAATCAACAGTAAACAAATATACCCGAGTGGTCAAAGATACTAAAAGTTGCATAGATCATATAATGTTTAAAACTAATCATATTAAGGAGGAATCCAAGATGCCTATAATTATGTTTTCAAAAATCACCCACTACTATTCTATAATTTTACAATTTGAAAATAGTTTAGTCAACCTAAACAAACAGCGAATTGATAAATTAACTACTGACCATCAAAATGTTTTAAACGAGTTAAAAAGCACAAATTTTGACTTAAT
Organism: Oxystoma pomonae; assembly: GCA_963921995.1. NCBI lineage: Eukaryota > Metazoa > Arthropoda > Insecta > Coleoptera > Brentidae > Oxystoma > Oxystoma pomonae. The sequence goes on from OY998172.1 coordinate 39,858,198, forward strand.
TTATAGAAGCAATGACCCTGAGCTTATACCCGAAAAAATTTCACAAATGATAAAAAAATGTATGGATGAAAACACAAAAACAACTGAAATAGTATACATCAAAAAAACCGTGGATTACTCTGGGTTTAACTCAATCAATACAGTACAAAAACTAGAAGTCGGAACGTGCTTTTAATCAATATAAAACATACAGAAATAAAATCAATCACCTAATTGAAAAACAAAAAAATTACTTCTATAAAGATAAGATAATGGGAAGCAAAAATAACTCAAAACTTATATGGCAGACAAAAAACGAATATACAAATAAAATTAATAATAAACAGACCAATATAAAAACTTAATTGAAAAAACGAGTTAATATCAAAGCCGGAATTGATAGCTAATTGCTTTAACAATCATCATACAAACATTGGACAAAAAATGGCGGATAGCTTCAAAATTGCAGAAGCATTCGTAGCAAAATTCCTTTTTTAAACAGAGTTGCGCAATCAGTTTTTTTCTCACTTGTATTGGAACAAGAAATAAAAAATATAATACACGAACTAAAAAACAACTCTGCTCCTGGTTACGACAACATTAACAATACATTCTCCAAAAAAATATCCTATTACTTTGCAAAACCACTTCAACACTTAATTAATGTCATTTTCGAAACAGGAACATATCCCTTAGAGTTTAAGTTAACAGTAGTCAAGCCAATCTACAAAAACGGAAACAAGAATTTAGTCGAGAACTTTAGACCGATTAGCCTAACTACAGTAATATCTAAGATTTTCGAAAGGGCACTTAGAGCTAGACTTGTTGGCTCTTTTGAGCAGCGCAGCATTTTCCACAGACTTCCGTTTGGCTTTCGAGAGGGCAAGTCTACGTCCGATGCTATTTCATGTCTTACAAACAAAATTTATAAGTCTCTTGATAAAAACAAACATTATGCGGCATTATTCCTGGATCTTGCTAAAGCTTTTGACTCGGTCAGTCACCAAAAACTCTTAATAAAATTAGAACAAATGGGCATCAGAAGCATTGCTTTAAGTTTAATCGAACCTTACCTTACAGGAACGGCAACAAGTGATTAAAATTGTAGACAAGATAAGTGATCGTAAAACTGTGGCTTTTGGAGTTCCTCAAGGAACTGTACTGGATCCTGTACTATTCATTGTTTATATTAATGACTTACTAAATCTTAACTGCCACGGAATATTACTATCGTTTGCTAACGATACATGTCTTTTTGTAGAAGCAGATTCATGGGATGATGTGCCAGCTTTCATCGAGGACGATCTCCAAAAAATTATTAGTTGGCTCGACTCAAATATACTCACTATAAACATAGCAAAAACCATCTACTTACCTTTTTCTAAAACAGACAAAAAATTGCCAAATGGTCAATTAAGCTATCCAATTCTGCAAAATACCTTGGCATCACTATTGACTGCCACCTTAAATGGAAACTTCATTCATATAACCTTACTAAAAAGTTCCGATCACTAATATATTTATTCCAAAAGGCAAAACAAATTCTCCCTCTAATGACCTTAAAAACAGTGTATTTCTCCTTGGTGCAATCACTTCTGGATTACGGTATCGTGGGCTGGGGGGGAGCTTACCATGAAAACTTAAGATCTACAATTATTCTACAAAAAAAGATTCTAAAATTAATTTGTAACCTAGACTACATATTTCCAACCACTGAACTATTTAATCATACAAAAATCCTTAGCATTAAAAAACTCTACTATAAAGCATCTGTCATACAATGCATTAAAAACAAAATTTACAATTTACACTCTGGCCATAACTACACTACTAGGTTCCAAGCGAATGATAACGTCACTACCAATAAACTTAACATGACTCTTGGTCAACAAAATTTTGTTTATACTGGGCAAATAATCTACAGCCTCTTACCTGCAAACCTAAAAGACAAGACTGGCCTGAAAAGTTTCAAAAAATATCTAACAGAATAGCTTACACAAACTAATTTTGCACTTCATCAAAAAAGTAATTCTAATTTATATCTAATTTAGTTCAGTAATCATTTAATTATTTAATTGGCTCAACAGAACAAACACATTTTGTAAAATATAAAATAAAATGTAAATAATGTGTAGTTTTTTTTTCTTTTTTTATATTTTTACATAAATGTCAATTATTAAAATTTTGAGTCTTCACATACAAACTTGTCAAGATTTCCAAACACATTTAAATTTTAAACATGCAAATTATAAATTATTAAACTAAGTACTGTTAATAGTATACCCATTATGTGTTTCTACCATAGATTATACCAATATATGGTTTTTCTAGGATTAAGAAGTTATGTACTAATAAGTATCTATTAGTTGTAGCAGTGAATATATTTATGTATTTTTACGTCTACTTTTAGCAATAAGTTTCTTACAAATTGTGCTCGGAGTGTTATGAATTTTGGCAGACAAGGATTTAGTGAACTTAAGCCAAACTAAATTCATAACGACTGCCACCCATTTTTGTTTTCGAAAACTGTATTAACTACCTTTTGTAACTTAGAATCAATGAATGAAATGAAATGAAATGAAATGAAATGAAATGAAATGAAATGAAATGAAATGAAATGAAATGAAATGAAATGAAATAAAATGAAATGAAATGAAATGAAATGAAATGAAATGAAATGAAATGAAATGAAATGAAATGAAATGAAATGAAATGAAATGAAACGAAATGAAATGAAATGAAATGAAATGAAACGAAATGAAATGAAATGAAAAGGAAATAAATTAGAATATGCTTTGGAAATAATCTAAAATTGTACACTGAGACTATCATCTTAGAATTGAATCTCCCAGAGTTATCAAAGATATTGCAATTATCCGCCTATAATTTGGAAATAAACCAGTTTCACCTACCACCAACGAATAATACTAATTTTACGACCATCTTAACACGAGTTTAATGGCTCATTTACGGGCCTAGGATAATAATAAAGCTTAGACGTAATAAACTTAAACGCAAGATGGCCTAACAAGCCATGAAACTTTATTTTATAAGAGCACTTAACTAATTGACGCAATGTGAATTATTGTTCTATATTTTTAAGTCAATAAATATTTATTAAACGTAAATAAATGCAATATAATTTTATTACCTAACCAAAAATAAGTCCGGGGTAATTGATATATTACGCATTTTTAAGAAACAAACCATGTTTTTAAAAAGATATATAAAAAGTCTCTTACTGACCTTGTTTGTTTTGACGTTTCAGATAGAACGTCATTGAAACGTCAGGTTATGGAGGTACTTGACTTGTTCGGGTTTGATATTTCTAATAAATTTCTGGTATTTATGATAACATTTTCATTGGTCGTAGGTAAAGTAAAGTATACTAACTCGCATGTTATGGTCATTACATGCTCAGATGAATTAAGACACTCGTCTGCGACTCGCGCCTCAAACTTTATCTTCGCTTTTAATGACCATCATAATATGCTAGTTATGTAAACTACATTTAATTAAGTACTTAAACGACGCTAACGAAAAATTAAAATGGAGTATTTGGCCACTAAAATCTTCGATTTCTAAGGCATTTTATTGAAGTGTCACTCCAAACTTTAACGCACGAAGGCAATCTTTATCACTTTTCGAACTTAATTAATTTTAAATACAAAAAGATAAGGCATTTTTCTACGACCTCTTAATAGCACTACGGTAACACTGATAACATATACCTAACCTAAAACGCAGCTTTCCTATTTTATTTTTTTTTATTTCTTTTACAATGTTTTTTTCCTTTTTTTTCTAACTAATAAGGCTTTTATTTAACTTCACCTCTATGTATGTATGTTGGGGTCAAATCGTGCAACTCAATTTTGAGTAACTTCTAGATGTCCGATAGTTCCAGTGACAATAAAATAATATGGTATTATTAGGCACCCACCTCCCTCCTCCGAGGGAAATGGAGTAAGGAAAACCCTTAAGTTTTCCCGATTTCAAAAATTAATGGTATACGGGGGTTTTTGCGGACATGGAATACGAATTTTTGATCAGGTTTTGAAAATTGACTATGTCAAATTCAAGATGGACGATTATGCGGTTATAGTTCGGGTGACAATATAATATGATGGTATTATCAGGTACTCACCTTTCCCTAACGAGGGAAGTGTAGGGGAAAAAAGATTTAGTTTGTTCAATTTCAATCACAATTGGCATACAAGGGTTTTTAGAGAAGGGGATTATTGTGAGTTTTTAATTAGATTTAAAAATTTCAATATGGCAGATTCCAAATGGACGATTTAGGGTACAAATATAAAAATTCAAAAATAATTTTATACAAAAACAGCGTTTTAAATATAAGCTTTTATAATATATATACGTTTTCTTACCAAGTTGAGATCGGAATAAAACTTGGACAACCCGAGATCCACCAGAAGAAATAGAGATTTTAGAATATATATTTTAAATACTTCCTGCACACCTTAATTATAAGGGTAAACCGCTGAGAGGGGTAAAGAAATACGGTTTTTATTTTTTTTTGATCAAAATAAGGTACATTGAGATCCGATTATAATTTGCGCAAAAGTAGAGATCCTTGTGCGTATAAATAGTGAAGTATATAGCAAGGTGAGATCCAGCGATGTTGCCAGACTTACAGGTGTCATAATATTAATAATAACCTTTAAAACATCTATACTAATAAAAGAATGGTATAGTCAACACCATGGACCATAGATCAACTATAAACGCATAGGTGCAAACCACTTGACTCACAGTTATGCAAATTTAAAGACTTATTGGGTTTATCACTGAAGCGCTCAATAAGAAAGGATTTCTGAAAATTTTACCTCTACCTTTTTCAGTTTGCGGCGCACTTACAGGTTTAGTATTTTGTCAGGGCAACAAAGTGTTGCATATGTATAATGTATAAAATATGTGCTTTGCAACTTGCCTACTGTATAGTAGCAAAGCGCAAGCGTTCTACAACACTTTATTTAACACCATTGTAAATATATTGGCACTAGTTACAAAACACATGAATGAAAACAACTTCAATCTAACGCTCATATAGGTTTATTATTAAACTAACACACAAGAAGACATTATTACTGAGGGAAAAAAATCAGTGTGATGGGTGAGATTGGCGATCTGCACAAATTTTTTTAAAGCGGGGAATAAGGTTTGAAACTGCCACTCTCATTTCTTGCTCCACGTTGATCTTTGAACGATATTTGCTTTTTATTACAGCTACAGCTGAAAATCCAGCTTCGCATAAATAGGATGTTGCAAAGGGGATTAAAATCTTCAAAGCTTTTAAACTAGGAGCCGCATATTCATGTTTGCCGGATACCCAAAACTCCACTAAATCAGAAGAAGCGAATTTTGATTTTAGTCTCAAGAGAGTTTAATAATACTCTCTTCTTCTAGTGAAGTGAATTCTGGTGGAGATTGTGCATGGAAAGGATCTTGAATCCATGCAAATTTTTCGACATTTCCTTCTGTAAAGTATTTTGCAAACCATTCCGAGAGTTTCGAAAGTTCGATGAAAAGGGACAGCAAGTCTTGAGAAATAACGAGCTCATTAGAGCCTAAGAATTTATGTAATTCTGGAAAACAATCTTGACCACCATCTTCCTTAATTTTTCTTATCCACAACTGCAGTCTTTTCCTAAATGCTGCAATTTTCTCTAATAGTTTCAAGATATGCATGTTATTGTCTTGGAGAGACAGATTTAAGGTATTCAGTTTATCAAATGTATCGCACAAATATGCCAGTTTTAGCAAAAAGTCGGGATCCCTAAAGTATCTGGAGCTTGCATGACCTTCCTCTTCCAGGAAAATGTGGATTTCTGAATGTAGCTCGAATGTACGGGATAAGACGTTTCCACGTGAAAGTCATCGTGCACTGGAGTAATATAGCAGCGCAGTGTGTTCGGCTCCCATGTCGATACAAAAATTTTGAATAGTCTGGTTTTTAACGGCCTAGTTTTCATGTAGTTAACTACGTCTATGATACGTTCCATACCAAATTCAATTCACACCCCAACGACTTCGATGCAAGTACTTCCCTATGAATGATGCAATGGGTCCACATGGCATACGGTGCTTTACTGCGAATAAGTGCTTGCAATCCACCATAACGGCCAGACATTGATCGAGCGCCATCAGTACAAACTCCAATACACTTCTCCCAATCTAAATTATTCTCTGTTATAAATTTGTCAAGAATTTGAAACAAGTCTTAAGCCTTTCCGCTTTCATCGATACTTTTGCAGAAAAGAAGGTCTTCAACAATAATATTACTGTCAGGAGCCTCATCAAGTTGTAGATAAAATTCCTTGCCTTTAGTTTTCTCTATCAACTGATCATTAAGATCCTCAGCTATATGATGGATTCTTCGACTAATAGTGTTGTTAGATAAAGGACCTTTAAAATTAGTTTTCCCGCCGATTCTCGTATCATAAAGTTAACCATGTCGACAGCAGTCGGTAAAATAAGTTCTTCTGCGATGGTGTGAGGTTTCTTTTACTTCGCCACTCTGTATGCCGTTTTGAAAGAGGACAGCAGTACGTTGCTAGGTACTGAAGTTTGTTGAGTAAACACGTTCTTTTGTTTTTGTACATTCTATAACTTTCTTGTGAAAAATTCGCGTGACTTTGCAACCATCGTAGGACGAATGGTTTCGAGATGTCGTTTTAGCTTACTTGAGAGCATATTTTCGACCGCTAGAATTTTCAAACAGAGCGCACACTGCGACCTCTCCTCATGATTTACTTCTACTGAAGTAAAACCAAAGTTTAATTAGCTATCATCGTATTTGCGATGTTTCTTTCTTTTTTTTCTCTGTCGATCTACCAATTTCCTTATTTAATAAAAATCTTTCCATCTTGTGATTAACTTTTTACGAAAAAACGAAGCAACTGATCCGATATTGGAACGTTTATGTGTCCTGAGTTTGTAAATCACAACCCTTTGTATCACTACTAAAACTCTCTATTACTACTTCTATTTAACATAACAGTTTAACCCCTTAGAATTCCTCTTACGGCGACTTAAATACTGCCAAAGAGCGCTCGTGAAAATTCTTGTCGAGCAGGTCGAATACGGGCTTCTGGAATTTCTAGAAACTTGCTCTGCTCTCTCGGGTTCGATTAATAGCGGATGCGGCGACGGCGTTGCCAAACGTAACTAAAATTCTACCTTATCAGGAGCGCCTGGTGTAAAAATAGGGGTTGAAATTTTGAAGAGGGTTTTTTATATCTCAGAAACGGAAAACCGCAGAGATCTGGAAATTAATATGTAGGTTCTACTAATAAAATAAATAAACACGTTTTCCGAAATTTCAACCGGGGGTGGAGTAATAGGGGTAATTCTATTTCGAAGGGGGTAAAGGGATCTTTTTTATCTCAGAAAAAAAAAGTCACAGAGGATTAGAAATTGGTATTGTAGAGTCTACTAATAAAATAGATCAACACGCGTTTTAGCGTTTTTTTACCAACCCTCTATTAATAGGAGGGATTATCCCCCACATTTGATAAAAATTTTGATCTGGTTAAATATGGGTTTTTGAGTAACAAACTGAAGGAAATAAAGTCCGGAATCGAAAAGTTGTTTTTCTGATAACTTTTGCAATTTTTTACTAAGCTTCCCTTCCTCAAAACCCCATTTTATAAATATTGATCGAGTAAAATATGAGTCGTGTGGTATTAAATTAAAGGAAATAAAGTCCGTAATCTCGAAAATAGTGCTTATTCTATGATTTTTGCTATTTTTTGTTACCCCTCTCCTCCCCCCACTACCATGTTCGATAAAAACAAGTAACTGTAAAAAAATTATTTGCCTATAAAATCGGAATCAAAGAAAGTGTATTTGGATTTCTGGGGAGTACATAGGTATGAATTTTCGAAACAAGAAAACCGGAAAAAACTTCAGGCAAAGCGGATACACGAGTAGATGGGAGGGTTTAAGGGGCTAAAGGTTTGAGGGCATGAAAGTGGGGTAAGGTGGAGAAGGAGGAGGATTCTACAGTTTTAAACACACGAACGAAGTCGCGGGCGGCGAGCTGATAGCTAATAAAATTAGTTCCCGCCTGTTTTCAGTTGATAGGTGCTTGTTAATTGCTTAAATATAAAATAAATACTGCAAATTACATATTTGATCCGAACCCAGCAAACAGTGGTGGTCCGGGTTATGTCCGGCTGTGTGCCGTCAGTGTTGGGTAACCATCTGTATCTGCAAAACTATACCGGCCTGTGCTTTTTTAAATATGAGCTACCGGTCCGGATAAAGAACGCATGCGCCAGTAATGGCGGTTTATGTTCAAATAGTTCTAAGAGCCTCCTCGCCTAAACGAAAAGCAAAGTGTTTAGTTCACTTTTAGATTTAATAAAAGAAATAGCACTGTTATTGCCAATTGCACCAACGTTAAGTCTATATTTTCAGTCAGACTTAAAATTTTTGATATATATCTCTCAAAAGCACACAATAAGAGAGAGAACTTTTAAGTCATACTTGAAACACAGACTTCAAGTTGGTGCAACTGGCAATTAGGGTCGTATAAAATATAGAAAAAATAATTCGGTTAGTTTTTGTAAAGTATAGAGCTCAAAATATGTTACTTGTTGTTTAGGTAGAAATTGTTCTCCTCCTAACTAATTTATTGACGAACTTATATGTCGGCTAATTTTAGGGCTATTTTAAAAAAAGTAAAGGGCCAGCAGGTTGGCCATTGTTGTAGATAGCATTGGCCCACATCTGGCCAAATGGCTCCCGTCCGCAATCACGGGGCTATGAACGAGCCGGTCCGGCAAAGCATCTGTCGCTCGGTCCGGGATTCTCAACGGCCCGGAGTGAACTTAGCCGATCCGGCAACCGGACCGGCAATCTAACTGTGGCCCTATACCGTGAAGTCCAGGGGACCAGTATCGGGCCAACACTGAGCCATCAATTTTTGTTTGCTTGGAAAGTAAATTTTTTGCTTTGATGAATTTGTTTTCGTGAAGCAATTTTGATGCTATAAATCCAATGCACACCGAGAAATATTAGGAATGTAGAAGTGAAAGTCCAATTAAAATCGGTTCAGAAGTTTTTGCGCGATATTGAAACAAACAGAGAAAAAATCTAAAAATTGAATGTTTGAAATCTCGTTTTGGTTAAAAGCCTACAATTTTTAAAAATCATTCAAAATATAGAAAGTATTTGTAGATATTTATTATATTTATAGGAGACCTATTAGTTTTACAAATTTAAAAAAATCCGATGTTTCTAAGTATTTTTCGATGACATTTGAAAAAACCCTCGAACTGAGTTTTGTTTGCGAGGGGAACACTTTTCCAAAAAGTTATTTTTGTAGCGCTCGCCCCCTTCGAGGGTTGTGTCTCAACTCTAGAATTTAAATAGAGAAAGTGGGTCCAGTGGCACCTTGTTTTGAAGGTATTTTAATTATCTTTAAAAACCTTTTTTTTACTCCTTCATCAAAAATATAATTTTAGTAACTGTCTGCAGGTAACTGGCATGGCTTTTTTTGTTTACTGATGCAAAAAAACTTTTTTTTTGATCGCGGGTGCAAAAAAAGATTTGTCCGTTTTTTACCCAAAATTAAAAAGAAATATCGGAAAATAGTAATATTGAAAAAATCTAATTATTCTTGCCTAAAAATGAAGCAATTTTTGCCAGTTTTCACCAAGTATTTACGAAAAAATAATTTAAAAACATAGTCAAAATATTAAACTGTAAAAGATTAAAATGTCGCAAAAATCACCGAGTAAAATAGCACATCGCTATGGAAACGATTGTTATTTCATTTACCAGCCGACTTGATTTATAGTGTAAAGATAGTGTGTTGCGAGAAGTGCTCTTCGGTCGAGATTTCTAAAATTATTTTCCTGTTTTTCTTGGATTTTTTAATAAAGGTATTAAAAAAAAGTGTTAACAACTGTGCTTTTTTTACTCGCGTTTTTTAATACCTCGCTACGCTCGTTATTTAAACCAATGTTTGTAAAAAAAGAACCATTTTAGCCACTAGTTGTTAAAACTACTATTATTTTTTCTCAAATCGAAAGACACGTTCCCAAAATATTTGCTTTAAAAAGGGCGGTTGAAAAAGTTTTTTTTTCCATTTTTCACGTCATTTTGTTTTTTTTTTTAAATGCTTTTTCCAAAATTAAAACTTTTGTATAACGCACCCTCTCCAAGGGGTGCGTGTCATCCCAGAATCTAATTAGGGAAAGTAGATCAAGTGGCACCTTATTTTGAAGATGTTTTAATTCTATTTACAAATATTTTGTTTTTCTTAAAATCGATTGAATCGTTTTCAAGATATTTGCTTTCAAAATTACCATGGACTAATTTAAAAAACATTTTTTAACTGCCCGAGAAAAATTTGCAAAGGCGCAGGCAGGAGTTATTTGGCTTTACAACTTTTAATTTAAAAAAAATAGACTAACAGTCAAATGTTACCGCTGTTTAAAAATCGCGTAATTTAAACTGCTTTTCGTAAAATATGAACCCTAGCACTAAAGGAGTTAATCGAAAAGTATTTCAAAATTACTGGCTAATTTTCTACAACAAAAAAAAATTTTTGGCTATTGCCCTTTTTTCAACCAGCTATCTGCCAATGACATATATTTTTTTAAAGCATCGTAAAATATATTCTTTTGACTTAAATATTATTCATTCTTTTTAGCCACTAAAAATAAGTTCTTTGGGTCAAGAAACACCAAATTACAAAATTTTGTCATTCTGTCTGTCTGTAACATGATTACTCAAAAACCACTAAACCGATTTTTATCAAATTTGGAATAAAAAATATCTGGCACCAGGCGATGAGCTGATTTTGGTGGGGGTGGAGGGTTGCGAAGAGGATACAAATGGGGGTTAAACTTTTTAAAAAATCGTTACTCGCGAATCGTAGCAGTTAGCATCACGCGGTTTCCACGCTAAGATGGATAAGTGTACTTTTTATAAAGACTATAATTATGATGAAGTCTGTTAGATCCGTAGTTTTTAAGATATTTAAAAAACCGAAAATCTACCTTTAAAAATCGTAACCCACGAAATGTAGCAGCTAAGGACACAGGGTTTTTTATATTTAGAGGGATAATAACATTTTCAACAAAAACTGTAGCAAGTTCAATGTGTCAGAATCGTAACGTTTGAGATATCTAGAAAAATAAAAATATCTCGAAAAATATACTTATAAAAATCTAACTCATGAACCGTAGCAGCTTGCGACATACGGTTTTCACATTAAGATAGATTATTGCATTTTCAAGCAAAGAAAAGTTTAAAAAAAAATTAAAGATTTTATGGATGGCTATACGTGCCTGCTGGCGCCATTTATTTTATATATAATTGGGAGCCTTATCAAAAAGCTACTAAACTTGTCAACAAAAATATACCTTTCTCTATAATCAATCAAACGTAAAATGCTCGCTTTTGCCGGAAACAGTACTTTTTCGCCGAAAAAATCGTAATTTAAAATATACATTAAAAAAAGGAGCAAGGCGAGCTCCACAACGTTGCCACCTCAATGCACCTCGACTTGGTTACATTTATCAAACTTACACACATCACTACTGGCCCCCTCTATAGATTGGGTTTGCGCACTACCAGTGTATAAATTTGGACAAAAGTGGGAAAAACGAGATCCGACGAAAAATTTGCCAGGAAACAAGGCAGAACATAAGCAGTGGGATTTACCAAGATCTAAAATACTACCCCCCACAGATCTAAATATTTTCACCTGTGGGGGGTACTAAATTTTAAAACCAAATTTAAAAAAACACTTACCCATACAGAAAAGTCACAAAGTTATTCATTATTTTGTATTATTATATAAAAAATATACCATATTTTATGAGAAAATGCCCTAAAACTAATTTTTTGACAGGCTTCAAAATGGCATGTGGTGAATACGCCAAAAATTTGGCACATAATAGCTTCATCATCTGTGTTGGACGTTATAAAGTTGGTGATTTTTTAGACCACCTCAGGGGGGTGGTTTAAATTTATAGACCCCAGAAAGGATTGTTTTGTGGCATTTGGTAATAAGTTCGTGTATAATTTCCCTAAGTAATGGTTGTTACAAGGATTAATTTACCTTATTTATTACCCCAAGTTGTTCATTAGCCAATAAAATACCTCCTATTTTGTCCTGAAAAACGCCATATTTTGAACCCGTTTTCAGTACAAAAAATATATTTATTAGGGCAGTACGAGGAAAAACAAACATAAGTAAAGGTCACTGATTATGCACGAAAAATATACCAAACAAAAAAACCCAAAACAAGTATACTAATTTATTTACAAATTGAAAGTAAAACATTGAGGTTATTTAAAAGCTCAGTCAAAAAAACTTTCCTTACTCAAAGGCCACTCATTTTAAAGCTGTAGCTTTCATCAGTAGAGGTTGTTGCAAGCCAAGGAGCAAGTAGAGGTAAAAGATCCGAACTCGCTGTTTGTGATTGAACGCAGCGCTAATCTTTTTAAACTGACATTTCGACAGTGATAGAAATGTAAAAAAAACTTGCACCACACCTTTTAAATAACTACAAAATTAATCTACTCATTATTTTATTATCACCCATCTAAATCATTGCGTGAAATCAAGTATTAATTGGAAAAATCAATTATCAAGGCTAAGTTTTTATTAGAGTGACATATAATCTCAATTTTAATTTGTTCTACAGAGTGTTTACTATTTAAGCCCCGCGTGGGTTTGAATTTTTAAATTTTCTTTTCCTCTAAATTGAAACTATCTTCTTAAATCCAACAAAAGATTGTGTAAAGATGATTATTCAATAAACAAATTTATTTAAATTCTTCTTATAATTCAAACTGTGTCCAAAACTCAAGGAGCGTTGGTTTAAAATGCTTAAAACTAAAAATTTCACTTAAACTTATTACCGTTCTAAAATAGACTGAACTCTTTTAGTAAATCTTTTAACTTAAAATGATCTCGGCATGCCTATTTATAAATCTATATATATATATATATATATAAATGCGATGGGCGCAAATTAAAACCAACAATGTCCATCTATATATCAGAGAAATGTTAGAGTAGCTTATGTCGAGTTGGGTTGGATTTACTTGAAATCAGATTCTTGCGAACAATCATAATATATACAGGGAACTAACTAAAACAACCACTCTGAGGGCAAATACCCCTACCGGTATTGAATTACAAAGTTAGTTCAAAGCTTTCGTTGGCAAAGAAATTAAAACAGTTGTGTTTTTCACGTATTAGCGAACGTATTTGGCAAAGACACGAGTGGTCTTTACGCGGAACACGTCATAACACGCTGCAGGCTCCGTGATCAATCGCCAATCCACGACCGGTTTCGATTTTATTGAATCTCATCAGGTGGATCCAGGCAAGAGCTCCGAGTAGAGTTAACTAATCAGGTGTCAAAATTTTTAAAAATACCTATTTTTTGTCAATTGTTTTAGCTTCAAAATAAACTAGGTACATATTTCTTTATTTATTAATTAAAATGAAGAAACTACCACACAAAGATGGCATTGGCTAAACATATGGGTTCACGGATGTCAAAAAAATTTATTTAATCGAATTTATCTTTTAACGAGCTTTCCAAAAAGTTGCCACAAATGTTGGTAGGCCCCGGGCCTTCCAACAATGTTCTTGTGTGGTATTTTCTTTATTCCGCTTAGTAAATAGAGAGATATTTTGAAGCTAAAACAATTGACCAAAAAATATATTTTTTTAAATTTTGGACACATTAGTTGACAGATGTCAAAACTAATGCGTTAAATTTATTTTTTAACAAGCTTTCGAAAAAGGTACCACGTGGTACCATGTTATTTAAAAAAAAAACATAGTTAGTAGGCCCTGGGCCTCCTGTTGGGGGCCCCAGACATTTTTTTTACCATAGGCGCGACGTCCTTAAAAAATCATTAAAGAATCGTTCTTAGCTTTTTTTAAAACCTCTTCCTTAAAGTTGCTAGAAGCATCGTTGAATTTAAAGAATCCACCTGGTATATTTTTTATTATTTGGTTGTGAGATAATTCATTCTCAAATATTGTCAAAATTGTCGTTTTTTAGAGCTTTTTGTACTGATATACTAAGCACAAAACCAATAAAAAGTCTACTGGTAGAGGTTCTTTGTTATAGTACAACAAATATGTTATGAAGTCCGCCGTGAACTTTACGAGAAGTTCATAATCCGTTTTATTTTTTGTTCGATATTTTTTTATTAAAAATGACTTATTTTATAAATAAAAGGTTTTCATAAAATATAAAGTAAAAAGTGCACTAAAAAGTAAAAAATAATTTTTAGCATTCTGATATCATGATAATAAAAGCGATAGGCGCATTATAGGAAGTTTGGTCATGTTGACTCGATAAATTTATGTTATTGATTATATTATTATTAAACCAATTGTGTTTTTTACGTAGAGGCCAACGTATCTTGCAAAGACACGAGTGGTCTTTGTGCGTAATACGTCCTGACACGCTGCAGGCTCCGTGATCCAACGCCAATCCACGACCGGTTTCGATTTTATTAAATCTCATCTCATCAGGTGGATCCAGGCAAGAGTTCCATGTAGAGTTAACACTATTCAACAAAAACAACAAATTAGGTAATACCTTCAATGTCTTTGTAACATACGCTCGAGTCCACTTTCCTACTGGACATGAGCTCTTAAAAGATAGAAATGTAATATACCGCGCGCCTTTTCCTAAGCGCAGGTCAAAGGAAAACGCACGTGTTTTGTTTACCATTTGCTTTAGTTTTGTGTTGTTGAAGTTTTTTGATATCCTGATAGCCTACGTGACAAAATTAGCGATATATGCTCTTTTTCTTAAGGACGTTGGCACAAACATAAAGTCAAATACACATACGCTTTTGTTTTTGTGTAATTTTACAATATTTTGAGAACATTTTTAAATAATATTTTGAAAAATTGTAGAGCTTTTTGCAGTGCTTCTAAATAAATATTTAAAAAAAAATTAACACCTTTAGAAAAAAAGTTATATGCTAAAACCAATATAAAACTTTGAAGCTCTTTTTCTCGAAATTTAGAAAATGTCGCTTATGCTACTTTTTATTATCAGGGCAGCATAGGTTTAGTGGAATACTAATGCATATTTGGTAAACATATTTGCTATGTCGAATATTACCATCATTTTGCAAAACAAAACATTCTGGGAATATTATAGTCATATTTTGGAGAAATCCCGAGGTATATTCTATTTTTTTTTAACCGTTGAGTCAAATACACATACGCTTTTGTTTTTGTGTAATTTTACAATATTTTGAGAACATTTTTAAATAATATTTTGAAAAATTGTAGAGCTTTTTGCAGTGCTTCTAAATAAATATTTTAACAAAATTTAACACCTTTAGAAAGAAAGTTATATGCTAAAACCAATATAAAACTTTGAAGCTCTTTTTCTCGAAATTTAGAAAATGTCGCTTATGCTACTTTTTATTATCAGGGCAGCATAGGTTTAGTGGAATACTAATGCATATTTGGTAAACATATTTGCTATGTCGAATATTACCATCATTTTGCAAAACAAAACATTCTGGGAATATTATAGTCATATTTTGGAGAAATCCCGAGGTATATTCTATTTTTTTTTAACCGTTCTGGCCGTATTATAGTCATGTTTTTGGTCATGGTTCTATCACATTTATATCACCAGGGTGATCTAAAATAAGATGACCAACCGTACGGTATTTGACTGGACAGTCCGGTATTTTAATGAATTGTCCAGTTTAAAAAATACGTCCGGTATTGTCCGGTATTTTTTCGCGTGGTCCAGTAAAGTCCGGTATTTTACAGTTGCAATACTGCACATGGCAATGCTGCTCGTCTGTAGGTATTTTCACAGTTTACATCACTCATGCATTTGAGGATTGCGATTGGTTGAACTTATGCAGTATCGCCAATCGCGTTGCGTAACTCTGCCTAAGAAGAGCCGGCTGTTAGTTTTTAGAAGATCCTAATTTTTCTTATCTTAGAATAAGTAATTGAGTTTTTTCACTCGTTTTTGGTTGTGTGGCTTTATAATTATAATCAAAGGTTACACAGCTACACGCATCTAAGCTCATCAGTGTTAGTTCCAGGTGTTTCGAAGTATTTAAATTTTGTTCAAAAAATAATCTTGAATTTAAGTCTGTTTTAGTTTAAGTTGAATAATCTGCCTTACCTGGGACTAAAACAGAGTTGGAAAAGGTTTTTTTCTTGGATCAACAACATGTGAGCTGACGAAAAAACCCAATTGTCAATTAAAACACTTAAAGCCATGATCCTGACCAAATATACCTAAGTACCTAGAATTTTATAAATATCTCTTGGAAAATGTTAACGCAGTATGTGCTATACGTGGACAAACCAAGTACAGATTTAAAATAAAAATTAGGTATAGTTTAGATTTAAAAGTTTATTAAATTTGTTTAAGTTGATTATTTAATTAGTATCATACATAAGTATCTTTACTGTGTAGTAATGATACATCATTTTTAGGAAATAAATTTTATTAAATAAATAAACACTAAATTTTTTTAGGTTTTAATCGGTTAAAACTAGACAAAAATATTTTACCGCATCTGGTATTTTGTTGTTCGGGAGTTGTGCACCTTATCTCAAACGTAACTTATTGCTGGCATATGTTACTAATATTCCCAATGCTAAAGTGTAACATTTTTATCACATTCCTTGTTTCCTAAGAATATGACTATTATATTAAAGAAATGTTTAATTGTTATGTAGGCGGATGACTTTTAAAACCATTTAATTCTTATATGTTGTAAAATAGGTGACCATTATTCGTGACCTGTCTGGACGACTAGCTACTGTAACCTATTTTGCAGGAAAAATTTATATCAGTTCTGTCCCCACTTAGGTATAGCAGTGGGATTTTTTACGAAATTTGGTCCTTATTTAATTTGTATAGAGATATAGTTTCGTACTTTAGGGATATTTTACCTATATTTTTACCAAAAATGCTACTTGGCTAGTAAAAATACGAATTTATTTTCTGGAAACTTAAAGCATAAAGTTTTAAAAAAATAACTCATATTTTAGATTCCAATCGTGGGAAAAAGAAGCTGTAGGCAAGCTTATGTTAAAATTGGCGATATTAGTGACAGAATGATTTGTGCAGGTAAAATCAAATTAGTTAGAAGTTAGAAATTGAGATCACATAAATAAACTAAATAAATTAAATGCACAAATCAGTAATAGTCTACAATGAAACATTTGACTTTCACATTTTTTTAACAAATAAACTGCATTTTTATGGTGGGCCAATGTTGATTTAAGATATTTAATAATGTTTTTTAGGCTTATCTAAACAAGGATGCAAAGATTACCACCAAGGAGATTCTGGAGGACCATTGACATTTAATGGAAGATTAGCAGGTAAAGGTCAATTTGTCCAAGTGCAAACATTCGTCAAGAGAGTTATATTTTATTTATATTATGTATTAAAAAAACTTTATTTTTAAATTAAAACTCTTTTTTATCAAAACAAAAACCCGTAGAACCCTAAAATTACTAGAAATATTTCAGTTTTTTTGGCTATTTTACGCTTTTTTTTTGCTTTCAATTGACTCTCTTGAAAAAAACATTTGGTCACCACTCTTGTTATGTGTTCTGCCAATATTTTGTATTACCAATATTTTGTAATGTGCATGGACCCCACTGATATCTAACCATTTTTAAGGTATTGTGTCTTGGGGATTTGGTTGCGGCCATGCTGATTATCCCGGAGTTTACACAAGCATTGGAAACACCGAAGTCAGAAGATTTATAAGAAGAATTACTGAGATTTAGTTCATAAAATCATAAGCCTAAAAAGTTATTGCAGGTTTTTTGCAGTTTAATATAATCGATTATCTAGGTTAGAGGTTTATTATTTTTTTTTTACAAAATTTTTACTTTCTGTACAAACATTTACGATTGGACTAAATAACTTTTATATCCAAAGTTTCAATATTTTTTTGGTTTTTTCTTTATCTCTGTCAATGCCTCTATTTGTTTTCATGAATTAGTTACTTTGGGAGGTACCAAATGTTTCTAAAATACTGCCGTCTTAAAAAAGAAAGGATCCCCCTCACTTAGCATTGCCACTAACGTGCGACTTGAATGGGCTGGGCATTTAATATGTTGCAGATCTGTTCTTCCTAATCGACGTTTGAATGGACCTTTTTTTGATCTGACGCACGGTTTCAGAGATATAGGTGTTGAAAGTTAGATTTTTCAGATTTTAGGGATTTTAAACTAAAATCAGTTTTTTGCCTATTTTGTTGTATTCGAGTAGCTAACTTGCTACTTTTAGTACATCGGTTTTTAGGTAGAGAACCAGGCTATTAAATGCCGCTGAAAAATTTGACATATTTTAGTTAGGTCACTTTTAGTGGCGGAACAAACTTGAAAAACATAAAAAACTTTCTTTTCAAAATGCAATTTTTCGTAAAATCGCTGTTTAAAAAAGAACAAAAGGGGAAATATTTTTTGATATGTTATAGAAAAATCTTCAAAGAAAAAAAAAGATAGACTACATATAAGCCAGTGGCGGTCTCAGGGGGGGATAGGGGGGGGGATCGCCCCCCCCTTTGCTCCAGAAAAAAGTACACAACAAAGATGCTGGTAGTAATAACCGTGCAATCTTTGGAAAAAAAACGGAAATTGCAGAAAGTTCCTTCAAAGGCATTCTAGAATCCCTCCACAATATTTTGGGACAAAATCAACATATTCATACCAAGTTTTGTACAACGTAAAGCCAAAATCAATCAAGTCGTTTCTAAATAGTACTATAAACTGTTTGATTAATATAAAACACAAATTCTTGAATTTTTATTGGGAGAAGTCAGCACCTATTTAGAAACAATATTGGTAAGAAGTAGGCAAAAGTTTAAACCAAAACCGTCCGTTAATAGAAACATTCTTGGATGTTTGCTAGTAAGTATAATACTTCGTCAGAAAGAAGCTTTTCATGCTTCAGAAGATAAAAAACATAAGTACTTAAAAACACTATGACGGAAATTCCTCTGACGGGCTTAGCGTTTCTGCATATCAACAGACATATTGAAATTGACCGGTTTACCCAAAAAAATCGGAAACGAATTTTTTTTTTTTTGAGATAGGCATCTTATGTTTGAGATATGCGATATAAAAGGTAATGTTTCACCAAAAAGCTTTTTAGACTTAAAGAAAAAAGTATTTAGCTATTATGTTTTTTTTGTGGTTTCTTTGTTATCTATGTTTTTTGTAACTGAAAAAATTATACGTAGTTACTCAAGTGCGGATTTCAGGGAGAGGGGGGGGGGATAGTTAACACCCCCTTCCCTGGTTTTAAATTTTTTATGAAAACATTTATTTAAATTGCGGCCCTATAACACCTTTGATTTTCGCCTGCTGCGCTTTGAAACGATTGATATATTTACAATTTTATTTTAATTTTTAATCAGAAAATGCATTATTTAGTGCAATGTTCTTAAAAATTTTCGCCTGCGGCGCTATAATACCGTTGATATAATGTAATAAAAATAAATGACTTAAAATCAGAGTACCCCCCCCTAGATTTGAGTCCAAATCCGCGCTTGTAGTGGGTAAGTTTTTGTTCCTCATAAAAGCTATGCTTTTATTCTATTTTTTTTTGTCGCCCCCCCCCCCTTTTTAAATGGCTTGGACCGCCACTGTATAAGCTAATCACACTTTGTGAAAAATGCCCGTGAACCTGGAAAATGCTCGGGTTATTGTCCCCATTTCTCCTATGTATATGTATAAGCCATGCTAGAGACTAGAAGGCTCAGCCGATTTTAACAAAAGTGGTACCGCTGGAGTGTTCTAAGTCTCAGATCTCTCAGATCAATATGGCGGGCATATACAGTGGCGCTCCCAGCCATTTGAGAAGGGGGGGGGGGAGGGCGGTTTCGATACAAAAAAAACTAGAATAAAAGCCTAGCTACAAAACTTAGTAACTACAAGCATGGATTTGGTCTGAAATCTAGGGGGGGGGGGGGTTACTCAGATTTTAAAAGTCGTTTATGTCATAAATTTTTTTGAAAAATGTTTAAATCCGCCGAAAATTTTTGAGAAAATTACATTAAAAATGCAATTTTCGATTCGAATTAAAAAAAAAACAACAGTATCATAGCACCGCAGGCGAAAATTTTTAAGAAAACTGCACTAAAAAAATGTATTTTTTTATTTAAAATTAAAATAAAATTGTAAATATATCAATGGTTTCAAAGCGCAGCAGGCGAAAATTTTTAAGAAAATTACAATACAAATGCCATTTTTAACACAAAATTAAAATAATAACATAAATATCAAAGGTGTTATAACGCCGCAATCTATGCCCTACTTTTGATTTCCTAAATGTTTTTGTAAAAAATTTAAAGTAAACACGTACCATAATTTTTTCAGGTATAAAAAGCATAGATAACAAACAAACCACAAACAAAACCTAATAGCTAAATCATTTTTTTTTTTTGAGATCTAAAGAGCTTTTTAAGATGAAACATTACCTTTTATATTGCATATCTCAAACATAAGATGCCTCTCTCAAAAAAAATATCGTTTCGGGTTTTTTTGGGCAAACCGGTCAATGACTCGCTCAATGTCAATTTCAATATGTCTGTTTATATGCAGCAACGCCGCAACGCTAAGCCCGTCAGACCAATTTCCGTCATAATAGTGTTTTTAACTACTTATGTTTTCAATCTTCTGAAGCATGAGAAGCTTTTTTCTGACGGAAGCATTACTTACTGGCAAACATCCAAGAATGTTTTTATTAACGGAAAATTATCGCAACACTTGTTCATTGCCTCGAAAATGTTATCAGGTATGTTTTAATTTAAGCTTTTGCCTACTTCTTACCAATATTGTTTCCAAATACTGATGTCTCCAAATAAAAGTTCATGAATTTGTATTTTGGATTAATCAAACATTTTATAGTATTTAGAAACAACTTTAGTTAATTTTGCCTTGATTTTGGCTTCACGTTGTATAAAACTTAGTATGATTTTGTCTAAAACTTTTTTATAAATATAAACTACAATACTGTTCTGTATTTCCAATATTTTTCGCGGTAAGTACGTTATGCCTTTGTTTATTCTTGGTGTGACAAATTGAAGGTTAAACTGTTTCAAAATACTGTAGAGGGATTCTAAAATGTCTTTAAAGGAACTTTCTGCGATTTCTCGTTTTTTTTCTGCTATTTCTCGTTTTTTTCTTCAAAGACTTCAGGGTTACCACCAGCATCTTTGTTGTCTACATTTTTCTAGAGTAAAGGGGGGGGAGATCGCCCCCCTGCCCCCCTGGAACCACCAAGGCATATATTTGTCATATATGGCATATAGTACCTCTGAGACTTAGAGCAGTCTAGCAGGGCATACACAAGAAGAAATGGTGACAATAACCCAAGCATTTTCCAGGTTCACGGGCGTTTTTCACAGAGCGAAGCTCATAAATCTGTAGCTTATGATTTTTGTTTTAATATTTTACCGTTATTTTTTAATCAGCGATTTTATTTTGAAAAAAAGTTTTTTACGTTTTTCAAATTTGTGCCGCCACTGAGAGTGACGTAAATGAAATATGTAAATTTTTTAACTGCATTCAATAGCCTGGTTCTGCACCCAAAATCTGGTGTACTGAAAGTAGCAAGTTAGCTACTCGAATACAACAAAATAGGCAAAAAAACCGATTTCAGTAAAAAATCCCCAAAGTCTGAAACCTCCAACTTTTAACACCTATATCTGTGAAACCGTAAATCGGATCAAAAAGAGGTCTATTTAAACGTTGATTAGGGAGAATAGATCTACAACATATTAAGCGCACAGCCCACTCCAACCGAAAGCCAGTGGAAATGCTAAGTGAGCGGGGTCATTTAGAATAAGTAGCGAATGTTTGTTGATTTTTTTTATTAGTAATATTTACCTTTGTCTCCTAAGTCAGTTTTTTTAAAAGAAACAATAATATTACACTGTTACTTCTGTTAAATATTTTATTAAAAAAATAAAGTAAATTTTCTCTATTAATTGGAAATTTTTCTAATTCTTTTTTGCAGGTGACATCATATTTAACGGATCTTTATTATATTTCGCAAAAATTTCTTTTTTAAACTTGTCGAACTGTTTTCGATTGACGCTATTTTGATGCTCTCGCCAGGGGGGTCTTGTCCGTTTAACCTGTAAGCCCCAATGGCAGGTGAAGATGGGCGACAGGACGTAAAATTGGTATCCTGCTACGAACATTTCGTAGACCTAAAAGAATAACTTAACGTGTTCAAATCAACAAAAATTTGGAAATTAAGAGTGAAGGTCAGTCGTTAATAAATAATAAACATAATCTCAACGAATACTGTACTAAATTAAGGTTAACCAGATGTCATCCTGCAGCCCATAATAACAAACACAGCTGACAAAAGTTGACACATTGTAAGTGATAGCAGAGATAGAAGAAAAATAAAGGTCTATATGACCAACCAAATTAAAATAAAAGGCAAAAAAATTTTTAACAGCAGTTTGATGAGTGAAAATGGTAAAGGGGCTTCTGATAAACGTTCTAACAAAAAATGCGTGAGTGGTGCTCTTGCGGGGTGGATTTGGTGGGGGGAAAGGTGGAGAAAAATTGTATTGTTGTAATTTCGAGCAAAACTGAACGTCATAGAGTAAAAACTTTAATACAAAAATTGTAGATGGTGCAAAGATACAACTTTTGTAAATGTCACTTTTTAACATAACCTCAAAATTTTAATTTTTTTTTTTTTTGGTTTCTTATTTTTCATTTCCGCAAAAATAATTGTATTTTCACAAAACTTGGCCAAAGTATACCTCTCTGTGTCCTTAATCCCTGCAATTTTTTTTGTTTTGACATATACTTTTTGGTGGGATAATAAAAACTTATAGTTGCAATTAACAAACATGCTCAGAAATGCAAAGAAACAAATAATGGTTTTTGCAACAATGAATTTTTCAGCAATTGTTGATAATTTCTTTCAAATAAAAAAAATCAACAACCGATTATAACATCTGTTAGTACGGAAAAAATACAAAGCAGACGGTTTTTAATTTACTACGATTATACGAGCCTAAAACCGGTTTTATATAGGAACGGTTTTAAATAAAGTCGCTTTCTTCTTCATTATAATTGTTTTCTACTAGCTGATCTTTGTACTGTCAATCTTTTTTCCTTCCAGTTTCTCGCAAATTAAAACATATATATGGTTTAAAAGTTTGAGACAATGATGTGTTTGAAATTAACTCTGTGTTTCGGACTTCCATTGTCTATATTTTATTTATACACGACGCTTCGATCAGTACAATCCCTGAGTCATCCTCCAATCAATTCGGGACAATACAAGGTCTCAACTTACACCATATCATAGCAAGCCTCCTCATCTATACGGACTTCCCAAAATTCACAAAGATGCAATGCCTTTACACCCAATTACGTTAGTTATTAAGTTCCAGAAATTCTCCAACAAGCAACTTGTCTAAAGTCTTTTTGAAAATTATTCAACCTCTTGCAGGCAAGACCGCTTCATTTGTAGAAAATTCCAACCATTTTGCTAATATTCTTAAATCTTTTGTTTTAGGACCCGAGGATAGACTTGTCAGTTTTGATGTCGAAAGTCTATACACCAATGTCCCGATAAAGGAATCGCTAGATATTATCAGAAAGATAGGTTTTATGCTCAGGATGACGGTCTGCCAATGGGTTCATCTCTTTCGTCAGTGGTGGCCAATATTTACATGGAGTGATTCGAATCACATGCGGTTGATACCGCAACGTATAAACCTAAGCTCTGGCTGAGATATGTTGATGATACTTTTATTGTCTGGACCGGGAATGACCAACAACTTTCAGAATTTCTTCACCACCTAAATAACATAAGACCCACCATTAAATTCACAATGGAGTTGGAGCAAAATTGTCAAATTCCTTTTCTTGATGTACTTGTCACACGAGTAGAAAACGACATCAGAACAACAGTCTTTCGTAAACCCACTCACACAGGACAATATTTAAATCAAGGTTCAAATCATTCTGCTACAACCAAACGAGGCATAATCAAAACTTTGTATAACAGAGCCGTTCAAATTTGTAACAATTCTCATGACTTGGAAATCAAAATAAGAAACATTAAGAAGGAGCTGCAGCAGAATGGTTACAGCCTTAAACTTATAACAGATACTATTTATAAATTTCAACAAATAGGACAGAGATTACAAGACCAAAACCAGGCAAATGCGTTCCTAACAATTGCATACGTTAAAGGAGTATAAGAGAAAATTCGAAGAGTAGCGAAAAACTTTAATATTAAAACAGCTTTTAAATCTAGTAATACAATTCGAAGCCTTCTTTGTAAACCAAAACCGGAGAACAAACAAAATAAGGAATGCATTTACCAAGTTCCTTGTGAGTGTGGTGTCTGTTAGGCTTAAGGAATATCAGACGAATACACAAAAAGGTAAAACAACGAAATCAGGAATCGCCGAACATGCATGGTCAAAACAACACCGAATGAAGTGGGCAGAAGCAAAGGTTTTGTACAAGGAGTCACACTGGAAGAAACAAAAATTCCTTGAAGCTGCCTTTATTGGGTAGAATCAGGCTATTTTCAGTTAACCAAGTGTTGAAATCCCAAATATTTGGAAGCCCCTACTTGGGCGGAGCCAACTTCTTAAACTTCAAGGTTGAGTGATATCTCACAGTATATAAGTACGTAGCCTTAGGAATTGATTGTAGTTTGCACCTAAAGACGATCATAGATTGTACTGATCGAAACGTCGTGTATAAATAAAATATAAACAATGGAAGTCCGAAACACAGAGTAAATTTCAAATATATTTTTATACTAAAAAAACCTTATATTAAATTGTTTTTAAACGCAAATAAAACAACTAAGTTAACCATTTTTTTCCGGTTTAAAATAAAATAGATTTAGTATTTAAATTTGTTTTAATCCGGACATTTTTTTCAACTTAGTTGTTTTATTTGCGTTTAAAAAAAATGCAATATAACGTATTTTTAATATAACAATATGTACATGTTTTAATTTTTGGGAAACATCGATCAGCTGTTAGAAAACGATTTTAATGAAGAAGAAAGCAACTTTATTTAAAACCGTTCTTATTTCTTATATAAAACCAGTTTTTGGGCGCGTATAAACGTAGTAAATTAAATACCGTCTCCTTTGAATTTTTTTCGTATTAATAGATGGTGTAATCGGTTGTGGATTTTTTTAAATTGAAAAAAACTAACAACAATTGGTGAAAAATTCATTGTTGCAAAAGCCATTATTTCTTTTCTTTGAGCATGTTTTTTAATTGTAACTATAATTTTTTATTATCCCACTAAGAAGTATATGTCAAAGCAAAAAAAATGAGCAACGTCAAAAAATACAACGAGAATATTCCTGAGTAGAATTCTTGATTGAAGAATAAGTGATTTGGAGCGAAAAAAAGTAGTATCTGAAAAAATTTATCTAAAAAATTATTTAGACATTAAAAACACAGAGTGGTATATTTTGACCAAGTTTCATGGCAATGCAATTATTTTTGAGGAAGTGAAAAATAAAAAACCAAAAAATAAAAATATTACAATTTTTTGCATTTTTCTCGAAAATCCAAATCCAAATCCACCCCGCAAGAGCCCCACACACGTATTTTGTTTTAAAACGTTTATTAGAATCCCCTTTACCATTTCCACTCACCAAAATGCTGTTAAATTTTTTTTATTTTTTTCTCGCTAAATGAGTTAATCCGAACGGTCTAATAGTTTAAAGTATAGGGAAATACGCCCAGTGTGTTACGGAGTCGATATATAGCGCATGAAGGGGCAGGTATTTTTGACACTATATTGAAAAGGCGGCGTCAACAGTTTTAAAAAAGTTCTAGAACAACAATAGTACATTATAAACCTAGTGAGTAAAGTGGTACATTTAATCCCGAGGCAAAAAGTTTATAGCCCGACCGAAGGGATGGTTATAATTTGTCGAAGAATTAAGCATCACTTTACTCCTGAGGTTTATATACTATTTTATGCACTTTAGAATAAGCAGAAAAGTAAAAAAAAACTAACTATATTTTTTTATTTATTTTTCAAAAAATCTCACTCTGTAGACAAACCGCCACATGTACCTCTGTCTTTATATCAAACGATAACATCCAGTATGCCGAAACGCAGAAACAGATGCGTCGCTATGTCAATAAATTTTACTTTATTTCCCTAGGGAATAAATGACCCACTTTATTCCGGAAAACGCGGGATGATTAAATGGGTGTATTTATTCCCGGAAGTGCATAAAATATATAAATAATCAAAACGTCATAGATTTTTGACTTTTTATTATTTAGTTTGTCATAAAATAACTGGCACCTTTTTGAAAAAAATTCTATTTTCAATGTAATTTCCCTCCCCACTTTTCTTATGTTGTGGAAAAATATATTATATGGTAAAAAATGATTAAAACTTTGCTCAATTACGAGTTTACCTTAATTTTAAGTAAAATTTCACTTAAACTTGACGCAAAAAAATATTTTACTTAAAACTGAAGAAAATTAACTCATAATTGAGCAAAGTAATTTTTCACTGTGGACCTATTTTTAAAAAGAAGTAGCGTATATATGCGTATAATTTGTACTTTTTTTTTAGATTGACACACCAAGAGTCACAATCCAATTTGGTCTCCTTTATGACAAAACCTCAATTTTTTTTTGAAACATACATTGTAATGTAAGTCTGTTTTTTACTTTTTCTGTTTGTTTTTTTTTACGTTGGATTGCAGTTATTGTTGTTTTTTTTTGTCTTCTCAAACTAAAAAATAAAAAATTTTAACGTTTTACTTTTTAAACTTTTGCTGGTTGTATAGAAACATTTTTTAACAAAAATTCTTTTAAATCCACACTATTTTTATTGTACATGCAATTTTAGAAGCAAATAAATTTTGCGAAATGTTGGCATTTCAAAAAAAGGATGTTTTATTAAAAAGATCTCTCAACCCATAAACCTAGACCTTCAAAAATTAAATAGGATAGGATTAAACCATTCTACAAGTTATAAAAAATACTGTTGCACAGAAAAATTAACAAATTTATTATTAAACTTGACCCCACATAAAGTTGCGTTATTAATAGAATCAATATAAAGATTTTTGTACCAAAAAAAGACTAGTTATTAATTTTGATAGCAAATGCTTTGAAAGCAATGCCCTTAAAAATCAAACTAAAACTATAAATAAAGAGCCTAAAAACAGCTTTTAAAACAAAACAATTTTATTTGCTAAATTGTATGCTTTTATTCTTATAGTTTTAGTTTGGTGTAAGGAGGGCATTGTTTCTTAATACAAAATAGGGTCACTTCATCACGAAAACTGTGAAAGAAGACGCACGAAAACCCTAAAACAAAATTTTAAAAAGCTCACCATAAAAAGCGACTTTTATTTCTCTACTCTCTCAATGGAGGCGCCAGCATCAAGCCAAATTTGTTGCCAGATTCCCACCATTGAATCGAACGCTCTGTTTATTATTGTTTTCTGTATGAGTGATAGGTCAAACTAAAAAGCCAGTTAGCTCATTTTCGTTTTAGTATTATTTGACCTACTATCGGTGCCATATTGACACCTAACTTTTACTTTTACTTTTACCTGTCAATTTGATTATAAAAATGCTAGCCACAGTGGGCTAAAGGGCACTGTGGTGGGTGGAGTTAACTGGCTTTTTAGTTGAGACGATGCTGGCCCAACTAGCAGATTTATTTTTCCACCTTATAGTCTAAGAGCTAGCGGAATAAACCAACATAATTTTTTACACGATTTATTTTGGACCCATTAGGTCGAGGGGGTGGTAAAAACAGAAAAATTGCAACTATGGCACTTCAGACCGGGGAACGAGAAGGATCAAAGTCAGTAATTTTTGTCAAAATTAACGTCATTTGTAAGAGGCTAAAAAAATCGGTTATTTATCGCCCTTTCCCAAAACCGACCCCTCCTCCAATCAACCCTACCTGCAAGCCAACTCCTTCCCTCGGCTTTCCGTCCTGGTGCAAAGGTTTCCCTAAAGTTTTCACTTTCTGAGGCGTGTGCTCCACCAGGGCCTTTATTCTTGAATTTCCGGGAGGAGAACTTGCTAGGGAACTGGGCGTGCTTAACAAAAAAGTTAGATGGAGATATGCCAGCGGATAAAAGTGCGAAGAGGAAAAGGATACTCCCGCGGGAGCATTCCCTTCCAACACGTTCAAGAGTAAAGACCCAGGAAGTCTGTCAATAATCATTCGTTTCTCAAGACATCAATTTCTAAAATACTTTTTCTATGCGAAAAAAACAAACCCTTTAAGGTCGGAATTTATTAAATTACGAAAAAAGCAGTTTCTATCAAAAAAATCTTTATTTAAATGGGTATTTGAACAAAAACAAAGAAGAAGTTAAAAAACCTCCAAATCAGTTACTTCAACCGAAAAGAAACTAAAAAACAAAAGATCAAAAGATCTTGGGTGGAAATAACGAAAATTCAAAGTTGGATGAGTATTCCACAAGGAACACACAAAAGATCAAAGCGAAAAGAGAAATGAATAAACGATGTTTCGCCCTGGGTAACCAGCGTGGACTCATCAGTTGTCATAAATAGTGTAGTGTAGTGTAAGACACATAAATGTTACGGTTAGAAAAAAAATTAATTGTGGTCATCTGGCCTAACCACTAGTCACTTATTACGTTTTGTGGG
Organism: Oxystoma pomonae; assembly: GCA_963921995.1. Classification (NCBI taxonomy): domain Eukaryota; kingdom Metazoa; phylum Arthropoda; class Insecta; order Coleoptera; family Brentidae; genus Oxystoma; species Oxystoma pomonae. The sequence goes on from OY998172.1 coordinate 39,886,881, forward strand.
ATTCGTAAAAACAGTTCTTTACATCTTTCAGGTGCAATCCGACATTACATGTTGAACACTTCCATACGGTGCGATGTGGTTCCTTGCGGTTGCAACATTGGGCACATCTAAGCGATGGGGTGTGAATGGGCATATGAGCATTTTTATCATACCTTATTTCTTGCCGTACAACAGTTTTGAATTTATTTGGAGGCTTTTCAGTACTTTATCAGCCACGTTTAGCTTGTTCTGGACTACCTAAACTAACTGTCCACTGAATTGTATTATTTCAAAGCTGGAACTGTATTTGCGCCAAAGGCATCTCGTCTTCAGGTTCCCATTTATCGTCAGTTGTAACTACAGCTCCACTTATAGCTCTATTTAAACCAACTCGTTCTTCGAGACCTTCTAAAATATCAACGTCCATTGCCATGATATCAAAAAGGTAAAAAAACAAAAGATCAAAAGATCTTGGGTGAAAATGACGAAAATTCAAACTTGGATGAGCATCCCACAAGGAACACATGAAGGACCAAAGCGAAAAGAGAAATAAATAACCAGTGTGGGCTCATCAGTTGTTTCACTGGTCACCTTCCACCATACATCAGCACTTATCCAAGTTATCTGATACGGATTCGTCTTGGCGTGTTAATATTTCTAATAGGATTATGTTCCTAAGGCAACTAAAACAAAAAAGAAGTTAAAAAAACCTCCAAATCAGTTACTTCAACTGAAAAGAAACTAAAAAACAAAAGATCAAAAGATCTTGGGTAAAAATAACGAAAATTCAAACTTGGATGAGCATCCCACAAGGAACACACAAAGGACGAAAGCGAAAAGAGAAATTAATAAACGATGTTTCACCCTGGGTAACCAGCGTGGACTCATCAGTGGTTTCACTGGTCACCCTCCACCATACATCAGTAAATACTATCATATCAAATCAAATCAAATCAAATCAAAAATCGCTTTATTGTTTTTTAAGATCTGAAAAAAATCTCATAAACAAAGCAAACTTACATACTAATCCTTGGAAGTAAAAAAGATTTTAAGTTCCGTTGACAGTACATTAAGATTAACATTTCAAAATAACAAGTAAAAAAACAAGAATAACAAGAAATTAATAAGAAACGATTATAATAAAATTTCTAACATGTACGTATATGTCACTGATAAAATACTAAAGATAATATAAAAAATTAAAAAAATTAAAAAATATAAAAAATAAAAAAATAATAAAAAATAGAACAAGTTTAAAAAACAAAATAAAATGATGTAAGAATTTACTATACGAAAACTAAATTAAGACTACATAGTAATCCAATTAATATTATAAATGCGAAGTTTGTTTGTGTGTGTGTGGGTGTGTAGGTGTGTGTGTATTTGTGAGATCAAAATAAAAGAATCTGTAGACCTATTTAATATTCGTCACAATTATAGTATGGGTGATTCTGCAAGTAAGCTGTCACAGTTTTACGGAATTTTTTTTTGGTCTCTTATTAGTCAAATGTCCAATGGGGGATGATTATACATTTTTGTGCTCTCGTATATGACTGAGTCCTTGGTTAGGGTTAACTTGGGTATGAGTAAAGGAACATGCAGGTTTGTAGTCTGCCTGGTGATGCGCTGGAGAGCAGCAGTGCTGGTGTCAACCGTACTATTTTTTGTGTATAAGAGAAACTGACTCAAGGATAAAGATTGCAGATAACGTTAGAATTTTAATTTTTTTAAAGAACGGTTTGCAATGCTCCCTTGGTTCCGCCTTGTTTATAATTCTAATTGCTCGCTTCTGAATACTTAACACCGAATCAAAGAGTGCCTATGAACATAATCCCCAGAATGCCACACCGTATCTAGCTCGTGACTCAAATTCTCTGCTAATGACTTTGAGCGCAAAACAAGCTGAAGAAAGTTTGGGTTTTAAGATTTTGATATGTTCTTTAAAATCAAGGTTTACGTCCAATGTTAGTCCCAGAAACTTTACCAAGCTTTGTGATATAACTGTTTGGTTATTTAGATTGATAGGGTTAATAACAAATCTAAATGATAAAATATTAGTTTTCTTTAGACATTGTTTTAATTGCCTTAGGAGCACAATCCTACTTGAAATATTAACACAGCTTCTTTTTTGTTTTAATTGCCTTAGGAGCATAATCCTAGTGGAAATATTAACACGCCAGGACGAATCCGTATCAGGTAACTTGGATAAGTGCCAGTGCGGAACGATGCCTATTTGTGAGTGATTCGAAGTTGGAAGTCAAAGTGTATGATGGTGTTTACTCATATATGGTGGAGGGTGACCAGTGAAACAACTGATGAGTCCACGCTGGTTACCGAGGGCGAAACATCGTTTATTCATTTCTCTTTTGGCTTTGGTCCTTTGTGCGTTCCTTGTGGGATGCTCATCCAAGTTTGAATTCTCGTTATTTTCACCCAAGATCTTTTGGTATTTTGTTTTTTAGTTTCTTTTCGGTTGAAGTAACTGATTTGAAGATTTTTTCAACTTCTTTTTTGTTTTAATTGCCTTAGGAGCATAATCCTACTGGAAATATTAACACGCCAGGACGAATCCATATCAGGTAACTTGGATAAGTTCCAATGCGAAACGATGCCTATTTGTGAGTGATTCAAAGTTGGAAGTCAAAGTGTATGATGGTGTTTACTAATGTATGTTGGAGGGTGACGAGTAAAACCACTGATGAGCGCACGCTGGTTACCCAGGGCAAAACATAATTTATTTATTTCACTTTTCGCTTTCGCATTCGTTTCTCCTAAGTTAGCCCGGCAAACCACACATATATTTTAGAAAAATAAAAGAAATTCATATTACTAGCAAAAAAACAATTTCTACCAAATAGTTGTAACAAAAATGTGTTTTTACCTCCCATTTTTAATAAAAACCGCTTCAAAATGTAAATAACATACTCTTGGGTACACCCTAACCAAACAGTCGGTTCATACTGACAAAATATCAAAAAAAAACTCCTGATATGTCCTGTAAACCATGCATATAAATATTTTGTATGATATACTATATAGGCAATACACTATGTAGTATGGCTAGGCTAAGTAACCGGTAGGCGTTTAGGTACAAAAGTCCTGAAAGGGTTAAATAATGCTAATTATTTTCTCTTCATGACTTTAGCGCCGTCTGGCAATAGCAATTTGTCTTTCAGGACGTCAGCCCTAATCTGCCGCGCCTTGTGCTCCACCAGGAAGTCTGGCAATAGACGTTTGTTTCTCAAGACATCACTCCTATAATACTGAGCATTTTCAACCTTGTTCAAATGACGTTGATTTTGACAATAATTACCGACTTTGGTGGACTACTCCCCTCCTCGTTCCCCGGCCTGGAGTGCCAGAGTTTAACTTTTTCTGTTTTTACCACCCCTTCTGTCTGATGGGTTCAAAAAAAATCGTGTACAAAATGACGTTAGCTTTTTCCGCCAGTCAAGGGCGTCGATAAGGGAGGGGGGTAATGGGGGAATTATCGACGCTCTTGCTGCCAGTTGTTAGTATATTATGCAAAATGGTTAAAAACGAGTTCAGTGATAATTTAGTTAACAGAATGAGAAATAAATTCCCAATGTCCATAGTGGAGTTAAATATAAATAAAAAGAGAGTTTTACCAACAGAAAACTGTTGGATTTTTCGACTTCTCCACCAATTCTACCACTGACTGGTTTCAGACACAGTCCATCCACCAGTCAAACAAGAGTGAAACACGTGTCTGCGTCTAGTCTCCAAGTCGCAACCGGTATGTATTCTTGTAGTGCTCCGGTGTATTTTGCTATCGATTCGTCATAGTAGAAAGCCCGACTGGTGGATGGGCTGTATCTGAAACCAGTCAGTGGTAGAACTGGTGGAGAAGGCGAAAAATCCAACAGTTTTCTGTTGGTGAAACTATCTTTTTATTTATATATAATTTAGTTTCCTAACGGAAAGTGACATAACAAAATTTTGTAATTGGCACTATAATTCGAGGAAAAATGGCGGAATATGCTTGATTTTTTTATAAATCCAATATTTTAGAAAAACGCAATATAATATTTGAAAGTTGGCAAATATTGAAAATATTCCGCAATTCCCTATTCAATTTTGTATAGTTGTGTAAAATTTCTTGTCTCTGATCTGTCTGAATCAAGTTAAATTTTTTCTATACTGTCCACTCATTTTTATTTTATTAATTTTAGACAATAAATTAATTCATTATTAATATAGTGACAGTGTGTGACAGGTAGGATTTTCTTTTTTCTTAATCCTATAGTTTTATAAAAATCTGTAAAAAACTGGAACAGAAAACCAGAAAAAATTAGGAAGAAGCCTTTTTGCCTTTTATTGTAAAATCGATCTCAAATTAACCTAAAACCTGACTTTTTAGAGTCAAATATGATTTTAATTCCTATTATTGAAGTATATTTTACAAATTCTGTAGTTCAATTTCAATTTTACACAGAAACTAAATGGATATGACATTTTCAGTGTCAAAAAACTACCTAGTCAAATTCTTAATAAAAAAAACAAGATAGCCTCAAAACGTTTTTAAATTAAGAATATTACCTGTGTGTTTCTGGTATAACCGTACCCTATAAACCGTTCGTCATGTGGAGGGACATTGTCAGTGGCAATATAAAAAGGTTCATAGAGGAACTCAAAATTTGTTACAGGATGGCTTACCCTCACAGAATCTGTTTCTTCTTTGTATTGTTGCCACCTAAAATTAAATTTATTGAGAAATACTAATACCAAGGAAAATGTCTTGGGTAAGTATGCATTAGACAAAGTGGATATAGCTACAAAAGCCCTTTCAGGGGTACTATCAAATCATGGAGGGTATAGCTATTTATTTTAGTCGAAGAGTATTGGGTTTGACAACATAATTCATTCTGCTATTTGCGTTGTAAGAATCTGACTGCGAATCAAAAAAATAACAAATGGAAAACAATAACCACCTATTCTTTAACTTCAGCCACAATATTTACAGGATAGTAAAGCTCGGAAAACAAAGTTAATGAAAGTGGAGCGTGAAAACACAGCTTGGCAAAAAAAGTGGAAATATACAAAGAAAAATAGCAGCACACACGTTATAAAAGAGAAGGAATGAAGATTAGGACAAAAATTGAACAAATAAATGGCGAAAACCTTGTTAGAGACTTAAGCCCCCCCCTCAGAGCCATGAAATCTCCGCTAGTAAATATCGACTTTTCTTTAAAAATAAATAAAAAATGGTTTTAAAAGACTATTTTTTAAGTTAAGCAGAACAAATATATACGGAAAAAGCTATTAAACAAAAAGAGACAGATAAAAAGGCAAGGGCTAGAGAAGTTACATAAAAGAACAGCAAAGAGACAATCAGTGACTACCTGAGAATAATAAGAAAACGGATCAGGCAGGAAAGAGGAAGAGAGTGAGTATGACAGGTAACTGAAGAGTCCCACCCTGCCAGACACACAAAGCATTTCCCCTTTAAAACGAAAAAAAAGGTATGGTTAAAATTCAGCAAAGGACTATGTTCTGGTTTTTGTTTGGCTTTGATAATGAGGCTATTCTAAACAAATGTTTGGCAGAGGAACCTCCTACAGACAAGCAGAACTATCGTCAAAGCAAATCTGGGGCTGACCCACGCTTAAAGAGGAGGACTTTCACTCTTTCACTTACTAAAGCCTCGCTCTCAGAGGTTCGACGTTTTAAGCCACAAAAAAAGGTTGAAAGTTACAAATAGATTTTTGTTAACTTTTAGGGATTTTGATTTTTGATATAATAACAAGGCTATTTTCATTTTTTATGTACAAAACTTCATTTCAAAGTAATTATTTTTGTCTACTACCTTATCGAAAATTTACATTTTCGACCCACATATAAAAGGTGAATATGCCCCTTTACGTCCTTAGGGAGTTTTATATATTTTTTTTCCTCCGGAAGGGAATTTTCGTTACTTTACCTCCCTGCATGCCGTATGGATCCTTACTGTAAGTACTACTAGATAGTATAAAAATCTACTTAATTATAACTACTTAATATTCTTCTGGAGTAAAGTGAATTTTATCCTTGGTTTTTTAATGCCCAAAACACTTTTCTCTCTTAGATCAAGTAAAATGACAAAAATCAGTTTTCTCAATTGTCAGTCTTTGGTAAACTTTTCTTTTATTTCGCTGGCAACCCTACCCATCCTGTCAAACTCGAAAATTGGTTAATTTAAATATTCGATGACTGTAGGTACTTACCTAGAAAAATTGGTGGCATATTGGTTGTAAATAAAAACTTTTTGATGGAAAGGTCTACCCAAGCCCTTGTTGGCCAATCGAATTAAATCAGTCTTGTTTGAGGGAAATGTGATTTTTTCATGAATTTCGTAAGTTGGAACCTAAAATTACAATAAAGAAAGATTTTAATTGGAATCTGTACATAGAAAACAATTCTAGGTGCTTTTAAAAGCTAACAAAGTTTGTTAATTAAGAAAAAGCATTTTTTGTAAACTAAAACCGAAACTGTCGAACCATGGGTTTATATTAACCTTAATGCTTGAGTTAAAAGAAAAAATTAGTTATAACTCCAGCTTACAAAGGAGAAGGTTTAGGGGCTCAAAATCAATAAAAAAAAATTACATAAGACTATTCTGTAATTCAAGCCCACCAAGAACACCAAGCCCCTCTCCCAGGAACAATTCCTGCATACGCCACTGTTGTAACAAAACAGTTTTAGGCTACTACCATATTTTTTCCAATGTGGATTCTGCAGAGGATTCTTTACTCAAAAAATTTTAATCCTTTGATTAATTTTTTGGCCTAGGAAATACATCTACTTACCACATAGGCACATCTACTGCTATCACACTCTTCCTGTAGTAGAAAATCGTTTAATTTCTCCGCCATTCCTTTACTGGGTATCACATCCACGTCTGTGAGAAATACGTATTTTGTGTGACAATTTTTTCTTGCCACGTTTCTTAAATGGTTTTGAGGATAAGCTGCTCTAGACCAAGTGCTGTATGACTAAAAATAAAAATGCAGTAAAATCTCTCTATAGTGGACACCAAACTTGTTCATAAATTTGTTTAATGACTATTACTTTTCTATAAAAATGTAATCCTTTCTTAAATTTTTTCATTTCACTTTTTTCTAATAATATGTTGGAAATCTAAGATAGGCCCCCAATAATCAAACCCCCAAACTTACTTCAATTCTATCCTTCCTGATACACCCTGCGATACAACCGTCCAAAATTTTATTCCCAGTTTAAACATAAGATTTTAAGATTAACTAGCGATGTCCCTAATCCACCACCTATAATCACTCAACAAAAGCGAGTTTATATGTACCTACTTTATCAAAAGCGATTTTCCAACCTGCAAAAACCATATCTGTTGTTTTAGTTTTTACAAAAATATTTTTCGTATTTTTAAATAATTATATTAAACAACTTTATTATAATATGTCCGTTTTTCAGACGTATATTTGTGTGTGTGTGTGTGTGTGATTGTCCTTGTTGTTGTTAAATGAAAATGACGCATCTACTTACAAGGTAATATTAATTTTAAGTTTCAAAAAAAGTATTTTTTTAAAAAATATACCTAGATTGCTGGTGTTTAAAACTACAAAAATGTTTGAGGTTGACCTGAAGATGGACTAATAAATAAGAAGTTCAAAACCGGTAGGCGTAGGCTATTTAAATTTAAAAATAAAAAAAATATTGTACAGAAAAAGGGCCTTTTCCAAGATTTACCCGCATTAAACTTCTTGCTAATCCCGAATTTTTCACTTTCTTCGATAATATCAACTTAAAGCGTATTTGATATCTTGGAAAAATCTGCAATAACTTTTTGAAAAACAAACTTTTATTTAAACTGTATATATTTTTTTAATAAGTTGATTTTCTATGAATATAATTTATCTATTTTAGTATATGCAGCGGTCCGTGTTCCTCAACAAGCCGCAACTTTGTTCGGACACCTCTCATAAGGGTCTGGGAGGTGACAATATTAATTTCTCTGCACTTAATTAAAATTCTGCGGCGCAGTTGGCCTTCATTTTTAGCAGTCCCGCCTCCGTTCCCTTGCCAAGTGGGCCCAAAAGTCTTCAATGGAAGCCTGGGGTAAATTAGGGGGATTGTAATTTTTTGGTAAATATTGAATATTATGCTCTTGAAGCCAATTTTGCGTTTCCCTGGCATAATGGGAAGATGCCAGGTCGGGGCAAAACATAAAATTTCGTCTCCAGCATGATGTTCTTGAATAAACTCATTGAGTTTCACTAGGCAGTTATCAATATAACCTCTGCTAGTTAATGCTTCGCCCATTACATGTCCTATATATGGTCTTGCTATACCCCTTTCGGAAACTGCACATCACACTAAAATTTTGTCGGCGAATTTGGCTTTTTCTTTAAATCTTACGCTGTCCGGAGACTCCTATATTATTGGTGTAAAATCCTTGATTGCCTGGAGTTTCTGCGTTTTCATACTTATATACGTACTTTTCATCGTCCATTATGATAGATTTGTTTTTCGCAAAATGAACACTTCGAAGAGAACGACAACATCGAGGTATCCGGGCAAGCTGATTAGGAGTGTATTTTGTACATTTTTGCCTTTTGCGGTATTTTTGACCATTTCTGCTCAAAATTCTACAAATAGTACTTTTTGAAGGTTGTTTTCTTCTCACTAGCAGACACCCTGACCTTGTTTGCCAACCTTACCATTCTGTTGCACTAAGGAGGTCAAAATACTTGGTCTTCCACTTTTCGGGAGGTTCATACAAGGAATATCCTGTTCGCATTCCAATATGGTTCGATAAATGGTTCTCCTGGATATATCATGGTGTTGAAAGATTCGCACTATTTCAGCTTTGAGCATTTTCCCAACCAAATTATAAATAGATTTTCTTATTTCCAATTTGTAAGACATTTTCTACAAACTGACTTAAAACATAAATATGTCAAATTGAAACCTAGGAAACAAGGAGACTTTTGTTACCAAAGCCAACTTGGCAAGTAACTTAGGTATTTCTTTTGAGCTCCTTGAACTTTGTGCCAAAACTTATGGGACATCCGTTAATTATATAATTTTACCGACCCGCTAAAAAGTTAATTTCAATTTTGGCTAATTCCTCAAATTCCTAGAGCTTAACAATCATTGGAAAAACCAAAGATCTTTCTCGGAATGGTGTGAAATAAAAGCTCGTTTTATTGACAAGTAGTAAAATATTTTTCAGATTTTTTAAAAATCTTGGTAAAATACATTTTGTTTAAAAAGTGTCCACTAAGTATAGGGGGTTTTAGGACGTTTAAGTTCTCGTCCACTATATGGGGAATGAAAGCTCGTTTTATGGACAAGTAATAAAATATCTATTCGGATTTTTAAAAAATCTTGGTAAGGAAATACGTTTTCTTTGGAACAATTGACAATAGAAATATTAAGGTGCCTACTACACGATACACGATAATGATAGGGAAGGCTTTGTTGGAGTGTCCTCGTCCACTATAAGGGGGTAACGCTATACAGAATTTACGTTTTTTACCTACAAAATTGTCAATACATAAAGGGGTCCAGTGGATAGAGGTGTTCATTAAGACAGGTTAAGAGCGACTGATTCCGAATTGACTTTTAAAGAAAATTCAGTTTTTTTTTAAATAGTATTGCTCCGTGCAACACCTCCGAGAAATAGGCTAAAGTACACTCCATTTCAAATTCAATCGGACCACTTGTTTGATAGTACGTGACAATAACAGCTCCATTTATATGCTGTGTGTAAATATCGGCCGCCATATTCAAATTGGTTCCGAGAATTAAGATTGAATAGTCTTTAGGGTAAGTGTCCTTTTTATCCACAAAAGCCACCATTTTTGACACTGTTGAGAGTTAGTCACTGAAACAAAAGTCAGTAATGATCTCGGAGTTGTCGTGCCGTGGAATTACGTAAGAACAGCAATCGAGCTAAAGTTTCCTATTTTTGCGATATTATTACTTATTTAACCCTTTTTATATTTATATTTGTATATTTTCCAAGGGCAACATTTAAAATATTTTAGGACAATTCCATGATCGATAGAGATTTTTAGCATGTAGTCATTAGAGTTTAAAAAAGACCATCAGCTTGCAAAAGGTGGAGTAGTAGCGATTTTGACATATGTTGATTGAGCCCCTGAAAAAAAATTTGCATTTTCGACCGTGGGGGGTGAGCTCATTCCGCCATCTTGGATTTAGTGTGCATAAATTTGCTTTTTCTAAATAGCCCGAAAACTATAAACTAAAGGCGATAAAATTTCCTAAAACTTCGATTTACAAATTTTTTTTTGTAGCGAATGCATCTAGCCTCTCATATCCAAATGCCAACCTCACCTTCTCGTGGTGCTCCCTGTCTAAAACAGACGAGGCTCTGGCGACCGAATATGGCCGGTATAGCCCTATGGGGAAGTTGAACTACACCCAATAACCACTAGGAACTGCTCCATTAAGGACCTGTACAAACTCGTACAAGGGAGTTGAGTGGTAAAACTAGGATCAAAGTGTGCATAATAAGCCAGTAATGGCTGCAGTGGAGTGACTCTGGCCAGCCATCAGGCTGGCCGGAGCCACAATCGGGGGGTTTTAGTCGGTAGGAATCCGACACTACCCGGGCTCTCCTGGTAAAAGAGAAATGACTCTGGCAGGAAAGTAGTTCGGGCGTCTCATGCAAGATTTCCCCTTGATACCCTTGAAAAAAAAATGAAAATTATGCGTTGGAGTATGATACACATAAAGTGAAAAAAAACCCTAATCGCTAAATATTCTAAATTAAAGGGTAAAATGATATAGCTTTATTAATGTAAGGGGACACAAGAATAAATGCGGTAAGCTTCTGCAGCGCGGCCGGTTGTTTTGCTTCGTTATAATGATGATGTTTAATATCTCGAGAAAATAATAGTTGTATGTCATTTTTTTCAACAACAACAAAATCACTAAAAAAACTAATACTTCGCACCACAACGCGATACGACGTGACATTCAAAACTGAATCAGCTAATATTGCATAGTTTGTTTACTTTCTGTGGTATGATAACAAGATATGGGCAGGGTGGACAATGCACTTGCTTGCTTAATGATGGCACTTGGTTTATTAAAAAAATTTAAGCGAAATAAATCGTCATTTCAAACACCAACCAGTATAGGGATCAGGTCTTTCATTTTTATACATAGGTTGTAAAACACCCAGTATATACTATACGAAATATACAAAGTGGCGGTTTTTCGAAAAAATGGCCTCTATTATTTTTTTTGCTAACTCAATCTCATCATAAAATTAAAAAGAAAATTGGATAACAAACGAGACGCATACTCTCTTCGTGTCTTAAATGATCAATGCAACACATGTTGGCCATGTAGCTTTCTGGGGCCTAATTCTTGAATCTCGAGAGACGGAACGATCCCTCAAGAGAAGGGATTAATCCCGGGGAATGATCCCATTCCCCGAAAAAAAGATGCTTTTCCTTGAAACCTCTTCGAAATTTTCGATTAAAAAATATACATTTTACGCGTATTCCAATTTTTGATAGAATGGAACGAGCGATCACCGCTCAAGAATACGACGTGGGATCATTTGACACAAATCTGTGTCGTTCCCTGCTCAAGAATTAGGGCCCTGGTCGTCAAAAATACACGCCCTGCTGAGATTTTCTCTCGTCTGGGGTATCAGGCCATCAAGTTAGCAGCAGTCATTCTCCTTGAATCGTTACACTGATGGTTCTGTGTTTATTGTTGGTAAAGATATTGATCTTTTAGTTCTGCTAACGGCATTGGCTCGATATCCAGACAACATCTTCCTTCTCAAGCCAGGGAAGGGAAAGCTATCAGAGAAAATTTATTCACCGATTAGTTTAAAGCAGAAAAATCTAGCAGAATTCTTTGCTTTTTGCAAGCATTTAGTGGATGTGACAGAGCTTCGCCGATCTTTGGTCAGCGAAAAACAAAATTTTTACCACTCGTAAAAAAATTGTGCTTATATTAAAGTTTATAACAACCCAGATGCTAATCCTCACGAAGTTACAAAAGCTGGCGAACAATTTCTGGTAGTATTATATGGTGGTAATATTTCTGACAACTTAGAGGAAGTCCGATACCAACGGTTTATCAAATCTTCAATAAAATACAAAGTCAACCTTGCAACGTTTCCACCTACAACAGATGCTACCCGCTACCATTCGTTGCGAACATACCACCAAATCTAAAAATGGAGCGGTAACAAAAAAACCCAGAAGATTGGGGCTGGAAACAAAGCCTGAGTGGCTTGATTCCAATTGAAATGATGAACACTTTACTAAAAGTAATTTTATGCAATTGCGAAAAAGGTTGCACCGGAGCTTGTGGTTGCCGAAAATCGAGCCTTAAATGTTCCATTATTTGTGGATTTTTTAATGGACAGGCGTGCGAAAATTGAGACCAAGTCTTTTCTATTGAAAGCGAAGAGGAAAATAAAATATACATTGTAGAAGATCCATATAATGAGAATCAATATTCATTGCTTTAGCTAATTTTATATGTGGATTAGGTCTACTGGAGATATCACAATAATAAAAAAACGCACCGTTTAATCTACTCCTTGGAGGTGTGTAAATGAGTGTTTATTTTTATATGACATATACAATGAAGTGTCTGAGGTAACATTAAACATTTAGAATAATTAGAACTTAATAACTTTTTTCAAAATCTTAAAATAATAACCACGAGCCAAAATATAATAATATAATAAATATAATAGTATCCCGCGACTAACCATAAAATTTCAATTAACTTAAAATCAAAGAAAGTTAAGAAAATTAATTTTATTCCATTTTATCTATAAAACAAAAAAGTATTAGGTATACGAAATTAAATAAAACTACTTCTGCATTATGAGAAAAAAAACTTTGAAATCGTTAATTTTTCTCTCCCCGCTTTTGGAGTCCCGTGAGTAATCACCAATATTTTATTAGATCATGGAACTTAAATAAAAAATTATTTAATAGAATCGTAGACTTTTCCAGGATGAAGCAGTTGAATCATAGTAGGTAGACGGAAAGAAAGTCCTTAGAAGTATCCTTCAAACAAGGTCATGTGATATCCATACTTTTCGGAGTCAAATAAACATCAGAGTTGACTGTTCTTTGAAATATTTGAATTGGTGAAAGAAATTTCAGCTTATTTAAAAAAAAAGCAAAAAAGTGATCAGAGCCGTATCTTAGTTTTTACAAGATGTCCCTTTGTTTTGAACGTCACATCGATATTTCCTGAGCTAAGGTCACTGACAGAAAAGAAAGGATCAGAATATTAACCATAACTATTTGGTTTGACAATTCTGCTGAGTGTCATTTATTATAGCCAGTAAAAATGAAAATTTAACAGATAGATAGGCAGATAATACTAAACAAAATCTAAGATGGTACGCTTTTTAACACCCTCTGTTCGGCTCTGGATTTGGATATCATGTCGAATAAAAGATCATTCTTTTTAGGATTTTCTATATGTTTTGATAGTTTCGGTCCTATTGGCAATTTCTGTTAAAATCAACTCACTGTTTTCAATTAAGAACAATGTTACCGCAAACCCTATGGCAATATACAGCTTATATGTTCGTAAAAGCTAAATCTAATTAAAAAGTTTACTGTAAGAGGAAAACATGAAAATAAGAATATTTTTGATTTTTTTTTTCCAATATTTGCAAATTTACCTTAGATTTTAGAATATAAAAAGAAGATACCTTTTATTAATACTTCAATTATGTATAGGTATTAATTATTTTTCTAACAAGTCTACCCTGCCTGTTGCTAGCGGACTAAATGACTTGCAATTTTATTCCTGCTTTGCTTTAGTTGCAAATGAATCTGACAAAAATGCAAGACTCAAGCCGGATCCAGACCAAGTAGACAAAACAGAAACACGATTTTGAAACAAAACTACGACAAGACTGAGACAAAAAACAAATACAAATCAGCAAAAAAACTGAGACAACCTATACACACTGCAAAGGCACTTAAACAACAAAAATTTGTGTAGTAGTAGTCTTATTTTTGTCCCGCAACCATTTGGAATGAAAATTTTTACCAGCCACAGATTTCTTATGTTTTTTAAAGTTTCGCCTTTCCCTCAAGTACTGGTTAATGTTTCCAATTTTTTTCTTAGTCTCCTCAACAGAGATCTTTAATGCAGAGGAAATCTCCTTCAGTGCATATACTTGCTTGAAGCGATTTTTGTCATCTTCGTTACCAGGGTCCCATAGCAAGGGATGTTCTTTATAGAGTTCTATTAGTTTACTTGTATTCTCTGTGTTCCATGTTTTTTTTTTCGCCCGACATTTTTCGAACTCACAAAAAACGGGCTGCAAGCCAACGCATAAACAATGCACTTTACGTATCGCCGTCCAAGCTTTTCTAAAAAGTTGTCGCCGAAAATTCAGACAAAACAGAGACTCTTTAATCTTTACCGACAGGAAGTCTTGGAATTTTGGAACAAAAAAGAAACAAGACAAAAATATTGCAAAAAAGTTTTGGATTTGTCGCAACTTTGTTTTGAAACATGAGTGTTTCTGTTTTGTCTGCTTGGTCTGGACCCGGCTTTACTAGGTTTTTGCACTTGGTGTTGGTATTGGTAATTTCGATGTCTGACCGGTTTATAATTCTCGTTACGTAATCACACTTCACAGCTAATTTTAATAAAACAAAATTAAGGCTTTCGAACTAAGCAGTGAGAAGAAAAATGCAAAATTAACTTCTTTCGAATTTTGCGAAATATGGACAAATCCAGTGTTCTTTTTTTATTTACTTTATATTAAAAAAAATAAATAGTAGATACCTTCCTATTAATACTTCCGGGATGTAATAATGATTTTTCTAGAAGGCTTACCCTGCCTGGAGCCTTCGCCTTATCATTACCAATTTCCTTCAATAAATCCCTTAACAATTTGGCCGGATTATCACACTCTATATTGGACAACTTGTCTTCGTCTATTACAAAATTGTCGCTCATTTTATCTATGGGGATCACCAAGTGAAAAGTGACTTTTTCTTTAATACGAACGTAGCAATGACGGAGGTAAATTATGTACCAGAGAAGCGAGTTCAGTTCTTTGTCCTTTGAGGCGAAGACAGCCAAGGATATTGGGCCTCCTAAAAAATAAATTAAAATTTAAAGAAATGTCAAGTTATATTAATATAAAGTGTCCTATCAAGAAGCGCAAAATTTACCTCTAATGACTTAAAATTAGGTATTTACGTTACTAGACCGGAAAAGGGAACTTTACAGGTCGACAAAGAAAGTTTACAAGGCGAGTCGTAGGCAAGACCTGTAAATCTGTGGAGATCTGTAAAGTGAGTTTCCGGTCATGTATCGTACTTTTTTTTAACCAACTAATATTTGACCATTTTTACACCTAGATCATACATTTTAGATTCGAAATCTAATAAAGAACTTTTTAAAAAAAACTATACTTTATTTTGGACCCGTTTACAATGGTACTTAACACTACAAAGACTAGCTATTGAATGCCTCTGAATTTCTTATTGTTGTTTACAACAAATCTTATTTATATTAAATTAGTGCTGACGCTTAATTCTAGAACAAAGTCAAATAAAAGTTAAACGTGACTAAAAGTGCTTACACATTTCCTTCTAGAAGATCTCTTGTTAAAAACAAATATATCAAATTACATTAACAACAATAGTGAATAACAAAAGTATCAAATTACATTAAGATAAGGAACTTAGAATAATAACACTTACACCTACGCATTGTTTACTCATATAACAGCTCCCCCCTTATTTAAAAAGTTAGTGCTACTCATTGCAGTAACTTTTGAAAGTACATTTTTGTTTTCAAAGAAAAATAAAATTTTGAAAAGAAAATAATTTTTACACTATATTTTTCCGTAAAGAACTGTTAGTGTTTAATTCAAATTCTTCTTCAATATCTTCACCTAATCTAAAAGAAGGTCTTCGCTTTGGTAAAATGTTTGAAAATCTTTTCCCAAAAACTGAAACATTTGGTTTATAAGGCCTGTCGTCATTATTGCTATTTTCTATACCTATTTGTAACATCCTTTTTCGCTTTCTGCATTTACAATACAAATATGCACTAATTATGATTATAATTAAAGATAATGTAAAATAGGTAAACCAAGAATAATATTTTTGAACTGTTGGTTCCTTGATTAAATCATCTAATTCTATTGAGTATTGATCCAATTTGTGTTTGACAATTTCCAAATCTTCCAAATTTAATTTATTGATTTTTAAAGGTTTTAATTTCGGAAAATTATTAACATTATCTGGATATTTATCACAACAATTAAAAGGAATTTGTACAGTATTGGAATAGTTATAATTATAAAAAACAGTTTTTAAACTGGTTGCTTGAATTTTTGATGTTCCAACAAAACCGGAACATCTTGAGGTTAAAGTTAAAACAGTATTTTTATTAACAATTTTCGATTTTGGATCTATACCCTCACATTTTATAGTTATTGGTAATTGATCGGTTACACTTATTAGCCAAGCATTATTTTCTAATAATTGAATATTGTAATCTTTGGCCAAAATCAAAACCATTTCACATGTTTTTGGTAAAGTAAGAATCTTTTGTGTTTTTAACAGTTGTGCTTCACAAATAGCATTTGAATCTATTGGTAAAGGATACAAATTTTTACAAAGATAAAGACGGTTCGTTAATTCTTTACATTTATTGATATCAGATAATGAGATATAAATTTCGTTATCATCGTCTTTAGCAATGTATTTGTTTCCAACGGGTAGAATATGATGTAGCATAGTTCTATTATCATAAATAGGTATTGGATACATTCTATAAACTGTATAGATTTCTGATTCGGTTAAAGGTACTTCCAAAACAAAAACTAATTTTTTATCGATTATAAAAGCATGTAAATCAATTATGTTAAGGTAGGTTGGGATTTGAGATTTTCGCGGAGTTAAAGGCAAATTGTTCTTATCCAGATTTTTACTTATTGATTCTAGAGCATCCAATAAATCATTGGGAAGAATTATTGAAGCATGAATAATATTTAATCTTGCAAAAGTTATTGAATTTAAAATGTCTTCAACCTGTGACTGAAGGTAAGTATAGGATTCGAGTAGTTGTTCACAAATATTGATTAAATAAAATTTAAGATCAACAAGTTCAATTTCATCCCGAATCATATAAATTGATTTTTCAATTTCTTTAATATTTGAATTGAAAGTTTCTTCGTCGATTTGAAGTTTTCTCAGTGTAGAATTAAATTGTTTAATAACGGATGTAGTCACGCTTATTTGTTTTTTCATTAATATTTCCAATTCTTTATCGTCTTTTTCAATTTTATTGATACATTCATTAAAATATTGACCGTCAGCAGCGTCTAAATTTCCCGTGATATATTTCCAAACCGTACCTACAGCATCAAATAGTCCTCTTTTAGGTCTAATTACTTGTTTAGTTGTGGTATCAGAATCGATTTCATCAAATTTATTACCAATATCTTTTGAAATTTGTTTTAACAAAGTTACATGAGATCTAATATCAAAGTGTACATTTTTCATAGTTCCTGTTTTTTGCGAAAGCATAAGCTCTAAGTTATCTAAGATATGATTATTATTAATAAAAGCGTTTTGCAAAGCCTCTAGATTTTTATATACTAATATGGTCCACTTATCATTAGATACCTTAATACTGGCCTCTCTATGATAGTAAACACCTACTGTGTTATTAATTTCAGTTAGACTATACTGTTGACCATAACGTTCTTGTCCGAATCCAAGTAGCACGGACATAAATAATCTGAAACAATATGTTTTAATCATTTTCTTGTTCTTATTGTAGGTCATCATCTTGTTTAACATAACATGGTTTTAGTAAATCAAAATTAAATTTAGATGTTTGTTTAGTTATTGGATTATAAACAGAAGCTGAATTTTTGAAAATTTCTTTAATTTCAAATGGTCCGTTAAATTTCGGTGAAAGTTTTCCTTTTATTTGGGTTTCTTTAACGTATACCCTATCTCCAACTTTAAATTCATAGTTTGGAGTTACGTGTTTATCAAATCTTGCCTTTGCTTTTTGTTTAGAAAGAATTGTTCTGTTTCGTGCTATTTCATAAAAGTGTTTGATTTTTGCATTTAAATCGCGAACATTTTTTGAGATTAACTCTTGCTCATTATAAAGAACTTCAGCGGGTCGCGATGACGTATGTCCAAATATTAATTCATAAGGTGTGAAACCATGAGTTTTACATGTTGAGTTATTATAACATATAACCGTATATGGGAGAAGTTGATGAGGGTGTTCGTTAGGATTTTCTGTAGTACACACTCTTATCATTTCCAAAAGAGTTGCGTGGAATCGTTCTAAACTTCCATTGGATTGTGGATGACCTGTACTTGAAAAAGTTAACTTTATATCGTAGATCTTACACAAATCTTTTAATAACTGATTATTAAATTCTTTGCCCCTATCAGTATGAATCCTTAAAGGTGTACCGTAATGCTGGAAAAATAGTAATAAAGTATTCACTATATTTTTTGAGGTTTTATCACTAAGAGGATAAGCTTGTATGAATTTTGTTAATTCATCCCTTATAGTCAAAACCAAATTTTTTTGTGGAATTTCCAAAATGTCTAAATTAATTCTTTCAAATGGTGTTTTTGGGGTTTCTGTAATTACGAGTGGGTTATCTAAATTTTTTCTTAAAATTTTGTTCTTTTGACATATCTCACATTCTTTTATAAATTTTTCAACCTCTTTACTTAAGTTTTTCCAATTATATTTTTCTTTGATTCTCCGTATAGTTTCATTGATTCCTCGATGAAAATTTCTCTTTCCTGAGTGATATTGATCAATTATTATTTGTTTCTGATCATCACTAGGTTCTGTGACAATATTTTCACAAACTACCAAATTTAAATCTTTTTCTGCAAAAATAAAGCATATCATCTCTAATATTGGTAAGTCAACTCTTGTCTCAACATAATATGTTTTTGAAGGATCGATATCATTTTGACATCTACAAAGAATTCCAAAAAGTATTGAAATTGCATCTTCTTGAAAATTTGGCAATGGAATAATATAATAATAGATTTTGAAGATAAAATATTGATTCTTTTAATATCAAACTTTGGACTTTCCTCGAAAAAATCTTCTATAATTTGATAATGTAAATCTTTCATATTATCTTGTTGAAAAATTGTTATGATATTTTTGTGATCTTTATTTAATAATTGTTCATTTGTATATCTGATTTTGGAATAATCAATCAATGATATTGTTTGATATAAATTTTGGAATCTATTAAATTCGTTTTCAAGTGTCTGCGGTGACATAAGGGATAAGTTTTCGTTTTGATCTTCTTCGGATGAACCTTCCTGTTCCGATAAAGCATTAATAATTGCCGTTCGTTTATCCATCAAAATATAGATATTGATTTGAATATCTGTTGATTGGAAAATTGATTTAATCATTGATAAAATTATATCCCAATTTAATGAATCTAAGCCACAAGCTATTTTTGGCATTGCTACGTATTTAATTTGATTCTCGAAGCAATTTTGTTTTAATTTTTCTAAACATTTATAGACATTATCATAAGTGGGTTTTAAATTATACTTTTCTTTAGTGATTAAATAAAAAATATTTCTGTCTTTGATTTTCAAATTTATAATTTCACCAACTTGTTTATTCTGACTTTTAAGATATTCAACATGTCCATATTTTTGTTTAAACTGTAAAGCTATGCATTTACCCATTTTTAAATCTTTTGATACACAATGAGCCAAAGCAAAGTGCAAAGGAGCATCAAATAAATTTTCTTCTAAAATTTTAATATTTTCTTGGTTAATTTGATTTTGAAAATTTACCGAATAATGTATTGTATTTATTTTTTCATCGATTTTAATTCTGGATAGAGCATCAGCGTTTTTGTTAATTTTTCCTGATTTGTAAATAAACTCAAATTCATATTCTTCTAGTTTAAGTCTCCATCTAGCTAAACGACTACCAGGATCTTTAATAGAACTTAGCCAAATTAAAGGACGATGGTCTGTTACTAAATAAAATTTTCGTCCATACAAATAGGGTCGAAAATGTTTAACTGACCATATTATAGCCAAAAGTTCACGCTCTATAGTTGAATATTTTTGTTCTGCAGGATTTAATGTCCTAGATGCATAGGCAATGGGTAAGTCTTTGCCAATAGTTCCTTGTGATAAAACTGAGCCAATAGCATAACCGCTAGCATCAGTTGTTAAAATAAAAGGTTCCTTGAAATTTGGATATATTAAAATTGGACTTGTTGTTAAAGCATTTTTTAATAATTCAAATGCATTCTTGCAAGTTTGATCAAAAATAAAAGGTATATCTTTTTGTAATAGTTTAGTTAAGGGTTTTGAAATTTTTGCAAAATCTTTTATGAATCGTCTATAATATCCTGCTAATCCAAGAAAAGCTTTTATGTCTCTTTGAGTTTTTGGTTCTGGATAATTTTTTAAAACAGATATCTTATCAGGGTTTGGTTTTACACCCTTATCAGTGATAACGTGTCCTAAATAAGCTACCTCTTTCCTTAAAAACTCACATTTATCAGGTTGTATCTTTAAATTTGCTTTTCTTAATCTTGAAAATACTTCTGATAATCTTTTTATATGTTCGTGTATTGTAGCTGAATAGACTATTATATCGTCCATATAAACAAGACATCTTTCATTTTGAATTCCCACTAAAATATTGTCCATTACCCTTTGAAATGTTGAAGGAGCATTTTTGAGTCCGAATGGCATTCTAATATACTCATAATGTCCATTCTCAACTGAAAAAGCAGTTTTTTGTATATCTTTTGGATCTACCTCAATCTGATGAAAACCTGACGCTAAGTCTAACGTAGTAAAATATTCACAATTACCAAGTTGATCTAACAAGTCTGATATGTTGGGTAGAGGATATTTGTCATCTACTGTCACTTCGTTAAGTTTCCTATAGTCAATGACAACACGCCATTTTTGTTTTCCTGAGGCGTCTAATTTTTTTGGGACCACCCACACTGGGCTGGACCAGGGCGAAACAGATGGTTGTATGATACCTTGATCTAACATTTTTGAAATTGGATTTTTTACTTCTTGTTTATGGATTTGCGGATATCTATATGATTTTGTAAAAATTGGTTTACTTTCTTTAGTAGTAATCGAATGTTTAATTTCACTGGTAAATGTTAAATTATCCCCCTCTAAATAAAATATATCTGAAAAGTCAAGACATAACGACATAATCATTTCTTTTTCCTCTTCGTTTAAATGTGTCAAACGTAATTGTTCCATAATATCATTCTCACGATTTGCTGGATGTCTTTCCGTTAAATTAAAACAGACTTCTGAAGAAGAAGGATCAATAATCGGTTCAAATTCAAATTTTTCAAAATTAATTATTTTTGTAACTGGTCGCGCATTTATAACCGTTGTGCAAAATTCCCCATTATTATTTATTTTTACCAAGCAATTAGGGATGTAACACTTGTCTATCTGTTGTGCTAATAAAATAGCTTCAGTGTTTTTTAATTTATCCGTTCTAAATTTAAAAGCTCTTTCTGTACGACCTTCAATTTTTATCGTATTATTAATAGGTTTTATGTCAGCTGATTGTTGTTCTGACTGCATTGGATCATTTTCCGAATTACTCCGATAAAGTGGTACTGTTTTAAAATTTGTAATCAATTGATTATTTTTGTAATCAATAACACAATCATAATGTTTTAAAAAGTCTGAACCTAGTAAACCGTCAAACTGTATATCCAAATTATAAACTAAAACTTTATGTGGGTCTTTAATATTAAAAGGAATTAATGCTGATTCTGTTATATTGATGGGTACGTTAGTGATACCCCTAATAGTAACATTTTCTGGAAATCTAATTTTATATTTTTCACATATTTTAGGTTTAAAAACAGATTTACTTGCACCTGTATCTACTAATAATTTAAATTGTTTTGAAACATCGGTAATATAGTACAATTCTTCTGAACAGGTAAAAATTTCAAAATTTACATGAATTGGTCTTGAGTTTGGATGAAGGGATTGTGATCGTCCTCTGAAGTTATTTCTGAAATTTGACTTATTAAATTTTGATCTGTTTCCGAGGCTGATATCTGAAAATTTACAGAATCTTGAGAATAATTTTCAAAATTACTTATTTTAAAGTCATTTCCAAAATTTTCATTTTCGTCATTGACATTTTCAAAATTTTGATCTGTGAAATTATAATTCTCAAAATTTTCACTAAAAAAAGTTTCATTTGCAAAATGTTCATTATTTTCAAAATTTTTATTATTTTCAAAATTTTCAAATTTTTCTGAATTAATAAAATGCATTGGTTTGTATATAGGATTAGGCTGTATTACACTTGGCCTATTTTGATAGTTTTGATTTGGTCTAAAGTTGCCATTATTTTGTTGTGGACGCTGTATTACATTTGATCTTTGTTGGAAATTATTTGGTCTTGTATTTTGAAAATTCTGATTTTGATAGGATGTAGATGGTTGAGGATTTTGATTCCTATTTTGAAAATTGTTTGAGTTATAAAAATTTTGTGGTCTCGATTGCGACACTTGTCTAATTCTACACTCATTTATTAAGTGACCTTGTTTTTTACAAAATGTACATATTTTTGGTTGTATTTTGAGTTTTTGAATTGAATTTTGTGATTTAAAGAATTTTTGATTTTCGAAATAAAAAAGTTGAAGCTCACGTTTAATAAAAGAAATAGCTTCAATCATGTCTTTCGGATTGTTAGCACGAACTATATGCCCAATTTTTGAGTCTAATCCGGTTAATAAAGTATTTAAAGCCATAGTCTCAATAAGTTTACCCTGAGCAAATTTTTGATCTCTTGTAAGGGTTTGCCTATTGATTGCTGAATTCATTTTCGCACAGTGAACTTGTAAACGCGAAATAAAAGTTAGTGGATTCTCAGATGGTAACTGATGTAACCTCTGGAGATCCTGAATTAAAGCAGTAAGGTCTCTTTGATCGCCAAAATGCGTATTTAGAAGTTGTGAAACTTCTGCCCAAGAACTTATATCTCTAGAATTAATAAGCTGAGAAGCTTTACCCTTTAACTGATTTTTGATTTTAACAAGCAAAAATTGTTTTTGATTTTGAACACACATGGCTTCTGCCAAGTCGCATGCATTACAAAATGTGTTGAGATTAATAGCATCTCCATCATATTCTGGAATTAATGAAAATATTTCAGAAAGTTTATAAGGTTCAACTTCTTGTTCTTCCGCCATTATTTATTTTTTTTTTCAAAAATTTTCTTAAAACTAAAACTTAAAATTTAAAAATTTCTGACTAGTGAAGAAATTCGGGCAAACAATAAATATTTAAAACTAACTTACAGTATTAAAATCTTCATATCCTGAAGCAAAGGAAGTTCGGAAGTTCTCTGTATCCTGAAGCAAAGGAAGTTCGGAAGTTCTCTGAAATCGCTTTTGAAATTAAGCGGCTGGATTCAGTTCCTCTTCAAAGCTGGATCGGATTTGACCAGATGAATCTTCTTTCTTCTATAACTTTTCTTCTGTAACTTTTCTTCTATAACTTTTCTTCTATAGCTTTTTTTTATTTTTCGGTTCTTTTTTTATTGCTAGTTTTAAGGCTAAAACTACTAAACCTGTTTTTATGCTGGTTTTAAGGCTTAAACCACTAAACCTGTAATTGTGCTGATTTTAAGGCAAAAACCACTAAACCTGTTTTTAAGAAGCAAATAAGTTCTTCTTGTAAAACACTAACGTGTACCGTACTAACAAGTCTCTTGGGTGCACTGTCGCGGACGGTGAACTACGAATAGCTTTTTTGTACACTGGGCCTCGAGCTGTAGTACGTCGAAGAAATCCGCACGACTGCGCCACTTTTTAGATTCGAAATCTAATAAAGAACTTTTTAAAAAAAACTATACTTTATTTTGGAACCGTTTACAATGGTACTTAACACTACAAAGACTAGCTATTGAATGCCTCTGAATTTCTTATTGTTGTTTACAACAAATCTTATTTATATTAAATTAGTGCTGACGCTTAATTCTAGAACAAAGTCAAATAAAAGTTAAACGTGACTAAAAGTGCTTACACATTTCCTTCTAGAAGATCTCTTGTTAAAAACAAATATATCAAATTACATTAAAAACAATAGTGAATAACAAAAGTATCAAATTACATTAAGATAAGGAACTTAGAATAATAACACTTACACCTACGCATTGTTTACTCATATAACATACATCAGAAAACATAGAAAAAAAAATTAAAAAAAATTGGTGCCAGAAAACACGGATAATCCACCATACAATCAATTATTTTATGTCGAAAGGAAATGAAACTATCTCGAAAACTGTAGCTTTCAAAGATTTGGACCTTATAACAAAATTTACGAAAACCAAAATCTAAAAACCGCATATCAATAGCTGCCTTACTTCTAAAATTATGATTTTTTTTATATATTACAACGTTTTCTTAAATAACTCGGAAACTAAACCTCCCACAAATTTGAACTTTATAACAAAATTTGTAGTCCATATTCATGGAAACTTAAATCTGAAAACCGTATATCGTTACTTGCTTTTGTTCCAAAGTTAAATTTTTTTAAAAATATTTTATCTCTATTTTCTCCCCTTCAACCCCCCACCAACCTACCCAAAAAATAATCCGTTCATAGTAAGCCGAGAGAGGATTTTTGTACCAAATTTCGTTAAAATCAAACAGACAACAGACCAACACACCGACAGAGAACTTTTTTTTTCGTCAAATAAGGTATTTTGGAACCTTAGTAATTAATTTTTGATAAAATTAGGGAAAGACAAAATTTCAGAATTTTAATAGACGCCCATACCATATTGGTCTGGTGGACTAATTATAAAAAAAAATAAAAAAAGTTTTAAACTGTTATAATTTAAAGAAATTTAAAGTCGGCTCTGGATTTGGATATCATGTCGAATAAAAGATCATTCTTTAAAGGATTTTTTATATGTTTCGAAAATTTCATTCCAGTGTTCCGTATTATTGCCAATTTCTGTTAAAATCAACTCACTGTTTTCAATTAAGAACAATGCTACCGCAAACCCTATAGCAATATACGGTCTATATGTTCGCAAATGCTAAATCTAATTAAAAAGTTTACTGTATGAGAAAAACATGAAAATAAAAAAATCGCTTTAGCGCTATGATTTTTTTTCCAATATTCGCAAATTTACCTTAGATTTTAGGATATAAATAGTAGATACCTTTTATTAATGCTTTCAGTATGTATAGGTATTAATTATTTTTCTAACAGGTCTACCCTGTCCGTGGCTTGCGGACCAAATTACTTGCAATTTTATTCCTGCTTTGATTAACAGTTGCAAGTGAATCTGACAAAAAGACTTAAGCCGAATCCAGACCAAGTAGACAAAACAGAAACACGATTTTGAAACAAAACTACGACAAGACTAAGACAAAAAAACAAATACAAATCAGCAACAAAACTGAGACAACCTGTCCACACTGCGAAGACACTTAAAAACAAAAATTTGTGTAGTAGTAGTAGCCCATGAAGTTGATGCGACTCCTTCGAGGCTTATTTTTGTCCCGCAAGAAGCTGAGCATTTCATATCCAAACCATTTGGAATTAAAGCCCCAGATTTCTTCAATTTTTTAAAGTGTCGCCTTTCCCTAATATACTGGTTATTGTTTCTACCATCCATTCTCTTCTTCTTTTTCCGATATATGTTTTATTTTCCGGTCCCATCTTTGTAAAGTTTTACTTACCGTACAAAAAATTAAACGGAAAGTATGTACTTTCCGGTATGTTAAAAAAAAGAACATTTGTACAAGATATAGAATTAAATAAGAAATTCGTTAGTATTTATTAAAGACTTGCTATTTTTACATTTAGGCCAAGGGCATTAAATCTTAAAACAGGCTCTAGGGGAATTTTTCCGAATGAAGGTGGATTTTATGACAGATGTTAGTTTATCCCTATCGTAGTTTGTAAAAAAGGGTTTCCATCTGAGGGACGTTTGCTTCTTCCATCATATTGTATTAAAAATGGCGCAAATGGGTATTATTCAAAAAATCATAACTTTCTTATTTATTAACCGATTTGTGTCAAGCCAATTTTGGTATATTTATAATATGTGGTCTTTTGTAATCGTAATCAATACTTAGTATTATATACATAGTCTATTGCGGCGGAGAGTCAAAGTAATGCTTGTATTAAGTAAACACCTACCTTACCCCGTCCTTCTCTTTCTATATGATCATGAAAGAAAGACAGGACATTTTTTTCAATGTCGAAATTTATTTCAAACAATTTTGATTTTGTACCTGCCGGTTTTTGCCACCGCTTGTCAAGGTCTGTCAAACTTGGCAAGCGGTTTTTTTAGATTTTCGAAAGTGAGTTCTTTCAATCAGTTTTGGATTAGCTATATAGTGAATTAACTTATAAGTTTAAAATGCCAGTCAAATCAGGCTAGATCACTACCATTAAAACTAGAGAGCATGGGTATATTTGAATGGTGCCGAAAATTGTGGTTCAGATTTTTGCGAATCAAATCTCTGAAGAAAATATTGTGACGATTTACAGAGAATTAAGCAAGAAGCAAGCAAGGTTAAAATACAACCAATAAAAAGAGATTTATAAAATCTGTAAGACTTATGTACTGGGATTTTTTTCCAATTAATAAAAGAAAATAACATATTAAAATGTTGTTATCTTTAATATTTGATAATATTACTTAATATAGTTATAACCCCCTCCTCCTATTTTAGATTTTTAAAGGATCCAAAAAAGTTATTGTAAGCTAAAGAAAGTTTTTTAGCTGCATGGAACAGTACAAAGTTGGTTAAGGTTTGTATAGAGCTAAACCTTTCGTCAATACATTGCTTTTTTAACACTTATTATTAAATAAGTAAGTGTCTGTGTCTGGATGTACAAGTAGTTCCTTCCTGTAGCCACCGGCTACACTCTCGCGTAGCTATTACTTTCTCTATGGTGAGCAACTCGATTTGGCAGATGTCAGGAAAATGTTGACAATTTTTGTTTTGGCAATAATAGTTGCAACTACTGATAAGCATAAACGGGTGATTTACGCCTTCCGCAAATTAATAATGATGAGTGATTCTTTCTTACTGGAAAAATCCAGGTTATAATATATCTTGTTAGAAAATTTCATCCAAATCGGTTCTGCCATTCTGACTTAGTTGGGGGACAAACATACATACACATTTATATTCATATATGAGTAGGATTTATTACGCTTTTAATTATTATATATATTATATAATTATCCAACTTTCATTTTTAAGTATGGATTTAATCTCTTCTGACTTTGCGTCATACCATTCTTTTGCATCCGGTCCAGCAATGGCTTGTTTCATGGAAACTTCAGTAACATAAACTTCTTCCTCTTCTAATATTTTTATTTCATTTGGAACCATATTGTATTCTTTTTTAGGTCTGCCCCTTGAACCAGTTTTAACAATCCCTGGACGTCCTGGTCCTCGTATCATTTCTTCTTCTTTTCCAAATTTTCATTATCCTGTTAAAGTTCTGAATTTTGGTCTTCTACTTGATCCAAATTGTTGTTATCGGGAAAGTTGTCTTGTACTTCATTACTAGTTTTATCTCTATTTTTTTCTTCGTTACTCTCTTTATTTTGTTCATAGTGCTATTGATTATCATTTGTTTCTTTTTCATCTTTATCTTTAGAGTCGAAATTTATGTAAACTACTTTATTTTCTTCTTTTTCTGTGTTAGTTTCATAAATAAAATCAACGTACTTTTCATCAATACTGTTTGTATTTTTAAGGAATCTTACGTCTCCATATTCTATAAGCTTTACTTTGTTCGGAAAACCCAAGGAAAACTCCTTTTTTGCATTTTGATTCAAATTTTCCTTTGTTGGGTGTTCTATCCATGACAAGAACTCTGCAACCGAACTCTTGAAATGAACTTACATCTGGTATTTTGCCGGTCCATTTTTCGTATGGTGTCTTTCCATTTAGGCTTAAAGTCGGACAACGATTTCTAATGTAGTTTGCAGTAGTAATTGCTTCTGCTTAAAAAATTGGTGATAATCCAGACTGAATAAGTAGGCATCTACCTGTCTCTAAAAGTGCTCTGTTCTTCCTTTCTGCTATACCATTTTGTTTAGGGTTTCTTGGTACTGTTAACCTTCGTGTTATTCCCATCTGTTTTAGCATACAATCATAGTCCTTATTTATGTACTCCGTTCCATTGTCAGATCGTAAAAACTTTACCCTTCTATCTTTTTGATTTTCAATTATGGCTAGATACATTTTTTTTTTGCTCAAGGAGTTCACTTTTGTGTTGTAAAAACCGTATTTCACACCATCTAGAGTAATCATCAATAAACTCCAAAAAATACTTTGCTTTTCTAAGTGATTCACAACACATCGGTCCACAAATGTCAGTGTGTACTAGTTCAAGAAGCTTGGATTTTCTTTCGGAACTTTTTGGAAATGGTTTTCGTCTCATTTTTCCTTGAATACAAACTTCGCATTCAAGTGTTTTTTCATCACATTTTATTTTTATACCATTTATAGTTCCCTTTCTTTCAGCTTCCAGCATATCTTTGACATTTATGTGTCCTAAGCGTCGGTACCACATGTTTAAATCGTTTTCTGCATGAAATGCTGCTGCGCAATTTTCTTGATTTTCTTGCTTGTAGTATAATTCACCAATTCTGTTATCCTTTCTTGTTATTTTTTCAACTAATAACAAGTTAGTTCGTAGGTCGGGTACGTGTAAAATATCGGAAAGATTTTTTGATTCTGATCTCCATCAACATCTACATTTAATAAAACTTGTCCCTTTGCTACTACTTTAGTTGACGCGTTATTCGCTAAATTCAGCTTTCCTTGGTTAGAATCAGTTATTTCTTCAAATTCATCAATATCTTTGCAAAAATGTGATGTTGCTCCACTATCTAAACACCATCGTTTATTTTTTTATCTCATTTACTCTAGCTTGATAAGCATCTGAACAATATTCGGTTTCATCGGTACAGCAAAAACCATCTTCGTCGGCATATTTAGCTTGACTTTTCTGTTTATATCTACAGTCATAACTTTTATGGCCAAATGTTTGACAGCGGTGACATTTATGATGATTCCCCACCATTTTCAGATTTTTCTAATACAGACTTGCTTTGCTTCGGCTTATAAAACTACCTCTTCTTTAAATACATGGCGCTTTGATTAAAATCCCTTGATTCATTTTTTGTAACATCGTGTTCTTCTATTATCTTTACATGCAGACTATCTGTAGTTGGCAACTTGTCTGGAGATTCAATGGCGCATCGAAAATTTTCAAAATTTGCGGGAAAGCTGTATAGCAGCATAATAGAAAGTAGGTCTGAGTTGCAGAGCATGCATTTGCCAAACTGGAAAATTATATAAAAATAGTGCGATTTGCGTTGTACGTAAAATTAGTTTCATAACATATTATGTTTATGTCATTTATTTCAAGAAAAAGAGAAAACAAATATAGATAAATAAGAATTTTTATATTTTACCTATTAATAAGCTTTTTAATAGCTACCGTGTATCTAAAATTAACTCTGTGTTTCGGACTTATTGTCTATATTTTATTTATACACGACGTTTCGATCAGTACAATCTCTGATCATCTTCAGGTGCAAAATACAATCCATTCCTAAGTGTACGTACTTATATACTAAGGAAAAT
This sequence comes from Oxystoma pomonae, assembly GCA_963921995.1. NCBI lineage: Eukaryota > Metazoa > Arthropoda > Insecta > Coleoptera > Brentidae > Oxystoma > Oxystoma pomonae. The sequence continues at coordinate 39,916,576 of OY998172.1, forward strand.
CACTCAACCGTGAAGTTTAAGAAGTTGGCTCCGCCCAAGGAGGGGCTTCCAAATATTTGGAATTTCAACACTTGGCTTACTGAAAACACCCTGATTCTGCCCAATAAAGGCAGCTTCAAGGAATTTTCGTTTCTTCCAGTGTGACTCCTTGTGCAAAACCTTTGCTTCTGTCCACTTCATTCGGTGTTGTTTTGACCATGCGTGTTCGGCGATTCCTGATTTCGTTGTTTCACCTCTTTGGGTATTCGTCTAATGTTCTTTAAGCCTAACAGATAGTGGCCTTCACAGTACACCAACCAAAGGTAGTAAGGACAAATACTCCTTTCACGCCAAATATAGTTGGTTTATTTCACACTGGATAGATGGCGGACCATACTACAGATTTCTATAATCATGTCGTATCAAATATCAACTACTGCAGTAGACCATTTGGTTTACTGTTCAACTGTCCTGTTATTTGTATGTCATTTATGTAATTTTGTGGTATTCCCCCATAATTTTTCTAGTTTTTCGCTTTATGTAAAGTTTTTTCTAGTTTTTTCGGTTTTCGTAAAACTTTATTTTATTTTATAAAAATTAATTAACGGTTTATCGTTTAGTGATGGCGAATATTTCTCAAAAGCGATATGAACAAAGACCCTTTTGTGTTCCTGGGTGTCAAGACTATGATAGCAAACGGCATCGCTTTCCTAAGAACAATAGAGAACCGTTTGTGTCTTTGGGTAAGGGCTGCAAATCCAAAAAATTGGGACTCCTTAAGTATTGATCAAATATATGATAGGTATTTAGTTTTTGATGTTCATTTTTCACGAGAATATCATATGGTTGGACGCAAGTTTTATCGCAGTCAACTTTTTTATTTTTAAAAATTGTAGTTTACTTTTTTACCAGCCATATGCACCAACATATTTACTTAAGTAGGGGTCACCTAGAATAAGGTGGCCTAGGTTAGAGAAGAGTTTCGTTTGTGTTTAGAACTCCCCTAAACTACCTTAGATGATCCCTAAATCTAGGGAACGTTTTTGGTCCCCTAGCGCTCCCCTAACCTAAAACTAAACTAGATTTAGGTAGCACCTAATGGTAGGTTACCCCTAAATTTGTTGGTACAAATGGCTGTAAATACAATATTTTTAGATAGGGCACAGCTTTTTGTACAGCTTAATATTAAGTTAATATTTAGTGTGGAACTAAAGTAGTAGGTTTTACTTATTGTCAGTGTATATATATCTTTATAAAATGTTTTTTTATCATTTTGTGTTGTTTTTTTTTTTAGTAAGTGTAACCCAAGCTAGAAAAATTGAATTAGTATTGGAAAATAATTGTTTGTTGTACACTTAATTCTCAAATAATTTTTGTTCGACTTTGGTTGACTTTTGCTAAAACTTCAAAGAAAAATTACTTTTTAAAGTAGTGGAGGTCCTACGCGCATCGCGTTCACAAAAATTATTTTATTTCACACTGGATAGATATCGCTCGCAATTTTTCTCCAACACTTCCGTGTCCTTACTACTTTTTGGTGTACTGTGGTGGCCTTTTTGTTTCACCTATGTATGATTCACCGACTTCGTATGTCGTACCTGACGACCGAAATTTCTACCTAAATGGAGCATACGAATTCGGGTCATAACGACGTCGGCTACCGACTAACCATAAAGCAAGAGAGTTTATTAAAACTGACGTTAAAATTTTTTTACTAGAAATGTAGTAGAGAAAAATTGGACAAGTTGACAAAGTAACATTGATAATAATTGACTTTAAAGGAATGTTCCACATCGAAATTTTCATGCGACGAGTATTTTGCTGATAAATATTGTAAGGTTAGGTGAAAAAAAAAATGCGTGGGCTTTAAAAATAAGGCAAATTTGTTGTTTTAAAACTATGTTTTTCAAGTTATATTTAAATACATATCATAAAAACTAGCATTAAAATTACAAAAATTATGTTATTTGATCATAAATAACCGCTAAAATCTAAAGAAAGCGCAATTTTTTTAATGGCGGCAAGCGTTACATCCTCCGTTTGGCAAAAACGTCGGTTAACCAAAACCCCACAAAAATACGTCTCATCGACGTCTGCAGATTCGAATTCCAATGCCCGAGAAAATTGCGACCTTCAGTCATTTGAACTACTAAAATTCTCCCACCGAACGACGTTTGGCTCTAACGTTTTTGGTAATGCCTAAAAATATCTAAGCTAAGAATTCAGATACTTGCACAAGAACAATAATAATCGATCAATATCGTTGAAAACAATGAAGTAGATCCAAGATGGAGCGCTGATCCAGTCCTGAAATCTGTTTAACCTAATGCAAGTATCTATCTCAATGACGACGTAATGTGTACATTACCAACAATAGGTAAGTGCCAAAAATGACTATCTTTAAAATAAGTAAATCAAGACTGGGCAAATACTTCTTTGGTTTCACTTATCACTGTGTTTTTTATATCCATAAGTAGTTTATTCCTTTTTCTATAAAATGTGTTAGTATGCTGTAGTTCTTTTTAGGCATATTTTCAAAAGATGTTTTTTTTTAAATTTCCAAATTCATAACCTAAAAGTGAGGTTAGGTTCCCGACAGACAACTTTCGTCACTTTTTTTACGAAATTGGCTGTTGCGGCATGACGTTGAACCGAGGTAAGAATCTGTTCAGAAAAATTGACGAAATGAACAAGGAAAGAAAACAACGACGTTCAGAAGTCGTAATTTTTTACTTAAAATTACTTTCCACTCAAAAACGTCGCTACCAACAACACTGAAATGCCGGAAATTTTAGTAGAAATCACTTCCAAGTTGGTGACCGTCGGATGACGTCTCCGGTGAAGACTTCCAAATGCCAACGAGAACACGACGATAATTCGAGGTCGTATGAAGAACTACAATATTTGTTACCTAAAGTGACGTCGCGGTCGGTGCAAATTTGGTCGAAAGTCAGAAAAATGTTTATTGGGAAGTTTAAGGCTGAAACCATTCTGCTGCAGATCTTTCTTAATGTTTCTTATTTCGATTTCTAAGTCATGAGAATTGTTACAACAATTGTTGAACTTTGATTTAAATATTGTCCTGTGTGAGTGAGTTTACGACGAGTTACTGACGAGACTGTTGTTCTGATGTCGCTTTCTACTCGTTTGACAAGTACATCATCGCGTAAAAATAAAATATAGACAATGGAAGTCCGAAACACAGAGTTAATTTCAAATACATCATCGTCTCAAACTTCCAAACTACCGTGTATCTACTTGATTGTTTTTTTTAGAAAGCTTGAGATATTTTACTAACCAAGAAAATCAATATTTCAAAAACTGTGGGAAAATTATAAAAAAGAGGCAACAAAACATCAGTTCATTTCATAAAATCGGTTTTATATGAAAATATGAAAAAAACTAGAAATATAGGGCAATATGAGTTGTCCACCTCTGGTAAAGCAACAACTGTTAGATGTATAGAGGTCTTCTAGGTACTCCTAGAGGCCGTCTATAATATTTAACAGTTACTGTTTTACCAAAGGTGAGAAAATGAATTTGGCAGTATTAGGATGATGTTGAAAAAATGTTTTTCTACGAGTGTGCGGAAACTGTCACTTTTCCGCTTGCATTTTAGTTTTGAAAGTGCCACTTTTCTGCACGCTCTTGAAAAATCTGAATCGGTACCTTAATAATAATTTTTTCGGTGTCCTTATAATCACTCAACTCTCAAATAGTTGTCAAAAACTAGTCAAGTCACAATTTTAATGCTATATCCCCATGGCAACAAAATGCATCTAATTGCAGTTTCACTATCAACATTACCAATAAACAATAGTTATAGGCACTTATTATTATAAAACTATAGATTAATAAACGTTTCTTTAATTCTTTGTAACTTTATCTTTTACGTTTTCCGCGCGCTCGAAGAAAAAATAGCGTTCCTAACACTTGCGCACTTGTTAGGAAATATACTATTTTCTCCTAGCATGCGGAAAAGTTAAATTCATGGTACTTTTCCGCACTTAACCAAAAAAAATAAATAAATAAATTGCTAGTGCTATATTGCTTGCTTTTTTGTGTTAGGTAAACATTTTATTCACGATAAATAAAGAGTAACATATCTAAAATTCCTTTCATTGGTTTAAATGAATACTTAAGTCAAGCGAGTAGAAAAAATATTGTACCTAACTCGCGCGTAAAGTGACTTTTTCGCACTTCATTCTGCAATCGCGTGCGGAAAGTGGCAGTAAGGTAAACTACTATTGTTGGTTGCAGTGATAGTTGACAACCACTGACAATAAATAATTTTGTCACTACATTTTCGATTAGTAAACGTACATCATATTTCTAAATTTGATTCTTTACATTCAGTTTAAAAATCGAATATTGCGATATAAGTAAATCTACTTGTGCCTTCAGGACGACTTTGTATTATTTTATTGTCCAATGGAAAAAGAAACGCAAGATAAATAGAAAGCAATCGTACATTTGCCAAACTAAAAAAAATAATAACAAAATGTATATCAATAGGATTTTTGAAATATTTTACGTATTATTAACATTTTTAATATCTACCCTGTAACTACCTCAAGCTTGACATATTTTACCGATTAAAAAAAAATCATTCTTTCAAACACTGTCAGGGGAGTGAATATAGAAGTGCGGGTGGGACAATTCCCATGTACGTAGGCCACCTTGCTAGGCCCGTTGCATGCCCGCTTTCCATAGTTTAGCCCAGAAAGTCTGTCTCTTTCACAAAAGAACAGTTTTGTTTGGGCTGCAACTTTCTTACATCGCCTGGGGCCAAACAGATGTTTCCAAGGTGCGACTCTCTTGACCTGGCCAGAGCCGGACGCTCCAGTAGGATATGCAAGGACGATTCTTTGTCCTCCATGCACCGTCGACTCTCTGAGTCTCCGGAGATTCCCAGCGTCCCTGATGCGTTTGTAGTGTCCAGTGGGTACTTGTGCAGTTTCCTGTCGAGCCTCTTGTTGAAGAAGATCTACTGGGTCTTATCTTTAGAGGCTCCACTGGGTACCTATTCAGTTCCCTGTGTTATATCCTGGTCGTCGGAGAGTCCTTCTGGAATTCCCTCACACACGATTCAGTCAGCTCTGTTTCGGTTGGAATGTCCATGCTGACCACGATTTTGACCTGGAGCTTCCTGAGCTCCTTGGCAAATTTGTTTACATCAGTGGCGTCCGTAAGCGCCCCTGATGCTTTTGTAGAGTGTTCAATGGGTACTTGTGCAGTTCCCTGTTGGGCCTCTTGTGTTGAATAAGATCTACTACTAAACAGTTCCTTGTTGATCCTTATCTTTAGAGGATCCCCTGGGTACCTTTTCGGTTCCCTGTGTTACCTCCTGTTCATTGCAGGATCCTTCTAGAGTTCCGTCACACACGAGTAAATCGGCTAGAAACACCTCCTCAGCACTTCAGGGAGGGGACTATATACAACAGGGTGGGCCTGGTTCCCTAAGGAAGGTTTTTATTGTGTTGCCTCATCCACGTGGCCCGGGCGTTCAAGCAAAGGCCCCTACACCCGTCCCCGATCCACCACTCAGAGAAATCCTCGGCACTCCAAAGAGCTTCGTTCCAGGGGAGTGCCATATAACGCTCCCCAACAGGATTTAGTCATCGACTTATTCAGTCGGGTCCTCTCCCGCGACTTGGATGCACCTGTTGAGGATTACCCAAGTGGGATTCAGATAAGGGAGCTCTGGGTTCACTTGGGCCAGGTTAATGCTTGTATCTGGCAATGTCCAACCCAACACAAGCAAAGGCTACTGTCTGGGGAAATTATAAGAAGAGACAACAAAACATTAGTCCATTTCATAATAGTACATTATATTATACCTAAGGACTAAAGTGGTACTTTTTATACTGAGACGAAAAGTTTGTACAATTCGTCTATACCATTTTTTGCACCTTTGTGCCCCATTTTTATTAAAATTGTTTGCAAAAAAAAACTTAGTTATATTGGCCTAAAGAATATGACAACCAAACCACCATTCATTCTGACGTTAAGACAATGTACACAGGGACTCAAATTGTTTAGTCCCGGGGATAAAAAGTACCATTTTAGTCCTTGGTATAAAGGACTAAAATACGTTTTTAGTCCCTAAAGTACAAAAAACTTTTATATGCAAATATTAAAAATTTCAAAATGATAGGGCAAATTGACTTGCCCACCTCTGGTAAAAGAACAAATGTCAAATGTATAAAGATATCTAGACGGAAAAATTCCACTTACTCGAGAAAGTCATTAAAATTCCTAAAAAGGTATGAAAATCGAAAGGCGATGTAACTTTAAATAAAATAAGACCAGTGAATTTGACTAAATGTCGACGGTACCCTAAATATGACGGATCAAAATGGCCGACACGCTATTTACGGTATAAAAACAACCCCTATGGGGTTAAGGGATACAGCGATCAAACGGTATATTTTTACCCTATAAAAAGAGCGTAGCAATTTTTTTGTCACAGAGTTAATAGTTTTAAAAAATCCTTAGTCTATGCGTTAATCCCTGAAAAATGTAGGTGCAAATGTGTCCCAGTAAACAAAAGAGAACGTTCAAAGAACATTAATATTCCAAGAACATTTGTATAAGATGATAAAAATGTGATATAAATCGATTACAGAGGGGGTTTTTCATGTGTTGTTAATATGATAAGAATATTAATATTTTTTTAAATATTCCTGTAACATGCTTAAAACATTCCTTGGATAAAAACTATAGGTAATGTAATATTGTTTAGAATAATATAGAAGTAAAACTAATTACCTAATAGACACATTTTAGACTGTTTTTGTCAAACGTGTGGTGGTAGATAAAGTTTTATCTAAAAAGGTTCTTAGCATGTTATAGGAATATCTAAAAACAATAATATTCTATTCAAATTAATGGTACATGAAAAAACCCCTCTGTAATCGATTTATATCACATTTATGTATTATAGGAGGAATATTCCAAGAATATTTCTGTATTTAATGGGGTATTAAAATAAATTTTCCGCCCACATCGTATCAACCACTAAATGCGGCTAGGATATATATTTTAGTAAAAATGGAAGTCTTATGGGGTCCACACCAAACCAACAAAACAAAAACACAATGTTTCCGAACATTTTTGAAACAAAACGAGAACATTGCGGCAACTTTTTGTTTTGTTTTCAGCAACTTTTTATTTTCCCATCGCCTGTCGGTTGTGTGTTTTGTTTACGTTTTGGGCAACTTTGTTGGTTTAGTCGGTACGAGTATATCAGACTCTGGTAATACCCCCAGTTGCCAAAAATCTCAACGTAATCACTAACGAATGAGAGTAATGAGATTTACTAAGATCTAAAATAGTACCCCTCAGAGGTCTAAATACACCTGTGTAGGGTACTGAATTTTAAAAACAATTTTCAAAAAACACTTACCCATACAGAAAAGACTTACAGTTATTAATTATTTTGTATTGCTATTGCAAAATACAACTGAAAGACAGCTTTTTTTTCTCAAAATACACCATATTTTAGGAGAACATGCCCTAAAACTAATTTTATTTGACAGGTTCCAAAATGGCAAATGGTGAATACGCCAAAAATTTGGCACATAATAGCTTCAATATTTATGTTTGCGGTTATAAATTTGGTGAATTTTTAGACCACCTCAGGGGGGTGGTTTAAATTTATAGCCCACAGAAAGGATTGTTTTGTGGCATTTGGTAATAAGTTACCGTTTTTACAAGGATTAATTTACCTTATTCAATATCCCAAGTTGTTCATTACCCAATAAAACACCTCTTATTTTGTCTATTTTTGATAATTCGCCAGTTTTTGGCTTAGGCACAGTCAAGAGAAATATGTGTACTGTACCGATTCTTAGTATATTGAAGGTGTTGTAAGATCTTTTAAAATCTCCGAGAATCTTTAATATAAAGGGAATTTGTCAGGCTTTAGGAGACGAATTATTAAAATATAATGTATATAAACCAAACAAAAATACAAAAGGGCCAAAGTCAAGTTAACAAAATAATGTACCTACCCCACTGTAAGCTTACTTCAATAATAGAGGCCAACTTATCCAAGGAACTTTGCGTAGCTAAACAAGTTTCATATATTTCACTTAATTCCGTGTATTTATCTCCTACTATCACATTGTCGAAAATTCTAAAAGAAGAAAAAAATTTTATTTTTAAAAATAAATCAAATATGGCACATGGGCGAAGTTAGCGGGGGCTTGGGGGGGCTAAGCCCTCCCCCAAAATTTAGAATAGTCCCCTCTAAAAATAATTCGAACACTATCACATACACCACAATTAAAAACAGAAATTGCCTAACAAATATTTTTAGAAGATTGTACAATTAGTCTGGATTTTCGGCTGAAAGTCAAAAGTTTCCTGTAGATGTGCATATTTTTTACAAATTAATTTTCATGAAAGTTTGGAATTGATTGATCTGTATGCAAACACTTTTTCATTTGATAGGGAGCTTTTTAAAGGCTGGAATTACCTTAACAAAGAAACGTGGCGAAGATATGAACATATCCGATATTAGGTCTGTATTTAAAAAAGACGCATATCCACATTCATATATATGCTTATGCAAACTGCGTTAATATTGACAATTTCATCTGCTTCATGTGAACAGTCCTTTTAAATAATGAGAAGAATTAAAAATTGGCTAATGTACAAAATCCCTAAAGTTCGATGATGTTCTGAACGAATTTATTCAAACAGAAAACCGGAAGATTTTACTTCAATATATTAGATTAATAACAATGTTTTTACAAATTATTTTGAATAAATGCTTTTTTAATTTACATGTTTTTTAGCATTTTAGTATTTTTGGAAGATTTCCTTTACAGTAAAATAACCAAAAATCAAAGTTCGGATAAAATAGAGATGGGGCTTAAAGCTGTAGTTTCTAATCAGATTTTAAGTAAAACTGGCAACGCCTTGGTCTTAAATTTCTTAATATTTTACCAGAGTACCCAGGGAAGACTAAACATCAGAATTAGCTGAAATTTTGCAGAGATGATCATTTTTAAATGCTTAACAAAAATATCTGACGGATTTTTCAAAATTCCTAATTATTTTTTCTTCAAAATAAAAGCTCTGTTGCTTTAATCTATCCTAAAGGCCTCAAAATAATTGCGGTTTAAAGCAAACACGATTAAAAAAAAAATAGAGAAATACTCACAATTTCCTCTGGATTACATTTTTCCTTTTTATATTTCTTTGCTTTAGCGAAAATAAAAACTAAGTTTCCTTTTTTATAAAAGCCTGTGCACTCCAGAAAAGAAAACCGATCAATCAATCACACTTCATTGAATTTGGGAGACACACGCAGTTCAAGTGTTGGTCGATAGATCGCAGAATTTATACGATTCCATGGTAACTGCAGGTGTTTTGGCAACAAACTTAAATCGAGCCGCAGTGGGACCAGAGAGTATTTTTACGTTTTCTGACAGAAAGCCATTTGAGGTTACGTTTATCTTTCAAAAATGTGTTTTCAAAAACATTGTTCTAAAGCAAATATGAAACCACTCCGCGTGTGCGGTCTCCGACGAAAAAAGCTTAGCGCTGTGCGGGCATTACCCCGAGTCTATCAAAGAACCAAGAGAACTTTACTGGCCCGCTGGGATTACTAGGAATTAGCACAGAAATATTCGGCGCCCATAACCCCACATAATTTTTTTTATATTTTGATTCAACTATTTTTTTTTAATTTAAATTATTGCGGCATAGTTATGGGCAAGTTTACTAGTGAAATCTTGGAGTGCAAAGTATAGAGTTTAGCTCTATTTAGAGGTTGGGAAGACCCTTTGTAGTCGTTGACGTTCCTGTTTAAAATAGAATACGATTATTTTGTCTAGCGCCAGTAGCCGATTTTTAAATCTGCATGCTTTTAAGTTAACCTGTTATCGGTATCAGTCAGCGGGAGTGTTTCCAATTCAATTATAAATGCACACATACACACAGTTACTTTAATACGTTGTTGGGTAGCGTTTTTTATCAGGTAATTCTGCAATAAATAGTTTTCTTTTATTTTAGTATTTTACTTGGTTTTTTAGCGGAGCAGAACGCGAAAAGTCAAAATAAATAACCTAACCCCAAATTTTTGACCCGGTGCTAAAAAATCTCTGGTGTCCCACTAAGGATAAACATAAATAAATTCTTCGCGTTGCCATGGAAAACAAATTTAATGACGTAAAATTTTGCAAAAAAATCAGGTCAACATAGTTAAATTGATTTCCCGTACAGTGTTGCTAAAAACAATTCCCGAGATTGTAACTACGACCTTAAGCCCCCCAGATCTGATGACCTAACTTAGCCCATGATATGGCATATAAAGCAGGCATTTAATAGGCCTACGCAATTTTGAATTTTCTGTTTCACGTTGGAGAAAATCAACGTGAGTAGTACTCTGATTCATCTACTTGGCAGAAGTTGCGGCATTGCGGTGATGCTGAGTGTGGAATGCTATGCAAAAATAGCCTATATCCTATGAATTATTATTTGAAAACTCCAGTGCAGCTATTTTTGAAATCAGGTAGGAAACAATTATCTCCCTGAAACGCACAGATACTATTGGTCGACGTCGACGATTCCCCCGAAAATGACACCAATTTTGATGAAATTTGTTTCTACTGGATGCTTATTCTTATGAGTGAGAGAAAGGAGTTCTCCAGGGAAGCATTTATCTAACAAAAACGCACCTGTGGCCGAAATCATATTTTTTTTTTGATTTCCTATCAATTATGGCAGTAATGGCATTAGTTCTGTGCGATTTCGCTCTCCTACCCTGTACAAGGGAGTAAGTTGACGACAAAACCGCTCACGAACATTGTTATTATTACAAAAAAAAAACTGAGATTTTGACCAATAAGGTAGGTTTTTGTAAGAGAAATGCCCCCCCTAGAGTAATAAAAGGCAACAATACTTTCGTTTGTGACGTTTTTATGAGAAATCAGTTACATTGACCAATGGGAACCGCGCCTTTGTAAGGAATTATTTTCTTTTCCTTGATCTCAAGAATAGCTACACAGAAGGTTCATTATAATTTGACAGGAACTAAAGCCAAACTTTTTTATTTTGTTAATAGTCTAACGACCCGTTTTGAAGCATGCATACTTAGGATAAAAATTTAAAAAAATTTTTTAAAGGTTGAAAAACCAGCAGTTCTCGGACTCTTAAAAGACGTCGCGTCACGCGTCGGTAGACTATTAATAAAATAAAGGAGTTTTACACTCTATTGCTTTAGTTACTCTCAAATTATAATGAACCATCTGTGTCTTCAAATCAAGGAAAGAACATAACTTTCCACATTCCCAGCCAACACCGTTACGTAAATATTACGTAAAAGGTACAACACATGATTAATTTGTTACATAAATTCTAGGTAAACTGGAAGTCCCTACTTTTACGTAAAAATTACGTAAAAAAACGGCAGATATCGATTAACTACCCAGCACAAATTGTACAAATGTTGTAAAATGCCGTGTTCCAAATTAGTACTATGTTTTACTTGCGATAAGTTTGCTGGGTAGCAACTAGAAAGTAAATCGAAAGGTAAAATTTGAGTAAATTTTATATCTCTTACAAGTAGCATCAAGGTAAACTTGACGTCACTTAAATAACGTATTCTTTGTGTAACTACTATATAAATTTATAACATTAGTGTTATATAAATATTACGTATAGGAATGTAACATTTAAGTAAAATTAAAGTTATATTGCGTATATAATATTTATATACCTCTAATGCCATGCACAAAGTTCTCTTCTTATTACGTAAATATAATGTAATTAAAGAAACATAACTTATGTTATGTAAATATTCCGTAAATTTTATGAAAACTTTTTATTTAAATTTTCTGACTTTATATTTATATAACAGATATGTTTTGCTGGGTTGTACCATGTACAAAAGACACAAATAACACGGTTGCGTATCCAGAAATCAGCTACGGGAGGGGTTCCATACTTTTATAAGACTCAACTACCTACCTATGGCAAATTTTTAAAGCCTATTGCTTGAGCTCTTGAACTGAGGGGAGGGGAGAGGAGCAGTTTAATAGGTGGTGAGTTAGTATGTATACGAAACAAAAATACTGATTTTTAAAAGTCTAGTCTCATTTGCAGATTTCTTTCAAAATTAACCTTTAAATGCGCCGCAGACAAAAATTTCGAAAAAAGAACCCCGCACACCGGCTCATGTAACCCAGACATCGGTCAATTTCGGAATGTTTTTGATATGTTGTAGGTCTGGATAAGGTCTTTAAAAAAATGAGCCTTAAAAGTTGATGACGCATTTAGTTCGGCTACAGCGGCGTATGAAAGGTGTGATAAAATAACATTTAATTTCCGAAGAAAACCTGCATTTATTTTTTAAAGGATAGAGTAAATGTCCATTTGTAGATTTTTTCGTAATGTTTTCTGACAGATTAGGTCATTGGCGTACCGTAAAATTATTAAAATACTCTTTATTTTTTCATTAAAAGGGCCCCTTTAATGATATTAGGTATGTATGTATTTTGTGCTATTTTATAGTTTTTTTTTAGTATATATTATAAAAAATAAATCAATGGTGTACTAGTAGTTTAAACTACCACAAAGGTTTTCAATTTAATTGTAAATCGTCTCGAAGCTTTTTTATAATTTTGATATTTTCTAGCTATTATATGTCATAGTTGTCAATTGTGGCGCGATGTAAAATATATTGACATTTTTATTTTTTTGTTACGAAACCATTTCCTTTTGCCTTCCTTTCTTCTGAACGGATACATCCACCAACTTCTCTCTGTTTATTGACCCACAGCACGCATATCTTCACGCGTAAAGTTTCTTTTCCAACCTTGATTGCTTGCCCAAACTCCGCTCCCCGGCTTTAGGGTCATCAGCAGTCGCGTGCCAAAAAAAAATACAATTTTTCGCACTAATTAGAATAATAACAATTACTTGCTTTAGAAATTCGTGATACTTAGCCGTCTTAAGTTTCATAAAAAAAACTTAATTTTTGGGTCAACCTACGCCACTGGGTTGGAATATTTATATTGAAGCAAAGTAGTAGATGGGTAAGATTCTATTATTAAAGCACATAGATTTAACGAATAAGTTAAATTATCAAAAATATAGGTAGTATTTTAATATTTGGATGTTACACCACTGATTTGTCATTCTATAAAATATATAAAAAACTATAAAATAACACCAAACACATACTTACATAATATCGTTGAATTTGTTCTCTTAATAAAAAAATTAACTGTATTTTAATAGTTTTACGGTGCACCACTGACCCAATCTATCAGAAAACATTGCGAAAAAATCTACAAATGTACATTTACACTATTCTTCAAAAAAGAAATAAATACTTGCATGTTTTCTTCGGAAAATATAATTTCACAATGATATTTTATCCCACATTTGATACGCCGCTGTAGCCAAACCAAATGTCTCACCAACTTTTAGGTCACATTTTTTTAAAGCCCTTGTCTAGACCTACAACATACCAAAAAATTCCAAAATTGCCCGATGTCTGAGTTACATGGACGGGTGTGCGGGGTTCTTTGCTTAAAATGCTATTTTTTACGCGTTTGAAATGTTGTTGACAAAAAAATTGCTTAAAATTAAAGAAAATTTTAATAATAGTTAATATTTGTATAGCGCCGCAGACGAAAATTTTGACAATAAAAAAACACAGAATTCTTTAAAAATTTTGGATAGTTTTTTGTAAAATATTTTTGAAAAAGTAGATTGGTTGCGGTGCGCCGCAGATGAAAAAAGAAAAATTATACTAAGAATACCATTTATTATACACGTTTTGAATGCTGGTGAGAAAAATTCCTTGGAATTAAACTAAAATTGTAACAATTAATGACGTCATAGCACCGCAGGCAAATCTTTTTTAATTTAAGACATCACACCAAACACACGTCACAAACCGGAGTAAAGGGTCAAAAAGTGGGGAGATATAGATCTCCCTGAGACCTTTCATCATGACTAATTTATTGTAGATCGGGATGGACCTCCTGAGAGGGTTTTAAACCCCAAACCCCTCCCCCCCCCTGGCTACGTTACTGTCACTGAATAACATTATTTTAAATAGAGATTGGTAATATTTCTCTCACTAAAGACCAGGGGTCTGATTTTCGAAACCATACGAAAATATCCGTGTACGTATACTAAATAGTAGACAATTTTTATGTCAGTCTCTTTCTATACCGTGAGAAATAAGAGGCGAAAGATAAGCCGGTATGTGTAGACCGCGTTCGAATTCGACTGGTTTAACGCAATATTGCATGAGTTGGTGGAGGTTATTCTTGTTGTCATATCTTTTGCATCCTATTCTATATGGTATAGGAAGAGACGGAAGTGTAATAGTCGCATGCGAATAAATTCGTATGGTTTCGAAAATAGGACCCCAGAGTCTGTATTCTTCACTTTTGGGGGAGAAAGTGCTCCCGGGGAGCCTCTCAAGTCACTTTGAAACATGTTGCGATACATGGCAGTTATACTTTGTTTATACGGGTCTCTAAAAGCGCTTGGAAAAGGTGGTTTGAAAATTTTGTGTGTGTAAAACCGTTTTACGCACTAAATCGATTTTATTTTCTATCCTAAAGAAATACTCAATCCTGGTTTTTGTCGAAAAATCTCTTGGAAGCTTAGTTCTTTTATCTTTTTTTAACTGAAATTTAATAAAGGACCGTAGTGATATAAAACCGGTTTTAGGCTCGTATAAACGTAGTAAGGGTCTCAGGGTTTTACAAAAATTCTCGACTACCTTTCAAAAGCGCAGTTTAGCCGCGAGTTGTAAACACTATTTTTTATTTATTTATCTACATACCCAAAACAAAGAGGAAAGATTTCTAAAAGTTATTTTTTAGAACACTTAGACATTCTAAGCACAACCATTTTAAGCTATATTTCTTTAAATTTGGGTAAAAAAAATTTTTTGCACCAATAATATTGAAAAAATCTAATTATACTTGCCTAAAAATTAAGCCATTTCGGCCAGTTTTTACTAAGTATTTACAAAAAAATCATTTAAATCCATCGTCAAAATATCAAAATGTCAAAAAATAAAATGTCGCAACAATGAACGTTCATTCATTCATCAGTTAACAGGTACTTCGCTGTGTAAACCATTGTTATTTCATTTACCAGCCGCCTTGATTTATAGTGTAAAGATGGTGTGTAGCTAGAAGTGCTCTTGGTTCGAGATTTTTAATAGTAGTTTTCACAACTAGTGGCTAAAATAGTGCTTCTTTTTACATGCGTTGTCTTAAATAACGAGCGCAGCGAGGTATTTAAAAACGCGTGTAAAAATCCTAGTAAAACAGGAAAATACTTTTAAAAATTTCGAACGAAGAAGAGCACTTCTCGCAACACATCATCTTTACACTATAAATCAAGGCGACTGATAAATGAAATAACAATGGTTTTTCATAGCGATGGTCCTTTTTACTCGGCGACGCTCATTATTGCGTAAAATGTCGCAATTGACAGTTTGATATTTTGACGATGATTTAAAATGATTTTTTCGTAAATACCTGGTAAAAACTGGCGGAAATGTCTCCATTTTAATAGGCAGGAATAATTAAATTTTTCCAATATTACTATGTTTCGCTATTTCTCTTCAATTTTGGGTAAAAAACGGACAGAAATCTTTTTTTGCACCCGTGATCAAAAGAAGATTTTTTTTGCATCGGTAACCAAAAAAACCATGCTTTAGTTATTAAAAAAGTATTTTGGAGAGGTATTAAAAAAAATAGTATTAACAACTCACGTCTAGACTGTGTTTTTTTTAATCCCGTTTTTAAATACCTCGCTGCGCTCGTTATTTAAACCTACGCTTGTAAAAAAAGGCACTATTTTAGCCACTAGTTGTGAAATCTACTAGTTTGGATGAATAAGAAAAAATACATTTTTGGTACGTTCATACCTATACATACCAAAACCTTACCTATATTTTAACTGATTATCCAACCTTCCGAGATCCAAATTTAAATTTTCAAATTCGTTAAATGCACCATCTGGCTCGTTTCCATTTCCATTGTCGGAGACGGTACCGTCTTTGTCACATTTTTTATAAATAATTTTAGTTCTAGGCTTGAGGGTGATCACTCGTGGTTTTTGCGTGGGACACGAACCAGGGCTTTGCATCAATTTTATGGTAAGGATTATGTTATAAATGGTGAGGGCCACTAAGATGGAGATGCTTAAGTTGAAGAAGGTCCATTTCTAAAACAAAATTACTAGGTATATAATTTTTCTCTTTAAAAATATTGTCGGCAATCTAAACAATTTACAAGTTTATTTATAAATTTACATTTTGTTTTTTGTCAATGCCGTCAAGTTTTGGATAAATTTCCAGTACACTAATTTGCTTAAGAGTATAGTCTTTAATAGCATCTTTCTTTATCTTACTTACGCAAAATTTCGCTTGCAATTGTATTTTTGACCCCATATTTTTCTATGAATAAAAATAAAAAAAATCAGAAATAATTCCGCACGGATAACATGGGTTTGTGGCGTACCGTGAAAGTTAACCATATTTTAATATTTTGAAGATATATTGTACTTTAGGTAAAAAAAAATAAATTCTATGAGGATCGTATATCTCTGATGGGAGATACGAGCCGTAAAAGAACGTCTGTCTGCTAAACACATACGGAGAATGTTTCTCGAAATTTGAAAAGTGCCTTATAGACTTTTGTAATTGAGGTCTTATTTGGAAGGTACTTGAATACTGCACAGGGGCGTATCCAGGAATATATTTTAGGAGAGCTTGATTGTCAGGGAGGGTTAATTTAAAAAAAAAACATAAAAATGAAAAGTAAAAACTTATTTTATTCCCGTTTTCGAAAACGATTTTTTTCAAGTCTGGTTTCGTTTAACAGGTAATGGATTAGTCTACAGAGACGTACTCAGGATTTTGTGTTGCATTGCTTATGAGGGCCAAAAGTGCGCCAATTTGCTTTTTGAAAAAATGTGAAATCAGCGTTACACTTTATTTTGTCCTGTTTTCGCTGGTAGTTTTCCGCAAGTTTGACCTCATTTTAAATGTAATCGAATACGCTACAAGGGTGTATCTAAAATTCTATCTTAGCGAAGTTATAAATACCTGGAGAGGTCCATATAAATTAATACATTTTACCCATACATCAAGCTGGATTCCGAAAAGGTCACAGCACGGCTACTGCATATACTCGAGTAGTAGATGACATTACCATTAATATCGATAACACAAAGCTTACAGGAGTTCTTCTCTTAGACTACTCAAAAGCGTTCGATTTCCCAGAATCTTTTATGCGCTATGCTTAATTTTTATGGTTTTTCTGCAGACTCTCTAAACTTGTCTAAATCGTACTTTCACAACCGTGTCCAAAAGGTTATGTTTAATAACGAGTTTTCTGATTTTATTAATGTCACATCTGGTGTCCCTCAAGGATCGATTCTGGGACCTTTATATTTTTCTATTTATACCTTTAAAATTGCATAAGCATACGCAGATGACAAACAAGCTTACATTGGCTTTCGACACTATGAATAGTAGTAGCTGCGTCTGATTTGCTAAACTCGGATCTCGAAACAATTAGAAGCCTCTCCTTTCGCCACAATCTACTCTTGAATCCTTCTAAATGTAACCTAATTCTATTCGGCTCTGAACAAAATGTTAAAAAAGTAAAAAAATTTAATATTCAGATAGATAATATCCCAATTCAACCACAAAAAGTTGTCAAAAATCTGGGTTTGCATATGGATTCTCTCTTAAAATTTGATAAGCTTATTGCCAAAATCTTACTATGCACTTAAGCTCATGTACTCGTGTAGACTGTTCCTTAATAAAAAACTAAAAAAAACCTTTGTGAATCATTAGTTCTATCTAACTTTGTTTATTGTGATACGGTTTATTCGAACTTTCTTAACTTAACAGAAAAAACTCACATACAAAGGGTTCAGAACTCATGTTGCCGGTTCATATTCGGACTTCGCAAATACGATCGCATTTCACATAAAATTCGAAAACTGGGCTGACTAAATATGGAAGGTCATCGCAAACTACTATATACTACTACTATATACCTAAAAAGGTTGCAAATACCCCTGCATTTCCACTGTTTTTCAAATTATTTTTACGTATAGTTAAGTAATCTAATCTATAACTGTTCTTTTTTTTCTAATTTCTTTGTGTTATAGGGAGTAACTTACTGTTTAGTTTAAAGTTTAATTTAGTTTTTTGTTTTTTTTTCGTGAGGTTAAGTGCAAGAATAGCACCTTATTATTTCATAATAAGGAGGCTAAACTTCGCCTCTTGGTAATGCGTTATCATACTTTTTTTTTGTATATGTAGTTCAGTAGGTCTATCTTATTGTATTTTTTCTTTCATTACCAATAAAGATCAGTCAAACATAATTTAATAATATTCATCTTATTCGAATGGATTGAGATTTATACAACAGGTTTCAAGTAAGTAAGTGTAAACTAAGTGGGCCTTAACTTTGCTTTGAAAGACAATGAGAAGTAGGTCATTTGTTTTAGAAAGCCACTGCAGATCGAGGAAGCAAAAATCTTTATATTATTAAAAATAAATATGCACGGTATGATATTAAAGAATCATCAGTTTATAAGTTTTGTTTGAAAATTAAATTACACACTAAGTTTTTGTTCTTTCTAATAGGTATAAGTAATTACTATGTCACTGTTTTTCTCTGATAAAGAATCTACAATAAAAAAATTAAAACAATCAGCACGAAAATATTTAAAGAAAACCGACTAAAACAATGTTAAATCCGATTTTTTCCATTTTTCTGATTTATTCACACCAAACCCAACCTAACACCAAAACTTGACCCATAGTCAGCGCCGTTTGCAGAAATTTTGTTTCTGGGGGACTTAAGTAACAACAGAAGATTTTAGGATTCAATATTCCCAGTAAACACCGTTATGTAAATATTACGTAAAACTTACATAACAGATTTACCTTGTTATGTAAATTTAAGGTCACTCAGATGTCACAATAGAGTAAAATTTAAGTCACATTAAGGTGCGAAAACTCTGCATAATTCCATGCGCAAAGTCCACCTAATTTTTACATAAATGTGATGTAAATAATATTACATCCTTGTTACGTAAGAGTTAAGTAAAAACTACGTATATTTTACATAATAGATTTACCTTGTTAAGTCGATTTAAGATCACATAGAGGTCACAATTATTTATTACTAAGGTAAAATTTAAGTCACATCACAGCTTGAGGCGGGCCAACGGAAGGTCCGTTCAGGTCCGTCGGTGGTTGCTTGACACGGTCCGACATTGGCAAACATGTAGAAAACTACAAAGTTAACCAGACGGGCTGGTTTAAGTGGCGGAAGAGGTGATTCTTATAGAGATCTTGTCAATACCTCAAAGTCCGCATCCTAATTTTGAAATATCTGTGCTCTTTATATATATAATATGATCATCCACTGTACAGGGAATATAGTGACATTACCGCCATCTCTACCTACTAGGAAGAAACTATTAAGCACTGGCAATTTAGATGATATAAATATTACATAAAGTGTTTTATATAATAGTTATGTAACATTTGTAATGTAAACTTACGGTTCAATTGACTATATAATAATTATGTAAAATTTAGGAATTTAATTTGACTTAAATAATTTTACAGGGAATTTACATAACTTGAATGACATAATTAATATATAAAAAATGTTATATAACAATTATGTAAAATTTTAAATGTAAACTTAAGGTTCACATTGTTTCGTAATATTTACGTAAATTTAAAAATTTTAATGTTACGTAAATCATGTTCTAGAGCGTTTACGTAATTTAAATAATATAAATATTACATAAAATATTTTACATAATAGTTATGTAAAATTGTAAATGTAAAAGTAATGTCTAAATTTTTACATAATAGTTACGTACATTTTATTACTTTCATTTAAAGTAAATAATTTTATATAACGTTTACATAAATTAGATTACTTGAATATTACATATAATTTTTTATATAACAGACGTGTAATATTTTTTATGTAAAATTAAAGTCCCACTATTTACGTAATATTTACGTAGATTTTAAGAATTTATTTATGAAGTCATACTATTTACGTAAAATTACAGTCAAAGTCTTGACGTAATTTTTACATAATTTTTTTTATAAAAATATTTTTATGTGAGATATATTTAAATATGTTGTAACATATTTTACATAAATATGTGAACCTTAGATTTATGTAAATATTAGGTTAAAGTCACAAATTTGTTTACTGGGTTCATTAGATCTAGGGGGCAAAAATCCCTAAACCCCCTGCATACGCCACTTTCTATACCTTTAAAGAGTAGTTGGTTTTTGTTTTTAACATTTTTCTTATTTATTGACTTTTTAAAGTCCATGCCCCCCTCAAATTATATTCTACCTACGCCCTTAAATTGTCTTTTAAGTACGACTAACCCTTAAAAAAAACACAAGAAAAAATAAAACACAAAAACATTTTAGTCTCATTTACGTACCTTTTTTTAATTAACTTGCTCAAATACTAAAGCCCCCCTAAATTATAATCCTGGTTACGCCTCTGTGCAGTATTTAAGTACGTTTCAAATAACACCCCAATCACGAAAATCTGCAAAGTACTTTTCAAGTTAAGAGAAATATTATCCGTAGTTGTTTAGTAGACATACGTTCCTTCATAGCTCATATCTCCTATCACAGACATACGATCCTCATAGAATTTAATTTTTTTCACCTAAAGTACAATATCTTCAAAATATCAAAAAATGGTTAACATAGGTCATAAACCCATGTTATCGGTGCGGGATTCAATTTTAGTCTCATTTTTAAGATAAAGCTATCTAAGGTGCTCTAGTAATAGTTATTACAAATTTTGACTGGATGGATCCAAATATGACGTATTTTACCTGCTCATTTCTGTAAGACTAAACAAAAATTGCAAAAAGTACCATTAAGCAACCCTAGATTTAAGCTTTATCTTAAAAATTAGACTAGAATGTTTGAAACATTTCTTTTTTTGGATAGAAAAATCTGGGTCCAAGCGAAATTTTGCATGAGAAGACAACTTCCAGCAAAAACTATACTATACATATTGCTCACATTTTTAGGGCAAGAAGTCCACATTGCCTAAAGTTTTTACTTGCAAGTTATATCGACGATTTTATTTTTTCGAGTATTTTTTTTACTTATTTGGATAAACACAGAACTCATGTTGGCGTATAAAAACGTGTTTAAATATTCATGTGAAATTTTCAACGAAAGCGTTAATAACAGCAAGATAATATTTTACCAGGTGGAAAATTTCTCACAATTAGAAGTTACTAAAAATATTGCATAATATTGTCACGGAAATAAACTCCATAGAAGTTAGTTTTTTATAAATTAGAATATTCTTTTACCCAAACAACAAAATGTCTCTCTAGATTCGCCGCAATCTTGAATTTATGCGTAATTCGGGTTAACTTGGTTTTAGTCCGATATCTCATTGACCCTTGGTTCGATTTAGAAACATCATTTTATAAAAAAGTTGTTTTTCTAAGATTCTAATATTTTTTATATTATTGTTTTATATTATATTGACATATACTTTGTTACCATTAAACTTTTTCAAAAAAATGGTCCTATAAAAAATTTAGTTGGTTAAATTTCATCTAAATTTTAGTAACAAAAAATAACAGTTTTAAAATACTCTTTCAATTTATAGGCCCTAAAGCTCTTACCAAAGCCTTCACAATCTTTGTTTAAATACGTTCCAGTTAATCCCCATATGCCATATTCTGGAATAAACTGGGATTTTCAATAAGTTATTATATTATCTCCGTCCTTGAAGGGCAATTTTAATGTTCTTGAAATGGGACCATCTGGAGCAAAAACCAAGTCTATGTACCTACTAAATTTCGTCAAAATGGGACAAGTGGTTCTTGAATTAGGCGCGTTGGTGACAGATAGACGGACAGACAGACATTAAGGAAAAAAAGATTCTAAACATTTTTTATAAAAAATGCCGGTTATTTAATAAGAATTTTATTTAGATTTGAGTAGCACTGGGTAACCACAACCTCTCATCTCCCCTTGGGTATGCCACTGTATATCCGGCAAAACTCGAAGTTGCCGAAAATCACGTGATCTGCTATAGAAACGTAAAAAACATAGAAAAACCAAGTCTCCTCTATCTTAAAAACCATAGAAAAGAAGAACTAAGGCTACCTTCTGGATCACACTGTAAAAAGTGTGAAACATATTTTTTTTCATCAGACTTTTTGTATCTTTATTCTTTTTTCTTTCTTTTCAATTGCAGTTTTTATGGTGCAGCACTCTATCTCAGCTATTTTTTACTATACAGAAAAACTTTTTGATATCTACAATATTTATTTGAACACTTTTCTTCTCAAGTCCACACAAAGAGAAATATTCACTAGTAAGTAAACACATGTCACAATTTTTGGGAGTCTTTTATGCATAACTTTTTTATGACACATACAAAAAAAAATTTCCAGTTTAAAAAAATTATTTTGTTTAGCCAACAAACAAAAACCGTTTTAAAATCGGACAAATATTATCCGAAATATTAAGTTTAACGCAAAATCCAAGATGGCGGCGAACCTAGAGGGACATTTTGTTGAAAAAATGTGGTTTTAGGTTTCTGGCATGATCCCCTATTAGCCCTGAAAAGTGTGGCTGTGTAGTCAGTTTTGCCATTTTAAAGTACTATTCTATTGGGCTATTTGGAAATAATGTAAAATTGTACACTGAGACTTTCATCCTAGAATTGAATCTCCCAGAGTTGTCAAAGATATTGAAAGTATCAAAAGCTGGTCCGTGTATAATTTGGAAATAAACCAATTTTACTACTACGACCAACGAATAATACTAATTTATACTAATTTTACGACCATCTCAACACGACCTTAATGGCTCATTTACTGTCCCAGGATAATAATAAAGGTTAGACCTAAACCGCAAGATGGCCTGACAAGCGATGAAATTTTATTTTATAAGAGCACTTAACTAATTGACGCAATGTGAATAATTTTTCTATATTTTTAAGGCAATAAATATTTACTAAACGAAAATAAATCCAATATAATTTTAATACCTTACCAAAAATAAGTCCCGTTAAATTAACATATTACGCATTTTTAAGAAAAAAAATTTAAAAAGATATATAAAAAGTCCCTTAGTGACCTTATTTGTTTTGACGTTTTAGATAGAACGTCATTGAAACTAAAGATTATGGAGGTAGTTGATTTGACTTGTTCGGGTTTAATATTTTTAATAAAGAATCACACACGGATAACATGGGAAAGCGGACTTCCGTAAAAGTTGACAATATTCAGATATTTTGAAGCTTTCGGTCCTTGGATTAAAATAGTGAAATTATTAGAAGATCGTATGTCTGTAATAGAAGTTACAGGACGTCAAAGACGTATGTGTGAAAATGCACCCAATTCCATTTTCCAAAAGTTTTAAAGCAATTTTTAGTCTCGATCGTAAGAATATTGATTTCTCGAAAGGCAACTGTCAGTTTTTTAAAGTTTGACCAAAGGCGTACCTTGGGGAGCGCTTTTAAAATATAAACACTTATATAAATCATAAGAAAATGGGTTTTGAAAGCATGTCAGCGATAGAAGATATGGGCCGTCAAAGAAGTATGTCGGAAAATGCATTTTTTGACGTTTGACCAGAGGCGTACCTAGAAGGGTGCTTTTAAAATGTAAGCACTAATTTTGATAGTGTAAAAATGGTTTTTGAAAGTATATGTGCGTTATATGATCAACGATTTTACTCTGGAAAGGGAGAAGGGGAGGACCTAATAATGCAATCATGTAGTATTTAGTTCAAAGGAGAATTTAATTTAGGTATAAATGTGGTATCATTTTATAAAATAAAATATTGCTTTCAAGGTATTCTCTTTATTCTTCTCATACTTTTCTCATTTAGGTACCTGAGACGCGTATTTATATAAGTCAGGGATATGGGCAGTGGCATAGGTATCTTCTAAATTATTGGTGAAGTACTGAAGTACCTGTACACAAATATTTATTTTTTTATGATTTGATTCTTGAAGAAAAATTGACGTTATAAACGTCGTGTTTCTTTACCTATGTGGAGCGCATCCATGATAAGTGACCTTAGTAGTAGTAAGTTCTTCTTTGGAATGTTATAAAAAACATTGAGCAAGCCATGATATAAAAAAAATTTTCATGACATTAACCCACTACTTTTCAATTTCAATCTTACGATAACCTTAAATATATCAACGCAAACGAAAAGCCATTCACTATATAGTCCGATTTTTGGATGAGCGGACTGACGTCATTTTGTTGGATCTCTGTTTGATATATTGTTTTAGACAGCGACAATAAATATGTAAAAAAGAGTCATGACGTTGATTGTTTCAACTGTTACTTCAAATTGACAACAACAAATTATTGGACATGCGAACTGTTGACAACAAAGAAATATGTTTTCAGAGGCAAAAGTGACTTCAGTTCGCTCACTTAAAAATTTTACTATACCATGTAAAAATATAAATAATAGAGACATATAGCTATTTGTAATTCATCGCGGTATACGTATCCGCATCTAGCGAGAACCAAGCACATTAGTTGGTCAGAAACTTGTACCACGTTCGAAAAGAGCAGATATATATGCTAATCTAAGGTGTCCTTGAACGCGATAGGTGTTGAAATGCGTTAGGTATCACGTATCGTTACGGCACACTTTTCAAACTTAATTAATTTTAAATACAAAAAGATAAGGCATTTTTCTACGATCTCTTAATAGCACTACGGTAACACTGACAACATATACCTAACGTAAAACGCAGCTTTATGATTTTATTTTATTTTTTTTTAATTTCTTTTTTTTTCTAAACTAATACAAGCTTTCATTTAACTTCACCTCTATGTATGTATGTTTGAATGTTGGAGTCAAATCTTGCAACTCAATTTTGAGTAACTTCTAGATGTCCGATAGTTCCGGTGACAATACAATAATATGGTATTATTAGGCACCCCCCTCCTTCCTCCGAGGGAAGTGATGGGAGAAAAACCCCTAAGTTTATCCGATTTCAACCAAAATTGGTATGGAAAATTGAGTATGGGGGATTCAAGATGAACGATTATTGGTTATAATTTCCAACCGATTTCCACTACTTATACGCATCCGATTGTCTTCAAATTTGGTATGCGTTTATAGTTCGGGTTACAATATAATATGATGGTATTTTCAGGTGCTCACCTTTGTGTGATGGGGAAAAAAGATTTAGTTTGTTCAATTTTAATCAAAATTCGCATACAAGGGTTTTAGGAGAAGAGGATTATTATAAATTTTTGATCACATTTGAAAATTTCAATATGGCGGATTCCAAATGGACGATTTAGGGTACAAATCTAAAAATTCAAAAATAATTTTATACAAAAAAAAATAATATATAATAAATATATATAAATGCGATGGGTTCAAATTAAAACTAACAATGTCTATCTATATATCAGAGAAATGTTAGGGTAGCTTATGTTGTCGAGTTGGGTTGGATTTACTTGAAATCAGATTCTTGCCAACAATTTATCGAGTCAACATGACGACACTTCCTATAATGCGCCCATCGCTTTTATTATTATGATATCAGAATGCTAAAAATTATTTGCTACTTTTTAGTGCACTTAATATTTTATTAAAAGCTTTTTTTATAAAAAATTATTTTAATGGTTTTGCGCTTAGTATATCAGTATAAAAACGTATAAAAAACAACTATTTTTACAATATTTGAGAGTTATATATCTCACGACCAAAGAATAAAAAATATACAGGGTGGATTCCTTAAATGAAACTGTGCTTCAAGCGACTTTAGGGAAGAGGTTTAAAAAAAAGCTAAGAACGAATCTTTAATGATTTTTTACTAACTTCACGCCCATGATAAAAAAAAGTCTGGGATCCCCAACTGGAGGCCCAGGGCCTACCAACTATATTTTTTTATATTATACCACATTAAAACAAAATACTTTTTTGTCAATTGTTTTAGCTTCAAAATAATCTACATATTTCTCTATTTACCAAGCGGAATAAAGAAAATACCACACAAGAACATTATTGGAAGGCCTGTGGCCTACCAACATTTTTTTCATGAGAAGGTACCATTTATGGCAACTTTTTGGAAAGTGTATTAAATAAATTTTGTTGACATCTGTCAACGCATGTGTTCAGCCAATAATATCCTTGTATGGTAGTTTCTTCATTCCACTTAATAAATAAAGAAATATGTACCTAGTTTATTTTGAAACTAAATCAATTGAAAAAAAAATCGTTTTTTTAAATTTTTGACACATGGGTTGACAGATGTCAAAATTTTTTATTTAATCGAGTTTCTTTTTTAACAAGCTTTTTAAAAAGATGCCACAAGTGTCTCTTTGTGTGGTATTTTCTTTATTTCGCTTAGCGAATAGAGAAATATGTAGTTTATTATGAAGCTAAAACAATTGACAATAAAATAATTTTTTTAAAATTTTTGACACATTGGTTGACAGATGTCAAAAAAAATAGTGCTTTAGGTTTTTTTTTTAACATTCTTTTGAAAACGATGCCACGAGTGGTAACTTCTTATTAAAAAAAAAGACTTGGTAGGCCCTGGGCCTCCAGTTGGGGGCCCCAAAAATTGTTTTTAACATTGGCAGAAAGTCCGTTAAAAATCATTAAAGAACCTCTTCCCTAAAGCCTCTAGAAGCAACGGTCCATTTAAAGAATCCACCCTGTATATTGATTTCATTTGATTTGATTTGTCTCAACAGTAACTTTAGGTCTTAAAATACCTGACACTGCAGCTTCTTAGCGTATTGTATCTCTTGCTGTGTGCCTTCCTAATATAAAAGGTTTGACGACCTCGCGAGGAGCAGCAGCCCCTTTATTAGGTTTCTCTGGCAGTTAGCTTCTCTGGAGAGGTCGTCCTCCAGGAGGTTTTGTGTTCTGCAGAAGGTTAGTGCTGGGAACTCAAATATGATGTAAACGGCTGATTCGTCATTCTTATAGTCTTCCGGTGGGTTCGTCTCTATAGATTCCCCACCCTGTACATTACTAGAGCCTTATTTTAAGTGTTTCTTGGAAGCAAAGAACAAAATTTAGTTGTATGAAATATCCATTGTTATGCCACCAGGAGTAAGATCAAAATTTAAAAAAAGACATAATATAAAAGAGGGCGAATTTTTTAATTATTTTGTAAAATTATGTTTAAAACTTTAAAACACAGGAAGAAAATAGTATGGTTACTACACACCATAGTAAGGGTAAAAATAGATTATGAAAACAGTTTAGCAAACGAAAGTTTTGAATTAAAAAAAAAATACTTTTTTTACTTCCCTCGTTAATGGAAGTAATGTAAAAATCTAAAAATCGCACGTCGAAATATTGATGAATTTTTTTTACATGACGATTACTATGGTTTTTTAGCTTTCCCCCGTGACACTCTTTCAAGTTACCCCCAACAAATTTTAAGCTTACAAACATCTTAGTTTAAAGGCGCCAAAATTTTTGACACCATTTTAGTTTTGCTGTATTTAAGTTTATTCTTAATGTTTAAATTGTTTATGTCTATATGATATTTATACTGCTTTTCATTTTTATTTGTGCTAAGAATAGATAATAATAAAAACATATATTGACACATAAAAAATACAAAAATTTCAATTTTCGGTGCCATATAACTCAAGTCATTGAGCGAAAGCTCAAACAAAAAGTAGCTTATGTTAAAAGACAGGTTACACCCTATTTTCGTACCAAATTTTATTTAAATCGTTTTCGCAATTTCGCGTGATTGATGGACTAAAATCTTCATTTATTGGCGCTAAAATTTTTGCCAAAATTTATATTTAGCACATATAAAATGTGATATAAAAGTCTAGATACACCCTTGAAAAATCTGAAAAGTCTTGGTATACTCAAGAAAGTCGGGATTCTTTCAGGAAAAGTTGGGATATATTTTAAAAAATCCTGGATACACCCTGAAAAAGTCCAGATATACAGCGTAAAAGTATCGATATACTGTGAGAAAGTCTGGGTATACTCTAAAAAAGCATGGATACAACCTAGAAAGCCCGGATCTACCACAGGAAAGTGTAGATACACCCCAAAAAAGTCTGGGTACACCTAAGAACAATCAGTATACATCTTGGATATGTCTGTATTTTCTTGAGCGAGGGAAGTTTTGGAGTAAACCTTAACTCAATTTATTTAGTACGAATTAAAAAAAATATATATTAAAAAGGCTCTTTTAATTTTTTTCTGGAATTAAAAAAAGTTCCTCAGATGTATAATAATAAAATGGATATAACCGGGTATTTTTCTAAATATAAAGCTTTTTCTGTAGAAACTAAAACTTTTTTGCTCTTTTCCCAAATTATAAAATCTAAATTACTTAAAAACACACAAGTTTTGACCGCCATATAATAGGCTTTTTTTGTCATCCATTAAAAGGTTCACAGACCCATCATAAACACCCTGTTAATGATTCCTCAAGCCGAAAATTACCCATTTCGAAATATAAATATATTTTTCTTAAAGCAAATTTAACAAAATTATGAACACCAAATTTCAAGTACCTATTTGATAAAAGTTAAAAATAGTGTTACAAAACAACCAGGACTTACCCTAGACATTTGAAACTCTTTTCAAAAATTGAAACAATCCTATTTCTCCACTAATTTTCTGCCATTCATTTTTTAAAATTTTCAACTTTTCAACTATCGGCGAGCATACCTTTTTATAAGTATATCAAAATTTAACTTTAAATTTGGAAATAATACCTTCAGATATATAACTACATTGCTATGTTTCTTTCGGGACTGAAGAGTGCACCAGTGGAATAATGCCAAGTTGCACTTATAACTAAATATTCGCCCAAACTACATATTTACGTCTTTAGTTACAAAACCCTTAAAACATAGTGGAGGCTCGAGAAATATCAGAGCTTATGGCAACGTTGCAAAATAGCGCGGCAGGGCGCAGGATTTCCATGTGTTTTTGGAATATTGATCTGGAGATAAAAATATTTGCCGAGCTGGATACATTCCATGAAGAGGGTGTCCATTCCTGAGGTTACTCCGGTTATAATAATAATTTTCTTACGCGTGAACCTCCAAGGAATGATAAGTTGGGTTATGAAATAACAGTTTTAAACCAAAAAAAAATAAATCGACCAAGGTTCGGTATTTGCATGCCTGATGTACCTGATGATAAAATAGACGTAAACAAATAACTACTAACTATAAAAATTATTCTTTAATACCTTAACTTTTTTCTAATTATAACATACCATACCATAAAAAAAATAATAATTGTCCTTATATAGCATTTATTGCAAAAGAAAATACAATGGTTACATCAATATAATATAAAACTATAACAATAAAATAATATAAAAAAATGGGTGTTTTTAAGTTGATATTTTAAAATGCGATCAAATTAAACGGGCAAGCATTTACAGGGTGTTTTTAAGTTTTGTTGAGTAAATTGAAATAGTAGTATTAATTTTTGACCTATTTTGTCCACTCCAATCTAATCACACACCAGATTGAAATAAAAAAATTAAATGTTATTTTTTTAAAAGCTTTCAAAATTTCACGTATCACTGGACGCAGAATGTTCTAAGAAATCCAAAAATGTAAAAATATACAGAGTGTCTTATTTAGAAATCGAAAGTTGAAGACGTTTCCGGTAAAACCGGAAATTACCCGAAGTAAGTGACTTGTCAAAAAACCAAAATTTAGGATTATATGATATCACCAAGTTAAATTTCTCGGTAAAACTCGGTAAACACCCTGTATATCAACTATATTTACATCCTTACAAAATCATATCTTTTGAAAACAAGCTGCTGCGAATATGCAGTTTTATGTCTCAGGAAATATTGTCTAATTTTGAATGTAAAAAGTACGTTGGTGGGGGAGGAGTTAAGAAGAAAAAGGCGGGTTAATTTATATAAAAATTCATAACTTTTCATTCAAAGCTGCTGCGAAGTGGTGAAGGAAGTGATTATGAAGTTGATAGTCCCCCATTTTCTTCGGTGGGGGCGAAAGGGGTCGTACCATATTTAATTATCTTCTATTTGCACCTGAAGACGATCAGAGATTGTACTGATCGAAACGTCCTGTATAAATTTGGAAGATAATGGAAGTCGGAAACACAGAGTTAATTTCAAATACATCATTGTCTCAAAATTTTGAACATCTTCTATTTTGCTAAAAATTGAAACGGCCATATAAGGGTTTTTGGGGTCAAAAACCACAAATTTTTCATCAGGTTTTAGAACATATGAAGTTAATACTTCCAGGTTAAAAATTGGTGTATATGAGTTTTTGGCGTGGAAGACTACGAACGGGGAGGGGATAGGGGATTATTATTATTATAGAGCATTTATTGCAAAAACAATACAATGCTTACATCAATATAATATAAAACTATAACAATACATACACTTACCCACAAGACTAATCTCGCGCGTGGGTCTAAGTACCTAAAGGTACATAATTTATTCCTACTAATGCAATAAAATCTATGTAACCTAGATATCAATAGTTTTAAATTTATAGCACAGCCCTACATATTTCTATAATAATAAACCTGCTAATTAGAAGACTGAAGATTGGTTGAATATAAATTAAAGAATAAATAACAACGCTTAGCGAAAAATGAAGGAAAAAATACTAAGTAACGTAAACATTTTTTTCGTCAAGAATTTGATAAATTGTATTTCGGTTATCAGTCGATAATAACATTTTATAATTTCTTTTTTGAAAATTAAAAACGATGAATAGGTTCTTAAATAAAAGGCAATAACTTTTTCGTACACATTTGTGCTTAAATAAAGAAAACACCGTTGACCAATGGTTTTTTTTCATTTGTGGTATGACCGCCGAGTTTTGTTTGTGTCTTGTATTATAGTTATGTTGAGTGCTTTGAACAATAATTAGTCTTTTAGAAATTACTTCAAAAAACAACAGCCTAACATCAAGAATGCCTGTATCTGCAAATAGCGCTTCTAACGGATAAAGTCTGTTCTTGTTGAATATAATTTTGAGAAGCCACTTTTGAACGACATCTAGTTTTTTAAGATAAGTTTTTGTAACGCCTCCCCTTCCAATTAAACCATACGTTAAATGTGGTTGTGCCAATACATAGTACAAAACCAGCATTTGCTGTAAGAAAAATATTTTTCTATAAAAACGAAAAAGTTATACAAGGGATCTGAGTTTTCCCATTCCCATTTAAGATGACTATCCACGTAGACACCTAAGTATTTAAAACTTGTACACTGTTCGATTTTAACCTGTTCAGAGGCAACTTGGAAAGTAAGTATTTTATAATCTGGCAACCCATTTGTGTAACTGCTAAAAGGCATAAATAATGTTTTTTTGAAGTTTATACTCAAGAAATTATTATTAAACCACTATATTGTCTTGGGAAAGTCATCAACTATTAAATTGTTTGAAAGTTTGAGACAATGATGTGTTGGAAATTAACTCTGTGTTTCCGACTTCCATTGTCTATATTTTATTTATGCACGACGTTTCGATCAGTACAATCTATGATCGTCTTCAGGTGCAAACTACAATCAATTCCTAAGGCTACGTACTTATATACTGTGAGAAATCAGTCAACCTTGAAGTTTAAGAAGTTGGCTCCGCCCAAGGAGGGGCTTCCAAATATTTGGGATTTCAACACTTAGTTTACTGAAAATACCCTACTCATTAAGAAGGATCTGCAGCAGAATGGTTACAGCCTTAAACTTATAACTGATACTATTTCTAAATTTCAACAAACGGGACAGAGATTACAAGACCAAAACCAGGCAAATGCATTCCTTACAATTCCATATGTTAAAGGAGTATCAGAGAAAATTCGAAGAGTAGCGAAAATCTTTAATATTAAAACAGCTTTTAAATCTAGTAGTACAATTTGAAGCCTTCTTAGTAAAACAAAACCGGAGAACAAACAAAATAAGGAATGCATTTACCAAATTCCTTGTGAGTGTGGTGAATCATACATAGGCGAAACTAAAAGACCACTATCTGTTAGACTTAAGGAACATCAGACGAATACCCAAAAAGGTGAAACAACGAAGTCAGGAATCGCCGAACATGCATGGTCAAAACAACACCGAATGAAGTGTGCAGAAGCAAAGGTTTTGCACAAGGAGTCACACTGAAAGAAACGAAAATTCCTTGAAGCTGCATTTATTGGGCAGAATCAGGGTATTTTCAGTAAACCAAGTGTTGAAATCCCAAATATTTGGCAGCCCCTCCTTGGGCGGAGCCAACTTCTTAAACTTCAAGGTTGACTGATTTCTTACAGTATATAAGTACGTAGCCTTAGGAATTGATTGCAGTTTGCACCTGAAGACGATCAGAGATTGTACTAATCGCAATGTCGTGTATAAATAAAATATAGACAATAGAAGTACGAAACAAAGAGTTAATTTCAACTATTAAATTGTAGACCCCCTTCCAGGTGTCGGCCTTATACTGAACCCCAGCATCATAAGCAAAACTTGTCAACTCGGTCCTACTGTCAACCTGGTCATCATTTTATATATATATATTAAACAATATAAGGCCGAAAACAGTTCCCTGAGGAACGCCGAGGGTCAATGTTAAGGAATCACTGAGGACTCCATTTACTTCCACTGACTTCTCTCTTTTGTTTAGATAACTCTGAAATAGTTTCACCGTGATTTGATCAAACCCAATATTTCCAATTTTGCCAATGCCTTGGCTAGATCAACAAAAATGCATATTGACGGAGTACTCTTATCTACTGTTTCGTATACTCTTGAAATAAAGTCCGCCAATGCATCATCTGTTGATCTGCCTTTTCGGAAACCATATTGATTTTTGGACAATATGTTGTTGGCATCCAGATGTAGTATGATACATTTTTTAAGATTTTTTCATATACTTTGGATAGATTGCTGATCAAAGAGATTGGTCGATAGTTTTTAACGTCTGTGGGGTTTCCAGATTTAAATAGTGGCTTTATGGTAGCTTCTTTAAAAACATCGGGATAAACACCATCACTAATTGATTTATTGATGATAAATTTTAGTGGATCCACGATAGTCACAAATTAATTTTTAAATTTCTGATGTTAGCCCATCTTCCTCTGGTGATTTTTTAGGTTTTAGTGTTATGGTTTTTATTACCTCTTGATTGGTTGTCGGTGCTATTTTTAACTTATTTAATATTTTTGTTTCTGTAAATGTTATGTTTTCGTTGATTGTTATTTTTTTTGCTACGTTGGTAAAATATTTATTAAAGCAGTTAGCACTTTCTCTATCAGATGAAATTGTTATATTGTCAGATTTTATTTGTTTTATGTTAGACTTTTTATTGTTGTTGTTATTTATACTTTTTGCGCATTTCCATAATTTATTCCGATTGTTTACATTATCCTGTAGTAATTTTTTATAAAAGTTTATTTTAGCTGTTCTTAAAGTTGTAATTAAGGTATAGGAGTAATGTTTGAATTCTCGTTTTTTATTTAAATTATTTGGCTTTTGTCTCATGATTTTGTATAATTCGTTTTTGTAGTTAATTGATTTTATAAGCCCACTTGTCATGGATAACATTTAACTTAGTCCGATTGATTTCCATTTAGATTTTAAAAATTATAAAAATGCCAGCTCTTCCCTCTTTGACGGAGTAACTTCGTCCAATTTTGTTTAAAATAACAAATTAGTGTTAGAAAAAAAGTTTAAATGCTGAAGTGGTATTACTGTCTGCTTGCTTTAAGAGTTAACTGTCTAAAGGAGCTAAATATCATTGCAAATGTCAAATTTCGACACCAAGTTTGCTATTTTAATGAAACACCCTGTACATTGTTAAATGTTTAAATCGCATTCTCCTTCCGAATTTCAAAAATACGAAACAATTTTACATCTATCTATATAAGTTTGCAAAAAAAATGCAAAAATCCTAACCATAAGCATACTATGTTAGAGATACATTAAAGCTTAGATTATTTTCTCTCTAGCACATTGGCCTTATGGTAAGGATTTTGTAATTTTTCTGGCAAACTAATATAGATAGAGGTAACATATTTGGTATATTTGGGATCAGGAAGGAACTGCCGATTCAAAAATTTTATAAAATACATGGTGTAATGACAAACTTTGATATAATGTTAGAAAAATCCTTATATGCAAACAGTTTTGCATATAAGGATTTTTCTAACATTAATAATAACGTCGCTGACTGGGGGGTCAAAATATAGTGGGAGTATAGAGTGTATACCCCTGCAATGCTTGGTAACTAAAAATTTTAAAATAAATTTGTCACAATTGTTTTTTATTAACAAGCCTTTATAGAAAGTACGAAAAACTTAAGAAATTTGTGGCGTGGGGGGCAAAGGGTGAGGAAATAAATCGGAAAAAAGTTTTTCCTTGACCAGGAATTGAACTAACGCTCCGATTAATTTTTTAGTAGTGGGGAGATCTTTGAATTAAAAAACCTACAAATGTTATATATAAAAACAAGGAGGTACACATTCACGATTATTAGTTGTACGAAATTTCTATTTATCTCTCAACCAACGATACACGACATATATATGGAGGTGTCAGATTGCAAATTTCCAACTAATAATTTCAGCGAAACATATTTCCTCACCCTTTGCCTTCCACGCCACAAATTTTTTCTGTAAATTTATTAGGGCGCTAAATTTTCCCTTCATTTTGTAATAATTTTTTAGTTTTTTGATGCCATAATAAAAGCGATTGGCGCAAACTTAACTCTTAAGACCTAGCAAACACATCTGTTACATTAATATAAAAGTCAAAAAATTTACAGTTCAAGTTTTTATAAAATTTACATAATAGTTACATAACATAACTTATGTTGTATTAATTACATTATATTTTCCTAATAAGGAGGAAACTTTGTGCATGGGATTACAGTGTAGTGTAGTGTAGTGCAGTACATGTAGGTTATATTTTATATTGTTGTGATATCGGAAGCTTATAAATATTATACTATGAGCTTCAGGCTACTGCGAACATATGGAGAATCAAGTCCAATTTACTCTCCGTGCCGTACGACCGAGGTGGGGTCGAAGCACGCTGCAGTGTTATCGTTTTGAAATTAATTTTCTTTTTATTATTTTGCTTTATTTCTGCCTTGCTCGAGAAATAGATTGGTAAGTTCTTAAGTGAAATAATACATTTTTAAAACTAAAAGTGGATGTCCACGAAGTTGCCGAAAAGGTTCAGATGGTCAAATGGTACTATCAAGGCAGACCATTGAGACTTATTCAAGAACTTTTTTGGAGAATTTTGTAAATCGCCCAGAACCTAGTTTATGAACGTGGTTTGTGCAGAATTTTGAAAAGTTTGGGTGTGTAGCGTTAAGAAACCATAAAAAAACCCACTGTTTTGAAT
Source organism: Oxystoma pomonae (assembly GCA_963921995.1). Classification (NCBI taxonomy): domain Eukaryota; kingdom Metazoa; phylum Arthropoda; class Insecta; order Coleoptera; family Brentidae; genus Oxystoma; species Oxystoma pomonae. The sequence goes on from OY998172.1 coordinate 39,951,978, forward strand.
AATGAGCAGGAAGTACGAGATGTGATGATTTGCGCTGCAGTGAAGGAAAATCGAAAGTTAACTAGCCACCAAATTGCCGAAGCAGTTGATACGTCTTCAGCCACTGTCTTACGTGTTCTCAAAAAGAATGGTTATTATTCTTACAAAGCGTCAAAACGCATCAAATTTTTCCGGAGGAGAACTATCGTCGTATGAAATTTTCTAAAACAATGATGGAAAGGGCTAACCGTAACGAAAACTTTCTGAGATCTATTCTTTTCACAGATGAAAGCACTTTTCCATTATTGAATCGAAAATTTGCATTTGTATTTTGATGTAAGAACACAGTATCCCCAAAAACTAAATGTTTGGGGGGTATTGTAGGGGAACACGTAATTGGGCAGTTGTTAGGTGTGAGATTTGGTGACACATGGTTTCAATAAGATGGTTCTCCGCTCACAATGTTGGCCTTGTTAGGGAATATCTTGATAATGTATTTCCTAATCAGGTATAACGTAAGGTAAGTACACGGGCAACTATTTTATGGCCAGCTCGATCACCCGATCATGCTCCTAATGAATTCTATAATAATAATTTGGAAGAACTTCGGATTAAAATTGAAGAAGCTTTTCAAACTATCACCACTAACATGCATGGAAACGTTAGAAGGGGTTTTTATAATAGGCTCGGATATTGTCTAGCCGGGCAAGGAGGACTTTTCGAACATTTGCTCTTTTTTTTTGACTGGGAGAATCTTTATGATTTTTAGAATGTATTATTTTATTTTGAGAACTTGCTTTTATTTTGTTTCTTCTTATTATTTTCATTGTAACATGTTGTTAGTGATAAATCTGAGCAGTTGAAAAGAAAACGCTTTAATTTATCAGTGACAAAAAAGAAGAAAATTACGTTATCAAAATTTGCGTATTTGTTGACCAAATTCCGGTTTCATGGACTACACTTCACATTGCACCGTGATTAGAGGCGTATTTAACGCAACGGTGATCCCAAGCTGTTGGTTGCTCCACTGAGGTGTGCGGTGTTCTTGCGTGTACGTACACTGTCAAATTGGACTTCTTCCGGCCTATGTTCGCAGTAGCCTGAAGCGCTCTGTATACACAATATGACTTTAATTTTATGTGATTCAGGTTATAAATTTATGTAAGGAGTACTTATCTATAAAGAGTACGTTATTTACGTGACGTCGAGTTTACCTTGATGCGACTTGTAAGAGATATAAATATTATGTAAAAAAAATCACCCTAATTTTACCTTTCCATTTAATTTCTAGTTACAAGTTAGTCAATATCTGCCGTTTCTCAATTTTTTGTTGCCATATATTATTTATGTATTTTTAAATACATCCTATTTAGGCAGAAAGTAGGAAATTCTGTACAGGGCATGTACGTAACTTTTTACCTCTTTGTGACTTCCAGTTTACCTAAAATTTATGTAACAAAGTAATCATGTTTGAAATTAGCTCTGTATTTTCGGACAATTGACGTTCCGATCAGGTGCAAACTACGAGTAGTAATCATGTGTTGTAACTTTTAGGTGATATCTGCGTAACGGTGTTGGCTGGGTAGAGGAGTAAATAATAATAAAAATAGAACGCTCTTTAAAAGTTTGGTACTTACTAGACTCAAAAGGCAACTAAATTTTAATTAGCGTCGGTTTTATTATGATAACAGAAAGCTGAAAAAATATTTTCGACTTTTTAAAGTATGTTCATAAAGAGGAGAGAGTAATAAAAATGCAAATTTGAATAAATTAAAAAAATGATATATAATCAATCACATTTTCTTCTCTTTTAAAAATTTTCTAATGTACCTCAGGTAAAAATCCTTTATTTTTATATACCTCACCCTGTTCGACCGGAGAATACAATAGAACCCAAAACCGAGAACAATAGAAAGCAAGCGATAAACTATTCCCATAGGTGCCGGAATTGGGGGAAACTTACATTTTAAGTACCGTGGTATATAGGTATTAGTGAAGAAAATAGTAAATATGTAAAAAGTTCTATGAAATTTAATAAAACAAATTACTTTATTTAGAAAAAAATTATAAATTAAATAATAAAAATACATTTTAGGAAAAAAAATAATATTATAATATATATACAAAAACGGATTGGCGTTAATTTAAGGCTAAACAAATGGTCGGTACATAAAAAAAATGTTGCGGTTGTCAATTATCATAACTACAAAAATAATTAAAATGAAATGTAGAATAGATACGTTTCTTTAAAACCAGTCAAAAATAAAATAGGAATAAATTACTCAGATTCAGAAGAACAGTAAATGCTCTCATCATCAATCTAATTTTTTTCCAAAGAAATAATTAACGGTTCCACAGTTTCTTCGATTAAACAATCAAGTTTCCACGTTTTTTCTTCTACTTTTAAAACATGTTGGACACATTTATGCCAATTATCTGGAGTTATTTTTTTAACTGATTCTTGAAAAAGCACCTCCACATCCTTTAATTTATAGGTAGTATTATTCCTTGCTACATACCCTTTTATTTGAGCCCATATAAATTCTGTTGGATTAAGTTCACAATGGTAAGGCGGCAATCTTATTACTGTTATGTTTCGTTTTTCAGACTTATCATCAACAACTTTCTTATTGAATTTTTCTTTGTGGCTATTTACCAATGATAGTACTTTTTTTTACCATATCTGCCTCAAAGATTATGTTTTTTTCTGTAAGGCACTTACAAATATCGGCTTTTCTTCATGCTATGGTTGGTACTTTTTCAAGGTTTCTGGAATGGTAACTGGCGTTGTCCGTTACTATTACCGAACCAGGAGGTATTAGGTCTAATACTTGCTGAAAGTATTCTTCAAATGCATCGCCATTCATGTCCTTGTGATAAACGAAAGTATGGTTTGACGAAAACACCTCCTTTTACAAACCCTTTTTCATTGCCAATATGAACAATTATCAAACGTTTTCCCTTTCCTGACGGCTCACAGTGGATCGAGGTATAGGAAAACTTTTAATTCTTTATTTTGGTTTGATAAAAAGGTAAAATGTTCATTTTGTACAGAAATTCCACATAGGTCAAAAATTCAATAAAGTTAAAGGTATAATTTTAGAAATATATATTTAACAATTATAGTAGTATCAGTGCATATTGCTTGTTCGGTGGTAGTATAGTAACAAAATATTCACCTGTCTTTGACAGTAAGTAATGTGGACAAAGCTCGTTTTACATAAGCATAAAAAAATGTTTAAAGCTTTCTTTTGGATGTGGAGTGTCAGGGTTTTTTGCCAGTTCACAAATTGACTTTTTTATTATATTCAAATAAAAATAAATAATTTTCGCGATATTCAGCTAACAGTTTTAAGGTTTGATTGCTTTACTCTAGTAAATATCACAATATAAAAGCGTTTTGGTATAGGGTACTCCATTTAAATGATCATAACTATTGTATCTACTTATATGTGAGGTAGAAAAAAGTTATGAATAAAATACCACTTCTAAAAAGCTTTAAAAATATTTATCTAAAAAAGTCAAGTCTCATTCTAAATGTCAAATTTAGACAGCAACTTCATAATTTTAATGCATTTTAAAATATAAGGGTATAACTAATTGTACGCCCCTGTATAATTAGTTTTAAACAATATGGAGTTTTTTCACTTTGACTTACAACTTTATGGGTTTTAACTATAGGTCATGGTTTTTGCCTTCTTTACAAAACGGATAAATCATATTAGACTAAACTTTTTTCATTGCATGTTTCATGGAAATGTCTTAAATTGTAAATTAAATTGTAAGCATAGCAAACTAAGTGTGGAACCCAAGACATAAAACACCTATTTATTCAAGGGGGGGGGGGGGTCGATTCCTAAAAACTATTAGTGTACAAAGTGATTGTTTCAAAATAATTGGTATTAATATATCCCAGTGGCATAAAAAGATTTTTTTTTAATAAAATTGGTGCAGAATAACTAAAAGGTGGGGAAGATCCAGTAAAAGTAGAGAAAATACAATTTTTGTTTAAATAATTACGTCCTTATCGAATTTCCCTTGCTTTAAATGTTTTTGTTAAAAATAATGATTTATGGCGGGTATTTGACTGAACGGGAGGGGGGTGTATAAACCACCAAAGTAGAATATATAAATTTTTTAATATTTAAATAAATTTAATTTAAAAAGTTTATTTTTTTCTAGAAAATTATGTTTTAAACCAATTTAGACACCTAAGCAGATTTGTACCCATAATTTATTACATGATTATTTCGAGGGATCGCAGGTGGTCGCAGACACGGTGTGGTTACATTAAAATACATATTTGCAGCCAGGTCTTTTAAGGTCTTTTTTTTAAGTAAAAAAAACTTAAAAATTTGCAAATAACAAATCATTGATAAAAAAAAATTGGTACCTCAGAACTAAAAGACTGTTTAAAAAAAACAAATACACCAGAACATATCCAGAATATATGTTTTTGATATACCACAAAGCGGGAATCATAAGCTTGGTACAAATAATTTTTTTGATAAACTGAATATTGTTTAATATTTTAGTCGTATTGAACTAATATTGATTTTAACTCATAAATATATTATTTTCGTCTACAGTATAGACAACCAAGAGCGTTATATGATGTTTTCTAAAAAGAAAAATATGTTTTCAATAGAAAAATATAATATTGGTTACATAAAATCATGCTTTTGAAAAATCGTCAATGTCCGTCCATTTACATTGTCGACCAAACTTCCATTAATGCCTGTCGGGCACTTTTCACGTTTTTGTCTTGCCAGTGTTTGCCAACAGTGTGACCTTCATTTACGTTTCATCAAGAAAATATATATTTTTGCCCTCCCTTCGAAATTGTTTAATTTGCCTTAAATATTTTCCTCTTCAGCAAGCTATCTCGTTACTTTCTATTAAATACGACTTTCTGTTATGTTTTTCCCAAGAAAAATTAATGTCTCTTAAAGTTCTCCACAATTTCGTTTTTCCAATATTTGGAAACCCACCATCTTGTTTTATTGAAGCATAAAGTTTATCAACTGTGGGAATTTCCTTTCTAAAATAAACGGAATGAACTAACCGCCTTAATGCATTTTTTTCATCTTCATCAAATTCTACTGGTTTTCTCCCAGAATTTGATAGCGGCGATTTTAATGATTCTAATTTTCTTTCATGTAGTATTTTATAAATAGCTGATTTTCCAAATTGGGTAAAATTAGAACGCTTCGTTACCAATTTATCCACTGCCAATGTTTTATAGTCTTTTTGCGGATTACCTACGTATTATAGTACAAAAACAGAACACGCATAATAAACAATTTCTCTATCAGGTTAAAATATAATATATATTTTTGACTGCTGTCTTTTTTCTATATTTTTTAAAATTTAAATGTTGGCGAAACACCTACGCTAATGGTACGCTCGAGAAAATGGGTTTTAAATCGTTCTATTACTCTCTCTTCTTTATGAATCGACTTTAGTGCCTTTTACAAAAGTGTTATTTATAAAACATTTTTTATTTAAATATATTTGTTAAATCATTATCGATTTAAAAAAAAATAAGGCAAAAGCAGTCAAAAGCTAAAACAAAGGAAGAGGTTTCGATTGTCGTAGCTAACATCAAAATGGTAACACAGCAAAATTTAAAAGTTGCGAAGCTTAAAGCTTTGTCTCGTATATTTAAGTTTCTCATAGTATGTTGGGTGCATCAAAGAATCTTGTATTTTTGGATTGAGGTATGTCACTTTCTGGTGTAGTAGTTGATGCAAAAATAAAACTTTTTAGATCCAGAGCCATCTCTGAATCAGTGTATAACACCAAAATGGCGGCCATTAAAGACGACCATTAGAATTTTCTATCTTTCCTTTTAATGGTCCGATTTCAATGATTTTCTTTTGTTTGAAAGATTTTTTAAAAAGGTCATTGCTTGTCACTACTTATTTAGTTTGGCATCCACAGAATTATATATAATAAAAAAATATATTTTCTTTATTTCAATTTAATTGAAAAATTAAATTTGAATAATTGAATGATTTTTCCGCTGAAAAGAGAGTCAAGTCAAGTTAAGTTAGTTTGAATAAGACCTTAAGTGATTTGAAATATTGCTTGGCTTGTAAAGCCCGGACATTTCAGAATAAACAAAATATTGTAATCTTAAAACAAAAACCATTGAATAGTATTTAGTAAAGTCCACTCTATTTATTAGCATGTAGCTTTTATTTTATTTTTATTTTTTTTATACTTGAAATTGCAATTTTTTTTACCGAAAAAAAAAACATTTATTTAAAAAATATATATTTCTGTAAGTATTACCAGCGTTAATTTTTTTTCTCCCAATATCTAAACTGATTCTAGTTATTTATACATCTTTGAATTTTGGTCGATTTTTTTTATCACAGTAACTACAAATGGCATAAATTTAGTGACCTTATTCTTTCTAATAGTCATTTTATTTCAAATAAGCTTAAAGTAGGTTGGGTATTCGAACGGAAAAAAAGTCATGTATTAACATATTGCTTAGTTCATAGTGATCATGTCTAATGCGAAGACCTGCCCCCCAACCCCCCCGCCCCGAGAGATAAAACGTCATACATGTATATATGTACCACTTTTTTGTTTATTTTTCTAAATGCATTTTTCGGATTATCTCAGTTGTTCATGTAATTGAGTTTTAATTTATTTCTATCTCGATTTTAAATACTTTTATAATTTTCGCTCAGTAATTAGGATGAAGCCTTAATTTAACAAGAAATATAAAGCATAGTTAAATAATTTAGTCAGATTTTTTCTGTATGTCTTAAAAGAATAAAAAAAAACTTTATCCTAATATAATGTTTACACAAGCTTAGTTAAAGAAGTTCAAATGGCCTCTTGTTACAGCAGGCAACCGATTTGCAAAACTCCATTAAAATCGGATAAATACTAGTTCTGGTCTAACAAGAACACATAACCTATTTTCAAATTCATCATCCAATATAATAGGATAATAGAAATATCAATTTTTAGTAGATAAGTATTTTTTAAAATATTAAAACAACAATGGTTTTTTACTCCATTATATTTGTAAAATTCAATTGTAACCATATTTTAGTGTAAGAAAAATTTTTTGAAAGTCATTTTTTTGTTTAGAATAAACAAAATCCAAGATTTTTTTAACGACTCCTAAACTATATTAAGGAAAGGCAATCAAAAAATCACTATTGGAAAGCCTTGTTATTTCTTAGTATGAAAATAGGTATTAATTTTAATAAAATAAGTTCAGTAGTCATTTAGATATATTAATAATAACAAATATTTTTTCAAATTAAATTACTAATTAATGATTGAAATTATTGTGGATAGAAAATACTAGGGATTCTCCTTGCACGGTTTTACACATTAACTCTTTCTATCTTCACTTCCCTAATAACACCGGACGTCCCCGGGACGTCCTTTTTAGGTACCTATAGGTTGGGAACGTCCCAGCCCTAAATTGTACGTTTTCAGTACGTTTTAATCAATTGGTTTTAGAAAAATGCGGGATAATTTTATCTAGCACAGGCGTTCCAAAAATGTTCAAAAAATACATTAATGGGACGTCCTGGAGTTTACTTTAAATCGTACGTCTATAAGATGTTTTCATTAAATCGTTTTTAAAACACGTAGGCGGAACGTCCAGGTGACGTCTCTTTTAAACAGGGGAAATTTTTATCTGTAGCACGAACGTTCCAAAAACGTCCGGAAAAACACATTATTAAGACGACGTTGTGAAGTGGCTTTAAATTGTACGTTTGTAAGATGTTTTCATTAAATAGGTTTAAAAACATGCGGGAAGAACGTTGGGAGGACGTTTATTTAAGTCCCTCCCAAGTAGCACCAGTCGTACTCAGGGCCTCTCATTAAGTTCCGAACGTCCGAGGTCTAAAACCTATACGTCCTGGGGACGTTGGAAGTGGGACCAAAGATCGGTCGGGAACACTTACATAAGCATAATTAGTTTATACATATTTCGTGATTGATTTAGTTTTTATTGGTTTTTTTCAGTTATTTATATTAATAAAATCCATTAAGGTTCAAACGATCTAGGTCCAAAACCTACGTTCTGGGGACGTTTGAAGTGGGACCAAAAATCGGATAGACCACTCAAACAATTTTAGGACATCCCGAGGACATCCATACTATAAAATTCATTTATACTTATTTCGTGACTGGTTTGGATTGGGTCCCATTAATGCTCAAACGCCCTGGGTCCAAAATTTACGTTCTGAGGACGTTTGACGTGGGACAAAAATTCGGATTAAACCACTCAAACAGTTTTAGAACGTGCCCAGGACATCCTTATTATAAAATTGGTTTAATAAGTGTCGTTTTTTGGCGTAGAACACTGCGCTTGCGTGATTTTGAAATGTGCCGTCACCGGTTTTTGCCATCGCCAAAATGAATTTCCAGTGACAGTATTACAAACCTAACCAAACTTTGTTTTTATTTATTATCCCCGGTTTATAATTCCGTGGTTATTTTATCTGCACATCTGCACAAAAACGTCCTTGGGACGTCCACCACCGGACCTCTCAGGGGCGTTCTAAAGACGGCGTAGGTCCCAAAGCGGACGTACCTAAGACGTCCTGTGAATATGTCTTACAGACGTTTTTATCGTATGTCCTGTGGACTAATTATTTTATAACATTGGACCTCCCAGGGACGTCCTAAAGACATCGTAGGTCCCAAAGCGGACGTAGCTAAGACGTCCTGTGAATATGTCCTGCAGAGGATTTCTGTATACGTCTCAAGGATGCCTTTGTCGTATGTCCTCTGGACTAATTAATTTGTAACATTGGACCTCCCAGAGACGTCCTAAAGACGTCGTACGACGTCGACGTTTTCTGTATACGACCCAGGGACGCCCTTGTCGTACGTCCTGTGGACTAATTATTTTGTAACATACAGGAATAATACCGTCGATTCAAAGCGAACGCGCGAAACTTTATTTCTCGTGTGTTTTTAAGGCGTCCTATTAGGTACGTCTTTAAAGCGTATAAATACTTGATTCAGGGGACGTCTTTAGAAATCGTTTTAAAAACGTTATTTCTCGGGTGTTTTTAAGACATTCTATCAGGTACGTTTTTAAAACGTGCGCGTGTGTACAAAAACTTTGTCCAAGGGACGTCTATGGAGTTCATTTTCAAAACGTACCCGTTGAACGTTCTAGGGACGTCTTTGAAGATTGTTTTAAAAACACCCGAGATATGATGTTTTAAGAACGTCCCCCAAAGATGTCCCCTGGAAGAAGTATTTGTACACACGGGCACGTTTTAAAAACGTACCCGATAGTTCGTCCTAAGAACGTTCCCCAAGTCGTGTGCGAACGTTTCAAGTACGTCTTAAAAACCAACTTGTGTTATTATTATGGACCATTTTTTACGAAACAAACTTTGTTAGGTTTAGAATCAACCAGGCTTAGTTTTTGTTATATTTTGTGCAGCCATCTTTGCATTTATTGTATGTGAAAATCCCTAAATTTATAAAAATCTTCGTTTATTAAAATCGGTATACAGGGTGTTTCAAATTCGATGCTCACCACGAGAATCTCCTAAATGGTAGGAGATACGAAAAGGTTTAAATTAAAGCAAAGTTGTGCAAGTTGATGCTTTACCCAAAACCAAAAATAAAGTTTACAAAATCCGAGTAGTTCCGGAGGCGAAAAAAAACCAAAATTTTCAATTTTAGTTTTTATTTTTTTCCGCCTTTACTATTAGAGTTGTCAAAAAATGCTTAACAATTTCTACAGACACTTTTTTGAGATCTACCAGACAAGCTATTCATTTTTAAGATTTGACATTTCAGTTTGACAGGAACGCTGTCAAGTTCATTTTTTCTTATGGACACATCCTTTTTTTTCATGTTTTTTTGTTTCGGACGCAAGGCAAATATCATTTTTAAACATTATTTTAACAGGGAGCTTGTTGTTTCGGGCTTAGTGACCATCATCAGTTTTAAAAAATCCCGTTATACAAGACAACTTAACTTGTAGTAGTATCTACAAAATTATATTTATCTACAAATTTTTGGATGGTGTCTGTCTGTCTGTCTGTCTGTCTGTCTGGGACAGGATTATTCAAAAACCGCTAAACCGATTTTTATCAAATTTGGCACAAAAATTCTTCTTTTTTTGATAAAAACTTATAACTCCCGAACCGTAGCAGCTAGCGACACGCGGTTTTCACATTTAGGTAGGTAATTACATTTTAAACAAAAAAAATTTTAACTGATGATGGTCATGAAGCCCAAAACAACAAACTCCCTGTTAAAATTATGTTTCAAAATGATATTTTCCTTGCTTCCGAAACAAAACGATCAGGAAGAAAAGGATGTGTCCATAAGAAAAAATGAACTTGACAGCGCTCCTGTCAAACTAAAATGTCAAATCTTAAAAATGAATAGCTCGTCTGGTAGATCTTAAAAAGGTGCCTGTAGAAAGTTTTAAGCATTTGTTGACAACTCTAATAATAAAGGCGGAAAAAAATAAAAACTAAAATTGAAAATTTCGGTTTTTTTCCGGAACTACTCGGATTTTGTAAACTTTATTTTTAGTTTTGGATAAAGCATCAAATTGCGCAACTTTGCCCTAATTTAAATCTTTTTGTATCTCTTACCGTTTAGGAGATCCCCATGGTGAGCATCGAATTTGAAACACCCTATATATTAAAAACTACTGAGCCGATTTTGGTGATTAATAACTTTTTTACCAAAAAAGAATAAGGCTTTTTTTTAGTAATTATTTGATTGTGAAATTTTGTAAAATTAAAGCAACAAGCATGAAACCTGGGTAGTTTTTAATTTTGTCCGCCATGTTGGATTTCATAATGGCGAGTCAAAAAATACATAAAGATAAAAACCTCATCGATGACCTACATGATGCAGTTTATTTTACTAAAATTGGTTTAGAATTTCAAAACTTATTTAAATAATAATTTTGTACGGTTTTTATGGACTACCCGGTATATCGATTGTCGGCATCTTAATTTTTTTTTCTAATTAAGAAAAGAATATTTAAGTACATTTCTATCAAAATACCGAGTACAAAAATTGTAGTTAGGTTTTATAAATATATGTGTATTTGAGTTAATTCTGGCCGGTAAGACATATTATTTTTAGTCGCCATCTTATAATCCAAAATATAAAATATTTAAATAAAATACAGCCCAAGTAACATTTATTTTTTTATAATGGCAATCAATACCTTCTGGCAACTACCTAATAAAACAAAAAGTTGTATTAGGTTCTCTTTAAAACCTTTTCAGGACTCTTATAAATCCACCCTATACGTCTTAAGTGTCAGTTTTTATAAAGGGATACATTACTACTTTCATATGAGTTTTAAGTTTAAAAAATATCTCTAAGAACATTCTCTAACTCTTTATAAAATCTCAAGCCAACTACAAGTAGTTTTCAAATGGTTGTCAGAGGGTTTTAGAGCGTCCAATTTAATCCCGCCCCATATTGATTTAACCATATAATATATGTGGTATTTGCTTTCCCTCTTTAAAGTAACAATGCATGCGTTTTTTTATAGTTTCATCTTTGTCTAAATGCATCAAGTAATATGTTTACAGAAATGACGAAACTTTTGATGGATATTAATTTCGACAAATATTTATAGGCTATATTATTATGATATTTTATTGATGCTTATATCGATTCTCTTCTTTTCTCTCAAGGTCAGTTTTCTTAAAGTTCCTGTAATCCAAACAATAGTGAACAAATAACAAAATGAAGGTCGAACGATTAATAAATCAACTATTATTACATAACTTATTAGAATGTTTGGAATTTAATGTCAAAAATACAAAATTTTTGAATTATGAAACAGTTTATCAAAATGGCTGTGTTACGTCAAGTTTTATAAGGGTTATTAAAACCCTTATAGAATCCCAAGAAGTTGTAATTACCATTATACTGGTCCCTTCGACCTCGATAGTGATTAATTATTTGGTAAACTGTAGTCCTAGTGGCCACTTAGCCATTTTAACTAACCAAAATGTTTTTTTTGGCATTTGACAGCATTTTCCGTCATTGTCAGTGGGCGCGGATAAATTCGCCAGAAAAATTTGTTTTTTTTCTAAATAAAATCCATAAAATGTATGACTTTAAAATCGTGCACACGCGCGAACAACATAAAAATATTCAGGCCCCTTATGTATTGGACACTTGGCACGTGATTTTGGCTTTCTCTTAAAGCGAAGGTTTTATATCAAAATTATTGAAAAGGTTTCGGTTACTACCTAACAACTTGAAAACTCTTACACATGAAAAGCTTAGGGTAAATCTTTAGAAAGTTTTCCTTGCTATCTTATAAAAGCTTGTGCAGCTATGGACACCAACAGTTCTGTAGTGATTATCTTTAAAATGTTTTTATTTCTATCTTATAAAACTTAAATGAATTTAAACCAAAAGTTTTATAAGAAGAGTCTTTAAAATGTTTTGCTAACTATTTTATAAAACTTGAACCACCTTAAGCTAAAAGTTTTATTAGAATAGTTTTTAAAAGGTTTTGAGTACGATCTTATAAAACTTGTCAACTTTACAATAAACGTTTTATAAGAAATGTCGTCAAAAGGTTTTAATTGCTAAATTACAAAACCCAAAAACCAAAAGTTTTATAGGGAGGTTTTTTAAAATGTTTTGTTTGCTATATTATAAAACCTAAGACGAAAGTTTTATAAATATAGTAATAAGAATATTCTGATTGATAATATAAGAAGAATAATGTTCGTCTGGTTTTTCCATTACCTTTATAAACATTAACATGTTAAAGTTTTCTTACAAATATTGTTATAAATATTCACGACCCCTATAAACCCCTTATAAAAAAGTTCAAAAATAATAAAACTAGCAACCCAAAATGTTACTTGGGAGGCTGTTGCTTAAGCTTTCCAGAAAAGTATAAAATATGAAAATCGGATAAAAAACTTTCATTATTGAATTTTGTTTTGAAATGTCCGGGTTTCTCTATACCTCGCTCCACTGTGTGCCGTTGTCTAGGTACAAGCCAGTGTGCCATGTTAAAAATAAATTTCTTACAGAAGCTTCTAAAACAATAGTTGTCAAACACAAAAATTCTTGTAGTGTAGGTTTTTGTCTTCTTTTTAACAATACATTTGATTTTATCCACCATCACGGTTTGTTATTGATTAAGCCATCAGTCAATAAAACTGGTCATAAACTGAAAAAGCTGCAGCTGTTGAAATTTATTCCGGTTCTTTGAGACACCAGGTATTTATTTGGTGGTCATCTTCATGATATCACCCTTTAAAAATTAAAATATATTATCTTAATAAAAAGCTTTCGGATCACTAGAAGGAAAGATAGAAAATTTCCGAAAGGTTCTAATGGCAGCCATCTTTAATTTCACCACTGAGAGCGGCGTACCCAACGTACTACAATATTATTTTTTTATTAAATCAAAAAGATTTAGTGAATTTATTATTTTTTAAATGAAAAAGCTTTGGTCATTCTCCACATAGACATAGCGGTGGGAATTACTAAAAGGGTTTAGTCTATTTTAGAGCAGTCCTAAATTTAAGTGAAATTTTTGGTTTTAAACATTTTAAGCCAACCCTCCTTGAGTTTTGGACATAATTTGATTTATAAGAAGAATTTTAATAAATATTTTAAAAATAAATAAATGGATTTAAGAGGAAATTTTCAATTAAGAAAAAAAGAAAATTAAAAAATTTAAACCCACGCGGGGTTTAAATAGTAAACACTCTGTTAAAACTTACTCTTATTCGTTAGTTTTTCCAATTAATACTTCATGTCACACAATGATTTAGATGAGTAATAATAAAATAAGGAGTATATTAATTTTGTATTTATTTAAAAGGTGTTTTTATGTATGAAATGTATTAAAAAACCTAAATGCAAGTTTTTCTTACATTTCTGTCACTATCGAAATGTCAGTTTAAAAATAATAGCGCTGCGTTCAATCACAAACAGCGAGTTCGGATCTTTACCTCTGCTTGCACCAACCTCTACTGATGAAAGCTACAGCTTTAAAATGAGTGGCCTTTGAGTAAGGAAAGTTTTTTTGACTGAGCTTTTAGATAACCTCAATGTTTTACTTTCAGTTTGTAAATAAATTAATATAGTTGGTTTGGGTTTTTTTGTTTGGTATAATTTGTTTTGCCTCGTAGTGCCCTAATATATTTTTTGTGCTGAAAACGGGTTCAAAATATGGCGTTTTTCTGGACAAAATTGGAGGTGTTTTATTGATCAATGAACAACTAAATAAGGTAAATTACTTCTTTTAAAAACGTTTAATTAAGGAAATTTTAAACGAACTTGTTACCAATTGCCATAAAACAATCCTTTCTGGGGGTTATAAATTTAAACCACCCCCCAGAGGTGGTCTAAAAAATCACCAATTTTATAACCTCAAACACAGATTATGAAGCTATTATGTGCCAAAATTTTGGCGTATTCGCCATTTGCCATTTTGAAACCTGTCAAAATAATTAGTTTTAGGGCATTTTCTTCTAAAATATGGTATTTATTTTGACAAAAAAAGCAGTTTTTCAATGGTATTTAGCAATAAAAATACAAAATAATAAATAACTTTGTGTCTTTTCTGTATAAGTAAGTGTTTTTTGAGAATTGGTTTTAAAATTTACTGCCCCCCCAAAGGTGTTAATATTTAGACGTGTGGGGGGTACTATTTTAGATCTTAGTAAATCCCACTGTAGATGTGGCCATACTTGTAGCACCACCCTAGGGTAAGTTTTGTTAAAGATTAGATTTTAGGGTTTTGAGGGTTTCAATTTTGTGTTATGCTTGGTCTGTCCATTGGTTGGGTCACTGGTTCGGTGGTGGCCTTCTCTTGTGCGTTTTTCCATCTTGCCATTGGATGGTTTGCACTGTGCTTGTGTCTAATGAATGGGTAGACCAAGCAAATATCAATGTTACAATAAGTCTTCTTGGGTTCTTTCAGTACACCCCTGAAGATGAAAGTCTATACTGTCGAAACATGTTCGGTGATTTTTCAATAAAACATCATTGGAGAATGACCAAAGCTTTACCATTTATTTGAAATCCCTCCACCAATGGGCTACTTCTTCAATTATTATTTTTTATTAAAAACCTCTTTACGCTATTCTTATAATCATCTAATCGAAAAAGAAACTAATTGAACCCAATTTTAAAGCCACAAAAAAGCCACGACTATAATGCTGTTCTACTTAGGTAATTTTAGTAAACGATATAATTGATTTTTTTTATAACATTAGGTAATATTTTGTGGCTTACTCTACTTCCAAACACTTTCAGCGTTGTATGATCACGCTTTCAGTCATTTGTCGTTCCGCTTTGCAGATGCAAAGGTTAAGCAGTGCATGGTCGACGGTTTTTTGAACAAAAAAAAAATTGGGAATACATTCCTTATTAAAAACAAACGTTTCTCTTATGGTAGTTAAGAATGTATATCCCCAACAAAATCTTAGCTCAATTTCTTCATGAATGTCTCCGTGAAGTTTTTGTCAAGGGTATAACACCGACAATATATTGACGAAGAAAGTTGACCGATAGTGTCCAAGTAACAATTTTTAGTTGCCTTAGTTGCCATAACTAAGAAAAACACTAAAATTAACGTTGCATAAAGTACAAAAACTAATCACCGTTGTTATTAACTAGGGTAAATTTAACAACCCTGGAATATTAGGGAGATTTTGGTCAGGTTTTTTGTCAGTCTGTTACTCTTACCTTTATTCTGGACAGGCGCAGTAGCGCTCCGTCAGGCCTTTATTAAAGGTAACCACCGGAGCTAATTAGCGTCGAATAGTGACTACTTTTACCGTTAAAAAGACAACCAACCAAACTTGATGTGATTCTGTGGTAGAAGATTTTTAGGTTATAAAAGTTTGTATTGTTTTATAAAAATTTTATGTATTTGGATTTTATTTTTTGTTAACCGTGTCCATAGTAGTAGTGTAGTATGTTTTTTACCGTTTTTTTTTTAAACAGGCGAGTAAGTACAAATAAGTTTGCAGATGCTCGATTTCTTCTATTACTCCACCAAAGATATCTTTCAAAATCATTTGCCTGAGTAAATTTATGTTGGGGTGTCCGTCTCCCAGTCCTATCACTAAATTAATATTTTCGTCCATGATATGCTTAGAAAAGCAAATAAAAAAAAAGACTTGAGAAAAAAACGTTTGTTAGTTACCTGTATTTACGGTAACGGTAACCATAAGAGTAACGAAATTTGCCGTTAAACTGCCTGACTTAGTTACCTGTATTTACGGTAACGGTAACCATAAGAGTAACGAAATTTGCCGTTAAACTGCCTAACCAAAATCTCCCTATTGTGGGGATTTGGGAACGAGTGGTTACTTTTAATAAAGGTAACAGCCTGACGGAGCGCTACTGCGCCTATCCAGAATAAAGGTAAAGGTAGCGAACGACGAATCAACGATGCCAAAACATTGATAATTAACTACCCATTTAACACCGTTATGTAGAAATACGTAAAATTCACATAACAGATTTACCTTGTTACGTAAATATAAAGTCACTCAGAGGTCACAATAAGGTAAAATTTAAGTCACATTAAGGTGCGGAAACTCTGCATAATGCCATGCGCAAAGCCCGCCTTATTGTTACATAAATATGATGTAAATGAAATTACATACCTTTTACATAAATATGACATTCATGTTACGTAAGAGTTAAGTAAAAAACTATGTAAATTTTGCATAACAGGTTTACCTTGTTATGTAAATTTAAGGTCACATAGAAGTCATAATTAATAAGTTAAAATTTTGGTTACATTAATGTGCGAAAACACTGCAAAATGCCATGCGCAAAGCACACCTAATTCTTACATAAATATGATGTAAATAAAATGACATCCATGTTACGTGATAATTAAGCAAAAACTACGTATATTTTACATAACAGGTTTGCCTTGTTATGTAAATTTAAGGTCACAATAAGTTATTATTAAGGTAAAATTTAAGTCAAAATAATCTGCATGACATGCGCAAAAGATCAACTATCTATGTCCGACATGAGCATGCAGCTTAAGGCAGGCCTACGTCAGTGATTAACGAAGGTCCGTCGGTGGTTGCTTGACACAGTCCGACCTTGGCAAACGACAAAACTTGGAAAGACAATGTAAGTGGCGGAAGAGGTTATTATTCTAAATTTCAAAATTTTAATGTGACGTAAATCATGTTATAGAGCGTTTACGTAATTTAGATGATATAAATATTACATAAAATTTTTGTATAATAGTTACGTAATATTTTAAATGTAAGTTGTTAAATTGTTACATAATAGTTATGTACATTTTATTACTTTCATTTAAAGTAGATCATTTTATGTAAAGTTTACGTAAATTATATTACTTAAGTATTAAATATAAATTTTTATATAATAGGTATGTCATATTTTTTATGTAAAATTAAGGTCCCACTATTTGCGTAATATGTACGTAAATTTTAAGAATTTATTTATAAAGTCATATTATTTAGGTAAAAGTTACATTGCTTATGATGAATTAAATTTGCAATCAAAGTTTTGACGTAATGTTTACATATAATTTTTTATAAAAATATTTTGATGTGAGATTTACGTAAATATGATGTAACATATTTTACATAAATATATGAACCTTAGATTTATATAACTATTAGGTTAAAGTCACAAGTGTGTTTACTAGGTAGAGTTACTTATTTACGTTCATTCAACAGTTGTGGTCAGTTTTAAAATATAACGGTATCTGACAACTATAGAGGGCATGTCCTCAGTTGCAAAAGAGTTAGGTTGTCAGTAAATTAAGCAACGATTACTGCCGCCATACTGTTTTTTTCCTGATTTTCAGTAATAAAATAAAAATTGTATGTAGCAAAAAAAATAAGAAAGAGGAAGGGCCGCTTATTTTTTAAAGTCAAAATATCCTCTTTTGACGGAAAATTAAAGTGCTTTGGTAAATTTCGTGAATGGAAAACTTTAGACCTGGCAATTAGGCCGAATAATGGACCCTTTCTGTCATAACCCCCGTGCACTCCCGACTGATGCGCGTGCCCCATAGGACTCAAGTTTTCTTTCTCTGAGGGGACTTAATTTTTGCCTGACACCTCTTTGTCGAGGGCAGGGATCTTTAGACTGCGTAGAAAGTATACACAGTGGACCGCCTGTTTTACAACCCCTCCAAAGAGTGGTCCTGCTACATGTTAGACTTGCATCTATCCAATATCGCTACCGTCCCAGCAGAACTTCGTTAACGGTAGAGTCCCCAGCAGCCCGCCGTCATATAGGCTGACCCGAAAATCGAGGTTTAGACCCGGATTCGCTGGTCGAAGTCGCCGTCGGAGACTTCAGACGCATTCCTTGGAGTGGTCCTGCTACCCGAAAGTGCTAACGTCTCTTCCAAGTCACCCTCTGTCGACTCGCACTAGCAAATATGTCAGAGTGCAGCCGCGTCCCATGGAATCCTGATCTCGGAGAAGTCCAGGTCTTCCTTTTTTTTGGGTCACCGGCTAGTCTCCTCTAACCAGTTTTGGTGGGGTCCTCGATCGTCCACATTTGAGTTTTCGGTGCAATGTCAACCGTGCCGCCTACTTCTACCTCGTTTGTTGTTATTTTATGCCCAACTTTGACTGCGAAGCTGCTGAGAAGTGGGTCTGCCCGTCGCTGTCGGTCGTCTCGAGTCGCATTCGGTAATATATGAAGCAATGTGTACTTACCGAGATCCGATCCTGTAATCTCTGTCAAAAAGCTACTTTAATTATTAATAATTCTAAAATATGTCGCTAGGTGACTTACAGTTAATATAAGCCATCAAAAAGTTACTTTAATGACATATTAACTGTAAGTTACCTAGCGTCCTATTTTAGATTTATTAATAAATGGTGTTTGGAAATTAGTCCATTTGTGGTTGCAGACGTGGAAGTCTTGATTTCAAATAAAGTATCATAATAAAAATATTATCCAGAGGGCACTTCTGCCGTAGACGCTTTGGCGACGGTGTGGAAAGGTTGCACGCGACTCCATAGGGCAACGTCAACACAACTCAAAAAATCTCCGCCAAATTGGTTCAGAAGCGAGTTGCTAGAACGTTTATACGCCGGTTTCACGCAACTTTAAGTCGCGTTTGGCAACGTTAAAACGTCGACAAACTGTTTCTTGGGTCAGTGTATTTAGATAGTTTTTAGCCGTGCCGATTTACAGCCAGAAAACCTTGCAGACACCAATAACTTCAACTATATCTGACAGTTCAAAATAGTCTTTTTCGCTTTACGTTGACAGTCTGTGCGGGTACTTGACTTTTGGGATGTTTTATTAATTTTTGTTTTTAATATCCAAATTAAAAGTAGTTTACTGTGGTTTACCATTCCAAGTCATACTTTATACCTTCCCAATGAAGTTCCGAGAAACTAAAGGATTAAAATTACCCAAATTTATTAGGTCAGTCAAGCGACCCCCCCCCCCCAAAGATATTCAAGTTTTGATTTGCTTATAATTTCGAACCAATTTCGAACTAATTTTGAACCACTTTTAAAAATTTTGAACCGCACTCCCTACTGGCTTTTTTTTAATATTCAAAATTCCTTTTCAACGCGAGCCCCGCAGAAGTTGTTATTTTTAAATGTGTTATTTTTCTGTGTGTTTTGGGTACCTTGTTTTTCCTTTTTGATATACAAGGTGTCAGTGAGTCAAATATTTTAAAAAAATTATTCTTTTGTCAATTGTTTTATCTTCAAAATAAACTACATATTTCGCGGAATAAAGAAAATACCACACAACGTCATTATTGTCTTGTTGGGAGCGCAGCCTAATTACTTTTTTTTAATATACTAGGTATTAGAAAAAAGGGAAATGGATTCAAAGCACACTTCAATTTTATTTTTTACTCAACCGTCCTTAACGAGAAAAAATCGATTTTTTAAAATTATTAACACTTGGGTTGACAGATGTCAGAAAAATGTATTTAATCGAATTTCTTTTTTAACAAGCTTTCGAAAAAGTTGCCACAAGTAGTATCTCCTCGTAAAAAAATTTGGGTAGGCCCTGGGCCTTCCGTAAGGGCCCCTAAATGGGTCGCCAATAATGTCCTTGTGTGGTATTTTCTTTATTCCGCTTATTAAATATAGAAATATTTAGTTTATCTTAAAGATAAAATAATTTTAAAAAAATTTAGTTTTTTTTAAACTTTTCACACATTAGTTCACAGTTGTAAAAAAAGAACTAGTGCGTTAAATCTATTTTTTATCAAGCTTTCCAAAAAGGTGCCACAAGTGGTACCTTCTTATTGAAAAAAATATAGTTGGTGGGCCCTGGGCTTAAAGTTGGGAGCCCCAAAAATTTTTTTTATCATAGGCAGAGAGTCCGTACAAAATCATTAAAGATTTGCTTTTAGCTTCTTTTAAAACCTCTTCCCTAAAGCCGCTAGAAGCACCGTTCCATTTAAAGAATCCACCCTGTATATTGAGTCAATTATTTACTTACTTCTTTATTGTTTTCACAGAAATAAATACATTTCTAAAAACCAGTAGTTGGTTTGTCTTAATCTATGTAAAAAATTTACAAGTGAATGTGTGTAGAAATGTATTTATTTCTGTGTATTGAATCACTTTTGTTCTTTATATAATTTGTTTTTTTCACTGATTAACTTAATTAAAATTCACCCTGAAATTTTAAGCATGACATTTCCAGAAAATACGGTACGTGAAATACCCGGTGCGTGGAATTATACCAGATAGAGAGGTGGTCGCAGTAAAAATTAATAATTTCATTTAAGGTTTATATAGTTTTGATAAAGACACACCGAAGATAACCAAAACAATATTGACAGACGTCTACATTGACAAAACGGGACCAACCCACGACCGTGGGTTGAAAGTTTGGGGCTACAAGAACTCACACCGTGCGTTACTATATTACACGGTATGATTTACCCGAACCATTTGAATTTAGCTGGGAGAACTCAACAAGTCGTGGGCTACCATAATTCAGGCATGGGATTGCCCCAGCCCAGTTTCATGTATTAATTTTTTGGGGTGTGTTAATTCACGGTCTAGGCTACGATAACTTAGGGCCTAAACTGTTCTACTCATGATCATGGTTTATTTTTTCCGCCGTCTAGTAAAACCCAGGGACTTAAACATGTAAATCAGATTATAGGCAGTACTTGCCGAATGTCGAGTTTTGCACATATTCGGGCTTGCGGGTTGCTTTGGCTGGCAGTTGCTAGCTTCATTTCTAGCTGTGATGTAGTTAATGTAGGTCATATGTGCCGGTATTCCGGCCGGTGCAGCGGCAGGTTCACGAGTGAAAAATATTAACGTGTTTTATTATATTTTCTAGATAATATGAAAGTGTGGAGTGCAAAATGTATAGAGTCTGTTTTGTATTTTAAACAGTTTGGCTGAGATTTACGAACGCCGCTAACTCTTTTCTAAGCCTAATTTAAAACTGTATATATATCTGTCATTTTCCTGAGCAAATTAGACTTAGGGACGGCTTCAGCGTTATAGATTAGCATTTAGGTTTTGTTTTTAAAACACCATATATATATTAATATTTGATTTTGTTTATATTTTTTAGATTTTTTTAAAGTTTTTTTTTTATGCACGGAGTTATCTATTATAAACCTTATCGTGGTATCTGAAGTTTGACATTTATAATTTACAAATTGCATAGATATGTTTTGTTATTTTCAACGTAACGCGTTTATTGTGTGCTTTTTTTGAATTTAAGAGAAATTAAAAAAAATCTCGTTTAGTTTTTAAGTTATTTAGAATTTTTGGCAAGGGTAAAGTCTGCTTAGCTATAAAAATTACCCAAAATACAGGGCGTTTCATTTTAAGTAACAAAATACATGTACAAATATGTCAGAAAAAGTAATGATTTCTTTTGAATGCCTTTTTCATCTTAGATTAAGAGTCAAAAATTCTATACTTGTTTATAATGGATAGCGCTCTCTAATGAGCTATTTATTCATTATATTTTGTATACAGTCAGCCGAGGAGACTTAATAGTCAAGGCTTCGTTAGATTTTGTTTTATTTTTAAATCACAAAATCTTTTTTTTTACAAAAACACGATCCACATTTTTAATTCTCCCTAGTTGAAGCTATCTTTTTATCTCTAGTAACGTTCATGCTGGAGATGAAAACTAAGATTTTTTCTTTGCATTCGCATTTATTTCGTCGACTAACACCTTTTCTAGTCTAGAAGAACACATATTTGAGTTCTCTTACCCCATCATTTTTCTCAGTGTAGGTGGAGGCTTTTTCTACCCTGAAAATTGCCAAAAATAATCGTTATATGAACTTATTTCATCTCATCTGCAATTTATATTAAAAAAATCTACTTACCTCAGGACTTAAAAAAAATTAAACGGTACCCACCTATGGCGGGACGTTTACAAGTAGTTAATATTTTTCCAAATATTTATGATACATTAAAAAGTTGTAATTTGCCTTTTAAAATTAGTGCTTTTATGTTAAGGTCCTCACCGAGATAACAAAAAAAAATATGGCATGCCTCGAGGTGGGGGCTTTTTTTACAGGGAGGTCCCAAAACTTGCAAAAAACAATAGCTCTATGAAGTAATTTCTTCGCTTTTCTGATTAGTGCTATTGTGTTAAGCGCCCCACCACCAATATAACAACAAAAATTATTGCACTCCTGTAGGTGTGATCAGTGCTATTATGTTAACGGCCACATCAAGATAACAAAAAAAAATTGGACCCTTTAGAGTAGGGGCGTTCTTTTACAGGGAATCTTCAAAACTTGCAAAAAATAATTGCTATAATATGACGTAATTTCTTCCCTTTTCTGATAATTGCTACATACCAAACCTATACAGACAAATGTTAAACAATTACTCCTCCGGCTAATGCCTCGACGGATATTGAATTGGGTTAAATTTTTATGTGTTAAAACTCAACCGTCATGAATCTACTTGTTCAGTTTCGTACCAAAGGCCGGGATTTTTCGAACTATACTGTAAAGGGAATCTGGATTATGTTTCGGATAATCAAAACAAGGAGTCCGACATTTCTGAGAAACCTGCATTGCCCTGATGAGATCCAACAAGATCGAAACTAGTCGGTAAATTGCGTTGTCTGTTATTCAATAACTGTTGAGGAATTAGCCAGAGGAGTAGTTTTTTAAAAGTCGAGTGTATGTATTTGGTAAATAGCACTAATCAGAATAGAGAAAAAACTACTTCATATCGCAATTATTTTTTTCAAGTTTGGAGCCTTCCTATAAAAAATGCCCCACCCAGAGGTGTTTTTTTGTTATCTTGTTGTGGTCCTTAATATAAAAGCACTAATCAGAAAAGAGATAAAATGTGTTTATTTAGCAATTACTTTTTGCAAATTTTAAGGCCTTCCTGTAAAAACAGGCTCCACCCAGAGGTGTGTAATAAATTTTTTGTTATCTGTGTGTGACCCTTAACATAATAACACTAATTAGAAAAGAGATGAACTGACTTCATAGAGCTTTTATTTTTTGCAAGTTTTAGGGCCTCCCTGTAAAAAAAGCCCCCCGCCTGAGCATCATAATATTTTTACTTAATTCGGATACACCACAATTGCCACAACAACTTTATAACGCTTCCTCCAACGTGAAAAATTCACGTAAATATGCCGTATTTCACCAAATGCATCAGGAATTTTTTATAATTTTATCGCAAAGAAATTGTTGGTGTTATAGTGAAATAAGAACTTCGATCATACAAACTGCAATATTAGCTAAGAAATAAAAAACTTCTCAACAAAATTAACAACACAAATTTAAAAAGCGAAGCACTAAAAAGACAATATAAAACTACTTTATTATAAAAAATATAATTTAACAAATAGATTCGAAAGAGATATGAACTTTAGCTGCATAAAGCTGGGTCCACACTATGTTACAAAACATGTTACGTAACAACCCTTCCCCTCCCCTTTTTGGATCAGCATCAGCCCCTGCACTCCTTACAAGGAGTGTTTAACCCTACAATTTAAACTTGTTTTAAAAGTATGTATGGCAAAAATTAAAAAACAGATTTTTGAATGTCTTTATGTCTTTAAAAGCATTTAAGATACCTTTAAAACACTTTCTGTATTTAAGCCACCTTTCACTCTATAGCTTTGGGCTTTTGCAGCATAGTTAGCCCAAAACTAATATACATGTTACGGGCTCGATTTTCAAGAGAAGTCGAAAACTAAAAACCGCATTGCGATATGTCAAAGCGTTTCTGAGCTACAGGGTGATTCTCATTCTGTGCGTTTCTAAAAACCCTCTACAACTTTTTTATTTGTAAAGATAGAGATTTCCATTAATAACATTTTTTGAAGATTTTTTAAGGAAAAATCTACCTGTTTCACCGATTTTGTCTTAAAGCCTTTAGTTCACGAGGTATAACACAAAGTTACATATTTTTAAATGGAATACCCCAATTTTTTTTAAAAAATTAATTTTTTAATAAAATTTCCTGTTAAACGATGTGTAATACACCTATATTTATTAAGCAGTTAAACAGATATCTGCAATTTTTAATAATTACCATTGCAGTTATAGGGTATCTATCTAAGTAGCTATGATCAAGATATAAAAATGTTTGAAACCTTTAAAAAGTACGACATGATAAAATGTTATATTGAAAGTAACGAAAATGGACAGACGGCGTTAAATCTATATTTCCTGAGATATCCGGAAAGAAGGCAACCTAGCTCAAAAATATTTTTGAAGTTAAAACGTCATCTACAAGAATACGGATCCTTTACAAATCCGCAGTCTAGGATGTATAGAAGCCTAGCCAGAGATAGAGAGTTGGAAGAACTAACGGTTCTAGGAGAAATAGAAATTAACCCGAATACTTCCACCAGGGCTATGGAGAGAAACACTGGAATTCCACGCAGCAATGCCGTTCAGGTGCTTAAAAAACACCAGTTTAGGCTCTATTGACCCCGACGTGGGCACCAATTACGGCAACAAGATTTTGCTCCAAGACGTGCATTTTGCAGGTGGTACCTAAATAAAATCCAAGAAGACCCCGATTTTGCCAGAAAAGTTATTTGGACGGATGAGGCAACGATTTCTACTGATGGAATATTCACCAGATATAACTACTATTACTTAAAACAGCAAAATCCCCATATTATGGTGGAACAAACGAATCAGGGAAGGTCCAGTTTTAAGGTATGGGTAGGCATCTACAGAGGACAAATTATTGGGCCATATATTTTTGATGGAAATATAAATGCCGAAAGATACCAACAAATTTTAGAAGAGAAGGTGATTCCGTTTATAGACAATTTTCCACTTCAGCAAAATAATGAGCTATTTGTTTTAGAATTAAAGAAAATTGTTAGATGTAGATTTTAGGTGTTACACAGTTTAATTAAAAAAAAAAATTAATAATTTAATTTTTGCTTATTATTTTAGGGTTGGTAATTATAGAAAACTAGAAGTTAAAGTTCGAGGTTGCTGTGTCCCCTCGTGTCGTAGCCAACTTGATTTTGTATGAAAAAAAAAACAATAGAATTTTATTTACACATTTAGGGCGCGCACAGCGCCTACTATGGTAAATATCAAAATATGCAAATATCTTTTAAATTATTTAATAAAAATAGGTGTATGGCACATCGTTCGACAGGAAATTTTATTAGAAAACTGATTTTTTAGAAAAATTAAGAGTATCTCATTTAAAGAAATATAACTTTGTGTGATATCTCGGGAACTAAAGGCTTTAGGAGAAAATCGGTGAAACAGGTAGGTTTCTCTTTAAAAAATCTTTACAAAGAAAAAAGTTGTAGAAGGCCTTTATAACTGCACATTTTTGAGGATCACCCTGTAGCTCAGAAATGCTTTGACATATCGCAATGCGGTTTTTAGTTTTCGATTTCTCTTGAAAATCGAGCCTTTAACATGTATATTAGTTTTTGGCTAACTATGCTGCAAAAGCCCAAAGCTATAGAGGCCCCTCGAATTTGGACCACACTGTACATAGGCTACCTTGCTGGACTCGTTGCACGCCCACTATCCACGGTTTAGTCCTGGAAGCCTGCCTCTTTCGCAAAATAATGGATTTTTCTGGGCTGCAACCTTCTTACATCATCTGGGGCCAGCAGTTCCCAAGGTGCGGCTCTCATGACCTGGCGAGAACCGGACACTTCATGCACCATCGACACTCTGAGTCGTCGGCAATTTCCAGCGTCTTCAGGTGCTTCACAGAAATTTAAAAATTCAAATATACCCCAAAATGTTATAAAAACAAAATACAACATCAAAAATCAAATTCGTAATACATATTGCCTGTAAACTGTTTCGCTAGTTTATTGTTCATATTTTATATTAATTAGTAGTAGTCTAAAATCTACAAAAATATAATAATCATTATCTACAAACCCGAATAAAAAAACAGGATTTTTTTACTAATGAGAAACTTAACAAAATTTTAAATAAGCCATCTAAACTTTTCCATTAGAAAATTGTTAGTTACAACAGCTCCTTGTGTTTTTATTAAAAATGTTTTTGTTAAAAAGTATATTTTTTTGTGTTTTCATTAAAAATTACGTTCTAATTGACTATGTTTTAGGTAAGGCCGTGTTTTAGGTTAAGATTTTAAGAAATTTTTATTATTTTAAATTCAGTATTGGTTTTTTCGTGGATTACCTTAATTTTATTACGAGAATGTCAACACAATTTAAGTTGTTTTACAGATATCTTGTTACAAAAAAACTTATTTTTTTAAATATATTTTAAACTAGTGTTTAAAATTAAACTCATGCTTTTATAAAAATTTAAATTTAAAATATCAGTTTAAAATAACCTATTGTAAAAAAAGAACTATTAAAATATATTTTTACCAGAAACCAATGTATAAACTAAACTGGTCAACAATTGAAGTGGCGCAACCGGATTTTTCACCCATATTTGGGTTTAAATTATGGCTGAATTAATGACCCGATCTTGACAAAACTTTTTTTGTTTCATAGAGCCCTTCGTCCTTCATAAAGCCCATGTTTTGATAAACTTTACTAAGATGCAGTTAATTTGCTGGGAGTGGTAAAACACAAGGGTGTCAAAATCCCAAAAGTTTGTATGGCTACCATTTAAAGCATAATTATTTAAGAATTTTTTTAAATCTCTTAAAATGATCCATGTCAATAGGTGCAAAAAGTTGTTTGTCATTTTTTTTGTTTTGCCTCTAGTTTTTGAGATATCGTTTTTTTTTATAAAACAGTATTTTGAATGGCTATGGCTGCTGCACAGTTTGATTCAAATTCACCAAATTCAGATGAAAACCACATAAGGGATCTATATAACCTTATCTTTCATTAAATTTTAAATGAGCGTAGAGCGGAATGAGAGCTACGTAAAATAAAAAAAATAAAATTTCGTGAAACTCCAGTTTGGGCTTCCGCACATCCACCATTTTTTATTGGACGTCAGTTTTTTTAATTCTGATTACAATTTTTTGTGTTAATATTTTTGAGGGTTACAGGATTGGGGGCATTGTAAGAAAAACGATGTGAAAGTATGGGTTGTGGAGTGTCGATGGAAACGTAATTAAATTTTTGATTAGGAAAACCTGTTTAAAATGTTGTTCAGTATGGGGTATTTAATAAAACACCTATTGGCTTTATTAGGGGCTCAATGATTTTCGAATTACCCATATTGCTTGTGACTTGACATGAACCAAAAATTAAAAATGATAAAATATTCTTCTGCGAAGAATATTGTCACACCCTCTTTGCGTGTAAGCGCAAAAATTTGTTTCAATTTCTTCTTTATGATACATTTTCAGTTCTGAATTTTTACTGAAATTCTTTTGATAATTTTTAAAATGAAATGAATAATAAAAACAGTACCCGTACCTACCTAGCTGTTTACTAAAATATTTTATTAATTCTTTCTGCATTAGTGTTATGGCATTAATTCCTTTATCTGTTAGGGGTTTTTCCAATCGGCAGATAGTGAATTAATAGCGCTCTCCGAGACCATCGTGAACTTGGTAACGTTCACCCACATCCCATACTTTACCCATCAATATGTTTTTTTCTCAATTGCTCCACTCTTGCATCACTCAAAAAAATTTAAGGAAAAAATTCTAATCAGAAATTAAATTACCTTTCCATTGATATCCCACAATCTATACTTTACATGCGAATGTATTTTTTTTTTAAATACCCCAACCCCTTCACCACCATCATTTTACTCCTCGCATCCACCTTGATTGTAAACCAACTTTTTTGCAATAGCAACTGATTATGTGGGGGAAACAACAAAGATTACAGTTCTGTCACTGGAAATTACATATTATGGAAAACAAAAAGTTTCTACTATTAGTAAAAACTATTTCGAGCAAAAGGGACAGTCTTTGCAAAACCATACAAAAAACTGCGGAAGCCCAAATTGGAGTTTCACGAAATTTTTATTTTTTTATTTTACGCAGCTCTCATTCCGCTCTACGGTCATTTAAAATTTAACGAAAGATGACGTTTTATAGAGCCTTTATGTGGCTTTCATCTGAGCGAATTCGGTGAACTTGAATCAAACTGAGTAGCACTCATAGCCATTCAAAGCAAAAAAGTACTGTTTTATATAAAAAAAACCCGATATCTCAAAATTTAGAGGCAAAAGAAAACAAATGAGAAATAACTTTTTATCTCTTTTTTTTTAATTATGCTTTAAATGGTAGCCATACAAACTTTTTGACACCCTTGTGCTTAACCCCTCCCAGCAAGTTAACTGCATCTTAGTAAAGTTTATCAAAATATGGGCTTTATAAAGGACGAATGGCTCTATTAAACAAAATAGGTTTTGACAAGATCGGGTCATTAGTTCACACATAATTTAAACCCAAATATGGGTGAAAAATCCGGGTGCACCACTTCAATTGTTGACCAGTTTATTTAAGTTGCTAAAATTTTGAAAATGAACAATACTCATTCTATTTATTATAGACCCGAAATCTAAAAAAAAGTTTAGTTTTTTAGGGGCCTAACTGGGTTCTTAATTTAAAATATTACAATTAGTATTGTTTATTTTTTACGGTTCTTTTTTCCCAATTCACGTCTCTTTATCCTCTGAGTTGCTAATTGGTTACCATTATTAATTTTGTCCTTTTGTATCTTAAGCTCCTATTAGTACAAATCTTCAGTTTTTGTATACATTTAAGATTTAAAAAGATTGTAGGTACGTACCGGAAATAAAAATTTTAAATTTTTAGCTAATAGTGAAGTAATTCTGCCATATCCTTCCACCAATTCTAATCGACCTGAGATCATTCAAGAAAAAGAGGATAATGAAGTAAATATCGATCTTTTGGATCACCTCACCAACAATGATGCCGGCGATGGTAATTATGCTCGGTTTGCTGGTAATAGTAGAGCGGCTTAGGGCATTTCGACTTCACTTAAATGATAATAGTTGCCAAGGTATATTTTTTGACACTGGGTGGACTTCTGACTACGAAAATATATCTTGGTTATCGCCCCTCTCGGTCGTACCCACTCCACCCCCCTTTAAACCCCTAAAAGTTAATTCCTCAATATGTCAGCAACAAGCAGAGATAGAACAAAAATGTTTTCAATGTTGCTAGATTATATGCATATCTCAAAAACTAAACAAGATATTTTAAAAAAAGTATATTTAAGAAAAAAAAATTGTAAATTTTTGTCCGTATTTTCTAACTCAGACCCGATACGAAAAAAATGTCTTAATAAATATTTTTCCACCGTTCTCGCTCTTTTCAAAATGGTATATATCTATGGACTCTTCTAACCCCACCCACAGTAGCACCGTTTTATTTGAACCATTACGCCAAAACTAGGCACGTTTCTGATATGAGCAGATAAGTTATGTTTATAATCGGCGACGTGACAGTCATTATATTTATAG
The DNA here is from genome assembly GCA_963921995.1 of Oxystoma pomonae. NCBI lineage: Eukaryota > Metazoa > Arthropoda > Insecta > Coleoptera > Brentidae > Oxystoma > Oxystoma pomonae. The sequence continues at coordinate 39,981,820 of OY998172.1, forward strand.
ATTTTTCACATCTAAGATACTAGGGTGACTCTTGACTACGAAAATATTTTCTTGCTTGCGTGCTTACACTCAATTGCATATCTCAAAAACTAAACAAGATATTTTTAAAAAAGTGTATTTTCAAGAAAACAAATTTTACATTTTTGTCCGTATTTTCTAACCCAGACTAGATACGGAAAAAGTGTCTTAATAAATATTTTTCCACCGTTTTCTCTATTTCTAAAAAGGTATATATATCTATAGGAGTTTTCTAACCCCTCCCGCAGTAGCACCGTTTGATTTGAGCGATTACGACAAAACTAGGCACGTTTCTGATATGAGCAGATGAGTTATGTTCATAATCGGCGACTTAACAGTCATTATATTTATAGATTTTTCACATCTAAGAAACGTCCTAAAATGAAGATAAAATAATGCACCTTCCTACAACTCGCTTTACGACTTCCCCATTCCACAACCCTCTCTACTATGAATAAAAAGTCAATTTGCACTAAGTCGTCAACCAATTAGTGATTTTACCAAACCTTCAAATTTAAAAGGGTATGCGCTTATATCGCTAGAAATAAACATCAACTTTTATCATTTTAACAAAGCAGCAGGTACAATTCGAGTAAAACTGAGGAATTTTCTATTTCCAAAAGGAACCTAATAAGTATTTCATTTTAAAAAAAGCACATTATTATATCGATTATGTTTTTCATTAATAATTGCTCCACAGTGTTTTTCACACATGTCATCAAAACAACTGCAAGCATCAGTGCATTGTAAGTTATTTGCTTTACATTTACAAACCCTTTTGTACTGCACATTGATTTTTTACAGCTGCAACCACCAGCGATCCGAAGACATTGTATTGGGGCCATTTTCCCAACTAATATTAAAAGCGATTCCTAAGTTATCTGAAACTTTGATATTTTTTTTTTATTGTTGTTTGAAGAAATTAGGCATACAAGTTTTGTAAAATGTACTTAAATTTCCGAATTGAACCATTATATTTCCCAACTGCAAGCAACACTGGGAAGGGAAAGCTCCTCCCCATCCCCCTCGCCAAGGGATCGCCGGTGGCTGCAACTAATTAATTTTAACATTTTTTTAGAGCAACATTTTCCCAAGCTGATGATATTGGTATAAATTCGTCACTTTTTTTTCCCCCAAACAAAGTTTTCTAGATTTGGCTGCATTGTGGATGGGGAATGCGCATTAACCCATGTAAAAGTGTGCTGACATGACCGAAGCAATGTCGGAACTAGTGAGCCTTTTGTGGGTGGCAATTGCTTGCTTTCAATTTGTAAACTGGAAAAGCAATACAAACGCAATTCGGCAAAACTTTAAGATGAACCTAATTTGTAACTAGACTGCCAAGACAATTTTATTGGCTGTTTTTATAACTTCAAATATAAGAATTTTAAAGTTCTTCGGCACCTATCAAAATAAGAAAATTGGCCTGAGAAATATTTGGGTATATTTTTTTTGTTTTCACTTTTTTTAGAAATGTTAAACAAAAATTAGTTTATGAGATATTAGCATTGCAGTTATTCTGTCTATTAAGTCAAACCATTTAGCAAAAAAATTTTGATATTAATCATCTTCATTGGTTCCTTTTAGGTACCTACTGTACCATAGTTAATGGTGGGGTAGGTCTGGAGGAGAGGGGGCAAGGGGGAGAACGTGAGATAGAGATAGTTAAAATATTGTGAGTCTGTGATATTTATGTTTTAAAAATATATTATGGTCACGGAAATCACCCTGTCGAAGGTGAATACTACTTCTTTGCTCATATACATATACATGATTTTGCGTATTGGCACCAGTCAGACGGCGGTGTTGGGAGTTTGGTAAACAAAAACCCCTATACACCTTCTTGGAAAGAAAACCGCAGAAAGACATTTATTTAAAGATTTTTTTCATATCTACTTTAGTTTACAAAATATGGGCAAAAAGAGGCGATTTTTTTTTTGAAAATGCATTTTTTTAAATACCTCCTTTAGTTTTCGAGATATGCAAATAATGTAAATATGTCAAAAAATCTCCTTATCAATGCACATAAAACAGTGAAAAAATTATTGATTCCAAAATATACATTGGCAACCCTCATTATCTTCGTGCAGTCGAACCGCTTTTTATGCCCTAAGCCGCTCTACTATAAAGATAAAACTGATCTTTTGTTTTTTTAACCACTCAGACCACCGCTTATCAGATGGAAGAATTGTGGGAGGTGTGGAAGCTGACATATCTGAATACCCTCACCAACTTTCTTTAGTATACAATGGTAGGCATATTTGTGGGGCTTCGCTGATTGATTTTAGATGGGTTATTACTGCCGCTCACTGTACAAAAGGTAAGTTTTAACGACCATGATTTTTAGGCCATCATGGTATTTATTCTCTAAAAACCGGCAAAAAATAGTTGAGGCAATAGAGACATAAATCTATTTGTAACTCATCGCGATATACTTATCCGCATCGTAGATAGAAAATACTTAAGATATGTAACTGATAAGTGGAAGTGAGAATAGTCCGTTGCACTTCCACTCGTTATAAACCCTGATCAGGCAAGTGGTGCCCCCCATTTACCTTGCGGAAAGTATGGAAACCAAAAATTTTGTTTTGCCGAGTAACTGTTAGAGGGCGCTAGCGGAGACCGCAATAAATAGGTAGTGCTGGCAACGAGGATACATGCTAATATCCGACGAAAGCCGACGGTATCCGAACAGCCAGCCAAGCCATGAAAGGGGAATTACCGCAAGTTTTTGATTCTTTGCTGAATACCGGTTTATCAGTGGCGTAAATGAATGAACTTGTTGCTAAGGGAATGGAAGCTGGTAGAGAGATCATAATATAAATTCATGAATATGCTGAATGAAGCAAGACAGTTTTTATTATTATTAAACGATTATATTTAACTTTACAGTCTGCCTGGCTATCATTTTGCGATTCGTTTTTGACACACTTCCCGTAAACCGATTTTAATAAAATTTGGCACAGTAGTGTAGTTCGGATGATAATACAATATTATGAAAAAAAATTTGTCGGTAGGGGGTGGTTAAGGTTTAAAAATAAGGGGCTAAATTCATTGACACACTTCCCGTAAACCGATTTTAATGAAATTTGGCACAGCAAAGTAGATCCGATGACAATACAATATTATGAAAAAAAGGGGGGGGGTAGTGGGTGATTGGGGGGTGTAAATGGGGTAAAGTGGTCTAAAGGGAGCAAATTCAGAACTTTGAAATGAAAACAGATACGAACATGTGGTTTTCAGATTTATTATTGAATCTGGTGACAACACAATTTTATAAATCAAAATCGGGGGTTGGGGGGGTAGTTAAGGGGTGTAAAAAGGATAAATTCAGAGCTTTGTAATGAAAACAAATACAAAAGTGCGGTTTTCAGATTTATGATTTGATCTGGTGACAATATAATTTTATGAAAAAAAACGGAGGTAGAGGGTGGGTGAGGAGTGTAAAGGGGGTAAATTCAGAACTTTGTAATGAAAACAGATACAAACATGCGGTTTTAGTGACAATACAATTTTATGAAAAAAAATCGGAAGTGGGGGGTGTGAGTGTGAGGGGTGTAAAGCAGGTAAATTCAGAATTATTTTATACTGGGACTTTTATGCAGAGTTAATTGGGAGAGAACTTGTACAAAATTGACAGGAAAGAAACCTTGTAATAATAAGGCATTGCTAGAAATGGAAAGGTTGCGAAAAAATTATATAGGGTGTGCCAAAAAACAACTGCACTTTTTAAAATGATTATAACTAAGCAGGAAATTGTCCGATTTTAAAATACTCAATATAAAAATCCAAGATGGCGGACCTATTTAAAAAATAGGCATTTTTAACCCCCCTAGATATATTTTGTGTGCGACACTGTAATAAATCTGAAACATCGGTTACGAAGTCACATTATTTTAAAGCGAAAGCGTAGAAGAATATATATATCATTTTAAAAATTCGGACAAGAAATAAGGAAGTTTGCAATTTTTAAATAGACCGGAGTACCTACAAAATCATGCTTATTAAGAAAAAATCTACTTGTTTAAATAGCAATAACTTTTTCAAAAATTGATCGATTTTAAAAGGTTTAAACTTTTTAAAAGGCACAAGCTTCAAAATTTATAGAACTAATGAAAAAACTGACATTTAGTAAAAATCCAAGATGGCGGGCCTATTTAAAAAGTAGCCAAATTTCACCCCCCTAGAAAAAACTTTCTGAGACACTTTATTCAATCTTATTTCTTGTCCGAATTTTTAAAATGTTTCATCGATGTGCTTCGAAAGAATGTGGCTTCGTAACCGATGTTTCAGATTTATTACAGTTTCCCACACAAAAAAATATCTACGGGGGGTTAAAAATACCTATTTTTCAAATTGGTTCGCCGTCTTGGATTTTTAGGAAATGTCGAGTTTGAAATTAGTCCTATAAATTTTGAAGCTTTGGCTTTTTAAAAAGCCTAATATTATTAAAATCGGACCGGTTTTTTTTCTGGCACATCCTATACATTTTGCATTTTGTTTCTTTTTGATTAGGAATATGTGAAAAATAAAACAAATATTTTTTTTAACTTGAACGATTTTATTTAAAAATTGCATTAAAGTAAAAAATATTTTGGCAAATCTCTGTTTACTACAGCCGTAAATGACACATTATATATTTTTAAGTTCGACATAAAATCATGGTGCATATACACTATTTTATAGGTATCTTTAATAATGTTTAACCATTGTATAATACTTCTTTATACAATGGTTTAACATAATATTTTGTTAAAATTTAAAATTATATCCTCTGCGACCATTCAGCATAATTTCCACACATAAAATCGCCATGCCGGTCCGCGTAATGTTTTCGACCTTCCCTTACAAAATTTAAAATTTTACTAGCTGCATGATTACTAAGTTGGCAGTACAAAAATCCCAAAAAATTACCATTATTTTGTTATTGAAAGTGGGCAACAAAAAATAAACAGCATGTGAGCATGGCTGCCCAGAATATTGTCGATTGATCAGTTTTCAACTAATTATTTTATTTCGCATTTTGAGTTGGGTTGCCTGGATAGAAATACAGCGTGTTAAAAATGGATAAAATTTAAAAAATAATATAGTTTTTAAATCGTGTTTTTTGCAAGCTTGGTTTTAAAGAACAAGCGCGAAGCGCCTTGATTTATAGTGTAAAGATGGCGTGTTGCGAGAAGTGCTGTTCGTTCGAGATTTTTAAAAGTATTATCCTGTTTTTCTTGGATTTCTTGATCAAGGAATTAAAAAAATAGTGTTAGCAACTCGCGGATAAACTGATGTGCTTTTTTTTACTCGCGTTTTTAAATAACTGCTTGCTGCGTTCGTTATTTCAACCAACGCTTGTAAAAAAAGCACTATTTTATCCACTAGTTGTGAAAACTACTATTTTACAACAAATGGCAAAAAGAGTGTTTTTTTTACGTCCGTTGTTATTTAAAAACCCGAGTAAAAGAAAACAGAGTTTAGCCGCGAGTTGTAAACACTATTTTTTTAATACCTTTCAATCGACGTGATTTTGCATTTTTTGCATTGCTGAACAATATAAAATTTGGGGCAAAATGTTTTTCATAAATGACAAAATTTTTCAGTTCTTCCTCGGTTTTACAAAGAATGTTTAAGCTTCCCGAATGTTTCTTCCATTTTTCCAATATTACAATGTCGTTAATTGGAAAATAAAAAAAGCAACATCTTCGTTTTTATTTTTATGGTTGGGGAAGTTCCAATACGAACAACACCTTGTTGACATTCTGTAATTTATTTCGATTACTGTCTGTCTCTCTTCAACAACCTTAAATATTTTTCATTTTAACAGAGAAAAATGGTTTTATTGCTGTACTTTTTTAAAGCTAAAAAAAAAGTGAAAACTTGAGAAAACTGAGTGTTTTATTCTAAAAATCGAAAGTTTGGAAAGAAGGCTATACAATGGGAACAAAATCTTGGCATAAAAATTTCTTAAACAAAAACGTTACCCCTTTAATTATGCTAAAATATCTTAAGCCAAATTTATTTATATTTAATATTTTGTTTATAACTGAAATTTTCTAAGAAATTCCAGAACTGCCCGATGTTTTTTTTAAAATAGTTACTACCTACTTAATTATTAATGCGAAAAAACGGTAATTATGCAGTATACGGTTTTCTGCCATTTTTGATTTTTTATGAAAAATTCTTTATGGTGGCACCTACTAGAGTCCCTAGGACCCCCAATCCGCCTGCGCCGGTTGTTTTTTTTTATGTTTTTTTTTAAAAAATTTTTCACTAAAACCACCCAATCCAACACAGTCCAACCCAACCCAAAACAATCAGAAAAACATTACAAACCCCCCCCCCCCCCGGGCACCCTTTTTTCTCTTAAAAAAAAATCGGGCGCAGGCGGATTTGAGGTCCTAGGGACCCTAGTATAGGTGCCCCCATAAAGAATTTTTCATAAAAAGTCAAAAATGGCAGAAAACCGTATACAGCATAATTACCGAGAAAACATTTACCAACAGTTTTTTGTTACGATAAAACAAAAAGAATAAAACTGTTTTTGTTTCAAAAATCACAAAATCAACAAGATAATATTCTTTTTTTTTTCTAACACTAAGAAAGTACTGATAAGAACAAGACGAATATTCTCTATGTCGTTATAAAAAGTTAATTTCAATGATATACGGTTCGATTTCCACCAAATCTAAACAATGGCAGTGATATTTCTATTTTCTACACTATCTAGCGCAGGAGGAATGTTAATGCTAAGTTAATAGCGCCACCTATACGAAGTCAAGTGAAACATTGGAGAGTTATTACAGATTGCAAAGGAAAATTGATTATGTCTTCTATGCTTACAGATTTCGCTGCGGCGAAATGCACTGGGTTGATGACAGTCGAGTTGTCCAAAAGCGACTATGCGCGCTCTGGGGAGTTATCCACGAACGAAATTTTTGCTAACATTTTAGCCCGTAAGGTTACCTATCTTCAGTATTTCCTCTATCTACGTCCGCATCTAGCGAGAACCAAGCACATTGAATGGTCAGAAACTTGTAGCACGTTCGAAAAGAGCAGATATATACTAATTTAAGGTGTTTCTGAATGCAATAGGTGCTGAGATACGATACGTGTGCCGTAACGATACGTGATACATAACGCATCTCAACACCTATCGCGTTCAAGAACATCTTAGATTAGCATATATCTGCTCTTTTCAAACGTGGTACAATTTTCTGACCAATTAATGTGCTTGGTTCTCGCTAGATGCGGATACGTATACCGCGATGAGTTACAAATAACTTTATGTCTCTAATATCAAAGGAAACACATTAGAAAATAGGGTTTACGAGAGCGTGGGTTGGCAGCAATTTCGATCTGCTACCTTACACATGTCTGAGTTATTCTAGCTTATTATTATCTGTAATTCATTTGGGAATGTCTGCAGTAACTTCTTGTTTTTGGTCTGAGAGAAAAAAAATTTACTTGGATTTTTTATTACCACAACTCCAGATTTTGAACCCATGCGTGTGGATTGTGGTAATCTATTTTAGGGGAAGAAAAGGCCCATGCATAATAGTGGGTATAACTTACTTTTAATCACAGCCTGAGTTAGTTCGGCCTATTGAAATGAATTGAATTTTTGAGTTCTGGTAATTTCGTTTGGGGCTGCATGAACTCACAGATGGTTGGCCGAAGAGCTGCAGAAAATGCCGAAGTTATCTTTGAGCTAAAATGCGCACCTGTTTAGCTCAGCAGCTGGCGCAAGCAACACTACATCAGGATGTCGAAACTACTTTTTTTGGGTTTTTCGCCACTAAGTTAAGGAAATTTTTTCAAAAATATGTTAAAACCCACTGCGTAAATTCCTAAAAAAATTTGTTCGTTTGTCAGTGGTTTTTAAATAAGATAAAAAATTTGCCTACACACACGCAAATCCTAACTAGAATCTAAGTACTTATCTGACGTTTCGGCAGAAATTCTACTGCCGTTATCAAAGAATTTTATCCTTTTCAAAAACTTTTTTCGATTCTTTTTTAAAATATCTGTCTGTTGTCATACAACTGACTGACTTTTGACTGATATATATTTCAAATATTAACTTGACAGTTTGGTGCGTCGATAGTAGCCAACAAGGTATTGGGTGAATTTAGTAAAATTTAAAATCAAAATTATATTTGTTTGAGTGTTTTCGATTTTAGATTACTTTATAAAAAACAAAATTTTTATTTTAAAATATCAATTATAAAAATTATCTTTTGACTAACTTTAAGAAAAAATATATTAGAAACCCAAAGAACATCAATGCTATTTTTTAATTTATTTTAAAAAAACCTTTTTGAAAATCTTGTTTTAAAATTGGAAGCCAAACTGTATTTATATCAACTGATATGCTAGCTATGCATTCATCTTCGTTAAGATAGATGCAAGCTGCTTCTTTGATTTTTCGTTTAATTTTGTCTGGTTCTTTTTGTAATATACTGGTTTCTCCCCACATTACTCTATGATCATTTTCAAAAGAATGTTGGCAAATTTTAGACTTCTCCCAGTCTCCCCTTCTGAGGTAACCCTTATGGTCATTTATTCTAACTTCAAGAGGCCTTGAAGTTTCTCCAATATAAAATTTACCACACTCGCAAGGAATTTTATAAACGATATTTTTTGAGTTTTGCTCAGCATTTAATGGTTTTGTTTTGGTTAGAATTGATCTAAGAGTATTTGATTTTTTAAAAATTGTTCTAATATTATAAGTATTAGCGATTCGTTTAATTTTTTCCGAAATACCTGGTATAAAAAGAATTATTAAATTTGTTGATTGTACATTATTATGTCTACGTTCGCGTTGTCTTGGAAATTCGATTTGTCTAAAAGAATTTTCGATGAAGTTATTTGGATACGAATTTTTAATTAAGACCTCTTTTATTATTTGTTTTTCTTGTAAAAATGTGTTATTGTCCGAACAAATAATTTTAGCTCTATCGTATAGACTTTTTATTACTGCTTTTTTAACCGATGAGCAATGATTTGAGTTAAAATTTAGATATCTATTTGTATGTGTTGGTTTTCTATAAACTGAGGTTTGTAATGTATTTTGTTTGTTTATTAAAACATCTAAAAATGAAATTTTGTTATCGTTTTCTACTTCTAAAGTAAATTTTATTGTTGGTTCTTTACCGTTTATAAAATTAAGAAAATCATTAAGTTTATTTAAATCGTGTGGCCAAATACTAAAAATATCATCTATATAGCGAAACCAAATGACCGGTTTAAAATTAAATTTCGGAAAAAATTAAACGAATCGCTAATACTTATAATATTAGAACAATTTTTAAAAAATCAAATACTCTTAGATCAATTCTAACCAAAACAAAACCATTAAATGCTGAGCAAAACTCAAAAAATATCGTTTATAAAATTCCTTGCGAGTGTGGTAAATTTTATATTGGAGAAACTTCAAGGCCTCTTGAAGTTAGAATAAATGACCATAAGGGTTACCTCAGAAGGGGAGACTGGGAGAAGTCTAAAATTTGCCAACATTCTTTTGAAAATGATCATAGAGTAATGTGGGGAGAAACCAGTATATTACAAAAAGAACCAGACAAAATTAAACGAAAAATCAAAGAAGCAGCCTGCATCTATCTTAACGAAGATGAATGCATAGCTAGCATATCAGTTGATATAAATACAGTTTGGCTTCCAATTTTAAAACAAGATTTTCAAAAAGGTTTTTTTAAAATAAATTAAAAAATAGCATTGATGTTCTTTGGGTTTCTAATATATTTTTTCTTAAAGTTAGTCAAAAGGTAATTTTTATAATTGATATTTTAAAATAAAAATTTTGTTTTTTTAAAGTAATCTAAAATCGAAAACACTCAAACAAATATAATTTTGATTTTAAATTTTACTAAATTCACCCAATACCTTGTTGGCTACTATCGACGCACCAAACTGTCAAGTTAATATTTGAAATATATATCATTTAAAAGTCAGTCAGTTGTATGACAACAGACAGATATTTTAAAAAAGAATCGAAAAAAGTTTTCGAAAAGGATAAAATTCTTTGATAACGGCAGTAGAATTTCTGCCGAAACGTCAGATAAGTACTTAGATTCTAGTTAGGATTTGCGTGTGTGTAGGCAAATTTTTTATCTTATTTAAAAACCACTGACAAACGAACAAATTTTTTTAGGAATTTACGCAGTGGGTTTTAACATAGTTTTGAAAAAATTTCCTTAACTTAGTGGCGAAAAACCCAAAAAAAGTAGCTTCGACATTATGAATCCGCCACAAACATATAGATTTTATTTACCACATCAGGAATAATCCACTGTGATTAAATTACGTACGTAGGAAGATTTTATTCTCGATGAGTTCGTTTCTTTGTATAAAAATCAAATCAAAATCAAAAACTTTATTGTTTCTACGCATCAGAGTACATAAACGAACAAGAAAAATAGAAATACAACGGAAATAAAAGGTTAACAAATTTAAGAAGTGGACAAAAAAGAATATAAAAGAAAACTTAACAATCAAACAAGGAGACAAAAAACATTACAACTAACATAAATAGAAATACCAACTATAACCTACCTTTTCTTGAATTAAAAACATTCGTTTATTTACAAAAATAATCTTTTTAGTTTTACTTAACATGACATTGCAATATAAAAATATCTGAAGATTCAAAAAAAAAAGAAAAAAAAAGCTGGTGTTCCATATAAAATAAGCATTTTCTTTTTCCTGATAACAATCAACAATAAACTAAAAACAGAGTATCGCTGGTAATATAATTTTGTGGATAGCTTAATTTGTTTTAAAGTGAAAATTTTATTTGGTTTTAATCGTGTTGTATGTAATTAAGAATGTAGGAAATTGGTAAATTTTCAAAATCGTTTAAAATTTCTTCGCATATGGTAATAGCATTTAAAAACTGTATACGTTTCTTTGTATAATCTAAATCGAACCTGCTTTTTACACTAAACAGTTTACGAACAGAACTTTTCAATTTATACCGTTTACGCTTTTTTTTGTAGGGTACAAAGTGCAGAAAATAAAAAAAAATTGAACTGGTGTCTTCTGTAGCACCCGAAGTTTAGTAATTGCTCTTTGAAGAAGAGGCTTTTCAAAAAGTTTACTATGAACTAGTAAGCAACAGTTCTTATTATTTGTTGTACGAGCTCTAAACCTTTATTTGTAATTTTGGTAGTTTGTTGGACCTCTTCCAAGAAAACACAGAAATCTTTATGGTCTCTATGCCGACGTTTCGTTCCTTTATTCGTCCATACTCAGGGCACTTAAATACAATTTTGATGAATTGTAAGAATTGGAATATATATATATAAAGTACAATGTGAAATTTTGGAAATTTGAATTATTTTTTGTAAACAAGAATCAATTTTTTAAATAAAATAGAAAACATACAAAAAAAACACAGTGACAGTATTTCAATCATTAAATTATGTTGTTGTTTTAAGTTATACGTTTTCGCTTACATTATATGTTTACTTAGAAATAAAGGAAAACTGAGACAGAAAAAACATAGGGTAATAATCAAAAGTGTTATATGTTATTTGTAATTGTTTTTGGGCTTTTTTTATATAATATTTCCATTGTTTTAAATATTTTTATTAAACGATTTTCAAGCAGGCTTTTAATAATAACAACATGAGTAACTACAACATAAACTTGGACTTGGAAACAATTTGTTATAGCATTAAAGAGAAAACGAAATTCTTCTGTAAAATATTTTCGACTTTATCAAAGGCAAAAATTAAAAGAGAGGATCTTTGTAGGGTCGCAGATTAGGAGCCGGATGAAAGATAGAGAGAAATATGCAAGGAATGCTTTTAGAGTAGTTGTACATACATTTCCAGGAAATCGTTAAAAATATGCTGGAAATATTCAGAATTCTTGTTTGTAATATGAGCGCAAAAATTAATTTTTTTCATTACCTTTTGGACTATTTCTTGGAAAATCTTGGGGACGTTAGTGAAAAGCACGGTTTTAGTCCCAGTGCCCCTGGTGCATTGGGACATAAAAATGATGGCCAATTACTGTTGGACATTGAGAAGATATATTTCTTTAGCTGAACCAAAAGAAGTTTTTATGAAAAAAGAAAACATTGTTTAAAGCGTAAAAATAAATAACTGTTTCTAATGGTTTCTATGTGTATATTTTGTATTTTTTTTCTTTAAAATATTATAAAACTAGCTAATAAATTAAGCAAACCGTGTTTTTCCAAAATTTTAGGATTTTATAGGTTTGAAAAATAACCTTACATGATAAATAAATTTTTATTAAAAAAAACTTTTAAAGAACAAGCTTTATTAGAAAATAATTTTTTATCTTTCTTATACCATAATAAAAGCGATGGGCGCAAAATAGCGTTTCACCTAAGAAACAGTTGTATTACTCTATTGGGAAATCAAAATAAGCAAAGCACCCTCTAACCTAAAGCCCCCAACTATCCTAAGGCCCCCGATACCATGGCAACTGCAGGTGTTTTGTCAACAAGGGCCGCAGTGGGGCAGAAGAGTATTTTTACGCTTTCTGACAGAAAATCATTCGACGTTATGTTTATCTTTAAAAAATATGTTTTCGAAAGCATTTTTATAAAACGAATATGAAACAACTCTACGTGTGCAGTCGCCCGCCGAAAATGGCCTAGCGCTGCGCGGGCATTACCCTTAGTTTATAAAAGAACCAAGAGAACTTTACTGGCTCGCTGGAATTACTAGGAATTCGCCTAGAAAAAACAAAACACAACGCCTATAACCTCACATAATTTTGTTTTTATTTTCATTTAATAATTTTTTTATTTACTATTTAATTAACTTTAGTTTACTAGTGAAATCTTGGAAGTCAAAGGATAGATTTTACATTCCAACCTCAGTTTCAAAAACACACGGATACTTGAGTATTAAGAAAACAGGTCAGTACAGCTCCATTTAGAGGTTGGAAAGACTGTTGCTAGTCGTTGACGCTCCTGTTTAAAATAGAATATGATTATTTCGTTCAGTGCAAGAAGCCGATTTTTAAATCTGGATGCTTTTTTTAACTTGTTGTCCTAAAACTAGTGGTAGCAGCTAGCAGGAGTGTTTCCAATTTAATTATGCACTTGCACTTGTAAATGCAACCTTAAACATTACATCCAGTTACTTGAATATGTAGTTGGGTAGCGTTTTTTTAGCAAGTAATTCTGCAGTAAATGCTTTTCTTTTATTTTAGTATTACAGTGGCGTAGCCAGAAATCGACTCTGGGGGGTTACATCATTTGAAAAAAATTAACTACCTACCTATGGCAAATTTTTGAAAATTAGGTAGGTGCCTATTGCTTGAAGGCAGGGTAGAGAGCCGGTTTAATAGGTGTTGAGTTAGTGTATACGAAACAAAAATATTTATTTTTAAAAGAAAGTCTCATCTAGGCTCATTTGCATATTTTTTTCAGATTTAACCCTTAAATGTGCCACAGTCAAAAATTTTGAAAAAATTACACTAAAATGGTATTTCTTACGCATCTTAAATGTTGTTGACAAAAGAACTAATTAAAATTAAAACATATTGTAATAATATTTAATATTGGTATAGAGCCGCAGGCGAAAATTGTCACAAAAATACAAAAAATTCTTTAAAAATTTTGATCTCTTGGGTTTTTTATAAAATATTTTTGTAGTAAATTGGGACAAATGCCAAGAAGGGGTGAGTTGCGGTGATATATATAGATTTATAGAATGCACCGCAGATGAAAATTTTAAGAAAAATTATACTAAGAATACCATTTATTACACGTTTTAAATGGTGAAAAAAAATCCTTAGAATTAAACTGAAATTATAACGATTAATGACGTCATAGCACCGCAGGCAAAATTTTTCAAATTTGAGACATCACACCAAACACACGTCACAATCTGGAGTAAAGGGTCAAAAAAGTGGGTAAGCTATAACTCCCCTGGGGCCCTTGAGCATGATTAATTTATTGAAGATTGGGTTGGACCTCCTGGGGGGGGGGTTCTAACCCCCAAAACCTCCCCTGGCTACGCCACTGAGTATTGATATTTAGTATTAGGGTATATATTGATATCTATTGCATATTTTCGGAGTCTTTAAGCACACCAAGGGGCACATGTACTGCATTAGCAGAAAAACTTATTGTTTTTTGTCTAAAAAATCAAAATAAACACGCAGTTACATGGACCAGAGGGTTATTTACGCCGTGGTACGGTACAGCGGCGGTAATGATAGTAAGGCAAGTTCGGGCTACAGCAACGAACCATGACTTACACGGACCCGTGCCAGACCGCACACACTTTACGAAAAAAGCGAAAGTAAAAAAAACTTATGTGCTTTAGCGACGCGGAACGCGAAGTCAAAATAAGTAACCTAACCCCAAATTTTTGACCCGGTGCTAAAAAAGCTCTGGTGTCCCACTGTGGACAAACATAAATAAACTCTCCGCGTTGCCATGGAAAACAAATGCAATGACGTAAAATTTTGCAAAAAAATCAGGTGGCCACAGTTAAATTGATTTTCCAATAACCTAAGGACATTTTTAAAGGCTTGGCAAGCACGGCAATCTCACTCGTTCTCAGCTTCTTTAGATGACAGCATTATGTTTATCATTGGAATACAAGAAGAATTTAGTTCTTCTTTTGTAGTTCTCTCTTTGTCACCGTAAAGTTAAAATTTTTAATTTGCGCCCATCGCTTTTATTATGATATAAGAAAGATAAAAAAATATTTTTTACTTTTGAGTGCTTTTAATAAAAGTTTGTTCTTTAAAAGTTTTTCTTTAATAAAAATGTATTTTTTTAATTCTTAGATTTGGACCCTAAATCGTCCATTTTGCAAATCTGATAAAAAATTCATATCCCCTTCTCGAAAAATCCCTGTATAACAATTTTGATTTAAATCGAACAAACTAAATATTTTTTCCCCTCCACTTCATTCGTTACAAAGTTACAAAGAAGTGTGTACCTAATAATACTATGTAATAATAATACTATAAACGCATACCAAATTTGAACACACACTCCTAATTTTTAGATTTGTACTCTGAATTGTCCATTTTGAATCCGCCATATTGAAATTTTCAAATCTGATCAAAAATTCATAATCACCCTCCTTAAAAACCCTTGTATGCCAATTCTGATTGAAATCGAACAAACTAAATCTTTTTCCCCCTCCACTTTTCTCGTTAGAGACCGGAACTATAAACGCATACCAAATTTGAACACAATCGGATGTGGATAAGTCAGTTAAAATTGGTTAGCAAAATATGTCCGAAAATCGTCCATCATGAATTCACCATATTGAATGTTCAACATCTGACCACAAATTAGTATTTCTTATCCCCAAAAAGCCCCCGTATACCAATTTTGGTTAAAATCGGACAAACACCGGAGCTATTAATATGTGCTAAATTTAAAGGCAATTGGATGTATATAAGTTAGTTAAAATTGGTTAGAAAAAGATAATTAAAAATCGTTCATCTTGAATCCGCCATATTGAATTTTAAAAATGTGATTAAAAATTCGTTGTCTCAAGTTCCCCAACACACCAAATTTTAACGAAATCGGGCGTACTTCAACTGTACCTCCCTCCACCCTCGTCAGCCGATTGGATGTCGAAAAGTTGGTCAAAATTTAGTTGCAAGATTTCACCCGAACAAACATATCTCGTTACATAGGTAGATATATACATTGCAAGTTAAATAAAAGCTTGTAAAAAAAACTTAAAGCAATTTAAAATCAGCGCAACCCAGTTACTAGAAAATAGTTCAAAAATTTAAATCATTTTTCAAAGTGTTAAAAAATGCAGGCCTGTGAATTAATAAAAAAATTGAGCGCAACATCATACTAATAACTAATAAATTTCTCTGCTCATATTTTATTAAAATTACTTTATACAAATTAATATTTAGATTTATAACAATTAAAAAAAAAGTATTTTGTTCTTATTCTTTGCAAAGTTCTACCGTAAATTGTAGCCCATTGGGATACTTTATCAAAAAAGCATAAAACCAGCAACTCCGGGGATCAAAGGTGTGGTTCAGCTCAGCTAATATCAAGAAAAAAGTAATTTTCTTCCTCTGGTGCGCTATTTACACTATCGCCATGCAATATATCAATTTGTAGTAAATCGAGGACGCTTATCTCAAAAATTGTAAAAAATGATATTTGTCAAAACAAAAGCAGTTTTAGGATGAGCTAAATTAGTTTTATATTTTTGTGTCAAAGAAAAAATACGTCGGCGGACACTTAAGTTAAAAAAAAATAATTTTTCGAAAGGTAAATAAAAACAACTTGGCAAAATATGGGACACGTTGGTCAATTCACGTTCTAAATTCTCTCAAGAAAAGCAATATTTTATTATGTAAATAAGATTGAAAAATTTTGTTTTTTCTTTAACAATTAGGTCTAAAGTTCTTTTAAAGGAATACATATCAAATACAAAATTTTTTGCAAGTAGTCAGTATCTAAGCATCCGCGTAAGAATATTATTTAGAAATAAGATGATATGTCATTTGTTTTTAAATATTTTGCCAAGGGTTTTTTGTTTATCTTACGAAAAAAAACACTATTTTTACTTAATTGTCTGCCATTTTAACTGCATCAGTAATATTTGTTTTTTTTGACACAAGAATTTAAAACTAATTTAATTCATTCTTAAACTGCTTTGGTTTGTGCAAAAGTGCTCACGCGCAGAAAAATAATGACGGTTCTTAATTTTAGTCGAGGCCATCTTGATTTGGGAATGACATGTGTCATTTTTTTACAATTTTTGAGTCCTCGATTTAGTACGAATTAATATATTGCATGACGTTAGGGTAAATGCCACACCAAAAAGGGAAAGTTACTTTTTTCTCGATAGTTTGGCCGCCATTTTGAATATTATATGTCAAATAAAATGTTTTGTAAAATTTTAGCGGAGACGAGCTTATCGCTAATAGCACACATCAAGCGCCATCTTTGTACCCGCATATAAACTCTTATCTTCTTTATTGTGAGATCAAGAAGCCAGTCAGAAGCTTTAATATGAGACATCAGAAAAGATCATCACTTAAAAAGTAAAAAGAAAATAAAAAAAAAACTGACATATATCAAATTTTTTTATATTTTTAGAATAAGTGGGACCTCCTCACTATTACCCAATTAATTGCCAGTTGATTTTTTTGAAAACGTAGAAAACACATTTTTTCCTAACTTGGTTTCTGGGGCCGGAAAATGAGGGATCCTCGACTGGAATTTTATCTTTTGGTATTAGGTATCACTATGTCAAATATAAAAAAATATACCCTTTTTGCAGCTTTCTCTTGAAAATCCCTACGAATTTACTCTACTAATGGCAAAAACATACGACGAATTGTGATTTTGTTTTTTGCTGAGAAGCTCTTTAAATGAAATGAAATGAAAAACAGCGCTGTTATGAAAGAGCGCCAGTAAACAAAAATATCGCCAGTAAACAAAAATAGCGCCAGTAATAAAACAGCGCTGTTATGAAAGGGCGCCAGTAATAATATAGCGTCAGTATTAAAATAGCGCCAGTAATGAAATAGCGCCAGTAATGAAATAGCGTCAGGGGGGCTATTCCAGTGGCTCATACCGATATCGTTACGGAGCGAATTCGTTATCGCGGCAACACCGCGGTTTGTTTTGTTGTTTCACAATGGCCGCGGCCGTGTCAATTCAACTTTGACAACTAAACTCGCACAAAAATATAACTTTTGAGTAATAATGGTGCTACAATGATTGAGGAAAATTAACATGATTTCTTCTGCGATGGTTGCAGTTCACACCATATTTGGAGCCCATAAAGAGCAGAACACAGTAAGTAAAATTAGCTATTGTCATGGGGAAATATTTGTTTTACTTCTCATCCTAAACTTGTACATCATAAGTTCCCGACTAGCTATTTATGAGACTGCTCTTTCAAGGTGGGTTTATATTTTATACTCTTCTGTAAAAGGAAACGCAAGCCCTTATGGCAGAATATAGATAAGTATGGCCCAACCAGTTGAGTTTGCTGAAGTTTATTACCTACTCAAATTAAAGTCAGGGTGGGCGAGAATGTGATACGTTAAGGTGATTGTTTGCTTTTAATATATAAAATTTCTTTATTAAAACAAAAAAACCGGTTGCACTATTCTGTTAACTAAAAAATGTTTTAAATGGCCAAAGAGTTTCAAGAAGATAGGTCTAACAAAACAAATCACAGATGCAGAAAAAATAAAAAAGCATGTTCTTTGTATTTTTGGTATGTATGTTTATCACCGATAAAGAAGGTATTAGTAATTAGCGAACATAGTCGTAAGATGAGCCTAGAAAAAATTATACAGTAAAATTTTTTTAAAAAGAAATTAAAGCTTAGTTTATGCAACATACTTTACCAATTTTGGACTTAAAGTTAACAAGTGATGATGACATATATTCTTTGCATCCGTGTACGGGCGCATTAGCGAGTGCCATTGAGTCCATATATATCTTTTGAGTTCTACTAAGATAGTTTATTTAAAATAAAAACTACTGACTTAGATTCTTGCAGTTCACCAAAGAAAAAATAACTACTTAAAGCTGTGATCAGATTTTGGATAAGTATTATTTTGATAAAACTTAAAATGTATACTTCTTTTTAGGAATAACATGCTAGGGTATTTGAATGGAGCTACATGTCAGAATCATTCTAGTATGATCAAGTCTCCGATCAAGTACCACCACTCGGCCCACAAATTTGGTATGGATGAATTCAAGTAAGACATAGACCAACCTTCCAAGGCACTAGATGAAAGTAGACAAAGACTCGATGTTCAATAGACATAGTGAAACTAACTTTCAGAAGAAACTGATGCAATATATGTACATGTATGCTAAATGTTAATCGTTCTCCCATTTAAAAAAATAATAAGATAACTTTTAATGAATTAAAAAGTTGTGTAAAATATAGTACAGAAATAAAATTTTATTATATAATTCTGTTAGGCCGCATTTGTTTAAATCAAAAAATTTAAATTTCACTTAAGTGATAGTTATAGAATATTGGACTTACTGTAACTACGATTTAAGAACTTTTTCATGAAAATTCGCAGATTTTTTGGGGAAGTCATCGAAAAAGAGTGGGTCATAGTTACTGCTTTCTGTCACACCTATAAAACCAATTTATTTTAAACATATTAATTTAAGATATTGCAAATTTTTAAAATAAGGCAGAGTTTTTTTTTTCAAGAGCCTTTAGATTGGTTTGGTGGGAAAAGTTAAGTACAGTTTTAAGTTATTTCCAGCTCTGGTTGCTATAAAAAAAATGATAAAGATTTTTAAAAAAATTGAACTCATGTGATTTAATATTTACCTAAATGATATTTCTTCATTATTTTACATCCATTTTTAAATTACCTACATGATATTTCTTCCCACACACACATAGCATAGCATGATATTTATATAGCAGTTGGCTAATTAAGCAAATTATTTTAATTTTTAATACCTTCTTAATATCTGTTTTGTCAACTTATTTTTACGGCTACCAGAAAAACTAATAACTCAAAGTTATAGATTCTAAATAATCAAATAAATGCTTACCTCAGGAA
This sequence comes from Oxystoma pomonae, assembly GCA_963921995.1. Taxonomy (NCBI): domain Eukaryota; kingdom Metazoa; phylum Arthropoda; class Insecta; order Coleoptera; family Brentidae; genus Oxystoma; species Oxystoma pomonae. Next base: position 40,001,386 of record OY998172.1, read on the forward strand.
CCTATTTTTATAACTAATACCCTTAAAAATAGCATACTTTAAATCAATCTATGAATGTAAAGCTGAGTAATATAATTTAAGAAACCTACTTAGTACTTCAAATAAAGGGCCTAAAATGTATACTACATTTTTACATTAACTTTAAGGGTTTATTGACTGACAGTTTGACTGAAGTTTTTTACAATGCATTTGGGTAAATTTAATTTTTTGGCTAAATTTATACTTTATACTAGTTTTTAATTTAATATTAATAATTTATTATGTTACAAAGAAAAAATTGATTTGACTTGATTTTGTCACTCTTAACATTGCTATTAAAAAATAATAAAATTTGGGATAAAAAACTGATTTATTTTACTTATTGGTTTAAATGTTACTTAGAATTAAAAATTGTTTTCTAATATTTCAATATTTGGTGGATTGCATCTTTTTCTTCATCAGCTTGGACACTGCTAACCTGAAACAAAAAATAAGATGTATTTGAAAATATAAGCCAGTGAACTGGCTACTTAAGATTGGAAACTTTCAGGTTTGGTTTGTAAAATCAATCAATTACACCGATAATAAGTTTTAATCACCTTCTCCTTTGAACAAGAGTATAATCCGACTTATTAGACTTACATCGACTATCTCTCACCAATTTTTTGGCCACCATTTTTATTGCTGTCTGCCAATTTAGTTTCTTTTAGAAAAGTACGGAACAAGTTTTCCATCACATTCTACTTTGAAAATTTTATTATTGACTATCTTTTGTTTACCCCACATCTTAATATTTAAGGTAAACTAGAAACTTAAGTGATGGTCAATACTTGTGTGAATTTGGTCCAACGTACTTTGATTTAGAAATTAAGGGAGAGGATAAAACAACTTTCTGGCTAAGGTGGTAAAAAAACAATATGAATTTGGCCCCTGTATATATTATTTAGAAAAAATATTGTAAACTGTTGATCAAAAAAACTGTCAAGATAGTGAATAATAATTAAAAACCTTGGGGAAACAAAGGGAACAAGTTCAGAAAATCTAACAAGTTGGGATCCAAGTGGAAAAAGACTCTTGACTTTTTTCTTGTAAATTAACGAAATAAGTGTGGCTTATCTCCTAGTTACCCCAAGATCTTCAATTGTTATTCAATGTTTTTTTTTTTAATATCCTGTGCCCATACAAAGTTACCATAAAACTTTATTCCACTTTGGATTTCACTAATCAAATTTGAAATGTTTGTGTTGGAAATCTATAATTGGTTGAAACGACAACAATCTACCAAAAAGTAGCCAAATTTTTTAATTTTACTCATGAATTTTTGGATTTTAAAATGTTTTTTTTTTAATGTGAGGGTAGCTTACCATGTGTTTTGTCCTTCATATGATTTTGCCGGATTTTGCTAAAATGTTTCCTTGCGTGGGATGGGGTGCTGCCTGCTTAAATGTCTTCATCATACATCTTAACAATTATGAGAAATCATTGATCTGAAATTAAATTTAAAATAATTTATTATAGGTGTGATGTATGCAAATCTACAGTCTAAGCAGCTTAACAGTTAGTTCACTTGAATTAATACTTCAGACAATAGCCATACCATGTGCTATTTTTTTTTGTTTTTTCCGAATATTTTTCCAATTTTGTGCCAAATTTAAAGGTAATATTCTCATCTAGGCCTGAATCAAAATGAATAAAACTATATTGTTATTCTTTCATGCTCTACTGATGATTAAATTTCTGTATTTGAGACTCTTTCAGTTATTGAGATATTGATCTTTCAAAAAAAAAATGAATGAATGAATGAACTTTTTCATGTAAAAAGTTTAGATTTTTATAACACATTTTAGGTACTGTATTATCAATTTTACTTATTCTTTTTATTAGTGACATCCATAAAATCTATGCATAAAACATGTAACGTGACTTAAATAATCCAATTTTTTTAAACGATATCTAACAAAAATGCATAAGATTTGTTAAATAGGTATATATGGTTACCCAGTGGCATTCCAAAGGAAGGGGGAGTCGAGGTAAACAGTCTTTGATACCGGTTAAAAAAACGAAATTATCTGAAATTATCCCAATAAAATGATTTCCGAGTAAAATTGCATTTTATTATTATTAAATTATTTGCCTCATTTTGCACATTAAATTTTTTTAACTTTAATAATTTTGTGTGATGATGGGTTAAATAATTTACTGATAAGAACTAGTAAACTAAAACAGTAGATAAAAACTAAAACAGTTTTTAAGACATTATGCATTTTGATTTTGACAAAACTAAGAAAATTGGCCTTAAAACTATGTAGAAACGCAAAGGATAAATATTTTAAAATTGCATATTTATAATTGACATAATTTCGAAACTAAAAATAATGTTTCTTTAAAAACCACAATACTCTACTTTAACACAAAAATATATTTTAAAAAAATTAGACCAATTAAACAGGGTCTTTTGAAAGCTACTATTAGCTAGCTTGAAACCATAATTTTAAATGATAAGCAAGTAAATACATATTTACAAACAGAGAAAAAAATAAATCTAGGTTTTTTAAACAATTATTTAATTATAAATTTAATTATAGTATATAATTGTCAAAAATTATCAATTTTTAAAAATATTGAGAAACATATTAATCCCAAATTGGTGGATTTAAAAAGTAATGACCCAATGTCTATAAATACTGATGGTAAAATTTATTAGAAGTTTTTGTTTACTTTTTAAACATGCCTTATTATTAATCAGAGATTTAATTAAACATTTTTAAATCTCAGAATCTAAAACTGATAGGCCAACACCTCCAATAGGTGTACGAAAACTCGATAATACCTGACAATACTTGACTGTATGAGACAAAATCTTTTGATAGTTTGCATTACTTGACAATAGGTGTACCTACAAATTTAAAATCTGGTGTTGGAATTGAAAACTTACCAAAACTGATTTCTATGGATAATTTATCAATATACATTGAGCAGCTACTGTAAGTGTTTATTCGCAAACTTCATAATTTATTTTCTCTCTTATTAGCACTACAGCATGGGTCATGGTCTTTTAGATTTTCAACAGTTGACCTAAAAAAAAAACAGTACATTACATTAAAAGTTTGAAAACCTTAAAAAAAGAAAATGTGTACATCAGAATCTGTTTTAGAAAAATCAATTTGAATGTAGGAAAGTTAGGTACATGATTCTTGTCTGTCATTTATCCATTTAAATGGCGATAGCGGACAGAGGGAGTGCAAAAGAAAATCACTGAAGAAGGGGGGACAGTATGAGAAGGGATGCAAAATTTTTGCTTGGTGGTGCATAGCAATTCAGAATCAGCGGCCTCTCTTTAACTAGGTACTCAATGTGTTCTGTTGCAAGTACCATCATTTATACAAGGCATAATATTTAGTAATTTGGCGATAACCACAAAAACTACAAGCATAAACACAATGGATGATAAATAGGTGAACAAGTGTCAGTGTCCAGATGAATTATTAGTTGATGTCCGACTTTTTCAATTAAAAATCAGTGTAATAACCTTGGACCAAAGAAATCCTGCATTATTAACAAATTCCTAACTTTTTTGTCTTATAATGTTTAAATATTTGGAAAATTATTTTTCGGTTTTCTGACCACTGGCTCACGTCTTTTCAAAATGTATAAACTGTGCTTAAAACTGACCTACTATATCTTTTTGTTTACATTATGTAGGTGGTGTTCTTAAGCACCAAAAAAATACAATAGAACATAAGATAAAGTAAGTATAAGTACTTACCCAAACAAAAAATCTGGCGGCACTTCCACACAAGGCCTATGTGGGTTTTTCTTTACAAAGAACGTGGCTTTTCTAAACAAAATTCAATCAAAAATTGATAACGGTCGTCCACTATCACATTGTAATCAGATTTTTAATCCATATTGCGTGCAAAAAGTTCATGAAAATTATTATTTTTCCCGAAATTTCGCCGCAAGTTCCAAGAAAGGTAAACAAACTTGACTGACTGTCGGCATTTGACAGTTGTTTTGGGAAAGTATTGCTGGTTGCGTGCCATTCAAGCCTTCTTCTTTTTACTTAACAATAAGCGATGTTGCCGTAACAGTGAAAAAAATGGCGATAGCGATCGTTATCTCATAACGATAGCCCACTGGAATTGCCCCCAAGTAATGAAATATCGTCGTAACCTAACCCCATTTTTTTTGCACCCGTGGCCACGCAAATGCATAAAGTTTGCTTTTATTATTTGCTGAAAGTGAATAAAATCGTGTTTTTCATAAAAGTATTAAAACAAAGTTTATTGTCATAGTAAGATTAATACTAAATTGTAATTGTTATTTTTTTACAACATCATTATAAATATACTATAATAACTGTGGAGTTGATAACAACTTTTTGATTTTAATTATTATAGTTAAACACTGGGTATTACCCCACACCCCATATCGAATAACACAACAACTATAGGATGCACTCTGCAAAATTTTTCGGTGTGCGCGTGATAAATATGTCCTTTCTTTAAGTACATCTGAATTGTAACCCCCGGTTCCCACTTACGACTTTTTCGTGAATGTCCCCTCACGCGTCGCAGATGTCAATATGAAATGTTATGACAGTCATGTGACGCTTGCGCGAGCTCGCACGAAAAAGTCGTAGGTGGGAACCGGGTTTAAAAAAAAATGAGCGAGAGGCGTAGGGACAGGTGTAATAACTTACTTGTAACTAAATAGTAATTTATTATAATGTAATTAATCTTAAAACTGTCATTTGTCAAAAATAGAGCGTAGTGAAAAAAGGAAGTACCACTGTAAGGGGGGGGGGTACGACTGTAAAATTTGTTTTGTTAAATATGTGTAATAATATGTACGTATAGACAAATGTGCCAAAATCTGCTGAAAATCATTAAGTAATGGTGAGAAGGAGGGAGGGGGAGGGGTTATTTTAATTAACAATTTTATTTTGGATAAATTCCATAAACAAAAAACTGTATATTTCGGCAATAGAATATATTTTTTGGGTGTGCATGATGCATTAAAATATAATTAATCGTAAAACTATCATATGCCAAAAACCGAGCGTATAGTGGAGAGAAGGAAGTACGACTGAAGGGGGGGGGGGTACCACTGTAAAATTTATTTTGTTAAATAATGTGTAATAATATGTACGTATACACAAATGTGCAAAAACTTGTTGAAAATCCTTACGTAACGGCGGGAACGGTGGAGGGGGAGGGGTTAATTATCTTTTTTAATTTACAATTTTATTTTGGGTAAATTCCATAAACAAAAAACTGTATATTCCGGAAAAAGAGTATATTTTTCGGTGACCCAACACATCTTTCACCCGTAAAAATAATAAATCGTGCTGTAAGGCTATATTAAAACTCATATAGCAAAAATTGTTAACGAAGGATTTTAACCTGAAAGATTTTTAAATAAAGGAAAAAGACGACAGAACGAAATAAGGTAGTTCAGATTAAAATTGGCATAGATCTTCTACTTATATTGATAACTTACGTTTGAGCGTCTCGCAAACTCTAAGTTTTCATCATATGTAGACTAGTAGTACATCCAAAAGCAACGGTAAGTGTCTTTTGTATAAAGAAAAAATGAAAAAAATTATCTTTCTGCATATCTCAGCAAAAATGACATGTCCATGCGAAAAATTAAAAAAAAGCAAATTTTCACAACTAATACTAATGTAAACTCTGCTTGTGCTTTTAGTTTTAATGTGACTTTTAAAACTTTTACATTTTTACAAATCACAAAGTTTGAAGATATTCCCAAGTTATTTGGGATTATCCCGCACGCTACCTGATTTTAAAAAATGTAAAAATAAGACAAAAAGTAAAGTGCAAAAAAAAAGAAAATTTTATTTTTTAATTACAAACGCCACTGGTGCCACAATAATTAACCTGTGAAAATTATATTTACTTTCCTATATAGGGTAATCTATCCTCTTTATAATGACATACCTTTCGTATGTCAAGAGTAAATAGTACAAGAGATATTTGCAATATCCCAAAGATATGCGTTAACGTATTAAAAATATAGAAAATGGGTCTGTGGGGCCTTCAAGGGGGCGCAGTTCTATAATATTTTTCACAAGTATTCGTCACCATAGTTGAAAAAACACTGGGACTTTCATAAAAGTTACATATTTTTCAAGTTTTTTAAAAAAACTAACGGACTAACTGGAATACGACACTATAAAATCAGAAACGTTAATAGCAATATCCCTTGAAATTTCACCATTATTGACATATCTCATAAACTTTAGTTTTGCAACCAGTTGCTTTCCGAGCGCCCTTAAATTGGGAGAGATAAAACCTCTCTTTAAGGAGGGATCGAGGACAGATTTGAATAACTACAGGCCTAAATCATTATTATTCAATATTTCAAAAATTTTTGAGAGAGTTTCTATTCAGTTTTGTGGGTTCAAGGTCAGGAGAATGAAAAACAAATTCAAATTTACCGATGTTTCGATGTATTTTACGTTATCTTCAGGGTTTATTTGGGTTATTTTCCAGAGGTCTCTTACAGATTTTAACCAACATTTTAAAAATTTAACAGTATGTTTTATGAAACACCCTCTTTTTGTACTAAAATTTTTGAAATGGCCGTTCCTTTCTGATCCAAAGTATACCAAATATGTTACCTCTATCTATATTAGTTTGCGAGAAAACTGACAAAATCCTTACTATTTACCATATACATTATGCTTATATATAGGGTGGGCCACAAAATTCCGCACTTTTTGGATTATCTATTACTTTTGACATAAGTGCTCGATTTTTAAATGTATTAGTTTTTTAGATAGATGAAACGTGATACTTTTTCGATTCAGTCGAAAATTTAAAATTTCTCAAAAATCCAAGATGGCCGACAGTTTTAAAAAATGTGTAATTTTCACCCCCCCTGAAAAAAATTTATGTGCGACAACGAACAAACTTTAAAGCTTTCACTACAAATGCTCGTTGTTTATGTGTATCTTGACGTATCACCTACTTAAATCGGTTAAGAAATGAAAAAGTTATAAGCTTCTAGATTATGATAGGCTTAACATTGGAAAAAATCACAAAATTACATATTTTTTTAATTTGCTTTAACTTTTGGCCTGAATATTGTTTAAAAAGACAAAAAATGAAAGGTGCGTCTATTTGTTCAAAATTTTAAGTAAGACACTGGACATAATAAAAATTAGTATTTCCAAATCTGCCTTTTTTTTTCGTATATCAAGGTATCGCCTAATTAAATCGGATAAGAAATCAAAAAGTAATGGTGGGGGGGTGAAAATTACACATTTTCTAAAACTGCCCGCCATCTTAAATTTTTTGAAAGTTTTAAATTTTTCACCGAATCAAAAAACTCTAATGCTTTATCTTTTCAAAAAGTCAATATATTTTAAAATCGAGTAATCATGTCAAAAGTTATAGACAATCCAAAATGTGCGGAATTTTGTGGCCCACCCTATATATATGGTTTATTTCAAATTCAAATTGTAATACATGATCAATCTCTAGAGCTAATGAAATAAACAAAGACACTGAAGTAAATTAAAGTGATGAGAAGGTAAAATGTGCACACTACACTTCTGCATATTTCTCATTCTCGTTTTGCAATTTTTTTGCCATCGACTGTCAAAAATACCTAGATTTTAAGAAATTTTTCCCTAGAATCTCCTAGACTTTAAACTTTAAAAAAATATGTAAAACAAAAATTGGTAAGAAGAGAAATAAAAACTAAAACATATAACTATATACAATTTTTATTAAAAAAATACAAAACTTCATTTTTTGGGCACATACAATGGTTTGGTGGACATTAATTTTATGTGATTATTTGTGACATTAAAATCAATAATGTATTTTTCCGCACATATACTCAGTAATTCCCCGAAAACATGAACGATGCGCCGCCCAATAAAGGTCAATACATTTCGGTACATTTCGGTAGACGTTTAACAAATCAAAGGCGGTGTGCAAAAAATAAAAATGCTATCTTAAAAATAACGTGACGTTAGCTACGTACAACGCGTTATTAACACGCGACAAAGTCACCTAAAGGGGATTTTTTGATAAGAGGTGTCTATTCACTGTTCAGCTCAGATTACACAAGGAGAAAAAAGTCCTATAATACCTCAATTTTCCTAGCAAAAAAGTGCGCACAAAAAATTTCCCTAGTAAAAAAATTTTGCTCAATTGTCCCTAGAACTAGGGACAACTCCCTAGAGTTGGCATCACTGTAAGCACCACTACTTATTTTTTAGTGTACCGTACCTTTAAGTATCTCCATTCACAACCAAAACTGTTGTTGAGGTGCAAAAGGATAAAAGGATTTGTTACTGAGGCTTTCATACCAAAAGTGTGCTAAGCCACATTTGCGGTATTAAATTTGATACAAATATTACCTTATACCACAATATATTTGTATTGCACTCAATTTTGCAAATATTGTGCCTTATGCAATTTTCGTTCCGATAGTATTAAGGTAATATGAAATTTGTCTTGTGGTAACCTAGGCTTTGGGTTGCACGGACCCAGAGTTTAGTCGTGGTAGTCCAAAGTCTAGTTCCAGTTTTGATTACAATTTTTTTTGTTTACATTATACATAAATAATCTTTTAAATCTGGAGAGCGAAGGAATCATTATAAGTTTCGCTGATGACACAGCTATATTCTACTCAGCTGAAACATGGACTGAACTAAAAATAAAAGTGGATAGGGATATAAAAAACATTAATAATTGGTTTCAATACAATAAATGAACCCTTAATCAATCAAACACAAAATTTCTTCCTTTTACTTCATATTTAAACAATCTCCCAAATTACGATTCAATAAAAATTGGATAGGATAATGTAATACTTAAAACTGACTCTTCAAAATATTTGGGCATCAATATTGATAGTCATTTAAGTTGGGATAAACATATTAAGCAACTCATGAACAAAACACGTTTCCTAATAACTCGCTTTTTTCATATTAAAGATTACTTAAACCTAAAACATCTTAAATAAATTTACTATGCTCTCTTTCAATCACAGATAAACTATGGTCTAGTAGCATGGGGTGGCGTTAGAGACTGTTACCTGGGAAACCTGGTAATCCAAAAATGGATTTTGTACACTCAAACAAAAATACTTGATATTCGACAACACTATCTTCAAAATTTACTGATATGTATAAGTTGAAAAAAAATAAATGTAGGTACAATCACTTATTCACATAATACACGACACAAACAAGATTGTGCAGTGATTCCTTATTGTCGTAAAGAAGTTTGTCATAGGTCCTTTCTCAACTTAGCTCCAAAATTTTTTAATTACCTTCCAAAAATGCTTAAAGATAATATTTCCTCAAAAAAATTTAGGCAAAATCTGAAAAGATAGCTCTATGCAACAAACAGATCTGTAATACATAGAATATTTTGATATTGTTTATGTTAATATTTACCCTCGTAAAATACTTTTTAAATTTAATTATATTGTTCGTTAGTATAGAGATACTTGTAAAATAATATAAGATTCCTTATCAGTGGCGCACCAATACCGATCATGACATTTTAACCCAATCAAGACGTTTTATTTTCCTAAAAGTGACAAAATACCCGATAATGACTGAAATGTTCTAAGAGTGACTGAAACTTTGTTTTTCTTTTGTTGTTGTACAAAAAAGCCAGGCGCTAACAAGCAGTTTTATACTACTTCAGCGTTTAACGTTTATTTATTATTCCAAATAGCACTTTGTAAATGATTGTACCTTTTTTTCATTTTAACCTTATTTATTTATTTATGGTAGCCCAGAATTCGAGTTCTGGAAACCTAGAGAAACACCGTCCTTAACTTAAAAGCCTGTTAACTCCTACCGCCTCAGTGCCCTTTAGCCTAATGTGGCTGCCATTTTTATAACCAAATTGACAAGTAAAACATGGATTTTCTGTCAGTTTGGTGTCAATATGGTACCGATCATAGGCCAAAGGATACTAAAACGAAAATGAGTTAACTGGCTTTTTAGTTGAGAACGGTGTTGCCTAGAGTTGAGTGGTCGTAATCAAAAGTCGAGTTCCTGTAGCTCAGAATATGCGTTCTGATAACCTAGAACTGAGTTATGGTAATCCAAATTGTGGGTTTAAGTAGTCTGGAATCCAATCCCAAAAAATTATTTTAAATTCATATTCGGGGCTCTCGTGACTCATATATTATGACAGATAATCGGAACTCAGTTGATCGGGCTGTCGTAATACACAGATCTGGACTGTCCCTTATTTGCAACACGTTTTTCGCTAGAACCCATGTTTAAGCTATGCCAACCCGATTTTTTGCTCAGGGTAAGATGAGAAGGTAATTTTCACAATATTTTTTTAATCAAATAACGCTTTTGTACGAAGCTCTGGCTATGGTCGTGGAAAAAAATATAACTCTGCAGTAACAACTCGAAAATATACTAATTAGTCATTATTTTTGAGATATTGAACAAAATGGAATTTGCTCTTTAATCTCAAACTGGAGATAAATTGGATAAAAAGTTATTCAACAAAATTGTATTTATTGTTCTTTTGGTTACTTAATGAAATATATTTTAATTTATTATATTTTAAATTTTAGGAAAGAATGTTGACCTTATGGCAATAAGAGCGGGATCTTCTCTAAGGAACAGAGGTGGTCAATTAGTACAAGTAAAACATGTCCACATGCATCCGCTCTACAGTCCAGTAACCATCGATTACGATATTGCTGTTTTAGAACTTCAAACTCAGGTATATTTAACTTAGTGCATTCCACAAGAAATTTTACACAACTAAGCAAAACATACTCGCAATTATTATAATCACAGTTAGCAAAAGTATTATTTTTAAAACAAAAAATACATAAACTTTTCAACCCCTGATTTTTAAATGTCGATGGTCCCCCTATAAAAAAAGTAGAATAGAAAATTCCAAACGTACGTTTTTTTTTTGTACAGTCGGCGAAACAACAATTTTACCTAGAAAAAACTCATATTTTATGGAAGTATTGGTATATTTGATTGAATATTATTTAAACTTGATTTCTGCCTTGCTTTTTGTATTCATTTTTTAATGTATTAAGCTTTTTGTCAGTGGTATAATATCTATATCTATTTACAGGTGTTTTACAAAGTCTTAATTTAATTAAAACAACTTATGTTAAATATGATTACTGTTATAAGAAGAAATACAACGTTTTAAATTATTTATGTACCGATCTGAGTTTTTGTTCAAGTTCAAATTCTTGCAGAACATTTTAAACGAATAATGTGACTCTCCGGTGGCCTGTTCCGAATAAACACCCAATGGTTTGTTTGTGACTTCGATAAATTCGGAGATATGGTGTATAACTGCGTGTATTTTGGGGGTATCTTTTCAAAGAAATTTAAACAAAATAGAAACCGAATAAAAATCTTGAGGCAAATCACACATCTCGGCACAAATTCTTGAAATGAGTTTCCATAATAAAACCTGCATTTGGGTGCAAAATCCGGTGGTGAAGTCGGTTTCCTGCTATCTCTTTTGGTTTTCGAATAGAACGTCGTAAAATGTTCTAGAATTTTCTCAAAAATCTTGTATTTGGGTATCAAATCTGGTGATGAAGTCAGATTCTTTCTATCTCTTCTGGTTTCCAAATCAAAGATCATCGAATGTTGTAGAATTTTTTCGAAATTCTTTCAAAAATCCTGTGTTCTCGAGTCCTAATTTGTTGCCTTTCTACTTCTGTGTAGCAACCGTTCTCCAACTAAATCTCACTTCTGACGCCAATTGTGGCGAGTTCTCTAATTCTTAATGAATCCTTTCGTTGAATAAAACAGTAGGCTCCAAATATCTCTAACTATATTGTTAATTCTTTTTACAAAAACTTATCTTTCCTAAGATCCATACTCTTCTCTAATTAAATTAAGACTTATTTTGCCATTTATATTATACAGAAATAGTTATTATCAATGGCTATGTAGCTATATTACAACAACTCAAGTAACACATATAACTTAGACCAGAAGATAGGTACGAGAGCATAAAAATACAACACCAAATATACTCTTATCTTAATAATTAAGTAATTAACAAAAAAAACCCTTAAAACTGAATAGCCTAGTATATATTATAAATATATTACAAAAATTAAATGAAAAAGAGAAAAAACCACATAAAACATTAACTACAAGACAAAAATTTTATACTTGTATGTTAACTCCAAAATTCGTCTTAAGTTACATAAAATCTAATTTTCTTTCTGTTTTGGAAAATTCATCGAGCACCACTTCTTGTAAAATATAATTTAGTTAAATTAGTCCCACTTCCTGCAACTTTGTATATTAACAGAAATATTAACTCTTGACGCATGTTTGATGCTAACTTAGTGTTACATGTTGACATTTTTATTAACCATAATACAAATTAACCAAAAGGAAATATTTGAATGGGTTCTTTGATACACACATGCTCACAAAGTCATCATAAAGAAAAGTAATTTTTGCTTTTCGGTTGTTTTAAAATGTATAAAATTACACAAAAATGATAAGCAAATGATAATAAATAATTGGAACTATGTAGAACTGATTTCTGATTTTATATTAACAGAAATATTAACTCTTGACGAATGCTTGATGCTAACTTAGTGTTACATGTTGTCATTTTTATTACAAAAGGAAATATTTGAATGGGTTCTTTGATACACACATGCTCACAAAGTCATCATAAAGAAAAGTAATTTTTGCTTTTCGGTTGTTTTCAAATGTATAAAATTACACAAAAATGATAAGCAAATGATAATAAATAATTGGAACTATGTAGAACTGATTTCTGACTTTTAATTGGGTTAAAATATACATTAAGGAACCTCACTCGTAAGATTGCCCTTGTTCCGATATAACACTTAGTAAAGCAAACACGTGTAAAGAGTTAATTAAAGATTTAACAAAATCAGATTTAGTTCTTTTATCCAAACCAAAATCAGTACGTAGGTATTTGAAAAGAAGTTATTCCAAAAAAAAGATAATTAACCCGTAAGTACAGATATGCGGTCTTTTTGACCCCCGACATATCTGATTGATTGATATCTTGCTCCGCGTACTACCCAGATAGGCAGGCGTCTCAGTACCTTTCGAACCGTCAGGGCAGATGCTGCATCGAGAGTGATTTATGTATGGAATCCACTGGATGCGTTTGTAGAGATTGCGCAGCAAAAAAAAAACGTTTGCACGTTTTTTCATAATTTTATAATTTAAGTTGTTTTTACGTTTTTGAGGTTTGTTTCACTTTACGTTTAAATTGATAAGTATAGGGTTATTACATTTTTGAGCAAAAATATACTTCTATTATTTCATTTTTTTAATAAATTTTCCTGCACAAAATTAGTTTCTATTCTACCAAACATATTTTAGATGGTCGTACAAATGATATGATAAAGTTACTAGAGTGAAGTATTTTTTTTCAATCAATTTTATTATTTTAACTAAAGGGGTTATTTTGACCGCACGTCTGTTATAATGTTACTGTTTCCATACGCCTGTGGTTAAGGGTTAAATAAATACCGATTTTCCTGATAATTTCCCCAACTATGATTGCGCAGTTAGCAATAATACTTTTTGTGGTGGGAAAGATCTTTTATTTTTTAACGGCTTAAACCCCCGATAACAATGTAAAAGAATTCTTGGTATTATGGTAGCTGACATATTGAAAAACTCATATTCTTTAATACGCTCTTATTTGTTAGGTGACAATTTGGAGCGCCAGACCCATTGTTCTTCCCCATGAAGCGACCGTCATTCCAGTTGGCACCAACGCCTTTGTGACAGGTTGGGGCGCCGTCTCTGAAAGTGGCAATCTCCAACGTCGACTGCAAGCTGTTTCACTTCCCATTATAACCCATCAGTCTTGTCAAACAGCCTACCCAACCATGAACATTACTCCGAGGATGTTTTGCGCAGGCTTCCTAGGACAGGGCGGCAAGGACAGCTGTCAAGGAGATAGTGGGGGAGGTTTGGTGGTGGATACGGTGTTGTTAGGAGTGGTATCGTGGGGGTACGGCTGTGCTAGACCGGAATATCCTGGAGTTTATACGAATGTTCCTTCTTTGATAAGATTTGTGAGGTCTGCTCTTTGGGGAGAAAGCTATGTTTAATTTTTAATCCAAATGAATAAAGATGTACGCTGTAGACATTTGTTTTTAAATTTATTTACAAAATTACGGAAACCAGCAGCCGCTGTTGTCAGGGGCCTCAGGGTCATGAATCCCCCAAATAAAATGAAATTACTTTAATATTTATTAGAAAACAATTAGTTAGTTCTAGTTTATAGCAGACATGAACTATTTGAACTATCCTCCTAACGTAAATCGAAGCGCCAATTAATACACCATAGTGTCATGGCAAAAGTTCACATTATAGTCAGAACGGTGTAGCAAGCGCATATTTAATCTTTACTTCCACACGGTGTCGCCACGGAAACACCCGCCTGATCATTCCGACCGATGACCGATGCTGGCAGACTAATTGAATTACAAATAAATCCGTGATTTATAAGACAACGACAAGCATATTACACGTACTTGGGTAAACTGTAATAGGCTTCTGCTCTGGTCGTCTGACAACCTGCCAGTCTTCAAAACTTTTATAGGACCCACCAACCGCCACTGTAGGTACTATATTAAAGTATAGTCAAATTTTTGGATGAGCAGACTGACGTCATTTTTGCCTCTGAAAACGTATTTTTTTGTTGTCAACAGTTCGCATGCCAAGTAATTTGTTCAATTTGAAGTAACAGTTAAAACAATCAACGACATGACTTTTTTTACACATTTATTGTCGTTGTCTAAAACAATGTATCCAATAGAGATCCAAAAAAATGACGTCAGTCCGGTCATCAAAAAATTGGACTATATGCAGAATATGACAGGTTGGCGCATCATTTCGAAAATGGAAATCTTCAACCTTGACTGCAAGCTGTTAAACTTCTTACCCAAAACAACTTACCCAACCATGAAAATTACTCCGAGGATATTTTGTGTGGCTTTCCTAGGGCAAGAGGTCAAGACCAGCTGTTAAGGAGATAGCGGCATAGTGGAGGAGGTTTGGTAATGTATATAGTATTGCTGGGGGTAATTTTGTGGGCCTATGGCTGCGCTAGGCTAGATCACCCTGAAGTTAATGCG
Organism: Oxystoma pomonae; assembly: GCA_963921995.1. Taxonomy (NCBI): domain Eukaryota; kingdom Metazoa; phylum Arthropoda; class Insecta; order Coleoptera; family Brentidae; genus Oxystoma; species Oxystoma pomonae. The sequence continues at coordinate 40,016,515 of OY998172.1, forward strand.
TATGTACCTTCTTTGGTAAGATTTGCGAGGTCCGCTATTTGAGGTTAAAAGTTTTAATAGTTTTTAGTTTCGAATCAACTTTAGATACCTAGTCCTTTATTTATAAACAAAATTATTACTTATCCCTTTAACTTTTTGAACATTAAAACATTTTTTTTTTTTTTGATAAATTCTGATGATAAATTAGTGATCCTAAAGGGCTTTGGGGTCTGGTGAGGTTGCTGCCAGTAGAGACTAGGAGGATATTCCAAAGTAACTTTTACATAATTATTTTATAAAAGTTAAAGCTGTTTTTAAAAATCATTAAAATGGTAAGGACAGTTGTCAAGGAGATAGAGGGGAATTCATTCACCTGGTGGCGATTGCACATGCTTAAACGTTCGAAACGTTGTGAAAAAGAAAAAATAAAGTCTAAGGAAGTCAAAAACTCTAGTTTGTTCTCAATATTATTCTTCTATGTTCATTATTTAATGCTTTGAACAACTATTTGCTTATTGCAAAATTTTAATTGAATCATGGACTACTAAACACAATATCCAAATCTTAAGTTAAGTAATACTTGTCGAGCACCAAAGAGTCTATGCTGTGAAATTTAGAATCTCTTCTAAAAACACTGCATTAAAACTCATAAAGTTACAGCTCTCCGACAGACTCTGGCGATAGTACTCATATGAGCATTTTTTTTTAGATATGTCAAGCTTGCGTCAGCCCAAGGCGTTATATAATTAGTAGTTAGATCATCGTAGTTTAATTAAGGTTGTATACATAGCTTAGATTAGGTTATAGTTTAGTTTGATTTGTTGGTTTAAAAGTACTAATTGAATGGTGAAAAAAAGGATACTATTTCTTTAATTCAGGTTATTATTTTTTATGGTTAGAGTATTGGGTTAGGTATAACAATTGTTGGCCTAAATAGTTTTTTTACTTTTCGTTAAATATTAGTTGGTTTTAAAAAAATTAAAATGGCAGGGACAAAATGAAGCACTTTTTTATTTATAAAAAATTTGTGTCAAACTTGAAATTTTGTGGTATTTAACCCGGTTCCCACCTTTCTCGAGAGTGCTCACCCACACGTCACATGATGTCAATATTAAATGTTATGACAGTTATGCGTCGCGTGAGCGGGCACCCACAAAAAAGTCGTAGGTGGGAACTGGATGTTAGGGGCAGAGACAACATAATAACTTACAGAGACTAACAGAAAGATAGGGCCGCGCAGGAACTACGTTCCTGTAGCGCATAGCGCATTGCGGCGGAGAGTGAAAGTAATGCTTGTATTAAGTAAACACCTACCTTGCCCCGTCCATCTATTTCTATATGATCATAAAAGAAAAAAAGACAGAACATTTTTCAATGTCGAAATGTATTTCACACATCTTAATTTTTGTCAAAGTCTGTCAAGCCTGGCAAGCGATTTTTTTAGATTTTCAAAAGTAGTTATTTTAATCAGTTTAGGTTGCAAATCGCGCGAGTTTATGGAATTAGCTATATAAGTAGTGGATTAACAACTTATTGTAAAGTCTAAGATGCCATTCATCATGCTGGATCACTACCATTAAAGCTAGAGAGCATGAGACTATTTTCAGTTCAGATTTTTGCGAACTAAATCCCTAAAGAAAATATTGTGATGATTTATACAGAGTTGAGCAAGAAGATAATAGGTTTAAATACAACCAAAAAAAAAAGAGATATAGGCTAAAACATTTATAAGATCTGTTAGACTTTTCTACTGGGATTTTTTCCCAATTAATAAAAGAAAATAACATAATAAAATGCCGTTTATTATTTGACAATATTACATATAGTTACAGAAAGGAAAACCATTTTTACTGACTAATTTTGGATCGCTGATTATGGTAATGATAAAAGTTTTGCTCGATTAGCTTTACTTTTATTATATTCTTAAAGGTCGGCTTGAGTTTCTATCAAAATAACAGTTTTGGCAATGGTTAATTAATGGTAGTGGGGCGGGGGAGCCTTAAGCACTTTGTCATTGGGCATTGTTTTTTTCGAGCAGGTAAGACCGCCTCGTCTATGTGGCGATAATGGTGCGGATTTGCTCGAATCTTCTAGACTATGAGGCGCGTAAATATATAAGGCACCGCGCCAGCAATGTCGCGTGAATAGACAAAGTCAGTTTCGCTTTAATACATAACATAAGTGATCAGTTAAGAGTATTTTACGTGTGTTTCATTGTTTTTGATTTCTTAATTCGTTCTGTTGTCTTCTTAGTAGATGCTCTAGCTCTACATTGTGTACCATTTTTCCGCTTTTGCAATATGCCAGGTTCTTCTCGTAGAGTTTGCAAAAATTCGCCGGACCGATTTTGTTACATTTGTAGAGTATTTGCGGTACAGTCACAGATTAGACCGATGAATGATGTTGTCAAGAAAGCATACTATTTTTATTTCAACTGCAAAATCGGTGTTCAAGATAAAAGCTGGGCATTCAAAAAAAGCATGCCCTTTGTAATTCCCATGATATGGAGAGAGCCCCGGAATCATCATGACGACTGTTATTTTTGTTTGACAGATACAATAGGAGCTAATAAGAAGAAACAACGTGCCATTCAGTATCCAAACTTGCCATCCGCAATAAGACCAGTGCCGCATGGAGAATCTTTACCGATACCTACTCCCCCAAAAAACTGGGAAACAATAGATATTACAGAAAGATCGACTGACAAAAGATTGCCAACAGAAACTTATGAGGATACAACATCAACATCCTCGGATGAAGATAAGAGAGACAGTACCTTCCTTTTAAAGGATGAACCTCACCTTATACTACCAAATGAATTAAATGATTTAGTTAGAGACTTGCAACTTTCAAAAGAGAAAGCTCAACTTTTAGGTGCCAGACTGAAACAGTGGAATTTGCTGGCTCCGGGAACTACTTACACTCAATACAGAAAAAGGAATGAACCTTTTTCAGAATATTACAAAATGAAAGGTTCACTTTGCGTATGCACGGATATAAATGGACTGATGACCAAGTTACAAATTCAACACAATCCATCCGAATGGCGTCTTTTCATAGATTCATCAAAGTATAGTCTCAAAGCAGTTTTACTGCATAATGGGAACATAAGGCCGTCTATTCCTGTGGCACACTCTATTTCGACGAAAGAAACGTATAAAGATATCGCCCTAATTCTAAATCATATCAACTACAAAGAACATAGCTGGCAAATTTGTAGAGATCTGAAAGTTATTGCAATATTACTTGGTATGCAAGGTGGATTTACAAAATACTGTTGTTTTTTTGTGTCTTTGGGACTAAAGAGCTACAACTAAACATTACTTACAAAAAGAGTAGCCCCCTAGTCATTTAGGCCCGGTACTAACAATATCAAGTATGAGGCTTTGGGCCTCATGAAGAATTTTGTCAAAGCTATGAGCAAAGAGGGCGCAGGATTTAGTTACCTTAAACAGTTCTTTCCAAAATTAAGTGATGCTAGATTAAAGGAAGGAATTTTTATAGGACCTGATTTTCGTAAATTTATGCGTGATGAGTTGTTTAAACAAACTTTAAATGAAAAGGAGTTAGATGCATGGCGTGCCTTTGTCAATGTTACGAAAGGTTTTTTGGGCAAAAATAAAGACGAAAATTACGAAGGACTGGAGCAGCAACTTCTGGTCTCATATAAAGCTTTGGGATGTCGCATGTCCTTGAAAATCCACTTTCTTCACTCACATCTCGACTTCTTTCCGTAAAATCTTGGAGATGTTAGCGATGAAATGAGAGAGCGGTTTCATAAGGATATAAGAACGATGGTAACTCGATATCAAGGAGATTGGGACTCTGCAATGATGGGAGACTACTGCTGGTCAGTGAACAGAGAAGACGTTTCATAAAAGAAAGAAGTAAAACTGATGGTCTTTTTTGCATTTTTATTGAAGTACATATTGGACACATTCTGTGTATGTAATACTATTATACTGACTTAATAAATAGTTTTAAATTGATTTTATTTAACAAATAATAATCCTCAATAAATGTATTCTATTTCTACTGGTGTATTTATCAAATTACCTCCGTATTCATCCTCACTTACGTCATTTATTTGGCTGGTAAACATGATAATAGTTTATGCTCCCAGTAAATAATGGTAAAATTGGCAACTATGCGTTACAAAAAAATACGAGCTAATGGAGGAAAACGGTTATTATATTCGCACTCAGCAACCCTAAATTAGTTATACACAGTGGATTTTCTTTCTGTAACTTTTCAAAAGTTCAGAAACGTCGGTCTGTGTTTTAAAGGGTATAAAAAACTTCTTGTAAGCTAATAAAGTTTTTTAGCTGCATGGAACAGTACAAAGTTGGTTAAGGTTTTTGTAGCGCTAAAACTTTTCGCGAATGCATTGCTTTTTTAACACTAAAAAGTATGGAAAAACGGCGCCTGTTTAGTTTTTCTCATATCTTTTTATTAAATAAGTAAGTGCCTGTAAAAAATTAACCAAAAGTAGTTCCTTCCTGTAGCCACCGGCTGCGCTCGTGTAGCCATCAGACAATGTTTTCCAAGTATAACACAGTATCGGTCACTCTCACGTAGCTATTACTTTCTCTATGGTTAGGGGTCACTCAATGCATGTTTGACTGTCTTGTTTATAATCCGAGTGTCCCAAGGTTTCAATTGAGCTGTTTAAGGTCAAATCGTTCAGCTACCAACTCAAACTCAAAAAAATTAAGTAGCGAATCCAAAATGGCGAATTTTTCCAGTTATGACTAATACGTATCAAATTTGGTAATTAGGTGCAAAGAAAGAGTTGGAAAATGTAAGAATGGAAAAATCAATGTAAAAACTAGTAACAAAAATAGGTTAAAAAAAAACTATATACTTATTTTAGTCGAGTGACAATACAATATTTAAAAAAAAATAAGTTGGTTGGGTCGGGTTGGGTGAGTGGGGTATGGGATAGTAGATTTGAATACTCAAACATTTACATATTTTAGGGTGTACTTTAAGCTAATGTTTCTAAATTAAGAAATAAAAGTAGTGTGGAGGATAAGAGGGGATGGGTGTCTTTGGAAATTCATAAGTTTTAAACCAAATCTGCTATAATCGTATTCTAAATGTTTCCTAATATTGGAAAAAAAATAATTTGTTGCGGTTTGGTGGAAGGGGTGGGAGGGTGTAGATATATTTGTAAATTCATAAATGAACCAAAGCTGCTCACTGTCAACAGGTCATTTTTAGATATAACTTCAACTAATAGTTAAATCTACAACTTTAACTAAAACATACGTAAAAAGTCGACGTTATTGGGACCCAGTTCTAAATTGATACGGTCAAATATTTTCATGTCATACCGACGTCGTAACACATATTACTAACGTCAACCGACGTTCGCTTGTACTTCTCGAGTCTAAGGTAAGACCGACGGGAAAATAGCGGCTTTGTAGAGGAGCATGTGTGAAAGCGACTCAATATGACGGGCGGCATCCTCTTCTCAGGAGTTCTTCGTAGTACGTAATAACATAGAAGTAGGCGGCACGGTTGACCCAGAACCAAAAAATTTGGAGGATTGAAAGGTGGACCCTGCCAAATTGGGTGAAGAAGACCCAACGAAGAATGCCCGCACTTCTCCGAGATCGAGACTCCATGGGACGTGGAGGACAAATTTGGTTGCGGGACATGATAGAGCAAGAGTTCAAGATATAAATAAATGGTGGGGGTTACCCTATCCATCACGTGACCTCTAAAATTGGATTGGTGTGCCGAGCCCTTATCCACAATTTTAAGGTACAAATTTGGTTGCGGGACATGATAGAGCAAGAGTTCAAGATATAAGTAAATGGCGAGGGTTACCTATCCATCATAATTTTTACTGCGAAGGTGACTTAAAGAAGTCGTGACCTACGCTATTGGTCAACTGGACCACTCGAAGATGCGTCTGACGGCGACTTCGACCAGCGAAACCGGGACAGACCTTCGATTTTTGCGTCAACTTTTATAAAGCCGTCTTAGAGGGCATCATTCAGGGGTGCACTGGGGTTTAACAAAAAGAGTTTATAGAGACCTTTTTGCCTGGCTTAAAACGCCGCGCCTCTTTTACTACTTATGCTACCACGGGGGTTGTGATGAGAGGGGGTAAATATATTTGAAAATTAATATCGGTTGAACCAAATCTTTTACTATGAATATGCAATTTTCGGATTTGAAGTCCAGTCAATATTTCTTGATTTTAGAGGGCTAAACTATGTTGGTGGGAAAGGTCTTTGGGATCGAGGGGTTTATATAGAGGGTTGGCCATTTAAAAGGGACCACCTGAATTTTTTCAAAAACTGTAAAAAATTGGAGAAAATTCTAAAACAGGTCGATTTTTTTTTGCAAGGGTGACATATTTTGCCTCTTTCAAAAGAATTACTCTATCATCACTTGAAATGTGGTAGTTCCTACCCCTAAATTTTAAATAGGGAAAGTGGGCCGTGAGGTGTATCGTTGAAAAGGTAATTATTTTCTCAATGCTCTGGTGCATTGCAGAAATAACTTCCAGCCTTGTAGCTTTGGAGAATCCACTTCTATCAACCTTTAACCTATACAAAATTTAAGGGTTGAAGCTATCCTCCTTTTAGGGATTGATAAAGGAAGTGGTTTCTGCAATGCTGAGTTATTGCTTATTTCAAATTCAAAAAGACATCTCAAAAACTAATAATTCAAACTAAAAGAAAAATGCACCAGTGTATAGAAGAAATACATTTTAATTTTAACGGTGTGCCGAACGACCTACCTTCCCTATTTAAGATAGGGGATGATAGGGTAATTCTTCTGAAGGTGATAAAAAATGTTCTCCTTATAGCTTACAAACCAAATCAACGTATTTCAATAACTTCTCCAATTCGTTATAATTTTTGAAAAAATCCGAGTGGGTCCTTATAAATGGCCAACCCTGTATTAGAAAAGTAATATGTTCTGTTTTAAAGCTGCTACGAATATGCGGTTTTTCGGCTGGAGTTTCACTCAATGTATCATATAATATGTTGGTGGGGGCTGTTAATGGAGATTGCACTCGTTTAGGCAGACAAGACTAAAAAGCGCACAATACGTTATTAAAAATAAATTCTTTAGGATAAAGGTGGAAACCAATTTTTCCCAGTTCCATGCAGATTAAAAATAAAATTAGTGCAAAGTTTTTTTTTTTCTACTAGCGCGCAAAAAATCCACTTTTCCGCACGCATTTTAGCTTTTAAATTGTAATTTTTTCGCACTAGTGGGGTAAGGTAAATGTGCTTTCTTTTTAAGGAGTCTAATGACATTTAAATATGAATATATTTATATGGTTGTAGTTTATAAAATGACTTACACCTATGGGCACGGTTTATACAATTAGTGCTTATGGCAGAGAAGTGGAAAATCGACTTCATTGAAAAAACAGTATCATGTGCAACTGCTGAAATGCTACAAATTGCACGTTTAACATCAATATCGCAGAGCCGGTCGCAGCTTTGCCAAAAGGGAGGGGGTGCATCGGGTCAAATTTTTTAAAAGCGAATAAAACGTTCCATTCAAAAGTTCTAAAATTTCGACCCAATAGGGCGTCGCAGGCGAGAATTTTTGAAAAACTCTCAAATATATTACTGTTTTTATAAAAAACCGGGGATTTTTTAAATAAATTCTCAAAAAAGAAGGGGGCAGGGGCGATGGCGGCCTCCACCGCTCCTCCCTGCAACCGCCACTGATATCGTTAATCATAATTAATTTGCTAATACGTACCTATTCATTATAAATAAATATATGTTTCTATTGCATTAACCATTGGAGTTTTTCTTACATGTCTGTAGAAAGAATGTAGGGGAAAGGGGGGAAAGTTGACAAAATGTTATAGGAGTAGCTAAACACATTTTTTAATCCTAATTTTTTTTAAGCCCAGAAGCGCTGCTACGTTGATGAACTGTGTTCAATTTGCAATGAAAAAAGTGAAAATAATGGGTCATGGATTTCATACTTGTCATAAATTGGCTCATTTTGAATGACAAACCTTTGACACAGAAGAAGCGAATGCCAAAGTAGGTGTGTACGACTTTTGTTATTATAGAAGGTTTAAAAAAATCTTTGGGTGTAAACCTAAAATTGTTTAGTTCTTATACAAAAAGATTTTTATTTTATATCTTATATATCTTTATATGACCAACGTTTTTTAAGTAAGAATTTGCATTTTTATTTATATTTGTTACTTCTGTTTCGTCAACCAATCGTCCTTCCTTTTTCTACACAGGCGTAAAATGACTTTTCCGCACTGTAATTGCGTGTAGAAAAGTGGCACTTTCCGCGCTTGTTAGGTAAACTACAATATTAAATGTTGAGTTTCTCGTGCGATATAAATGAAATTTAACCTTATAACTTGCACTAAAACAAATTTTAAAAATACATAAGTAAATAATTTACACGTAATATCGTGATCTAAGGTATTTAGTTAGGACTTTCTAGACAATGTTCTGTGAACAATTTATAAAGTGTTATGCATATTACAATAAACAAATTAGGTTTTGCGGTAAACGGTTTTTATATCCGTTTTTTAGCGTCTTCCGACTTTACATTAAAGTCTATATAACCGAGTTCAGCACGATTTTGTTGCTTACTTTGCTATTAGCCACAACCCAAATATTAACAAAACAAATTTAAAAAAGGACTTGTTATGCGGTAAATCAAACTTTAAAAAACCATGAAGGACTTTTGTTTGTTTAGCAAACTATTTATTTTAAGCTATTTTTTTTGTGCTGTGAGATGTGTACTGGTTAGGGATGGGACTAAAAGTGATGCAAAAAGAAGTTTATTAGCACCGAAAAAAGGAGAATATTTTGATCCGTTCGTGGAAGAGTTAGTGGCACTTTCGAGTGAACATGTAGGTAAGCTATTTTTTATAAAGTTTAAAAAAAAAAGATGTCTATACATTTCCTGTTTCCTGTTTGTTGATCACTTCAAAGCTTTTGACACCGTCTGTCAAAAAACACTTTTAGAAAAGCTTGACAGCTACGGTTTAAGAGGTAAAATTTACAATATAATAAAAAGTTATTTGTTAAAAAGAAAACAATGACGGTGTTGAAAGTGAGGAGACAGAAGTAATTTATGATGCCCTTCATCTGTTTCAATTAGATCTAAATGGAAAAATTGTTAGTTTCGCTCATGATGCTGGTTGTTTTTGTAGCGCGAATTGGTTTAGTTTTAATAAGTTAACCTTAAATATTGAAAGAATGAAATATGTCTTTTTTTCCACTTATAAAAATAAACTTCCGTGGCTGGGTGACCTAAAGATTAAAAAAAGTGAAATTTCAGAAACGGCAAATATAAAATACCTTGGGATAACTATTGATATACATCTAAACTGGGGTACTCAAGTTAAAAATCTAGTTGAAAAATTAGGGCTCTCTTGCCAAAACTTATATACCTGAAGGACTTTCTAACCCCTAAACATATGAAAATAATATATTCTTCATTTATACAAAGTCTTCTAACCTATGGTATATCAGCATATCATGTCAGTTTTATTGTTTTGAAATTTACAAGAACATATGTAAAAATAATATTTCCCTTGAAATGACAACACAACAAAAAACCACAAGAGCATATCCAAAAATTACGCAGAGAACTTATGGATAAAGATCAACAAAGTATTTTGCTCCACGGTTGTATAATATAGTAGAAATAAGATCAATAAAAACATTTAATAAATTTAAAACAACGACTCAAAACTGGATATATGAGAGTGGAAGAAAATTGTTTAATGATTTGATAGAGTTGAGATAAAAAAAAGTTGCGATAAATAAGATGCTCTTTTCAGTTTTGAATCTTCAAATTCTTTAACGTGTTTCTTTCTGTGAGTTTCAAAATATTTTTATTATACGATTTTGAATTTGTTTTCTGATTGTGACACATTATCCTAGAATTACAACATTTTACTCGATTAAGGATTCCTAACTATAGATTGCTTTTCTAATCACACACAAGCATGTGAAAATGCTTCTTAGTCATTTTTTCGAAACGTTTTTTTTGCAAATTTATTGATTTTTAATAATTATAGGATCTGTAATTAGTTTCCATTTAATAAACGCTTTTTTGATTGATTTATTGATTTAAATAAACTACTTTGTACTTTCGTAGAATTAATAAATTGATTAAAAATTTTGACATTTATAGTTCTATTAGAGATGTTTAAATTTATGACGTTGGGCGGTTCGATTAGACAACAACTGTAAAACATTTAGTTAAGACTTTCCAGACAATGTTTTTGAAAGAACTTAAACTTTTTTCTGTTCTTTAATAAAAGAAAAATATCTCAGCGTATTATAATACATATTTACTTTAAACAACTATACTATTTAAAAAGCTTGTTAGCCTGGATTCATTCTCCATAATCTGAAATACAAAAATTAGCAAAAACAGTATAATTGCGAGCATTCCCTCAAATAAAGTAATAATAACCAGTAAAAACAATAAAATAAACACAACGCAGAGCAACTTTTGAAAGCTGTTGTTGGATTTAGTTCAAATAGAATTTAGTTTTGTAAGCTTAAACATTTTTGACTTTTTAAATTACTTAATTAATTTTTTGTTGTCTTTGCCTTATTAAAATTAATTAACAGTCTTACTGAACAATGATAAAAGTAGTTACTGGTATAGTTATTTTATCTATTTTGGGTATAATCATTTACTTAAAGTACTTTAAATATGATTCTATAAGAAAATTATTCAAAAATTTTTAAAATTCGACTAAATTTTTAAAACTCTAATTTTTTAGAAAAAATATTGGATCGCAATATGAGCCGTTCTACTGTATTTGCGTTAATATTTATCCCGGTAAAATCCATTTTAAATGCAAAAATTAGCGTTTGAAATCAATTATTCTAATACAAGTTTACACATAATGCTTTTCTGTCAGGACTATATGCTAATATTCCTTAAAATTTAGTTTCTTAAGACTGTTCTAGTAAATAAACAATATTTAAAAAATAACAAGTGAATCTCGTGTCCGCGACTAAAAATTAAAGTAAGACTCGTGGCATATCGGACAAAAAAAAAAGCGTTTTTGTTTCTCACTTCATTACGACCAGGTCTCCAATATCTAATGGAGAATCCAGACACCTACAGACCTGTTTCATCCTTATTAGGAATCATCATGGAGTCATAGGATTGTACGTGGCAGTTGAAGCTACACAGGCAACCACGCACACCTCTCGAATTTAAAACAAAAAGTTTGTAATCCGCGGGGACGTGAAAACTGTGCGCGCCACCTGTCGAATAAACCGAGAAACTAAAACATCAAAATTGAAAAGTGCAGTAGTCCATAAATACAGAATCCTGTACCTTTCAGCAGGTTATAAAGAAGAAACCTGTAAAAGTATAAGGTCAATGTAACATGACTCTTAAAAAGAGGTAACGTTCGCATCAGCACCACCCCCAATTGGAGCTTCATATTAAGTGGACCTAATTATAAGGCATCGGCAAGCAATCGCTCCAGAGGAGGCTTGTTGCGCAGAACTAAAAAGCCAAAATATTTAAAAAATAACAAAACTAAAATGCTTATTTTTATGTGTAAACAAACCTTTAAAACTTTTAACATACAAAACCATAGATAGCCATGGAATATTTCGCTGTCACTGTTCAAAAAAGTCACACAAATTCTGTCTTTCCTTTTACATGGTGAGAATTGTCGACACTTTTTGACGTTTATGGGTACGCGTAGTAACAATTTAGCTCCACAATAAACTAGTCCTGCAGAATATCTTTAAAATATTAAATTTACAAAATGTTATTAAAAAAATGACGCAGTTTCTCTTACAACGTTAGGATAAATATGAAGGACGCTCTGTTTTTATTTTAAATGGGGCAATAAGTAAAAATCGCCACTTTCCAAAATTCTGACAGGTGAGATTTTCTGTCGTTTCTGAAGAATCGGGACCTTTATGACGTTTATTAGTACGTGTAGTAGCAATTTAGCTCCGCTGTATAACTAGTTCTGCAGAATATATTTTAAATATTAAATTTACAAACTGTTAATAAAAAACTGACGCAGTTTCTCTTACAACATTAGTATAAGTAATAAGGACGCTGTGTTTTTATTTTAAATGAAGCAATAAGTAAAAATCATCACTGACGGGTGAGATTTTCTGTGTCGTTTTAGAAAAATCGCGGCCGTCTGAGATAGTAGTAGAATAAGGGGGAGCTCTCGGCCGGGCGACTAGGCTCTACGCGAGCCCTATTCACCATATCCCAGAGCTTCCCCCTCACGCTCCCACTCCACCATGGTCGAACCTTCCCGTCCTTTGGATAAAGGTCGGGATATCCGTCGGAAGGTGTTCCGGCTCGAACACCTCCTCTCCGAAGATTTCCTTTCTGATTCCTCTTTAGGCCAGACACTTTACAAGATAGTGGTGTGAGGATTCATCTTCCTCCCAGCACTCCCCGCACTACCTTCATCCTTGCCAGGTGCTTTTGAAGCGCGCAGTGTCCAGTGAGGACTCCTATTTGGGGTCCTATTTCTGTACGTTTCCTGCGCAGAAACCAGTCCCTTCTTGTCTTGCTGAAGCCCTGGATGAGCTCCTTGGCCCGCCTGGCGTCCTTTGTGTATTGCCACTCCTGATTAAGTCTTGTGTGGTTCCATTACGTGGTGGCAGATTTCATCTCACCTCTGGTAAAACCCAGACACGGTTCCGGTCCGACGTATGCTTGAGCTGACCCTTTCCTTGCAAGCTCGTTCGCCATCTCGTTACCTGGGATTCTCATGTGTCCTGGACCAGTCCTTTACAAAGTGCTTTTATGGCAGCCTGGTTGTCCGTGGATATGTAGACCTTATCTTCTGCACCGGCCCTTAATTCTTCCCCTCGTGCATATGCGAGTATGGCATATACTTTCGCCTGGAAAAACGTTGCGTACCGACCTAGTGGGTAGCTCTTCTTGATCTCCCTATTTTCTATGAATAGACCTGCTTCTGTCTGTTCCTTGTCTGCTAGACTCGATCCATCTGTGAATCAGATCATGGCATTGCCTGAAAGGTCGACTTCGTTCCTAGTCCATGCCTCTCTAGATAGTATGATTACACTGTACTTCCTCTTTTTCCTGTTCTGGGTTTTCGATCTTATATGCTGAAAGGGGTATTTCTCTTTCCGCCATCCCGGCGATAGCCAGGTGCCCGGCCTTTTCGCTTCCCCTTTTCCACAGCCTCGCATCTCTGATTCTTAGGTGCGTTGCCATCGCTTCCCCTCTGATCCAGAGGGGGAGCGGCGGTATTCCCAAGACAGTGATTAAAGCCGAGTTTGGGGTCGTCCTCATTGCGCTAGTTATGCCTATGGCTTTCAGTCTTTGCAGTCTGCCTAGCTTCCTAGCATTTTTGGCGGTACTAGTTCCTTTTCACCAAACCGTCTGAGATGCTTTAATTTAATATTTTTCCGTTCACCATCCTCACAAAAGCTAAAGCACGGTTCGCCCAACCCATTAAATTACCCAGTTTATATCACGAGAGTTTATTACCTACATACCCAGATAAAAAGGGTCAAATCGGTTGAAAAGTCTCTTTAACTGATAAACTTTGAGTTTGGTTTTTCTTCTGCTTCGTTATTTTCAATACAAAGGGCAATTGGCATTGTTGCATTTACGTCATTCCACCAACGTTGCTAATATGGTGAAAAGGCTCAAACATACGTCTACATATGCAGTTTCGGCAAGTTGAAAATAGATTCGATTTTTTATCTAAAAACACAATGATCAGCGTACTGTTTTTTTGTAATTATGATTATTTTCTTTTGCTGTTGCGTCCTCGAAACACCAACAAGCGGATAGGTCGCGACAGTACTTACGCGATTGAACTTTTTACTCGGACGGATCCAAAATGTTTATGCGTTTAAATGTAAACGCAGTTGTGATCGAGACAAGTGGATATGCAACTTGTAGTGCTTGTTTGTGTATTATAGGTTTCAGAAATAAACATATGGCTATCTTTGTTTGACTTATGGTTGTTTATTATGTATAGCTATCTTTGTCATATAAAATGAGTTGTACTTGGTTAGGATTAACGTCTAATATTTTAAAAAAATTAATAAAAGGTGTTTCTTTGTACATATTATTTTAGCACAAAATAATAGGTTGACTTATTTAAATAAAATTAAAAGTAACACACAAAGCCCATTTATGAGCTGCAATTTTTCTGCTTCATTTTTCTTTTGTGATGTAATCTGTTTTCATTTTTTAAACGTCGGCGATTCTTGTTAAGCTCCTATAATGAAAATTCCAGGTTCAGCCAGAATGAAAATCTTCTACAGAGCAAGACGACAACGAGTCTTAAACTATTTTGGCCACATAAGATTTTACTCTTGAAAGTTAAAAACAAAAAATTCCAGTCAAAAAAATTAGCAGCCACCACAGCGTTAACGACTTTAAGAGTTTTGGTCGGAAACTGCTTCTTTTTTTCTACCACACAAAAAAAAAGACAATGAAAATTAGGATGATGTTCCGTAATTCTCGGACATCTACACAAAATTTACCGCATTTTTCAGCTAAAGCCTCTTAGTCTTGTATTGTTTCGTACCCATTTTCTACGTAACTTTTACCCCTCAATTATCCCCATAGATAGAAGTCATCGGAAGCAAAATCGCGAGATCTCGTTGTCCAAAAAATCGTTTAGAAGTGTCTCATTAATCTACTGTCAATTATGTCCTCACAACTGGGGCATTATGAATGATTTCCTGCAACGGTATCAATAGCAAGCACTATTTCTTTCTGGAGTAGTTGTGAGAAATTTTGGTCAAATTTTTTGCAATCTGTGCTGATTTTTTTAGCCCGCTTTTAAACAATTGGTTCTACTTGTTTGGCAAACATACTTTCGTCCGTAAAATAAATGTTACCTTCTATATATATATATCTAAATAGAAATTAGCTTTTCGTGAGGTATCCTCCTCCTGGTCGAAGTTCTTGATGTTTTTGGTACTTGTAAGATTTGCAATTAAATTTTTGTTTGGCTGTAGGATTTTTTCCAGAGCCATACAATTTTCCATATCCCTTTCTTCATTTGGTTTCACGTTCCCCTTTTTAAAATTTTGCAGCAGGGTCCCAGTTTCATGAAACTTATTAACTATTTGCACCACAGTTGAAGCTTGTGAAATTAGACGGTCGGGAAATGCTTCTTCACACTACAATTTTTTCGTGTAGATATTTTTTCTTGCATCGTGTAATAGTTCATTTTTAGTCAAAGGCTATTGAGAAATTGCGGTGGTTTCAGTGGTTTTCATTATGATTTGTTTATAATCGTTTATCAATGTACAGTACAAATTCGTTTTCAATGGGTAAATCCCTATATTGCAAACGCATAACCCAGTATATGTGTTGTTTATGTCTTCTTTCATAGGAAAATTTTCGGTAGGCAAACTATTTTTGGAACAGAATATTTGGTCATTTAGCGCATCGTACACTTCCGGCCACATAAAATGCGTACAGCAGAAGTTAGCTGCAGGTCTGTTGAATTTAAGTTTTGCTAATCGTGTTGCTTATTCTAACTGACTTTGACGTTTTCGAATTACAGGTTAGATCTTTTGAAATTGTAAATACAAAAATAAAGAAACTGGCCACACTTTACTATAAGACTAATATACTAATGAATAAAATATTTTTTTTTTAAATTATTCAACAATTTATTATAAAAACTTATTCTTAAAGTTCATTATGGACGAAACAAGACCACAATTGTGCGAATAAGAAAAAAAGTATCAAGAAGAAGAAACTGTTTGACGAAAGGAAAGCAATAACTTAATCATAGTTAGCGCACCTCTGCAGGATCGGTAAATTTGAGTAATCTAATTCTTTGCGGAGAACCAAGAATTTTCAAAATCAAAAAGAAATTATTAAAAAAACACCACGTAAATTAGAAAAAGCCAGAAAACGTTCCTTCGGTGGCCTCCGTCGAACAGTTCCTTCTTCTCGATACCTTCTTCTTATTCTTACAATTGTAGCCCTTGTTTCGTCCGTAATGGGCCGCTACTATTCGAACCGACCAACCACCGACTAATTTTGCCCAAATTTGAGCGAGTGACAACAACATAACCTGACGATGACATTTTTTGTCAATTTGAAATACCTAAAAGGCCAATATTATACCATATAAACTCGGCGTACGCATTTTATGTGACCGGAAGTGTACACCCCCATAATTTGAAAAAGGTATAATGAAAATTTGACCCTTTACAATCCACCGTTTAATAAAATTATTAAGGGTTAATCTTTTTCAACAAATTTTTTTAGAAAATTTCGTTGTTTGATGACCTCCATGTCCTATTGGACATAAAAACCCAGAATTTTTGTATTTGGCAGGAGAGCAAATAATAAAAATAAAATTAAAAAATTTTTTAGAACACAACTCTGATGAACAAGGCCAGAAGAAACATTCAAATCATCACGAGACCCAAAACGAAAAAGGCGTAAAAGGTTACAAGACAGACGAACACCACAAGAAGAAACATCATGAAGAACTGGAAGATTTCAAGAAAAAGTCTCACCATAAAGAAGATGGAGGTCATAAAAATAAGTACCACAATGAAGCTGGGCATTACAAAAAGCATCACGAAGGTACAATTGTGGCTTTTTTACGACAAAATAAATCCCAAAATTTTAATTTAATATGTCAGTTCTTTAAAACATGTGTATGCGATACCTGTTTTTGTGAATGCTCAAACAGGTAAACAAAATAATATACTTTTTAGTTCACCATACCAATATGGTATGAGGGACTATAAAATCGCGAAATTTTGACTTTTCCTAATTTTATCAAAAATGAGTTACTAAGGTTCCAAAACGAAAAAAAAACTTGTCTGTCGGTCTGTCGGTCTGTTGTCTGTCTGTATACACGATAACTCAAGAACGCTTTAATTCATTTTAACCAAATTTGGTAAAAAAATTCTCTATCGGTTGACCATGAACTGATTAACTTTTGGGTAGGGTGGTGGGGGTTGAAGGGAAGAAACTTTGGATCAAAAGCAAGTAGCGATATACGGTTTTCAGATTTAGGTTTCTATGGATATGCACCACTAATTTTGTTATAAAGTCCAAATTCGTGGGTGGTTTAGTTTCCGAGTTATTTGAGAAAACGTTAAAATATATAAAAAGAATCATAACTTTAGAAGTAAAGCAGCTATTGATATGCGGTTTTCAGATTTTGGTTTTCGTAAATATTACCCAAAAATTTTGTTACAAGGTTCAAATCTTTTAAAGATACAGTTCTCGAGATATTTTCATTTCCTTGCTTTCTAGCACCAATTATTTTAATCACCTATAGGTATCACAACTACCCATTTTCATGTCAGTTCTGTATTATTAAATTCTCTTTCTACTAACGGGCGGAAAATACACTTTTTCGCACTGTTTTGCGTAAGGAAAAGTTAACTTTATGGTATTTTTCCGCACTTAACCAAAAATAAAAAATAAATATATTGCTTAATTTTTAAAAGTTTTCCTTTGTGTGTGTAAACATTTTAGGCACAATAAAGAAAGAATAACATTTTTAAAATTAATTTTGTTGGGTTAAAGGAATACTTAAGTCAAGCGAGTAGAAAAAATATTGTACCTAACTCGCGCGTAAAGTGATTTTTCCGCACTTAATTGCTGTGGCACTTTCCGCACTCATTTCCCGCATAAATTTTATTTCGTAAAGTGTTACTTTTCTTCACCGAGTGCGAGAATTATTTCACTTAGAGACTTTCCTGCACTAGGTGGTCGTAAAAAAAATATTTATTCAAACATGCGTAAAGTATCTTCCTCGCCCTTGCCTTCTTGTCTAAACTCCGTTCCGCGTGGATTGGGACAATGGTACTCGCGTGTAAAAAAGATTAACTATTATAGGGTGGGCCAAAAAAAAACGGGACTGTTTTGATTTGCTATTACTTAAAAACTTCCCGTCCGATTTTAAGAGGTTTGGTCATTTTGAAAAGTCAAGACATCGGAATCTTGGAATCTGACGTCAAAATTGACATTTCGTACAAATCCAAGATGGCGGACAATTTTAAAAAATAGGTATTTTTGACCTCCCTGCAAATTTTGTTTGTGCACCATTGGTGCAAAAGTTTCCTGATGTATCCCTTGTTAAATCGGGTAAGAAATAAGAAAGTTATAAATTTTTCAAATAAGTTCGTTTGATAAGCCTAATTTAGCTAAATAAAAAAAGCATCATTTTTGCTTGGCTATGCTTTTTGACGAATTTTTCCGTTTTTAATAGCGCTGGCCATTTTGAAAAGCCAAGGTTTCAAAATTTATTACTTTTTTGACGAAATTGACATTTTCTAAAAATTCAAGATGGCGGACAGTTTTAAAAAGTAGGTTGTTTTGAAATCTCCTGCAAAGTAACCTGCACAAAGTACATTGGCAATGGCTTTCGGCTAAATGTCAGAATTTTTTTATATGTTATAGTACTTGATCACCAAAGCTCAAAAATAAAAATAACGAGATAGGGAGTAGGATTACTTTTTGAAATATGGAGCTTAAAAGTTGACGTATTTTAAGGCATATTTTTGGGCATGGTCCAATTCATTTTCTTTAAAACAAACGGCCAGATTTTAATAGTTTTTACATGTTAATAAAAATAATATCAGTAAGCTAAAAAAACATTTTTAGATTGAGTGGTACCATTAATTGCAAAAATTGTAGGCACCTTTATTACTTTTTAATATTTTTGAAATATTGATGAAATAGGAAGTGATTTAAAATAACTTATGGGTAGTTTATACAAACTTTTTTTGTACAAATTCAATTCATAAGTTTGATACGAATATGTTGGTACCGATTGGTATCCATTGGTACTTGCATTTTACCAATCAAATTGCTCGAGTGGTATATGCTTTGTTGCCGGTAACGAATATAATAACATTTTTTCGGTTGTTTACACTGTTTTCCCAGTAGAATGCGTAAAATGATCCCGGAGCAAATGACGCCGTTTCTTAAGCAAAAGTTTGACGTTGTGAAGGTCAAGGTGTCATAGCCTAAAAACCACTTTCCGCACTTAAATAGGAAAAACACTTTACCGTATTGTCCTAGAAAAACAATAATAGTAACCGGAAAAGTGCTATCAAATTCGTTGAGGGCGACCCAGAGTTAGCCTAAAATCATATATCACACGAGCAATTGGATTGGTCAAATACAGGTATCAATGGGTACTAATTGGTACCAACATATTGGACTTTGGTTTAGATTTGTCCATAAAAAGTTTTTATAGTCTACCTATAAGTTATTTAAAATCACTTTTTGTATTTCTCCAATATTTCAAAAATATTAAAAAATTAAAGGTGCCTCTATTTTTAAAATTCATGGTACCACTCAAGCTAAAAATGTTTTTTTAGCTAAGTGGCATTATTTTTAATAACATATGTAAATTTTTTTAAAATCTGGCCGCTCGTTTTAAAGAAAATCAGAATTTTAATTTTTTGCAAAACCTTCGTTTTTTTTTTTCTTTTTTAAAACTTACAAATCATTGACTTTTCTGGTGGTACCAAAGAAACCATATAAAAACATTTTTATATGGGTGGAAGGGGCGTTTCATTCCAGACAAATAAAGATTCGAATCATTGTATTTCGGCGGTAATCAACAAAGATGTGGAAAAAAAATTTGGACTATGTCCAAAAATATAGCCTAAACCCACGTCTACTTCAAAGCTCCATATCTCAGAAAGTAATTCTGCTCCCTATCTCGTTTTTGATATTTTTGTTCTTTGTTGATCTAGTACTACAACATATAAAAAAATTATGACATGTAGCCGAAAGCCATTTATAAAGTAATTTGTGCGTTCTTTTTGTGTGTGTAGAGCCTTATCATTTCCGAGTCTACAATTGTGTCGCTGATTAAGATCGGCTAAGAAGTAACAAAGCTACAATTTGTTCAAATGGGTCCGTTTGGTAACTAAATTCAGTCAGGCCAAATAAAAAATAATTTTATTATTTATATTTTTTTAATTTCTTACCCGATTTTTACAAACAATACATCAGAAGACTCGAGACTGATGAGGCTTTACACGTCAAATTTAACTTTTGCACCAGTAGCGCACACAAAAAATTCGCAGGGGGTCAAAACAACCTACTTTTTAAACCTTTCCGCCATTTTGGATTTTTACGAAATGTCAATTTTAACGTCAGATTCCAAAATTCTCGTATCCTAGTTTTTCAAAATGGTTTAAAAATTTTTTTTCAAGGTAGGTTTTAAGTAATGGACAATCAAAAAATTCCCGTTTTTTTGGCCCAGCCTATATATTGTTATATCAAAGATAATTGATAGCACAGCAACTGTTTCATTACTATCGCCATTTTTTTTAGCAAAAAAGGCTCATAAGGCCGCCAAATTCGGTGAAAAAAAAGGTCACAAAAGAGGACACAAGACCAAAGGATACCACAATAAATTTCACAGGGACGAATACCATAGAGAACATAAATTTTATGATGATGCTCATAAAGAGGGTTATCATGAAAAACATGGGGTACACCATACAAAGCATAAAAAGAAAGAAGGTAAACAGATTCGATACTTATTCGAAACAATCAGTACCTAGACAATTTCTCACGCGTGACCCCCCTGACTCAAAAAATGCATTACGTTGTCTATCAAATTTATTTGTAAAAGATGTTTGATGAAACATTTTACAGTGTATTATACAATATTTTATAAAGGAAAAGATATATTTTATAAAATATGGTATATTATACTGTAAAATGTTTCATCAAATATGTTTTACAAAAGATTTTTGACAAACAAATTTTATAGTGTAATACCGGCCCAACATATAGGGCGATATTTACTAAGGACTATGGTTTAAAGAAAGTTTGGTTTGAAAGCTGACATATGCATGGGTATCTAAAAATTGATTTTAAGCCAAACTATACCGCAATTGATAAGACATTTTTACTTTGATGAAGGCGTAAGGCTATTTTTTCTTAAAACAGTCAAACTAATTTGTAAAAATTAATAAAATCTGGGTAAACAAGAAAATCTGAGAACTGTCAAAGTGACACGAGATGTCGTATTTATATTAAAGTTATCGTATATTATAGACCTCCGCCAACGTTCACGATTTGTTTTTTTTTATTTTTTTCCATACCTTTTTTGCTTCAATTAAGTATTCTAGCGAGTTTTTTAAGTCAATGTATAGGAACGTACAGTATCTCAATTTAATTTCATTCACTGCTCTCTTAAATCAAGAAAAAAGTCTGTTAAATACAAGCTTAAAATTTACTAGTGCAAGTCGAGTGCTCGTGTTTGGATTAGGAGTCGCCCTCAGATCACTCAGATTTGTAACATCAGTGTTCTGACTGGGGGTGATACCACGTCAGGGCCGGATTTTACGGTCGTGCAACTCGTGCGCCGCACGAGGGCGGAAGTCCGAGGGGGCGGCATTTTATACAGATTTAAAAAAAATAGTGCACGAACAGACGGCCGAGTGTTTGGGGTGCGTGCTACAGAGCAGGTGGTACGAGAACACCCCGCAAAGTAGTACGAGCGCCCCCGGCCAATCACCTGCTAGATAAATAAGATCTTTGTTTCTTAGAAAACGGGAGGCAAATTTTATTCATGTCAGAGTGGGCCGTAGAGTTTTTGGATTGAACTGATATTTTGTCCATTTTTCTCCAATAAAAACAAAACATTTATATAAAACACTAAAAGAACTTTATTAATCATTACTCCTTAACAATCATTACTCCTGTCATTTGACTTTTAAAAACAGTTTAAAATTTGGACGCACACATCTAAAAAATATACTATAATATTAACTTCTTTTTTTGAAGTATTAAGTTCTTAAAGCCTTTTAAATTAGCGAAGAACGTCACCATGCCTTAAAAAAATTTAATAAGTATTTAACTAAAGTATTTTAGGGTTGACCATGGCCGTCCATAAAAGATAGTGGATATGAAAAAATAAATTTTTTAAAATTCTTGAACATTGCTTCGTAGTCTGGAGACTTACCGACTCCTGAGAGTTGTTGAGACTCGAAGATTTCAACGGAGAGTGTTGTTGGCGGCAGCTTGCTTCGCCTTTATAGGGTTAGCTACCTTCTTTAAACGGAACGGTGCTTCTAGCGGGTTAGAATTTGGTTTTATAAAAAAATCCAAAAACACTTCAAATGAGATTTTTAATTTTCTTTAATCGTGCAATCTTGGATTTTTTCATGTCGTTTTCTTTACGAGGTATGGCAAAAAAATATATTTTTTTAAATAGGACACCCTGTATAGTTTGACATTTTGAATTCTAAAAAAAATATCTTTTTGACAATACCACACACCAATACTCTATCTCCTATGGTTCCCAAGATAGAGGCATTTAAACTTGCATGGAATTGTTGTCCATGCAACTGTTTGCAGATTTCAAAAATTGCAAAATATATATAAAAAAAAAATTAAAAATATCAGTTGACGTGTTTTTGGATTTTTTTATTTAACCAAATTCTAACCCGCTAGAAGCACCGTTCCGTTTAAAGAATCCACCCAGTATATATATTGTTTTAAATATAATATATTAAACAAAAAAATTATTTTTGAAAATTTTTATTGTCAAAAAATTATTTGTGAAAATTATTATTGTCAAAAAATTATTTGTAAAAATTATTATTGTCAAAAAATTACCCCACCCCCTTCGAAGCAAAAAGTTATGGGGGACGGCAAAACAAGCTCTTGCACGAGGGCGGCAAAGAGCTAGAACCGGCCCTGACCACGTGATGGATTTATTGAGTCAAGGTGGCTACGCATAGGTGGTAGTTGATTGTAAGATTAATCGTCGAAAATGCAAGAAATGTGCTGATCGACTTCCACTAATTCTGTCTACAAAAGCACAATTCAGACTCCATGTGCTCCATCGAATTCTTTTACAAATGCATGTAAAACTTATTACTTATGTTGGGTTGTGGAGTTGGCATATGGATATAGCTTTGTCTTTCGAGTTACGCGACTGTCATACTATTAATATTATACTATTTTGAAAATTTCAGGTCGTTATAAAAAAGGAGGCAAAGAAAAATCAGGGCACTACATAAAGAAACATGGTAAAAAAGGTTTGGCAAATAAAGGAAAACACAAAGATGATGACCGAGGTTTTAACAAAGAAAAATCTCACAAAAAGCACCATAAGCACAGGAGTCGTTATGGAAAGAAAAAAGGTGGCCATGGAGGCAAAGAGTATGGATATTCAAATCACAGGAAGCATTGATTTTTTAATTGAAAAATATTGTAAATTTAATTTTAACTTAAAGTTTGTAAATACAAAGGTCAGAATATTTTTTATTGTAATATATTTTTGTACGTTTGCTTGTTTTTTATTTGTGTTATGGCTCCTTAATATAGGTTTTTTATACGTCGAGAAAAAAAAGGACATTACAACACTCCATTCCAAATTGCTGCGGACCAGTTTTTTGAAACTGACAATGATAGTTTCATTTAGCTTCTGTCTTTAACTGTCAGCCGTCATAGATCAGTACCGACTCCACTGAGGCTTCATCAGTTTCTACCATTTTAATGTTCCTTTATTACTCCAGTCAATCTAGTAAAAAAGTGGAAAAAATGACACATCTTTGATTTTTGACATAGAGCTTTAGAATCATAAGGAACATACCGAAAGTCCCCTAAAATGACAGATTCTTAACATATATTTTTTAATATTTTGTTTATGGGTGTTACTAGCTAAAATTTTGTGTGTGTGGAGTCTTATATGAAAATCCAAGATGGCGTCCTGCCAATGTCAAAAGTAGGTCCGCCATATTTGAAAATACCTTCTCTCATTATCATTGACCTAACTTCTTAATTCGTCAAGCCATGATCGTTAAATTCGGTACACAACCATAAATATCTGTCATCTGTTAAAAATTACGGCCGCCATCTTACATTAAATGTTGCACATCTGAGTCGGCCATTTTAAATAAAAAGATAATCAAATTTAAACTTACTAAAAATACAGCTTTCTAAGAGCTAAGTGGTGGGCGTCATTTAAAAAAAACTGGCACTTTTTTATTACATTACATTACATTACATTACAGTTACAAAAATAATTAAAATACAGATTTTTTTACACAAAAAGTTATAATAACATATGTACATGCTGATAAAATACTGATGGCAGATATATTTACTTTTACCCCTCCCTCTCTCAGAAGGACATTTCGTTCAAATTATTATAAGCATAAATTGTCCTTAAAATAATATGTTTTTTAAAAATATCACACACTATAGACCTATTGTTATATTTTCAAAGATATGGCCTGTCAAAACTGTCAGAACTCAACTTAACAATTTTGAAAAAAAACATTTTAACCCTGGCATGTGGCACCGTATTGAAAAGCATTTTTTAAGCAGACCTTGGAAACACCATGCAGTTAGAATTTACTCCCCCCCACCCCTTTTTTTAATATTGTTTAAATTTTTATTGGTTTATTTATATTACTTTTAACGTGACATGAACTTTTGGTATATTTTCATGTCATAAAAATGTTATATTTTATGGAATTTTTAACAAAAGAATAACTGGACCCATGGTTAAATTAATGAACGAGCCTTATAAAAAGGCTAATGATAACAAAATAAGTTATTGAGGGGTTTGAATAATTGGGCTTTGACAATATTTTACTTAGCGGCTCAACAAAGTTGGCTATATATTACAGATTTTGTTTTGTTGCTAGCTAGTACAGTTCGTGAGTTGATATTTTCTTATTTAACACTCGCATCGCAGGGTGTCAGAGAATTTGTATGCCAAATTTTGTAAAAATTGTGTCTTAGACAGACAGACACCATGACAAAAATGTTTATTTAGAAAATGTTTTATTTTCAAACTTGTTACCTAGATTGAATTCTGACAATGTACACAGCCCATATCTCGGAAAATATAAAAAATAGGTCTATAGTGTAGGATATTCTTGAAAAGCATATTCTAAGGACAATTTATGTCATTTTAGAAAAAGTTCGTCAATAGGGTGGACTAAGAGGGGGAAGGGTAAGGGT
This sequence comes from Oxystoma pomonae, assembly GCA_963921995.1. Lineage (NCBI taxonomy): Eukaryota > Metazoa > Arthropoda > Insecta > Coleoptera > Brentidae > Oxystoma > Oxystoma pomonae. The sequence continues at coordinate 40,041,454 of OY998172.1, forward strand.
AATATATTTGCCACAAGTCTTATATGAGCTTGTACATAATATGTTATTATTTTTGTAAAAAAATCTGTCCTTTATTTATTTTGGTAACTGTATTATAAAAAGTAACAGTATTTTTAAAATGGCGCCCGCCCATTAGCACTTGAAAAGCTGTATTTATAGTATGTTTTTAAGAGATTTACTAGAAACATGCTCCAACAAATTTGGTTTTTTTCCTATTTAAAATAGCCAACTTAGATGTGCAACAAATAATGTAAAATGGCGGCCGTTAATTTTGACAGATGACAGTTGTACCCCAGTTAATTTAAGACATTCATGGTTAATCTGTTCACTAAATATAACGATCCTGGCTTAAGTATTAGCAAGTTAGGCCATAAATAATAAGAGAAAGTATTTTCAAATATGGCGGACCTATTTTTGACATTAGCAGGACGCCATCTTGGATTGTCCTATTAAGCCCGAATGAGTACCTACACGCCAAATTTTAGCTAGTTATGCCCATAGACAGCGATACTAAAAGAATATATGTCAGAAATCTGTAATTTTTTCAATATGGCGTACCTCAGATCCAGGGGAATTTAGGGGATTTTCGGTATGTTGTTTATAACGGTATTCTAAGGCTTCCATTTTTTTATTGGAATATATCGGCATTCGGTACCGTTTTCACTCTAGAGACAAAAAAAAAACATTAGTTTTAGTGCCAAATATGGTGGCCAAGACCGATGAAAAGGCACTGAAAAGGCAGGAGTTGATCGTCTTTAATGGAGACGGTATTGCGATAAATTATACATCAGAAAAAGTGGCAGAATCTACTGTCATGTATCAAAATTTCAAGTAAAATGTCATCCCCATTCGGCAAATTCATTTTCAAAATTTTCAGCGGATTCATACAATGTAACAAAAGTTTATCAATAAGAAATAAGTCAATATTCAGCAGAACAGACAAAACTGTAAGTAGATTTACTTGAGAGGCTTTGATAAACGTGCTTGTAGAATGATGATATTATTTTAGGATCTACTTCCCAGCAATAATCTATAGAAAATAGTATAAAAGAAAAATAGAAAATGTGGTTTATAATTATGTGGAAATTTTAAAGAACACAACTTGGTTTTAGTTTAAATTTATTTATTATTGACTGAAGATTTAAAACTAAATTATATTAGGATTTAAATTATTATTTATCACTATAGTACCTCAAAAATTGGTTGAGCTAATCTTATTTCATATTTTGTTTGAAATATGAACTATAACATATATTTTTAATGATTTTGCAAAAAAATAAAGAAGATACCTATTTTTTTATTAAAAAAAACATCCTGTATAAAAACGCCCATATTACACAGGAACCTCATTAAAATACACTAGTAATAGGTTTTTTAAATTTAACAGATTTTACAGAGATAAGAACCTTTAGGTATACTTTACTTATGTAGTACTTCCACCATCTGGAATATTAATATAACCCATTTGGCAAATTTTATATATTTTTTTTCTAATTTTGACATGCAATGCAAATCCCTTTACGTGTAGATCATTTAACGGTTTAATAAAACTGGGTTAAATATTTTTTCTGTATTGTCAAGATGTCACAACTTTTTTAATGCTCCATCTTTGAAAGCATTAAACGAAATTTAAGAAATGGGACGTATTTTCATTAAATAAAGTAAGGCAAACAAATGCGGATCGTATGAAAGTATAAAACTATCTTTGTCTTTAGACAGCCAACAACGTATCTCCATTCATAATAGTACGGGCTCAAAAAAATGACTATGATGAAATCCTAAATCTCATGCATCAATCGTATTATACAGAAGAACCGACTTCCAGAGCCTTGGGAATCACACATAACCCTGTCTTGGACGAGCAAGCTATTAAAGCTCTGACTGAAGGAATAACTTTAAGTAAGAACTGAGAAACAAATATTTTTCATTCTTAATCTTTACGAGATGCTAAATTCTCCAAAAATCTAGTTTTTAAATTTTGAGAGAATGAACGCTCTCTTAAAAAATGTGATCAATCCGGGTTAACGCAAGAATAGGTTAGAAAACTAAAATCTAGATTAGCTAGATTCTATATTACTTGTTCTATAAAGTATTACAATTTGTAATCTTATACCTAAATGGTGTAGAACTCGTCAAAGGAATTGAAACTAAATATTCTTAAAAAACGGTATTTAGAAAAGCCTTAAACTATACACTTAATAAAAATTACGAAACGTAGATACTCACCCAATTATTACAAAATTCGAATAATATAATATCACAGTTTAAATTATTTTGGCTTATAACAAATCTTAAAGTAAGACTTTTCTCATCATCAAGAAATTCCTGTTTACTGTAATAAGGCCCCTTAGACTACTGGGAACAGAATTCCATATCTTATGCGTGATTATATATATACGCATGAAAAGTGGACGTTGATGCTTCCAAATCAACATTATCTCAAGATTCTGAGCGCATGTGTGTACTTTTTAAGAGAATACGGGAGTTCCTGAATATAATCTTTCCAGATAAAGTTGTTGTCAAGTGTAACTCTCAGAAATTTCACCTTCTCCACATAATTTGTATTTTTCCGATATTTATTTTAAGATTATTTGATCTGAACCACGTTTCGAGAGTAGATGTTATCTTTTCTTTTATTAGTGCGTTATTATCATTACTGATAATAATATTTTTGTCATCTGCAAAATCAAACACCTCTTTTTTATGTATGTATGTGTAATCATGTATGTTATTTGTGTACACGATATACAGAAGAGGTCCAAGTACTGACCCTTGGGGATGCCTTTCTGTGTCTCTTTTGTTTTTGATTTCAGTTTAACTCAATTTTTTGTAATTTTCTCTAACTTTTGATGGCGTTTGCTAAAATACAATTATGAAATGTATGGGTAGGATTCTACCATTATTTTCTCCATTCTAAAACCCGCCGATGTCCTTCTCTTAGTTTTTGGGAGAACCCTGACAAAAAACATACTAAAATTGTAATAATTTATGAAATATGTCTTTGTCTTTTTGGTGAAATATTGTGCGGTTTCTTATATCTGATTTTTACCTGATCTTATTATCTGACAGACTTATAAATATGTATATATATATTTTTTGGCTTACAAAATCTTGCTGGTGTGCCGAGTAATCAAACAAAATGTGAGAGGTTGGTTTGTTGTCTACGTCGCATAGTACTGAATCTGGGTTTTGTAGGATACAATTAATCGACTAAGAAAAATTGGGTGAAAGTTAAACTGCTCTTTTCGCCGCGCCGTTAGATTGATATATCTACCAAAAATTTATCCACATGTTTGACTGAAGAAAAATTTGGAAAGACTCAGCGTGAGTCGATTGTTGTCCAATATTGCTTTTTATAAATAAACTCAAAAGCAGGCACGAGCGCTTCTCTTGCTCAGTACAAATACAAAGCCCAGTATTGGCAGCAGGTTGGGCTAATTTTGGTATATTCCCATCCTGTATATAAATTTGATTTGGTATTTGTTGTCTTGGTATAATTACTGTGATATTTGTGTTTCTCTGTGCATTTGGACGTCATTTTGACGTCGGCACAGACAACCTGACGTCAGAAAGTAACGCCAGGCTGCCTTAAATTTATACCAAAATGGTGAATAAAGTCTTAGGTTATACCGACGCCGCCTTACATGACACCATAGAGGAAACACAGAACTTTTTACTACAATCAACGTGGTGATTAGTGAAAATATCATGCCGCCTTATAATTCGAAAATATAATATGAGAGACTCAAAAAATATTTTTAAAACTTTATAGTTTCAACGTTGGCAAATACAAATGAAATAATTGGTTGGCAAACATAAATAACATAATTATTATAGATAAAAACTTTATTTCACCATTCTTTTCAAAATGGGCCTAATTGACGTATTTAGATATTACAACAATATTTTATTTCAATATAGTATTTCATGATATTTCGCAAAAAATACATCATTTCCGACCGACTATATGTAAGAATTCCACTAATCTTACCTGATTCATACTTAAACTCATCTTTCCTTTTTAAATCTGAATTTTTATTTACTTAGTCTGTCGTCCTTTGGCAAAACGTTGATTTAATCTACATTAACGCGACGGCAAGATCGTAGAGGTCGTCAGCAGCCAACTTTTTTTAACTTCGAGTTGGATTCCAAACCCCAACGTTAAAAAACCTTTATCACTTTTAGGTCAAATATGTTCACCACATCATTGGATAAATTTGTCGCAATCCATACGTCGAACAGACGTGGTTTTTTACTGATTGAAACGTTGAAAAAAAAAAGACTACCGTTAGAAAACTTTCCTAACACAGATCTTACAAGTTCAGACGTTGGGCTAACGTCGTACTCTGTACTATATGCCAACGTTCTCCTTAGTGACATAGAAGCATTGTAATAAATCTGCACTCGTTCACACATAATGGCTCCTAACGTTCGATCGATGACTTATGTCCGTGTATACGAGCTGAAACGTTTTTACAACGTCATCATCCGACTATATTTTATACTTTCTCGTATATGACGTTAAATGCCGTACAAACTTAGAAGACGGAAAAATGCTATTTGGGATATTTATATTTTTGATATTTGGAGACCACGAGTGGGGAAATAAGTGTTAATTATGAATATATTAAAATAAAAATAAAGAAAAAACTTGCACTTGCAGACTAGACTTAGAAGATGTAAGCGGCTATGTGTGGGATAATATAGATATCCTTTTTTGCACAAAAATAAAGTCGTAAGTCAGGTTTAGAAATTAATTAATGTGCCAACTTTAATTTTAGTTGCAAAATGCAGATATGATGGGTGCATAGTAGGTGCCTCAATCAATCAGTATCAGAGTCCTTGGGACGCAGATTTGGGAGAAAAGCTAGCGTGTAATATTCAATGCCCAAAAGTAAGGCAGCTGTTGTTGTTCTACGCCTACATCATGAGAGCGCCTCAGATTTTTGAGTGCTTGGGCGTTTCGAAAGTTTTTGTGGTAAAATATAAATTATATAATTATAATATTATCAACTGCCAGGGTGGTTGCTTAACCTTTAACTATACGCGCCGATGTATTCTCTACACCATTACGACAAAACTAGCTGAGGTTTGGTTTTAAAAATTTACCCCACCCTGTCTAACCTTTCTTTGAAGTGTCTAGCGCAAGTGTTTTCAGTCAGGTCGCAGCAGCTTTACTGGTGTGTTGTTGATTACCGATATTGTTGTAGGTGTTCATCTGCGGTGTATAAAATACACCACACGTGTAATTATGTAAGGTAATTTGGAATATTCTTAATTGAGTGTGAGGTCATGCAAATATTAGGTTACGCTCTTTTTATATAATTTTAATTTCCTGAACTCTTGTAGTGTAAATAGAAGAATTTTTTTTTTTTACAACAAATTGAAAATTGCATTATGTACGGAATCCGAATCTCCTCTCCTCTTTTTACACGCGTAAACAGCATAATATATACATGACTCATTTCGTTTCTAAAATATGTTTTTCTAGTGTAATATATAATATAATTTATATGTTTTTTGGAATCGTGTAGAAGCCAGGAACCGTAAAACCCTCACTGAGGATCAACTTCAGGCTATGGCGCAAGCTCTGTTTGATGAGGAATCTGAAGATGAGGTCGGAGGCGAACCAGACACGTCAGAAGATGAAGAAATAAGGTATAGCGAACATAATTCAGATTCTGAGAAAGAACTGAATGATGATGATTAGCGAGGTGGCGTAGAAGACTTTGAAGAAGAAAACTTTGATTTTTTTTGGCAAAGGTAAAACGTCAAAATGGAGCAAGAACCCATATACAACTAAGTTTACCAAGACCCAAAAAAAATTGTATATATATTTCCTGGAATGACTTCTCATTCACGAGATAATACGGATTAAAGAAGGGCATTTGAGAAAGTTATTACTGATAATATTATTGAGAATATTGTAGAATGCACTAACAAAAATGGGGAAGAATGCGCAAAAATACAACCAAAAATGAAATAATGGTTTTCATAAGATTACTTCTAGAATTGTGGGCAACCGATGGCACAGGGTCGGAAATATTTAGAGCGTGTATGGGATCCAACAGATTGCAATTAGATTTGATGAAAAGACAATTAGACCGGAAAGGAAGAAAACTGACAAACTTGCTGCTATTCGGTTTACACCACATTGTTTTGTAGAAAATTGACGACGAAATTACACTCCTGGTACTAATGTGACCCTAGATGAAATGCTAATACCTTTTAGAGTACGATGTAGCTTCTTTCAATATATCCCAAATAAACCGGCCATATATGGGATCAAAGCTTTTGTATTTTGTGATTCCAGAACATTCTACGTAAGCAATTTCAAGATTTATTGTGGTCAACAGCCTGAAGGCTCGTACATAATTTCTAACAAGCTATATGACATTACGCATAGGCTAATGGGCAATGGAAAGGAAAAAATAGAAATTTAATTAGTGTACAAGTTGTTCACTAGCAGTTGACTTGCTGGAAGAAAAAAACACAGTGGTTGGAACAATAAAAAAAAATAAAGGGGAACTTCCGCCGGAGTTTTTACTAAATAAATCAATATCATATCAATATCAGTTTTCCCTAAAAAAAACAGATCAGTAGTTCTTATTTCTTCTGGTGATGGCGAAATAGATCCTGAAACCAACAAGCTAACAATAATTTTGGACTATAACTCTGACAAAGGTGGTGTTGGTTATTCAGTAAACAGAAGATGCAGACGCTATCCTTTAATAATAATTTTTCAAATACTAAACATTTCCCCCTCAGAAATTCAGAAGAATATTTTTGACAATTTTGTCAATTTGGTTGATGAAACCATACCTAATAGAAAGATCTCATATACAAAACCTACCCATGGATATAAAAAATATTTGGAGAAGATTCATTCCACACCCAGGTGAAAGCGACGAAGAACCGCGAGTCAAAATTCGCAAAAGGTGCTTTCTTTGTGGAAGAGCTAAAAGTAGAATGACTACAATTACGTGCTTTTCATGCAAAAAATCAGTTTGCAAAGCAGTTGCTGCGATTATCTGTCAGGAATACAAAAACCTGACTGAAACTGAGGAACATGTAGCATTAGATATCAATGACTAGATAAAATATTTAGGATATATATTTAGTTTAGTTTGGGTTAAGTTGATGGTTTTTGGTATAAGTTTATATATAATTAGTTCATGTTGTTGTGTACTAGTATTTTATTTTATATATTTTTAGTTTTTTTTTACAAATTACACCACCCGTGTAGTTACATAATGGGCTAGGGCGCGTGTAGTTAAAACTGCGTATCTAATAATTTAAGTCGATTGAAATATAAACAAATTATTGACAGTAATTTTGCTAATATACTGGGCATTGCTCTTAAACTAGATGGTAAGTCCCAGTATAAAAAAATTTAAATTAATATTTTATGTAGTTCTTTTTGTTTTAAAACATTTTTCTTAAAAAGATTAAAAGAATTATTAAGATTTCAAGCTAATTCAATTTTAAGTGTTCGTTTTACGAACATCGTTTGACCTGTTCCCTAAAATATTGCCAAAATTTTTGTTTTGCATTTTAAGTCCAAATCAAGAAAAAATCAAGCTATAGGTTAATTATTATTAGTGCCGATGTCAAGACCGCTGAACGTGATGGTTTTTTTTCAAATTTACAGCTAAAAAGTAATAATCCTAAACTCACTTTAATTGTAGATGACGTATCTGTTTGTCAACAAAGCCCACAGGAAAAATGGCATAGCCTTTAGCCTTTTAAGGGACTCAAAAAGTCTAGGAGCCGACTGCGGTATTGGAGTTATTAGATGTGATGCCACTAGTGTTCATACGTAAGTAAGATACCATACATAGTATTTATGACAGGCGTTTATTAATTTTTTATAGATATATATCAATAACACGTAACTGTTACAAAAATCGGAGAAAAGTTAAAAAAATTGTCATTTACAGTAATGAAATTAATAAACGGAAATTACGAAATCAATGAAAAATGTTTCTTGACATTTTATAAAGAGTTTTTATTGATAGTATGTACAGGTTTTGGAGATAATAAAAGAGCATATGAGCATTGACTGTCGTTTAAAAATTGTTATGGAATATATGGACAAGTTTATGAAAATTATGAACCGGGCACACAAAATGCATAAACAAGGTTATGAAATTTATTTACGTAACAGTCTTTTACTAATTTCATTCTAAGTGTTACTAAAAGCTATGACAACATTTCTCTTGATTTCATAACGGCCTTCATAAAAATCATTCTTAAAAACTCTTTATATTGTAACTTTTTTTTTGAAACTGTATCTTGCAAATTTATGTAAACTTGATTAATATATTAATAAAACTTTACATCGGAGCAAAAAGCATATACAAAATACATTGGCTCAATGTATTTTTTTTTTTAAAGTTCAGTGTACACAAGTAAAACGTTCGATGCGCCAAAAATTTTGCGAAATAGTAGTTTTTACAACTAGTGGTCCAAATACTTTTTTTTACAAACGTTGGTTTAAAAACGAGCGCAGCAAGTCATTTAAAAAAGCGAATAAAAATAGCAGTTTTGCCGCGAGTTGTAAACTCTATTTTTTTGTATACATTTGTCAAAAATCGGAGCTCACAAAAAAAGCCGAATTTAAAAAAACTGAAACACAATTGAACAGAAAATAAAACGTCCGAAACGAAATATTAACGAAAGCAAAACACACAGAAAATAATGGATACGAATATAATTTTATAGAATTTTAATTTATTCGATCCTTAAAAGACACGAATATAATTTTACCGATAATAATTTTTAAACACCCAAACGACAAATTGATAAAAAACAATATGCCTGTACCTTAAATGAGCAGAACCACAGTCCATCCCAATCGCTATTGGGCATGCGTCAAATTTAAATCTCTAGAGCGCCGCTCCGTAGGCCTTGGATTGCGGCGTTGACAAGTTTCTCTATTTCGAAGATGACACGACGATTTTTTTTATTAAACAATTTTATTTAACCTTACAGTAAAAATCTTTTTATTTTTGACACACACTTTTAATATTTTGGAAAAATTTGAGGGTAGGGGGTGGTTGAGAGATGTTGTAAAGGGGTAAATCAATACAATATCACAACCTGTTTCCACTCTTCCTTTCCGTAAGCCTGGCAACGTAGCAATTGAACTCGTGGCTATCGGTTCGAATCATTTTCGGACAGATTGGGGTTCTTGAATTTTGTGGTTCTGCATTACTATGTTTCTATTTAATTATTTTTGTTAAAAATATTTTCTGACATTTTGTGTTTCTATAAAAGTATGTTTCGTTTAATTTAATTCTATGCATATAATTTCCAGCGATTTGATTTTCCCATCATTCCATTTTCGATAAAATTTTTATTTTTTTTTATTCTCTTTTCTTTTAAAGTCTGCCAAATTATGTTTCTGCCAAAAAAATCCTCCAAAATAGGAAAATACTTATAAGAAACTCGAATGCAGCATCTACTAGTATATTAATTACTATGGTTTCACGTGAAACTGAAAACGTTTTCAATACAATTCAATTTCAAACCTCCCATAAAAATGCGAAATAAAATTGGCAAGAATTAACCTTAAGGTACAACAGACACATGTCAAAAGCTTAAATCGTGTTCAAAACGCGTTCAAATTGCTTTATGAAAACCGAAAAGCGAATAGTATTGGAAATGTATTTAGTTCCACGTAAAAATGTAGTAAATATTTAAAATCTAAGGAGGCTGATTGATGATACAACAATGGTCACCGCCTACTATTTTTTAAAGTTTTGCACCGAATGCTTATTGTCGGAGATTTTAATTTTTGACAGTTTGCTATTTTGTAATATTTTCGAAATGAAAAGCGCTTACATTTTAGGTAATAATTATGCTCCATATTTCTTTAAATTTGGTTGGGAAGGTTTTTGCATCAGTATAGTATAAATCGTGTTTTTAATGAATGTATAAAAAAAAGTTTTTGCGTAGATCGAACCAAAATGTCCAATTTATTTAAAAATATTGGTTTTTATACCTAGATAGCGTATAAAGAAAATGAATTTTACCATTTATGGTAAATAATTGATTTCCATCGATTGAGCCCAACTTAAGTTTCTTGGGTTAATTTTGGATGACAGCTTGAAGTTGCAGGAACATATTTTAAAACTAAATAAAAAAATTGCTTATGAATACTACTCAATTAAGGAGATATGCTCTTCCATTCTGGGGAGCTTGCGCACAGGACCTTTTCCAGCCTAATAAAGTAATTATTACTTTTTTTTTGAAAGTGTCCTTTTTTTTGAAATGCCAACGTTTCTCAAATTTATTTCCTTCTATCGTCAGGGCTCTAGAATTGAATGTACAATAAAAATAGTTTGGATTTAAAAGAATTTTTGTTAAAAAAAAATGTTAATATACAACCAGCAAAAGTTTAAAAATAAAACGTAAATTTTTTTATTTTTTAGTGTAAGTTTGAGAAGAAAGTCCGCTAATCCACACAATCAAAAAATTAATATAATAAATAACTTAAAGCACAGAGCCTTAAAATTATCCCATCCGTCACTACATCAAAAAAATCTAAATCTCAGAAAAATCTACTTAACTAAAAATAGCTATCCTAAACACTTAGTTAACAAAATCTTATCCACACCCCTCTTACCAGGATCCTCACAACTGCAGACAAATCAACAGTTACAGTACACAAACAGGACATATTTTAGCACCACACTCTGCAAACACACATTCACAAACACACACATCAAACACCCCTCAAACACCAAGGCCATTCTCACACCCTCCACAAACATACTCCAAAATTCCTTACATACCAGACCTTTCAGAGAACATAAGAACTTTTGCTGGTTGTATAATAACATCAGTTTTACCAATAATTCTTTTAAATCCACCCTATTTTTATTGTACATTCAATTTTAGGGCCCTGAAGAAGCCAATAAATTTTGCGAAACGTTGGCATTTCAGAAAAAGCACGTTTCATTAATAAGATCACTCCCCCATAAACCTATACCTTAAAAAAAAATTATTAAATTTATCATGTGCTAAGAATAGGTCATTTATAATGGAAATATAACCACTTGAGCTTGGAAATAAGAAATAGCTAAAACCTTTAATTTTGTCGAAACAAATTTAAAGCTGAACTACTGTCAAGAGTATGTTCCAGTGTTGACTAATTTTTCCAAGAGACTTATGCATAAATAAATATGATTTATTTGATAAATTGTAATAATAATTTTTACTAGGTTATTGTTTTCTTTAATTTGAAACTTTATGACGTGTAAAATTGTTTATTTTGTGTTATACTGGTACTCATGTTTATTTCCATATAAACATATTTAATACAAAATTATTCAAAACATTGTTATGTGTGTAACCTATAATTAATATTAAAAATTAACTTTAGGCATAAAGTGATACCCTCTGTCATATATCGTATTGTTTATTAAGACATAAGATTTGTCAAAATTTAGTTGTTTTTTTAAGTTTCCATGCTTTGTTAATAAGATTTATTTATTATGATACCTCTTGGACAATAAAGCACTTTTCATTCATGTAATTTTGGTGAACTGCCCCTTTAAATAACGTTTTTAATTTTTTAGAGCTAAAATTTGCGAACGACTTAACATGGACATGGTCCTAGAAATTCCATACTGTACCTACTTGGGTCCCAATTTGGAGCCCGTCTTCAAACCACCATGGCCCCATACATCTGTCAAAATTTTCTGCGACTGTGCTCCTCAACTGCACGAGTATCAAGACAGACTAAAGAAGAAAGCTAGAGATTTTAAAGCCACTTTGACCTATCCCAATAAAACTACTGTTTAAATATTAAAGTTATCGTCATTTAAAATTTATTGTTATTATTTCTGTATTTTGTAGTTTTGCCCCATTTTACAAATGTATGCCACATAGCAATTTGTCATCTTTAGCATGTGCCATCAAGAAGGAAAAGTATATGCCAAGGTTGTTCTAAATTAACATTGGAACATCTTTATCATGTGCTAAGAATAGGTTACGTTACGCCCTAATCACATGCTATGCAGGTTCGTAGGATGTGCTAATAGATATTCTTATCAGATCCCAGTAAACACACTTGTGACTTTAACATAATATTTACATAAATTTAAGGTTCATATATTTATGTAAAATATGTAACATCATATTTAGGTAAATCTCACATAAAACTATTTTTATTAAAAAAAAATATGTAAATATTACGTCAAAACTTTGACTGTAAATTTAAGTCATTATAAGCAATGTTAACTTTACGTAAATAATATGACTTTAAAAATAAATTCTTAAAATTTATGTAAATATTACGTAAATAGTGGGACCATAATTTTATATAAAAAAAAATTTACATCTCTATTACATAAAAAATTATATGTGTAATCTAATTTACGTAAACGTTACATAAAATTATTTACTTTAAATGGAAGTAATAAAATTTACATAACTGTTATGTAACAATTTAGACATTACGTTTACATTTAAAATTTTACGTAACTAATATACAAAAGATTTTATGTAATATTTTTATCATCTAAATTGTGTAGATGCTCTATAACATGATTTACGTCACATTAAAATTTTGAAAGTTACAAAAATATTATGAAACAATATGAACCTTAACTTTACATTGAAAATCTTACATAATTGTTACATAAAATTTTTTATGTATTAATTATGTCATCTACGTTATGTAATTTCCCTGTAAAATTATTTACGTCAAACCGAAAATTCTACATTTTTTTATTTAATTTTTATATTGTCTAAAATAAAAGAAATTACCAGTGCTTAATAGTTTTCTTCCTAGTAGGTAGAGATGGCGCTAATGTCACTATCTTCCCTGTAAAGTGGATGATAAGATATTTTAAAATTACATTGCGGACTTTGAGGTATTGACAAAATAGTGGTACTTTTCTATAAGAATCACCTCTTCCGCCACGTAAACCAGCCCGTCTGGTTAACTTTGTAGTTTGCCAATGTCGGACTGTGCCAAGCAACCACCGACGGACCTTCGTAAATCATCGACGTTGGCCCGCCTCAAGCTGCATGCTCATGTCGGACTAGGAGTATGAAGATTATTATGACTTAAATTTTAACTTATTAATAATTTATTGTTAATATTGTTATATATTTATGTAAAAGGTATGTCATTTTATTTACATCATATTTATGTAAGAATTAGGTGGGCTATGCGCTTAGTATTATGCAGTCTTTTCGCACATTAATATGACCCAAATTTTACATTAAAAATAAATAATTTTGACCTCTATGTGACCTTAAATTTACATAACACGGTAAACCTGTTGTGTAAAATATACATAGTTTTTACTTAACTCTTACGTAACATGGATGTAATATTTATGTAAAAGATATGTCATTTTATTTACATCACATTTATTTAACAGTTAGGTGGGCTTTGCGCATGACATTATGCACCTCAATGTGACTTAAATTTTATCTTATTGTGACCTCTGAGTGACCTTAAATTTACGTAAAAAGGTAAATCTGTTATGTAAATTATACGTAATTTCTACATAACGGTGTTTACTGGGATGAATGCCATGTGCATAGCATAGCAACGGGTCACCCTTAGCACCGTTAACTCCTAAAATATGGCTTTAAATAAAATAAAAAATATATTTTTGAGCTCTAAAAGCCACGTCCTATCACAACACAATACAGGTTGAGAGACTAAAGCTATATCCACTGTACCATGCGCCTATAAAAAAATAGGTTGAAACCGCGGATAAATAAGCATTTTGGCGGATTCTTATTAGTCGACTTAATCAGATAATTTTCATGTTTGGTGGAAATAGACCAGACACTTTCTTGGATGCTCTACTTGGAGTGCACTGAATTAAATGTTCATGATTTTATTGTATCATGAATATAGATGTACTTAATATTGTACCATAGTTAGTATATACTTTGCATATGCTAAAGACGTCCTAAAAAAAACCTTCTTTAATAGTATTTCATTATATAGTATATGCTAAGGCAATACTAGAATAACACAATTTTGATGTTCTGCTTTTACGGTACACCAAAATAGCTTGTGCACTAAAAGGAACAAATAATGTTTTAAAAAGTGATATATACTTTGCATATGCTGAAGATGTTCTGAAAGTTACTTTGGTAATTTAGTGGTATTTCCCTTCTTTTGCAGTACCCGAATAGAATGTGCGCTAAAAGGACTAAATAATAATGTTTCAATAACTGAAATATACTTTGCATATGATAAAAATGTTCTAATCTTCTTTGGTGGTATATCCTTAGCAAATGCCAAGAAAATACTTAGAAGCTCATTCTTTAACCTGACCAAAAACGTTTTAAAATTGATATATTCTTTGCATGTGTTAAAGATATACTTATAATTACCTGCTCAAATGGTACATTTATATGGATATCCCCAATAGCATATATTTAAATAGTATGCACCAAGCATATGCTTAAGATGTACTCAAAAGGACATTCTGAAACGGAGGTTTAACGCATATGCTATGCATGTAAATGTTCTTTCATTGCTATGTGTGGGTCCATTTTTATAGGGGCAATCATCAGTTCAACAATAAGAATATGGAGTAACCCTCTGGTGTGCCATTAAGGCGGCTACAAATGTTTATGCAAACAGTCCGTTCCATTTTTATTTAGACAAAACCTAACCTCAATGATCAGTGAATAAAACCTGGTTTGAAACTTTGCAAACGCCCCTAAACTATTTTAATTGTCAAATTTGGAGTTTTTTGATAAAAGTTTTGACGAAAAGAGTATTTGTTTACATTTTTATTATGGAAGGCTAGTGAAAAAAATATATTTAAAGACACCTCACAATAGGGCCGTCAGTAAATCTAGTTTGTCAAGCATTCGTTTGGTTTTTTATTTTTGGTTATATATGATGGTATACATCATGGCTAAACAATTTCTTTTTATAATGGGCATAATGATAATTTAAGGCTTAAAATATTTTAGCATAATTTAAGGGGTAACGTTTTTATGTAAGCTGTTTTTCGCATTTTATGCCATGATTTTGCTCACATTTTAAAACTTTCTTTTTAAACTTTCGATTTCTAGCATAAAACAATCACATTTTTAAAATTTTCATGGTTTTTTAAGCGTTCAAAAAAAGTACTGCCAATAGTACATTATAAACCTAGAGACTAAAGTGCCTCTTTAAATCCCGAGGCGAAAGGTTTGTAGCCCAACCGTAGAGAAGGCTACAATTCGCCAAGATATTAAAATACACTTTAGTCACGAGGTTTATATACTATTTTATGCAGTTTAGAATGCGAGAAACTAAAAACAAAAAATCACAAAACTAACAGTAGACCACTTAACGGTACTCTAGTTTCAAGATTGACAGCTCGTATTACTGACAGTTGTCATTGATTGTTGTTGGCACTCAAAATTTATTGAGCCATGGAAGTGTTGCTATGGCACAAAACAAATGTCAGTCAGTTGTTGTTATCAAACGGCGGTACCAAACGGTGAGTCCAGAAAAATCGTACAGCATTTTTTTTGAAAATGAATATTGAAGAGGCCGCGGAAGAAACAGTTTCGTGATTACCGAAAATGGTACGCTGAACAGAATGAGAATTTTACGGATGAAATGGTGCTCCTGGCATACTTCCTACAGAAGTCTAAGCATCTGCAGCAGAATATGGAGCCAATATTCCATGATCAAAGCCATGATAATATCTGAAGCAATTGTCGACCTCAGCAAATATAGTAAACTTACGGCATTTTTAACAAATAAATAAAATTTTAATCCTTTATATTCTCCTAAAAATTAATGAAATTATCTCAAGTAAAATATGTTGTTAAAGATTAGATTTCCCAAATTTAAAAGCTCAGACACCGCGATGTTATAAATAATAATAATAAAATAATAGCAGTCTAATAACAAGTGCGGAAATTCGATTTTTGGAAAAAAGTTTTCGCAAGTGTTAGGAACAATTGTTTTCCTACGAGCGTAAGGAAAATACACTGAAAATAGTTTTTTAACATTTTTATTTAAAATAAAATTTATTCATTTATTTACATTATAGTTAATGTTAAATGTACCATGATTGGCACTATTTAAATTTATAGCAGATACCAGTTGGTTGCGGTTGCCCAATAAAGATTGTGGGTCCTGTTGTACAGGGATAATTACTTCAGTATACTGCAGCTCGTTTACGGATTCTTGATGCTCAGTTTGTTTGTGTTGTACAAGTGCACTTGTTTTAGCATCCGAATCAGAAAAGGCTACACAACTGGTGAAAGCCTTTGCAGGAGAAGATTTCAATATTTTCCTTGCGATGAATTTTTTATTTTCCAGGGATTCATTCAGGTAACCTTCGGCTACTTTTGTGGATTACCATCCTCCATGGCGCTTCAAGTTCGTTATGCCCACTCTAGCATCTGCAAGGCCAGTGGCAGAAGACCTTCGATAGCAATGTCCAGTATTCTCTTCTGGATTCGGAAGACGTAAATATGCCGCTACTTCAGATGGCATTTTTCCAAGTTTATTTAAACCGACGCACTGGATACTACATTCCCCTTTGCGATATTGGACAAAAAACCTTTGGTGCGTTGTATGTTTTGGTTTAAGTAATGCATATTTTCTTACCAAGTACAAATTTTTCTCTCCATTGATCACAAACTTTGTGCATTTTGTTGTCGGCTAGTTTAACAAAAATCATAGATTTTTCCAGCTGCACGTTTTCAAGTAACAAGTTTGTTAATTCTTCCCGTCTGCACGCCCCTGCTAGGCAGAAAATTGTTTCCACTTTATTAGGTCGATAAATGTTATCGGGAGCGCTGTCAATAAATTTCTACACGTCATTTATGGTTAAAATTTTTGATTTTTTTTGGTCTAAAGCCAACCATTTTTTTCTTAAAAAAAGCAATTAACTTGATATGCCTACTAATATCCACATTTTTCTTTAGCTTGAGCATACTTTTCAACATTGAGTACCTTGACCAGATTGTGGACGGTTGACACGATGTCGATAGTTCGTAAAAATAAGCTAGGAAATCTTCTTCCTTTTGAAAATTCTTGTTCAAACTCCATTTACAAAAAGCGTTGTACTCTTTCTCATACCCTTTTCTGGATTTATCTGGCAACAAATCCTCTTTTGCAAATTCAACCGCCAAAACAGTCTCATCAGGTACATACCTCTTCTACCAAGTTTTCGGTAATTTCTGCATTGGAAGTCATTTAAATTTTGACACACCATAGCAACCAAGGCATTTCATAGGCAATATGATGAACAGAAACTTCGAATCAGTACAGGTTTTTCGAAATTTGACATATTATTGCGAAAAAAATTTTCCACACCGTGCGGAAAAATGTTTCCACACCGTACGGAAAAACGAATTTTCCGCACGGTCGTAGAAAAAATTACATACAGATTCTTTCCAGTTTTTCTAGCTTAATGTTGTCATCAATTTTGTTCCTGTGAATCGATCTTGATGAAATAAAGCCTATTTCCTGCCATAAAATCGATCCAGCAGTTTTTGCGTGATGCTACTATAAGCAGACAAGCAGACAAAAAAAAACCACACAAACAAACAGATAAACAAACTGGCAAAAATTCTTAAAATTGGATTTTTGGTTCATCATTATCGTTTGGTTAAAAGCTAACACCAAAAATTAAAAAAAATATTCATTGTACAGAAATGTTCCATCTAAACCAAATTAAAAATATTTTATGCACGCAACCTAATAGGTATTACTGCGTGACTGACATAGACTCGGCAAAATGAACTGGACGACACTGTATCCAAGAGGAAAACACGTACTTGGTAAATATTCATTAGAAACAAAGAAAAAAGCCATGCAATACAATATAGGTATTAGATGTGTGCAACACGCAAGCCCCTTTTTCTCTTGAAGTTTTTACGAGGGGTGGCTTCGTCGTCATTTTGTGTACACCAAAAGGAATTTTTTACCAGATTTTGCCTCTAAATGCCCCCGAAATGCCTCGAAATAATGCCTCAAATTACCTTAAATTGCCACGCAATGCTATCGGCGTGTACACCAAAGTGCAATACCGAGCCACCCCTCGGTTTTTAAAGAACTACATGAAAAGCTTTACTTTGGAAGAAAGGCTTAACGGCTTGGCGTTTGTGTTTTGCAACAATAAGTGCTTGACCGAGTAATTTTAAGAAAACGCCGCCTTGATATTTTATTATGGAAAATTCTTTTAATACAATATTAAGAAACATAAACTTGGCAAATTTTATTTAAACTTTTACTGTTAAAACCCACCGGGAACAAATTTTCTGGGTGCGCCACTGCCAGAGTTTAGCATATCTATTAAGTAATGCCGGTCAACGAATTGATAAAACTGTTACATTAGTTTTATGTAAACAAAAAATGATCCAATTTACTCGAATCGAAATTAGTAATATTATTCACGATTATGCCGTGATTGGTTATGCTTTCAATTTCTGTAAAATTGGTTCAATTATTTTAGAATTAATTTGGAATATACTTCTGCCTGTTTAAATAATTATACCATAAACATATCAAAACAATATTAACCTTTGACAAAAAAAAAATCAAACCCTCAATGGTGGAAAGTAAAGTAGGGAAAAATTTTAAGCTTAGCTTGATCATTAGATCCTCCTTTAGCTCGGACGAAGTAGGGCCGGGTTTGATTAAATAATAAAAAATTGCAATTTTAAAATGATTTTCTTCCATCTACCAACCCCACTACCTTTTAACATAGTAATATTTGATGTTTTTTTTGTGGAGCGGAATCCACACAGTCAAGTAGTGTCAGAATCGTACTTACTATATAAATAAAATATATAATAAAACTCCACGGAAGTATGAGTTGTCCCTTTATTGTACGTTTGAAGTGCGTCTCACCTATTAAAAATTACCCCTGTCCAATATCTCATTTTCTATACTTGTGGACTTACAGCTCAGGGCTAATAAAAATTGCTTTATAATACTGTTTTTTCCCCTTAGACACCGCGTTAAGGAATGACCATCCAACTCCGCAATTCACACAAAAGAAAATAGCTTGATTTAAAAGAAATATAGCTTTCACGTAAGTATATTAATCTGATATGGAGCAACTACAAAAATTTAATAACAAAATCACTTACTTTGTTAGTTACACTTTCCGACACATAAAACGCATACAGCAGAAGTTAGGCACATGTGTATGTATTAAAAATTTTGCTTGCTTATTGTTACCGACTTTTGTAGGTTAACGCTTTTAGCCAACATAAACAAATTGTTAAGGAGACTAAAAGCATTTTTACCGATATTTACTGCTTCTATAGTTTTAAAGTTGCTGTTACGAAATATAAAATAAGATAAAACACTTTTAGAAGAAAATTTTTATTTTAAATAAAGCAATCCAATCAAATTTTGGCAGAACTAGAAGAAGGTCGGCCCCTTTTAATATTTTGTTGTTTATAAGACTGATCCTGTTTATGTGTATTGACCTTTCTTAACCCAAATCTTTTCAGTTCTTTCTTCTTTGTATTTTCCTTTTAGTCGCACTATAGTGGACTTGTTTGATCCATTTTGACCAGCTAAGGTTAAGAAAGGTCAATACACATAAACAGGATCAGTCTCATAAACAACAAAATATTAAAAAATAAATAGAAATAAAAAACCTATCGATAAACAAAAATCAAAAATATTAACTTCATTAATTTTTTCCAAAGGCCTTGGCCTGGAGTCTGCTGCTAACTTTTTAAATAAATTTTGATTTTCTTCAACGATCTCTGCTTAAACTCTAACTAATAGTAGCATTCGTGGAGGAATATTAAATTTTGATAACTTTTTTGCAATGAGCTCCCATACGTTCTCGATGGATTAAACATTTTTTCATCGGTAAAGCTACCTGTTGCCAAAATTCGTTTTTCTGTCTCGAAAAAGTAATCTGGCTTGCTTTTTTCTTTACTTAGCCGTACCTTTTTAGCTGCAACACGACATCTCAGCTTCGACTTCATTATTCATCTTAGTGCAGTTCTTCCGTAGCGGAAAAATTAACTGCTAATTTTGCTTCTCTGGTCGTGGAAAATGGGTGTTCTTCCGGAAAGTTAGTGACTTGCTGATCCTGTTGGGGTGTGCTGACTTTGGTTAAGCCAGTTCCTTCCTTTTGTCGTACAGAGTTTTTCTTCTTTGTATTTTCTTTTTAGTCTTACTATAGTGGACTTTTCTGGCCCATAATGATTGGCAACCCGACAACCTTCATCTAATTTTGATAAAATTTAGTTATCGAATTCCGATAGCTGTTGAGTTGGACAAGACTGTGACAACAAATGGGTTTTTGGAAATTTTTTTTGATGATATTAGGAGTTCGAAATTAGTTCTTAATTTTGAGATGGTTGCTTTTCAATTTTCTCTACGCTTTAAATGAGTAGGTGTAGCTTGACGTCCGGCTGCACCCCCCATTTTGAATATTAGGTCGAAATTGGTTCGAAATTAGAAGCATATAAAAACTCGAATATCTCTCAGGGGGGGCTGGACTGACCTAAAATTCGGCAAGTTACATTCTAACCGCCGACCCAACCGAGTGGCCGCTTCACTCCTGGAAGCAAATGGCTCTGAGACTTTTATTATGAAGCCGGAAAACTCTTCACTGCTGGTCGATCCCTCGGGAACGAGTTCCCGACGAAAATGTGTATTTATAAAATGCCAATTATTCCAAGGCAATGTAAAATATTTTTATAAATGATTGGGTTAGATGTGGGAGATATGTTCATATGTATTTGACTAAACTATTCCGGTAAAGATTTTTACTTACGACAAACTCATAATATTAGTTTAACGAGCATCCTAAGCGATTGTAGGAGGGCGCCAAGTGATGAAAACTTACTTTCATAACGACAATTTTCTATATTTTTAACAGAATAAATATTTATTAAATATATAAATTTTGGAAATTCAAAAAAGTTCGCAAAAATTTAACAGTGAGATTTACTAAGACCTAAAATAGTACCCCCCGCAAATCTAAATATTTACTCTTGTGTGGGGTACTTAATTTTAAAACCAATTTTCAAAAAACACTTACCCATACAGAAAAGACACAAAGTTATTAATTATTTTGTATCTTTATTGCAAAATACCGCTGAAAAAAATGTTTTTTTCTTTCTCAAAATACACCATATTTTAGAAGAAAATGTCCTAAAACTATTTTTTTTTGACAGGTGGCAAATGGTGAATACGCCAGAAATTTGGCACATAATAGCTTCATTATTTGTGTTTGAGGTTATAAAGTTGGTGATTTTTTAGACCACCTTAGTAGGGTGGTTTAAATTTATAGTCCCCAAAAAGGATTGTTTTATGGCATTTGGTAATAAGTTCGTTTATAATTTCCCTAAGTAGCCATTTTTACAAGGATTAATTTACCCTATTTAATATGCCTAGTTGTTCATTGCCCAATAAAACACCTCCTATTTTGTCCAGAAAAACGCCATATTTTGAACCCGTTTTCAGCACAAAAAATATATTTATGAGGGCACTACGAGGTAAAACAAACATAAGTGAAGGTCACTGATTATGCACGAAAAATATACCTAACAAAAAAACCCAAAACAACTATATTAATTTATTTACAAAGTGAAAGTAAAACATTGGGGTTATCTAAAAGCTCAGTCAAAAAAACTTTCCTTACTCAAAGCCCACTCATTTTAAAGCTGTTACTGTTCCTAAGAGAATTAAGACAAAATTGTAACGTTCAAGGTTTTTCAAATTTGAAATTATTTGAATTAACAATATTTGAATTTTGATCATTTTTGAAATTTTTGAAAATTTTATTTTTTTTTATTTTGAGATTTTTGTAAAAGTTTGTGTCTTTTTTGGAATTTCGAAATCATTTACATTGGGATTTACTAAAAAGGTTTAGTCTATTTTAGAACGTTCCTAGGTTTAAGTGAAACTTTTGGTTTTAAGCATTTTAAACTAAACCTCCTTGAGTTTTGGACATAGTTTGATTTATAAAAATAATTTTAATAAATTTTTTTATTGAATAATCATCTTAACACAATCTTTTGTTAGATTCAAGAAGAAAGTTTCAATTTAGAAGAAAAAAAAATAAACCCGCTCGGGGTTTAAATAGTAAACACTCTGTACAACAAATTAAAATTGGGGTTATATGTCACTCTAATTAAAACTTACCCTTGATAATTAATTTTTTCAATTAATACTTGATGTCACACAACGATTTAGATGGGTAATAATAAAATAAGTAGTAGTAGAGTAAATTAATTTTGTATTTATTTACAAGGCGTTTTTATTCATAAAATGTATAAAAAAACTTAAATACAAGTTCTCCTTACATTTCTGTCACTGTCGAAATGTCATTTTCAAAATATTAGCTGCGTTCAAATCACAAACGGCGAGCTCGGATCTCTTACCTCTGCTTGTACCTTGGCTTGCACCAACCTCTACTAATGAAAGCTACAGCTTTGTAATGAGTGGGCTTTGAGTAAGGAAAGTTTTCTTGACTGAGCTTTTAGATAACCTTAATGTTTTAATTTTAGTTCGTAAATTAATTATTATAGTTGTTTTGGGTTTTTTGTTTGGTATATTTTTCGTGCATAATCAGTGACCTTCACTTATGTTTTTTTTGCCTCGTAGTGCCCTCATAAATGTATTTTTTGTGATGAAAACGGGTTCAAAATATGGCGTTTTTATGGTCAAAATTGGAGGCGTTTTATTGGTTAATGAACAACTTGGGATATTAAATAAGGTAAATTAATCCTTGTAAAAACGGTTAATTAGGAAAATTATAAACGAACTTATTACCAATTGCCATACAAAAAATCCTTTCTGGGGGCTATAAATTTAAACCACCCCTCAGAGATGGTCTAAAAAATCACCAAACACAGATACTGAAGCTATTATTTGCCAAATTTTTGGCGTATTCAACATTTACCATTTTGAAACCCGTCAAAAATAATTAGTTTTAGGGCATTTTCTCCTAAAATATGGTAAATTTTGAGAAAAAAAAGCAGTTTTTCAGTGGCATTTTGCAATAACAATACAAAATAATTAATAACTTTTTTTCTTTTCTCTATGGGTAAGTGTTTTTTGAAAATTTATTTTAAAATTTAGTACCCCCCACAGGTGTAAATATTTAGACCTGTGGGGGTACTATTTTAGATCTTAGTAAACCCCACTGTTTTTTTAATAAAAATTTATTTCTAATTAGATCGTAAAATTTTAAATGGTTTATTGCTAAAACTATGAAGTTCGTTATTTAAACAAAAAGTACATTTATTAAAATATCGCTTGAACGAAAAAACAATTTATTTAAATTTTCGATAGGTACCCCCAGCAAAAGGGAGTAACTGACAAAACGTAATTTTTCAGGGCGAGTGTTTAAAAAAGAGAGTAATAAAAAGCAATAAAAAAATTAAAGCTCTTTGATGACTTTACTGGATGGTAAATATTCAAACACCTATGAAAATTTACTCGACATTGCGCACCAGTAATTTTCCGAATTAAATAAGGATAAAAATCTAAAGCGCTTAATATATCTAGGTAAAAAAGAAGTAAGTATCTTTAGAATGCATCACACAATTTCAAGGTAAAAACGTCGTATCGTACTTTATTTTTTTTTTGCCGCAAACGACTCTTTATTTCAGAAAATTTCGGAAAATAACCATTTTCCGTACGATGTTTTGTACGAAAAGCTCTACATTACAAGTCATGTTCTTATGAAATATTTCCAATTTTACGGTCCCTTGATCCTGTTATGTTATGAAAAAAGTATCGATTGGCAATATTAATAGCACCAACGAGTAAAGTGATCACTCAGTTAAGTAGGGGATTAGAATGGAACTTGCAATCCATTCTAATTACGCCAAAATTCGGCAAGTTACATTCTATCCGCCGACCCAACCGAGTGGCCACTTAACTCGTTGGAGCAAATGGCCCTGAGACTTTTATTATATAAAGCTCCAAATCTCTTCAATGCTGGTCGATCCCTCGGGAACGAGTTCCTAATAAAGATGTGTATTTATAAAATACCAATTATTCCCAGGCAATGAAAACTATTTTTATAAATATTTGGATTAGATGTGAGAGATATGTTGATATGTATTTGACTAAAGTTTTCCGATAAAGATTTTTACTTACGACCAACTCATAATACTAGTTTAACGAGCGTCCTAAAACGATTGTAATGGGCCATTTACGCTCCTAGGATAATATTAAAGCTTAGACGTAAATCGTAAGAGGGCACCAAGTGATGAAAACTTACTTTCATAAGGACACTGATTGACGCAAAAATGTAAACTTTTTTCTATATTTTTAACAGAATATTTCAAATTCAAAATATAATTAAAATTTTCAAAAAAAAACACAAACATTTAAAAAATTCTCAAAATTAAAAAAAAATAAAATTTCTTAAAATTTTCAAAAATTCAAACATTTTTAAAATTTAAATATTTTTAATTCAAATTTCAAAAACCCTGAATGTCACAATTTTGTCTTAATTCTCTTAGAAACAGTAATATTGCCTAAAAAGTAGTGTGGAGGGGGAAAAATTTTTGATCAGATTTAAAAATTTCAATATGGCGGATTCACAATGGACGATTTAGGGTACAAATCTACAAATTAAGGGTGTGTGTTCAAATTTGGTATGTGTTTATAGTTCCAGCGACCATACAATAATATTGCATTATTAGGTACACACAAGTGGAGAGGGGAAAAGATTTAGTTTGTTCAATTTAAATCAAAATTGGAATACAGAGGTTTTTCGGGAAGGGGATATGAATTTTTGATCAGGTAAATAAATAACAAAACCAATGAATAGCAAGCTTTCCCTCAAAAAAGGTAATGGTAACCGTAGATCCGGATTTCGCACTTGTGGTGCTCATCAGTACGGTGCTAGGAATTAGAAGATGAAATGATGATGAAAAAATGTGACGCAGGATTCATGTAAAAGAAAACCATCTGTCAAATTGCAGAATATGCAGCTGTACCTTCAATTTGATGGAAAATTAAGGATCTCTACAGAGACAGATATAATTATCTTTATTCATCCACGCTAAATCTCTTTTTAAATTTATCAACTCCAGAGCTTAGGATATCTTAATTTTATTTCAAATTGAAGGTACATCTGCCGATTCTGCAATTTGACAGATGGTTTTTTTACATGAATCCTGTGTCACATTTTTTCTTCATCATTTCATCTCCTAATTCCTAGCATCGTACTGATGAGCACCACAATTGCGAAATCCGGATCTACGGTTACCATTACTTTCTTTGAGGGAAAGCTCGCTAAGTAGGCGAGGTAGGCGATAAGTAAAAATCGCCACTTTCCAGAATTCTGACGGGTGAGATTTTCTGTCATTTCTGAAGAATCGCGACCTATCTATCAAAATATCTGTCGTAGATACGTAATTAAAAAAATCTACTACACAAACATATTTTGAGTAATTGCCTTTCTTCTTTATAAAAGACTTACTATATATAATTCTTGAGACTGAAACTAAATATTGGCTAAAGTTGACTACTATAACAAAACACTTACAAAATGTATGCCAATCGTCGTGGTAAAGCCAAATTGCATCAATCCATTATCTAACCTACCTGAAACCACAAAAATCTCTTACCTTACACCAAAAAAGTTACTGTTTATAAATAGATTTAAAATTTTAAAACTTTATCAGTACAGTACAGGTGAACAAACTAAACGCGTTTTTCTTAAATTTTTTGAATAAAAAAAATTGGTCTTTTGGGCCGTAAGAATGAACGAAATATTTGCGTGCAGTGTTATCGCGGTGCTATTCCAGTGCACCGTTGCCGCTCATTATGCCGATCAAATCCAGGCTGATATCCAGGGTGATACGGCAACAGTGGAGAGTGTCGTGAGGGAAGCTAGAGCAGCGCCTGCGCATATCGGGGATTTACTAAAGCCTGGTAAAGTTCCATACAAAATATGATTTTTGGAAATATTTTTTTTGATTATGTTTATTTTTTTATAAAAAATCTGATCCCACAATCCAAAACAAAACGGAGAAAATATATAGAAATACAAAAATGATCTAAGTTATATAAACAACAATGCTAATAGTTGGGGGTTTTTATATGTTTTTTCCATTGTATAGGAAGATTTTTGGTCATTTTATTTTAACTCGGTACACGCTTGGGTATGACTTCAGGGAACACCAAATGAATATTAGTTTTTTTGGCAACGGCGTACGGTAGGCGTCGCGACGCCCTATACTTGTTTTAGGACATAGGGTCATTTTGACAGCTGTATCTCGTCGAAACTACTTTTTTTGGGTTTTTCGCCACTAAGTTAAGGAAATTTTTTCAAAAATATGTTAAAACCCACTGCGTAAATTCCTAAAGAAAAAAAATTGTTCGTTTGTCAGTGGTTTTTAAATAAGATAAAAAATTTGCCTACACACACTCAAATCCTTACTAGAATCTAAGTACTTACCTGACGTTTCGGCAGAAATTCTACTGCCGTTATCAAAGAAGTTTATTC
Source organism: Oxystoma pomonae (assembly GCA_963921995.1). Taxonomy (NCBI): domain Eukaryota; kingdom Metazoa; phylum Arthropoda; class Insecta; order Coleoptera; family Brentidae; genus Oxystoma; species Oxystoma pomonae. The sequence continues at coordinate 40,067,904 of OY998172.1, forward strand.
TTTTAAAAAACTTTTTTCGATTCTTTTTTAAAATATCTGTCTGTTGTCATACAACTGACTGACTTTGACTGATATATATAGGTTTTTTTAAAATAAATTGAAAAATAGCATTGATGTTTTTTGGGTTTCTAATGTATTTTTTCTTAAAGTCAGTCAAAAAAGTCAAAAAATAAAATCTTTATACTTGATATATTAAAATAAAAATGTTGTATTTTTATAATGTAATCTAAAATCGAAAACACTCAAATATAATTTTGATTTTAAATTTTACTAAATTCACCCAATATCTTGTTGGCTACTATCAACGCACCAAACTGCCAAGTTAATATTTGAAGTATATATCAGTCAAAGTCAGTCAGTTGTATGACAACAGACAGATATTTTAAAAAAGAATCGAAAAAAGTCTTTTAAAAAAATAAACTTCTTTGATAACGGCAGTAGAATTTCTGCCGAAACGTCAGATAAGTACTTAGATTTTAGTAAGGATTTTCGTTTGTGTAGGCAAATTTTTTATCTTATTTAAAAACCACTGACAAACGAACAAATTTTTTTTAGGAATTTACGCAGTGGGTTTTAACATATTTTTGAAAAAATTTCCTTAACTTAGTGGCGAAAAACCCAAAAAAAGTAGTTTCGACATTATGAATCCGCCACAAACATATAGATTTTATTTAGCTGTATCTCTAAGAAGGCTATGAAATGGCCTTTAATATGGTATGCAAAAAATGATATTTTACTTCCGGTTGATTGCATAAAAAAAAGTAATCAATTTGAAATTAAAAAAAAAATTGTAAAAATTTACAAAAAAATAATTCCATTACTACACTTTCCTTTTACAGACCTGGCTATATAACATGCTAGAATATTAAATGTAACAAGTCACAATAGGCCCCCAAGTTTTAATAAAATTAAGCAACATACATAAACAAGCTTTTTGCTAAAAACTTCAAAAATAACAAAAATTATGTGACGCTTTATATTTTGACGTGTATTTAGAAATTTTGACAGTTGCTTGAAGGCAATGAATTATCCTTTTAAAAAAACCCAACTTAAATCTTGACCGCCTTCAGGATTTTTGTCTGTCAGCTGCCAAACTTAGATGATTTTTACAAGTCGTCCAATTTTACTTAAAAAATCATTGCTTCTTTTGTTTGTTTAGTTTTGACTAGGTAAGTATTTTTTATCGGTGCAGGTGCACCTAATCGGCAATTCGTAGATAAAAATAGCATTTTTTACTGCCCCTTTTTCACTCGTCTCTCCCATTTGATGGTTTAACCCATAATACTTAATAGGAAGGGCCAGAAAATCTTGGACTGATTTAATTTCCCAATTACTCTTTTGTTCCTTAGCCAAATTTTATTTTTGCACAAAAGATGTAAAATGTCAAAAATTGAAAATGGCGAACATAGTCAAAAATTTAGGCTGGAAAAAAAGATCTGAAACTTTTTTTCGACCTCCTCATCTATTGCCAAAATAGGAAACCTTATGCCTTTGCACGTCTAACGAGGTACCACACATAAAATTCGGTTAAGTAGTACAAAAGTTGCATTGGCTCAACATATCGCATAACGTTACCACCAACAAATTATGTCTCCTTTTATTTACCAGGACCTTTCTTACTTCCCATCAGATTTTTAAAGGTGTATCCTTTCTGCAAAGGTAAATAAACCAAGTCAAAATGTCAAATGTCAAAAACCCAAGATGGCAGACATACCTAGTAAAAAAAAAGCTAATTTTAACGAAACGACGATTCTTATACTTTTGTACTACTTAACCGAATTTTATGGGTGATATCTCGTTAAACGTGTTAAGATTTACAATAAAAGATAACAGGAAGGTCAAAAAAGTAATTTTTTGCTATGTCCGTTATCTTGGGTTTTTTTACATTTGACGTTTTGACAGTTTATTTATCTTTCAAGAAATATTATAAATTTCTAAAAAGCCGATAATAAATCTTTGGAAACAAAAAGAGACATTATTTTGGGCTGGTTAAAATATGCAAAATTTTGCGGCAATGCAACTTTTGTACTACCTAACCGAATTTTATATATGCTACCTCGTTAGACGTTAAAAGGCATAGGGTTTCCTATTTTGGTAATACAAATTTACAGGGAGGTCGAAAAAAAGTTTCTGATCTTTTTTTCTAGACATTTTACATCTTTTGTACAAAAATAGTAAACTCTGTTCTTTTAACTTCCGAAAATACCAAACTTTATAAAAATCGGCTAAAGAACAAAAAAGTAATTAGAAAATTAAATAATTGCAAGATTTCCTGGCCCTTCCCATACATTATTATGAAATAAACTATCAAATGGGAGAGACAAATGAAGAGGGGGCGGTAAAAAATGTTATTTTTATGTACGTATTGCCGATTAGAGGCACTCACACTAATAAAAAATACTTGTTTGACAAAAATTCTAAAGGCGCTCAAGATTCAAATTTGGTGTTTTTAAAAAGATATTTCATTGTCTTTAAGCAGTCGTAAAAAATTCAGGAATCCCCAAAAAAAATTTCTAAACGCACGACAAAATACAAATTGCCATAACTTTTGTTATTCTTGAAGTTTTTAGCATAAAGCTTTTTTTATGTATGTTGTTTAATTTTATAAAAACTTGGGGGCCCATCGTGCCTTGTTACGTTTAATATTCTAGCGTGTTATATAACCTTTTAAAAAACATATTGGGCAGATCTGGAAAGGGAATGTGGATTGAAAAATTTGAAGTTAAGCAGCCAGGGTCAAAAAATTGAGATTTTGTAAATTTTCTGAACATGCAGCAATTTCCGATTTTTTTGTGATTTTTCTGTAGCATGAATTTGCATTTTTTTGATATCGACGAATAGCTAGGGCTTTCTTACAGTCGCTTCAAAATTAATTTTTACAATTTCCGTTCATAAATACTGAATACGATTTTTTTTTGTCAAAATTCTTTTTAAGGGGTTTAAGCTGTCAAAATGACCCTATGTCCTAAAAAAAGTTGAAGGTGTCGCGGCGCCGAACGTACGCTATCGCCGAAAAAATTTATACTGGTTTGGTGGTCCCCGGAGTCATGCCTAAGTGTATGCCAAATTAGAACAAAATTACCAAAAATCTTCCTATAGGTTTGAAAAAACCGCCAACTATAAAGTCCAGTGGAGAAGATAAAATCAAGGGCCTTTTTCCACTTGGTATTACGCAAGGATATGCAGATAAGTGGCCAGACATTTTGGCCCATAAATTGTCTTGTGCCACACTAACTAGATCAAAATAAATAAGTTCAAAACAAGTGTATGTGACCGGTCTTAAGGTTTTTTATTTTTAATGTATGTCTTCGAGAACATCTACGAAGCCCGGTATGAAATATCAAGTGGAGAATGGCGCTTAAATATTAAAACTGGGGAAAAATTAATTTTTAATTTTTACAGCATTTCTTTATATTACTACCTTTTTTGTGACCTTACTGATTTATTTTTTCTCACTTTGTTATTATACTATTTTTTGATATTTTTGCCTTCTTGTGAAAATTTTCAAATCTATTCTAGTATTATTCTAACAATACGTTTATGTTTAACAAGAATTGATGCAACCATATCTGTTAAGCTGTTCATACAACGATCGAATGTATTGCGGGGTTTCGCGCTATTTTGAAAAGTTTTCGTAGGGAAGCGGAATCAATAATCCTGGAAAGTTAGTAAAAGAGTATCGAGATGTCGCTGGCTGTACATTTGTTTTAAAAGGTATAGTTCCGTTTTTCCCCAACGTTGGCGTTGGATACCGCGAATTTTTTTTTTGTTTGGTGGAATTAGGACTTATTCACACGCGACTAAAAATCGTATTTTTAAACAATTTTCAAGAGAACCATTATTTTTTTATGTTTTCTTGTGTTAGATAGGGCAAATGTTGTCAAATTTATCAGAATTCATTAAATTTTATGTAGATCAGCCTTTATTATTATGGGTGTCGATGTCAAAAAGAAGTATGTCTGGAACTTACGAAAAATTATAATTTTTTTTATTCTATCTCTTTTTTGTTTTGCTATTGGCAAAGGAAAGAAGCATTTCCCGACCGAAACTTTACATTTGCGGACATTCTTTAGCGTTGATTATTTCCACCAGCTCCCAAAGTCGTGAGCGTTGCGGTGGCTGCTAAAGTTTTTGCTTACAATTGTTTGTTTTTAATTTTAAAGAATAGTGCTGGCCAAAATGATTCATGACTTTTTTAATAAAGTAATCTCATATATATAGAAATAATCCTAACTAAGTTCAACTCGTCCTAATTAATTCCATATGACAATCAATTCCATATTACAAGCTATCCATAATAAACAAACAATGATAGCCACATCTTTATTTCTGAAATTCTGAAATTTACAATACACAAACAATTAACTACGTTTACATTTGAGCGCATAAACCTTTTGGATCCGTTCGAGTAAAAAGTTCTATCGCGCAAGTACTGTCACGACCTTATCGCCTTTTCGGTTTCGAGGGTGCAACAGCAACAGCAAAAAACCATAGTTACAAAAAAAAAGTACGTCGATCATTTTGTTTTTAGATAAAAATTTGAGTCTATTTTCAACTTGCTGAAAAAGCACATATAAACGTAATTTTAATCCTTCTTACCATATTTTCAACGTTTGGTGAAATTACGTCAAAATTTCCACCGCAAGCAGTTTTTTTTTAAAGAATAAATATAAGTAAAAAATGTTTTTTTTATACCTTTATTAAAAACATGATTTTAATAACTATCTGCAGATAACTAAAGCATGGCTTTTTTGGTTACCGATGCAAAAAACTTTCTTTTTGATCACGAGTGCAAAATAGTAGTTTTGACAACTAGTGGCTAAAATAGTGCTTTTTTTTACAAGCGTTGGTTTAAATAAAGGTATTTAAAAACGCGAGTAAAAGAAGCACAGTTTAGCCGTGAGTTGTTAACACTATTTTTTTTAATACCTTTCTCAAAAAGTCCAAATAAAACAGGAAAATACTTTTAAAAATCTCGAACGAAGAGCACTTCTGGCAACACACCATCTCTACAATATAAATCAAGGCGGCTGGTAAATAAAATAACAATGAGGTTTCCATAGCAATGTGCCTTTTTACTCGGTGACGTTCAGTGTTGCCACATTTTAATTTTGACAATTTGATATTTTGACGATATTTTTAAATGAATTTTTCGTAAATACTTAGTGAGAACTGGTGGAAATGACTTAATTTTTAGGCAAGAATAATTAGGTTTTTTTCAATATTACTATATTCCGCTATTTCTCTTTAATTTTCGGTGAAAAACGGACAGAAATCTTTTTTTGCACCCGTGATCAAAAAAAAGAAAACAGTAATATTAAAAAAATCTTAATATTCTTGCCTAAAAATTAAGCAATTCCTAAAAATTAAGCAATTCCGCCAAGTTGCACCAAGTATTTACGAAAAAATCATTTAAAAACATCGTCAAAATATCAAACTGTCAAAGATTTAAAATGAACGTCACCGAGTAAAAAGGTACGTCGGTATGGAAACCATTTGTTGTTATTTCATTTACCAGCCGCCTTGATTTCTAGTGTAAAAATGGTGTGTTGCGAGAAGTGCTCTTCGTTGGAGATTTTTAAAAGAACTTTCCTGTTTTTCTTGGATTTTTGATGAAGGTATTAAAAAAAAAGTAGTGGTAACAACTCGCGGCTAAACTGTGCTTACTTTTACTCGCGTTTTAAAATACCTCGCTACGCTCCTTCTTAGAAACAACGCTTGTAAAAAAATGCACTATTTTATCCACTAGTTGTAAAAACTACTGTTTAAGGAGAAAAAAATTACGAACCGTCACGTCAGATTGAAAATTCTCACTGAGAGTTGGCGTTAATTACATCTGTATAAACTTCGGCTGTTACATTAATTTTAGAACTTTTGTGTAAAGCTTTTTCTTTGCTTTTAGAAAATTTTGACCTTAACTTTTAGAAAAGCTGCGACTGTACTATACTAAAAATTATTAATATTTTTTCGCATTTTCAATGTCTTACTACTTTACTCTCTCACAGTATTAATTCAGTAGATGGACGAATAATGGAATAAGCGTATGGATTCTTCATAAGTTGTGATGAAAAAAAATTCGGTGGAGAAAAATGACAGTTATTCACATTATTTTTTTTTTAATTAAAAAAAATAAACTTTACAGAAGGAAAGAAAGAATCCATCACTGTCCAAAAGATAATAGGAATTTTACTCTATGCAAAATTTTATATGTATCATTTTTTTATTATAGGTGTCAAAGACGCTTTTCTGTATGTCTATGGAGATGCCTCAAATGAAGATGGTGATGTTCATGGATATTCCAAAAATACCAAAGATGCAGGTATTAATACGTTAGTTACGTGATATGTCTCTGAGGTTAAACTTTTTAGTTAATTATTTAAGTGCGGTTAAAACTTAGGGTCTACGCACATTTAAAAATTAAAATTGGTACCGGGTTTTTTTTTTAAATCCAAAAACTCGCTGACTAATATTTTGAGCAGCTAAAATTTTCGGCAAAAATTTTTTTTGAACGGATCCTCAGAAACGGGTTTATTCACATACAACTTTTTTCTTTTCAAATGAGAAGACCCCGCTTGTAGCACTTTGTTGAAAAGCTTATTGAAAAATAAAAACGCTCGTGTAATTTTTTTTGACATCTGTCAATATATGTGTCAAAATCCTCAAGAAATCTTTGTGTTAGGCTTCAAATGGAACATTGCCCCTAGCGAGTTGGAAATTAGTTTTTTTGGAAAATCCAAAAACACGTCAACTAGTATTTTATCAAAATTTTCGTCATAAAACTTTTTTGAACGGACCCTGAGAAAGGGGTCTATTTAAATAGAACTTTTTTTTTCAAATGAAAAGACCCCGCTCCCGTCACCATGTTGGAAACCTTATCAAAAAAGAAAAACGCTCGTGTAATTTTTTGACATTTGTCAATCCATGTGTCAAAAATTCTCAAAAAATGATTGTGTCGGACTTCAAATGAAACTGTCCCAGGCGGATTGTAAATTTGTTTTTTCCTTTGATAAGAAAAAGTTGTATGTGAACAAAACCACTTCTGAGGGTAGGTTCACAAAAATTTTAAACCGAAAATTTTTATTGCTAAAAATCTTTGTTCATCGGTTTTTGGATTTTTCTAAAAACAAATTTCTAATCCGCTAAGGACAAGGTTCCATTTAAAGCCTTACACAATTATTTTTTGGGGATTTTTGACACACGGATTGACAAATGTTAAACAAAAGTACACGAGCGTTTTTCTTTTTCCATAAGCTTTTCAACAAGGTGCCACGCGTGGGTTATGTGTGAATAGACCTTTTTCTGAGGGTTCGTTCACAAAAATGTTATGCCGAAAATTTTGATTGCTAAAAATATTAATTGATGTGTTTTTGGATTTTTCTACAAAACAAATTTCCAACCCGCTAGGGGCAATGCTACATTTAAAGTCCGAAACAACCATTTGTTTGAGAATTTTGACACATGGATTGATTGTATGTGAATAGACCTGTTTCTGAGGGTCCGTTCACAAAACATTTTTGCCGAAAAATTTAGCTGCTAAAAATCATTCTTTTCAATTTTTTGAAAAAATAATTTTTTAACCGGCTACGTCCAATATTCCATTTAAAGTCTCCACCCTGTATATAAAAGTATCTTAGAAACATTGAAAAACTCTTTTTGAGGTTGATTAATGGGTTTTGACTTAAAATATAAGGGGGGGAATAAGTTTTCGGTGCCAAGAGCCCTCAGATCCCGTGCGAAAAAAGTTGCACCTAATGCAAAACCGAAATTATCAATCTTCCAATGAAACATGAAAACTGAAAATGTGCACCCCAATGGAACAGCAGCACCGAGTCAGTTGTGAACTGGTGGCGCACCAGTTTTACCAATAGGAACCGCTATATAGATCTTCGTAAACCATAACGCTAACGACTAAGCCCAATGGATAATTTAGCAAACAAAATACGTGTACAGAGTAAAAAATATAAATAAAAAAGAAAATTATACCCAAAGAAAAACTAATAGATTTTTAGCCATCTCATCATCATTATAGGCAATCACTCGATACCGAGTACGATTTTACTCTATTCTGTATCGTCGCTATCTGTTGTGCGTTTTTTGTTGGCTATGTAAGCCAATTCTCGAGCCGCACATCCTTCCACAGTCCTGGCACACCCAGTCTCCGGCAGCAGCCGGTTGTTGTTGGTCGTCCATTCTTCCATTTTGTCGCTCCTTTCTACGTTCTCTCTTTTCCGTCTCTAGTCTACGTCGTTGCCCTTCAAAAGTTTGTGCTCCCTCATGGACTGTTCGGTGCCATGAAGCCCTATCATTTGCCGTGGTCTCGAAGTTGTTTATATCGATGTGACCCTTCATCATATTGCATTTGAGAACGTCCTTGTATCTTTTTTGTTTGTGACGTGTTTCGGGCATGCGGATAACGTGACCAGTCCAACGAAGCTGGTGCTTGAAGATAAGGGCTTCTATACTAGTTGTTCTGGCTTCTTCTAAAACACTTATGTTTGTTCGTCGGTCTTACCATTTGATTCTCAGGATTCGTCTTAAACAACTTTGGTCATATTTTTCTAGTCTTTTGATATGCCTTCTGTAGGTGGTCCACGTTTCGCATTCATCTGTTAGAGTTAATATTATAACTGTGTTGTAGACACGAAGCTTGGTCTTCGCATTGACGTCGTGATTGTTGAAGACTCTCTCCGAAAGGCGTTCGAACGATACGCTAGCACATTTTAGGTGATGCTGTATTTCTGCGTCAATAGTTGCATTTGATGATAGGTGGCTCCCAAAGTAAGGGTAATGTTCCACGTTCTGCAAAGGATGACCATTTATGGAAATGTTTGGAGCTTGGGGATTCGCACCTGGTTCTGGTTGGTGAAGAATTTGCGTTTTGGCAACATTGACCTCTAGGCCAATTCTTTTGTAGGCTTGGTTAAATGCGTTGATTACCTGTAGACCTTCCTCTGTATCGGCCATAACGACGTTGTCATCGGCGTACTGCAGTTCGATTACCGAGGTCGTCAAGACTTTAGTTTTTGCTCATTGTCTGCCTAGGTTAAGTAGGCCACCGTCGAATCTATACAGAATTTCCACTCCCGGCGGTAGATAAATAAATAAATAAAATAAATAATACGTTTATTTTAGTAAAGAAACATTTTACAATCCTAGTATAAATAAAATGCAAAAATAAACGCACAAAAATGTCTTAAAAGCATAAACATGCTTGTTGATTTACCATATTATTTAGATAAATAGTTTTTTTTCACAGCAGTTCGAATTGATGATAAAATTTTAGAGTAGGTAGATTTTACATATAAAATTTATCTTAGTGATTTTTCATCCTACTTCTGATTATCTAATATAATTTAAGTTAATTAGATTGTTACACATCTCTCTACTTTCTCTTATACAATTTGTGACTAATTTTTTGAAAACACTATATTTTAGTATATTTTTGAAGTCAGTAGGCAAGTTATTTAATATTCTTGGGGCAAAGTATTTGATTGAACGTTGCGTTATTGTTTTAGAAGCCTGAACATATTCAACATTTGATTTATTTCTGGTTTTGTATGTTAACACTTTTTCTGTAAGTTTTATTTTCTTTTTGTGTATGTTTTTAAGCAGCTCCAAGCAGTACAGTTGTCTAATATCGAGAATTTGTGTTTTCTGGAAAAGCTGGTCCGAAGGATATGTTCTTCTTTTGCCATAAATTAATTTAAGAAACCATTTTTGCGTAGTCTCAAAAATTGTTAAGTGGCAGTCTGCTACCGCTCCCCATCCCAGAATCCCATATAAGAGATAAGATTGTACAAGAGACAGATAAAGCGATTTAAGTTGATCTACCTCCACAAGATTAGATATCTAAACTTAGGTAGTAATCCCCGGATTTTTTTCACCACATTTTTTATTTGCAGATCCCATTTTAAGTGTCTATCAATTACTACTCCAAGATATTTTATAGATTTTGATTCTGGTATTTGTTCTTTATTTTCTATTGTTAGTAAACTAATTTCGGGTAAAGCATTTTTATAAATTGCAAAAGGCAAATATTTTGCTTTTTCGTAGTTTAAAGTTAGTTTGTTTTTTTGCAACCAAAATCTTATTGTTTTAAAATCATTTTCCGCTAATAGTTTAAGGCTTGCCCAAGATTTTAACTTGTAGAAAATGGCGGTGTCATCAGCAAAGCTTATTATTTTTCCGATGGTTTTTAATTTAAGCAAGTCGTATACATATAAAGTAAAAAGCAAGGGACCCAGAATTGTCCCCTGCGGTACACCATAGTTTATTTTTTCGTAATCACTTCTGACACCGTCAATCTCTACATATTGGTTTCTGTTGGTTCTTCTGTTTAAGAAGATTTAAAACATTTCCACGCAGGCCATACCTCTCCAGCTTTTCCAGTAAGATCTCATGCGAAATGGTGTCGAATGCTTTCGAGAGGTCGACAAAAATACATAGGCTACGCATATTTGTTTCAAAAGCGTCAGTTATTTGTTCTGTTAATTTACAGATTGCGTCTTGTGTCGACTTTCCCTCTCTGAACCCGTACTGCCACTCCGATATCACATTAAATTTAGACAGGAAACTAACAATCCTATTTTTTAATATTTTTTCAAATATTTTTGCAAATACAGACAACAGAGATACTGGCCTATAGTTGATCACGCTGTCTCTGCTACCAGACTTTAGAATGGGCTTAATTTTTCCTATTTTTAGATAGTCTGGAAAGCTGCCATTTTGAAAACATAAGTTAATTAAAAAAGTTAGAGGTATTATAATTTCCTCTTTTATTTGTTTTATTGTGTCTGTACTAATTTCGTCCCAACCAGGAGCTTGTTTTTCCTTTAAAGATTTTATTGCATTTAACATTTCTTCCTGATTGGTTAAATACAAAAACATACTGCTTTCCAGTCTCTCTATTTGTATATTTTGGTCGTTGCAAAGAGGATTTTTTTCTGCGTATTTTTGTCCCAGTGTGCTATAATGTTTTTTAAACTCGTTTGCAATTTCTTTTTTTTCAGTTGAGATTTCTCCGATTTTAGTTTATATAGATTCAATTTTTGTTTTGCTTTTTGATTTACCGCACAATGAGTTTACCACACTCCACAGCAATGAGAAAGACGCTTTATTTTTTTCTATTTGTTTTTTTGTATAATTCCTTTTCGCATCTCTAATTAAAAGTCTTGATCTATTTTTATAATTTGCGTAACGCTGTTTTATTATGTAATTTGTTGGGTTTTGGATTGTTTGATTATACAAACAATGTTTTTCATGTATGCAGTTCAAAAGCCCTGCTGTAATCCAATCTTTTTTAAGGACAATTTTTGTATTTTGCCCGATTATTTTTGTATTTATTTTAATATAGTTTGCTATTTTTGTTACAAATAGTTTTACAGCCCCGTTTTTTTCTTTTTCGTTATATACATCTAACCACATTTCTTTTTTTAGGTCATTTTTTAGACTTTTGTAGTTAATATGTGTTTTTTTTACTTTATTAGTTTCTTTAGTTCTATTCACAACTGGTATAGAAACCGCTATTGGATAGTGGTCTGAGGTTACGTTATTTTCAAGAACGAACGAAGTTATATTGGAATGATCAGCGGAGCTCTTGATAAAAAAATGATCTATACATGTTTTGTTTTTGGTCTAGTTATTTTGTTTACGTAAGGTATGAAATTTAGTGACGCTAATATATTTTGGTATTCTTCAATATCAACCAAAGTCCCAAATAAATCAATATTAATGCCACCCACTATAATGTGAAAACACTCTTTTTTTTTATTTACGAGATACTGATGTAAGTCTTGATTAAAGTTGTTTATAACTATCGACGGTGATTTGTAAATTGCGCTTAAACAGACTTTTGTATTTTTATGACTAAGTGTCACTTCAAGCCACTTGATATTTCCAAGCGGTACTACAGAGTATTTGTAATTTAAATTGGTTTTTTTATACACTATAACACCATCATTTTTGTTAAGTTCACCGTTGTTATATAAAAATCGTAGTTTCTTAACAAAAATGGTGTTTTATCAATACTGTCTTGTATATGTGTTTCTGTTAGCACTATTACATCAAAAATAGTGTTTAAAGTTGATAAGAACATACAGAAACTATCAAAGTTCTTACCTAAGCTGCTGATGTTGCAGTGAATTATTTTTAAGTCATTTCCTATTGTCCCTGCATACTTTTGATTAAAACTGTCAGTATCTAAACTTTTTGTGTCCACTTTATCTACTTTATAATCTCTAACGTATGTATCCATTTTTTTGTTTTTATTTTTCGTTTTTAAGTATGTACATATATTTACAACAAAACGTAAACAAAATTCACTAAACTAACGTTAATCTTTAAATTCATTTTGCATTTTTATTATTGCTTCCAGATCTAGTTTTTATTTTTTCGGACGAGGTAGACGCATTTGACAAGTTTGACAGGTTTCGTGGTTTGGTAGGTTGGTCTTTTCCAGCAGCCTTATGTTTTTTTGGAGTTTGTTTGTTCTCCACGTATGGGGCTTTTTCCACTGCCTTATTGTCTGCTTTTTCGTTGTTTTGTTGATCATTTAAGCTTGTGCTGTTTTCTTTATTTGTGTGACTTTCATTTTCCAAAAATACATCATTCCCTTGTTGTTGATTTAAATCAGGCAATGGTGATGGTGGAGCACTACTTATTAACCTTTTTGGTTTTATGAAGTAGGTCCCTTCTTCAAGTTCTTTTGACGTGTAACCTTTGTATTCTATATATAGTTTGCTTTCTCTGATATAGCTGTTTTTGTCTGGTTCCGCCTGCCTTACAATTTTTAGGTGTCGCTTTACAATTTTTAGATCTTCCTGTTGATTCTTGGTTAAATCTGGTGACACATATATGTTGGTGTTCTTCAAATTCTTGCCATTTCTCAAGATTTCTTGTTTTTTAAAGTGTGTGGTCAGCTCAAGTTTGATAGGACAATTATCTGTAAAGATGTTCCTCAACAAGCTGAAGCATGGCACCTAAAAATATAGAGAATAGGGTGGGCGCAATAACACACCCTTGTTTAACGCCTGTCGTAATCTGGAATGACTCTCCTGGTCCATCGTTGCTCAGGACTGTTGCATTCATATTGTCTTGTAGTAGTCTAAGAATTTGAATATATTTTTGAGGGCATCCAACTTTTGCCAGTATTTGCCAAAAAGCTTCTCTGTTGACCGAGTCAAATGCTTTGACTAGGTCTATGAAGGCCATGAAGAGGGGGCGATTTTGTTCTCTAGATTTCTCTTGCATTTGCTGTGCCTCGATTGGGCCTAAATCCACACTTTATATCTGGCAGATTTTGCTCAGCAATAGGAATTAATCTGTTTGATAGTATCCGTGCAAGTATCTTTCCAGCCTTTTTTGAAAATGGTAACTATAGAGGCGTCTCTGAGTTCGGCAGGAATCGTCTCAGTGGTCCATATTTTACTTATTAGAGTGTGCATTTGGGAATTAAGTGCGGGACCCCCTTGTTTGTAGAGTTCAGCAGCGATACCATCTGTGCCTGCTGACTTGTTATTCTTTAGCTGTGTGATTGCCTTTTCGACCTCCTCTAATCTCGGAATCTCACTTAGGTGTTGTTGTGTAGTTTTCTCCAGAATTTTGTCGAAGATGTCATTATCGACCTGAGACTCTCTGTTGAGTAGTTCTTGGAAGTGTTCTTTCCATCGTGAATTGATAGAGGATCTGTCTTTAAGCAGCCTTGTTCTATCTTTGGATCGTAGGGATTGATACCTTATGTAGTGGGACCATATATCATCTTAGTAGCTTGAAATACGGCTCTGGTGTTGTTGGACTCAGCTAGATGTTGCATTTCATATAATTTTGTTGTACACTATTGGTTTTTTAATCTACGTGTTTGCCTTTGTACTTTTGCTTTGGCTTTTTGATATTGCCTTTTCTTTTCGTTAGAGTAAAGCTGGCTTTTTCAAGCATTATGGGTTTTTCTCTTCCTCTCAATAAGGTCTTGAATTTCTTTGTCGTGCTCATCAAACCAGTCTTGATGTTTTCTTTGTGTGTAGCCGAGCGTTTCTTGGGAGGTAGATATTATTACTGTCTTCAATATTCTCCAGTGATCGTCAATATTCTCCGGGTATTCTAAAGTACCCAGTTTTTGATTCAGTTGATTCAAAGTTGATTTCAAACGCCAGTCCCTTCACCAGTCGGGCTTTTTACTATGACGAATCGATAACAAAACAAAAACTATATAAAATACACCGGAGTTGGGGATCATCAGTGCGCCATAAGTTTTTATAGACGAATACGAACGATCACATCAACAAGTCATGGACAAATGCTCGGCAAACACTAGAATAACAAAATGAGGGATAAATTTCTTATGTCTATAGCGAAGTTTAATATATTTAAAAAAGAGAATTATACGAAAAGAAGAACTATTGAATTTTTAGCATTCTTCACTAGTTCTACCACTATTTGGTTTCAAACCATAAAGGTATTGAATGTCTTTGGTTCAAACACAGCCAAAAACAAGCTATATAAAATACACCGGAGTACCACAAGAGTACATATAGTTAGTTATTAGGGACTTATTGGGCGTACGTTTTCGCATTCCCTTATTAAGGAAAACTGACATTTGACATCTGAGCATGCGCGTGACCTGTGTTTTTATTAATGGAACCGTAATAAAATACGGTGTTCCCTTAATTCGGTACAGTTACCGTACGTCCCTTATCTTTAAACATAACCTCAATCAGCACGGATAATAGTGATGGTTGGTTTGTTTTTCGACACGAATTTTTAATATTCTTTGCATTTTTAGTTTTTTGTTTATAAACAAAAACAGTCTTGTGGATTTTTAAAATTTATGTGAAAAAATGAATAAATTGGATAAACCTACAAGGTTGAGGTTCAGCTACACCGACGATATAATTCTTTTGCGAGAATTTATCGGGGAAAGTAATGCGACTTCCAATAACACTGTGTTTTAAAGTATGGTTAAGGTTCAACCCTTATAGAGTAACATCCAATAAATCCCTATTATACTTATTACCCAAAACCTCAGGGCTTCCAACAGATGAAACTAAATCAGGTTTACCACATCAGTTGTTTACCAACCTGCACGCGGCAGTGATTCGTTAACTGCTGTACTGTATCACCAATCCTTATAAAAAGGAAAGAAGTTAAAAAAAAGCCTCCAAATAAATTACTTCAACCGAAAAGACTAAAAAAAAAGAAAGATCTTGGGTAAAAAAGAAACCAATCCTTACGTTATATAGATTAGTGGATCCTCCATAAGGCAGCGGGTTTTATTTTTTATATAGGTCCATGCGTAACCCTAAGAGAAATATGACAAATTATAGGTATTTAGAGAACGTAACACTATACTGGAACATTAAACTTAAGAGTAGATATTAGACACTTAAAGTAAATACTTCAACCCATTCGTATCAGTATATGTAACGCGTTCGAAACAAAGTCAAAATACGCTACATTTTTGACTTGCTCATGCCATGTTTCGAACGATGCCTGCTTCTTTGACGGGTGCGATGACAGAATCTCGTTGCGTACGGAAGAATGTACGTATCGTTAGAGACCCACGAACGTACGCAACGATTTCAATCAGCAGTCCTATCATCGCACCCTTCAAAAAAGCGGGCATTGTTCGAAACATCGCATAAACAAGTCAAAAATTTAGCGTATTTTGACTTTGTTTCGAACGCGTTACGTTTACCGATACGGATGCGTTGAAATATTTAGTTTAAGTGTCTATTATTTTTTTTGATCCGTAACCTCAGCTCAGAAAATGTCGAAGTTACGTTCAAAACGGGTCATGTCACGAACTTTAGCTAGCTTTATAAAAAAAAGCAAGAAAGCTAGGGGATTTTTTTTGTTATACACAGTTTGGCGTAAAAAAGCGAGCAGTTTTTATAAGTGCATGAACGAAGAAAACCTCAATCTCAGTAATCCTTTGACCAATTAAATATATTAAAATTGATATTTTGATTTTATTTCGCCTCCCCCACATTAACAAAGCCATCTCTTTCTCCATTTTATAAGTAAAATTGACAAACGAAACGTAATAAACAAAGTGAGGTTAGATTTCCAGCATCTTTAATAAAAAACGCAAAAAAGTTGGGCGAGATCCTACTTCTGTCAAATTCAAAATGTTCTCTCAATCTCTCTCTATCAGAGAAAGAGGGATATAGCATCAGGCAGCAAAAAAGCAAATCTGTTGATCTGGCATAAGGCACATTTTGTCAAAACTACGATAAGAATAAAATTTCTTCCTAAGGCCACGGATTCAAATGTTTGAATATTGTGAAACAGAAAAAAATTTTAGCTTATTTATTATTATTATTATTATTATTATTATTATTATTAGCCGTGTTTTAGTTTTTACAAAATGTGCCTTCCATTCAAAATTCAGCCATTATGACTACAAAAAGTAAGAATATCACGTAGCAGGTTTTGAACGTCCCTTCGACATATCTTAAGCTAAGGTCACTGACAAAAAAAAATAATCTCTACTCTTAAATTTTGTTGCCCCATTTCACGCGTTAACAATGATGGCTATTATTAAAGAATTGTGTATTTCGAAATTTATTATTGTCGCGCAAAATCCATACTTACAATTTACTTTTACCAAGAAAATTATATTTTAGGAAAAGATGGGTATAAACATTTTGACAGCTTCCACAAAAAAGACGGAGATAAGTATGGTTATGAAAAGCATTCTGCCTATGGACAGGAAAACAAAGAAAATTACAAAAACGAAAACGAGGAAGAAAAGGAGAAAGTAGGAGGTAAAGCTGAAAACCGATAGTGAGAGCTGCGGCACTCAGCCCCATCTGCTTTCCTATGCAAGACAATATTTTCTTAACAAAAAAAAAATTGTTTTGAACTAGTGATTTTCGTTGAAAATAAAGATTGCATTAGCCGAAGAAAATTCATTTGTCATGAATGAAAGCGACACAGTTTTAAAAAAATATCTAGGTTCAAAACAATAGCGATAACATCTAAATACATTAACAAAGTTATGATTGTTTTCCACAAACCAAAAGCACACTTTTTTGCGCTCGACGCGCGTTTCGCTAACACCGTTAGCATCATCAGGAGACGATAAACAATAAACTAAATTAACCTACATTCTATCTTATATAGGTACTATCTTTTAGTGGGCGCAGATAAGACTAACAATTCCCCTTAACTAAAAAATAAAGTGTACTAAAGTATTTTGTTTGGTACAATTTTTAGAAGTTTTAGGTTATCTAATGTGAATCTATAATTGTTTTCGAAAGCATGCTCGGCGACACTTGACTTTTCTGTTCTTCCGTATTTTAAGTGTGCTAAGTATTCTTTGAATCGTGTTTCAATAGAGCGTCGCGTTTGGCCGACATATTTTTTGTCATAATGCATGCAACTAATTTCGTAAATTCCAATTTTTTCTAGAACTGTAGTTTTATCCTTGGGATTTCCTAGTAAGCTTCTTATTGTGTTTCTTTCCGGATTGATATCCTAATTTAAGATCGGAGTTATTAAATACTTTTTGTAATCCTTTCGTATAATTAGGAGTATAAAGAATTGATACAAATTTAGAGTCGGAGGTATCTTTTTGTCTGAAAAAAGTGGAAGTCCGAAAGGTCTTTTGAAAAGAATCTCTATTTATCAACTGATTTATTAAGCCTTCGTCGTAACCGTTTTCGCCAGCTAAATTCCTAATCCTATTCTTTTCTGCTTCAAATCTTTCTTTGTTCAACATAACTAAATACATTATTTTATTTTTTTGAAATAGTGTTTTTTATCTGAAAAAAATTAGAAAAATACGTTTTCTTGATTAAATTAAATTTTGTTTCGCACCAAAAACATCATTTTCTAGTTTAAAAATATATTTTTTCATCTGAAGAAAATTTAAATAAATAAGTTTTCTTGATCGAATTAAACTTTGTTTTGACAAGCTACCCGCACGCACAAAGGGTGCAAATTGAAATGCCGAAAGGTCTGAACTTGTCTTCTCGTTTGAGAAAAAAAACTAAATCGTTATTTGTGTTTCAAGAAGTTCCGCTATTTTGAGTTAAGAAAGTATAGTTCTTTACGGAAGTAAAGGTATTTTTTTGTGTTAAGAAGATATAAGTAAGAAATTTTATATCTTGTTTTAAAAATCACTTTTTCTTCTCTAAAGATAGTTTGTTTTAACTCAAAACAATTTTCCAAGACAATTTTTTTTTCACAAAACAAGCGCTTTTCTTATATGAAAAAAAAATCATTTTGGGCGGAGACTTTCGCTTTTGGGTCAAGCCAACGTTTTTAAGAAAAGTACTTCTCTCCAGGGAAGATTTTCTTTTTTTCTGTGTGTCGATCAAAAATCAAAGTAGCAAAATTATTGGCCATTCCAAAATATTTAAATTAATTTTTCTAATCTAATATTAAACCAAGAGCTCATAGAATGGATAAATAAAGATTGGAGACAAAAAGTTCATTTTATGATTTCAGAGTGAAAATGTTCCTATTTTTTTGATAAAGGATGCGTAGGAATAACTTTGAAGAACATCCTTTTAGGGGAATAGTTAATTTTTTTCAGTCTAGATAAAGTAATTCAATTAGACAAAAAATTTTGGTGGCAAATTGTTTGGTTTTCACATAATAAGTTCAAGGTTTAATTACACTTAATAACACTTAATTCCAATTAATATACTCCAAAAACCAAAACGACCAAAAATAAAAGACTGTAAAAACTCAAAAATGTACAAAGACGCAAATAACTACTAAAAACGGATCGAAATTTAATGAAACTTTTGATAGTGAGATCAAGTTGGACAGCCCAGGCGCCCAAAGTAATTTCGTGTACATTTCTAAAATTTAATTAAACTGGGGGTAAGAGCTCATTGTTTTTAATTAAAACTCTTTTGAATAATTAGGTGCCACTACACCTAATCTGCCCTTCAAAAAAAAGGTTTTTTATCGCACTACGTGCCCTATAAACAATCTGCAATATCGAATTTAGGATCTTAGATTTTTATTCATACTCTTAAAAAAAAACAATATTTTTAAAGAGGTTTCGATATTTTATTGATAATTTTTTATTTTTTATTTTTAGAGTCCAGACTACATCATCAAATAGAAGACAGGTGAGTATCAGAATTAATTGAAACATAACGGGGTAACGATATCACGGAAATTATGCTGAAATCAAAATAAATACTAATAACCTATTTATTTAATATAAAAAAAAGTATTGGCCCATGAGGGGATCGAACCCGCGACCTTCGCGTTATTAGCACGACGCTCTAACCAACTGAGCTAATGGGCCAGATGTTGAACCTTTCGAGTTTCTCATTGCCAATCTAATTGTATAATGCGCTGCTGATAACATGCTTGCAAAACTAAAGTTTAACCTAAATAACCTGTGATGTTCGAGTTACAAACACAAGTACCAGGCGCGGATATTGGGGGGACGTACTCCATTCCCCGAACTTATATCCTCAACAAAAAATAATATTAACTTTGAAAATTTTTGACTTGCTGCGGCGTCATAAGACCGATAGATTATATTTATGATCTTTTTTATCATCATACAAAACGTGTGAAAAATAGCATTTTTAATATAATTTTTTCAAAATTTTTGCTCGCAGCAAATTACTTACATTACCACATTTTTACGTGTAACTGACTGTGATGACAAATGAAAAATTTAATAATTTTTAATACTTTTTGATTCGATGATATTATTGTTTAGTTTGTGGTATTAAATTTTAGTTTTTTAATTATTGCATAAAACGCTATAAAACACTTTTTAATTAACCTTGCAATAAAATTAGAATTTTTTAATGAGGTTTTATATTAAATTTCTATATGTTCGTAAACAAAATATCTTACGACTTAAAAACTGTTTTATTTGATTATTATTAAAATTTTGAATAGAAAGTTGATGAAATGATTCCATATACACTGGCGCACTGAGAGGGGGGTTTGGGGTTAACCGCCCCCCCTCCGAGAAGCCTGGTTGTGGTCACGTTTTTACTTCGAATTAAGTTTTGTTTATTATTTATCCCTAAACCCCCCCCCCCAAAGTCAATTCCTGGGTGCGCTACTTATATATATTGAAGGGAGAAGAACATATTTCGGCAATTTTAGGAATTTTAAGAAACTCTGATACCAATTGTATTTTGACGAACGATATCATTTTGGTCAGAGGCATTTTTCGATATTATGATGTTTTTTGTTTTTAAAACATTCAGGACGCCCTTACGTCCTCGGTGTTAGTAAAGCTAACAAATCGCCATTACCTACTTTAAAGATTTTTTTTTCAAATGTGTTTTCTTTTGCTTCATTACTTTTGAAAATCTTATTGACCTACATAAAGAACTTTTTATACTGGCACACCCAGACAAACAATCTTACGAGTATCTTAATAATTAGATTTCGGGTTGTTTTTCTACCTTAACTTCCCAGCAAACACAAATCGTCGGCATTGAATCGGGCCAATGTCGACATCGTTGGCAGTGTGTCGGCATCGGCGACTACACTCTAGTCCGATGTTGGACAGATTGAGGTTCACATTACTACAGTCGACTTTATGCCGACGCCACTTTAACTCCGACGATGGTCCGATTGGAACTTTGTTTAATCGGTCGAAAATCGGCAACTGACGATAGTCCGATTTACTATAGTCGACTTTATGCCGACGCCCACTTTATTTGCTTCAGGACTGACAACGGTCCGATTGGAACTTTGTTTAATCGGACGAGAATCGGCAACTGACGATGGCCCGATTACGCCACCTTAATATTTTTAAACTGCTTAATAGTATCTTCCTAGTATGTAGAGATGGCGGTAATGTCACTATATTTCCTGTACAGTAGAAGATAATATTATATATATAATGAGCAGAGATATTTCACAACTAGAATGCGGACTTGACAAGATGGTGGTACTTCTCTGAAAGAATCACCTCTTCTACCACTTAAACCAGCCTGACTGGTTAAGGCCCCGCATTATCGAAACTTCGAAACTTCATAGTTTACCAATGTCGGACCGTGTCAAGCAACCATCGACGGACCTTCGTCAATCACCGACGTCGGGCCGCAAACACAAATAGTCGGCATTGAATCGGGCCAATGTCGACATCGTTGGCAGTGTGCAGATGTTGGACAGATTGGGGTCCACATTACTACAGTCGACTTTATGCCGACGCCACTTTAACTCCGACGATGGTCCGATTGGAACTTTGTTTAATCGGTCGAAAATCGGCAACTGACGATAGTCCGATTTACTATAGTCGGTACTTCTCTGAAAGAATCACCTCTTTGAGAGGCTGATGTGGGGACTTATTATCCACCCATTATCGGACTTTTGTGGTTTGCCATTGTCGGGCCGCTTTAAGCTAACACCGACGGACCTTCGTCAATCGCCAACGTGGGGCCGCTTTAGGAAACCAATATCGAACTTGAATAGTTTACCGATGTCGGGCCGAGACCAGCTTGCCTACGTTAGACCGACCAAATTAAGCAGTTATTGGCGGATGGTCGGTACCATGTGGCTAAACCATATCGGACTTTAATCGTACGGCGACGGTATGCCGATGTTAGCAAAAAGTAAAATATACCATCGTCGAAAATCGACGTCGTGCCGATGACGACAAATTCGGCAATGGACATTGAACCGACGTAAGCCCGAGGGAATCGTGTTTGCTGGGTTTATTGGGAAAATTCTTAGCAAGATGCTATTTTGGATAGGTTATAAACACCGCTGATAAAAAAATCTTTTATAAGGAAGTAAAAACGTAAATATCAACGGAATTAAAGCGCCGCAGACAAAACTTTTTAATTTGGTAAAAAAAAATTTTTGGAGGGGCTTAACTTCACCAAGCCGCCCTAATAATAATAATAAACTTGTGCCATTTTTAAGAAATTTATCAAAAAGAAAATTCAAATGAAATGAAAAACGTTAAGCATTTTAATGCTTACTTTTTTAGCGATGGAGGTAAGAAAAAGAAGAAGAACTATTATGAAGAATACGAAGGAGAAGGTGAAGGTGCTGGTGATGGTGAAGAAGGCAGTTACTACAGTGAATCGTCATCTGAATCTGATGGAGACGCTAAAGAAGGTAGCATTATTAAATGTCATAATTTTTGAGTTCAGGTTTGGATAATAAAGTCACAAAATTTCAATGGCTCCAAAATAGGCTAAAAAAACAGCAAACTAAAAAAAACTTGGTGAGAAAACTTAAAAAATATTATAATAAACGAACTGGCTGAACCATTTAAAAAAAAAACAAAAGATAAATGGATAGAATTTAAAAAATCTTAGTTGGATGAAACAACTCAGCAGACCAAAGCAAAAAGAGAAACAATCAAACGACGTTCTGCCCTGGGTAACCAGCATGGGTTCATCAGTGGTTCCATTGGTCACCCATTTCATCTTCTACTTTGATTTCCAACTTTGAATCTCTTCCAAATATAGGCATCATAAGCGTTGATAAGCCCACGCTAATTACCCAGGACGAAATATCTTTGGTCTTTTAAGTGTTCCTTACCATAAATAACTAATTTTCCTTTTTTCCTTTGGTTGAGCTGATTTATTATCAAATAAATTAAAATTTTAGTTTACACCTTTTTAACACGATTAGAATTTGGGTAACCATTTTTCTATTCAAAAAAATGTTTAAGTTTTCAACTAGTTAGCTTCTCGTGCTAGTAACATAAATAAAATTATTTCCTACACTTAATTAACCGAATAGTGTCCAGCTATCTGCCAAAACTATTAAAATCATCTCCAGTATTACATGGATTCCATTGTCGTGTATTCAAATTTGAACGGAATTCGAGAGGGTTTCCTGGATTCAGACACGTAGAAGGATCTGTTCCAGACAGATTATCTGGCACGGATTTATTTATACAAGGTGTTATGGTGATTGTCTCGCATCGCACAGAATTAGTCATGGCAACACTGCGCGTTCTCAGTTTAATTAACATTAGATTTAACGCGTTCACTTGTTTACGGCATGTTTCGAACGAGGATATACACTGAGTGTAATAAGTGAAAGTGTAACAAGTGAAAATTTGGAATTTTACAGAACTGATAAAAGCACAAAATAGTGTCCTATTGACATAAGTCAAACTCTCACACTTTCCATGAAAACGAGATTAACTTTTGATTTAAAAATGAAACGCTCTGTTTATGTCATTATACCTGAAAACGTGAAGGCATTCTAAATATTTTTTTGCACTTCAGGGACTAAAAACGTATTTTAATCCCTCATTTCATGAACTAAAATGGTACTTTTTATCCCCGCGACTAAAACATAAATAAAAAAGCAGAAATGAATACGGATACACTTGCGCTCGTAAGATCTTTTATGCACTTTAGAGATTAAATAGGTACGTTTAATCCCTTTTTTTAGGTACTAAAGTGGCACTTTTGATCCCTAAGGTAATATAAAAAATAAACCCTAGGGGAAAACATATTCCCTAAGGGATTAAGAGTTTAATCCCTCAGCTTAGGGATAAGAAGTAAATTTATTTCCTCAGGAATTAATCCCTGGAAAATTATAATTAAATATCTCCCAAGTCAAGCCAAACAGCACTTGCTCTTGGCCAGGAATTCATTCTTAGCACCCTTTCTTAGTCAACGAACCATTGGGCGTAGAAATAACGTGATTTTAACAATAATATTTTCCTTAAGTGCCTAAAATAAGTATATAAACCTCGGGACTTAAACGTCTTTTAATCCCTTAGCGAATGGTAGCCCTCCCTACGGTTTTTTCCCAAGGTTTATAATGTGCTATTAAACTTGCAACACTTCTCACTTTCAAATTCGTTTCGTTCGGTGCAATCGAAATATTTAAAAATATTGCAATAAGACTATAGGTAAATCACGTGCACGCAGTTTAAGAATATTGAGGAAAATGCAAAAGGAAATAAAAGATAACAAATATACTTGAGCGAGTGTTGGTAAGGGAGGGGGGCATAGCCACAATGTTATGGTACGGCCATGATGGTAATTTAAGGCCTAAAATATTTTAGCGTAATATAACAGGTAATCTTTTTGTTTATCGGATATTTTTGTAACCCATAATTTTAGCCAAATTTTTTATATTTTTCCAAAATGGCAATCTGTAGAATAAAAAACTCACTTTTTTCAAGTTTTCACCTCTTTTTAGCGTTTAAAAAAAGTAATTTCAAAAATATTTTTTCTTGCTAAAAATTAACAATATTTATGGATTTTGAAGAGAGAAAGGAGTATTAAAAAGAATATTTTAGCAAAAGATAATTTAAAGCTATTTTTTTATAAAAATTTCAAATTTTCTGATTTGTCATCTGTCTGTCATCGTCGTGGCGTCGCGCATATAATTTTTATGTTACCATTTTGATCCTAAAAATGTAAAAATTGCTATTGTTTAAAGCGTAAGATATGTAAGATATATGAGTATGATATATGAGTATGAACTTGGTTTAATTGAATTTGTTTACAGTTTTTAAAATTATCAAAAGAAGTATTTTAAAATATTTTAGGATATTTACAAATATTTTAAGATGTACTTATTTACAAAAAAAGTTTTATGCTGGTATCCACCAATAATAATAAATAACAAAAATTTCACGATTAGGCTTTAATCGTGATTACTCACTAATCAGAGTTTAGATTGTGGACTTTTACCTTGTAAAAGTTTTTTACAAGACTCATTCCAATCTCCGATTAGTGTTAATCATGATTAAAGCATAATCGGAGAATTTTCACGTTGATGGATATGAACATTAGGCTTCAATCATGGCCGTACCATTATGGTAAAGCCATGATGACCCTTAAAATAATAAAGTTAAATATCTGTTAAAGATTTTTAGATGTGCTTAAATACTCTAATAGTAAGACAATAATTATTTTCATCTTTCTCTAAAATAATTTTTTATAGCGTGCTGTCTCTCTTCAACAACCTTAAATATTTTTGCACTTTACTAAATTATCTTTCCATCTACCTCTAAAGTTCGGCCCTCTCTCTCTAAATATTTTTCATTTTAACAGAGAAAACATTTGTTTTTTCTTTGAACGCTAAAAAACAGTGAAAACTTAAAAAATTTGGGTTTTTACTCTAGAAATCGAAAGAAGGAAAGAAAGAAAGCTTTAAAATGTGAAGAAAATCATGGCATAAAAATGTGAAAAACATAGCAAAAATTCCTTAAACGAAAACGTTACCCCTTATATTATGCTAAAATATTTTAAGCCCTAAATTATTTAGGCACCTAAGAAATTTGTATTGCCTCGGCGCGTCATTCGGATATATTATCATATCAGCTAACCCTTTTTTAGGACTACGTAATTTTCATTGTCCCTCAATAGTTTATTGCAAAACAAACAACTCATTTCTTCAATTTTTTTATTTTGATTTTATCACTTAAAATCGTCAAATATCTTGTTTTCCATCTCGGACATCTTTTGCTCTTCATATGTGAACATTTTTTCTCAAGTCTACAGGAAGCCATATATTGGCTGATAAGTGTTTGCATGTTTCAATTAACGATTTTTCTATGGTGGATAGAGAAACATATTTCATGGAAAAGTTCCAGGAATAATTCTATCTATTTAACAAAAGAAACCCTGTTAAGATTGGACTCATAGTAACCGAGATAAAACTAAATCCAAAATAACGGTAAACTTACAAGGAAATTTTGTAAGAAAAATAAGGTTTCAGATTTCTAAAATCATTATGTATTAGAGACATAAAGCTATTTGTAACTCATCGCGGTATACGTATCCACATCTATCGAAAACCAAGCACATTGATTGGTCAGAAACTTGTAGCACGTTCGAAAAGAGCAGATATATGCTAATTTAAGGTGTTTTTGAACGCAATAGGTGCTGATATACGATACGTGTGCCGTAACGATACGTGATACCTAACGCATGTCAACACCTATCGCATTCAAGAACACCTTAAATTAGCATATATCTGCTTTTTTCGAACGTGCTACAAGTTTCTGACCAATCAATGTGCTTGTTTCTTGCTAGATTCGGATATGTATATCGCGATGAGTTACAAATAGCTTTATGTCTCTAATATCTCTGAGATAACTGGTTGTTACCTCAGTTTTACCATTTTAAAGCACTAATCGACTACCTTGTTAATGCAAATTGAGATGCTGTTGTAATACTTCATTTGGGTATTCCATCTTTGTTACCCTTTAACTCAAAAAAGCTCAAAAAAATAGAAACGTATTAAATTAAGAAGTGGTTATTTTCCTTCTCTATGTATTTCTACACGCACAGGTAAAAATAGTGTTAAACTTTAAAAAAGCAAACCTAATTTAATTTAATGTCATTAGTCAAACAACAACCTAACAGACTAATAAATTATTGCTTTTAAAAACAGAGTTTAAAAAAAACGGACTATCTTTTAAAAATATCACCTTTAAGAAATATAAAAATAAATTAATTAAAAATATATTACTTCTTATCAGGAGATGGTGAAGGTGAAAGCTACCATGAATCAGAAGGGTCCGAAGAATCAGATGGAGATGAAGAATCAGCCGATTATTACTAAAAACGTTTTGTTGTTTTTATATTTTTAGAATAGCAATATCTATAGCTCAAGCCAAATACTAGATTTATCATTCTACTTATATCTCCTTTAAACTATCGCTAACTTCTTAATAATTTTCAATTTTTCCAAAATCTAACCAGGGTTTAGATTGAAATTCTTTAACTTTTAAAATACGTATCTTTCTATTTTTTTAAATTTACTAACCTAGACACTTGTAGTTTACTAACCTCAATTAATTTTAGTTAATTACACCTTGGTGTCTTACATGCTTTGTCTGTTTCTAACAAGGTTCGACGTTACTTTTAGCTTACTTACCCAAGTTATTAGATTTTCCATTCCCCCTTTAATATTATTATCGTTAATGTTAGTTCAGTTATGAATTTTATTGTTTGTGTTATCATTAATTTCTAGCCCTAAATACTAATTTTAAGTTTTTATTGTATTTTCTATGATATATTTACACTTTAGCAATTAGGATTTTAAAAGACTTTTTTCATATTTCGTTGATATTTTTTTAATGTTTGTTATGGTGGTTGGTTACAAAATTTTATTGTATGGATACTTGTTTAGTTAATAAAATTAGAATTAAATGCACAACGCTATGCCTATTTTTATATACTTATTTCCTTTGCAACAGTAGATAATTTAGGTTTCAAAATATTAACTATAAGTACCGGAAAACATAAGCTTAACTTATTAAGGGTCTGGCACGAAAAAAGGAATCCCCTTTTAAACAATGGTCATATTACACCGTAAAAAAAACTATAAGTTACGATGTTGTTTGCAAATCTAATAAAAAAAAACAAAATGTTGGTGATAATATTAATAAAATATTTATTCTGTATACACTCATAGTAACCGAGATAAAACTAAATCCAAAATAACGGGAAACTTACAAGGAAATTTTGTAAGAAAAATAAGGTTTCAGATTTCTAAGATCATTATGTATTAGAGACATAAAGCTATTTGTAACTCATCGCGGTATACGTATCCACATCTATCGAAAACCAAGCACATTGATTGGTCAGAAACTTGTAGCACGTTCGAAAAGAGCAGTTATATGCTAATTTAAGGTGTTTTTGAACGCAATAGGTGCTGATATACGATACGTGTGCCGTAACGATACGTGATACCTAACGCATGTCAACACCTATCGCATTCAAGAACACCTTAAATTAGCATATATCTGCTTTTTTCGAACGTGCTACAAGTTTCTGACCAATCAATGTGCTTGTTTCTTGCTAGATTCGGATATGTATATCGCGATGAGTTACAAATAGCTTTATGTCTCTAATATCTCTGAGATAACTGGTTGTTACCTCAGTTTTACCATTTTAAAGCACTAATCGACTACCTTGTTAATGCAAATTGAGATGCTGTTGTAATACTTCATTTGGGTATTCCATCTTTGTTACCCTTTAACTCAAAAAAGCGCAAAAAAATAGAAACGTATTAAATTAAGGAGTGGTTATTTTCCTTCTCTATGTATTTCTACACGCACAGGTAAAAATAGTGTTAAACTTTAAAAAAGCAAACCTAATTTAATTTAATGTCATTAGTCAAACAACAACCTAACAGACTAATAAATTATTGCTTTTAAAAACAGAGTTTAAAAAAAACGGACTATCTTTTAAAAATATCACCTTTAAGAAATATAAAAATAAATTAATTAAAAATATATTACTTCTTATCAGGAGATGGTGAAGGTGAAAGCTACCATGAATCAGAAGGGTCCGAAGAATCAGATGGAGATGAAGAATCAGCCGATTATTACTAAAAACGTTTTGTTGTTTTTATATTTTTAGAATAGCAATATCTATAGCTCAAGCCAAATACTAGATTTATCATTCTACTTATATCTCCTTTAAACTATCGCTAACTTCTTAATAATTTTCAATTTTTCCAAAATCTAACCAGGGTTTAGATTGAAATTCTTTAACTTTTAAAATACGTATCTTTCTATTTTTTTAAATTTACTAACCTAGACACTTGTAGTTTACTAACCGCAATTAATTTTAGTTAATTACACCTTGGTGTCTTACATGCTTTGTCTGTTTCTAACAAGGTTCGACGTTACTTTTAGCTTACTTACCCAAGTTATTAGATTTTCCATTCCCCCTTTAATATTATTATCGTTAATGTTAGTTCAGTTATGAATTTTATTGTTTGTGTTATCATTAATTTCTAGCCCTAAATACTAATTTTAAGTTTTTATTGTATTTTCTATGATATATTTACACTTTAGCAATTAGGATTTTAAAAGACTTTTTTCATACTTCGTTGATATTTTTTTAATGTTTGTTATGGTGGTTGGTTACAAAATTTTATTGTATGGATACTTGTTTAGTTAATAAAATTAGAATTAAATGCACAACGCTATGCCTATTTTTATATACTTATTTCCTTTGCAACAGTAGATAATTTAGGTTTCAAAATATTAACTATAAGTACCGGAAAACATAAGCTTAACTTATTAAGGGTCTGGCACGAAAAAAGGAATCCCCTTTTAAACAATGGTCATAATACACCGTAAAAAAAACTATAAGTTACGATGTTGTTTGCAAATCTAATAAAAAAAAACAAAATGTTGGTGATAATATTAATAAAATATTTATTCTGTATACACACTTTGGTTTTGGCGTCATGATTTATTGCTTTGGGATTTACAAGGAGAAAAACACTATCCACATGCAGCTGATAATTTATTGGAAATGATGAACTTATTCCTTAATGGAAAATAATCCTACTCTCTCTATTAGAAGACTACAGGGTCTAAAGCTTTTAACTTTATGTTAATTTTTGCTATACTTGGGTCTGTAATAAACTCTG
Organism: Oxystoma pomonae; assembly: GCA_963921995.1. Classification (NCBI taxonomy): domain Eukaryota; kingdom Metazoa; phylum Arthropoda; class Insecta; order Coleoptera; family Brentidae; genus Oxystoma; species Oxystoma pomonae. The sequence goes on from OY998172.1 coordinate 40,097,223, forward strand.
GACCGATATTTTTATCATAAAATGCTTAAAATTAGAAAACAACAATTTAATATTTTTATATTTACTTAAAAACAATTTTATGACATTTTTACAAATAGGCAGAAGAAAAAAAAATTTAATTAAAAAAACTACCCGACTGTTGGTTCGAAATGGGGTTTAGTATATAGAAAAGAAAAATATTTTGTCGTAGCATGTTTGCCTGGCATGCTGCGACTATTACTTATGGGGCACATTAACGGATAAAACGTTCAGAAATGGGTGACCTGATAACAGACAAGACCTGGAAAATCATTTTTTGGATTACTTTGATGCTTTAGGAAATGTGAAACTTCTTATAATGCCGCTATTGGGAAATAAAAATAAGCAAAGCGCCCTCTAACCTAAAGCCCCCAACTATCCTAAAGCCCCCAATACCATGGCAACTGCAGGTGTTTTGTCAACAAGGCCCACAGTAGGCAGAAGGGTATTTTTACGTTTTCTGACAGAAAACCATTCGAGGTTATGTTTATCTTTCAAAAATATTTTTTCAAAAACGAATATGAAACCACTCCGCGTGTGCGGTCGCCCGCAGAAAATGGCCTAGCGCTGCGCGAGCATTACCCCGAGTTTATCAAAGAACCAAGAGAACTTTACTGGCTCGCTGGAATTACTAGGAATTCGCCTAAAAACATTCCCATAACTTCACATAATTTTGTTTTTATTTTGATTCAATTTTTTTTTTAATTTAAATTATTGCGGCATAAGTTATGTGCAAGTTTACTAGTGAAATCTTAGAGGCCTAAGGATATATTTTAGATCCCAACAGCAGTTTCAAAAACACACGGATACTTGAGTATTAACAAAACAGGTCAGTAAGATTTTTAAATCTGCATGCTTTTTAAGTTAACCTGTTGTCCTTAAATCAGTGGTTACAGCTAGCAGGAGTGTTTCAAATTCAATTATAAATGCACTTGTAAATGCAACCTTAAACACTACACCCAGTTACTTTAATATGTAGTTGGGTAGCGTTTTTTTAGCAAGTAATTCTGCAGTAAATGGTTTTTTTGTTATTTTACTATTTTACTTGTTTTTTTTTTAGTTCACAGTCCTTATAACTAGGCTTTTTGAAAACCGGCCCTAATTTGTATATAAAAATTTTTTCTAAAAGTTTGTAAACATCATAGTTTTCAAGATAAATCCAGGGGGTCGTTATTAGACCCATCCGGTGGACCACACTGTGAGTACTAAGGAGCGTCAAAGAGGTGGTGTTGTAGGAAGCAAAGGGCAGGAAACGTATATAAAGAGGGGGATGGATGAAAGGGATAAAGGATGGAAGAACCTTAAGGTAGAGGGGAGGAGAGGAATTAGGAAAGCTACAATTTTTAATAGGTGAACGAAAAAATTTAAAGTTATTTTTGTCTGAAGTTGTATATTCTCTACTCTTACGATTTTTAGTTTGTCAAATCAGTTGAACTGTTTAATTGTATTCAGATATAGTAATGGTGGTTCAATAAGACAGGTCAGCGGATTAATTTGGGAAAATTTTGAAATATTTTTATAAAAAGATCCCAATTTACTTAAGAAAAAGTTTTCCACATGCTTGTAGCGTTCTCAATTTTCCAGATAATTCCGGTAGTTATTGGACTACTCTGGTGGCCAGTTTTATTGACCACTCTCTATTTTAATAATTTTTGATGGTTGTCATTCCAGTAAGTTTTAACAATCCCTGTGGATTTGTTTTAAAAGCATTTAAATAAAGCTGCTTTTTCTTACAAAAAAATAATTATTGTTTTATAGGACCGAAAGGAATCAGGCCTTGACGTGAATTTTTTTTTCTATTGAGAATCAAAAAATTGGTACTTTTACTTGATTTGATTAATTTTATATAGTTGTGAGTGCGAACATAACAGTTTTGACTATTAATACTCACAAATCTATACATAATAAATCTCTGATAGATATAGATAGAAGATATACAGAATGGTTCCATTAGACTGGCGACCGGATTAATCTGGGAAAACTTTCACAGTCCTTATAACTAGGCTTTTTGAAAACCGGCCCTAATTTATCTATAAATTTTTTTTCTCTAAGTTTGTAAACATCATAGTTCTCAAAATAAATCCAGGGGTCGTTATTGGACCCATCCGGTGGACCACACTGTGAGTACTAAGGAGCGTCAAAGAGGTGGTGTTGTAGGAAGCAAAGGGCAGGAAACGTATATAAAGAGGGGGATGGATGAAAGGGATAAAGGATGGAAGAACCTTAAGGTAGAGGGGAGGAGAGGAATTAGGAAAGCTACAATTTTTAATAGGTGAACGAAAAAATTTAAAGTTATTTTTGTCTGAAGTTGTATATTCTCTACTCTTACGATTTTTAGTTTGTCAATTTTTTTTTGTTTGTATTCAGATATAGTAATGGTGGTTCAATAAGACAGGTCAGCGGATTAATTTGGGAAAATTTTGAAATATTTTTCTAAAAAGATCCCAATTTACTTAAGAAAAAGTTTTCCACATGCTTGTAGCGTTCTCAATTTTCCACATAATTCCGGTAGTTATTGGACTACTCTGTTGGCCAGTTTTATTGACCACTCTCTATTTTAATAATTTTTGATGGTGGTCATTCAAGTAAGTTGTAATAATCCCTGGATTTTTTTTAAAAGGATTTAAATAAAGCCGCTTTTTCTTACAAAAAAATTATTATTGTTTTCTAGAACCGAAAGGAATCAGGCCTTGACGTGAAATTTGTTTTTTCTATTAAGATAATAATTTAATCTTACACGTGAGAAATCAGAAAAATAAATAACAAGAATTGGTTCTTCAAAGGTAAGGAGATAGTTACCTAGAGTCACACACTTCCACTTAAGCTTTTGTTCGAGATTAAAACAGTAATTTAATCAGGAAAATAAAAAACTTACGAGTGAGAATCAAAAAATTGCTACTTTTACTTGATTTGATTAATTTTATATAGGTTGTGAGTGCATTTAAAGATATAAGTCAATTACACTCTTCAAAATGGCGTTTTTAACTTATATTTTAGTTTAGTTTAGTTTATTCAATTTATGTACTTTACAATATTTTGTACTATTCTACATAAGTCCTGTCAATTCCTACTTTAATATAAATTAATGTAATATAAACTACCATATTATTATTAGGATAGTTTTGATATATCATTAAAAAAGTGTTTATTTTATTTTTACAATTATTAGGACAGTTTTGATATATCATTAAAAAAGTGTTTATTTTATTTTTACAATTAAAATATTGAACTTCACATTTAAAAATCAGACTTTTACAATAAGTCACAATAATTATTATTATATTATTTATAGGAGCTAGTTTCGTACCAGTCAGAACTAATTTGGTTTTTAGGGTTCAACATAACAGTTTTTGGAAAACTTTTCAAATTTTCATCAGGTTTTTTATGTATGCGACGAGTGTTCAAATTAAGGGAAACATTGCACTTGTTCTGCACTATTGGTACGAGCTGTTTGTGCTTGTGCTAGTTTTTTGAACGAAAAAAAAATTAATTTTTAATACTGTTGGAAGCATACCAAAAAATATTTATTAATTTTTAAGGTGTGGTTTAAATTCTCCTAAAAACGGCATGCTTTGTAATGGAAAGATCACCAATGTTTTACAGCGCATTATGACACAACCGTGCAAGAGCACCAACCAGTCAAATAGTTTACCACACAATACGTTAACCGCGAAAATTTTATTTGTTTGGTTTAACAAAATAAATATATTTTTAATCTTTTCGATTTTGGCGGCAAAAGTTAAAGAATTTTCCACCCTAAATTTATACACATTGATTGACATCAATTGTCAACGCGAATTTTCAGTATGACGTTTATTTTTTTAAGTCAATCAAGCCACACCCACCTCGAAAGATATTCGAGTTTTTATATGCTTATAATTTCGAAACAATTTCGAACTAATTTTGAACCACTTTTAAAAATTTTGAACCACACTCCTTCCTGTTTTTTTTTAATATTGAAAATGGGGGGTGCAGCCAGCCGTCAAGCTACACCCCCTCATTTAAAGCGTAGAGAAAAATGAAATGCAACTATCCCAAAATTAAGAACTCCTTTCGAACTCCTAATATTACCAAAAAGAATTTCGAAAAACCCACTAGTAACCCTGTTTTGTAAAAAAAATAGGGCGAGGGGTCCAAAAATGCCCTAAAACTAATTTTTTTTGACAGGTTTCAAAATGGAAAATGTTAAAAACGCCAAAAATTTGGCACATAATAGCTTCATTACCTGTGTTTGAGGTTATAAAGTTGGTAATTTTTTATACTACCTCTGGATGGTGGTTTAAATTTATAGCCCCCAGAAAGCAATTGGTAATAAGTTCGTTTATAATTTCCTTGTTGTTGTTCATTAACTAATAAAATACCTCCAATTTTGTCCAGAAAATCCCCATATTTTGAACACGTTTTTAGCACAAAAAATATATTTATGAGTGCACTACGAGGCAAAACAAACATAAGTGGAAGGTCACTGATTATGCACGAAAAATATACCAAACAAAAAAACCAAAAACAATTGTATTAATTTATTTACAAACTGATGACGCATTCAAGAAAACTTTTCTTACTCAAAGCCTACTCATTCAAAGCTGTAGCTTTCATCAGTAGAGGTTGTTGCAAGCCAAGGTACAAGCAGAGGTAAGAGATGCGAACTCGCTGTTTGTGATTTGAACGCAGCTAATATATTTTGAAAGTCACATTTCGACAGTGACAGAAATGTAAACAGAACTTGCAATTAAGTTTTTTAATACATTTCATAAATAACAATACCTTTTAAATGCTACTCCTTATTTTTTTATTACCCATCCAATTGTTGTGCGACATCAAGCATTAATTGGAAAAATTAAGTAACATGGGTAGGTTTTAATTAGAGTGATATATAACCATAATTTAATTTGTTTTACAGAGTGTTTACTATTTATTTTTTTTTTATTTTTTAATTTTCTTTTGTTTTAATTTGAAACTTTCTACTTAAATCCAACAAAAGATTGAGTTAATATGATTATTTAATAAACAAATTATTAAAATTCTTCTTATAAATCAAACTACGTCGAAAACTCAAGGAGGGTTTGGTTTAAAATGCATAAAACCAAAAATTTCACTTAAACTTAGGACCGTTCTAAAATAGACTAAACCCTTTTAGTAAACCCCACCGATACATACTACCCATCAAATAACTTTTTATATTTTGGGCAAAAACGAATTGATATACAAAGGTAAAACAGTAAAAGGTACATTTTTTGCCTCGCTACCTGTTCTATTTTTTGTTCATAAATTTAGTACAGCTTCATGCAAAATAAAGACAGATAAAGTGTCAGCATTTATATGAAAAACTAATCGGTACGGAATTAGTTCCTAAAAGTTGCAAACAGGGCACATTGGAGTCACTTGAGACCCCACTGTACGGATTGATAACCAACAGTTTTGAACACATAAACATACAAACCAAACCATGACGTTACCAGTAACCAGTGATCATGTCATTACTACGGTTGCAAGGAGTAACTGTAACATTATTAGGAACATTACCAGTCACCTCGACATAAAAAGAGTTAGGCCATTTTTGGCTCAACTTAAAAGTACGTTGATAAGGAAATATTCTAGAGCAAATTATGCGATTTCGTCTGTGAGACGGTGCATTATAGGGAGGCGTAGGTTGGCCATATAAACCGGTTTTTGAAAAGTCTTTAAAATTTCGGAAAATTCACTAAATTTAAGCAAATTCTCTCAAATTTTAGCTTCCTAGCATTAGTACTTATGGTCAAGCTACAACTTTGAAATGAGTGGGCTTTAACTAAGGAAGGTTTTCTTGACTGAGCTTTTAGATAACCTCAATGTTTTAATTCTATACAGAGTTGGGTGTTCTCGGGTTTAGGACAGGAGGTGCTTCAATAAGACACTTGAATTGAGCTTACGTTTCGAGTATATTTTTACTCTTCTTCAGAGCAAATTCCTAGTCTTCTGCACAAAGAACACAAAGTACAAAATTGTTTTTAAAATTTAGTACCTCCCACAGGTGTAGATATTTAGACCTATGGGGTGTACTATTTTAGATCTTAGTAAATCCTACTGAAAGATTTACTTTTAAATCAATTAAATTTAACATATTTGTTCCGGACTATTTTTGGCCATGACTTGGTTGTAGTATCATTTGTATGGCATCAAAATAACAATGGATATAATATGCTTAGCAACTTCAAATAACGGGGCGATAAAACTTGGTCCAAGTAACTTTACCTTCCACTAGAACAATTGGGTCAAAAAGCATTTGTGTCGAGGACTCCATCGCCAATTTCATTAAACTGTTCGTAAGAGAATTAGACGCTGAGTATAATGATAGTCCATATATCTATGAGATACTACCAGGATCGTAAAATATGTATAACAATAATAACTTTGAAAAACAAAGAAAATAATTAAAAAAATCAGAGTTGGCTCTGCGCAAGGACAAAGGCAAAAAATCTATCGCGCATGCCTGACGCAGTCTGCTCGCGCCCAGAAAAGTTTTTGTTTCTGCATTTTTTCCAGGCCAACTTGATTAGGAGAGTCGGTATAACTACAGCTATTTTTCGGAATACTTACACTGAGAGAAATTATATTAGCCTGTATACACCAGTTGTATACTATTTGGAACAATTGAACTAGTTTAATACTTTAATTGTATAGCCATTATAGAAAATCTTATACCCAGTATTAAGCGAGTTCAATTGTCCCAAATAGTATACAACTGGTGTATACAGGCTAATATCATTTCTCTCAGTGTACATACTTATACAATGAACTTCAGGCTACTGCGAACATAGGGGGACTCAAGTCCAATTTACTCTCCGTGCCGTACGACCGTGATGGATTCGAAGCACGCTGCAGTGTTATCTTTTGGAAATTTACTTTGTTTTTGTTATTTTGTTTTATTTCTGCCTTGCTCGAGAAACTGATTGGTAAGTTCTTACGTGAAATAATACATTTTTAAAACTAAAAATGAATGTCTACGAAGTTGCCGAAAAAGTGCAGATGGTCAAATGGTACTATCAAAGTAGACCATTGAGACTTATTCAAGAACTTTTTTTGGAGAACTTTGTAAATCGCCCAGAACGTAGATTATCAACGATTCATAGGTTTGTGCAGAATTTTGAAAAGTTCAAAAGCACGAAGTACGAGATGTGATGATTTGCGCTGCAGTAGAGGGAACTCGAAAGTTATAATAAAATTGCCAAAGCAGTTGATACGTCTTCAACCACTGTCTTACGTGTTCTCAAAAAGAATGGTTATCATGGAAAGGGCTAATCGTGATTTCTGGGATCAATTTTTTTCACACTTTTCCATTATTGAATCGTCATAACCCAAAACACATTCGATATTGGTCGAGGGAAAATTTGCATTTGTATTTTGACTTAAGAACACAGTATCCCCAAAAACTAAATGTTTGGGGGGGGGGGGGTATTGTAGGGGAACACGTAATTGGGCCATTTTTTATTGACGGCAAATTGAATGGTCCTAGATACTTGGATCTACTGCCGCAGCATACTATTCCAACGGCTAGGTAGTTGTTAGGTGTAAGATTTGGTGAAACATGGTTTTAACAAGATGGTTGTCCTGCTCACAATCTTGGCCTTGCTAGGGAATATCTTGATAATGTATTTTCTAATCGGGTTATAAGTACACGGGGAACTATTTTATGACCAGCTCGATTACCCGATCTTGCTCCTAATGATTTCTATCTGTGGAGTTATATCAAAACTAAAGTTTACAGGCATGAAAGGGCTAATATTTTGGAAGAACTTCGGATTAAAATTGAAGAAGCTTTTCAAACTATCGTCCCTAACATGCTTGGAAACGTTAGAAGGGGTTTTTATAATAGGCTGGGATATTGTTTAGCCGAGCCATTCGAACATTTGCTCTAATCTTTTTTTGACTAGAAGAATCTTTTTGGTTCTTAGAATGTATTATTTTATTTTGAGAACTTGCTTTCATTTTGGTTCTTCTTATTATTTTCATTGTAACACGTTGTTAGTGATAAACTAACTAACTAATTTATCAATAACAAAAAAACAAGAAAATTGCGTTATCAAAATTTGCGTATTTATTGACCAAATTCCGGTTTCATGGACTACACTTCACATTGCACCGTGGTTAAAAGCATACTAAACTCATGCCGCGAACGGTGATCGCAAGCTTGAGTGTAGGTTGCTCCACTGATGATAGGTGTGCGGTGTCCCTGCGTGTACGTACACTGACAAATTGGACTTCTTTCGGCCTATGTTCGCAGTGGCCTGAAGCGCTTTGTATGGGATAATTGATGATGAAATATTTAACAAAAGCAAATATAGGAACAGGGGACTGCCCCTCCAAAATAAAGGTAATTGATTTAATAAGTTAAGAGTCTCTTCGATAAAAAAGTATTAGCCTAGAGGTATTTTGACCCCAGATTTTTCTACCTTACAAAGGAATTTTTTGACCAGTTTTTTAATTTTAACTAATAAATTTAGCGTTCTCTAATGCTTGTTTTTCCTTGTTTTCTTTTTTTGTGTAACATTTTACACATTTTACATTTTGACAATGTTTTGCCCATTTTTAAATGTACACACCTGGGACTGGAAACAAAAGTAATAAAAACTACCACTAGATTGTACACTTGATTTTTAAAAAAAAAACGCATACATGCAGTCACAAAATTGACCTTTCTAAAAGTGTATAATATATACGGACTACCAGCTAAAATGCATAAATACTTCAAAAGTACGACAATTTGTCATACTGTTTAAAAAAGGTCTCTAAAAATGAAAATATTTTTTTACTTAAATTAAAGGCAACTTTGTTTTTATATTAAATTTTGCATAATACTAAAAAATCAGCAAAAATGATGTTTTAGTAAAGTCTTTATTGAACAATATGAAATTATCACTCGAGTAACGGATGAAGGTTGTTCTATAAAGAGGGCGGTAACCCATTTTGGAGTTGACAAAATAACAATAATACGATGAAAATAGCAGTGGATTGAAAACAATTCGACGAATAGAAAACTTGGAATAGGACAAAAACGATGGTAAACTTAATACTAATTATTTTAACTTAAAAAAGAAGTAACATAAATACTTTAATATTTAATAAGATCACCACTTTTCTCTATTGCGAGCTGCAAACGTCTGGGCATTGAAAAGGTTAAATTTTGAAAATACTGTAGGTCTTCTGAGATAAATAGCATCGCGTAACTCTTCAGCATTTCGTGGTCTCCAATTCCTTTGGTATATTATTTTAACGATTCGACCCCATATATTTTCCATTGGGTTAAGGTCAGGGCTGTTGGCTAGCCAAGGAAGTGTTTCTATATTATTATTCTGAAACCATTCGCGAACAACATTAGTCGTTTGTACTGGACATTTGTCCTGCTGATAAACGAAATCATTATTTTCATGTAAAGCCTGTACAGATGGCAGCCTAACGTTTTCAAGGATTTCAATATATCGTTGATTATTAAATCTTCCTTCGATTCTCCAAAAAAAACACAAACATCTAGCACTAAACCAGCCCCACATGTTTACGGAAAAATGTCCAGCTTTTTTAATTTGGTTTGTATATTCGGGTTCAAATCTATAATTTGGTGGACGATAAACAAAAATTCTCCTGCTGCTTGAAAATGATTGAAAATTTTTTTCGTCACACGACTCTCTCCCAGAAGTCATTATCACAAAGAACGTTGTTGAGTGCAAAAATCACTCTGGCCTGTTTTTGTTCTTCTGTTAGAAAAGGCTTCTTTGCAGCAACTCGACAAGAGACTTCTGATTTCGTTACTCTTCTATTTACTGTTGCTAAAGAACCCGGAAATAATGTTACATTAGCTGCTTCAACCGCCGTTGAAAAAGGATTTTGTCTGAGATGGTCAATAAGTCTCTCATCTGGCACTTCAGAACTTACTTTTGGCCGTCCTAATCCATCTTTCCTATCCGTAAAATTATTTTCAATCCAGCGCTTTTTCCATCGCATTATCGTCATTTTATGAACCCAAAATGGGTGGCCGCTCTTCTTATAGACCGAGTGATAATTTGAACTTTTGTACATGTTGATATCTGTGGCATTTTTAAGAATTTCACAATGAATTTTAAGCTGTCAGGCATACTAAGCTGGTGGTGCCTTATAATAGTATACACTAATAAAAAGCTAAATTTTGTGGCATAGGAAGAAATGCATGTATGAGTTTTTTTTCAAATCAAGTGTACATTGTAGATTGCAGGGAGTCGTTTTGGCTCTTTAAGCCGCACGGCACTGCTTCCTTTGCAGAAATTTTGAGCATGATTCTACATCTTAGTTCGTGTCCAGGAATTTAAGGCTTCGCCCAAAGGAAGCTATTTTCTTGGGGTATATTGGGCCCACTTCATGGGTAGATGGCATTACCCCCTCGAGAAGCTTACGCCTCTTCCAGAGTTGGGCAGGGCATTCACAGAGTTAGCGTTGTGCGGTCTTGGCAAAAAAGTCTTTCCTGTTCATGTTTATTTATGAGCTTCTCTGCTCTCTTGTTGATGAATCTTTTTGCCTGTCTTAGTCCTGGAGTGTGTCTCCAGTGTGTTGACAGTGGATGCTTTTCCCAATTATTGAGTTCTTTTAGAACGTGGCTTTTCATGAGTCCACAGTAGGGCTCTGGCCATAATACGGCGTTTCAGTACCTTGTTTTGCGAGGGTATCTGCTTACTCGTTGTCGGCTATGCCTCAGTGTCCTGGTACACACGTCAAGGTTATCTGGCGTGAGGACGAGCGCTTTTAGGGTTTGATTGCATTCCCATAGTAGTTTTAACGCCTAACGCTTGATTTTCTGAGAGTATAAAAATAAGTTTTTTTTTAGGTTCTGGTTGAGACACTCTTGTGCACGCATGTTGATTGCAAGCAGTTCAGCTTGGAATATGATGGGATATTTTCCCAGTAACTTGGATAGCTTAAAGTTAGGGCCGGAAATGTCCAAGCCGGCTACATTCTCAAGTTTGGAGCCGTCAGAGCAAGGTGTTCTCGGCTTGTGGTAGTTGTTTATTGACATTATCCAGTACCACTCGTAAAACCATTGTTTGTTTGAAAGTTTTAGACAATGATGTGTTTGAAATTAATTCTGTGTTTCAGATTTCTATTGCCTATATTTTATTTATACACGACGTTTCGATCAGTATAATCTCTGACTATCTTTAGGTGCAAACTAACATATTTAAAAAAAAAGTTTGTCATGTAAATTCCGTGCTGAAGATACCCTTAAAGGCGAAACTATACCTATTAAAATTTAAGTCAGCAAAAAAACGGGTACCCTTTTCATAAAAGTGCTTTTTCCTCGAGGACAATAGTTTGGGCTACTTGTTACGGTTAGTTTTAGTGACCGTACTTATGACATCATCGCATAAAAACATGAGATTAAAAAAATAATACAAACTAAAAAACCATAAACAGTCAATAAACCACACTTTAACCTCACATTTTTTAAGAAACCACATTCTCTAGGCCAGGAACATAGTCTGGTTACTCGTGACGTAATGGCTTGGGTTACTCTGCAAAGAAAAACTGAAATAGAGTACCGGGTTACCTGGTAACTTGTAGTTACTTCGAGGAAAAACGCTTTAAGTCATACTCGTACTGAGAAAAAGAGAGCAGAGATGTCCGAAAACTGTGCTTTGAATCGGGACATAAAAATCCCGAAGTATTAAACGAAAGGTATAATGAGGGGAAAATTTAGCCCCCTAATAAATTTACAGAAAAGATTTGTGGCGTAGAGAGCAAAGGGTGAGGGAATAAATCGGAAAAAGGTTTTTCCTCGACCAGGATTTGAACCCGGGACCTCTAGAATACCAGTCTAATGCTCTACCCTCTACGCCACAAATCTTTTCTGGAAAAGTATAATGTTTCAAAACTTAAATCTATAATTTTTCAAAGTAAGGAAATGAAGTTAACTGGGAAAAAGGTATAAAAAAAGTATTTTAAAAATTTGAGATTATTTTCTTTGAGTTAGGTACTGTGGGTAAAACCACGGTCTTTAGAATAGATATGGTCTAGTGATTTTTCCTCACTCCTCGACCCGATGACGACACAAAGATAGCAGCTGATTTTTGTCCGCCATTTAAAAATTGTATGAAGGCTTGACAAATTAAATTAACTTTTCGAATTTTTGTTTTTTTTTTTTGTTTAAATGAGTGATGCAAGACCTATTTTTTTCTTGTAACTTGTATTGCATGCGTTGATCTTTCACCAAATAAAAATTAAGATCAATAGTTGTTAATCGATTAGTTCTTGTTCGTTGGTCAGAAGTTAGGTTATGTAATTATTATATTTCCTGTTTTGGAAGCTATCTTATTTTGTACTTGATTTTTGCCAGGCATTTTTGGGAGAGCGGTTATTTTGTTATTTAGAAAGTGGTGCATACAACATAAATCTGATTGAAAATTTAAAACTATAAGGTGAGCCTTTTCACTGAAAAAATGCATAAATGCAGCTAACAAATACAATTTTTATTACAAAAATGTATGCAAAAATAATATAGCCCCAAATGCCATCCATCAAAAAAATCAATAAAGAAAGCAGGCCGATATATTTGTGTCGTCATCAGGTGGGCGGAGCAAAAAAATTTCTATACCATGTTTATTCTAGAGACCGTGTGGTAAAACGAAATACTCCAGACAGAACACGATGTCTAAAAGATGCCTTATTTTGGTCTGATATACTCCGGGTGGTCTTGAGACGTTAATAAGATTTTTTTTAGACTTCTTACTTACTCCAAATCGTTTTTAAATGTTCTATGTACGTACACACCTGTATATCTCAGGGACGTATAATAAACTTTTATTTTTTTTTCGAATTGTACCCTGCTAATGTGTTGTGGTACCTTGGTATGTACCACCTATTATTTAGGTAATTTGTAACTTTGTTTTGGATAAGGAAACCTAGAAATATGACATGCATAACATAAAAACTGAAACATACGTACTTCATCTAACATTTAAATTTCTCCCGATGTAACCAACCCAACATAGAATTTCCTGAAAGTAAACGGAACTTGCCCCGCCACGTGACTGTATAACATAACGCGACGAAGTAGTTCACTAAGTGGGGAAAACTTTTCCGGTTATTATTACGTTGCCACGACTTTAAAGTTAGGTACCAAATACCACAGTGCTATGATGCAACCACGTTCTTGATACGTCGTGGAGGCGCTTTTTTATATGATGGAGTCTAAAAAGGATAAAAGAAAAAGATGAAGAAGAAGCTAAAGAAAACTTCCAACCCAGAAAACTTTTCTCATCTTCGGTGTTGCCAACTCTATCTAAAATCCTTGAAAAAATCATAGAAAAACAAATTAATCTATATTTACATCAAATTAATCAGCTTCCTGCGAAACAATCCGGCTTTCGAGCCGGTCATAGTTGTATAACAGCCTTATCCGAAGTTTCAAATAATATTTATCAATGCTTAGATGATAGTAAAGCAGTGGTGCATTTTCTCCTAGACTACACCAAGGCATTTGATATGTTAAATCATAAAACTCTTTTATCTATCTTAAGATTTATTGGTTTTAGTTTCAAATATATTAACTAACCCCCAGATGCTCCGTAAAAATATTCGGATTAGTTTAGTTAATCCATGCTTGTTCATTTTTGTGGGATCAAATGAGAAGAAGAACAGATTAGAAAACCAATCGCAATTTAGTGCCTACGGTGCATTTAGGGGTTAATCTGCTCTTTTTTGACAGGTCGGACACAGTTTGTGGTTTTGGGCAAAAGTACGCCAAAGAAACGCAACATAGAGCAAGGTGTACCCCAAGGGAGCATATTAGGTCCTTTGTTGTACTCAATTTACACCAAAAACTTTTATAAATATCTACGCTTTTGTGATTATCACATGTACTGTAACGATACACAATTAATATTTTCATTTAAATCTTCTGATGTTGTCACCGCTGTTAATTCTATAGAGGGAGAGGCTCGAGCACATCGTTTAAAATTCCACCAAGTCAACTGCAAATCGCTTTTGCAGTGATACTATTCGTAGCCATCTTCTTCATAACCTCAAAATTTCAACTAATACCACACTTTTCATTTTTCAAAATTTAGCAAAAAATTTGTGGGTTATCTTTGGCTATAAACTTAGATTTAGCGAACATATTTCCGACAAACTTAAGATCGCTTATTGTGCAATAAAATCATTATACTCGCACCAGCATTATCTTAATCAACGTACCAAAAAAATGTTATACGAAAGTCTTTGTCTCTCACAATTGAATTTCTGTGATAGTCCTTATGGTTCAGCGTTAGACTCTATAAATACCAGAAGAATACAAAAAGTTCAGGTTTAAGATTTATATGTGGAATTCGTCGCCGCCAAGGAATATCCCATAAACTTATTGATGCTAATTGGCTTAACATGTTTAACAGACGCCTACACCGTTCGTTATGCTTTTTCTACAAAATTATTAAAACTAAAACCCCATCTTATCTTTTCAAAAAAATACATTTTAGTTCTCAATCTCATGATCGCAACTTAAGATTCTCTATCTTTATTTAATCTATTTCTGGATTTAATGATTTCCATAATTTCATATGCATTCAAAAGTCTTTTGTTTGGTACACTTTTTAGAAGTTTTAGGTTATCTAATGTGAATCTATGATTGTTTCCAAAAGCATGCTCGGCCACACTTGACTTTTTTGTTCTTCCGAATTTTAAGTGTGCTAAGTGTTCTTTGAATCGTGTTTGAATAGTTACACAATCCATGCACCTAATTTCGTAAATTCCACTTTTTTTCTAGAACTGTAGTTTTATCCTTCGAATTTCCTAGTAAACTTCTTATTGTGTTTCCGGATTCATATACTAATTTAAGACCGGTGTTATTATGTTATTATATTAAATTAGTATATCAATCCGGAAACACAATAAGAAGTTTACTAAGAAATCCCAAGAATAAAACTACAGTTCTAGAAAAAAGTGGAATTTACGAAATTAGTTGCATGGATTATGACAAAAACTATGTTGGCCAAATGAGACGCTCTATTCAAACACGATTTAAGCAACACTTAGCACACTTAAAATACGGAAGAATAGAAAAGACAAAGGTGGCCCAGCATGCTTTTGAAAAAAATCATAGATTTACATTAGATAACTTAAAACTTCTAAAAAGTGATAAAAAAAGATTTTTGAATGCATATGAAAGTATGGAAATCATTAAATCCAGAAATAGTTTAAATAAAGATAGAGGCCCCATTCCGTTTAGTACAGTTTATTCTTTAGTTGAGGGGAGATAGGATTATAAAGCGTGACCAATCACAAATTATTAGTCTTATCTCCACCCACTAAAAGATAGTATATAAGATAGAGTGTAGGTTAATTTAGTTTATTGTTTATCGTGTCCTGATGATGCTAACTTTGTTAGCGAAACGCGCGTCGAGTGCAAAAATGTGTAGTTTTGGTTTGTGGAAAACAATCATAACTTTGTTATAGTGCAACCAAAGGTTCCAAATTCCCAACATAGATATGTTTATTGCAAAAAAAAGCGCGTCTTAAAAATTCTGCCATTTTGTTGTAGCTGATGCAATTTTTTCGTTGTGGTTTTTAATGTTATGTTTTCACAACCAGCAGCTCAGCATCTTAAAGCGTGTACAGACATTTGCTAAACCTATTATAATTTGGGTATAAAACAATTTATTTCTCCAATATTAAAGCTTAAAAAGCGAAAAAAACAATTTTCTGTCTTCGAGTATGACCCCTGATAGCAGAAAATGTTACCTTAAAAGGGTTACGACCTCGGTTACGACTTAAAAGTGGTCATAAAAAGTTATTTCCCCCACACCGCTATATCATTATGCAAGTTATGCAACTATTATGTCACAAACTTTTGTAATAAAAGTTAAAGCAATTCCTTAGTTGTGGAGTACGACGTCGGTTACTTCAATGAGGTTTAAATTCGTTGAGGCAGATAAATAACAAGTGAAAGTCGGAGCGACTAGAAATTCACGAATAAGAAAAGACTTTGGAGGGATGGGAATTTGTTATTGGTGGTAAGAAATACTTTAAAAGAGCACTTTAAAGGAATATGACGAAAAAGTTGTTTTGGTGAATAATCCGTAAGGTCCACTTTGGCGTGATATAGAAATTATTCCAAACTTATAAATCCCAATCTGTTGATCTGACGACAACACTACTACTAAAGGAAAGTAGCGAGGCCTTTGCCCGTGTGACTGTTACTATAAATGTTCGTTGAAACAAGAGACCCTCTATACATTTGACAGTTTTTGTTTTATCAGAGATGGGCAACTCAACAAAATTGATTGGACTGATCTCTTCCAAATGTCCGCAATATTTGATCATTTTTGAAAAATTCCAAATCAAGTTTCTCACCTCTGATAAAACAATAACTGTAAAAAATTGTATAGAGAGCCTCTATTTTGCACTAATAGGCCCATCGGATTAACTCATTTAGCGAGAAAAAAAATAAAAATTTTTAACAGCAATTTGATGAATGAAAATGGTAAAGGGGCTTCTAATAAACGTTTTAAGAAAAAATGCGTGAGTGGGGCTCTTGCGGGGTATTATTGCAATTTCCGGTAAAACTGAACGTCATAGAGTAAAAAATTTTTGTAAATGTCACTTTTTAACATAACCTCAAAATTTTAGAGAAAAATGCTAAAATCGTAAAATTTTTATTTTTTTGTCTTTCATTTTTCATTTTCCCCAAAAATAATTGCATTTTCACGAAACTGTCTGTGTCCTTAATGCCTACAATTTTTTTAGATAAAAAGGTTAAAATATTTTTCAGATATTAAATTTTTTCGGTCGAAATCCGTTTTTTTTCAATCAAAAATTCTACTCAGGAAAATTCTCATAGTATTTTTTGACGTTGCTCATTTTTTTGCTTTGACACATACTTTTTGGTGAGATAATAAAAAGTTATAGTAAGAATTAAAAAACATACTCAGAAATGCAAAAAAACAAATAATGGCTTTTGTAACAAGGAATTTTACATTTGATTGTTATTAATTTCTTTCAATTTAAAAAAAATCAACAAGCGATTACACCATATATTTCTATACCGAGAAAATACAAACTAGACGGTATTTAATTTATTACGTTTATACCCGCCAAAAACCGGTTTTATATAAAAACGGTTTTTAATAAAGTCGCTTTCTTCTTCATTAAAATCGTTTTCTAACAGCTGATCGATGTACTGTTAATCCTCTTACCTTACAGTTTACCAAAATTAAAACATATATATTGTTATATTAAAAAATTGCATTTGTTTTAACCTCAAATAAAACAACTAAGTTAGCAATTTTTTTTCCGGTTTAAAATAAAATTGATTTAGTATTTAAAATTCTTCTAATGATATGCCTCGGACAAATATTTTCAAACCGTCATTTGTTTAAAACTTTATTTTTGTGCAGTATTGCTACAAATATCTTATTTCGATTAATAAAGTGTCATACATAAACAAAAAGTTGTTCATCGTAGAATCGATTGGTGCACTTATTTTTTATTTTATTTTAACGATGAAAATACATTTTTTTAATATATTATTTAAAATTATTTTTTTTAAATTTCTGAATAAATAAAATAAAAATAAAACATGCATTACGAACATTTTATTTTTCAGTAATTGTTTATAATTTATTTCAATTTAAAAATAATCAAGAATCGATTACACCATTCAGTTGTACGGAAAACATTTTAGTAAATATGTATTTTTTTATCTAAACTGCTTTCCTTAAAAAAAAAACTTTTTTATTACCTTTTTTTGTAAACTATGTTTAAATCAGGATAATATGAGAGGCGTATTTTTTCTATTTCTATCGAAATAATTGTTGGACGGAAATAGTTGAAAATTTTAGCTTTTTGTTAGAAATAAAAAAAAATAATATTGAAAACGAAAATTGCTTTTGCAATGCCAGCTTAATAAGCTCTAATAAATTACATTTCGATTTTTCGTGAGCAAGTAATATTAATATCCATTGTAAAAATTTAGAAAAAAATACTATTTTTGAACATAAAAATTATAATTTAGATTCAAATTTAACTATAAGGTGAAAAATGCACCAATACGATAAACAATTTTTAGATTTAGTAAAGTATGACACTTTACTAATCGAAATAAGATATTAATAGCAATACAGCACAAAAATAAAGTTTTAGGTCAAACAATTACTTTGTTTATACGGTACTCTTAAAGCGCTTTTAAACAAAGGAAGGTTTAAAAATGCTTGTCCTAAACATACCGTTAGAACAATTTGAAATAATAAATCAACTTTATTTTAAACGAAAAAAAAATTGTTAACTTAGTTGTTTTATTTGCGTTTAAAAAAAATGTAACATAAGGATTTTTTAATATAGCCATACATATGTTTTAATTTGTGAGAAACCGGTTTTAGGCGAGTATAGACGTAGTAAATTAAATGCCGTCTCCTTTGTATTTTTTCCGTATAAATAGATGTTGTAATCGGTTGTTGATTTTTTTTTAATTGAAGGAAATTATCAACAATTGCTGAAAAATTCATTGTTGCAAAAGCCATTATGTGTTTTTTTGCAATTCTGAGCATATTTTTCAATTGTAACTATAATTTTTTATTATCCTACCGAAAACAATATGTCAAAATAAAAAAAATGAGTAACGTGAAAAAATACTACGAGAATATTCCTGAGTAGAATTGTTTATTGAAAAAAAAAATTATTTGGACAGAAAAAAAATCATATCTTAAAAAATGTTAAACTTTTTTACCAAAAAAAAAATTGTAGGCATTAGAGACACAGAGTGGTATATTTTGGCAAAGTTTCCTGAAAACACAATTATTTTTGCGGAAATGAAAAATAAGAAACGAAAAAATAAAAATATCACGATTTTTCGCATTTTTATCGAAGATTTTGAGGTTATGTGAAAAAGTGATATTTACAAAAGTTGTAGAACTTTGCACCTTCTACAATTTTTGTATTAATATTTTTACTCTATGACGTTCAGTTTTGCCGGAAACTACAAGAATACCATTTTTCTACCCCTTTCCCCCCACCAAATCCACCCTGCAAAAGCCCCTCCCACTCATTTTTTTAAAAAATGTTTATCAAAAGTCCCTTTATAATTTCCAGTCATTAAACTGCTGTTAAAAGTTTTTTGTCTTTTATTTTAATTTGGTTGGACTATAAGTACGTATAAGTTCATTGCAGTGAACATTTTTGGTACGTACGGTTGCCTCTAATAAATTCGGCCCTTATAAATGTCAGATAACTCAATATCAAGATTTTGGTAAACAAATCTTGACTTTATTGTTATTCTACTTTCTTTGCTTTTCAAAATTACAATTATTACACATTTTGCGACACTTGGGACATTATAGTATCTCACTCTTGTTGTCAATTTTACTTTAAGAAACACAACACGTAAATAAATAAAATCAAAATATTTTTTGCCTAAAGAAGCGTACATTTTAGACACATTTTTGTACGTACACCCACGTACCTAGTAGGACCCGGAACGTAAAAACGTAAAATTGACGTAAAATGTACCTAAGTCTCTGGGACGAATGATGCTGCCTGGGTAAAAGCACTGAACATGTAGTAAAACGTGAAATGTGCAATATATCATTTATATTTTTCCCTGTGACCATACATCTTTAAAACCAAATTTTTACTTTTCACAAATCTAAATTTACCACAAAAGCATGAATTTTACCTATAAAATTAAAATTAATTAATAAAAAAAAAACGAAACAATAAAAATAAAAAAATAGAACATATAAGTAGGTAGGGTGCGCTAGCAAATTTTGGACTGTTTTAATTTTGTAATAAATTTTTTGTTTTTAAAAGTATTTTTATAAATTTTAGCTTAGCTTTTTAGCAAATTTGACTTTTTTTACGAAAAACCTCAAATGTCAAACATTTAAGATGGTAGAAAAAAACTAAAAATCAGGTCTTTAAAAAAAGAGCTTGAACATTTTTTGACCACTATGTAATTTTCTTACATAAAAATATGAAAATTCATGCAATTTCACGTTTAACGAGCTGCCACTTTCAAAATTCAGTTCATTCATACAATTATTAGGTAAGCTTTACATTTATTTAAAATAGAGCCTATTCTAAATACCAAAAAATAAGGTTTGCTTTTTTTAAAAATGCAAAAAAACAGAATTTAATATTTTTTCACTAAAAACGTCAAATGTTAAAAAAGGGCGAAAATTTTTTTGTTCACCATCTATTTATAACTGAGAAAAATTTGAAAGCTGATGAATTTTTATATCAAATAACACACTTATTATAAAAATCAGTTTGTTCGTAAAAACGTTAAAATGTCATAAAAATGTTAAAACATTTTAACTTTTTAATAACCTGTTTTTTTTCGATTTTTGCAACTTTGAACTTTCTGAAATATATTATTTATCTGCAAGAGATGTCAAATGTCAAAAATTCAAGAATGCGTCAAAATAAAGGATAATTAGAACTGTTTTGAATTGATTGATAATAATTTTAGTAATTTAACTTTTCTCCGATTTTTATGAGTGGCATGTCGTTTGACTTAAAATGTGGTCAACCCTTTCTCATTTAACTAAAATAAATACAGACTGATAAAATTATAGTTTAAGCTCTTTTTTAACAAAAATATATTTAATTTACTCTGCCATTTTAAATTTTTGTCATTTAAGGTTTCTTGGGAAAAATAACTAATTTTTTTTCTTTGTTGTTCCAAAAAGTTAAAAGTTTTAAAAAAATTGACAAAAAACAAACAAGTTATTAAAAAACAAAAATGTTTTAGCATATGTGGGTATTAGGAATTTGGTCTTAAGTAAGAGTACTTTGAGTCGTTGTAACTTTTTTACGATTGAACCGATTTTTATAAATTGTAAAATATTTGGTGTAAAAATGCTTCTTTATTTATCTCAAAAATATGTTCAGGCTGGGCAAAAAAAGGTTCAGATATTTGTTAAAACATTTATAACTAGCTCAGTCAAGCCACACCCCCCCTCAACGAAACTCAATTTTGATATTGTAAAAATTATGTACTAATTATGTACTAATTTATACCTCTTTTAAAAAAAAAATACCTAATAAAGTTATACGCACTTAAAAGTGGCGGATGTGGCTTGGTGCTAAGATAGATTTAATGAAAGTCGATATGTCATAATTTTATACTAATACATATGTCATAATTTTGTACTAATAATGTATTCTTAAAGAAGGGTCCTTTCAGTTTACAAAAACGATCGTTTTGTTTGTTTTTTATGGGGTGTGTAGCTTGATATCAAGGTACACCCCCCTCTTCTTACGAAAGAGAGTAAGTGACTATACCAATGAATTTGGTACTAATTATGCACTTATTTAGTCCCATTCTAAAAAATTGCCTATTCTCAAGATAACTTGATTTTTTTTTATTTTGGGTTGTGTAGCTTGATATCAAATCAAAAACCATAAAAAACAAAAAAAAAATAAATTATCTTGGGAGTGGGTAATTTTTTAGAAATGGACAAAATTATTACATAATTAGTAGCAAATTATGATATAATTACCTTTTGAAAATCTCTTTCCTAAGCAGAGGCGGGTGTACCTTGATATCAAGCTACGCACCCCATAAAAACAAAAAAAAAATAAGTTATCTTAAATGTAGGCAATTTTTTAGAAGGAGGCGAAATTAGAACATAATAAGTACCAAATTTTTAAAAAGGTGACACAAGGGGCACCTTTTTATTAAAAAAAAAAATATTACGTAGGTCCTGGGCCTCCAGTTGGGGGCTCCAATTTTTTTTTTATCTTGGACGGAAAGTCCGTAAAAAAACATTAAAGATTCGGTTTTAGCTTTTTTTAAAACCTCTTCCCTAAACCCTTTAGAAACACCGTTCCATTTAAAGAATTGACCCATTAGCTTCAAATATGGCCCATGGTGCCTAAATAATCAAACCATAGGAGAAGAGCAAAAATAAAAACTAATTTCCACCAAAACCTCGTACGCACAATCACAGCCACTTGAAAATTCAACAGGGATTGCGATAATTACTAATAGTCGGAAATTTTTAACAACACACAACAACCTTAACTCGGTTAGTTCGCGTTTTACTATATCAACGAAATCATGTATCGTCACTACAAGTGTTTATAATATTTATAAACATTTTATTATTTAAATTTAGTTGGACAATTGTATTGTTAACACCAAAGTGGCGGTGCAGAAATGGCTTATGACAATAAAGGATTCATTGACGTAGAACTCAAGGTTTGTCCTATTCTTAAAATAGGTGTTATAGAGAAAACACGAGGGGTAGCTTGCTAATGCACATTGGTGTAGACGCGGATGGCATTGCGTGGCATTTTGAAGCATTTTTTCGAGGCATTTCGGGGGCATTAAGAGGCATTCTATACATTTTACACTGGCGCAACGAGGGGTGTTTTGGGGTTAACCCCCCCTCCCTGAGAGGCCTGGTTATATACAAATGACACATTCATATTTACGATTTCGTTTGTTTTCAATTTGGATCACTATCATGGTCTTTTTAATGTAATTTTATCAAAAATCGCATTTTAAGTGTCATTTTTGCAAAAATTTTCGCTTGCGGCGCATTTTAGCATTTCTGCAGACAAATTAAGGATTAATAAATAACTTAAATTCCCTTAACCCCATCAATATTTACGATTTTAGTTTAATGTTAAGTCAAAAATTGCATTTTAAATGTTATTTTCTCAAAAAAGTTTGCCTGCGGCGCATTGAACCATGATTTTCACATCAAATATTGGATAAATATTGGGTAGCTTGCTAATGCACATTGGTGTACACGCGGATGGCATTGCGTGGCATTTTGAAGCATTTTTTCGAGGCATTTTGGGGGCATTAAGAGGCATTCTATACATTTTACACTGGCGCAACGAGGGGTGTTTTGGGGTTAACCCCCCCTCCCTGAGAGGCCTGGTTATATACAAATGACACATTCATATTTACGATTTCGTTTGTTTTCAATTTGGATCACTATCATGGTCTTTTTAATGTAATTTTATCAAAAATCGCATTTTAAGTGTCATTTTTGTAAAAATTTTCGCTTGCGGCGCATTTTAGCATTTCTGCAGACAAATTAAGGATTAATAAATAACTTAAATTCCCTTAACCCCATCAATATTTACGATTTTAGTTTAATGTTAAGTCAAAAATTGCATTTTAAATGTTATTTTCTCAAAAAAGTTTGCCTGCGGCGCATTGAACCATGATTTTCACATCAAATATTGGATAAATATTGGGTAGCTTGCTAATGCACATTGGTGTACACGCGGATGGCATTGCGTGGCATTTTGAAGCATTTTTTGGGGGCATTAAGAGGCATTCTATACATTTTACACTGGCGCAACGAGGGGTGTTTTGGGGTTAACCCCCCCTCCCTGAGAGGCCTGGTTATATACAAATGACACATTCATATTTACGATTTCGTTTGTTTTCAATTTGGATCACTATCATGGTCTTTTTAATGTAATTTTATCAAAAATCGCATTTTAAGTGTCATTTTTGCAAAAATTTTCGCTTGCGGCGCATTTTAGCATTTCTGCAGACAAATTAAGGATTAATAAATAACTTAAATTCTCTTAACCCCATCAATATTTACGATTTTAGTTTAATGTTAAGTCAAAAATTGCATTTTAAATGTTATTTTCTCAAAAAAGTTTGCCTGCGGCGCATTGAACCATGATTTTCACATCAAATATTGGATAAATAAATAATTTTAAATTTGATTAACACCCCCCTTCCCTCTACATTTAAGCCCAGATCCGCGCTTGTAAGCACCTGTTTCCTTGTATCAATTACGGTCACATTTTTACTTCAAATTAAGTTGGTTGTTGAAAATTAAAAATTAGTTGAGAATAAAAAAAATGTGTCTACAAAGCTTGCAATATTTCATTCAAAAATTCTATCCCTAGACGTGAAACTCCATACAAAAACAGTTTTTTTATGATTTATCCTTAAAACACCTCCCCCCTCCCCCGAAGCCAATTCCTGGGTGCGCAACTGCATTTTAAGGCAATTTATGGCCTTCTGAGGCATTTTTAACAGAAAATCTCGTAAAAAATGCCTTTTACTGTACACAAAATGACGACCGAGCCACCCCTCGAGAAAAAAGAATCTAGTGTACAATATATACGATAATTTTCACAGATTTAATTTCTTCTTGAAAATGTCTTCTCTATTTTCCTTAATGTTGCTCCAAGGTGCGTTAAAGAGAGCTATTTTTTATTTGATTTTAAAGTTTGGACAAATATGAGATTTAAAAAATCTGAGTAACTTTCAAACCACGCACAATTTCATCAAATTTGATTTCATAAATGCGCGAATATAATATTTTATGATTTGCTATAGGTGGGTTTTACCATATAAAGTTTCAATATACAACACCCCATTCGTAACGCCAATCACTACTTATCATGATTTGGTGCTTATTACGAAAATTTTTGCATTACTAATACGAGAACTGGTGAGTAGAAAGATTCTGGTCGTGCCAATTTACACCCCGATAACATCACCGACAACGATAACTTTAACACTATGTTGGGAATTTGGAACCTTTGGTTGCACTGGCAAACCATTGTTTATCGTCTCCTGATGATGCTAACGTTGTTAGCGAAACGCGCGTCGAGTGCAAAAAAGTGTAGTTTTGGTTTGTGGAAAACAATCATAACTTAACTTTAACACTATTTGACAGTTCAAAATAATAGCGTTTTTGGTACAGGTTTTACGTCGGCGGTCCGGTTATTTCCAATAATTTATTAGTTTTTTTATTAAAATGCGCTTTAAACTAGGTACCTATTTAATTATTCATGAAAGGAACACCCCAGCAAACACAAAGCGTCTGCATTGAATGTCGACAACGTCGGCAGTGTGTCGGCATCGGCGACTACACGCTGGCCCGATGTTGGACAGATTGCGATTTTGAGTTTTCGGTCAATAATCGGCAACTGACGGAGGTCCACATTACTACATTCGATTTTATGCCGACACCACTTTAGGACCGACGATGGTTCGATTGGAACTTTGTTTAATCCGACGAAAATCGGCAACTGACGATGACCCGATTTACTATAGTCGACATTATGCCAACGCAAACCTTAGACATATATATTGAGCAAAGATATTTCAAAACTAGAACGAGGACTTGACAAGATGGTGGTACTTCTCTACAAGAATCACCTCTTCCGCCACTTAAACCACCTCGATTGGTTAAGCACCCGCATTATCGAAACTTTGTAGTTTGCTAATGTCGAATTGTGTCAAACAACCACCGACGGATCTTCGTCAATCACCGACGTCGGTGCGCTTTGAGAGGCCGATGTGGGGCCTTATTATCCACCTATTATCGGACCTTTGTGGTTTGCCGTTGTCGGGCCGCTTTAAGCTACTACCGACGGACCTTCATTAATCGCCGATGTAAGACTGCTTTAGGAAACCAATGTCGAACTTCTTCCAATGCGAGACCAGCTTGCCTACATTAGACCGACCAAATTAAGCAGCTATATGGGCGAATGGTCGGTACCATGTGAATAAACTATATCGGACCTTAATCGTACGGCGACGCTATGCCGATGTCCGCAAGAATTAAAATTTACCATTCCGACGGCGGGCTGCAGTCTAACGTTGCGTCGGCAAACATACATTGGGCCTACATCGCAAAGCGGACAAAAAATACTGCTGGTCCGTTGTCAAAAATCGACGTCATGCCGATGACGGTAAATTCGGCAATAGACATCGGCCCGACGAAGGCCCGAGGGAACCGTGTTTACTGGGACGCTTGGGTGTATTTTGGGTACTGAGCGCGATGCCATGCGCCACCACAGAATAGTGTTGTTATGTGATGCCATCCTGTTCAAATTCGTTCGACAAAATTCTTATGTTAACCGTGCGTACACGCTTGCGCTTGTAGCATTGCACGGCAGACCTTAACCTCTCTCTCTCTCTTTCTCTTTTGAATTGGTTCTATCTCTTTATGAGATAATCTGCCAGCTCAAGTGGTAGAACCCACGATTGCCTGACTCGATGTCACCTGAGTCCTGAAATATATATATCCGAAGCCCCCCTACCCCGTACCCCACTCAGGAGACCGGTCTGATGAGCACTCCATATGAATGCAATTTTCTTTTTCTAAAGGGATTTAGATCTAATAGTTAGAGAGCGGTGGTGGCCGTAAAAGATTAATAATTTCATCCCATTTGAGGTTTATATGGTTTTAATAAATACACACCAAAGATAACAAAATAGAAGTTTTAACAACTAGTGGCTAAAATAGTACTTTTTTTTACAAGCGTTCGTTTAAATAACGACAGTAGCGAGGTATTTAAAAACAAGAGTAAAAAAAAGCACAGTTTAGCCGCGAATTGTTAACACTATTTTTTTTAATACCTTTATCAAAAAATACAAGAAAAACAGTAAAATACTTTTAAAAATTTCGAACGAAAGGTACTTCTCGCAGCACACCATTTTTTCACTAGAAATCAAAGCGGCTGGTAAATAAAATAACAAATGGTGGTTTTTATGGCGATGTGCCTTCTTATTCATTGTTGCGACATAAAAATCGTTGACAGTGTGATATTTTGACGATATTTTTAAAGGATTTTTTCATAAATACTGGCGGAAATGGCTTAGTTTTTAGGCAAGAATATATATCTCTTTAATTTTATGTAAAAGACGAACCGAAATCTTTTTTTGCACCCGTGATAAAAAAAAAAACGTTTTTTGAATCGGTAACCAAAAAAGCCATGCTTTAGTTATCTGTAGACAGTTACTAAAATCATGTTTTTAATGGAGGTATAAAAAAAATATTTTCAGACTTTCAGACGTCTAGGTGGGAGCTCTTTCTACATGGAGGCCCCAAAACCTGCAAAAAATAATAGCTATATGAACTCATTTTATCCCATCTGCAATTTATATTAAAACAATCTACTTACCTCAGGACTTAAAAAAATCAAATGGTAACATATGGCGGGGCGTTTACAAGTACTAATATTTTTCCAAATATTTATGATAGATCAAAAAGTTAGTAATTTGATTCCTTTTATAATTAGTGCTATTATGTTAAGGGCCACACCAAGATAACAAAAAAAATATTACACATCCCTGGGTCGGAGCGTTTTTTACAGGAAGGCGTCAAAACTAAATAAAATAAAATAATAGTTTTGGGGTCTCTCTACTTCCCAGAGGTGTCCAATATTTTTTTTTTGTTATCTTGGTGTTGCCCTTAACATAATAGCACTAATCAGAAAAGAAATGAAATGGGTTGATAAAGCAATTACTTTTGCAACTTTTGAGGCCACTCTATAAAAAAATCCTCCACCCATAGGTGTATAATAACTTTTTTGTTATCTTGGTGTGACCCTTAATATAATAGCACTAACCAGAAAAGAGATGAAACGAGTTCATATAGCATTTACTTTTTGCAAATTTTGAGGCCTCCCTGTAAAAAAAGCCCCCCCCTAAAGAGACGCAATAATTTTTTTTGTTATCTAGATGTGGCCCATAACATGCTAGCCCTAATCATAAAAGAGTTGAAATGACTTCATATGGCTATTATTTTTTACAAGTTTTGAGGCTTTCCTGTATGAAAATTAAATGTATGTAATGTATGTATATTGGTGTGGCCCTTAACACAATAGCACTAATCAGAAAACTTCATAGAGCTATTATTTTTTGCAAGTTTTAGGTCCTCCCTGTAAAAAAAGCACCACTACCTGAGCATCATAATATCTATCTATAAACCCCTTTGTCGGGACTACGGATCTTTAACGTGAACCACTATCAATATATGGACCCCACGGTACCGTCCTCCTAACGTCCTCTACGAGAGACAGTATGGAATCGTGTTAGCCTGCCTTTTAGCTAATATGGCCTACTCCGCTCCATACAGAGTTTTCCCGAATCTCACCAAATTATGTAGTTTTGTAAAAAAAATAGTCCAAGTAGACTACCATCGACCTCGGGGATCGAACCCGGGACTTCTGGTTGATAGACCAGGAATGTACCCACTATACCAACCAGTGCGGTTCAGCCCTTAACCATATATGACATTGAAATGTCAACAGTATCAAATAGCGTTGATTTGATTTGATTTGTCTCAACAGCAAGTTTAAGTCTTGAAAACTGCAGCTTCTTAGCTTATTGTATCTCTTGCTGGGTACCTTCTTAATCTAAGAGGTTTGACGACCTCGCGAGGAGCAGCAGCCCCTTTATTAGGTTTCTCAGGAAGTTAGCTTCTCTGGAGGGGTCGTCGTCCAGGAGGATTTGTTATCTGCAGAAGGTTAGTGCTGGGTACTCAAATATGATGTGAGCGGCTGATTCGTCATCCTCATCACATCATAGGAAGTGATCGTTCGCCTGAGAGAAGGGAAGCAATTTCAACCAATAAACGCGCTTAAAAGCAGTGACGAGACGATCGAAGAATCACCAATCTGAGCACGCGCAGAGCTGCCTCGAACAACAATTTTTGACCGAAGCCGTTCTCTTGACTAAACCCAGTAGTATGGACTTGTAGGAGAGCTCGTGTGAAAAACGTCACTCGTATGATTTCAGAGCACGCTATTGGATGAAACCATCACGTGCCAGATCTCGCTAATGCGCATGCTACGGCCAACTTGACCGCCTTGTAAAGTACGACGTCGCACAGTGGTCGATTTTTGTAAAAACGCGGATATTAGAAATAAACTTCCACATTGTAATAGGCCATAAGTTAAATGGGATTAAAAAAGTGCGTAATAAAGTGTTTTCAAGTCTTTAAGTTTGAGATAGTTCTTGAGGTACTTGAATCTACTTATAAGGTAACGTAATTTTTTAATACTATTTTTAACCTGAAGATCCCATCTCAAATGTTTATCAATTATTATTCCTAAATACTTAATTGACTCAGTAGCCGCTATTTTTAATGAATCTGATATATTTAAGTTTTCTAACTTTGGACTTCCTAACTTATAGGAGGAGGAAGGTACATAAAATGTTTTACTTACGTTAAGAGTTAATGTATTAAAATCGAACCAATTTTATAGTTTCAGTAAATCCTGTTTTGCTGCTTTTTCAGTGTTTTCCCATGATCTAGTTTTAACAAACATAAAAGTGTTATCAGCAAAACTCCCTAAAAGACTCGCTATATCTAAGTCAAAGATATCATTCATATAAAGGATGAACAATAATGGACCGAGGATCGTGCCCTGAGGAACGCCATAACTAGCAGTTTCCATTCAACTTGTTGTTTCCTTTATTCTAACTACTTGCTTCCTGTCCGTTAAGTAGCTTTTTATAAGATCAAGGCACACCCCCCTGATTCCACGACCTTCCAATTTTTTTATAAGCTTAGTGTGACAAACTGTGTCAAAAGCTTTGGCTAAATCAACGAAAATGCATAGCGAAGCTTCTTTGTTGTCTAGTGCTTTATAGATTTGTTTAGTTAAGTGAACGATTGCATCATCAGTTGATCTGCCAGAGCGGAAGCCAAACTGATTTTCCGAAAGCCTATTAATGTAATAGTTCTGTAACCTTTGTACTTGGTTTTAATGATGCCAATTTTAAGTATTTTTGGGAAATATCCTTTTTCCATACATTTGTTAATTAGACTGCTAATATGTGTAGATATTTCATAAGAAATGTCTTTAAGAATTTCAGATCTAATTAAATCGAACCCAGGAGCCTTTTTAGATTTTAATATTTTAATTAATTTTTGAATCTTTTCAGGGGTGGTGAAATTAAGAAATATAGAATTAAGGTAAGGTTTGGATTCGGAGGGTTTTTTTACAGGTGGAGTTATTTTTTCTGCATATGTTTTTCCTAAATTTGAATAATGGGTATTAAAAGGATTTGCAATATCTTTAAAATCCGTAGAGATATTGTTATTTATTGTTATTTTATCTATGTGTTTGTTATTATTACCTGTTATGTTCTTTACCATAGTCCAAAGTTTCTGCGTGGAATTTGAACTTTGTTTTACTTGGTTTTCATAATACTTCTTTTTTGCCTATTGAATTAGTTTTGATAGGTTATTTTTATAATTCTTATATCGGTTTTGCAGCTCTATGTTGTCACGACTTCGTAGGCATGTTGTATACATTATATTTTTTTGAGCAACTGACTTTAGAAGTCCCTCTGTCATCCAGTTATTATTTGGTTTAGTTTGAGAACTAATTTTTATTGATTTTTTGCACATTTGTATTGTTGAGGTAATATTATTAACTAAAATTTCCGCAGATGTTTCCAGGTCGTTACAGCCACAGAACGAGTTCCAAAGAACCGGAGTTGCCATGATTTTTATTACCTCATTGTAATCAGTATATTTTTTACAATAATTGTTGTTTTTTGTACAATTTGTTGTAATTCGATTTTCAGTTTTTATATATGCTATAATTGGATAATGATCTGGAAGGTGATATTGATATACTAAGGACCCTATTTCCATCTTTTCTCTATTTGTTTTTATAAATATATGATCTATACAAGATTTTTGTATACCCCTCACTCTTGTTTTTTTGTTAATGTATGGCAGAAAACTATTTGCATAAAGGCAATTTAAATATTCTTGGGAAACGTTGGTATCTTTTAATATGTCTACGTTAATATCTCCCCCCAAAACATAGCAACCCGAATCTGCAAACCTTCTCAAATAAGTATCTAAGCTCTCTATAAACTCACTGCAATCAATTTCCTGACTTCTATACATAGCTGTAACACAAAAGTTAGTTTAACTAATTTTTAGTTCGATTTTAATACACTTTGTTAGACCTATATTACATATTTCGCTTTGGTATTCTGAATCAGATCGAACAAAGACAACAGTCCCGTCATTTTTGTTGATTTTGCTATCGTCATACATTAAGTCATAATTTGGGATTTTAAAAATGTTTTAATCATATATTGTAAACATCTCTGTAAGCACAATAAGATCAAAATTGTCATTCAAGCTGTTTAAAAATAAAAGAAGTTCATCAAAATTTTTCATAATGCTACATATGTTAACATGGAATATTTTTAATGACGAATGAAATATTTGTGTTTTGTTTTTGTATTCTAATAAGTCTGAGATTTTATACGTTTCGTGCTCAAATGGTTTATAATTTTTAATGTACTCATCTATTTTGAAAGAAATTTCAGGTATTTTTATTAATTAAGCAATTTTTACTTAGAATATCATTAAATTAAACTAAAAAAGCAAAAGTTTGTCAATAAGTATTTTAAAATATTCCGACTGTACTTGGAAAACCATAGATATCTAAAATTGTTCTCAACAAACACTTTAAAAAGGACAAATATTTAAATTTGCTTTTTACATATACTAAGACTAAAAAAACAGTTTAAAAAACAATAGATATCTAAAACTGTTCAGGACTAAACTAAATATAGCATTAAAACAAATTAAACAGATTGACGGAAGTTAAGAAACAGTCTTAAAAAATAATCACGAATAATTTTAAACAATTTTATATAATCTGATTTTATTTTCCAATTTTTTTTTTGGTTATCAATTTTTGGCCTGATGTTAAAGTAGATCTTGTAGTTTTGGGAGTTTGATTTGAAGCATGAGATAAATTCTGATTTTTATTTTCTTTTTGCTTTGTTTTGGGATTTGCGTCCGGTTTTGTAATATTTTTAGGCTCGTTTTCTTTTACTTTATCTTCCCGTTCATCAAACACCTTGTTGTCACTTTCAAACTTCTTATCTTCCTCCGTTTGTATTGGGGTGAATGGAGCGCTTGTGTTTTGAAAAAGACGGATTTTGTCGACAATCGATTCTAGTCTCTCGCAATACTTTGTCCCGTACCCTTTAGTTTTTTGGCATTTTTGACAATTTCTTGTGTTGTTAATTCTCGAACAAACTTGACTAAAATTGGCCTGTCGTCGTGTTTGTTTTTTCTCCAATCCTGTAATAGTTATCTAAATCATGACTGCTTAAATTAACTTTAGTTTGTTTCGAAGAAAATCCAACACAATTTCTTCTAGTGATCCAACATCTGTTTCATGAAGCCCAAAAATTAAAAAAAATCTTCCTTTTCAGAAGGTTTTCTTGTTCTAAAATTTTTTCCTTTAACTTAATGTTGGTCTCCAAAAAATCTACGGTTGTTTTTGAGGATTCAACCTCTTCTTTATATCTGGTTAAGTCTTGCTTTATATCCGAAACATCTTGGCTAGTCTTTTGCAAATGTCTTTTGTAAATGCATAAGAATAACACATGAGTGTGCAAAGTACAGATTTCAGATTGAGTTTTCGTACAAAAAGTGGATTTTTATGAACTTTTGCTGGAGAGAAACAAAATGATGATGTAGGCTCAAGGTGGCGAGACATTGGAAAGCTTACGCGACTTTTGATATTGTGCGATGTATAGCTGCGCTTAAAATTTTGAGACATCTTTGGCCGCCAACCCCAAAACACGGAAAGCAAAAACCTTGCTATAACTTGGTTGTAAAAAAGCATAAATATTGTATTTTGTGTTTTCGATCTTTTCTATTTTTTCTTTTGCACTTTCCAACGTCTTCATTTTCGATATTTCTTTGCATGCGACTCTTGGTTTGTTGGTGTTCGATCTTTAGCCACTTTTAAAACGCTTTTCTGCAACCTTATTTAGGAAGAAATTTTAAAGCTAAATAGTAATTTTTACAACTAGCTGATACAATAGTGTTTTTTTAACAGGCATAGCTTTAAATAATGAGCGCGGCAAGTAATTTAAAAAGGCGAACTTAAAAAGCCGTGATTTGCCGCGGGTTGTAAATACTTTTTTTATATTTTTATCAAGAAACAGAAGAAAACTAAAAATCAAAGCTCATAAGATCAAGGGGGGAGGTAAAATTACTTTCTGGGTAAATATCTTTTTTTATTTTTTTTTTGAAGCATTCTAGGACCTTCTTATTGTAAAAGTTTAAATGAAACATCGTTTTTGACCAAACTTTATAAAACCATAGCATACAGGGCAAATCATTTTGGTAAAAAAAATGATAGCACTTTTACAATCTAGACAAACCCCTTTTTGTAAAAGTAATAACGAAACCTTGCGAAAATGCACGGTTTTTGAGAAAACTTAAAACAGTGTAAATATAACACACAGAAGAAATCTGAATAAAAAGATTATGACTCAACCCAACACAATAAAACCCGACTCAACCCCACACAACACAACCTTACTCATCCCAACCCAAACCGATGCGACCCAAACCAACTCAATTTTTAGTAAAATATCAAAAATTAAAATTTTTAACTTGAAAATTTTTTCCGCACACTTACGATAATAAATTTCCCCTCATTTTTTGAAAAAGATTGTCTACCTTTGCATATTAAACATCTGATCTGATCTGATCTGATTATGACCATTAGTAGATCGTTTGAGTGTGCTTAATTTTTTCCTATAAGACTTCATCAAAACGAAATTTGAACCATCAAGGACAGCTGCTTGCTGGGGATGTCACAACAATGGTTTCTATGGTAACATTACATTGTAGACATTTTTGGTGTCTGAGAGTTTGTTATCTAATCGTATTTTCGGAATTATTTTTTTGTAAATACTTGAAAAACGCTTGATAAAACGGATTTATTTAAGAAAAATCAGAATTTTTTAATACTACCATTTTACCCTACTTTTTTTCAAATCTAGGTAACAAGGGACATGCATTTCCTTGCACCCGTAATCAAAAAAAATTTGTTACAAGTCAGAAGGCACTTTTTCATTAACTAGTTAAAGATATATATAATATGTCGAAACTACTTTTTTTTTTGGGGTTTTTCGCCACTAAGTTAAGGAAATGTTTTCAAAAATATGTTAAAACCCACTGCGTAAATTCCTAAAGAAAAAAATTTGTTCGTTTGTCAGTGGTTTTTAAACAAGATAAAAAATTTGCCTACACACACGCAAATCCTAACTAGAATCTAAGTACTTATCTGACGTTTCGGCAGAAATTCTACTGCCGTTATCAAAGAATTTTATCCTTTTCAAAAACTTTTTTCGATTCTTTTTTAAAATATCTGTCTGTTGTCATACAACTGACTGACTTTGACTGATATATATTTCAAATATTAACTTGACAGTTTGGTGCGTCGATAGTAGCCAACAAGGTATTGGGTGAATTTAGAGCTAACCCCACATTATAGTAAACCTCCCCATTTTTACGGCTTGCCCAAAATTTATAAACCAAATATTCCTTTTAGACCAATAGTTAGTAGCATTAATTCTCCATGTCATAAACTCGCAAAATATTTACTTAAAATTTTAAATCCCTTAGTAGGAAATACAAATTCATTTATAAAAAATTCTCTACACTTTTTAGAAAAAAAAAAAAAAAAAAAAAAAAAAATATCCGAGGTCAATTTTAATAACAATCACTTGATGGTGAGTTTTGATGTGGTGAGCCTTTTCACAAATGTACCTGTAGATAAAAGCCTTTCTATAGTAAGACATCGATTAGAAAATGATCAAAATTTAGGCGAAAGAACTACACTGAGCGTCAATGCTATTCTAGAACTTCTCACATTATGCATAAAAACCACATATTTTCAGTGGGAAAGTGATTTTTTTCAACAGGATTTTGGGATGGCAATGGGCTCTCCACTTTCTCCTCTAATGAGTAATATTTTTATGAAAGATTTTGAAAATAAAATTTTAGAGGAATTTAATTTTAAACCGGTCATTTGGTTTCGCTATATAGATGATATTTTTAGTATTTGGCCACACGATTTAAATAAACTTAATGATTTTCTTAATTTTATAAACGGTAAAGAACCAGCAATAAAATTTACTTTAGAAGTAGAAAACGATAACAAAATTTCATTTTTAGATGTTTTAATAAACAAACAAAATAGATTACAAACCTCAGTTTATAGAAAACCAACACATACAAATAGATATCTAAATTTTAACTCAAATCATTGCTCATCGGTTAAAAAAGCAGTAATAGAAAGTCTATACGATAGAGCTAAAATTATTTGTTCGGACAATAACACATTTTTACAAGAAAAACAAATAATAAAAGAGGTCTTAATTAAAAATTCGTATCCAAATAACTTCATCGAAAATTCTTTTAGACAAATCGAATTTCCAAGACAACGCGAACGTAGACATAATAATGTACAACCAACAAATTTAATAATTCCTTTTATACCAGGTATTTCGGAAAAAATTAAACGAATCGCTAATACTTATAATATTAGAACAATTTTTAACAAATCAAATACTCTTAGATCAATTCTAACCAAAACAAAACCATTAAATGCTGAGCAAAACTCAAAAAATATCGTTTATAAAATTCCTTGCGAGTGTGGTAAATTTTATATTGGAGAAATTTCAAGGCCTCTTGAAGTTAGAATAAATGACCATAAGGGTTACCTCAGGAGGGGAGACTGGGAGAAGTCTAAAATTTGCCAACATTCTTTTGAAAATGATCATAGAGTAATGTGGGGAGAAACCAGTATATTACAAAAAGAACCAGACAAAATTAAACGAAAAATCAAAGAAGCAGCTTGCATCTATCTTAACGAAGATGAATGCATAGCTAACATATCAGTTGATATAAATACAGTTTGGCTTCCAATTTTAAAACAAGATTTTCAAAAAGGTTTTTTTTTTAAATAAATTAAAAAATAGCATTGATGTTCTTTGGGTTTCTAATATATTTTTTCTTAAAGTTAGTCAAAAGATAATTTTTATAATTGATATTTTAAAATAAAAATTTTGTATTTTTATAAAGTAATCTAAAATCGAAAACACTCAAACAAATATAATTTTGATTTTAAATTTTACTAAATTCACCCAATACCTTGTTGGCTACTATCGACGCACCAAACTGTCAAGTTAATATTTGAAATATATATCAGTCAAAGTCAATCAGTTGTATGACAACAGAAAGATATTTTAAAAAAGAATCGAAAAAAGTTTTTGAAAAGGATAAAATTCTTTGATAACGGCAGTAGAATTTCTGCCGAAACGTCAGATAAGTACTTAGATTCTAGTTAGGATTTGCGTGTGTGTAGGCAAATTTTTTATCTTATTTAAAAACCACTGACAAACGAACAAATTTTTTTCTTTAGGAATTTACGCAGTGGGTTTTAACATATTTTTGAAAAAAAAAAAAAAAATCCTTAACTTAGTGGCAAAAAACCCAAAAAAAAAGTAGTTTCGACATTATGAATCCGCCACAAACATATAGATTTTAGATATATATAATATGTAAAAAATAGTGGTGTACGGAGAAATTGTTCTTCGTAGAAAAATGGGGTGGGGGGGGGGGGGGGGTGAGTAACAGCATTGTCTCATATCACTATTTTATTTTTGATTTTTGAGAAAAATTTAATCTTTGATTGATGATTGATACTTATTGACTTCGTGAGGGGGGCCGCTTGGTCCCCTAAGCCTTCTCTGCGTACGCGAGTCTTACACACCAAATCATGTAAAACCACAAAAAACGAAACTTATGCATATTTAAGTTATTGCCAAATTATTCTTTTATAAATACTTGAAAAACGCTTCTGAAACGGAGTTATTTAAGAAAAATCAGAATTTTTTAATATTGCCATTTTACGCTACTTTTCTCCAAATTTAGGTAAAAAAGGACATGCATGTTTTTGCACCCGTGATCAATTTTTTTTTGCATCGGTAACCAAACAAGCCTTGGTTTGGTTATTTGCAAGCAGTTCCTAAAATCGTGGTTTTGAGAATACATGGTATAATAATAGTTCTAACAACTAGTGGCTAAAATAGTGCTTTTTTTACAAGCGTTGGTTTAAATAGCGAGCGCAGCGAGGTATTTAAAAACGCGACTAAAAAAAAGCGCAGTTTAACCGCGAGTTGTTAACACTATTTTTTTTAATACCTTTATCAAAAAATCCAAGAAAAACAGGAAGAAACTTTTAATAATCTCGAACGAAGAGCACTTCTCGCAACACACCATTTTTACACTATAAATCAAGGCGGCTGGTAAATGAATAATGGTGGTTTCCATGGCGACGTGCCTTTTTATTCTGTGACGTTCATTGTTGCAGCATTTTAATCGTTGACAGTTTGATATTTTGACGATGTTTTTAAATGATTTTTTCCTAAATACTTGGTGAAAACTGGCAAAAATGGCTTAATTTTTAGGCAAGAATAATTAGATTTTTTCAATATTCCCATTTTCCGCTATTTCTTTTTAATATTAGATAAAAAATGGAGAGAAAACTTTTTTTGCACCCGTGATCAAAAATAATAGTTTTCACAACTAGTGGCTAAAAAAAGGATAGTTTAGGCGCGAGTTGTGAACACTATTTTTTTTAATACCTTTATCAAAAAGTCGAAGAAAAACAGGAAAATGCTTTTAAAAATCTCGAACAAAGAGCACTTCTCGCAACACACCATCTTTACACTAATTATCAAGGCGGCTGGTAAATGAAATAACAATCGTTTCCATAGCGATGTGCCTTTCTACGCGGTGATGTTCAGTGTTGCGCCATTTTAATCTTTGACAGATTGATATTTTGCCGATTTTTTTAAAATGATTTTTTGAGTAAATACTTGGTGAAAACTGGCGGAAATGGCTTAATTTTTAGGCAAGAATAATTAGATTTTTTCAATATTACTACTTTCCGCTATTTCTCTTTAATTTTGGATAAAAAACGGATAGGAATCTCTTTTTGCACCCGTAATCACAAAAAAAAAAAAAAATTTTGCATCGGTAATCAAAAAAGCCATGTTTAGTTTTATGCAGACAGTTACTAAAATCATGTTTTTGATGAAGGTATAAAAAAAAATAAATATTAAATTATTCTATCGGATTAAGACAAAGTTACTTACATACCAAGGGAGGAAGTGCACTTTACTCCAGAGGCATGTATCTAATTTTATCTACTACCTAATAATAGATGCATAAACAAAATAATACTTCCGACCGATTTTTTCAATTCCCGCTTTTCGACAAGGATCACTACGCGGTACGGTGAGGTCATATATGTAAGAGCTTAAATATACGCCCTAGCAATGCCTTCGGCGTGCACAACTTTTTTAGAAGAATATCCTATATATATGCCTACAACTTTCTCTTTTATTCTTTTATGACTCTTATTATCTCTTTCTGGCGTCAAAGCTTAGCGGTTCTGCACATGCGCGGCCATCGTCATCGGTTAACCAACTAAAATCCCGAAAGACAGCTGTGCAGTTGTCAAAATTTTTCTATTGGTTTACGTTTCTAGAAAATCAGTATTTTCTATTTTTAAAAAAATAAATATATGAATAGAAATAATTCTTAGGTATTTTCACTTTTTTTCCTTCAAATTTTAAGAAAAAATAGCTAACAACCTGTGGAACTTCACTTTTGTTGTTTGGCGGCATCCACAAATACAGCACGTCTTTTTATTCGGCGACATCTTAAGCTCCAAGATATAAACAGTTTTTATTATAACTCCTAAAAACTTTCGCGTAACCAAAGATTTAAAATATCACAATAAAAAAATTTGCATAAACGAAAACGCGGAAAACGACTATGTGTGATCAAAACAAATCAACAAAAATGGCGTCTCGACCGAAGAACGAAGACGAAGGTCGCGAAACCGGCCGCCTCGTAAAATTTTCGCGCATGTGCATAAGCGCGGAGCTAAGACGGCTCCATGGCCAGGGAAAGGCCTATATTAAACCTCATACATATATGGGTGAGGTAAAGTATTGTTGTTTGACAACAATTAAAAAACACCATGCCAACATTAAATGAAAAAATACAATAGTAGGCTTGCTGCTAGGAAGCTAATGGTTGTCATTTGAAACAGAATAGCGTTGTTTATTCGTCTCTGTTAGTTCATCGATCTCTAAAAAAATGGAATTTTCTGAAGAAAACCAAAATATGGAAGAAAAAGCGAAGCTTATCGTTCTGGCCTAGCCTGTTTCAGAAATGGATGGGAGAAAATAACGTGAGAAAAGTTTCTGAAACTTTCGTTTTGTCTACTTCTGCATGCTGACACAAAAACTGAAGACGTCATCATCATGATTCAGCATGCTGCGGTCCTGCATTAACTTGAAGGAAAATTATTGCCTTTTTGAAACGCCAATCTCATGGTTCTCATTGTAAGAAATTCTCTATTTTCACAACGCATTTATGAGCCAGGCTTCGGATGAATATTTCTTGCACATGAAGGTAAGCTAAGCTATAAAATTGCATATTATCGGGAAGCTAACTCAATGTTCTATTATTTTCAGGTGGCGTTACTTTTTGGAATAGCGGCAGCCTAAAAAGTTTTTTTTTTGTTAAACACATGTCAGTCAACAACTTTGTCAATAAAAAGTCATAAAAAAAAAGTAAAACCCAATTTATTAATTTTCATCAGTAAAACCAATCCTATGGATAACACAGCCACACAAAAAAAAGGTGTCGTGATCTATGAATGCTACATATGCTTTCCTATGAATTTTAACACGCTGAATACGAATCCGATGTCAGAATTTGTCTTCCAGGTCCGCGTTCCAACCTTACCTCAAAAAACGTAAAAAAATTAGTATTTCCTGTTCTGCGGTTGAGGCATGTCGATTCTTATGTTTTTCGATGCATTGAATGTAAATAAGCTCTCAGAATTGATCGCACATGTTGTTCTTTTGTCTCTAACTAGCTTTTTTTTGAAAGCCTATATCAGCAGAGTCGTATTCTTACAGTTGACGTAAACTTACTTTAACTCACCTAACCTAATCTTAACTCACCGAATCTTACCTAACCTAACCTGGCCTAATATAACCTTTATCTTCCATCGTAGATTTTACTATTCTGTATAAAGGTAAATTTTAACACGATAAGCAATGTCTTTACAACAAAATGAACATGAAATTTACTGTTTTATTCTCTTTCTAGAAGAATTGGTGAACAAAATGATATCACTAATCATTTTACCTTTTTCCGCTTGTGCCTGTCACCAGGGCACCTCCACGTGGTGGCGGTGGGCAACGGATCCATACCGGCTAAGACCCTGGGTAAACGGCGTTCATGCCGTCGGCCAGGTTAGGTTAGGTTAGATTAGGTGAGTTAAAGTTAGGTTAGGTGAGTTAAAGTTAGTTTACGTCAACTGTAAAAATGAGACACCACTAAGGCTTTCAAAAAAAAACTAGCCTTCAAGGCAGAATACCACAATTTACTATTATTTCATTGTGTTTTATCAAGGTACAACGTGTGCGATCAATTCTGACAGCTTATTTACATTCAGAGCATCGAGAAACATAAGAACCGACATGCCTCATCCCCAGAACACGACACTTTTTTTTTGTGTGGCTGTGTAATTAAACAATCGGCGTGACATGTTGGTCGTCAGAATACCGAATTCAAAAACCAAGACAAAAAGAACGTTCACGACCTGTATAGGAAATGTGCATCACTTACCTATCAAATTGTGAGCACAACGAGAGCTATACTGGTCATGCATTTCGCAGAACTTCTGCCACCCCAATTAGGTGCAGGTGGAGATTTACTTACACTCAAGCAACATGGAGGCTGGAATTCTTCTACATTGGTTGAAGGATAAATAAGCGACTCTCTATCGAAAAAATGCGAGGTTGCCAGCCGCAAAATATCAGGGAATATTCCTACCAATCCTACCTGCAGTGAGACATGGAAAAGTGATACTCCGAGCACATCACAGCAAATGAATAATAAAGTTTTAAATATTTATTCTCCTGTAGCATTCAACAGTCGCAATAACATAAAAATAAGTTTTAATTTTCTTGTTTTCGTTTGCGTTTTTAAGACCCCCAATTAAGTTGTTCTTC
The DNA here is from genome assembly GCA_963921995.1 of Oxystoma pomonae. NCBI lineage: Eukaryota > Metazoa > Arthropoda > Insecta > Coleoptera > Brentidae > Oxystoma > Oxystoma pomonae. Next base: position 40,137,904 of record OY998172.1, read on the forward strand.
GTAGTAACAGCATTGTCTCAAAACCCTATGTTATTCTTGATTTTTGAGAAAAATTTAATTTTTAGAAGTTGATATTTAATGAATTTGTGGGGGGGGGGCGGTTTGGTCCCATAAGCCTTCCCTGCGTACGCGAGTGTTAAAAACCAAATCATGTAAAACCCGGTAAAACCTACCGAAACAACATATCATATACTGTACGAAACTTATGCATATTTAAGTTATTGCTAAATAGCAATACTGGTACAGTGATTAATTTTAACTTTTGTTTTTAATTACTTTTCGATAAGAATACGAGCCACAGCAAGTGTGAGCACCTTAGACTATAGACTAGACGACTAGACTAGAAGATAGCTGCTGGTACACTGATGGATTCAAAATGCTGTTAGGCGTTGGATCAAAAGCCTATTGCAACCAGGAAAATTTAAAGAATATTCAAAGTCTTGGAAAAATTGATTTATTTCTCCAGGCAGAACATTTTGCCAATGAAAGAAGATGAATGATTGATCAGTAATAGCGCGACAGATCAATAAAGCTAGTGGCTAAAATAGTGTTTTTTTACGTTGGTTTAAATAATGAGCGCAGCGAGGTATTTAAAAACGCGACTAAAAAAAAGCACAGTTTAGCCGCGAGTTGCTAACACTATTTTTTTAATACCTTTATTAAAAAATCCAAGAAAAACATGAAAATACTTTTAAAAACCTCGAACGAAGAGAACTTGTCGCAACACACCATCTTTACACTATAAATCAAGGCGGCTGGTATATGAAATAACAATCGTTTCCATAGCGATGTGTCTTTTTATTGGTGACGTTCATTGTTGCGACATTTCAATCTTTGACAATTTGATATTTTGACAATATTTTTAAATGATTTTTTCATAAATACTTTAATATTACTACTTTCCGGTATTTCTCTTTAACTTTGGGTAAAAAACGGACAGAAATCTGTTTTTGCACCCGTGACCAAAAAAAAAAGATTTTTTTGCATCGTTAACCGAAAAATCCATGTTTTAGTTATCTGCAGTCAGTTACTAAACTCATGTTTTTGATGAAGGTATTAAAAAAAATTATTTGTGACACCGATGGAACTATTACTTTTATTTATTTTAATCGGTTTCGTGTGCTGAATAGAGTAAATATTGTGAAATATATCAGAATTCATTAAATTTTATGTAGATTAGCCTTTTTTATTATGTCACGAAGAGGTATGTCCGAGAATTACGAAAAAAATGCTATTGGTCAAGCAAAGAAGCATTTCCCGACCAAACCTTTAAATTTTGCGGACACTCTAGCGTTGATTATTTCCAGCAGCTCTCAAAATCGTTGGCGTTATGGTGGCTGGTATATTTTTTGGTTAGAATTGTTTTTTTCTCATTTTGCAAGAGCAGTGCCTTAGGAGGCCAAAATGGTTCAAGAGTCGGCGTCGTCTTGATCTTCAGGAGAACTTTATTCTGACGGGACATTGAATTTTTATTAAAGAAGCCCAGTGCCCCTATTCTCGAACTGATTCTGCTCCATTGGAGTCAAATTTTCTCGCTACTATCCCAGCAAACACAAATCTCCGGCATTGAATTGGGCTAATGTCGTCAACGTCGGCAGTGTGTCGGCATCGGCGACTACACTCTGGCCCGATGTTGGTAAGATTGCAATTTTTAGTTTTCAGTCAATAATCGGCAACTGACGGAGGTCCACATTACTAAAGTCGACCTTATGCCGACACCGCTCTAGGACCGATGATGGTCCGATTGGAACTTTGTTTAATCGGTCGAAAATCGGCAACTGACGATGGCCCGATTTACTATAGTCGACTTTATGCCGAAGCCCACTTTATTTGCTTTAGGGCCAACGACGGTCCTATTGAAACTTTGTTTAAATGGACGAGAATCGGTAACTGACGATGGCCCGATTTACTATAGTATAGATTGGAACTATCTTTAATCGATCGAGAATCGGCAACTGACGATGACCCGATTTACTATAGTCGACTTTATGCCGATGCCTGGTTTATCTGATTTAGGGCCGACGACGGTCCGATTGGAACTTTGTTTAATCGGACGAGAATCGGCAACTGACGATGACCCGATTTACTACAGTCGACATTATGCCAACGCAAACCTTATCTGCTTTAGGGCCGACGATGGTCCAATTGGAACTTTGTTTGATTGGTCGGAAAATTATTATTAAAAAAACACAGTTTTAGATTCCAGACTCTATTTCTTTAAACATGATACCTCACGACCTATATTTTGAAGGATTAAAATATTTATCGTATATGGAGTGGTAATTTCAACCCCCCTGATCAAATTTTCGAAAGTCCAAAAACACTTATCAACTTAGTATTAAGAAAAACTGATCACGAATTATCAGCTCTTTACTGCTTTGGAATTCCAAGTAGTTGTGAGTTATTTCCACCCCTCCCGAAACAGAATTACCCTCAACTCAACCCTAAGTAAAAAAAATTAAAAAAATCCGAAACACGTGTTTGCTTAATTCATTAGTAGAGTCTGTGTACTATTTTTGAGATCTTCATTAATTTTCGTTTATGTAAAATTTAATTCCCTATATTTACCCCATTAGGGGTAAAATTTTTAAAAACCCTTTCTCAGTGATCGCCTACATTACAATTCTTCTTTATATATATATATATATATATATATATAGATTTTCTTTATCTATATGTGTTTAAAATATATGGTAAGCATATTTAATTCGGTGTTCGTTGTTGTTACTGCCATTTTTTTTATAACGAAGTCAAGCATATGTCCAGTTATTGCAACATTTTAATTAATTTACCTATTAGGTTCATTCGCAATAACCTGATGATTTAAATCATCAGAGGTATTACATTTTATGCCACCGGTAAAAAGATTTATTTACCGCAAACAAATGCCCTTTTAAACGAAAATTTTTTTGTCACAAATAAATATTTGTTATCATAAATTGCTTTAATTAAGCACATATTTGAATTTTTTTCGGAAGAATTAATTAAAATTTGTGCCAAGAAAAAATTCAAGCGGCGTCAAGGCAGAAAATTTTGGTGGCCTTGGATTTTTTGTTCTATGTTATAAATTTTAACTTATAAAATATAATAACTTAAAAAAATACACTATTCAATAAAAATCTAAAGCAGAACAAACAAGAAATTCTCTTAGTATTTAGTCGAAAGACAAAAATTAAGTTGTTAGTTTATTGCACAATTTGTCCTAAGATTTTGATTAAAATATCAATGGCTTGGTTCACAATGGGCCTATGTCACAAAGTCGAAGTTTTCTAGGCGAGCCGAAAAACCTATTTATGCCTTTATGAATCCAAATGGTACCTGGGCGGCGACCTTTGTGATTTCGCTATCTTTTAATACAATAAAATTCCAGGCTTGATATTATCTTAAATATATCTAGAAAAAAATCTGAATTTTGCGAAATAATTGGCATTCACTCTTTGGGAACTAAGCCCTCGGCCAAGCCACAGATATATTATTTTAGGATAATTTTTTTCTTTGATTTTCGCGCAGTTTTAAATAGGCACAAATCTTTCTAAGGAATGGGAATATTATCTCTTCTTTTCTGATAAAGAAGTGCATATTATTTGAATTTCTTTAGATGTTTCGTCACTGTATATTTACAATTTTGGTTCCATTTAAATGTTTTTATTATTTTAGAATCGCAATCTGTTTGAGTTGGCTCAGACTATTTGCCAAGATTTTTCTAAATAAGAAGAATTACAATATTTGCAAGTTGTTGACCTATTTTAACTTATCGTACATTTATGTACCAAGTACATTAACCTGTTGTTTTCTGAAAAAGACGCTGTGCACACGAACAAGGCAGTTTCGTAAAGGTGAGGTCAACAAGGTAGACAAGTACACTAAGACGGGTTCTAAAGAGTTTTTCACTAGTGAAGGGGCATGTGTAAGTCCGTTGCATTTAGAATGAAGGAGATTTGTGACTATGTGGGATTGACAGCTCCTTAGTCACATAATCGAGTGTTACCGGGTGTTTGGTTCGCATCCGTGTAGACGTCATCTTTCAAGATGGCGGCCAAAAATCATAAAAAATACAACTTCCATTCCATTCCATATAATTCGAGAAGGAGGACCTTAAATGACCTTGAAAATAAAAAAACACAAGATTTTTGCCATTTTCTCTTTAAATAATTTTAATAATTCAAGGTTTTGTCAGTCTAACTTCAAATCTACCTTAAACTATTTGGCATGTATGCCAAATTCAATCCTTAAAGTTTAATGCAGTTTGAGGCTTCTCGACCTTGAAAAATACTCCAGTAAAATTAACATATTACAAAAATAACATACTAAAGGGCGCTATTCATCAACCATTAAACCCAAGAGGATCAAATTTGGCAATAAAGATAAGAATGGCAAGTACAAAAATAGTGTTAAATAAAATTTGTTTCAGCTATGACGCGTTTCAATATGGCGGCTATATATCAAAATGGCGACCTATAACCACATTTTATTTTATCCAATATCGTAAAAAAGCAAAAACGACAAGATGGCTATTAATCCTTGTTGACTTACATGTACAAGTGAAAAACCAGCTTTTTGTGATTTGTTTTCCAATTTAACACTACGCAAGAACTTTAGGCACAGGAGAAGAAATTAATATCTTAACCATAAACAAAATACTTCATTTTAAACCACTCTACCATTTTTTTTTGATACAGCGTCCCAGATGTTTATGCTATACCCCGGTAAAAATGACCTATATGCCTGTCGTTTTTATTAAGTTTCGAAAATGTCAATTTCATGTTCTACTCATTTGTCTAGCCAAAAAAGTCATTTTAATAACCTATAAGTTGAACTGACAAAACCTCGAGTTATTAAGATTTTTTGAAGAGAAAATGAAAAAAATCTTGTTTTTTTTGCATTTTTCAAGGTCATTTAAGATCATATGACCTTGAAAGTAATTTTTTTCGAATCTTCATTTTCGAATTATATGGAAACGAGTATAACCAAATCCCGGTTGTGAAAGTTCTATCTTTTATAATTTTTGGCCGCCATCTTGAAAGATGACTTCATATCAACCCCTTCGACATGGATGCGAACAAAACACCCGATAACAATTGTGTGACTAAAGAGCTATTACTCCCACATAGTCATAAAACTTCTTCATTCAAAATCCCACGGGATAGAAATTATCGACATATGCCCCTACACTACACTGTACTTTTTCCACGACTAGAAATATTAGAATACAATGTAACATGTTTGTATAATAAAATGTTAAAATAGGAACAAATAATAAATGTGACGTTTTTCGACCTAATTTATTTTTACTGGTGTTGGTTCCTTGGAGAGGGGTCAATAAAACACAGAAATCTAAGAATTTTTTTCTATGCCGACGTGTCGGTCCTATATTGGGCCTTCCTCAGGGCACTTGCTAATTGTTCATTAACAATTGCCCATTTTTTTAAAATCTGACAAGTCTGGTAGCCAAATTCCTGCTGAATATTTTCGAATGTTTCGCCCATATTTCTGATCCAGTCAAAGTTGATCCAAGAGATGCAGTTTTAATGTAAGGTTTTTCGAACCAATTTATTTTTACTGGTGTTGGTTCGTTGGAGAGGGGTCGATAAAACACAGAAATCTATTTTTTTTTCTATGTCGACGTTTCCGCCCTTTATTGGGCCATCCTCAGGGATGAGCTAATGTTTTATTAACAATTGCTGGCCCAATAAAGGGCCGAAACGACGGCATAGAAAAAAAAATGAGATTTCTGTGTTTCATTGACCCCTCTCCAACGAACCAACACCAGCAACAATAAATTGGGTCGCAAAAAGTCACATTAAAACTGCATCTCTTGGATCAGCTTTGACTGGATAAGAAACATGGACTTTTTAGAAGATATTCAGCAGGAATTTGGCTACCAGACTTGTCAGATTTTAAAAAAATTGGCAATTTTTATTGAACATTTAGCAAGTGCCCTGAGGATGGTTCAATAAAAAGCCGAAACGTCGGCATAGAAAGAAAAATAATTTTTATGTTTTATTGACCCTTCTCCAACGAACCAACACCAGTACATATAATAATGTTGAGTACAAAAAATACAGAAGCCCGTACAAAAGTGACCCAAAAGTATTTACCCAACTTGGGCAAATTGCGGGAGTGGTAGTGGCGGAGTGGTGGAAAGAGTGGAAGAAGTACGTGAAGCGGGGGATTGGATGGAAAGGGAAGGCGAAAGAGAGATTAAAAAATTTAAAATGAAAATAGCTGAACAAGATTTCGTGTTGCTGATTACGAATTTTAATTCAAAATTAAAAAAAAATTCAGAATAGCGGTCTTAATTAAGATGGCGGGCAGATTTTGTGTTTACTGCCGATTTAAATGAAAATGGCAATGGTAGGTATACCTGAAATAACAGATATCTATACATAAACTAATCTCTAGAAAAATCATTTATGTAGCAAATATATTTTCCTACCAACGAATAATACTAATATGTACTGAATATTCAGAATGGGTATAATGTGAACATTACTTTTTTGCATATGTAGATGCTTCAAGTGAATAATAAAAAAGTGGTCCGCTGGATATTGACAGGATGAGTTTTGGACATTCCGAATGTTCCAAGAACATTCACGCAATATACCAATATTCTTGCTATGTGTTATATAATATTTTTCTGTGTCTGTAACTTCTAAACCGTTCATTCGATTATGATAAAATTTGTTGTGTAGATCCAGATCTCCTTAAGAGAGTTTCTTAAGGTAAAAATTCGTAGAGATTGACAGGGATTTTAAAAATGTTTATGCACTTCAGCGATTAAATAGGTACTTTTAATCAATCTTTTAGGGACTAAAGTGACACTTTTAATCCCTGGGGGATTCAAAGAAAATTTAATACCTACGGGATTAAAAATAAATTTAATCCCTCAGCTTAAGGATTAGAAGTAAATTTCCTTCCTCAGGGATTCAAAAAAAAACTAATTCCTAGAAAATTATAATTAAATTTATGGCAAGTCAAGCCAAACAGCACTTGCTCTTGGCCAAGATTTCATTCTTAGCACCCTTTCTTGACGAACCATTTAGCGTAATAACGTAATTTTAACAAAGATATTTTCTAAAGTGCATAAAATAGTACATAAATCTCGGGACTAAAGTGTCGTTTAATCCCTTAGCTAATTGTAGACCTCCCTACGGTCGGGCTACAAACCTTTCGCCGCGGGATTTAATGTGGCACTTTAGTCCCTAGGTTTATAATGTACTATTAATTATGTTTCTAATTAACTTCAGCAACGTCAATTAGGGAGGGCAGGGGGGGGCAATTCTCTCCCCTGAGTATCTGCAAACAAAAATCAGAACGTGGCTTTTACAAATAAAAACACATTTTAAAAACACCTTTTAACTTAAGTGCACCTCAACTACGGTTTACCGCATCGCCGTTAGTGTTTAGGTCTAAGCTTTTTTGTTTTTTTTTGTAATGTGTGTTTCAAAAAAAAATGTCTATTTGAGTTATTTTGGCGCCAATAAAGTGTGTTTTACCCTCGCTAAATCTCTTTAAATTTTTTTTTCGTTTATATTTTTTTTTTGAAAATAGGTATGCTCTCCCCAAGAGAAATGTGAGGTGACGCCGCTGGTTAACTTTGTCGTAAATAACAATAAAATTGTATTGTATCCATATAATAAAATTATAGATAGACGATAGACCATTTCACATTGAACATTTTTTTAAAATTTTTGGTGTCGGCTTCTAACCAAACCATAAAGGTGCCAAAAATACGTTTTTTAGAATTTTTGCCTATTTGTCTCTGTGTCTGTTTTTTTGTTTTAGCATCACGAACTATTGAACGGATTTTGACGGAATTCCTTGGTGTCCTGGGCAAAACATAGGCTATATTAGGAAATTGGTTCACGGGCACATAATCACTAAAATAATAAAAACGGATAAAACTGCAGCAAAACTGCAAGTCTTGAGCTAGTATATGAATATAATAAATCTCTAGGTAGACTGTTTCTGTACAGTAAATATTTTTTTTTAATATTTGGTATCGGCTTTAAATTAAATTATATTGTTTCTTGGTTTGTCTGTTTGTTTGTTTATGTGTTTATTGTTTGTTTGTCGGTTTCAGCATCACGAATTACTGAATGGATTTTTAATAGATTTCTTGGAGTCCTGGGCAGGACATAAGCTTAATTTCATCAAAATCGGTTTACCAAAATAAGTTGAACAAGGGTTATGGTGATTTGAAGCAAAAATAAATGAGAAAAACAACAGGCGAAGCGAGTATTTCACTCTATAGAAGGGTTGAAGATGCGGAAAGGGGAAGGGTTGGGTAAAAGGGAGGGAAAGGGAAACTATAATTTGAAATACGAGAACGACGTCGCAGACTATAGCTAGTGTTTAAGATAAAGTCTGCTGCCTAATAGGGCTTAAAGTAATTTATTCTAAGCTAGCTGAAGACTTCACAGCTTCGTCTGCATTTTTACACATTTTGTCTTGTTCTTCTTGTTTTAAATAGTCATAATTGTTTGTTCGTGTAAACCGAGTTAATAAAGTAAAGCCTATGTACCCCGCAGGAGTCCAAGGAATGCAGCAGTGAAAGTCCCATCAAAATCGGTCCCGTAGTGTTTGCACGATGACGAGAGATAGACAACAATTTTAAAAACTGGATTTTTGTTATCTGTATAGATCAATGAAAATGTCATCATAAATATCAGAAATTATTAAAAATACCAACACTCGAATACATTTAAGTCAACAACCTTCATAACCCGAAGTTTCAATGAGGTTCTATCCAAAACGGCAAATAAAATAAGGTTACTAAGAGACTTTTCATATATCTTTTTAAAAACGGGACCTATTTTTGGTTAGGTACTAAAGTTAAATTGGATTTACTTACGTTTACTTATTGTTTTAAAAATATAGAAAAATAACAAACATTTTTGCGCCAATTAGTACTCTTATAAAATAAAGTTTTATCGCTTGTCACGCCACCTTGCGGTTTACGTATAAGCTTTAATATTATCCTAGGACCGTAAATGAGCCATTAATAACGTGTTAAGATGTTCGTAAAATATAAAAAGTCGACCGTCGAATATTCACGCAATATACCGATATTTTTGCTACGAAGGTAGTTTTGCTATGCTTCAGTCTCAAGTATACTTGATTTAAATGGCCGATATAATTCCTTTAAAGTGTGGATTTAAAAAAATATATAGTTAGTCGTGGCCCAAACACATTTGTCTTTGTGTGAACGTATTTAAAAAAAATATTTTGTTGTACTAAAAATATGTGTTGACCACAAAAAACAAGCTAATGGAGCCAATTTGTTAAAATATATCTTTTACCACTCCAATTTATAAGAATAAAGTTATATAAGGACCAAACAGTTTGGAGATCTTTTAACCAATTTACAAGTGAGGAAAATTTTCTTGGCTTACCGATTTCGATGTTTTCTTCCTCACTGTCGTTAACTTTTTATAAAAACACACTATTTCGTTGTTTCAAAATCGAAACAACATTTGAGTTGAAAGCTATAGGGTGTTTAAAATAAATTTGGTTTTAATTCTGATTGTTTTGGCTGACTTAAAAATAGAATTTGTATTTTTCTTGTAGAATGACCTACTTTTACTTGATTTTTGAAATCAGCATAAAATTTTTGAAATCAGCATTTAAAACGATTTATCGCACTGGTAATGTTATTTTTTTATATTTTTATACCTTATTTTATTTTCGTAATAATTTTTAATTTTTTTTTTGTTTTATTTTTGCAAGGGTAAAATATAAAAAATAAATAAGTACACAATAAAAAAAATAAAGAAAAGGAAAAAAAATAAATATCACGTTTTATGCTGATTTCAGAAATCGAGTAAAAATTAGGTCATTCCATAAGATTTACCAACTTATTTTGTCGGGTGATATTTCTGCCCAAAGACGGAGATATTTGTTCGGCGCGTTCTACGTTTAATCTGAATGCACCCTGAGGTCGTAAGTGACGTTTTGTATTTTTTGTTAGTAAAAAATTAATTCCGACGCGAAGGCTTGGAATGCCTTTAAGCACAATATCGTGTCAGATCATCGTTCAGCAATATATCCAACCTCCATAGATTTTTCGTCGGATTTTTCCCTTTTTAGTCCACCATACCAATATGGTATGGGGGACTATTAAAATCGTGAAATGTTGACATTCACTTTTTATAAAAACACACTATTTCGTTGTTTCAAAATCGAAACAACATTTGAGTTGAAAGCTATAGGGTGTTTAAAATAAATTTGGTTTTAATTCTGATTGTTTTGGCTGACTTAAAAATAGAATTTGTATTTTTCTTATAGAATGACCTACTTTTACTTGATTTTTGAAATCAGCATAAAATTTTTGAAATCAGCATTTAAAACGATTTATTGCACTGGTAATGTTATTTTTTTTATTTTTTTATACAATATTTTATTTTCGTAATAATTTTTATTTTTTTTTTGTTTTATTTTTGCTAAGGTAAAATATAAAAAATAAATAAGTAAACAATAAAAAAAATAAAGAAAAGGAAAAAAATTAAATATCACGTTTTATGCTGATTTCAGAAATCGAGTAAAAATTAGGTCATTCCATAAGATTTACCAACTTATTTTGTCGGGTGATATTTCTGCCCAAAGACGGAGATATTTGTTCGGTGCGTTCTACGTTTAATCTGAACGCACCCTGAGGTCGTAAGTGACGTTTTGCATTTTTTGTTAGTAAAAAATTAATTCCGACGCGAAGGCTTGGAATGTCTTTAAGCACAATATCGTGTCAGATCATCGTTCAGCAATTTCAGCGATTTTTCGTCGGATTTTTCCCTTTTTAGTCCACCATACCAATATGGTATGGGGGACTATTAAAATCGTGAAATGTTGACATTCACTTTTTATAAAAACACACTATTTCGTTGTTTCAAAAATGAAACAACATTTGAGTTGAAAGCTATAGGGTGTTTAAAATAAATTTGGTTTTAATTCTGATTGTTTTGGCTGACTTAAAAATAGAATTTGTATTTTTCTTATAGAATGACCTACTTTTACTTGATTTTTGAAATCAGCATAAAATTTTTGAAATCAGCATTTAAAACGATTTATTGCACTGGTAATGTTATTTTTTTTATTTTTTTATACAATATTTTATTTTCGTAATAATTTTTATTTTTTTTTTGTTTTATTTTTGCTAAGGTAAAATATAAAAAATAAATAAGTAAACAATAAAAAAAATAAAGAAAAGGAAAAAAATTAAATATCACGTTTTATGCTGATTTCAGAAATCGAGTAAAAATTAGGTCATTCCATAAGATTTACCAACTTATTTTGTCGGGTGATATTTCTGCCCAAAGACGGAGATATTTGTTCGGTGCGTTCTACGTTTAATCTGAACGCACCCTGAGGTCGTAAGTGACGTTTTGCATTTTTTGTTAGTAAAAAATTAATTCCGACGCGAAGGCTTGGAATGTCTTTAAGCACAATATCGTGTCAGATCATCGTTCAGCAATTTCAGCGATTTTTCGTCGGATTTTTCCCTTTTTAGTCCACCATACCAATATGGTATGGGGGACTATTAAAATCGTGAAATTTTGACATTCACTTTTTATAAAAACACACTATTTCGTTGTTCCAAAAATGAAACAACATTTGAGTTGAAAGCTATAGGGTGTTTAAAATAAATTTGGTTTTAATTCTGATTGTTTTGGCTGACTTAAAAATAGAATTTGTATTTTTCTTATAGAATGACCTACTTTTACTTGATTTTTGAAATCATCATAAAATTTTTGAAATCAGCATTTAAAACGATTTATCGCACTGGTAATGTTATTTTTTTATATTTTTTTAAAAAAATAAAAAATAAATAAGTAAACAATAAAAAAAATAAAGAAAAAGAAAAAAATTAAATATCACGTTTTATGCTGATTTCAGAAATCGAGTAAAAATTAGGTCATTCCATAAGATTTACCAACCTATTTTGTCGGGTGATATTTCTGCCCAAAGACGGATATATTTGTTCTTCGCGTTCTATCCTCCTAACCTCCATATATTTTTCGTCGGATTTTTCCCTTTTTATTCCACCATACCAATATGGTATGGGGGACTATTCAAATCGTGAAATTTTGACTTTTCTTAATTTTATCAAAAATGAGTTACTAAGGTTCCAAAACACCTTAAAAAACTTGTAACTTTGGAACAAAAGCAATTAGCGATATACGGTTTTCAGATTTAAGTTTCCATGTATATGGACTACAAATTTTGTTATAAAGTTTCTTGGGAGCTCTAATTTCCGAGTTCTTTGAAAAAACGATAAAATATATTTAAAAAAAAATCATAAGTTTGAAAGTAAAGCAGCTATTGATATGCGGTTTTCAGATTTTGGTTTTCATAAATATTAACCAAAAATGTAGTAATAAGGTTCAAATCTTTCAAAGCTACAGTTTTCGAGATATTTTCATTTCTTAGCACCAATTTTTTAATAAGAATCATCGACGCATGACCTCACTTGCTAAATAATCACCAATTATTTTTGTTTAACCGCCCAAATTTGGCGGATTAGTTAAAATAGTCTATTAGTAAAAATGTTTTCTTGTTTTTGTCGAAATTCAGTTTTGGTGCATACGACGGGCGTTATATTCAGCAAGACGGTAAAATATTATGTATTTGAGATTGACCTTGATTTGGTATGTATATCAAAAATTATCTTGCATGCTTGGTCAATTATTTTGTTATCACATTAAAAATAAAAATGTAATAAAATTTTGTGTTTGCTATAAACTGATTTGTAGTACATTTCTAAACATACAGCAGAAAACTTTAAATCATTATTTTGTCTTAATTCTTAAGAGTATTGCTTTTTAAAGTCATAGTTACTTTAGTGTCCAGGGAAATAGTTTTTAGTAACACTGCAAGCATATCGATATTCACCTTCATATATTTTTATTAAAAAAAAAGTTTTAAATAACAAGCTTTTATTAAACGCACTCAAACGTAGAAAATAATTTTTTATCTTTCTTATACCATAATAAAAGCGATGGGTGCAAATTAAAAATTTTAACTTTAGGTTCCGTATATCGGTCACATCGAAGATTCACCTAAGAAACAGTTATATTACTCTATAACCTATCGGGATTTGCAAAGGCTTGGCAACTACGGCAATCTCACCCGTTCTTAGCTTCTTTAGATGAAAGAAATATGTTTATTATTCGAATAGAAGAAGAATTTAGTTCTTCTTTTGTAGTTCTCTTTGTCACCGTAAAGTTAAAATTTTTTATTTGCACCCATTGATTTTATTATGGTGTAAGAAAGATAAAAAATTATTTTCTACTTTTGAGTGCATTTATTAAAAGCTTGTTTTTTTAAAAGTTTTTTTCATAAAAAATTTTTTTTGTTATTTTTAGATTTGTAACCGTCCATTTTGAATCCACCATAGTGAAATTTTTATCGAAAATTCATATACCCTTCCCGAAATACCCCTGCATGCTAATTTTCATTTAAAACGAACAAACTAAATCTTTTCCCCCCTCTACTTCCCTCGTTAGAGCGAAGTGTGTACCTAATAATACCATATTATTGTATTGTCGCCGGAAATATAAGCGCATACCAAATTTGAACACACACCCTTAATTAGTGTACCCTTATTCGTCCATTTTGAATCTGCCATATTCAAAGTTTCCAATCTGATCAAAAATTTATAATTCTTCTCCTTATCAACCCCTGCATGCCAATTTTGATTGAAATCGAACATACTAAATCTTTTTCCCCATTCACTTCCCTCGTTCGAGGGAGATGGCTACCTGTCAGTTTAAGTTGGTTAGCAAAACATGACCGAAAATCGTGTATCTTGAATCCGCCATATTGAATTTTCAAAATCTGATCAAAGATTTTTATTCCTTATCCCCAAAAGCCCCCGTGTACCAACTTTGGTTGAAATCGGACAAACTTAGATATTTTCCCCTCTCCACTCCATAATGACACATTATTGTATTGTCACCGGAACTATAAATGCTTGCTAAATTTGAAGGCAATCGGACATGTATAAGTTAGTTAAAATTGGATAGCAAAAGATGATCAAAAATCGTCCATCTTGAATTGAATTTTTAAAATCTAATTATAAATTCGTTATTTCCATCTCGAACCAAATTTCAACGAAAGCGAGAGTATTTTAACTGTATCCCCCTCCACCGCTTTCGAGTAGGGGGGAGCTGTCAATTTTATCATACTATAATTTTGTGTCGTCACCGCAACTATATGAGCATGTTAAATTTGAAGCCGATCGTATGTCAAGAAGTCGATCAAAATTAAGTTGCAAGATTCCACCCGAACAAACATATCTATTTCTTTACATAGATGGGTACATTGCAAGTTTGTAAAAAGCCAGAAAAACCGCCAAATTACGTCGACTGCTGTTCAGCACCACGACTACCTTGAAGTAAGTGTTTCTCTCTCAAATTCAATATAATAGAAACGCTTTAAAAGCAAGATTTATTGATCATTGATTATCTTGGCCGGAGTTCAGGGTTTTAGGAAAAAAAACCTAGTTTTTTTTTTCGCTCAGGTAGGGAAATATAAAAAGAGTAATTCAGAGGAATTTATTGATAACTCTTAATTTTCTTTTTAAATCGGGTTTGAAATCTGGGAGAAAGGTGTTATCACAAGACCTTTTTTTTAATCGAAAAAAAAAATAAAAATTTTAGCATTCCTTGGGCACCCTGGAAAAGTTACGGAAAAGATGTTGCCAGTTGTAGTTTTTTTCTTAGATATCTGGGGAGACACTCGTGTAGGCCCGTGATAAGTAATAAGAGAAATTCGAAAAGTAGACGACGGATGACTATGACAACAAAAAAAACCATTCATTTTTTTGGGCTGTAGTTTTGTTATCGTAAATTCGATTTTTATGATTGTGATTTGTGCAAAAAGCTAAAGCTTCTCAAAAATCTGTAATTGCGTAAGTTTTTTAAATTAATGTGTCTCTCACCACTCCTGCCATAAGATTTCGTACGCCAATGTACCTTATTTTAATTGTCCTATCTACGTCCTCGCAGTGTACAAAAAGGTGGCACTTGTTAAAATCGGACTAGAACTAAAAAGCTTTATACAAAGAAGAAGGTGCTGAACTTCCTCCAACTTGTTATTTTGTATGTTAAGTTATTTTCAAACGAAAAGTAAATACGTCAGCAAAATACTCGGCAAATTATGTAGGTTTTAGTTAAAATTTTGGTTTATTTGACACCATAAAACAACCAAAAATTTTTAAAAAAATTTACATGCATTTTACCTACTGTTTTAAAAAGGGTTGAAAACGGCACCCTCTTCGTTGGGTAAAGCTCTGCTAGGTCTTTCCAGATTTTTTTGCACACCAATGTCGTGGTATTCTGCATAGTTAAAATCAGGCACATTCGCAGGCGTAAACAAACTTTCGGCATGCCCCATTAAAGCCATATCATGTTTGATAGAGTTTTTAATGTAGTGTGGGGCTTTGGCTTTCGGCAGAAGCCAGAATAAAAAAAATCGAACTTACGGTAACCAAACTGCAGCCGAAAAAAAATGTACGCTATTTTTGCTCTACTCTATATTTTGTCCATTGATTGTTCAAACCTATGTGAGAATTATATTTACATTTTAATGGGCGTTTATTATTTTTACAGGAAAATGGACACACCAATGGAACCATAAAGCAAAAGAAACCCAAACCCCTGGACCATTACTATGAGGATAATGATGACTTAGACACATACTTTGCCCAAAATAAAATTCATATTCCAGAAACAGAAAAAGTAAGTAATTAATTTGTAATGTTGCTAAATTCTGGAACTCTTCCAAAGTGCTTTCTTAATGTACTCTTTATAGTCATTGTAAATGTTGGTAGGAGAGAGAGGGGCAAGATAACGATGTTAAGAAATAAAGCTCCCTAGAAAATACGCAAATCCGGTTATGACAAAAAGAGCACCTTTAATTGTTAGATTAGAGTTGTGCTTAACAAAGAATATTAAAGAAATTAACAATACTTTAGTAGTAGTAGTAGTATAGAGGCGGCCTGTGATCCTGTCAATTAGACCTCTTCATGACCCTTTCTGCCATACCCCGTTCCTTACGCATATGCCCCTACTTGCCCTGCAACTCTCTCTCCAGGCCTCCCTGTTTCTTTACTTCTCTTTAAGTTTTGTATGTCGGCCCATTTGAGCGAGTGCAGCTCTTTTTCCTTTAAATCCCGACAAACCCGACTTAAACTGCCTTCATCTGGAATATGCATCACACTCTGCTATCAAGTACTGCGCCGATTCTTTTTCTAGCCCGCAAGCGGGACACACAGGATCTCCTGCTACCCTTATTTGGGTCAGATGTCTGTTGAGCCGATTGTGCCTAGACAGCATCCCTATCAGCAGTCCCCGAGTCTGGCAAGTTTATCCGCTTTCTCGTTGCCTGGTAGTCTCTCATGAACTGGGACCCACATCAGTGTCACCCTCTTGTCTTGAGCCAGTGTTTGCAACGTTTCAGCGCACTCCTCCACCAGACTACTGACTATTTTGTCGGAGCACATGTATATGTCCGTCCTATCATTTCTGACTTCCGGTAGGGTTGCTGGCAGGATAATGGCATACACCTCCGCTTAAAACACCGTAGCGTGTTCTCCATGTGGATAACTTTCCTAAACTTCTAGGTTTTCCGCGTACACTCCTGCGCTTGTTGTCTGCCTGGCTGACAGTTTAGAGCCATCCGTGTAGCAGACCGTCGCCTCTCTGTTTAATTCCGTTGGGAATTCTTCCCTTTGCCACTCATTCCGTTCTGGTATTGTGACCTTGTCCTTTTTATAGAAGCTCCATGGTTTAAGCGGTGCTTTCACTTGCAGTCTTAGGAGGGGCAACTTTTTCGTCGCCAATCCCTCGACCGCCAGATGGCCCTCTCTTTCCTCCCTGCCCTTCCATAGTCTCTGGTCCCTTAATTATAGGTGCGTAGCCATCGCCTCCTTCTTGATCCAAGTTGAAAATGAGGGGAGAGCCAAGAATATTTCCATTGCGCCGGTTATCCCTCTGCAGAAGCGCCCTTGCAGGCTCGTGAGCTTTTTGGATATGGTCAGCTTCTCTACAGCAGGCCACTAGACCACTGATCCGTATTGGATCCTTGGTGTTATGATAACCCTGTATATCGAGTGTAGGATCCTCGGGCTCATATATCCAGAGTAGGATCCTCGGGTTAATGCCTCAGGGTCGACCGACCACTCGGCGCAACTGCCACAATGTTTCTTGGACTTTAAGAATCATTCTGGCAACATGCTCGCTCCACTTAAGTTCCTTGTCCAGCGTCATCGCCAAATACTTAAGTTGTGATACCAAAGTAAGGGGTCTGCCGTACATTGTAAGAGCTCTGAATTCCTCTAGTTTCCTCTTTCTGGTGAATAGGATCATCTCGGTCTTTACAGGATTTACTGAAAGACCATTTTGTCTGCATCAATCTTCTATGATTCTTACCGCCCTTTGCATTCTTTCGGAGACTGTGGCTTGAAAGCGGCCGTTCACTTTCACTACACCGTTGTCTGCATATGCTTGTACGTCGAATCCCTGGGGAGACAAGCAGCTACACTGAGGGGGGCCCCCCGTCACCTCCACCTTCACCTTGGACTCTCCTAACCTGACCTGTGCTTCCCTCTTTATTAACGCTGATTTGACCTATTCAGTCAGACTTGGTTCCGCTCCTCTATCCTGAAGGGTAGATGTTATAATCCGCGTTCTTGCCTTGTCGAAGGCTCCTTCCACATCGAAGATAACAATACTTTACTCCTTCAAAAAATAAAACACAAAAATACAGATTACAAATGAGGGTCCCCATTTTCTAGCAAGACGTGCACACCTCATGCCACCAGCCCTCGCGTCTTGGCACCCTGGACCAAGACTTTAGCAAGGGTTTTCTTTTTATTTTCTAGATTTTTTTTCAAGGTTCTTATTTTGAAGGCGACGTGATAATTTTTCATCTTGTCCCCGCCAACTTACCCTATGGTACAATTTTTAATCAAAAATTACAAATAAAAGCAAAAAACATTAAAAAAATAATAAACAAATGTCCAGTTACTAGCGAAGATTACTATTACTAAATTTTAAAAAAAAAACTTATTTTTCGGTATCACATTTTACAAGAGACTACTTTGATTACAGGTTATGAGCCACTGCACTATAAGTATTTTTACTATCGCCATCTATTTTAAACAAAACTAAACACTTTCACCTGCTATAAAGGGGCGTGGTTTGGCGCCAACCTGCACACCCCCCCCCCCATGCTTAGGAGAGAGATTTAATGAAAGTTGATACGTCATAGTTTTGTACTAATTATGTACTCTTAAAAAAGGGTGTTTTTAGTTTACAAAAACCATCGGTTCCTATGATTTTTGTTTGTTTGTTATGGGATGTGTAGATTGATATCGAGGTACACCCTCCTCTTGTTGTGTTGTTTTGATTAAAATTTGGGGGTCTATCGTGACTTGTTACATTTGTTATTCTAGCGTGTTATATAGCCTTTTAAAAAACATATATGGGCAGGTCTGTACAGGGAATGTGAATTAAAAAATTTGAAGTTAAGGTCAGAAAATTGAGATTTTGTAAATTTTCTGAACATGCGTCAATTTCCATTTTTTTGTGATTTTTCGAGGTATGAATTTGCATTTTTTTGATATCGGCAATAGCTAGAACATTTTTACAGTCACTTCAAAATGAATTTGCACAATCCCGTTCATAAATAGAGAATAGATTTTTTATTTTGTAAATTTTTAGAAAAAAAAAACACATTTTTTTTAAATTTCAAATTGATTATTTTTTTATGCAGTGAACTGGAAGTAAAATATCTTCAAAATCTTCAAAAATCTTCTCATAGGTTTGAAAAAACCCCCGACTAATAGGTATATTCAGACATACTTAGCTTATCATCAGATAAAAAAAATTATAAATCAAAATAGTCGCGGCATTTTATTTCGCCTGCAACTGTATCTTTAGGTTTGGTGGTTTTGCTTTAAATTTAGTCATTACTAATTTTTAGAGACAAAACTTTTTCGATTTTATGATCACCCACGCATTATTTTTTATTTACTATTATTTGTTACCGTCGTGTGCAACCAATGCTTACAAAATCAGATCTATTTACAAGTTAATTCGTATAGAAAATAAGTATTAAATAATGATGTGAAGTTTTTATGGTAGTTGTTAGAAATGTTATAACAATGGTTTTCGTGGAACTGACTAAAATGTAAAAACGATAGTTAAAAATATTCAAGGACGGTTTTCCCACAAAGTGAGATGTATCGCGCATTTTCACGCGGGAAATTTCTAGCAATTATACTATTTTTAGATTTAATGAAACGTTTTCTGGTAGCTACCTGTACTGAGTGAACCTTAATTAAAATAATAAATGCTTAAGAGTGAAGATTGTTTTTTTTCTGACAGTGACCTTAGCTCAGAAAATGTCGAAGTGACGTTCAAAATGGGTCATGTGATATCTATACTTTTTGAAGTATTAGAATTGGCTAATCTTTGAACGGAAGGTACATTTTGCAAAAACTAGGACACTGTACGAAGCGCTTTTTAATTTTAGCTGATTTGGCAAAAAATCAAAAAAGTGCTCAGAGCCGTATCTTAGCTTTTAAAAATATACCTTCCATTCAAGGTTCAGCCAATTTCAAAAAGTATGCATATCACATGTCCGTTTTGAATGTCAATTCGACAAGCGAAGATCACTGACAGAAAAAAAATGAATGTCTACAAACCAAAACATAAATTTGTCCACGTATCCCTAATCCCCCATAATTAGGTTGCGTGGGTTAGATGGGGGAACAGGCTCAATTAAGCTACACCCCCTTCAACGAAACTCAATTTGAATATTGTAAAAATTATGTACTAATTTATTTTCCGTCTAAAAAATTGCCTACTCTCCAGATAACTTCATTTTTCCTTGTAGCTTGATATTAAGGCGTACACCACATATAAACAAAAAAAAATTAGGTTATCTCGAGAGGATAAAATTTTTTAAAAAAGGCCGAAATTGGTACATAATGAGCAGCATATTATAACATAATTACTTTTTTTCAAATTTCTTTCTTAGGCAGAGGAGGGTGTGCCTTAATATCAAGGTACTATCTCTCCATAACTCCATAACATACAAACAAAATCTTAGGAACCGATGCTTTTTAAGAAAGCAAGTAGAAAAAGACCAAATGCCTCACAAAAATTTTTCTCTATTGCACGTTGAGTTTCGGTTATTCCACCATTGTCAAGTGCATTTTTAGAATTTCAAGAAACATTCGACAAAAACATAAAACAAAGGTCACAAACTAGCAATAGTAGTTTTCACAACTAGTGGCTAAAATAGTGCTTTTTTTACAAGCGTTGGTTTAAACAACGAGCGCAGGGAGGTATTTAAAAACGGGAGTAAAAAAAAGCACAGTTTAGCCGCGAGTTGTGAACACTATTTTTTTAATACCTTCATTAAAAAATCAAGAAAATTTTTTTACCTACGACTAACGAATAATACTAATTTTACGACCTTCCCAACACGACTTTAATATCTCACTTACGGTCCTAGGATAATAATAAAGCTTAGACGTAAAAACCGCAAGATGGCGTGACAAGCGATGAAACTTTATTTTATAGGAGCACTAATTGACGCAAAAATGTGAATTATTTTTTTAAATATTTTTAAGACAACAAATATTTATTAAACGTAAATAAACCCAATATAATTTTAGTACCTAACAAAAAATAAGTTAAATTGACATATTACGCGTTTTTAAGGAAAAAAACCTTCCCTTTCTAACCTTATTTGTTTCGACGTTTTAGATAGAACGACATTGAAACTTCAGGTTATGAAGTTTCAATGTCTTAATGGTATTCGCGTTTGATATTTTTATCTGATATTTATGATGACATTTTCGTTGGTCGTAGGTTAAAGTATAGTACACTAACTCGCATGTTATGGTCATAACACGCTCATATAAATTAAGACACTCGCCTGCGACTCGCGTCACAAACTTCATCTTCGCGTTTAATGACCATCATAACATGCTTGTTATGTAAACTAATATTAAAAATCTCGAACGCAGAGCACTTCCCGCAACTCACCATCTTTCCAATATAAATCAAGGCGGCTGGTCAATGCAATAACAATGTTTTCCATAGCGATGTGCGATGTGCCTTTTTACTTGGTGACGTTTATTATTGCGATATTTTAATATTTGACAGTTTAATATGTGGACAATATTTTTAAATGATTTTTTCGTTAATACTTGGTAAAAACTGTCGGAAATCTTTTTTTGCACCCGTGATCAGGTTCAACCTTAAATTGTGTTGAAGTAAGAATGTATACCTTTTAAAATATTATTTTTTATACCGTCATAAAAAACATGATTTTAGTAACTGTGTGCAGATAACTAAGGCATGGCTTTTTTGGTTACCGATGCAAAAAAACTTTTTTTTTGATCACGGGTGCAAAAAAAGATTTCTGTCCGTTTTTTACCCAAAATTAAAGAGAAATAGCGGAAAATAGTAATATAGAAAACATCTTCGTTCTTACCTAAAAATTAAGCCATTTTCACCAGTTTTCACCAAGTATATACGAAAAAATCATTTAAAAAGATCGACAAAATATCAATCTGTCAAAGGTTAAAATTTCGCAACAATAAACTTCACCGAGTCCATACCATGTTGTTATTTCATTTACTAGCCGCCTTGATTTATAATGTAAAGATGGTGTCTTGCAAGAAGTGCTCTTCGTTCATGATTTTTAAAAGCATTTTTCTGTTTTTCTTAGATTTTTTGATAAAGGTATTAAAAAAAATAGTGTTCACACCTCGCGGCTAAACTGTGCTTTTTTTTACTCCCGTTTTTAAATACCTCGCTGCGCTCGTTATTTAAACCAACGCTTGTAAAAAAAGCACTATTTTAGCCACTAGTTGTGAAAACTACTATTGCTAGTTTGTGACCTTTGTTTTATGATTTTTGTCGAATGTTTCTTGAAATTCTAAAAATGCACTTGACAATGGTGGAATAACCGAAACTCTACGTGCAATAAAGAAAAATTTTTGTGAAGCATTTGGTCTTTTTCTACTTCCTTTCATAAAAAGCATCGGTTCCTAAGATTTTGTTTGTATGTTATTGGGTGTGTACCTTGATATTAAGGCACACCCCCCTCTGCCTAAGAAAGAGATTTGAAAAAAAGTAATTATAAAATAATACAAAATTTATAAAAATAGACAAAGTTGAGGTTATAAAACCATTAGATACCTATATGTATGGGACGGTGGTCATAACGTTTAAGTAACGTTACGACCGGCCCGTATCGGGTATTAGATAAGAGCCTATTGCTTGAGCTCGAGCTCTTTAACTGAAGATAGACGAGAGGGACGGTTTAACAAGTGTTGAGTTAGTGTATACGAAATCAAAATGCTTATTTTAATAGCAAATTTCGTCGAGTCTCATTTGCAGATTTTTTCAAAATTAAACCCTAAATGCGCCGCAGGCCAATATTTTGAAAAAATTACACAAAACGCGTTTCAAAATGCTTAAAATTAAAGAATATATAATAACCTTAAATTGTGTTGACGTAAGAATGTATACCTTTTAAAATATTATTTTTTATACCTTCATAAAAAACATGATTTTAGTAACTGTGTGCAGATAACTAAGGCATGGCTTTTTTGGTTACCGATGCAAAAAAACTTTTTTTTTTTATCACGGGTGCAAAAAAAGATTTCTGTCCGTTTTTTACCCAAAATTAAAGAGAAATAGCGGAAAATAGTAATATAGAAAACATCTTCGTTCTTACCTAAAAATTAAGCCATTTTCACCAGTTTTTACCAAGTATTTACGAAAAAATCATTTAAAAAGATCGGCAAAATATCAATCTGTCAAAGATTAAAATTTCGCAACAATAAACGTCACCGAGTCAAAAGACACATTGCTATGAAAACCATATTGTTATTTCATTTAACAGCCGCCTTTATTTATACTGTAATGATGGTGTCTTGCAAAAAGTGCTCTTCGTTCATGATTTTTAAAAGCATTTTCCTGTTTTTCTTGGATTTTTTGATAAAGGTATTAAAAAAAATAGTGTTCACAACTCGCGGCTAAACTGTGCTTTTTTTTACTCCCATTTTTAAATACCTCGGTGCGCTCGTTATTTAAACCAACGCTTGTAAAAAAAGGACTATTTTAGCCACTAGTTGTGAAAACTACTATTGCTAGTTTGTGACCTTTGTTTTATGTTTTTTGTCGAACGTTTCCTGAAATTCTAAAAATGCACTTGAAAATGGTGGAATAACCGAAACTCTACGTGCAATAAAGAAAAATTTTTGTGAAGCATTTGGTCTTTTTCTACTTCCTTTCATAAAAAGCATCGGTTCCGAAGATTTTGTTTGTATGTTATGGGGTGTGTACCTTGATATTAAGGCATACCCCCTTCTGCCTAAGAAAGAGATTTGAAAAAAAGTAATTATAAAGTAATACAAAATTTATAAAAATAGACAAAGTTGAGGTTATAAAACCATTAGATACCTATATGTATGGGACGGTGGTCATAACGTTTAAGTAACGTTACGACCGGCCGTATCGGGTATTAGGTAAGTGCCTATTGCTTGAGCTCGAGCTCTTTAACTGAAGATAGGCGAGAGGGACGGTTTAACAAGTGTTGAGTTAGTGTATACGAAATCAAAATGCTTATTTTAATAGCAAATTTCGTCGAGTCTCATTTGCAGATTTTTTCAAATTTAAACCCTAAATGCGCCGCAGGCCAACATTTTGGAAAAATTACCCAAAACGCGTTTCAAAATGCTTAAAATTAAAGAATATTTTAACAATATTTAATATTGGTACAGCGCCGCAGGCGAAAACAAATTTTAGCCTCTTAGATTTTTTGTAAAATATTATAAGTAGATTGAGTTAGATGATGATAGAGGGAGTAGGGTTGGGGTGGTACATATAGATGTGTTGATAAAACATAAATGCGCTGCAGATGAAAATTTTTAAAAAAAATTTTCAAGAATACCATTAATAAAAAAAAATTGAACTAAAATTGTAACAATTAAAGACGTCAAAGAATTGCAGGAAAATTTTTCAAATTGAAGACGTCACACCAAGCACACGCCACAAACCGGAGTAAAGGGTCAAAAAAGTTGGGGAGCTATAGCTCTCCCTGGGGCCTTTGATCATTTAGATTGGGTTAGACCTCCTGGGGGGGAGGTTTTAACCCCCTACCCCCCTGGCTACGCCACTGCATTTTTAATATGATTATCTTTTCTGTTTCTGCATTTTAAAAATTTATTAAATTTTTAACATTTGTCTGATGCATTTTAAGGTTAGTTTTTGCCAATTTTACTTCTTTGTTTGTTTTTGCTTTTAAATCTATCCATAATTAAAATAAAGGTATAAACCGACTTTTTGCAAGAATATTGAAAGTGCTCACGGCTTATTATTGGTGTCATCAGTCAGGTCAATACGATACCCGTTGTCATGTACAGGGTGTTTGTTTATAACTGGAACACTCAGTATCTTTTTTATTATTGAAAATAAAGGGTGGGTCAAAATTCAAAAATTTCTTGGCAAATTACAACGAACTTAAGCCCTATAACAGTTTTTTTTTTGTTGCCCTTGGTATACAGTGTGTGGCAATAAAGAAATTTTTTTTTAAATAGAACACCCTGTATATTTTTGCATTTTTGAATTTTTAAAAAACTAGCTTTACAAAAATATCAAACACTATCTAAATATCTTTTTTAGTTCCTGAGATATTTGCGTTTAGGTTTTAATAATTGTCAAAATAAAAATATATTGGAAATGACCTGTGGCTACCAGGTGGGCCATGAATGTATTTTTTTATTTTAACAATATAAACTTAAAAATCTAGTGGTCTTGAAAAAAGAAGATTGAAGGCAATGTAGCTTGATCACATGGTCGTTTCTAATGTATTGTATTAAAATTTTAAACGCAAATATCTCAGAAAATACAAAAGATATTTCAATAGTGTTTTGTATTTTTGTAAAGCTAATTTTTTGGAAAATTCAAAAATGAAAAAATATCTATCTAGTCTTTACTCAGGATTTTTTGCTCAAATCATGTCTCATTTGACAACTCTGAGAAAATTATGCTAAAAGTATCATTTTTTACATTTTCAAAGTGCTGTTGATAAGAACTGCTAAAAAATGAATTAAAATTGTAACAGTTACCGACCTTATAGCTCAATTTTTTGAAATTATAGTTAAAATTCTTTCAAGAATGTTGGTCTTTATGATTTTTTTATGATGCGCCGCCCCTGTGATCATCACTGTATTTGTTAATATTAGCACAGTTACAATATGATATAGAAAATTTGGGGGAATTGGGTTAATTAGATTTCGTGAGTTGTTTGATTAGCTTAAACTTGACAAAAACATGTTTTAAATCGGCCACTGGAGAAAATTTTTAGAAAAATAACACTATAGGTGTCATTTCTTAATACGTTTTTAATTCTGTCTGATAAAAATAAATAAAATTAAACCAAAATTGAAGCAGGAAGTATTTATTTTTTTTTAGGTTTAGAGATGCTTTGATGTTAGCATAGTCTACTAAATATTAGATTATATTTCACTGTGATATTAGTTTGGTTATCTTAAATTATAGATATAATAAGAAAAACGATATTATTGAATAATGTTGTCATATGGAGAAAAACAGTAAAGTTCTAATGTAACAGAGTTTTGAAAAAGAGTACTGTACTCCCAAAAACAGTATAAATAATCACACTATTGAAGGAGTTTAGAAAGAGGGCGGATTTTAAAAGTCAGTCGAAAAGTGTTGACTTCTGTCTCTTTCTATACTGTGTAGGCGGCACGCTTGAGAATAAAACTCATATGCGAAAGCTTTACGTGTGGCTTGAAAAAATACGCCCTCTTTTTGACTATCCTTCAGACTAATAACTAAAGAGAGACCAAACATTCCCTATTGAAATCCTCTAATGTTTACATCCAACACCCTTCTGGACGATTACATGAACAGAAAAGAGATAGAGCAATAAAACGGCAACACTGTCAAAAATTGCTTTTCCCATTACCAGTGGCAGCGTTAATTTTAATTTAAATATATAAATGTAAAAACGAGATATAAGGTAGCATTGGTCGGATTTTCTTATTCAAAAGAATTAACTGCCAGAACTTGCATAACCACAAAAAATAGATTTATTCAAGGATAAAGTTTAGTTTGAGGAATGTAGGTATTTACGAACAGATCAAAAGTTTACCAAAGAGCACTTGAAATGATTTTTAGGTCAATTATTCAAGATGGCTGTTATATATTTTTTTTAATTGTGCAGTATCCCACAAAACAAAAGTAAAAAAAAATATTTTCATAGCAAAAAAAAAACGGTTAATAACCCGTTTTATAACGTTTTTGTCCAAAAAAAAACACGCTAATAAACGGCTTATTAAGCGTTTTTTTCACTATGATAATAATGTCTCTTTTAGTTTTCTTTAGTGGAATATAAACTTTATTTATCAAATTAAGAGAACTTTTTGTGATGTTAATTATGAAAATTTTAAGGCCAACAAATTTTATTCTTTACACATTGGCTGCATGTTCATTTCTGAATACAGAACACAAGGAAAATTTAAGGAAGAGGTAAAAAATTAATTACTAGTAGTTTTTCAGGAAACAGGAGTCAAAAGGCAAAAAAATAAATAATAAATATTAATGAAAATAAAAATAAGATTGACTAAAATATCTCCAAAACGGTTTTATTCACATTATAGAAAGTACCCAGGTACCCATTAAAATACAAAAAATACCTGCTCCAGTACCTGACTATCAGCACTTGGTCTTATTGTCTTCTCTTGTTATGTATAAATTATAATAAATAAATATTTTACATGCTGCAAAAGGAGCAAAATTATCTGGTACTTTTGTTTCTTAAAAAAGATTAGTATTAGTCTTAGATTTTTGATGTATTAATAGTATAATCATAAGCTTTTTACGCAGTTTTTTACCTCATACTACGCCCATGACTAACGTAAAATGACAGGATCTTTCTTACCTCCGAAATATTAGTTCTGGGCTGGAATATCCGCTTTTATTGCATACCAGGCAATGGTAAACCATTTTGTTGGTCCTCAAAATAGCTTGATACAGGTCTTTTTTCACAAATAGTCACAATAAAATTCAAAAATCACCGAACAACACAAACCCCCGTTAACAACAACGCCGTCAGCTGCAACCAAACATGTCGGCATTTATTCGCGGCTCGTCGAAAAAACGTTGCCGGCTTGTGTTCTTTTTTATAAATCTCGAAATTCTACTTATTAAAAATTAAAAAAAGTTAATTATTGAGACTAAAAATTAGGACTAAGAATTAAGTTATTAGCATAAGAAAAATTATCCTATATAAAAATATGTCAAATAATCAATAATATTATCAAAAGAGCTTCAAGAAGTTTATGAATTGTTTTGTTTCTAGGGAAACCCCGCGGTAAATTGGCAACCATGTATTTTTTGGGAAATAAACATTGTGGCTGGTTGATCGGAGTAATATTGTTTACTGTTATATCTCATTTTTTGTATTAATCTGAGGACTATCCGTACATGTAAGGCAGATACTGGCATCGTAAAAGCCAAATAAAAATGAGTTACCCAAACTGTATAGTACAGAGTGATCCATTATATTTTGACCATGTTTAGACGCCTATA
The DNA here is from genome assembly GCA_963921995.1 of Oxystoma pomonae. Classification (NCBI taxonomy): domain Eukaryota; kingdom Metazoa; phylum Arthropoda; class Insecta; order Coleoptera; family Brentidae; genus Oxystoma; species Oxystoma pomonae. The sequence continues at coordinate 40,165,545 of OY998172.1, forward strand.
TCTCGATAACTAGTCGCAATTGAATTATGATTCTGGTACCAAAGGAATCTACGTTATTTGTTTTTATCTAAACGTATGGTAAATGTCATTTATTGACCCAACTTAACTTTTTTTAATGGAACTATATGTCTCCAATATAGTTTTTCAATAGCTTACGAAATCCCCTTCTCGAAAATATATTGCATGCTTGGGTTTTATTATTAGTTTGCGAGATATTTGCAAATAATCCTTAAAGAATATTATTTTTTTTAAATATCGACGACTATGACAATAATTGAAGCACCCGCCACTCTATAGTGCATGAAATTGATATTAGCGATTAGCGTTATTTGTCAGCATTTGTCAATCAATCAATGTCTAGCTAATTTCAAAAAGATGGGTTTTACAGTAGAAGAAAAGTTTGATATTTTTTGCATATACATCAGATGCAAAGAAGGGCTAAAAGAGAATACCGCCGCTCATATCCTGGTAGACCTATTCCCAGCATAAATACCTTTAAAAATACTCAGGAGCATCTAAGAGCAAGAATTTTTGTTTAGAAAGAAAAGAGAAGTTATGGTAGATGCCCGAGAGGAGTTGGACACTCTTTTATATTTTATTAGTAAGAAGAAATATTTTTAACTAAATCACGTCAAAAAAAGTAACATAACATACTGAATATAACAAACAAAAGCAAAGGATATTTAGCCATCTTTTTTGTTTTTATGTTGCTCTATTCCAAAAATTGTTGTATGTACATATTTGGTGTCAGAGTTTTTGAACAACTGCATTACTTAAACTTTATATTTTTTTATAAAAAATCCGAACCGCTCCCTTAGAGACGGCTCTCGTGATATGAATAAATCCTATGGAAAGATTCAAAGAACTTTAAGAAAATATAGATATCATGACTACAAATATACAAAAGTCCAGAAGCTGTCAGAAAGAGATAAAGAGGGAAGGCTAGCATTTGCGACTGACATGTTGGAACGCTTAAACTAGAACCCAAATTTCTTGATGATCGTGATTTGGTCACATGAAAGTAATTTTACCACGGCTGGGGCGCCAAATAAAAAGAATACACATTATTGCTCCACAGAAAACAATTATAAAACCATGGAAATAAAAAAATCTGGAAGGCAAAGTATTGGTGTTTGGTGCGAAATAAAGGGTCAACTTCTTCTTGGTTCCATTTTTTATGAGGGTGCTTTAAATGGTCCAAGATATTTGGAATTTTTAGATGGGCAAATTGAAGATGCCATAGACGATTTTTCACTGGCCCAGCAACAAGGACGGTGCAACCCCACACAATGTTAGACCAGTCAGAGGATTTTTGGACGGTCGATATCCAATTTGCATTGGACGAAATGGACCAATCAACTGGCCAGCGAACAGTCCAGATCTAAATCCACTTGATAATTTTTTGTGGGGATTTTTAAAATGCAGAGTGTATGCAAACAGATCAAATAACAGGCAAGAATTAAGGAGACGCATTCAAGAGGAGATAGATTATCTCCTAATTAACCGAAGAGACGCTCTAGAACGGTCAGTAGACAATCTGAGAAGAAGACTTGAACTTTTTATTCAAGAAGAGGGCGGGCATTTCGAAAACTTGTTTTAAATTATTTTAAAAATATTTTGTATTATAATAACTTATGTTTTTGTTTGTTTGCGTTATTATAATTAAGGTATAAATATGATATATTTTTAAACAATAAACTCGAATCTCTAAGAATTCTGTTTTGATTCTGCTTATAGTTCTTTATTATTTTTTATCATAAGCAACAGAGCAAAAACTAAAACAAGTGTTATGGATTAGTGGCCTTAGCATATATGGCAGTTGACATAACAAAAATGCCAAAATACAGATGTGTCAAGCTTCTGTCGCAGTTAGGAAAATGAAAGGTTCGGCTATTGTTGTCATAGGCGTCGAATTTTTGTATCTATTTCTTGAGTTTTTTGCCAATATCTCGCAAACTAATAATAAAACCCCAAGCATGCATTGAAAAAATAGATTGGAGATATATAGTTCCATTAAGAAAAAAGGAACGCTGGGTCAATAAATGACATTTACCGTACGTTCAAATAAGAACGGATAACGTAGATTAAAATGTATTAACAGGGGCTATCTTTTGGCACCAGAATCATAATTCTATCCCGATTAAATATTGAGATATAGGCATCGGAACATGGTCAAAATATAATGGATCACCCTGTACAAGCGTTCGCAGTAAAAATTATCTCGCCATTTTTTTGATAAGATGTGCATTTTCTCGTCCTGAATACGAATTGGACAATCCTGTACCTCAAAATTGTGGATAAGGACTCGGTACACCAATCCAAAAAATTTTAGAGGTCACGTGATGGATAGGGTAACCCCCCACTATTTTCACATATATGATGTAGTAGTACCACTAGACCAAAAATCACCTGGTGTACCGAACCTCATTTATGGATAAGGGTTTAGCACACCACTCTAAAAGTGGGCATTTTAAGAGTGGTGTGCCGAAACCTTATCCATGATTTAGGTCCGGCATACCAGTTGATTTTTGGTCTGGGGGTACTGCTACATTATGTATGTGAAAATGGTGGAAGTTACCCTACCTTCTCTAAAATTGCCCACCTTTGGATTGGTGTGCCGAGCCCTCATCCACAATTTTAAGGTTCAGGATTGTCCATTTCGTATTCAGGACGAGAAAATGCACATATTATCAAAAAATGGCGAGGGTAACCTGTCCACCATAATTTATACCTTGAATTCTTGCTCTAGTAGCAGCTACACGGAGAAAACAAATGGTAGCCATAGCCCAAAATATGGGTTAAATCAGCACAGGTCCGCGGGTAAAATAGTGGACAGCCCATAGCTTGAATTACTCCAATTATTTTTTTTTTAATTGTCGCAACTCACAGTTTGTGTGGTTAGTTTTTTAATCCAAAATCCAATAGCTATATGTGGGACAGTCCTACCTGCTGGGCTGGAACAGCGTGAAGTTGGAGCTGGAATGAAGATCTTATTCTTTGGTGCCCCATCAATTGGGTTGCTACAACCCCAGTTGGGTGGGCTGGAACAGCAAAAATTTGGGGCTTGAAAAAGGAGCTTATTTTTTTGGTAGCCTGTAGATTATCTTGGTCTAGCCCAGTTAGGTGGGCTGCAACAGCACAAGTTTGGTGCTGGAATAAAAAGTTTATTTTTTTAGGCGCCTCGTCGACTGGTTTGGTTAGCCCAGTTAGCTGGACTGGACCAGCACATATTTTAGGGCTGCAATTAATAGTTTATTAGTTCTGACACAGTTGGCCTAAACTTATACATATTGAAGAAACAAAAATACAAATAAAATGTAATAGAAAAATTAAAAGCTTTATTGACGTATTTTTTTTTTTTTTGGAGAGGGAAACCTATTTTTTTTCATAAAGTTTGCTTTTATGCATATCTAGTTTTTGAGAGGTCTGATGCAATAAAAGTCTTAAAAGTTCAATTTATGAAAGCAACTACAAATAGCAAAATTTTTTAAATAAAACGTTTGTTTCAACCCTTTTTAATAAATTAATTGAAAATTACCAAAAATGGATAAATAGCATATTATGCGTATGTGTTTAATCTCCAAAAGACATACCATTTCTAATTTCTCCTTAAAAAATAATTTTTAATGACACACAGTGTTATAACGTGCCACAAAATCTAAATTTGTAAAAAGTTTCGGCAAAAAACTTTGACATAAAGGCAATTTTCGCGATCTTACCACCCGACGACGGCGTCAAACGACCGGGTCCCGGAACAGAACAACCCCGGTGCGGGACAAAGATATGTGCACTTTTGGGGTGTTTAAACGATAATAAACTGAACACCGTATAGTTGGAACAATCCTTAATAGAGTTTTAAGCAGCCCCGCGAAGTAGCTAAAACAATTCACGTTTGGTTTATAACTAACAGTTTTGATCTCCGATGGGTTTGCGACAGTCCATAAAATGTTTGTAATTTAGTAAAACCAAGATGGTTGGTCTAGGCCAGCATTTTAATTTAAAAAAAAAACAATTTTCGCCCAATTTTGTGGGCTTCCTGAGCCAGAACTGTTCCAGATCAAAAAAAAAAGTGTTGAAGTAATTTAATGAAATAGCTGAAATAACCCACAAAAATAAGTTTTTCCAGCCCCAAACATCTAGCCCACGACTTTTACCTGGCCTCATTTTATCGGTATAGAGACACGCGTTTTTCAAATAAAGATTTTCAGCAAACATTAGTTAATTTTCCAACAAATACTAATTCGATGTTGAATCGACGGAGAAGAATCTTCATCATAAGTACAACGGACCTTGCTTTTTAGCCACTGAAGAAAAAACTACATCTTCCCGATACTGCAATGGAGTACATATTATTGGCTCGGAAAATAACTTCAGTTGGTGTGCCAACAAAGATGTTTTGCCAACATTAATATGATGTTGAATCGATAAAGAGGGATCCTCATCTCAAATACAAAGGAATTTTTGTTGAGCCATTGAAGGAAAACTGCATTTCACTGATACTGGACCACACATTATTGGCTCACTGACAACCTTCAGTTGGTGTGCCAACAAAGTTGCTTCACCAACACTAATACGATGTTGGATCGTCGAAGAACGATCTTAATCTTAAATAAACCGGACTTTGTTGTTGGGCCATAGTGGTTCTTAGTTTAACACATTACTCTTATGGCAAAGTTTTTGTGAATTTGCTTAATGACCATTCAGGATAATGGGAACACATTTTTGGAGTCAGAAAAAAAAAGATCTATGGAAATTTAAAAAAAATAAGAAAAACTGTAATAAAAATCTACATAATTTCAAGAGTAATTCACTTTTTTGTTTTTTTCCCAGGTGGAACTTTATAAACAGTCACCCTGTACATATATTAATAGTTACGATTAATAATATTATTAAACTAAATAGCTTTACCTTTGGAATAGGCGCATGAGATATTTCATGGGAAAACTAAGTATAGTTTTAATAGTCGTTACTTTTAAGCGATTATAAAATAAAAAAAAATAAACCTGGTTAATTAATGGATAATAATATTCGCAATTAATAATGAAAACAACATCAAAAAATATATAAGAGTAGAGATTTTTTTTTCTGTTGGTGACCTTAGCTTATAAAATGCCGAAGTGACGTTTAAAACAGGTCATGTGATATCCATACTTCTTGCAGTCAAATAAACATAAAAAAAGTGCTTCAAACCGTGTCTTGGTTCTTATACTGTTTCAAAATGTGCCTTCTATTCCAAGTTCAGTCAATTCTGATGTTTATTTGACTCCAAAAAGTGGATGGATATCACTTGGCCCGTTTTGAATGTCACTTCATAATTTTATGAGCTAAGGTCACTGACAGATGAAAAAGGATCTCTATTCTTAATAACTACACGAATAACTGAAAATTTTGCCTTTTTTTTACAAAAATTAAGACAAAACCTTTCTTCCAAGAATATTTATTTTAACCAAACTAAGTTCACAGGCATGAATTTAGCAAAATTATTGCAGCCCATTTTAAAAATTTTAATAGCAAAACCACGTAGGACAATTTTGATCAGGGTTTAATTTTAATGTTTTATCAAAAATAATAGATATTTTTTTGTCGTGCTAATTAACAGCCCGATAACTTCGCCGACAACAAAAATAGCCTTTTTGGGACAGATTTTACGTTGACGGTCCGGTTATTTGACGTTTGAGATATTTTATTACTTTGTGTTTTTAATTTTTACAATAAAATTAGTTTACTGTGATTTTACATTCCAAGCCAAAATTTACACCTTCTTACTTAAGTTCCAATAAAGTAGATAGACTAAATAGACACCTAAAGTAATTATTTCACCGGATCGTATACGTATCGGTATACCTAACGCGTTCGAAACAAAGCCAAAATACACTACATTTTTTACTTGCTCATGCCATGTTTCGAACGATGCTTTTTCGATGAGTGCGATGACACAGCAGCTGATTCCACACACAGCAGTTCTGTCATCGAACCCTTCAAAAAAGCGGTCATCGTTCGAAAAATCGTATAAGCAAGTCAAAAATGATAGATATACCGATACCGATGCGTTGAAATATTTACTTTAAGCAGTGGCGGTCCCAGGAAGCGGGCGTGAAGGGGAACGCCCCCCTCCTTTGCTCCAGAAAAAAGTAGACAATGAAGATGCTGGTGGTAAAAACCTGAAATCTTTGGAGAAAAAACGAGAAATTTCAGGACGTTCCTTTAAAGACATTCTAGAATCCCTCCACAGTATTTTGGAACAGTTTAAAACAGACGAAAACCACGATATTAGAAACACAGAAGAGTATTGTGGAGATTTTAAGTATTTTTGACCTGAACATATTCATACCAAGTTTTATACAGCGTGAAGCCAAAGTCAAAACACAAATTCTTGAACTTTTATTGGGAGAAGTCAGTATTTGGATACAATATTGATCAGGAGTAGGCAAAAGCTTAAATCAAAACATATATAATAACTTTTTCGAGGCAATGAACAAGGGAGGCGATATTTTTCCGTTAACAAAAACATTCTTGGATGTTTGTCAGTAAGTAATGCTTCGTCAGAAAGAACCTTCTCCTGTCTCAGAAGATTGAAAATATAAGTACTTAAAAACCGTTTAACGGAAATTCGTCTGACGGGCTTGGCATTGCTGCATATCAACAAACATACTGAAATTGACATTGACCGGTCTACCCAAAACATCTGGAAACGAATTTTTTTTGAGATACATACATAAAATAAAGAAAAGTAAAATGCAGGAATCGTTATTTACAGAAACAATCTTTGGCAAAATCGTATTTTGTAGAAATCGAAATTTGGAGGAAAGTACATCAAAGAAACCGTAAAACAGAGAAACCGTAAAACGTAAAAATTGGTAAGGCGAAATCTGTTCTCTGCCTGACAGGTGTTTGCATGCGAGCTTAGAATAAGAAAGGGCGTAGAAAAGAAGAAAAGAAAGGGCATTTTTTATGCTAAATTTCAAGAAATGGTGGGTTGATTTGGGTTGCTTCTTTAAGTGTTTTGGATTGATCTGGATTGGGTTGGGAAGTAGGGCATAAATTGCGGCGCTATAACACCTTTGATATTTACGGTATCAGTTTAATTTTGTGTTAGCAATGGCATTTTTAGTACAGTTTTATTTTAATTTTTAATGAAAAAATGCATTTTTCAGTGCAATTTTCTGCGGTGCTATGATACGTTAATATTTATGATTTTAGTTTAATTTGACTCAAAAATTGCATCTTTGATGTAATATTCTCAAATTTTTGGCGCGTTTAGACATTTTTTAAAATAAAAAATGTATGAAATAAACAACTTCAAATCTGATTACGCTCCCCCCCCCCCTTAGATTTGAAACCAAATCCGCGCTTAAGTTCTGTTTGTATATATTGATATGTTCCTCATAAAAGCTATGCTTTCATTCTAGTTTTTTTTTCGTATTAAAAGCGCCCCCCCTTTCCAAATGGCTGAGACCGCCACTGCTTTAAGTGTCTAATAAAAACTAGCCAAATTAGTTGCTTTTATTTAAATGCTTTTTAAATTTAATTCACAGAATATGGACTTGGGTTCGGTCTGTATACTAATATTGCTATGATTTAATTATACATCAAAGAACGCTCAAACAGAAAAACACGGTTGGGTGTATCTTGGGTATACTGAGCGCAACGCCATACTGTCAGAAAGAACGAAAAATTTAATGAAAGATCGCTAAAACCCAAATACACATGTCCTTCACACGTCAAAATTCTTATGTTAACCGTCCCTATGACCATAACCATATATGACGGCCAAATGTCAACAGTTTTAAAATTTTGCTTAAAAATGCCACACCTTAAGCAATGTAGAAAAGCAGTCCTTAAAAATTTTTATTAAAAAAAACTTTTATCTTTCTTATACCATAATAAAAGCGATGGACGCAAATTAAAAATTTTTACTTTAGATACCCTATATTGGTCGCATCGACGATTCACCTAAGAAACAGTTGTATAACTCTTTAACCTAAGGATATTTTCAAAGGCTTGGCAGGAACAGCAATATCACCCGTTCTTAACTTATTTAGATGGAAGCATTTTGTTTATCATTCAAGTAGAAGAAGAATTTAGTTCTTCTTTTGTAGTTCTCTCTTTGTCACCGTAAAGTTAAATATATTTTCTACTTTTGAGTGCATTTAATAAACGTTAAGAGTTTTATTTAATAAAAATTTATTTTTATATCCCCTTCCCGAAAAATCCCTGTATGCCAATTTTGATTTAAATCAAACAAACTAAATCTTTTCCACATCTACTTTCCTCGTTAGTAGGAAGTTAGTAGTATTATATTATCGCCGAAACTAAAAACACATACCAAATTTGAACACACACCCTTAATTTTTAGATTTAAAATCCGATCAAAAATTCATCATCCCCCTCCTTAGAAACCCCTCTATGCCAATTTTGATTGAAATCAAACAAAAAATCTTTTTCCCCATCCACCTCTCTCGTTAGAAGGAGGTGGGTACCTGAGAATACCATATTATTGTATTTTCACCGGAACTGCATACCAAATTTGAACACAATCGGATGTAAGTCAGTTAAAATTTGTTAGCAAAACATGACCGAAAATCGCCCATCTTGAATCCGCCATATTGAATTTTCAAAATCTGATCAAAAATTCATATTCCTTATCCCCAAAAGCCTCCGTATACCAGTGGCGGTCCCAGTCATTTGAAAAGGGGGGGGGGCGGTTTCGATACGAAAATAAACCAGAATAAAAGCATAGCTTTTATGAGGAACATATCAATATATGCAAACAAAACTTAGTAACTTCAAGCGCGGATCTGATCTCAAATGTTGGGGGGGGGGGGGGGGGGGTACTCAGATTTTAAGTCGATTATTTTATATATTTTTTATTTAAAAAAATATTTAAATTCGTCGAAAATTTTTAAGAAAATTAAATTAGAAATGCAATTTTTTAGTCGAATTAAACTAAAACCGTAAATATGAAAGGTATCATAGCGCCGCAGTCGAAAATTTTTAATAAAATTGCAATAAAAGATGAATATTTTGATTTAAAATTGTAAGTAGGTATATCAATGGTTTCAAAGCGCAAAAGGCGAAAATTTTTAAGAAAATGACACTACAAGTGCCATTTTTAACACAAAATTAAACTAATACCGTAAATATCAAAGGTGTTAAAGCGTCGCAATTTATGTCCTACTTTTGATTTAATAAATGTTTTCATAAAAAATGTAAAGCCAGGGTAGGGGGGGTTAACTACCCCCTATCCCTCTGAAATTCGCGCTGGAGTAACTACGTGAGCTGTTTTTTGTGGGGTGTGTAGCTTAATATCAGGGTACACCCTCCTCTGCTTAGGAAAGTGATTCGACGAAAAGTGACTATGGCAGAGTTTGGTACTAATTTTGTATTAATTTTGTCCCCTTCTAAAATATTGCTAACTCTTAAGATAACTTTTTTTTGTTTTTAGGGGGTGTTTAGCTTGACAGAAAGGCACACCCCCCCTCCTCTGCCTAGCAAAGCGATTTGAAAAATAATAATTATGCCAAAACTATCTACTAGTTATGTACTAATTTCGTCCCCTTCTAAAAAATTACCCACTCTCTTCTTCATTTTTTTTGTTTATATGGGGTGTGTAACTTGATAAGCTTGATGAACTACACACCCGATATAAACAAAAAAAAAGTTGTCTTAAAGTTAGGCAAATAAGCTACACACTTCATATAAGCAAAACAAAAATAAGTTATCTTGAGAGTAGGCGATTTTTTAGAAAGAGGCGAAATTATTACATAATTAGTGCCAAATTCTGGATTAGTCATTTTGAGTCGAATCTCTTTCCTAAGCAGAGAGGGGTGTACTTTGATATTAAGCTACACAGCCCATAACAAACAAACAAAAATCTTAGGAAGCGATGGTTTTTTAAACTAAAAGTACCCATCTTTAAGAGTATATAATTAGTACAAAATTATGACATATCAACTTTTGATAAACTTATCTCCTAAGCATGTGGGGTGTAGCTTGAATGAGCTCATTTTCAAGTACTATGAATTTGAACTAACAAGAATAAATCTATTTGGCTCCAATACAGATTTAAAAATGTATAAATATAAGAATACACATTAATCCGCTTTTTTTAGTCAACAAAATTGTTATGAATTAATGTTTTAAAGAAACTGTTTGTCTAAAGGTTAAGTTTTGTTTTCTACAAATTTAAAAAGTGCCATATAATTAAACCATACTAAAGAAAATGTGTTATTTAAGATTTTAGTTATTTACCTATGTTTTATTATTATTTACAGATATTTTTTTATTGTTTCAGACCTTTAGTTTTCGAAAATTATGGGCATACACAGGACCAGGGTTTCTTATGTCCATAGCCTACTTGGACCCTGGGAATATAGAAAGTGATCTTCAGTCCGGTGCCATAGGAAATTATAGGTTATTATGGGTTCTCTTCGCCTCCACCATTTTAGGTTTTGTAATGCAAAGTTTAGCAACTAAGTTAGGTAAATTTTTTCTACTTCTTTGTCTTGTCTTAAATCATCTAAAGATAAAAAATTTTAATTTTTCGCAAAAAAAACAGGACGAAACGTGGACATATGGAAAAGAAACGGTCAAAAACTACGGAGAGATATATTAAAATAGAGTGTTGAACTTTTTTAGTCAGAAGCAAACATTATATTAAAAAAATATTTCATTGGACAGAAATGGTCTATCTAGAAATTTATTATAATTATAGATTTACCATTAATTTTATTTTACCTTTATTTTAACTATTGCCAAAGACGAGCCTCTTAAAGTTTTCCACAATAGTCCGTTTTATCTAAAAAAAACATCTACCGCACGCGGCTTCCTTTATGTATTTGAAATTGTAACTTACCCCCCCCCCCCCCCCCCTTTTTACCTCACCATCCTCTTTCACAACCACTACCTCGCCTTTCCGCGCTTTAATCGCCCCAGTAATTTGAATACCCACTTTCTCGTGGTTTGTCCCATTCTTTTTGCCTTAAAGCATCATCAGTTTTGTTCCCGGAAACCGATTTCGATAAAATAAAGCCTATGTCCTGCCCAGGAATCCGAACCGACAACAAACTATAATTATTTAATATTATATGTATGTATTTTCAGGTGTAGTTACGGGTCTGCATTTAGCAGAAGTATGCCATAGGCAATATAAGAAATTTCCTAGGATAATCTTATGGATAATGGTAGAAATAGCTGTGATAGGTTCGGACATGCAGGAAGTTATTGGCACTGCAATTGCAATTTACATGTTGTCAAATCGAATGTAAGTACATATATTATTTACTTTATAATGTACCCACTTGTAATGCGCATAATTATTATTTGAAAAGATTTTTTTCTATAAAAAATCCAAAATATTTATTTAAGAATTAATTTATTTATTAAATTAAAATATTAAATAAAAAATGCTGAGAAAGCCACCTGTCGAATAAATTAAGAAACAAAAACATCAAAATTGAAAAGTGCAGGATACCGTAAATACAGAATCCTTTACCTTTCAGCAGGTTATAAGAAAGAAACCTGTAAAAGTATAAGGTCACTGTAACATGACTCTTAAAAAGAGGTAACGTTCTAATTTTAAGGCATCAGCCAGCAATCGCTTTTAGAGGAGGCTTGTTGCGCAGAACTAAAAAGCCAAAATATTTAAAAAACAACAAAGTGATGCACTGAAAGAAAAAAAAAAATTTTGTGTGTAGTAGGTACGTGTTTTTGTGGTGCTAACCGCAAGTTAAAACCCACGGTAAAATTTAATATTAATAGCGAGTTAATAGACCAATAATTTATCGTCACGTTATTTGCTTACCGTATTACCGTAATTGAGATGCTAAAAAGAGTTTTTAAACCGCAAACACAAATTACCGTAACCGTATTCTTTTGCCCATATACAAACTGCCAATGTAAATAGAATAGAAAACAACAATTCCTGTTTTTGCAAATTCACTTTCACAAAAAAATAAAGAATTTAACTAAACAAAAAAACGAATTATTACCTATCCACTGCAGCTTTTGCACAGAAATAAATCTGGTTGCTTGCAAAAAATAACCGAGCGGGTCCCGTTAAGTCTCCGTAAGTAACGTATTTCGGTTCGGTTATTTTTGGATACAGGAGAAAAATAAACGATTTTGCCCACGGTATTACAAATTTTGATGGTCTATTAACTCTCTAATAACCAAACTATCTTTCATTTAGCACCTACCATTTATTTTGTAGTTTTAAGTACAAGCAAGCTTTAGGTTCGACTTTGGTATAATTTTAAACGCATTTAGATATAAGCAATAAATTGGGTAGTTTAATTCTCTACTTTTTCTTGGAACATAATAAATAAGGTATTAATTTTGCCTTGGAATGACACAACACAGCCAATTATTTTAAAAATTAAAATAAATAATAAATTATCCCAAAAGTAAAATACCATCGCACTGTGGTCCACAAACCTCTTAAAATGTGAAAAAGGTGTTAAGTTAGATTTTATGTATTTTTTTTTTGTTATAAAACGCTTGAAACAACCTAGATTAGTAATATATTTGAAGCTACACTAAAATTTGTATAACGATGTTACACAGCGTGTGCGAAAATAATGGCACCATATGAAAAACTTTTTTATTATCGATTTTAGCAAAGAAAGCTATTCTTCATAAATAGTTTTGCGTACCCTGAAAAGCCTAAAACTGTAGAAATATTACAGATGCAATATAGAGGGTCATAAAAAAATAGATATGCAAAAATGTATTTAAAAAAAGTTGGCAAATTTACGTCAAAATGTAAGGGAAGTTTGAAGAATCATATGCGACTAAATAATGAAAAAATCATACAAAAGTACCAAACAAAATACGTCCTATTAAGAAAATTCAAAATTTTTTTTTCCCAAAATCAATATTTTCAAATTATCGAATTATGGAAATTATGGAAAATGAAAAAAAAAATGAAATTTACAACAAATTTAGCACACTTAATCAGAATCACTTTCACTCAAGAAAGAGAAGACAAAACATTGATAATTATTTGTTATTATCGACTTTCTATGCACCATTTTAGAAATAGGCTTGTAACTACGCCACTGTTTTAAAAATTTTGCAGGAACATACCAACAACAACTACCCACCTGCCAAAAATCAATCAAATCATATCAAAAGTTATTAACCATAAAATTGTGGAACTTTAATTTGTCCCACATTGTAGGTAAAATACTAGGTAAACAGAAATCGCACTAAATCAACAAGTTGCACCAAGTTAGACAAATTATTTTTTTATTGAAAAGCCATAAGATCACAGAAAAAACTAGGTATCAAAAAATATGTATCTATATGTAGAACATTCAGATATTTTTGCTTAAATTAGTACTTCGTTGCAAACATTTGCACCAATTTGTAATAATTCGAAATATTCTCGCATCTCCAAATGAATGACAGAAAACTAATGGCTTAAAAACATCACCTGCTTGAATGCTATTCATCACAAAAGATTTTGTAATTTACGAACAACAAGTTATTCCTGGTCATAAACTGCAACTTTTTGATAAGGTTAATTAATAACTGCTAAGAATAACAAATTCGTCAACTTTTGTACGCGTTTATGCATCTCCATGGCAAAGCATCAATAAGATTTCATTGATTTTGCATGCTTTATAGCCTACCTTACCATGATATAAAAAATTGTGGATATTTTTGCAGTTTCATGTTTTTGAATAAATCACTATTTTAAGGAGTTTCTGGCACATAGTGCGTCGACTTTAAGCATGTACAATAAAGGCTGTTTCAAACTGTCAAATAGTGCTAAAGTTATCGTTATCGGCAAACTTATCAACGAAAAACTATCTATTATAGTCCCAAATTTACCTCAAACTTTTGAATTTTAGGATACCCCTTTATGCTGGTTGCCTAATTACCATTGTTGACACCTTTACCTTCCTCTTCTTGGATAAATATGGTCTTAGAAAACTGGAAGCTGCATTTGTCTTTTTCATTGCGGTCATGGGAGTGTCTTTCGGCTACGAATACGTTGTGTCACACCCCGATTCTGCAGCAGTCACTAAGGGATTGTTTTATCCATGGTAAGTGGCTTATACAGGTTGATTCAAAACTCCCTAGAAAGACTTTAACTGTAGATAGAATTTTTTGTTCTGAACAAGAATTAGTAAAATATATTTTTGTAAACTCGTTCGTTTCAGAGGTATTTGCATTTAAAAATTGTTAATATATTCTGAGAAGCACCCTTTACTACGTGGTAGAAACATCAATTTTTGAAAACAAAACTTTGACAACTTCATAAGGCAAAAGATCAAAAGATCTCGGGTGGAAAACAACGAAAATTCAAACTTGGATGAGCATCCCACAAGGAACACACAAAGGACCAAAGCGTAAAGAGAAATGATCAAACGATGTTTCGCCCTAGGTAACCAGCATAGGCTCGTCAGTGGTTTTAATGGTCACCCGCCCCAGACAACATTAAACATCTCCATACACTTGATTTCCAAATATGAATCACTCACAAATAGGTATCGTTCCTCACTGAGACTTATCCAGGTCACCTAATACGGGTGAACATCGTTTGATCATTACTCTTTTCGCTTTGGTCCTTTGTGTGTTCCTTGTGGGATGCTCATTCAAGTTTGAATTTTCGTTGTTTTCCACCCGAGATCTTTTGAATTTTCGGTTGAAGTAACTGAATTTAAGGTTTTTTAACTTCCTTTTTTGTAACTTCAAAATGTTTGATAAAAACCCTAAAATATGTCATTGTCAGACCACGTAGAGTTGCTTAGTATATTATTTTAAAGGCGATTCCCAAAAAAATACCAAAATTTTACTCCTAAATTCAGAGAAAAAAAATTAAATTTAAACAAAATAATCACGTAACTTTTCTTAGATTAATAATATCTACCCACTGTTCTAATCGTTCTAGGGAATTTTGAATCACTCTGTAGAAAATTGTCATAATAATTTATATTTAAATTCACGTTATTTTCTTACCATAAATAGCTAACTTGACCTGGGTAATTCCCAGATTAAAATAAAAAATAATCATTGGATGGGTTTAAAAATATCGAGAAAGGTGACATCAGGAGTACCAAAGGCATTATTATACCCGTAATTTTTTTTTATTATATGGAAATAAATTTAAATTCACAACCTTAGAATGTTCTGGATGCATTTGTAGACTTTCACTTTAAAAAATAATTGAGTACAGCAATGAACAAAGTTCATATAAATGAGTAAAAACCGCAAGTCTTTATAGGCTATCAGTGACCAACCGTACCGGATTGGCCGGGAAAGTTCCAGTTTTTGGAACACCGTCCCGGAAAAATTATGCGTCCCGGATTGTACCGGATTTATTAGTTGTCTCCCGATTTATACCGGATTGGAATCCACTTTATTTAAAAATATTTAACGAAAAAAATGACAAAGATTGAAATTTTTAAAGAATCTTTGACTTAAATTTTAAAAAAATTTTCTTGCGACGCAATTTTTCTCAAATGTATAATATAATATTCTTAAAATTCTCGCCTGCGGTGTATTAATGGCATAATTTGGACAACAATTGTAAAATGGGAATTAAATCTCACCCTAAAGCAAAAATGAAAACAATCAAAATTTTTAAAGAACTTTCTGCTTGAACTGCGAAAAATCTTAACTGCGGCGGTATACTTACCCATTAATGTGTATGGAATCATGTACTTGCTTTAAGCAGTGGCGTACACTGAAATAATTTCTGAGGGGGGTGGGGCTTTAGTAAAATAATAGTCTCAGATTACCATTTTATTGGTTATTTTTGGGGATTATAAAACCTTTAGCTATCGATTTTCACTCGCTTTGGTGGCGGGGGCTTGAGTCCCTGAGTCCCCCCTTTCGTACCCCGATATTTTAAATATAAAGTTTTTTTCTTAATACACACCAATCCAAACGAAAACCCCACTTCCATTTTCAAGAAAATGTCCCGGATTTGCACTTTTAAAAGTTGGTCACCTGAAGCTGTTTAATAGATTTTAATCAAGAAATTAATTAATCCGCTTTAAATTTACTAACTATTCAAATTCAATTAGCTTTGGTCAACACATCTCCAAACTTACTAAAAATTCAGTCTAATTATTAGTATTATAGCTATGTTTAAGATAAGAGGATAAGCATATAGGTTGACGAATATACAAAATAATTGTGTAAGATTTATACAAGGTGATTTAAAAATTATCCGCCCCGGGTATTACGAGAACCAGTAGAGATATTTACCTAATTCTCAAAACAGTTCGAGGGATTGGAGGAGGAACATTATTTATGTATTCAATATATACAACTTGGTCGCGCCCACCATGTGGGCGCCGGCCAGGCCCACCCGTTTTTCTTAAATTGGACCGCCGTCCTTGTGATACTTCTTTGGAAAGGTTTTTGCATCAGCTTAACAATAGTGAATGATTTTCTCACTTTGCCATAGTCATTTTTTAGATGTTAGCGGTTAAAATGTGAAAACATTGATATTTTTACCATCCAAAAGATTTGATTACCGTTTACAAAATACCCAAAAGGTAATTCAAGGGTTCATAGAGGAATTCAAATTATGCACTCACAATCTTTCCAGGCCTCACCCTCTCGGAAAGGTAAATTCAAAACTGTTTTCAACAAGGTATCATAATGAAGTGCTCTTATTTTTTTAATAATGGGCGTAGCCTGCAAAGAAAGGGTGAGACCCGTCAGTATTCTGAATGCATGATCTGCATTCCTAAATGAATTTTTGGATATTTTGTAAACGGTAACCAAATCATTTTCTTGATAAAAATATCAATGGTTTTACATTTTAACCGCTAATATCTCAAAAACTGCTATTTCAAATGAAGAAAAACATACATCGTTGTAAAGCTGACGGAAAACCCTATCCACAGAGGTATCACAAGGGGAGGGGTCCAATTTAAACAAAACACGGTGGGCGTTGCCTGCGCCAACATGATTGGTGCCACCAACTGTTTTCGGAATTAGTTAGATATCTCCATCGGTTCTCGAAATACCTGGGGTGGTTTGAAACAAACTTTTAAACGATGTGTTATCCAAAATATATTAAAGAAACGTGAAGTTGACTTAAGTTATTTAGTACTAAATTTACTTTAAATAAAAGCAAATAAAATTTGCATTCCTTTCTTTCCAAGTTTTGCAAACCACTCAGTATGGCAGCTTTACATACAAACAAAAAACATCAATGAAAATGTCAATCTCGTTGTCAAAAAAATAATACCATTTGAATGGAAATCAATTGCGACTATTTCATAATGCCAAGTTATTTCTTAGTGTTATAATGAAAGATTCTTGTGTAAGATTGGATCGTATAATTTTTCAATATCTTTCTTCTGGCATGTATTTTATAGCAATAAAATACTATACTAGATAATACTATACTAGATTTTGCAATTTAAGAATATAATTTTGATTTACAAAATTCTTATTAGTAAAACCTTTATTTATTTATTATTTATTCTTTAGCAAAGAGTTAGTAGAAATATAATGTTTTTTATTTAGCCAAACACAAAATTCTTATATTCTAGTGTTGAATAACTTAGCCTTAGTATTTGTAAAGATTTTACCAAAGTTATTATAATAAGAAGATACATGTTACCATAAAAAAATAGAAGTATTCATAATCTTGGGGTACACTATTCACAAAAAAAAAAAATTTACCTCTTTTCCCTCCCGTAACAAAGCTACTACAAATCTTTTGGTTTATCTAATTTTATACTTCTTCAGGACATAAAAATGTATTTAATTTCTTGCTTAATTGATCTTCTTCAAAAGCTTTTTTCATTTCATTTAGATAACGTTTGACCGAGAAGTAACAAGTTTCTCGACAGCGTTGCCATTTTTTTAAAACTTACACGTTTTGTCTTTGTCTCAAGTATTGTTAACGTTATTCCAATCACATTGCTTTAAATACTTTTGCTTTTTCCTTTGTATTTTAAATCTATGGTTTTTGTTAGGAATAAATGTTAATCAAAGGGATGAAAACATTCAGTACCTTGTAAATATTATGATAAACCAAATCATGCATAAAATTGACTGAATATTACACTTACGATATCTATGGTTTTTGATTTGACATTTTAAATTTTTATAGAGGCAATGAACCATTCATTATCTTGTATTATATGTTTTTAGGTGCGAAGACTGCAACAGAAATGTCCTCTTACAAGCAGTAGGCGTGGTGGGAGCTGTTATCATGCCCCACAATCTTTATCTACATTCCGCTTTAGTTAAATCTCGAGATATTGATAGAAAATCAAAGAAGAAGTTGAACGAGGCCAGATTTTATTATGGCATTGAAAGCGCCGTTGCGTTGTTAGCCAGTCTAATTATCAATATTTTCGTGGTTGCGGTATTTGCTATGGGTTTGTTCAACAAGACGAACAAAGAAATAGTAAGGGCGATTTTAATAATTAATAATAGATACTTAAAGTTGCACAAATATAGAGTACTCAATCGTAATCGTATCTCAGTGCACAGCGACTACTTCTTACCTATATCTACGACCACCCTTGCAGTATTCGTACACAGCTAGCCTATCCTAAACATTTTGTTATCTGTGGGTTTTTATAAATGCCTGATTCACAGTTTCACTCCTTCAATTTTCCATTCTATTGCTCTCTCACTTTTCTCGACAAGAAAGGAAATAGAAGTGAGCGGTATGAAGTAAAACTCTGCATTAGCCACTGATCAAGAATTTGTTTGGTTATATCGTACGCTGCAAGCACAACTTTAACTCTTCTTTTAAGGACGCTTTCACAAACGGAATGGGACAAGTGGATGCGGCCAACTGGATGCAGAGACAACTGGGTGAAAAATATATTTTTTAATAAAATATACAGATGAAAAACAAAACGCTTCAAATACATAATAAACATTAACAGTATAAGAAAACGCCAAGTTTAAAATATAATCAAAAAGCGGCTGTATTTAATATGAGCCTTGTCTAATTTAAAGTGACACTATATACAACTTAATGTAAATGTAGCGCCTGTATTTAATACGAGCCTTGTCTAATTTAAAGTAACACTATATACAACTTAATTTAAATGTAGCGGCTGTATTTAATAAGAGCCTTGTCTAATTTAAAGTAACACTATATACAACTTAATTAAATGTAACCGTTGTCAAACATGTCTTTTTTGGTGTCCGTTATGTTTATAGATCTATTTGGTAATTATGTGCCAAACCTCTTAAATATTCTATTATGTTTCGGTTTGGAAAATCATTAACAATATTAAAAAATCTTTGGTCAGCTTCTCTATATTTTCTTAATTTGATTTGAGGAGTATTACCGGCCACAAGTTGTTCATAATAAATATCCCTATTTGCCTGAACTTTTTTTTAATCCATCTAAAGTTTTCTAAATCGTTGGACGATCCATTCCCAGTTCTGTCTGTATTCTCCGGTGTGATGCCTTCACGTGGTTGTTGCTTCGGTCTTCTCCATTCAAAACTCTTGTTTACATATTCTACATTTCATGTGGAAACATCGGCGCTCTTCTACCGTTTCCTCGTCTGTTTTGTCTGCCAATATAATTATCGTCAAAACTAATTTTTTTGGGTTTTTCGCCACTAAGTTAAGGAACTTTTTTCAAAAATATGTTAAAACCCACTGCGTAAATTTCTAAAGAAAAACTTCACATAAGTACTTTATTCTAGTTACGATTTGTGTGTGTGTGTAGCCAAAAAAAAGTTTTATATTATTTAAAAACTACTGACAAACTGACTTTACGCAGTGGGTTAAACATATTTTTGAAAAAAAAATTCCTGAACTTAGTGGCGAAAAATACAAAAAAAAGTAGTTTCGACATTATGAATCCGCCACAAACATATAGATTTTAAATATAATTATCTTCAAACCAATCCAATTAAGGGATTGAACGCAAATTTTTCAATTTTCTACCCGAAATAGAAGGTTTAATTCTTTTAATCAGTACATTGTTTATTGTTCTACTCATAAAAACAAAATGCTTTTATTACGGTATATAATACGTAACAATAATTGGCTGTGGTTAATAACATATACTGCACATTTTGTTTTATAATTGAACAATGTATTTTTGAAATATTTTTTTTGCGTCCACTTGTCTCTGCGTCCAGTTGGCTTCGTCCAGTTGGACGCGGCCATCTGGACGCGTCCAACTGTCCTCGTCCAGTTGTCCTAGAACGTTAAGTCCCTATAATGTTATTCAACAATGCAGCAGTATTTTGGACCAAAATTTGCCTTTAAATTAATTACGAACAGGTCTCCAAGATCCGGTTTATTATAATTAAGGAGGTCAATCGAGAGAGATTGCCAATTTTGAGTCGTGTAAGTTGTTAAAATTATAATTGCACCACATTTAAACGTTGTTATTTTAGGTAAATATTAGTTGTTTTGAAAACTGAAGTCGACGTCGACTATGGAGGAGCACTAAAAAAGAAATGGTTTGGGGTTGCAATATGTAAGAGACCTGATATTTAAAAAAAAATTTGCGGGGGTTTCCGGTTTTGTTTTTGAGATATGCCCGTTTAATTCCCAGGGGCGTACATCCTTGGGAAATAAGAAAATATGCAAAGGCCTAGTCTATTTGCAATACCTTTTTTTTAAAAGGAGGCACAGGATTTTAACATATTTTGCCCATAATATTCTAACACATACAGGGTGGTTCTAAAAATCATTAGATAAAATTAGCTGATACGAACATGGTTTTATTTTACAAGAAAGGTACGATTGAACGTCAAAGATTAACTAAACTCATATGTTTGAGAAAACGCAATAAGTTATTTAGATATTCTGCTCATCAAAATTCCTATAAAGTGGTCTCAATAGAATTGTCAGATAAGTTGTTCAAACGCTGAAGTACGAACTAAGATGTTTCTGGTAAAATATCTAAAAAAAATAGCAAATACTACTATTTAATCACTATTGTAGTGCCAGAAGGTCATTTTAATAATCAAAGTTACTTACAGTGCATTTTGATAAAATAACTTTTATTTTTTATGGCAATTCAATTCTATCTGTTTCCAATTTTTACTTTACACTATGAAGTGTTTTGATATGTAGATAGTAGCTAAAATAAACATTATGCAAGAAATATTGTAATTTGTTAGATGTTTTTTTATTTCATAATTGGGGTCGAGTGTGTTATCAATTTTCAAAATGTTTCTCCTGCGAGTAGTTTTTTCAATTTTTCGGTGTTTTTTGTTTTGGTAGGATGGATACCGCTTTTGAAAATCATGCTCTTCTTAAGGTTTGGTAAAATTTAAACCGAATAATTACAAGACGCGGGTTATCAAAATCTAAACATAGAAATAAGAAGCTGATGCATTATTAAGGTAGTCGTGAAATAAATATTAAGTGCTTCTCTCGGTTTCTGGTTTCTAATAAAATAAAAAAAGTAGCAAATTATTTTTAAAGGAGGATACGTTTAACCAAAAAAGAACGAAGTAAGAAAGATCTAAAGAGGAGGGTAAAAGGGCTTGCAAGAAACTAAGAACTTAAAAAAGAAACATTTTGAAAAAAGATATCACATATAGTGAATAAAAATCGACTTTATTATTTTAGAAACAAACCTTGAAACCGCACTTACAAGATTAAAAATAAATTTTATGCAAAAAATGTTTCTTTTAGCCACTGTCCACATTACAAAATACTTCATAGTGTATATTAAAAATTGAAAACAGATTAAATTGAATTGCCATAAAAGTAAATGTTATTTTATTAAATAAAACTAAATTTTATTTTTAATTTTTGCGTTGCGACTTCTTCCAAATTATTTTATTGGTATACCCTGTACGTAACTTCTATTATTAAATTCACCTTTTGGCACTACAATAGTGATTAAACAGTGGTATGTGTTATTTTTTAAAATATTTTACCAGAAACAAGTTAAAACGTACTTCACCGTTTTTGATAAACAGAATATTTTAATACCTATTGCTTTTTAATTGACGTTTTATCCTACCTTTATAGTAAAATAAAACGATGTCATTTTTAGCTGATTTTTATCTAAAGATTTTTAGAGCCACCCTGTATATGTGTTAGAATATGATATGTCAAAAAATAATAAAATCTGACCTGGACCAGTACCCTCTCCGTACAGGCCGATCAACTCCTACCGATTTAGTGTCCTTTTATCCACCTTCGCCGCCATTTTCACTCAAAAGTGACAGAAAATCCATTAGTTTTCTGTCAATATGGTGGCGAAGGTCGAGAAAAGGACACTAAAATGGTAGGAGTTGATTGGCCTATGTGGAGAAGGTATTGCTTGAACATATGTTCCCAACAATACTATATGAATGTTGGTCTCCCGTGTCTCTTCTTTGAAAAGATATTGCAAATAGAGTGGGCCATGGCATATTTACTTATTTTCCAGGGGCGTACATTTAAACGGGCATAGCTCAAAAACAAAACCGGAGACCCTCCCAAAATTTTTTCTTAAAAATATCAGGAAGGTCAGAACTCTAACATATTGCAACCCTAAGCCATTTTACCGATACCGGTAAATAATGTATTTAGTTCCCCCTCTTTTGCCATGACTTAAAGTTGATCACAACTATAGTCAACGTCACCACTTACCATTTTTTCAGCGGTTTCGTAGTTATGAAGTCGACGTTTTCTGGCCGGGTTGTGGTATACGCGAACACAGCTATTTTTATCTGACCAATTTTCATTGGGTAACATTGAGGCGTGTTCGTGTCTGTTAGCCGGGAATCAGTTTAAAATACAGTATATTACTCAATCCGTCAGCCATATTTTAATTTTTACAAAATGTGCCTTCCATTCAAAGTTCAGCTAATTCTGATGTTTATTTGACTCCAAAAAGTACGGATATCACATGAACTGTTATAAACGTCACTTCATCATTTATTGAGCTAAGGTCACTGACACAAAAAAAATATCTACTCTCAATTAATTTTCTTTCCGGCATCCCTATTTTTTTCATTAAATAGAATTTCTTGGACACTTCTATAGCATAATACAGCCTGATAAAATAGCTACAAAAAGACGTATAAATAGCCAAAACTTGATAAAAACTTTATCAAGATATTTAAAAAATCTAAGTTGATGTTATATATATCATGACCTACGAAGAGAGGCTATACCTCCTATTACAGACATACGACCTCCTTTATTTTCGGTATTTTTTTTAGTACTAGTTGTCTCACTAAGTCAATAAGTTTTCAACTAAAAAGTGTATCTTTCTTTGATATAATTTTGTTGGAATATGTATTTCTTTATTTCTAAACCGTTTTCATTTTTTAGATGCAAGCCTGCGAAGGGACAAGCTTATTTGACCAGGCAAATGCCACGTTTGGTGTAAGTATTTATTAAAACAATAGGACAGTGCGCCCAGGAAAAATTATACTAAGAAAAATATCAACTAATCCTAAGTAAGAATTCATTAGCTCCAAGTCGAAACTTCATTTAAATATGAGACAAGTGAACTGTCTACTTACCTTAAGATTTCTCATCTACTTTAGGTTATAAAATAACAAATTACCCATAAGTGAAGTATCTACTAACCATTAGTAAATCTATAGTAGCGCAAAACCAGTATAACTCCTAAAATATGACTAAATAAAATTAAAAAAAAATTTTTTGAGCGCTAAAAACTATGTTCTATCACAATACAGCCTAAGAAAAAAAATAAAGTCAAATAATATAAAATGTGCTACGCGCCGACGGGGTTGGAACAGACAACCAACAGGTTGATAGACCAATGCTTTATCCACTGTAACATGCGCTCATAAAGAATATAGAAAAGTGTTAATCATGATTAAAGCTTAATCAGAGAATTTTCGCTTTTGGTGGATTAGGATGAATATATTTTTCCGCATGATGTTTCAATATTTGATATCTTCACTTGTCCTTAGTAGAAAAATTCACTAACCCTAAGTGAAGTGAAAGTTAAGTGAGTTGGCACATATTGGTAAGTAGATAAATCACTAAGGGTTAACAAACTATCAGAAAAATTCACTAACCCTTAGTGAAAGGAAAGTTAAGTGACTTGTCGCATATTGGTAAGTAGATAAATCACTCAGGGTTAACATACTTGGGTCTAAGTAGGTCGTTTTATTTGTAGCTATTGAAGTCATCACTTGGGGCTAATAGAACCTTTACTTACCACTAACAACAAAAAGCTAAGTAGATACTTCACTTGGGATGGCTTTCTAAGTGTAGAGAGTAAAATGGGTTAAGATTTTAACATACAAAAATTCTTTGGTCGTTTTATTTTATCGATGACGTTTTGCAACAAGATAATATTGCGGCTGTTTTGCAAGTTTCCGTAGCGCAGTGGGTGCCGTATCGGCCCGCTGCACGTAAGGTCTCGCGTCCGAATCCCGGCTAGGATATTTTGTGTTGTCTTTTTAAGTTTGCAAAAATACTGCGGTTAACACTGGGCATTGATCCGATAATGGATGGAAAGTCCCAATATAAAAATTGGACGTTGTAGTTGGTAAAACCTAAAATATTGGTTAATAAGACATATAATAAATTTGTATAAGAAAAAGCATTTCATTATAAAGTGCAATAAAAAGTAGAAATTAATTTTTTAGCATTCTGATATCATAATAATAAAAGTATTCGTTTGTTTCCATATTTTATGAAAAAGCGAAAATATGAAAACAGACTCATGAAATTATAAAAAAAGCACGTTTTATGCAAAAATTATTGATAATTTTGATGCACTTGTACAATTACCCCCGAATTTTTTTGCTATTTTGAGTTCAGATGATATTTTAACATGTGACAAACGACAAACCTATCTCTTATTTACGAAGCAGCTCCTTATAGTTATATAATTTCTTTAGCAAGACGACCCTGACAAAATGGTTGACGCAGACATTTACAAGGGCGGCATCTTTCTTGGCTGCTTTTTTAGTGCGGCAGCCATGTATATCTGGGCAGTTGGCATCTTGGCGGCTGGACAAAGCTCCACCATGACTGGTACTTATGCTGGGCAGTTTGCCATGGAGGGTAAGTAAAAAAAAACTCTTAAACATGAACTAGGATTTTGTTTAGACGTTAAAAGTTAAATAAATGAATTTTTGTTACACCTTTATCAAAAACACGATATTAGTAACTGTACGCAAACAACCAAATCCTGAATTTTTTGATCACGGATGCAATAGTTATTTACCTAAAAAGTGCGGAAAGTTATACTTTTCCGCACGCACCGGTGTTTGCACGAACGACGCTCCAACGGAGTTCAGGCAAGCCGGAAGTGCGGAAAATACTTTCCGCACGCGTTAGGTACAACATTTTTCCTACGAATGTGCGGAATATCAAAATATTTTGTCATTATTTTAATTAAACCTAGCAGAAATACTTCCTCCTTTAGTATGTTTTGAACATGTTTTCGAGAGCACCATTTCTCAAAATTAATAAACTCTTTTTCGTACCTCTCTTTGGACTTTTGCGGTACAAGCTCCGAGATTGCTGTATTGAATGCTGTTCGTTTAAAAAACTTGCGCCGTTTATACTTTGTTGTCATAGCAACCGTCGACTAAAATGGAACTACCAAATTACATGACATGGAAGAGTGAAAAACGTCAAAAACTGACAATATTTTTGTTCTGTAATCATCAGTTTTTAACGCAACACGAAAAATCAAAATACTTCTTTAAACATAAAAAAGAAAATTTTGAAAATGTTCATTTACAGAGAAAAAAAACTCTTTGATATTGTGCGAAAGTGTCTTTGTTAAACTGTGGGCTAAGAACAAGACGTGTTATGAAAATTTTTTCAGTCCTTTTTTCTATTTTTTTTGTTTTAAGGTAGTGCGACACAACAGCAAAAATTTTTTGTGGACATTTTATTTCACGCACGGTGTGCGGAAAAGTGGCACTTTCCGCACGGAAATGAGTGCGGGAAAAGCGTTTTCCCGCACGCTCGTAGGAAAAAAAAATTACCATCGAAAAAGTAAGCGATTTCCTCAAGTATTTCAAAACTGTCAAAAATTGAAATGGCCGCAAAAAAGAATGTGATGCAAAATTAACAATCAGAGTAGGCTTTGACCATTGTTGTGTCAATTGTTAGTCACCTTTGATTTAAATTATAAAAATGGTTAGGTGTAAGTGAACGTGGCGCTGTTTACTTTATAAAGATATTCAAAAAAATAGTATTTACAACTCGCGGCTACACTGTACATTTGGTTACTCGCGTTTTTAAATAAACAAATACATTCTTAAAACAACTCATATGCTAGTGGTTATCGTAAAACACAACACAATTGCTGCGTAAAAGTATCAAAATTTTAGTTTGCCCAAAACCTTCCTGTTAATCATTGTTTGGTTTTAGGTTTTTTGAATCTCCAATGGCCCAAATGGAAAAGGGTCCTTTTCACCAGAAGCATAGCCATAATTCCGACATTTTTTACAGCTTTTTATAGCTCGATGTCAGAACTGACAAGCTTAAATGACCTTATGAACGCTGTTATGAGTTTGCAGTTACCGTTTGCCTTAATTCCAACAATTGCGTTTACCAGCAACCCGAAATTAATGGGACAATTTGTAAACGGAATGTAAGTCTGATTTTTGTTTTTTTGTTTGCTGGCACATAAATCAAGAACGGCTAAATTGAGTTTGTTGAGTTTAAGACAAAGGTTTACGTCAAACCCAGTAGACATGGTTTGGAATAGGGAGTTACTCTTAGGAATGGCGGAAATTACCCATTTTTACCGGACTTCGCAACGCAAAGGATGATTATGAGTTTGGTTAAGTATGTATGCATGTATACAGGGTTCCTAAGATTTTCCTTAGGGATAGGATTTAAATAAATCAAACAGAAATGGCATAGAAATTTCTGCGCGCACAAAAGAAACAGGTATATTGGGCAATGGTGCCAGTTTGTTATTATCTCCGGACTGTTTTCATGAGAAAAAATTGTCGCCACTCTTTCACTGTGAGCATAAATCATAGTTGCAATAATAACCGTTGACAAGATGTCTGCAAATTCCGCTAGATCGAGGAAAAACCAATTAAAAATTAGATGTTTTCAGGTCCAAACCACAGCTTTTTCTTGCCCCCTAAGGATTTGCTTGGGAACCCTGTATATGTATGTGTGTATGTATGTATGTATGTATGTATGTATATATGTATGTATGTATGTATGTATGTAAAAAACTACTTATCCGAATTTAGTGAATGATACGTCATTTTATTCGTATTGATGCTACGCGTAACACAGGCTATTCATCGAATTTTCACGACTGATACGTCATTTTGGCCCTATAAACGTTGTGGATTATAATAATTTATATGTCAAAAATTCTCTATGGCGGCTCTGACAGCTAAAATAATTAAAAGTATTAGCCACACTAGTGAATTTAGCTCTCTTTGATCAGTTAAGTCTGTTAATATCCCGCCCTTTCCGACTCTGTCTAACCCTGTCCCAGCTGGTCGTTATGCCCAACCGTGTCCAAACTTGTTCTAATGTCATACTGTGTTCCCACTTGTCCCACAAAATGTGAACCACTTTGCCACGAAGGTGTCCTACGCTGTCCCACTCTGTCTTAAAAGTGTCCCACGTTGTCCCAAAGCTGTCCCACCTTGCCTTAAAGGCTTCACTGAGATTTTTTTTATTACAGTGGTTTTGACTGGCGCCTATGTTGTAAAACAACCTTGCTACAACATCAAAGTTTATGGTGCAACTGCAAAGTTTCTGGCTAGAACTCGGAGAGGAAAATCATATCTAGTAGCCCTAGTCAAAAAAATAGTTACGCCAGGAAACAAATTTAGCATCCTAACATTCTAGCAAATAACTTTGCTGTGACAGCTAAAAACGTTGCTGTTTCAGCGCGTATTTAGCCAAAACATGCTAAATACGCGCCAGCAAAGCTGAAAAATTTTCATTGTTCCCACCTTGTCCTTGCTCTGTTTCAACTTGTACCAATTTGTCCCACCTTGTCCCTCTTTATATTTAACCGATATTGATAAGCGTGAATAAGTGATATTGTAAAAAGTCCTTATGAATAAATGCTCCAAAAATGCCAAATTGGATCAGAAGCAGACTGAATAATATTTGCTATTTAATAAAGAATTGTAGTAAACTATAATCGCTATGCTTCACGATCAATATTATATATGCGAAAACAGTCACCTCGTGACTGGACAAAACTTAATATGTCAGAAATAAAACTAATAAAAAAATATAACCCGACTACGCTGGGGAAAAACCCAATTGGTTTTTTAATATTTATTCATATACCTAATACATTTCAAAAATTTCGTTTTGAATAGGCGGCGTAGTGGCCTCTCTGGCTGCTAATTGATACGATTTTATTTGGTGGATGGGTGGCTGAATAAACCTTTTTTCTTCTTTCTTGTGGTGGCTTTTTGACGTGCGACTACGCCTATTTAAAAAGATATGTTTGAAAGATTTTAAATAAGTACATATTTGAAAAAAAGAATTAATTTTAATTTTTAGTATTTTTCTATAATTAATTTTATTCCGAAATCGTAATGGTTATATTTAAAAATCATCTTTCGATGCACTTAAACTGGTGGAGCTAGACAGTGCTCCTTTACTGCACTAGCGAAGTTTGACCAGCAATAAACTGCAAAAAAGGCACTGTACACAGGTGTTAGATACAATATTTTTTCTTCGACTACCTGAGTAGAGCGCTCGTAAAAAAAAATATAAGAAAAATTTTATTCGAGTGCGGAAAAGTCTCCGGGTAAATTTATACCCGAATTCAGTGAGGAAAAAGGCCGCTCTTCGCAATCAAATGAGCGTCGAAAGTAAAAATAAACGCATTTAATGAAAAATGTCATAAAAAAGTTCTTAAAATTTGAATAAATTCCAGTCACCTTTTTTGTAAAAACTCATTAGAATGGCTATGGCATCTACTTCAAAAGGAATACAAACGTTTTATCTATTAAAAATTATCAGAATGCCATAATTTACCTTAAAATGCCCCAAAATGCCTCGAAATAATGCTTTAAAATGCTTCAAAATGCGACGCATTGCCATCGGAGTGTACACCAAAGTACATCGAGCCACCCCTATGAGTTGAACCCCGTTCCAAAGCTTAGTCGACCACCACACAAAAATTTATGTATCATAAAGTTGTGCACAAGGATCCAAAATTCAGATATTTTATTATTATTTTCTTCTCTTTTCAACAGAGAAAAAATACCTCAAAATTACTTATATATTAAAATTTATTTTATTTTTAAATTACATACGTACTCTCAAGCATTTTTTCTTTTTGAAAATAAGTATCAAGCCTAATAATATTAACTACCGACATGTTAACAAATTATTTGCTGGCTAAAAATAGACAAAATTCAAAAAAAAATATTTTAAAATTTTTGTAAGGATAGAGGGTGTCTCACCGAGAACAAAACAAAGGCGTTTTTGAGTATGTAAAGTATACGATTTTTAAAAAACCCTCGAATACGTCTACCTTTTGTTCAAAGGAGACTCTTTTTGGCTACATTGGATTTTTTTTGGGACACACCTCTTTGGCGGGCTGAATTTCACCACCAGAATTTAAATAGGGCAAGTGGGTCAAGTGATCCTTTATTCTGAAAGTCATCAAAGATTTTATGATTGGATTATTAAATGCTTATTAAGTGTTAATTAAGTACCAAAGTATCGATTTAAATGCTAAAGTGGTTTTGGAGATATTAATTGATCGGCTAGCTTAAAAAAAAAGTTGGCTGATCAAACATTAAAAAACTTACCTGTGAAAGGGGTGCAAATGGATTTACTAATTAAGTTCTCATTAAGTATCCAAATTCTGATTTAATTGCTCCAGTGATTTTTAACATATTGATTGATGTGCTAGCTTAAAAAAAAAGTTTGCAGATCATTTATTAAAAAACATGGCTGGCAAAGAAAGAAGGGGTGTAAATGGGGTGTAAATGGATTTACAAAAATGTCAAGACTTTAGTCGTTTTTTTGCGTGTGTGTGACGTCACCGTTTCAACCACAACGTCATCGGTTCTTGCTATCACCAAAATACACTTCTCAGTGACAGTTTTACACAACCTAACCTAACTTGTATTGCTTTCTATTGGCTCTTTGTTTATTTCTTATATCTCCGGTTTATAAATCCGGGCAAGTCAAGCCGGACAGATCAGGCCACTGTGGCATGAATCTGTCCTCTATGGGAAGTTGGCCGAACGATTCGAGTCTAGTGCTCAATCGTGCAATCAGCTGGCCTAATCTCGGGGGACCCAATCGTCATATTCCTTACGCCTTTGGTTCGTCACTCGTTATTAGGGACCGTGGGCTTGCTGAGTGTGCATTAGCATGTCCACGTTAATAAAAGTCTCGCACAGGCATTCTCTACTCTAAGATTTTATACTTTCTAGGACACATAAGACCATGAAGTCTAAGCACACCAAAGTCTTTCGGCTATTGGCAAGTTTCGACGGGAGCAGGAGAGTGTAGTCTTTAAGCTTTTAGTGACAAACAGGCACGAAAGCGGCGGAAGCGTGATCGCCGTTTTGCTCAAGGATTGGCTGTAGAGCAACTCGTGTGCTGCATCCGTGACTGAGGAGTCCTATTTAGGACCCACTCTGCTCCCCTAAAAGGGAAGGGGCTATAAAAGGTGCCCTAAACAACTGCCCGAATGGACACCCGCATCCAATGGGTACACCACATGCGGTCAAAACAAAAGAAAAAGAAATCCAATGATCTTTGCCACATGGAATATCCGTATACTTATGGATACAGACACAACCATAAGAGCACAAAGAAGAACGGAAATAGTGGCACGTGAACTAAGGAGATATAACATCGATATCGCTGCTCTCAGTGAAACTAGAAGAGCAGGCGAAGGCCAACTTAAAGAACACGGAGGAGGAATTTTGGAAAGAAAAAGAAGAAGATGAACCACGTATTTACGGAGTGGGTTTGGGTATAAAAAATGAGATTGTGGTAACCGAGTTTCTATCCGGCATAAGCGAAAGATTGATGACATTGCGCCTAAATCTTAGCAACTACCAACACGCTACTATAATCAGCGCCTACGCTCCAACTCTTGCAGCTGATGAAAACGAAAAAGAT
The DNA here is from genome assembly GCA_963921995.1 of Oxystoma pomonae. NCBI lineage: Eukaryota > Metazoa > Arthropoda > Insecta > Coleoptera > Brentidae > Oxystoma > Oxystoma pomonae. The sequence goes on from OY998172.1 coordinate 40,196,547, forward strand.
GAATTTTATTCTCAACTTCGTGAAGCCATAAAATCTGTACTTAAATCTGATAAACTTATCATCCTAGGTGATTTTAATGCTCGAGTTGGTACGAATTCAAACCAATGGAAGGGCGTCATTGGCAAAGAAGGTGTTGGAAACATGAACTCAAACGGACTGCGCCTATTAACCTTATGTTCGAAATATACCCTCATAATCTCAAATACAATTTTCCGACAAAAAGACAAATTCAAGACCTCCTGGCAACACCCGAGGTCAAAACACTGGCATCTGATTGATTACATTATTCTACGTTCCAGAGATCAAAAAGACGTAAACATTAGTTTCAGACGTCTGCTGGACAGACCAACGCCTGATATGAGCCAAAATGAACTTGCACTTTCCACCAAGAAGTAGCCGTCAAAAAAATAAAATCAGAAGAAGATTCAATGTAGAAAGCCTTAAAGATGAGCAAACCAGAACAAAACTCTAAGTCTCTCTGAATCAAAAGCCGGCTACTTTAGAATACCCGGAGAATATTGACGATCATTAGAAAATGTTGAACACAGCACTAACATCTGCCTCCGAAGAAACGGTCGGCTATACACAAAGAAAACATCAAGAGTGGTTTGATGAGCACGACAAAGAAATTCAAGACCTTATTGAGAGGAAGAGAAAAGCTCATAATGCTTGAAAAATTCACCCTAACTCTAAGGTAAAATACTGGCAAAAGCTGGATGCCCTCAAAAATATATTAAAATTCTTAGACTACTACACCACAATATGAATGCAACAGTCCTACGCAACAATGGACCAGGAGAGACAATCCAGATTACGACAGGCGTTAAACAAAGGCGTGTTATTGCGCCCACCCGATTCTCCATATTTTTAGGTGCCATGCTTCACCTTGTTGAGGAACATCTACCGTCGGGAGTGAAAATTCTATATAGATTCGACGGTGGCCTACCTAACCTAGGCAGACTGCGAGCAAAAACTAAGGTCTCGACGACCTCGGTAATCGAACTGCAGTACGCTGATGACAAGGTCGTTATGGCCGATACAGATGAAGGTCTACAGCTGGTAATCAACGCATTAACTAAGCCTACAAAAGCATTGCCCTAGAAGTCAATATTTTCAAAACGAAAATTTTTTATCAACCAGAACCAGGTACGAATCCCCAAGCTCCAAACATTTTCATAAATAGCCATCCTCTGCAGAACGTGGAACATTACCCATACCTTGGGAGCCATCTATCATCAAATGCAACTATTGACGCAGAAATACAGCATCGCCTAAAATGTGCTAGCGCAGCGTCCGGACGGCTTTTGAAGAGAGTCTTCAACAATCGCGACGTCAGTGCGGAGACCAAGCTTCGTGTCTACAACTCAGTTATATTACCAACTTTAAAATACGGATGCGAAACGTGGACCAACTACAGAAGGCATATCAAACGACTAGAAAAATATCACCAAAGTTGTTTAAGATGAATTCTGGGAATCAAATGGCAAGATCGACGAACAAACATAAGTGTTTTAGAAGATGCCAGAACAACTAGTATAGAAGCCCTTATCTTCAAGCACCAGCTTCGTTGGACTGGCCACGTTATCCGCGTGCCCGAAACACGTCTTCCAAAGCAGATATTTTATGGACAACTGAAGGAGGGAAAGAGAAATCAAGGAGGTCAACAAAAAAGGTACAAGGACGTTCTCAAAGGCTATATGATGAAGTGTCACATCGATATAAACAACTTCGAGACCACGGCAAACGATAGGGCTTCATGGCACCGAACAGTCCATGAAGGAGCACAAGCTTTTGAAGAGCAATGACGTAGACTAGAGATGGAAAAGAGAGAACGTAGAAACGAGCGACAAAATGGAAGAATGGATGACCAACAACACCCGGCTGCTGCCGGAGACTGTGTGTGCCAGGACTGTGGAAGGGGGTGGAGCTCGAGAATTGGTTTACATACCCATCAAAAATCATACTCGGTATCGAGTGGTTGCCTATGATGATGATGATTTTGATGTATAAACCCACCGATAACTTAGCTGACGAAAGCTGCCTCTCAGTGTCCGAATCTACCTCTAAGTGGAATTTTCCCAATTGAATTTGGCAAATTACCAAATCAGACTCATTCATTTTATTATTGAAAAAACAAAAAAAAAACAGCCGGTGCTCCATAATCTGATACTAGCCGCGTATTTTGACAAACAACAACTCTCGCCATATTGGAATCGAGATTGAAGCGCTTTCGAAACAGACCGGGGAGCGGTTTTGAAATCCTTTGAAATCTGTTGAACCGTGAACGTCCTTTAAGTTAGAAGATCACGTGCGGCAGATCAAAGATTTTATTATCGGATTATTAAGTGCTTATTAACTACTACTTAAGTACCAAAGTCCCGATTTAAATGCTTTAGTGGTTTTAGAGATATTAATTGATCTGCTAGCTTAAAAAAAGTTGGCAGACCAAATATTAAAAAACATACCTAGTGTTAAAGAAATTGGTGCAAATGGGTTTACTAATTAAGTGCTCATTAGGTACCCGAGTCCCGATTTAATTGCTCCAGTGGTTTTTAAGACGTTGATTGATCAGCTAGCTTAAAAGAAAGTAAGCAGAATTGTTAAAAAACATGGTTGGTGACAAAAAAAGGGGTGTAAATGGATTTGCTAATTAAGTGATATTTAAGTGCTCTACGTTTAACATTGAAAAAGTACTCTGCAACCCTTCCTTAGAAAAACACGGTATTAATGCTATCTTGGGCAGAATAAATGTGAAAAATGGCTTTAATGTGTTAAAAGTTGACTTTTTTGTTTATCGACATTTAAGTGCTATTTAAGTGCCAATTAATTACCCAAGTTCCGATTTAGTTGCTCCAGTGTTTAAATCGGGACTTGGGTAATTAATTAGCAAATAAATATCTACAAACAAAAACGTCAATTTTTGGCACTTAAATTTTCTACAAAGAAAAAAGTCATTTTCTACATTTCTTCTGCATAAGATAGCATAAATACCCTTTTTTTTTAAAAGTGCGTTTTCGATGTTAAACGGAGAGCACTTAAATAGCACTTTATTAATAAATTCATTTATACCCCTTTTTTCATCCCCATGTTTTTTAACAATTGGTCTGCTAACTTTTTTTAAGCTAGCAGATCAATCAATATCTTAAAAACCACTGAAGCAATTAAATCAGGACTTGGGTACTTAATGAGCACTTAATTATTAAATCTATTTGCACCCCTTTCTTTAACACTGGCTAAATTTTTTAATATTTGGTCTGCCAACTTTTTTTAAGCTAGCAGATCAATCAATACCTTAAAAACCACTGAAGCAATTAAATCAGGACTTGGGTACTTAATGAGCACTTAATTATCAAATCCATTTGCACCCCTTTCTTTAACACTGGCTAAGTTTTTTAATATTTGGTCTGCCAACTTTTTTTTAAGCTAGCAGATCAATTAATATCTCCAAAACCGCTAAAGAAATTAAATCGGGACTTTGGTACTTAATTAGCACTTAATAAGCACTTAATAATCCAATCATAAAGTATTTGATCTGCCACAGGTGGTCTGCTAACTTAAAGGACGTGAACTGTGACGTGACCAGTTCAACGCCAAAATGGTTTCGATATCTTCTCACGCCAAAAACCGACTTTTATAAATCTAGCGATTCGTTTCCGAGATATTCACTTTCAAAGTAAGCTGAAATTGTAGAGGTAAATTTTTCTCTTCGTAGGAATGTATCTTGGAAAAAAATTAAATGATAAAATGTACTCTACGAAAATAAAATAAACTTTTAATTTGGTAAAAAAAAACGATTTTTTTTATACCTTCATCAAAAACATGATTTTAGTATCTGTCTGCAGATAACTAAAGCATGGCTTTTTTGGTAACCGATGCAAAAAAAAGTTTTTGTTTTTTGATCACGGGTGCAAAAAAAGATTTCTGTCTGTTTTTTACCCAAAATTAAAGAGAAATAGCGGAAATAGTAATATTGAAAAAATCATTTAAAAACATCGTCAAAATATCAAACTGCCAAAGTTTAAAATGTCGCAACAATGAACGTTACTGAGTAAAAGGGCACATCGCTATGAAAACCATTGTTATTTCGTATTCCAGCCGCCTTAATTTATAGTGTAAAAGTGTTGTGTTGCAAAAAGTGCTATTTACACGAGTTTTTTAAAATAATTTTCCTGTTTTCCTTGGATTTTTTGATAAAGGTATTTAAAAAAATAGTGTTAACAACTCGCGGCTAAACTGGGATTTTTTTACTCGTGTTTTTAAATAACTCGCTCCGCTCGTTATTTAAACCAATACTTGTAAAAACAACTCTACTTTAGCCACTAGCTGTAAAAACTAATATTGCGATGACCCTTAAACAACTATTCATTAGATTTAAAATAAGACATCACTTGATCCACTGTACCTGTTTAAATTCTGATAGTTAAACTCACCCCTCGAAAGGGGTGTGTCCTACAAAAATTCCAATATGGCCAAAAAGTGTCCTCTTTGAAGAACAAATCGATGTGTCCGCGGGTCTTTTTTGTTGGGATACCCTGTATAACATAAGATAATGTTATCAATCTTAAAAATTCTGTAGGGTTACTCCGAGTATATTCCTACCTTAAGTTTTTTTAGTAAACCAAACAGTTTTCGAGATAATCACAAAAACCATTTTTTCCAAGTTCGAAGTGAGAGAATTTTTGGGAATGTGTTCTAGTGGCAGGGAATGAATATGAAAAAAATCAGCCTGTTGGAATGTTTACCGAGGTTTGGTGTTTTTTGAATGGGCTATAAAAAGTAAAAGCAAAGATAAAAAGTAAAAGGAAGTAAAAAGTAGTTAGGAAAATAATACCTTCCTTGCTGTTCAAATTTTGCTTGATATTTTTAAAGTTTACCACTTATTTCAAACTAGAAACAGTAAATCTGATTTGGTGCCACACTTATAGTACATTATTTTTGGAAGTTTCTAAGGACATTCACTAAAACAAACCCCTTTTATTTACAGGGCCAACAAGATTACTTCAGTTATTCTAAGTCTAATCATCATAGCGATCAACATCTATTTCATCATCAACAAAATCTCGGAATGGGATCCAAGCACCTATCTCTTAACGGTTATTTGCGTAGCTTCAGTAGCTTACATTACGTTCGTAGCTTACATAAGTTTACACATGTATGTAAGCTTTGGCGGTAAAAGTATAGAGAAAACGGCTTGGGTGCAAAATTATGTGATTGTGCCTTTGCCAGATAGAAAAATTACTCAGAGTACCACACCATAAAATGTAAAAGAAAAAAAATTTGGACAAAAATAGTGTCGCTACTTGGCTTTATTACATTCAGTATGACCGAATTAAATGCAAAGATGTTGGAGATTTTAGAATGGGCATCCAAATTTCGTGGGACGCACTAATCGCGCAGCCATTTTGAAATATTCCGTTGAATAAAAATACTTAATTTTTGACTTACTATACAGGGTAATTCAAAATTTCATAGAAAGATTTGAACAGTGGTTAGATCATTAATCTAAGAAAAGTTATATGATCATTTTCTTTAAAAAAAAATTTTCTCTGAACTTAAGAGTAAAATGTTCGTATTTTTTTGGAAATGACATTTAAATTAATTTACCAAGCAAGTCTATGTGTGCTGACAATGACATGTTTTAGGGTTTTTGTCAAGCATTTTGAAGTTGTCAAAATTTGGATTATTCTAAAATTGATTTTCCCACCGCGTCTCTAAAAATATTAACAATTTTTAAATGCAAATCTTTCTGAAACGAAAGATCTTACAAAAATATATTTTACTAATTCGTGTTCAGAACAACAAATTCTACCTAAAATTACAGTCCTTCTAGGAAATTTTGAATCACCCTGTATGTATAGTTTTTGGGTTTTCTTAATTTTCAACTCCATAAATTATGTCATTGTACACACCACTTACTTTATTGATATGAAAAGCCTTCAAAACCAACATGTTTCGGCAGTGTAAACTGTCATCATCAGGGTTTCTCGAAACAAATCATCAACTCTTGATTTAGATGTCGCTCACCAAACTTTTAATAGAAAAATCGAAACACGAAAAGGTCACACAATGTGTTTCCAGCTTCAGAAAACAAACCATAAATTTACATTATTAAAAATTAAAAAAGCAAAATAAAAAAAAATCCATAGAAATGATCTTTACTTAAAAAACCAAAAATTATATAACTTAGTCAACATCTTTAAAGACTTGTGAAAAAAAACTTCAGGTTGTACCCATTCGATGAGAACTAACCAAGCTTGAGCTACAACTTTACTCAGTTAACATATCTTATTTGGGTTTTTTCCCAGAAACCCTGATGATGACAGTTTACACTGCCGAAAAATGTTGGTTTTGGATGGTTTTCATTTCAATGATTTAAGTGGAGAATCACCATAGTTGTTTTGATTTAATTATCATATCCACCCAAGTCTGACTACTTTAACAATTTAATTTTGTATTGCAAAATTCATTCAAGGTTATTGAAATCAGCTGTTTAAGCAAAACAAGGCATTAGAAGGCTGTTAAATCTTGTGTTTTGGTCAAGATGGCGCCAGAGTCTTTAACATAGCTTGTTCTTATATATTATTTTTCTACAGTACTTTTAATAATTTCCCTTTTGTTGATGATGATGATGAATTTTAGTCTTTTTAAAATTCTTTTATGAACTGATATGTAATAAATATGTTACTTCATGACAGGTGAACCAATCAATCTGTTTTCTGAACCAAGTATCAAAATGGCTGACATTGGATTTTGACATTACGCGTATGTTGTAGCCCATTCTAAAATCTTTAACATCTTTTGTTAAATGACTGATTTTACATTGTACTTTTTATCGCTGGACAATTTTGGGTATGTTTTTTGGAAAAAATAAATAAGTACCTCGACAAGATTTTATTAAAAAATAATTTTAAGAGAATGATGCCTTTTTTAACATTTCTTAGTATTGAAAGCATAGACTCTAATTTTATTATTTCGTGGCCAGTAACACCTAACACATAGTTTCAAGTTATAAATATTTTTGGACCACTTAGAACATATTTTAAATTGACACCAAAAAATTAAAATTGATTTTGGATGCTTAACTATAAAGTATTACGATATTTTTTTGTAAATAATGTTATTTTTGTTGTCTTATATTTTATAGATATTTATTTTGTTAAATAAAATTTATGTAAAATTTTTTTGTTTTATTGTTATAGACATTATCCTAACTACCATGTAAAATCGATACTTTTAAACTACAAAGGATGATTCATAATTCCCTTTCTCTGCTTATTTTTTGGCAAGGAAATCAAATTTTAAACAACAGTGCGTGCATGTACAAAAAAGCTGTATTTTTAGCTCACGTTGACATTGTCATAGGCAAAAAAGTTCTTCAAAATAGCTGTGGCAATATTTTAATGTCGTTTTCAAAACGTTGTGGCGGAAAACAGCAAAAGCAATATTGTTATTGTATTTGCTGTGGAAACGTTTCCATGCTGTTTTGCAGCACACTACGTTACTTGGGCACACAATTCGTAAAAGGCGATACGAAACTTTTGAGTGCAGCCTTTTTGAAAGCAATTAACCCAACCATACCACTTATTTTATTAAACTTTACCCAATAAACAACGAAAAATATTGATTTTGAACTTTAAAAAATCGGACAAGAAATAAGGAAGTTTATCTGCAAAATCAAGCTTATTTAGAAGAAATCTACTTGTTTAAATAGCAATAACTTTTCAAGAATTGATCGAGTTTAATAAATTTAAACTTTTCAAAAAGCACGAGCTCCAAAATATATAGACTCAATGATGAAACTGACATTTAATAAACATCCAGGATGGCGGACCTATTTAAAAAATAGGCATATTTCACCCCCCTAGAAAAAAGTTTTCTGCGAGACTGTATTTAATCCCAAGCAAACATCAACATTTCAAAAATTCGTACAAAATATAAAGAAGTTTAAAATCTTTAATAGACCAGAGTTTACATGCAAAATCAAGCTTATTATAAAAAAATTTCTTGATTTTGCAGGCGAAATCTGTCTATATAAAGATTTAAAACTTCCTTATTTCTTGTCAGAATTTTTAAAATATTTCATTGGCGTGCTTGCCCATAGGCAGGATGTGGCTTTGCAACTGATGTTTGAGATTGAATACAGTGTTGCATAAAGAGTTTTTTCTGCCATCTTGAATTTTTAACAAATGTCATTTTTCACACACGTTCTATAAATTTTGAGGCCTGTTCTTTTCAAAAGTTTAAACAAGTAGATCTCTGGTCTATTTAAAAATTAAAAACTTCCTTATACCTTGTCAGAATTTTTAAAATGTTACATCCATGTGCTTCGAAAGAATGTGCCTTCGTAACCGATGTTTCAGATTTATTACAGTGTCGCACACAAAAAAATATCTACAAGTTTGACATAGATCTTATAAACTTTGAAGCTTTGGCTTTCTAAATATTATTAAAATCGGACAATTTTCCGCTAAGTTATAATCATTTAAAAAGATGCGGCACACCCTTTATGTACCGAGTGTCCCAAGGTGAGTAACTTATTAGAATATTTTGGATATATATGATATACTTTCATATTTTCAGTGTTGCCATTTGCAGGAAACCTTGGCAACAACTTTCTTATTTTAAATTGAACACCCTGTATATTTTTGCATTTTTGGGTTCTACAGAATATTTTCGGTACATTTTATGTATAATTTTCTATAGCTTTATTCACCTGTTTTTAAAATATTGACAGGTGAAAATTGACATTTTTTTACTTTGACAGCCCGTAACATCGGAACGGTTAAGAATAGAGCAAGAGGTTTTTTACAAGCTATCGTTTTATACTATTTTTAACCCAGGGTTAAACCAACTGTGGGATATTTTAACCCTGAGTTTAGATATTAAACGATAGCTTGTAAAAAACCAAGATAGGAATGTAAAAACCGTTTTGCTCTATCCTTAACCGTTTCGTTGTTACGAGCTCTCAAATTTAAAAAATGTCAATTTTTACCTGTCAATATTTTAAAAACAGTTGAATATAGGTAGATGACATTATACATAAGATTTACCTGAAATATTTTGTGGAATCCAAAAATGCAAAAATGTACAGGGTGTTCAATTTAAAATAAGAAAGTTGTTGCCAAGTTCTCCTGCAAATGGCAACACTGCAAATATAAAAGTATTTCACAAGGATAGTTTACATGGACTTCTGTTAGAATAGAAAGTTTGAAAAGTTTCCACTGTATAGTTTCCAAAATATTCTAATAGGTTACTCACCTTGGGACACTCGGTATGTATCACATCACACTCAGGCTGGGTGCACAAGTATCGGATGTCCAAGTGCCCGATGCTCATATTACGGCGCCCAAAAGTCCTACTTTGTGTAAAAGGTTAAAACGACAATGAGAATTTCATAAACGGTTAAAAAAAATCAATTGCCACAATCAAAAACTTTACCTAAATAGGCAACAACCAATCTTTGTGATTGCCATAGCCAAAGTATTTGATTATGACCACTAAAAACTTCCTTTACTACAATAAAAAACTTTTATTGAGTTTCTAAAATAAATTTGTAACTGTTACCAAGAACTTTGATTGTGACAATCAAATAGTTTGCTAACTGCAATAAAAAAATCTAGTGGGCATTCCAAAACTGTCTGTAAGACAGTTTGGGTTACCAAACTGTCTTTCGAATTCCAATGGGGTCCCAAATTGCCTTTAGGACTCCGCTGAGGTCCCAAACTGTCTTGAAGACTCTGGTGGGGACCAAGATTATTCTGGGATCATAAAATGTCTTTAAAACTCTTTTAAGGTACCAAACTGTCTTTAACACTCGATTGGGGCCCCAAGATTGTCTTTGCATTTGTCCTCCTTGACTTGGGTGTGCAATAAAGCGAGATGAGAAGGTGGAACTTGCATGCAATTCCGGATTTTGCACCATGTCAAGAGAGCTAAAAAAAGAAACAACAAAACAAACGCTTACCTTTGAAAACTTTTATGTAAGCGTTCAGCTCTTAAAATTTCAATATAAAGTTTAGGCCAAAAAATATTGCTCACTTTTGAATTTGCTATAATTTTTAATCGAATCTAAAATCCAAGATGGCGGACCGTTTTAAATAACGGGAAATTTTCACTTCCCCTGCAAAAAAAAACATGTGCGGCACTGGAGAAAATATAAGTCATTGTGAGAAAAGCCCTATGTATTCTCTCTATACCAAGGCATTACTTAATTAAATAGAAGTACAAGAATTAGGGCTTTTAGGTTGCGGTTTAAAATTTTACAATTCTCAAAAATCAATGATGGCACCCCCCCCCTCTTGCCCGAAAAAAAAATGATTTTTGGTACCTACACTGAACAAAATCTAAATTAATGCGACAAAAGTTCCCTCCCTGCTGCGTATATGAAGGCATCACCAAATTAAATCGGTTAAGAAATGAAAAACTGATCATCAAGTATGGTGACATAAACTAAATGCTCCTTTGCTTAAAATTTTTCTGTTTCTACATGTAGGAAAATGTCGCAAATTTTATTAGGCCCATTTAGTGGCCTGCTTACAGCCCCGATGTGAATCTGGTAGACAGCCATTATTGGGTGAGATTTAGAAAAATAAGTGTACAGAAATGGCTGCAGTGTCAAGGCATGACAGAGGCCCATCGAAGTTTGCCCCAAAAGAAAAAGACGATTTGCGTACTGTCTTAAGAACACATGGAGACCAGCTTAGAAAATCTGAGTAGCCCGATCTAGATTATTATACGTTAACTAATGGTTATTTTTATTTAAAAGTGTGCAAAAAAATTTATAAAAAATATAAATGTTTGAAAGTAATCTCAGCTTATTCTTGGCCAAATAACCAACACATGCTACTCTAGCTAAAAAATCCGTAGTTTAAAACCACAGCAATTTTTGTGATTTTATTACAAGTCGCAATTTTTATTGAAAACGCTGGAAATGATGACACTAAGTTGTTTCCTTCTTAACTGATTTAAGCTAGTGATATTTCCATATACCTAGCAGAGATGGAAGGTAGAATGACCTTGATTTTGTTTTGTTACTTTTTTACGGAAGTAAAATTTTAAATTTTTAAATGGTTAAAGCTGTCCGCCGTCTTCGATGTTCGAAAAATGTCAAAATCGCAAACTTTGATCACGCAAAAATGCAAAAACTGCGATTTTTTTTTGCAACTGACAATGTCAAGTCAAAAACCACTTATTTGACAGGTCTATAGTTTTCTTATCTCTTAGCCGATTTAATTAAGTAATGCTTTGGTAAAGTCGGTTCGCTGTATGAAGTCCGATATCGGATTAAATCTCCAAAAGATGTTATCACTTTTTGAACAGTAAGTCAGTTAAGTTAGAATGCCCTCGCTGTACTTGATCGTACCGGACATCCCACTGGTTCACTGTACAAAACCAGCGGTCTTAAAACAAAATTATTTAAGAATTACGCATTATACTTATACCACGATAAATATTTCTATTTTATTTTATTTTTCACTTATACTTTTAAAAAACTTTTTGCGTCAATAAGTTAAAGATTTTGATAGATATTTTTTCCGAGAATTTAATTATTGCGGTCATTATAGGTATTAATTATTGCGGTTGTTATATAAATTTGCTCCAGTTGGGAATGGTATGTTCTATTTTAAATAAGTAGGTATGCTTTTATTGTGTGTGCATTAAGGAATTTAAAGCAGTTATAAAGCAAAGTTATGGAAAATGTTCAGCAAGGTGACACAACGCCTAGACGGTGTTTATCTGCAGGTGAACGCCGTTTCGTATAACAAGTGGAACATTATTTTACGTTAGAAAAAAATAACTCGGGCCCGTTAGTGTCTGTTTTGGCAGTGCAAAAACAAACGTCTGATGCTTGCGGCATTTCAGATAAAACCTTAAGAAGACTTCGAAAAAAGAGTGAAGAGGAATTGGACCGACCATATAAAAGGGTTCGACAGCATTCAAATCCCAAGGGATTAAACTATCGATTAGAAATATTGTTTATGATGATATATATAAATCAAAGGAATATGTTACCCTCAAAGCTATTCTAGAAAAGAATAAGGAAAAATAACTTTGCGATATTGGAATTACCAGTTTTTTCAAAATTTTGAAAAAGATGGACTTTAAATATAAAAAAAATCAGAAAAGTGCTTTGCGGGCAATCCAATATTGTGTCAAAAAGGTGGCAGTTTTTAAGAGATTACATAAAAAACAAAATATCGGAATTGCCAATGAAAGTTGTTTTTTTTTTGACGCAACATGGGTATTTGAGCACGGAACTTCAACCAAATCGTCTTGGCAGGATGACTCGAAACATTGCTATTCCAGAACCCGTGCAAGTAATGGAAAAAGATATACAATGAGCTTCAGGCTACTGCGTCCAATTTACTCTCCGTGCTGTACGACCGAGGTGGATTCGAAGCACGCCGCAGTATTATCTTTTGTACAGTTATTTTGTTTTTATTGTTTTGTTTTATTTCTGCCTTGCTCGAGAAACAGATTGGGAAGTTCTTAAGTGAAATAATACATTTTTAAAACTAAAAATGGATGTCTACGAAGTTGCCGAATAAGTACAGATAGTCAAATGATACTATCAATGCAGACCATTGAGACTTATTCAAGAACTTTTTTTGGAGGATTTTGTAAATCGCCCAGAACCTAGTTTATCAACGATTCATAGGTTTGTGCAAAATTTTGAAAAGTTTGGTTGTGTAGCGCCAAGAAACCATAAAAAACCCACTGTTTTGAATGACGAGCAGCTAGCCACCAAACTGCCAAAGCTGTTGATACGTCTTCAACCACTGTCTTACGTGTTCTCAAAAAGAATGGTTATCATTCTTACAAAGCGTCAAAAACGCACCACTATCGTCGTATGGAATTTTGCGAAACAATGATGGAAAGGGCTAATTGTGCTGAAAACTTTCTGAGATATATTCTTTTCACAGATGAAAGCACTTTTCCATTATTGAATCGTCATAACCTAACACACGTTCGATATTGGTCGAGGGACAATTTGCATTTGCATTTTTTTTTAAATGTTTGGGGAAGTATTGTAGGGGAACACGTAATTGGGCCATTTTTAATTTACGGCAATTTGAATGGTCCTAGATACTTGGATCTACTGCAGCAGCATATTATGGTTTCAACAAGATTGTTGTCCCACTCACAATGTTGGCCTTGTTAGGGAATATCTTGATAATGAATTTTCTAATCGGGTTATAAGTACACGGGGAACTATTTTATGGCCAGCTCGATCACTCGATCTTGCTCCTCATGGTTGCTATATGTGGAGTTATATCAAAAATAAAGTTTACGGGCATGAAAGGGCTAATAATTTAGAAGAACTTCGGATTAAAATTGAAGAAGCTTTTCAAACTATCACCCCTAACATGCTTGGAAACGTTAGAAGGGGTTTTTATAATAGGCTCGGATATTGTCTAGCCGAGCAAGGAGGAATTTTCGAACCTTTGATCTAATTTTTTTTTGACTGGGAGAATCTTTTTGGTTTTTAGAATTATTTTATTTTAACTTGCTTTTATTTGTTTCTCCTTATTATTTTTATTGTAACAAGTTGTTAGTGATAAATCTGAGCAGTTGAAAATAAAACGCTTTAATTTATCAGTGACAAAAAACAAGAAAATATAAAAATTTGCGTATTTATTGACCAAATTCCGGTTTCATTGACTACACCCCACATAGCACCGTGGTTAGAGGCGTACTAAACATTAGCTGCGAACGGCGGCGAAAGGCGATCGCAAGCCTGAGTGTTGGTTGCTCCACTGATAGGTGTGCGGTATCCCTGCATGTACGTACACTGGCAAATTGGACTTCATCCGACCTATGTTCGCAGTAGCATGAAGCGGTCTGTATAATAATACATGCAGGCTATGAAGAAGGATTTATTTCAAATGCCAGTTTAATATTTTTATCAACAAAAAAACTGACGGTTATCACGGCGACATGGATGCTAAAATTTTTGAGCATTGCTTTGAGGAAAAACAATTTATAAAACCCTTCCTTAATTGTTTTGGACAATGCGTCTTACCATACGAGACTCGAAGAGAAATTTACTGCAAGCAGCTGGAAAAAGAGGAAATAAGACAGTGGTTGTCAAAGAAAAACATAAACCATGAAAATTTATTTTTAAAAAGTGATCTTTTAAGCAAGTATAAAGAGCAGCCATTTAAAAGCAAGCAAAGTGGGCAAAGAAGAATGTGGCGACAATGCAATGAACATACGGAAAAAATTATTTTTGAATCTTATGAGACAGAACAGGTTATAGACGAAGTAAGACCGTTAATTATTACTATTAATGGATGATATTTCAGATGCAGAGGAAGACTATTTTTAATATGCATTTATAAGTAGGTGCGTTCTATCGCAAGACTGCAATATCGGTTCTTTTTAGAACCAAAACTTTATAAAAAAAGAATTCGTAAAACTGATTTGCCTAAATACCATAAAAGCTAAGAAATAATCTTTTTTTACCTAATTATTTTTTATTAACTTTAAATGATTTAAGTACCGTTTACAAATATCCAAACCATGACTTTCGTAATTACCGATGCAAAAAAAATAATTTTGTCTGCGCTTCTTATTTAAACCAACGCTTGTAAGAAAGCACTATTTTAGCCACTAGATGTAAAAACTACTATTATTTAGAAAATGTAATTCGGCATGTTCCAAAAATATAATTTATTGTTTGAGAACCATCGACTTACCTGCTCAAGAGTTTCTATTGCTTAGCGGGCTTCTTACAACGAATCAACGAATGCACTTTATAGAGAGAATATATAGGGCTTTTGTCACAGTGACTTAGGTTTTCTCCAGTGTCGCACATATTTTTTTGCGGGGCGGTGAAAATTTCCCGTTTTTTAAAAAGGTCCGCCATCTATTTAGGAAATGTCAACTTTTGAACTAAATCGGAAAAGTCTTATGTCTAGTCTTTCAAAAGTTAAAAAAAAATTTGAAATCAAGCTATTTCATCAAAAGTCATAGCAAATTTAAAAGGGTGCAAGATTTTTTGGCCCACCCTATATATATATATATATATATATATATATTTGTAATCCATTTTAAACTAACTAAAAAGTCACTGGGAAAAGAGAAGCCACACTATACTACACCTATACGCTTCTAAGAACAATTTTGACAGACTTAATACTACCTAATCGAAGTTTTTTTTGGCCCTGGTAATCAAAATATTTAGTAATAAGAATCAAGCAAACTTTATAAAATGTCCATGCTGTTTCATTGCTGTAATCAAAAAATTTAGTTAATAAAAAAGTTCCATTGCTGAACAAAATACTTCAATCAAGGGTTAATCTAGTGGCGATAATTAGAAAATTCAATAACTGTTACAAAAACAACCCAATCAAACTTTTTTATTGGATCATTTTTCTCGGTGTAAAAATTAGTTAAGCCACAATTTTTTCGATTTTAAGATTTCGTTATTTATATAGAAAAGCCAGTTCTAATTTATACATGGGTTTGTGGCTTATCAATCACAGGTGGAAATGAAGCTTAAAGCTCGAACCCATATTGCATTGTGTCCCAAATATCCCACGTGGCTTTCTGAATCATGATTCTCCCGAGAATTCGCGGTTATTAACAAAGCTACGTATCGGCCGTTGCGATGGCCAAATGTTGGTAAACGGTCTATTTTTTTCAGATAGAGGCAAGTGATTTTTGTGGGTTGGGTTGAAAGTTGTATAATTAAATTAAGGATCTTTTTTACATATGAAAGTATAGAGTCTTACAAAAGTTCGAGTCCTCTAATATTTTCAAAACCAAAAGGGCAAATTTAAACAGTAACTTTTTTTTTATTGCAAAAATATCTAATATATTACCTTATTTTTAAATAAAAAGGTAAAATAATCTCCATCAGACCAGGGACTGATACAAAACCAATGGGTTAAGCAAGAAGAAATATGTTTGAAAATTTGAGAAAATGACGAATTTGAAATTAACTCTGTGTTTCGGTCTTCCATTGTCTATATTTTATTTATACACGATGTTTCGATCAGTACAATCTTTGATCGTTTTCAGGTGCAAACTACAATATATTTCTAAGGCTACGTACTTATATACTATGGGAAATCACTCAACCATGAAGTTTAAGAAGTTGGCTCCGCCCAAGGAGGAGCATCGAAATATTTGAAATTTCAACACTTGGTTTACTGAAAACACCCTGATTCTACCCAATAAAGGCAGCTTCAAGGAATTTTCGTTTCTTCCAGTGTGACTCCTTGTGCAAAATCTTTGCTTTTGACCACTTCATTCGGTGTTGTTTTGACCATGCGTGTTCGGCGAATCCTGATTTCGTTGTTTCACCTCTTTGGGTATTCGTCTGATGTTCTTTAAGCCTAACAGATAATGGTCTTTTTTTTTTCACGTATGTATGATTCACCACACTCACAAGGAACTTGGTAAATGCATTCCTTATTTTGTTTGTTCTCCGGTTTTGTTTTACTAAGAAGGCTTGGAATTGTATTATTAGATTTAAAAACTGTTTTAATATTAAAGTTGTTCGCTACTCTTCGAATTTTCTCTGATACTCCTTTAATGTATGGAATTGTAAGGAATGCATTTGCCTGGTTTTGCTCTTGTAATATCTGTCCTGTTTGCTAAAATTTAGAAATGGTATCTGTTATAAGTTTAGGGCTATAACCATTCTGC
Source organism: Oxystoma pomonae (assembly GCA_963921995.1). Lineage (NCBI taxonomy): Eukaryota > Metazoa > Arthropoda > Insecta > Coleoptera > Brentidae > Oxystoma > Oxystoma pomonae. Next base: position 40,213,203 of record OY998172.1, read on the forward strand.
TGCAGATCCTTCTTAATGTTTCTTATTTCGATTTCGAAGTCATGAGAATTGTTACAAATTTGGATGGCTCCATTATACAAAGTTCTTATTATGCCTCGTTTGGTTGTAGCAGAATGAATGTTGAAGACTGTTGTTCTGATGTCGCTTTCTACTCATTTGACAAGTACATCAAGAAAAGGAATTTGACAATTTTGCTCCAACTCCATTGTGAATTTAATGGTGGGTCTTATGTTATGTAGGTGGTGAAGAAATTCTGAAAGTTGTTGGTCATTCCCGGTCCAGACAATAAAAGTATCATCAACATATCTTAGCCAGAGCTTAGTTTTATATGTTTCGGTATCAACTGCGTGTGATTCGAACCACTTCATGTAAAAAAAATAGGCAATGGAAGTCCGAAACACAGAGTTAATTTCAAGAAGAAATATATTCACTTTTCAGACAAAAATTTGTAATAGACACCGTATATGGGTAAATTACGACCAAATACAAGAAAACTCGGAGTCATGAGTTGCCGTATTGATTGCATTCGCAATTTTATATATTGAAACATCCCAAGACATTTGTTTCGTCTGATCCTTAATGTAAGATCTTATGGCGGTGGCAACAGTATGAATAGATCTTTTATCATTGTTTACCTGTGTATGATATCAGACATTATACCATACATTTATAATCTCATAGTGAGTCCATAGATCCTGAAATAACTTCGAGGTGAACTGATTTCCATTATCGCAAACTAATGTCGATGGAACTCCAAAATAAGGAAGTACCCAATTATCCAAGTCAGATCAAATTTCAGTCGCAAAGCTCTTCTTAGCCGATGAATGAAAGTATATTTCGTAAACCAATCCATAACAACTAAAATATAACAATAATCAGATTTACTTTTAGGATAGGGTCCTTAGATGTCTTAGGAAAGAAGTGGGAAAAGTACAGATATATTTTTACAAGATCCCATTAGAACAATTCTACCTAATTGTGATACTTTCTGCTCATTGCAGATTTTACAACGTAAAACATATCTTTTAAAGTCTGACCATAAGGCTGGCCACCAATATTGTTCTAATACTTTAGAGTGTGTTTTCTTTATACCTAAGTGAACTGCAAATGGATTGTCATGACATTCTTGTAAAATCTAAAAACTTTTAGAAATAGGATTTTCCAATCCTTTTGATTATTCTTTATATCATGATTTAACTCTACATATCTGAATACTCTGAAAACTTATCCGGATGTTTTGTGATATTTTCCAGTAATCTCAAATACCACTTATCTTTGGAGTTAGAAACTCGAACCACAGATATCTCAGGAACAGTATTACTATCTGGAGGAGCACGAAGTAGTGCGTCAGCAACAACATTATCCTAATCTCATAATAAAATCGGCTCAAAAATACTGCCCAACGACACAATCCTACACTAGGATTTTCCAATTTCGATAACCATAAGAGAGTAATGATCAGTGATGATCTTAAATTTCAGTCCACCTTCAACGTAGCAACGCAATTTTGCCATTGGTGCTCTCCTAACACAAGGCGAGCCTGGAGAAGAGTATGCCATTGCCTACACTTCAAGAAAATTAAACAAAGCAGATAAAAACTATGACTGTACCCAGAAGGAATGTACATGTCAAAATTTAGAACACAAACTACACATGATTAAATTAATAAATAAAATATGTCGGACGATTAAAAGCACCTTAGTCAAACATACACTAACAACAAATTTAAGAAAAGGACAAAGGAAACGAGAATAATAAATAAAATTCAAAGGAAACAACGAGCGGTATCTAACAATTTAAAAACTAATTAAAAAATATAAATAAAACTGTCGAGACGGAACAAAGATAAAAAACAAGAAAACTATTTAAAATTATTGATAACTTTGGCTATCTCTTTATAGTGTGCGTTGCTGGGTTCATTCAAACTGATAAATGTAGGATCATTGTCCAACTTCGCTATTTCAAAATTCTCCAAAAAAATCATTTTCCTGCCTTTTTTCCTGTTTTTTATCTTTGTTCCGTCACGAGAGTTTTATTTATATTTTTTAATTAGTTTTTAAATTGTTAGACGCATTTTATTTATTATTCTCGTTTTCTTTGTCCTTTTTTTAAATTTGTTGTTAGTGTACGTTTGACTAAGGTTTTTTAATTGATATATTTTATTTTTTAATTTAATTATTTGTAGTTTGTGTTCTAAATTTTACGCTTACTGATGGATTTTTGACGTTCTGTAAGTACTCTTTTAATTTTTTTTATTTAACTTTAATTTTAAAACACCCGTTTTTATTGTATTGCAGAATGCACACTTGAAAATAATTTTTTAAAGAAAAAAATCGAAACGCATCGTGTTTAATGAAATAAATTATTTGTGAAGCATACAGGACTTTCCTTTCTTCTACCTACTATGATTCAACTGCTTTACCCTGGAGAAATCTACGATTCTATTAACAAAAAGTAGATTTATGAAAGAAACATGTTTAGATTTCATTTACACTGCGACATGCTTGTTTCTGTGAACACGAAATGTCATGGGTTCTGTGCGACCAAAAAATATTTCGTAATCAGAAGGCGGTTTCAGATGCTATTTGTAATTACATATCTGTCGAAGCATTCGCCAAAGGATTAGTTTTCTAACAGTGGTCTTGTTTCTACTGGAGGAAATTTGCCAAAATTTGTGGGATACATATTTTAACCACCCAAGTAACACAGGCTAGACACGTTAGCTTTTACAGCTAACGACGTTATGGCTGCAATGTGTTTGCTGTAAAGTAACTTTTTCCTAGTTTTTCCCAAATTATTTTTAAAAAATCCCGATGTCATGGCGCTGCAGGCAATTTTTTGCAGTTTAAGAAGAAAATGCTGGTTTGGTGTGGGATCTTGTCTCAATTCTAGGTTTGTTGCCAAAATTCTGTCATAAGTATGCTTAAAATTAAAATAAAATTGTAATAATTAATGTCATTATAGCGAGCGCCAAAAGCAAATTTTGTTGTCTTGGGTTTGGTGAGGTGCAAAGGGGCGAGGCGTTATATTGTATACTTAAAATTTAAAAAACCTGTAAAATTTTTAATATTTTTTAAGAATATATTTTCCCTTATTTATAAATCAAAAGATTGCAGGAGAAAATTTCATTGAAATTTATAATAATATGTTTTTTTTTTATCCTGGGACATTTCATCTATAGTAGGATCAATGCCCGTTGTAGCAAAGCGTTTTTGAAAAGTTAAAAAAAACACAAAATGTCCAACCTATTCGGGATTCGAACCCGGGGCTTTCCTTGAGGCAGGCAAATACGCTCCATACTTCCAATCTGAGTGCTACGGAGGGAATCTCAACCAGGTCAAAAACGTTTTTTGTAATAGGGAGTAAAAGCAAAACCACCGCGTAAACGTAACCTAGCTATGAAATTTAGCGTTTTCATTGGTCAGATCCGACAGGAGTTGTCAATCACACTTCGTTTGAGACTCATTTATATGAGATACGGGCGCTAGCTCGCGTATCTTTACGTTGCGTTGCCTGACCATCGGCATCGTTCGAAACATGGCATGAGCAAGTCAAAAATGTAGCGTATTTTAACTTTGTTTTGAACGCGTTACGTTTACCGATACCGATGCGTTGAAATATTCACTTTAATTGTCTTCTAATATAATGACTTGCGTAACGTAATCGTTATGGCGCAGGCACATTTTCGCATCTTGTGAACACCATCTCTCTCGTTTTAAAGAAGGGGATGGAATAATTTGACGCTAAACCGACTTTTTGAGTCTGACTTTATCTACATGTCAGCAGATTTTAAACGAATTTTAACTTTTTATTTGTTGTTATATTTCCAAAAAACCCATGTGTGGCATTTTTATTAAATTGATACGAAAACGGAAAATTACAAACAAATTAGCAAGTGCCTTATTATTTATGATATTTATACCGAAGAAAAAGAAAACTACTGGAGGCACAAGACCAGCATTAGATAGAATTTACGTCAAAAAAATCTTTAATACGTTACGTTAAAACAGCAAGTTACTAGCTGCACACCGGATTTTTTTGATCACTCGTGATCACAGAGCCATTTAGATTTATTGCAACTAACGAACGCTTTGGATCGATTCCCTTACATTTTACTTAAATTTTTTTTGTTTAAAATATAATTTTTCAATTCGATTTTTGCCAATATTTTGGTAGCCATTTAAGTCTAACAAATTACTTTTACAGACGATGAAGATAAGTTAGAAGAGAATATAATTTCTTTCCTATTTATCATTCATTTCTACAGTGGTATTTACTAAGATCTAAGATACCCCGCACAAGTCTAAATATTTACCCATGTTGGAAGTACTAAATTTTAAAACCAATTTAAAAAAAAACCTTACCATATACCAGTGTAAAACTGCTTTTTTCTCAAAATATACCACATTTTAAGAGAAAATGCCCTAAAAGTATTTTTTTGACAGGCTGCAAAATGGCAAATGGTGAATACGCCAAAAATTTTGCACATAGTAGCTTCATTATCTGTGTTTGAGGTTATAAAGTTGTTGATTTTTTAGACCACCTCTGGCGGGTGGTTTAAATTTATAGCACCCAGAAAGGATTGTTTTGTGGCAATTGGTAATAAGTTCGTTTATAATTTCCCTAAGTAACCGTTTTTACAAGGACTAATTTACCTTATTTATTAACCCAACTTGTTCATTAACCAATAAAACACCATATTTTGAACCCGTTTTCAGCACAAAAAATATATTTAAGAGGGTACTACGAGACAAAACAAACATAAGTGCCCAGCCCTCTTAAAAAGAGACCAAGAAAGTCTGCAAAAACTTCAAAATGCCTGTATAAGATTTGCTTATGGAGTGCGTAAGTGCGTAAGTTTGATCATGTCTCACATTGTTATATAGACTCAGGATGGCTCAGACTTGATAAGCGGTTTTTTTTGCACATGTGCACATTGGTATATAAAGTTAGTAGAACTCAACAGCCTCACTATTTATTTAAAAAGCTCTTAAGGGGGTCGGATGTACACAATAGGATCACCCGACATAAACAGTTGTATGCAGTGCCTAGGCATAGGACTGCTCTGTTTCGTCGAGGTTTTAGTTATGTTGCAACAAAATGTTTCAACTCAATATCTTATAAAATCAAGTCCTCTGATACAATACCTACATTTAAAAAATTTTTAAATTCACTACTTCAGGGACGAAATCTGAAACCAATATATGTTGTATCTTAACATTTTTGTAATTATAAATCTTGACATGATCTTGACCATTTCGATGCTCCTTTGATTTCCGTGGTCTGAAATAGAAAATTGCGAACGTTTGTTATTTTTTGTGACTAATTTAGGTACTTAAATAAGTATTACTTTATGTCATGTTTTCTAAGAGTGGTTAGATAGAATAGCTATTCTAGATCTCGCCACTCTTTATGATTATCATGTAAAAAAATGCTTGTAAACTTATAAATAAAGACTTTTTGATTGATTGATTGAAGTGAGGTTCACTTATTATACACGAAAAATATAACAAAGAAAAAACCCAAAACAAATATATTAAATTATTTACAAACTGAAAGTAAAACATCGAGATTATCTAAAATCTCTGTCAAGAGAACTTTCCTTACTCAAAGCCCACTCATTTCAAAGCTGCAGCTTTCATCAGTAGAGGTTGGTGCAAGCCAAGGCACAAGCGGAGTTAAGAGATCCGAACTCGCTGTTTGTGATATGAACGCAGCCAATATTTTGAAAGTGACATTTCGGCAGTGACAGAAATGTAAACAAAACTAGTATTTAAGTTTTCTAACATATTTCATATATAAAAACACCTTTTAAACAAATGCAAAATTAATCTACTCCTTATTTTATTATGTTAATTGGATAAAATTAATTAAGAAGGGTAGGTTTTAATTAGAGTGATATAAAACCTCAATTTTAATTTGTTCACCAGAGTGTTTACTATTTATACCTAGCGTGGGTATAAATTTTTTAATTTTAATTTCTTCGAAATTGAAACTTTTCTTAAATCCAACAAAAGATTGTGTTAAGATGATTAATTAATAAACAACATTATTAAAATTCTTCTTATAAATCAAACTATGTCCAGAACTCAAGGAAGGTTGGTTTAAAATGCTTAAAACGAAAAATTTCACTTAAACTTAGCACCGTTCTAAAATAGACTAAACCCTTTTAATAAATCCCACCGTTAAGTTCTATTTTGCCTTCTATTAAAAAAATAAAACCTGAAAAATAAAAAAATTGTACACACCCAACCTCAAAATCGCAAATTAATCTATTCCATCGGCCAAAAACATTCTAACAGACCGATTTACGTCTAACTGATCGAAGTTGAATTACCGAACGGTTCGGATTTACCTCTCCTACATCTAGACGAAATAATTGAATGATTCAGATGAAAAAGTTCAATCTGACGTAAATACCGAAAGCGGCTACTGTAGTGTACAGAAATTGTGTTTAGTAGCCAACTGCAAAATGTAACTTTAAACGATAGTTGAGCGTAGTCCGGTCGGATTGGGTGGATTCCATTATTTATTCAAGTTGCACATTTAGATTTTTTATGTAGAATCACTGCTCCAGGATAAAACGCAAAAAAAATAAAAAATCCAATCGATTTTACAATTAAACTTGCTTTTGCATGTTTGTCTTCTATCGGTCTTTTTTTTTCGCTTGGAACGTTTATTTTGATGAACTATATTATACTTAGGTTAATATCACGTTCAATTAGATATAAAAGCAGATGTAATACTCTCAATAAAACAAATTCAACTATTGACCGTTATTCTCAATACACCCAACTTTACTGTGGCAAAAGCCTTTAGCCATAACAGGAAGTTAGGCTACTCTCTGACAGTGAGTCCTTAAAGTCCAGCTGTCCAACTCAAGCCGTAGTTGGGCAAAGTAGGCCGAGGAGAACTCGCACATTGGTCCTTCGAGCTATTTTAAGAATCAGCAGCAAGTCGTCTACCGTCCAAACAGTCAGTCAGGAAGACTCGCCGTCCATCCATACCGTTCATTCAGTCCACAAAGACTGCCATCCAAACAGCCAGTAGAGAGGACTCGCTGTCCGTCCATTCCGCCCATCCGTCTAGCCAGTGAAAAAGACTCGCCGTCCGTCCATACTGTTCGACCGTTCATGAAGACTCGCCGTCCGACCATAACGTCCATTCAGTCCACAAAGACTGCCGTCAAAACAACCAGTAGAGAAGACTCGCTATCCGTCTATTCCATCCATCCGTCTAGCCAGTCAAGAAAACTCGCCGTCCGTCCATACCGTTAGACCGTCCACAAAGACTCGCCGTCCGTCCATACCGTTCATTCAGTTCACAAAGACTGCCGTCCAAAAAACAGTAGAGAAGACTCGCTGTCCGTTCATTCCGTCTGTCCATCTAGCCAGTCAAGAAGACTCGCCGCCCATTCATACCGTCCGCCCGTCCACGAAGACTTACCGTCTGTTCATACCGTCCATTCAGTACAAAAAGACTGCCGTCCAAACAGCAAGTCAAGAAGACTCGCCGTCCGTTCATACCGCCCGATCGTTCATCCAGTCAAGAAGACTCGCCGTCCATCTAGTCCACAAAGACTGCCGTCCATATAGCTAGTCAAAAATATTTGCCGTCCGCCCATACCGTCCACCCGTCCAGTCAGCTCACGAAGACTTGCCATTCGTCCAGTTAAAAAGGCTTGTCATCCGTCCACCTATCCAGCCAAATCCACAAAGTCTTGCTGTCCACCCTAATCGCCAGTCCACAAAAACGAAACACCGTACATCATACACAGAACAAGAAAAATTGGGTTTACAAATCGTCCAACTTCCATCCAATTCCAAAAAAGTCTCTTCTGCAAGAAAAAGATCGGAATACGTCACAGACCGCTGTGGCAAACTAGAAAAAATTTGGAAACAAAACAAGAGAAGACCAGCGTGGACTCGTCAGTGGATTCACTAGTCACCCTCAATCCAGACATCATTCAACACCATCGCACACTTCCAACTCTGAAACACTCACAAATAGGCATCGTTCCGCATGGTACTTATTATAAGTCACCTGATACGGGTTCGTCCTGGCGTGTTAATCTTTCCAATAGGAATATGCTTCTAAGACAATTAAAACAAGAAGTTAAAACTTCCGGGCGAAACATCATTTAATTGTTTCTCTTTTCGCTTTGGTCTTTTGTGTGTTCCTTGAGGGACACTCATCCAATTTTGAATTTCGTTCTTTCCTCCCAAGATCTTTTGATCTTCTCTTTCTTAGATTCTTTTCGGTTGATGTAACTGATTTGGAAGTTTGAACCTTGCCGTTTATTTTATCACGTTCAATTAGATGACATAGATTTTCTTAAGTCAACCTTAAACTATATTATATTTAGGTAGAAATCACTTTCAATTAGATGTAAAAGCAGATGTAATACTCTCAATAAAACAGATTCAACTATTGATCGTTGCTCTCAATACACCCAACTTTACTGTAGCAAAAGCCTTTAGCCATAACAGGGAGTGAGGCTGCTCTCTGACAGTAGAGTCCTTAAAGTCCCGCTGTCCAACTCAAGCCGTAGTTGGGAAAAGTAGGTGCCGAGGAAAACTCGCACACCTAGACGTTCTGTCGAAAAAAATAGTCACGTAATACATGTTGTGCACTGAGAACACTATCCACTAATCCTAAGTAAGAATTCATTAGACCCAAGTAGAAACTTCACATAAATATGAGCCAAACGAACTTTCTACTTACCATAAGTTTTATCACCAACTTAAGGTTATAAAATAACGTATTAATCATAAGTAAAAACTTTACTCATCGTAAGTGAAGTATCTACTAACTGTTAGTAAATCTATAGCAGCGTAAAACCAGTATAATTCCTAAAATATGGCTTTAACTAATATAAAAAATATATTTTTGAGCTCTAAAGACCATGTCCTATCACAATACACCCTAAGAAAAAAATAAAAACGGGATTAGAACCGACAATCTGCACGTTGATAGACCAATGCTTTATCCACTGCACTATGCGCTTATAAAGAAATAGGTTGAAACCGTAGAATATAAGCGTTTTGGCGCATTCTTATGGTCGACTGAAAAGTGTTAATCATGATTAAAGCTTAATCGGATAATTTTCGCGTTTAGTGGATATACATGGACAAGCATCTCTAAACAAGGGTTATTGTGTTCGTTTCCGATCATCTTGGTTTTCTTCGAGTTTGTTTTAACTTATTTCCAAACAAACACAACGTGGTCTGGACCCTAGCGCATCTCTTACAACTTGGGGCCCGCGGCATGTATACCGCCTAAGACCGCTTGGACACGTATCGGCCGATAGGCGGGTGGGCGCGAGTATTTTACCTGTAATTTAAAAACACAGTGTTAGACGCAACCGGGATCCGAACCTGCGCGTCCCGGGTGAGAGTCTGATACTCTACCACTACGCCACGAGCCTTCTATATCATATCTGTCTTTTAACTTCAACCGTTGCGAACCACAGAAATATGATTCATTTCTATGTTGCGAACCCGCTGCGAGAAAGATTGCGTAGAGCTGACGCCTACTAAGCGGCAAAACGCTTAATAGAGTCAGGCGTTTATTACCGAGCAAAGAACCTAGTCGTTAGAAAGCGCATTTTGGTGGTGTTTAACCAACCTCGGAATGAATTCGAATTAGCGAGCGCCAAGTACATTCCGAAATACAGGACGGTTTTAGCGGCTGCATTGCAAGTGCCTATATGTCTCGACAGAAATCCACCGGTATCACTTAGCGGCCGACTATTTACCGCCACCTCCTGGTTCGCTGGGTTCCATCATGATCTCTCTATAAATTGCAATGATCGTTGCAAATGGGATTGTCGAAATCATTATAGGCATGTATCATTATTAGGATGAATATATTTCTCGGTATGATTTTTCAACATTTGATGCCTTCACTTGTCCTGAGTAGAAAAATTCACTAACCGTAAGTGAAGGGAAAGTTAAGTGAGTTGTCACATATTGTCAAGTAGATAAATCACTAACGGTTAACAAACTCGATTCTAAGTAGGTCGTTGTACTTGCAGCTATTGAATTCATCACTTAAGGCTAATAGAAATTTCACTTATCATTAACAAAAAAAGATACGTAGACACTTTCCTTGGGATGGTTTTCCGAGTGGAGTTTAAGAACATAACTTTTAAATATAATTTGTTTTTAATTTGAAAACACTCATCGTTACTCCAAATCCAAACTGAGATCACTCTCAGTTCCACGTGAACGTAGAAATTCTATCTGCGTTTAAAAATTAGACTCTTTTGCAACATAATAGAGCGTTTAAGTTGGTAATGACACGTACAAGGATCGGTCGTTTCGGTCTTTCACACTTTAGTACTAGTATTTTTATCTTGCTTTCTTTGGTTGGTCCTATTGTATGACCTATCTATTTTTTTGTACTTCCTTCGGCAAACCGTTAACGACTGATTTAAAAGTAATAGAAAAGAAAGAGCTCCACACAAAACGGCAGAGATGAGATTCTGATATCTGTATTCAAGTCTTTGTTTCTTTACAGACTTCTACGTCTACGCATACGTTCTATGACCAGCGTTACAAAAGTTATAGCAAAGTGTATAGCAAGATATAAAGCAACATGAGCTGTATAAAAGTATATAGAAACTATAAGAATACTTTTGTTAGAAGATGAAGGTAGTAATTGCCGTAATAAAAAATTCATTACAAAAAGAAGTTAAAAAAACCTCCGAATTGGTTACTTTATTCAAGGGCGATTTTTAATCGAACCAGGATTTTCTTACCATAGTATCTTTTATGGTGTCATATAAAAGCTGATACTCCCCAGATTATGAATCTGCCGCATGACATCTCGTAAATGTTGAGCGTTGAGCAAATTGATGGTGTTTGATATTAATTTATAGGTTTTCGAATACGAGGAATTCGAATCGTATATCAAAAACTACCTAAAATGACATTTGACACATTTTTGACAGCTATTTGGTACAGACAAATGGATATTTCTTTATGGTATTTATTATTAATAAAGTTTATCTATTTATTGCTACAAAATTCTTTACAAAACAAAACATTGTGCAAGGCAGCTTTGCTGATGTATCTGCTGAACGCCATTCCAACACTTGAAGATGAGCCACCAAACAAAAAAGATAGTTAGCATGATCAAATTTCTTTAGTTATATATTAATCCATAATTTTTTTTTATCAAAAATAACAGTTTAATATTTATATTTCTATAGTAATTGCACCTCACTTAAAAACCCTTAAATTGATATAAAAGATACTGGTTAGTTTGACCTAAATTTTAGATTTTTCTCAAGACTTTTAGTATAAACCTATAAATCAATATCAAACACCATCAATTTGACTCTACACAAAAAATAGAAAAATCGAATTAGCTCATTGGTCGCCATCTTGGATATTTTGCTGAATATCTCAAAACGCTAAACATGTACGAGATATCATCCGGCGGATTCGTAATCTGGGAGTTTCAGCTTTCATATGACATCATAAAATCTACTATGGTAAGATTTCCGTACCCAAGTCTCACTTACCCTAGACTACTTCCACCGAAAAGAATCTAAAAACAAAAGATCAAAAGATTTTGTATGAAAAAAAACGAAAATTCAAACTTGGATGAGTATCTCACAAGGAACCCTAACTAATAAATCTCATTGAGAAGATGCTGCTGTTCAACTCATAAAATAAGGTTTTTGAATGCTGGCCATATTTACGGGATATTTAGGATAAACAAATAACGGCTAGTATGACCAACAAGCGCACAATAAAATTGTGTTACCATCAGTTTAGCGATTAAAGCTTATTTAATGGCGACCTTTCATTGGGCAACTGATTGATATCACATACACATGTTGTGTGTTCAATTATTATTTCTCGTTTATGTCTGTTTAATCGGCTCTGGTTCGAAATAGCCTAGTATAGAGACGTATGAAATGAAGCGCAAGAAAAGAGTTAGTAATAGTTATAAAATATCGGAAGTAGTGAAATAGCGCGTACAAAAATAGCGCCAGTATCAAAAAAGCCCATTAAAAATATAGCGCCAGTAGCAAAATAGCGCTTATTGAAAAACCGTCGCTTAAAATTGCGCTATTGTTTAGGCGCCGTATTATTTCGTCTTGATTGACAAACGTCTCTATTGTATACAGACCGCTTCAAGCTACTACGAGCATAGGGGGAATCAAGTCCAATTTACTCTCCGTGCCGTACGACCGAGGTGGATTCGAAGCACGCTGCAGTGTTATCTTTTGGAAATTCATTTTGTTTTTATTATTTTGTTTTATTTCTGCCTTGCTCGAGAAACAGATGGGTAAGTTCTTAATTGAAATAATACATTTTTAAAACTAAAAATGGATGTCTACGAAGTTGCCTAAAAAGTCCAGATGGTCAAATGGTCAAATCGTCATAACCCAACACACGTTCGATATTGGTCGAGGGAAAATTTGCATTTGTATTTTGACGTAAGAACACAGTATCCCCAAAAACTAAATGTTTGGGGGGGGGTATTGTAGGGGAACACGTAATTGGGCCATTTTTTATTAACGGCAATTGCAATTTGAATGTTCCTAGATACTTGGATCTACTGCAGCAGCACATTATTCCAACTGCTAGGCAGTTGTTAGGTGTAAGATTTGGTGAAACATGGTTTCAACAAGATAGTTGTTCCGCTCACAATGTTGGCCTTGTTAGGAAATATCTTGATAATGTATTTCCTAATCGGGTTATAAGTACACGGGGAACTATTTTATGGCCAGCTCGATCTCCCGATCTTGCTCCTAATGACTTCTATCTGTTTTTGAAGAAGCTTTTCAAATTATCACCCCTAACATGCTTGGAAACGTTAGAAGGGGTTTTTATAGTATGCTCGGATATTGTCTAGCCGAGCAAAGAGGACTGTTCGAACATTTGCTTTAATTTTTTTTTTGACTGGGAGAATCTTTTTGGTTTTTAGAATGTATTATTTTATTTTGAGAACTTGCTTTTATTTTGTTTCTCCTTATTATTTTCATTTTAACACGTCGTCACTGATAAATCTGAGCAGTTGACAATAAAACGCTCTTATTTATCAGTGACAAAAAATAAGAAAATTATGTTATAAAAATTTGCGTATTTATTGACCAAATTCCGTTTTCATTGACTACGCTCCACACAGCACCGTAGTTAGAGGCGTACTAAATACAAGGCGAAAGGCGGCGAACGGCAGCGAATGGCGATCGGAAGCCTGAGTGTTGGTTGCTTCACTGATAGGCGTGCGGTGTCTCTGCATGTACGTACACTGGCAAATTAGACTTCTTCCGCCCTATGTTCGCAGTAGCTTGAAGCGTTCTGTATGTAAAGTACTAAACATGATCAATATTTTCTTTTTTATCGCCTTTTTTTCATTTACTTGTATGTAATGAAAGTTATAGCAAAGTGCATAGCAAGATATAAAGCAACGTGTTGCTGAATAAAAGTTTATAGAAACTATAATATTACTTTTTTTAGAAGTGAAGGTCTGGTATTTTGCCCTAATAAAAAATTCATTACAAAAATAGGTTAAAAAAAACCTCCGAATCAGTTACTTCAACCGAAAAGAATCTAAAATCAAAAGATCAAAAGATCTTGTGTAAAAAAAAACGAAAATTCAAATTTTGATGAGTATCCCACAAGGAACACTCAAAGGACCAAAGCGAAAAGAGAAATGATCAAATGATGTTTCGTCCTAGGCAACCAGCATGGGCTCATCAGTAGTTTTATTGGTCACCCTCCCCAAACATCATTCAACACTATCATAAACTATGATTTTCAACTTTGAGTCACTCACAAATAGGCATCGTTTCGCACTGGCACTTATTTAAGTCACCTGATACGGGTTCATCCTGGCGTGTTAATCTTTCCAAGGTGACTTAGTCAAGTGCCAGTGCGGAACGAAGCCTATTTGTGAGTGATTCAAAGTTGAAAATCATAATGTATAGTGGTGTCGAATGATGTTTGGGGAGAGTGACCAGTATAATTCTTTTCGGTTAATGTAACTGATATAAACAAACAAAAGATCAAAAGATCTTGGTTGGAAAAGAACGAAAATTCAAACTTGGATGAGTATACCACAAAGAAAACACAAAGGACCAAAGCGAAAAGAGAAATGATCAAATGATGTTTCGCCCTGGGCAACCAGCATCGGTCCGCACTGGCCCTTACCTAAGTCACCTGATGTTTTAATCGCCTTAGGAGCGTAACTTTATTGGAAAGATTAACACGCTAGGACACACCCGTATCAGGTGACTTAGATAAGTGCCAGTGCGGAACGATGCCTATTTATGAGTGATTCAAAGCTGGAAATCATAGTGTATGATGGTGTTCAATGACGTTTGGGGAGGGTGACCAGTGGAACCACTGATAAGCCCATACTGGTTGCCCAAGGTGAAACATCATTTGATTATTTCTCTTTTTGCTTTGGTCCTTTTTGTGTTCCTCGTGGGATACTCATGCCAATTTGAATTTTCGTTTTTTCCACCCAAGATCTTTTGATCTTTTGACGACACAGCTGAAGAAGCCATGTGACCGAGAAAAATGGATAATGTTTATAGATTCATCAAAGACAAGCTTAAAAGGTGTCCTGTTGACAAATGGGAATGACTTGCCATTAGTCCCAGTGGCATACTCTGTTGATATGAAGGAGATGTACGAAAATATCAGCCGTATTCTTTGCGATGATTTAAAATTTGTTGCTCTACTCACAGGCCTGCAATCAGGTTTCACTAAATATTGCTGCTTCCTTTATGAATGGGACATACGAGCCCGAGACAAACATTACATAGTACGAATTGGCTTTTGCGAGAAGTTTTCGCCCACGATACTTTGAAGGAAAATATTTACTTTCCGACTTTACACATCTAACCTGGATTGATCAAGCAGTTTGTGAAAGCAATGAAAAAAACATCTACGTTTTCAGAAACTAAATTTTCTCGTCTTATTTAGGCTAAAATCAATGAAGGAGTTTTCGTGGGTCCCCAGATTAGACAACTTTTCTAAGATCTATCGTTTATTGATCACCTCAATCCAAAAGAAAAACGAGTTTGGTTTCCATTCCATGGGATGTAACATGTCACTTAAAGTGTACTTCCAGGTCAGTCAAGTCACCCTCCCCCCCGAATGCTATTCGAGTTTTGATATGCTTATAATTTCGAACCAATTTCGAACTAATTTTGAACCACAGTCCTTCCTAGTTTTTTTTTGTGCAGCCAGACGTCAATCTATACCCCCCTCATCTAGATTCTAAAGAAAAATGAAAAGCAACTATCCCAAAATTCAGAACTAATTTCGATCTCCTAATATCACCAAAAAGAATGTCGAAAAACCCACTATAGTACAGTACAATTGTCATAAATAAGGAGGTATCCCGAAAAAAAATTCGGGGAAGCAAAAATTTTTATATGTTGTTCTTTTTCTTTAAGTGCCATGTTCTCTTCGAACGTTGGCTATCATTAGCGCGATATGTACCGTGTCTACTGCTTTTCGGAAAAGTGTGGTAGTGCTAACACCATACCATTGTCTCAGATTTTTAAGCCATGGTATCTGTCTATGACCCTGCCCTCTTCTGCCTTCAATTTTGCCTTGTATTATCAATTTTAAAAGTTTATATTTGTCATTGTATAGTTTTCTTTTTGTGATGGTAAATAAAACTTCAAGAACTTTATTTATTCTTAGCAAAACACTCACATTAGTTACTCTGTCCATTCAAGATATCCTTAGTATTCTACGATAACATTTTACACATGGCCTCAGTCAGTGTCCAGGCTTCCATGCCATAATATAAGATAATCCGGAGAGTGGTATTAAGATCTCGACTACACAACACCGATTTCATTTTGGTAAAAGATGATCTGGCTTGTTCAATTCTTGCACGAACTTCTTGCATGTGGTCCCAATTCTCATTGAGGAGGCAACCCAAGTATTTGTATCAATCCACGCGTTCGGCTTTCTGCCCATTTACTTCTAATATGCCTCTGATATTCTTTTTCTTGGATATGACCATCCATTTTGTTTTTCCAACATTTAAGTTAAGCCCGAATTGCGAAGTTTTGGCAGCAATTTGATTCAACAACTCTTGCAGGATTTCCAGCGTGTCTGCTGTTATGACAGTGTCGTCGGCATATCGTAGGTTGTTTATTTTTATGCCGTTATGGTCAGACTCCCTTCGCAGTTATAAAGTGCATTCTCTAGTATTTTGTTACTATAGATATTAAACAACTGCGGAGATAATATACAACCTTGGCGGACACCTTTTCTTATTTGGACCTGTTCGGATACTTGGCCATCAACCTTTTATGTTGTTGGGAAATGTCTAAAAGTAATATCACTAAGGTTGTGTTCCCTCTGCTCCTCGGGAACCACGCGCCATATTGAAAAAACTTTGTAATTGACTTTTCTCCATTTCTATTGGTCGGAGGCGAAAAAGTCTGAGAAGAAAAGTATTCGGCATAAAATTTTAAACATTTTTGTCTGAGTGCTTAACTTTCTGTAGTTAGTTTCCAAGAAGTTAGGTGGTGCCAAATTTACAAAAAAAAAACAGTTTTAACCTATTTTGACCAACTAAAAGAGATTTTTTTTTCAAAACTTTAAATAAAAAAGTTGTAGATCTCGGAAAAATCCTATAAAAATATGTATATTGTTTATAATGAATTAAACAGTCTCTGAGCTACAGGGACTGAAAGTCAGTAAAATTCTTTGCGACGCTTTCTGGGCATGCATGAAGTCGCGTGTTGTGGATTTTATTTAATTATTTACAGTAAGAGCAGTACAAATGAGATATCAGATTAAAGCTTGTAACGTGCACTACACAAATGACCCGGTCTGTCGGCATGAACATTGTCGAAAGTATATGACAGACTGACATTTAAAAATTAACTACAGAGAGTTGAACCAAAAAATATTGCAAATTTTATGCCAAAGGTTTTTGTTTCTACAATTTTTTGCCTCCGATCAACAGAAATGAAGAAAATCGGTTTCAAAAATTTTTTTAAAATGGCGGATATTTCGCGAGGAATGAAAGAAACACAAATTTGGGAATTTTACTTTCAGATCCCCCAAAGAATATACAAAAAGCTGAGCCTGTGTTTTACTTCAAATGAAAATTTGCAATTTTTTAAATCTGCAAACAATTCTGTCTTTAGCAATACTGCACAGTAGGACATACCTTTTACGATAATCAAGATATTTTCATCTAAATCTGTATGGAAAACTTCGATATTCATTCAAATATCCCCCGTAAAACAGGGCATAGACAACAATTCCATGCAATTAGATCTGTGTTTAGGACTGCCATTGTCTATATTTTATTTATACATTCCTAAGGCTACGTACTTATATACTGTGAGAAATCACTCAACCTTGAAGTTTAAGAAGTTGGCTCCGCCCAAGGAGAGGCTTCCAAATATTTGGGATTTCAACATTTGGTTTACTGAAAATATCCTGATTCTACCCAATAAAGGCAGCTTCAAGGAATTTTCGTTTCTTCCAGTGTGACTCCTTGTGCAAAACCTTTGCTTCTGCCCACTTCATTCGATGTTGTTTTGACTATGCACGTTCGGCGATTCCTGATTTCATTGTTTCACCTTTTTAGGTATTCATCTGATGTTCCTTAAGCCTAACAGATAGTGGTCTTTTAGTTTCGCCTATGTATGATTTACCACACACACAAGAAACTTGGTAAATGCATTTCTTATTTTGTTTGTTCTCCGGTTTTGTTTTACTAAGAAGGCTTCGAATTGTATTACTAGATTTAAAAGCTGTTTTAATATTAAAGTTTTTCGCTGCTCTTCGAATTTTCTCTGATACTCCTTTAATGTATGGAATTGTAAGGAATGTATTTGCCTGGTTTTGGTCTTGTAATCTCTGTCTGTTTGTTGAAATTTACAAATAGTATCTGTTATAAGTTTAAGGCTGTAACCATTCTGCTGCAGGTCCTTCTTAATGTTTCTTATTTCGATTTCCAAGTCATGAGAATTGTTACAAATTTGAACGGCTCTGTTATATAAAGTTTTGATTATGCCTCGTTTGGTTGTAGCAGAATGATTTGAACCTTGATTTAAATATTGTCCTGTGTGAGTGGGTTTACGATAGACTGTTGTTCTGATGTCGGTTTCTACTCGTGTGACAAGTACATCAAGAAAAGGAATTTGACAATTTTTCTCCAACTCCATTGTGAATTTAATGGTGGGTCTTATGTTATTTAGGTGGTGAAGAAATTCTGAAAGTTGTTGGTCATTCCCGGTCCAGAGAATAAAAGTATCATCAACATATCTCAGCCAAAGATTAGGTTTCTAAGTTGCGGTATCAACCGCGTGTGATTCGAACCACTCCATGTAAATATTGGCCGCCACTGGCGAAAGCGATGAACCCATTGGCAGACCGTCATCCTGAGCATAAAACCTGATGGTGATTTCTCACAGTATATAAGTACGTAGCCTTAGGAATTGATTGTAGTTTGCACCTGAAGACGATCAGAGATTGTACTGATCGAAACGTCGTGTATAAATAAAATATAGACAATGGAAGTCCGAAACACAAAGCTAATTTCAAACACATCATTGTCTCAAACTTTCAAACAAATTCCATGCAAGTTTAAATGCCTAGATCTTGGAAACCATACGAGATAGAGTATTAGTGTGTGGTATTGTCAAAAAAGATAATTTTTTTTGAGAATTCAAAAATGTCAAACTGTACAGGCTGTTATATTTAAAAAAAATATTTTTTTATTATACCTCGTAAACAAAATGACATAAAAAAATCCAATAAAGCACGATTAAAAAAAATTAAAATCTCAGTTGCCGTGATTTTGGATTTTTTTGTAAAACCAAATTCTAACCCACTAGAAGCACTGTTCCGTTTAAAGAATTCACCCTGTATAATCCACAACACGCGACTTCCTGCATGCCTAGAAAGCGGTTATCAAAGAATTTTACCAGCTTTCAGTCGCTGTAGCTTAGAGATGGTTCAAATAATTATAAACAACATACATATTTTTGTTGGATTTTTTCGAGATCTACAACTTCATTTAAAGTTTTAAAATTAGAAGTCACTCTTTGTTGATTAAAATACGTTAAAACTGACTTTTTGTAATGTTGGCGCCCTCTATCTTTTTGAAAAATAACTACAAAAAGTTGAGCACTTGGAGAAAAAAATTGAAAATTTTTTGCCGAATATTTTTGTTCTCAGACTTTTGCACCTCCGACCAATAGAAATGGAGAAAAGTCGGCTACAAAGATTTTTCAAAATGACGGATGGGTCCCGAAGAGTGGGAGAAAGACAAACTTGGGAGGTTTACTTTCAGACCCTCCGAAAGAACATACCAAAAACTCAGCCTAACCGGAATTTTTTCGACCTCAGATGACAATTTTACTGAACTACTGGTAACCCTTTTTTTTTAATATTGTGGGGGTGTAAACACTCACCATATTTAAAAAAAAAACAGGATTAATGGTGGGTTTTTCGCCGGGTTATAATGGGAGTTCGAAATTACTTCTTAATTTTAGGATAGTTTTATTTTTCTCTACGCTTTAATTGAGGGGAGCGTAGCTTGACGTCCGGCTGCATCCCTCATTTTTAATACTAAAAAAAATAGAAAGGAGTGTGTTTAAAATTTTTTAAAAATGGTTCAAAATTAGTTCGAAATTGGTTCGAAATTAAAAGCATAGTAAAACTCGAATATCTTTCGGGGGGGGGGGGGTTTGGCTTGACTGACCTGTACTATTATGAACGGAAGTAGAAAAATTCCAAATGCTTCACAAAATTTTTGTCTTTATTGCACAACTCATTTCGGTTATTCCACCATTGTTAAGTGCATTATCAGTAAGATATTAAACAATGTCTATTTAGGATAGTAACTACCAATCAAATTAAATAAAATGATTACTTACAGAATTTCAACAAACATTCCACAAAAAACATAAACCAAAGGTCACAAACTATAAAAAATATTTTATAAGGTATACATTCTTACGTTAACACAATTTAAGGTTAAAAATACAGAAAAAAATAAAATAAACAATTAATAATAATAAACTGTTAAAACGTTAAAAACAGAGCCATCTATGAGATTTAACTAAAACTTACATACATTTGGTACCCACAAAAAGTAAATAAAATAATGTTTTCTAATTCTAATGACCTGTACTTCCTTCACACGCACTTGGACTTCTTCCGCTAAAATTTAGAGGCAGTCTCAGATGAACATGGAGAACGGCTCCATCAAGACATCGTTATGCTGGAGAAGATATTTTTAGAAAAGGGGAATGCAAGCATGTCGGCGAAGTACTTCAAATGATAGAAATTCTGCTCTTCGGTTTAAATCGGTTTCTCTGACTTTTGCCCGATGCTGATTGAAAGTAATTTTCTTCGTCAAGACCAATAGAATTACTCTCTATCAATATCGGGAAAAAGCGAGAGAAACCGATTTAAACCGAAGATTTTGACCACTGAGAAGCATAGTAGCGAGAGAATTTGACACCCTGGGAGCTGAGTTTCTAGTTTGAGAATAAGGGCACAGGGTATAAAAGGAAAGCAAGCACCAAATAAATTTGTATTTATTATTGGTTACAGCTAAAATAATTTTTTTCAAATTAAACTCATGTCTATAAAATTATTATTATTGTTGAAAAGTGGTAAAAATAGAGAGTGGGGGCTCCCCAAATAAGGTAGGTGGTACAAGAAAATGGGAGCTATATTT
This sequence comes from Oxystoma pomonae, assembly GCA_963921995.1. Classification (NCBI taxonomy): domain Eukaryota; kingdom Metazoa; phylum Arthropoda; class Insecta; order Coleoptera; family Brentidae; genus Oxystoma; species Oxystoma pomonae. The sequence continues at coordinate 40,233,903 of OY998172.1, forward strand.
GGATTTAGGATGTCATTTTACATAAGAACCAGGAGGAATGGTGCCAGCGCTCGAGAATTTTTTTTGCAGACCAGTGTAATATGTCCACCTATGCGGATTAATAAATGCTCTTATGAGGTGAAAAGTTTATGGCCAGAGCAAAGGGGGACTTTAACTTTTAAAGATTTATAGACACTTAAATTTATTGAAAAAGGGATTTAGTGAGGGTGAATAAATAACAAAATAAATGAATAGCGAGCTTTCCCTCAAAAAGGTAATGGTAACCGTAGATCCGGGTTTCGCACTTGTGGTGCTCAACAGTACGGTGCTAGGAATTAGGAGATAAAATGATGATGGAAAAATATGACACAGGATTCATGTAAAATTCATTGATTTTGTTATTTATTCGCCCTCACTAAATCCCTTTTTAAATTTACTAACTCCAGAGCTTAGAATATCTGTAAAGATAATTATATCTGTCTCCGTAAAAACGCTTAATTTTCCTTCAAAATGAAGGTACATCTGCCGATTCTGCAATTTGACAGCTGGTTGTCTTTTACATGAATCCTGTGTTATATTTTTCCATCATCATTTCATCTCCTAATTCCTAGCACCGTACTGATGAGCACCACAAGTGCAAAATCCGGATCTACGGTTACCATTACCTTTTTAAGGGAAGGCTCGTTATTTATTGATTTTGTTATTTATTTACCCTCACTAAATCCCTTTTTAAATTTATTAACTCCAGAGCTTAGGATATCTGTAAAGATAATTATATCTGTCTCCGTAGAAACGCTTAATTTTCGTCCAAAATTAAGGTGCATCTGCCGATTCTGCAATTTGACAGATGGTTATCTTTTACATGAATCCTGTGTCATATTTTTCCATCATCATTTCATCTCCTAATTCCTAGCACCGTACTGATGAGCACCACAAGTGCGAAATCCGGATTTACGGTTACCATTACCTTTTTGAGGGAAAGCTCGCTATTCATTGATTTTGTTATTTATTCACCCTCACTAAATCCCTTTTTAAATTTATTAACTCCAGAGCTTAGGATATCTGTAAAGATAATAATAAACTGTTAAAATGTTAAAAACAGAGCCATCTATGAGATTCAACTAAAACTTACATATATTTGGTACCCACAAAAAGTAAATAAAATAATATTTTCTAATTCTAATGACCTGTACTTCCTTCACACGCACTTGGAATTCTTCCGTTAAAATTTAGAGGCAGTCTCAGATGAACATGGAGAACGGTTCCATCAAGACATCGTCATGCTGGAGAAGATATTTTTAGAAAAGGGGAATGCAAGCATGTCGGCGAAGTACTTCAAATGATAGAAATTCTGCTCTTCGGTTTAAATCGGTTTCTCTCACTTTTGCCCGATGCTGATTGAAAGTAATTTTCTTCGTTAAGACCAATAGAATTACTCTCTATCAATATCGGGAAAAAGCGAGAGAAACCGATTCAAACCGAAGATTTTGACCACTGAGAAGCATAGTAGTGAGAGAATTTGACACCCTCGGAGCTGAGTTTCTAGTTTGAGAATAAGGGCACAGGGTATAAAAGGAAAGCAAGCACCAAATAAATTTGTATTTATTATTGGTTAAAGCTAAAATAATTTTTTTCAAATTAAACTCATGTCTATAAAATTATTATTATTGTTGAAAAGTGGTAAAATTAGAGAGTGGGGGCTCCCCAAATAAGGTAGGTGGTAGAAGAAAATGGGAGCTATATTTGGATTTAGGATGTCATTTTACATAAGAACCAGGAGGAATGGTGCCAGCGCTCGAGAATTTTTTTTGCAGACCAGTGTAATATGTCCACCTATGCGGATTAATAAATGCTCTTATGAGGTGAAAAGTTTATGGCCAGAGCAAAGGGGGACTTTAACTTTTAAAGATTTATAGACACTTAAATTTATTTAAAAAGGGATTTAGTGGGGGTGAATAAATAACAAAATCAATGAATAGCGAGCTTTCCCTCAAAAAGGTAATGGTAACCGTAGATCCGGATTTTGCACTTGTGGTGCTCATCAGTACGGTGCTAGGAATTAGGAGATAAAATGATGATGGAAAAATATGACACAGGATTCATGTAAAACTCATTGATTTTGTTATTTATTCACCCTCACTAAATACCTTTTTAAATTTATTAACTCCAGAGCTTAGGATATCTGTAAAGATAATTATATCGTCTCCGTAGAGACGCTTAATTTTCCTTCAAAATGAAGGTACATCTGCCGATTCTGGAATTTGACAGCTGGTTATCTTTTACATGAATCCTGTGTCATATTTTTCCATCATCATTTCATCTCCTAATTCCTAGCACCGTACTGATGAGCACCACAAGTGCGAAATCCGGATCTACGGTTACCATTACCTTTTTGAGGGAAAGCTCGCTATTCATGGATTTTGTTTCTTAAATTTATTACTTTTGATTTTCTAATTGGCATTGCGCAAAGGCAGTTTAACCTTGTTGTGATATTTAAGAGGCACAATATTATTGAAGTTCAAGGGTTGTCTAAAATATTTAAAAAATATATATATATTTTGGCTAATTTATTTTTTAAAAAAAGTTCGTGGGGTCTGGAATAAATCCTCCTCTTCCACTGCTTACATATTTAAAGACTTAAGCCCCATCTTAGCCAAGAAACTTAGTATTACACGGATCAATGCTACTTATGTCTAAAACTTTATTATAAACGGTAATTTAAAACTTTATTGGAAGTTCTTATGGCCGAAACGTGCCAACGGCTTCCAAATGATTTTAAGTAGCACTGAGCTATAAGAAATGTTTGTGCCAAGCGAAAGCTAAGCACAAGGAGAAAATATTGAAAAAAATGTTCAACAAGTTGTATTTATTGTGGATAATTTTGGTCTTACTTCAAAGTTAATCATCTCCCCAGAGATTTATAATTAAAAGGTGCACAGAATATCCTTAAAAAGCAAAAAGGTTTCCTAAAAATTTCTGGGTACCGATTCTGGCTTTCGTAGGATGGGATCGTTCGCCTGAGAGAAGACAAGTAGTTTCAACCAATCACTCGGGTTTTTGGCTCTGCTTGTCCGAGTGTCAGATATTATTTCAGAGTACGCTATTGGGCGAAACCATCACGTGATAGATCTATATTTTACTCGCTAATGCGCATGCTACGAGAAACTTGACCGTCTTTCAGAGTAGGACGTCGCACAGTGGATCGAGGTATAGAGAATTTTGGAACTTTCAAACTTTTCAATTTGTATTTATAAAATTGAGTTTAATTAAGAATAAATTAAAAAAAAACACTTATAGAACAAGCTTTTATTAAATGCACTGAAAAGCGCAAATGAAAAATTTTGAAATCTAATCAAAAATTCATGATCCTTCTTCTTAAAAACCCCTGTGTGCCAATTTTGATTGAAATCAAACAAAGTAAATCTTTTTCCCCCACCACTTCCCTCGGTAGAGGGTGGTGGGTACCTGAGAATACCATATTATCGTAGGGGGAAGAGGTGCCTAATAATGACATATTATTTTGTTGTCACCGAAACTATAAATGCATGCCAAATTTGACGAAAATCGAATGTGTATAAGTTAGTTAGACTTGGTTAGCAAAAGATGAATAAAAATCGCCCATTTTGAATCCGCGATATTAAATTTTCAAAATCTGATTAGAAATTCGTTATCTCCATCCCCGGGTGCCCTAACACACAACGAAATCGTGCGTACTTTAACTGTACCCCCTCGACATCATTCGAATAGGGGGGATCTGTCAATTTCGCCACACTAAATTATCACACACAAGTTGGTCAAAATTAAGTTGCAAGATTCCACCCGAATAAAGTTTGTTACATATATACACGTTTGTCCACATAAAGCTGGTACAGCAGAAGGTAGCTACAAATACGATTTTTTATATTTTCTATGTGCGACACTGACTTTTTGACTTGTCATTTTATGTTATATTTTTGGCATATATAAACTTTTTATAAGGCGACGGTTTGTTTATTTTTTAATAATTCAAAATATAAGGTCACTAAAAACAAAAACCACATTTCAAAAAACAAAAATGTTTTATTTAATAAACAAAAGCTACACAGTAATTAGTCCATTCGACTAGCTGATTATGATATAATAAATCTATTTCTAAAAGGAAGGCACCGGTTTGACGAAAGTTACTAGCTCAAAACCACTAAAAGAATCAAGTTAACAAAATAAATTAAATTTGTGCAATTCTGGCCGTATGAACTGGACAGTTATCTTGTTGGAATACAAAATGATCCGGATAAGGGACTCTCACCTCTGGAAGCATTACATTTTCCAGCATATTAACGTAAAGTTCTGCTGTAAATTGCCCATCAATTCTAAATAGAGCGCCATGTCCTCTAGTCGATACCCATCTCCAAACATTAACCGAAAATCTTCCCGTCCGGTCTTCGTTTCCAGCAATATATCGTTTTTCGTCTCGGGTTTTTGGCGGTCGATAAACCAGAATTTGTTTTTTATCGCTGTTGGACTTAAAGATCTTCTCATCTGTGAAAATCAATTGCTGCCAAAATTCTTCGTCCATCAGAGAATAATTTAACGCAAAAATTAATCGAGACTGCTTGTGTTCCTCACTTAGTTTATTTCTTTTTGCCGCAATGCGACACCTTAGCCTCGAACGTTTAATCTTCCTGCCTGATGTTGTTATGGATTCTTTCGCTTTGGCAAACGGATGATTTTCCAGAAAATTGATTGCTTCTTGGTCTTCCTCTGGGCTAGCAACTTTCGTCGAACCGGTGCCTTCCTTTTCGTGGATAGTTCCCTCCTGTTAAAATCGGGTTTTTTCTTTACTATAGTAGACTTGCTTCTCCCATAGTGAACAGCTACTTACCGAATAGACCAACCACCGTCTACTTTCGCTAAGCTTTATCAAACTCGGAAAGATGCGGTGGCATTTTTTTAAATTTCGATGACACTGACATGTAAAACATGATGTTGTCAGTAGTCTGTGACATCGTCATACAGGAAAACAATGCCGTACTATAAAAAATTTAAAAATTAAACAATCTGCTAACTTCTGCTGTGCCAGTTTTATGTGGAGAGAAGTGTACATAGATACATTGCAAGTTAAATAGAAGCTTGTAAAAAAACACTATTTAGTCAATTTTTTTAATTAAAATAAGATTTTCGCATTTGTAACTGTTATCGAAAAATTAATTCATTAAATATCATTATTTGTAACTCGCTCGATTCAACTAGAATTTTTAACAACTGTAATACTATGTAATACTGTATAACTATAATAACCACATAGGAATATTTAGTGCTTTTGGCCGTTTTTCTCAAAATATCGCAAAAAATCGCAGTCAAGTAAAATGTTTTATTGGTTTATGTTTTTTAAAGAATGCAAGAATAATATAATAAGATTGTGCGTTAAAAAATTGAAAAAAATTATTTCAAAAAAATATAAAAAAAATATGTAGGCTTTTAGGAGCGCTTTAAAATATATAAATTTTCAAATAGCTATTAAGTGTTTAAAGGGTCCGTTCTTATAAAACAATGTTCGCCAATATGTAAAATAATCTGTAAAAACATCTCACAGCAAAAAGGACAAAGATTAAATCATTCATTGCGTATGATTTAATTAAACCGTGGTATATCAGCAAAAAATTAAGTACAAAATAGCAACAAAAATGTTAGTTTCATTTTTTTTCTTAATGTCCGTAAAAAAGCATTGCATCGATCCAGTGTGCGTCGTTCGAATGACTTTTGTGCGATAGGCCGGTCACAAAATACGGAATTTTGGATTTTAATAAAAGCGGACACTTCTCAGGGTATGATTATTACGCCCAGAATCGAGCATCGGAAATTATCACTGGAACATTCTAAATACATGCTTAGAATAATTACGTTTCACATCTGCCTTCATCACATGCTATTTTAAGTCTAAAGCATGTACTTCCAGATATTCTTATCAGATTCGTAACATGTACTTAGCACATATTTAATGTTTGATGTAATGATGTGGTAGTATATGTTCAGGCAAAATTTGTTTAATAAACATTTTAAGCACGTGGTTACAATATACTACGTTACAGACATTCTTTTCAAATTAATGGAAGTTTTCTTATATTGGGCAAACTGCTTTGCATAAACGGTCCGTTTGGTGTGTCGTGTCAGTAGGTCCTCAGGGATGTCCTTTGTCTGCAAAATGGACATCCCTGGAATGTGAGAAAAGTCTTTTTTACATCCGTTTTTCATTATTTTTATATGGAGGGGGAGGGCTAACTTGATGGTTGCCTCACCAGACGATATATTTTCCAAATTTTTATGTAATTTTAAAGAACCCTCGGGAGGGTTAGTAGGCAGCTAGGTTAGCCCACCATCCTGACGATATTTTTTGAAACTTTTTATGGTGCATGGTATGAAGGATGTAGTTTTGCACAATTTTGCACACCTATTTTTAAACTTCTCACACCCCTTAGGAACCCGCAAGCTGGTTCTCTAGTAACCAATTTAACTCCCCCCCCCTAAACTATATGTTTTAAAATTTTTTTAATTATTCAAAAAGTTCAATTTTGCAGATTAATTTTAAAATTTTGGTACCTCCCCAGGAACACTACTACTTGAGAACTTTCCTTAGGGTCCCTGGGTGTACAAAATTATACCTTTCAAATGATAAACATTTTTCATATCTCAAAAACGTTTGGGAGCGGGAGGTGGGCTACGTCGGTTACTCGAGAATCCTCCTGTGGGTGAGTGTGCAAAATTTCTACTGGGGGCTTCTGGGAAGTGTGCCAAATTTAAATTTAGGTGTGAAAATTTGTACCTTTTAAGTGACACAAAAATTTCGGCGGATTAGACAAAGCAGTCAAAAAAATGTTTACTTGGTGCATACGAAATAATTCAATAATCGAAATGCAGCTTTGGTGGTGCATTCCCAGCAAACACAGTTCACTTGGGCCTTTGTAGGTACGATGTCGGCATCCGACTTTGCTGTCGTTTGTCTGATGACGATTTACGACATTAAACCAGTGGAATTTTTTGCCGACGCTACATCAGACGGTATACCGCTGTCGGCCGGATAGTAAATATTAGTTCCATCCGATATTTTTTAATCATCTTCGCTGTTTGTGCTAAAAATTTAAAAAAATCTATTTTAAGGCGTTAATGATGGTTAAGTGAAAAAGAAAATCAATGTGTACTAGTAAATTAAAAAAAAGGTAATTAGGCTGCGCCCCCTAATAGAGCGCCAACAATATCTTTGTGTGGTAGTTTATTTATTGCACTTAGTAAATAAAGAAATATGTAGTGTACTTTCAAGCTTAAACAATTGACAATCTCTAACTTGATGGTTGCCTCACCAGACGATATATTTTCCAAATTTTTATATAATTTTAAAGAACCCTCGGGAGGGTTAGTAAGCAGCTAGGTTAGCCCACCACCCTGACGATATTTTTTGAAACTTTTTATGGTGCATGGTATGAAGGATGTAGTTTTGCACAATTTTGCACATCTATTTTTAAACTTCTCACACCCCTTAGGAACCCGCAAGCTGGTTCTCTAGTAACCAATTTAACTCCCCCCCCTAAACTATATGTTTTAAAATTTTTTTAGTTATTCAAAAAGTTCAATTTTGCAGATTAATTTTTAAATTTTGGTACCTCCCCAGGAACACTACTACTTGAGAACTTTCCTTAGGGTCCCTGGGTGTACAAAATTATACCTTTCAAATGATAAACATTTTTCATATCTCAAAAACGTTTGACAGCGGGAGGTGGGCTACGTCGGTTACTCGAGAATCCTCCTGTGGGTGAGTGTGCAAAATTTCTACTGGGGGCTTCTGGGAAGTGTGCCAAATTTAAATTTAGGTGTGAAAATTTGTACCTTTTAAGTGACACAAAAATTTCGGCGGATTAGACAAAGCAGTCAAAAAAATGTTTACTTGGTGCATACGAAATAATTCAATAATCGAAATGCAGCTTTGGTGGTGCATTCCCAGCAAACACAGTTCACTTGGGCCTTTGTAGGTACGATGTCGGCATCCGACTTTGCTGTCGTTTGTCTGATGACGATTTACGACATTAAACCAGTGGAATTTTTTGCCGACGCTACATCAGACGGTATACCGCTGTCGGCCGGATAGTAAATATTAGTTCCATCCGATATTTTTTAATCATCTTCGCTGTTTGTGCTAAAAATTTTAAAAAATCTATTTTAAGGCGTTAATGATGGTTAAGTGAAAAAGAAAATCAATGTGTACTAGTAAATTTAAAAAAAGGTAATTAGGCTGCGCCCCCTAATAGAGCGCCAACAATATCTTTGTGTGGTAGTTTATTTATTGCACTTAGTAAATAAAGAAATATGTAGTGTATTTTCAAGCTTAAACAATTGACAATCTCTAACTTGATGGTTGCCTCACCAGACGATATATTTTCCAAATTTTTATGTAATTTTAAAGAACCCTCGGGAGGGTTAGTAAGCAGCTAGGTTAGCCCACCACCCTGACGATATTTTTTGAAACTTTTTATGGTGCATGGTATGAAGGATGTAGTTTTGCACAATTTTGCACATCTATTTTTAAATTTCTCACACCCCTTAGGAACCCGCAAGCTGGTTCTCTAGTAACCAATTTAACTCCCCCCCCCTAAACTATATGTTTTAAAATTTTTTTAATTATTCAAAAAGTTCAATTTTGCAGATTAATTTTAAAATTTTGGTACCTCCCCAGGAACACTACTACTTGAGAACTTTCCTTAGGGTCCCTGGGTGTACAAAATTATACCTTTCAAATGATAAACATTTTTCATATCTCAAAAACGTTTGGGAGCGGGAGGTGGGCTACGTCGGTTACTCGAGAATCCTCCTGTGGGTGAGTGTGCAAAATTTCTACTGGGGGCTTCTGGGAAGTGTGCCAAATTTAAATTTAGGTGTGAAAATTTGTACCTTTTAAGTGATACAAAAATTTCGGCGGATTAGACAAAGCAGTCAAAAAAATGTTTACTTGGTGCATACGAAATAATTCAATAATCGAAATGCAGCTTTGGTGGTGCATTCCCAGCAAACACAGTTCACTTGGGCCTTTGTAGGTACGATGTCGGCATCCGACTTTGCTGTCGTTTGTCTGATGACGATTTACGACATTAAACCAGTGGAATTTTTTGCCGACGCTACATCAGACGGTATACCGCTGTCGGCCGGATAGTAAATATTAGTTCCATCCGATATTTTTTAATCATCTTCGCTGTTTGTGCTAAAAATTTTAAAAAATCTATTTTAAGGCGTTAATGATGGTTAAGTGAAAAAGAAAATCAATGTGTACTAGTAAATTTAAAAAAAGGTAATTAGGCTGCGCCCCCTAATAGAGCGCCAACAATATCTTTGTGTGGTAGTTTATTTATCGCACTTAGTAAATAAAGAAATATGTAGTGTATTTTCAAGCTTAAACAATTGACAATAAATTGATTTATTTAAAAATTTTTACACATGGGTTGACAGATGTCAAAAAAAGTTGTTTAATCAAATTTATTTTTTTAAAAGCTTTCCAAAAAGGTGCCACAAGTGTACCTCTTCGTGAAAAAAATGTTGGTAGGCTCTGGGTCTTCAGTGAGGGCCTCCAAATGGGCCACCAATAATGTTCTTGTGTGGTCTTTCCTTCCGCTTAGTAAATAGAGAAATCCGTAGTTTACTTTGAAGCTAAAACAATTGATAAATGACAAACTGCTTGACAGATATCAAAAAAACCTAGTGTGTTAAATATTTTTTTTAACAAGCTTTTACCATGTGTGGCACCTTTTTGGAAAGATTCGCCTTTAGCTTTTTTTAAAACCTCTTCCCTAAAACCGCTAGAAGCAACGTTCCATTTAAATAATCCACCCTGTATATCCGGTCTTATGGGGCCACCCTGTGTAATATTATTATCGACTGTTAGAAAAAGTAAAGCAGTAAAGTTAAAAATAGAGGCTGGTTTACATCTTAAGCCAAGAACTATCGGTTGGTAGTTGCTTAACGCGTCCCGACATTGGCAAACTACAAGGGTCTGATAACGGTTGCTGAATACAACTCGACATCGGTAAACATCCATATTTGACATTGACCTCTTAAGGCCCGATTTTGATCCTTAGTCAGGCAGAATGGCCGTCCTCGTAAATTTGACTATTTTAAATCGGACCTCCGTACTCCGTACACTATAGCCATCTAAAAACTATGCTGCAGCAGTGGTTATTTCTATGTTGGCAACATGCTGCCTATTAAAAAGATCAAAAGAGCTTGGGTGGAAATAACGAAAATTCAAACTCAGATGAGCATCCTACAAGGAACACGCAAAAGATCAAAGCAAAAAAAGAAATGATTAAACGATGTTTCACCCTGGGTAACCAGCGTGTGCTCATCAGTAGTTTCACTGGTCACCCTCCACTATACATCATTAAACACTATCATACACTTTGATTTCCAACCTTGAACCACTCACAAATGGGCATCGTTCCGCACTGGTACTTATCCAAGTTACCTTATACGAATTCATCCTGCCGTGTTAATATTTCCAGTAGGATTAAGCTCCTAAGGCAATTAAAACAAAAAAGAAGTTAAAAAACCTCCAAATCAGTTACTTTAACTGAACAAAAACTAAAAAACAAAAGATCAAAAGATCTTGGGTGGAAATAACTAAAATTCAAACTTGGATGAGCATCCCACAAGGAACACACAAATGATCAAAGCGAAAAGAGAAATGAGTAAACGATGTTTCGCCCTAGGTAACCAGCGTGGGCTCATCAGTAGTTTCAATGGTCACCCTTTATTATACATCATTAAACACTATCATCCACTTTGATTTCCAGACTTGAACCACTCACAAATAGGCATCGTTCCGCACTCTTACTTACTTATCCAAGTTACCTGATGCGAATTCGTCCTGGTTTGTTAATATTTCCAGTAGGATTATGCCCTAAGGCAACTTAAACAAAAAAGAAGTTAAAAACCTCCAAATCAGTTACTTCAACTGAAAAAAAAACTAAAAAACAAAAGATCAAAAGATCTTGTGTGGAAATAACGAAAATTCAAACTTGGATGATCATCCCACAAGGAACGCACGAGCATAATCCTACTGGAAATATTAACACGCCAGGACGAATTTGTATCAGATAACTTGGATAAGTACCAGTGCGGAACGATGCCTATTTGTGAGTCGTTTAAGGTTGGGATGCTCATCCAAGTTTGAATCTTCATTATTTCCACCCAAGATCTTTTGATCTTTTGTTTTTTATTTTCTTTTCGGTTGAAGTAACTGATTTGGAGGTTTTTTTAACTTCTTTTTTTTCACGCTGCCTATTGTTCACGGACTGACGTCAATGATATACGAAGGACCGTCGGTGGTTGCTTAACGCGGTCCGACATTGGCCTCTTAAGATAGCCCGACGTCGCGTGTCGCACGGAGGGCGAAATGACGAAACTGGGACGACAAAAATCAAAAATGAAACTTTAAATAAAGTATTTTTTTTATTTTTTTTATTTTTTTTTAAAATACATATGTCTCTGCTGTTTAACTATTTTATTATTATTCTCATAGTAGGTCATGGCGAGACGAAAAAGAAGCACAAACTTGCAAGTCAACTTAAATTGCATCAATGAGTTTCTTTTTGTAAAATTCTTTAAAGTTTGAGATCGACTCTGGGGAAGGTTTCATCATTTAATAAAAATCAACTATGGCAAATTTATAAAAATTAGGTAGCTGCCTATTGCTTGAGTTGTGACTTTCACTAAAGCTTCAACTGGCATAAGTTGAAGACAAAGTATCAAGCCTAAATTAAGTTTCGTAGTCTGCAGGATTTTTGTTTTTTTTTAGTTTCTTGGGTCGTATGTGTTTAAATTGCGATCTTTAAAATCTCAGTAGATACCTCTGCACAATAGGCACATTTGAGGCCACAGTGTATGGTTCAGCCTTCGGTAGAGAGCTAACCACAAGTTTCGAATACATACATGCATACATTGCTTGAGCTCTTGAACAGAAGGGAGGGGAGAGGTGCAGTTTAATAGGTGTTGAGTTAGTGTATACGAAAAAAAACTTATTTCTAAAAGCAAGTCTCATATAGTCTCATTTGCAGATTTGTTTTAAAATTAACCCTTAAATGCGCCGCAGGAAAAAATTTTGATCTCTTAGGTTTTTTGTAAAATATTTTTGGACAAGTAGATTGGGTTTGATGCCGAGAAGGGGTGAGTTGCGGTGGTATCCATATAGATTTGTTGCCAAATCATAATGACTTTTTATAAACCTTCCCCATGGCAAACTTTTTGTTATTGATTCTTGAAAGCTGAGATAAAAAGAATTTGATATAAGAGTACTTTATCGATGGAAAATAATATTGTTAAAAACATATTTTTTTAGAATATGAATAATTTGGAAATATATAAGGTGTTCAATTTATATAAATATTATTATTATAATATAAACTAATCACGTCATGTTTGTCGAACGTTAAGAGACATGGAAAAAGTATTCTTATATCGAATGCTTTTTATTTCAATTTCCTAAACCCAAAAATAAAAAAGTTTTCCTAAAGCAAGATTTATAAAAATTTAGTTCATTATTATAAAATATCACTATAAAAATAAGATTATTTTCAAAAATATTTTTGACGTATACTTAATTGATGGGTAAAGCAAGTAATATACCACACTAGAAATAGACACATAAAAGTAAATATTTTAGCGCATCGGTATAGGTATACCTAACGCGTTTGAAATAAAGCCAAATACACTACAATTGTGACTTTTATTCGATGTTTCGAACAAGGCCGACTTTCATAGTAACGGCGATGACAGTTAAGCTGACAGCAGTCGATGCGTGCGTTGGGATGGACGTAGCGTTACGTTCATCACTCGGTACGCATTGATTGCTATCATCTTTCCTGTCATTGCCTTCGCTATCAAAGCGGGACTCGTTCGAATCATCGCATAAACAAGCCAAAAATGTAGTTTCTTTTGACTCTCTTTTGAACGTGTTAGGTATACAGATACCGATGCGTTGAAATATTTACTTTAAGTGTCTACTATGTTTAATTTATGGTCTAACTAGCTAAATACCCGCTTTTTTTACTCCTACCAATTAATCCAACCCCTACCACCCGCCCCTCTCCCACTCTCATTCTTTATCCTTTCACCCACCCCCCTTCCTTCCTTTACATTCGACCTAGTTAAGATATCTTCATAATATACAGATGTTCCATTTAAATATCTAGAAACAATTTCACTTGACAGCTGTCAGTAAGCGAAATGTCAAATAAAAAGGAACCTATTAGTGAATCACACTATCTTCTTATTAAATTTTTTCCAAATCGGTTTAGCCATTTTTACGTGATTAAGGAACAATCACAAATACATATCAATCATATAGTATGATTGATTTTTTCTTTAATTTATATTAGAAATTATTTACATAAATTGAAAATAATATAATTACGTTATAAAACCTGAACAAACATTTCAGAATAATTTTGTCCTCTCAGAAATTAAATTTCGCCCACTGTGCGCCGGTCCAAATCAGGTAGAGTTGACGTCGGCATAAAGTCGACTATTGTAAGCTTCACCTCCATCAGTTGCGTTAAAATCGGATGACCATATAAGTAAAACCCATCTTTACAATTTTTTTTGGATCCGCCTGAAGGTCTAAACTGATAAAAAATACAGCAAAACAAGTTTTTCTTTGACATAATGGATAAAAAATGTGTTAGACAACATACTGTAGTCCTCTTAAATAAAATTAAGTAGGCTGACCCAAAGTTTTTTTTTGCCAAAAAACAACGGCGGTATACTTATGTTCCTTCAACAGGTAATAGGAAATTATCGGAAGTCGAATTGGCATAAGCTAAGTCGCCACTATTTTTGACACTAATGACAGATAGAAGAGTTACCGCTCAACATAAAAGTGTTATAAATTAGGTTTGAAGTTAGGAACACAGGTGGCATTTTGAACTTAATGACATAAGTGTATGCAAAAATTAAATTTGGAATTAGCAGTTATCCTTTAACAAAAAATAACATAAACTTTATTTCTATTCTGTTTTTTTATGTTATGAACAAGAAAGATTTGCGTTAAGAGAAAGTTAATTGTTTTATTTTAGTTGCATCCTTTTTTGTTGTTCATTGGGATTTTTCTTTCGTTATAACAAGATCACTGATCAGCCTTTAGGGGAATAAATAGCAACTAAAAAATAAAAGATTCGTATTACCCTTTTACCAGAATCTTATACTTTCAGTTACGACAGTGTTCTTCTGATATTTTTTTTTCTGTTTTATGCACACAATCCAGCAACATTGCTGTCGTGATCACAATAAAATGAATATCATGGCCAAATTATTTGACCTATATTCTCAGGAGAAAAATTTTTATAAATAACTTTATTTTTAGAGTTATATGGTATTTTATTATTGTCTGAGCTCAATTTTTATTAGTTCAAGACAGGTAAAAGTTGTTAAAAATTATATAATAAGTAACCTCTTTTTACGTTTTGCAACATAATCAGTGCCCTTAGTTACAGTGTTTTCTTCTAACGTTTCTTCTAACGTCAAACTAAGGTCGACTTAGATTATGCCAATTTGACGATAATTCCCTAATATACTTCTTTTCTTTGCCTTTATGTATTTAGTCACGCAAGATTTTGTCAAGTCCTTTCCACGAGTTTGTGCCTCGGTTAGTTGTTTAGTTTTTATTAACGTAAAAAAAATAATATAACCATTCCCCACCAGCATTTTAGGTGACTCATACCCTTGTTTTAGTGACTATTACTGTAAACTAATAAAAAATAGTTCTCTTTACCCTTAAATTTGCCTGAGTAGTAGTACAGAGCAAGTATATATTAAGTCACGAAAACAACTCCATGGTATCCAAACTCTACAATAATATTTTAAAGGAATAGTACTTAAATAAAAACTTGTAGGTTAGCTTAACGTTATGCTCTTAAAAATTTTGTTACTAATGGGGCTTGCAGTTAGGACTTAAGCCTCCAAAGGCGAACAGCATACTTGTCAGGACGTGCTAAGGACTGGTGTATATTTAGTTCATTAAAACATCTGGGTTAAGGCTAGATCATCTGTTGCTTACATCTCATATAAGTAGCATGTATATAAAAAAATAAAAATATCCCCTATTTTTTAAAGCAATCCTTCGTCCACGCTTGACTTCTGTCGCCCTGTCCCGTGTAAAAATGTTCGAATTCCCTCAACAATTTTTTTGGTGGATTTATATATATACAACAGAAAAAAAACTTGTTAGTTAAGGGTCGTGCAGTTTAACCTGCAAATGCGTTGCGTGCGTTATATGCTCAAATTTTCCTTAATGTATCGTATAATTAACATATTCTATAAGCCAAAATTAAAAACAATCCTTATTTTTGAAAGCAGCGTTTCGTCCACGTGCAAACAGCATGCTGGTCATGACTTGCTAAGGACTGGTCTATATTTGGTACTTATCTGGGTACATATCATATAATTAACATATATGTGTAAAACTAAAATCCACCCTTATATTCCCAAGCAACCTTTAGTCCACGCTCGGCTAAACACGTCCGAATTCCGACAGAAATTTTTTAGGTGAATTTATAGACAACAGAAGAAACTTGTTAGTTATGGGACTTGTAGTTAGGATTAATACCGCAAACAGCATACTGGTGATGACTTGCTAAGGGCTAGTCTATATTTTTCGTTATAAGTTCACTTCTCACGTCTTGTGTCGCACTGTCCCGTCTAAAAACGCCCGAATTCCATCGGCAATTTTTGGGTGGATTTTGGCACAACAGAAAAAACATGTTAGCTATGGGAATTGCAGTTAGGATAATTCCAAAGGAGAACAACATACTTCTCAGGACTTGCTAAAGGCTAATCTATATTTAGTACATTACGAACATCTGGATTAAGATTAGATCATCCCTTGCTTCCCTTATAGTTTCACTTTTCCCCCAACGTATCATATAATTAACATATTCTATATGCCAAAATTTAAAAAAACATCCCTTTTTAGGGAGATTTATATTCAGCAGAAAGCATTTGTTACTTATGGGTCTTGTAGTTTTATGCCTCCAACCGCAAACAGCATACTGGTCAGGACTTGCTAAGGGCTAGTCTATATTTGGTACATATCTGGGTTAAGGCTAGATCATCCCTTGCTTGCGTTATAAGTTCACCTTTTCCTTAATGTATGGCATAAGTAGGATATATGTGCAAAAATTAAAAACAACCTCTATTTTTTAAAGCAACCTTTCGTCCTCGGTTGACTGTCTAGAAATGCCCGAGTTTCGTCGTCAATTTTTTAGGTGGATTTTTATACAACAGAAAAAACTTGTTAGTGCTGGGGCTTGCAGTTAGGATTTATGCCTGCAAACGCAAACAGCATACTGGACAGGACTGGTCTATATTTGGTACACATCTGGGTTAAGGCTAGATCATCCCTTGTTTGCATTATAGGTTCACTTTTTCCTTAAAGATCATATAAGTAGCATATGTGCAAAAATTAAGAACAACTCTTACTTTTTACCGCAATCTTTCGTCCACGCTCGGCTTGTGTCGCACTGTCCCGTTTAAAAACGCCCGAATTCCGTCGAAAATATTTTAGGTGGATTTCTATACAATGGGACAAACTTGATTAAGGGGCTTGTAGTTAGTATGATTTATGCCTCCACACTTGAACAACTTACTTGTCAGGCCTTGCTAATGGTATTTGTTAGATTAGGAATGTCTAGGTTAAGACCAGGTCATTCCTTGCTTCCATTATAGGTTCACTCTTTCCCTATCGTATCTTATAAGTAGCGTATATGTGTAAAAATTAAAAACACCCCTTATTTTCCCAAGCAACCCTTCGTCCACGCTCGGCTTGTACCGCCCTGTCCCGTTTATAAACGCCCGATTCCCGTCGGCTGTTGCAGGATGGCAGGAGCAGTTTGTGTATCGCACGTGACTCAGGAAGGTTCGTGAAACTTTCACGGGCGATTTTTATACGACAAATACGCGATTTCGTGAATTTAAGAAAAGTCGTAGAAGTGCGTAAATTTTACCGGTGATAATTGATTGTTATAATAGTGGTGAAAAGCTAAGACAACTTTATAGTGATTTTAAGTTTTTAACGATATTCAAGAAAAGTTGATGTAGGATTGCGGGAGATTTAAGAGAACGTAAGTAAATTTTGCATTCAATAAAAAACTTTTAATAAATCAAAGTAATATAAAAGCAACAAGACACTGGACGTGACATAAATTTTCAGTTTTTTTTTTTAAATCAGGATCACGTGATGATGATGAGTTTGTAAATGAAAACCGGTTGTTGCTAAGTTTTTTGGACACAAGTTTATCTCTCTACGGGCACTAGCCCCCAACTCATTTTAAATATTATGTGCCATGACCTAAGCCAGAAACCACCTTACTTAATTTTGTATTTTTTTTACTCCAAATATCGCCATGTACTGTCCCTGTCCCACAATTTCTTGAAAAAAATATTTTTTAGTCAGAGAAACTACCTTTTTTACTTTTATTGGTAATCTTGTTTAGGTTTCTGATATTATTTCTGAAAATAGCCACTACCATTAAAATAATTTTTCTAGTAATGTGGTTTGGATAACCTAATTTGGTATATTTATTTACTTTTAAAATTTTGAATTAAGGGTGTCATTAACGCGCACATTAAGCTTTATTTTATTTTTTTTTGCCTAGTTTTGGAAAGAATATTTGCACTATTGTTTAACAGTCTAACAGTATTCTATTCATTTGAATTAATTTGTAACAAAAAAAAAATTATTTGATTTTTGATATTTATTTCTACAATTCTACAGTCACCTGTCACTAAATATCAACTTTTAATTACAAAGTTGCCTATTTGAATGAGAATGGCCCTTAAATAGGCTCAGTTAAGTTTCCCCCTCCCCCAGATCGATTTTCTCAAAAATATTTATGCCAAATTTTGCACACATTTTGCACAATTTTGCACACCACAAATCAAATTTTGCACACCTTCCTACGAGAAACTACAGCCCATTTTCTGTGGGGGGGGGGCAAACTTGATGTTGCCCCCCCAGTCAGTATTTTTCGAAAATTATGATGTCATTTGAAAGGTCTTATTTTGCACAATTTTGCACACCCATTTGAAAATTTTGCACACGTCCCTGTAACCCACACGAGGGTTCTGAAAACATCAAGTTTGCCCCCCCCCCCAGTCAATATTTTTCAAAAAGTTTGGTGTCGTTAGAAAGGTCTTATTTTGCACAATTTTGCACACCCATTTTGAAATTTTGCACATTTCCCTGTAACCCACACGAGGGTCCTGAAAATATCAAGTTTGCCCCCCCAGTCAATATTTTTCAAAAAGTTTGGTGTCGTTAGAAAGGTCTTATTTTGCACAATTTTGCACACACATTTTAAAATTTTGCACATCTCCCTGTAACCCACACGAGGGTTCTGAAAATATCAAGTTTGCCCCCCCAGTCAATATTTTTCAAAAAGTTTGGTGTCGTTAGAAAGGTCTTATTTTGCACAATTTTGCACACACATTTTAAAATTTTGCACACCTCCCTGTAACCTACACGAGGGTTCTGAAAATATCAAGTTTGCCCCCAGTCAATATTTTTTAAAAATTTTGGAGTCACTAGAAAGGTCTAATTTTGCATCATTTTGCACACCCATTTTTAAATTTTGCACACCCTCCTCCAACCCACACGAAGATTCTGAAAATATCAAGTTTGCTCCCACCACCGTCGATATTTTAAAAAAAACTTTGTGTCATTCGAAAGGTCTATTTTGCGCAATTTTGCACACCCTTCAGTACCCCACACGAGCGTTCTCAATAAAGTTTGCCCTCCCCCCAGTTAATATTTTTCAAAAAATTTATGTCATTCGAGAAGCCTAATTTTGCACAACTATTTTCAAATTTTGCACACTTCCCATGCCGTTTTCTTTTTGTGGCGTTTACGGTTAAACTTGGTCCTAAAGTTTCCCAGAAGTATAAGCAAACGAAGGAGACCTCGATTGTGTAATATCTTGGAATATTGTTTAAATTTACAGATAATTGTTTATGTTTACAGTTGTATATAATGAAAAGTTTTTAATTTTTGTTCCATTTCGGCAGGAAAGTCAATGTGAACGCCTCTATTTAAAATACATATTATTACGTAACGCCTGGTTCTCACCTATGCGTGCTCACCCTGACTCTAAAAATGCATCACGTGATCAGCCATGTATTTGCCGATTTTTTAAAAGTGTCGCGTGATGCGTTTTTAGTGTCAGGGTAAGCACGCATAGGTGGCAACTAGGCGTAACGCTTATAGGGGTTATGTAGGGGTGAGCGGAGTTTCGCGGTTCCGTTACGTAACGCAATTTTTAAATTATTATTGTGAAATAAAACAACTTTTTGGATTTTTCGAGTGAAAGAGAAAAATCTCTGGCAGCAAAACGTTACGCTATTTTAGACTGGAGTAGTCCCAAACGTTACAAAGCGTTATATAGGGTGTCGCGGGTTGGGGTCAAAATTGGGAAAAATAAGGGTTACGTAATAAGTGCACTACCTCTCAGTTTACGCAATTACTTTGTGGTTGGCTGTAAATATAACCTAACTTTTTTTTTACTTTTTATTTTTTTTAGTCGATGATATGTACCTCATCAATCAATTTTCCAAAAATATTACGAAAAAAATTAAATAACGATAACCACAAAGTAATTCCTCCGGAAATTCCGAATTCTGTTATGGAACTGCGCAGTCGCAGAAGTAACAATAATAATAAGGAAAGAGACACAAACACTGACCAAAAAGACCTTAAGAATGGAACTTTAACTTTCTACCTATTGGTGTCATCCCATTTGCAGAAGGCGTTGTTTCCGTCTTTGGGTTGAGAATTGAGTCAAATTTACATGACGTACTTTTTGAATTCGATTTCATTTTTTTTTCGATCTATAAAAGGAATAATTTTTTTCTTATTGGCCATTTTAAGTGCGTGAAATATAAAAACAAAATGTCTAAAATGTTCATGTGTAGAAATAAATAAACGACTTCTTCTAATTATAATTTTTGACGGACGGAATTTTTTGATGTAAACCTAGTTAATGACACACGAAGACGCCAAACGCGTGGTGTGAACTGCAAAATCAAGGCGGGCGTTATCACCGTAGCCGCTGTCCGCAAATAGCAAGGTGTTTTTATATTTCATGCACTTAAAATGGCCAATAAGAAAAAAATTATTCCTTTTATAGATCGAAAAAAAAATGAAATCGAATTCAAAAAGTACGTCATGTAAATTTGACTCAATTCTCAACCCAAAGACGGAAACAACGTCTGCTGCAAATGGGATGACACCAATAGGTAGAAAGTTAAAGTTCCATTCTTAAGGTCTTTTTGGTCAGTGTTTTTGTCTCTTTCCTTATTTTTATTGTTACTTCTGCGACTGCGCAGTTCCATAACAGAGTTCGGAATTTCCGGAGGAATTACTTTGTGGTTATCGTTATTTTATTTTTTTCGTAATATTTTTGGAAAATTGATTGATGAGGTACGTATCATGGGCTAAAAAAAAATAAAAAGTAACAAAAAAGTTAGGTTATATTTACAGCCAACCATAAAGTAATTGCGTAAACTGAGAGGTAGTGCACTTATTACGTAACCCTTATTTTTCCCAATTTTGACTCCAACCCGCGACCCCCTATATAACGCTTTGTAACGTTTGGGACTACTCCAGTCTAAAATAACGTAACGTTTTGTTGCCAGAGATTTTTCTCTTTCACTCGAAAAATCCAAAAAGTTGTTTTATTTCACAATAATAATTTAAAAATTGCGTTACGTAACGGAACCGCGAAACTTCGCTCACCCCTACATAACCGATATAAGCGTTACGCCTAGTTGCCACCTATGCGTGCTTGCCCTGACACTAAAAACGCATCACGCGACACTTTTAAAAAATCGGCAAATGCATAGCTGATCACGTGATGCATTTTTAGAGTCAGGGTGAGCACGCATAGGTGAGAACCAGGCGTTACGTAATGTTATGTATTTTAAATAGAGGCGTTCACATTGACTTTCCTGCCGAAATGGAAAAAAATTAAAAACATTTCATTATATACAACTGTAAACATAAACAATTATCTGTAAATTTAAACAATATTCAAAGATATTACACAATCGAGGTCTCCTTCGTTTGCTTATACTTCTGGGAAATTTTACGACCAAGTTTAACCGTAAACGCCACAAAAAGAAAACGGCATGGGAAGTGTGCAAAATTTGAAAATAGTTGTGCTAAATTAGGCTTCTCGAATGACATAAACTTTTTGAAAAATATTAACTGGGGGGGGGGCAAACTTTTTTGAGAATGCTCTTGTAAGGTACTGAAGGGTATGCAAAATTGCGCAAAATAGACCTTTCGAATGACACAAAGCTTTTTGAAAAATATCGACGGTGGTGGGGGCAAACTTGATATTTTCAGAATCTTCGTGTGGCTTAGAGGAGGGTGTGCAAAATTTAAAAATGGGTGTGCAAAATTAGACCTTTCTAATGACTCCAAAATTTTTAAAATATATTGACTGGTAGGCAAACTTGATATTTTCAGAACCCTCGTGTGGGTTACAGGGAGGTGTGCAAAATTTTAAAATGGGTGTGCAAAATTGTGCAAAATAAGACCTCTCTAATGACACCAAATTTTTTGAAGAATATTGACTGGGGGGGCAAACTTGATATTTTCAGGACCCTCGTGTGGGTTACAGGGAGGTGTGCAAAATTTTAAAATGGGTGTGCAAAATTGTGCAAAATAAGACCTTTCAAATGACATCATAATTTTTGAAAAATACTGACTGGGGGGGGGGCAACGTCAAGTTTGCCCCTCCCCCACAGAAAAGAAGCTGTAGTTTCTCGTAGGAAGGTGTGCAAAATTTGATTTGTGGTGTGCAAAATTGTGCAAAATGTGTGCAAAATTTTGGTATAAACATTTTTGAGAAAATCGATCTGGGGGGATCAAACTTAACTGAGCCCCTTAAATAATCAGTTATAACTTTAAATAATAACTAATAAATTCGCCTAATATTACCAAAAATATTCAGGCTAACACAACTTGAGCCTTTATAATTTCACAATTCTATACATACAGGGTTGGCCATTTAAAAGGGTTCACCTGGATTTTTCCAAGAACTGTTAAGAACAGGAAAAAATACTGAAAAACATGGATTTTGTCTGTAAAGCGGACACTTTTAGGCTACTATTGGAAACAAGTTGGTCAAGTAATACCTTGTTTTGAAGGTCTCATAAGTGTCTTGACAATCGTGTCAAAATTTCGAAAATCTATTGATTAGTTTTTGAGATATTCACTTTCATATTTGCATGGAAGGGCGCAAAAATATTTTTTGTTGCTTGGGTGTGTTATGTTATGGTAGCAAATTTTCCGAGTTTATGAATTCTAAGAAGGTTTTATTTAGGCGAAAACAGCAAATTTCTCTAAAATAGATTAAATTATTTCCTGGAAATTGCATCTGGAAATATTTCCGGGATATTTTCAGAGGCAGTTTCAAAAATCGATGCAATTTCCAGTTAACAATTTTCGGAAATTTAGCTGTGAAATTTCCAGTTAAATATGCACAAGAGAAATTTCCTCTCTAAGTTTGCAAAAATTGCACTCCTCTTCTAAATCAGACTTGTTATGGGACAAGAAATTTTCTAAAATTTCCCTAAAGGAAATCTGACATTCACGCGATATATTTTGATAGAGATTGAAACAGCATATTTAAATCAGCGGACAAATTTTATTTAACCCCTAATTTGATATCGTGTTCCATAGGATACATAACATTTAACATCACATAATGATTGTTTAAAAACAAGCACTGAACATTTTCATGACACCATGATCAAATTTAGTATGTATTTTATTGGTTTAATCGATAACTGGCACTATCTCTATTGCGATGGTCAAACTGTGCACCAGTATTCCAGTAATTTCGCCATGCTGCAGCACGTGGTCTGTTGTAAAGGTAAGTATTTACATTTTTACAGTATAAAAAGTTTTTTGTTATTTCAAAACCTTAAGTGTATCATTTTATAAGGTCCATCGTTTCTCCCTATAAGCTAAGATTTTAGTTTTATATCCTTTTCCTTGTAAAAACAGCTCTTTTCTTTCTACGTATCCTCTAACCCACATTATCAAAAACACAGAAGTTTACGTTTTATGTGTTTTGTATCCTATTTTCCACATTGCCAAAATACTATTATTTTCTTTTGTATCGTATAGTCAACAATGCCATAATTTCGTTGCATTTTTCTGCATAAAAAATTTAAGTTCATTGACAGGGAAATCCATATCCGTACATCACAGCAAAAGGGTATTAAGTCATAAAACAAAAACTTTACAGGAAAGCCAAAATAAAAAACTATTTGATCATATTTTATATTTTTTATAAAATGCTTGATTTGAATCTGGCCACGTAAACAAACCTGGAACCGGAATATTTATACTTTATACTTTGCTCTGAGGTACGAATATGTATAAAAATAAAGCAACAATATGCACAGAAAGAAATATCGGCACTTTTTATTAAAAAAGGACTGGCAAGCAATTTCGCAAGATCCTAAAATGACTAGACGAAAAGATAGAATTATGGCTCTAGTTCCGCTTCCAACATCCGATGCTGATGACACAAGTGAGGACGAAACTGAGGATATATTTGAAATTGATGAAAATAATTCAGACTTTACATCGGAAGCACCGTCATTACCTGCTCTAATATCCGATCAACTTCAAGAGATACTGACATAGCGTCAGAACACTCCGACGCAGAACGAGATTGTGAGCAACGGATATACAAAACTCCCTAAAAATTCACACACAGATCAGTTTTTGCTCCTCGAAAAACCACGGTAAGGAAGATGAAAATAAAGAAAAGAGGAGGGATTGATCAAGAAAATAAAAGAAGTCAGCAAAAAACCAAAGAAATAAAAAAGTCAATAATTGACTTTATATGGTTTAATACAGTATTCGGGTTTCCTATAGATATTCCTGAAGATAAATTTTCCATACTTGCTAACCTTAAGACACCTCTTGAATATGTTCAAATGTTTTTTTCGTCGGATCTCATTAAACTTACCACTGAAAACTAAAATCTATATTCAGTTCAGGAAACTGGAAAATCCATTAACATGGGTACAGTGGACATGCCATGCTATTTGGACTACTGAAGCCAAAAATTTCGCTATGGTGATATTGCTGATGTGATGTCTTTAAAACGATATCAACAAATCCGTAGATTTATACATTGTCAATAACAAAAATCAAGATAATAACCCCTACTTTAAAATACGACCTGTTTTAAATATTGCAAAATTGGTTGTGTACGAAACGCGAAACTAGACTTTGACTAGTAAAAGACAGAAATTGCTTTTATGATTTTCATCATAAATAACAATTTTTTTTGATAAAACAAATTTTAATTTATCGACATATAAATTTAATTAAGGAGATTTTTTTTATTATCGGTTTTATTTTCTTTTGCGTGGTGTATCCTATAATATACATAACAAACCAAACATAAAGTTCCAAAAATTGGGAATGTGCCTTCTATAATAACGAGTTGTATCCTAGAAGAAACATCATTTTTGTTTTTAGAGATAAAATTTTTTTGAGTTAAAAATATGTTTTTTGTGTTTAACATAGACTTTGTATCCAAAAAATTTTGATTTTTCTTTTCGAATAAAGTTTTGCCAAATTAAGGGTTAAAACATTAGGAAATCTAATATAAAGATATAAGAATCGATTTCCATAGAAATTTCTGACACATGTGTTGCGATTTTTAAAGATTTCCACTTATTAATCCATAAAAAATATCCAGTTATCAACATGCACAAGGTATATTCTCTCTAGAATAGATTAAATTATTTCCTGGAAAGTGCATCTGGAAATATTTTCGGGATATTTTCAGATGCAATTACAATAATCGATGCAATTTCCAGTTATCAATTTTCGGAAATTTAGCTAAGAAATTTCCTGGTAAATATGCACAAGGGAAATTTCCTCTATAAGCTTGAAAAAATTGCACACCCCTTTAACGTCAGCCTTGTCTTATAGGACTAAAAATAGCTGACTTTAACTAACACATAGTATAAATAATCAACTCTCTCTACTACCTAGTAGAATGTTCGCAGTCCACTGTTTTTCCTTTTATTTCGAAAGATGACTCTAATAGATTAGCAGGAATTTTACCCGAGGGAATTATTTTTCCCCACTCTTTCCTACTGTACGTTTGGCCAGTTTAACCACGTTTTATTTGGGTTGATCCTTTTGTAACACTAAATATTGAAGACAAAATAAACTTGTAGGAGATAAAAAATTAACGAGACATGGTCGTATCCCCCTTATCCTTTCTACCAGACATTCAGTTTTTTAGCTATATTTTTGTCGGAAAGGTAAAAATACCGTTTTTTTTTATTTTGTCCTTTTTTTTATAGGAAAAGAAGAATTACCCAAGTGACGATATTTAAAGCGTAAGAGTGATGACAAGATCCGGTAACAAAATGTTACTAACTTATCACTGAGTTGACACCAAAATAAAACCCAACATTTGAAGTTGGCTCAACTGCTTTTTTTACGAAAATAAAATCCAAAGAATTACGAAATAAAGGTTGTTAGACCAAAATTGCACCTGTTTTTTCTCGGCCACGCGTGTTTTTAAAATATTTTATCAAAAATTACGTGCTTTGGGAGTAATTTTCGTTCATAATTTTAGAACCTGGGATTTTTAGGTAATTAATGTTCAAGATAATAAGTTTTCTTTAAAGACTAAAAATATCAAGTTGATAATAGTATAATAGATAACAAGAGAAGAAAGTGACAAATTTCACACCAGCGAAACAACAACACGCGAATGTAAGAAAGTTACTTTCTATCGATTTGTGTACGTTATATTTCCTACGAACAATGATGAATCGCATTAATTTTTTTAAAAATTGCTCTGTAATTTGGCAGAAATGAAATGAAACTGCTTTTACGCACTTGTGTGGAAAAGTACTTTGCAACACATTTACGGAAAAGTATGGTGACAGTTAACGTCATAAATAAATTCTATAATGTTGTGGATGAGTCGACCAGTGAACAGCGTCTTAGCCTGCAGAACAGAGATCGCAGGATCGGATCTCGGCAAGTACACATTGCTTCACACAACACCGAATGCGACTCGAGACGATGCGACGATGGGCGGCCTCACTTCTCAGCAGCTCCGTAGTTAACGTTGTGCATAAACGAGGTAGAAGTTGGCGGCACGGTTGACACTGCACCCAAAACTTTGCGGGACTCAAAGGTGGACGGCCGAGGACCCCACCAAACTGGGTAGAGGTGACTAGCCGATGACCCAAAAAAGGAGGAATCTGGACTTCTCCGAGATCGGGACTTCATGGGACGCGGCTGGACTCCGACAGATTTGGTAGCGGGAGTGGACAGAGGGTGACTTGGAGAAGGCGGTACCACCTTCGGGTAGCAAGACCACTCCAAAGAGATGCATCTGAAGACTCCGACGGCGACCTCGACCAGCGAAACCGGGAACTCGATATTCGGGTCAACCTATATGACGGCGGGCTGCTGGGGAGAAAATTCTACCGTCAACCAAGTTCTGCTGGGACGGTAGAGATGTTAGATAGATGCAAGTGTAACATGTAGCAGGACCACCCTTCGAAGGGGGTGTAAAGCCGGCGGTCCAATATGTATACTTGCTACGCAGTCTAAAGGTCCCTGCCCTCGACAAAGAGGTGTCAGGCAAAGTTAAGTTCTCTTAGATAAAGAAAACTTGCATCCTAAGGGGTGCACGAAGGGTATGGCAAAAAGGGTCCATTATACGGCCTAATTGCCAGGCCTACGGCCACCCATCTGCTACTACTACTACTTGTTGCACCAGACTGACGAGTAATATTTTTTTTAAATATAGATCAGTCAAAGTCAGTCAGTTGTATGACAGCAGAAAGATATTTTTATAATAATGGAAAAAAATTTGAAAATAATAATGTGATAACGGCTGTAGAGTTTCTACCGAAACGTCAAATAAATACTTAGATTTTATAGGATTTGGGAATATGACAAATTTATTTATTTTTTAAAAAATTCGCTTAACTTAGTGCCGAAAATAAAAAAAAAGTAGTTTCATTTACCGTAGACAGAGGCTATTTCAGAGTTTTTTTGCACTTTTTTGATTATATCTCGAAAACAACTTCAAATTATTTTTGCCCGCTTCCATAGGACACGCATTTTTTTTCAAAGGGTCGTCCTAAATTAACCCATAAGGTGGGGATATTGGGAAACTGTGGATATAAAACGAATTATAACCTCCTGGGGCCCAGACATGTTTTTTGTAAATGTGAGCCATTACACTTTAAAATATTATAAAAAATACGTAAACAAACATTGCTTACTAGTATAAGTTTTTTATTTTGTGCTTAGTTTCCAAGATAACGAAAACCCATTAAAATGGACTTTGGGTCTCTAGCCATACAAAATATACAGTTTAAAAATTGGAATATGTGTTAAAACTAAAACCTTTCAATTAGGAAAATATCTTGGAAAACATAGAACATAAATGTATTTTAAAATTTATTTGTTATGGAGCTGTATTAAACATTTTTTTTACCAGTTTTAAATAAAAATGTATTGCATGAAGTGCAAAAAAACTATTTGTTTTTACACAATTTCGATTTTTACATCGAACCGAGTTTTCCAAGTCAATAGCAATTTCTGGAAAATGTTGTTTACCCTCAGGATTGCCTCTGGTTCCTACTATTTTCTTGCAAGATGTTGTAGCCGTTTGGTAAAAGATGTGTAGCTACTTCAATCTTGAAACCTAAAATTTTTCTATCCCTTCAATAGAAAATCCAGAAGTTTGCCATAGCAAACTGAATTCTGATCTTTCGGTCTATCAAGTCAATTCCTCACATACAATCATTGTATTTAGCAACAATGTACGGTCTTGGGATCTGAATGTATTTTGATTTGATATTGATTCTTTTTTATACCATCCTTTACACTCGCCAGTTAGTTAAGTTCCTAGACCAGTAGATGCCAAAAGTATAGATTTTAGATCATACCATGCCTCCCCCGTTTTCCACGACATTTCAATATTTGCTCCAATCTTTTTGGCCGAAGCAACCTTCTGTTGGCAAAAATTGCTAGAACAAATTTCCAAAATGACTTAAAAATATTCATGAGCTAGGCCCAATGTCCATTTAGATGGACGCATAAAATTTGGGCTGATACAAACTTAATTTAAAAAATTTAATTCGATAATGCTGCCTAGATTTGTCTATTGGCCATTAATATATATGTTTACATAAAAAGACGGCTAAAAGTGTAAAAAAACAGAATACATACCGTCAACCTTGGAAATACGTGTGGATGGCATCGCAATAGTAAAAAAAAATGATTCACCCACCAGTTAAGCGAGTAAGCAGCGCAGAATCGGTTCAGGTGACAGCAATGATGTATGCACTGTAGTGGATTCAGGGTCTAAACCAGTAAATATAAAACCAACAGAACAGGAAAAATAAAAATACATGTCCATTTAAATGGACGCTGAGCCCCAGGAGGATAATTTAAAACCGCCTTTGGGGTTATTGTCGACGAAAAAAATGTTTTTTTTTTTTGGTTTGGTCCAAATAGTTCATGTTTTTAAGAAAAAAATAAGCTGTAAATATATGAACATATTTAAAAGCTTCTATTTGAAAACAGCATGGAAACACATATAAACTATTTAAAAGGGACTCACTAAACCCCAAACTAATTGTCTTGTCTAAAATGGCCCCACTTTACGAAATGGTCAGTAGAATTTTTGTTAATGGGAGTAGATGCACGATAAGACATATCCGCGGTAATAAAACATGTAACAATTTGCCGGCATGGTTATAAGAACCTTCAGTTACCTAAGTACCAGTGTAGAAGGGAAAGATTGACCCTTATATTTTTTAATCAATTTGTCGACAGATTTTTGCACGTTTGTCACAATTAAAGGAGCTGCTGCATGCAGCCCTTGCAATTCTGGCCGGCGGGCTGATACAAGTCCCCACAACAACACCTAAAGCCCATATGAGTTGCATGCAAGACATCTAATTTTTTCTCGCTTTACTGAGCCCAACAAATAGTGAATGGGCATGTGCAAGTTCGTGGGATTTTGAATGAAGGAGTTTTGTGACTATGTGAAATTGATAGCTCTTTAGTCACGTAATCAAGTGTTGCTAGGTGTTTTTTTCGCAGCCGTGTAGAATGGGTTGATATGACATCATATTTTAAGATGGCAGCCAAAAATCATAAAAAATATAACTTTTGCAACCGGGGCATGATTATACTCGATTCCATATAATTCGACGACGAGGATTCCAAAAAAAATTCATCTTCGGCACTTAAAGTTTTTACGTAGTGGTTAATTGGAAAAAACACTACATAAACCTGGTTTTTAAAGTCAATCAAGGTCATACATCAAATAAACTTTTTTTTCATAGAAAGCGGCGATAAGTCAACAATAATTGATGGCCAACTCGTCGTTGTTGTTTTTCTACGAAATTGGATAAAATAAAATGTGGTTGTAGGTCTCTATTTTGATATATCAGCCGCCATATTGAAACACATCATAGCTGAACCAAATTTTTTTAAAAGTCTTACCAGACTCGACCTTTTCACCTTTCCTACCAAATTTGGTCCTCGTCGCTTTAATAGTTGAGTAATAGCACCCTTTGGTATGTTATTTTGACAATTTGTTAATTTTACTGGGGTAATTTTTAAGGTCATAAAACTTCAAACTGCATCAAACTCGAAGGATAGAATTTGGCATAAATGACCAATGGTTTGAGGTACATTTGAAGTTAGTGTGACAAAACGTCGAATTATTAAGATTTTTTGAAGAGAAAATGGAAAAAATCTCGTTTTTTGCAACTATTAAGGTCATTTAAAGTCAAATGATCTTAAATATTAATTTTTTTATGATTTTGGGCCATCATCTTAAAAGATGATGTTATATCAACCCCTTCTACACGGATGCAAAGCAAACACCCGGTAACACTTGATTGTGTGACTAAAGAGCTCTCAATCCCACATCGTCACAAAACTCCTTCTTTTAAAATTATCAAAAATCAAATCAAATCAAAATCAAAAATATCACCAAAGTTGTTTAAAATGAATACTAAGAATCAAATATCAAGACCGACGAACAAACATAAGTGTTTTAGAAGAAGCCAGAACAACTAGTATAAAAGCCCTTATCTTCAAGCACCAGCTTCGTTGGACTCGTCACATTATCCGCATGCCTGAAACACGTCTCCCAAAGCAGATATTTTATGGACAACTGGAGGATGGAAAGAGAAATCAAGGAGGTCAACAAAAAGCTACAAGGACGTTCTCAAGGGCAATATGATGAAGGGTCACATCAATATAAACAACTTCGAGACCACGGCAAACGATAGGGCTTCATGGCGCCGAACAGTCCATAAGGGAGCACAAACTTTTGAAGAGCAACGTCGTAGACTAGAGACGGAAAAGAGAGAACGTAGAAAGGAGCGACAAAATGGAAGAATGAATGACCAACAACACCCGGCTGCTGCCGGAGACTGGGTGTGCTAGGACTGTGGAGGGGTGTGCGGCTCGAGAATTGGCTTACATAGCCATAAAAAAACGCACAACAGATAGCGACGATACAGAATACAGGAAAATCATACTCGGTATCGAGTGATTGCCTTTGATGATGATGACATTCAGTTGAACCTTGTTTGTGTCGTTTTTAATAACATGTTCTTCTTTATTGGGTGTTAAAACCTTTTTGAATAATAAAACAAGAAAACAGCCCTTGGCGAACAGCCGAAAGGCAATAAAAGTCATAGATCCATCCACATTTGGAGCGTTCCTGCTGTGTCAAAAAACCAACACGTACATAAAATATTTAAATATTAGAGCCGTGTCGTAAATTTTTGTTTTACTGTTTTCATTATGCCTTTATAGCTTGTTTTATTTCGAAACTAAGGCACGGTTTACTAGAAACGGGTAAATGTCGTGCCAGCGATAGAGTGTAAAAGCTGTATGAGTGCAAATATTTTAATGGACGATATAAAATTAAAGATATAAGACAAAAGTACAAATAATGCAAAAGTCTAAATTCATTTCTTCTTTAAGATATTTAGTTTTACAGTTTAAGGAGTGGGATAAAAAGGTCATTTTATAAATTGAGAACGCCAAATGATTTCCTAACATACTTTTTTCAACAGATCCGAAAGTACACACTTTCTGTAAAATTTTTTGTACGGAAATTGTAACTTTAAAAAGATGTTTTATTTTCCCCTTCCATTTTTAGTCAAGTTGGCTTGTGTCGATAGTTTTAAAACTTATTTTTTTTTAATTTTATTATTTTTTATTTTTGTATTTTTTTTTTGAATTATTTTCGTTTAAATAGTTTATTACTGACCTCTATCTGTAAAAATAGCCGTATATTAATTGGTTGAAAAAAAAAGGACGATACATGACCAGAAACCGAGCCAGAAACTCACTTTACAGGTCTCCACAGATATACAGGTCTCATCTACGGTTCGCCCCGTAAACTTTTTGTGTCCACCTATAAAGTTCCCATTTCCG
The DNA here is from genome assembly GCA_963921995.1 of Oxystoma pomonae. Classification (NCBI taxonomy): domain Eukaryota; kingdom Metazoa; phylum Arthropoda; class Insecta; order Coleoptera; family Brentidae; genus Oxystoma; species Oxystoma pomonae. Next base: position 40,265,434 of record OY998172.1, read on the forward strand.
GTCTAGTAAAGTAAATACCTATTTTAATACAAAAAGGTCCGGTTTAGTTTTTTTTAGACTTCAGTGGTGAACAAAGTTTCTGCAACATGTAAAGTGGCATCCACACAGACGAGCTTTCCTTTAATTTTCGAAACGCCGACAAACATTTACGTGAGAATTTGTGCCAAACTGTTTGAGGAAAAGTTCGCGCGAAAGAAATAAAAAGAAAAGTTCGTGGCATATCGGACACACATTTTGCTTCTCAATTCATTACGACCAGACCTCCAAGATCTAATGGATAGTCCAGAAACCTACAGGCCTGTTTCATCCTTGTTAGGAATCATCAGGGTAACACAAACTTATTTTAGCGAAATTTTTTGTCCACGAAAATATTAAGGTCGTAGTTACAATCTGGGGAGTTGTTTTTAGCAACACTGTACGGGAAATCAATTTAACTATGACGACCTGATTTTTTTGCATAATTTTCTTTGGCAACGCGGAGACTTTATTTATATTTATCCACAGTGGAACACCAGAGATTTTTTAGCACCGGGTAAAAAATTTGGGGTTAGGTTACTAATTTTGACTTTTTGCGTTCTACGCCGCTAAAAAACCAAGTAAAATACTAAAATAAAAGAAAACCATTTATTGCAGAATTACCTGATAAAAAAATGGTACCCAACTATGTATTAAAGTAACAGGGTGTAATGTTTAAAATTGCATTTACAGGTGCATTTATAATTGAATTGGAAACACTCCCGCTAGCTGATACCGACAACGGGTTAACTTAAAAGCATACAAATTTAAAAATCGGTTATTGGCGCTAGACGAAATAATCGTATTCTATTTTAAACAGGAGCGTCAACGACTAGCAAGAGTCTTTCCAACCTCTAAATAGAGCTCTACTGAGCTGTTTTGTTACTACTCAAGTATCCGTATGTTTTTGAAACTGAGGTTCTAAAATCTATCCTTTACACTCCAAGATTTCACTAGTAAACTTGCACATAACTATGCCGCAATAATATAAATTTTTAAAAAAATGGTTAAATCAAAATAAAAACAAAATTATGTGGGGTTATGGGCACCGAATGTTTCTATGCGAATTCCTAGTAATCCCAGCGAGCTAGTAAAGTTCTCTTGGTTCTTTGATAGACTCGGAGTCATGCACGCGAAGTGGTTTCATATTTGTTTTAGAACAATGTTTTTGAAAACACATTTTTGAAAGATAAACATAACCTTGAATAGTTTTCAGTCAGAAAACGTAGAAATACTCTTCTGTCCCACTGCGGTCCGATTTAAAGTTTGTTGACTAAACACCTGCAGTTACCATGAAATCGTATAAATTCTGCGATCTAGCGGCCAACACCTGAAATGCGTGTGTCTCCCAAATTCAATGAAGTGTGATTGATTGATCGTTTTTTTCCAGAGGCTTTTAGAAAAAAGGAAACTTAGTTTTTATTTTCGCTAAAGCAAGGAACTATAAAAAGGAAAAAAGTAATCCAGAGGAAATTGTGAGTATTTCTCTATTTTTTTTTGTAAATTGGATTTGTTCTAAACCGGAATTATTTTGAGGCTTTTGGGATAGATGACAGCACCAGAGCTTTTATTTTGAAGAAAAAGTGATTGAAAATTTTGAAAAATCCTTCAGATATTTTTGTTAAGCATTTAAAATTATCACCCCTGCCAAATTTCAGATAATACTGATGTTTACTTTTCCCTGTGCACTCTGTCAAAAGATTAAAAAATTAAAGAACAAGGCGTTGCCAGTTGTACTTTGTTTTACTTAAAATATGGGGAGAAACTATAGCCTTAAGTGGAATTTTTTGACATTAAAACACAATTTTTGTGAACAACATTGACACGATATTTGAACTCGTCAATGTCACAAACTTTTCATACAATTCTGAGTTAACATACACTATTGTAAGTGATTTTAACTTTATTTTGAGTAAGATATTTTTTTCACTCAATGACCTTTGAGTGAATCAAAAATTATATTTTTAACAGGGTTGTGCTATAAAAAAAGAAAGTTTTAGCAACAAAAACTATTGGATTTTTGGTATCCTCCATCAGTTCTACCACTGACTGTTTTCAGACACAATCCATCCACCAGTCGGGATTTTTACTATGACGAATCGATAGCAAAAAAAGGAACTTTACAAAATACACCGGAGTAGCACAAGAATACATATTGTGCAGGGTAGTGTTATTCCAAAGAGAGTTACTAGAATTTAATAAACTAATCTTTATTGAACGAACCATTTATTTTCTTAAAAATAATACTTTACGTAACAAGTCTAGTAAAGTCAAGATGTTCACATCTAGAAAAAAATTTTCCGCACGCATTTTTTTAAAAGTTATTTGAAACAAAATTTAAATAACTATTTTGCGCAGGTAGGCAAAACTTTTTACCTGTCTTTTCCTACGATCGTGCGGAAAAGTTACTTTTCCGCACAATTTTTCGTTTTGAAAGTTGTACTTTTCCGCATGATTTTACTTTTCCGCACGATTTCTTTACTTTTCCGCAAGATTTTTACTTTTCCGCACGATTTTAACTTTTCCGCACGATTTTTACTTTACAGAGCAATATTTAAATTCAAGACAGGTATGCTTTCAATCAAATTACTATCTATAGGTACTATTTTTCATTCAGAAAATTCATAGCCATTAAACTTAAAAAGTCATATGCAGCCACTTTAATCAAAAAATAGTGCGGAAAAGTGAAATTAACTTTTCCGCACTAGTGCTGAAAAGTTACTTTTCCGCACGATTTTTGTATTTTGTTAAAAATGAAGATATTTAGGACTAATTAAATTATTTATGTAACTATCTTATGCGTCATTTTGTAGCATTACTATAAAATCCTTGCTTATTAAAATAATTTTTTTTTGTTAAATAAGAAGGACAAAAACACTCGTAGGAAAAACACTGTACCTAACTCTTGCCTTTTCCACCCTTGCCGACTGGCCCGAACTCCGCTCCACGTCGTTCGAGCAACTGCCGTCGCGTGCGGAAAAGTACCACTTTCCGCACTTAGTAGGTAAATAGCTATTTCCGCTCTTGTCGGCTTGCAACTGTCGTCGCGTGCGGAAAAGCATTACTTTTCGCACTTGTTAGGTAGGTAATAGGTAAATAACTATTTTGTCACATGGCCGGGAAATGGTCTATTAAAGTACAAGATGTTTATGGACAAGGCAACGAAGGAGCCGTGTATCGTACAATGTTTTATTTGATACTGCTTTATAGTTGATTTAAATAAAACTCGAGTGTTACTTTAATTTTTATTTGCGGACATGTGATTCACTTTGTTATTTTTTTAAATATTTTGGCTTTTTAGTTCTGGGCAACAAGCCTCCTCCGGGACGATTGCTTGCTGATGCCTTAAAATTAGGGCCACGTAGTATGAAGCTCCAATTGGGGGCAGGTTTCTTCTTTATAACCTGCTGAAGGGTACAGGATTCTTCATTTACGGTCTTCTGCACTTTTCAATTTTGATGTTTTTGTTTCTCAGTTTATTCGACAGGTGGCGCACACAGGTACTACGTCTCCGCGGATTATAAACTTTTTGTTTTAAATTCGAGAGGTACAATCCTCTGGCTCCCTGATGATTCCTAATAAGAACGAAACAAGTCTGTAGGCGTCTGGATTCTCCATTAAACATTGGAGGCCTGGTCGTAATAAAGTAAGAAACAAAAACGCTTTGTCCGAGATGCCACGAGTGTTACTTTTAAAAAAATTATATTTTTTAAAAAGACAGCGAAAACAAATATTTATACCAAAAAAACTATGTCGTTTATAATTGTTTCAACTATTATGGTAGAGCCATGATGAACTTTAAAATAATTTTGTTAAATAACTGGTAAATTATTTTTAGAGGTGCTACAATATAATTTAGTAGGACACGTTTTTTGGAAAATTTAAGGACTGTGAAGGACCTTGACTGAAAGAAATTAATTCCACCTTATGTTTAACACACTTTACACTTTGAAAAATTACAATTTTTGCTGTTTTTTGGATAAAAATGGCAAAATAAAAATCATATGCACGACTACACTCAAGAGACATACAGATAAAAGAAATTTTCAGTAAACAATTTCCTCAAAATATTTTTGCACTTTACTAAAATATCTGCCCATCTACCCCTAAAATTCTGCCCTGTCTCTCTAAATATTTTTTATTTTAACAGAGAAAAAATACTTTTTGCAGTACTTTTTTTGAACGCCAAAAAAATAGTGAAAACTTGAAAAATGTGAGTGTTTTATTCTAGAAATCGAAAGTCTGGAAAGAAAGCTATAAAATGTGAGCAAAATTATGGCATAAAAATGTGAAAACATAGTAAAAATTGCTTAATCAAAAACGTTACTTCTTAAATTATGCTAAAATATTTTAAGCCTTAAATTACCATCATGGCTTGACCATTACTTCAAAATTTCCATCACGCACATGATTGTCAAAATTTTGAAGTTGTCATTTTACCAACGTAAACCGTCAAAATTAAAAATTGGAGTGAACCGATTTAGTGGGCAAAATCAATTAAAAATATTAAATTTATTAGCGGGCGTTGAGTTCAGAAAAGACAAATAGCTGCAGGAATTCGACAGGATATTGAAAATGTGGTAGAAAGTTTTTTTACCAAAGATAAATCCAAAAATGCTGCCCCTGTATACGCAGTCTGTTCGCTTTTTATTTAGATCAAACCTAACCTCAATGACCCACTGAACAAAAGCAGGTTTGAAAGTTGACGGAAATCCAAACGCCTTAGGTAGTTGTTGTCACATCTGAAGTTTTTAGGTTAGGTTTCTTCTGACAGAAATTTGGGTGAAAAGAGTATTTGTTTACATTTTGGCCATGGAAGACTCGTGAAAATAAAGTTGTTTAAAAATACCTTACAATTGTGCCACCAGTTAACCTAGTTCGACACACATTCGTTTTATTTTTCATTGCATCGTTATTTTGTCTAGACAGAGCTGGAAATGTGGACAAACATTTTGAAATGATGCGTTTACGAAAGTGATGCTCTTATCCATAAAATTATAGATAAAAAAGTGTATACAAAAAATATTTATGAAATTTTGTTTATTTTATTTATTTATTTATAAAGTAAAATTAAAGAAAACTATGCGGCACTGGTCCAAGTATGACCAACTGTCCTTTTCGAGAGACACAAAATAACCAAACGGCAGATCGAAAATTCTCGCTGACAGTTGGCGTCAATTAAATCTGTATAAACTTCGAATAGAAAATTCTGTACTTCAAATAATTCACACTTCAGAATTACCGCTAACGTTTATGAGTTACTTTATTGTAACTTGCATTAATACAAATTAATTGAAAAAGATTTGGTCATTCTCCACTGTTTATTAAAGATCCTCCCAACATGTTTCCACAGTATAGACTGTCATCTTCAGGGATATCCAACTCCATTAGCAATGTGAGCTGTTAACATTTTTCCTACTTTTCCACAGATATAAGATGTCGCCATATTTCTAGCACCACCCAAGACCCCTGAAGATGACACTCTTTACACACACTCTTTAATAAATAGTGGAGAATGACCAAAGCTTTTTCATTTATTTGAAACACCTAAAAGCTTTAGACCAATATCTTTACTTTCAATCCTCTCTAAAGTAGTTGAAAGTATAGTGAAAAAGCAACTTTTGTCGTTTTTAAAAAAACCCAAAATTTTAAATGAAAATCAGTTTGGCTTTTATGTCCGATCTCTTCCCAAATTTAAATAATAGGGAAACTTCTACAGCAGTATTTTGTCATTTGTCGAAAGCATTTGACTGCGTGAATCACGAGGTACTTCTTCAGAAGCTCTATCATTATGGCATACGTGGCACTGCTCTGAATTGGTTTAGGTCTTATTTGTCTAAACGCGTACAATCAGTTCATTTAAATAAAGTTTTTTCTCACAAGATGGAGGTAACTTGTGGAGTATCTCAAGGATCTGTTCAGGGCCTCATTCTTTTTATCATTTACCTTAACGATCTGCTAAACTTTTTACACTTTTGCAGATGATAATTAATACCATTTCTTGGAAAAGAAAAGATCTGCATTCTTTCACTGATGTCATAAGAAATGACATTACAAAAATTAGAAAATGGTGCGACTCAAACAATCTTTGTTTTAATATGTCTAAAAAGTGTATTTTGTGACTCAACTTTAAATGCAATATTGAGCAGCTTGAATTGAATTGAAATAACAATAGATGATAAATGGAAGTTTGAAAGCCGTATTATTTTCCTCAACAAAAAACTTTCATCGGGATGATCACAGTTAAAGTGATTTCGAGAGAGTTGGGCAAACATATTGCTCAATCAGTTTATTTTGCTCTAGTGGAATCCCATTTGCGGTATGGTCTTCCATTTTGGGGGAGCTGTAGAAACTATATGTTTCAGTCGGTTTTTATACTTCAAAAAAGGCAATTAGGTTTTTTTTACCAAGTACAGCCAATAACTCAATGTAAACCACTTTTTATACAGAATCAAATACTTATACTTCCATGTCTTTTTATTCTTGAAACAGCGTGTTTAATTCATAAAAATCGATTCCACTCTCCACAATATCAAAGTGAACATTTTACAAGGCAAATAAATCAAGTTCCCCTTCCTATTCTTTACTTTGCCTTAGCATTCCTTCATTTACAGTGTACTGAAAATTTATAATTAATTATGAAATTTCAAAATTTAAATCATTTCGAAAAACTGTTATTTTTTGCAGTGTTCTAAAAATTAAGCAACCAATTTATGTATTTTATTTTATAACTCAAAACTGATATTTTTAAGATATGTGTATGTATAAGAATAAGTTTAAGGTTTTTGCTTTGTCAATAAGAAACATTTTGTCTTGTACAGACATACACCAATGTACTACTTCTTCAATTAAAACAAAATTGTTCAGAAATAACTCTGTGTTAGTTAAAACACTAAATTTCAGGTCCAGTGCATTAAAGTTACTTTACCGTACTAGTAATGTAATGTATCATTTCCCGGACCGAAACAGAACGTAATGGAGTATATTTGGATTAGATTTTTGTGTTATTAAGTTCAACCTTAAGGCTATAGTTTCTCCCCAGATTTTAAGTAAAAAAAAGTACAACTGGCAACGCTTTGTTCTTTAATTTTTTAATCTTTTCTCAAAGTGCACAGGGAAAACTAAACACGAGAATTAGCTGAAATTGTGCAGGGGTGATCATTTTTAAATGCTTAACAAAAATATATAAAGGATTTTTCAAAATACTCAATTATTTTTTCTTTAAAATAAAAGCTCTGGTGCTGTCATCTATCCCAAAGGCCTCAAAATAATTGCGGTTTAGAACAAATCCGGTTTACAAAAAAAATAAAGAAATACTCACAATTTCCTCTGGATTACATTTTTCCTTTTTATATTTCCTTGCTTTAGCGAAAATAAAAACTAAGTTTAATTTTTTCTAAAAGCCTGTGCACTCCGGAAAAGAAAACCGATCAATCAATCACACTTCATTGAATTTGGAAGACACACGCAGTTCAAGTGTTGGCTGATAGATCACAGAATTTATACGATTCCATGGTAACTGCAGGAGTTTTGTCAACAAACTTTAAATCAGGCCGCAGTGGAACAGAAGAGTATTTTTACGTTTTCTGACAGAAAACCATTCGAGGTTATGTTTATCTTTATAGTTCTAAAACAAATATGAAACCACTCCGCGTGTGCGGTCGCCCGTCGAAAAAGACCTAGCTCGGTTGCGGGCATTACCCCGAGCCTATCAAAGAAGCAAGAGAATTTTACTTCGGTGCCCATACTCCACAATTTTGTTTGTATTTTAAATCAACCATTTTTTTTAATTTAAATTATTGCAGCATAGTTATGTGCAAGTGTACTAGTAAAATCTTGGTGTGCAAAGGATAGAATTTAGAACCTCAGTTTCAAAAAACACGGATACTTGAGTTCTAACAAAACAGGTCAGTAAAGCATCATTTAGAGGTTCGAAAGACTCTTGCTAGTCGTTGACGCTGCTGTTTAAAATAGAATACGATTATTTTATCTAGCGCCAGTAGCCGATTTTTAAATCTGCATGCTTTTAAGTTAACCTGTTGTCGCTATCAGGTAACGGGAGTGTTTCCAATTCAATTATAAATGCACATGTAAATGCAACCTTAAACATTACACCCAGTTACTTTAATACGTAAGGTAGCGGTTTTTTAGTAGGCAATTCTGCAAGAAATGGCTTTCTTTTATTTTAATATTTTACTTGGTTTTTTAGCGGCGCAGAACGCTAAAAGTCAAAATAAGTAACCTAACCCCAAATTTTTGACCCGGTTCTAAAAATCTCTGGTGTCCCACTGTGGATAAACATAAGTAAAGTCCACGTTGCCATGGAAAACAAATTCAATGGACGTAAAATTTTGCAAAAGAATCAGGTCGGCATAGTTAAATTGATTTCCTGTAAAAACCAAAAGGTGTACAGGGTGACCCATTTTCAATGGGTTTTAATCGGAAACGCCGTTGTTAAAAAAAAATAGAAATATGCGGTTTTCACATTACTCTCTCACTTTTTTAAGATTTAAAAAATGGTAGGTAATAACAGATTTATTCTGTACCTTGTAGTTTCTGGGTTACAGGAAAAATTTAATTTTACCCGGAATTACCAATTGTTGATATATCTCACTTAATTTAAGAAATAGTTGAGTTCTGTAAGAACACGTCTGTGACAACCTTTTTAGTAAAACAAAATGGTCCGTTCGAAATTTGAATCCGACCTTTCGTTTCGTAGTTACCATCATCAGGATCAAAAAGTTAAATATAGACCTAAATGTTTTACTTCATATTTTAGTTTCTTTTTAAGTTTGCTTGATAATAAAACCTCATATTTTTTATTATGAAGTTTCGATCCCGAAAAGAATCATCTCTAGTGCATTTTTTTCTAGTACGGACATATCCCATTTTAGTTTTGTTTTTGGACCATTTATATTTAACTACTATATAGTGTAGACCAGGACAATCAAGATACATTATATGAACATACCGGGTGAACTGAAAAAAACCCAGACAAATTGTTCTTTGCCATAACTTTACCAATTCCAATAAAGAAAACTGTATTGATAAGACAAATATTCCTTTTGAAAGAAAGACATTTGCTTTGCCGTCATATTTAAATTCAAGATGGTGCATAAAATTAAATGCGTACCTTTTTTGAAACTTGTTTTTTTATTTAGGTATAAATTTTATTTTTCGTCATAAAAAACAAAATATTTTTAAATGGTAACAAATAAGAAAAAGGGGTTTAAAAAAGGTAGGCAATTGATTTTCTTCGCCATCTTGGATTTAAATATGGCGAAAAATATCAGGCCTCTTAGTCTTATCAATACAGTTGTTTTACTAGAATTGTTGTTGAAATGGGACAGAGCCGCACCAAAAAAAATGCACTGAAGATGATTTTTTTCGGGATAGAAAATCGAAAATCGAAAAAAATAACAAAAATTTATATTTTACTATCAAAAACACTTAAAAAGAAACTAAAATATGAAGTAAAACATTTTGGTCGGTATTTAAATTTTTGATCCTGATGATGGTGTCTACGAAATGAAACGTCGGATTAAAATTTCGAAAAGACCATTCTGTCTTTCTAAAAAGATCGCCGCAGACATGTTTTTATAGAACTCAATTATCTCTTAAATTAAAAGAGATATCATCAATTGGTAATTTCGACCATTTTTCAACTTTCCCCTGTAGCTCAAAAACTACAAGGGATAGAATAAATCTGTTAATACCATTTTTTAAAGCTCAAAAATATAAGAGAGCAATGCAAAAATCGAATGTTTCTCTTTTCAATAACAACGGATTTTCCCATTGAATACCATCGAAAATGGAACACCCTGTACAGCTATCTACACATATAATAAATCTCGACATAGACCATTTCTGTAGCCGATGACAGTTTATAAAGCTCCATTTGAAAAAGCTTTTTTGTTATTTATCACAAAAAGATACATCAAAAAGAGAATTAGGTACTCATGAAATAATGTATATTTATATTATTGTTCTAATCACTGGCGGTCCCAGCAATTTGAAAAGGGCAGGGGGCGGTTTCGATACGAAACAAAAATAGAATAAAAGCATAGCTTTTATGAGGAACATATCAATATATGCAAACAAAACTTAGTAACTACAAGCGAGGATTTGGTCTCAAATCTAGGAGGGAGGTACTCAGATTTGAAGTCGTGTATTTTATACATTTTTTATTTTAAAAAATGTTTAAGAAAATTTTTGAGGAAATTACATTAAAAATGTAATTTTTGAGTCGAAATAAACCAAAATCGTAAATATCAACGGTAAGAAAATTGCTCTAAAAATGCGTTTTTTAATTTGAAATTAACCTAAAATTGTAAATATATCAATGGTTATAAAGCGCAGCAGGCGAAAATGCCATTTTTAAGGAAAAATTAAACTAATACCGTAAATATCAAAGGCGCCGCAATTTATGCCCTACTTTTGATTTTATAAATGTTTTCATAAAAAATTAAAAGCCAGGGTAGTGGGGGGTTAACTATTCCCCTATCCTCCTGAAATCCGCGCTTGAGTGACTACTTATAATTTTTTCAGCTATAAAAAACATAGATAACAAACAAACCACAAACAAAACCTAATAGCTAAATATTTATTTTTGAGATCTACCTTTTATATCGCATATCTCAAACATAAGATGCCCATCTCAAAAAAAAATCATTTCCAGTTTTTTGGGCAAACCGGTCAATGACTCGCTCAATGTCAATTTCAATATGTCTGTTGATATGCAGCAACACTAAGCCCGTCAGACGAATTTCCGTCATTGTGTTTTTAAGTACTTGTGTTTTCAATCTTCTGAGGCATGAGAAGCTTCTTTCTGACGAGGCAAACATCCAAGAATGGTCTTATCAACGGAAAAATATTGCCACACTTGTTCATAGCCTCGAAAACATTATCAGGTATGTTTTGATTTAAGCTTTTGCCTACTTCTGACCAATATTGTTTGCAAATACTGACTTCTCCCAATAAAAGTTCAAGAATTTGTGTTTTGGATTAATAAAAGAGTTTATAGTATTTAGAAAGGACTTTAGTTAATTTTGCCTTGATTTTGGCTTCATGTTAAACTTGGTATGAACAGAAACTCTATAATACTGTTCTGTATTTTCAATGATTTTCGCGGTAAGTTCGTCATGCGTTTGTATATTCCGGTCTGACGGATTGAAGGTCAAACAGTCCCAAAATATTGTGGAGGGATTCTACAATGTATTTAAAGGAAGTTTCTGCCGTTTCTCGATTTTTTCTTCTTCTTCTTTGTTGTTGTTGTCTACTTTTTTCTGAAGCACCCCCCCCCCCCTGGGACCGCTACTGTTCCAATTCTTCTTTTTTGAATCAGAACTTACTTGCTTTTTTAAAATTTGGATAGATCTTTTCTTCTCTTAAAGTGTCATTAAACAAATTCACAAACACGTTGCCATAAGAGTAATGTGTTGAACAAAGAATCACCTAAATTATTTTTCCTTGGCTAACATATTGACTTATGGCATACAATTTTTGATTTTACCCGAGAATGACCAAAGATAAACCCTAGATTTTATATATTTTTGAAAGAAAAGATCTATCAAAATTTCAAAAAATATACAGGAAATACCATTAAAAAAAGAGAACCTCATGGCCACCATACGTGTAAGGTGTCAAGGAAAAATTGAAAATATGACAGAAGTCTACTTAGTTTCATGGGTTTTTCCAAATAGGACTTTATAAACGGTCAGTGTACATTAAATATTTTTGAAAAATTCTTGGTGTTGGCTTTTAGTCAAACAATACAGATACCAAAAGAAAAATTTTAGAATATTTTTCTTTATCTCTGTCTGTTTGTTTGTACCGATTTTGTTGGGTTGTGTTGTGTCGGATGAGGTTGGTCCACTGCTTTCCTTGGATTCCTGGGCAAATAATTTACGAGAACAAAAGTTATGACAATATAAAACAAGAAACGGGAAAAACCGCAGGCTTAACGGCGGGATTCAACCAGTTTTAATTAAATAAGATATTACAATGTAAAAAACTGTATAAATCCCCAAGAAAGGAATTTAAGCGCGATAATAAAGGTTTCAACTACAATTGCGCCTTGATATTTTTCTTCGTACATATCTACAGACGTAAAAATGACCGTAAACCTAGGGCTTAACAATTTAACAAGATTTTATTTCAACGTTTTGTTAAAATTGTAACACTAATAAAAAGTCACCCCTATAGCACTTTGAGCTACTTTTTCTTCTAAATATTTAGAATGATTTGATAAAAGCCGTTAAATAGGCAATACTAAAATCTGACGTTTTACTGACCTTAATCATAAGAGTTAATAGAATGAAATATAAAAAAACTCAATATAAATATTACCAAAAAACCTTTAAATTAAATAAATTTTTACTAAAAAATTCTTTTAAAGAACAAGCTTTTATTAAATGCACTCAAAAGTAGAAAATAATTTTTTATCTTTCTTATACCATAATAAAAGCGATGAGCGCCAATAAAAAATTTTAACTTTAGGTATCGTATATTCGGTCAAATCGACGATTCACCTAAGAAACTGTTGTATTACTCTATAACCTAAGGACATGTTCAAAGGCTTGGCAATCTCACCCGTTCTCAGCTTCTTTAGATGAAAGCATTATGTTTATCGTTCGAATAAAAGAAATATTTAGTTCTTCTGTTATAGTTCTCTCTATCACCGTAAAGATAAAAATTTTAATTTACGCCCATCGCATTTATTATGGTATAAAAAATAATTTTCTACTTTTGAATGCATTTAATAAAAGCTTGTTCTTTAAAAGTTTTTTTTTAATAAAAAATTATTTTTTAATTTTTATATTTAGACCTTAAATCGTCCATTTTGAATCCGCCATATTGAAATTTTTAAATCTGATCAAAAATTCATAATCCCCCTCTTTAAAAACCCCTGTATGCCAATTTTTATTGAAATCGAAAAAAGTAAATCTTTTTCCTACTCCACTTCTCTCGTTAGAGGGAGGTTGGTACCTGAGAATTTTATTGTATTTTCACATGACCGAAAGTAGTCCATCTTGAATCCGCCATATTGAATTTTCAAAATGTGATCAAACATTCGTATTTCTTATCCCCAAAAGCCCCCGTATAACAATTTTAGTTGAAATCGGAAAAACTTAGTTGTTTTTCCCCCTCCAATCCCCTCGTAGGGGGAAGGGGTGCCTAATGATGACATATTATTGTATTGTCACTGGAACTATAAATGCATGCCAAAGAATGCCGCACGAATAACCTGGGTTTATGGCCTACCGTGAAATGTAGCCATATTTGGATATTTTGAACTTTAGGTAAAAAAACTGAATTTCTATGAGGATCATATGTCTGTTATAGGAGATATGAACCGTGAAAGAACCTATGTCTGCTAAATAATCAATAATCATTTGGAAGGTACTTGAATACTGCACAGGGGCGTATCCAGGACTAAATTTTAGGAAAGCTTGATTGTCTGGGAAGGATAATTAAATAAAAAACATAAAAATTGAAAGTAAAAACTTATTTTAATCTCGTTTGGGGGAACGTTTTTTTTCAAGTCTGGTCTCGTTTAAAGGATAATGAAGTAGTCTACAGAGGCGTACTTAGGATTTTGTGTTGCCTGGCTTATGAAGGCCAAAACCGCGCCAATTTTCTTTTTAAAAAAATGTAAAATCAGAGTTACATTTTATTATGCCCTGTTTCCGCTGGTAGTTTTCCGCAAGTTTAGACTCATTTTAAAGGTAATCGAACACGCTACAGAGGTGTACCTAAAATTCTATCTGGGCGAAGTCATAAATACCTGGAAAAAATTAATACAAAATGTTATAATATTCATCTTATTCGAATGGATTGATATTTATACGAGAGGTTTAGGTAAGTTTAAACTAAGTGGGCTTTGACTTTGCTTTGAAAAACAATTAGGAGATCGAGGAAGCAAAAAACTTTGTTTTATTAAAAAAAAATATGCATAGTATTACATTAAAAAAGTATCAGTTTATAAGTTTTGTTTGAAAATTAAATTACTCACTAAGTTTTTGTTCATTCTAATATAAGTAATTCATTCATTTATAAAATTAAAACAAGCAACAATAAAACATTTAAAGATAACCGACTAAAGCAATGTTTTAAATCCGATTTTTTCTATTTCTCTGATTTATTCCCACCAAACCCAACCTAATACCAAAACTTGGCACATACTCAGTGGCGTATGCAGAAATTTTGTTTCTAGGGGGAATGGGGCTTGAGGTTTCAGGGGGTACTTAAGTAACAAAATAGTTTCAGATGAGAATATATTTTTGATTTTTTGGAGGGGTAAATTTTTACGATTCAATACTTATTAGATCTAGTGGGCAAAAAAACCCTAAACTCCCCACTGCATACGCCACTGCTTATAAAGATAAAAAATATTCATGCAAAAAAAAATGATTTTAAAATTGTTCTTATTATATTCGGCCTACACCCTTCAATTTTAAATACGACTAACCCTTAAGAAAAATCACCACAGAAAATAAACCATAAAAACGTTTTATCTCATTTACGTATTTTTTCAAAAAATTACCTTTCTTAAATACTAAAGCCGCCCTAAATTATAATCCTAGTTACGCCCCTGTGACACCCCAATTACAAAAATCTATAAATAACTTGTCAAATTACGAAAAAAATTCTCCGTATATGTTTAGCAGACATACGTTCTTTCACGGCTCATATCCCCTATCACAGACATACGATCCTTTCACGGTAGGCCATAAACCCATGTTATCCGTGTGGCATTCTTTGAAGGTAGTCGGTTGTATATAAGTTAGTTAAAATTGGTTAGCAAAAGATGAACAAAAATCGTTCACCTTGAGGCACACCAAATTTCAACGAAATCGGGCGTACTTCAACTGTACCCCCCTCCACCCCCTTCGAGTAGAGGGAGCTGTCAATTTCATCAAAATATATTCTTGTGTCACCCCAACTATATAATCATGCCAAATTTGAAACCGATCGGATGTCGGGAAGTTGGTCAAAATTAAGTTGCAACATTCCACCCGAACAAACATATTTAAATACATTGCAAGTTAAATAAAAGCTCTTAAAAAGTCGGAATCATAGATGTTTAGACAAGGGCCGTTTGATTAAATTTAAGTTTTCATGAGTGGTGGGGAAAGTTGAATAAAACGAGATTGGATAAAAATGAAATTTGTTTAAAACCGAGATAAGGTACAGTTAGTACGTTTATACGCGCCTAAAACCGGTTTTATATAATGATGGTTTTAAATAAAATCGCTTTCTCCGAGGGTTAACACGTCATTTATTGAATTTCATAAAATATCCGTTTAAAAAAAAACAAATTAACTACTAGGTTAACAAGGTTTTTTCTTTGGTAAAACCAGAATTATTCATTTCTCTTTATTATTAAAGTGTGTATATCGAGTTGTATACCGACATACCGACTCTAAAATAGGTTTTAAAGCGATAAACCTCTTGCTTAAATCGGTTTAAAATAAAACTTAATAAAGGCTTAAAACGATTTTAGTGGTTTTTATACAATAAATTGTTCAAACCGTCCTTATATAAAAGCACTTTAAGAGGCTCGTATAAACAAAGTAACCATTAAGATTTACTAAAAAGATCGACTTTACCACGAAATAAAACGAATATTTCTGCATATTATTATATCTTACTTTAACTGACGTAAACTTGGTAAACCGAAAGCCTAAAAAATGGCACGAAATACGACAAATCCGTCTTAGGTTTAAAGTTAACTTTAAAGTAGTTTTCCCGCTTCCCGACTTAAATTTAATAAATAGAGATCAGACATCGGAAGTAATCCTTATTTACAGCTAACTGCTTTAGCGTACGTATAAAGAATTAAACAGAGGGTTTAACTCCATTTCGCAAGAAAAATGTTTTAATTGTGTAAAATATGTATGCTTATTTAAAATTCTACGGACCAATTTTAAAATGAGAAAATTTTTTTTTAGCCCACTTCACTACTTGCACTTACTGGTTTCACACAGTCCATCAACCAGTCGAGCTTGTCGCTTTTATCGTAGTAAAAATCCCGACTGGCAGATGGACTGTGTCTAACACGTGTCAGGAACCAGTTAGTGGTCAGCTCTTCCACCGTATGCGACATTGTATCCAAACAAACAAACAAACAAACAAACAAACAAACGAACAAACAAACAAGCAACCATATATTACATGCGAATCTGTAAATTTCAAACAAATAATTTTGTCAAAATCATGAAATTCATAAGTTTTCTCTTTTGAAAGAATTCTCTGTTTGATAGAATTTTAAAATCACTGTTGACATTCAAGCACTGAGAGTAAATGAAGCTGTCACTGCCATTGTCAAAAAATTGAGTGGGAATGTATTTACAGCGGTTAACATTTTGGTAAAAAAATTCTAATATTTCTACTTATTTTCCTTTCTTGGGGGAAATAATTTATTAGTTATTTAGTTAAACTTTCTTAAACAAAAGCGTACCGTGGGGGGGTGTTCTAAGGTTAATTCCTTCCCCCAAACCACTTTCTAGCTACGCCACTGTGCTTGGTGCACGCGCCGCTGCACAGTTGGCTTCCGGAGCGAGTTTTTGGTAAAAAATGGCTTAGTGGTGTGAAGTGATCCTAAAAAAAACGAGATAGTGAGCAGGATTCCTTTCTGAGATATGGAGCTAAGTTGATGTGTTTTTAGACTATATTTTTGGACATGGTCCAAGTTTTGTCTTCTTCGTATCTTTATTTGTCTGGAATGGAAACACCCCTTCTACCCAAATAAAAATGTTTTTATATGGTTTCTTCGGTACCACCACAAAAGTCACTGATTTGTAAGTTTTAAAAAAGAAAGAAAACGGCCATTTTTTAAAAAATGACAGTTCTCATTTTCTTTAAAACGAATGGTCAGTTTTGAAACATTTTCACATTATGTTATTAAAAATACTGCTACTTGGCTAAAGAAATTTTTTTTAGCTTGAGTGGTACCATAAATTTCAAAAATTGTAGGCACTTTTAATGTTTTTTTTTTTAATATTTTTGATATTGGAGAAATACGAAAAGTGATTTTAAATATATTATAAAACTTTTTACGGACAAATGCAATCCAAAAGCTTAATACCAATGTTGTGGTATATCCTTTTAGGCTAACTTGAGGTCGCCGGTAACGAATATGATACAAATTTTCCGGTTGTTTACAATGTGATCCCAATAGAATGCGTAAAATTCTCTGACGCCGTTTCTTAAGCAAAAGTTTGACGTTGTCAAGCCTAACTTGATTTTTTTAAATACAAAGCCGCCGCGTGCCGCCATATTAAACATATCTTAAGAGTTTTAACTTTTTGCACGCAAATGCATGAGTAAAAAACACTTTTCCGCACTTAAGTAAATAAAACATTTTACCGTAGTCTCCTAGAAAAACAGTAATAGTAAAGTAAAATGTTATCAAATTCATTACCGGCGACCCCAAGTTACCCTAAAAGCATATACAACACGAGCAATTTGATTGGTCAAATACAGGTATTAATAGATACCTATCGGTACTAACATATTCTTATGTATAACCTTCTTGTAAGTTATTTTAAATCACTTCGTATTTCACCAATATTTCAAAAATATTAAAAAGCATTAAAGGTACCTACCATTTTTTCAATTAGTGGTACCACTCAAGCAAATATATTTTTTAGCGTACTAGCGTTATTTTTATTAAAATATGTAAAAACTATTAAAACCTGGCCGTTTGATTTAAAGAAAATAAAAATTGTAATTTTTTTGAAAACGGTAGTTTTCTTTCTTCTTTAAAACTTACAAATCAGTGACTTTTCTAGTGGTACCAAAGAACCCTAATAGAAATATTATTACATGAATAGAAAGAGTGTTTGATTCAGGACAAATAGAGAAACAAATCATTTTATTTTGGCGGTAATCAACAAAGTTGTGGAAAAAAATCTTGGACCATGTTCAAAAATATAGCCTTAAAACACGTCAACTTTAAAGCTCCATATCTCAGAAAGTAATCCTGCTCCCTATCCCGTTTTTTTTTATTTTTGTGCTTTGTTGATCGAGTACTGAACCCCTGGCTCATAGGAGACCAGAATTTGCTCGAAAAGGTCCAATGTAAAGCAACGAGATGGTCCCCTAATCTTAAAAATATACCCTATGAAGAACGACTGGCCAGACTTAATTTGCAACCACAGTCAATCCGTCGCATGCGTGGAGATTTAATACAAATTTTTAGAATAACGCATAACCAATTTCTATGCCCGACGCCTTTAGTCACCATCAACAATGACGAAAGACTTAGGGGCCATACATTCAAACTTCGGAAAGAGCAGTTCAGAACGGGGCATAGGCTACACTTTCTAACGAACCGATACTTTGAAGAGTGGAATCGCCTGCCGATCGAAGTTGTCAGCTCGCCAAATGTGAACATTTTCAAAAAACGGCTGGACGAACACTTTCGCGGGTTTTTAATATAGTTAATCTTTTAATATAGTTAATCTTTATTATCAGTTTATTTTGCCGTTCCTTACTGGAATTTAAATTTAATTTTAGTTTTGCTGTATTTAAGTTTACTCTTAATGTTTGAATTGTTCATGTGTATATTAGGTTCATTCTGCCTCTCATTTTTATTTGTGCTAAAATAGGAGTCTCTCCTCAGCACTTATCGAAATATAATAATAATAATAATATAAAAAAATTATGACATTTAGCCGAAAGCCACTCCCAATGTAATTTGTGCAGGGTTCTTTAGCATTAACTTAAATTAAACATCCAGTAAGTCTGCAAAAAAACTAGAAGCAAAATATTGTTTGACGCGCACAGCAATGATTTGCTTTAATGTTGTGTTTTCTGAGTTTAAGCCGTTTTATTTTCTTCCATATTTTAAGAAAGTTGCACAGAGTTTTTTACAGAATTGGTTCATACAGTGACGTACGACTAAAATGAATTTAGTAGAGGAATCTCCACTTTAAGGTTTATACATTGTAAAACTACATACTTTTAGGATTTAAAATTAAGAAAAAATATCTGAGTTTATTCGCTATTTGTACCATTTATTCGTAAACATCCCATATAGGACATTTTACGATACGTGCGGTAAAGTTAACGTTATGGCACTTTATTTAAAAAAAAATCTTCAATTTAAAAGCTTTGTTCAAAAGTCGCAAAACATAGTTGTGTTCGTAAAAATAGATACGATGAAAATTATTAAAAAGAACGAGTGTAAAAAACCTACTGTGCCGATTTTCGCACCAATTTTGCATTTTCTAGAGTAATTTCTGAGCCATGGTTATAATAGTAATTTCAATGTTTTTTGCCATTCTAAATGAATGAACTTTATGCTTAAATAACATAATATATGAACCATTTCTATGAGAGCTGACTAATTAGGTATGCCTCAATTAATTTTGGCCAAAAATTTAACCTGGAAGCCCACTATGCGCTGCCAGACAAAATGAAATTTACTAAACGTTTTTCAAAAACTTTGATGTCTTATATATTTTTTGTAAAACAATGAAAAAAAAATGGGTTGGGTAAGCTACAAAGGAGGTGGACAAATTTCCGAAGGTTTAATATGGAGGTGCAATAAGTAAAATATTTCCTCTAGACAATCCTTTTTTACAAGCTTTTATTTATTAACTTCACCTCCTATGTATAGTCTGTCCATCGATCTAGGAGACTCATTATTGTTCATGGCCGATAAGCATTTATTGCGACTCAGCGGCTGTTCGAATGGTAGCAGGAACGCACTTAGTGTTGTAATAGATCAGTGACTTTCTACCAGGGATCAACCTTAAAAATAAAGAACAATTTTTTTTTTAATGAAAAAATTATTTTAATCTAGTAGACACATCCTGCACCTACAAAATATATTTGCTCATATAATAAAAAACACAAACATAAGTTAAATTTATAAACTTGAGTTTAACAGGTACATACATATATAGTACAAAAAAATACGGGATATAGTATGGCAATCCTTTATATTTTTGTTTCAGCATGAATTATTGTGATACGCTTTCCTTTATTTGATGGAGCTTTAGTTGTGCAGTTACCAGACGAATCTACCCACCTGGTTTCCAAATTTCATCGAGATAAACAATATCCCTATTAATTTATCTGTACTCGTGTATTGCAATTAAATATTCCATACTCCTTTTTTTTAAACGGGCCGATTCCATAATCACTTACCGTTTATTAATTTTTCTTTTAAACCGTTTTCTTTAAATACATTTTCTCAGTGTCTCACGGCAACACTGTATTCCTCTGTCATCTTTTTTTAATCTTTGAATTAATGTTTGTAAAGTAGGAATCATTTGTTCCCTATACATTTGATATATTTTTCTACGAATGATATCCACATCACCCATGTCCAATCTTCGTGTTAAAGCTGCCGCTTCCTTCACTGCATCAAATTTTGATAACCCATGTTTAAGGAGGGTGCTATAAACGTCAAATATCACTTTTTTGCATCAAGTGACAAAATATCGCATTTAAATTGTTTTTATCACTTATTTCCCTTGTAACGCTATTATTCCCCGTATCTCTACGTGACGTACTCGGTTGTTCCTTCCACGGACGAAACATTTTTCATACAATCACAATTAACAACAAATAACTTCTTTTGTAACCAAACACTAACTGCTAACTGATTTTTAAAGCTAAAAATCAGCTTAGTATCTTAAGACTGTTCTAATTATTTTAAGCATGTCGTAATTATTTTAAGAAAATTAATTTGTAACTTAATCAAACCCTAATGTTATAACATTTCGTAATTAGTCATAAAGTTGATAAATTTTAATTCGGCCAAAAACTTCTACTTATTAAGAAATAATTACACATTTTCAAATCCGTACCTGTAATCTTCAGAAATGGTAGCATATTTACATTTTTTTTTATTTTCTTTCACACACGGAACAATAGGTGATTATTAGGGTAAGGGATTATCATTTATAATGAGTCTCTTAGATCTATGGTTGTACTATACAGACCGCTTCAAGCTACTGCGAACATAAGGCGGAAGAAGTCTAATTTGCCAGTGTATGTACATGCAGAGACACCGCACGCCTATCAGTGAAGCAACCAATACTCAGGCTTGCGATCACCACTTGCATGACTTTCCTTTGGTATTTAGTACGCCTCTAACCACGGTGCTGTGTGGAGCGTAGTCAATGACACCGGAATTTGGTCAATAAATACGCAAATTTTTATAAAGTAATTTTCTTATTTTTTGTCACTGATAAATAAGAGCGTTTTATTGTCAACTGCTCAGATTTATCAGTGACGACTGTTACAATGAAAATAATAAGGAGAAACAAAATAAAAGCAAGTTCTCAAAATAAAATAATACATTCTAAAAACCAAAAAGATTCTCCCAGTCAAAAAAAAATTAAAGCAAATGTTCGGAAAGTCCTCCTTGCTCGGCTAGACAATATCCGAGCCTACTATAAAAACCCCTTCTAACGTTTCCAAGCATGTTAGGGGTGATAATTTGAAAAGCTTCTTCAAAAACAGATAGAAGTCATTAGGAGCAAGATCGGGAGATCGAGCTGGCCATAAAATAGTTCCCCGTGTACTTATAACCCGATTAGGAAATACATTATCAAGATATTCCCTAACAAGGCCAACATTGTGAGCGGAACAACCATTTTGTTGAAACCATGTTTCACCAAATCTTACACCTAACAACTGCCTAGCAGTTGGAATAATGTGCTGCTGCAGTAGATCCAAGTATCTAGGACCATTCAAATTGCAATTGCCGTTAATAAAAAATGGCCCAATTACGTGTTCCCCTATAATACCCCCCTCCAAACATTTAGTTTTTGGGGATACTGTGTTCTTACGTCAAAATACAAATGCAAATTTTCCCTCGAGCAATATCGAACGTGTGTTGGGTTATGACGATTTGACCATTTGACCATCTGCACTTTTTCGGCAACTTCGTAGACATCCATTTTTGGTTTTAAAAATGTATTATTTCAATTAAGAACTTACCCATCTGTTTCTCGAGCAAGGCAGAAATAAAACAAAATAATAAAAACAAAATGAATTTCCAAAAGATAACACTGCAGCGTGCTTCAAATCCACCTCGGTCGTACGGCACGGAGAGTAAATTGGACTTGATTCCCCCTATGTTCGCAGTAGCTTGAAGCGGTCTGTATGTATGTTTGTACGTTCGGGACAAATCTTGCAACTCAAGTTTAACTAACTTCTGGATGTCCGATTGAATTCAAATTAGGTACCCGATTATAATTCTGGTGACAATACAATAATATGGTATTATTAGGCACCCTCCTGCCTCCCTACGAGGGGAGTGGAGGGGGAAAAGTTTGTCCGATATCAATCAAAATTGGTATGGCGATAAGGAAAACGAATTTTTAATAAAATTTTGAAAATTCAATATAGTGGATTTAATATGGACGATTTTTGGTCATGTTTTGCTAACCATTTTAACTAATTAATACACATCCGATTGTCTTAAAATTTGGTATGAGTTTATAATTCCCGTGGCAATACAATCATAATCAATGAGAAAAGCGGAGTGGGAAAAATAATTACTTTGTTCGATTTTAATCAAAATTGGAATAAAGGGGTTTTTAGGGAAGGGGATTATGAATTTTCGATCAGATTTAAGAATTCAAGATTCAAATTGGACGATTTAGGGTACCAAACCAAAAATTATAAAATAATTTTATATAAAAAAAAACTTCAAATACAATTATAAAATATATAGAGCACTAAAAAGTAGAAAATAATTTCTTGCTTTCTGATCAGAGAGGGTAACTTCGGTCGAATTTGGTGGAATTTACTTACTCTTGTATTTCTCTGCTTTATAATGATTTCAGATATAATCAATGATATACATTTATCGATTCAAGATGGCCAAACTTCCTATAATGCTCCCATCGCTTTAATTATTTTGATATCAGAAACTATGTTGGGAATTTGGAACCTTTGGTTGCACTAAAACAAAGCTATGATTGTTTTCTGCAAGCCAAAACTAGACTTTTTTGCACTCGACGCGCGTTTCGTTAACAACGTTAGCATCATCAGGAGACGATAAACAATGCTGATGATGCTAACGTTGTTAACGAAACGCGCGTCAAGTGCAAAAAAGTGTAGTTTTTGCTTGTGGAAAACAATCATAGCTTTATTTTTGATATCAGAATGTTAAAAATTATTTCTACTTTTTACGGCACTTTGTATTTTATAAAAGCTTGTATTTGAGAAATTTTTTTTAGTTTAAATTATTTTATTATAAGTATTGTTATTAAAGTTATTTATAGCGCGTTTCGCTGTACCGCACTCGCTTCGAATTTCCGTCGCAAAATTAAACTACAGCTTGCTCTCGAGCTCGAACGGAGAAAATTCGAACTTGCCCAGTACGATGAAATAGAACCATTAAAAACGACAGTTCTGAAATCAATCTCTACGCGGGCAGCTCGAGTCTAGCGAAATACATTCAGCTGATTGCACCGCGGCTTGGGTCGGCTCCTGGAACATGCAGGAACTCGAGCCGTGACGTCACAGCTCGAAAAATTCTGCACCGGAGCAGATAGTGAAATTCGCTTTATTAGTTTCAAGAAGTGGATAAGCAATAATTTCTATAGTTTAATTTATGCAAAGAAATTGTAAGCTTGTCCAGTTACGCCAATATACTTGTTCTGGAAAAATGGTGAAATTCTAGATCTATCTGAATGTATATAATGTAAATATAACAATCATAAAACTATCGTAAAATCTAGAAGAATATTTCTATAACATTTCAGAACATCTAAATTGGCCTAACTTTGGGACAAACTTTTAGCTGGAATTTTTGGCTTGGACGTCAAAATTTTGAAAAATTGTCTGCTGCTAAAAATATTTTTTTCTTCTCAATGGCACTTGCATTTAATAAATAAGGCAAAATATGAATGACGCCGGCGACTAATTTAAGACATTAACTGTTATTATAGGCTTTCATTTAAGAACAAAATTAGCCAATGTTTTCAGATGAGACCTTGCAGCTGCTGTGTCCTGACATTGAAATAATTTGAAAATTTCATGTCTGCCGCATGTCTGTGTTAAATTGGCTAAGTTATGTGCCGGAAAGACCTTCAATTTAAAGAAAAAATAGCAAATTAAAAATATAGTCACAAAAATAAATGTTTTCTTATCTAAAGATAATTTTTTTAAAAACAAAAAAATATTTTATAAAAAAACGGCTTTAGAATTGAAAAAAAAAGGTGTTGTACTAATAAATGTTTTCGTATGATGAATGAATGTATGAAAAATGATGCTTAGACTCTTTTGAAGCGTGAAGGTCGTAATTAAAACACATATAGCTAATGAGGGTTAGTGGAAGTATTTTGAACAAAAATTTAGGAAAGAATATACAAAATATACAAGGTGTTTTGCAACTTATGTATAAAAATGAAAGACATGATTCCTAATACTGTTGGGTGTTTACAATAACGACTCATTTCGCTTTCTGTTCAAAAGTTTTCCATAAAAAATCATCATCGTATCATCATACTCCATACAGAGCCTACATTCGGTGTCCTCACTTAGACCCATTCTGTGTATTGGTACTTAAACTCAATGAGTTTCCCGGCCCTCTTCCTGCAGGGCTTTGTAATGAACTCTTTGGAATGTGCCAGTCCCAGCAATTCTCTCCAGTATTGTTGGAACTTGTTTTTCATCCAGCCTAAGAGAGCAGTGTTGATCGTGTTGCATGCTATTCCAAGGGCTGGTTCGGGGCCAATAAAGACGGCAGAAGCCGCTTCACGCACCAGCTGGCCGGCAGTCTCATTTCCCCGAGGCCCAGAATGTCCTGGAATCCATACCAGCGACACAGTGTTTATTCGCCCTAGGGTGTTCAGTGTCTTTTGGCAGCTTCCAACGATTCTCGATGAGCACCTAGGATTCAAAAGCTTTAAGGGCTGCTTGACTGTCCATTTCTTGGGAAACTAAGCAGCAAATTAGAGGATATTGTTTTAGTTTATAACGAAGCACAACCACCCGTCGCAGAAGCTTACCGAATTTATTCCTGTGTCGTATTAGGGGTTTTTGTCACTTTATATGTATTATACTTCAAGTTGTGGTAAATAAATACGCTCTGATAAACTCCTGGTTTGCTAAATCATAGGCGTTTGTTCGGGCTATGTGGCCAGAGCTCCTTTGGGCCCAGTGTTGTCAAAATAAGGTCGCCTTTTATAATGTTTGTGTTAATTAGGTATGCACCGACCTTTAATAAAGGGCATTAATTAAATCTACTTTATAGGTAGCAGGATATGAGCATGCTTAGATGAAATAAATGTCAGAAATAGTATCAAGAACGTTAGGTAACTAAATTGGTCGCCCACGGTTTATCAGAATGTGCAAAATCAAACCCGTTAAATAAAAGAAAGTTAAATCATAAAATCATTCACTATAGAAAATGCAATTCGATAACCCAATTTTATATCTGATCCTTATTTCTTCAAACCCATTCAATTGATAAACAACGAGTCTTACGAATCCCGGTTTTGAAGAATAATGGTTTGACAAATTCCGGGTTTGATTAAAAATGGGTTTTACGATCGTTCCTTCGAAATAGTAGTTTTCACAACTAGTGGTTAAAATAGTGCTTTTTTTTACAAGCGTTGGTTTAAATAACGAGCGCAGCGAGGTATTTACTAACGCGAGTAAAAAAAGTACAGGTTAGCTGCGAGTTGTTAAAACTATTTTTTTTTTAATACCTTTATCAAAAAATTCAAGAAAAACAGAAAAATACTTTTAAAAATCTCGAACGAAGAGCACTTCTCGCAACACATCATCTTCACACTATAAGTCAAGGTGGCTGGTGAATGAATTAACAAAGCAAAACGACCTCTACTACAGGCGAGATATCGTATGCCTGATGACGTCATAATGGCGGCAAGTGCCGCCTACTCAGTGGTTTGTTTACATTCGGTGAAGAAGGTTTTATTTTTTCATTTTTAGTGGTTAATTTTTCATCTAAATATTATGAAAAACTTACTTATGAACAATTTTTCGCCGGTATAAATAGGCAATTTGTTCGAAAAAGTGCTTGGGCATATAATTTAGAGATTTTTTGCTATGTGTTACTTTGTCACTAGTGAATTTGGCATAAATATTTTATGTTCTTTTTTTAGAAATGCCTACTTCTTGTTATAATATAATTTCAATCTCTTAAAATAACGAACATCCCGCCATACGTCCGTCAAACGTATCGGCTTCATGGGCGACCATCTTGTTTTCGATAATTGGCTTTCCGTAGAGGTGATGTTGAATAAAGGTTTCCATAGCAATCTGTCTTTTTACTCGGTGACGTTCATTGTTCCGACATTTTAATCTTTGACAGTTTGATATTTTGACGAAGATTTTAAATTATTTTTTCGTAAATACTTGGTGGAAACTGGCGGAAATGGCTTAATTTTTAGGCAAGAATAATTAGATTTTTTCAATATTACTATTTTCCGCTATTTCTCTTTAAGTTTGAGTAAAAAACGGACAGAAAACTTTTTTTGCACCTGTGATAAAAAAAATCTATTTTTTGCATTTTGCATTCGTAACCAAAAAAGCCATGCTTTAGTTATCCGTAGACAGTTACTAAAATCATGTTTTTTATGAAGGTATAAAAAAAAAGAAATTTAAATACGGTCTGATAAATTCCTGGTTTGAAAAACAATAGGCGTTCGCTAAATTAGAGGCCATCCATAAATTACGTAAAGCAGCAATATGAGGGAAAGGGGTAGGTGTAAGTGTTACAAGGGGGGAAGGGGGGATTCATATTGCCAGGTGTGGTTAACGAACCCTGTTATTCAGATTTTTACCATGTTTATTCTTGGGTTTAATAATGTTTGTGTTATGCGAGTGTTGATTTCCAGGTACTTCACCTTTGGCGGAAGTTGTACAAAATCATGGCGGACAAGGCACGTTTTGCAACTTCAGCTAATTAGGCGAGGATCAAGCAATCAACAATTATGGCTGCGAAGTAGGTGGGATTTAACAACTCATAACAATAAGATTGACCGCCTCCTATTTTACGTATGGCTACGGCGATAGGTAAAATAGGTGAAAATAGATAATAAAAATGGCGAAAGGACGAATACGGGCGGCCCCTCTAAGATAATCAATTGATTAATTGAGTCCCAATAATAAACAAATATTGGTGACGATTTTGGAAAAGAGAAAGATAGGAAAACGCTCGGAGGTTCTTGAAGTAGGAAAATTGGCAAGAGTGAGGATAGTCAAAAATAGTCCGACAGAAAGATCAGATTGGAAAAATCGGTCTTCTGCGAGTCTAACTTTGAACTTGTTCCAATTTCTCCGGTCGAAGAGATCCGACGAGCGGCGACCAGCCTAAAGAACATTAGACAGCACCCGGGTTGATTTCAGCGATTATTTAATGTAAGTACGTAATTTTGGTGTATCATCTGTCATTTAAGAAAGTGTGGCTGTAGATTAATTCTGTATAATTTTTAAATAAAATTATTGTGTTCTTAAAATCGTTTAGAATCTCTTAGACCCAAAAACAGGCCCCTAGTAGGTCAAGAAATAAGCCCCTTCAAAGGTATGGTGCGATCCCGCAAAGCCAAACGAGTAGTTCTATAGAAGTAGGGTCGAGTCCTACTGTGACAATATGAAAAATGCGAGGATTTGTTCCAGTAATTTCATAGTGGTGGGTAAAGGGCAAGCTACTTGTATCGTATGCCCGAAAAACTCCAGTATTTTCCACCCAAAGATTTGTAATTTTGTTTCTCCCTGATAGTCTGGTTGCCAAACCACGATTTTTGCCCCAAGTGGGAAATGAATGGTACAAGATAATTGTTTTCTGATTTTGTTAGCCAAGATGTTCTATTTTCAGAATCCGATTGATGCCACTCTGGCAGCCTTGGGCATTTTGAAAAATCCAAGATCGCGGCAATTTTTAGGTGAAAAAACTACAGAAAAATATATCTGAACAAAATATTGGTGTGTGGAATATCATTTTAGTCGGCTTTGAGTCGCCTTAATCCAAATCCGGTATTACTTTTATTTTGGGGGGTACCCCAACGAAGGGGGGTTGCTTTTATGAAAAAAAATCGACCTACTAGGCTTGTAATACATCAATTTTAGGGTTTTCTGGTCCGCTGAATACAAATCTGTAGTTAAAAAAGAAGTGCGGGGGTATTTATGGGGTAATCAGTAAAACTGTTTATGTCGAGAGATCCAAGTTTTGTTGCAGATTACGACAGCTCTGATTAACCACGTTATAAAACTAATTAATGACTTTTGAACATCATCCACCATTTTGAAATATTCAACATGGCGGCCGTGGGCAAAAAATCAAAAGAGAAGCATATGCATGTGATACAACAATTCTAAGGTTTTTGGATCAGCTGAATTTAAAATTGTAGTTAAAAAAATTTTTAAAATGGGTTTTACGATCGTTCCTTCGAAATAGTAGTTTTCACAACTAGTGGTTAAAATAGTGCTTTTTTTTACAAGCGTTGGTTTAAATAACGAGCGCAGCGAGGTATTTACTAACGCGAGTAAAAAAAGTACAGGTTAGCTGCGAGTTGTTAAAACTATTTTTTTTAATACCTTTATCAAAAAATTCAAGAAAAACAGAAAAATACTTTTAAAAATCTCGAACGAAGAGCACTTCTCGCAACACATCATCTTCACACTATAAGTCAAGGTGGCTGGTGAATGAAATAACAAAGCAAAACGACCTCTACTACAGGCGAGATATCGTATGCCTGATGACGTCATAATGGCGGCAAGTGCCGCCTACTCAGTGGTTTGTTTACATTCGGTGAAGAAGGTTTTATTTTTTCATTTTTAGTGGTTAATTTTTCATCTAAATATTATGAAAAACTTACTTATGAACAATTTTTCGCCGGTATAAATAGGCAATTTGTTCGAAAAAGTGCTTGGGCATATAATTTAGAGATTTTTTGCTATGTGTTACTTTGTCACTAGTGAATTTGGCATAAATATTTTATGTTCTTTTTTTAGAAATGCCTACTTCTTGTTATAATATAATTTCAATCTCTTAAAATAACGAACATCCCGCCATACGTCCGTCAAACGTATCGGCTTCATGGGCGACCATCTTGTTTTCGATAATTGGCTTTCCGTAGAGGTGATGTTGAATAAAGGTTTCCATAGCAATCTGTCTTTTTACTCGGTGACGTTCATTGTTCCGACATTTTAATCTTTGACAGTTTGATATTTTGACGAAGATTTTAAATTATTTTTTCGTAAATACTTGGTGGAAACTGGCGGAAATGGCTTAATTTTTAGGCAAGAATAATTAGATTTTTTCAATATTACTATTTTCCGCTATTTCTCTTTAAGTTTGAGTAAAAAACGGACAGAAAACTTTTTTTGCACCTGTGATAAAAAAAATCTATTTTTTGCATTTTGCATTCGTAACCAAAAAAGCCATGCTTTAGTTATCCGTAGACAGTTACTAAAATCATGTTTTTTATGAAGGTATAAAAAAAAAGAAATTTAAATACGGTCTGATAAATTCCTGGTTTGAAAAACAATAGGCGTTCGCTAAATTAGAGGCCATCCATAAATTACGTAAAGCAGCAATATGAGGGAAAGGGGTAGGTGTAAGTGTTACAAGGGGGGAAGGGGGGATTCATATTGCCAGGTGTGGTTAACGAACCCTGTTATTCAGATTTTTACCATGTTTATTCTTGGGTTTAATAATGTTTGTGTTATGCGAGTGTTGATTTCCAGGTACTTCACCTTTGGCGGAAGTTGTACAAAATCATGGCGGACAAGGCACGTTTTGCAACTTCAGCTAATTAGGCGAGGATCAAGCAATCAACAATTATGGCTGCGAAGTAGGTGGGATTTAACAACTCATAACAATAAGATTGACCGCCTCCTATTTTACGTATGGCTACGGCGATAGGTAAAATAGGTGAAAATAGATAATAAAAATGGCGAAAGGCCGAATACCGGCGGCCCCTCTAAGATAATCAATTGATTAATTGAGTCCCAATAATAAACAAATATTGGTGACGATTTTGGAAAAGAGAAAGGTAGGAAAACGCTCGGAGGTTCTTGAGGTAGGAAAATTGGCAAGAGTGAGGATAGTCAAAAATAGTCCGACAGAACGATCAGATTGGAAAAATCGGTCTTCTGCGAGTCTAACTTTGAACTTGTTCCAATTTCTCCGGTCGAAGAGATCCGACGAGCGGCGACCAGCCTAAAGAACATTAGACAGCACCCGGGTTGATTTCAGCGATTATTTAATGTAAGTACGTAATTTTGGTGTATCATCTGTCATTTAAGAAAGTGTGGCTGTAGATTAATTCTGTATAATTTTTAAATAAAATTATTGTGTTCTTAAAATCGTTTAGAATCTCTTAGACCCAAAAACAGGCCCCTAGTAGGTCAAGAAATAAGCCCCTTCAAAGGTATGGTGCGATCCCGCAAAGCCAAACGAGTAGTTCTATAGAAGTAGGGTCGAGCCCTACTGTGACAATATGAAAAATGCGAGGGTTTGTTCCAGTAATTTCATAGTGGTGGGTAAAGGGCAAGCTACTTGTATCGTATGCCCGAAAAACTCCAGTATTTTCCACCCAAAGATTTGTAATTTTGTTTCTCCCTGATAGTCTGGTTGCCAAACCACGATTTTTGCCCCAAGTGGGAAATGAATGGTACAAGATAATTGTTTTCTGTTTTTGTTAGCCAAGATGTTCTATTTTCAGAATCCGATTGATGCCACTCTGGCAGCCTTGGGCATTTTGAAAAATCCAAGATCGCGGCAATTTTTAGGTGAAAAAACTACAGAAAAATATATCTGAACAAAATATTGGTGTGTGGAATATCATTTTAGTCGGCTTTGAGTCGCCTTAATCCAAATCCGGTATTATTTTTATTTTGGGGGGTACCCCAACGAAGGGGGGTTGCTTTTATGAAAAAAAATCGACCTACTAGGCTTGTAATACATCAATTTTAGGGTTTTCTGGTCCGCTGAATACAAATCTGTAGTTAAAAAAGAAGTGCGGGGGTATTTATGGGGTAATCAGTAAAACTGTTTATGTCGAGAGATCCAAGTTTTGTTGCAGATTACGACAGCTCTGATTAACCACGTTATAAAACTAATTGACTTTTGAACATCATCCACCATTTTGAAATATTCAACATGGCGGCCGTGGGCAAAAAATCAAAAGAGAAGCATATGCATGCGATACATCAATTCTAAGGTTTTTGGATCCGCTGAATTTAAAAATGTAGTTAAAAAAATTTTTGGGAGTAACATGAAAGAGTTGTATTTATGAGGAAAACTGTAAAACTGTTTATGAGGAGACTTAAGGAACAAACTTAATTCAAGTTTTTTTTTATATATTTCGGCAGCTCTGCTCAACCCCTTTGGTTTGTGATGCCAAAACGTCAATAATTATTTTTATGATGGGGTTGAGAAGAGCTGTCCAAATCTGCAAAAAAACTTGAATAAAAATTGTTCGTTAAATCTCCACATAAAGTTTTACTGTTTTTCCAATAAATACCCCCCCCCACTCCTTTAAATTACCCCCAAAAATGTTTTTAACTACAAATTTGAATTCAGCGGATCCAAAAATCTTAGAATTGACGTACCGCATGCATATGCTTCTCTTTTGATTTTTACCCACGGCCACCATCTTGAATATTTGAAATTGGTGGATGATGCTCAAAATTAACTAATTAGTTTTATAGAAGAATTTATGAGAGCTATCAAAACTGCAATAAAACTTAAATAAAGTTTGTTCGTAAAGTCTTCACATAAACAGTTTTACCGTTTTTCTCATAAATAAGCCCCCACTTCTTCAAGTTACCCTCAAAACTTTTTCTAACTACAGATTTATATTCAGCGGACTGAAAAACCCTAAAATTGATGTATTATGTGTGTGGCATATCATTTTAGTCGGCTTTGAGTCGCCTTAATCCAAATCCGGTATTATTTTTATTTTGGGGGGTACCCGAACGAAGGGGGGTTGCTTTTATGAAAAAAAATCGACCTACTAGGCATGTAATACATCAATTTTAGGGTTTTCTGGTCCGCTGAATACAAATCGGTACTTAAAAAAGGAGTGCGGGGGTATTTATGGGGTAATCAGTAAAACTGTTTATGTCGAGAGATCCAAGTTTTGTTGCAGATTTCGACAATCAACCACGTTATAAAACTAATTAATGACTTTTGGGTATCATTCACCATTTTGAAATATTCAACATAGCGGCCGTTGTCAAAATTCTCAAAAGAGAAGCATATGCATGCGATACATCAGTTCTAAGGTTTTTGGATCCGCTGAATTTAAAAATGTAGTTAAAAAAATTTTTGGGAGTAACATGAAAGAGTTCTATTTATGAGGAAAACTGTAAAACTGTTTATGAGGAGACTTAACGAACAAACTGAATTCAAGTTTTTTTTTATATATTTCGGCAGCTCTGCTCAACCCCTTTGGTGTGTGATGCCCAAACGCCAATAATTATTTTTATGATGGGGTTGAGAAGAGCTGTCCAAATCTGCAAAAAAACTTGAATGAAATTTGTTCGTTAAGTCTCCACATAAAGTTTTACTGTTTTTCCAATAAATACCCCCCCCCCCCACTCCTTTAAATTACCCCCAAAAATGTTTTTAACTACAAATTTGATTTCAGCGGATCCAAAAATCTTAGAATTGATGTACCGCATGCATATGCTTCTCTTTTGATTTTTTACCCACGGCCACCATCTTGAATATTTGAAATTGGTGGATGATGCTCAAAAGTAACTAATTAGTTTTATAACAGAATTTATCAGAGCTATCAAAACTGCAATAAAACTTAAATAAAGTTTGTTCGTTAAGTCTTCACATAAACAGTTTTACCGTTTTTCTCATAAATAAGCCCCCACTTCTTCAAGTTACCCTCAAAACTTTTTCTAACTACAGATTTGTATTCAGCGGACTGAAAAACCCTAAAATTGATGTATTATGTGCCTGTGTTAGTAGGTCGATTTTTTTCATAAAATCAACCCTCCCACCGTTGGGGTACCCCCCAGAATAAAAATAGTACCGGATGTGGATTTAGGCGACTCAAAGACGACCGAAATGATATGCCACATACCAATATTTGGTTCAGATATATTTTTCTGTAGTTTTTTTTCACTTAAAAATGGCCGCCATTTTAGATTTTTGAAAATGCCCAAGAGTGCCAGAGTGGCATCAATCGGATTCTTAAAACACAGCATCTTGGGTAATAAAATCAGCAAAAAAATTTTTTATACCATTTATCTCCACCTTTTCTTTTATTTCTTCCAGATTATAACAAGACAGTTCGTCACAGCTGGGCCAGTGCCGGCCGCATCGTTTTCTTTCTTATGCGCCGTGCTGCAAAATGTCAATATTCATAATGTACAATTCCGGCCACATAAAATGCGTACGCCGATTTTATATAGTGTGTGTGTGTAAATGCTCCAGCTACACGAATTCGAAAAAGCACAGATTTTGGTAAAATTAGTGGGTGGTTGGTCGGTTCGAAGAGTAGCAGTCCATTATGGACAAAACAAGGCTACAATTGTAGGAATAAGAAGAAAGTATCAAGAAAAAGGAACTGTAAAGCAAGGTAAAGGGTTGCCAGTCTCCTTATTTTCCTGTTTATAATGTCAAAACATATAACCTGTAATTCGAAAACGTCAGTCAGTTACATTAAGCAACGCAATTAGCAAAACCTAAATTCAACAGGCCTACAGCAAACTTCTGCTGTACGCATTTTATATAGTGTATTATGGGCCTCGCAACTCAGTACAACATCGTGCTCAACTAAAAAGCCTGTTAACTCCTACCGCCTCAGTGCCCTTTAGCCTATCGTGGCTGCCATTTTTATAACCAAATTGACAAGTAAAACATGGATTTTCTGTCAGTTTGGTGTCAATATGGCACCGATTATAGGCCAAAGGATACTAAAACGAAAATGAGTTAACTGGCTTTTTAGTTGAGAACGGTGTTGCTCAGTAACCTTTTGGGCATTTCAAATTGACAAAAAATGTCACTGTCAGATTTTGTTGTTGTCATACGCTTATATTTACAAAAGCCCCAACCAACACCGTCCCCAACTAAACGAATTCGAAAAATCCCAAATTTTGACAAAATTAGACGGTGGCTGGTCGGTTCGAAGAGTAGCGGCCCAATATGGACGAAACAAGGCTCCAATTGTAAGAAGAAGAAGAAATTATCAAGAAGAAGGAAGTGTTCGATGAAGGCGAGGCATTGGCTTGACCCAAGTCAGTACGCCTCAGCAGGATCAGCAGACTGATCGACTGTCTTGAAGACCACCCACTTGTGATGGCCCCAGAGGCGAAAATTGAGGCATATTTTTGTGGATCCATATAAGAACGACGTGCATGAAGTTGGATATTAGCGAGAAGACATGGGGGCTCTTCTTCGAATCCATGAAAAATTTATGGCTGAGGTTTATGTTGATATGATGATAAATATTATGCTTCCAGAAGCAACCATTCTTCATCCAGAAGATTTTCTGTATCAACAAGATAACTGTCCTATCTATACCGCACACGTTTCTAAACAGTGGTTCCAGGAAAACAACATCGATGTTTTGCTATGGTCGACAAAATCTCACACCAATCTCATGAAAAGTGTGTGGGCCTTATAGCATAAAAGTTAACATGAATGAATATTTTTCTCAAAAATTCCAACCACTTAATGGAGCTGATAGTCAGACATAACGACGCTATTGAAGAAACGTTTCCCTGTTTTTTTTTTTTAATTTACGTAGTATTTTCTTAATAACTTCTTTTTGATATTGAATATTTGGTGTGGCCAGTCTCCTTATTTTTGTGTTTACAATGTCTTCTCCTTCTTCTTTTACAATGGACTTCGGGACCCAATGATCACCAGCATCCATGAGTTTATGAAACTTGGAGGTGCGGATTTAACATCCACGTGCTCTCAAGCTATTTATTATTTTATTTTAATATTTCTTATTTTTTAATTGAATATATATAAAATAGTTCACTTGTTATTTTTACTGCACTTTTTAAGTTTTGCTGTTTTATTTAACCAATGGTTGCATGTCAAAAAATCTAACCTGTGTCAGTTACAAAAAGCAACGCAATTAGCAAAACTTAAATTCAATAGACCTGCAGCTAACTTCTGCTGTATGCATTTTATGTGGCCGGAAGGGTATGTGCCGACTTTCATAGTACAAGCGTTCGCAGTCAAAATTATAATGGATAGGCAACCCTCGCCATTTTTTGATAAGATGTGCATTTTCTCGTCCTTAATATAACATGGACAATCTTGTACCTCAAAATTGTGGATAAGGACTCGGCACAGCAATCCAAAGGTGGACAATTTTAGAGGTCACGTGATGGATAGGGTAACCCCCACCATTTTCACATATATGATATAGTAGTACCACCAGACCAAAAATCATCAGGTGTGGGCATTTTTAGAGTGGTGCGACGAACCCTTATCCGTGAATGAGGTCCGGCACACCAGTTGATTTTTGGTCTGGGGGTACTACTACATCATATATGTGAAAATGCTGGGGGTTACCCTACCCACTCTAAAATTGCCCACCTTTGGATTGGTGTGTTGAGCCCGAATCCACAATTTAGAGGTACAGGATTGTCCATTTCGTATTCAGGACGAGAAAATGCACACATTATGAAAAAATGGCGAGGGTTACCTATCCATCCTAATTTATACCTTGAACTCTTGCTCTACTAATAAAGGTAGGGATTAAATTTAGTTATGTCAACTTTATGTGTGGCACAATATGAGCATATTTAGATGACATGTTCCTAAGCTACAATTATAGTCAATTTCACAGGTGCCATTGTTGTTAAGGCGTAGTAATATTTCCTACATAAGACTATTTATAGGAAAAATGTCTTTATTTTCACTTAGTGTGCTCACTATTACGGTTTAAAAATTACCACAGTATCGTAAAAATATGAAGTTATACGCGAAAGTAATTTATTTCACTCTATAACTATATACCATTACTAGAAGAACGAAAAACTTTACAGTCCCAGGCTTACTTGATAGTTGTCACATTTAATTTCGTTAATGTTAGCCTGCCAGGAAAACCGCATAAAGCCTCATAAAAAACACACCTAAATTTTATCAGTTTTTATAAGGTTTATGAGCTTTTGTGAGGCAAAATTTTAGGATTAGATAAGATTAGATTAGATTTATTTTATTAAATTCGTTATACCCAGTTGGGTGTTGATCATGTCAAATTTGAAATTACAAATAAAATAAAAATAAATATATAAATAAATAAAATCTACAGAAATTATAAAGCTTAATAAATATTAAATTACAAGATATTTAAATAGGGAAAAGTAAAATTAAAATACATAAATTAAAAACATTAATTACAGTTTTTTTAAAGAAATGTTGTCAACGTTTACATAAAGAACAATAAACAATTTAAAAAGAAAATAAATTTCATAGATGTATGTTGATATACTGACTGCTAAGTTTTTTGTTAAAATTGAATATTTAATGATTCAGTGAAAAAGTCATTCAGATCATAATATGCCTTGTTCAATAAAAACACTTTAAGTAAACTTTTAACTTTTTGTTTGGGAAAATTTCTGATTTCTAATGGTAGTCTGTTCCAGATTTTTTGAATTATAAAATTGGCATTGTTTTGAATGCATTTTGTATTAGCTTTTTCTGTTTTTAAGTTTTGTTTGTGCCTAGTATTGTAAGGATGCTCTCGCATCTGATTAACAAACAGTTCTGGGTTGTCTAATTTAAAACAAACGCATTCAGAAATATATAAACTGTAAACTGTCATTATTTTATTTTGACGGAAAATATCCCTACAACTTTGTTTCCTTTTTAATTTAAAAATCACTCTGAGGCATCTCTTTTGCAGCAGCAATATACGATTTGACTCTACTGAGTTTTCCCAAAATATGATGCCATATCTTACCCTCAACTGTATATACGCATGATAAGCGGTAAGAGCACATTCAATACCAATGTTATTTTGTATAATTTTTAAAGCAAAGCAGTATCTGCTCATATTTGCTGCAACTTTATCCACCTGCTTTCCCCAATCAAGATCCTTATCCACCTGAACACCCAAAAATGACACACTTTTCAACATTCGTTTGAACGAAACATTAATGCCTGGGTTTTATCTACATTTAATTTGTTTTGACTGACTCCTTCAGATAACTCTCTCCCGTGTCACCACTGCAGGCCGATGTGATATCGTCAGCAAAAGCTGCTAAGTCAGTGTCCTGCAGCTGGCTAATATCATTGGTCTAAATAATATATAATAAAGGGCCCAATATTGTACCCTGCGGGACTCCCTTACTCATAATCCCTATGTTAGACCTCAGTGCATGACCCTGATCTCTAGCAATGATAGATTGTTGCCTATGATCTAGATAAGAGGAAAGCAATTTGTTTGCAACTTCAATTATCCCATAGATCCGTAGCTTCTCACACAAGAGAGAATGATCCATATGATCCGATGATTATAAAAGTTTGTAAGAATTTATGAGGTATGTCTTTGATTTTGGTAAG
Organism: Oxystoma pomonae; assembly: GCA_963921995.1. NCBI lineage: Eukaryota > Metazoa > Arthropoda > Insecta > Coleoptera > Brentidae > Oxystoma > Oxystoma pomonae. The sequence goes on from OY998172.1 coordinate 40,302,941, forward strand.
AATTTATGTGATTTCATATGTGTGTTTTTTATCTGATCCTATAAACACTTAGGCTTATAAATGTTTATAGTTCAGACATTTTTTTAAACATATTTTATGGTTTCAATCAAACCGACACACTTTTATAGGTTTCTATTTATCTATCTTATGAGATTACATATTACAAGATTACATAAACCGATGCTTTTATAGGTTTCTGACAGATTTTATAGTCAAAACAACCTATTACATTTTATTTATAATGTTTGAATACTTCGGAAAAAAACTTTTTTCCATGAGATTTTGGGATATTTTATGATCCGACCAATCAGATTTTTATGAATATTTATAATTTTCTAGGAGTTGGTAAAAACAATTTTCTTTTAAAGTTTTTAAATAGATTTTATAATCAGAAACCTTACAACATTTTATAGATTTTTATATGTCCACCCTGCCAAAAAACCTAATTAAAACACACCTGATTTTTATCAGTGTTTTCGACCACCTGAAGACTACAAAAAAATATTTTCTGACTCATGATTCCATCTAATAAACAATTCATAATCCCCCTCTTTAAAAATCCATGTATGCCAATTTTGAATGAAATAAAAAAAACTATATCTTTTTCCCCCTCCACTTCCCTGAGAATACAATATTATTGTATTTTCACCGGAACTATAAATGCATATCAAATTTGAACACAGTCGGATGTGGATAAGACAGTTAAAACTGGTTGACAAAACATTTTTTAAAATCGGATCAAAAAGTAGTATTCCTTATCCCCAAAAGCCCCCGCATACCCCCTCCACTCCCCTCGTAGGGGGGGGAGGGTGCCTAATATAATGTTTCAATTTAGAAGAAAAGAAAATTAAAAAGTATTTAAACCCACGCGGGTTTTAAATAGTAAACACTCTGTAGAACAAATTAAAATTGGGGTTATATGTCATTCTAGTTAAAACTTAACATTGTTCATTAATTTTTCCAATGAATACTTGATGTCATACTACGATTTAGATGGGTAATAATGGAATAAGGAGTAGATTAATTTTGTATTTATTTAAGAGGTGTTTTTATTTATGAAATGTATTAAAAAACTTAAATACAAGTTTTGTCTACATTTCTGTCACTGTCGAAATATCAGTTTCTAAATATTAACTGCGTTGAAATCACGAACAGCGAGTTCGGATTTCTTAACTCTGCTTGTACCTTGGCTTGCATCAACCTCTACTGATGAAAGCTCTACAGCTTTGAAATGGGTGGGATTTCAGTAAGGAAAGTTTTCTTGAGTGCGATTTTAGATAACCTCAATGTTTTTATTTCAGTTTGTAAATAAATTAATATATTTGATTTGGGTTTTTTTGTTTGGTATATTTTTCGTGCATAATCAATGACCTTCACTTCTTAAGGATTTTCGATTTAAGAATTGGTCCTGGTTCTGGTTGACATTATTTTGACATAAATTTTGACAGCGTTTCTAAAATAATGACGTCATTTAAAATATTATTAAGATACCTTTGATTTTACTCAAAAAAAGACTATGTATAATTTTGCAAAATTTTAGGGATTATGTTTACAACCAAAGGGCCGAACCAACCTCCCAGGCTGGTTCTAAAATTTCATAACCAGGTTGCAACTGTGACGTCATTGTTTTAAAACGAAAGGACCGGTTACGATTCTGGTTCAACCAGAACCAGGACCAATTGTAAAACGAAAATCCTTAAGGATATATTTTTTGTGCTGAAAACGGGTCCAAAATATGGCGTTTTTCTGGACAGAATTGGAGGTGTTTATAGATCAATGAACAACTTGGGATATTAAATAAGGTAAATTGATCTTTTCTGGGGGCTATAAATTTAAACCACCCCCCAGAGGTGGTCTAAAAAATCACCAACTTTCTAACCTCAAACACAGATAATGAATGAAAATTTTTAGCGTATTCACCATTTGCCATTTTTACACCTGTCAAAAAAAATTAGTTTTAGGGCATTTTCTCTTAAAATAGGGTACATTTTGAAAAAAAAGCAGTTTTTCAGTGGTATTTTGCAATAACAATAAAAAATAATCGATAACTTTGTGTAGTTTCTGTATGGGTAAGTGTTTTTTGAAAATTGGTTTTAAAATTTAGTAACCCCCACAGCTGTAAATATTTAGCCCTGTGGGGGGGTACTATTTTAGATCTTAGTAAATCCCACTGATGATGTTTTGTCTGTTATTTGCTATGATCTTTTATGAAGTTTTTTTGGCAAGCTAGGTTAGGTTAGGTTTGTTATGGTGCAATTTACAGCTCCCTCCACTGCGGCCTGAGAGGTCTATTGTGGCTCAGTCCCCTCCTACCCCACTCACCAGACCGGTCTGATGGTCACGCCCTATTAAGTCAGTTTTGTTTTCCTAGAGGGATTTAGACCCCCTTTGTCGGGGCTAGGGATCTTTAACGTGCTCCACTATCAATATATGGATCACACGGGACCGTCCTCTTAACGTCCTCTCCGAAGGACGTTATGGAATCGAATTAGCCTGCCTTCTAGCTAATTCGGCCTACTCCGCTTCATACTGCGTTTTACCTTAATCTTACAAAATTCTGTAATTTTATAAGAAAAAGTCCAAGTAGACCTACAAGACCCGGGGCTTGAACCCTCTTGAACCCTCTCCTGTTTGAAAGTCGCGGCGTTAACCCCGACACCAAGCAGGCAGGTTTTGGCAGGGTAGTAGCCCCTACTAAATACAAAACTACAAAGTTATGGAATCTATATGGTCGCCTATCTACCATGCAGTAAGAACTATGTTGGGAATTTGGAATCTTTGGTTGCACTAAAACAAAATTATGATTGTTTTCCACAAACCAAAACTACACTTTTTTGCACTCGACGCGCGTTACTAGGAAATCCCAAGGATAAAACTACAGTTCTAGAAAAAAGTGGAATTTACGAAATTAGTTGCATGGATTGTGACAAAGAATATGTTGGCCAAACGAGACGCTCTATTCAAACACGTTTTAAAGAACACTTAGCACACTTAAAATACGGAAGAACAGAAAAGTCAAGTGTGGCCGAGCATGCTTTTGAAAACAATCATAGATTCACATTAGATAACCTAAAACTTCTAAAAAGTGTACCAAACAAAAGACTTTTGAATGCATATGAAAGTATGGAAATCATTAAATCCAGAAATAGTTTAAATAAAGATAGAGGACCCATCCCGTTTAGTACACTTTATTCTTTGGTTGAGGGGAGATAGGATTAAAAATCGTGATCAATCACAATTTATTGGTCTTATCTCCGCCCACTAAAGGATTGTATATAAGATAGAGCGTAGATTAATTTAGTTCATTGTTTATCGTCTCCTGATGATGCTAACGCTGTTAGCGAAACGCGCGTCGAGTGCAAAAAAGTGTAGTTTTGGTTTGTGGAAAACAATCATAATTTTGTTTTTTTGATGCAGTAAGAAGTAAATGTGCTTATAGTGGAAAAACGTTGCCTACAAGTTATCGCTACTTTACCGACACTATAAATCAATGCACCGTCAACTGGATGCACGATGGACATGTCTTCTATTAAACATGGAATTTATATTGAAATTTAAAAATAACTCATTAAATACTGATTACTAGTAGCATGTACCAGTTAATGTAAAAATATTAATATTTAGTTAATAAAACATCTTAAAACTTGAAAGACATTTAATTTGGAAATCCCAACCTCAAATTAATCCGACTTTGTTATGTAAAACTAGGTCAAAACTGAGGGACGCACGTTTTTTTTTATAAAAAGAAATTGGCATTTTTAATCAGTTAATTGCTATGCGTTTATAAATTTAAGATGCTGTGACTTCAGCAATATGATCAATAAAATGGTAATTATTAGGTATAAGTTAAGATATAGATAATATTTTTGTTTTCTGTCGTGTCTTTACATATTTTATGGTTTGCGCCCTGATATAGTTTATAAATAGGTCAACATATTTTCAGTTTATAATGTGGGAAAAAGAAATCATATAAAAACCCTATTAAGTCAAAAATACTACTGTGTGTGGTAAACAGGACGTCGGTATAACGTGCCCGTTTACTAATCGCAACGACATAACTCATATATCGTTGTATAACCGTCCGAATGCGTTCCAGAAAACGGTGAGTACCTCGAGATATAGTAGTAATAAAACCATATAAGTATGAAATACTATAACGGCCCAAGTGCCGCAAAATCGCGGTTGGCTTTGAAACTTTTTGGGCCACCAGGACATAAACCAAAATTCTACTGCGCATGCACAAACAAATCCATGCCTGGTGTCGTAGTGACCTTACGATAATTTAATAACAAGGTATTAATTTGAGTGACAGTGACAACGACATCATCTGTCCGAAAACTTTGATTTTATTTAATTAATTTTTAAGTTTAATCTTATTCGAGGGTTTCAATCCAAAAGGTAAACCCGTTACACGAGGACATGGCCCCAAGTTCCGAACCCACATTCTGAGAAAACTGGGCATTGTCGAAAAGTTTACATTTTTGACGAGGTATGGTTTTGCCATTTTGTTTAGGTATTTGTGGAGTTTTTGTGTTTTAAAATTTTGTGGCGGGAAACACTAGGCAACACTTTCAACTTTTTTAAGGTGGTGTCCACTATTTTAATAGATTTTCCAAAGTAAAGAAAAATATTTAAGATAAACCTACAATTTTGCTGTCAGATGGTTGTCAGTTGCTTTCACTACTGACGCAATCGACGCGTCTGCCCATTACACTCCTCGTCTATGAGTTTTTTCCAGGCCAACTTGATCGGGAGAGTTATTATCGGTACGCATTTTTCTCGGGAAAAGCAAGTAGAGGGCCGTTATATTATCTTATAGTTATATAAGTAAAACCTTCGCAGTGATATGATGCACAACTCTATTAGGGATAGGGCGTGGAGACGGCCACCACGTCGCGACTGATTTTGTTGCTTGGGTTTAGATGACAACAATGTCAGAAACCTTTAAATCTTCATGCGGAACTGTCAAACACAAAAAATATTTCAGACTAAGCCAACTTTATGTACTTCTTGACTTCGTTCGCATGATCATAATTAAAGCTTTCCCCACCTAATTTCTTCACCTCACTATGCCCCACCCCGCCCCCCTCCTGCGACTTAAACCCTCAAATCGAGTCGAATACTCGTTGTTCCTGTGGTTTTTTCCTGTTTTTAGTCCATCATACCAATAAGGTAAGGGGGACTATTAAAATCGAAAAATTTGTACTTTTCTTAATTTTATCAAAAATGAGTTACTAAGGTTCCAAAACACGTTAATCGAAGAAAAAAAAATTGTCACACGATAAATCAAGAACGCCTTAATCGATTTTAACGAATTTAGGTACATAATCCTCTATCTGCTGACCATAAACTGATTAACTTTTGGGTATGGTGGTGAGGGGTCGAAGGGGGAAACTGGGAAATAAAATATTTAAAATAATTGTAATTATCGAACGAAAGCAAGTAGCAATATATGGTTTTCAGATTTAAGTTTCCATTCGTGGGAGCTTAAGTTTCCAAATTCGTGGGGACTTTAGTTTCCGAGTTATTTGAAAAAATGTTAAAATATATTAAAAAAATCATAAGTTTGGCAGTAAAACACCTATTGATATGCGGTTTTTAGATTTTGTTTTTCGTAAATATTACCCAAAAATTATTTTATAAAGTTCAAATCTTTCTTTTCGAGATATTTTAATTTCTTTTTAACATAAAATATTTGTTGTATGGTGGACTATCCTTGCTTTCTAGTACCAATTTTTAACAGTTAGTTTGTTTATATGGGCCTCTTAAAGCGCTTTTGTATAAGGACGGTTTAAAAATGTGGTCCTATAAACACCACTAAAACCGGTTTAACCACTAAATCGACTTTATTTTTAAAGCGATTTAGGAAAGTGGTTTATTGATTTAAAACCCATTTTAGGATTGTTGTAATAGTTATTTATGGTACTAGTGTATTATGTTGAAAATAAGTCACGCGAGGAAGAATTATAAATTATCAAGTGACTTAGGAAACATAACACACGAGTGGCATACAATGTTTTATCCAAAAAGTGGAAGAAATCGTTTTTATGAGATAATAGTTAATAAGCTTTGTGATCAGGCTACTACAGTACCCTATAAATTTCAGAATGACTTGACAGTGACTTTTTTACATTTTGCTCAAAGTAGGTTGTTTGTTTGGTTGCCACGGGCATGATACATTATTAGCAAACGTCTAAATAAATTTTGTCACTTGTCAGTTTTCCCTGCAGAAAAGGGAAGCTTTTTTGAAGAAAAAAACGTATAGAAAAAGGAGGAAACCGATACAAATTACAGATTTGGACAGGAAAGTCCCGAGATACTTACTTTGAGTCTTGGATGAATTCACAGAAGATAAAAGGTATCGATGAAATTTATTTTTTCCATTTGCAAAAAAAATAGCCCAATCATCACTATGAATTCAATACTCGATGCTTCGCTCGACTATTCATCTTTATAAAAAAAATTGACATTCAAAATATAAGGTCAGTTAAGCCACACCCCCCCCCCCCCACCCCGAAAGATATTCTTATATTTGAAATGCTTATAATTTCGAATTAATTATGAACCACTTTTAAAAATTTTGAACCACACTCCTTCCTGGTTTTTTTTTAATATTTAAAATTTAAAGCCTAGAGAAAACTGAAAAGCAACTATCCCAAAATTACTTATTTTAAATATGAACGTGAGTTATAATTCATAACTCACTAGTGAATTAAGGGTTATACCACACTAGTGTTATCTGATAGTTTAGTTGTCTAAAATGACATTAATAAATTCGAATAAATCGTTAGCGTGTTCCTTTAATTTCAATACCAATGTGAATTCTGCTTGTAATAGTAATAAATAAATAGAATATTTCTTAAGATATGAACGTGAGTTATAATTCATAACTCACTAGTGAATTATGGATTATAAGACACTAGTGTGTTATTTGATAGTTTAGTTGTCTATAATGACATTAATAATGAATAATAATGGATAAACACTTTAAAATCGCTCTAGCGCATTTCTTCCAACTTTAAGAAATACTCAACCCTCGTTTTCCAAAAAACCTTCAGTTAACTAACTTGTTTTATTTGTTTTTCCTTTAAACTGACATATTTAATGACATTTCATGACAGGCTTACCACAAACCTCCGAGAAAGCAATTTTAGGAAAACCGTCCTTATATAAAAGCGCTTTTAGGTGCGTATAAACGTAGTAACTGACATGTAACAAAAGATATTGTTATTTTTGGCTAGACAAGGCCGGAAATGCGGACAACCATTTTAAATTGACGCGTTTATTATACCTATATTATAGATAAAATAGTGTGCAAAAAAAGTTTTATGAAATTCTAATAACAATATTATCAGCACACATACACACAAAATTAAAATTAAGGAAAACTGTGCGACACTGGCCGAACTGTCTTTGTAGGTAGAAACAAAATAAACAAACGTCAGATTGAAAATTCTATAATAGTGTATATAACTCATATACCTATTAGATTAAATATAGGCCATACCGAGGTCAAACTTGTAAGCAGCACCTATTAATCTAGCTAGCCATGGAAATCCCAAAACAAAAGACACTGGCTTAGCTCCGACTATTTGTATATGCGTGACAATTTATTGATACGAGGGGTTTCAGTCAGTTTCGCCCGGATTCGCGACGAAATTTTTGTTGTTTATTTGTTTTGATTCCGTGTTTTCGTTTGTGCTGCGCGTGTTTTTCACTGTTAAAAATTAGAAGAGATTATGCAGAACATCAGACGCTGTAAGAGGAGGGTTGCCATCGGAGGTATCGAGTGGAGAAGGTCTACAGGTTTGTAATTTTGTTGTTTTTGAAAGCTGCAGTTAATCCTCAATGGGAATATACTCCAGTCAATCTAACAAAAAAGTGGAAAAAAATAACACACCTTGATTTTTGGCATAGGGCTTTAGAATACCTACATAAACAACATACCGAAAGTCCCCTAAAATCCCCGAGATCCGCCATATCAAAAAAATTACAGAGTTTTGACATATATTTTTTTAATATCGTTGTTTATGAGAGTAACTAGCTAAAATTTGGTATGTAGGTACTCATTGGGGCCTAATATGAAAATCCAAGACGGCGTCCTGCTAATATCAAAAATAGGTCCGCAATATTTAAAAATACCTTCTCTCATTATCATTTACCTAACTTCCTAATCCGCTTAGCCATAATCGTTAAATTTAGTATACAAGCTAACCATAAATGTCTTAATTTTAAAATTGGGGTACAGCTGTCATTTGTCACAAATTACGGCCGCCATCTTACATTAAATGTTGTATATCTAAGTCGGCCATTTTAAGGAATATATTTCTAGTAAAGCCCTTAACAACATACTAAAAATACAGCTTTCTAAGTGCGAAGGGGCGGGCGTCATTTTTTAAAAACTGTCAGTTTTTAATATTACACGTGACAAAAGTAATTAAACGACAGATTTTTTGGCAATAAAAGTTATAATAACATATGTACAAACCAATATAAGACTGATGGCAAATTTATTTAACTTTTACCCCTCCCTCTCTCAGTCTCCCCTATTGACAAACTTTTTTTTAAATGACTTTTCTTTCAAGTTATTATAAACTTAATTTGTTCTTAAAATATGCTTTTTAAAAATATTCCACACTATGGTCGCGATTCTTCAAAAACCGTCAGAAAATCTGACCCTTACAAAAAATCTGACGATTTTTAAACATATTCTTACATTTACTGTTTTTTTGTCAGGACTTATTTGCTAATATTCCTTAAAATTTAGTTTCTTGATAATGTTTCAGCAAATAAGAAATATGTCAATTTTAATTTTTGTAGGCAGTTTTTGTGAAAAATCCTTTTTTTTAAATGTATTTTATTAATCTTATTTTTGTGTGTAAACAAACCTTTAAAACTTTTAACCTACAAAACCATAGATAGCCATGGAATATTTCGCTGTCACTGTTCAGAATTGTCACACAAATTCTGTCTTTCCTTTTGTATGGTGAGAATTTTCGACACTTTTTGACGTTTATCGTAGTAACAATTTATCTCCGCCATAAACTAGTCCTGCAGAATATCTTTAAAATATTAAATTTACAAAATGTTATAAAAAAAGTGACGCAGTTTCTTTTACAACGTTAGGATAAATATGAAGGACGCTGTGTTTTTATTTTAAATGAAGCGATAATTAAAAATCGCCACTTTCCAGAATTCTGACGGGTGAGATTTTCGGTCATTTCTAAAGAATCGCGACCTATAGGCCCATTTTTTATATTTTCTGAGATATGGGCTGTCAAAATTGTCAGAATTGACTGGCATGTGGCACATCATTGAAAAGCAGATATTAAAGATATAGCTAGCAGTTCGGATTTACCCCGCCCCCTCCTCTTTCCCGCATATGGATCTCATTTCCAAGAAACAGTTTTTATTTTCACTAAAAATAAAACAAACGACCTTCATACAAAATTTTGTCACGTGTCTGTGACACGATTATTGAAATGTACCGATTCTTTAAAAATTTGGCATGAAAATTATCTGGCACCATGCGAAGAGCTGATTCGGTTTTGATGTGGTAAAAAGTTTTTGAAGAGTGTAGAGAAGGGGGTTAAAATTTTACAAACTTAGGAACCGTACTAGCTAGCAACATAAGATTTTCACATTTAAATGGTCAAGTAAATTTTCAACAAAAACTATTGCCAAATTTGTTTAGACGCTAAGTAAAATATGTCAAAGCCTACCTATTCAAACTCCGCAATAATTTATTTCTTTATCATTAGCTTTTTTATACGGTTCGTTCATTAATTTAACCATGGAAGTTATTCTTTTGTAAAAAATTCCAAATAGTATAACATTTTTAGGACATGAAAATATACCAAAGGTTCTTGCCACATTGGAAATAATATAAATAAACCAATAAAAAATTGGAAAATATTATATATATTATATCGCAAAGCAAACACTTTGCACTATGGAGTGGGGTGAGAGTAAATTTTAATTGTCTGGTGTTTTTAAGATCTGCTTTTGAATTCTGACAATTTTGACAGCCCATATCTCAGAAAATATAAAAAATAGGTCTATAGTGTGGGATATTTTTAAAAAGCATATTTTAAGGACAATTTATGTTTATAATAATTTGAACGAAAAGTTATTTGAAAAAAGTTCGTCAATAGGGGGGACTGAGAGGGAGAGGGGTAAAAGGAAATAAATTGTCCTTTAATTATTTTTGTAAATTTAATATAAAAAACTGATAGATTTTTAAAAATGGCGCCCGTCCCTTAGCACCAGAATGCTTTATTTTTAGCATGTTGTTAAGGGCTTTAATAGAAACATATTTCAACAAATTTGGCTCTTCCTATTTAAAATGGCCGACTTAGATGTGCAACATTTATTGTAAGATAGCGGCCGTAATTTTTGACAGATGACAGCTGCTGCCTTTGTAAACGTATTAGGAAGTTAGATCAATGATTATGAGAGAAGATATTTTCAAATAGAGCGGACCTATTTTTGATATTGGCAGGACGCCATCTTAGATTTTTATATTAGGCCCCAATGGGTACCTATATACCAAATTTTAGCTAGTTACAGCCATAAACAACGATATTAAAAAAATACATGTCAAAAATCTGTCATTTTTTCAATATGGCGGTCTTAAATATTGCAGGCTAAGCGACTTTTTAAAAAAAATAATTTTGAGGGTGCTGGCTATCCGATACAATCGAAACTTCCCCAACGGACGCTGTTTAAATAAATTCCAACCCTTGTGGGAAACCCTGCCAATTTTTTTTTATAGAAAATCTATAAAAAACTATTAAAACCTTTTATATCGTAAAGCGAACACTTTGCGCTATTATACATTAAAAATACAAAAGTATCGAACCGACAGCCTATATCTGTGGCTATTTGCCAAAAGCTGATATGTCATTTTTTATCACGTTGTAGTAGAGCAAGTTAAACTTTTTATTTCACTGACAAATAGGTTTTTAAAGAGTTATTGAGAAAATTATTAATAATAAAAATGTTTTAATGATCCATATATTATGTTCTGCCAACACAAAATTTTGTCTCTATGACATACGATACACGGTGACAAAATCCCAATATTGATGAAAAGTGACATAACAGCTTTTGACAAATATAAACGCGGCGATTTTATTTTACACACACAGGTGAGAATCGCGCTTGAGTTGTCTAGATGCACTATCCATTCGCCTTCTCCATTAGCCACGGATAATCTCCCGCGATAAATCTACTCCAGTTTCCAAACAGTACTATATCTTTTTCCATAACTTTTTCACAACTATACGAGGGACGTCCTATGGAGAACCGTATCTTTTAGTTTAGATACCTACAAACGAAAAAGGGAATGTACATAGAGGTTAGGTTTAGAGTATTTGTTTACATTTTCGCCATGGAAGAATCGCTAAAATAAAATTATTTATAAATGCCTTACAATTGTCCCACCCGTAAACCTAGTTTGACAGGCATTCGTTTTATTTTTCATTGTTTGCACTTTTTGACACTGACATGTTTGACACAAAATGCATCGTTATTAGGGCACTTCTCGAAACACACCATCTTTACACTATAAATCAAGGCGGCTGGTAAATAAAATAACAATGGTTTCCATAGCGGTGTGCCATTTTACTCGGTGACGTTCATTGTTTCGATATTTTAATCTTTGACAGTTTGATTTGGTTTAAAAAAGAGCTCATTATAAAATGTTGTGATTTAGTCTGTCTATCTGTCTGGGACATGATAAACGCCTTTGGAACCAGACGATGAGCACATTATTAGTATTGAAAATACTTCTTGGCGCATATTATAGGGAGTGCGGAACCGAAAATCTTCGATCGACAAGCGACAGATGTAACAAGATTTGACCTCGACAGATTTTGTTGAAGCGCGCAGGAAGCGGGAGGCATAAGACCAACAGAATTTGTTGAACCGCGAAGGCAGCGCGAAGCAGTGATAATACTAATAATCAGACGTACAGTTTTAGTGAAAGATCTAAATACTTGTGAACGCCACAAAGAAGGATGCGTGGGATTACAGAGTTTGAAAAGAAGTAGGTATACATTAAAATTTAATTTACATTAATTTGTTACTTAGTAAAGTGTAGCCAGCCTGGTTGTGGCGTAGGTGATTTATCAGCAACCACACAACATACGTGTAGCCGACCAAAAGCTTGGTGTAGCTGAATTATTTTTTTGGTGTAGCTGAATTACGTTTTTTGTTTTGGTGTAGCTAAATTACTGTCAATGACTTAATTTGTTATCCACACAATATAATGTGCACCTGAGTGATAGGATAGTGTAGATGAGTGACTCTAAGTTGAAGTTGATGACTGCATTTGACATATCGAGTGTAATGTGTAGCTGAGCCGAAGTTGAGTTACTGTAAACTTTAGCTGAGTGTCCCTAAATGTAGTTGGGTTCTAGCTCAGTGGATTTGTCATAACACGTAGCTGAGTGTAGCTGAGTAGTATCGTAGTTGTATCTGAGGGTAGTCTAGTTGTAGCTGAGTATAGCTGAGCTGTGAAAATTGCAGAAAATAACATCGCTATACTTTCTAAAAATTTCACGTAACTGCATAAGAAATTATGTGTAAGCACCCCTAAGGTGTAACTGAGCGGAGCTGCTTTTCAAACAAGTTATGGTCGTAAAAAAAGGCACAACTTTTTAATTCGGCACTAAATTGGGGTCAGAGAAATAGAAACATTATTAATATTAAATGTCACTCACTTTTAAACGATCCGTCAAAACGTACTCAATCTGTAACAAAAATCTAGTATCTTTAACATGTATCCTAGTGTAGCTGAATTGCTGCTGAGTATAGCTGATTGTAGCTGATTTCTAGCTGAGTGTAGCTGATCTTTTAAAATTGCAAAAAATAATATCGCTACATTTTCTAAACAATTCACGTAACTGCAAAAGAAATTATGTGTAAGCATCCCTAAGGTGTAACTGAGTGGAGCTGGTTTTCAAAAAAACCTTATGATCGTAAAATAAAATAATGTCACAATTTTTTAATTTGGAATTAAATAGGGGTCAGAGGAATAGAAATATTGTTAATATTAAATGTCATTCAGTTTTAAACGATCCGTCAAAACGTACTGAATCCGTAACGAAAATCTAGTATTTTTGTTCTTTCATATATCACGTTCTTTGTCAGAAAAGAGAACATGCTCTATGAAATAAAGAGAACACTAGCTTTTCGATACGAAGTACGACATGAAAACATACTAATTGAATGATTACAGTTATTAATTTGCTTCTAGATAACAAATGTCTTATCTTTCTAAAAATTTCAAGTAAATACGTCGGTTTTTGATCTTTACAAGAGAAATTAGGTATAGAGCACCCCTGAAGGGTAATTGAGTGGAGTTGCTCTCCAAACAACGTTAAGGTCGTAAAATAAAAAAAGTCACAAATAATGGAATTAAAAAGTTTTTCTCCTAAAAATTGTCAGATTTACAGAAAAAACGTTTGACGGGATTTGACAAATATGCAAATTATTTAACAATCTAGAGCCACTAAATCAACAAAATTTAGTGGCCAGAAAGCACACTGCTCAAATTTTCGAAAAAATTAGTTAAACAGTCGTATGTATTTTTTGCGAACTAGCTGTACCTCCTACATATTACATTATGATCAGTTTATAAATTTACACCTCCAGTTCAAAAATTTAAGGATTGTTACAAAGGCGGGGATCTACCTCCACCCGTTTTCAAAATATAGCCATTTGAATTGGCATGGAAATGGACTTTTTCTATACGACGACAGTCTGGGAAAGCAAGATATATAGCACATCCTTGTAAATGTTAGGATGGAAGAGATTTAAATAACTAAAACACCCAATATGTTGTATTGACGTTATATGTATTTGCCTTTAATATAATCGCATACGATACAAATAGCTCTAGAATCAACTAACTTTACCAAGTCCCTTTTTTCATATCCAGCAGAGACCACTTCTCTAAAAAGTATCACTTTCTGTTTACATAAGCACACGTCTACATAATTTATAATTAGTAGGTTCAAAGACATCAAAATTTCTTTCTTTTGTTTTGGACTTAACCAATTCAATAACTGTAAAATTAAAGTACTTTATTGGAAATTTAAAAAATGTTAAAATCTACAGTGTGTTCCATTAAAAAAAATTCAACATCATTGTCACATCCTAGAGCTTAGCAAGAATCACCACAGGTACCCCGTTTGCATGCACACGATATCACACTGGAATTCGATATACAGGGACGGGCATAAGTCAAGAATTCTTGAGCAGGGAACGACATAGATTTCTCGCTCTCTCCATTGTATCAATAATTGGGTATTCGCGCTCCCCGAGTCCAAAGCCGGGGATCGATCCCATTTCTCAGACACGCATGCGCGTAAATTTTATCTTTTTAGATCTAAAATTAGGGAGGGGTTCCAAGAAAAATCATGTTTTTTTTTACGGATGGGATTATTCCTCGGGATTCATCCCTTCTCTTGAGGTATTGTTCCTTCTACCGAAATTCTAGAATTAGGCCCCAGAGAAATTTACAGGTTATGTGCCATTTCACTCGAAAATAATAATAAAGCTATCAGGTGACTTATGCCCACCCGTGTATTATCCAAACTGTGCAGTCAACATATTTTACACTTTTAGAATAAATGAACAACGGAATCTTGATTTTTACTAATTAATAATGCAAAATTGCTTTTGGGTAATAATAGCGTTCCAAATAAGTTATTATTTCAAACACGGTGATAAGCTCCTAGAAAAGTTCTGCCGAAATTATAATAAATGCAAAAAAATGTAAATATAAAAATTGTGCCTGGTATTTTCCGTACATAAGAGCAGGGCCCGCTCTAGCCTATACGCCGCCCTGGACAAAATGACAAAATACCGGCCCTTAGATCATACATGCATATTTTTTCATATATTTTTTTATTATATTTTTTAAATCTACTCGGTCAACAATTTACGGCCCATTTAAAAATTTTCTAGCATAGTTCGCGCCACCTATGATCTACTATGAAGCACTCAGGTAAATCTTTAGTTTACAGTGGTTGGGGTTATGTGCCATTTCACTCGAAAATAATAATAAAGCTATCAGGTAACTTATGCCCACCCGTGTATTATCCAAACTGTGCAGTCAGCATATTTTACACTTTTAGAATAAATGAACAAACGGAATCTTGATTTTTACTCATTAATAATGCAAAATTGCTTTTGGGTAATAATAGCGTTCAAAATAAGTTATTATTTCCAACACGGTGATAAGCTCCTGGAAAAGTTCTGCCGAAATTATAATAAATGCAAAAAAATGTAAATATAAAAATTGTGCCTGGTATTTTCAGTAAATAAGAGCAGGGCCCGCTCTAGCCTATACGCCGCCCCGGACAAAATGACAAAATGCCGCCCCTTAGATCATACATGCATATTTTTTCATATATTTTTTTTTATTATATTTTTTAAATCTACTCGGTCAACAATTTAAGGCCCATTTAAAAATTTTCTAGCATAGTTCGCGACACCTATGATCTACTATGAAGCACTCAGGTAAATCTTTAGTTTACAGTGGTCAGGAAACGTTTTTATTGTTTTTGGTTGCTGCCTTTTTGTTTTTCATTAATATTTTTTTATGCTTAGGCCTACACGTTATGATTTTTTTGAAACTTGATGTTAGAATCGTTAAATTAAGACGATATGATGATATGATATGATGGCACCCCAAGCTCTCAATAAGATATTATATGGACTAACAAAAGTAATATATTAGATTAGCTTCTTTTAAGTATTAGTTGTATTTAGGGTTAATAGTTTTTAGGTTTTATTACAGAATGACATATGATTATTTCATTAGATCGTTATTTTTATATGGTATGCCATCATATCAAGTAGTTTGATATGATGGCACCTTTGAAGTAACATAAATAAACATTGATAACAAAAAAAAGACCGATTTTGTTTAAAGTATACTGAAAACTAACTATATATTAAGTTTTGTATTGATATTACTGATATTACCCATAAAAAAATGCGAAAGAAAAAAAGGGGGCCATCATATCCACACTTCCTAAATCATTTTCGAGTTAAATATGTGTTATATCTTCGAAACAGAAAAAAACTAATTAAACGGCTAGCCTCATTAAAAAGTCTATTAAAAAGGTTCACCACAATATCAAAATTTTTACAATAAAGAAGTTATAGACCATGTCACAAAATACAGACTTTTCGTAAACACCCCTACAGGGTCCTCACTTTGAAATACCGTTGATATCTGTACACTTCAATTAAAATTAAGGCCCCACAAATGGTGGTCGGTTTTTTCTACCTCTTCTAGAAATACTCTTAACCCCCCAAAACCATAAAATTTTCGACGCCCTGCACAATTAAAAAAAATAAGTACCTAGGTCCTTGGAAAAAAATTAAATTACTTACTAAAAAAATAATCTTAACTTACCCAAAACCAGTTTTTACCTTTCCAGACCAGAGGTATTGGTTTCACCAAAAAATAACTTTTGCAAATTTTATGAAAAATGTGTAATTGGGTCAACATAAGTCTAAATCAACAATAAGAAAAAAGTTGTATGTCCGTCTGTATGTCTGTATAAACGATTTCGCAAAAACGGCTTAACCGATTTATATAATTCAAGGTAATAAACAAGTTAATGCATGCCCAATGAGCATTTTTGTCTATATAAAAGTTACAGCAAATAATATAAAACCTTAATAAAATAACTAAAAGTTATATTATTTAGTGTTGGTGATAATTTTATAACTCTAATGGACTTGCATTGTCTATATTTTTTATTTATACACGACGGTTCGATCAGTACAATCTTTGATCGTCTTCAGGTGCAAGCTACCAATATATCTCTTAAATTAGTAAAAAAGATATGAAAAACAACTGACCAACACCAGCTTATAAAAATTTATGGTACATAGTAATGGACAGAAAAACAACATATAGATTTTATAAAAATTCCTTATGAACCCTCAAGTCTAGATATTATTATAAAAAGCTTTACAACTGTTCTAACAACACTACATAACAAATTAAAGGTTTTTATCGATTTGGAAATATAAATTTTCCATCTTTCTTCCCTTTGCTTGTTATGTATTATTCTTTTTCTTTTTAAAATAAAAAATTTATAAAATGGTGTTTAGCAATCTTCTAAAATAAATTAAAATGGAAGTGAGATAAGTTGAAGCAGGAATATGGATATTTATATACTATAGGTTAAATAAAAGCTGTTTTCCCAGTCTTCCTACTCTGATAATCAGCTGCGGTCCCGTGTGTACCGTATAGTTTTCGAATACACTCACAAAATTTTCATGGGCTCCAAAAATACTTGAGAAAAGGGGAAAAAAATATTCATTTAAATAATTTTTTTTTTCACATGTTTTTTGCTTTCTGGGAGAAATATTGAATTTTGTATTTTGTTCTTAACCCCGAAACAAGCAATATTTCGATTAAAGCACATGTTGAAACCCCATAAATAACGTTTTTATTTTGGTCAAAAACCTATTGTTGGAATCCACAATGGCGAAAATTTACGACAATTCTATAAAAAAACAATACAATTATACCACTGTTTACCTCTTTCAACACTATTTTATCAACGTTTTAAAACATGATGCTAGTGCGAACAAAAGGCTTCAGATGGCGCAATGTTGAACACTAAAGGTCCGTTTCTGCGAGCCTAACATAGTTACCATTGTTCTCTTTTCCTAAATGTATTCGTCTGAGAGAGAAATACCCGCCTGTCCACCCTTCAGCCCCGCATAACTGTCAGAGGTAACTATCTCAAGAAGATAGTTAGATTGCGGGGTCGAAGGGTGTACAGGCAGGTATTTCCCTGGTATGCTGGATCTCTCTCAGAGAAATGCATTTAGAAAAAGAGGATAATAGTAACTATGTCAAACTCGCAGAAACGGACCTTGAGGCTGCGTTCCGTCGCGTCGTAAGGTGATGTGTTCACAATTGCTGCCAACCAGCCGTACGCACTGTATGCACTCGAAGTTTCACGGTGCATTTTTGCGAACTTAACACGGTTACTATATTGTTCTCTTTTTCTAAAACCCGGTTCTCATCTATGGGTTTCTTATGCGTGGGCTCCCCGAATCAAAACACGGATCACGTAGTCTAAGCGAGATTTGTCGGTACACGTGATGAGTTTTTTGAGTCAGGGTGTCTGCGCATGGGAAACGCTGGTCGGAATCGGGTGTAGAATGCATTCGATCCCGATATCTGTCATAGAAAACGATCTCAAGAAGATTTGGATCTCTTATCTCTCTCAGATTGATGTAATTAAAACCAGATAATGATGGTATGGTATCTCGCAAAAACGCGCCTTTTGATGTCGCAAAAACGCACCTTTTAAACTCGCAAAAACGATCCTTTTGATGTCACAAAATTACCCTAAAAAATCTTGTTTATTTTGTTATAAATTAAAATTGTTTTTTGTTGTAAAAACAATGGTATTATAACCACTATACAAAGAAATTAATAATAACATTATAGAAAGAATGGGCAGGCACTAATTTATATAATTATTGTGTATGAGTTCCCAAGTTTTTATAAGTGTCTCTTCGTTGTTGGTTAATTGAGTTTTTATAAGTGAGTTGATAGCAACATTTTAAAAACCAATCTATATAACTTTAACTGATAGTTACTTACGGTTTTATAGATGGGTTTACAAAGAGATTTCAAAATCCAATTTATATAACTTTTGTCACTGATGACTAATATTTTTATAAATATGTTAGTGGAAACATTGTTAACACCAATTTATATAACATTTGATACCGATGACTTTATTTTTTATAAAGATGTCCGTGGAAATATTGTTAACGCCAGTTTTATGTTACCTTAGGGTTCCATCAAAAAGGTTACCTTAGGGTTCCATCAAAAGGTTCTAAACCTTTAATAAAACAAATATACAAACTCAATTCCTGTAGGAAACCTTTAAATACCCTAGGGCATTAATGGAACCCTCTTTATAATAATTATATAAATTTTGGTCACCAGAGGTTTCTGAAAATGCTCATTGGGTGTTATTCTTAAATATTCCTGCTTCCAACAAGTTACAGCGCTACAAAAAATATTGTACCTTCCTATCTTTTTCTTATTTAATTAAAACTGTCATTATGTTTTTTTAATAATGGATTACCAGTATTACCACAACTTTTGTATACTTTACTGTTATCCATAATTGAAATTCCTAAATACGAAATGTAAAGAGCATTTTAATTTTCGTCAAAAAAATGGATGATTAATTAGAAACTATTTAACTTATTAATATTTTGTCACATTCACAGCCAAAATGCCGCCCCTTACAAATGCCCGGTTCGTCCGGCCCTAGAGCGGGGCCTGATAAGATATTTGCATAGGATGCAAGATCTGTGAATTTTTTTCATGGAGGTGTGCAGTTTCGACAAAAAGTAAGAAGGGGGATTGAATTTTTTAAAATACTTACTTGCGAACAGCGACAGCTAGCGACACACAGTTTTTATAATAAGATTATTATAATTATTAATTTTTAAATCAGGACGGCTACCACCGTCCGAAAAACTTCCTCGTGTGCCGCGGCCTCTGCTGTCGAGTTCTCCATTCAAGAGCATTGAAGGAAATTAGTCGTGTCACAACACAAATCATTTAGCTTTGATATTTGTTGAATATGTAATGGCTTTTTCTTCCCACTATTCTAACACTGCATAGGCGCGCGGATTACTAACTTTTGGCGGCAACAGCGGCTCTAGTCATCTCCGTCGTGCATTAGTTAGTGAACAGGTGCTACATAGTAAACAGTGTTTTTACTATAAGAAATTTTGTGTGTTTGTTGTTGCAGAAAAGTAAGTGAACTGTTATTTTTGAGGTTATTTATTTTTTAGATACAAACGTGTTACTTTTTTTATGTATACTTTTTTGTAATACCAATTTTTTTAGATAATCAAAAGCTAACTTCACTTTTTTTATTCGATTTTTTCTTAGTATTACTGAATGTCAATTAAATCTGGTCGGGACATCTGCTTGTGCGTCTGTCTATCGTTCTAGATCTTCTAGGTAGTTTTTTTACAGTTGAAATAAAAAATCCGATTCTAAAATCTCTAAAAAGTGTTTTTAAGGTTAATATAGCCCACACTCTGCCAATAGGATAAATCTTTTATAGATCCGTTCTTTATTTTAGATGAACGACCCCTACGGAAGGGAGCAGAGGCGACTTGAAAAACTATTTGAAGAAGTTCCATCGGATGAAGGCGATCCATTTAGTGACGGCGAATACGGATCGTATCCAGACTTTAATCCGGACTAAGAAAAACTAACTGGTACTGCACAAAATCGAAGTGCTAAGCACGAGGACCATTCAAGTGAGTGTAATATTAACGTACACTGAGAAATTTTTTTAAATTCGTCAGAAACTGAAGACATCTGGGAGTTAAACACCAAAGATATTCCTTTTTTTGACTTTGCAGTTGAATTCAGAAATGTTACCTCTTGAGGTGTTTGGTACCATGGTTACTTCAGAAATTGTAAATCTTTAGTTCAATCTACAAATAATTATGGAAAACGGATGACGTTACTAAATCGACCACCGACAAGATTCAGTCGTAAGCGAGTTTTCAAAGAAGTAAACTATATAGAAATAAAGAAATTTTTGGGATTATGCTTATTGAAAGCACAAATGGCTTTACCACACCGGAGGAAGTTTTTTACAAAAAATCCTTTATATTTTCATCCAATATTATTGCACTGTCTGTTTAGAAGAAGATCTAAGCAGATCCTGCAATGCTTTTTCTGTGCAGAAAAAGGTGCCAAAAGTATGGCAAAAGTAAACTCTTTGCTGAATATGCTCTTAGAAAGATTTCAATCCATTACCACAAAGGCAGACTTTCATTTCGAACATACACGTTTGATAGATTTTTGCTGAATATTGAAATCTATGGATCCAACAAAGACGAACTGCAGACTTCAAAAATAAAAGATCTTGTTTTTAGACTTATGAGACCCTATCTAAATAAAGGACATTTTTTGTGTATGGATAACTATTACAATAGCATCACTCTTTCAAAATGCCTTCGCAGCACAAGAAATTAGAACCCTACTGTGGTCGTATCAAAAAATACAAAAAAAGGAGAATACATCAAGCAAAGATAAGGCAGAGTGTATGTTTCAAACTGGAGGTATAACAGGGAAGTACTGTTCTTTACCACCAGCAATTATCCCAAAACAATCAAAACTGCCAATGGATATGACAAGGAGAAAATGAAACCAGAAGAAATTGCAACATATAATGAATATAAGGGAGGAGTCGACAAAGGTGATCAGATGAACAAAAAAGTTATTTTCCATTTGTTCGATATGGCAGTGTGGTATTCGTATTTCATGTACAAAAAGGCATACAAGACCATATCGTTTTTAGAATTAAGAGACAAAATTATTAGGCAGCTGCTGTAAATAGATGACCTAACCTTTGGTGACCTAATAAGTCAATTGGATAAAACAAATAATACAGTAAAGAAAAGTGGAAATGTTTCTCTGATTAATCACAATACCACGCAATTTTTAGAAAAGATCGCCCTATCCGCAGACAAGAAACGTAAACGTCAGTTTTTACGTTGCAGACAGTGCACAAAAAATAACAAAAGGAAAGAAACCAGTTTCAGATGCAAGGCATATCCCGAGAAACCCCCTTTGTGTTCTAAATGTTTTGAAGAATGGCCAATAATGGAACCAATAATAAATATTTAGGATTATAGTTTCATTAACGGTTCATTTCCGTCATGTCAAAATGCAATTTAAAAGACAATTCCACATGACAAAGCAGTAATAACCGTCGATCGGCCATAGCCGATGTGCCAAACAAATCACATATTTTTAATGTAACGTGACAGAACGGATATAGCCGCTTTTCATTAAGTTAACTAAAAAATTACAAAAATAGTAAATTTTACCCAGACTTTATGCTACCACCAAAAACAGGTGGAAAAAAACCTGTCGAAGCACAACAAAGTTTTGAGTTATATTGTAGTAAATTTTGTATTGCAAGTGTCCAGCAATGTGCTAATTTAGGTTAGAGTCTGTAAAATCCTTGGTTTTAAAGTTTTAAGATAATCCCGACTCACGAACATTTTAGCAGCTAGCGAAAACAGTTCTCAGATTTAGATGTATAATAACTTCAAAGTTCGTCAAACCCTTAGTTTTTAAGATGCTAAAAAAATGACATTTATATTGAACTTTTGTGTATTGGAGGTGATTTGTCAGCTATTTATACCAGTATGTATTGCATGTAGGGCTATACAGAGCGTTTCAGGCTACTGCGCCGCCGGAAGAAATCCAATTTGCCAGTGTACATACACGCAGGGACACCTATCAGTGGAGCAAGCAACACTTAGGCTTACGATCACCGTTCGCGGCTTGCGTTTAGTATGCCTCTAACCACGGTGTAATGTGAAGTGTAGTCCATGAAATCGGAATTTGGTCAATAAATACGCAAATTTTAATAACGTAATTTTCTTGTTTTTTGTCACTAATAAATTAGAGCGTTTTATTTTAAACTGCTCAGATTTATCACTAATAACTTGTTACAATGAAAATAATAAGGAGAAACAAAATAAAAGCAAGTTCTCAAAATAAAATAACACATTTTAAAAACAAAAAAAGATTCTCCCGGTCAAAAAAAAATTAAAGCAAATCTTCGAAAAGTCCTCCTTGTTCCGCCCCTTCTAACGTTTCCAAGCATGTTAGGGGTGATAGTTTGAAGAGTTTCTTTAATTTTAATCCGAAGTTCTTCCAAATTATTAGCCCTTTAATGCCCGTATACTTTAATTTTGATATAACTCCACAGATAGAAGCCATTAGGAGCAAGAGGGTGATGGCCATAAAATACTTCCCCATGTACTTATAACCCGATTAGGAAATACATTATCAAGATATTCCCTAACAAAGCCAACATTGTGAGCGGGACAACCATCTTGTTGAAACCATGTTTCGCCAAATCTCACACCTAACAACTGCCTAGCAGTTGGAATAATATGCTACTGCAGTAGATCCAAGTATCTAGGGCCATTCAAATTGCCGACAATAAAAAAATGGCCCAATTACGTGTTCCCCTACTATAGCCCCCCCAAATATTTAGTTTTTGGCGATACTGTGTTCTCGTCAAAATACAAATTCAAATTTTCCCTCGACCAATATCGAACGCGTGTTGGGATATGACGATTCAATAATGGAAAAGTGCTTTCATCTGTGAAAAGAATAGATCTCAGAAAGTTTTCCTCACGATTATTTATTTCATTATTTCGCAAAATTTCATACGACGATAGTTGTCCTCTGGAAAAATTTGATGCATTTTTGACGCTTTGTAAGAATGATAACCATTCTTTTTGAGAACACCTAAGAGAGCGGCTGGAGACGTATCAACTGCTTCGGCAATTTGGCGGCTAGTTAAGTTTTGATTTTCCTCCACTGCGGCGCAAATCACCACATCTCATACTTCCTGCTGGTCACTCAAAACAGTGGGTTGTTTATGATTTCTTGGCGCTACACAACCAAACTTTTCAAAATTCTGCACAAACCTATGAATCGTTGACCGACTGTACAAAATTCTCCAAAAAAAGTTCTTGAATAAGTCACAAAAAAAAATAATAGAAACAAAAGAAATTTCAAAAAGATAACACTGCAGTATGCTTCGACCCCACCTCGGTCGTACGGCATGGAAAGTAAATTGGACTTGATACCCCCTATGTTCGCAGTAGCCTAAAGCTCATTGTATACTTTTTATTCCTTGGTTGCTTGTGTAGCTTCAACTGCCAGGTACAATCCTGTGATTCCCTGATGATTCCTAATAAGGATGAAACAGGTCTGTAGATGTCTGTATTCTCCATTAGACATTGGAGGCCTGGTCGTTATAAAGTGAGAAACAAAAACGCTTTGTCCAATATGCGACGAGTGTTACTTTAATTTATAAATATTATTCAGAATTTATTTTACGTGGTAAGTGAATTGTGACGATTTTTGTAGCCAGCTAAGAGCTAACATCAAAATAAATTATGTCCAGACACTTTTTCTTAAAAATAACACCTATTTTAAGGTGAATTCTAACAGCACTTAGCTTAATTTAATTTAGCGTAACTTAATTTAGCGTAAAAGTTGCTCTTACGAGATTTAATGATCGCGTTCATACAGGCGTAATTTAGCGCAACTTAACTTAAGAGATCAACAGCTTTTATCTTTTCTTAAATTTCCTTAAGTGAAATCAAATTTGCGCATGCCCAAACAAAGATGGACGCCGATTTTTCACAACTTGTAAACCAATACAAGAACAGGAAGAATTTGATTGCCCAGCTGACAAAATTTTTGACTTGAATTGGCAGCTACTTAAGAAAGATGTATAAACACCCTAAATTTTCCCTAAGTTAGGTTAAATTAGGCTACGCTAAATTAAATTGCGTTATGTGCTGTTGGAATCCACTTTTAGCTGCAGTTTGTTTTCAAACACGTTAATTTAATCCAATTTTTAAGTTTTTAACATCAAAAGATGGAAACGTGTAACGAAAAACGCAAAACAAAGAAATTTAATACTGTGAAGTCAAAAGAAATGGAAAGTGGGCATTTAGCAAAATTTTGTGAGCTTACTATAGTTACTATTTTTATCTTTTTCTAAGTGCATTCGGCTGAGAGAGATTCAGCTCACAACAACATACCAGGAAAATAGCCTGTCAGACCCGACTGTACAGGGTGTCCTATTTTCGATGGGTCCTTATGGAAAACTCCGTTAATATTGATGATATCAAGATGCCGTTTACACATGACTGCCTTACTTTTTCGAGACTTGAAAAATGGTGTTATTAGATTTTGGATGGCCCTTGTAGTTCCTGAGCTACGGGGGGGTAATCGAAATTTTGGCAATTTTAATAATTTCCCATATTTTCCTTAATATGCAAAATATTTTGAATCTGTAAACACTTTTTTATTGCGACTTTTGAACGGAAACAGAATGGCGATCTCAGAATTTTAATTCAACGTTTCGTTTTTAACTGACCATTATCAGGACCGAAAACTTAAATTCGCACCTAATTTTTTTAACTGGGTTAACTTTAATTTTAATTTTGCGACGTTTCGACACCAAAAACCATCATCAGTGCTATATTTTAAGTTTTAGTAATAGGGACGGCCCTGGAAAATCGAATCCTTTTTTTATATGAAAGTTATTGTTTTGGATCTTTTAAACTCCATGTAATATACCAACTACCCACCGCGGAGATATTTGGTTGTTTAGTTTTATTAATACAAAATACCTATAAATTAATTTAAATATACACCTCATATTTCCTTTAAATTTTCCTAAGGGCATTTTTTATTGGCATTTCTCTTGCTCTTAGGAAAATTTAAAGAAAACAATTTGAACATTTGAATTAAATTAAGTTGTTAGTTTCATCTAACCAGTTTATGTTGGTTTCTGTTTGTTTCTTCATATTTAAATTAATGTATAGGTTTTTTTATTAATAAAACTACACAAACAAATATCTCCGTGGTGGGTAGTTGGATTATTACATGGAGTTTAAAGCAACTAAAATAATAGGTTAAGAATAAAAAACAGATTCGATTTTCCAGGGCCGTCCCTATTACTAAATCTCAAAATATAGAACTGATTATGATTTTTGGAGTCGAAACTTCGCAAAATTAAAACATAAGTTAAACCAGTTCAAAAAGCACTAAAAATTATACAAAACTGCGCAAAAAAATGTTTAGGTCCCTATTTAAGTTTTCGGTCCTGATGGTGGTCAGGTAAAAACGGAACGTTGCATTAAAATTTTGAGTACGCCATTTTGTTTCCGTTAAAAAGTTGCACTGAAAAAGTTTGGAGGAATCAAAATATCTTGCATATTAAGAAAGATATGGCAAATGATTAAAAGTGCCAAATTTTCGATTTCCCCCCGTAGCTCAGAAACTACAAGGGCCATCCAAAATCTAATAACACCATTTTTCAAGTCTCCAAAGAGTAGGGCAGTAATGTGTAAATGGCATCTTGGTATCTTCAATATTAACGGAGTTTTCCATAAGGACCCATCGAAAAAGGGACACACTGTACACCTTTCGACCCCGTATATCTGTCAATAACAACTATATCAAGGAGATAGTTATGTTTTATGGACAGAGGGGTACAGAGGGAGCATTTCCTGGTAAGCTTGATCTCTCTCAGACCGATGCAATTAAAAGAAGAGAACAATAGTAACTATACCCAGACAGCATCATCCGTCCCAAGGACGTACATTTTACATCCATTTTACGTCTTTGTGTCCAGTGACCTACTAGGTACGTACAATGTACAATTGGTTTCACATAAAATGCGTGTATGAAAAACCAAACTACGTTTTTTTTTTCATTGTATTTAGCTATACCCACGGCTTTTAGTATGCATCCTTGGGCACTACCTGCTAATTGTAGTGTACGTAAGATATTTCTATTATTGTTATAGTTTACCTATTATTTTTTTATAAATTTAATTAACCTAATTATATTAAAAACTGCAACTCTTGGAGGATTATTTATTATTTTTTAAAGTATCTAATTTACACTTTTTAGCAATAGAAAATAGTATTTTTAAACAGGGCTAAAGAACAACTCTTTGTATACTCGAGCAAGGCAAGTCCATGGACTTAGTAAAAAGCGAACTACACAGAGTTGTTTATGCATGTGTTTTCATAAACAAATTACTTTAATTTCAAACAAACAAAAGAAACAAAACAAACGAAAAACTAATATTTAATGGCGGCTCCATTTTTTTCAATAACCATTTCCAATCGACGTGGCATGGAATAAGCCAAATTTCGACACTATTCTTCATCGTTAGAATCCAAATCCCATGCACTACGTATAGCGTTTAAAAGTTCTTCGACATTTTGGGGCAATTATGTTCATATATTATTTTGACTAATTTTCCCTAAATATTTTCGATGGGGTTAAGGTCGGCACTGTTCGATGGCCAAAGCAGCACTTCCATATTTTGGTCTTGAAACCAGCGACGCACAGCATTAGCTGCGTGAACAGGACAATTGTTCTGCTGAAAAATTATTTCATTGTTTGGATATAAAAAATCAACTGACGGCACCATTACCCCTTCTAATATTTCCAAATATCTCACTGCGGTAAATCTTCCTTCAATTTGCCAGCAAACACCTAACCCTCTAGCAGACATCCAACCCCACATATTTACTGAGAAGTGTTCTGACTTCGAGGAGGACGATATACTTTTATTTTTCAGCTATCCGAAGAAGATTGAAAAATTTTTTCATCAGCAAAAACACCCTGACCCAATATTCCCCATCCTCTGCAACGTGATTGAGACCAAAGATCAGTCGTGCTTGTTTTTGTTGCTCTGTCAAGAGGGTCTTCTTTGCTGCAATGCGACATTTAAGTTCAGAATTTTTCACTCGTCTGCATGCTGTAGATCGAGAACCCGGAAAATCAGTTGTGTTGATGACTTTGACAGCTGTGGAAAATGGGTTCTCTCGCAAACTATTCAGTAATTGTCCATCCTGTTCCTCTGTGCTTACCGTATTTTGCAAACGGGTACCCCGCTCTCGCTCCAAAGACTGATGTTCTTGCCATCGTTTCGAAATTCTAACTACAGTGGCTTTATTAATATCAAAATGTTCGGCGACCCTTGCTACTGACCATCCATCTTGCAGTTAAGATATTATCTGCGATTTCGTAAAGGCCGAAAGTTGAGAAACCATTTAAAAAAAGTAATTTTGACTAAAATCAAAAATTATTGACAATGATTGACTTAAATCAAAAATAAAATATGTCATGGTATATGACGGATGCAAAATGAATAGTGTGAAATGGCACATCTATACGAAGAAAAAACGTTGTATTTTTTTTTCCATGTACGCATTTTATCTAAAATTAACTGTACGTACAAAAGTGTGTGTAAAATGTAAGTACAGCAAAAACGTATTTTTGCGTTATTTTTAGGTTTTTTTGTACGTACTTAGTAGGTTTTTAAGTTGTCATAACTTGGACGTAGTTCATTTATGTAACATCTCTCACTTATAATGCAAACTTTTGAATAAATATTTTTCATTCTCTTAAAGTAATTGGTATTTTATAAATACCCATTCTTCGTCAGGAATTCTTTCCCGGAGAATCAACCACCAGAGTGGAGTTTTCAGGGATTAAAATCGTCGGTCCCCGCCCTCTAGGCATAAAAAATATTTTGCATTTTATTTATTTACGTCCCACAAGGTACGTACCAAAAACGTCTCCGGTACGTACGCCGTACGTACATCATACATTTTACGTCCAATTTACGTCTTTTATTGGTCTCCCGCTGGACATACATAGTACGTACTCGGTACGTACACAAATGTACGTAAATGGTACATATTTTTCATATCCTAAGTACGTACCTAAGACGTACATAGCGTTGGAAAGTGCACGTAAAATGTACGTCCCTAGTACGTACAATGGAGTTAGCGTACGTACTATGTACGTAATTTTCGTCCGAGGCCTAGGTACGAGGTACGTACCTGGTACTTAACTTTGCTATCTCGGTAGTAAGCTCACAAAAAAATTGCTAATTGTGAAATGCGCCTGCGGTTAGAGGCACGTAACAACAGGGCCCCTATTTTTCAACTGATATAAATTCTGCTCCCAGGGAGTCAAACTCTCGGTACTATAATTCTTATTGGTCCAAATCTTCGGCTTAAATCGGTTTCTCTCGCTTTTGCCCGATACTAATCGAAAGTAATTCTCTTAGTCAAGACTAATAGAATTACTTTTTATCAATATCGGGCAAAAGTGAGAGAAACCCATTTAAGCCGAAGATTTGGACCAATAAGAATTATAGTAGCGAGAGTTTGACTCCATGGGAGCAGAATTTCTATCAGCTTAAGAATAAGGCATTGAGAGAGATTTAGCAGAGGCCTATCACAAGTTTAAGAAATGACAGGGCTTAGTCAGTGCCTTTTTCCAAAAAAAAGTCAAGAGAATTCCTAAAAAATAAATGGTAACGGTAAAGTAATGGCAAAAACAACAAAAGTGAATTTTGTGTGCACATTCTACAAAATGGAAGTTTATTGGGGAACATTTCCGGTAAATTTTATTTTAAAGAGCGTCGTGTTCACCCCTCGTATTTAACTTTACACCAGAGAAAAGTTTAAGTTTAGCAAACATGGCACACATTTATGGATGGAGAATTTTTACTTATATAACTTCTTAAACTTTATATTTCGGTTTCAGAGTTTTAGGTGTTGCTTTAGTATGTCAAATAAGTTTAAATCTTTTGATATTAAATATTTCTGGAAGTGTCAATTTTTCTTTAGAAACGTTTTAATCTATTAAAAAGTTTATATGTATACAGGGTGTCCCAATGAAAACGAAACAGAGGGGTTTTCTAGTTTTTAGAGTACCATCTTCAAAAAACCCTCGAACCTATTGATTTGTTATTCAAGAAGTACACGTTTTCACTATATTGGAATATTCGTAGGACATACTCCTTTGGAGTGGTGAGTTTAATCACCACAATTTAAATAATAGTGTAGGGGCATACGTCGATAATTTTTATACCGTGGGATTTTGAATGAAGGAGGTTTGGACTATGAGGGATTGATAGCTCTTTAGTCACACAATCTAGTGTTATCGGGTGTTTTGTTTGCATCCGTGTAGAAGGAGTTGATATGATCTTTCAAGATGGCGCCCAAAAATCATAAAAAATACAACCTTCGCAAATAGGGCATTATTATACCCGATTCCATATAATTCGATGACGAGAATTTCAAAAAATTAACATTTAAGGTCATACAACCTTAGATAACCTTGAAAGTCGCAAAAAACAAGATTTTTGCCATTTTCTCCTCAAAAATATTAATAAATCGACGTTTTCTCTCACTAAATTCAAATGTACCTCACACTATTAGTCATATATGTCAAATTCAATCCTTCGAGTTTGATGCAATTTCAAGCTTTATGACCTTGAAAAATACCATAGTAAAATGAACATAGTGCAAAAATAACATACTAAGGGGCGCTATTAATCAACTATTAAAACGAAGAGGACGAAATTTGGTAGGAAAGATAAGAAGGTCAAGTCCAGTAATAATATTGTTCAAAAAATTTGGTTCAGCTATGATGCGTTTCGCTATGGCGGCTGATGTATCAAAATGGCGACCTACAACCACATTTTATTTTATCCAATTTCGAAAAAAAATAACAAGGTGGCCATCAATTATAGTTGACTTATCGCCGCTTACTATGAAAAACAAGTTTAGTTGATGTATGACCTTGATTGACTTTAAAAATGTACATATAAAAAACCCGGTTTTTGTAGTGTGCCGAAGATAGGCCATAACTAAACACATAATTTTAAACCTGCCTATCATTTTTCTTTAATCTGGCTTCCAATTTGTTTATGCTATACCCCGGTAAAAATAACCTATAAGTCGTGTTTATTAAGTTTCGGAAAGGTGAATTTTATGTTCTACTCACTTGTCTAGCCAACAAAGTCATTTAAATTACCTATAAGAGAGTTAGCAGAAGTTAGATATGCATTACCATACATTGGACCAGGTGTTTTAGATGCTATTTTCCAAAATGGCGGTCAAAAAAACATAAAAAACAATCAATCCACACCCCCTCCCCCCGAAAGATATTCGAGTTTATATATGCTTATAATTTCGAACCAATTTCGAACTAATTTTGAACCACTTTTAAAAATTTTGAACCACACTCCCTCCTGGTTTTTTTTTAACCTGACGTATGGCTGCACCTCCCATTTGTAATATAAAAAAAAAAACAGAAAACAAAACTCAAATATCTTTCGGGGGGGGGGGTGTGGCTTGACGTCAACCTGCACCCCCACCATATTTTCTAAAAAAAAACAGGGTTATTAGTGGGTTTTTGGAAATTCTTTTTGGTGATATTTGGTTCTAAATTAGTTCTTAATTTTGGGATAATTGCTTTTTATATTTCTCTAAGGTGTAGCTTGACGTCCGGCGGCAACCCCCATTTTGAATATTAAAAATACCAGGAAGAAGTGTGGTTCAAAATTATAAGCATATCAAAAGTCGAATATCTTTCGGGGGGGGGGGGGGTGTGGCTTGACTGACCTTGAAAAATTCTGATTATGCCAGTAGGGCATGACTATACTTGTTATTCATAATACAATTTAAGGATGAGGTTACATCTATTTAGACACACATTCAGGTGCCATTGGGTGTTTTATTCGCATCCGTGTAGGAAATTCCTAAACTTAATAAAAACCACAGGCATATAGGTCATTTGTATCAGAGTAGAGCATAAACATCTCAGACTTCAGATCAAAAAAAATGGTAGGGAGGTTCAAAATTAAGTTTTTTGTCAGGGCTAAGATGTTAATTTCATTTCCAGCACTTAAAGTTTTTGCGTAGCGGTAAATTGGAAATATTATCAGAAAAAGCTGGTTTCTCATTGTACATGGTATTTTCAAAGTCAATCAAGGTCATGTATCAACTAGATATTTTTTTCATAGTAAGCGGCGATAATTTAACAAGAATTGATGGCCACCTTGTCCTTTTTGCTTTTTTACGAAATTGAATAGCATAAAATGTGGTTATAGGTCACCATTTTGATATATCAGCCGCCATATTGAAACGCGTTCTAGCTGAACCAAATTTTTTTTTAGCAATATTGTTAGACTTGACCATCTTATCTTTCTTACCAAGTTTGGTCTTCTTCGCTTTAATAGTTAATGACTAGCGCCCTTTAGTATGTTATTTATTGCAATATGTTAATTTGACTGGGGTATTTTTCAAGGACATAAAGCTTCAAACTGCATCAAACTCCAAGGATCGAATTTGGCATGTATAGCTAATAGCTTGAAGTATATTTGAAGTTAGGCTGACAAAACGTCAAATTATTAAGATTTTTTGTATAGAAAATTGCAAAAATATTTTTTTTTGCGATTTCCAAGGTCATGTGAGATCGGATGACCTTAAAAGTAAATTTTTTGGAATTCTTGTCGTCGAGTTATATGGAATCGAGTATAATCATGCCCCGGTTGCAAAAGTTGCATTTTTTATTATTTTTGGCCGCTATCCTAAAATATGACGTCATATTAACCCCTTCTACACGGATGCGAACAAAATATCCGGTAACACTAAAGAGTTATCAATCCCGCATAGTCCCAAAACTCCTTCATTCAAAATCCCACGAACTGACACATGCCCCTTCACTATAAAGAAAGTGGGTGATACCTTATTTTAAAAGTCTTTCAAATGCCTTTACAAAAGTGCTAAAATTTTAAAAATCTAGTAGTTAATTTTAAGAATGTCGTTTTTAAAGATACATGGACTAATGCAAAATTCGTGTTTTTAGGGAAATTAAAATTTTATTTGTGAAAAATCCGAAGACACGTCGACTTTATTTTTTTTCATTTTCTGAAACTGAATATGTCGGAATTGAATCGCTAGTATTTTATAACATTGACAGTTGTGTGAGGGCATGTAAAAGACCTTTAAAATAAGGTATTGTTTAACCCACTTTCCTTATTTATATTCTGGTGGTAAAAAGGCAATTCCATGGTAACTGACGGGACAAATCTTAAAGAATTAGTTTTTTGATATAATTTTTCTCTCTTCCGCATCTTAATGTATTATTAGGCATTTATTGAGTATTATGGTTTACAATCAATCACTACAAAAACAGTTAAAATTACAAGAGTATTCTCTTACGTGGAAAAAAAATAACAAAAGAATTGGTGATAACTGACGGGACATCAAAAACGGGAATGATGCATAGATTTGACAACATTGCTTTGCTGTTTTTGGACCAATCTTTACCGGGTAGAATATCGGAAATCAGAAAACGGAATCTGTTGAAATTTGGCCGGATTTTTTATTTTTGAATTCTTCACAACCGTATCCAGACAGTTTTTTGCTGGACTCTTTCATTCCCGAAATAAAATAAACACGGCTAACAATAGCATTCTTACCTGGCTTTTTCTTTAGCCTCGTCGATAATACAGAAATTTGTAACAACAATTTTTGGATTCTTTTATTTTTTGAAAAAAAACACACCAAATTTTGAAAAATTCTTTGGATACGGTTGTAGATTTTTATAGATCCTATTATCTGATAACAAAAATGTTATGTTTTTTTTCTTTATAAGCGAGATTCTGCCGAAATTCTGAAAACGCCAAGGTCACGTAAATTGAAAGGTCGAAGGAAACTGAGTGAGTTCGAATGGAGTATTGGAATTCAGGTTCCGCATAGCCACCCGCCACTTATCTAATAAAACATTCGGGCAATAATTGACACATCTCAAGTGATAAAAATAAGAATACAATAATTCGTTACTTTCCTAATACTTTTCCTCACATGGTGTTCGCACCGTGTTCTAAAAACTGCACGATCTCACTCGAAACGGCATTAGTGATGCCACCTATTGTTGATCTTTCAAAAAAATGGCAAAGCAGTGTTGTCAAATCTATGCCGCTTTTGTGTCTTTAAAGGTAAGAAGTGCCCTTTATAAATAACGAATCGACGCGTTTGAGGGATTTTTGAAAATCGTACTCGTAAATACTCGTCAACGCCTCTGTTTCGTTTTCGCTGGGACATCCTGTATATACTTGAGATTCTCTAGAATGGAGAATTTTAACAAGATCAATCACTTTTTCTCCTTAAGGGGTCTTCTATAAACAAAAAAAAACGGTTCTATTCAGAGGTATATTTGGTACAAGGTTTTTCTATCTTCTTAACAAATAATTTTGGGCTCATTTTAAAGATTATTCCACTCATGTGTTGAAAGTACCATAAAACAAGTGTAATTTTGGAGAAGTACAGTGATAATTCTTTTTTTTGACTTTGGCTCAAGTGATAAGAATGAATATTTTTCCTTCATTTTTATTCATAGCCCACTAAGCAAGGTCTGTTACATAACAGGTTTTTGACGTTGAGAAAATGTAGAATTGATGCAACTTTGTGTACTTTAAGAAAAATGTTTAAAAAAAGTAAAATGTAAGTTTAAAATGAACATTGTATGTGAAAGTATCGCTGATACACGAAAGAAGCGCTAATTTTACGTCAATATAATCTTGGATTTAACAAGAAATTTAAACAATAAAGTAACTGAAAAATAACATTACTTGAAGTTTAATAAATGTCAGTGTCGAAACCAATTTGCTTCTGTAGAATTACATAATATTACTTAATATCAAATTAAATATCAAATTTAAAACAAATTTGGTTCTTTATTGTGATATAACAAAATATAATATTGTAAGTGTAATAAACATCAAAAATGAAACAAGTTTAATTGATTAATGGTCCCATGAAAGCAACAGTATTCTGAGCTCATTTAATGTCAACTTTAAAACAAACTTGGTTGCTGACCAAATACAATCATTGTAAGTTTTATGCAAAAATTTCAAAATTAATTAATTAAACTTTTAACCCAAATATGGAGAAAATTTTTGAAAAAGTAAGGAATGATATCGAATAAATGTTTACTGTTTTTATGAAAATCCTGCGATTGTTTTGATAAATTCCCAGAGAATGGAAAATAAGTATAAATTTATATGTATCTATTCGCATCAGTAAAATGTACGATCATTTTATGATTTAATTTTTTTTGCGGTACAAGGAAATTATATATTTTCAATAAAACAATTTCCTATTTTCTGTAAAAATCGTACAACTGAGATAGCTTAGTGGTCTAAGGCGCTTAAACCTTGGTGTATCATCTTTAGAATAGTGACTCGAGTCCCCACGGCGCATATTTTTTTTTTGATTTTTATTATTTTGTTTTATTTGTTAAAGATGTATTCACGAAGATAAGACATTTTAAATCACAAAAATATATTTTTGGTGCTGTTTGAACCAATTTAAAAAAAAATGATTTTACCTAGCCATGTAACATTAAACGTTACATGCAAGTCACATACTTGTTAAAAAAAATCGAAATTAACAGTGTTACGTAAATGTTTAGGACTAGTGATGTACTGGCAGTGTAATATCCTCATTAAGGTAATGTTAATGTAACAGGTTTCTGTTTAGTGAAAGAGCATGTTCTCGGCTCCGACAAATAAAAAAAACGGTTTTATTCAGATATACTTTTGATACAAGATTTTTGTCTCCTTAACAAATAATTTTGGGCTCATTTTAAAGATTATTCCACTCATGGGTTGAAAGGAACATAAAACAAGTGTCATTTTGGAGAAGATTCTGTTGTTTTTAATTCAAGTGATAAGAATTACACTGATTATTTTTGCCTTCGTTACTATTGGTATGTTTTCACATCGTAATTAATTGAAAAGATTGTCTTCTTTTTTATTCATAGAGCATGTTCTCCGCTCCGACAAACAGCGTGATGATATGAAAGAACAAGATGCTTAATTTAATAATAATTTAAAAACATACCATAATAATTTAGAATATTAACAAATGGTTTGCGTCTGATAAAAGTGGTATTATATTATAGCAAAAACTGCGTTGCCATTGGCAACCGGGTTTTCCACAGAATTATTTGTTTCTCCATTCTGACAGTTTCTGATTTTTATCAAAATTTCGTAAAACGAATCAGTTTAGAATATTTACGGAGGAAGATATGAACAAAATGTTATTAAAAGTAATACGGTTAGTTTTTGTGTGTTTGATTCGTGAAATAATTCTCTAAATATCACTTGAGCCCCAAATTTAACCAAATAACTTTTTAGTCTTGCCTGTTTCCTTTGCGGGGTCGTGAAAATATTTACACGTAATTGTAAAAATTTGTTGATAATCTTAAAGCTCTCATCGTATAACCCCCGATAATTCTTTTGATTTACGTCAAATGATAAGTGTTCTACAGAAAAATTTTACACCAGTACATTTTAATCAATTAAAATAAGTTTTTTTCTTTGA
This sequence comes from Oxystoma pomonae, assembly GCA_963921995.1. Taxonomy (NCBI): domain Eukaryota; kingdom Metazoa; phylum Arthropoda; class Insecta; order Coleoptera; family Brentidae; genus Oxystoma; species Oxystoma pomonae. The sequence continues at coordinate 40,338,800 of OY998172.1, forward strand.
CAGTTCACAATGGCAACTCACGTTTTTTCGGACTTTTTTTTTCGCTTGGTTAGGTAACCAAAAGCGAATTTAATCGTAAATTTTTTGCGGAAATCACAGAATATTTTTTTATTTGTTAGTTTCAATTTTTTGCTGAATAAGCTAAAATTTATTTCTAAGGTCACCGATCCAAATGTTTAAATATTTCGAATTGGTGGCCTTAGGAAAAAATTTTAGCTTATTGTGCAAATAATAAGAAAGTACTCCGAGCCGTATCTTAGATTTTACAAAATGTGCTTTCCATTCAAAGTTCAGCTAATTCTGATGTTTATTTGTAGTAGGGATCCTAATGACCCGTTTTGAACGTCAATTCGACATTTCTTGAGCTAAGGTCACTGATGCTACTAACAACTGTAATTCAGAGAGGATCGCGTTTATTTCAGAAAGAATCATTTGTATTTTACAAATTTTACCGCGATTGGTCACATTCTATTATATATAACTGGAAGTATCACTACCAGATTGAACTTAGTCGTTTAATACTTAATTATACTTCGATTGGTCACATCCTATTAGATATACCTGGTAGTGATACTTACAGGTATATCTAATAGGATGTGACCAATCTCGTATAATCTGGATTGGACTTCCCTACAGGTACGTCGTTTAATCCTTAATTATTTACTTATATAAATACATCAATTCCTGAATTATTAATGACTATTTCTGAACTTAACTTGATATTTTCACATCACATTTAAACTATTTTTTATTTATTGTTGCCATTGTTCCTATTTTATTGTATATTCAATTTATACTTTTTTAACACATACCAACCTTGATTTCTCGTCGCTATGTTTATTTAAGCTTCTTACAAGAAGAATAAGCCTCGCATGTTCATTTTAATCAATAACATAAATTTAGATTTTCTACGTTTTTAAGGACGACTAGATTTTTTTTCTACTAACGTGTATTAAAAATACGGTGGATCTGCTAAGGTCAAATCAGATTTTCTGGCCTGGTAAAAGGGCGGGGACGATATAACCTTGACAAAAAGCCGTATCGATAATAACTCTACTAACTAAGTTAACCTGGAAAAAATACAGAGGCAAAAAACACCTTAATCGACGAAAACAAAAGTTGTCTGTCCGTCTGTCGGCCTGTTGTCTGTTGTGTGTCTGTATACACGATAACTGAAGAACGCCTTAATCGATTTTAACGAATTTTGGCACAAAAATTCCTCTATGGGCTGACCATGAACTGATTAACTTTTGGGTAGGGTGATGGTGGGTTGAAGGGGGGAAAAAATTAATAAAATAATTTAAAAAATTGTAACTTTGGAACGAAAGCAAGCAGCGATATATTATTTTCAGATTTAAGTTTCCATGGATATGTACTACAAATTCTGTTAAAAGCCCAAGTTCGTGGGAGCTTTAGTTTCAGAGTTATTTGAAAAAACGTTAAAATATATTAAAAAAATCATAACTTTAGAAGTAAAACAGCTATTGATATTCGGTTTTCAGATTTTGGTTTTCGTAAATATTACCCAAAAATTTTTTTATAAGGTTCAAATCTTTCGAAGCTGCATTTTTCGAGATATTTTTATTTCCATTTAACATAAAAAAATTGATTGTATGGTGGACTCTCCGTGCTTTCTATCACCAATTTTTAATCCACCATACCAATATGGTATGGGGGACTATTAGAATCGTGAAATTTTGACTTTTCTTAATTTTATCAAAAACAACCTACTAAGGTTTCAAAACATGTTAACTGATTAAAAAAAAAAAGTTGTCTCTCAGTCTGCTGTCTGTCTCTATACACAATCACTCAAGAACGCCTTAATCGATTTTAACAAAATTTGATACAAAAATCCTCTATCAGCTGATCATGAATTGATTAATTTTTGGTTGGGGTGGTGGGGGGTTGAAGGGCGGAAAAGGGAGATGAAATATTTTAAAAAATTATTTGAAAAAACGTTAAAATATATTTAAAAAATCATAACTTTGTTTTAGATTTTGGTTTTCGTAAATATTACCCAAAAAAGTTGTTATAAGATTCAAGTCTTTCAAAGCTACAGCTTTTGAGATATTTTCATTTCTTTCTATATAAAATAATTGATTGTATGGTGGACTATCCGTGCTTTCTAGCACCAATTTTGTTATTCTGCCATACCCCTGCCAAAAAAACCACTTTAAAACTCTTAAAAACTGATCAAGTCTTTATAAGATTTTAAGAGATTTTATTGGTTTTAAGAGACTTGACCTAGCAAAAATGTATCCCTCATGAAAACTGACAAATTCTTATGATGTTTCATGAGAACAATTTTCAAATAATTCAAACTATTGAAAACTCACAAGATTTCAAAAGATCCTAAAGACAATAAAATTTCATTCTTAGCTGTTTTACAAGATTTTATTATGTTACACCAGACGCATGAGATTTCATGAGGTTTACCAAGCAAGATTTTTATGAGATTTTACAAGGGTTCGCTAGTCTAAAAGAATGGACGATTTTTAAAATTTTACAAGATTTCAAGATTATTTAAGTAGTAAAGTGTAGAATATAGGCATGCAAGCATAGCCAGATTTGACAAGCAATATGAGAATTTAGGAGATTTCATGAGTACCTATAAATTAAAAAATAATATATAAAAAAAGATTTAACTATAAAGATATTTTAAGAGATTTCGTAAGTTTATATCAGACAGTGACAATACAAAAGATTTTATGAGTACCCATATAAAATTAAATTAACATAAATAAACATATTATAGATTTAAGCAGATTTGACTAGCAAGAAATTTTAAGAGATTTGACAAGTTATAAAAGAAGAAATAGAAAGAGACAATTTTACTAAAATATTGTATCATGTAATCTTGTGAAATCTTATTAAGTTTATTTTATATTTCTTTTAAAGTCTGCTAAAAATATGTAAACTTGTCAAAACCATTGACACCTTATCAACTTGTTTTTCTTAAAATCTGCTCATAACTGCTAAAAACTGTGCAATCTAATGAAGGATGGTTCTTTTACAAACTGCTGAAATCATGTGTATTCTCATAAAATCTTGTGAAATCTTATTACCTTTGATTTAAATTTTTGTTAAAATCTCCTCAAAACTTAACAAAACCAATGGAAGCAAAGCCTTTAAAATACTGGTGAAATCTTTTAAACTCTTACAAGAAATGTTTTTAAAAACGTTTCAAAACTCCTAAAAATGGATGATTGTGCTCATGTAAAACTCATAATGTTTGACGAGATTTTAATCTCCTTCCAAAATTGAAAGTTTATGAGGTTTCACCCGAAATTGGTGTTTCATAAACCGCATGAAATACCGACTAGAACTCGATCGTGAACTTTCACTAGTTTTTTTTTACAATTTTTCACGTGGTATTTTTGGCAGTGACGTCACCATGTATTTGAGTTATTTTCTAATCTTGTGTTTTATTCTTTTTATTTTTTACTTGGACTTTGTATTTTATTGTTCTACATTTGAGAAGCAGATTTTCAAAATGCATTTTGGCCACACGTTCTTTATTGAAAAACGCATCTTTCAAACTCTGTTTCCTGGAAATTTTAATTTTTGGAAAAAACGCATTTTGAAATTTCACTTCATTTTATTATTTGAAGTAACAACCATCATTTTTTTTTAATTGATAAAAACCGTGTTATTCTCAAAACGAATTCAGTCACCCGTTAAAACGAGCCAAATAATGGTTTATTATTGAAAGCATAATTACTACTTAAACTGAATAATTTTCTAGAAGCTTTAATTATTTCATCACTTGGGCTATAATTTAGTTTTTTTTTATAAAGCGGCGACATTGAAGAAATAATGAAGCTTTTTAAAACTTGGAAAATATATCATTCAATTAAAAATTTCTTGCTTTACAGTTAAAGAGCTTTGTAAATTATTTTTTATAAAATGTTTAATATTACTAAATCACATCAAAGCTTGTTTCCATTTTTAAATTTAAACTTGTAAACTGCTATGCAGCGTTCGTTTTATTCCGTTGAGAAGCAAAGGGTATCGATCTTTGGCCACGAAAGTAAAAACAAAAGTGGAATGATAATATCCTGTAAATAAAATGACCGCTACATTTACTTGACATTTGTGAGCCTAAATAAGTTGGTATTGACAAAATTCCCATAACTCTGAGGCTAATAATAAAAAGGGTTATCGCACATCACTTACGGAAGGCAAAAAACTAGTCATTCCGGTTGTATAACAGCACTGAACAAATCAAAACACTATATTTTTAGCAAAAACACGCAAAAAAACGAAAACACTTTATTTTGATTAAAAAAACAACGGAGTAACATCCTAGTAACTTTTTTTTTTGTTGAAACAAGTGTGTGGCTAATAAAAAAAGTAGGCAAATATATATTATGTTTACAGGGGGACTTGAAATCCATCTAAAAATGATATAACTTTACTTTTTCCATTAACAAAAATTTAAAAAAACAAAATTTTAATATATTGTGAAAAATCATGGTAAAAAATACCAATTACTGATTGTGGAAAAGACACACCAAAAACAAAAAAGAATTTCAAATCGATTCGATTGATGTGACTACGTTCTTTTAGGCTCATAACTGCCACCTGCATAGGGCGGTCATTTTTGTGAAATTTCTCAGGGGGTATTATCATTCCTGCCGCTCTAACTGCTCAAACAGATTGTTCGTAATTTTTTTTTATACTGGGACTTTCCATTCCATATTTTTTGCAAAGTTAAAGACAAACACAAAGTTTAGTATCTATGCACCTAGCCGGGATTCGAACCTGAGACTTTCCGTGCGGCAGGCTGATATGCTATCATCTAGTGGCGGTCCCAGCCATTTGAAAAGGGGGGTGGCGGTTTCGATACGAAAAAAAAATAGATATGAGGAACATATCAATATATGCAAACAAAACTTAGTAACAAAGAGAGAATTTGGTTTCACATTTGAAGTCGTTTATATCATACATTTTTTATTTTAAAAAATGTATATAAAAATTTTTGAAAAAATAACATTAGAACTGTAATTTTTTAGTCGAAATAAACTAAAATCGTAAATATCAACGGTATTATATCGCCGCGGGCGAAAATTTTTAAGAAACTTGCTCTAAAAAATGCCTTTTTTGATTTGAAATTAAACTAAAATTGTAAATATATCAACGCAGCAGGCGAAAATTTTTAAAAGAATGACACTACAGATGCCATTTTTAACACAAAATTAAACTAATACCGTAAATATCAAAGGTGTTACAGCGTCGCAATTTATGCCCTACTTTTGATTTCTGTTCTGTTTTCATAAAAAATTTAAAGCTAGAGAAGGGGGGGGGGTTAACTACTGGATTAATAAAACAGTTTATAGTATTTAGAAACGACTTTAGTTAATTTTGCCTTGATTTTGGTTTCATGTTAAACTTGGTATGAATATGTTCAGGTCAAAAATACTTTTTTAGGGCCGAATTAATTTTGTCTAAAACTTGTTTATATATAGAAACTCTATAATACTGTTCTGTATTTTCAATGGTTGTCGCGGTAAGTTCCTCATGCGTTTGTATATTCTTGGTCTGACGGATTGAAGGTCAAACTGTCCCAAAATATTGTGGAGGGATTCTAGAATGTATTTAAAGGAACTTTCTGCAATTTCTCGTTTTTTGTTCTTCAGGGTTATTACCACCATCTTTGTTGTTGTTGTCTACTTTTTTCTGGACCAAAGGGGGGGGGGGCGATAGCACCCCCTCCCCCCCTGGCACCGCCACTGCTATCTGGTACGTTACGGAGGCCGGCACCGGACTAATTATAATAATCAGAATAATGTAAACCTTTTTCACTGAAAAAAAAATAAATAAAGGAATTGAATAAAAATACATATATAAGGTGCAGCAAAAAACTGCACATTTTAGACAATTGTAACTAAGCGAGGCACTGTCTGATTTTAATATTATTAAGCTTTTTGGAAAGCAAAAGCCTGAAGCTTTACGGATTCGATAAGAAATAAAAAAAATTGAAAAATTGACCAATTTTGATAAACTTAGACTTTTAAAATTGATAGAATTAGTAGCAAAATTAATAAATATGCATATAAATAACCAGAATTTTGAAGGCATCAAACAAGTAGAGTTTCGCAACTAAACCAAGGCAAATTCTGCTCTATTTGAACATTTTATGGGCATTACGTTGAAATAATTGCAATAATTAATTGAAATAATTGCATGGGTATGATTTTGTGATTCAAAACATGTCCCCCGATGACCTCATGATGGATATCCTAAGATATGGAGTGGATATATATTCACATGAATATCCACCAAATATGCATTAGTTTTCCACTAAAGTGCAATTACGGAGTAGCCTATGGATATAACTTGGATAAATGCCAGTGCAGAACGATGTCTATTTGTGAGTGGTTCAAGGTTGGAAATCAAAGTGTATGATGGTGTTTAATGATGTATAGTGAAGCGTGACCAGTGAAACTACTGACGAGCCCACGCTGGTTATCCAGGGCGAAACATCGTATAATCATTTCTCTTTTCGCTTTGATCTTTTGTGTGTTCCTTGTGGGATGCTCATCCAAGTTTGAATATTTGTTATTTCCACCAAAGATCTTTTGATCTTTTGTTTTTTAAAAACATTCTTTTTGGAAATATTTATAAAAATAACTTGATTATCAGGTTATCATGGGCATATTATTATCTTTGTACCAAAAAAATCACAAACTCTTAAAGAATATTCAACAAAAAATAGGTCTGCAACATTCCTGTCATATTCGCAACGGAATATTCCAAAAATCACTTTAAGGGAATATTCCTATAACATGAATATTCCTCCAATGTTATGTGGGTTATCAAGCAAAATAGTGGTAAAACAACTCATGAAAGGCAGATTTCTTGGTTTGACACACCGGCAACCAAGAAACCTAACTTGATTGTGTCAGTCGGCTAACCGACCGGGCTACCAGGCCTGATATGCTTTTCTCGTAAGGATCGGCGTTGTGTATGAAAACGCGGATTTGCCAAAAGCAAATTTTCGTACACACGCAATGGATAATGCGTAAATCTACTCTAAGCATTAATATATGTTTTTTTTGTCGCTATTAGGGATCTCCATCCAAGGGTCTGTACCATGGAGAAAGAGATGAAAATGACAAACCGATATGGTGATGCATGAGTGGTGGGTGAAAGAATAACCAGTTTTGCGTGCGGAACAGATTGAGTGCCCTTTATTCTCTCGAGTTGAATTGATCGAAATCGGTGGAATTCGAGCGCGCACACACACACACGGTATAGAAACTGACGAAAAAATTGCGTATTATTTAGAACAAAAATCAGACTCCAGGGCCGTGCAAGGCACTCGGGTGACCGCCCGTAGCGGCCACTCTTAAACACATTCACTAAAAGAAAAACATACACAGATCACGTGGGGCAACACTTAAAACGTGTAAAAAATGCCATTTATACTATATTTTTCTCAAATCTAGACAACAAATTAAGGCAAGATTCTAACCCTAACCCAACCCTCTTAGCAGCTAACATAACCCATGTCTTAAAAATATTTCACAAAAAACTTATAAGAGAGATCAACATTTCTGAATAATTTTTTGCTTAAATTTCTACAATTCTATTTATTTTTTCATACTACACTTACCCAACACTATCAAGCCATTTCCCTCACTTTCAAATAGGCTGTATTAGTTTGCTCTTAAAGTGTATGTATGTGACTGTGATTATTTTAAAGTTGGTCATTTACTTTGTTGTGTAAAATATTCTCAACAATATTAGATAAGTATGTTGTCTGTTATGTTATTTAAAATATAGGATTTTCAGTTAACACATTATTTTTCTTTGACCATCCCCTTTTTTAATTTTAATAGGGTTTGCCAGCTATTCTCGGTTGACTCCAGGGTAATCTGGAAATAAGCCACCCAGAATCAGTTATTTTTTTTTGCAGCTGATTTTTTTCCTTCTTCTTTTCTATCTGTCTTACATATTGTTTGATTTATTTTCTTTTGATTTTAAAAACTTTTTTACTTTAGGAGAGAGATCATTCATACTAAATTTTAAAAACAATCTTTTTTTTCAAATCAGAAACACAAGAAAATTAAAATTTCGACATTGACATATTAAAAAAAAATCCTTTCCATTTTCCTCCTTTTTTGTAAACCTTAATTTTTTTTCTCCTTTTTTTCAAGCTTAGTGACCGCTTTATATTTTTATTTGCTTGTGATTCAATCAAATTTTTTTCATTTAGAATGCCCAAAACATCTCTCATTGAAAAAGGATTTCAGTGCTGCCAAGGGACTGATACAGCTCAAACCCATTTATTTTATTTATTGGACAATTTAAAAAAATGTGGTTGAGATCTTCCATGTGCCCACATTCGCATAAGAGGGATTCTTTGATTTTTATTTTGAATGGATGTTCTGCAGCAAGAGAGTTCTTTTTTCAGTTGTTGATATATGTGTCTGCAACCGTAAATTTCATTTTTTCGGGTACATTGACATTTCTTCCTATATTGCAATATCCTGGTATCCATGCTAGGTTAGAGTTTTAATTTGTACCATGGTAAAATTTTCTTCGGCATCTTAATCCTGTTTAATTTTTTAAGAGAACTTTTCGAGTATGTGAAGATCTTAAGAACATATATCCTTAAGATTTTTGGCAAACATGTTGTAATTCCCTCATTGATTCCAATATATCTGCCAAGCATATATTTATGTTGTCAAGTAGTTTACCTGAGAATTCTATTTTTGGCATGTATACTCCATATCCTACTTTTTATTTAAATTTTCAGACATCTTTTTAAGCTAAAGTGTGGTTTTTATATTTTTCCATTTCCTTTAAAACATTTGTGTAATTTTTATTGAGCTTAAGGTTTAAATCAGGGATGTCTTGAATTTGCATCTCATGTTCTTATTTCTAACACGGAAAAATATCGTCCATTTGGAGAGTTTCAAGGAGTTTTTCACTCCTGATGTAGCATCTAAGAACGAATGATTTTTCCTTTTCCTTTATATTCTTGTTTATTGCTGCCATCTTGTGTTCTTTTAAGCAGGATGGTTCTGCTAGAAAATATGCAAAATCCAAATGTGATTTAACAAGACCATTGAAAGCCATCTTCAGGGATTTGGGAGCCGCTCCCCACCATGTCCCACAAAATGCCTTAATCAGGTTTAACCTTATTTTTGCTTTTATGATATTATTATATATTACAATTAGATAGTTTTCCATTTTTTCTAATTATTTCAATTGGGTTTTATACTTAATTTTTTTGCCACTTATAACTAGATTAGGGAGTTATCTTTTTGATCTTGTTTTTTTTTATACCAAATGGCTTCACATTTTTGTTCTGATAATCTAAGATTGTGCTTGGTTAAATATTTGTTTATTATGTCTAGCGCTTTATATAGTTTATTTGTAAATTTTAAGAGACGGCATTATACTTGATTTTTTATAAAATTCGATGGAAGGCACTTTCTCTCTCTTTCTCTCTCTCTCAGATTTCCACCAATCGTAGCGGCCACGAGTTGCCCAGAAGTCATAAACATGATCTGATCCACCAAATTTTGATTGGAACATCTAGAAAGTACACTTCCGGCCACATAAAAATGCGTACAGCAGAAGATAGCTGCAGGACAAGACCATAATTATGTGAATAAGGAAAAAGTATCAAGAAGAAGGAACTATTTGGCGAAAGGAAAGCAATAACTTAATCATAGTTAGTGCACCTCTGCAGGATCGGTAAATTTGAGTAATCGAATTCTTTGCAGAAAACCAAAATTGTTCAAAAATCAAAAGGAAATTATTAAATAAACACTACGTAAATTAAAAAAACACCAAAAAGTTTCTTCAGTAGCGTGTCATTGACCCGTCAGCCTCGATCCTGTTTGCCTGATAAATTTGGATTTGAAACAATGAGTACGTGGTACTCTTTGACTATGTTCTCCATTAAGTGGTTGGAATTTCTGGGAAAAATATTCATTCATGTTCATTTTTTTGCTATAATACCCCACACATTTTCCATGGGATTGGCGGTAGGAGTTTTTGTCAGCCACCTCGATGATGTTTTGCTGGAACCACTGTTTATAAGACGGGAGGTATGAATAAGACAGTTATCCTGTTGATACACAACACCTTCTGGATGAAGAACGGTTGCTTCTGGAAGCATAACAGTTCTCATCATATCAACGTAAACCTCAGTCGTAAATCTTTCATAGATTCTAAAAAGAGCCCCATGTCCTCTCGGAAATGGGTGGACTTTGAAAGTCGATCAGTTGTTGATCCTGCTGAGGCGTACTGACTTGGGTCAAGCTAGTGTCTCACCTTCGTCGAACAGTTCTTTCTTCTTGATACTTTCTTCTTATTCTTACAATCGTAGCCTTGTTTCGTCCACCAACCAACCACCGACTAAATTTTCCAAAATTTGGGCTTTTTCGAATTCGGTTAGTTGGGGCATTTTTAGATATAAGCGTATGACAACAACAAAATCTGGTGACATTTTTTGTCAATTTGAAATACCTAAAAGGTTACTGAGTTGCGAGGCTCATAATACACTTTATAAAATCGGCGTACGCATTTTATGTGGCCGGAAGTGTACCTTCAATCGAATTTTTCAACAAAGCAAGAATAAGGGCCCTGATAAATATTTCGGCCAATTTACTTGGAACGTGACATTCTAGACCCGCCATACATTTTATATAAATTTAATTTTTCTGGGACTCCAAGAGCCGAGTAAATTTGCACTATGTCCGAATTTAACGAATTCATTCGTTAAAATTTTAAAGTGTGAACCGCCACGTCGACGGTCGAGGAAATGTCAAAAGGGCAGGCTGGTGAGTTATGTGACTTCACCTCATTTATTTTTAAACGCAATGACTCCTGTTTTTATTTTTAGGTAAGGTGTAAAAATTTAGCAGAATTTTTCGAAAGGAAAGTAACAAAAAAGTTTGCCTCTTGTTGCAGAAACAAAAAGTTATTTGTGGTACTAGTGTGTTATGTTGAAAATAAGTCACGCGAGGAAGATTTGTATAAATTCTCAAGTGACTTAGGAAACAACACACGAGTGGCATACAATGTTTATCCAACAAGTGGAAGAAATCGTTTTTTATGAGATAATAATTAATAAGCTTTGTGATCAAATCAGAGCTACTTGCGTCTCAGTACCCTATAAATGTCAGAATGACCTGACAGTTGACCCTGTTACATTTTGGTCAAAGTAGGTTGTTTGTTTGGTTGCCACTGGCATAGTACATTGTTAGCAAATGTTTAAATAAATTTTGACACTTGTCAGTTATTCCTGCAGAAAAAGAAAGCTTTTTTGAGGAAAAAAACGTATAGAAAACGGAGGAAACCGATGAATATTACGATCCTGAGGATATCGTTACGGGAGCGGAAGGAGTTCAAAATTTTTGATGGAAGATAAAAGATATCGATGAAAACGTTCTATTGGCTGATTTTTTACATTTGCAAAAAAAATTGGCCTCATCGTCGCAGTGGACCAAATACTCGATTCTTTGCTGGAATCGAAAAAAGAAAACCACTGGTGGAAAGATAATTTTCATCTGCATTTTACGTATTAAGTTCTATGTCTATTAAAGATAAAGAGAATGGTTACACCAAATTATGTACGTTTTCCAAAAAAATTCGCAGATTCAATATAGCTTTTCTGATTTAATTTATTTTTAGGCATATTATTCGTTAAGCAAAGATAAAATATATTTAAATAAACGTAATTTTCAATATTATACAGTGTGTCCAAAAAACTACCTTAAAGCAAGTTTTTCAATTATAAGTCAACTTTTGTATTTTTATTTGTGATAGAGAAGGTCCTAACAAACATTTTTGTGGTCACCATTTTCCTGTAATTGTACAGGGTGAATGGTAAAATTCCAATAATGGACGTTTTGGGCCTTGGTTTATAAGAAAACTAAGGTTTACGAAAAAATTTTTTTCGAAATATCTTACTTATCTTTGTGTATTTTCGGGGTGATTAAAAAAAAAATGTTTGAAAATACTCTTAATCGCATTCTCTAAAATTGATTTTCAAAGTGGAGTAACACAATAATAGTTTTTTCTAATATAATACAAGGCATTGTAAAAATTTTTTTTTCCGAAGGTAAAAATCTATTAATTTGTTTACAGGGTGAGCCAAAAAAAGGCCTTAGAAGTCGTTAAATAAGTTACAAATCCCATTTGCACAAATTTATTATGTGAGTTTTTCTGACCGCGATCTACTTATTTTTCTTTATATTATTGAGAAATAGTTATTCACATATGTACAGGCTGAGTCAAAATATTAAAACACTGTTATAGATTAATTTGTAATTTTTGCTAAATAAGGGTTAAAAATTCTGAATAATATAAATTTTTCTACAGGTAGTAACTTTAGCTTTCAAATCTATATAGGGCGTAGTTTTGACCCAGCCTGTACATAAATGAGGAATAATATAAAGAAAAATAAGTAGATCGTGGTCAAGAGGATCATATTTAAAATGTTTGCAAATTCCATTTATATTTATTTAAGGACTTCCAAATAACATTTTTCTTGCTGATTAAGATTGTTACCTTTGAAAAAAAATATTTTAAAATTCCAGATATTACCTCAAAAAATACTTTTATTGTGTTACTTTTCTTTGAAACTCAATTTTAGCGGGTGCGATTAAGGGTATTTTCAAAAGTTTTTTTTTGGGTCACCCCGAATATATGCAAAGATAAGTGCCAAATGAAAATTGTTGGCAATGGCATGTGCAATCATATTTTGACGGGAATTTTTTAAATACTTTATACTTTTCTCATAAACCAAGTTAAAAAACGGCCATTTCTGGAAATTTATACTTCATTGATGGCTCACCCTGTACAACTACAGGAAAACGGTAATGACAAAAAATGTTTTTTGGTCCTTCTATTTCATATATTAAAAAATTACAAAAATTGACCAATATTTTAACAACTTTCACTTAAAGTCGTTTTTTAGACACCCTCTATAATATTTAAAACATATAAATATTTAGATATAGTTTATCTTGGTTTATCGAAAAACCTCCCTGAAAATAAATAAAATCAGAAAAGCTATCTTGAATCTGCACTTTTTTTTGGAAAAATTACATAATTTGGTGTAATCATCCTATTTATCTCGGGTTTCATGGCAAGTCTTATCTTTAATAAACATAAGACATAATACATAAAACACAGAAAAAAATTATCATTCGATCCGTGGTTTTCTTTTTTCGATTGGCCAAGTACTTTTTCCACAAGGTAAACACTCAAAAAAATGCAAATTTTAAGCTTTTTAATGCAAAAATACAGGGTGGTCACTAAAATAGTTTGGCCTGGGTGATCAATGTCTACCCAAGATAAATGACTGCTACAATGACCCAAAAACATGAATCAAAAGTCAAAATTTGGTGACCGGAGGCCGGAAGTCCTCGACTGTAGCAGAAGAATACCTAGAAGAATCGATACAAAATACAAATTGCAGAAAAAAAAAACAAGGTTCTAATGCGTCGGCGTCTTTCAGCACTATTAGCAGCTGTACCGATATGGGAGCGTCTGGTTCCAATGAGAATTTTACAATGTCTTTAAATTCAAATAAATCGTTAGCGTTTTCTTTTAATTTTAATATTAATGTGAATTCTGCTTGTAATAGTAATAATTAAATAGAATACTACTTTAAATATAAACGGGAGTTATAATCCATAACCACACTAGTAAGTTAAGGAATATAACACACTAGTGTGTTGGAATTAACTCTGTGTTTCGGACTTCCATTGTCTATATTTTATTTGTACACGACGTTTCGATTAGTACAATCTCTGATCGTCTTCAGCCGTAAAGTTTAAGAAGTTGGCTCCGCCCAAGGAGAGGCTTGTTTGGAATTTCAACACTTGCTTTACTAAAAATACCCAAAGAGGTGAAACAACGAAATCAGAAATCGCCGAACATGCATGGTCAAACAACACCGAATTAAGTGGACAGAAGTAAAGGTTTTGCATAAAGAGTCACACTGTAAGAAACGAAAATTCCTTGAAGCTGCCTTTATTGGGTAGAATCAGGGTATTTTCAATAAACCAAGTGTTGAAATTCCAAATATTTGGAAGCCCCTTCTTGGGCGGAGCCAACTTCTTAAACTTCACGGTTGAGTGATTTCCCATAGTATATGAGTTCGTAGCCTGAAGACGATCAGGGATTGTACTGATCGAAATGTCGTGTACAAATAAAATATAGAAAATGGAAGTCCAAAACACAGAGTTAATTTCAAACACATCATTGTCTCAAACTTTCAATTACACTATAGTGTGTTATTTGATGATTTACTTGTGTAAAATTATATTGATAACGATAGTCATAACTGTCATGTGTTGGATAAAATAGTTTATGTAGGGACCAGAGATTGCAGTACGTGTTAGAATATTTAGGTTTGGTAATAGCTTGGACTTGCTGAAGACCATGCAGCTGCGCCTGTGATTTTATCCATTTTTTCTCGATTTTCCTGCTTTAAATGATCCTAACTTTTGTTCCCGTAAGCCGATTTAAATCTAGCTTAGGTTAGGTTAGGTTTATTATAAGTGGTATGATCACGCCCCTCCACTGAGACCCACCCAGCCCAATCTCCCTGACAAAAGAGATCAGTCTGTTCGGTGAGACTGTTTTCCAGTCTTGAGGCTCAGTTAAGCCTGAGCCACGTATCCTTATTCTTGTCCTTTGCAGCGCTACGCACTGAGCTATAATGTGTTCTGGCGTTTCCTCCTCCCAGCTACAGAACCTACACCCCGGTGTGTTGCTTACTCCCAGTCTGTTCATGTGCTTGTTCAGTCGGCACTGCCCCGTGTATAGTCCCGTGATTATTCTCAGGCTATTTCTATTGAGGTCTAAGAGCTGATCTGTTCTGCGTCTATCTGGCTTGTTTGGCAACTTCTTGGAGTGTAGTTGCCCAGGCGTTGAGAGCCAGTATTGCAACGCTTTCCTAGCTACCCATTCTTTGATTTCTTTGTCAATGGTGGCTTTTGGTATGCCGAAGCAGGGTTCAGGTCCCTGGAGCGATGTCTCAGCCCCCGCTCTGGCCAGGGAGTCTGCTCTTTCATTTCCCTCTATCCCTGTATGACCCACATAAGTATGATCCTGTTGGTCCTGCTCACTTGAAGAAGAGCTCTTAGGCAGTTTCAGACTACTAGTCTGGACTCAATTCTGAAAGCGCTTAGTGCTTTCAAAGCAGCTAAGACGTCCGACATTATCTTAATGTTCTTGTTGGAGAGACCCCTGTTTGCAATCTCTCCAGCGTATAGTTCTATGGCATGCATTTCGGCCTGGAATATGGTTGCTAGCTTTCCAACTGCTACTGAGATCTCAGTCCCTGGACCTGCCTCTAAATCAATGTCCCGCCCAAGACTCCAGGGAATCCAGTAGGGGCACTCCCATCAAAATGTGTTCAGTAATTTTTGCGTGATGCTGGAATAAACAAACAAATAGACAAACAGAAAAATATTCTAAAAATTGGATTTTTGGTATCTATATGGTTTGTTTGATTTGGTTTTCCAGGATGTGGATTCATGTTTAGGAGTTGAAGAAAAGCCAAGTTTCCACACAGAATTTAATTATTAAATATTCAAGAAATGTTATCGTCCAACTAATTTCGGTCGTAGGTAGATCATTTTTCAAGAACTCAATATGAACTAAAAATTTGAAATAAATTTTTTTTAACTAATTTAATAATTTGTATACATTTTCACAAGTTAGACAAAATTTTTTTTCAACCTTTTTCAGTTCATGTTGATGCCTTGAAAATGGTCTACCTACAACCGAAACTAGTTGGACACAAATATTTCTTGTTTAGTTAATAAATAAATTCTGTGTGGAAACTTGTATTTTCTTCACCTCCTATCTATATGGAGCTTAGTCCAGCTACACCCCCCCCTCAACGAAACTCAATTTGAGTATTGTAAAAATTGTTTAGTCCTTTTAAAAAATTTTGTACTTAATGAATAACGGACTTATTCGAATTTAAAAGGTGGGGGGGCTGTGACTTGTCGCTAAGTTGAAGCCCCCCCCATATTTAGGAAATAGATTTAGTGAGCGTTGGTGTGTCATAATTTTGTACTAATTATGTACTCTCATAGAGGGGTACTTTTAGTTTACAAAAACCATCGGTTCTTAAGATTTTTGTTTATTTGTTATGGGCGACAAAATCAAAAAAAAATCAAGCGATCTTGAGAGTAGGCACTTTTTTAGGAAAGGACGAAATTAGTACATATTTAGTAGCAAACTATGGCATAATTACTTTTTTTCAAATCTCTTTCCTAAGCAGAGAGGGGCATGCCTTGATATCAAGCTATACAGCCCATATAAACAAAAAAAATCAAGTTATCTTGAGAGTAGGAAACTTTTTAGAAGGGGACAAAATTAGTACATAATTAGAGGAGGGTGTGCTTTGATATCAAGTTACACACCCCACAAACTAAAAAAAAAATAAGTTATCTTGAGAGTAGGCAATTTTTTAGAAGGGGACGAAATTAATATGTAAGTCTCTTTCCTAGGCAGATGGGGATGTACCTTGATATCAAGCTACACACCTCATAAAAATAAAACAGAATTAAGTTATCCTGATAGTGACAATTTCTTAGAGGGCGGCGAAATTAGCACATAATTAGTACCAAATTCTGGCATAGTCACTTTTGGTCGAATTGCTTTCCTAAGCAGAGGAGGGTGTACCCTGATATCAAGCTACACACCCCATGAAAAACAAATAAAAATCTTATGAACCGATGGTTTTTGTAAACTAAAAGCACCCTCCTTTAAGATTACATAATTAGTACAAAATTGTGACATATCAACTTTCATTAAATCTATCTTCTAAGCATGGGGGCGTGCAGCTTAGCGCCAAGCCACCCCCCCCCTTTTAGTGCGAATAACTCATTTATTAAGTACACATTTTTTTAAAAGGGGATTAAATTAGTAGATAATTAGTATATAATTTTAATAATATCCAAATTGAGTTTCGTTGAGGGAGGGTGGTGTAGTTTGATTGATCTTCTTGGTTAGAAGCTCGAACTTTCTCTTACGTCAAGAATAAACGCCCTGGTCCACGAATCCAAAAATTTAATGCAATACATCATACTGTGCGGAGACAAAAGCTTTCACACTTATTCATTTTATGAAAATGTAAAGAGCTTATCTTATTAAACCCAACTCAGCACTGCAAAAACAAAAGGAAGCCAATCAAAATCGTCAATCTAAATAATTTTTGGAGTACAGCTCTTACATTCTCATGTATTCTCAGTTTGCGCTGCTAGCTCTGTCTCTTTAAAACACGTTCAAAGAGACAACGACAAATGATTAACAAGAATATATATATAGAGAACTGAAGCGCAAAAAACCGAAGCTGGCTATGACACTTTGGACGTCCATTAGCTTTTGTTTGCAAGAGATTTTAAAACAAAAGTAGAAATGTCCGGCAAAAATGGAAGTTTTGCTGAAGTTTTTACAGCAGATTTAGCCTTTAACTGCTTCGACATATGGTATAAAAGGCGCGTTTGCTGCTATTAAAACTGAAAAATAAAAACAGAGGAAAGGAAAACAATTTAGGAGTTTGGTTGTAAAAAGATAAAAGCAGTTTATTTCTATTATATCTGATAATGTTTAACACACTTCTTGAACTTTAAAAAGCAACAATCTTGATACAAAGAAGTTTATTTTTTTTTTAAGTTTCCATCAGAAGTTTGCCCAGGTTGGTCAAGTTTGCCCTTTTTAGACAACTTTTGTGAAAAATTTTAATGCCACAATTTTGCACACCAAAAATTTATTTTTGCACACTTTCCCAAGAGTATCTATGGCCATTTTCATTTGATTATTGCCCCCTTCTCCGCAAACAATATTTTTTCCTAAATTTGTATGCAATTCAAAAACTTTATTTTTGAATACCCGAGATTTCTCCTGCGCGTGTTCACTGGAGGTGTGCAAATTTTGAAAATGAGAAAACATAATTGTTCAAAATTGGAACCTTTACGCTCTAAATAAAAAATATTTCCAAGAATACCGTCTGGGGGCGGGGGTTACCTGGCTTCTTGAGAAATTCACGCTTCTTCTGTGCAAAATTTGAAATTGGGTGTGTAATATCACACAAGTTTGCGTCTGCATAAAGAAATTGCCGCAGTTGCTCGTGGGAGAGTGTGCAAAATTTAATTTTTAGCGAGCAAAATTGTGCAAAATATATACAAAATGGCATTTAAATCCTTTTAAAACCCTGTCTGGGGGGTTGCCCAGAAATTAATCGTTTACAAACTGTATATTTTTAAAAAATAAGAAACTAAAGTTAAAGAATCACGCACGGATAACATGGGTTTATGGCCTACCGTGACGGTTAACTATTTTTTGATATTTTGAAGATATTGTCCTTTAGATAAAAAAAATTAAATTCTAAGAGGTTTGTGATAGGAGATATGAGCTATGAATGAAACTTTATTTTTGGATACCCAAGATTTCTCCTGCGCGCGTTCACTGGAGGTGTGCAAATTTTGAAAATGAGAAAAATATTTCCAAGAATACCGTCTGGGGGGGGGGTTACCTGGCTTCTTGAGAAATTCACGCTTCTTCTGTGCAAGATTTGAAATTGGGTGTGTAATATCACACCTTTTAAACGATATAAAAAATAGATCGCCTAAAGGGGGGCGGGAGCTATTAAGTTTGCCTCTGCATAAAAAAATGGCCGCAGTTGCTCGTGGGAGAGTGTGCAAAATTTAATTTTTAGCGAGCAAAACTGTGTAAAATATATAGAAAATGGCATTTAATCCTTTTTAAAACCCTGTCTGGGGGGTTGTCCAGAAATCAATCGTTTACAAACTGTATATTTTCAAAAATAAGAAACTAAAATTACATGGGTTTATGGCCTACCGTGAAAGTTAACCATTTTTTGATATTTTGAAGATATTAACCTTTAGATGAAAAATATAAATTCTATAAGGATCGTATGTCTGTGATAGGAGATATGAGCTATGAATGAAACTTTATTTTTGGATACCCGAGATTTCTCCTGCGCGCGTTCACTGGAGGTGTGCAAATTTTGAAAATGAGAAAAATATTTCCAGGAATACCGTCTGGGGGGGGGGTTACCTGGCTTCTTGAGAAATTCACGCTTCTTCTGTGCAAGATTTGAATTTGGGTGTGTAATATCACACCTTTTAAACGATATAAAAAATAGATCGTCTAAAGGGGGGTGCGAGCTATCAAGTTCGCCTCTGCATAAAAAAATGGCCGCAGTTGCTCGTGGGAGAGTGTGCAAAATTTAATTTTTAGCGAGCAAAATTGTGCAAAATATATACAAAATGGCATTTAAATCCTTTTAAAACCCTGTCTGGGGGGTTGCCCAGAAATTAATCGTTTACAAACTGTATATTTTTAAAAAATAAGAAACTAAAGTTAGAGAATCACGCACGGATAACATGGGTTTATGGCCTACCGTGACGGTTAACCATTTTTTGATATTTTGAAGATATTGTCCTTTAGATAAAAAAAATTAAATTCTAAGAGGTTTGTGATAGGAGATATGAGCTATGAATGAAACTTTATTTTTGGATACCCAAGATTTCTCCTGCGCGCGTTGACTGGAGGTGTGCAAATTTTGAAAATGAGAAAAATATTTCCAAGAATACCGTCTGGGGGGGGGGTTACCTGGCTTCTTGAGAAATTCACGCTTCTTCTGTGCAAGATTTGAAATTGGGTGTGTAATATCACATCTTTTAAACGATATAAAAAATAATTCGTCTAAAGTGGGGCGGGAGCTATCAAGTTTGCCTCTGCCTAGCGAGCAAAATTGTGCACAATATATATGAAATGGCATTTAAATCCTTTTAAAACCCTGTCTGGGGGGTTGCCCAGAAATCAATCGTTGACTACCGTTAAAGTTAACCATTTTTTGATATTATGAAGATATTGTACTTTAGAAAAAATTAAATTCTTTGAGGATCGTATGACTGTGATAGGAGATATGAGCTATGAAAGAACGTATGTCTACTAAATACCTACGGAGAATTTTCTTCGTAACTTGAAAAGTATTTTGCAGGTTTTCGTGATTAGGTTGTCATTTGAAAGGTACTTCAATAATGCACAGATGCGTAATAAGAATTATAATTTAGTTGGGCTTTAGTATTTGGAAAAGTTAATTAAAAAAAAATACGTAAATGAGACTAAAATGTTTTTGTGTTTCATTTTCTCTGGTGGTTAGTCGTATTTAAAAAGTAATTTAAGGAGTAGGCAGAATATAATTTAAGGGGGGGCATGGGCTTTAAAAATTCAATAAATAAGAAAAATGTTAAAAACATAAACCAACTCTATTTTTTGCATTATTATTTTTTATTTAAGGTATGGGTAGTGGCGTATGCGGAGGTGGGTTTAGGGTTAAAAAAAATCTTATTTAGAACAGTCTTAGTCGGTTTTCTTTAAATATTTTCATGTTAGTTGTTTGAATTTTATCATTTTAGATTCTTTATCAGAGAAAAACAGTAGCGTAGTAATTACTTATCTTAGAAAGAAGAAAAACGTAGTGAGTAATTTAATTTTCAAACAAAATTTATAATAAAATTATACTTCTTTAATATCACACTGCATATTTATTTTTAATAAAACAAAGTTTTTTGCTTCCTCGATCTGCAGTGGCTTTCTAAAACAAAAAACAACTTTTAATGACATTACATAGATATGTCAAAAATGCATCATGACCTAGTCCTAATTGTTTTTCAAAGCAAAGTCAAAGCCCACTTAGTTTACAATTCGAATAAAATGAATATTATTACATTTTGTATTAATATATATATGGACGTCTCCAAAAATTTGAGATACTCCCCTGTAGCGTATTTTATTACCTTTAAAATGAGGCCAAACTTGCGGAAAACTACCTGCGAAAAATAAAGTGTAACTCTAATTTCACATTTTTTCAAAAAGCAAATTGGCGCGGTTTTCGCCCTCATACGCAAGGCATCACAAAATCCTAAGTACGCCTCTGTAGACTAATTAACTACCTTTTAAAAAAACCCAAACCAGCAAAAAATCGTTCCCCCAAACGGGATTAAAATAAGTTTTTACTTTTAATTGTTGTGTTTTTTTTAAAGTAACCCTCCCAGACAATCAAGCTCTCCTAAAATATAATCCTGGATATGCCCCTATGCAGCACAAAATTGACCTTTCTAAAAGTGTATAATATATACGAACTACTAGCTAAAATACCTAAAAACTTCAAAAGTACGACAATTTGTCATATTGTTTAAAAAAAAGTCTCTAAAACTGAAAATATTTTTTTACTTAAATTAAAGGCAACCTTATTTTTATATTAAATTGTGCATGATACTAAAAAATCAGCAAAAATAATGTTTTAGTAAAGTCTTTATTGAACAATATCAAATTATCACTCGAGTAACGGACGAAGGCTGTTCTATAAAGAGGGCGGTAACCCATGTTGGAGTTGATAAAATAACAATAATACGATGGAAACAGCGCTGGATTGAACACAATTCGACGAATAGGAAACTTGGATTAGGAGAATAGGACAAAAACGATGGTAAACTTAATACTAATTATTTTAACTTAAAAAAGAACTAAAATAAATAATTTAGTATTTAATAGGATCACCATTTTTCTTTATTAAAAGCTGCAAACGTTTGGGCATTGAAAAGGTTAAATTTTGAAAATACTGATGGTCTTCTGAGAGCTGATCCAATGCGCGATAAATAGCATCGCTTAACTCTTCAGCATTTCGTGGTCTCCAATTCCTTTGGTATATTATTTTAACGATTCGACACCATATATTTTCCATTGAGTTAAGGTCAGGGCTGTTGGCTGGCCAAGGAAGTGTTTCTATATTATTATTCTAAAACCATTGGCGAACAACATTAGCCGTGTGTACTGGACAATTGTCCTGCTGAAACGAAGTCATTATTTTCATGTAAAGCCTGTACAGATGGCAACATATATATATCGTTCACTATTGAATCTTCCTTCGATTCTCCAAAAAAAACCCAAACCTCTAGCACTAAACTAACCCCACATGTTTACAAAAAAATGTCCAGCTTTTTTAATTTGGTTTGTATATTCGGGTTCATATCTAGAATTTGGTGGACGATAAACCAGCTGCTTGAAGATGATTGAAAAATTTTTTCGTCAGTGAAAACCACCCTCTCCCAGAAGTCATTATCACGAAGAACGTTGTTCAGTGCAAACATCACTTTAGCCTGTTTTTGTTCTTCTGTTAGAAAAGGCTTCTTTGCAGCAACTCGAGAAGAGACTTCTGATTTCGTTACTCCTCTATTTACTGTTGCTAAAGAACCCGGAAATAATGTTACATTAGCAGCTTCAACCGACGGCGACGTTGAAAAAGAATTTGATCTGAGATGATCAATAAGTCTCTCATCTTGCACTTCAGAACTTACTTTTGGTCATCCTGATCCATCTTTCCTGTCCGTAGAATTATTTTCAATCCAGCGTTTTTTTCATCGCATTATCGTTATTTTATCAACTCCAAAATGGGTGGCTGCTCTTCTTATAGACCAGCCGTCTTCTATAACTCGAGTGATAATTTGAACTTTTGTAAATGTTGGTATCTGTGGCATTTTTAAGGATGTCAGACTGAATTTTAAGCTGTCAGGCTTACTAAGCTGGTGGTGCCTTATAATAGTATAAACTAATGGAAAGCTAAATTTTGTGGCATAGGAAAAAATGCATGTATGAGTTTTTTTTTTAAATCAAGTGTACCTTCCAAATGACACCACAATTACAAAAATCTATAAAGTACTTTTCGAGTTACGACAAAAATTCTCCGTATGTGTTTAGCAGACATTCGTTCTTTTACGGCTCATATCTCCTATGACAGACGTACGATCCTTATAGAATTTCATTTTTTTTAGCTAAAGTACAATATCTTCAAAATATCAAAATATGGTTAACTTTGACCGTAGGCCATAAAGCCATGTTATATTCTTTAATATTAAGTCAGTAATTATACGATTTGCTCTAAAGTTAAATTAAACTAGCTGTGTAAATTAAAAGGGTTTTCCATTTCCGACATTAGCCTTTAAAACTTTTGTATCGCCAACACAACATTAGGAAAAATCAATTTAATCCTATTTGCAGTTTCCAAAGTTAAAATCTTCTAAATGTGTTTAGATATGGTCAAAAGATACGGTAGAAGGACCATATGTTGCGCCCCAGGCAAAAGGGCACAATCTGCAAATTTTAAACGGGTTTAAAAAATTAGTCCAAATACCGTTTTTTGACCATTGGCTCCATCAGCCTTTTCTAATTTTTGTATATTGTTAACACTACCCAGTAGACAAAAACATTACGGGCCATAAGTGGCCCGCCCGTGGTTTGCCGAAATGCTGCCTTCTTGCCGAATGCGGCAGTGGCAGAAAATGCTACAAACTATTAGAGGGTAAACTGCTAGTGTACGCCGATGACAACGTCGTAATGGCCGATACAGAGGAAGGTCTATAGCTGGTAATCAACGCATTTAACCAAGCCTACAAAAGCATTGGCCTAGATGTCAATCCTGCCAAAACTCAAATTCTTCACCAACCAGAACCAGGTACGAATCCTCAAGCTCCAAACATTTCCATAAATGGCCATCCTCTGCAGAACGTGGAACATTACCCATACCTTGGGAGCCACCTATCATCAAATGCAACTACTGACGCAGAAACACAGCATCGCCTAAAATGTGCTAGCGCAGCATTCGGGCGGCTTTCGGAGAGAGTCTTCAACAATTACGACATCAATGCGGAGACCAAGCTTCGTGTCTACAACACAGTTATAATACCAACTCTAACATACGGATGCGAAACGTACGTGGACCACCTACAGAGGGCATATCAAACGACTAGAAAAATATCACCAAAGTTGTTTAAGACGAATCCTGAGAATCAAATGGCAAGACCGACGAACAAATATAAGTGTTTTAGAAGAAGTCAGGACAACTAACCTTATAAAAAACAAAAGATCTAAAGATTTTAGGTGGAAATAACGAAAATTCAAACTTAGACGAGCATCCCACAAGGAACACACAAAAGATCAAAGCGAAAAGAGAAATGATTAAACGATGTTTCGCCCTGGGTAACCAGCGTGGGCTCATCAGTAGTTTCACTGATCAACCTCCACTATACATCATTAAACACCATCATACACTTTGATTTCTAACCTTGAACCACTCACAAATAGGCATCGTTCCGCACTGGTACTTATCCAAGTTACCTGATACGAATTCGTCCTGGCGCGTTAATATTTCCAGTAGGATTATGCTCCTAAGGCAGCTAAAACAAAAAATAAGTTAGAAAACCTCCAAATCACTTACTGCAACCGAAAAGAAACTAAAAAACAAAAGATCAAAAGATCTTGGGTGGAAATAACGAAAATAAAAACTTGGCCGAGCATTCCACAAGGAACACACAAAAGATCAAAGCGAAAAGAGAAATGATTAAAGGATGTTTCGCCTTGGGTAACCAGCGTGGGCTCATCAGTAGTTTCACTGGTCACCCTCCACTATACATCATTAAACACCATCATACACTTTGATTTCCAACCTTGAACCACTCACAAATAGGCATCGTTCCGCACTGGTACTTATCCAAGTTACCTGATACGAATTCATCCTGGCGTGTTAATATTTCCGTTATTATTATATTATTATTTCCACCCAAGATCTTTTGATCTTTTCGGTTGAAGTAACTGATTTGGAGGTTTTCTAACTTCTTTTTTGTTTTAATTGCCTTAGGAGCATAATTCTACTGGAAATATTAACACGCCAGGACGAATTCGTATTAGGTAACTTGGATAAGTACCAGTGCGGAACGATGCCTATTTGTGAGTGGTTCAAGGTTGAAAATCAAAGTGTATGATGGTGTTTAATGATGCATAGTGGAGGGCGACCAGTGAAACTACTGATGAGCCCACACTGGTTACCCAGGGCGAAACATCGTTTAATCATTTCCCTTTTCGCTTTGATCTTTTGTGTGTTCCTTGTGGGATGCTCGTCCAAGTTTGAATTTTTGTTATTTTCACCCAAGATCTTTTGATCTTTTCGGTTGAAGTAACTGATTTGGAGGTTTTCTAACTTCTTTTTTGTTTTAATTGCCTTAGAAGCATAATCCTACTGGAAATATTAAAACGCCAGGACGAATTCGTATTAGGTAACTTGGATAAGTAGCAGTGCGGAACGATGCCTATTTGTGATTGGTTCATGGTTGGAAATCAAAGTGTATGATGGTGTTTAATGATGTATAGTGGAGGGTGACCAGTGAAACTACTGATGAGCCCACGCTGGTTACCCAGGGCAAAATATCATTTAATCATTTCTCTTTTCGTTTTGATCTTTTGTGTGTTCCTTGTGGGATGCTCGTCCAAGTTTAAATTTTCGTTATTTCCACCCAAGATCTTTTGATCTTTTGTTTTTTAGTTTCTTTTCGGTTGAAGTAACTGATTTGGAGGTTTTCTAACTTCTTTTTTGTTTTAATTGCCTTAGAAGCATAATCCTACTGGAAATATTAACACGCCAGGACGAATTCGTATCAGGTAACTTGGATAAGTAGCAGTGCGGAACGATGCCTATTTGTGATTGGTTCAAGGTTGGAAATCAAAGTGTATGATGGTGTTTAATGATGTATAGTGAAGGGTGACCAGTGAAACTACTGATGAGCCCACGCTGGTTACCCAGGGCAAAATATCATTTAATCATTTCTCTTTTCGTTTTGATCTTTTGTGTGTTCCTTGTGGGATGCTCGTCCAAGTATAAATTTTCGTTATTTCCACCCAAGATCTTTTGATCTTTTGTTTTTTAGTTTCTTTTCGGTTGAAGTAACTGATTTGGAGGTTTTCTAACTTCTTTGGTTTTTAACTAGCCTTAACTTCAAGTACCAGCTTCTTTGGACTGGTCACACTTTCCGCATGCCCGAAACACGTCTCCCAAAGCAGATATTTTATGGACAACTGAAGGATGGAAAGAGACATCAAGGAAGTCAACAAAAAAGGCAATATGATAAAGAGTCACATCGATATAAACAACTTTGAGACCACGGCAAACGATAGGGCTTCGTGGCGCCGAACAGTCCATGATGGAGCACAAACTTTTGAAGAGTAAAGACGTAGACTAGAGACGGAAAAGAGAGAACGTAGAAAGGAGCGACAAAATAGAAGAATGGATGACCAACAACACCCGGCTGCTGCCTGAGACTGGGTGTGCCAGGGTGTGCGATCCGAGAATTGGCTTACATAGCCATCAAAAAACGCACAACAGATAGCGACGATACAGAATAGAGGAAAATCATACTCCGTATCGAGTGATTGCCTATGATAAAACTGCTAGTGGCTGTAAGACGGCCGCAAAGACATCACCTTGCATGCCGCCACGGCGTTCACGTGTACCCAACAAACACAGGGCCCTCCAGTGGCCAGTGGCAATAATAAGACATTAAGAAACCAGCCTGGTGGCTAGAGCGCTATGAGCGCCGCGGTTTACTATGTGGCGATGTGCAAAGGGGCTCGTATCGGTCGACACCTGGGTCAGCCATGGGTATTCCACCGGTAATTTAAAAAAAAGTAGTGGACGCACTGAAGATCGAACCCGAGACCCCGGGTGAGAGCCAAGTACTCTACCACTAGGACAAGACCTGCATGTCAAATGTTTCTGCTAACATTGTGATTTACCATTGTACCGGTTTTAATACGTCCTGCAGATAGCAAATGAGGAGGAGGCATATCCGCCGGTCCACTTTCGCTGGTTCTGTGTTGCCCTCTTTTGGAGCTTAGGCCGAGTATTTACCGCCACTTTTGTGTTTATTGGGTAGCTAGAATGCTACAAACCACTAGAACATTGCCGCATTCCCACCTTTACCGGCCGTCAGGCCGTTGTTGACAGACCTATCGGCCATCCGCTAGTGCCCGTAAATATCCGCCCGGATATCGCCGGTAGCACGCCGCCGTGCTTAGCACTAAAGATCTAGAGCAGCCTCATGTTTGTACAGTACCTATTATAAGTTAGATTTCTTAAACATTGATAAAGTAGGCATTTTAAAAGTCTTGGCACTGTATATCTATCAAAATATTATGGACTGAAAAAAATATAATACCGAAACGAGCGCCATCTACGTTCTAGACTGACAACTTTTGTAACTGTGTAGTGATTAATTGCTCCGTTAGATGGAGCTGGATAAATGCCGACCACGAAAATATTTTATTAGTCACAGCACGCTTGATTGCCACGTCTGGGTCCTAAGATAATTTTTTTTTGAAGGTGTAGGTTTATGGGTTGAGGAATCTTATCAATAAAACGTCCTTTTTTTGAAATGCAAACGTTTCGCAAAATTTATTTGCTTCTTCAGAGTTATTCAAGACGGCCGTTCCATATGTCGATTCTATTGCCAATAGACGTCATTCTTCGGTAAAAATGCATTATTGTTGCACAATTACTGTACAATTTTTATTAAAAACTTTTAAAAATACATAAACAAACACATTAAAATATTAGTTCTATGGCGAGTATTTCGTTCACATTTAATTTTTAAGCTGAAAAAGCATATACATTTTTCGACACGTTGGCATTTCAGAAAGACAACGTTTCATTAATAAGATCCCTCCCATAAACCAACACCTTCAAAAAGAAATTCAAAATAGGGTCGTTTAACTATTCTACAAGTATTTAAAAGGATAATAACCTGAAGGGGCTAGGCCACCAATAAGTCACCTTTCGGGATTGTTTCGTAAAGTCATCTTAACCAATCCATGGCAGCACACTTAATTGCCTCACCAATACGCCACCATTTTTTTCTTAAAGCCATCTTAACCAATTAATAGCAGCCATCTGGCAAAAAAGATAATATGGCAGAGCTGCTAGCCATCAATATGCCTCCTTTCGGGATTTCTTCGTGAAGCCATCTTAACCAATCAATGACAGCACGCTTCATTGCCTCGCTTAGCTAGAAAGGTCATATGGCAGAACGGCCAGCCATCAATATGCCCTCATTCGAGATTTTTTCGTAAAGCTATCTTAATCAATCAATGGCAGCATGCTTGATTGCCTCATCTGGCTAGAAAGATATTATGCCGAAGCGGCTAGCCACCTTTAAGGATTCTTTCGTAAAGCCACCCAAATTAGTCAAAGGCGGCATTCTTGACTGTCTCGTCTGGCTAGAAAGATAGAATGTCGAAGATATTAACGGCAGGTTTTCCATCGTGTTTATATCTTTCCTGCAGCCATCTTTTATTTACGAGTGGCATCAACCTTGATAACCATGTCCGGCTAAAAACACAATATGCCAAAACGAGTTAGCCACCCTTTCGCCGCTTGCTGCAAACTAGCGGTGAGCAAGTAGTTTACCTACTGGTGGCTGCCCACCAGTGCCGCTAAGAAAACGCTTTCTTGCCGTAAGTTTACTGGGTCGAGACCCTGTACGTATGACATTTATTAAAGAAATAGAGACCTCCTCTAAAGTCACTAAAACTGACACAGAAGTGCATAGGCGTTTCACCAAAATACTTATGTAAATACCTCGTTTCTAGATTCAAAAAGTCTACAAATATAAAAAAATAATATGTTAAAAAATTACTTTTGGTGAAAATCAACAAGCATTCGTCAAAAAAAGAAACAATTTTTGGTTCCACGGTTATGAATGAACCAGGGCAGAAGGCTAAACAATAATAGAAAAGAGAACCGTTATTTTTATCCTTTTTAATAAACCTGATTTTGAAGGGATTGTCGCATCTCTTCTTCATCAAACTACTGATTTTTTGTGTTTCTATACTGTGATCTGCGCGGTTTAGTGTCAATTTGGTTTAGTTTTATTTCATTGGCAATTACTTTAACTATTTGCTTTGCAATTCAAACTATATTATAGCTCAGAGTGTAATTTAGACTTTTTTCGAAACAAATCGAATAAAATAAGTATCATTCCCGGTTTAATTTAACTTTTGAATATTATACTATTAGCTTCAGGCTACTGCGAACATAGGGGGAATCAAGTCCAATTTACTCTCCGTGCTGTACGACCAAGGTGGGGTCGAAGCACGCTGCAGTGTTATCTTTTTGAATTTTTGTTTTTTTTTATTATTTTGTTTTATTTCTGCCTGGCTCAAGAAACAGATTGGTAAGTTCTTAAGTGAAATAATACATTTTTAAAGCTAAAAATGGATGTCTACGAAGTTGCCGAAAAAGTGCAGATGGTCAAATGGTACTATCAAGGCACACCGTTGAGATTTATTCAAGAACCCTTTTTGGAGAATTTTGTAAATCGCCCAGAACCTAGTTTATCAACAATTCATAGGTTTGTGCAGTATTTTAAAAAATTTGGTTGTGTAGCTGTTTTGAATGACCAGCAGGAAGTACGAGATGTTGTGATTTGAGCTGCAGTGGAGGAAAATCGAAAGTTAACTAGCCACCAAATTGCCGAAGCAGTTGATACGTCTTTAGTTCTTACGTGTTATCATTCTTACAAAGCGTCAAAATTTTCCGGAGGACAACTATCGTCGTATGGAATTTTGCGAAACAATGATGGAAAGGGCTAATCATGATGAAAACTTGCTGAGATCTATTCTTTTCACAGATGAAAGCACTTTTCCATTATTGAATCGTCATTACCCAACACAGGTTCGATATTGGTCGAGAAAAAATTTGTATTTGTATTTTGACGTAAGAATACAGGATCCCAAAAAACTAAATGTTTGGGTGGGAGTATTGTAGGGGAACACCTAATTGGGCCATTTTTTATTGTCGGCAATTTGAATTGTCTTAGATAACTTGGATCTACTGCAGCAGCAACCAACTGTTAAGCAGTTATTAGGTGTGAGATTTGGTGAAACATGGTTTCAATTAGATGGTTGTCTCGGTCACAATGTTGGCATTGTTAGGGAATAGGGACTTATCGGTACATAAAGTCAGCATAGCCTAACTCGGCACTATTTTTGACTGTTCCGCACGAAGGTTAATGCCATCCTTTATTAAAGGCAGTCAAAAACATTATGAAAGTCGACATTATTTTGAGAGCAAAGATGACATATTTAGACAACAACAATGTCAGAATCCCTTTAAACTTCGAGCGGAATTGTCAAAAATAGAACCGTCTTTATTAAAGACAGGCCATGCCGACTTTATGTACCGATAAGTCCGTAAATCCCTATTAGTCCCTATTAACTTTAATTTGTCAACTTTAAGAATGACACAATATGAGCATGTTTAGATGACATGTTTACATGACAAAATTGTCAGAAACCTTTCAACATTCATGCGGAACAGTCAGAAATAGTGCCAACTTAGGCTATTCTGACTTTATGTACCGATAAGTCCCTAATATCTTGATAATTTATTTCCTAATCGGGTTATAAGTACGTGAGGAACTATTTTATGGCCAGCTCTATCACCCGATCTTGCTCCTGATGACTTCTATCTGTGGAGTTATATCAAAAATAATAACGTTTG
This sequence comes from Oxystoma pomonae, assembly GCA_963921995.1. NCBI lineage: Eukaryota > Metazoa > Arthropoda > Insecta > Coleoptera > Brentidae > Oxystoma > Oxystoma pomonae. Next base: position 40,369,206 of record OY998172.1, read on the forward strand.
CGGGCATGAAAGGGCTAATAATTTGGAAGAACTTCGGATTAAAATTGAAGAAGCTTTTCAAACTATCACCTCTAACATGCTAGCAAACATTCGAAGGGGTTTTTATAATAGGCTCGGATACTGTCTAGCCGAGCAAGGAGGACTTTTCGAACATTTGCTCTAATTTTTTTTTGACTGGGAAAATCTTTTTGGTTTTTAGAATGTATTGTTTTATTTTGAGAACTTGTTTTATTTCGTTTCTCCTTATTATTTTCATTGTAACACGTTGTTAGTGATAAATCTGAGAAGTGGAAAATAAAATCCTCTAATTTATCAGTGACAAAAAACACTTGGACTACACTTCACATTGCACCGTGGTTAGAGGCATACTAAACGCAAGCCGCGAACGGTGATCGCAAGCCTGAGTGTTGGTTGCTCCACTAATAGGTGTGCAGTGTCCCTGCGTGTACGTACACTGTCAAATTGGACTTCTTCTTCATCTTCTATGTTCGCAGTAGCCTGATATATATTTATTTGTGTGGTTTAAGGGGTCATTAATGTGGTTTAAGTTTAAGGTTCGTTAAATTTAAATTCCGTGGGATGCAGGGTGAAATTTATAGTCGAGCCTTGAGGCCGTCCTTGGCTGATGCCGCCTCGGAGGCTCCTCGTCGAGTCAGTTTTATAAAGTCTTCCTTGAAGATGTTTTGTCCAGGGACGAGTGGAGGCAGCGTAATAGGTGGCAACATTGTATCTTTTACAGCGACGTTTAATTTAGAGGTTATTCCTGTTTTGTTACTTTTTTATTACGATTTTTTTCACGTTTGAGGGCAGTGAGCAACCAAAAAAACGAAAGTAAAGCTCCTTACTCGAACCAGCAAACAGAATATTTGTGTGGTTTGGTCTGAAGATTTCCGATTCTGGAGTAAAAAAAAACGATAGTGGTAGTTTGGCCCAAAAACAGAAAATGTGGGAGGAAATCACTGGATATTTCAACGCCAGTTTCAACAGTCGCATACCTATAAACAATTAAAAACGTTATGGGATAATTTAAAACAATGGTGATATACTCCAGCACAACACCACACCCTTAAGAGCGAGAGGGGAACCAATCTAGCAAGGGATGTAGAAAATACTTGGCAAGACGTAGAATATAAGTGGGAGGTGTATAAAATTTGGGAATTTCCCAACAAGCATTTGGACGTTATATTACGTTATGGTCACGTAGGGCAAGAAATACCTGACGTCGGCTCCAACGTCCAGCACTCTTCCTGAGGACTCGATTTAGCACTTAAGTGGGGAATCAAAATTCGAGTCGTTTTGACGTTGGGTGCTGCACAGTGTTTTGGTCAAATATTACGTCAAATTACGTAGACCCACGACCCAAAGTTTTACTGCGCCCACCAAGTTTAAACTTATTAGGTAAAAACTTTTATATGTCTAAACAAGCACATCCAAATGAAATGTGGATGACAATAATTATTATCTTAGTTATTGTAGGTAACTGAAAAAATTTAGTTTTACACATTCTATGGATCCAAATCTTCCAACGAAGGTCAGTTTACTGATAAATATAATTAAGATAGACATTAAAAAAACCGAAACCCACAAAGATAATTCAAAAACATGAAGAACTTAATTTAAAAAAAAATTTACTAAAATAAAATATTTATAAGGAAGCCCGTTTCTTATGGTAAAACATTATAGGCATTTAAAAAATGCATTTTTGTTGCCAACATTTACATATTAAGCTTTGTTGATCGAGTACTACAACATATAAAAAATTATGACATTTAGCCGAAAGCCATTCACAATGTAATTTGTGCAGGGTTCTTTGTAATGATTATTTACCTATTGGGAACAGAACACCTCTTCCAACGTCGCCTTGTAGAACGACCCGACCTAGAATATTGTAGTATAATTGTAGGTCACGCACCCACGTCGGTGGACCTCGAAATAGTTACATTTAATAAATAAAAGTTTGGTGTTGGAATTGGACGTTATACCGGGTGTCCCAGGATGAGTGGTTTATTAGATTATTTTGGAAACTACACAATAGAAACTTTTAAACTTTCTATTCTAACATAAGTCCATGTAAAGTATATTTATAAAATACTTTCGTATTTGAAGTGTTGCTATTTACAGGAAATTTTGCCAACAACTTTGGATTGGATTGATTGACAAGTTTTCACGTCGTATTTTGGTTTTTCACAAGCTATCGTTTCAGACTATTTTTAAATTTAACTTAGGGTTAAAATATTTCAAGGTAAATTTAACCCTGGATAAAAAATAAAACAATAGCCTGATAAGAATGTGGAAACCATTTCGTCCTATCTTTAACCGTTATGATGTTACGGGCTGTCAAATGTATAATATGGCTATTTTCACTTGTCAATATTTTAAAAACAGTGGAAAATAGGTATAGGACATTATGCATAAAATGTATATAGAATTTTTTGTAGAATCCAGAAATGCGAAAATATACGGGCTATTTTATTTAAATACCAAAGTTTTTGTCAAGATATCTAGTAAATGGCAAATACGAAAGTATTTTATAAATATACTTTACATGGACTTATGTTGAATATATGAATAAAAAGTTTGAAAAGATTCTATTGTATACTTTCTGAAATAATCTAATATTCACCCACCTTGAAACACCCAGTATGACGTCCAACATACATCCTAAATTTATTGACGTCAATTTTCACTTTGGCCCGACCCTGAATTTTATTGTAAAAATTACGTCGGCGTAATTAACGTTAATTTATGTCGCTGATAAGTAGAAAGTATCACCGACATTTGGCTACGTCATTTTTGGTAAGTATCGACGTCACAACTGATGAACTAGCTCTTGGCGACGTCAGGTCTTAATAAAAAATACGTTGTTTCGGAAGAAGAAAAATGCTGCTTGGGTTCGTTCACCCCTTGCCCTTGCTCAAGGGACTAGAATTGTTGAATTGAAAATCAATTTATATGTGACTATGTACTTGGGATTTTGTGTTTATTATCATTAGTTGCCAGAAGTTGTCAACCACATGCTGCACTGAAAACAGCGATGTTGGTCTGTTTGCCTCTTGTTTGTTGAACTTTCTATGCCACATTGACAATAATGGCACATTATGCTCTTCAAAGTGACCAAAAAAGGCGAGTGTTATGCCCTCTCTGTGCAGAATACTCTTCTAGAGAATACCCTTGTCTCAAAATTTTGGGGTTACTCCACTTTCGAAGAATACACTAATCTATAACTTGACCCTAAATTAAAATGACCATCTTGTTAGTTTTGTTTATAGTTTTATTATAGTTGGTCTCAGAATAACGCTTGTTCAAAGGGGAATGTTAGTAGTTTATTTTTAAAAGTATTACTTGAAGTAATGTTTATTTTTTAGTTATTAAACATGTAAAAATGGTTTTCATGTGTTACAAATACAGGGTTTTCAAATGTCCTTAAATCCTAAAGTTTCAACTGTCTTAAAATTTTGAAGAAAAAAAAAACTAATAATCCTATAATTTCAACAACTTTTTCATTTTGTCCTAAAATTTTTATAGGTGTCCTAAAATTTTGAATGAGAGAGAGATGGTCAATTTAATTTTTTAGTAATCAATTAAAAAATAAGAGATTTCCCCAAAAATTTTTTTTTATAATTTTTCAGAAAGGATAGGTCGACAGAAATTTTCTTTGAAAGACCTTTAAAAAATCGATTTTTACTGTAATTTTTGAGAAACTGCCATTTGTGTAACTAGGTACCTGGAAAAACTAAGTACGTCTAATGAAATTTTTATTTTTTTTATTGTACAATTAGATATACACAAAAAATCATGATGGGAGGGAAAACCTTTGAATGATCTAATATGAAAAATATTTATTTAATATTTATTAAATAACTATAACGATTAAAATATGTAAGTAAAGACTTGCAAGGAAGCCTTGAGGTAGCTCGTGATCTACCTTGTCCTTCACTCATCCTTAAGCATTCCTTCAACGACTATAAAATGCAATTTGTGCAGAAGAAGCCGTTAAGGCGTGAGGAAGCCCCATGGCTCGAATATAAATTCCACCATTACTCATATTAAATAGGGATTCTTTTAAAATAATTAAATTAAGTAGCTTACCAAAGTGGCCTCAGTTTTAGAAAGTCATCTGAAATGTCAATTACTCTCATGCAAGTACCAGTATGGCTACAATTTTGATTTTTATAATAAACTGTCAGACTGAGCTTGAAAAAAATGCCACGAAAGAGAACCCCAAAATTTAAAGACGCGTCGACTCAAACAGATCTTACTGAACCTGTGGTAGTACTGGACAGACTTAGAGACAGTTTTCTGGCCAGTTTGGGCTTGGTAAGAAAATCAACAATAACTGCAAGATCCCCAAGTATTAGTATTCAGAACCCCTCGGTGATTCAAAGACCCGACCCTGAGAAACCTTTGGGAAGAATACCAAAAGATTACAAGGTATTTTCAAAGCCAATAAGCAATAACTCGAAAGCCAGTTCTACCATGGCGATAGTTCCAGAAGACGATCCTGGGAAGCATGGGCCTACAAAAAGTAATACCCAGAAAAAGGTAAATAAACCTTAAATTCCCAAAATATCAAAACCTGTGTTATTAATTGCTAATTTCACCGCATTGTTAAACTTTAAATTTAATCGGCAGTTTAAAATTGCTTTCTAACTGACCTTAGAGAACCACGCTGTCACATTATAGACACCACTTAAAACTTAAGTTTTAACAGTACGGTGCAATTGGGTCTAAGTTAAATTGGTTTAAACATTTTTTAAAATTACAGATTAAATTGAAATAATATAATCTATACTAAGTTTGAAATGAAAGTTATTAGTTTCTAAAAACGCGTTTATAGTATATCCAGGCACACTAACGTTTTACCTTACCTCAAAAAAAACGCACAGAAAATGTCGCGTGCTAAACAATTTTTTTTTAGTTTGAAAAAAAGTAAACTAGTAGAACAAATTTTTTGTATAAAATTGTTAAATAATTGCTAACTATAAAATAATAAGGTAATTAATTAAAAACGATGTTGTGGTACTTTAAATGCTAGGTGCAGTGCCTTCTGATCCATAAATTAAAAATAGTGATAGATATACCGCAATTTCGGGTCGCGCTGTATAAGAAATGAGTCAGTCAATATCAGAGTTTTGTAAATAAAAATAGTTTTGAGTTGAACTTTAAGGTCGTAGTTACAATCTGGGGAATTGTCTTTAGCAACACGTGTACGGGAAATCAATTTAACTATGTTGACCAGATTTTTTTGCAAAATTTTACGTCATTGAATTTGTTTTTCATGGCAATGCGGAGACTTTATTTATGTTCATTCACAGTGACACCAGAGATTTTTTATCACCGGGTCAAAAATTTGGGGTTCGGTTACTAGACTTTTCGCGTTCTAAGCCGCTAAAAAATCAAATAAAATACTAAAATAAAAGGAAACCATTTATTGCAGAATTACCTGCTAAAAAACGCTACCCTACTACGTATTAAAGTAACTGGGTGTAATGTTTAAGGTTGCGTTTACAGGTGCATTTATGAGCTGATACCGACAACAAGTTAACTTAAAAGCATGCAGATTTAAAAATCGGCTACTGGCGCTAGATGAAATAATCGTATTCCATTTTAAACACGAGCATCAAATACTAGCAAGCAACTTTACTGACCTGTTTTGTTAGTACTCCAGTATCCGTGTGTTTTTGAAACTGAGGTTCTAAAATCTATCCTTTACACTCCAAGATTTCACTAGTATACTTGCACCTAACTATTCCGCCATAATTTAAATTAAAAAAAAAATGGTTGAATCAAAATAAAAACAAAATTATGTGGGGTTATGGGCGCCGAATGTTTCTATGCGAATTCTTAGTAATCCCAGCGAGCCAGTAAAGTTCTCTTATTTCTTTGATAGACTCGGGGTAATTCCCGCGCAGCGCTAGGCCTTTTTCGGAGGACGATCGCACACGTGGAGTGGTTTTATATTTGTTTTAGCACAAGGTTTTTGAAAACACATTTTTGAAAGATAAACATAACCTCGAATAAAAATACTCTTCTGTACCACTGCGACCCGATTTAAAGTTTGTCGACAAAACACCTTCATTTACCATGGAATCGTATAAATTCTGCGATCTATCGGCCAACACTAAAAATGCGTGTGTCTCCCAAATTTAATGAAGTGTGATTGATTGATAGGTTTTCTTTTCCGGAGTGCACAGGCTTTTAAAAAAAGGGAAACTTAGTTTTTATTTTCGCTGAAGCAAAGAAATATAAAAAAAAATGTAATCCAGAGAAAATTGTGAATATTTTTCTATATTTTTTTGTATAAATCGGATTTGTTCTAAACCGCAATTATTTTCAGGCTTTTGGGATAGATGACAGCACCACACAGTTTTCCCTGTGCACTCTGGCAAAAGATTAAAAAATTAAAGAACAAGGCATTGCCAGTTGTACTTTTTTGTACTTACAATCTGGGGAGAAACTATAGCCTTAATTAATTAATTTTTGATGTTCATAGGTACGTTTTATGAAACCCGGACCCCTTAGCTACAAAAAGAGGTTATTAGAAAAAGAATCTAAACTTAATGAAGATCTAAATATTCCTGTTATGTTGGATGAACCACCATCAACACATGATGCGTCATCTATTGAGGTGGATAGTTTAAACCAAAGTCCAGAACTCCAAAATTCTACTCCACCTTTGGAAACTGTGGATGGAATTTGCGGGGAGGCAAATAGTAAAGAGCCTATAATTCAAATCTATAGCAACGTGATTCTTAATAAGCAGCAAGAAGAGGAAGAAATTAAAGTTTTAAATGACAGATCCAACGATAAGCTAAACAAATCCATTTTAGTTTGTTCGCCCAATTGTTATAAAAGTAATCAATATGCAAGTAACTCTGAAGAAGAACAAAACACCAGTGATAGTAAAAAGTCTGAGCAAGCTAGTTCACCAAAAGCCAAAGCAATTATAATTAAAGCGAATAATGTGTTTGTACATAATCACTTTTATCAATAAGTGTTTTTAGTTATAATGTTGAATATTATAGAGTTATTAGTTAGTACAAATTTAATAAAGGGTTTCGTTAAATTTACATACACCGACTAAAATTAATTTATTGAAGTCTATCTACGTTCATCGCCTGGTGTACTCTGGAGTAGAGTAGAGAGAGTAGAGATCTTTTTTCTGTCTGAATTGACATATGGAACTGCCATCTTGAATGTAAGTCTGTTTTCTTTTGTTTTTTGTTGTTTTTTTTTGCTTACGTTTTTTGGTTGTTGTTATCGTTGTTTTTTTTTGTCTTTTGAAGTGTCTGAGTTGCTGCCATCTTGAATGTAAGTCTGTTTTCTTTTGTTTTTTATTGTTTTTTTTTCTTAAGTTTTTTGTTTGTGGTTATTGTTGTTTTTTTTTGTCTTTTGAAGTTTATATCAAAAAATTTTACGTTTACTTGTAATCTTTTGCTGGTTGCATAATAACATAAAACATTTTATTTTAAATACACCACACTATTTTTATTATTAATTCAATTTTAGAGCACTGAAGAAGCAAATAAATTTTGCGGAATGTTGGTATTTCAAAAAACGACGTTTCATTAACAAGATCCCTCATCCCATAAACTTATACCTTCAAGAAAACGGTTGCGTTCGTCAAGAATTGCCTTTTTTATCCTTTCTGTTCGCCATTGGTAGAAAAACATATTGGAGATATAAGTGAGTTGTTAATTTTTATGGATGATGCCTGAGAAAAATGTAAAAGAATAAACTCAAATGTGGAAATTATAAGATAAAAGCATAAGTGTAAATTAAGCTTTATTGCTTAATGCTTGAAAACTCATTCACAAAACAATTACAATTAAATATTTATTTTAATTTTCATCAACATTCTACAGTGTTGTAAATAAAAATTAGGCACCAATACGTTACAGGGAGCAATTATATGATTGGTTGTTTGGAAAACCGATTCGATGAGGGCCGGCGGCCGTTTCCGAAAGCCGATGTTAACTAAAGAAAAATTAGAAAAAAAAATATTAGGAAAGAACCGTACTCATAGTATTCCATTATATAACCGTGAAAATTTAAAATACTGTATAGCTTTTATATATTTTCTATAGATTAAATAAATATTTTATAAGAAGTAAGAGTTTTTTTAAGTAGATTTAATTAACTGATTCCTATGAATTTAAATGGTATATTTCTTAGAAATTTTGTATTGGGCGACAATATTAAAATTCAAAAAATATATATTTAAATATGGAAAAGATTTTAAGCAAAACGTGACCAACGCGCTTTTACAATTTAAAATTACAGTAAGATCATTACTTGACAAGAACGGATGATATATGTTTCTGAAAAAGCTTTATTTATATTGCCAACAATATATTTCGAACGTTTCCTATATAGAGTACATGTTCTACGTTCTCTGTTGCGGTTGCGCAAAATCTGCAGTGGTCATCTTCTGCTATTTGTATTAACTTTATGTGATATTTTACTGGGCAGTGTCCAGCGGCTATTCTGACGTCTTTTCTGTTTTTGTTTATAAGCTGTTCTGCTCTTTTTTTGATGTGGTGATGAACCTATCTAACGTTAGTATATTGATGGTATCTACCGTAATATTGCTTTGTATATGCACATGCGTTCCCATCTATTTTAGAGATCTCGGTTGTTCTAGACTGAGTGAGATGTGAGTACTCCCATCTCGCTCTATTCCCGCGCTGGCCTTGCATACAGGGTTCCTAAGATTTTCCTTAGGGATAGGATTTCAATAAATCAAACAGAAATGACATAGAAAGTTCTCCGCGTACAAAAGAAACAGGTATATTGAGCAATGGTGCCAGTTTGTTATTATCTCCGGACTGCTTTCATGAGAAAAAATTGTCGCCACTCTTTCAGTGTGAGCATAAATCGTAGTTGCAATAATAACAGTTGACAAGATGTCTGCAAATTCCGCTAGATGGCGGCCACACCATGAGATTTGAACATCTAATCTAATTAAAAATTAGATGTTTTCAGGTCCAAACCACAGCTTTTTCTTGCTTAAAGGAGGCGGTAGGGTCCATTATTTACGACACTGAGCGATAAACTCGTGAGGTTGTTAACATTAGAAAGAAATATCTTCGCTTTTAATTAAATTTCTTTCCATTCTGTTCTACTAGTGACATCTATCCGGAAACGGCCAAACCATGCAGCTAGCACTAGCAGCCAAAGAAATCAATAAACAGCGCTGTTTTTCCTGCAGAGCTCTATGCTTGCGATATTATTGATTTTAAATAAAGCTGGCCCTACACTACATTTGATATTTTCGAGGTGTTCTATGACATGATCTCGAAACATGTAGCGAACCAATTCTTCAAAACTAGCGGGAGGATAAAAGCGAAAAATAAGGGGCTGCCAATATTTGTAATACCCAAAGAGGGGTGAAAAGATTTATTTTGCTCTGTTCATTTACAAAAAACGTTTTTTTTACGAAAAAGTTTCTTTATTTTTTTCTTCAACTTTCTCGAAATTTTCGTCATACCGTAGAAAAAAATGATTTCCACCATGGTGATACTCTACTTTAATTCGAAAAAATTTAGAAACAGAGACGGGATCAGTTTTCCTAAAATGGGGGATCTTGGTTTCGAGTGAGAAGATAAAGGGCAAAATTTTTAAATTAGCCGAACGCAAAAATGTTAGAAAAACAAAGCACGAAATAAAAATGGCGCCGCTTACAATTTTTTTTCAAAAATTACGTAATTTCGGGAACGCAAAGAAATAGGTCTAAAGAGTATAATTTTTAAGAAAAACATATCAATTTTCTCGCCCTCCTCCACTGGGACTACAGGGGCCGTGAACAAATTACGTAATGGTCATAGGGGGGAGGGGGGTTACAAAACGTTACGTAGGGGGGAGGAAAGTTTTCGACAGCGTTTGCATTTGTATGAAACTAAGAAAATTTGGAATGAAAATAAGTGAAAAGTTTTTTTTTTTTGGGGGGGGGGTAGTGGTCTTGAAATCGTTACGTAATATTAGGGGAGTGGCGTGCCAAACCGTTACAAAACATTACATAGGAAGGGGGTCAAAAATTGGTAAAATCACCGTTAAGTAATTTGTGCACGGCCCCACATCTGACTGTTCCTCCTTTTTGATTTCGAATCAAAGTGCAAAACCCGGGTTGGACGTTCGAAGGCGTCAACCCGTTCTATTTGCTTGATAAAGTTTCTACGGAAATATCTCAGTCGATTTCTCCGGCCGTGTATGAACGCTTTAGGTTAGGCATTTGCATGTATCTCAGTCCCCAACTGTAAACAGTGCGTAAGGACAATGGTTACAAAATGAAAATTTGAAAAATATTTTTTTTTACGACATCTTTCATCAGTTTGGTATTAAAGTCGAGCAAAAACAATTTTTATTCCAGTCCTAAAGGCATGAAAATGGAAAACATTAGAAAACAACAACTTGGAATAGATTTACTACGTGTAAGATGTAGTGACAACATCGCCCCATGCCCATCCTTTTCTGCCTAATGTGCTTTTCCGTTTGTCTGCGTCTTATACACGGCTGCTTGGCCCCCTAAGGATTTGCTTAGGAACCCTGTATAAAGCAACATATAAAAATGAAACAGGCATGTAGATTTTAGAAACATCATCAGATTCTAGAGGCCTGACCAAAATGAACTGGGAAGCAAAATGTGGATTCGACAGCCACTGAGCCGTTTGCTATTAAATATCCTTAAAATGCGTTATTTAGAAATAAAGAAAACGCCTATAGTTACGCCCTCATTCAAAATTAATCGCGAAGGTTTCTGTGAGAGATTGCGGATTATCTTCTTCAGTGGAAGGTTTATGAATCCAAAACCGTTTTAATTTGAGTAGCTGCTTGTATTAGTGCTGTATTTATTATCTTGAGAGTTTTAGGTACAAGAGAAAAACAAAATAGGGAATGAAAGCTTACGTACTCTGAGTAACAAAAGGCTAAGTGAATTTCCAATGACTTTATCTATAAGAGCGAAATATTTAAAATCCTAAAAAAAATAAGAAAAATTTTGCACACCTCACCATTTAAACACTATCAAGAGGCTTCTATAGTGACCTTACATATTGTTAAACATTTTAATTACTATAGGAGGGAAAATGGTTGCGTGCACTTAATTAAAATAGAGAAAAAATCCTGTATTAGTGCAATTTTTTTTATTAGGATTAGCTGCTTTCGGCCCTACCGGGCCATCTTCAGATCCTATGGCTAAAAGGAAAAATTTTATATTCTATTCTTGGTTCTAATAAAGGTGGGTTTTAACGAAAATATATAAATGTAAAAAATAAAACACGTATGTTTTTAATTTATATATGTTTTACATTTATTAATTTTACTTCAATATTTAGGTTTTTTATAATCATACTTTTTTTATACCTTGATAATTTATTCATATTTATACATTTTATTTCAATATTTTAAAACCCATATATTTTGTAAAAACTATTTTTAATACATTTAAAAAGATATACTTGGCATTTTAATCCATTTATTTAATCTATTTGTAATATTAAATATTGTAACCCAATTGATCTGTTTATAAACATTCTGCAACCGCAAAACAAACGCAAACAAACCTAATCAAAAATCGTTACTATTTATTTATTATTCCATTTTTATATAAAGAAAAATATAGTTTGGCCCACTCAAATTGTCCTTTACTTAACCCCCCCCCCTCCAAAGTATACACACACACACACCTCAAATATCCACCCTGTCCATACCTCTCCTAAAATGACCTCCCACTTCCCACCCCCCAAACCACCCCTCCTCCTTTATTTGACACACATACAAACACCACATTAAACTTCCCCCCCCCCCTCACACACATTTCTATTCCCCTAAACGCAAAATTATCACATTTCTTAATAAAAGCCTAGTTTTGTTAATATTCAAACAACCAAACCACCAGAATGATTTGCAAATAAACTAAAACTAAAACTGTAATCAATTAAAACTGTTCAAAATCCTCCCCATTGGACCAAATTGGCAAACGTGAGACTCCTATAAAATACTGTAACTTCATATTATATCATATATATATATATATATATATATATATATATATCGTAAAATTCGTAAAGTAGGGCCGAAAGCGGCTAATACTAATGAAAATATTTGCACTACACACAAACGTTTTTTCTCTTTTTTTTTTAAAAACATATTTTGCGAATTCTTATAGAAAACTTTAGAATATGGCTTATTTTTTACAATCAAAGTCTAATTTTCTTCAAATTCATATAATTAATTAATGGGACTATTTTTCCCCTCGTGATCAAAATAGTACATTATATACCTAGGGACTAAAGTGGAACTTTTTTTATCCCAATGCTAAATGTTTGTAGCCCTCCCTCCGGTCGGGCTACAATTCGCTAAGGGATAAAAAGACACTTTACTCACATGGTATATGTACTATTTTTTGCACTTTTGAGCACCGTTTTTATTAAAGCGAAGATACATCAGGTACCATATGCAAACTCCAATACAGCATCGAAGCGAAACCGCCTTAGATTCGGGACCATTAGTCCATTTAGTTAGCTGTAGTGGGGCCATCGTAAATATTAATGTGAAGCACACTAATATCAAATAGTTAAAGAATTTATAGGTTAGGTTAGTTCTTTTTCATATTGTGTTCATGCATATTTTCGGATGTTACAAATAAATATAAATGTTCCTAAAATGCGATTTTACTAAACCTTTATTCGTTCTGACGCTAAGTTAATTTATATAGCCTGAGAATAAGGATATGGACTAAAATATTTTAGTCTTGGGATAAAAAGTACCATTTTAGTCCCTAAAGTAAAATAATTTTTCAGTTCCTGAAGTGCAAAAAAAATATTTGCATCAGTTTGGTTATTTCGGGACCGTCACTAAAATCGTACTACATAAAGATTAGTATAAACAACAAAAAAAAACAGCAACTATCACCCATAATGCAACCAACCAATGATTAGACACTCAAAGTAACATATGAAAAGAGTGCTTATTCCTTCTTGTATCTCAGTGAGCATGCTCAAAACGCCATACTTTGTTACCTCTCACACATAAACATTTACAGTGAGATTTACTAAGATCTAGAATAGTACCCCCCACAGGTCTAAATATTTACAGCTGTGGGGGGTACTAAATTTTACAACCCATTTTCAAAAAATACTTACCCATAGAGAAAAGATACAAAGTTATTGATTATTTTGTATTGTTATTGCAAAATACCACAGAAAAACTGCTTTTTTTCTCAAAATATTCCATATTTTAGGAGAAAATGCCCTAAAACTAATTTATTTTGACAGTTTTCAAAATGGCAAATGGTGAATTCGCCAAAAATTTGGCACATATTAGCTTCATCATCTGTGTTTGAGCTTATAAAGTTGATGATTTTTTAGACCACCTCTGGGGAATGGTTTAAATTTATAGCCCCCAGAAGGGATTGTTTTGTGGCAATTGGTAATAAGTTCCTTTATAATTTCCTTAAGCAACCGTTTTTACAAGAATGAATTTACTTTATTTAATATCCCAAGTTGTTCATTAATCAATAAAACACCTCCAATTTTGTCCAGAAAAACGCCATATTCTGAACCCGTTTTCAGCACAAAGAATATATTTATGAGGGCACTACGAGGCAAAACAAACATAACTGAAGGTCACTAATTATGAACGAAAACTATCTCCAATGAAAAAAATGCAAAACAACTGTACCTGCAAACATAACTGAAATTAAAACATTGAGTTTTCCTAAAAGCTTAATCATCAAACAAAGCTTTCCACTGAAAGATCACACTCAAAGTTCTCAACTCTGCAGTTTTTATCGGTACTTCGCTAATGGCCATTTTATCATATTCTACCAGAGAACCGGGCACCGAACAGTTCGTTGAGCCGACATGACTCCTTGGTTGGATTCAGGTCTGTTTTTATCCTCATTTTTTTTCATGACCTACTTTGACGAAATATTTTTATTTGTGGTTTGCGATTGCAATGGGTTTGTGTTTGTAAAGTTTTTTCATACTTTCGATAGATAAAAATCCCTTCTAAATAAATACCAAGTTAATCTAATTCTTATTTTATGATTACATATCGAAATGGTTTTGCGACAATGAGTAACAATGGTAAGTTTGGATAAGAGTAACATATAACGTCAATTTTAATTTGCTCAACAAAGTGTTTACCATTTATATCCCCCCCTAGGGTTAAGAAAAACTTCTTTTAAATAGAAAATGTCTTCTTAAATTCAACAAAAGATTGTGTTAAGATGATTCTTCACTAAAAAAAAAAAAGAGTTAAAATTATTCTTATAAATCAAACTATGTCGAAAACTCAAGGAAGTTGGTATAAAATGCTTAAAACCAACAATTTCACTAAAACTTAGGAGCTGTCTAAAATAGGCTAAACCCTTTTAGTAAATCCCACTGTTAAAGTTGGGCTGCGTTCAGAATGTCCACACCCAGTGTAAAAAACGCACCGGTGCGTGGTTTGTCGCCGTCCAGGATTATGAAAATGATCGGTGCGTCTCATTTTCGTCCTTCAGGAAAGGTGGTGTGTCTACTGGTGCGTTTATAGCGTCATTAGCAAGGCCACTAACCTGCGGCAATAAGAGTCAAAATTGCATATATTTATGTCTATTTTAGTGAGCTTTTCACACCACACCGTCACCCCAGTCTCGACTTGGGCGATGGTTGGTGTGCTTATGATAAGGTGAAATTTTGATAATTTTTAATGACAAGACTGTTTAAAAATTTAATTTTATTTAATTTTTTTTAACTAACTCTGTAAAATATATGGTTTTTAATGAGTCGTTTTTAAGCCAATTTACATAATAAGTATAAGAAGTAAAAAAAACGTGACTTTTTTATTATTCTTTCTATTTTTAAATGTGATGTCTTATTATTCTAAATTTTGAATGATCCGTTAAGAAATAAAAAAGTGGTGGTATCCTGAAACATGCTTTTTTTGGGTCATTTCATATTGGATAATATAACAAAAAAAAAACAACCCGGGAAAACAACCGAAAACCCAGCATTCGAAAATAAGAGAGGACAAAAATCCTATATTTTTACATTTTTCTACCCACTTGCAGCCCAAAAAAAATATGTTTTTGGGTCATGTTTTCTTAGATAATGTGACACAGGAAAAGCCACTCCAAAAACCAACCCAACTTTATTCCAACATCCCTTTGTTTTATTTTTGTAAATTAGCTGACATTAGACAAGAATGACAGATTATAGGTGGTGTGTACACTTGCGGACCTACCGAGTGCGTGCACCCACCCACCCATGGTGTGGGCTTTCTGAACGCAGCCCCCGCACATAAAAAGGGTGACGTATCTCAGTGCACATGCTCAGGACCGATACAATGCCCTAACTGCTTGCGAATACTGCAAGGAGGGTCGTAGAGATAGGTGAGACCTAGTCGCTGTTGTGCGGCGTATCCGTTCTGAGTGCAAATTTAACAGTGAGATCTAAAATAGTACCCCCCACAAGTCTAAATATTTACACCTGTAGGGGGTACTAAAAATTTTTAAAAAACACTTACCCATACAGAAAAGATCATTTTGTTTTGTTATTGCAAAATACCACTGAAAACTACTCTTTTTCTCAAAATACATATTTTAGAAGAAAATGCCCTAAAACTAATTTTTTTGACAGGTTTCAAAATTGCAAATGGTGAATACGCCAAAAATTTGGCACATAATAGATTCATTATTTGTAATGGAGGTTATAAAGTTGGTGATTTTTTAGACCACCTTAGGGGGGTGGTTTAAATTTGTAGTCCCTAGAAAGGATTTTTTTTGGAATTTAGTAATAAGTTTGTTTATAATTTCCAAAATAACCGCTTTTACAAGAATTAATTTACCTTATACCATACCAAACAAAGAAACCCAAAACAACTATATTAATTTATTTACAAACTAAAAGTAAAACATTGAGGTTATCTAAAAGCTCAGTCAAAAAAACCTTCCTTACTCAAAGCCCACCCATTTAAAAGCTGTGGCTTTCATCAGTAGAGGTTGGTGCAAGCCAAGGTGCAAGCAGAGGTAAAAGATCCGAAGTCGCTGTTTTTGATTGAACGCAGCGCTAATATTTTTAAACTGAAATTTCGACAGTGACAGAAATGTAAAAAAACTTGCATTTAAGTTTTTTAATATATTTCATAAATAAAAACACCTTTTAAACAAATACAAAATTAATCTAGTCCTTATTTTATTATTACTCATCTAAGTCGTTGCGTGACATCAAGTCTTAGTTGGAAAAATTAATTAACAAGGGTAAGATTTAATTAGACTGACATATAGCCCCAATGTTAATTTATTCTACAGAGTGTTTACTATTTAAACCTCGCGTGGGTTTAAATTTTTTAATTTTCTTTTCTTCTAAATTGAAAATTTCTTCTTAATTCCAACAAAAGATTGTGTTAGGATGATTATCAATTATGTGTCCAAAACTCAAGGAGGGTTGGTTTAAAATGCTTAAAACCAAAAAAAGTATTTATGGGTGATACGTAACGCTGTATGGCGTTTTGAGCATGCGAATAGGCACTCTTTTTTTTATCTGTTACTTTCATTCATTTTAATCTATTTTGATTCTAAATGAAATTTTGTTTTATCTGTGACTTTTCGCCCAGTTTTTCCTCCGTTTAAAATAACACTAGCTTTCGCTGTGAGCCCAGATAAAACTGCACCTGAGGAAATTGAATCTGTTAGCGTTCCTAGACTGTTTTTATTAAATTGCTAAACCGTTTTAGAAAAGTTTCGCACATATATAAATGATATGATGGTAGCTACAAATTTATGTTTTACATTGTAGAGAAAACGTCCTATACCATGGGGGTAAAAAGTCCTTTGTTTTCGAAGTACAGGGTAAGATAGATAGACGTATAATTTTGGCATTTTTAAGGTAGTTACTAGTTATGAGTTAAAATTTATAAGTTCAACGCTTAGATTAAAAAGAGACAAGATACCTGACACTTACGGAGACTTTGGTTATATTATTATATGGAACAATGTTTACTATTCTGTTGTTTACAGTAAACACACCAGTGCCATACCTACTTAAATAGAAATTTTGAGCTTTGGAAGCTTCCTAACAATAAATGTTTCTAGTATAATTTTATACAAAAGAAATTTACTAAACCGTTTGTATATGATTTATAGCAATTTCAACTTTCAATAAAATAAAATTATGCCAAACATTAAAATAAAGAAACACAGTTCATAGCACCTGGAACATCAAGAAAAAATAATATTACCCACTACCTAAAAATGATATTATTGTGTTTTGTTATTTTTTCTGGTCATTAGCAGAATATCACTTATAGTGACTTTTTCAGTACACAATAAAGTCAATAATGCTTAAAGTACATAAAGACATCTAGGATAGAAAAAACAAAATTATTCCCAACATAATCTAGGACAGATAAAAAGATTTAAATATCAATTCGAAGGGCGAGCGCAAATGGCAACGGTGGCAGTATAAATCAACCTTAATATTTGATAAGAGGTAGGAATTCAATATTGTTACAAAACTGAACACATGTGAATTAACTTTTATTGTTGTTTGCAAGTTGGTTTAAAGACTTTACCTACCTTTATTTTTTAGTCTTTGTAAAAAAAAATCTTCGAAAATATCTTATTTGCTCATGAACTACTTCATCAAAAGTATGCTCTATTTTATCGTTATAAAAAAAAATCTCCAAAATAACCTTATAAAAACGTTCGAAAATATCTGATTCACGCATTGGATTGGGAATTAACTACTTCATAAAAAATAAACATGTTAGTTGATATTTTAATCTAAGGATCTACTAATTTAAGTATATTTCATAAATTTTTTTATTTTCTGTGTACCTACCGGCATGTACCGCCACTAACTGATTTCACTTGCTCTCTCTTTGTTCTCAAAACATTTGACGATTTGTTCCAAAATATCACGTTAAATGCACTGAAATATTCTCCTACTGGTAAAAAACACACTATAAACGTTTTTTGACAATATGTGGTTTTAAAACGACTTATAAACTGCTTAAAACAACCTGAAATTTTAAAATAAATAAAACGAGAAAGCTTATGTCAATAAAAATATCATTCGACCTTCTGCACTCTGCTGACTTTCCCCACGCACAAGCCAATCACAACCTAAAGTGGTTGAGACAGAATTCTCTTTCCCTATTGTTTTAACGTCGTCGTTTAAAAAGATAGAAAACTAATCGATATTTCTCCCTTTTGTTTTGTTGTGATTTTATTTATAAATAAACAGTGGTTATTATTTGCCAAGGAGTTTTCGTTGGACCAGATATCTTGTTTCTTTTTAATCTAAGATTAAACAGATATTACATATATTTTTTGATGAGCGGACTGACGTCCTTTTTGCCTTTGAAAACGTATTTCTTTGTTGTCAACAGTTTATTTTGAAGTAACAGTTGAAGCATATTTATTGTCCCTGTCTAAAAGAATGTATCAAATAGAGATCCAAAAAAATGACGTCAAAAATAATGTAGAAAATTGTTGCTAGAAAGCGCGAATACCCAATGAGCATTTTCAGAAACTTCTGGTGACAGATATTTATATAAAAATTATAAAGAGGGTTTCATTGATACCCTAGAATTGAGTTTGTATATTTGTTTTATTAAAGGCTCTAAATTGATGGTACCCTAAAGTAACATAAAACTGCCGTTAACAATATTTCCACGGACATCTCTATAAAAATTAAAGTCATCGGTAACAAATTTTATATAAATTGGTGTTAACAATGTTTCAACCAACATATTTATAAAAATATAAGTCATCAGTGACAAAAGTTATATAAAGTGGTGTTTGAAATCTTTCTGTCAACCCACCTATAAAACCGTAAGTAACTATCAATTAAAGATATATAATAGATTGGTTTTTAAAATGTTGCTATCAATCCACTTATAAAACTTAATTAACCAACAACAAATTTATATAAGATAAGATTGAAAATATTTCGAGAGACACTTATAAAAACTTGGGAACTCACACACAATAGTTATATAATATATAATATATCTGTAATATTCTTATGAACTCATTCATAAACCTTTTATTTATATTATTTATTAATTTCTTAATATAGTGATTATAATACAACTGTCTTTAGAACAAAAAAAAGAATTTTAATTTATTTTGGCAATTATAATAATAAAAGAAACAAGATTTTTTAAGGTTAATTTTGTGACATCAAAAGGCGCGTTTTTGCGACATAAAAAGGAGCGTTTTTACGACATCAAAAGGCGCGTTTTTGCGAGATACCATACCATTATTATCTTGTTTTAATTACATCAATCTGAGAGAGATAAGAGATCCAAATCTTCTCGAGATAGTTGCCGATGACAGATATCGGGATCGAATGCATTTTACATCTGATTCCCACCAGCGTTTCCCATGCGCAGTCACCCTGACTCAAAAAACTCATCAGGTGGTCCGACATGAACTTGTATAGGCAAATCTCACTTAGACCACGTGATATGTGTTTTGATTCGGGGGACCCACGAATGAGAAACGCATAGATGGGAACCGTGTTTTAGAAAAATAGAACAATATAGTAACCGTGTTAAGGTCGCAAAAAGGCACCGTGAAACGTCGAGCGCATACGCTGATACTGCTGGTCGACGGCAAATGTAAACACCCCGGAAAATACTCGCCTGTACACCCCTCGACCCCGCAATCTAACTTGAGATAGTTACCTCTGACAGTTATGCGGGCTTGAAGTGTGTGGAGGCGGGTATTTTTCCTGGTATATGTAGTATGCTGGATCTCTCGAGGAATGCATTTAGGGAAAGAGAACAACGGTAACTATGTTAAGCTCGCAGAAACGGACCATCAGTATTCAATACTGCGCCATCTGCAGCCCTTTGTTCCAAGTAGCATCATTTTTTAAAAGGGTCATAAAATAGTGTTGACGAGGTAAACAGTGGTATAGTTGTATAGTTTTTTTTTATAGAATTTTCGGATATTTTCGCCATTTTGGATTACAAAAATAAATTTTTGGCCTAAATAAAAACGTTATTTATGGGGTTTCGACATGTGTTTCAATCGAAATATTGCTTGTTAGGGTTAAGAACAACATACAATATTCAATATTTGTCCCAGAAAGAAAAAAACGCGTATGAAAAAAAAACTGATATTTAAATGAATATTTTTTTTCCCGTTTTCTCAAGTATTTTTGGATCCCATAAAATTTACGTGAATGTATTCCAAAACTATACAGTACGCACGGGACCGCAGCTGATTTTCAGAGTAGGATGACTTGAAAAACAGCTTTTATTTGACTATAGTATATAAATATTCATATTCCTGCTTCAGCTTATCTCACTTTCATTTTTATTTATTTTAGAAGATTGCTAAACACCATTTTATAACTTTTTTTATTGTAAAAAGAAAAAGAATAATACATAACAAGCAAAGGGAAGAAATATGAAAAATTTATATTTCTAAATCCATAAAAACCTTTAATTTGATATGTAGTGTTGTTAGAACAGTTGTAAAACCTTTTTATAATAATCTCTATACTTGAGGGCTCATAAGGAAGTTTTATAAAATCTATATGTTGTTTTTCTATCCATTACTATGTACCATAAATTTTTATAAGGTGGTGTTGAACAGTTGTTTTTCAAGTCTTTTTTACTCATTTAAGAGATATATTAGAGTTATAAAATTATCACCAACACTAAATAATATAACTTTTGGTTATTTTATGAAGGTTTTATATTATTTGCTGTAAATTTTATATAGACAAAAATGCTCATTGGGTAATCCACCATACAATCAATTATTTTATGTTGAAAGAAAATGAAAATATCTCGAAAACTGTAGCTTTGAAAGATTTGACCATACATCATACATATACAAAAATGTTTGGGTAATTTTTACGAAAATCAAAATCTAAAAACCGCATATTAACAGCTGCTTTACTTCTAAAGTTATGATTTTTTTTATATATTTTAAGGTTTTTTTTTCCAATGACTCGGAAACTAAAGCTTCCACGAATTTGGCCTTTATAACAAAATTTTCTTTTTTTGTTCCAAATTTACAAATTTTTAAAATATTTTTTCCCCCTTTTCCCCCCTTCAACCCCTCCCCACCCTACCCAAAATCGATTAAGACGTTCTTGAGTTATCGTGTATAGAGGCAGACAACAGACAACAGACCGACAGACAACTTTTTTTTTCGTCGATTAAGCTGTTTTGAAACCTTAGTAACTCCTTGTTGATAAAACTAAGAAAAGTCAAAATTTCACGATTTTAATTAATAGTCCCCCATACCATATTGGTATGGTGTATTAAAAAATACTCTAAAAGACATGAATATGACTGTTTCATTCATATAGCTGGTTCATTTATATACTGGAGAACAAAAAAAAATGCAACACCAGAAAGGACAAATATTTTTATAGTATATATAATTTATTTATATAATAATACATTAGGATGCTCTTAGTTATTGGTTACATTTCCAAGAAGATTCCTCCATGATAATCATCAAAAAATTAATAATGAATGGGTCCTCCACGGTTATTTATGCACTCTTTTGTTCTATTGGGTACTGACAAAATAAGATGGCGTATATCATATTGATGAACACTCATTCAAATCCTATTTACGGCATGCCAGAATTCATCTAAGTTTCAAGGGGGACGCGGTAATCGACTAAGATTGCGCCCGATCATATCTCATACGTGTTTGATAGGCGAAAAGTCAGACCACCTTGCTAGCCATCCAAGTCTCTATGCCTTGTTCATTTAAGAAGTCCACTGTTTCACGAGCAATATGCGGTCTTGCATTATATTGTTGAAAGGTCGCATTTGGGATAATTTGTAGGTAGGGATGCAAAACTGGCTGCAGCACTTCATGGATATATCGCCGAGCGACT
Organism: Oxystoma pomonae; assembly: GCA_963921995.1. Classification (NCBI taxonomy): domain Eukaryota; kingdom Metazoa; phylum Arthropoda; class Insecta; order Coleoptera; family Brentidae; genus Oxystoma; species Oxystoma pomonae. Next base: position 40,391,068 of record OY998172.1, read on the forward strand.
GCTCGACAGTGTCACTAGATGGCCGTTAATGAGGACTAGAGATGATCTGCTTTCTAAACATACAGCACCTCATACCATGATACTTTGCTGTCTGGATGTATCACTTTCAACAGCAAAGTCTATATTTCGTCTCTCACCTCAAAATCGTCTAATGGTATTCCATTCGTCATTCCAGTTTTTCCGAGCTCTGCACCACTCCAAGCGGCGAGCCTTATGTTGTGGGGTCAAAGGTAGCAGCAAAAGCGGACGGTAAGCCCGGTAAGCTAACTGTCATCTTCAAAAACACTCGTCCTGTAGCTGCAACTGGAACCTCTCTTACTTGGCTTACTGTCCCGTCGATTTCTAAGACCAAGGAGTCTGAGATGCCGTAAATTATGACCTTGTAATAATCTAGGGCGTCCAGAATCCGCAAGATGTCTATAAGTCTCATCATTGGACCACCGTCTCCAAACTCTTAACACTGTTGATGGATTAGAGTTAACACTTCTTGCAATTTCTTGCAATAGGACGTAGATGGCGCGCGAGTAGTAATCACGCCAGCCTAGTTCCGCTACACAATTTTGTTAAAAAGAGCAGTATATTGAAAATATTAATTAACGTGTGTGAGTAGAGTACATCTATTTGGGTGCAAAACGGAGCCTCTTTTGCTGTAAAAAGAAGCAAGAAAATCTCGACCAAATCGTTCAAACCACATAAAACGTAGTGTTTTTAAGCACCATATTGGCGGCCATAATGGGTTTGTCGTCAACAGATCTCCGAGAAATCAAAACAGTCATCAAAAGTACGTTTACAGAATCGTTCCTACAGGATGTCGCAGATAAAGTTATGGGTGTACTGGAAAAGAAGCTTGATGAAGAACTAAAAGTGCAGACCGAAAACATAAATGCACTCCAAAAGCGTGTCTCTGAACTAGAAGAGGTTAATCAGCGCCTTCTAGACACTGTTGATGCACAAGAACAGTCTTCCAGGGGTAAGAATATTCGTATTTTTGGTATGAAAAAAGAAAATAATGAGAATCTACAAGGAAAGTTTATTGAACTTGTACCGCATACCGGATCAAAATCCTGGCGACCGACCCCCGGCAGTTCTCGTGCAATTTTCAAACAACACAACTCGTACGCTGATTCTTAAAAATCGAAAATTACTACAAAAAACAGGTGTGCAAATTAAAGAAGACTTAACTAAATTTCGTCGCGAGTTATTTCAAAAGGCAATTAAAATGTTTACCAAAAATAGTGCATGGATTTTAAATGGGAACATTTACGTAAAAATAAATGATGTAGTGCACCGTATCTCTAGTGAAAATGATTTAAATAACCTAAAAAATTAAATAAATATTAAACTCTAAAGGTATATGTGAAAAAGAAAAGGTTAGCGATTTAAAGTTGAGTTCAAGAAGGTGTATATGTTTGTGTATATAAAGCAAAAGGTATCCAAAAATCATATTGTAACTACAGAAAAATCAATTGGTACGTACACACATACCAAGACATTATTTGCTAAAAATAACTTTCAAATTAAAAGCGGTTAACTAGGCTATATATATAATGTATTTTTTTTTGTGAGGGTTATGTCAGTTCAATTTTTTTTTATTTTTAATCCTGTTCTGGTTGACGGCCTACTTATGACGGTGATTGTCTCGTGGGTGGGGGTCTTATTGGGGGTGACAGGGGACATTTTATTGGAAAATGGCTAATACGCTAATTGATCGGCCAAGGGATGACAATCAAATTTCTCCAATTATAGCTGACTATGATGGTGCTACCAATAATAATTTTTCAATTGGCTTACTTAATGTCCGCTCCATTAACACGGGGTTTGATGAGCTTGTGAATTACATTTTTGAGTATAATTTTGACATATTTTGCCTTAATGAAACATGGTTGAATGAGCAGGTTTCCGAAAATATGTTTAACTTACCAGGTTACACCCTGATCAGAAAAGACAGGGTCGAGAGGAGAGGGGGTGGCGTCGCGCTTTATGTAAAGAAATTCTTACAATTTAAAGAGATTTCACTGGATCTTGATTTTATAGAAAACACTTCAATAACTTTTAATATGGGCGGCAAATCATATTTGTTGATAAATATCTACCAGGTTCCCTCTGAAAGCAAATCTCACTTTCTTGATATATTAGAAGAGTTCCTAGGATTTATCACCCCTAAATATGACTTTTTGATAATAGCAGGGGACATAAATATTAACTACTTGGAAAACAGCTTATATCCAAATAGATTAAAAAGCATACTTAATACGTTTGAACTCACTCAGCACATAAGAGAGCCAACTAGAATTAATTTAACCACAAATCAATTTAGTCTTATTGACATGATAATAACAAGCAGCAGCCTCCCCACCTTAAAATCTGATTCTTTACCAATATCCCAATGCATAACAGATCATAACCTGGTTTACTCTACTTTTCCTTTGCAAAAAATACATAAATCTAAAAAAAAACTTTCTTATCGTGAATACAACAAAATCGATAGGCATACATTTTTGAGTGATGGGCAAGAAAGCAATTGGGATTTGGTGTACAAGACAAACAGTGTGGATGAAAAGGTAATTTTTTTTAATAAAAATATTTTAAATATCTTAAACAAACATGCTCCTATGAAGACCAGAATAGTTACAGAAAAGCCATTTCTACCATGGCTCACAGATAACATTAAATTAATGATTAGATTAAGAGACAAGGCACACAAAAAGTTTTTGAGAACTAGGCAAGAAAGAGATTTGAACTACTAACGGCATCTAAGAAATTTTACAAAACATGCACTGATAAGAGAAAAAAAGTGATATTTTAATCTGATGTCACAAAAAAAAGGTAAAGAATTTTGGCAATGTATAAAAAAATTGGACCTCACTAAAAATACACAAACAGACATACCAGAAGACTTAAAAGACGCTAATAAAATCCATTGTTTTTTCAGCGAGACAGACAACATGGCCGACACCACTTCTGATCAGTTAATAAACTTTTACAATAGAAACAAACTGACAAGCGAGACTTTTGATTTTCAACTCATAGATGGAGACATATTAAACAAAATAGTAGCTTCAATCTCTTCGAATGCTATCGGGGTGGACGGTCTTTCAATTAGGGATATTAAGCTTTGTCTTCCATTTTGCTCGGGTGCTTTAATTAATATTATTAACAGCTGTATCTTACAAAGCATTTACCCATCTCTTTGGAAGAAAGCGATTATAAGGCCTACTGCCAAAGTTTCAAACCCAAAACAATTGAGGGATCTAAGACCGATAAGCGTTTTGCCCGCCGCCTCTAAAATATTTGAAAAGTTTGTTTATAGTCAAATAATGACGTTTGCTGACCTCAAAAAAATTATCCCGGAGTGCCAATCAGGTTTCCGAAAAAATTACAGCACTACTACAGCCTTAGTAAAAGTACTGAACGATATTCGGGGATATGAAGAACAAGGCAATAGTACCTGCTTGACGTTGCTTTATTTTAGCAAAGCGTTTGACACAATTAGTCATAAAATGTTGTTAGCTAAGCTTAATTATTTTGGTATTTCTGGGAATTCAAACATGTTATTTAAAAACATGCTAAGTGAGAGATATAATTGTGTAGAGGTAAAAAAAACATCTGGCTACCATAGATCAACGTTTAAGCTAATTAAACAAGGTGTACCTCAAGGGTCTGTTCTCTCACCACTGCTTTTCTCTCTCTACGTTGCTGATATGTCCAAAAAGGTTCAATTTTCAGAACTTGAGCAATTTGCTGATGATGGCCAACTTCACATTCCTGTAAACAAACATTCTCTTCGCGATGTTAACATGAAACTTAATTCAGACCTAAACAACATAGCTTCATTTGCAAAGGATCATAATTTAAAATTAAATTCATCAAAATCACAAATTATAATCCTAAATAAAAATACGAATATCAGGGAACACATCGAACAAAATTTGAACATCAGCATAAGTAACGAAAATATTCCAATAGTGGCAAAGGCAAAAAATTTGGGAGTCGCATTTGATAGTTCTGTTTCTTTCGACTTTCATATAAAAAACAAACTTGTTGCAGGTTACATTCGTCTGAAAAAATTATACAAATACAAACAATTTTTGTCATCAAAACAGAAATATTTTCTGTGCGACTCCTTGGTTTTGTCCTTATTTGACTATGCTGATGTGGTCTATAATGACGCTCTATCATGGCAAACTAAAAAATCGATACAAAAAATTCAAAATAGTTGCATGAGATTTGCTTACAATATATCTTACAGAAGTCACATAACCCCTCATCTTAATGATAACAAAATTTTAAATATGATCAATCGACGCAAGCACCATATGTATACATTTGTCTACCGTGTCATAAAAACTGGTAAACCTGCTTATTTAGCTAGAAAATTTTTGCCATTGTCACGGACAACAAGAAATGTTCATAGGTTTATTATTCCCCGACATAGGACGGCTGCTTTCCAGAAATCGTTTACATTTTGTGCTATTAAACTCTGGAATCAACTTCCGAAAGAAGTTAAAAAGTTATCCCTAAATTCTTATTCTAAATATATTAAAAATATTTTGCTACAACAGCAACAACTACTGTAAAGTTTTATTCTTCTCTCTTGCCGATATAGCTTTATATTTTTTATACTCCTTTCTGATTCCCCTGGTGGGATCTTGGCCCGTGGGAGGGATTGCTGGGTGTTTGTGGGGGTGTCAACCAGACTAGGCTTTATTTACTTTATAAAAACAAATAACTTTTTCAGAAATATTAATTAGAAATTTTGTTACTTCTACTTATTTCCAAATTAAAATTTAAAAATATTAGTAATAAGTTTGTTTTTGGGTCAACTCGCATAAGCCCTTTTTAGGGCTTAGTGTAAGCGGTTTTCTAATCGAGAGGTGATCCTTTTTATCTGTCAAGTGATTTATAATATTATAATAAGTATTGTTAAATATGATTTTTTTGACAAATAAAAAAAATAAAATAAAAAAAAAAATTTCCCGTAAACCAAAACCAGCCTCTTTCGTGCCCAAGATGCGCCTGTCTCGAAGTCGTTTAAATGATGAAATTGTTGGCGACCGCGAAAACACCCCCAGAAAAACGCCATATTTTGAACCTGTTTTCGGAACAAAAAATATATTTATGAGGGCACTACGAGGAAAAAGCAACGAAGCCAGTTAAGTTTTCCTGAGTGCCCTTTAGCCAAAGATTGCCGCCATATTTATAAGCAAAATGACAGTTAGAACATGGATTTTCTGTCAGTTGGGTGTCAATATGACCGCCATAGAAGGCTAAAGGATACTAAATCGAAAAAGAGTTAAATGGCTTTTTAGTTAAGCAGGTTTAGTTAAACAGGTGTTGAACCAACATAAGTGAAGGTCACTGATTATGTACGAAAAATATACCAAAGAGAAAAACTCAAAACAACTATATTAATTTATTTACAAACTAAAAGTAAAGCACTGAAGTTATCTACAAGCTCAGTCAAAAAAACTTTCCTTACTCAAAGCCCACTCATTCTAAAACTGTAGCTTTCATTAGTAGAGGTTGGTGCAAGCCAAGCTGCAAGCAGAGGTAAAAGATTCGAACTCGCTGTTTGTGATTGAACGCAGTGCTAATATTTGTAAACTAACATTTCTACAGTGACATAAATGTAAAAAACTTGGATTTAAATTTTTTAATACATTTTATAAATTTTTAAATAAATACAAAATTAATCTACTCCTTATTTTATTATTACTCATCCAAAGCGTTGTTTGACATCAAGTATCAATTGGAAAAATTAATTAACAAAACTAGCTTATAATTAGAGTGACATATAGCCCCAATGTTAATTTATTCTACAGAGTGTTTACTGTTTAAATCCCGCGTGGGCTTGAATTTTTTAAATTCCTTTTGTTCTAAATTGAAAATTTCCCCTTAAATCCAACAAAAGATTGTCTTAAGATGATTATTCAATAAAAAGATTTATTAAAAATCTTCTTATAAATCAAACTCTGTCCAAAACTCAAGGAGGTTTGGTTTAAAAGGCTTAAAACTAAAAAGTTCACTTAAACTTAGGACCGTAAATTTCAGTTTCAGTCCGGTAAAGTTACTTTACCGGCCTGGTGATGTAACGTATCATTTCCTGGACTGAAGCCGCTAACGTAATGGGGAATATTACAATACAGTATGAAATAAAAAAATAATAAAACAAAACATTATTACGAGAGCTGTAACTAATCGTAATGTCATAGTAGCTAGGATGGAGTTCTTGTACAACATGGTACCTAACACAACATCGTTTACTATTGTGTCTTATGTTCTGACACAAAGACCTTTTCAAATTACGCTTTCCTTAGATATTTCTCAATTTAAAACCAAGGGAGAACAAGATTAAAGTTGAGATATTCCGTTCCCGTCCCAAGTCGTGATTTTTAGGCATTTCGGGAATGTCAAACACGTACCCCATTCTATTTTTACTCTACGCATCTCAGAAGTGTATGTTAGAGAAATTGGAGATTTTTTGTGAGAAATGCGGTAAAATTAATAGCTAGATAGATGGTGGCAGTAAAAAATTAATCATTTCATCCCATTTAAGGCTTATATAGTTTTGATAAAGACACACCAAAGATAGCAATAAAAATATTTTCAGACGTCGAGGTGGGTGCTTTTTCTACAGGCCCCGAAGCTTGCAAAAAATAGTAGCTATATAAACGCATTTCATCCCATCGGCAATTTATATTAAAACAATCTACTTACCTCAGGACTTAAAAAAAATTAAACGGTGGCGGGGCGTTTACAAGTAGATAATATTTTTCCAAATATTTATGATAAATCAAAAAGTTAGTAATTTCATCTGCGAACTGCGAGGCATACCAGAGGATGAGATACCAGGTATTCGGTTCCCCGACAATGGATGAGGAGGACCTGCACACGCTCAAATGGGATAAAATACTGGACTTTGCAAAAAGAACAGTAAAACCAGATGAGCAGACGCCAGACCAGTGGTGCAGGCGGCGGATTAGGGGCAGGCTCGGGGTAAGGCAGAAAGGGCCCAGGGAGGCCTACTTGCCAGGCTTCGCGCCGCCCCTTCTCTACTACTACTATTTTGTTAAGGTCCTCACCGAGATAACAAAAAAAATATGGCACGCCTCGAGGTGGGGGTTTTTTTTACAGGAAGGTTCCAAAACTTGCAAAAAATAAGCTCTCATTTCATCTGTTTTCTGATTAGTGCTATTGTGTTAACGGCCCCACCAATATAACTAAAAAATTATTGCACACCTGTAGGTGGGGGCGTTTTTTACAGGGAGGCAAAAAATAATTGCTATATGAACTTTTTTCCCCTCTTTTCTAAATAGTGCTATTATGTTAACTGCCACACCAAGATAGCAAAAAAAAATATTGGACCCCTCATGGTGGGGGCGTTTTCTACAGGGAGGCTTCAAAACTTGCAAAAAGTAAATGATATATGAAGTCATTTCATCCCTTTTTTTGATTTGTGCTATTATGTTAAGGCCCACAAAAAAAATATACATCTCTGGGGTGGGGCGTTTTTTACAAGGAGGCTTCAAAACTATATATATATAAAATAATAGTTTTGGGGCCTCTCTTTAAAAAACGACCCTAGCCAGAGGTGTCCAATATTTAATCAAAAAAGAGATGAAATGGGTTCATATAGCAATTTTTTTTGCAACTTTTGAAGCCTCCCTGTAACAAAAGCCCCCACCTGATCATCATAATAATGTGTTCGTATGGGTGTAGACTAAAGTTTTATAGTTAGATTAGATTAGATTCGAATGGGGCGGTGGAGACACCTTCTCAGATCTATTGTGGTTCCCCTTTCTTCTTTCCTACTTTGCTAGAACTACAAAACAAATTGCAGCCTCGTGCTTGTCATGAAACTCAGAAGCTTTGCCAGTGTGCCCTGTATATAGCTTTCTGGCCTCCGTCATTCTAGGTCACCCAGTAAGGCCGTGGTTCTAACTAGGCCTTCATATTGACATAGGACATGTAATGAGGTTTCTTCCTTTTTCTTGCAGAAGTGGCATGTTGCATCTTCTACCAATCCCATTGCATACAAGTGCTTATTGAGTTTGCAGTGAACTGCTAGTGGCCCCACTATTTATCTAACAAGCTTCCTTTCCTTACTAAGAAGTTCTGCAGTCAGCTTTGGTAAAAGTTCTTTAATGAACTGTCTGAAAATCTTTACACACATGATTTGTTATAGATATTACCAAAAAAAAAAAAAAATGTCCAGCTAAAAGAGGCGGTCGGTCTTTTTTATTTACATCTTGTACAGAAAAGAGCTGTAAGAATTATAATGAGGTCAGAGTGGGGTTAAACATACAGGAAAGTCACAAACTACTACAGATTCTGATATAGACATATAGGTTTTGTAGTTGCATAACAAATCATAATTTTACAACCAAAGAAAACCGACTATTTACCGATTAGTTACTCTTACTGAACGGCAAACTGTGGCTTTTTAGGATTATTTTTTTTTAAAGAACTTAAGAAAAGGGCAAAATGCCACCTCATACATCTAGAGCCCGCCTCTATTAGGAAATAATTTAATTAGTGTTAAGTAAAAAAACAAAAGATCAATAGATCTTGGGTGGAAATAACGAAAATTCAAACTTGGATGAGCATCCCACAAGGAACACACAACGGACCAAAGCGAAAAGAGAAATGATTAAACGATGTTTCGCCCTGGATAACCAGCGTGGGCTCATCAGTGGTTTCACTGGTCACCCTTCACCATACATCATAAAACACTTTTACTTCCAACTTTGAATCGCTCACAAATAGGCATCGTTCCGCAATGGTACTTATCAAAGTTACCTGATACGGATTCGTCCTGGCGTGTTAATATTTCCAGTAGGATTATGCTCCTAAGGCAATTAAAACAAAAAAGATGTTAAGAAAAACCTCCAAATTAGTTACTTGAACCAAAAAGAAACTAAAGAAACAAAATATCAAAAGATCTTAAATAAATAAATAAATAAATAAATAAAGCCTTTATTGCCCAACAGTTAAAACCCTTTACAGAGCAATATTATGAGAATTAACAACATAAATACCAAAATTAAACTATGAAAATACTATAATCTAAATTCAATTTAAACCGATACTTAAAGACAATGATGCAAAATTAAATAATTTTAAACGGGAGAAACATAATTTGTTAACTAAAAAAAAGTATTTTGAAAGTACGTTTAATGTCACTAATGTTACTTTCAAAGATATCACATTCATGGCAAATTAGGTTAAAATATTGGCACATGACATAAGTAGGAGATCTAGTAGGAAGATTGGTTCTGGCTCTCTCTAGTTTAAATGTATTATTATGTCTATACATATTATAAGGCACATTAAAATTAAGCTTACTAAGTAAATCAGCACAATCGATCTTTGAATGTAAAATTTTATGTAAAAATGATAAAGCAAAAAATATACGTCTTAGCGTCAAACTATCAATTTTATACCTGGCTAGCAAGATTTTGTTATCTATTCCCCTTTCAGGATATTGGTTATCTTCTTTCCAAACGAGATATTTCAAAAAACGTCTTTGAACTTTTTCTATGTTATGCTTATGAATGTCATAAATTGGAAACCAAATTAATGAGCAATATTTGAGTTTGGAACGAACAAATGAGAAAAAAAGCAATTTTAGTGCTTCAACATTAGTAAAACCACGACAGTTCCTGACGATAAAGCCATACATTCTGGATGCCTCGGCGCATTTATTGTTAATGTGATCAGTGAAACTGAGTGCTGTGTCAAAAATAACTCCCAGATCAGAAATTGAATCGCATCGTGAAAGAAGGTTACCATCAATGGTGTAGTGAAAAGTTATAAAGTTGATTTTGCGAGTAAAAGTAATAGATTTACATTTTGACACATTCAGTAAGAGTCTGTTTTCATTGCACCAGAGCTGAAGACTATTTAGGTTTTCCTGAATCAGTAAGCAGTCTTCAGGGCTATTTATTACTGTGTATCATTTAAAATCGTCCGCATAATACACCCTCTCAACGGTCAGAACTTCATCTAAGTCTTTTAAGAACAACCCAAAAAATAGAGGGCCTAAATTTGACCCCTGCGGTACACCTGAAGTTGACTGATATTCCACCGATTTGAATCCATTTTATAATACGAACTGTTTTCGAAATGTAAGGTATGAACTACACAAGGCCCTGAGATCTGATGTAAAGCCGAGCTGTCCCAGTTTGCGAAGAAAAATCCCATGGTCCATTCTATCAAACGCCTTGGAAAAATCCGTGTATATCACATCGACTTGGTCACCTTTATTGACTTTCTCAGTTAAGAATTGCGCATATACTGCCAAATTAGTAACAGTTGATCTTTTGTTAATGAATCCATGCTGCCTTGAAGGCAGCAGATGCTCAACTGCCCGGTAGATGTGATCATACAAAATGCACTCCAATAGCTTAGAGAAATTTGACAGAATGGATATGGGTCGATAGTGGCTGATGTTATTTCTATTGCCGGACTTAAAAACTGGAACCACCTTTGCCTGCTTCCAGAGTTCAGGAAAAGTTTTGGTTTGTAAAATTAAATTAAAAATAACTTTAAGTGGTGCGGCTAAAACCCCGATAGTGTCTTTTACGAGAAATGATGGTACACCGTCAGGTCCCGCCGTCAGTTTATCCTTTAATTTTTTTGACGCCTTAGTTATGTGCTCATCAGAGATGCGAAAAACATCGATACTTTCTCCAAAAACAGTGGGCTCGTCGTAAGCGTTGTCATTTAAATTAGAAGAGGTTATAAACGCACTACTAAAGTACTGACTAAATAAATCAACTATGTCTTTTGGATTTGAGTACTCTTGGTCTTCAAATATCATCATGCCTGGTAATCGTAAAGTATTGTTTTTCAAATGAACAAAGTTCCAAAACAGTTTTGGATCGATACCGACATTATTCTGCACACCCCTGACATAGTACTCGTAAGCTTCCCTAATTTGAGATTTTACAGTGCGTCTTAAGTTCTTAAATTGATGCTCAAGATTTGGAGAGCGTGATGTTTTTAATTTCTTATGGATCTTGTCCTTACTCTTAATATTTTTTTTTTAGATCTTATGTGGAAATAACGAAAATTTAAACTTGGAAAAGACCAAAGCGAAAAGAGAAATGATTAAACGATGTTTTGCCCTGGGTAACCAGCGTGGACTCATCAGTGGTTTCACTGGTCACCTTTCACCATACATCATTAAACACCATCATACACTTTGACTTCCAACTTTGAATCGCTCACAAATAGGCATCGTTCTGTTCATTTTAATTGTCGTATCAGGTAACTTGGATAAGTACTGGTGCGGAACGATGCCTATTTGTGAGTGATTCAAAATTGGAAGTCAAAGTATATGATGGTGTTTAATGATGTATGGTGGAAGGTGACCAGTGAGACCACTGATGAGCCCACGCTAGTTACCCAGGGCAAAACATCGCTTAATCCTTTCTCTTTTCACTTTGGTCTTTTGTGTGTTCCTTGTGGGATGCTCGTCCAAGTTTGACTTTTCGTTATTTGCCCCCAAGATCTTTTCATCTTTTGTTTTTTAGTTTCTTTTCGATTAAAGTAACTGATTTGGAGGTTTTTTTAATTTCATTTTTGTTTTAATTGCTTTAGGAGCATAATCCTACTGGAAATATTAACACGCCAGGACGAATCCGTATCAAGTAACTTGAATAAGTTCCAGTGCGAAACGATGCCTATTTGTGAGTGATTCAAAGTTGGAAGTCAAAGTGTATGATGGTGTTTAATGATGTATGGTGGAGGGTGACCAGTGAAACCACTGATAAGCTCACGCTGGTTGCCCAGGCCTAAACATCATTTAATTATTTCTCTTTTCGCTTTGGTCTTTTGTGTGTTCCTTGTGGGATGCTCATCCAAGTTTCAATTTTCTTTATTTCCACCTAAGATCTATTGATATTTTGTTTTTTTTTATTTGATCATTACCTTTATTGGGAAATACTCGATATTCTAATGTTTTTTTTTATAAAAGATATTACTGTGTTTGTTATCTTTGCTTTGCAAAGAGATTTTCCAAGATTTTCTTACAAAATAAATCCAAAATCCACTGGATGTATATCGATATAGCTCAACTTATTTGAATAGGGGATTTGTTTGGCTGTCGCTGTTTTATTTGCTTTGTGTTAGCTTAAGAAGTACGTAACTTAGAGGGGTGTCTTTGTTATTCCAGAGAGCGAATCTGTGTTCCTTGTTATTTTCTGATTAAATTACTTTACATATAGTGTAGGCGCATATATCGATAATTTGTATCCCGTAGGATTTTGAATGGAGGAGTTTTGTGACTATGTGGAATTAATAGCTCTTTAGTCACACAATCAAGCGTTACCGGGTGTTTTGTTCGCATCCGTGTAGAAGAAGTTGATATGACGTCGTCTTTGAAGATGTCGGCCAAAAATCATAAACGATACAACTTTTGCAACCGGGTTATGATTATACTCGATTCCATATAATTCGAGAACGGGGATTCCAATAAATCACTTTCAAGATCATTTGGCCTTAAGTCATTTTAAAAATCGCAAAAAACAAGATTTTTGTCATTTTCTCTTCAAAAAATCTTAATAATTCTAGGTTTTGTCGGTTCAACTTTAAATGTACCTCAAACTATTAGGCATACATGCCAAATTCGATCCTTAGAGTTTGATGCAGTTTGAAGCTTCATGACCTTGAAAAATACCCCAGTAAAATAAGACCATTGCAGAAATAATATACTAAAGGGTGCTGTTAATCAACTAGTAAAGCGAAGAAGACCAAATTAGGTAAGAAAGAAAAGAAGATCAAGTTCAACAATATTATTAAAAAAATTTGAATCAGCTATGACGCGTTTTAATATGGCGGCTGATATATCAAAATGGCGACATATAACCAAATTTTATTTTATATAATTTGTTGACTTGTCGCCGCTTACTATAAAAAAAAGTTTATGAACTTTTAATCCCTCAGGGATTAAAAATAATTTTAATCCCTGGAGGATTGAAAGTCAATTTTTTCTAATTAAACAATAATTTTATTGAAATTTTATTCATTTGCTAAAATGTATGAACGAAAAAAATAATTAGCATATGCATTACTTAAATCTAGTTCGGTTATTCTGTCTCTTTAGAAATGCCGTGAGTTTACTATATTTGCTGATGTAGACATTTGCTTCAGATATTATCGTGGCTTTGATCATGGAATATTGGCTCCATACAGAAGATGCCTTGAGATTCTTAGACTTCTGTAAAAAGTATGACAGGAGCACCATTTCATCCACAAAATTCTCTGCATGCGGTTCAGCGCACCATTTTCGGTAATCACGAAACTGTTTCTTGTAAACCTCGCGAGTGGAAGAAGGCTTGCGATGGTCTCTTTCGCGGCCTCTTCAATGTTCATTTAAAAAAAAATGCTATACGATTTTTCTGAACTCACCGTTTGATGACGCCGTTTGATAACAACAACTGACTGACATTTGTTTTGTGCCTTAGCAACACTTCCATGGCACAATAAATTTTGAGTGAATCCACCATGCCAATAATAATCGATGACAACTATCAGTAATACGAGCTATCAATCTTGAAACTAGAGTACTGTTAATTGGTCTACTCTTAGTTTTGTGATTCTTTGTTTTTAGTTTCTCGCATTCTAAAGTACATAAAATAGTATATAAACCTCGTGACTAAAGTGTATTTTAATCCCTTGGTGAATTGTTTGCCGCGGGATTAAAAGAGGCACTTTAGTCCCTAGGTTTATAATGTACTGTTAGTTGATGCATGGCTTTGATTGACATTGAAAATACCATGTACAAGTAAAAACCAGCTTTTTGTGATGTTTTTTCCAATTAACCACTACGCAAAAACTTTAAGCGCCGGAGATGAAATTAAAATCTTAGCCATAAACAAACACTTCATTTTAATCCTCTCTACCATTTTTTTTTAATATGTCGTCTCAGATCCTTTTTTTATTAAGTTTCGGAACTTCTACAGCGATGCGGTAGCACATTATGTGTGCCTAAATAGCTGTTAAATCCTCATCTTTCAATTTTATTATGAATGTTAATAAACAAGTGTAGTTATGCGCTACTGGCATAATTAAAATGTTTGATGCTTTTTCGACTGCCATTTCCAAAACTGGCATCTAAAACCACTGGTCCAGTTTATGGTAATATATATCTAACTTCTGCTAACTCTCTCTTAGGTTATTTAAATGACTGTTGGCTAGACAAGTGACTAGAACACAAAATTCACAGTTCTGAATCTTAAGAAAAACGACAGGCATATAGGTCATTTTTACCGGGGTATAGCATAAACATCTGGTACGCCATGTCAGAAAAAATACCAAGGAGATTTAAAATAAAGTGTTTTTGCGTAGTTTTAAATTGAAGAAAATCTCACAAAAAGCTGGTTTTTCACTTGTACATGTTATTTTCAAGGTCAATCAAGGTCATGCATCAACCTAACTTTTTTTTATACTAATCGGCGTTAAGTCAACAGGAATTAATGGCCACCTTGTCGTTTTTGTTTCTTTACGAAATTGAATATAATAAAATGTGGTTATAGGTCGCCATTTTCATATATCAGCCGCCATATTGAACCGCGTCAAATTTTTTTAACAATATTGTTGGACTTGATCTTCTTATCTTTCTTACTAACTTTAATCCTCTTCAATTTAATAGTTGATGAATAGCGCCCTTTAGTATGTAAATTTTACTGGGCTATTTTTTAGGGTCACAAAAACTTCAAACTGCATCAAGCTCTAGGGATCGAATTTGGCATGCATGCCTAATAGTCTAAAGTTGATTTGAAGTTGGACTGACAAAACCTCGAATTATTAAGAATTTTTGAAAAGAAAATGGTAAAAATATTGTTTTTTGCTATTTTTAAGGTCATTTAGGTTCGCATGACCTTGAGGGAAAATTTTTTGGAATCCTTGTTCTCAAATTATATTAAATCGAGTATAATCATGCCCCGGTTGCGAAAGTTGTATTTTTTTGATTTTTGGCCGCTATCTCGAAAGATGACTTCATATAAACACCTTCTACACGGATGGATAATTTTGATGACCACGCTATGAAAAAAATCAAAAAATGACGCATGAAAATAAAAATGCCAAATAAGAATAGTATATTAGAAATAAAATTTTTTAAAAACGACTTTTTGCAGAAAAGCGAGACTTATTGGTGCAGTGAGTCGAAGGCGAGGTCCACAAGTCAAGCGCAAATCATTGAACTTAACTGCAAATAGAAAAACTAAAAAGTAAATTTTATGTAATTCCGATAAATCTGATTTTTATAGGGGATATGTCATTTTACATGTAACTTTTCTATAGATAAAAAAAACAGGATAGATTAAAGAAAATAATAATTAATAGCATTTAATTATTGCCTGCGAAATGTAAAAAGAGTATTAGGGTGAGGAGAAGGTAAAAACCGTAGAGTACTGAGATTGGTATTTGGTCAAGTTTTACATGACAACAAACAAGGATTACCGCAGTTTTTCCTCGGTTTTTTCCCAAAGTTTTAGAACAAAGCCTTACATAAAGCGCTCTCCGACGCAAAACAAAAAAATATGCGCGCTTTAGTTTGCTTATTTTGTTTTATTTTATAAAATTTATAAAAAACTATGACCCAACTTTTCATTTCCGAATTATTGATCTGGGTAATCCAATAACGTAAAAACACATTTTTTTTAACGGACCACTTTCCGTAAATTGTATAGATTATAAAATGCCATTTTAACACTTTTTTATTAAAATTCTTTGCCATCAACGACGTCATAAAGCACCGAAATGAAACTAATAAATATACCGAACCCCACCCACTCTGAGACGCCTAATTTTTCCAGATTTTAAGCAACTGCCAAGAAAATTTTTATAAAATATTCTTGGTAGTTAAAAAATAATTACAAAACACTTTAAAGCAGAGTTAAATTGGTTTACGCAGTGTTTAACAGCGCTGAATTTCCACTTTTTTAAACTTCCCAGGGTCCTAAAAAAAAATTCTCTCCAAAACAGTCCCCTAAGAATACTTCAAAGAATTATTCCGTTTTCTTTTTTTAAGGAAACAAAACCAAAAAAGTAAGAGAAGAGAATACAATTTCATTTCGATTTGATTACATTCATGGTTATAATTAATATAATATTATTATTAACTATTAATATTGCATGTGACAAAAATTACAAACTTATTTAGTCGGCTTTTTTTGACAAAAGGTTAAAAAGAAAAGTCTTTTTAATGAATTAAAATATAGCATTTTAGAAAAGCAAAAAGCTGAAAATAAAAAAAATTAAAAAATCATTATAGATCACTTAACGGTACTCTTGTTTTGGAATGTCAACTCGCATGTTGGCATGGTGGATTCATTCAAAATTTGGTGTCCCCTGGAATCGTTACTATGGTAAAAAACAAAAGTCAGTCAATTGTTGTTGTAAAACGGTTAAGTAAAAACAGTCATGGCCATGATGTACCTAAAATAGTAGCTTACCTAACTTACCTTAAGTGCGAAAAAGTGACTTTACGCGCGAGTTAGCTACAATATTTTTTCTACTCGTTTGACTTAAGTATTCATTTAACACAATAAAAGGGATTTTAATACTGTTACTTTTTATTTATTGTTACTAAAATGTTTACCTTACACGAAAAAGAAAATTTTTTAAAATATAGCAATATATTTATTTTTTATTTTTGGTTGAGTGCGGAAAAGTACTATAAAGGTAACTTTTCGCAACGCAAAAGAGTGCGAAAAAGAGAATTTTCGGCATACTAGTTGAAAAATAATTGTTAAATTTTAAAGACTGTAAAGAACTTTGATTGAAAGAAATTATTACCAACGTATGTCTTACACATTTTACGCTGTGAACAATTACAAATTTTGCTTTTTTTTATAAAACTGGCAAAATAAAAATCATATGCACGACCCCGCTCAAGGTGACAGACAGATGAAAAAACGGAAATTTTTATAAGACAATGACCAAATACTTTTTTTTAATACCTTTATCAAAACATTTTAGTAACTGTCTGCAGATAACTAAAGCATAGCTTTTTTGGTTACCGATGCAAAAAATTTTTTTTTTTGATCCCGGGTACAGAAAAAGATTTCAGTCCGTTTTTTACCCAAAGTTAAAGAGAAATAACAAAAAATAGTAATATTGAAAAAATCTAATTATTCTTGCCTAAGAATTAAGCCATTTCCGCCAATTTTCACCAAGTATTTACGGAAAAATCATTTAAAAATATCGTCAATGAACGTCACCGACTAAAAAGACACATTGCTATGGAAACGATTGTTATTTCTTTTACCAGCTGCCTTGAATTGTAGTGTAAAGATGGTGTGTTGCGAGAAGTTCTCCTCGTTCGAGATTTCTAAAAGTATTTTCCTGTTTTTCCTGGATTTTTTAATAGAGGTATTAAAAAAATAGTGTTAACAACCCGAAGCTAAACTGTGCTTTTTTTTGCTCGCGTATTTAAATACCTCGCTGCGCGCATTATTTAAACCAACGCTTGTAAAAACAGCACTATTTTTGCCACTAGTTGTTAAAACTATTTTATAGCCTACTGTCTTTCTCCAACAATCTTAAAAGAAAACATTTTTTTGGCTTTACTTTCACAGTTGGTCTAGAGAGGGGTTTTAAGAAAAAAAATATATAATTTTTAAAACATAAATTTTTGTTTTTGATACATCGCCGTCTACTATTTACCGTAAAAAGTAAAATCCCCTATGTAGCCCTTTTCTGGGGGGCTATTTTTGGAAAATATTCTAAAAACCTTAAATAGTAACTCCCTATTTTGACTTCACATTTGAATTCTCGCTGAAATTCTCTTTCCAATGGTACCCCATATCATAAGGTTTGCTTTACTAATTTTCGAGATATTGACTTTCAAAATGTCAAAAATTCAATTTTCAAAGGCCCGTATCTTAGAAACCAAACAAAATATCTGTATTTGGTTTATTATCGATTTCGGAAGTTTTATAAGAACAAATAAAAAATGACAATAGTTTGACGTTTGCACATTCCTATTTACAGTTTATTGATTTTCTGTGATTTTGACGAAATTATTCCAAAAATATAAAGTAGAAGGTCAGATTGTCAAACTGTTGTCATTTTTTATTTCCTTGTAAAAAACCCCTAAAATCGATAATAAATACAATAGAGATATTTTGTTTAGTTTCTAAGATATGGGTCTTTGAAAATTAAATTTTAGACATTTTGAAAACCAATATCTCGAAAATTACTAAAGTAAACCTTATGATATGGGGTACCATTGGAAAGAGAATTTCAGCGAGAATTTAAATATGAAGTCAAAATAGGGTGTTGCAATTTAAGGTTCCCAGAATATTTTCAAAAAATAGCCCCCCAGAAAAGGGCTAAATAGGGGATTTTACTTTTTACGATAAATAGTAGTTGGCGATGGATCAAAAACAAAAGTGTATGTTTTAAAGATTATATATTTTTTTTCTTAAAACCTTTCTCTAGACCAACTGTGCTTTATTTGAACGCTAAAAAAAGTGAGTGTTTTATTTTAAAAGTCGAAAGTTTGGAAAGAAAGCGTTTAAATGTAAGCAAAGTCATGGCATAAAAATCTGAAAAATATGGAAAAAATCTATTAAACAAAAACGTGACCCATTAAATTATGCTAAAATATTTTAAGGCTTAAATTACCATCATGGCCGTACCAATAGACATTAAAAAGGCCACCAAAGAGCGCTGGACCGGTATTCTCGTAACTAAATACGCTCGGCGTTTCGTACTCGCTGACCGTATGATAACGATAATATTCGCATACCACGTGACCAAAGTAACAAAAATGGTATTCACGTATATTGAACGCAAGGCGTCGACGAAGTGCGCTCAGCGCGTGGCAACCGTTTGAGAAACACCTTCCATTTGCCAGCTGTTTTGCCCTCCGCGCGTACGATTTTCCTACCCTACAATACTTTGTAGAGTGCTGCAGAAAATATAGTAGTTTTTTCAGATTGCGTTTTTATTATTAATTAGAAAAATAAAAATCTCTTATTAGTAGCTTGGGGACGGGTGACAAACACGTACACATCAACCTTACTATTTGATGCTCGATGTAAGACAACTTTTTTTTTTCAAAAAATTGCAACAAAAGCTTTTCTTATCAAAATCGACATCGAAATAATTGAGCATCCGTATAATACTAGAAATAGAAGCAATCAAAATTCTGTAAAACCAAGGGTAGAAAAAGCCATTGGTCAGCGGTGCTTTTTGTATCTTTCATCGGATGTGTACCAAAAAATATCTGGTTTTGTTAGGCTCCTGCTCACATTAATTGTTTTCTTTCAAAAATAAACTAAAAGCTTTCATGAAATATGAAATTAGCAAACATGAAATAAATAGCTCAATTGATATAAAAAATAATTAGCAAACAATATAGGTAACTACCTTTATTTCTGTGTTTTCGTCTGTATTTTTCACATTAATTCCCATTTTTATGTTTTTTATCTTTTGTCGTTTTATTTATTCATAAATGTACTAAAAATTATTATTTTCTTTTTTTAATTCAACACTTCCATGAAAATATAAATTTTTCCACGCGCGAGGTTTCTCTTGTGGATGTATGAATTCTGTGTTTGTTGTTGAATTGGTTAGGTTATTTTTTGGGTAACAAATACCTTAGAGTTTTATTTTCTGTTTCTTAAAATGTAGAATACGCATGTTTACTATAATTATAAGATATAACTTACTAGATATATAAGTAACTATTGTGAAACCATTTTAACAATAAATGCTATATAATAAAATATCAATATCAATATACGACCGTGCCGGAAACACCACTTTCCCTGACTGAGTGCCGGAATAAATTTAAACTTTTCCGCACTGAGTGCGGAATTTTTTTGTAAGTGTGCGGTTAAGTCTCGGGGTAAACTTTTTCCCGCACAATGGGCGGGAACTTGCTACTAGTTCATATCACAGGGTCATAGGGCGGGTTTAACTGAGCTAAACCAAACCATCAAGTAATTTTTTAAAGGATCAACACTTGTACAAGACACATTTGATTTACCCTTTCTGAAATACACATAGAAAAAGAAAAGCAGCGACAAGGCTAACAAGAAATAAAAATGCAAAATTCGATGATGCCAAGATGTGCTAAGCGAATTTGATTCCGTCTGCTCGCAGGGCAGCGCGTTCGGCAGAGAGAATACGAAAAGTCGTCGGTCAGCGTGCCGCTGAGCGCGCTGTTCGCTATTCGTTTCGCTTAGCGACTTCAAAACGTTACGTATTACGAGAATATCGGTCCTGGCCTTCTTCCTTCAAATGGTCGTGAGATCTATAAGATGCAGTCTAATGCGGTTCTCTGAATATCGAAAATAAAGAAAGAGCGATTGCAGAAACTGAGATGACGACGGCGAAGGCTACTACTACATCTATAGCCAAAAACGTTGCTTCCAACTGTCCGCCCTTCGTTAGCCTTGCAACTCGACGAAGTGAATATAAATGTAAAGAACTAGATGGTAAGGATGTAGGTGTTCATTATTGTATTTCCTTTATAGTTATTTTAATATAATGATTCGAAAAACCTATATTTTGTGTTTTCGGAATAATTCACTGTAAATCTCTCAGGGATTAAATTTATCTTTAGACCCTAAAAATAAGGAACTAAAAGTATACTTGTAATCCTTATATCCCTCATCTTTAAAAATATGTTTCCAAAAAAGATTGCAAAAATTTTCCCAAACATTTGCTTGAACATTTACTTGAACAAAATGTTCAAAGAAAATCGCGAATAAATGTTGGCGCAAAAAATTTCAGATTTTTTGCCCGAGCTTTTGTACAAGCCTGTTAGTTCTGTGTGAATTCTCCTCTAGAAATCCCTCCTTGAATTGTAAAAAATTTCAAGTTTGACACTGAATTTTAAAAACCTGAGTTTTTTCTTTACACATATAAAGGACAAAAAATATAAAATCTTAAAAACTTCTTAGTGAATGAGCTACGTGGAAAAAAACGGCGTTTTGTGATAAAAGCAACAAACCTTGCACAGTTGTTCTTTAGACCAAAACAATCAATTTAACCTAAAGCTCTTCTCCCAAAATCTGTGCAGGCGCGGTGGGGAGGGGGGTAAAAACTGGAAGGGTTTGTATTTTCTTAAATTTTAGTTTGTTGTATATAATCATCATTGATATCAATTTATAGGTTTTCGATAATGGCCAAGCCGAAAATTACCACCTCCATTCGTTTTAAGGTTCCCTTGAGGGGTTAAGGGGGTGTTAAATTTCCTATTTGGTCATTTTAATAATAAAAGTGTAGAATTTCATAAAAAATTTATATATTTGCGTACAATTGTTAATAATCTTAATATTTTAACTTATATCACTTAATTTTTTATCAAAAATTTTCATCTTGTTGGATAGGTGGAAAGGAAGGGGGTAAAAATTAAAGGAGCATATATTTAAAAAAAATAGTTTGCTGGATATTATCGACATGGGTATTGATTTAGAGGTTTTCGAAGATGACCAAACCGAAAATAACAACCTTCATTCATTTGAATGTTTCCTTAAGGGATGGTGAGGGAGTAAAAGCTCCTTAATAATTTTAATATTTTAAATTATTTCACTTAATTTTTTAAGATCTCCTTCGTGTTGGGCAGATGAAAAGGGAAGGGCATAAAAATTTTGCTGGACATTATCGACATGTGTATTGAATATTGATTTATTTCAAATCCCCAGTCAACAAGTTAAAAGAGTCGATTTTGCTTAGGATCTTTACGACCCCAATAGCCTAAAGGAGGCAACAAGAGATAGCAGGAGATCCGAAATCCGACGTCAGAATTTGCCGACAAAAGGTAAATATTTTTTTTTTCTGGTATGTCCATTATTTTTACTATAACGATTACTTATTTAGAAACTTTGCTTACAGATGTGCTACCCAGCGATTTGGCAGATTATCTTCGAAACGCAGAAAACAAAAAATATTTATTTTATTATTTGGGGACAACTGTTTTAACTGAAAAACAATAGTTGCAAGTTGTAACCATTATTGAAAACATTATGACGTCTAAAAATAAAAATTTAACGGACCTAAACCAAATGGACTGCGCAAAAAGGGGAGGTTGATGGCCGTATTTTCTGTTTCTATCCGTTGCTCTGATGCGGACGTTTTGATTTTGGCAGTGACATTTTATTACAAATTAAATGAGCCGTGTCATTCCAGCCCATTTAATTGCTCTTGCTCTAAAAAAAGAGAGATCCGAAATACTAAGAGGATTTCATGCATTCTCTGGCGACCTCTTTTTTTTGGGGAAAGGCAAACGGACGTGTTGGAAGGTATGGACTGAGGAATACACTGAAGCATTTGCTACAATTTCCTAACTTTCTATTCAAATTGGCGAAGTGTCTGAAATTTCTCGAAAAATTTGTTGTCATGCTATATGGGAGACAGAAAATAGGAAGTGTCAATGAGGCAAGAACATTTAATTGTGGCTCAAAGCAAGCCGTTGAATTTCTTGCCATCAGCTGAAGCTGCCATCCAACAGCATGCATTAAGGGCAGCATATTATGCAGGAAAGGTTTGAGCTAGATCAGCTGATAAGTTTGAAACTGTCGAATTAACCACACCTCACCTTGGAGGTGGTATAAAGGAAAGTGGAAACCGGTCTGCTCAACCAAATATATGGGAGACTTGTCCGGCATTGGATAGATGTGCGACACTCTGATGTATTTGCAAAAAAACAAACTACCTTGCTCCTATATATGCTATATGCTTTAATTTTTACCCCCTCCCTTTCCACCGATCAAACAAGATGAAAATTTTTGGTCAAAAATTAAGTGATATAAGTTAAAATATTAAAATTATTAACAATTGTACGAAAATTTTTATATTTTTTATTAAATTCTAGGTACACTTTTATTATTAAAATGCCGAAATAGGAGCTATAACACCCTCTTAACCCCTCGGGGATACCTTAAAACGAATAGAGGTGGTAAGAAAACCTATAGATTGATATCAATGATGATTATATACAACAAACTAAAATTTAAGAAAATATAAAACCCTCCAGTTTCTACCCCCCCTCCCTACCGCGCCTACGCAGGTTTTGGGAGAAGAGCTGCGGATCAAATGGATTGTTTTGGTCCAAAGGACAGCTGTGCAAAGTTTGTTGCTTTTATCACAAAACGCCGCTTTTTCTATTTTTACTCATCGTAGCACTATAGCAATGGTTATTTTTATGAATTTTATTCTTATTTTAAAATGTGCTAATCTCATCAGACATTAGACAATGAAAAGAACAAAGAGACCGCACCGCCGACAGACGCGACACGTTTAGGAACGCGCCGGAATGCAATCGCGTCAATCTTGGGTGCTTTTATGGTCCACCGCTCGTTGGCGCCTGTCATACGTTTTTGCATACATGCAGATTTTTATCTATGTTTGCTTTAAATATTTTATTATACACATTGGTCGCGAGTCGCGATTCTTCAGAAACGATAGAAAATCTCACCCGTCACAATTCCGAAAATTGGCGATTTTTACTTATTGCCTTATTTAAAATAAAAACACAGCGTCCCTAATATTTACGCCCGTTGTAGAAAAAAACGGCGTCATTTTTTTGACAGAATTTTGTAAATTAAGTACTTTACAGAAATTCTGCAGGACTAGTTTCACAGCGTACATAAATTGCTAATACGCGTGCCAATAAACATTTAAAACCATGTATTAGCGAAAAACCAATTTTAACCAATTTTGATCAGAACATATTACCAATCACGGTTTGAAACAAAATAGGAGATATTTTACTGTCAATAATCAGCTATTTTACTTTTGGTCTAAAGTAGAGGTCCTCTATATATTTGACACTTTTTGTTGTTTTTCTTTCTAGTTTTTTTTCATATTTGCATGTAAATTTTCGATAACCGTCAAATCAAGTTTTTCATCTCTGGTAAAACTATAACTGTCAAAAATTTTATACACGGTCTCTGGTCTAAACCAAAGATAACTCTTCTTGGGTAATGACATATGACAAGCTAAGGATAACCAATAGGTTGAACCAAGATAGCTTTGTTATCTGCTAATAAATGGCTTAAAAGTGACAATAAATAAATGGCTTAAAAGTGACAAAAATTCACACCATGCAAAAAGAACCGCAGAATTTGAGTTACTCTTCTGAACAGTGAGATTAACATATTCCATGGCTATAAAGGGCGTTCATTTTAAAACTTTCCATCCTAGATTCACGTATGTAGAGTCTGAATTTAGAAAAATCCTCGGACACGTCGATTTTTTATTCAAGGGGGAAACATTTACCCCTTTATTTTGAATAGGGAAAGTGGGTCTACTGATACCATGTTTTGAAGGTTTGTGAGACATCATTTAACACCATCGCACACTCTGACCTCCAACTCTGAAAGACTCACAAATAGGCATCGTTCCGCATGGTATTTATTATAAGTCACCTGATACGGATTCGTCCTGGCGTGTTAATCTTTCCAATAGGAATATGCTCCTAAGACAATTAAAACAAGAAGTTAAAAACTTCCAAATCAGTTACGTCAACCGAAAAAGAATCTAAAAAAGAGAAGATCAAAAAGATCTTGGGAGGAAAGAACGAAAATTCAAAATTGGATGAGTTTCCCACAAGGAACACACAAACGACCAAAGCGAAAAGAGAAACAATTAAACGATGTTTAGCCCGGGGTGACCAGCGTGGGCTCGTCAGTGGATTCACTAGTGACCCTCAATCTAGACATCATTTACCACCATCGCACACTCTGACCTCCAACTCTGAAAGACTCACAAATAGGCATCGTTCCGCATGGTACTTATTAGAAGTCACCTGATACGGATTCGTCCTGGCGTGTTAATCTTTCTGATAGGAATATGCTCCTAAGACAATTAAAACAAGAAGTTAAAAACTTCCAAATCAGTTACATCAACCGAAAAGAATCTAAAAATGAGAAGATCAAAAAGATCTTGGGAGGAAAGGACGAAAATTCAAAATTGGATGAGTGTCATACAAGGAACACACACTGATTTGAAAGTTTTTAACTTCTTGTTATAATTGTCTTAGGAGCATATTCCTATTGGAAACATTAACTCGCCAGGACGAATCCGTATCCGGTGACTTATAATAAGTATCATGCGGAACGATGCCTATTTGTGAGTCTTTCAGAGTTGAAGGTCAGAGTGTGCGATGGTGTTAAATGATGTCTGGATTGAGGGTGACTAGTGAATCCACTGAAGAGCCCACGCTGGTCACCTTGGGCGACACATCGTTTAATTGTTTCTCTTTTCGCTTTGGTCGTTTCAGAGCTGGAGGTCGGAGTGTGCGATGGTGTTAAATAATGTCTGGATTGAGGGTGACTAGTGAATCCACTGACGAGCCCACGCTAATCAACCCGAGCGAAACATCGTTTAATTGTTTCTCTTTTCGCTTTGGTCGTTTGTGTGTTTCTTGTGGGAAACTCATCCAATTTTGAATTTTGGTTCTTTCCTCCCAAGATCTTTTTGATCTTCTCTTTTTTAGATTCTTTTCGGTTGATGTAACTGATTTGGAAGTTTTTTACTTCATATTCACTTTTATTAAAAAATAATTTTTTCACTGAGAAATCCCGGGATAAGTCGACCTTTGTTTTGTTAAAGATACATTTTATCATTGCATTTTTTCTTCTATGGTACATTCCTACGAGGAGTGAAGTTTAGAGTTTATTTTAAAAATGAATATCTCAAAACAGAATCGATAGATTTTCAAAACTTTTACATGGTTGTAAAGACATTTAAAAGACCTTCAAAACAAGGTATCAGTCGACCAACTTTTCTTAGTTAAAATTTAGGGGTAAAGTTTACCTCGCAAAGGGGATGCGTGCTACAAAATATGTTCCCTCAAACAAAAAATCGACGTGTCCGCGGATTTCTTTAAAATGAGACTCTAACTACGTAAATCTTGGGTGAGAAGTTTTCAAATGAATATGGTTTCAGAAGTTACATCCGATTATATTTCTTAACATATACAAAGAGTTCAAATTTAAAACACTCCTATTTTGTCGCCTTTGCGTCGGGAATTAGGGGTTAAGAGTAAGAAGTACTTTTTTGTTGGAATCAATCGGGTAATTTAAGAACCCGATGAAAATCATCAAAAATCATAGATGAATTTACAAAGTCGTTGTGAGCTCATCGGTAAATTTACAAACTCGCTCAAAGCTCCGTAGCCTCGTCGACCAAAAAGGGCGTGGTCTAACTTCAGTCCCGAAAAAAATAACTATGTTTTCCTCCTTTTAGTGGAATAAGAGCAAACGTGAAAATTTAGGCGAAATTTTCCTGAAAAATTTGAGGATTTGTTCCAGTCATTTCATAACAGATGGAGGTAAAGTGCCTAAAAATAAGCAATGATTGTTTAATTTTCGTGCGAAACTGTCAAAAATAGTGCCAACTTTATTAAACTCGGACTATGCTAACTTAATATAACGATAAGGAAAAGTCCCTAATATTACGAAATACGTGGCCTGTACTTTATATTATTGTCTCGCCCTGTACCATAAATTATCTCTTTTCGCTTATTTTTGCATCGAATTAATTTTATAACGTGTTCCTTATTTTTATGCGCTGTCAAATGTGTAAAGATTAAATGTAATTAATTAAATAATTAGTTAATTAAAATTTTGTTTCTGGCCTTCATGAAAGTTTATTGTGGCCTTTCCGACCAAACTTTTTAGTTAATTACCTTTCAGAGAAGATGTTTAAATTATTTTATAATGTCTATATTAAATTACAAAAAGGATAATACATAATAATTCACCAAAAATTATACAAGAATTATAAAATTTAAAGGACTTCACAATTTTCTTAGGGCACGTGGCTCTCACACCAATTTACTATTTTATTAAAAATTACTTTTTTGTTACGTAATCATGTAAACTTTTGAGTTTTAAGCGAATGTTTTCATTTTATACTATTATTCTGAATGAGCCTTGTATATGTAACACAAATAAATAATTTAAGCAGGGATTTAAATAAAAATAAAATCGCTTTGTCCTATACCTTCTGCATTAAATATTATTAAGGTCGCGATTCTTCAAAAACGACGGAAAATTTCACCCGTCACAATTCTGGAAAGTGGCGATTTTTACTTATCGCCTCATTTAAAATAAAAACAAGGCGTCCCTAATATTTATCCTAACATTGTAAAAGAGAGTGCGTCATTTTTTTAATAGCATTTTGTAAATTTAATATTTTAAACATATTCCGCAGGACTAGTTTACGGCGGAGCTAAATTGTTACTGCGCGTATCAATAAACGTCAAAAAAACACAAGACAGAATTTGTGTGACTTTTCTGAACAGTGACAGTGACGTCTTCCATGGCTATCTATGATTTTATATGTTAACAGTTTTAAAGGTTTGTTTACACAACAAAATAAGCTTAAGAGTCAAACAAAAAGTGCTAGAGTGCTGAAATTTTGCACACATACTAATTATGTAACTCCCAATTGCGCTACAGAGCCCAATGTGCCAAATTTTAATCTTGTTTTTTTTTAAATAAAGTTTTTTTTTTCTAAAAAAGCTCTCTGTAGAGCATTTATAAGTGAAATTTTAGGCTTGTATGCAAAATCTCATTTCTCTAGTATTCTTCATATGGCTATGATTTTGCTATTTGATATTTTGCACAATATGGCAACCACTGTTTAAGGTATCTAAGACACCGAATTTTAATTTTATTTTCTAGATGTAAAATTTCCATTTTTAAGCGAATTTCTTATTTCAAATTCAGTTGGTTTGTCTACACTTATTTCAACAATAAAAAAAAATAAAACCCAGTTTATCCGTTTACTTAACATGATAAAAACTGGAAACTTTTTGAATAAAGTATACTTATTTCTGAAGGTGTCACCAATGTGGCAGACATTATCAGCGCAACTTTGTCAGTGATGGATAAAATAACCTAAATGTTAGTTTTTCAAACAAAGCATGCCATATTGTGGTTGTGCTATATAGTAGGGTTCCCTTCCCAAGCAACAATTTTCTGACCAATGACAACATACTTCACCTAAATGGACGTTAATTAGATACTACTGCAGTGACATTGTTACCGTCTATCCAACGTTTAGCCGACCTATCACGCGTTGGTGCATTTTCGTAAACCAGTGACGTCGTGTAGACGTTTTTATGAGACTCTAGCTACGTTCTACCGATGTATCAACGTCTAAACAACTTTCACATTACGTGAACTTGCGACGTTTCTGGCCTGTCTTGCGACGTTTTCCGGCCGAAGTTTTGACGAACTTAAGTGCCCTTTTCTTGTGAAGAAGAAAAGTTTTCAAAGGAAAGGCATTATATTCTCCTTCTGTGCTGCACTTATGTACGGCAGATCGCCCTATCTCTCTTTAGATTTTAAATAACTGGCTTAACTGGTCAGGGGCCTAATTCTTAAATATCGAGAGAAGGATCGATCCCTCAAGAGAAGGGATCCCTGACTTTAAAGTCGGGAAGCGGGAACACCCAAATTTTGATAGAATGGAATGAGCGATCACCGCTCAAGAATACAAAGTGCGTTCGACCAACACCGTTCTCAACTAAAAAGCCAGTTAACTCCTACCGCCTCAGTGCCTTTTAGCCTAATGTGGCTGCCATTTTTATAACCAAATTGACAAGTATAACATGGATTTTCTGTCAGTTTGGTGTCAATATGGCACCGATCATAGGCCAAAGGATACTAAAACAAAAATGAGTTAACTGGCTTTTTAGTTGAGAATGGTGTTGGTTCGACGTGGGATCATTCGACACTAATCTATGTCATTCCCTGCTCAAGAATTAGGGTCCTGACAGAGAGATGACATTATCCTACAAGTATATGGGCGAAAAAGGAAGACTGGTGCTCTTTAAACAGTAATGTCTGATCCACAGCTTCACTTCTTGCCGCTCACTAAAAATACTTTTTGTTTTTGCTTCCAAGAAGTAGGATCTTTGAAGTGTCTTGCCATATTTGAAAATACTAAATTTTATTTCACCATTTATTTTAGAAAAATAAGGTTACGGGGTTGATAGTAACCAACGGTCGTGGCAAGTGGTTCATTTGGGAATGTTTGACGACATGTAGTCGATTTACGTATATTTTTTGGGATTCTCATAATATTCGCCATTTTTGATGCCGTCGTTTATGTTCGAGGTGGCTGCCATTGTTTATATTTACTAAACACAGCAAAAAATACTACAAGCACCATTGAATGGTATTTTGGAGAGGTTTTATGTTCCGGGCCAGATAGGTATATATAAACAATGGCAGCCACCTTAAAAGAGGGCTTTAGTAGCATCCATTTTTTTTACATAAAAAAAAACAATATTTTTCGTTTAAAGACAAACAAATCAAGGGCGCGCATGTTTTTTCATTCCTTTTTTAAGCATAGTCAGTGAACCGAATTGCGTTTTTAAATTTTGCTCCCATAGTGGCCATATAAATAGTATTTAATAAACGGTAATTATCAAATTATAATTTTTTGTTTGCCATTTTCTAATGTATATAAAAATAAGTTCATTTTAGTAACCGAAAATCCCAAAGTTTTAGATGGGCAACATTTTGTGTAGTAAAACACCACCAAAAAATCAATAACACAGAGGGCGCTAGTGTCACAGTCACTGCACAACGACGCAAGGACTCAAAAATCATCCACCATTTTGGTATAAATCCCGGTCGGCATGTTGGCTAAAACGACGTCGCAACATAACGTCGGCTCACATTTAACAACGTCGCTACGCCGTTAAATTGCTGCTTGGGTTCTCTTAATAACATACATTTTTAAATAAAAAAAAAAGGTTTAAAAAAAACCCTGCAAAAATTAAAACTGACACATTGTTTATTTACTAGAACAGTATTAAGAAACTAAATATTAAGGACTATTAGCACATAAGTCCTGACAAAAAAGCAGTTAATATAAATCTGTGCTTAAAAATCGTTAGATTTTTTTGTAAAGGCGAGATTTTCTGACGGTTTTTGAAGAATCGCGACCTAAATATCAGTTAAAAAAAAACAAATAAAACAACTCAGTTAACAGTAGATTCTTTGGTAAAACCAGGGATGAGTATTTCTTTAGTTTGGAGGTAATGCGCTAGTCCGTATTATTTATACCGATCTTAAAATCGATTTAAAGCATTAAAGTGCTTTTTTAAATCGTTTTAAAATAAAATTTAATTAGTGCTTAAAATGGTTTTAATGGTGTTAATACGACAAAATTTGCAAACCGTCCGTGTATAAAAGCGTTTACCTACGACCAACATATTATACTAATTTTACGACCATCTCAACGCGATTTTAATGCCTCATTTACGGTCCGAGAATAATAATAAAGCTTGGACGTAAACCACGAGATGGCATGCATGACAAGCGATGAAACTTTATTTTATAAGAGAACTAATTGACACAAAAATGTGAATTATTTTTCTATATTTTTAAGACAATAAATATCTATTTACCGTAAATAAATCCAACATATATAATTTTAGTACCTAACTAAAAATTAAATTGACATATTACGCATTTTTAAGAAAAAAAACCTTGTTTTTAAAAAGATATATGAAAAGTCCTTTAGTAACCTTATTTGTTTTGACGTTTTAGATCAAACGTCATTGAAACTTCAGGTTATGAAGGTTGTTGACTTAAGAGTGTTCGCGTTTGATA
Organism: Oxystoma pomonae; assembly: GCA_963921995.1. NCBI lineage: Eukaryota > Metazoa > Arthropoda > Insecta > Coleoptera > Brentidae > Oxystoma > Oxystoma pomonae. The sequence continues at coordinate 40,421,673 of OY998172.1, forward strand.
TTTTTAATAATTTCTGATATTTATGATGACTTTTTCATTGGTCGTTGGTAAAGTGTACTATTGGCCACTTGCACCAACCCAAACCTAGAGCACACCTGAATAAATGCCCCCTAGTTCTAGGGAAACCCTAACCCGTCACCTAAACTTCAATGGCTTGCTTGGCAAATTTTAAACGTACCCCTGGCTAGGTGAGCAAAACATTCGGCACCGTCGCAAATTCTGTCCAAAAAACGTCATTCCTTGAGTTCTCTGCCATTTCTCTCTGCCTCCATCGCCCAAATTTTTTAGCAAGTACTTAAACAGGTGAAAAATTATTTTCCTAAAGATATATGGCTGACATTCATTTTTCAGATTTTTCTAATTTATCGCAATGCAAAATATTACAGAGACGGTACAGTACATTTTTGCTATGTAGTTACAATATGTTTTGTACGATAATGATATTCTTTCAACGAGGTGGTGCGGTATGGTAACAAAACCAATATCCTATTAACCCTGGATTTATAAACTTGATGGTATTGTTAAGGCTTATTTACTTAACTTTTAATGCATAGTGCTTCATTTTTGACCTCTGTCTTTTAGTATGCTGGAAACAAAAAGAGATATAAAATAAATACACATTAAGTATTAAAAATTGAGTTAATGGGCCTTTACTGTTCGACAGTGATGCAACCCTGACCCTTTTTCTTTTGCTAAGGGAAAAAGAGACATATTTATAGTATAAGTATATAATCTTGACCGTTGAGTTTATAAATCCGCAGGGCTTACCAGTCATGAGGATACTCCAGCTGATTTTCAACCTGCTCCAAAATTAACAGCACGGTTGGTTTCCTTAATCTAAACCTTTTGAAAAAAGTTAGGTTGTCCATATCCTCAAAATAATTGGACCTGTTATAAACTTGACGTGGAAAGCCATTCCCAATTATTTCTAAGAGCTCCAGATCATCGTCCCACACCTCCATATTCAAAAAATACATTTTTAAAACACAGCCATAAAAAAAAGAGTGTGGTTAGTTGAATTTTGAGGTTATATTATCAATAGGTAAGGTTAAGGTGGGAGCTAGGGACCCAACATCGACTACCTAGATTTACGGCTAACCTAATACGTTTAGGACTCACCTAAACGCTTCATCAAGTGAAAACTGACACCTACCTAAATTTAGGGGATACCTAGGGCCACGTGTATCCTAAAAACGTGGGTGCAAGTGGCCATAATTCGCAGATAATTCAAGACACTCGCCTTCGGCTTGCGCATCAAACTTCATCTTCGCGCCTAATTACCATCATAACATGTTTGTTATGTTAACTACCATTTAAGGTCCTAGTTACAATTTGCGGAATTGTTTTTATCAACACTGTACGGGAAATCAATTTAACTAGGGTCCATTCCATTTTTATTTAGACAAAACATAACCTCACTTTTCGTAGAACAAAAACCAGATTTTTAAGTTGCCAAAATCAAACGCCCCCATGGCATTATAATTGCACCGCTAACTTTAAATCACTCCGAATAACCACTTCTATTATGCTCTCATATCAATCAAATGCACCAGAGTGAAACAGCAAGAAGCCAGAGATACTTTATGGATGAAAAAAATATTATTATGTAATATGCCTGTTAAGGCGGCCATGATATTCGTTTTTATTTGTACACCGAACATAACAAAGAAAACGCGATGCTGACCCAATATGCCTGAGAGAGACCCAGACTGGTGAGCGAAGTCACCCAAAAATTAATGAATTTAAATTCAATTTAGACGTTTAACAATGCTGGACCGGCTTTATATTTTGTGTATTTTTTATTACAAGCTTTTATTTAACTTTACCTATTTATATGTTCGGGCCAAATCTTACAACTCAATTTTGACTAAGCTCTACATATCCAATTAAATTCAAATTTGGTATGCGATTATAGTTCCGGTGACAATACAATAATATGGTATTATTAGGCACCCCCTGGAGGGGGGAAAACGGCAAGTTTTTCCGATTTCAACCAAAATTGGTATTCGGGGGTTTTTAGGATTAAGGAATACGAATTTTTGATCAGATTTTGAAAATTCAATATGGCGGATTCAAGATAAACGATTCTTGGTTATCTTTTGTTAACGAATTTTAACTGACTGATAAACATCCAATTGTCTTCAAATTTGGTATGCGTTTATAGTTCCGGTGACAATACATTAATATGGTATTATCAGGTACACGCCAATCCCTAACGAGGGAAGTGGATGGGCAAAAATATTTGTTTGTTCGATTTTAATCAAAATTGGCATACAGGGGTTAATATCAATATAGGTTCAAAATAGACGATTTAGAGTACAAATCTAAAAATTAGGAAATATTTTTATATAAAAAAAAACATTTTCAAATCCAAGCTTTTATACAAAAATATAAAGTTCACGATCATAACAATAAAAGCAATGGGCGCATTATAGAAAGTGTGGCCATATTGACTCGATTTATGTTATTGATTATATGATTGTTCGCAAGAATCTGAATTCACTAAAATGCAGAGAAATGCAAGGGTAAGTAAATTCAACCCAACTCGACCTAATTTACGTCTAAAAATTATTTTCTACTTTTTAGTAAACTTTATATTATATAAAAGCTTGTATTTGGAAAGCTTTTTTTTTAAATTATCTTTTAATTTTTAGATTTGTACCCCACATCGTTCATTTTGAATCCGCCAATTTTCAAATCTGATAAAAAAAACTCATAATCCTCTTCTCTAAAAACCTTTGTATGCCAATTTTGATCGAAATCGAACAAACTAAATCTTTTTCCCTCTCCACTTCCCTCGTTAGGGGAGGTTGGTACCTGGTAATACCATATTATTGTTTTAAGACAATCGGATGTGTATAAGTCAGTTAAAATTGGTTAGCAAAACATGAGCAAAAATCGTCCATGTTGAATGCGCCATATTATATTTTCAAAATCTGATCAAAAATTCGTATACTTTATCGCCAAAAACCCCCGTATGCCAATTTCGGTTGAAGTCGGACAAGCTAAATATTTTTCCCCCTCCAGTTTCCTCGTTAGGGGGAGGTGGGTACCTGAGAATACCATATTATTGTATTGTCACCGGAACTATAAACGCATACCAAATTTGAAGACAATCGGATGGGTATAAGTCAGTTAAAATTGGTAAGCAAAACATGACCCAAAATTATCGTTCTTGACTCCGCCAAAAATTCGTATTCCTTATCCCCAAAAACCCACGTTTACCAATTTTGGGTGAGCTACGAATTTGCAGTTTTTAGATTTAAGATAACAAATTACTTCCTAATATTAGAGGGAATTGTGACGAAACAGATTTCAATCGATCTTGCTACTCTTGCGGCTGTATGCCTATATATTGTGCCTGTGAAAATGACCATGGCTACCATGCCTGTGCCCCATTTGAGATTTCATAACCAGTCCCTTCTATGATGTGTAGAGTTCGCACTATTTACGTTTATGTATTGGATCAACACTTGCTGCCTTGGCTATATCTAGTACACTGTGATCAATTGTCTTACGATAACAATAACAAAATGGCAAAAAAAAAGTTCAAAAATTTTCTACTACAATAAACTCATGATAAACTTTAAACTAAACGAAATCGAATATTTTCTGAATGAGGCCCTGTCCATACTGTGATCGGTGTGGCCAAAAATCTAGGAAAAAACAGACTGAAAATTCTCGTTGACAGTTGACGTCAATCAATGTGGATAAATTTCGGGTGGCATATACTGTATGTCGACCTGATTTTTTTGCAAAATTTTACGTCATTGACCAGAGCTTTTTTAGCACCGGATCAAAAATTTGTGGTAAGGTTACTTATATGTTGCCTTTTCACGTTCTGCGCCGCTAAAACACAAAAGTATTTTTTATTTTTGCTTTTTTCGTAAAGTGTGTATGGTTAGCGCTGAAAATCTTCCATCGATAACAGCAACCTCGCCGTTAGCATGTTTATATATACTCCGACAGCCAATCGGCCCTAAAGGCACTAAGAGCGCCGAAGATCAACAACCCCTGGTGGAGGAATGTGCGGATGCACTAGAATCCTTGGGAGAGGGCGAACAAGTGACACTTATGTAGGTACCGGGACATATGGGGTTGCCGGGAAACGAGAAAGCCGACGAGCTTGCCAGGATCGGGGCAAGCACCCAGTATGTAGGGCCGGAACTACTCCTAGGAACGATGCCATGGCGACCGCTTGGAGATGAGGAACAGGATGCAGACAGACCAGGGACTTCGTGAAGGGCCTGGATGTAGCCAGACAAAAATGGCTTCTGGGGAGATCACGAAGGGACGCTGGTCTGCTGAAAAGAATCATAACAGGTCACAACCGACTAAGGAACTACATGACCCGAATCGTGGTAGAAAATGACTCGGCCTGCCGGGCCTGCGGTCGGGCAGACCCGACATGTTATAGCGAACTGCCAGGCATATCGGAGGACGAGATACCAGGTATTCGGTTCCCCGACCCTGGATGAGGAGGACCTGCACACGCTCAAATGGGACAGAATACTGGACTTTGCAAAAAGAACAGTGAAACCAGATGAGCAGACTGCCAGACCAGTGGTGCAGGCGGTGGATTAGGGGCAGACTCGGGGTAAGGTAGAAAGGGCCCAGGGAGGCATACTTGCCAGACTTCGCGCCGCCCCTTCTCTACTACTTGGCTATACCGACAACAGGTTAATTTAAAAGCATGCAGATTTAAAAATCGGTTACTGGCGCTAGACGAAATGATCGTATTGTATTTTAAACAGGGGCGTCAACCACTAGCAAGAGTCTTTCCAACCTCTAAATGGAGCTTTACTGACCTGTTTTGTTAGTAATTAAGTATCCGTATGTTCTTGAAACTGAGGTTGGGAGCTAAAATCTATCCTTTGCACTCCAAGATTTCACTAGTACACTGGCACATAACTATGCTGCAATAATTTAAATTAAAAAAAAATGGTTGAGTAAAAATAAAAACAAAATTATGTGGGGCTATTTTTTTTGTAAATCGGGTTTGTTCTAAACCGCAATTATTTTGAGGCTTTTGGGGTAGATGACACCACCAGAGCTTTTATTTTGAAAATTTTGAAATTTCCTTCAGATATTTTTGTTAAGCATTTAAAAATGATCATCCCTGCAAAATTTCAGCTAATTTTGGTGTTTAGTGTTCCCTCTGCACCCTGGAAAAAGATCAAAAAATTAAAGAACAAGGCGTTGCCAGTTATACTTTTTTTTACTTAAAATCTGGGGAGAAACTATAGCCTTAAGAGGCCCGTATAATTTATAAACAAAGTATTTGGCTTAGTTTATTTTCGCATTTAGTTTAGGTCGCATTTACAACTACTTTAGAAAAGTGTTTTAAGAGGCCCGTATAATTTATAGCCAAAGTAATTGTCTCAGTTCATTTTTATATTTAGTTTAGGTAGAACTTACAACTACTTTTGAACGCGCTTGACAGTTGCACAAAGTACATTTATTCACAACACTGACAAAAAAATTGTAGATTTTTCTCACATTTCCCTTTTTTGACGATTTTCATTCATTTAAAAAGGAAGACTGATGTTCTATTTAATATTTTAAACTAAATATAAGATTTATTTTATTGAGATTATATATATAAACTTAATATACACACACAACACAGTAAAATTTTTTGTAAACAATATTAATTTCAGCCACTTATTTTTCTCTTCACTTAGGGTTAGTTCATTTTTCTACTAGTTTGTTAACCCTCAGTAATTTATCTACTTACCAATATATGACAACTCACTTAACATTCCTTTTATTTAGGTTTAGTAAATTTTTCTACGAAGGACAAGTGAAGGCATCAAATATTGAAAAATCATGCGGAAACATATATTCATTCCAATTTGTCACGTATTGCCATCATCATCATCATTGTTCTATTTATAGGGAGACCGTGATGGAAATAAGTTAAAAAAACTCTAGAAAAAATCGATGACTGGAAACGGATCCGGTAACCCTTGGTTTAGACATGCTTGTCCATGTATATCCACGACGCGAAAAATCTCTGATTAAGCTTTCGTCTATATTCCACGGTTTCAATTTATTTCTTTATAAGCGCATTGGGCAGTGGATAGAGCATTGGTCTATCAACCTGTAGGTTTTAGAGCTTAAAAATGTACTTTTTAGTTTATTTAAATCCATATTTTAAGAGTTATACCGGTTTTTTGACTAATTTTGTACGGCATCTAACGTCAGAGGGAGTATAAAATATAGTCAGTTGACGACTTTAGTGGTTTAGGTCAAGGATTATACTTTATCTTTCGTTGTTACGACGTCTTAGCTTGTATAGATGGACGTAAGTCATCGAGAAAACGTTCGCAGCCGTTCTGTGTAGTCTAGTGCAGATTCCCAACAATGCTTCGACGTCGTTAAGAAGAACATTGACATGTAGTACAGAGTAAGACGTTAGCCCGCCATCTGAAATTGCAGTACTTGTGTTAGTAAAGTTTTCTGACGACGGTCTAACGTCTGTGTTGCCAACGCTGCAATCAGTAGAAACTACGACGTCCGTCCCACGTCCGGGATGCGACAAATGTACCCAATGTATGTGGTGATGATATTTGACCTACACCTGACGGTTTTTCGACGTTAGGGTTAGGCAGTTGGAAAAGGTGCAAAAATTGTCAAAATATTTAGCAAGTTAGAATTTTTGGCATTCCGTTAAAACTCACTGCTGCCAACTTTCTGGGTCTTGCTCCGATGTCGGACAGACGTAGTGGAGGAATTTTTTTTGGAAGCAAAGTTCCCTAAACAGATTAAGTTAACCAAACACTACCAGAGGTCAGACATACCAGATCGAGTCAAACATACACGGCTGGTGACCTCTAGGATCTTGCAGTGACGTCACTGTAGATGAAACCAACGTTGCGTCAGAATGGGCGACCAATTAAGTAAACAAAAATTCACTACGGGTCAGGACTAGTCAGATTGGAAAAATAAAACTGGAGGTTCAGTAGAAATCGGGCAAGTTATTGTGGATAAATAATAAAGTCGATCGGAAATTTTGTATTTTTGTGTAAAATATCATGAAATCCCATGAACTTTGCAATAAAACATTATTGAAATGTCTAAATACATCATTTAGGCATATTTCGAAAAGAAAAGACTTTTTATTTTAATAAATTTATAGAAAAATTGAGAATATTGGTTATGTGTGTCAGTAAAGTAAAGTGCGTTGGAAATTTTTGGTGATCAGCCTGGTTTTCAAGCTCGCACGAGTTACAAGTCTCAATGTTCTCACGCGGTATGTAATAATTTTGACATGAAACACTGACGGAATCTTATTTATGTTTGCAACGTTGCAAGTATAAAAATCTAGGAATATTTTTTTGACCTTTGCTTATTATTTCGAATCAAAGCGTGGGGGTTTATTAAAATTGGACAAAAATATTAACTAAGTTTGTTATCCAGGCGTTGAGCTATTTGCACTAAGCACCACTTAGTTTGTAGTACAAATTTCTGTATAAGCTCTATGGAACCCACGTATGGCGACGTCGGTACAACCCAGATTTTTATTCCTAATTTTGACTATGTTGGGAATTTGGAACCTTTGGTTGCACTAAAACAAACTTATTATTGTTTTCCACAAACCAAAACTACACTTTTTTGCACTCGACGCGCGTTTCGCTAACAACGTTAGCATCATCAGGAGACGATAAACAATGAACTAAATTAATCCACGCTCTCTTATCTTATATACAATACTTTAGTGGGCGGAGATAAGACTAATAAATTGTGATTGATCACGATTTTTAATCCTATCTCTCCTCAACCAAAGAATAAAGTGTACTAAACGGGATGGGTCCTCTATCTTTATTTAAACTATTTCTGGATTTAATGATTTCCATACCTTCATATGCATTCAAAAGTCTTTTGTTTGGTACACTTTTTAGAAGTTTTAGGTTATCTAATGTGAATCTATGATTGTTTTCAAAAGCATGCTCGGCCACACTTGACTTTTCTGTTCTTCCGTATTTTAAGTGTGCTAAGTGTTCTTTAAAACGTGTTTGAATAGAGCGTCTCGTTTGGCCAACATATTTTTTGTCACAATCCATGCAACTAATTTCGTAAATTCCACTTTTTTCTAGAACTGTAGTTTTATCCTTGGGATTTCCTAGTAAGCTTCTTATTGTGTTACCGGATTGATATACTAATTTAAGACCGTTGTTATCAAATACTTTGTGTAATCCTTTCGTATAATTAGGATTATAAGGAATTGATACAAATTTTGAGTCGCAGGTATCTTTTTGTCTGAAAAAGGTAGAATTCCGAAAGGTCTTTTGAAAAGAATGTCTATTTATCAGCTTATTTATTAAGCCTTCGTCGTAACCGTTTTCGCCAGCTATATTCCTAATCCTATTCTTTTCTACTTCAAATCTTTCTTTGTTTAAGCGGAAATTTACTAATCTATATGTTAAAAAGTGCAAACTTGCAAGCTTATGTTGTAAGCAATGAAAAGAGTCATTTGGAATATACCTGTTGGTGGCCGTGCCTTTTCTGTATAGGTCAAAGTCCAATTTATTCTTATTTCTTATAACTAAAGTGTCTAGAAATGGCAGTGTACCGTTGTTCTCTGTTTCATAAGTAAATTTAATAGTGAGAAATTTGTTATTTATTTTTTCCATAAAATTTTCAACACTAGTTACTTTAGTGTTGAATACTGCAAACACATCGTCTACATACCTGGACCATACTCTGGGGAAATACTCAAATTCTTTACTTATATCTGAATCAAATTTGCTCATAAATATAGTAGCAATACAAGTAAGCAATCCCACTACGCCGAAACTGTATTGTCTTCCGAAAATCCACAAGCCTGGAAAATCGGTTAGACCTATAGTTTCTGCTGTAGGATCACCTACTTACAACATTTCGAAATGGCTAGCAAACGAGTTTGAAAATTTACCGATAAAGGAAAAAGGTTTTTCTGTTCAAAATTCCCTTGAATTTATCAACAAATTTAAAGATATTTCACTCCAAGAAGGTGAAATTTTAATCTCGTTTGATGTTAGTTCGTTGTTCCCTAGTGTGCCAATCTCCAATACCTTACAATACCTGGAGGAACTACTAAGAAAAAACAATCTAGAAGACAAACAGACTTTAGAATACCTATCTTTAACAAAACTCTGCATGAATCAAAATTACTTTCAATATAAAAATAACTACTACCAGCAATTAGGAGGAACCACAATGGGTAATAGTTTATCACCTTTTATCGCAAACCTATTTATGAGCAAATTTGAATCAGATATAAGTAAAGAATTTGAGTATTTCTCCAGAGTATGGTTCAGGTATGTAGACGATGTGTTTGCAGTATTCAACACTAAAGTAACTAGTGTTGAAAATTTTATGGAAAAAATAAATAACAAATTTCCCAATATTAAATTTACTTATGAAACAGAGAACAGCGGTACACTGCCATTTCTAGACACTTTAGTTATAAGAAATAAGAATAAATTGGACTTTGACCTATACAGAAAAGGCACGGCCACCAACAGGTATATTCCAAATGACTCTTTTCATTGCTGCAATTTTTAACATATAGATTAGTAAATTTCCCCTTAAACAAAGAAAGATTTGAAGCAGAAAAGAATAGGATTAGGAATATAGCTGGCGAAAACGGTTACGACGAAGGCTTAATAAATAAGCTGATAAATAGACATTCTTTTCAAAAGACCTTTCGGAATTCTACCTTTTTCAGACAAAAAGACACCTGCGACTCAAAATTTGTATCAATTCCTTATAATCCTAATTATACGAAAAAATTACACAAAGTATTTGATAACACCGGTCTTAAATTAGTATATCAATCCGGTAACACAATAAGAAGCTTACTAGGAAATCCCCAGGATAAAACTACAGTTCTAGAAAAAAGTGGAATTTACGAAATTAGTTGCATGGATTGTGACAAAAAATATGTTGGCCAAACGAGACGCTCTATTCAAACACGTTTTAAAGAACACTTAGCACACTTAAAATACCGTGGCCGAGCATGCTTTTGAAAACAATCATAGATTCACATTAGATAACCTAAAACTTCTAAAAAGTGTACCAAACAAAAGACTGCATATGAAAGTATGGAAATCATTAAATCCAGAAATAGTTTAAATAAAGATAGAGGACCCATCCCGTTTAGTACACTTTATTCTTTGGTTGAGGGGAGATAGGATTAAAAATCGTGATCAATCACAATTTATTAGTCTTATCTCCGCCCACTAAACTATTGTATATAAGATAGAGCGTAGATTAATTTAGTTCATTGTTTATCGTCTCCTGATGATGCTAACGTTGTTAGCAAAACGCGCGTCGAGTGCAAAAAAGTGTAGTTTTGGTTTGTGGAAAACAATCATAATTTTGTTTTCCTCATTTTGGTATAAATCGTCGGTGCGCGGTTGATCTGACATAGCTTCCTGACGTCAGGTTTTCTACGCCAAGGTCGAGACGACGTCCAAATGCTAATTGGGGATTTACCAATGGTTAGTAGATACTTCACTTACGGTAAGTGAAGTTTTTACTTACGGTTAATATGTTATTTTATAACCTTAATTAAGGTAAGAAAACTTATGGTAGGTAGACAGTTCACTTGTCTCGTATTTAAATGAAGTTTCTACTTGGGGCTAATCAAGTCCTATTTATAACCTTAATTAAGGTAAGAAAACTTATGGTAAGTAGACAGTTCACTTGTCTCGTATTTAAATGAAGTTTCTACTTGGGGCTAATCAAGTCCTATTTAGGATTAGTGGATATTTTTCTCATTATAATTGAACAATAGTAAATATTAAATGATATAGGTAACGGAAAATATAGTAACTGAGAAATTTTATACTTGTCGCTTTTGACCACGATTGTGATATTAGAAATATAGAAATAGAAAGGCACGTGACAACTGAGAAATTTTTTACTACGTTACGTCAGAAACGAATGTTTTGTGAGATAAATGCCAAAGAGTTTTTTTAATTTTTTGTTATATTATATTGTAACATTTTATTAAATAAAATTCATGCATTTGGCGCCAAACGGGTCCCTTTGTCTGGCACAGGTCTGGGAATTAAGATCGACGATCATGAAATTGAGCGGGAGTTCTAGTTGCGTTATTTTTAGTTTATTTTTCATTTGTTTCTTTGTACGTATTTTGGCTTTTGTGTCTCTTAAACTTTGTATTTTATTTTGTTTTAGAACCTCCACAATTAATAAAAAAGTTGTTTATAACCATTATCTTTTGATTATGTTTATTATTATTTGGACCTTATATATATGGTTATAAATAATATGGGTGCCCCGCTCTACTCCCTGCATGGGGTAAAACGCGGTAAGAAGCAGTGTTTAACAATAATTATAAAATGTGAATAAGTATATATTTTTAAATTTTGAAATGTCTACTTTATAAATAGGATGTCAGTCTCCGTAAAATTCGTAAAAATTTCTTGTTCTACATGTCACTTTTTTAATACAAAGCTTAACTACCCCGTTTCACCCCAGGTTTCCCTACTTTTTAAACAATGACTTTCTCAGCGACCGATAACAGTGAAGTTTAATGTAGAAACTACTTGGGGATATCAGAAAAAAAATTGTAAAAATTAAACAGAACACATAACTTTACCCCTTGCCTTACCCCGAAGAGTGAAGCATATCATTAGAATGTCCTATTTGGAATATTTGGAAGGTCTCGGCAAATTATATATCTCAACAGAAGTTGCTTCTTGCTGTTTATATGTGTAATAATAGGTATTTTTAGCTTGTTTCAAATTTGTTCACTTATTCGTATCCGTATTGGAGATTTGTCCACGGAGAGTCCAAACCTTTTAGCTTTTAGGGACAAAACGTATCGATCTACCGGCGCTTTTGTCGTTTTTTAATTAATGGCAATGTTCATGTTTTTTAAAGTTAAAAAAAATAATAAACAAAAACAAATTGCATTTCTAAAACCATTAAATACTGATTTGGTTGGGATACGCTAGGTATACGCTTAGTGGTCGTAACGATATGTTCAGCGTAACGTAACGACCGTCCCGTATCGGGTCTGCACATGCGCAGTTCGATACGTACAAGGATAAGTGAAAATTTTGAACGGTGCTAGAAGTACTTAGAATACATATGATCAATTTTTTTTACTCATCAGAAACCAATTATTTTATTATAAAAAGTACATTTTGCTACTGTTAACAAGGATATTTGTTTTTTTTTTTAGTTTCCGGTAATAAAAGTAATGAGAAGTTGTAAGAAAAATTTAGTGTTTTTTTATTTCTAAAAAAGAGGTCGACTTTAAGATATTCTTTATTCTATTATACAGAAGCAACCTAATAAAAAAACGTAAAGTCCTCATTTTACTTTAAAATGAAATAATCAACAAACTTACGCTGAGTGCGGCTGCTAGTGGGAATGCTAGGGAATCCAAAAAATCGCCTCCCAGTTTTAAATTAACTTTTCATTGACATAATCATCAGAGGTATTTTGCTTTTGTGTTAGATGAAACCATTATACGGCTTGCCGATAATGCCACCACCAGAAAAAAACATCGCCTGTTTTGTCCTGCGGAGCCGCGGAAATGCCCATTATTCGAAATTTTCGAAAGTTTTAGCCCGTTATCTGAACTCTGTATATGATCACATATTCATTTGGTTTTGATTAATGTTTTGCAGCGTGAATTGATGTAGGGCCATTTAGAATTTTGGGGCCGAATAGGTGAGGCCACAAAGGATTCGATAAATTGGCAAAATTAATTTCCACTTGGTGGTTTTAATCAGTGCTGCAACGAATATATAGTTGTTTGATTTTCGGGCGACATTACTGTGAACTAAATGGGAACCGCGCATAAAAAATCCCAACACGTAAGTACCTACTTTTTCTCCCCACAGACTCCAGGGGAAATTGATATAATATAGGGTGGCCCATAAATAACCGCACATTTTTTAGGGTATAAATTAGCTACCACTTTTACGATGTCAAAAATTTTTGTTTCACTGAAAAGCCAAAGCTTCAGGCTCAAGGATCTTGTCACCAGGACTGAAATTTCGCTAAAATTTATGATGGCAGACGCTTTTCAAAAATGTCAATTTTTTGTCCTCTGCCAATTTGTATGTGCACCACCGTCCTTCTTGACTAACGTCAGTTAAAAACCAACACCCTTGGCGTGTTCAAAAAGGTATTGTTAAAATTGGTTGCGAAATACAAAAGATGAAATAAAATTAATAGGGTGGATTTTTGGCCTCTAACACACACAAAACATTTTTTTATCTTTCTTAGGTATCGTATATCGGTTACATCGACGATTATTATAACCTAAGGACATTTTCAAAGGCTTGGCAAGCACAGCAATCTTATCCGTTCTCAGCTCCTTTAGACGAAAGCATTATGTTTATCTTCTTTTGTAGTTCTCCCTTTGTCACCGTAAAGTTAAATTTTTAATTTACGCCCATCGCTTTCATTATGGTATAAGAAAGATAACTAATTATTTTCTAATTTTGCGTGCATTTAATAAAAGCTTGTTCTTTAAAAGTTTTTTTTAATAAAAATTTATTTTTTAATTTCTGGATTTGTACCCTAAATCGTCCATTTTGAATCCGCCATATTAAAATTTTCACGTCTGATTAAAAATTCATATCCCCTTCCCGAAAAACCCCTGTATGCCAATTTTGATTTAAATCGAACAAACTAAATCTTTTCACCCTATACTTCCCTCGGTAGAGGGAAGTGTGTACCTAATAAAACCATATTATTGTATTGTCGCCGGAACTATAAACGTATACCAAAATTTGTACCCTTAATCGTCCATTTTGAATCCGCCTTATTGAAATTTTTAAATCTGGCCAAAAATTCATAATCTCTCTCCTTAAAAACCCCTATATGCCAATTTTGATTGAAATCGAACAAACAAATTTTTTTCCCTCTCCACTTTCCTCGTTAGAGAGAGGTGGGGACCTGAGAATACCATATTATTGTATTTTCACCGGAACTACAAACGCATCCCAAATTTGAACACAATTGGATGTGGATAAGTCAGTTAAAATTGGTTAGCAAAACATGACCTAAAATCGTCCATCTTGAATCCGCCATATCGGATTTTCAAAATCTGATTAAAAATTCGTATTCCTTATCCCCAAAAGCCCCCGTATATCAATTTTGGTTGAAATCGGACAAACTCAGGTGTTTTCCCCCCTCCACTCGGGGACGGGTGGCTAATAACCGGAACTATGATTGCCTGCTAAATTTGAAGGCAATCGGATGTGTATATGTTAGTTAAAGTTGGTTAGCAAAAGATGACCAAAAATCGTCCATCTTGAATCTGCCATATTGAATTTTTTAAATCTGATTATAAATTCGTCATTTCCATCCCCAAGTGCCCCAACACACCAAATTTCAACGAAAGCGGTCGTATTTCAACTGTACCCCTCTCCACCCCCTTCGAGTAGGGGGGAGCTCTCAATTTCAACACACTATGTTCTTGTGTTATCACCGCAACTATATAAGTATGTCAAATTGGAAGCCGATCGGATGTCGGTCGGGAAGTTGGTTAAAATTAAGTTGCAAGATTACACCCGAACAAACATATCTAGTTAGATACATTGCAAGTTAAATAAAAGCTCGTAAAAATAACAGAGATATGTTTGTGAATCAGTACAGATAGCTACTAAAACATGGATTTGGATCTATTATCCAGGTAATGTCAAAAACACCCAACAACTTTTAATAAGAGGCCAATAACTCACTCTGTTAATTTTATTTGTGTGTGATACCTTTTGAACACGTCAAGGATGTGGTTTTTTAACTGACGTTAGTCAGAAAAGACAGGGGCGCACATAAAAAATTGACAGGTTGGGCGCAAAATTGGCATTTTTCAAAAGTTTCCGCAATCTTGAATTTTAGCGAAAAGTCAATCCTGGTGACAGGATCTTATAGCTTAATGGCGAAAAGGGCTCGCGTAGAGCCTAGTCGTCGGGCCGGGAGCCCCCCCTTATTCTACTACTACATCCTATAGCTTAAAGCTTTAGCTTTTCAATAAAAAATATTATAAACGAATTTATACCCTAAAAAAGTGCGGTTTTATGGGCCAGCCTTTATATGGCACAGCCCCGATATTGTAATATAATAATCAGTGGCGGTCCCAGGGGGGGGTGATTGCCCCCCCCCTTTGCCCCAGAAAAAAGTAGACAACAAAGATGATGAAGTCTTTGGAGGCAAAAACAAAAAATTGAGGAACGTTCCTTTAAAGCATGGTTGGAAAAAACAAAAAAACAAAATATAAAACCCAACCCACTGGGCTTTTTTGAGTTTTATGAATGGGTTTTATTGGATTTTTTATGGTTTTATTTTTAAATTATATACAGATAGGTGGAATACAGAAATCGATAATTTGTGTTTTAATAAATCAAAGCAGTTTTGGTTTAGTTTGACCAGCGCTTTTTTATATTCCTAATATAAACAAACCTTAAGAAAATTATTGTTGGAGTTTGTTTATTTACTACACTGTACGTACCTGCTTACTTAGTATAATATGATAGTATACGATTTAAGTTTCCGTTTTTCCCAAGTTATTAACTCATAACATTTTTTTAAAAGGAAAATACCTAAGAATAGCGGTAGAAAGAGTGCTTCAGAATGGACTGAGGTTTTAGAATCCATTAATAAAAGTAGAGTTTGCAAATACTGCACCAGAATCGTTTTTTTTTTCTTTTAATTTGCATTGTTGCCCAGCTAGTGCAGCATCCATTGAAAGATATTTTTTAACTTACTGTCTTATTTGGAATAATAAAATAAGAAATTGTTTGGGATTAGAAAAAAATATGCAACTGGTCAAAGTTTATGGAATCTTACGATCAGATTCAAACAACTGGTAATTTTTACGTTTGTTTATTTTATTAATAAATTCCAGTGGGCTTTTTGGGTTATCCACTGGGCAGCCAACTCTGCTTTAAAGACATTCTAGAATCCCTCCACAGTATTTTTGGACAGTTTGACATTTAATTTGTCACGCCAAGAATAAACAAACGCATAAACTACTTACCGCGAAAACCACCAAATACAGAACAGTATTACAGAGTTTCTATTTAATTTATAAACAAGTTTTAAACAAAATCATTTCGGACATACTACAAACTGTTTGATTAATTCAAAACACAAATTCTTTAAGGAGAAGTCAGTATTTGGAAACAATATTGTTCAGAAGTAGGTAAAAGAAGAAATCAAAACATACCTGATAACATTTTCGAGGCAATGAACAAGTGTGGCGATATTTTTCCAAAGTAGGGCATAAATTGCGGCCTTATAACACCTTTGATATTTACGGTATTAGAGTTTAATTTTGTGTTAAAACTGGCATTTTTTCTTAAAAATTTTCGGCGCATTTCAACATTTTTTAAATAAAAAGTAAACAGCTTAAAATCCCCCAACCCTAGCTTTGAGCCCAAATCCGGGTTTGTAGTACTAAGTTTTATTTGCATATATTGATATGTTCCTCATAAAAGCTATGCTTTTATCCTAGTTTTTTTTTCATATCGAAACCGCTCACTTCCCTTTTCAAATGAGCTAAACTTCGGATTTAGCAGTGGATATACTGATTTCATGTATTTGATTAATGCGTCCTTAGGGCTAGAAGTGAAAAATGAGCAGTGCAAAAGATTTTTTTATCTCAGGATTAAAGGCTAATTATAGGCTAATTAAAGGCCGTATTCCCCTAATTTAGGGCTCTTGTGGTTTTCGAGATATGCGCTGATAAAAAAAGTTTAGTGAATTTACACAATTAATATAATCATTGGTTAGCGTGTGACCATAAAAGATAATAGACACTTAAAGTAATTATTTCAACGCATCGGTATCGGTATAACTAATGCGTTCGAAATAAAGCCAAAATACATCACTACATTTTTTACTTGTTTATGCGATGTTTCGAACGATTCCCGCTCTTTTCAAGGGTGCGATGACCGAACTGCTGACTGATTGATCATGGATGATGGATCCGTAAAGTACATCGCTTCATACGCAACGAGTGGAATCAGCTGTTATGTCATCGCACCCGTGAAAGAAGTAGGCACCGTTTGAAACATGTAATGAAAAAGTAAAAAATGTAGTCTATTTTGGCGCCGTCCCGAACACGATAGGTAACCCGATACAGATACATTGAAATATTTAGATTAAGTGTCTACTGTTTAATAACTTGCTGCGTGTAATTTTAGAAAAATATTGTAAAATTACCTTAAAACTAACTATTTGTGCAGATTTACAATATTAAGTATATTGCTACTTTGTATGGGCTCATCAGTGGTTTCACTGGTCACCCTTCCCAAACATCATTCAGGAGGGTGACCAGTGAAACCACTGATGAGCCCGTGCTGGTTGCCCAGGGCAAAACATCATTTGATCATTTCTCTTCTCCCTTTGGTCTTTTGTGTGGTCCTTGTGGGATACTCATCCAAGTTTTAATTTTCGTGTTTTCCACCCAAGATCTTTTGTTTCTAGATTCTTTTCGGTTGAAGTAACTGATTCGAAGTTTTTTTTAACTTATTTTTGTTTTAATCGCGCTAGGAGCGTAACCCTATTGGAAAGAATAGCGACATAAAGCTATTTTTAACTCATCGCCATATATGTATCCGCATCTAGCGAAAACCAAGCATATTAATTGGTCAGAAACTTGTACCACGTTCGAAAAGAGCAAACATATGCTAATTTAAGGTGTTCTTGAACGCGATAAGTGTTGAGATGTGTTAGGTATTACGTATCGTTATGGCACACGTATCGTATCTCAGCACCTATTGCGTTCAGAAACACCTTAAATTAGCATATATCTGCTCTTTTACTACAAGTTTCTGACCAATCAATGTGCTTGGTTCTCGGTAGATGCGGATACGTATACCGCAATGAGTTACAAATAACTTTATGTCTCTATTAACACGCCACGACGAACCCGTATTAGGTGACTTAGATAAGTGTCAGGGCGGAAAGATGCTTATTTGGGAGTGATTCAAAGTTGAAAATCAAAGTGTATGATGGTGCTGAATGATGTTTGGGGAGGGTGACCAGTGAAATCACTGATGAATCCATGCTGGTTAATCGAGGCGAAACATCATTTAATCATTTCTCTTTTCGCTTTGGTCTTTTGTATGGTCCTTGTGGGATGCTCATTCAGGTTTGAATTTTCGTTTTTGCCACCAAAGATCTTTTCGGTTGAAATAATTGATTCGAGTTTACAAGTAAAACACCTCGGTTGCTTTAGACCCATCCGATCCATCTGCACCGTAACTGTTCGTATTCGAACGCGGCACAAATATACCGCCACGTATCGAGCCTCCCATTCTACACGGTATGGAAAGAGACAGACGGGAAAGCTGCCGTTTTTTAGTACTCGTATACCCTTTTCATCTGACTTTCAAATACGCCTCAGAGGAATTTATGATTAAAGTGTCTATCGGCATGCACAAAATATCGCAACATCAAATCTGTGTCGTAGGCAAGTTGTAGCTGTGGCTGTGGTTTTGTCGGGCACTTTGAAATGACGCTAATGAAATTTTCATAATCGCCAGTTATTGGTTATCGTCCAATTTGAATCCCTTTTTGCTAAAATATATTAAATATACATGCCTCGTTGAATTTGTTTCCAAGCCATTCTGACTCGAGATGTTTCCATTTGAGGAAAGAAAGTGATTTGTTTTGAGTGCAAAACTTCTTTATTTTAAGTCAACCGATGCGTTTCGGGACTACTGTCCCATTTTCAAGATTTGAATGTCAAACGCCTAACAAAAAAAGATAAAATATTTGTAAAAAAACAAACTAACAATACTTACAAACCAACATACGTATTAAAAATGTGTTTACATATAGTCAAACTAAAAATTTTCCAAATTATAATTCCAAAAATGTAGAATATATTTTATATTTACTCGATGACGAATGAATTTTCAACCTTTCAAGAAGAGTTGTGAAATTTTAAGAATTTACGTCAAAATGTTTTACTAAAAACCACCGGAACATTCTTAAAATTTTCAAGGTTGTATTTCGTGAAAATGGGTTCACGAAAAAAAATTAGTACAATTTAAATAAAAAAAGGGAAAACCCCGCATCGAAAAACGGGTATTCAACTGGATCGAAGAGTCTTCAGGGGCGAGAGGTGGAGCAGTGAAGAAAGAGAAGGAAGTAGATGAGGAAGGAAAAGAAGAAAAAGAAGTGTGACGTGCAGGGCCAGTCCCAGAGATTCTGGCACCCCAAAGAGAACATTTTGCGCCCCCCCTCCCTCCCCAAATATATATATTTTTTTTCATCAATATATACAAATTATATAAAGTATCACTTAATTTTGTTTTAATAAAAACTAGGTTTGTATTAAACTCCAAAAAAAATCGAACGACAAACAAATTACCTACTCATAAACAATCATCTGATATACGCTTGCTTTGGGAAACTAAATTAATTTTTTGCGCACTTTTCTTTCAGGAAAATCGCAGATAACACTCTTAGTTGGCCGATTTTGTGAATGACTTGTTCTTAAATAATTCTTAATTATTTTTAATTTTGAGAAGCTGCTCTCTCCACTGGCCACTGTAATAGGCAACGTTAATGAAATTTTTAATGTTATGCTTAGATTTGGAGCAATTTTGATAGAAGTTATTAATTTAAGAACCTCAATAGGTCTTTCTCTTTTTGAGAAGAGCGACGAAACAATCTGTATTTCATCTGCCACTTCTAATGCGTTCAAATCTGATGAATCACTATTGGTTGAAATTATTTCCAGATCTTTGCGATGGGCTAAAAAATCATTCCTAGGTATATCTTTCAATTCATAAATATTATAAAAAAATTAAAAATTTAAATATTACAGACTATGACTCAAACACTGATAGTTTATCAAAATTTGATCTTGAAAATCTTACCTTTTTAGGAGTACCTTTCTTTGAAAAGGAAATTGGCAAAAATTTTTCCTCAAAGATTGATGTTTTTACAAAATTTTCCAATGAACTTTTATCTCTAAATTCTCATACTGCCTATTATTTATTAAAACATTCATTTTCGATTCCAAGAGTCACTTATTTACTTCGGACAATACCATGTTGAAGGATGCTGGAATGTTTAGAAAAATATTATAAACTGTAAAATTGATTCGAATGCTTGGTTACTGTGCATTCTTCCAATTAAATTAGGTGGTTTAGGATTCAGAAATAGCTCATCGCTTTACTACTCAGCTTTTCTTGGTTCTTTGAATGATTCATCATATCTTTTTCCACAAATTCTTCCGGAAGAAATTATTTTGCATCTAGACTTTGCTTTGATCGAAGCATCAAACAAATATCAAAATTTAACAGGTATTTAGGAAACTTCTAGTTTAAAATCACAAAGAGATTTCGATACTGCAATGTGTGACGTATCTTCAAAATCTCAACTTGATCAAGCACATCTTCTAGCTCTCAATGAGCATGAGAGTAACTCCTTTTCTTTAGGAAATTTATTGGATGACTCATCCTTTCGTATTTCTGTCGCTTTTCGCCTTGGTGTTCCTGTTTGCGAGTCCCAACCTGTACTTGTGGCGAAATAGTGAGTCAGTTGGGTCTTCATGGCCTTAGCTGCTTAGTGCAGGTTGATGGACTCATCACAGTTTGATCAACGACATTATAAAACGGTCTCTGGTTTCAGCAGGATTTCCAGCGAAACTAGAACCGTCCGGTATTTGTAGGAGTAACGGAAAACGGACAGACGGGATCACTTTGATTCCTTGGAAAGAGGGAAAAACTTTAGTTTGGGATACCACATGCCGGCACATGCTTTGCAGCTCCTATCTTGGTAAAACTTCTCATAAATCGAGAGAGGCGGCTGAGATAGGAGAAATACAGAAAAGAACAAAATATAAAGAGCTAGAAGACAGAGGATTTTTGTTTTACACTTTTGCAGTGAAAACCCTAGTTCCATGGGGTGATGAAACTAAAAAATTAATTCCTGAAATAGCAAAAAAAATTGAAACAAAAAATGCTGCAAGTTTCATCACCCAGCGGCTCAGTATCGCCATTGAAAGGGGGAATGCGGCCTTAGTTCTGGGGACCTTACCCGAAGAAAAAGGATTTGAAGATTTTTTTTTATTTGTAGTTTGTTTTTATGATTAATTTCAATTTTTATTTTTTAAAATTTTAAACCAATTTTTACAATTTTATAGCTACATATTTATAATTATATACTTTTGTGTAAGGCATTAATCGCTTGATATATTGTAAAAAAAATAATTTTGTTTTATATTTTTGTTTGGCACCTTGAATGGATTCCTCCGCACCTTCATGCGAGAATGTTTTTGTTCCGCTTCGAACACGATGACGTGGCATATTGGCTTTAAAATTAGGTTCCATGTCAACTTCAGAAGCCAGTTCAAAAGATTCATCTGATCTTAAATTTTAAAAGAAATGTTTGCATTTGTTCGATATATCAATAGCTTGAGATAAGTCATTTTCGTTTGTAACAGTTTGCTTATGGGATTGATGTGACTTAATATTTTGTACCAAATTACAAATGTGATTTAACATTCCGCTCGCTTCATCTCTTGTCATATGGTGTCAATTTCTTCGTCTTCATGAATGCCTAATAAAGCATCGTAAATTTTTTCGTTCTGAAGACGTAAAATTACCTTGAAAGAGTTACCTACGTGTCAAAAATTATGATATTATATAGGAAGTCAAGTTTGATCCATCTTTTGGATGTTTTTTAAGTTGCCTGGGCATGGCACACAAATTCATTTAAGCCGTAAATATATGAAATACCAGTATGATCGTGCGGCGCGATTGCCACAATAATTGTTCATGTAATAATTTGTTTAATTATTGTTTACCTGTTTATGTTAGGAGAATTGATATTTGATCGGAACTATCAGGGTGGTTATTGAATATTCGACATCTATTGATGTGCAATTGTTTTCATCATAATTCGATTATGTTTTTAAAAGCATAATCATATATTAAAATTTTCTAAGTTAACCTTACCATAGACATAGAGAAACAGAGACGAGGCGGACATTTAAAACAATGTAATCGAAATAAGGCCAAAATTAATTTTTACACCTAATGTGTTACGAATAAGGGGACGAAATACATTAAAAAATTATTTCGATGAAATTTGATAAAATTTTAGTAGGTTATAGAGGGTTATGAGATAAAAAAAATGTGTAAATATAAAATGATTTCTGCGTCTAGTTGCAGATATATAGACGGTCAAAGTTTAAAAAAACGTCGTTTTGGGGTATATTGGGCACGCTCAAAAAGGCATTTCCTGACCTAAATAAAATAATTTATCGACGAATATGAGGGCGACTCAAAAAAAAAACAGTTTTTGTCAATTTTTTATTTTCCCCGATATAAAAATAAAAAATTATTTTTGAGCAAACATTAATGTTTTAGTATTTTCTACACCAACCAACAACAAGTTTTTCTTCCCAGTTACATTTACTTTATATTACATGTTTTTTTTACCATAAAAACTAAACGAAAATTGTTTTCTATTACGAAGTAATTATTTTGCAACTTAAAAATCTAAATATTCTTTTGCATTCACAAATAAACTTTAAATAAATTGAATTTTATTTTTTTATTTTTTTCCCAGCTACGAGGTACTTGCAAAAAGTTCTATATCATTAATTCTTTTAACACTGTTTGAAGGATTTGAATTTAATTGTGCGAACGCCTTTATCATACTTTTATCTAATACAGGGTGCAATTTTTTATCACTTCTTTATGTTCTGCATCTAGGACGATGATTTTTTAAAGGTTCTCTAAACTGAATGATAGCACTTTTGGTCGGGTTGAATTATCAAACAAACAATAATATGCCATAAATTATGATTATGGCTAATTGCTCTCCCTTATAATACATACACAGTGGCGTAGCCACAGAGGAGTTTGGAAGGCCTAACCCATAATAATAAAAGTAACCCCGTAACACCATAAAAGCCTCATTAGTTCATTCCTAAATAACGATAACCCCCAGAGCCAATTTCCGGCTACGCCACTGTACCTACATACTCTATTGATTACTAATCAAAGTCCGAAGAAGGGCGAAGAATTATTATCATAAGTATAATTCTTGGATATCTTGTTTAGAGTTTACTTATACAAAAGTGAAAAATAGTTTTTTATCCTTCTTCTGTTTTTACTGATTGCCAACCTTTTTTGGAAAAGTCACTGACTTTGACGTACTATTGACTAGTACCCAATAGAGTACCTATATATGTATGAGGGAGAGCAATTACCCATTTTAATAATTTATAGCATATTGTTTGTTTGATAATTCAGCCCCACCAAAAGTGTTATTATTTAGTTTAGAGAACCTTTAAAAAATCATCGTCCTAGATGCAGAACATAAAGAAGTGGTAAAAAAACTGCACTTTGTATTAGACAAAAGTAGGATAAAGGTGTAAGCAAAATTATATTAAAATACCTCTATCAATTTTAAAGAAATTAAAAGTTGATTAATTTTTTGTAAAAACTAACCTGAAAAAGACGAAATTGTTAGAGTTGAGTACAAAAGTGAATGACCGGGACAAATGGTCACAGTAGAAAGCGAGGGAGCTTCTATAAAATGCGTGGCAAAATTTGGAAAACTTTGATGATGGCCAGAAAACGAGGACGGCAAAAACGAAATTAAGATTTCCGTAATATTTCTCGTCTCAGCAAAATATCAACTCATTCATTGTTTTTGGGCTTGCTTAATTAGTTATAAAAGTTATTAAAGTTTTTCTTTTGTGTATTTCCTAAATTATCTTTTATTTAAAAACCAAGTAAGCTTTTTCTAATATTAGTCTTCCCTTTGTATTTATCCATTACTATTAATACCATGGAAATTTAACCTATTGATTGACGTTTTTACGTAACTCTGGAAAATAAATGAGTTTTGCGATATTTGTATGTCACATAATTTTTAAATGTATACTTTTTATTGCTTGACACCATTGTTGTATTATAAGCTTTCAACTATCTATATTGTGCAATAATATACTATATATATTGTTACACAATATTTTTGAAACAAAACATATCAGCGAACCTAAGTATCTGATTTTGCATCCAATAATAATTGTAAATAAAATGATTTTTAGCTTTTTGGACAGTTTTTATGAAGTCACTAAATCAATAGCCAACGTTTCGACACTTCCGTTCAAGGCCAGATTATTATGTACCTACGAATAAAGCGAGTACCGAGCATTGAAACGTGACAAATTGAAAAAATTTCAAAATCATATGCAACTTTACAAAAACTAATAATCTGGCCTTGATAATGGCACCAAGGAAATCAAAACGTTGGCTATTGATTTAGCAACTTAAGAAAAACTGTCCAAAAAGCTGAAAATAATTTCGTTTATATCAGCGAACTTCTTACACACTTTTAAGTATATAACTATGGAATACTATTATTATAATGGGCCAACTGTCGAAATAATACTTTTGAAATAGAAAAACAATATGCTTTTAAGTCAGTGGCATAGCCACCAGAGTTTTGGTGGTTATGCCCTCCCCCCATAATCATGATCAAAAAGCCTGAGTTAAGTTCTAAGAAATTTTTATCACCAGCAAACAAAACGTGTAATAAATGCCATTCTTGGTATAATTTTTCTTAAAATTTTCATCTGCAGCGTATGTATTTATGATTTGGTAACAAATCTATATATACCACCACAACTCACTCCATATAGATGTTTTTAATGAAGTTAAAAAAAGCAGCATAACCTTAATGCATTGTTTAACCTATCCAAAAAAAGGGGATTTTATTAAGGAAGTGATGTGCACCCAACCAAAACATAGTTTTCCATAATCCGTTGAATTTCCTAAATTTCTGTTCCAGCAGTATTATTAGCCGCTGCAACTTCCTGAACAAGGACCAAAGTCAAAACTTTCACCAAATCCGTTGACTGAGCATATGAAAGAAATCTAAGGGGAATAACAAATAAATACAGGAAAAAAACGTGCAGATAGGTACCTTAAATAAAGTGTTTAAAAAAATTAAGTAAAAAAATTGGCTCAGCGACTGTCGGACAAAATGTTGCTATTTAATTCACTAGGACCAGGCGTCCAGAATCTAATGGAGAGTTGAAAAATATACAGGCATATTTTATTCTTATTAGACAGTCTAAACATCAAGGGACACAGATGCTGCAATATCCTTGATAAGATCAGATTTGGCAAAAAAATATAAAATTCGACAGTAACCACGATAGATTAGACCTCGAACTGTGACTGGAGAATCGGATAATGTCCTGGGAGGAACAGAAGTTGAGATGTAACTGGGAAGATTGGGATTAGATGACAAGGAAAAATACAAACTCTAGTAGACAAGATGCTTAGTGAAGACGTAACTGAAGACTCTGTATGCTCTTGGTCTTCCCTGTTATTTTGGTCCGAGTATAACAAGACAGCATCCGTCGGCACCTTTGATGTTTGGGGGACCATTTTTCGCAAGCGATATGAGTGGATATTCTTCCATTATGCTGCTCAACTTATGATTGATGGTCAGATAAACTGCTCGAAAAAATATTTATATTCCAATTTATTGAGCTATAGACAAAATTAATATATACAGCCGAAAAATAAAGACTGTGTTCGGAAGTTAATTTTAAAGAAAATTTTGCTGATTAAAAGTCAATATCTATCAACAGGTTAACTTAACGTTATTAAAATTATAATATTTTGTAACTAAAATACTCATTTTATTATTAATAAAGGTGCGCATGTTAATATAATTAAAGTACGTAGATCTTACAAATACATACATACGTACCTTATGTTTAGGTACAGGGTGTTTCACTAGTTTTCTCACCCATTTTGACCATTAATTTTCACCCTAAAAAAAATTTAAACATCATCAATTTTTTTTCGTTTCAGTTACAGTAAGAAGTGGATTTTGATATTTGCCATCATATAGGTTTTTAGAAAAAAAGTCGACTTTTATATTTCAAGAAACATGCCATTTAAAAAAAAAGTGCTACCGAACCCCTTTTATGATAAATTTAAAATAAATATCGTACTGAAACAAAAACAAAAATGTCCGAAAAGTAGTGTAGTTTACAGAGATTGAATGTGTGTCGCAATTCATCTGATATGTCATTTCGGTTACGTGCATTTGTCCAAAGTTTTGAATTAAAAAAATATTAACAAAAATTAAAGCCAATTCACTCGACCAATTTTTTTTGTGGGAATATATTCTAGGGCATATCAGACACTCTATCAACTCCCTTCAAAATTTTGAGTAGTTTTGTTTTTTTTTCTTTTCTTGGTTAACCTTTTTTCAATAAACATTTTTTATGGAAGAAAATTACACTGACATAAATTAGTTAGACCAAGGAATGCACAAGCATAAACCATTATATTTTAAAATAAAAAAATCACCAATTGCTTTAAATCAAACCGGAAATAAACTCACTACTAAAGTCATGAAAGGGAAATACTTACCTTATATAATTACCTTTCACCTCCCCTTTCGAATAAAAAAAAAGTACTTATAATAATTGTAATAACCGTTAAGCAAGAAATTATGTCTTAAGATAAACTAGTAAGAAAAAAATCAATAATAAGAGAGTAATAATAACAAATTTTATAAAATTATAAATAAAATGAATTAATTAGCAAAACTTAATTTTAAACCTATTAGTAAATTAACGCCTAACTCCCTACCTACTACGCTAGTTTTCCGTTCGACTCCTAGATAATAAGAAGAATGGAATTACCAGATTATGGGAAACTGAATCACATGACAAAAAAGGACAGCTATCCATTACCCAGAAGTGACAACACATTATCCACGCTAGCAGGATCATGTTGATTTTACACGCTGGATATAAATTGTGGCTATAGGCATGTTGGAATCCATGAAAAAAACTAAGTAAATTAACCTTTTCAATATGTTGTACTAGTTCAATTTTATGCCAATTGTCCTCTGCAATGCTCCCGCCATATTTGAAAGACTAAGGACTTGAACGACGTCATGGTCATGAAAAAAACTTTTGATGGCCATATGGATAATCTACAAGAAGTATTTTCCAGAACAGAGGCTGTCAATTTAAAATTGAATCCGAAGAAGTGCTCCTTATTTCAACAGAAATCTAAATTGGTTGGACAGACAAGATTAGCCCCAACCAAGAGACAAACATAAACTTAGAAGCTTCCTGGGTCTATGCACATATTACCGATAATTTGTAGAAGGTTCTGCCAATATAATAGACGAGTTATAGAATACTTTCGTCGGAAACTGTCATATTTAGAATGAAATTATTGTGTCACCAGAAAGGAACTCTTGGCAATGTGAACTCCATAGACTATTTCCACAAATATCTAAATGGATAAGAATTCTTAATAAGAACTGCTGATTTTCAATGGCTTTTGGGAATGAAATAACCTGAGGGACAAGTAGCAAGATGGTTAGAAAAGTTACAACAATAAAACTTAGTCATAAAACACAGATCCGGCAAGATGTACAATAACCCATAAGCTTAGAGTAAACAAGACAATAGATAAAATAATTCAAGACGTGAAGACTTGGTGCCGCCAATGTTCTAAGTGTGTAGCCAGTCAAGGACCTAAAACCGGATCATTTGAACGTATAGACATTAAAGTTGCTGGACCCTTTCTTGAGATTGAGAAAGGAAATCAATATATTTTTGTGGTGTGGATTACTTTAGTAACTGGCCAAGTATTTACTACACCAAATCAGAAAGCTGTGGCCAAAGTTCTAGTGACCAACGTCTTCAGCAGACTCGGTATCCCATTAGGGTTACACACAGACCAAGTTTGACTCTTTAAATCGAAACAACTCCCATACATCCACAGTTAGACGGTATGGCTGAAAGATTTAACGAAACCACAGAAGAACATCTTTACAAGGTCGACCACGAATACCAAAAAGATTGAAAACAGTATAATTAGTATATATCGGCTGTCCACAATAAAATAAGAGTTACACCAGCTAATATGTTACTTGGCAAAGAACTAAGCATACCATGTGACATTATGTTCAGTTCATTTAAAGAACAAAGCAGCAAAAAAAGCTGTTGGATATTCGCGGCTTTATAACTTCTAATAGAAGAAGGGTAGGCGCCTAAGTTAATACCCTGCTGGAAAGGACCATATACCAAATAAGAAAAGAATTGGCGACGTAGGTTACAGGATCGGGAGAAGTCCTAAAACAAAGATGAAATTGTTACTCCTGGCCAGGCTTAAACATTTTCGAGAAATTATTGATGGGGACGATAAAACCTAAAGAGTAGGGCAGTGTTACGATTTATCAGTAGCGCACTCAGGAATTGACTTCGGGGGGGGAGGAGATAAATAATAAACAAAACCTAATTTGAAGTAAAAATGCGGCCATAACCAGGCCTCTCGGGTGGGGTTTTAACCCCAAAACCCCCCTCTCGGTGCGACAGTGGATTTATACATTTAATTAGGTACTATATATATACCTTTGTTTTAGTCTAAGTTTAGTTTTTAGATTTATTTTTTGTTCGCAGTTTGCAAATGATCTTGGCGCCTGTATTTTCAAATATTCCGGACTATTCCGTCAGCCTATATAAAGCGCGCCCACGATTAAATCTTAATTTAATTCTCAAGTAGTAAGGATCTAAAGAAAGTTAAATACTTGTTGGAAAAAGCAAAATTTACAAGTAACAAACAAAAAACCAAAGCGAAAAGAGAAATTATTAAACGATGATTCACCCTGGGTAACCAGCGTGGGATCATCAGTGGTTTCACTGATGGAGGTTTTTTAACTTCTTTTTTGTTTAAAGTTATTGATATTTGTAGACCACTAGTTGATATAACGAAAGTGTTTACATTTGCGTACATAAATCCCACGACTTCATTATCTTCGGGGGTAAAACTGTTTTTTTGATGAAGATATATTTTCAAAAAAACGATATTTATTTCCCAACATCTAACCTGCTAAAATATCTTTCTAGATCTCCTAGGTCAATGGTAGAACACCACGATAATTTGGTTTATAGAATTGTTATCCAACTTCGTCTGGAAGTCGAAGTTATAAAACCGGAGTTCTGCCAACTTTAACTCACTTTATTTCCACGAGGTCTTATTAAATTTTGTTCGTCTGTAACAGCGTTTGGAATCTGTTTACATCCGGTGTTACGTGTATACTCTATCTATACATTTCTCTCATTTTTAAGTATTGTTTTAAAGCAAGAGTCGTAGGCTATTATTCTGTATTACGTGGACTGGAAGTCTGACCTTTTTGGAAAACTTTTTACGTAACCCTTTTAAGAAACATAAAACATGATAATGAGGTATCTGTTATTTGATTTTGTCCTTATTCAGTTCACTAAAGAAAACGTAATTTTTAAATATTTGATATTGTGCTGGCCACTTGTTTTTTTTTAAATATCTTAAGAAGTATAGTTTATTATTCTGTGATTAAAAATATCAGTTTGCTGTTCTGTCAGCGCATAACAACGGATTACTCATAACATAACATAAAAAATGTAGTGAGTTTTGGCTTTGTTGATAAACACGTTTGGCGTGCGGATAGTTTCAAGGTACATTTCGTGTTTCTAATTTTTATTTATTTCTTTTTCAGACAAACTACAAGATAAAATGCTGGCCTATGCCTCACTGGAAAGAAGCAATTATCTGCAATGGACTTGCATAGTCAAGAAGTGAAGGTACATAAAATCATTTTATTTTCTCGCATTTTTGAATTTTATTTGATTACCTGAAACTTAAAATTTTACGATACAAAGTATGGGATTTTTTCTTGATGAAAAAATGCAAGATTATAATTTTTTTTTATATTGTTTCCATACCAAATATGTCAAAAAATGCAAACTAAAATTACCATTTTAAGAAGGCTACCCAGAGGCATGACGAAAATACAAAAGTTCAAATAAAAATTTTTTAGAAGATAAATCACTCTAAACAGATTTGTATCATTCATCTGGCCCACAAAATATTCAAACAAAATAGTCTTTTCTTTCGTTTCTTCTTTGACAAATTAAATGATTGTCCTATTTAATTTCTGTGTTTGAATGTCACACACCATATTGAAATAGTTCCGAAAAATTTGAAATAAACGGTAGGCGTCAGCTGATCATCAAGCTGTGCAGAGATTCTTGAAATCCAAACCAGCGAATACTCCCCGAAATTTAAGTGAGAGCGAGAGGGAGGTGGAGATATACAAAAGTATACAAGTAAGAAGAGGACATGGATACTCCCTTGGCGACTACTCCCTTCTCACTCTTTCAAGAATCCGCACTGGTCGAGGTTCTTCGTCCGTTTTAAGACAAATTTTTTCAAAATAAGTCGTTCTTAACAAAAGACATATTTTAACTTTATTAATTTAAAACATAATTTAAGGAACAACTCTTGACGATATTTTAATTAACTGAAAAACTTTTTCTATCAGAAATTATTACCTTTGAACTTTTAATTAATCTAAAGAAATAATAATTTATGCTTCTGGCAACATTAAAGACCTTTTCTGAGAGTCTAGATATTTAAATACAATTAATAATCACGTAACGAAAAAATATGTTTTCAAAATGAATAAATAGCGAACTTTTGCTCAAAAAAGGTAATGGTAACCGTCTGCCCGGGTTTATCACTTGTGATGTTTATCAATACGGTGCTCGGAAATTAGGAGATGAAATAATGATGAAAAAAATCTGAGACAGGATTCATGTAAAAGATCACTATTTGTCAAATTGCAGAATCGCCATATGTTTCTTTAATTTGAAGGAAAATTAAGCGTATCTACGGTGACAGATATAATTTTCTTTATAGCTATCCTAACCTCTGGACCTCCTGACGGATTAGGCTTTTGCACACTAAATGTACATGTTCTAAGGCAACTTTTAAGAAGTGTTGCCATGGTGACAAAACTGTCAAGAGTTCGGGGGGAGGGGTTGCCCCTGGATTTGCCTACAATCCCCGAAATATTTTCTATATCTATAATTATTATCTATTAGTTCAAATGATAATTTCAATCTACATTTTTTGAAAAGCCTGTAATTTCAATTAAAGTTTATAATATTTAATTGACAAAACGCGCCAAATTTATTTAATTATATATTAACTCAAATTATGCAAAATTGTCACGCACAAAAATGTATGATTTTAAATTACACGTGCCTGCATTTTTTACCACTTTAAAAGTTGATTTAGTAGCGCTGTTTCCAAATCTGTGCTTTTTTTGCCTTATACTTTATATAATACTATTTATTATAAAATAATAATTATAAATATTAAAAATTTTGCGTGCGTTTAGTTTTTTTTTTATCACGTAAGGTTATTTTTTAAATCAGTAAAATAAAAAAATATAGGAAAAAGACGATTTATTCCATTAGTAGGTTAGTATAATAATATATTAAAGAAAAAATTACAACAATATACAAAATATTCACATAGACACTATTATAAAAATTTATTTCTTAACTTTTTACGTTTTTTTTTGAAAAGCTTCTTTTGGTTGTTTTTCTGTCAAATTCAGCTAAAGGAAGATCTCAATGTCCAATAGTAGTGCCGTCAGAAGGAAAAACCGCGCAACCCAAAAATTTTTTGGTTTAAAACAGGTTAAAATGATTTTTTTTTTTATTTTTGACTTAAAAAAATATATGAAACCACCATATTTTGAATCTTTCTCTATAGCCAAAAAAATCATTTGTGTCTATTACACGTTTTAGAGACTTTATTACAATTTAAAGCTTCTTTTCTATTTATCCACAAATCAAGTTTAGGTCGCTCATGGGGTTTTTTCTTCTGACGGCAGAGTACCTCTGGTTTCTTTTTTCCATATCTTTAATAAGTTAGGCTGTTAATGAAACAAACCTTGATTTTCGACCTAACGGATTGAGCTTTCGCTCACTAAATATACATGTTCCAAGGCAACTTTTAAGGAGTGTTGCCACGGTGGCAAAACTGTCAGAGTTCGGGGGGGAGAGGTTGCCCATTGATTTGCCTACAATCCCCGAAATATTTTCTATTTTGGTATATATCTCGGTGCGATGACGCGGTTAGTCTCATTGGATTCAGCACACCTGATACCATATAGACAGATCAAACTGGTTCACCCTTTCCGGCACACATGCACGCTGGGGACGGAAAATTGGCGAGAAAGCGCGATATCTCGTAAGCGCCACCCTTGAGTCTGCACACTTCGTGTGTATATGTGGGTGTTTAGGGTGTGCGAGGTTTGGTGTGTGTAGGTGGGTGTACGAATGTGTGGGTGTGCGTGTAGCGTTTTTGGTATTTAATTATAAAATCTTAGCAACTTTAATGATGCCTAATTACAGTATCTGTTGAAACTAAGTGCAACTTGTATACACTTTTCCAGTTTCCGAGACAATGTTTTTTACTCCTACCTCAAGAGGGAATCTCAATGTATTTACCAGATGGATTAATTTTAGTAGCTAATTTTCTCTCTGTTTTGATTTTTCTTTTTAATTTGTAATATAACAACTAGATGGCTTACGGTTAAATTCGCAATAACCGTACTATTGATTTTTTGTTAGTTTGTAATATGACCACTAGATGGTGCTCGCTGTTTTTTTAATTTGCAAGCAATTTGTGTTTAATTTTTAAAAATATGCTTTTTTGCTAGACACAAACCAAAATTGTTAATTAGGTTAAGTTAAAACAAAAAAGGATATTTTTTAAAAAATAAATAGAAATTATCCATAATAATGCACTTGTAGTACAAAACCTCGGTTGTTTTATTATAAAAGATTATGACATATATTTATATTATAGTTGATAATAAATAAAATATTACAATATTATTCTGTCTGTGCTTTTTTAGATATTAAATAATTTTCTTTAAAATGTTTATCTTGTTTTTAGTGCATAAGAAACAATAAATGCAACACTTTTGTATTCCAAACTAAATTTGTGAAATAAAAAAAAAATAATTTTAAACTCAAAAAATTTATTGTATATATATATATAGGGCAATTTATGATAAATGCACACATTAGAAAAAATATTGGTGTAAATAATATTAATACTCGCGGTTTGGAATACACAAGTGTCGCATTTTCTAACTTATTATTGATATATTACAAAAATTGGCTATACTAAATTTGGTAAAATAAGGAAAGGGTGTTTTAACACTATATATTGTAATTATGCAGTATACAGTTTTCTGCCATTTTTGATTTTTTATGAAAAATTCTTTATAGGGACCCTAGTCCCTAGGACTCCAAATCCACCGGCGACAGTTTTTTTTAAGAGAAAAGAGGGTGCGGGAGGGGGGTTGTAATGTGTTTTTTTGATTGTTTTGGGTTGGGTTGGGTTAGGTTGAGTAGGGCTGTGTTGGATTGGGTTGTTTTAGTGAAAAAAAAAATTAATAAAAAAACACAGAAAAAAACAACCGACCCGGGCGGATTTGGGGTTCTAGAATTTTTCATAAAAATAAAAATGGCAAAAACCGTATACTGCATAATTACCCTAGATATAAATAGTTAAATGGAGTTCAAATGCAAGTGAAGGTACGGCACTACCTAAGGCCTCTGCGATCAGTCTGCAAAATGCCCTCTGGAACAAAATATTTATCACACACGTAAAATCTGTTATATCAGCACTTAGTTTATTCGCGTTTAACGGCTTCTGAAAAAACAGGATTGCCTTTGGGGAAACGATGTCTGTTTTATGGGGATCATGGTACGGTCTCCGCAGCTTTGAACACAGCAAACTCTAACTCTTTGTTTCTCACCTATTGTAATTAACAGATAAAATCACAATTTTTTGAACAGGAAAAATCACAAAATCACTTTTTAAAAACCTTGGCGAACCTCAGTTTCCAAAATGGATCTTATAGTTATGAGTATGAGTCATAACGTATATTCTGTCAGTTTTGTCATAATGTGCCCTCTGACGGACAACCGTAGAAGGGGTAACCTAAATATTATTATGTTTGCAGTTCGTTTTCACGCGGAAACATACCCGCACTTTTCGCGAAAAATAATTATTGGCGGAAAGGGTGAAGTGACGGATCTATAGTTCCTTAATCTAGGCCTAGAGAGGTAGCCTGGTACTCTATAAAAGGAACGAATGTCGTGAAGAACTCCAACCGAGACGACCTGAGAGGACTAACACCATGTAATCATGAGGAGGACGAAACTCGAATCTATATGCACGTTACAGACGCTGTGCGTGAAGGTCGTACGAAGATAGTGGTCTACTCAATGTGACAGATGTCATCATTCTAGCGGTTTCTTCGTTCGTGCAGCTGAATATATCTATACAGAAGCTGTGGATTCGTCATACGGCCAGCAAGGTTCACAAATTTATTACGATACATGATCTGGCAAACACACTTGGTGAGCAAGCCCTACGCAAGCAAAACGCTACAAATATTAAACATTTTCTTCGCCATGTCCTGAGAAGACGCGTTTCGACGCATTAACCGGCTGTGACACATTTGATGCCATTTATATACAATTGACAAAAAAACTGCGAAAATGCCTTACACTAATTCCCGAGGCGTGGCAGGCCCTGGAACAGCTGTAAAACGGAAAGTGGGAAATTTGTCATCGCCATAAGACATTCATCTTAAATTAGTATATCAGTGGTAAGACGTACTCGTCAGTCAATGACTGTCGTCGAAAGCTGCTGCCGTCCAGGAAGAAGCACGAATCCACTTGACCAGCGAATACGACGGCTCAAGTTTGGGGACAATTACTTCAGCCTATGCACTGTCCCCAAACACAGTCAAAAATAGAACTAAAAAGAGAGTTTTACCAACAGAAAACTGTTTTTTTTCGCCTTCTCCACCAGTTCTACTACTGACTGGTTTCAGACACAGTCCATCCACCAGTCGGGCTTTCTACTATGACGAATCGATAGAAAAAAAACGAACTTTATAAAATACAACGGAGTACCACAAGAATACATACCGGGTGCGACTTGGAGACTAGACGCAGACACGTATTTCACTCTTGTTAGAGATCATCAATGCGACATAATTTTTTATATTCGAATAATATGAACGATCTAATCAACAAATCATGAACAAATGGTCCGCACAACATTAGTTAACAGAATGAGAAATAAATTCCCAATGTCCATAGTGGAGGAATTTATTTCTCATTCTGTTAAAAACACAACTGTTGTTGGTCGGAAATGCAAAATTGCACGTGTGGAGAAGTGTATTTGCGTTGCACTCGCACCAAATAAAAATATGGGAAAAACTAATTTTTGTTATTTGCTCAGCTAATGCCTACGACGCACACTCGCGCGTTTACACACGCGCATTCTCACAGGTGCATTCCTACACGCACATTATTTCGAACAGACACGCGAAGATACACAAAAGTGTGCAAACTCAAGAGTGGCGCTTACGAGAAATCACCCTTTCTCGCCTGTCTTCTACTCCAGCGCGCATATGTGCCAGAGGGTGGTGAACCAATAATATGTCCGTATGGTACCTGCATGTGCTAAATCCAACGAGACCAATCGCGTCAGCGCATGGTTGTCGAGACAGTGTTGCCACCGTGGTAAATCTTCTTAAAAGTTGCCCTGAGGATATGTACATTTAGTGTGCAAAAGCTCAACCCGTCAGGTTGAATATCAAGGTTTACCCTTAAATCGTTCACTAACGTATCCACTGTTGATGAAATCTTTCACTTTGCCCTTCACTGATGTCCCCAAGATGGGTCCAAATGGGAATGTAAATAGTGAATTTTTATGCTCATATTTCAATTCAGAATCGCAAATTTTTGCAATCTTTATAAATCCCTAGAAATTTCCATATTATATTTTCAAATTCTATATCTTTATATCAAATAATGTCTTACCCAAATATTTAAAACAATTTCCTTTCTTGTTTAATGCTTTGACATACTGTTCCATAGGTTCAAGTTTTTTCTAAAGTGGTAGAAGTAAAACATCTTGAGGGTCATTATTAAAACTTTCGCGAATTATATTTTTGGTTCCAGGTGCAAGTCTCTCTTTTTGGCGAGTCTCTTTTTATTTAATGCTGTTTTCGATTCCTGCTATCCCAATGACACAGGAAACATGGAAATTTAGAAAATCCAGACTGCTGACCCAAGAGAAGACCTAACATTTTTAGATCTCCATACACTTCCCAGTTTTGATTTTCATATTGTATTTTTAGAAGTAATGTCTCTAAGTTTTCATAGTTTTCCTTTAAATGAACTGAATGGCCGATCGGAACAAAAGCAAAAACATTACCATTATGTAAAAAAACAGCTTTAAGGCTATAGTTTCTCCCCAGATTTTAAGTAATAAAAAGCACAACTGGCAACGCCTTGTTCTTTAATTTTTTAATCTTTTGCCATAGTGCACAGGGAAACCTAAATGTCACAATTAGCTGGAATTTTGCAATTTTTACGTTTTCTGACAGAAAACGACTCGAGGTTATGTTTATCTTTCAAAAATGTGTTTTCAAAAACATTATGTGCGGTCGCCCGCCGAAAAAGGAGTAGCGCTGGGCGGGCATTACCCCATAGAAACATTCGGCGCCCATAACCCCAAAACCCGACAATTTTGTTCAACCATTTTTTTGCAAAGAATAGATTTTAGAACCTCAGTTTCAAAAACACACGGATACTTGAGTACTAACCAAAAAGGTCAGTAAAGCTCTATTTAGAGGTTAAAAAGACTTGCTAGTCGTTGACGCCCTTGTTTAAAATAAAAACGATTATTTCGCCTAGCGCCAGTAGAAGATTTTTAAATCTGCATGCTTTTAAGTTATCCTGTTGTCGGTATCAGCTAGCGGGAGTGTTTCCAATTAAAGATTACAACCAGTTACTTTAATTAATAAGAGGTAATTCTGCAATAAATGGTTTTGTTTTATTTCAGTATTTTACTTGGTTTTTAGCGGCGCAGAACGCTAAAAGTCAAAATAAGTAACCTAACCCCAAATTTTTGACCCGGTGCTAAAAAATCTCTGGTGTCCCACTGTGGATAAACATAAATAAAGTCTCCGCGTTGCCATGGAAAACAAATTCGATGACGCAAAATTTTGCAAAAAAATCAGGTCGACATAGCTAAATTGATTTTCTGTACAGTGTTGCTAAAAGCAATTCCCCAGATTGTAACTACGACCTTAAAAGAATGTTTAGAGTTCTTACTTTTTGATAGAGGGAGATGCAGAATATATTGCTGTATGAGTAACCGTACCCAAGCAACAAAATCAGTCGCGATGTGGTAGCCGTCTCCACCTCCTATCCCTAGTAAAGTTGTGGCGTCATATCACGGCGACGTTTTTACTACGACTATACCTACCTCGAGGTATTCACCGTTTTTGGGAATGCATTGAGACGGTTATGCAACTACATCACGACGGTAATGATTACTCGTGGTATAGCATTTCCATATTAAATGTTTTTTTAATTTTAATATTTTTACTTTTATTGGTATATGCAACTACAAATCAGTGACTTGGTGAGGTATTTTTAAATTTTGATTAGAATTTGATGTTTATTAGAAGTAAATAACATGGCGGCGTCGCGCATTCAGCTGACGGTGCATTGATTGAGTAAAGTGGCGATAAGCTCGTAGGCAACGTTTTTCCACTATATGCACATTTATGTCTGACTGCGTGGTAGATACGCAACAGTGTAGGCTCCATAACTTTGTAGTTTTGTATTGAATAGGAGCTACTGAGTTGCAACCAAATTAATATCAGTAGAGTCGTTACTTCGTAAAAGTAATACTAAAGAAATTTAATATGACAGTATGAAGTAAGCCTCGGACTGCAATTTTTGTTCGTGCTTCTAGTGATGGTACATATTTATATAGGGGAATATATTACTTTCGCGTATAACTTTATATTTTTACGACACTGTGGTAATTTTTTAACCTTAATGATAATAATGATATTTTTCCTATAAATAGATTTTTTGTAGGAAATATTGCTATGCTTTAACCATAAAGGTATAACTTTTTCTTTGGCTTTAACCCATGTTTAGTAGCAATGACAATGGAGCCAGTGAAATTGACTATAATTGTTGGTTGAGTAAAAACAGTTCGGAAAATAAAGTGAAATAACTTTTCAAATAACGATAACCACAAAGGTTGTTATTTTTGTATGCTGATCAGAAACTCTGTTTAAAAATTGAATTACTTTTTTACTTTGTGCATCGCTTTATGTTCTCTACTAAAGTTAACTACCCATTTTCATAACGGGAAATGAAAAGTAAGCACAGCAAAAATTTCAGGCCAAACTTAATTCATTAGAGCAAGCTTTTAATGTGATTTTGTCGTTGTGACTGTTGGGCAAAGGGTAAACCCGGGAAACTACGGGAACTAATTACATTAAAATTCAGAAATTTTTTTACTGGAGTTGTTTTTAATGGCGACAGAAGAAACTTTCTTATATATATATATTTATATACTTTGAAAAAAAAGATATCTTGCATCAAGGTAGATCTTTGACCTTTAATTGGGCAGCGGCGGTCCTAGAGGGGATGGGGGGGGCGATCGCCTACCCTTTTCTCCAGAAAAAAGTAGACATCAACAACAAAGATGCTGGTGGTAATAACCCTAAAGAAGAAAAAACGAGAAATTGCAGAAAGTTCCTTTAAAGACACTCTAGAATCTCTCCACAATATTTTGTAACTGTTTGACCTTCAATACGTCAGACCAAGAATATCCCAGCAAACATATCGCAAGTACAAAATCAGCACTAATTTGAAACACAGCATTTTACAATATTTATTCAATTTGTGCTGCAATGCGTAGCAACCATACAGACTGCTTTAGCCTACTGCTAACATAGGCCGGAAGAAGTCCAATTTGCCAGTGTACGTACATGCAGGGACACCGCACACCTAAGAGTGAAGCAACAAATACTCAGGCTTGCCATCACCACTTGCGTGACTTGCGTTTAGTATTTAGTACGCCTCTAGCCACGGTGCTGTGGGGAGCGTAGTCAATGAAACCGGAATTTGGTCAATAAATACGCAAATTTTTATAACGTAATTTTCTTATTTTTTGTCACTGATAAATAAGAGCGTTTTATTGTCAACTGCTCAGATTTATCATTGACAACGTGTTACAATAAAAATAGTAAGGAGAAACGAAATAAAAGCAAGTTCTCAAAATAAAATAATACATTCTAAAAACCAAAAAGATTCTCCCAGTCAAAAAAAAAAATTAAAGCAAATGTTCGAAAAGTCCTCCTTGCTCGGCTAGACAATATCCGAGCCTATTATAAAAACCCCCTCTAACGTTTCCAAGCGTGTTAGGGGTGATAGTTTGAAAAGCTTCTTCAATTTTAATCCGAAGTTCTTCCAAATTATTAGCCGTTTCATGCCCGTAAACTTTATTTTTGATATAACTCCACAAATAGTCATTAGGAGCAAGAGTAGGTGATCGAGCTGGCCATAAAATAGTTCCCCGTTTACTTATAACCCGATTAGGAAATACATTATCAAGATAATAGGGACTTATCGGTACCTAAAGTCGGCATAGCCTATCTTTAATATAGACGGCACTATTTTTGACAATTCCGCACAAAGTTTAAAGGGATTCTGATATTTTTTTGTCTAAATATGTCATCTTTGCTATCAGAATAATGTCGACTTTCATAATGTTTGTGTCTGACTTTAATAAAGGACGGCATTAACTTTAATTTGTCAATTTTAAGAATGGCACAATATGAGCATGTTTAGATGACATGTTTACATGACAAAAATGTTGTCAGGTGCCGAGTCAGGCTATGCCGACTTTATGTAGCGATAACTCCCTATTCCCTAACAAGGCCAACATTGTGAGCGGGACAACCATCTTGATGAAACCATGTTTCACCAAATCTCACACCTAACAACTGCCTAGCAGTTGGAATAATAGGCTGCTGCATTAGATCCAAGTATCTAGGACCATTCAAATTGACGTTAATAAAAAATGGCCCAATTAAGTGTTCCTCTACAATACCCCCCCCCCCAAACGTCAAAATACAAATGCAAATTTTCCCTCGACCAATATCGAACGTGTGTTGGGTTATGCCTATCCAATAATGGAAAAGTGCTTTCATCTGTGAAAAGAATAGATCTCAGATCACGATCAGTCCTTTCTATCATTGTTTCGCAAAATTTTATACGACGATAGTTGTCCTCCGGAAAAATTTGATACGTTTTTGATGCTTTGTAAGAATGATAACCATTCTTTTTGAGAACACGTAAAACAGTGGCTGAAGACGTATCAGCTGCTTCTACAATTTGGTGGTTAGTTAACTTGCGATTTTCCTCCACTGCTGCGCAAATCATCACATCTCGTACTTACTACTCGTTATTCAAAACAGTGGGTTTTTTATGGTTTCTTGGCGCTACACAACCAAACTTTTCAAAATTCTGCACAAACCTATAAATCATTGATAAACTAGGTTCTGAGCGATTTACAATATTCCCCAAAAGAATTTCTTGAATAAGTCTTTGACCATCTGCACTTTTTCGGCAACTTCATAGACATCTATTTTTAGTTTTAAAAATGTATTATTTCACTTAAGAACATACCAATCTGTTTCTCGAACAAGGCAGAAATACAAAAAAATAATAAAAACAAAATAAATTTCCAAAAGATAACACTGCAGCGTGCTTCGAATCCACCTCCTTCGTACGGCACGGAGAGTAAATTGGACTTGATTCCCACTATGTTCGCAGTAGCCTGAAGCTCATTGTATATGTATGAGGTTAAATATAGGCCTTTCTCAAGCGAAACTTGTAAGCAAGATCTAAAATCTAGCAGGCCATGGAGCCGTCTTAGCTCCGCTCCTATGCACATGCGCCAAAATTTTACGAGGCGCCGGTTTCACGACCTTCGTCTTCGCCCTTCGATCGAGACGCCATTTTTGTTGATTTGTTTTGATCACACATAGTCGTTTTCCGCGTTTTCGTTTATGCAATTTTTTTTTGTGATATTTTTAATCTTAGGCGAAAGTTTTTAGGAGTTATAATAAAAACTGTTTATATCTTGGAGCTTAAGATGTCGCCGCATGAAAAGACGTGCTGTGTTTGTGGACGCCGCCAAACAACAAAAGTGAAGTTCCACAGGTTGGTAGCTATTTTTTATTAAAATTTGAAGGAAAAAAAGTGAAAATACCTAAAAATTATTTCTATTCATATATTTATTTATTTAAAAATAGAAAATACTGATTTTCTAAAAACGTAAACAAATAAAAAAAAGTTGACAACTGTACAGCTGTCTTTCTGGATTTTGGTTGTTTAACCGATGACGATGGCCGCGCATGTGCAGAACCGCTAAGCTTTGACGGCAGAAAGAGACAATAAGAGTCATAAAAGAGTAAAAGAGAAAGGTATAGGCATATATATAGGACATCCTGCTTACAACGTTGTGCACGACGAAAGCATTGAAAGGGCGTATATTTAAGCTCATACATATATGGTAGCAACAATACAAAAAAAGCGTAAATATTGCACTGTCATAAAGTTCTTTAATTAGAGTACTAAAATATTGCTTTACTTGTACCGCAAAGCGCAGCATCAAATGTACAAAAATAGTAAAATGCCATGTTCCAAATTAGAACTTTCTTTGTACAGTGAATATTTTACATTTTTACAAACGCATGACGAACTTACCGTGAAAACCATTGAAAATACAGAACAGTATTATAGAGTTTCTATTTATAAACAAGTTTTAGACAAAATCAATTCGGACATAAAAAAGTATTTTTGACCGGAATATATTTATACCAAAATTAATTAAAGTCGTTTCTAAATACTATAAGCTGTTTTATTAATCCAAAACACATATTCTTGAACTTTTATTGGGAAAAGTCAGTATTTGGAAACAATATTGGTAAGAAGTAGGCAAAAGCTTAAAGGAAAACATACCTGATAACGTTTTCGAGGCAATGAACAAGTGTGGCAATATTTTTTCGTTGATTAGAACATACTTGGATGTTTGCCAGTAAGTAATGCTTCGTCAGAAAGAAGCTTCTCATGCCTCAGAAGATTGAAAACACTATGAGGGAAATTCGTCTGACGGGCTTAGCGTTGCTGTATATCAACAGACATATTGAAATTGACATTAGTCATTGACCGGTTTGCCCAAAAAACTGGAAATTATTTTTTTTTTTTGAGATAGGCATCTTATGTTTGAGATATGCGATATAAAAGGTAATGTTTCAACAAAAAACTTTTAAGAACTCAAAAAAAGTAATTAGCTATTAGGTTTTGTTTGTGGTTTGTTTATTATCTATGTTTTTTATAACTGAAAAAATTATACGTAGTTACTCCAGCGCGGATTTCAGGAGGATAGAGGGGTAGTTAACCCACCCTACCCTGGCTTTAAATTTTTTTAAAAATATTTAGAAAATCAAAAGTAGGGCATAAATTGTGGCGCTATAGCACCTTTGATATTTACGTTATTAGTTTAATTTTGTGTTAAAAGTGGCATTTGTGGTGTCATTTTCTTAAAATTTTCGCCTGCTGCGCTTTGAAACCATTGATATATTTACAATTTTAATTTAATTTCAAATCAAAAAACGCATTTTTTTAGAGCAATTTTCTATAATACCGTTGATATTTGCGATTTTAGTTTATTTCGACTCAAGAATTACAGTTTTAATGTAATTTTCTCAAAAATTTTCTTAAACATTTATAAAATAAAAAATGTATGAAATAAACTAATTCAAATCTGAGTACCCCCCCCCCCCCGCTAGATTTGAGACCAAATCCTCGCTTGTAGTTACTAAGTTTTGTTTGCATATATCGAAACCGCCCCCCCCCCTTTTCAAATGGCTGGGATCGCCACTGAATTGGGCCAACCCCCCGAGCTTTTAAAAGAAGCGTTTTTCAAGGGACCCCGACCCTAAACGAAGGAATTCATTTTGTGTTTAAGTAGGAAATCCTTTCAATGTATATTATACACCAAGGGGCTGAAAGGTAACTTTCTATCAATCAAAAGACACTTTAGTCC
This sequence comes from Oxystoma pomonae, assembly GCA_963921995.1. Classification (NCBI taxonomy): domain Eukaryota; kingdom Metazoa; phylum Arthropoda; class Insecta; order Coleoptera; family Brentidae; genus Oxystoma; species Oxystoma pomonae. The sequence goes on from OY998172.1 coordinate 40,464,527, forward strand.
AGTAGCTTACACGTTATTTTATGCACTTTAGAAAGAAAAAAAAAACAAAAAAAAATGAAAATTATGAAAATTCACTTGACTATAACTAATGGCAGTGCAAGTTGTTGAGGTTGATACACACATCACTTGAAACTGCTGCAATGGAACTTTTGTTAAAACCTAGGGATTTAAAGTAAGGTTTTAATCCCCAAAGACTAATTGTTTATTGGACACGTTGACAACTTCCACATATACTGTGATCCCTAATGCCTTAAGCTTCCGAATGGGGCGTTTCCATAAAAAAATATTACCTATTTTTTTGGATTATACATGAACATACAGGTCAAAGAAAACCACTTCAATAATTTGCCAGTGATGAGTTTATTTGTTCTACCTATCAGTGGATATTTTGCAAAAAACTCAGCTATACTGGGTATTGATCCTTAATGGATGGAAAAGTCCAAGTACCGTTATTTCCCCAACATTTGGACCGCAACTATGGTCCAAGGCCCTTCGAAATAAAAAAAAAATGATTGTCCGGTATTCTCATAGCAAGCGGCGTGAAAACTATCGAGCTCTAACGAAAAATAATGAAACTGACAAAAAATCAATTTGTCAGATACCGACAGGGTTGCAAGAGCAGAGGGATCAAGCTACTACCAAAAGCTTTTAGGTTATTTCCGTCAGCTGCAAACTTTCATCCGCCTGCATCCCTTTCGCTAAGAAATAGCAGAGTAATTGCCATTTGCACCAACGTTAAGTCTGATTTAAAAGTTTTTATATCTCTCAGAAGTACGCAATAAGAGAAAGAGGAGAAAACTTTTAAGTCTGACTTAAAACACAGATTTAAAGTTGGTGACATATATATTTGGGATGGTCAGGGAGCTCTTAAATTAACATAAGTTGCTAAGTTTTGATCTAATAATTTGTAACCGAAAAATTGCAACTTGGAAGATAACTTTTAAAAGCACTGATTTTACAAATTGAACCATTGTTATATTCAATATTAATAAACAAGTCTCGTGTCCAGGTGCCTTTTGATTAAAACTGAAAAAGGGGAGTTGGTGGAGTGCCCATAATTTGTCTTTTATTCTAGTCAAATATTGGTACAAAGCATTCTAATAAATTTCTATACTACCATACCAAAATAAGTTTTGCTTTGAGTCTTTATAAATAAATTTTAGCGTATTTTAGCGTGTAATCGTGCTGGGCAACTAAGAGAACAACACCACATTAAAAAAAAAACTTTGATAGTTATAAGCATTATGTATTAAAGAACCCCGCACGGTTGATTGATTGCAGAATTTAATGAAATTTTGGTATGCTGTAGAAGCGCCCTAATAAATTTACAGAAAAGATTTGTGGCGTAGAGGGCAAAGGGCGAGGGAACACATAGGGAAAACGTTTTTCCTCGACCAAAATTTGAACCCGGGACCTCTAATATATCTGTTTAATGCTCTACCAACTGAGATACCGAGAACTGGGGTTTAACTGGCAACATCTCTTATGTCTCGCATAAACATTGCAGGTGTTAATGCTACATAGTCTGGTTCTTCGGATAAATATTAGTGGACGAGAATTGACTTTACTTTCACATAAAATAGCCGCAAATTCTTAATAGTTTAGAGATGTTCGACACAAAACTTTTCGCAATACTTTTTTTATTAACCCATAAATTTCTCCCACGATCCTCCCCACCATGGCGAAAACGGCAGACTGAACTTCCAATTAATTTATTTTTAGTGTGCTGTAATTTGTAACCTTTTCCCAGTTCAATTTTTGAAATTCATTCTCTGCACCCACAAAATTCGTACCATTCTCACTGTATAGAGTTCTAGGTGTACCACGTCTTGCAATAAATCTTCCCAGAGATAAAAGAAAACTATCTGTTGACAATGATAACACTATTTCGAGATGAATCGCTCGATATACTGCACATGTAAAAATTGTAACCCATACTTTCTGTTTATCTTTTAAAAATACTGGACCAAAGAAATCTACTCCGGATATTTCAAATACAGCAGCATTACAAACTTTATCTATCGGTAACGGTGGTATTCCTACTTCAATATGTCTCGATTCATAGCGCCTACATATGATCTAGAAATAATTTTTTTTATAGCTTTACGTCCTCTTAAAATCCAATAATTTTCTCTTAATATCTTACAAATTCCTTGTACACCAATGTGGCCTGATTTAATATGCATTTCAAAAATCAGCTTATGAACAACAGGGTGATCAAAAAGCAATAGAACTGGACAACGAAAAGCATCTAAATCATCTGTTTCTGTTATCTTACTCTTTACTATAATAACCTCTTTCTCTGTGTCCTGAAATTCATTTACGATGGGATTTACTAAAAAGGTTTAGTCTATTTCAGAACGGTCCTAAATTTAATTGAAATTTTTGGTTTTAAGCATTTTAAACCAACCCACCTTGAGTTTTGAACATAGTTTGATTTATAAGAAAAATTTTAATAAATCTGTTTATTAAATAATCATCTTAACACAATATTTTGTTGGATTTAAGAGGAAATTTTCAATTTAGAAGAAAAGATAATTAAACAATTTAAACCCACGCGGGGTTAAATAGTAAACACTCTCTAAAATAAATTAACATTGGGGCTATATATCACTCTAATTTAAACTTAGCCTTGTTAATTCATTTTTCCAATTATTACTTAATGTCACACAACTATTTAAATGGGTAATAATAAAATAAGGATTAAATAAATTTTCTATTTATTTAAAAGGTGTTTTTATTTACGAAATGTATTAAAAAACCTTAATGCAAGTATTTTTTAATATTTCTGTCACTGTCGAAATGTCAGTTTAAAAATATTAGCGTTGCGTTCAATCACAAACAGCGAGTTCGGATCTTTTACCTCTGCTTGCACATTGGCTTGCACCAACCTCTAATGATGAAAGCTGCAGCTTTGAAATGAGTGGGCTTTGAGTAAGGAAAGTTTCTTTTGACTGAGCTTTTAGACAACCTTAACGTTTTAGTTTAAAAAAAAATAATTATACTTGTTTTGGATATTTTTGTTTGGTGTATGGTTCGCGCATAATCAGTGACTTTCACTTATGTTTGTTTCGCCTCGTAATGCCCTCATAAATATATCTTTATTGCTGGAAACGAGTTCAAAATTTAGCGTTTTTCTGGACAAAATAGGAGGTATTTTATTGGGTAATGAGCAACTTGGAATATTAAATAAGGTAAATTAATCCTTGTAAAAACTGTTATTTAGAAAAATTATGAACGAACTTATTACCAAATGCCACAAAACAATCCTTTCTGGGGGCTATAAATTTAAACCACCCCCCTGAGGTGGTCTAAATAATCACCAACTTTATAACCTCAAACACAAATAATGAAACTATTAAGTGCCAAATTTTTGGCATATTCACCATTTGCATTTTGAAACCTTGAAAAAAAAAGCAGTTTTTCAGTGGTATTTTGCAATTCCAATACAAAATAATCAATAACTTTGTGTCTTTTCTATATGGGTAAGTGTTTTTTTGAAAATTGGTTTTAAAATTTAGTACCCTACACAGGTGTAAATATTTAGACCTGTGGGGGGTACTATTTTAGATCTTAGTAAATCTCACTGTTAAAGTTTTAAATTTACTGTCATTAACACCATTAAAACTTTCGTTTTGTATAATTTTTATTCCATTCCATAATTAGAGGTGTTCTTAAACAATCTCGAAAATTGTATATCAGATATCCATTTCTTAAAAGGTGTATCTATGTCTTTGGTGAAGTCATCATTCCATCCTATCTTTAAAATCCATATTTTTTGCTATAGAAGTTTTGGTAATAATGAAACAGGTAGGGCAAATCCTATTGGATCAAAAATACTATTTTCAGCGGAAAGATTGAGCCTTTAAGTGACCTTTGAATAATCTAAATTGATCAGCTTGTTTAAACAGAGTTCTCAAGTGTCAGAATTTCTGTTGCAGTGTAAGCCTAACAATGAATAAATATTATTCTGTGAAGAATCGTCCAAAGTTGTGTACCTTCAACCTCGTAACTTAAATTTAGCTTCTTCCATAACAGCTTTGGATTTTTGTACAAAAACTTCCAACTCAAAATCAGAATTCACACTCGTTACACAATTATTCACATAAAAGCTTTTTCTAATTTTCTCTATATTTTTTATAGAGTTCTTGGAAATATACTGCAGCAAGCAAAAATGGACTACATGTTACAAAAAATACAACTCTTGTATGACGATAGACTTCTAAATTTCCATTCTCATTATACCACAAGAATCTCAGATAATCTCTATCCATTTCTCAAAGCTTAATTTAAAAAAAGCTTTCTTAATATCTGATATTACCCCTATTCGTAATGATCTAAATGAGTTTATAAGAGACGGAATCAACTTTATCAAATGTGTGCCCTTTTTCTAAATACTGATTTAATGACGGAAAATCTTTACTTTCTTTTGCGAAAGCGTCAAACAGTGGTCTTAGCGTTTTAGTTGCGCTATTTAATTTTATAACATGATGATGCTGTAAATAATGTCTAAAACTCCCACCTTCTGGAGAATTCTCATCAATTTTTTCTATAATACCTTCATCGAGCCATTCAATTAATACTTTCTTATATTAATCGTAGTAACCATCTTTATCCAATTTTGCCATTAAGCTGCCTAGTCGTTTCTTGGCTACGTGATAGTTGGTAGGCCATGGCGGATGACCTTCGATCTATGGCAAAGCAACTTCATACCTCCCTTCGTTTTCTTGGCTGACTGTGTCCAAGAAAAAATTGACATCCATCGTCTTCTCATTCTCCATTTTTGTCTCATTTGGATCAGTAAGGCCAAGGACATCTAAGCTCCAAAAGCCTTTTATTGAGGTAGTACTACTAAAACAAGAAGAAGTAATTAATAAAGAATTTAAATCTAAATTTTTTCCAGAAGGAAATCTAGCTTTGCCACTGAGAGTCCGTCCAAGTTTTGTCTCTAATGCATCTAGTCCAGATTTAAGTTCATGTCTTCTACCAGTAAATAACTTTCCTGCAACATCTGCTCCAATCAGTACTTCTATCGGCATACTTGACTTGTCGTGAACTTTAATACCTAGTTTGGTTAACTCTTCTGTCCATGGTCCTTTTTTTACTGACATCATGTTGGAACAAATAACTTCTTGATCTAAAGCATCAAAATTACATAAATATTTATCTTTCTCATCCTGTAGGAAAATCTTGTAGTTTTTATGCTTAATTCTTTCAGTTTGAACTCCTCCGAATAGCGAGTGGATCAAATTTTCTTCACTTGTTTCAATGTAACCTATACCCAAAGCTGCTCTTTCACTAATGTATGACTTTGACGAACCAGTATCAATAACCAATCTCACTGTGGTCTACTTACAGCTACCTACTGTCTTACGTTTTCTCCAAAAGAATGGTTATCATTTTTACAAACCGTCAAAAACGAATCAAATTTTTCCGGAGGACAACTATCGTCGTATGAAATTTTGCGAAACAATGATGGAAAGGGCTAATCGTGATGAAAACTTTCTGAGATCTATTCTTTTCACATATGAAATCACTTTTCCATTATTGAATCGTCAACACACGATCGATATTGGTCACACAGTATCCTCAGAAACTAAATGTTTAAAGGAGTATTGTATGGAGAACACGTAAGTGAACCATTTATTATTGACGGCAATTTGAATGGTCCTTGATAATGCAGCAGCATATTATTCCAATTATTTCAACTGCTAGGCAGTTGTTAGGTCTGAGATTTGGTGAAATATGGTTTCAACAAGATGGCTGTCCCGCTCACAATGTTGGCCTTGTTAGGATCTTGATACTGTATTTTCTAATCGGGTTATAAGTACACGGGGACCTATTTTATGGCCAGAATCGATCTTACTCCTAATGACTTCTATCTGGAGTTATATCAAAAATAAAGTTTGCGGGCATGAAAGGGCTAATAATTTGGAAGAACTTCGGATTAAAATTGAAGAATCTTTTTAAACTATCACCCTTAACATGCTTGGAAACATTAGAAGGGGTTTTTATAATAGGCTCGGATATTGTCTAGCCGAGCAAGGAGAACTTTTTGAACATTTGCTCTATTTTTTTTTTTGACTGGAACAATCTTTTTGGTTTTTAGAATGTATTATTTCATTTTGAGAATTTGCTTTTATTTTGTTTCTTCTTATTATTTTCAACGTGTTACGTTGTTAGTGATAAATCTGAGCAGTTGAAAATCAAACGCTCTAATTTATCAGTGACAAAAAACAAGAAAATTACGTTATAAAAATTTGCGTATTTATTGACCAAATTCCGCTTTCATTGACTACACTCCACATGGCACCGTGGTTAGAGGCATACTAAACGCAAGACGCAAAACGGTGATCGCAAGCCTGAGTGTTGGTTGCTCCATTGATAGGTATGCGGTGTCTCTGCGTGTACGTACACTGGTAAATTGGACTTCTTTCGGCCTATGTTCGCAGTATCCTGAAGCGCTCTGTATACGCAATAAAAATTAACTGTTCCTTTGTCATCTGCTTATTTAAACGTTAAATCAATTTTAAAAGTAACGGATTTGGAGCAATTTCAAAAATATTTCTTGACTCATGTAAATATACGACATCCGAAATTAAGGTATAACAATAGTACATTATAAACTTAGGGACTAAAGTGCCTCTTTTAATCCCGCAGTGAAAGGTTTGTAGCCCGACTGTAGGGAGGACTACAATTCGCCAAGGGATTAAAATACACTTTAGAATAAGAGAAACGAAAAACAAAAAATCACAAAACTAACAGTAGACCACTTAACGGTACTCTAGTTTCAAGATTGACAGCTCGTATTACTGATAGTTGTTATTGATTGTTGTTGGCATGGTGGATTCACTCAAAATTTGTAGTGCCCTGGAAGTGTTGCTATGGCACAAAACAAATGGCAGTCAGTTGTTGTTATCAAACGGCGTCAGCAAACGGTGAGTCCAGAATAATCCACTTTTAATCCCTATTTTTTTCGCTGCTTCTATAAAGGCGTCAAATGTGCTTCTAAAATAAGGGATTTTGAGTAATTTCAGGCTTACTCTGTACACATACGGACATTAGCACAAATATCAAAAATGTAGGTCTTTATGTAATGAATCAGATCTGCAGTGACCACTATTATAGTTTTTTCGTAAACGAAGGTTAGGTTTTGTAAAAAACGGCCATTTTTGTAACGTCTAATTTCTAGCTCAACCCGTACATATTGATGAAAGTGCTCATAACAAAAATTGCTCACTAGTGCCCCCTCTATAAAATGACTGAAATAATAAAAAGATTAACCAAAATTCCTCTATAAGAAAATGGCAGGGTTCTTTACTACTACCTCTTAACACAGTGTACTAATATTACACTGTGCTTTTTAGAATTATTTGTTATAGGTAATCCCGCTCTATAGTAAATCATACATACATTTTTCTCAAGATTTTTCAGTGTATCACGATTAGCTTGGAATCTATTGCCTACGATTGTTCTCTTCTTTAACCTCCCTAGAATATTTCCAGCTAAGTGTCGGCATTTAACAAAACTTCGAGCAAAATAAGATAAATCATGGTTTCGTACATAGAGAAGCCTGCAAATTTACCTAGCAGATAGCAGTGTTTTTGCAGCACATTTGTGTTAAGAAATTTACGCTGACTTTGCGTGTCGATAATGGCCACATTAAGAATTTTGATCTTATTCTTTTACCTCTTCAGCATAATGGTTAAGGACTAAAATTTGGAAAATGTGAAAACAACATTTCAAGCATTCCCTCAATGAAGTCAACTCTATGACGAGTGCTGTGTGTATCTTTTTTTGGGATTATCTACTGCAGAGCTTGAGATTTATGTGAAGATAATTATATCTGTCTGTGTAAAGGCGCTCGTATTCTTCTTTGGAGTGCAAACGCGGCCCTGGCTGGACTACAAATGCCATTTTTGACACACAAAATTTTTACGGTTTGTGCAAAAAAAACTTTAAAAAATTTAATATTTTAAATGTTTTTGTCTAAAATTTAAGTACCGGGAGGTATTTACTCCCGTAAATCTGCGCTTGTCGGAGTTAAGGTCCTTCTGTCAATTCACATGACTGACAGTTGTTTTTTTTGGCATATATAAACTCAAATCTGCGGCTACCAAAATCTTGTTTCAGGAAATTCTGTTGTTTTTATTTTTATACATCCTTTCTTGATCTTATCTTGTAAACTTGTTGCTATACTTACTTCTTACGTCCTCCTTTATAAATATATCCCTAAGAAAGAAGAGGCCTTTTTCTAAATTACGTAAGACCACCTTAATTTTTGTTAAAATTCTGACAAAAATAATATCAGCTATTGTGTTTTTCATTTAAAATCTATTACTTTGACAATATGAGGTATAAAAGTCGCGAAACGTGTTAAACTTTGTTTTCCAAAATGAAAAAATATGCCTTATTTACGTAAAACTACAATTTTACTATATATTACATATGTACATATATTTTATCGGGTCAATATTTTTATCAAATATAGAGGGGTGGGGGTGTTATCCCATGCCCACAACCCATATTTTAATAGATCAAAATTTTTAGGAAGTATGGGAGATAATCCCCTGTATTAATAGGGGGTTGGTAGAAAAACGCTAAAACCATCTATTTTATTAATAGAGTCTGCAATACAAATTTCTAAACTTAAAAAAAAATTTTCTGAGGTACAGAAGATCCCTTTAACCTCTTCGAAATCGAATTACCCCCATTTCTCCACCCCCTGTTGAAATTTCTAAAAACGCCAATACACCTATTTACTTATTTTAATAATGGAATCTTCACAACAATTTCAAGACTTTGTTTAGCTTTTCGTTTCTGAGATATAGAAAAATTCTTTAAAATTTTAACCCCTATTTTTACTTCGTTAGGAGTAATGTTTTTAAAAATCCTTAGTGAACGCCGACGTCACAAAGTCAATATGTCGTTAAATTTTCATAACTGTAGGTCAAGCGGTTTGACCTGTGCCTTTATAGATGATGTTGACTAACCTTCTTTTATTAGTATATATAAATATATTGTCAGGTATGGAAATTCATCACGTGATGCCAATGTGCTTTGGAGAACCGCTGCCTCTGCATTTCTGGCCTCTTCCCAAATTTAGGCCAAAAATAGATAATTTATTACTATACAAAAAATATCCAAAAAATATCTAATAATGAAGGCAAACTATACTTAGTAAAAATAAGCTGAAATTAAGCTTTAAATTTATCCCTAAAACTAAGTAAAAACGGTGCACAGTTTGTTGCCAAATTAGCCAATATTTGACTTATTTTCGACCTAGACCATACTTATACGGGATTCTTAAAAGGTAAAAGCACTACTTAAACTACAACAATATCTAGTTATTAAATAAAATCTAGCCACATGAAGCTCTTTTGCTGCTATATTTACTACTTTTGTCTTTCGAAACTCTACCTAATCTTATAAAGCCACAATATTGGTAAAAAAACGGTAACACCTTACTTAATTAGGTAAGGATTCCTTTAGTACTGGTTTACTGAACCAAGGGTGCTGCTTGAGTTACTGCATACTTTATAATAAAATAGGCTGTGCACTATCAACTTTGCCAAATATAATGGAGACTAAAAGCCAAACCACCGCGTAAACGTAAAGTAGCTCTGAAATCCAGCTATCTCATTGGTGAAAACCGGCAAAGGTGGGCGTTTTCACCTCGACTAACGCGATTTCAGTTACCGGCTCAGGCGACGTGACGCGACGTAACGATACACCACACTAGCGCGCGCTAGCGCTGGTATCTGATAAAAATAAACACTTACGGTGGGATTTACTAAAAAAGTTTAGTCTATTTTAGAACGGCCATAAGTTGAAGTGAAATTTTTTTTTTAAGCATTTTAAACCAACCATCCTTGAGTATTAGACATGATCTATAAGAAGTTTTTTTTTAAATTTGTTTATTGAATAATCATCTTAACACAATCTTTTTTCGGATAGTTTCAATTTAGAAGAAAAGTTTAAATTGAGGTTATCTGTCACTCTAATTAAAACTTACCCTTGTTAATTCATTTTTCCAATTAGTACTTGATGTCACGCAACTATTTAGAAGGCTAATGATAAAATAAGGAGTAGATTAATTTTGTATTTATTTAAAACATGATTTTATTTATGAAATGTATTAAAAACTTAAATGCAAGTTTTGTTTACATTTCTGTCACTGTCGAAATATCAGTTTCTAAATATTAGCTACGTTCAAATCACAAACAGCGAGTTCGGATCTCTTACCTCTGCTTGTACCTTCGCTTGCACCAACCTCTACTGATGAAAGCTACAGCTCTGAAAGTAGCCTTTGAGTAAGGAAAGTTTTCGTGACTGAGCTTTTAGATAACCTCGAATTTTTGGTATCAGTTTGAAAATAAATTGATATAGTTGTTTTGAGCTTCTCTGTTTGGCATATTTTTCGTGCATAATCAGTGACCTTCACTTATGTTTGTTTTGGCTCGTAGTGCCCTCATAAATATATTTTTTGTGCTGAAAACGGGTTCAAAATATGGCGTTTTTCTGGACAAAATTGGAGGTGATTTATTGGTTAATGACCCAATGAGCATTTTTGTCTATATAAAAGTTACAGCAAATAATATAAAACCTTCATAAAATAAACAAAAGTTATATTATTTAGTGTTTGTGATAATTTTATACCTCTAATATATCTCTTAAATGAGTAAAAAAGACAAAAACTGTCCAACACCAGCTTATAAAAATTTATGGTACATAGTAATGGATAGAAAAACAACATATAGATTTTTTAAAACTTCGTTATGAACCCTCAAGTATAGAGATTATTATAAAAAGGTTTTACAACTGTTCTAACAACACTACATAACAAATTAAAGGTTTTTATGGATTTAGAAATATAAATTTTCCATCTTTCTTCCCTTTGCTTGTTAGGTATTTTTCTTTTTATAATAAAAAAATTTATAAAATGGTGTTTAACAATCTTCTAAAATAAATAAAAATGAAAGTGAGATAAGCTGAAGCAGGAATATGAATATTTATATACTATAGTCAAATGAAAGCTGTTTTTAAAGTCATCCTACTCTGAAAATTAGCTGCGGTCCCGTGTGTACTGTATAGTTTTCGAATACACTCACGTAAATTTCATGGGCTCTAAAAATACTTGAGAAAACGGGAAAAAAAATATTCATTTAATTATCAGTTTTTTTTTCATACGCGTTTTTTTCTTTCTGGGACAAATATTGAATTTTGTATGTTGTTCTTAACCCTAACAAGTAATATTTCGATTGAAACACATGTTGAAACCCCATAAATAACGTTTCTATTTAGGCCAAAACCCTATTTTTGTAATCCAAAATGGCGAAAATTTCCGACAATTCTATAAAAAAAACAATACAACTATACCAATGTTTACCTTGTCAACACTTTTTTATGACCCTTTTAAAAAAATGATGCCACTTGGAACAAAGGGCTGCAGATGGCGCAGTGTTGAACACTGATAGTCCGTTTCTGCGAGCTTAACATAGTTACCATTGTTCTCTTTTTCTAAATGCATTCCTCGAGAGATCCAGCATACTACACATACCAGGAAAAATACCCGCCTCCACACACTTCAAGCCCGCATAACTGTCAGAGGTAACTATCTCAAACTATATTGCGGGGTCGAAGGGTGTACAGGCGAGTATTTTCCGGGGTGTTAACATTTGCCGCCGACCAGCACGTTTCACGGTGCGTTTTTGCGACCTTAACACGGTTACTATATTGTTCTCTTTTTCTAAAACACGGTTCCCATCTATGCGTTTCTCATTCGTGGGTCCCCCGAATCAAAAGACGTATCACGTGGTCTAAGCGAGATTTGCCTATACAATTTCATGTCGGACCACGTGATAAGTTTTTTGAGTCAGGGTGATTGCGCATGGGAAACGCTCGTGGGAATCAGGTGTAAAATGCATTCGATCCCGATATCTGTCATCGGCCACTATTTCAAGAAGATTTGGATCTCTTATCTCTCTCAGATTGATGTAATTAAAACAAGATAATAATGGTATGGTATCTCGCAAAAACTCGGCTTTTGATGTCGCAAAAACGCTCCTTTTGATGTCGCAAAAACACGCCTTTTGATTGTCACAAAATAAACCTTAAAAAAGTCTTGTTTGTTTTGTTATTATAATTGCCAAAATAAATTAAAATTGTTTTTTTCTGGTTCTAAAAACAATTGTATTATAATCACTGTTTAAAGAAATTAATAACAACATTATAGAAAAAATTCTTATGGGCAAAAAAGGTTTATGAATAAGTTCATAGGAATATTACAGACACCAATTTATATAACTATTATGTGTGAGTTTCCAAGTTTTTATAAGTGTCTCTCGAAATATTTTCAATCTTATCTTATATAAATTTGTTGTTGGTTGATTATGTTTTATAAGTGGGTTGATAGCAACATTTTAAAAACCAATTTATTATATATCTTTAATTCATATTTACTTACGGTTTTATAGATCGGTTAACAGAAAGATTTCACACACCAATTTATATAACTTTTGTCACTGATGACTTATATTTTTATAAATATGTTGGTGGAAACATTGTTAACACCAATTTATATAAAATTTGTTACCGATGACTTTAATTTTTATAAAGATGTCTGTGGTAATATTGTTAACGCCAGTTTTATGTTATTTTAGGGTACCATCAATTTAGAGCCTTTAATAAAACAAATGTACAAACTCAATTCTTGTAGGAAACTTCTAAATACCCTAGGGTATCAATGGAACCCTTTTTATAATTTTTTTATAAATATATGTCACCAGGAGTTTCTGAAAATGCTCATTAGGGAACAACTTGGGATATTAAATAAGGTAAATTAATCCTTGTAAAAACGGTTACTTAGGGAAATTATAAACGAACTTATTCACAATTGCCACAAAACAATCCTTTCTGAGGGCTATAAATTTAAACCACCCCCCAGAGGTGGTCTAAAAAATCACCAAATTTCAAACCTTAAACAAAGATAATGAAGCTATTATGTGCCAAATTTTTGGCGTATTCACCATTTGCCATTTTGAAACCTGTCAAAAAAAATTAGTTTTAGGGCATATTCTCCTAAAATTGGGTATATTTTGAGAAAAAAAGCAGTTTTTCAGTGGTATTTTGCAATAACAATACAAAATAATCAATAATATTAGACACTCAAAGTTAATTTTTAGTTTTATCAGCAGTCGGATCCTTATCCCTATCGAGTCGATCAATCAAGAATGTGCACATTTAAAATCGTGGCGAATGCGTGACAGCTCCAGCTGATTAAATACACGAAAATCTCATTAGGTACGATAAGGGAGTCGTAACATTACGACCGTCCCTGTATACGAAATAATGTTTTGACGCATTTGATCAACTGGTGCTGTCACGCATTCGCCATTAGTTTAAAAGTACACCTGCTCGATAGGTCAACTCGATAGAGATAAGGATACGACTGCCGATAGCACCGAAATTTAACTTTAAGGATCTATTCTGTCTTTTCTGTATGGGTAGGTGTTTTTTGAATATTGGTTTTAAAATTTAGTACCCCAAACAGGTGTAATTATTTAGACCTGTGGATCTTATTAAATCCCACTGTTAAAGTAAATATTTCAACGCATCTTTATCGGTATACCTAACGCGTTCGCAATAAAGCCAAATTACAGTACATTTTTGACTTATTTATGCGATGTTTCGAACGATGCCCGCTTTTTTGGAGGGTGCGATGACAAAACTGCTGATTGAGATCGTTGCATACGTTCGTGGGTGTGTAACGTTACGTACATCCCTCCGAACGCAACGAGTGGAATCAGCTATTCTATCATCGTACCCGTCAAAAAAGCGGACATCGTTCGAAACATGGCATGAACAAGTCAAAAATTTAGTGTAATTTAGCTTTGTTTCGCTCGATGTGCGATTGACAACTTCTGTCGGATCTGACCAATGAGAGCGCTGGATTTCAGAGCTACGTTACGTTTGCCCGATGGTTTGGCTTTTATTCTTTATTAGAAGTATTTAAAATCATCACTTATCCGCATCTGTATCATCGAAATGCGCATGTGCAAACATGATACGTCTTATAGAGACTTATAGATCCAGTACACATATTGTAGCGCGATCCGTGACGTATCCAAACCAATTTACCTATTCTTTGGTCTGAAGACCCAAAGAAAAATATTTGGTCGGTTGAATAAAGTATAGAAATACGTTACGTATTTAAGCTATGCTTTATACCTTTTTTTCATAGATTAATAATCTTCTTCCGATACGTATACGGATAGGGATAAGTGGTAAAATTTATAATGTTGTTTCATGTCTCTAATGGCGTTGCATGAAATTGCCCATCTTACTGTTATAGACTACCTACCAACTCTACAATTATTTCCATCGCGAGTGAGGTGGTGTAATTAAAGTCTCGATTAAAGTGTTAGGCAACGCTCATGAAAACTATAGGTAAAAAGGCTAGATATTATATAAATGGGTTTTTGCTAAAATCCCAAATTTTGTTATAGGGTGGGCTGAACATTTTGAAATATATTGGCTTTTTGAAAGGGTAAAATGTGAGAGATTTTCGATTTGGTTAAAAATATAAAGCTTCTTAAAAATTCAAGCATGAAAAAATGTATGTGCGACACTGAACAAACTCTTACAATGGGATTTACTAAGGCCTAAAATAGTACCCCACAGGTCTAAATATTTACACATGTGGGGTGTACTAAATTTTTAAACCAATTTTCAAAAAACACTTACCCATACAGAAAAGACTCAGAGTTATTGATTATTTTGTATTGTAACTGCAAATTATCACTGAAAAACGGCTTTTTTCTCAAAAATGCCCTAAAACTATTTTTTTATAGGTTTCAAAATGGCAAATGGCGAATACGCCAAAAATTTGGCACATAATAGCTTCATTATTTGTGTTTGAGGTTATAAAGTTACTGATATTTAGACCACCTCAGGGGGGTGGTTTAAATTTATAGCCCCCAGAAAGGATTGCTTTGTGGCATTTGGTAATAAGTTCGTTTATAATTTCCCTAAGTAACCGTTTTTACAAGGATTAATTTACCTTATTTAATATCCCAAGTTGTTCATTACCCAATAAAACAGCTCCTATTTTGTCCAGAAAAGCGCCATATTTTGAACCCGTTTTCAGCACACAAAATATATTTATGAGGGCACTACGAGGCAAAATAAATATAAGTGAAGGTCACTGATTGTGCACGAAAAATATACCAAACAAAAAAAACCCAAACAACTATATTAATTTATTTACAAACTGAAAGTAAAACATTGAGGTTATCTAAAAGCTCAGTCAAAAAAACTTTCCTTACTCAAAGCCCACTCATTTTAAAGCTGTAGGTTTTATCAGTAGAGGTTAGTGCAAGCCAAGATGCAAGCAGAGGTAAAAGATCCGAACTCGCTGTTTGTGATTGACCGTAGCGCTAATATTTTTAAAATGACATTTCGACAGTGGCAGAAATGTAAAAAAAAACTTGCATTTAAGTTTTTTACTACATTTCATAGATAAAAACACCATTTATATAAATACAAAATTAATCTACTCCTTGCTTTATTATTACTCATCTAAATCGTTGTGTGATTGTATTAATTGGAAAAATTAATTAACAGGCGTAAGTTTTAATTAGAGTGACATATGACCCTCGATATAACCCCATAGTTAATTTATTCTACAGAGGGTTTACTATTTAAACCCCGCGTGGATTTAATTTTTTTAATTTTCTTTTCTTCTAAATTGAAAATGTCCTCTTAAATCCAACAAAAGATTGTGTTATGATGATTATTCAATAAACAAATTTATTAAAATTCTTCTTATAAATCAAACTGCGTTCAAAAGTTAAGGAGGGTTTGTTTAAAATGCTGAAAACCAGAAATTTCACTTAAACTTAGGACCGTTTTAAAATAGACTAAACCGTTTTAGTAAATCCCAGTGTAAAGGTTTTACTGCAAACGCTCATTGTGTCTATGTATATTGAAGTTTAATTTAATTAAATCAGTTGGGAAATAAAAAAGTTATAAGTTTTTTGACTACGGGTATTTTGGCCTCGCATTAAAAAAATCAGAAAATTACATACATTTTCCATTTGCCATATCTTTCGACCTAATTATTTAATTAAGAAAAATACTAAGAATCTAAATACCCATTACTTTTTTAATTATTAACCGATTTAATTAGCTGATACATCGATATTCGAAGAAAAAAGTGCGATTTGGAACAGCGGCGTCATTTCACATTTCTTTTGGAGGGGGGGGCATACCTCATTTAAAAAATATGAACGAAAAAAAAACATTTTATAGGGATTTAGCGAGGGTGAAAAAACACTTTATTCACGCCAAAGTAACTCAAAATAAACATTCAAAACAAATTTTTTGGTAAAACATACATTATAAAAAAAACAAAAAAGCTTAGACACTACATTAATGGTTTAGGTGTAATTAAGTTAAAAGCTGTTTTTAAAATATGTTTTTATTTGTACAAGCCAAATTTTGATTTTTGTTTGCGGATACTCAGGAGGGGGACCACTGCGCCCCCCTGCCCCACCCCAATTGACGCCGCTGACTTGGAAATACTCATTTATATTTTGACCAGTGTCTTCCTTTTAAAAAAAATAAGGCGTGTAAAACATAACTCTTTTTAAAACTATTCCGCATCCTGAATTTTGAACAAGCGGACGCAACTCTCATGTTTTGTCTTTTTACACAATATTTTTTTTATTAATTGTTCAGGCCAAAACTTATAGCAAATTGAAAAAATATGTAATTTGTTAAGTCCCAACACTCCAAATCTAAAAGCTTATAACTTTTTCACTTCTCAACCGATTTAATTAAATAAAACGTCGATATACTTATAACCAATGATCGTTTGTAGTGAAAGTTTAGAGTTTGTTCATTGTCGCACATCATTTTTTTTCAGGAAGGAGGGGGGGTGAAAATCTGTCCGCCATCTTGGATTTTTGAGAAATTTTAAATTTTCAACTGAATCTAAAAAGTATCACGATTTATCTTTTTAAAAAACCAATATCTTTAAAAATCGAACACTGATGTCAAAAGTTACCGCGAATCCAAAAAGTGCGGAATTTTGTGGTTCACCCTATATAATAATACCTATACGATGTTCTAAAATAAATCTAAAAAATTTGTGTAGAAATACCGAATGAACAAGCAAGCAAAAATTATCCAATAAAATAAATAAAATCCACACGTACCCCCCTTTACCCTTGCCTCCCCACTCTCCAACTCCTCCCTCTTTTATCGTGTTAAATACCCTTATTGCCTGTGGTTTTTCCTGTTTATGCGAACTTATGTCCTTGAAGTGGCAATAAGTAATAAAGCCCATGTACTTCCCAAGAATGCAAGAAATTCAGTGGTGTATCTCCCATTTTAATCCACTTAGCGGTGTTTTTGGGCTGCTGGTACAAAAAGACAACACCACCAGAAATTCTAGAAATAGAATTTTTGGTACGTATATAGTTTGGTTAAAAGCCGAGAACTAAAATTTCAAAAAAATATTCAATTCGAAGGGTCTATCTAGGGATTCATTATATATATATTATATATCCTGAGTTATAGGGTGTTTTGGGGAAGTAGGTACCTACTAGATAAACCAAAAATCGATAAGCCACTTCTCAGGGTGTTATACCAGAAACTACAGAAGTTACCGAGTAAATACAACGTACTGCGCAATAAGGTAGTTCTCAAGATATTTGGGATTTTTAAAAGTACAGGAATCCATAGGAAATTACTGGAAAATATGAGAGTTTACTATAATATACGAATTACAAAGAAGTATCTGGAATATTTGGAGAAGTACTGAGAAATATTGTTGGGTTGGGTTGGTTTAAAACGTTACATTCAAAAACAGTAGGGATTACAATAATTAAATCATGTTGAATTGAAAACGCTTTAAAAACAAGATTACAGCAAATTATTCTTTAGTTATTGAAGGTTAGTTTTTGGGTTTGGAATATTTAATTTTTCCTTTAAACATTAACCGCCATGTAAAAGGGTTTTCAAAGGGATTGTAGTTCCGCCTCCACCTGCTTCCTCTTTTATCGAGTTGAATACCCGTTTTGCCTGTGATTTTCCCGTTTAAAAAAAATCATAACTTATGTTAGTATTAACCGATTTTAATCAAATAAATCCTATGTACTTCCCAAGGCTTCAAGGAATCTGGTAGTTTAACTCCTATTACAATCTATTTAGTTGTCAAAAAAATATATTCAATAGATACAAATGAAGCATTCTATACCAAACGAGCCACGTATGTACCCTTGATTTTTTTTTGTCTAAACTTATTTTTTGTTAATCATATTTACATGAAAATACTTTAAGAACAAGATTAAAGCGATGTATTTTTCAATTATTGGGGATTGGTTTTTGCGTTTAAAATATGTGATTTTTTCCTTTTAACATTAACTACCATGTAAAAGGGTGTGTTTCCAAAGGGGTTGTGCTTTAAATACACCGTTATCTTCTACAACGTATCGCGTGCGTGTCTCGTATCTCCACTTGTAATTTTGTACAAGTTGATTTAAATGCTGTGGAATGCTGCTGATATAATGCAGAAATTAGCAATTTCGGTAATGCATATACTGAAAAAATAAGGGGTGCATGCATTATAAAAAACCTCGTAAAAAGCTATAAAAAGTAACATATAAAACATTATAAGATTTTATGATATACGCTCGCGTAAATTTATGATAGTCTATAATTTTTGAATTTTATTTCACCAGTGCGTCTATTCTTGAATCGAGAGAAAATTTGCTCCCAGCGAGTCAAATTCTCTCGCTACTATGCATCTCATTAGTCCAAATCTTCTGTTTAAATCGGTTTCTCTTCCTTTGCCCGTTATTGATTGAAAGTAATTCTATTGGTCTTGACTAAAAGAATTACTTTCGATCAATATCGGGCAAAAAGTGAGAGAAACTGAATTAAACCGAAGATTGGGAACAATGAGATGCATATTAGCGAGAGAATTTGACTCTCTGGGAGCAAATTCTCTCTCGATTCAAGAATAGACGCACTGGTACATATGGACCGTCTAAAATAGAAAATGATTGCACAACTTTAGCAGTGGTAGTAGGATTAATAGTAGTAGAAGTAATATAATTTGGATTAATACAGGCAAACTAAGCTGTAACCAAAACTATAAACTTCAACCACCTAACCCGCTATAATACAGGATGTAGAAAATATGATAGTTATTATTTAAATGGGTGATAGGGGTGCCAAATCAAGCACAAAAAGTTCATATAATATGGGTTCAAATCTTAGTGGTTTTGGAGATATACTACTTTTAAGTAAAACACAGTTCGGCAACAATGCGCTTTTAGGTGCGAGAAAATTAAAGGAGATCTCATGATAGAGTGGTGCGGCGCGGTGGGCTGCATCGTAAATATCACCTTTGAGATGCTTTTTTTTCACATCACAAATTATTGATTATTTAGAAATAGTAAAAAGCAAAAAATAAATGTGTACTTACCAAAAATTGGTTTTAGCGCCTCGTCTGGTTGTAAAGTTTATTTATAAGTTCTTTTTGGTATCAATATAAGGTTTTCCTTTATAAAGCAATAAAAAGTTTTCGATTATATCAAGACTCTTTTTTTTATTAATTTTTTTTTGGCAAACACTCAAAAAAACACTTTTTTTAGGCATTTGTTTGTACAGTTGTAGGGCACACTCCCTTTTTTTAAATTAAAAACACCCGTCACACAGTGTTTATAGTCAAAACGATACCTCCGACATGGAGGCCAGCCAACACCTTCCGTTTTAGTACCCTTTTACACGTATGCCGCCGCCATTTTTGACACTGTTGACAGATATTACATCAGTTAATTGTCAAAATGGCCGCCACATACGTTCAAAGCTCACTAAAACGCGAATAGATGGAGGGCCTATTAAATATCGGAGGCACCGGTCGAAATTATACCCATTTGTAGTGACGTCAGATTTGTTTGTCTCTGTTTGGTACATTTCAAACGGCAGTGACAACAAATTTTTAGGAAAAAATGGTGTCTGATTATTGTTTGTTTTTTATAACTAAACATCCTCTATATTTTTACCTGAAATATTTGTCACTGTCATTCAATACCATAAATTTGTCAGTGTGTTGGTAAAGTTATTTTTGAAAGAAATAATTGCCTCGAAAAAAATATAATAGGTACAATGAGCAAACGCAGCTAATAATTTTAAATATATTAGCGTTTTTTCTACTGAAAAAAGACCGAGATCGCAACGGAACCGCCCTTCAAGTTAAGAATACTGATTGTAATAGAGCGAACAGTAGAAGCAACCAAATTAAGTCCCACAACAATAGCAAATATTAAGAAAATTGGGATAAAAATCAGACAAAACTTACGCATCTAATATGGATATATTGATTTAGCTTTCTGTGAGAGATTATAAAAAGCTAAGGGGATGTGTATTTATAAAGATGATTTAGAAGAAATATTTATTTTCCTTTATTTGGAAATAGCCGTATTGTATAATGACTAAAGGAATGTTTCTAAAGTTCTGGTAGATATAAGCACCTAAACTTTTCAACTTTAGAGTCATTTAGACAAAAATTTGCTGAGTTTTGCTGCATAAGTCGTATGAACTTTTTGACTTGTGTTGACCCCCCCCCCTTCCCCAGTTAAAAGAATGGCTATAGTATTGTTTACACGCTGTATAATACCACGCTTTGGGCTTATATAAGCTCTATACATCCAATAGAAAATTGCTCTCGTATAAGTACTTATTTTTCGCCAGAAACTGTGGGAGAGATGCTGCTTTGATAAGTTTCCATGGGATTGTTTGAGGCAATGTTTATAAAAGCCTAAAAGATTTCACAAGCCAAAAAATATGGTTTTTTGTAAAAGTATTTACGACATGCGAGGCGATGAAATTAAAGGTTTTGATAAAACTTAAACAGCGAGATATACTAAGATCTAAAACAGTACACCCCACAGGTCTAAATATTTACATCTGTGGGGGGTACTGAATTTTAAAACCAATTTTCAAAAAACACTTACCCATACAGAAAAGACACAAAGTTATTGATTATTGTCTATTGCTATTGCAAAATACCACTGAAAAACTCAAAATACACCATATTTTAGGAGAAAATGCCCTAAAACTAATTTTATTTGACAGGTTTCAAAATGGCAAATGGTGAATACGCCAAAAATTTGGCACATAATAGCTTCATTATTTGTGTTTGAGGTTGGTGATTTCTTAGGCCACCTCAGGGGAGTGGTTTAAATTTATATCCCCAGAAAGAATTGATTTGTGGAATTTTATTTTGTCCAGAAAAACGCCATATTTTCAAACCGTTTTCAGCACAAAAAATATATTTTTGAGGGCACTAAGAGGCAAAACAAACATAAGTGAAGGTCACTGATTATGCACGAAAAATACACCAAAAAAAACCCAAAACAACTATAGTAATTTATCTACAAACTGAAATTAAAACATTGAGGTTATCTAAAATTTCAGTCAAAAAAACTTTTCTTACTCAAAGCCCACTCATTTCAAAGCTGCAGCTTTCATCAGTAGAGGTGGGTGTAAGCCAAGGTGCAAGAAGAGGTCTCGCTGTTGGTGATTGAACGCAGCGCTAATATTTTTAAACAGGCATTTTGACAGTGACAGAAATGTAAAAAAAAGTTGCATTTAAGTTTTTTGATACATTTCATAAATAAAACACCTTTTAAATAAATACAAAATTAATCTAATGCTTATTTTATTATTACTTATCTAAATCGTTGTCTGACATCAAGTATTATTTGGAAAAAGTAAAAGATTGTGTTAAGATGATTATTCAATAAACAAATTTATTAAAATTCTTCTTATAAATCAAACTATGTCCAAAACTCAAGGGAAGTTGGTTCAAAATGCTTAAAACCAAAAATTTCACGTAAACTGAGGCCCGTTGTAAAATAGACTAAACCTTCTTAGTAAATCCCACCATATAAGTTGAGAAGGGCGAAAAGTATTTCTTTCGACTTAAATAATTGTTTCAAAGTGCAAATAGGTTAAAGGGCAAATAATATCTTATTACTTCAGTAACTTTCTATGAAATTTTGAAAGGCTTTGTTTATAATATTTTATAAAATTTCATGAATCAAAAAATATTATTTTGTGGAAGTATATACGACTGTATCTATAACTAAGAAAGTAAGTGGACTAAGAATAACTTCTTTAATTAGTTCTCAGGTGTTTTTAAGAGATATGTGAGTTTCTAGTAAGTAATAGTAAAAAAGAATAAT
The DNA here is from genome assembly GCA_963921995.1 of Oxystoma pomonae. Taxonomy (NCBI): domain Eukaryota; kingdom Metazoa; phylum Arthropoda; class Insecta; order Coleoptera; family Brentidae; genus Oxystoma; species Oxystoma pomonae. The sequence goes on from OY998172.1 coordinate 40,486,786, forward strand.
AAATTTATTATGGAAACCTATAAAATATTATAAGCCCGTTATATTATTAAATTCTCCGGAAAACCCATAAAAATTGTGAATATATTAAAACCCATGTTTCTACTAAAAAGAAGACTTATAAAAACTTGATTTTTACCAACTCATAGTAAACTAATAATAAAACAAGATGATTCTAGTAACCTTTAATATTTTATTAGTCTGGCTGATTATAAAATCTCCCAGAAATCTCATAAACATATGCTTATACAAAGCTATAATACATTATAAAGAACAAGGTCAAATCATAGAAACCTGTTAAGTTTACTTCTTCTTCTTTTTGATTATAAAATCTCTTAGAAAACGATGGTTTTGTAAACCTTCGATAGATTTGGAAATTAAGCGTTTGTATACTATAAAATTTGATGCATGTTTATAAGTCTGGCAGATTATAGGATTAGCTAAAAACAGTTAGAAATCTTACCGAATCAAAGACATAAGTAACTTATAAATTATTACAAAATTTAATAAACCTTAAATTTTACCGCACATACTAAGCTTATACCTTATAAAGACTGATAAAACTGATGACTCTGGGGGGGTTTCATTATTTAATAAAAATCAACTACCTATACACTATGGCAAATTTTTAAAAATTAGGTAGGTGCCTATTGCTTGAGCTCTTGTACTGAAGGGAGGGTAGAGGGGCGGTCTAATAAGTGTCGAGTTAGTGTATACGAAACAAAAACACTTATTTGTAAGCGCAAGTCTCTTCCAGTCTCATTTGCAGATTTTTTTTTCAAAATTAACCCTTAAAATGACGCAGGCAGAAATTTTAAAAGAATTACCCTAAAATGCAATTTTTTTACGCGTTTCAAATGTTGCTGAAAAAAAAATTGCTTAAAATTTAACAAAATTGTTACAATGTTTAATATTGGTATAGCACCGCAGATGAAAACTTTAGGAAAAGTTATAGTAAGAATGCCATTTATTACACGTTTTTAACAATTAATAACGTCATAGTACCGCAGGCAAATTTTTTTAAATTTAAGACATCACATCAAACACACGTCACAAACCGGAGTAAAGGGTCAACAAAGTGGGGAGCTATTATAGCTCTCCTTGGAGACCCTGATCATGAATAATTTATTGTAGATTGGGTTGAACCACCTAGGGGGGTTTTAACCCTAAACCCCTCCCCCCTCCTGACTAGGTCACTGTCTTTTTTATTACCCAAATTATTACTTTCTGAACCAGGGCAGGGGATCAGTTTTGCCGTTTATAGATTTAGCGCGTTGAGGGCTTGAGTGTACATGGGAACACACACCTTATTAAATCATGCTTAAATGACAAAATAAATTAGCCTTTATTGTTTAATAACTTGCATTATTTGCGCGTATATTTTATATTTGTTTAGTCTATCTAGATATACACTTTTGTTGGTTAAAAAATTAAAAAAAAAGTGTGAAAGTTTTTTTTACGATTTTTTATATTGGTTTAATAAGTTCAAGTTGGACCAAAGCACGTGTAAACTGTGTAAAGTTGTAGTTTGACATCATGCTAAATCGAAATCTTAATCAAAAAGCGGTAAAATGGATTCCCAACTCAGTCAATGTGCTTGAGAAAGTAAATGCTTTATGGGAATATCTGTAAAAAATTTTCTTAAACATTTTCATTTATAGAAAAATTAAATATAAGGCATCAATGGAACTGTTTTTTAATTTAAAAAAAATAAGTTTCTAACCAACTAGCTGCAGTTTTTACTTAGACTTCCCACCCTGTAAAAATGTTTATCTTTTAGTTAACAGCAGATTGCGATTTATTTTTTTAAAACAGAATTTTAAAATTTCATTTCATTCGAGCAGGATTCTAAAGTAAAGTTGCATTTTTTTCAAAATTTTTTATTTGGAAAGCATTGTTTTCGAATAAGAATATAAGAAAAAGATATTTTTTTATACCCGACTTAGCGACGAGTCAATCAAGCTTTCTGGTTTTCAGAGATAGATTTAATATAATATATAAATTGCCTAAATTATTTCGTAATTTTACATTTTTCTCGTAAACACTCTGTTTTTCTTATTTTTGGTAAACTTGTATATTTATACATGTAGTTACGTTATGCTAAAGAATGTTACTTTACACACTAAATTTACGTATTAATTTTACGATTCTACATTATAATTATCCTATTTCTTAAAAAAATCCATTGTAAAATGTAATATTCAACTGTGCCATAGTAAAACTCTGGTTTATTCGGTAAAATAGCTAAAACACGTTAAAACACGCCTGAGGTGGCCATTTTGCTGTCGTTTGTTTGACAGTGGCAGAGGCATTCGTTTGAAGAGGACTTCTCGATTAAAAAATAGTAATTTTGTGATTAAGAATGAAATACTTGACGGGATTCCGCGGGTTATAAATTCTAAATTTATTATTTGTGTTATATTCACATACTTTTTATCAGTTTTTTAATGTTTTTTTTTACTTTTGCAACCAAATTTGTCATTTTACATATAAAAAATGGAACATTGCAAAAAATATGTAAGATTACGATATATTTTAGAAACATAGTTGTAATTTTACTTTAACATGATAGGAATTAAACAGTTTGTAGAATTGCAATGTATTTACGATAAATTTTACTAAAGGGTTTGTAGCTTTACAATGCAAAACTTTATTTGTACAATACAAAAGTGCTAAAATTACCAACTTACATCTCACAAGACTGGCTTTCTATTCCTGTACTTTTACAAATCCTTTTTTACAGTGTACTAATAGCAAAGAAGAAAAAGCGAATACTTTGTAATATAAATAAAGTATTTCAATTAATTAAAATAAAAACCTTTCGAAAAGACAAAATAATCATTTCGAAATTCGTGTTTTCGAAAAATAAACCGCGACCCTGACATTCCACCAATACTTTATTATGGACACTGGCCGGCGTCAAAAGAAAACGGATTTTTTGAGTTTATTTTTCTAACATTAATTTCACATTGTTTATTTTTCGATAGCGTGCGAGGTACTGTTTTCCAAAAACAAAACCAATTCGAGTTTTATAGAAATCCCATTATTTTCCTTCAATACGAAAAGGCAGAGCATCTTGACCCACATTATCCCGAAGCTTTTTCCCGCAGCTTTTCTCGATGTTTTCACTATTTTCAAACCCCTTACGCTCATTTTGTATCAATTCAACTGCGACACGTAGTTTGATTATTACTGAAACTAAAAGGTACAGACAAAAAATAAACCTTAAAAATATGAGCTTGGTTTAAAGCAGGCATTTTCAAACCAAGACGTTTTGTTTTCTAATAACGGAACGGTTTGTCTTTAAGATAAACCTTAATTTTTGACATACTTATTTTTGGGGTTTTTAAATAAGCAGCCCTTTCTTAGACGAATAGTTTCTCGATTCCATTTTTACAAGAGGCGCCAATTACAATGTAATATCTACCTGCTAAGGTTTTCTCTTGAAAATAATAATATATATAATAGAATAAAACTACACATTTTAATAATAAAGTTACTAACTAACATTATATTTCTTAACCCAGAAAAATATCTTTTTATTTTACTAAAAAAAAAATGGTAGTAGTAGAGTAGGACCGTAGCCAAATAAGACGACTTTTAGATCCTTTTTACAAAACCCCCGTGCACGCAATCATATAAGTTGACCCAAAAATCAAAGGTCAGTCCCGGGTTCGCTGATTGAGGTCGCTGTCGCAATCGTCCAGTGTTGCCAATCGGAGCAGAATAGCAAAATAGGAAAAAGAGCATAATTACGCCTTATATAGGATACATCTGATGATTTCGTTGATTTTAATATTTTTTTTCTATAAATTCCAAATTGTTGCGAACCAGTTTTTTGACACTGACAATGATTTAGCTTCTTGGTCCGGAGAACTTGGAATGAGTTAGCTTTTCATTTGAGAAATCTGTCAAATAATTCCTGTCAAGTCAAACATTGATCGGCCGCCATATTTTTTTATTATATTGATTTTCAGTAAGAAACAAGAATGAATCAAACATATTCTTTAATTTTCCAGTGTTAAAAAGTGTCTCAAAGCTTTTTAATGCGTTTTAATGTTAAAAAACTCGTATTTGTGATTTTCAGAATATTAATTTTTGTTCCAAAATGTACGTCTTTTAATAGATAAATATACAAGTTTATCCGAAAACTTTGTTCAGCAGTTGAATTTTGCCTAAATTTTATTTTATTAAAACGATTTAATTTATTATACGTAGTCAAACTAAATTAGGTAGCCACTATTCTTTACAGGGTTACTTTATTAAAACCGCGTGGCCATATTTTATTTTTAAATTAAACTAGTGTTTCGAACTTCTATCGTCTTTTAGTTTTTCACAAAGTTTCGAATGCTTTCGAATGTGTCTGCAATCGTCATCAGGTGAATACTATATACTACCATGTATTCAGTGAATCATAAAACTAACTTGTGTTCAGCGAAACATGAAGTTTACTTTTGGTTGGTTCCGCTGTTTCGCAACTAAAATCTGTAACCTCAGAAAAGTATGGGTTTCCAAATATCCTTGACGGTGTTGCTTTATTGACTATGATCTTTGCCTTTTTCCATTCCACATAATGTTAATTTTCCTAGCAATGTTGAGTTACTTCCGATTCAGTTTTGTCTCCTTGTCCAGTTTTGCATTTGTGCTCTGTAAGGCAAACTTCCATGGGTCGGCTGGTTTCTGTAGATATCCCCACACTCGCGTGGTACCTTGTAGATGCAGTTCTTGGTGTAGACAGTCCGAAGATGGATTTGTTGCCTATTTTTCCTATATTTTTTAAGATTCCTTTGATGTATGGAATTATAAGTATCGTCTATCTTTCAGTATTTAAGTCTGTCGTCCTTTGTATTGATGTAATCTAAAGAGTTTTATTGATCGTGTAGTTGCAGAAACCGTCCCTTCGCAGATCTGATCAAATTTTTGACTTTTCTTTATTTAAAGCTTCTTCTGTATTGCTGATGTAGGTGGTTCGACCTATGAGAGATTTTACAATTCCCAGTTTGGTTGATGTAGAGTAATTTGATTTGGAGTTGAGATATTGTCCAGTAAGAGTTGGTTTGCGATATACGGAAGTAGTTATTGTTGAATTATTTTTGGTGGCGAGAGAAGGGAGCTGACAACTTTCGTCTTTTTCCAGAGTGAATTTGCTGTAATTTCTTATGCTTTTGACATGAATAAAGAATTTTTCTGGTGTGTTATTTTCCATTTCTCAGATAATGAATATGTCGTCCATGTATCTTAGCCATACTTTGGATCTCTACCATAATCTTCGCAGATCTTCTCCTTGAAAGGATTCCATAAAGATTTTGGCCACTATTTTATTTTGTTTTCCATTAATCTGTCTGCACAACTACCTACTATGACCTATTGTGGAGGGAAAGTTAACGTCAGTTCTGTCCTTACTTAGGTAGATTAGTGGGATTTTTTGCGTAATTTAATCCATATTTAGTTTGTATATGGAAGAAGTCCTATTCTATGATAGGGATATATTCCTCACGTTCTGACCAAAAATGCTGCTTGGGCGGTATCTATATTTAAGTAATGCAATTTTTTCCGTCATTTAACCCAACTAAATTTAAAGTGCAAAAGTTCAACCCTTGAGAAAACGCGTCGCTGGCGCGTCGTCGGCTGGAAAGCATCCAAAAAACGGTCTCACCATATACAGTAAGGTAAAACCAGGTGACTCTAAGTTTACCTTTCGTACATTTTCTTTTACATCTGTGAATAATAGCACTGCATAACTAGCTAAAATTTAAACGTATCGGTATAGGTTTTGACTTGCTTATTGCATGTTTTGAACTAGGCCCGCTTTTTCGGTGAATGCGTTTACAGGACAGCTGACTGAAATGCTATATGCGCAACGTTATATCCATCTCAACGTAAGCAACATATGTTGTACATTAAAATTTTAGCTAAATTTCTGCTAAAGTGTTTTATTTAAAAATTCCCACAACGCCTTTATTAATTGGTGCTTCTCTTGTTGTGTAGGGAAGGGCTAGTAACAGTCTTTATTTGGAATTACATTCTTTGAGATATTTATTATCAACTATAACGTACTTACTTTCTGTCCCTTTTTTTGCTGTTATCCGTGCTTTCTATCCTCATTTTTATCTCTATTTTACTTATTTGGCTTAGTTTTATTTTAATAAAATTGAAATATCCAAGTTACTGGGTTTTGTTTAAACTATACGGCCTAGTGGTAATGCATCTCCAGCTCAGAAATAATGCAAAATTCTATGACGGTAAATCGAATTTTAAGTGCACTTTTCCACCGGGATCAAGTTTAACACGTATAATGGTGAATAATGCATAGTAAAACAACAAGCGTAGGATTGATTGGTGATTGGAGAACAGTAACAATCGTACCCTTAAACTCGAAAAGGAAAAAACGCTTTAATTTTGCAGTATGAATTGATTTAACAAGTCCTTATAATCTTTCTTCAGAATGAGACTTAAAGAATTTTGCGGTTGGAAGGGGTTGAGTCTATTTCACTTGATTCATAGTCTGGCAAACCTAGGAACAGAGCTCATGATAGAAACCTCATTATTGTATGTTTAACTCCAAAACAACAGAGTAATATAACAGATACATACTAAAGCGTACATTGTACAGCATGATTTTGAACAGAGTCGGAGATGATAATAAGGTTAATTAAGAGTGTATAACACAAAATTATGCGGATCCAGCCTCAATTCTAGAAAGGTTCAATTGCAGATTTTGAGTTTTTTGTTTATCTTAAATTTTTTGTAAAAAAAAACTGTTCAAATTTAAGCAGATTCCTTAAACAACTTGAGATCTTATTTACGTTGTCTGCACTGGTTGTTTGTCAAATACTAAGGCTTATAACCTAACGAGTCGCAGCTTGACTACTGCTACCTCATACAGGGCCGAGTTGAGGAGAGTTTTTAAAACACTTATCTTGCTTATTTTTTATAGACGAAATAATTGTTTGACACATTGATCATGCGCCATTATTTTGAGTTAATAATCAAATTATACATATAGCGTACCACCTACTAACGTAATATAAAGTATAAACAATAAATGAGGGATTTTTTTTTTGTCTAAATAACTTTTTGATTAGTGAAATTTTGCGTAAAACATCCCTCTCAATCCAACCCATCCAATCTCCTGGAAACAGTCCATCCTGCTTTGCTTTGACTAATGATAGCTCATTAGTTAAAGCAGATTGGACTGTTTCAGAAGATGAATGGATGGGTTGGATTAGGAGGGATTTTTTACGCAAAAATTCAATAATAAGAGATGTTCCAAGGTAGAGTCATCTAGTCGGTTCCTGAAGTCCGTCGGTGCACACAGAGTCCTGTTCTCACCACCTTAGAGAATCCCCCCTCGCCCCCTTGCAAAACATTATAACACTTCCAGCTACCCCGCTCCGACCTTCAGTTGCTTACCTAACGTTCTTGCTACTATATTCTAACATTGTTGTTATCGAAACATGCTCATTACGTGCAACCTATAAAGTTGACAAAATGAAAGTCAACGGCGTCTTTTATTAAAGGTCTGCACAAACATTTTAAATAGCGCTCCCAAAAAAGCCCTGGCCGCATAGCCCAAACGAAGGTTTCGGATAGCTTTGGCGACGAATTAATAATAAATAATTATAATAATAATTAAGTAAAATAAATATAATAATTATAATAAATAATAAATATAATTAATCCTAAACAATTATGTTTTCTTTTTTATGTTTGGATAAAAGCACTTGACCGAGAAAATTTAAGTGAACCTTTCCCAAAAAATGCGAGGATTGGTACCAGTCATTTCATAACAGATGTGTAATATGCCTAAAAATATGTAGTGGTTGTTTGATTTTCATGCGAAACTATTAAATATAATACGGACTTTATTAAAGTACAAATATCGGGTGGCTGATAATGATGTCCACTGGCAAGAACTTCAACATTCTTTTGCAATGTTACAAAAAAAAACTTATAATGGTTCAAAACAAAAAAAAATGTTGTTGCTTGAAGTTTCTTCTCGCATTTGTGCTAACAAAAAAAGATACTTACAGCAAGTCTAGTAAAATGTAATTTCATGTTCAATTCAATATGTACGTAATTTTAAAGTGTTTAGAATAAAAGTTTTAGAAGTATTATGTAAGAAAAAACTAAGAAGTAAACCAAAAGAAATGTGTCTAAATAATGTATCAAATTTTCAATATTGAATGTTATTATTATAATAATTTGCTTAGGATGGACTGATTTTGGTTTAACCGAATGAGAAAACTTCAAGTTTGATTTAAATTTCTTCATGTTGTTTAGTTACTCATGGTTTTATCTTCGATGATAAGTTAATTGATATGTGAGGAGTAAAAATGCAAAAAGGATAATATCCATTTGGAGATATTTTAGGAAGATCGAAGGTTTTGATTAACTTAAAAAATGCGTACTAAATTATAATTTTTTTTTCATAAGCTTAGTAGTATTCAGAATAATAAATAAAAATACTTTTTACACAGAAAATATTTTTTGGGTCAGTGCCGTTATTGTTAAAAAAAATGGATAAAAATATTTTTGAAAGCATTTTTTGGATAAAACTCTATTTAAATGAAAGGCAATAGGATTTATTCCATATGAATATAAATATTTCGAATATTTTCAAACAAAAACTAATGTATTAAAACAAAAAAAGAAATTTAATTGAAAATGCCTCTTATAAAAGTTACAAAAATATAAAAGTTATAGAGTTATTCCACCATCGTCTTCGTTACAGTCACATTCTCCAGAGTAATGATCAGTTTCCAAAAACTGTTTGAAAAAAGATAAATTCTCATCCTAAAAAGAAGTTAAAAAACCCCCAAATCAGGTACTTCAACCGAAAAGAAACTAAAAAACAAAAGATCAAGAGATCTTGGGTGGAAATAACGAAAATTCAAACTTGGATGAGCATCCCACAAGGAGCACACAAAAGATCAAAGCGAAAAGAGAAATAATTAAACGATGTTTCGCCCTGGGTAACCAGCGTATGCTCATCAGTAGTTTCACTGGTCACCCTCCACTATACATCATTAAAAACCATAATACACTTTGATTTCCAACCTTGAACCACTCACAAATAGGCATCGTTCCGCATTGGTACTTATCCAAGTTACTTGATACGAATTCGTCCTGTCGTCCTGGCATCTTTGTCGTGGTCGTCCTGGGGGTCTTCTTGTGCTTAGCCTATCCCTGTTATCTGCTCTTATTACGTGTCCTGCCCATGCCAGCCTTCTAGCCCTTATTGTGCCTGTGTTGGCTGTTTGGTCATCTCTCTTATCTTATTTTCAAAAGGCAGCAGCCCCTCTTATTCTCTTAGAGTCATGGTCTACGCTTCGCATTCATACAACACTACCGGGACTATTACTGTATTGTATATCTTGAGCTTTAGTTTTCTTGGTAGATTACGGGGTCGTAGTAAACTGTTAAGAGCTGCTAGAACTTTATTCCCGCTATGTATCCGGCACTGTATTTCCTTCTTAATTTTGATTGATCTGCGTGCCGAGGTATTTAAACTCTTTGACTCTCTCTAGCGCGCCATATTCTGTGATTAGATCTACATCCCTGTTTATTTCGTTGCAGTTTATTTTCATATATTTAAATTCTGCTTTGCTGACTTTTAGCTCTACTATTTTTCTTCTTTCTTCTATTGGCTTATAAAACCTTTTAAGACCTTTCTGTGTACCGCTCATAATGCCTAGATCAGCCGCGTATGCTAATGCCTTGAACTTCTTTCCTACTTCCACCCCTTCAGCAACCTCGTCAAGCCCTCTAATTACATATTCGTGACGTATTCTACGGAAGTTTATTTGCCAGTTTTTTCAAAGGCCAAGAAGGGTTGGTATTTGGTTGGTGTAATTTTTCTAATTTTTTTAGCTTATTCAGGTAGGTTATTAAAATGTAAATTAAATGATTTATTGTAAATTTTGTTTGCATCTTTTTCCTTGATGTTGCCATTGGCTTAAGTTTCGTTCATATGCTTTTTTTGTATAAGCTGGAAAATTCCTAAAATATGCTCCATTTTTTACCTTTGTCAAAATCTGTCATCGTTATTTAATATTTTTTGCAAAACGTACGTAAAATAACTGCTGATATAATAAAAGTGACCCTTTACCTTTTTTGCGAAAAAGATTTTAGGAAAATATCAAAAAGTGCCCGTACCCTTGTTATACTTTATATTTCACCAAAATTTAAAAAACCGTAATAGGGTTGCGACCTTTTTTATGCTACAATCATCGCTGAAATCATGTGAAAGCACACAGCAACAGAGGCTGTCGCACCACTATTTTGTACAAACTGTAAATTTACAAAAAATTGACCAATTGCGGAATGGAAACAAAACTGAATCCAAGTGTGGAATTAATCATTACCTACAGCCTATATCTATATGTCCAATGTCAAAATTCTTTGATTAAGCTTTAATTATGATTAACACTAATATCGGAGGTTGAAATGAGTTTTGGTAAACTAAGTTGCCACATAAAACACCACATTCTAAACACCGATTAGTATCTAATCATGATTAAAGCCCAATCACGGAATTTTTAGGTCAGTCAAGCCACGTCTCCCCCCCCCCAAAGATATATGGTGCAAAATCAGGTGCTTTACACATGCACATATTAGGTACCAAAAGTCCAACAAAGGTGAAAATAGTTTTTCTTACGTGATTTCTAGTTGTTTCTAGTATATTTCTATGCCTTCTAAACTGACGGGATCTCAATTGGCTAACCCCCCCCCCATTTTGAATAAATATAAAAAATCACAGAAGTTAGGATGGTCAAAATTTTTTTAAAGTTGTACAAAACTAGTTCGAAATTAGTTCAAAATTATGAGCATATCAATGTTCAAAATTTTTTTGAGGAGAGTGTGGCTTTAGGTCAACCTGCATCCCCACCATATTTAAAAAAAAAAACAGGGTTAATAATGGATTTTTAAAAATTATTTTTTATGACATTAGGAGTTCGAAATTAGTTCTTAATTTTGGGATAGTTCCTTTTCATTTTTCTCTACGCTCTAAATGAAGGAGGTGTAGCTTGACATCCGACTGCACCCCCTATTTTAAATATAAAAAAACAGAAAGGAGTGTGGTTCAAAATTAGTTCGAAATTGGTTTGAAATAATAAGCATATCAAAATTTCAATATCTTTTTTGCGGGGGGTGTGGCTTGATTTATCTGAATTTTTGCGTTGGTGGATACGAGCATAAATTTTTGTAATCTCAAACCAACACCTGCTTAACTAAAAAGACAGTTAACTCTTTTTCGATTTAGTATCCTTTAGCCTACTATAGCGGTCATATTAACACCCAACTGACAGAAAATTCATGTTTTACCTGTCAATTTGGTTATAAAAATGATGGCAATCTTTGGCTAAAGGGCACTGAAGAGATAAGAGTTAACTGGCTTTTTACTTGAGAACGGTGTTGCTGAAACGCGAGTGCGAAATATCGAAAACTGTGGACTGAACGTGAACTGCTTTTATGAAGGTAATTTGGAAATGCACACTGTCAACTGCCAACTAACTAACAAACAAAAATTTATAAAAACCAGAATGGCAAGCTTTCCCTCAAGAAAGGTAATGGTATTCGTCGACCCGGGTTTCGCACTTCTGTTTCTCATCAGTACGGTGATACGAATTAGGAGACGAAATAATGGTGTTATAATGACAAAATCTGAAACAGGATCCATGTATAAAATAAATAAAATAAATAAATTCAAAAATTTATGAACTCCAGAGCTAAGGATATCTCTAAAGATAATTATATCTGTCTCCTTAATTTTCCTTTAAATTGAAGGTACACATCTCCCCACATAAAACTGGTACAGCAGAAGTTAGCAGCCTGTTTAATTTTTAAAATTTTTATAGTACGGCTGTCTTCCTATAAGTGACAACGTCATAGACGCATGACAACATCATCTTTTGCATATCAGTGTCATCCAAATTTAAAAAAAAATCGAATTTGATAAAGCTCAAATATTAGCAAAACTAGACGGTGGTCGATCTATTCGACAAATAGCTGTTTATTATGGGAGAAGTCTACGATAATAAACATAAAAAACCGATTCCAAGAGGAGGGAACTACCCACCGAAAGGAAGGCACCGGTTTGACAAAAGTTACTAGCCCAGAGGAAGACCAAGAAGCAATCAATTATCTGGAAATACATCTGTTTGCCAAAGCAAAAGAAGTGAAAATTGAATCAAATTTTTCAGAATCCATAAAAACATTAGGCAGAAGGATTAAACGTTCGAGCCTAAGGTGTCGCATTGCGGCAAAAAAAATTAAACTGAGTGAGGAAAAGAAGTAGTCTCGATTAATCTTTGCGTTTAATTATTCATAGAGGGACGAAGAATTTTGGCAGGAGGTGGTTTTCACAGATGAGAAGATCTTTAATTCCAACAGCGATGAAAAAAAAAATTTGGCTTATCGACCACCTTTATCCTTTATCCAGATCATTACGTATTCCAACAAGATAACTGTTCAGTTCATATGGCCAGAATTGCGCAGTAATGGAATAATATCGAAGTTTTGCCTTGACCTGCAAAAACCCCTGACGCGAATCCAATAGAAAACGTTTAGGGACTTATCGCAAAGAAATTAGTTTTAATATTATTCCCAGAAATTCAGAACATTGTAAGGGCTGTTGTTTTTCTACTCTATAAATTATTTGATTGCAATTCTATAATGTCTATATTCTATTTCTATATTGATTTTTAGGTAAAAGCTTGTGACATCTCTAATTTCTTTTACTGACAACCTTCATTCCAAAAAATGACAAAAGTCACAAAACATCAATTTAAATAACAAATAATAAAAACAATAACAAAGTATACTGAGAAATTCAATCTAAATTCAACAAGGGCATATAGGGAAGTTATTACTGAAAATCCAAACTTATTTGAAAGTTTAGCCAATTTAATACCCAGAAGACTTCAGAACATCATTGCAGGCATGAGTGCAATGACGATGTTTTTAATTTTGTTATTTTTTTTTAAATTTTATTTATGTATTTCGTTAACTTTATCTGGCCTTTTAATTGTTTTGGGCTAGTAACTTTCTTCGAACCCTGTGCCTTCCTTTCGAGGAACAGTTCCTTCTTCTTGAAATCGATTTGCTATGGTTACTATCGTAGCCTTGCTTCTTTCATAATCAGCTAGTCGAACAGACCAATTACTGTGTAGCTTTTGTTTATTTAATAAAACATTTTTGCTTTTTTGAAATGTGGTTTTTATTTTTAGTGGCCTTATATTTTGAATTAGTAAAAAATAAACAAGCCGTCTCCTTATAAAAAGCTTATATATGCTAAAAATATAACCTAAAATGACAAAGTCAAAAAGTCAGTGTTGCACATAGGAAAATATAAAAAATCGTATTTGCAGCTACCTTCTGCTGTACCAGTTTTATGTGGAGAGAAGTGTACATCTACCGATTCTGCAATTTGACAGATGCTTGTTTTTACATGAATTCAGATTTTGTCATCATAACATCATTATTTCATCTCCTAGTTCATAGGACCGTACTGATGAGCACCACAAGTGTGAAACCCGGGTCTACGGTTCACAGTTCACATTTTGATTAAATTTAAGAAAAAAATATACTCTTTTCGAAAGTTATATTTTTGTGTAGGTGCCGTCCCTAAATAGTTATTCTGATAAAAATTAAAATCTTCTATATACGTCCTACTGTCAAAATCTGTCAAAAATATGTCATTTTTCCACAAAATGTAAAAAAAAATATTTAAAAAAAATTAAAATTAAGGCATATAGAACATTTCGTTTTAGACAAAAAGAGTCAAACAAGCATTTTTGTAGTACTAACCGTTTTTTTATAAACGTCATTTAAATGTTTGAAAAATGGAAAAAATTGTCACATTTTGAATTTCAATGCTTTTAGTTAAAAAAATATATTTTCCGAAAAAGCGATGGAGGACCTGAGAGAGAACATATTTTCCATAAAAAAACGTTACAACTTCATTTTGCATCACTTATAGTTTCTATACAAAAATAAAATAAGTTGAAGAAAATTATAAAATCATGTCGATTGTATTGAAATTTTTTGCACCAAGATTTTTCTATAAACCTAAACTTCTAAAAAAAATACAATTATATGCTAAGTAGGTAGTCTTATTACCTATCAAACAGTAAAATAGTTTTGACTTTCTTATGTTTATTAAATAAAAATAAGAAATAACCAAATTTCTGCAACATAAGAAAAATAATTTTTTGAATGACCTTAATACTGACTAGTACATGATGCTTTGTGCTTTGATATTTTGTTTAAATGTTCTATAAGACCCTTCGAACTCACCGGGATTAAGGGGACAAGAGATTATATATTATATAGTCAATATTTGTTGTTATTTTATCCTCTTATTTAATTCCGCCAGAGGTTACCTTTTCAAATCTAGTCAAAACTTTTTTACTGTTGTTTGATAGGTGATAAGAGTAACTATTTAGGAAATAATTGTTTTTTTTAGAGTTTAGTTTTATAAAAAAATCTTGGTGCAAAAAAGTTGAATACAATCGACATGATTTTATCATTTTCTTCAACTTATTTTATTTTTGTATAGAAACTATAAGTGATGCAAAAAGAAGTTGTAACGTTTTTTTATCGAAAATATGTTCTCTCTCAGGTTCCCCATCGCTTTTTCGGAAAATATATTTTTTTAACTAACAGCATTAACATTCAAAATGTGACAATTTCTCCATTTTTTAAATATTTAAATTACGTTTATAAAAAATAGTTAGTACTACAAAAATGCTTATGTGACATTTTTTGTCTAGAATAGAATGCTCTATAAGCCCAAATTTTTAATTTTTTTTAAATATGTTTTTTTTAAATTTTGGGAACAAATTTTTGACAAGTTCTCACAGTAGGACGTATATGGAAGATTTTAATTTTTATCAGAATAACTATTGTAACTATTTAGAGACGTCATCTACACAAAAATATACCTTTCGAAAATAGTATATTTTTTTTCTTAAAATCAATCAAAAAGTGAACTGTGGGTTACCATTACATTTTTTGAAGGAAAGTTCGCTATGCTTTGTTTTTTGTTATTTATTTACCCTCGCTAAATATCTTTTAAAAATTTATAATACCTACTTTTATTTTTATAACAGTACATAATTTTGTTATGCATGTTTTTTAACAAATAAAACACAAACGTTTTTGTAAACAATAAAACAAAAATAGCGAATTTTGCTTCGTTTATTTAATTTTTTTTTAATTAAATTCATATTTTTGGGGAGAGTTTGAGTTTAAAAACTGCCGATAATTTTTCAGGAGGCATTTTCTATATATTCAGGACTATTAGGCACTATTTGTTTAATTTTAAAGCCTTGGTGATATTTAGGGTATTATTTCACGAACGAAAACACAAAAAACATAAATTAAATTAAAAAAAAGTAATTACCCATTACCTTTTAACAACATTTCATTGATTTCTTGTGCTGTAGCAGCTCCAAACCGATTTATTTTGCAAAATTTAAGTAAAAATCATTAACTGTCAGAATGATGACAAAAAAAATTCAATGAAAAACCTGGTTGCCAATGGCAACTCATTTTTTGTTATAACGAAGTACCACCTTTGACAAACGCAACCCTTTGTTTATACAGTAACCAAAGAAAAAATTATCAGTGTAATTCTTATTACTTCAGTAGTCAGAATTATCGGGGTTAATACCACAAGTGCTTTGAGAATTATCGATAATTCTGAGAAAACGTGTTTTTTGAAAACTGCACGAGTTTATTTTTTCCGTTGTGTCAAAGCAGAAATTGCTTGACTCCGCAGGAGGGAGGCAATTTTTTAATACAACGGAAAAAATAACCGAGTGCTGCTTTCTACAAAAACACGTTTTTTTTCAGAATGAATTCCCAAAGCAAGAAAATTTCAAGAATATAGAAGATAGACTATTTATTGTAATTAATTGTACAATTATTATAGGTAATATAGACACAAGTATTTTTTTTTCTGCATAACTGAAGTTACACTGGTTGGCCCTGCCATGCATTCGATCGGATCTTCGTTTTTCAAAATTTCCCTTAAACTAGTGCGGCTCTGACTTCCTCGCATTTTATCGACGATCGCCTGATGATGCTCTTCGTTTATCTGCAGATAGCTCGCGATGGACTTGGAGCTAGCATGACCTTCTTAGCAACTCCGCTTTTTGCGAGATGAGACACAGCAGTTGCCTTCAGTATGTGATTTGTAATATTTTTTTTTTCTTCACGTCTAGTCGCACCTGTGCAGCCTGCGTCTTAGTCCGCTTCGTCATCTCGTTTTTGCCTACGGGTATGTTCTTAAACCTTTGACGTTCCAATTTCTAGAACGGATTGATCGTTAGAAACAGGCGATCATTTTCAACGCTATCTCTCTTTGATTTTACTGTATGAAAAAGTCATACCGGACAGAAATTGGGGTGAGTTTTATTCAATATCAGCCATTTGGATGAAGCGCATGGCTTAGATCCACTTGGATGGGTTTTTCCGAAAACTGAATTGTACTCAATTATGCTAGTCTTTTCACCTGCGTCGCCCACTTCTTCTTTAAAAAACTGCAACTTGGCCCTGCAGCCTTCTTCTTCTCTCCAGGCTAGTTCATAAGATAACACAAAGAACAGCTTCTTTTGCAACCTGTCTGGTGTCACTTCAATACAGCTACTCACTAGTTTCTGTATTTCATTAAATTCCAAGGCAGTTAAGCTTAGTTTTCTCTAGTCCTCTTGGGATTGCAGATCCCGTCGTTTTGCGTTTTCTGCTTTTCTTGCAGATTTGAAAATTATACCTTAAAATGGGTCAAGCTTTATGCCATATTTTTCGTAATATTCAACCATGACTAATTTTCTGTGATGTTCCAAACAGTTTTTACGGTAGTTTCTTTATACTCCTCGCCGTTTCCTTTCTTTATATTTTGTGGCCAATCCTTCAAAATTTTTGCAATCGCGCTCACCGGCGTTTCCTGTTTCAATTCATATCTTCTGGCTTTGCAGAACTCCATAAATTGGTTCCAGACAAACTTCTATTTTTTCTGGTGTCCTTTGGTATGTTTTTTGAAGACTCGTAACGGATCATTTCATATCAAAACGCGAAAAACTCGGAAGCTCAGCGCGTCGACGAATTTGTTTACTCCAGGTACGCATTGCTAAGGCCGTAAGTCGTTCTATTCATTCCATAGCAATCTCGATATACATATAATGTTTTGCGAGAGGGTGACTTGCAGCGCTTCATATATTATTGAGATCGCGTCAGAGCAGTAGAATTATTCCACACCTCTTATGGACAGTTTTACGTATGAGAGATATTTTCATTTATAATCTCCCTAGAGCTTCAATTATTTCCGAAAATTTTTTTGAGGTGCATATTTTCTTATAAAAATTCAGAGAAAAAACAGAGAAAAAATTTACGGAGATTAATTCAAGCTTGCGGGAGATTCGGTACGAAAATTTTATACCAAAAATTATTTAAAAAAAAAAATACATATTTTGACAATTTGGCAAGCGTTTATTTTGCTTTGAGGTTTGGTGTTTTAATATAAGGTGACTATTTATTTACTTTTTTAACACTTTGAATGCCTGTGTTACCTATATTATGACTATATACTTATTAATCTATTATTGTTACAATTTCCTGGTACTCTAGTAAAATAAATTTTGCAACTTTTTATCAAGTTGATTATATTCTATTTAAATTACACAATGTTATAGTACTAGAGGATAGGGCAAGGTGTATAGGCACATGTATTTTATTGGACGCTAGGTGTTTTGTATTTCAAATAGTTTGAATATGTTTTTTTTTTCACTCTCCCTGTGCCCTAGTTTAAAAAAACGATGCCCAAAATCCCGAAATGAACTCTACTAACACTCTAATAATCTCATACTACTAGAGAGAAGGGAAAATTAATTATTCTCTTGCAGAGTCGATGACAATTTAACGCGGTAAGTATTTAGGTAGGAAATATAAAATCTGCGAAGTTGGCTATGACTGCTGCAGCGCATTGGTGGAAGGACCTTTCACCAATATCTTTTTGTTTTGTTTATTAATTATTATTCGTCATATGTAATTTTGCTCTCGCAAAGAAAATATCATAAAATAAATAAAAAATTGTACCTATGACTCTGCTGTTATTCTGACATCTGCACGTGACAGCTGTCAAGCCAGAGAAATTATCACTTATTAATTTTGCAACTAGGTCACGTTACCGAAAACATGTCCTAAAAATTCGGTTCGTTGCCATAGCAACATGTCAAAAACAGGGCAACTGATTGGCTTAAAACAACTGGTGTAAAATTTTCAGTGTAATTCTTATCACTTCAAGTCAAAAGAATTATCGCTGTAAGGTAAAAGGGTGCAACATTGACACTGAAACAACATTGACACTGGGACAACATTGACACTGGAACAACATTGACACATTTCTACGAATTTCATAAAAAGCGGCAGGCAGCCTCAATTTAAATGTAAATTTATTATATGGTATGCTATGCGTGGGACAGTACGCTCCATTTCAGTTTGTTTTTCAATGTGAAAGCTAAGTGCTAATAATGAAAACTTATTTGGATTGATATCTAAATATTGACGAGTAGTTAGTATTAATAAGTAGGTTAATGGAAAAATTGTTTGACAGTGTCCATGTTACCGCAGATAAAAAGATTCACAGTGTTAAAGTTGCCCCGTTGTAAACATTGACAATGCAAAACTGAGACCCTAACATTAGAAAATACAAGGAAAATCTGTGATCTATAAACCATGCAAAATCCATTAAATGTTCCAAATAGACACTTCCCAGATTATGAATTTGCCGGATGACATCTCGTAAATGTTGAGCATTTTGAGATATTTATCAAAATATCCAAGATGGCGGAATGGAGTAAATTCGGTTTTTATATTTTTTGTGTAAAGTCAAATTGATGGTGTTTGGTATTAATTTATAGGTTTTCGAATACGAGGAATTCGAATAGTCCCTCAAAAACTACATAAAATGACATTTGACACATTTTTGACAGCCATTTGGTACAGAATTTTGAAAAATGGTTTATTTTACAAGAATTAGTGGCTTTTAATAACTCTTATAGGTTCTTTTGATGTAAGGAACTTGTATCTGCCATTATAAATGGCACTAAATGTCATTTGACAACATTTAAAACACAAAGTTTGTTCACTTTATAAGCTCTGAAGTATAAGAAGTTTGAATCATTTATCAAAAATTATATATAAATTGACATTCGGTATAAAAGATACTGGTTAGTTTCACCTAAATTTTAGATTTTTCTCAAGACTTTTAGTGGATAGCTACTATTATCATACCCGTTATGTTCTTGAAAACTGTCAAAAATCCTGTAAATTTCACTTTACATGACAGTTGATGAAAAATGTTGGTTACTTGTATGCAAAAACCTCTAAATCGATACCAAGTAAGACTATTTTATGTTAGATGGTTTTAGAGTGGTGAGTTTTTTGCTTTACGTGTTGTCAAAAAACTGTCAAATGTCATTTAATGCAGTTTTTGAATTCGGATATAGATGCGTTACATCAAAGAACCTACAAAACTTTATTAAAAGCCACTAATTCTCGTAAATAAATACAAAATAAATAATTTTTCAGAAATATCCATTTTTCTGTACCCAATGGCTGTCAAAAATGCGTCAAATGTCATTTTAGTTTTCGATGGAAGATTCGAATTCCTTGTATTCGAAAACCTATAAATCAATGTCAATCACCATCAATTCAACTCTACACAAAAAATAGAAAAATCGAATTTTTTACTCATTGGTCGCCATCTTGGATATTTGGATGAACATCTCAAAACGCTCAACATTTACGAGATGTCATCCGACGGATTTGTAATCTGGGGAGTCTCAGCTTTCACATGACATTATAAAATCTACTACGGTAAGATTTTCACACCCAAGTCTCACTTCCCCTAGACTAAAAGTTCTAGGCCATCTGTCCTTTCAACCGAAGAAGAGAATGGATTTTCGTATATTCTTAATGCTTCCATGAAGGAAATATTTGGATAAAAACAGATATAGGTTTGAGTTTTATTTGTCTGATGGTGTAACCTTTTTAAAGTTTCTTTTTCTTTCTTAGTTTGCATCTGCTCCTTATTTAACTGAAAAAAAAAAACCTTAGGTTTAATACTTTGCGTTATTATAATATATTATTGCCAATAAATATTGTTTGCATTCACGGGTTTTTATAAATAGGTATGTACGAAGATACTTAATATGTCAAGTTTACCTCAAATAATGTAAACTTTATCATACAAACAGAGTTAAGGAGAGAGACAATGTTATCAAGTAACATTGACACCTTAAATTTTTTAATTTTTTTGAAAATTTTTGATACGGTTTATTATTTTATAAACTCGCGCAGCATTTAAACACGTAATATACGGGGTCTCCGAATACAAAAAAAATATTATTAAAAGTTTTTAATTTGGCCTATATATACTAACTAATTAAAGATATGTCATTGTTCAAGCACTAATTTTTTTAAGCTAATTTAAATAAATTTTATACACAAATGGGCGTTAAAGTGCACTTTAACGCCCGCATTTTGGAGCGTAATAAAGCACTTTAACGCCCGTGGGCGTTAAAATAGTACTTTAACGCCCGCGGGCGTTAATGAATATTAAAAAAAAAGTTATGCAACTTTAAGTTACGTTTACTTTGTCGTTTGATATTTACTAACTAGGATTTATTATTAAAATTAATATTTTTTCATGGAGGTAGTGGGGGGAATGTGGTACGTAGGTGTACCCCCAGGGTTTTGTTGTGGTACAAATGTATACCACTGGGTACCAATTCACAAAATCTAAGTTATATCAAAGTGAAGTTTATGGAAAAAATGCAAAAATGAAATACAAAAGTGAACTTATATTCTAAAAAAAACTTTTTACTTAGTTACTGCGTGTGATATAAGGAGAAACAATTCTTGCACAAAGGAACGTTACATTCTTCGTAAAGAGTTTTTGTTATTTTTTGATGTTTTTTTTTTTCACGCATAACAGCCCAATATTTTTCGACCTGAATGAAGACTCTCCACGCCACCACGCAGGTATCAAAAGCTGGGAAATCTATCGTTTCCAATAAATTTACATTAGCGAAAAATCTGTCAAAGCATAGTACTACATCTTGGCATTTGATAGTTGATGCTAGTTATTTGGCAACTCTTTCTCCAAGAGTCAAACATTCGTCTTGATCTGCTGGGGACGATACTTTTCCGGAGTATACGTTTATGTCAGATGTGTACGACTCATCCTTTCATTTTGGTACTAAAATCAAAATAAAATTCGATATATTGATGCGAATACTTCTGGATATATTTATCAAAATCAATACGCTAAATCCTACTGGTAAACTTATGTACCATCAAAAAACCCGGTACACATATATACCACATCAAAAAAAAAGGCGCCAAATAACAGTAGAAAAAATAGTTGTATACATACCTCTTTAGGAAGATTTTTCGCATAATTTGAGAACAAAAAAATCACATAAATGCGCTTCACATTACACCAAAAACGTTTATAAATACAGAAATCCAGGACACGTGGTGACCCATTCGTAATTAGATGAGCACTGGCGCAGCAACGCATGTCAACTAGACAGTTTTTACTATTTATCTTAAAGTCGCAACCAAAAAGTCCGGCGTGGTACAAATTCCGAATATTTAGAACGTTAAATCGGAGTTCCAGGTTTTTTAGAAAATTGCTGGTACATATATGTACCATTAGGGACGAAAGGTTTAAATTTAAGGCATTTTATTTATGAAAATCAGTCAATCTATAGTTTTTTGTACTCTTTTCTTGAATTTGTAGACGACAAAATGCAAACTTTTGATTCAATAATTTTTATTAAACGAACGCAACGTTAAAATTATCTATAGTAAAAAAATAAATAACTATAATAATAATAACTGACTATAATAACTCCATAGGGAAGACGGCTTGTGTTGTTTCACTTTTTCGTTGAAGTATGCAAGTAAGGCGTCTTCTTTTACGATTAGGTTGCTTTCCGTAATGTTTTTACCAGTACACCACAAAACATAATCTTTATAGATTTTTTCGTATAGTGTTCTTGATTCGTCTTCGCCTCTTCAGCGGACTCCAGTATATCTCTAGGGATTACTTTTTCTTTAAATTCCATAATATTTTACAAGAAAAACGGTAAAAATAGCCCCTAAAACGCAACATTATTTGTAATGATGACTTTGTTGATATGGTTGCTAATGACAAGCAACTGTTTTTGTCTCAGATTGCTTGATTGAGAGTGACAGAAATAACCATACAACAGGTCCCTTTCGAATACTTAACTTTTTGTCAACTGGTGATTTATCTATTGCCAAAGTATTAGAGAGAATTTGACACCAAAAAAAAAAAATATTTTAAAATATTTCTTTTCCAAAATTCATGCATAAAAAATTGTATGTATCTCAGTCATAAAATGCGTTTATCACCCTCAGCGTGTTAAACGCCTCCTTTAGGACCTAGATAAATAAATAGCTGTAATCCCAAGATTGAGTCGAGTCGAAAGTGTATTTTAGTTTAGTAAAAAACCCAAAGATGTGGTTTTTTCTATCAAAATCAAAAATTCATAAAAATATCAGTGTATTTTTCACAATTTTACTCAAGATATTTTCACTGACAAAATATCAGTTAACAGCGATTTTTTTTTACTGTGTATCGAGGCTTAGTTTTGCATAGAAATTTGCCGATCTTCTTTAACATACTTCCTATATAAAACTGTCACGTTAGTGTCAAACAAGGGTATCCACCAAATAGAAATTGCCGTAAGATCCTTTGCGAATATTGTCAGATTTTGTCGAACCCTTTCAATCATTGTTGAACATACCTAAAACAAAATGCTTATTTCAGTCCTTTTTTATACGAGGGTGCCTTAAGCCTGCATGTTGTTCTTGTAAATAATTTTTGAAATTAGGATAAAAAATAAAAAGCATATTTTTTTAATGCTTTTGAAAAAGGAAGAAAAAAGTAAAGGGCTCTAACAAATAAATATTTTTTTTATACCTTGATCAAAACCAAGATTATAATTACTGTCTGAAAATAGCAAACTCATGGCTTTTGTTTAGGATACAGATTTTTTTTGTTATTTTTTCGTAGGCAGTTCATATCAAAAGATTTAACGGAAGGATACAGTTCAAAATTTAAAAACGGAGAACGAGAATTTCTGATGAATATATTTTATAAAATAGTGTTTACTACTCGCGGTTAAACTGTGCTTCTTTTTACTTACGTTGTTAAACCACTCACTGCGCTCGTTCTTTAAAACCTCGCTTTAAAAAAGTACTATTTTACACAAGCATGGTTATAAAGAACGAGCGCACTGAATGATTTAAAAACTCGATTGTAAAAAAGCACAGTTTAGCAGCGAAAACCAAAAAAAAATAATTTTTTGTGCTCCGGGACGATAAAAAAATGATTTGCATCGGCATCCAAAAAAGCGATATTTATGCATAAGCAGGAAAAAAGCTAGGGGCTCTGACGGTTAATAGTAGTTTTAGCAACTAGTGGCTAAAATAGTGCCTTTTTTACAAGCGTTGGTTTAAACAATAAGCGAGGTATTTAAAAACGTGAGTAAAAAAAGCACAGTTTAGCCGCGAGTTGTTGACAATATTTTTTTTAATACCTTTACTAAGAAACCAAGAAAAACTGAAAAATACATTTAAAAACCTCGAACAAAGAGCACTTCTCGCAACACACCATCTTTACACTATAAATCAAGGCAGCTGGTAAATGAAATAAGAATCGTTTTCATAGCGATATGCTATTTTACTCAGTGACATTTTAATCTTTGACAGTTTGATATTTTGACGGTGTTTTTAAATGATTTTTTCGCAAGTACTTGGTGACAACTGGCGGAAATGGTTTAATTTTTAAGCAAGAATAATTAGATTTTTTCAATATTACTATTTTCCGCTATTTTTCTTTAATTTTGGGTAGAAAACGGACAGAAATCTTTTTTTGCACCCGTGATCAAAAAAAAAGTTTTTTGCATCGGTAACCAAAAAAGCCATGCTTTAGTTATCTGCAGACAGTTACTAAAATCATGTTTTTGATGAAGGTATAAAAAAATATTTTTTTATACCTTTTTAAAAACACCTACTGTCTGCAAATAACAAAAACATGGCTTTTTCGGTTACATGTTAAAAACTTTTCTTGTTAGTTGGTCGCACACAGTTTAGTCATGTCATGAACGGCCAAAGGAAAGATACGGTGCAAAATATAAAAAAAGAATAGCTCGAGAATTTTTGATGAAAGTATTAAAAAAAGAGTGTTAACAACTCGCGGTCAAACTGTACTTATTTTTACTCGCGTTATAAAATCCCGATTTAAAAAAAGCACTATCCTATACAAGCGTGGTTTTAAAGAACTTGCACAGTGAGTGATTAAAAAACGCGAGTACCAAAAAGCACAGTTTAGCTGCGAGTTCGAAAACCAAAATTTCTTCCTCTCAAACAGCTTTTTGAAACGTTTTAGTGACAAAAAAAAATATATGTATTTTTTTAAATATTCATTTCTTCCAACATTTCCGAATCTTCGGTGTTTTTAAGGCGCCCATGTTTTTAAGAGAGAAAAATTTGTTTTGCGGCTAGATAGAGACCTACTTTCTCAGACGGGAGTAATACCGACGAATCACCACAAATACGCCGCGCGCTCTATGTGCAACGCATGCCAACACCCAAAGACATTCAACTAAAATAGAACCATCAAGTCGCTTTGAAACGCGATCAGTCGTTAGACTTAGGGAAAACCATTTTGTCTTTCACTGGCAACACTGGCGCAGGCAATACCATGTTACGTTTACCAGCCGTCAGAAGCACCTCGTTATTTATAAATGTAAAAAGGTTTGGTCTTTATTTTCAGACCTGTCAAATATTTTTGGAAATACAATAGACACTTAAAGAAAATATTCCACGCATCCGTATCGGTATACGTAACTCGTTCGAAACAAAGTCAAAATACGCTACATGCCATGTTTCGAACGATGCCGGCTTCTTTGACGGGTGTGATGACAGAATCTCGTTGCGTACGGAAGGATGTACGTATCGTTAGGGACCCACGAACGTACGCAACGATTTCAATCAGCAGTCCTGTCATCGCACCCTTCAA
Source organism: Oxystoma pomonae (assembly GCA_963921995.1). Lineage (NCBI taxonomy): Eukaryota > Metazoa > Arthropoda > Insecta > Coleoptera > Brentidae > Oxystoma > Oxystoma pomonae. The sequence continues at coordinate 40,511,909 of OY998172.1, forward strand.
AAAAGCGGGCATCGTTCGAAACATCAAAAATGTACAAGTCAAAAATGTAGCGTATTTTGACTTTGTTTCGAACGCGTTACGTATACCGGTACGGATGCGTTGAAATATTTACTTTAAGTGTCTAATGTTTCATTTTCTCATACTTAATAATAATTAGTACCGAGGTATAGAGAGGTATTATATTTGTCATTGTGAAAAATATTTATGTAAATAAATAACATAGCAATTTAATTAAATATTTAATTTTTTAAATGTTCTCCGGATAGTTAGTGAGTTGCCTAACTAAGGCGGAAAGTCATACTTTTACAGACGGGAGGAGTTCGGCGGAAAAGGCACTTAAAAACTATAATTTTCCTTTCATTATTTCGGGTCTCAAAAGATATTTTCTAACTTCAACTCCTTACTCGCCCCAGCCCCAATCAAAATAAAATTATATTTAAATAAATAAAAACAATAAGGTTTCTCTCTACATTTTATTGTAGTAAAAATAAACTAAAAAAATAGGTTTAAATTAACGATAACCCTAAGATTTGTTTCTCTAATTTGTGCTCTGATTCACGTCTTCTTTTGGCAACCACCGGCGATTTTTGTTCATATTTTTGCTTGCGTACAGATTATGTTCAACTTCCAATTAAATTTAAAGTAGGTACTGCATCAAGCCTTAAATTACGAGCGTTCTTGGGGGTGTAGTTCATAAGTATTTCGAAACAACTATCTTCGAAATGTTCTGAACAAATCCTATCTGGAAAAAAATTACGATTACCGATTATATGCCATTTTTAGCCTAATAATAGTAACGTAATGAAGATGTACCTACTTTATATAAAACAAAACTAGATTTTAAAAGAAAAATAAACAGGTTAAACTAAAATATTCCATAATTCAAAATAAACGTATGGCGTTTCCTAAAATCATAGCCTAAATATAAGGCTATGCTAAAACATAAGGGTTAAAATAAATAATAAAAACTGACAATTTTTTGACTGCATTTTTTTTTATTTGGCAGGCAATTATCCATTTCATTTCTACATCATTTTCGCTTGGAAAATGAATAAATGAAAATGAAAAGTGTAATAATTTTTAGATCCAAAAACAGCGCAGTTTGACATAATTATAAATAAATTTTCACACTCAAACAACAAGATGGTATTTCCACAAGTTGTGTGTTGTTATCGGAGAAGGCAGTCGTATATTTGGGAGAGAAAGCGTATCGAGAATGTTTCTGTTCTTTACGGTTTCAATTAAAACATGAGACAAATATATCAACTCAGTGAACTCATTCTCTCAATCGATCACGCTAATAAAACTTCAAATGTTGACTTCAGTTTATGATTGCACGGAAGGCGACGGAATTTGGAATAAATAGTAGCATACCGTGTTACGTGTATCGTGTTTGTACAATTTTTTTTTCTACGAGTGTTGATGACCATTTTCCTCATAAAAAAAATTAGTTTTTAGTGAACATACATTTAAAAAAAAAACAAATCGTTTCTGTAAATTTATTAGGGCACTAAATTTTCCCTTCATTTTGTGAATATATTCGCCATCTGATACCTCCAATAGAACGCTATATGTCGTGTATCGTTGGTTGATAGATACATAGAAATTTCGTACAAAAAATAATGGTGAATGTGTACCTTCTTGTCTTTATAACATCTCTAGGTTTTTAAAGCCTCAGTAGGCTTCAAAGATCTCGCCACTACTAACAAACCAATCGCACGAAAGGATTTCCAAATACCCAGTCAATACCCCAGTTCCTCAATAGCTCAGTTGGCAGAGCACTAGACTGGTATTCTAGAGTTCCTGGGTTCAAATCCTGGTCGAGGAAAGACTTTTTTTTTAATTTATTTCCTCACCCTTTGTCCTCTACGCCACAAATATTTTCTGTAAATTTATTAGGGCGCTAAATTTTCCCTTCGTTTTGTAAATATGTTTGGCTGAAATTATTAGTTGGAAATTCGCCATCTGACACCTTCAATCAAATGCTGTATATCGTGTATCGTTGGCTGATAGATAAATAGAAATTTCGTAACACTAATAATCGTGAATGTGTACCTCCTTGTCTTTATAACCTCTCTAGGTTTTTAAATCCGCAGTAGGCTTCAAAGATCTCCCCACTACTAACAAATGAATCGGACAAAAAGATTTCCGAATAGCCAGTCAAAACCGTAGTTCCTCGGTAGCTCAGTTGGTAGAGCATTAGACTGGTATTGTAGAGGTCCCGTATTCAAATTCTGGTCGAGGAAAAACTTTTTTCCGATTTATTCCCTCACCCTTTGCCTTCTACGCTACAAATCTTTTCTGTAAATAAGGCGCTAAATTTTCCCTTCATTTTTAAAAATTTATATTTATACCGGGAATTTATAAACAAATCTCAGCAGAAAAAATGAGCTGACTACAGATGTTATAAAAAAAATATTTAAAAGTGTCGCAGCTAGGGTTGGTTGATTATACCAAATATAGTGTAATTAATTATAAGTGCATACCATATTGTTTTTATCAGATATTCGCAAAAATATCTCAAAAAAACTTAACACTAGTAGCACGCCTAAGGCGGCCTATGACAAGATAGCGTCGAAAAAACATATAATAACTAATCTGTAAAATGTAAAAATATTAAAAACTGTCCAATAATCTGTAAAATATACCAAAACCTCGATTATGCTAAAGCTACAACGCCGACGAGAAATTATGACCCGCCACAAGTGCGAGGTTGTCACATTGTTGTTAGGTTTATTCTTGATATATATTGGGAAATAAAAAAATTATTTATTGATTTAAAATTGTGATGATTCAAGTAAATTTAAATGCAATTATATAATATACCTAAATTTCTTTATATATTTATGTGAACAAAGTGTTTCTCCATGTTTTAAAAAACAAACCGGAGAATTTGCATAATTGCAGGTAAATGATAAAAAGGTTTTAAAAATAATATGGTTGTAAAAAGATTACATGTAGAGATACAACTTTTAGCGCAATCTGGCATCGTCGCCAAATTGTTTACCTTATGTCTGATCGCAACTGTGGTAAATATAGTATCTCAACATTTCTGTGACCCTGTTCCATGCACAGTGGCTATCCACTTATCTAATTTTACATTAGATATGCACTGAAAGAAAACTTCGATTTAATAGATAACAGAAGCAAGTAAATCACAGACCATATGATATTGATTATATAAAATTGCTCTACCTTTGTCATCAGCTGACAAAACACCCACCTGTTAGTGTGGTTTGGAGGTCAACAATCCTCGACTTAAGGACACTAATCCTAGAGCAAGGTTCAAAGGAAGCGAAACGTGACATTACTTTGAAAATTTGAGTTGTCATTTTTGATTTGCCTTGTTCTTATTTTAAACATTTTAATGAATGATAAATACCATAAGAAAGTATTTCTCGAAAGCACGCGAGTCACTAAAGTAAAAAATTTAAGCAAAAATTATAAATCTAACAGATTTTACTCTTAGTCCGGGTTCTTTGTATTTTGATAAAGAAGTAAAACGACAGGCATTCAGAATTGCTAAAGTTATGAATAAATTATCAATACGAAAAGTTGGGTAAACCCTCTGTAAAACCGGACAACAAAATTTTCAGGTAAGTACTATTCACAGGAACTAAAATCTGGAAACGTATATTGATATCTGCTTCCTTGCTTCAAAAATAATGTTTTTTTAAAAAAAATATTTTAACACATCTGATAAATATTTCAAAAACTAAAGCTCTTAGTAATTTGAACCAAACTGTAGTAAAATGTTTATTTCAAAGTTAAAATTTTTTCAACTATTTCACACTTTTCTATTCCTAAACCCCCATCATTCTATCCAACATTTACTTGGTGGGTGGCCAAAAAAACGCTTTGGTAATAAATTTTGGTTAAAATCATAATACATAATGGCTTCTCTATCATGTGTGCAGACTGACAGAAAATCCTTGTTTTTAGATGTAGGTATTTTAGGACCCAAATAGATAAATTTGTGATAAACTACCGTATAATAACACATTTTGTGTAACTGTGTTTCAAGTAAGAATTAAAACAGTTTTTTCTTTCTTTTGGCTATTATATTATACGTAAAAAACAAAATTATTCCTTAATAATTACAGAAAACTGATTAAAGTTATCTAAATTATTCAAATGAACTACATTTGATTAATAATGTTTAAAATATTTTACCAATACAACGCATTCTTATCACAGTACCTATATGTTACCGTTAACCTGGTTTTTCCTAGAAAAACTAGTTACAGCTTTTAACTCTATATTAGATTAGACTAAATTATATAAGTTTAGATTAGATTTTAATCTGACCTAATCCAACTGACCTAATCTAAACTAGTTTTTTCTGGGAAAACAAGGTTGTAACTGAAATCGGGGTTTTACGGTAATATATATATATATATATATATATATATATATAGGCGAATACTTGCCCCAAAAGAAGTACTTAAATTCTTACCATAAACTAAATAACTATATACCTATAACTTTCACAACGCCGTAATAATTTTTTTACTAATTTTGGATATAAAATGGGACACACAAGTTCTTACATCAGGCACGCATATACACAAGAAATCGAATTTATACTTCCACTTTATTAATCACTATCGTCGGGGAAAAAATAGGTACTGTTATAAAACTTGCCTCACAAATCCTTAAATTGTCGTCCTGCATAAAGTCTTGTCCGAAGGCTTCCAGCCAAGCTCTCCCAACACCTTTCTCAACCAAAAAGCCAGTTAACTCATTTTCGTTTTAGTATCCTTTGGCCTAGGATCGGTGCCATGTTGACACCAAACTGACAGAAAATCCATGTTTAACTTGTCAATTTGGTTATAAAAATGGCCGATACAATAGGCTAAAGGGCACTGAGGCGGTAAGAGTTACTTGGCTGTTTAGTTGAGAACGGTGTTGGCTCTCCTTCTATTGCTGTTTGATTTTCCTAATAAAAATACTTCTTCACTCATTATGACTTACCTTTAATAGGTACTTGAAAGAAGTGAACTCCGTCGCAGGACTATTTTTTGCAGCCTAGCACACAACAGGAATAAATAATATAATTAAATCGTTTGAAAAAAAAAACTATTTACAATAATAACGAGCCGCCGATGACAAAAGCAAGGCAAACGAATCAAAAATGACAACGCAAGTGTCAAAATAAATGTCAGGCTTTGCTTCCTTTAGAGCTTGCTCTAGGATTAGTGTCCTTACTTCGACTTCCTCAAGGAGCCTTGTTCACTTACTTAGAGCTGGGCCAGATCAAGTTTGAAGCGTCTCGGCTGTCTTTATAAGTTACTTTATACATGGATTGTGCCCACGCCATCAGGTAACATTTTGAATGTTCTTTACTTTGTTTATTTAGGTGATGCAACCATCTGCCTTATTATCACTCGGAACTGATCTAAAAGCAGAAGAAATACAAAATGAAGGAGGTTTAAATTCGTTTCAAATAAGTAAACAAACATCAATGTTGAGTTAGGTGTTTGTCAAGAATCCGTACGTTGTTGGTTAGCTACATCAGTGTAATCTACGACCTACGTAGATTATTTTTGAAAGCTGGCCTTTTTTTTGTGAAAATAATGGATTTTTATTTGGCATTTCATTGTTTTTCCAAAACCAAACTTCAACTAGAGTATAAAAATTGGTTTGTTATAAGGGATTTTCGATTTAGGAATTGGTTCTATCTTGGATTTTACTCAAAAAAAGACTACCTATAATTTTTCAAAATTTTAGAGGTTATGTTTACAACCAAAGGACCGAACCAACCTCACAGGTTGGTTCTAAAATTTTATAACCGGGTTGTAACTGTGACGTCATTGTTTTAAAACGAAAGGACCGGTTCCGACTAGAACCAGGACCAATTGTCAATCGAAAATCTTATATTCGGCGTCAACCGATGAAAACTGATGTAGCTAACTGCAAAAATAAGGCAATTTACCCAATTTCAACTTCTGTTTCTATGCAACCCACCTACTACGTTAAAAATTACAATTGGAAAACGCAATAACAACAAAATTTAGTCGGCAATGTGAATTGAGAACTATTTATTCATCCTGTGAAGTGAGCAGGCGGATAGAGGCACATAAGAACCTAAGAACTGAGAAATTTCTCGCTTGTGATGACAGAAGTGCGAACCGAAAAGTGAGCAGACGGATAGGAGCGACTGTAGTTTATTTTCTTACTTTACGGAACTCTGACTACACCTTTAAACTTTTAACTTACATGATCATACCAACCTGGGAAAAAGCATTTCTACACATCTGGCATATCTGTAACTGGCTGGATTCCTCATCAGAGCAGTAAAAAGTCTGTATGCTAGGTGTGTATAGAAGCAGGGACATATGTATAGATCCCTGATAGAAGCCAAATCTTTACAACTCGTTTTTGAACATGTTTTGGAGCATGAGCTGATCTTTAAACCAGCTTTTCATGGTTCTCACCCTGCAGCAGTAAACCCGCGGGGATTTTATTACACTATACCTTTAGTTTTAATGTAAATTTTAGTTTAAATTCACTGAAGTGCCCATTTGTTTATTTTCGGAAATGAAAAACAAAAAAAAGTTTGGTTATTTAGAAAATCAGGATTTCCACCCAAATTTACCTGTCAATTTTTTATTTTTTTTGTTGGTCATTTTGTTTTAGTTTGGTGGCAAACCTTTTTGCTACCCAGCCTGTCAAACTCGGAAAATGGTCAATTGATCTGGGTCGCACGATCGGTTACTGCGGCGACATCGGCCAGCGTCCACTGTGCTTGCTGGGAACCCTGTTTAGGACCGGCAGTCGGGTAGTTCTTTATTTATTTTTCTTCTTAGTAATTTACTGCCTTTGCGACAACATAATGTCTTGCATTTTTATTCAGACGCCTCTTATTACTAGAAACAGAGTTAGGCAAAATAAAACAAGCTGATGATAAACAAAGGCGACGCCTTTTGATATTCTGACGACCGACGTTAACTTTCTTTGAACCTCCAACTTTGCCTCCGTCGAAGTTGCATTATCCTTGGGATGTAGTTTTTAACAACGTCTTTTGTTTTCAAAATACTACTGATACTGATCTTTTTTCTAAACTTGAAATACATTATCAAAATGAAAATAAATACAAGCAAAATAAATACAAGCATGTATAGCTTCTCAGTTTATTTTGGTTTTAATAATTTAGGTTTATGTTTTACTTATATATTGGGTGTCCCAAGGTGAGTAACCGATTAAAATATTTTGGAAACTAGGTACATTTTGTGTATAATGTCCTATACCTATGTTCAACTGTTTTTAAAATATTGACAGGGGAAAATTGGCATTTTTTTATCTTTGACAGCCCGTAACATCGAAACCGTTAAGGATAGAACAAAACGGTTTTTACATTCCTGTCTTGGTTTTTGGGATTGAAAACCAACAACAAACAAATCAACAAGCATGACTCCCTTGCGGAGATGGATTAGTCACCGGGCTTGGATTTCCATGTTGTGGACGTGCATTTGATGTGCATTACTCCGATGTGCATTGGCAGTCCAGTGTTCAATACCTCCCATACCAATATGGTACGGGGGACCATTAAAATCGTGCCTAAAAAATGAGTTACTAAAGTTCCAAAACACCTTAAACGACGAAAAAAAAAATTTTGTCGGTCTGTTGTCTGTTGTCCGTCTGTACACACGATAACTCAAGAACGCCTTAATCGATGGTACAAAAATTCTATAGGCTGAACATGAACTGATGAACTTTTGGGTAGAATGGTGGGGGGTGAAGGGGGGATAAAATATTTAAAAAATTGTAACTTTAGAACAAAAGGAAGTACCGATATACAGTCCTCAGATTTAAGTTTCCATGAATATGGACTACAAATTTTGTTATAGAGTCCGAATTCGTAAAAGCTTTAGTTTACGAGTTATTTGAAAAAACGTTAAAATATATTTTAAAAAATCATAACTTTAGAAGTAAAGCAGCTATTGATATGCGGTTTTCAGATTTTGGGTTTCGTAAATATTACCCAAAAAATTTGTTATAAAGTTCAATTCTTTCAAATCTACAATTTTCGAGATATTTTCATTTCCCCTCAACATAAAATAATTTATTGTATGGTGGACTATCCGTGCACCAATTTTTTTGTTTCATAACCTATTTTACGTAAAAAAAAATATGGCCGAAGTTTACTTAAGAGCCAGGACCCCCAGGACAAATCGTATTAAACAATTAGTGCAAACATACTAATTCTAATACAAATTATTTTTTTTAAATAAAGTTTTTTTCTAAAAAAGCTCTCTGTAGCGCATTTGAAAGTGAAATTTTAGGCAAAATCTCATTTCGCTAGTATTCTTCATTTGGCTATGATTTCCATAAAACTAAAACTGCTTTTTTGCACAATATGGCAACCACTGTTTAAGGTATCTCAAACACCGAATTTTGATTTTATTTTCTAGATTTAAAACTTCAATTTTTAAGCGAATTTCTTATTTCAAATTCACTTGGTTTGTCTACACGTTTATTTCAACCCTAAACAAAAAAAAAATAAAACCCAGATTATCCGTTGACTTAACATGATAGTGGCTGGAAACTTTATTTATTTCTGAAGGTGTCAGTGTCACCAATGTGGCAGAAATTTTCTGTGCGACTTTGTCAGTGATGGACCGGAATCGAAATATTACCCCAAAGCGCATTTATTCGTCTTTAAAAAAAAAAAAACGTAAGGCTCCGGTGCAAGAAATTCTAAATAACAGCTAAAAAAATATGTAGAATAATTATACACATAACCTTTTCTTAGGAGCAAATGTTTTTCAGTGATGAAAAGTGAAAACAAAGTGGAATCTTCCAGAAATGATGGCGCTCTTTGCCTAAATAATAGTGATATTCTGATACCGAACAACGAATAATAATAAGAATCCAACCCCGAAGATGGTGAAATGCCAAAGTATGTTACTAAAGCTTCTATAGTCAAATAAAAATAAGAATAACATAATTTTGAACCAAAAAGCACATTGAGCATGTAAACAGAATGATATGATAATGATAAAAGTTGCCCAATTTTTTTATGTTAATTTTTATTTCTTAATTGTATTTCTACTGTACAAATGCAAACAGTGTGCCCCATAAGCTCAAGGTTTAGGTTAATTATATTTTTTTTTCATTTTTTACTTGACTGGATAAGCCCAGCTGATCATTTGTGGATAAATATATAATTCGTACCTTCTTAAAATTTTTAAAAGCAGACCATTTGTCGATGAAATCGAGAAATGGAGAAAAGTTTTTAATAGAAAAGGTACAATAATACCATCTTCTGAAAAATATGATTTCTGTATTTTTATTATTTTTTTACAGATTTCCAGAGACACAGAGAGTTTTAGGCCAGGTGTGTGGGAAAACTAGTGTCATTTTTTGTGTGCCACTTACTGCCTGAACTGGTTGACCCACTACATCCAAAAGGCCTTGATATAAGAAAAAAGTATGAAAATAAAAATGAATTATCAGCGTTGCTATAATTTTAATTTAAAAAATTTTGATTGGAAAAGGTAACTAAAAGAATTAGAGAAGGTGTCGTGTATTTATTCGATATTAACAATAACTTTTCAAATACCTAAAAAAATTGAGAGAGGCCCAAAGACGACCCTGGTTAACTTAACAGAATATGGTTATAAATAAAAGAACCTTAATGTTAATTTTTTAAACCAACGTTGCCATATTGCGGTAGTGCTATATAATGTCATACTTTAATTACCGTATTTTATATAAACAATTTTCCGGGGGTGAATAATTTCTATTTTCAAAAAAGAATTATTTTTTAGTAGGTATTCTTTAACATGTTGTTAAAGTGCGAAATTTTATGGAAGAATGCATACATATTTAGTTTAGTGCCTCACTTATATAGCATAAAGGTACATACTGAAAATCCTTTAAGACCAAAATTGCCAATACACCGTGAACATAGTTCTGAAACAAATTCTATCCCGATGGACATAGGAAAACTTCATGCTGAAAGGCCTGAAAATCGTATTTCGCCTGGAAAGACCGCATATAGCGTCGTTTTCGATTAGCCTTTTGGTTGGATCAGCGAGCTTAACCGAATAAATGTGAATTATATATTCCAATCCAGAAGAATATATATACCTCCTTTCAAAATAAAAAAGGAATTTAATAGACTAAGTGATTTGTGTTCTTGAAAAGTTTATTTTTTAAGGATTCATAATTGGGCATAACATACAGGGTTTCCTATAGCTTTGAGCTTTTGCAGCATAGTTAGCCAAAACTAATATACATGTTACGGGCTCGATTTTCAAGAGAAGTCGAAAACTAAAAACCGCATTGCGATATGTCAAAGCGTTTCTGAGCTACAGGGTGATTCTCAAAAATGTGCGTTTCTAAAAACCCTCTACAACTTTTTTATTTGTAAAGATACAGATTTTCATTAAAAACATCTTTTGAAGATTTTTTAAGGACAAATCTACCTGCTTCACAGATTTTGTCTTAAAGCCTTTAGTTCACGAGATATAACACAAAGTTACATTTTTTTTAATGGAATATTCCAATTCTTTTTAAAAAATTAGTTTTGTAAAAAAAATTCCTGTTAAACGATGTGTCATACACCTATTCTTATTAAGTAGTTAAACAGATATCTGCAATTTTTAATAATTACCATAGTAGGCTGTGTTTAACTCTGACCTATGCAGTTTTAGAGTATCTATCTAGGTAGCTATGATCAAATAAAAACAATTGCCATAATAAACGAGCCCAGAGTCAAAAGGTCAAAAGTGGCGTCTTCGTCAAGATATAAAAATGTTTGAAAACTTTGAAAAGTACGACATGATAAAATGTTATATTGAAAGTAACGAAAATCGACAGACGGCGTTAAATCTATATTTCCAGAGATATCCGGAAAGAAGGCAACCTAGCTCAAAAATATTTTTGAAGTTAAAACGTCATCTACAAGAATACGGATCCTTTACAAAACCGCGGTCTAGGACGTATAGAAGCCTAGCCAGAGATAGAGAGTTTGAAGAACTAACGGTTCTAGGAGAAATAGAAATTAACCCGAATACTTCCACCAGGGCTATGGAGAGAAACACTGAAATTCCACGCAGCAATGCCGTTAGGGTGCTTCAAAAACACAAGTTTAGGCCCTATCGACCCCGAAGGGTGCACCAATTACGGCAACGAGATTTTGCTCCAAGACGTGCATTTTGCAGGTGGTACCTAAATAAAAGCCAAGACCCCCATTTTGCCAAAAAAGTTATTTGTTCGGATGAGGCAACGATTTCTAGTGATGGAATATTCACCAGATATAACTGCTATTACTGGAAACAGCAAAATCCCCATATTATGGTGAAACAAGGGAATCAGGGAAGGTTCAGTTTTAAGGTATGGGTAGGCATCTACAGAGGACAAATTATTGGGCCATATATTTTTGATAGAAATTTAAATGCCGAAAGATACCAACAAATTTTGGAAGAGCAGGTGATTCCGCTTACCGACAATTTGCCACTTCAGCAAAATAATGACCTATACTTTTGTGCTTTTGTGCTAAATATTGTGTTTCCCTAAAACTGGCTCGGAAATAAAGGTCCTATATATTAGCCCCCCAGGTCTCCAGATCTGACCCCTTGCGACTTCTTTTTGTGAGGGAGAGTCAAAGACCTTGTATTTCGAAATCGCCCAACTACTAGAAGGCAATTGGAAGAGGCACTTCGTACTGCATTCAAGCAGCTTCGTGCGGTAGAACTTCTTAATGCAGAATATAGCGTCAAGAGAAGATGTAGGATATGTTTACAAGAAAACGACCGTCAATTTGAGCATTTGTTTTAGAATTAAAGAAAATTGTTAGATATAGACTTTAGGTGTTTCAAAGTTTAATTAATAAAAATTTGAAAGAAAAAATTTTAATAATTTCATTTTTGTTTATTATTTTAAGGTTGGTAATTATAGTAAATTAGAAGTTAAAGTTCGAGGTTGCTGTGTCCCCTCGTGTCGTAGCTAACTTGATTTTGTCTGAAAAAAAAACAATAAAATTTTATTTACACATTTAGGGCGCGCACAGCGCCTACTATGGTAAATATCAAAATATGCAAATATCTTTTAAACTATTTAATAAAAATAGGCACATCGTTCGGCAGAAAATTGACATATCGCAATGCGGTTTTTAGTTTTCGACTTCTCTGGAAAATCGAGCCCGTAACATGTATATTAGTTTTGGCCTAACTATGCTGCAAAAGCCCAAAGCTATAGAGGCCTCTCGAATTTGGACCACCCTGTACATTTTTTTAAACCTCTTTTTTTCCTAAAATGATCCAACATATTTTTTTCCGGATCGGTGCATGCATAGTGTGTGTTTGTCTCTACCATAGGAAAATATATTGGCTGCGCTGTGGGAAATGATTCAATAATTGATGATAGAAATACATATAAAAAAAAAACGATTTTTTGATGGATGCAATGACAAAATAGCTAAGCGCAGCTGTTTTGTCATCGACTTCACCATAAAAGTGGGCCTCGTTCAAAACATGCCATAAATACTCAAATTTTCTGTTTAAATAGATACTAACGCGTTCAAAACAAGGCCAAAAGGCACTTAATTTACTTATGCAATTTTTCGAACGAGGCTCGATTTTATGGTGGAGGCGATGACCAAACAGCTGAGTGCAAGCGATAAGGACGTGGATATGGTCTCAACGTTACGTCCATGCCGACGTACGAAACGAGTGCATTCAGCTGTTCTACTATCGCATCCACCATGAAATCGAGCCTCGTTTGAAAAATGGCATAAACAAGTCAAAAATGTCGTGTCTTTTGGCTTTGCTCTGAAGGCGTTAGGTATAAGTATACAGATACGTTAAGGCAATAGCTAATTGTCCCTAATGTTAGCGCAAAATACCTATACTGAATCGCTACGTTTATACGCAACTTAAACCCGACTTATAAAGGACCGTTTTAAATAAAATCACTTTCTCTGATTGTTTATACAACACCATTCTCAATTAAAAAGGCAGTTAACTCCTACCTCTTAAGTGTTCCTAAGACTACTATTGCCGTCCTTTTCATAAATAAATTGACAGGTAAAACATTGATTGTCTGTCAGTTTTGTGTCAATATGACCGCTATAGTAGGCTAAAGGATACTAAATCGAAAAAAAATTAACTGGCTTTTTAGTAAGAATAGTGTTACCATTTATACTCTTTTTGTGAGTACAGTACTCTTTTTCAAAGCTTTGTACTCTATACTCTATTACATTAGCACTGGTACTCTTTTTTTCCCATATGACAACAATATTCAATAAGTTTTTTCTTATTAATTTTATTTAAGTCAACCCACCAATTTTCAAGGCATATCATACCCCAAAAATAACATTAAAAAAATAAAAAATCTTAAATTACTTCCTGCATAAATTGCAGAAATTTTCGCCTGTGGCGCTATTCATTCACTATTATTTGCGAGTTTTCCTTAATTTTATACATTTTTATCAGCGGAAATTAAAGGCGTGTTAAAAAAAACTTCACTTTTAGTTAAATGTTATAAAAACTATAACATATTTAAACCATTTTTTGCCAAGCTTTAGGTAAACAAACAACCCGAAATCACCTACATTTTCTAAATAATAATGTGACTCCTTCCAAAATATTTTTCTAGGTGTGTAACTTTACTAGTTATTAATAACAGTGGCGGACGTAGAGGTGGGGCAGCTAACTCAACCCACATTTTTTTTAATTTTTCGTAAAAAAACATGTAAGGTCGATATTTTTAAAGAATTTTTGTTTAAATTTAATCAGTTTTTTTTAACTGCTTGGCTGCTTACCCAACCCAATTGCTTTTAAATATTTCACAAAAAACGTTGAAAGGATCAAAATTTGTATAAAATTTGCTGCTTAAACTGCAAAATATTTTTGTTGTTACAATTTAAGTCTAGTTTCTAGTTTTAAGGAATTTTTGTCAACAACAACAACAAAAACACAAAACGTGTAAAAAGGGCATTGGTTTAGCACAATTTGCTAAAAATTTTGTCTGCGGCGCATTTAAGGGTGAATTTGAATAAAAAATGCTTTACTAACTTAATTGCTTAATCAAATTTGTATAAAATAGCAAATTACATAAGACATACATACATACATAAATACATAATTTTGCGTATCTCTAAAATGTGTATTTCACGGTAAAAGTTATCGATTATTTTAAAAAACTAAATAAAAACAAGATAGATATATTTTTTTGGAAAACCACGCGAATGGTCTGGGGGATACCAGAAGCCTTCGCTGTGCAAAATGTCAATAATTTTTGATCTGTTTAAGTTAACGAACTGATTTTAGGATTTAAATTCAGTCTTAAGACATTATTTTTTAAAGACTATATCTGCCAAAGGATCAACCTTTTTACTAAAATATAACAAGCTATCTTTTTCGTACACACGCATACAACCCAATATCCACTTACCTGCCCCCAAATTCTCTTTAAGAAAAGAGGCGACCGTCTTTGTTAATTATAAAGTATATTATTTAAAAAATAAACCATTGTTTTTGAACTTTGGCATACATATGTACTGTTTTTGTTCTAGAAAATTATGGGAACACTAGTAAGAAGGTGTTGGTTTGTATGTCCTTCATTAATTGTCACTAAATGGTTCTTTAAATTCAAATACCGTCAAAAAATCTCGCCTTTACAAAAAATATGACGATTTCTAAATCCAAGTTTACACTAACTGATTTTTTTTGTTAGGACTTATTTGCCAATATTCCTTAAAATTTAGTTCCTAAGTACCCTTTTTTTATTTAAAAATGTATTTTACTAAGCTTATTTTTGTGTGTTTACCAACCTTTAAGACTTTTAACACACAAAGCCATAGATAGCCATGGAATATGTCGCTGTCAATATTCAGAAAAGTCACACAAATTCTGTCTCTTTTTTTACGTTTATTTGTACGCGTAGTAGCAATTTAGCTCCGCCGTAAAACTAGTCCTACAGAATATATTTAATTTACAAAGTATTATTAAAAAAATGAGGCAGTTTCTCTTACAACGTTAGAATAAATACCAAGGACGCTGTGTTTTTATTTTAAATGCGCTAAAGAAAAAAAAGAAAGGTGAATGGCCGAGTACCCCACTCAACTGGGTAGATCGCGATTCCATGGAACGTGGCTGGACTCCGACATATTTGGTAGTGGGAATCAACAGAGGGTAACTAGAAAGAGGCGATAGCACTTTTGGGTAGCAGGACCACTCCAAGGAATACATCTGACTCCAACGGCGACCTCGACCCAGTGAAACCGGGACTAAACCTCGATTTTTAGGTCAATTTATATGACCTGCTGAGGAGAAAATTCTACCATCAACCAAGTTCTGCTAGGACGGTAGCGATGTTAGATAGATGCATGTCTAACATGTCTAACGGCAGTCCATTGTGTAAACTTGCTACGCAGTCTAAAGATCCCTGCCCTCGACAAAAAGGTCTCAGGCAAAAATAAAGTCCTCTTAGAGAAAGAAAACTTGCATCCTAAGGGGCACGTGTAACAATCAGGGGTACACGGGGATCATTGCAGAAAGGGCGGCCTAATTGCCAGACCTGCGACCGCCCATCTACTACACTGGAAAAATCGGTCAGAGTAAACCTATTTTCTAAAATGAGTGAAAAAGTTGAGTCAAATTTTTGAGTGTTTTTTAAACTTATTTTGAGTACTTTTGATCTATTACTACCACTGAGTGAGTACTGAGTCAGATCAATCCATTTCGAGTGACCTTTGATATCTCTAACTCAAGCGAGAGTGATTTAACTCTGTCATTTAGTATTCTGTGGATTCCGTGACTCTAATTTGAGTATATCGGGCCCTCGGCAAGTTCCGGCTTTCGTCGCGCAGTATCGCAAACGGAGACGATCTACCCAGATGGCACCGGAACGCAGTTTGTGCGATGCGAAGTGCTCGTGGGTCTCATTTGTTCAGAATTTTTGTGAATCGGATAATGATTTTCAAAATTAAATTTTTATCGGTCACCAAGTGGTGCAAAATTGAATTGACCGATGACGTGAATATGGTCCATTTTAAGGCAATTGGTAAGTAGATAGCTACTTTGTACCGCCCACGCCCAAACTTCCAAAGTGTAGTGCACATGTGCATGTTTTTTCAGTCTCTCAGGTATGCTTTGCTCAAGTTAAGTAGTTACCTACTGGTAGTTTGGAAGGTATTCTTATGGCTGTGGCTAAAGTCCCGACAGTCGGAAACGATACACGACAGCCGCTTAGGTGGTAATATGTCGGCAGGTTAGCAATTTTTTTGTTGGGTTAGGTTAGGTTTTTGTCAACTCATATATCCCTGTCACTGTCTTTTTCTTAACAAGACAAGTTATGACAAAAGTTAGAACTAAACCTGTGACTAAGACGAGCATGAACGATACATTAGTTTTTCTGAGAAAAACCGGGAAAAAGTCATTTTTGCCACTGTCGTCGTGACTAGCAATTTAGCTAAATTCACGACAGCTCATGTAATACCTAAGGATATGCCTATAGGTAGGGACTGTCGGGAAACTTGCCACAGCCTTTTATTATTTCTATTTGATTTTCTATCAAACATTGGTTTACAAAAAAATTTTCTCGTCTTTTCATCATGTAGTCGAAACTTTCTTACTGCTAAATGTGCTCAACCAAACTTGCTGTCGTTTATTATAAGGAAATTTAGTTAAAGCATCTAGTAAAAAAACAAATCATTGAAATGTTAGTGAAAATTTGAGTGTAAATTACGATATAAACATATAGCAATATAATCTAAATTGGAGTTAAATTTACTTAAACTTTGAGTGAATCGAGTGAACTCCACTCTATTTAGAGTAAATGCAGTCCTTGAACATGAGTGGAGTTAACCCATAAACTAAAATTAAGTTTACTAAAAATAAAGTGACATAAACTATATTTTTGTATACTCAGGAATCGAGCAACATTCGCTGAAACTCCAGTGAATTTCACTCTATTTGGAGTAAATATTATCCTTGAATCTTAGTGAAATTGACTACTAAAAATACTCAAGACCAGAGTAATTTTTACCTGGATATTGAGTTAAAGTAACTCAATGTTGGTACTAAATGATAAAGTGAACTTCACTTAACAGTTGATTAATTTGATTTGAAAATCACTTCTAGGTAATTTCCTTAAGTCTTAAGGTCAATCAAACTATGAGTTAAACCGCCTCTATGATTTCATTCGCACTTCCATAATTTCACTCAATTATGGTGTGGACCGAAATTAGATCCTTTTTGAGTGATTTTTTAATGAAAATTCACTCATTTCTTTACCAGTGTACTACTACTAATGCGCTAAAGCGTTTTCAAATGTTTATAGCGACCCTAAAATCGGTTTTAGTGCAACCGCTTTCTTAAATCGCTTTAAAATAAAATCAATTTAATGCTCAAAACGGTTTAAGTTGTGTTTATATCACAAATTGTTCAAACCGTCCTTGTATAAAAGCGCTTTAAAAGCAGGAAAAACACACGTTCCAAATTAAATGTAAATGTGGGTTAATACGCCAATGATAAGTTTGACGGAGACGGTAAATTCTTATCGCAATTTCCTCCGTACACACCAATAAATTCACATTGTCGTCCTATTTAAATTTAAAGTTAGACCTATAGAAATCACACCGTGCACACTCACACACCCCGAAATGCCAAGGAAATGGAAAAGACAATCGTATAATGGATCATCCAACTTGGCTTTGCACTTTCTTATCCTGGAACCAGTAATCTGTCCTTTTTCAATCGGGCGTTCGGAAGGGAGACAGAACTGGGTTAAGGCGACACGGGTGGCGAATTCGAACTAAAATTTGCTCACTTGCATAAAATAAATTTTCCGTCAGCCAACGCGATAGGAAGCTTTACGTAACCGCGACCGATTTTAGAATCAATCGAAATTTAAATTCTCAAACAGAAAAAGAATATAAAATGGCGTCTTCAACTTATAGGAACTAGTTCCGCACCGATTGGTTTTTCATGTAAACCCTGACGCTCGTATCCACCAACGCAAAAATTCACCGATTAGCCTTTAATCATGATTATCAGGAGATCATCACGAATAGGTGTGATATCAAATATTAAGAAAGCTTTTCTTCAAATTAAAATTCGAGAAACGGATAGAGATTATCTGAGATTCTTGTGGTATAATGAGAACGGAAATTTAGAAGTGTATCGCCATATAAGAGTTGTATTTGGTGTGACATGTAGTCCATTTTTGCTTGCTGCAGTATTAAAATATCATCTAAAAAATATTTTGAGTCAGATTTCTGAAGGAAATTCCAAGTACTCCATAAAAAATATAGAGAAACTTAGCAAAAGCTTTTATGTGGATAATTGTGTGACGAGTGTGAATTCTGATTTTAAGTTGGAAGATTTTATACAAGAATCGAAAGCTCTTATGGAAAAAGCTAAATTTGAGTTACGAGGTTGGGAGTACACAACTTTGGACGATTCTTCACAAAATAATATTTCTTCATTGCTAGGCTTACAGTGGAATAGAAATTCTGACACGTTAGAACTCTGTTTAAACAAGCTGATCAATTTAGATTATTCAAAGGTCACTAAAAGACTCATTGTTTCCGCTGCAAATAGTATTTTTGATCCAATAGGATTTGCTCTTCCTGCTTCATTATTACCAAAACTTATATTGCAAAAGACATGGATTTTAAAGATGGGATGGAATGATGACGTCACCAAAGACATAGATATAAGTTTTAAGAAATGGATGTCTGATATACAATTGCCTAGACTAATAAAAATTCCGAGATGGTTTATGAACACTTCTGTCGATGAAATGGAAAACCTAAGTTTACACATGTTCGCTGATGCAAGCCAGGATTGTTACGCAGCTGTGATATTTTTACGATCAGAATCAAGTAAAGGTGTTTCTGTTAATTTAATCCAAGCTAAAAGTAGAGTTGCTCCTATCACCAAATTATCAATACCTAGATTAGAATTGTTAGCAGCTAATATTGGGGTTAGATTGCTTCAAAGCATATTAACAAGTTTTGAACATACAAAAATTTCTATTCTATGCTGGACTGATTCTACAACAGTATTATATTGGATTAGACAAAAAGAATTATGAAAACCATTTGTTTGGAATAGAGTAGATGAAATTAGGAAAAATACAGATGATTCAATGTGGACACATGTCCCAGGTCAAGTAAATCCAGCTGATTTGTTGTCTAGAGGGTGTTCTAATAAAGTTTTATTAGAATCTAAGTGATGGGAAGGCCCAAAGTGGTTATACAAGGAAGAAGAAGAATGGCCTTGTCAGAGTCTTGATATTTGTGATGATACAGTATTAGAAGAGAAACGGAAATCTGTAACATCCATGATAAATACAGGAAAAAAGTTTTTATCAGAAATAAAATTTTCTAAATTTAGTAGTATTGTTAGAGTTATTGCTTGGATAAGACGATTCATCTTGAATAAATTTTTACGTCTAGAAAAAGATAGAGTTCTAAAGAAAAGTCTATGTTTAGAAGAAATAAATACAGCTGAAACTATGGTAATAAAAATGATACAAAACGAAAGTTTTAATGGTGTTAATGACAGTAAATTTCAAACTATAAATGAATTTCAGGACACAGAGAAAGAGCTTATTATAGTAAAGACTAAGATAACAGAAAGAGATGATTTAGATGCTTTTCGTTGTCCAGTTGTATTGCCTTTTGATCACCCTGTTGTTCATAAGCTGATTTTTGAAATACATATCAAATCGGGCCACATTGGTGTACAAGGACTTCTTAACAGATTAAGAGAAAATTATTGGATTTTAAGAGCACGTAAAGCTATAAGAAAAATTATTTCTAGATGTCTCATATGTAGGCGCTACGAATCGAGACATTTTGAAGTAGGAATACCACTGTTACCGAGAGATAGAGTTTGTAATGCTGCTGTATTTGAAATATCTGGATTAGATTTATTTGGTCCAGTATTTTTAAAAGATAAACAGAAAGTATGGGTTACAGTTTTTACATGTGCAGTATATCGAGCGATTCATCTCGAAATAGTGTCATCATTGTCAACAGATAGTTTTCTTTTATTTCTGAGAAGATTTATTGCAAGACGTGGTAGACCTAGAATTCTATATAGTGACAATGGTACGAATTTTGTGGGTGCAGATCAATCCTCCTTTTTCGCCATGATGGGGAGGATGGTGGGAGAAATTGATAGGTTTAATAAAAAAAAGTATTGCAAAAAGTTTTGGGTCGAACATCTCTAAACTACGAAGAATTTGCGTCTATTTTATGTGAAAGTGAAGTCATTGTCAACTCTCGTCCACTTACATATTTATCCGAAGAACCAGACTATGTAGCATTAACACCTGCAATGTTTATGCAAGACATAACAGATACTGGAATGTTTGATTTAGATGAGGTTGAATCTAACAATTTAAAAAAGAGATTTCAATACAGAATTGAACTGAGAGAAGACCTAAAGAAGAGATTTAGAGTGGAGTACTTAGGGCAATTATTAAGTGTGAAACAAAAGAAGATTTATAATAAAAAGATTAAAATTGGAGACATAGTGTTAGTTGGCAACGAAAACAAGAAAAGATTTTATTGGCCACTAGCGAAAGTAATTGAGGTTTTTCGAGGAAAAGATAGAGAAAATAGATTGGTACGTTTAAAAGCAGAAAAAGGCATGATTTTAAGAACCGTTCAATGTCTTTATCCGTTGGAGGTCAGCGATAAAGAAGAAAAACAGATTTTGATTGAAAATGAAAACTTAGTCCGTTTCGGGAATAAGGTCCAATGCAGCCAAAAATCTTCGACAATACAATCCATTCCTGAAAAAGTTCAAAGTCCAATGCCATTGTTTCCGGAAGGCTATTCTCAAGACAGTCCACCACAACGTTGCCAGGTCAGACGAAGTAGCAGGAAAATAACTAAACCTAAACGTTATACTTAGTTTTTAGTTAGATGAGTTCGAGTTAACTTTTTTGGTATTATGGTTCCACTATGTTCCGGGTTGGGAGAATGTTGTGTGTTATCCCGATATATTTCTGCAACGATGGAGTCACAATGCAAAATATGTTTTTTGAAAGAAAGTATTGTGTTGTCAGTGATTATTTTTGTCGACCATCAGTCAATATAAAATAATCAAAAGTAAAATGTTTCTCGTATTTTTCCATTAAATAAAACAGATATACCAATCGGCGTTTGGAAAAAATTTTAAGATTGTTACCTTTGGAAAATAAGTCGAGTAAAGGTTTACTCTAAAACTTCTTTCGCTCAGAAGAACATATATAAAAAACCGCTACTCATATATACATGGGTTAGATTGGGTTGGTCAGACTTTACCAGGGTATATCCAGACTTTTCTTGGGTGTATCTACACTGTTCAGGGGTGTATTCAGACTTTTCCATGGTGTACTCAGACATTTTTGCAGTGTATCCAGGTTTTTCCAGAGTGTATCCAGACTTTTCCAAGGTTTTTCCAGACTTTTCCAGAGTGTATCTAGACTTTTCCAGAGTGTAGTCAGACTTTTTTAGGGTCTTACCAGAGATGTATCCAGACTTTTTCAAAGTGTTTCCAGACTTTTCCAGGGTATTTCCAGAGTTTTCCAGAAGACATCCAGACTTTTCCAGGGTATTTCCAGACTTCTCCAGGTTGTATCCAGACTTTTCTAGGGTGTACACTGTACGGACTTTTCCAATACATTTTATATGTGCTATATGTATCTCTATATATATATATTTATATATATGTACAGGGTGGATGCTTTAAACGGAGCGGTGCTTCTAGCGGGTTAGAATTTGGTTTTGTAAAAAAAATCAAAAACACGTCGACTGAGATTTTTAAGTTTCTTTAATCGTGCTATCTTGGATTTCTTTATGTCATTTTGTTTACGAGGTATGGCAAAAAAATATTTTTTTTAAAATAAGAGTTTGACATTTTTGAATTCTAAAAAAAATTATCTTTTTGACAATACTACACACTAATACTCTACCTATTGTTGTCTATGCCCTGTTTTACGGGGGATATTTGAATGAATATCGAAGTTTTCCATACAGATTTAGATAAAAATATCTTAATTATCGTAAAAAATAGATCCTACTGTGTGGTGTTGCGGAAGAGAGAATTGTTTGCAGATTTCAAAAATTGCAAAATATACAGGGTGTCCTATTTTTTAAGAAAATAGTTTTTGCCATACCTCGTAAACTAAATGACATAGAGAAAATCCAAGATCGCACGATTAAAGGAAATTAAAAATCTCAGTCGAATTGTTTTTGGACTTTTGTATTCAACCAAATTTTGACCCGCTAGAAGTACCGTTCCGTTTAAAAAATACACCCTGTATATATATATATATATATATCATCATATACATAAGATATTTGTTCATTAATCACGCAATGACGGCTAAACCGATTTGTATGAAATTTGACAAGACAATAGGGTGTGACCTGGATCTTAACCTAAGCTACTTCTTATTTACGATTTCGTTTCATAACTCGAGATATATGGCACAGAAAATTGAATTTTTCAATTGTTTTTTGCATTTTTTATGTGATATATACATATATATATATATATATATATATATCAAAAATTTGGGCGCCATTCAACTACAATTTTTATAAGCTTTCCAAAAAGGTGTCACACGGTAAGAAAAATTTTTTTTTAGGGATGAAGTTTTTTGGGGGTGGCTCCGAAGGGTCTACTAGGAGAATGCTCAAAAACAATACGGGTCTGCGCGTCAACAAAAGTAATCACTATGTAAAATTTTGTTATGATTAGTGAAGGGGTTTTTGAGTTAAGAGTGGCTACAATGTAGGCCACAGACAGACAGACAGGGACGAGCGAATTAAAAATATTTTCACATTCCTGGTATTATCTCAAAAAAATACTATTGTGTTACTCTTCTTTAAAACTCAATTTTCAAACGTTTTTTTTATTGGGTCACCTCGAATAGTACGTTGATTTAAATATAATTTACCTTGGCTTAAGGAACCAAATCCCTAAAAATAAATAAAGTCATAAAAGCTATCTTGAATCTGCGATTTTCTTTGGAAAACGCGCATAATTTGGTGTAATCGTCCTGTTTATCTCGGTTTCCATAGCAACCCTTATCTTTAATAGACATAGAAAAATATTTTGCGAGAGTGTTTTGATAAAATGACATTAAAAAGACCATTTTGACACGATATCGTTAACGTGTGTTATAGCGCCGCACGCAAAAATTTTTCGAAAATTTTTCCAATTTATGATTTTTTACAGATTTTTGTTAAAAATGAAAGTCCAGGGCTCTTGTATTTTTATATATTTTATTTCTGCTGTAATTTTGTCTGTGCCAATTATCACCAGGCTTCTCGGGTGAGGTTTTAACCCCAAACCACCCTTCTCAGTGCGTCACTGCCTTCATAAAGCAGATAAAATTTCTTGAAGATAAAATTTAATTCGTAAATGTGAGCTTTGTCCAAAAAGAAGTGCAAAGGAAATGTTCATATTTAAATAAATTGTGCAACAATAACATGTTAAATAAATGTTAAAATGTCCGATATTTTCGCAATCGAGTTGCTATAAGAAAAACAGAAAAAGCGCATTAAGAAAAAAAACCAATATAAATTTTTAGCCTTTAATAGGGGATACTTAATCAACTTCAGACCTCTTTCGCTCTTTTTAAGTCGTATAAAAAAGATAAATGTTGGAAAAATTGATGTTGGCCCCGAACGCAGTTTCTGGATGAGTATAATCTAAAGAATTAGTAAAAAAGTTAAAACAAAAACACATCCGCACACGTTTCAGCTTGCCGGAAAATATCAACTCAGGATCAGAAATGATCCAAGTAACATGTTTTTGTAAAATTACGAACAAATTAAAAATAAAGTGATGAACGGTTTTATAATTAAATTTTAGGTACCTAATGTAATATAACTAACTAGCTAAAGACCCCGCAACGTCTCCTGTGGTTTTACCGGTTTTTTTCGTTTTTCTTGATTTAACTGATCCTAACTTTTGTTCCCTTCGCATGTTTTGTACAGGAGTCCAAGTTATCCAGCAGAGAAACGCAAATTAAAATCTGATCGTTAGTTTTTGCGTGATGCTGTAACCAACAGACAGATATAGGGAAATTGGTTTGAATACATCAGGGATCGCGATACAATACGTGTAGCGGATCAGTAAGTTTCACGTAACATATCCAAGCAGACGTATTGTGTTTGTACATGCGCATTTCGATAGCGATTTTGGATAGTTTATGATTTTAATTCAATTGACCTCCTTTAAGGAAAGCCTAGAAGCAGGTGTCTGTTCTTCCATCTAAACCCAATAATATTAAAGTTTTTTTAGTCATAACTAAGGTTGTAAAATACAGATGGCAAAAATGAAATAGAAAATACTAAATTTTTGTTAAAGAAAGCAAAGGCATAGAATACGATTTTTAAACAAAACAAAAAACTCAAAATACAAGCCTCACTATTTGGTTTGTTTCTTAAAAAAATCCAAAAAAAATATTTTTTCAAAAGTTGCATATTATTTACGTTTATGGTCAAGCCATGATGAACCTTATTTTTTTTTATACCTTCATCAAAAACATAATTTCAGTAACTGTCTGCAGATAACTAAATCATGACTTTTTTGGTTACCGATGCTAAAAAAAACTTTTTTTTGAGCACGGGTGCAAAAAAAGATTTCGGTCCGTTTTTTATCCAAAATTAAAGAGAAATAGCGGAAAATAGTAATATTTAAAAAAACTAATTATTCTTGCCTAAAAATTAAGCCATTTCCGCCAGTTTTCACCAAGTATTTACGAAAAAATCCTTTAAAAACATCGTCAAAATATCAAACTGTCAAAGATTAAAATGTCGCAAGAATGAACGTCACCGAGTAAAAAGGCAAATCGCTATGGAAACCATAGTTATTTCATTTACCAGCCGTCTTGATTTGTAGTGTAAAGATGGTGTATTGCGAGAAGTGCTCTTCGTTCGAGATTTTTAGAAGTATTTTCCTGTTTTTCTTGGATTTTTTAAAAAGATATTAAAAAAAAATAATGTTAACAACTCGCAGCTAAACTGTGCTTTTATTTACTCGCGTTTTTAAATACCTCGCTGCGCTCGTTATTTAAACCAACGCTTGTAAAAAAAGCACTATTTTAGCTACTAGTTGTAAAAACTACTATTCTTAAATACCTGTTAAATTATTTTTAGATGTGCTAAAATACACTTTAGTAGGACACGTTTTTTGGTAAAATTAAAGTCTGTAAAGAACTTTGATTGAAAGAAATTAATACCACGTTATGTTTTGCACACTTTACACTTTTAAAAAATTATAATTTTGTTGGATAAAAATTGCAAAATAAAAATAATAACAGAAATTTTTATTAAACATTTGCCTTAAATTATGTCAATTTTTCTTTTATTACTTTTTTGCAAAAATAGAACATTTTTTTCTTATTTTTCACAATAAAGTTTATTTAAATTCATATTTAATTAAAATCGTCACTTTGCTTAATAAGTTTTTGCAATTTTTATACACAAATCTTAACAAAACAAACAAAAATTTAAAAAAAAAAACAAAATGACGCTACCATATATTTGTAAAAACATTACGTGTAAGGATACAAATTTCAGCGCAATATGGCATCATCACCAAATTGTTTACCTTATGTCCGATCGCAACTGTGGTAAACATAATGTCTCTATTTTAGTTATACTTACCAAGAAAAAGGTTTAACAATACCTTTCGCCTCTCGAAGAACGTCCGTATATATGACCACGTGAATACAGTACATATTCAGCGGAATTAAGCAAGGATAATTGACGGTCGCCCATCCGAAATGTATTCGAGATGGGCGATGCTTAGGTCTGACTCCCCACACACCACACTATATACACTAAGTATTTATTTTATTGCTAAATACCGTTTTTGACGGATTAAAATTCTGATCACACGGATCTGAATAACGGCTATAAACGATTTCATTAGGTACAGAAATTAAAGAACTTACGATTACCGATTTCCATTTTAATAAATTCTAAGCCAGTATTTATAATTCTTGAAAACATCGTTTGCTGATGACTTGTCAGTCTACCCATGTGATAAAAGCAGATAGAATTCGAATTACATCGAATCTACAATTTTATACAAAGGAGGAGAAACCGTGAAATCCCATTTAAAAAGATTAACGTTCCGAAAAGTAGCGGAAAAACGTCAGTTTTTATTTCGGCCATAAATTACTAATGTAAAAGATTGTGTTGTATTATGAACCAAGGTCATGAAAGATATATAAATAAATCAAGAACGGGTAACGAAAAAATAGGATCTTTTGCACTATAAGCACTTTTAACTGTTTAGTTGGACGTGAAATGTCCTCAGATTTGAAATTGCAAAATAAGCCGCAAATATTAAAAACTACATCTGTACTGCCAGCAGATGTTTCTTGAATATTCAGTTCCTGGTTCCTGGCCAATATCACCAGAGCCTTTTTTTTAAATAAAATAAATGAAATATTGGTTCAAACTTTTTTTAATCGGGCGCCTTACTTTTTCCAAATCCACCTAGGCCTCGTGGGCTAATTGTAGAATATCTCCTATATCTTTCCCACTACGCCCATTCCAGTAATCTGGTGCCATGTACTAGTTTACATACGGCCTGTGTTTTGTTGTAGTCCGAAGTCTCACGGTTACATATAGCATTCTCTATTAACAAGAATTTTTTATCTGACGTTTGGTAATTTCGTTCCTCTTTTCTTTAATTTTGCTTTTATAATGTGTGCTGATAATACATTCGTCAAAAATTCAAAAAACTTCGTGGATCTCCTTAGAGATGTCAACCTACAACCTGAGGACCAGTTTGTTAGTTTTAACGTCGAAAGTTTGGAAGAATCACTTCAAATCATTGAACAGAAGTTACTTAAGGACAACTACTTCTCTGATAGAACCAATCTTTCAACTAATACCATTATAGATTAGAAAATGCTGCCTGCATAATTCTTACTTCCAGGAACAGTACAGGTATTTTCGACAGAAAGATGGTCTACCCATGGGATCTCCACTTTCGCCGGTAGTGGCCAACATCTTTATGGAAGCTTTTGAAGCAAACTATTGCTAAGATACACGGACAACAATACATTAAAACAATTCTTCAATCATGTCAACAACATAAGAAATTGCTCCACACTAACTCTGGGAAAAGAAGAAAAGTGTCAGCTCCCTTTTCTGAACGTTCTAGTCACTAAAAATAATTCAATCATAACCACTTCTTTATGTCACAAACCTACTCATACTGGGCAATATCTGAAACTCAAATCAAACCACTCCACATTAACCAAACTGGGAATTGCAAAATCTCTTATGGATCGACCCACCTACATCTGCAATACAAAAGAAGCTTTAAATAAAGAAAAAGCAAAAATTCGATCCGATCTGCTAAGAAACGGTTTCTCCAACTACACGACAAGGCAACACATAACACCATACAACAAAGAAATCTCAGAAAAGATAAGAACAACACCAAGAACTGCATCTACCAAGTACCATGCGAGTGTGGGGATATCTACATCGGAGAAACCAGCCGACCCATAAAAGTTTGCCTTGCAGAACACAAACGCAAAACTCGATAAGGGGACACAACTGGATCAAAAATAGCTGAACATTGCTGGTAAAATCAACTTCATATGGGATGGAAAGAGGCAAAGATTGTCGTCAGGCAAGAAACTCTATTCAAGTTCAAAGAAAAAGCATACATAGAGAGGAACCAAAATGTATTCTCTCAACAGAGCGTCACCATCAAGAATATTTGGAAACCCATACTTTTCGGAGGTAACATATTTCAACTATAAAGAGGTGGAGCCAACCAAGCGTATTCATGGTTCAGTGAACACATGCTAGTATATAAGATAAGGTAGTCTTAGTTTTTTTTTTGTATTCATTTGATCATGATTGCAGATACATAAACAATCGTTGCGAAAAAGTAAAAAAAAAATAAAGACAATGGATGCTCGAAACTGTAGTTTACTCTCAAGTTCAACTTTGTCTAGTACCTTCAAACAACAGTAGGTTTATTGCGGGCACAATTGTAAGGTATTTTTAAATAATTTTATTTTCACGGGTCTTCCATGGCCCAAATGTAAACAAATACTTTTTCCGCGAAAATCTATATAAGAAAAAACGTAAGCTGAATACTTCATATTTGATACCTAGTTTTGTTCAGTGGGTCATTGAGGTTAGGTTTTGTCTAAATAAAAATTGAACGGAATGTGTGATGTGAAGAGCAGAACTTTTCTTATCGTTATGCTTTTATCTGCAATATAGGGTCCAGGGCGGTTACAGCTCCCCCACAAGGAGGGGGTGGGGAGAGGAGGCAATTTTTTTTTGAAATCTAATATACTAGATAAATATGTATACATACAGGGTGATTCAAAATTCCCTAGAAAGATTTGAACGGTGGTTAGATATCAATAATCTAAGAAAAGTTACGTGATTATTTTGTTTAAATTTCATATTTTTGTCTCTGAATTTAGGAGTAAAATTTACGTAATTTTTTGGGAATCGCCTTAAAATAATTTACCAAGTAAATCTACGTGTGCTGACAATGACAAGTTCTTGGATTTTTGTCAAGCATTTTGAAACCTTCAAAATTTTGTTTTTAAAAATTGATGTTTCTACCACTTCGTGCTTAGCAGAAAATATTAATAATTTTTTCTGAAACGAAAAAATATATTTAACTAGTGTTTGTTCAGAACAACAAATACTATAAAAATTGTTTAATAAATATATATAATATATTTAACAATTATTTCAGTTTTTGTTTCATATTTCTACAGAAAACTGTAAAAAAGTCATGGCGTGGCATCGCCCTGTAGGTGGATCTTTATTTTTTTTCAAGTTATCCATACTAAATGTTGCCGATTTTGTTGAAGTAGATACTTGTGATAGATATCTAATTGTAGGAGAATTTAAACAGCTATTTTAATTCATAGTAGTTTAAGAAAAATACGTTAAAAGAGGTAGAAATACGACTAATTCAATCAAAACAGCCGTTAATTTGAGTTTAGATCTCCCAATTTATTTTTACCTTTTTTTCTGCTTCATTCAATTCCAAAGTGAGATTTTTAATTAAATCTGAGAAGAAATTTAGCTTAATTAAGTCTTTTTATCTCTCCCTGGTTTTATACAAACACTCCTTTTTTATCTTTTTCAATCTTTCCCTTTGCTGTAAATTAAATCATAAAAACCAGGCTAATTCTTGAGGATGCAAAAAAGTAAAGTAGGAAAATTTCCGTTTGTTTTGTTATCTAAAGAGCAAACTGCACTAGAGAATTAATTATTATTAATTCAAAATAAAGAAATGTTTATTAGCTTGATGCCAAACAGCTTTTTTTGGAACTTTCCATCCATGATAGGATTAATACTCAGTGTTGGAAAAGTGAGTGTAAGGTTTTTGAGACAAACACACAATATTCATTTACCTAGCCGGGATTCGAACCCGAGACATTCCGTGTAGCAGGCGGATACGCTACCTGAATACGAACGCGTACAAAGTGATTAGTTTGCGCATTTTTTGCGAGCGCAAAGTTGAACTTTACGAATGTAAAAAAGAAGTGATTAAAATGCTTACTTAACATATAATTTTTTGGCTTTGGTAATGAACCATTTTTTATGTTTTCCTATTTATTTAAAATATTTGAAAATGTTATTATTATTTACTCCCCATTATGAAAACTTTTTTGATTTTTTATTGACTTTTTTTTGCACTCCTACATCATACGCCAATCAGGCAGTCTCGTACGGTAAAAGTGGACTTTCCGCACTTTTTAGGAATAGGCTACTTTTATAAGTTTTTGTTTTTAATTAAATAAATAATATTAAAATATATAGTGTTCATAAAGTTAGCAAACGGGCATGAAATAACCATTTGACCGTTGCCCTAATAACATTTACTTTTGACCTCAATAACGGTTAGCATTATTTGTTCAGGCCAGAGCCGATGTTACCCCGGGTCCAGATCCCAATAAAGTACTCATAACTTATAACAAGATAGACGCCCATCCCCACTTAAAGACCTTTTAAGTGTTCTTTGGAAACAACTTACCAACTGCTTCAACAAAACGTGATATTTAGGATTGATATATACAGATAGCTGAGGTTTTCAGGCATCAGCTAAATTAAATCTGAGAGGGCAATAGTTATTTACCTAACAAGGGTAGTAAGTGTTACTTTTTTGCACACGATGGCAGTTGGATGAATGATGTTTGCGAAGTCCGTGTTTGCGACCAAATTTCTGCTACACAAAAATTATCAAATTCTTATTAAATGTTTGTGGTTTTGGTGTAACAAAAGGAAAAGATAAACTTTTAATTTCATTTTCTTCATCATCGTCCAAATGGTTACTCAAAAAACATTTTTATGACTTCCTAATAAATCTGGAAAAGTCGCAACTTCGCCGATGCACCAGAAGGTGGACAGATACTGTACAGTTACTTAGCGACTACGTCACGACATCGTCAACGACGTTTGACAAACGTCGGTTAAAAACACAATTAGGTCTGTGAGCTGATTCTTGAATCTCGTAGTATCCTTAATTTCGGTCAATGAGAAGTCTAAGAAGCTGCCAAGCTTGTATGGTGCATGAGCAAAGCTTTTTAGGAGCGCCCGTTCACCTGCTTAGAAACAGGTGTATGAAAGTGTAGGAAGGTTCCTTCGATACACGGCAATCGGGTGAGTTTCGGCCGTGGTCGGATAGGTTTCGGATAACTCGTGATAGCTGCAAAGCCTGTTATTGGTTAATATCAGAGAGATGACTGTTTCCATGTGAACTTTCCTACGAAATTCAAGAATCAGCCGGCCGGGTGCCGATTCTTGAGTCAATAGAAAGGTCACATCGACTGACTTTCATGAGAAAGCTCTCTCAAGATTCAAAATGCCATATTCCCGAGAGGATCACATCACGTGCACTTCTACTAAAACTTGAGAGAATCGCTTTTTTTGGTCAAAAGCAGTAGATGTAAGGGATTTAAATAGAACATATGCGCGACGCATGCGCTTAATGCGACATTTTGCAAGTAACCTCACTTTTTTGCATATTTGTTTTTGTTTTAAAATATTTGATTGATGACCTAGATATTGTACAGGATAGATTTCCCAGAGCTCATGGAAAGGCCTGATCATTTTGAGAAAATGCCTAAACCAACTGCGGAAGGGTTACTAGAAGAAGTGGACGAACATTTGGCGTGTAATAATAGAGTGTAAGTGGGATACAATGTGTGTGTTAAACATTAATTAATTTGATGTGTTTGGTTGCCAACTTTATTGGTTACCAACCAACCCGCCTGTCCTATGTTAACAATAAGGAAACAGATTTACTTGTATGAATTGAGAGAGTTAGTACAGGGGGGTAAACATCTCAGAAAAATTTGTAAACAATACCTCCTGTACTTTCCAGAAATTAAACTTTGATCAGTACAAGCTGTTTTTGACAACTTTTATAACCGTTAACAATATATATGCTGTTACCTTTTAACACGTAATGATTGTGCTTTTCAACAAACTAATTATTTATTTATTTACAGTCAAACAATATGCCAGGACAAAAAGCACATGGTTATTCCCTTGAAGGTTTAATTAATGTTAACACACACAAAATTCCAATAGTGGTATACCTATAGATAGAGTTTAAAAAATTTTAAATGCATATATTTTTTTAGTAACAATCCGCTGTCACCAATGGATCAGCTGCTATTGACCTTGGGATTCTATGCGTCAAATGGACACCAAACTTCCATAAGGATAGGGTTGTGCTCAAAACACTGCTTCTCGAATAATTAATAAAGTTCCAGAATTGCAGCTGGGTTAAGACCTCTCCATGTCTACATGCCACAAACATTATAGAGTAAAAATTGCAGTCTCAAGAAAAATTTTATTGATTAGCACGATTGCCAGTTTTCGTCAGTCAAATGCAACAGTTTGTTCGGATATGGTCATTTTAAGCCTTTTTATTCGACAACCAGCAAAGAAAATTCCTTACCTCACCCATGAAAATTTGTCAACTGTCAAAAATCCATAGAAAATCAACTACAGAATTTTTCAATTTAGTTCTGACACATTGAAAACTTAGTTCAAATGTACCACGGAAACTTGGCAACATTTCAAGAGAAGCGGGTGGGTTCAAGAATACGACCTTCTTTCACCGAGAGAAAACCTTTCTATCAGGAATGCTCTCACAAGAACAGTTTTCTCTCGATAGAAGGTTCACCTCCTATGACTTCAAGAATCGGCAGGCTGGTAGTCTTGAAAGCTGCTGACCACCTTGACCCAACAACAAAATAGGTCCGAGAATCCTAACGTAACCGTTTTAGTATTCTGTTGAGGTCACTCCGACGTGAAGTTGCATACTTAGTCGTGCGTTGTAGACCAGTGAACAGCGTCTTGAACACCGAATGTGACTCGAGACGACGACGGGCGGCCCCACTTCTCAGCAGCTCCGCAGTTAAAGTTATGCATAGAGTAATAACAAACGAGGTAGAAGTAGGCGGCACGGTTGACACGGCATCGAAAACTTTGAGGGACTCAAAGGTGGACGGCCGAGAACCCCGCCAAACTGGGTAGAGGAGACTAGCCGGTGACCCAAAAAAGGACGACCTGGACTTCTCCGAGATGGGGACTCCATGGGACGTGGCTGGACTCCGACAGATTTGGTAGCGGGAGTCGACAAAAGGTGACTTGGAAGAGGCGGTACCACCTTCGGGTAGCAGGGCCACCGCAAGAGATGCATCTGAAGACTCCGAAGGCGACTTCGACCAGCGAAACCGGGACCTCGATTTTCGGGTCAACCTATATGACGGCGGGCTGCTGGGGAGAAATGTCTACCGTCAACCAAGTTCTGCTGAGAAGGTGGAACAAGTATAATTTTTAACAAAAAAGTTAAAACTAAAGCTCTTTAAAGTCAAGTATAAAAATAATTATAAAAATCGGTTAAGCCATTTAAAGGTTATGCTGGAAATAAAACCCTTCTCGCGGTGCAATTAGCACGAAAAAGTGGTCCAGATATCCAAATTAAAGTATTTTTTTGTTTTGTCTTTTTAAGTTACCGGTATGAGTCGAAAGTGATTCCGATATATTTTTTTAACACTCGACTGATTTTTTGATTATTGCCATGATTGTGGAGTAAAAGTACAATTTTTACTAAAACGTGGTGAAACTAAAGCTTTCCTGAATCGAATATAAAAAGAATTATGAAAATTAGTTAAGCCGTTCAAAAATTATGCTGGAAATTGAACCATTCTTGGAATGCAATATGCCCGGGACAGTGGCCCAGGTATCTAAATTGAAGTCTGCTATTAGTCGAAAATTGCAATTTCCTATATACATTTTAGACATTCCAATTATTTTTTGAGTATTCCAGTAAAAGTGGAGGGAAAGTATATTTTTTACTAAAACGGGGTCGAATTAAAGCTCTTCTGAATCAAATATAAAAAGAACTATGAATATCGGTTAAGACGTGCAAAAGTTATGCTATATATCTTCTTCTTGGGGTGCAATATGCCCAGGAAAGTGGTCCAGGTATTCAAATTGAAGTCAACATGCAACATCGGCTTTTTTTTGTATTCTTAAGTCACCGTTATTAGTCGAACATACATTTTACAGATTCTAATGTTTTTTTAAGTTTTACCGTGAAAGTGTAAAAAAAGTATATTTTTAACAAAAACGGGGTCAAAATGAAGATCTCCTGAATAAAATATAAAAATAATTGTGAAAATCGGATAATCCGTTGAAAAGTTATGCTGGAAATCAAACCATTCTTGTGGTACAATATGCCCGGAAAAGTGGCCTAAATATCATTGAAGTCAGCATGCAACGTCGGCTTTGTTTTCTGTTTTTAAATCACCGACATAAGGCAAAAGTGGCAACTTTTTGAGCATTGCAGTGTAAGTAGAGGGAAAGTATATTTTTTACCAAAACGGGATCGAATAAAAAACGAATTATAAAAGTCGCTTATACCGTTTATAAGTTATACTGGAACAAACGTCTAAAAAAAATACGCGTCTTATAACCTCCTATTTTTTGGAAGTCAGTTAAAAAGTTACGTTAAGTCAGTTAAAAAGTTAAGAGTCTTTCGGTTATAAAAATAAAACACCGTAAAAACTTGGAAACATGTTTTGGATTTATGTGTGTAAATTTTTTATACAGGGTCGATGCTTTAAACGGAACGGTGAATCTAGCGAGTTAGAATTTGGTTAAACAAAAAAATCCAAAAAAATGTCAACTGATTTTTTAAATTTCCTTTATTCGTGCTATCTTGGATTTTGTCATTTAGTTTAAGAGGTATGGCAATTTTTTTTTTTTTTTAAATATGAAACCCTGTATATTTTGCAACTTTTTAAATGTGCAAACAATTCTCTCTTCAGCAATACCACTTCCATTGTCTATATTTTATTTATACACGAAATTTTAAACAATACAATCCCTGATCGTCTTCAGGTGCACCTAAGACGATCAGAGATTTTACTGATCGAAAAGTCGTGTATAAATAAAATATAGACAGTTAAGAGTTTTCTTTTATAGACCTATTTTATGTTAAAGAAATGGAACCTAAAATGGAAGTTATTTCTGCATAACAAAAACTATTTCTTACGAGCTCTTTTGTGAACTTTATTTTCAATTTTGATGATAAAGAAGCTTATAACGACTAGCAGTAGCATTATATAATTTTATATAAAAAAAGCTTTTTAAATACAAAATATAAAGTGCACTAAAAAGTTAAAAATAATTTTTAGCATTCTGATATCATAATAATAAAAAAGATGGGATCATTATAGGAAGTTTGGTCATGTTGATTGATTAAAAATGCAAGGTTAAGTAAATGCAACCCAACTAGACCCATGCTATCCTAACATTGTTAGTTTTAATTTGCGCACATCGCTTTTATTAATATGATATCATAATTTATAGTGCAATTTATATTTTATAAAAGCCTTATTTTAAAACCTTTTTTTATATAACATCAAAATTTACAAATCTGATCAAAAATTCATAATCCCCTTCCCTAAAAACCCTTACATGCCAATTTTGATTGAAATCGAACAAACTATAAATCTTTTTTACCCTCCACTTTCTTCGTTAGTGGAAGGTGGGTACCTAATAATAACATGTTATTGTATTGTCATCAGAACTATAAACGCATACCAAATTGAAAGACAATCGGATGCGAATAAGGCAGAATAGAAATGGTTAGGAAAACTTAACAAAAAATCGTCCATCTTGAATCCGCCGTATTGGATTTTCAAGTTCTGATAAAGAATTCGTATTCTTTATCCCGAATCGGCCCCGTATGCCAATTTTAATTGAAATCGGACAAACTTAGCCGTTTTCTCCCACCACTTTCCTTGTTGCCTAATAATACCATATTATTGTATTATCACCGGAACTATAATCGCATTTCAAATTTAAATTCAATAGGACATCTAGAAGTTAGTCAAAACTCAGTTGCAAAATTTGACCCGAATATACAACCATACATAGAGGTGAAATTAAATAAAAGCTTGTTAAAAGAGTTTTACCTTTTTTGGATCTCAATTCAGATAACAAAAATGTCTAAGGTTGCACAAGCAGAGCTCTTCTTTTTGTTTAATAAAAAATATGATAATGGCATACCTACGCAAGGTTTTGTATAAAGAATAAAGCCCAACCATCAGTGGCGGTCACAAATGGAAGCGATCGCCTTCCCCCATTTGTACATTTTTCAAATATTTCAAAAAAAATATCAGAGTAAAAGTTTTTTTCTCTAAAAAATAGCTTTTTTTTGCGTGAGGGGTTAATTTTAAAAGGCACAGGTTTTAACACATTTTAACACATTGATTAAACATTTAGATATAGAAAATATAATTAACTAGAATTACTTACTAATTTTAAAACGGAATATATAATTTATTACTGACATTTTTAAACACTTTTCACAATGCCTAGTGGTGGATCATCGGAGGGCGAGTCACTTTTTTCGCCTGTTCACTACTAAAATTCGACTACCCAAAGCTTAATTGATTTCCAGCATGCGGAAAATTCGCTTTTCCGCACTGTTTTGCGTGCGGAAAAGTGCACTTTTCTGCACTAATGCGAAAAAGTTAACTTTATGGTACTTTTCCGCATTCAATCAAAAATAAAAAATAAATATATTGCTATATTTTAAAAAAATTTCTTTTCGTTTCATTTTAGTCACGATAAATAAAGACTAACATTTTTTAAAATTTTTTTAGTGGGTTAAATGAATCCTTAAGTCAAGCGAGTAGAAAAAATATTGAACCTTACTCGCGCGTAAAGTGACTTTTCCGCACTTAATTGCTAGCCGAACGACGCGTCTGCAATCGCGTGTGGAAAATGGCACTTTCCGCACTAGTTAGGTAAACCACCATGTTGTTATCAATAAAAATAGAGATTTTAAAGGAAGATGAATCTTTTGATGAAAAAATGTGATATTAATTCATGGAAGAAAAAAAGACACTTTATTCGCCAGTTTTAAAGCTATATTTTGAATTCTTGCACTTTTTTGTCACAAAATTATACAGACCGCTTCAAGCTACTGCGAACATAGGGCGGAAGAAGTCTAATTTGCCAGTGTACGTACATGCAGAGACACCGCACGCCTATCAGTGAAGCAACCAACACTCAGGCTTCCGATCGCCATTCGCTGCCGTTCGCCGCCTTTCGCCTTGTATTTAGTACGCCTCTAACCACGGTGCTGTGTGGAGCGTAGTCAATAAATTTGGTCAATAAATACGCAAATTTTTATAACGTAATTTGTCACTGATAAATAAGAGCGTTTTATTGTCAACTGCTCAGATTTATCAGTGACGACGTGTTACAATGAAAATAATAAGGAGAAACAAAATAAAAGCAAGTTCTCAAAATAAAATAATACATTCTAAAAACCAAAAAGATTCTCCCAGTCAAAAAAAAATTAGAGCAAATGTTCGAAAAGTCCTCCTTGCTCGGCTAGACAATATCCGAGCCTACTATAAAAACCCCTTCTAACGTTTCCAAGCATGTTAGGGGTGATAATTTGAAAAGCTTCTTCAAAAACAGATAGAAGTCATTAGGAGCAAAATCGGGAGATCGAGCTGGCCATAAAATAGTTCCACGTGTACTTATAACCCGATTAGGAAATACATTATCAAGATATTCCCTAACAAGGCCAACATTGTGAGCGGAACAACCATCTTGTTGAAACCATGTTTCACCAAATCTTACACCTAACAACTGCCTAGCAGTTGGAATAATGTGCTGCTGCAGTAGATCCAAGTATCTAGGACCATTCAAATTGCAATTGCCGTTAATAAAAAATGGCCCAATTACGTGTTCCCCTACAATACCCCCCCCCCAAACATTTAGTTTTTGGAGATACTGTGTTCTTACGTCAAAATACAAATGCAAATTTTCCCTCGACCAATATCGAACGTGTGTTGGGTTATGACGATTTGACCATTTGACCATCTGCACTTTTTCGGCAACTTCGTAGACGTCCATTTTTAGTTTTAAAAATGTATTATTTCAATTAAGAACTTACCCATCTGTTTCTCGAGCAAGGCAGAAATAAAACAAAATAATAAAAACAAAATGAATTTCCAAAAGATAACACTGCAGCGTGCTTCGAATCCACCTCGGTCGTACGGCACGGAGAGTAAATTGGACTTGATTCCCCCTATGTTCGTAGTAGCTTGAAGCGGTCTGTATGTAATATAACATATAGATACGTCAGAGATAGGTGGAATCCCCAAGCCCTCTTTCCCTTATTATCCCCTAGTCTTGAGACTACCGCACGTCACTGGTCAAGATCGCATTAAAAACTACTAGGTACTGGGAATAGGTAAATTGTATTCTTTGAAGATTTGTCTTACATACGAAGGACTTTCATAGCATTTCCTTTAAAAACAAAATTTTCTTAGTTGTATATAGAATACATTCTTTGCCGTCGTAAAAATGCGGACGCAGATTATCATGTTACGACATTTCCTTTGATGTTTGAATTAAATCTAATGACAGAGGTGCATATAAAACGTTGCATTTGTA
This sequence comes from Oxystoma pomonae, assembly GCA_963921995.1. Taxonomy (NCBI): domain Eukaryota; kingdom Metazoa; phylum Arthropoda; class Insecta; order Coleoptera; family Brentidae; genus Oxystoma; species Oxystoma pomonae. The sequence goes on from OY998172.1 coordinate 40,549,884, forward strand.
AAGCATCTCCTATACTCCGAAACGGTTACCTAATTTTATTAAGATTAAGATAAGTATTTATTCCTTTTTATAAAAAAAAAAAATATAATATTAAACAGGAATTACAGGGTTTCTTTGACTCTATAGTAAGCCGCCAGTCAGGGGGGTTGGGTCGAATTCTCAAGCCCTCTTTCCCTTAATTTCCCCTACCCTTGGAACTACCGCACGTCACTGGTTAAGATCGTGGTAAAATAGTACTAGGTCCTAGGAAGAGCTAAAAGTGTTCAAAGATTTGTCTAATATGGAAATAAAAAAGGAGTTTTATGTACTTTAGTGCAAAACAAATTTTCTGAATTACGATGGCTCAAAAAGAGGGTAGAACCTAGGATGACGCCGTTTTGTCCTTATTAATTAATTAATTTTAAAATGTATTTAGTGTCTTTATAGTATTGTATAATTCAAGCCTTAAAAACGTTAGAAACCCAATAAAACCTTCCGAACCTCAAAGACCCGAAAATCGAACGGACCTCAAAGTTTGATAGTAAATCAAGTCCCAAATGTTCGATACCCAATCGAGTTTTGACATTTGAGAGTCGGTTGAGCCCTAACTAATCCCTGACTTAAAATTACTACATAACCTAACCTATATCTATCCTATTTACTATCTGAGCAAAATCAAAGGCCTGCGCGTATTTGATCCGCGCGTTTCTCCCCGGATGCGCATGCCAATAGTTATTTTTGATTTGGGTCTCATCAGCTAGGTGTACCACAACGACAGACAATTTCGATCGTACAACACCGTCTCAACCAGAGAGAAAGTAATAGCTACGCAAGAGTGACCGGTGCTGTGTTATACTTGGAGAACATTGTTTTTCGGCGACACGAGCGCAGCCGGTGGCTACAGGAAGAAACTACTTGTACAGCCAGACGCATAATAAAATACATATTTTCTTTTGGTTAATTTTTTACTTATTTAATAATAAAAAGATATGAAAAAACTTAACAGGCCCTGTTTTTCCATACTTTTTAGTGTTAAAAAAGCAATGCATTTGCGAAAGGTTTTAGCTCTATACAAACCTTAACCAACTTTGTACTGTTCCATACAGCTAAAAATCTTCTTCAGCTTACAAAAGTTTTTTGGACTATTTAAAAATTTAAAATAGGAGAAGGATTAACTATGTTGAGGAATACTATCAAGTATTAAAGATAACAATATTTCATTATGTTATTTTCTTTTATTAATTGGGAAAAAATCCCAGTATAAAAGTCCTACAGATTTTATAAATGCTTTAACCTAATATATCTCTTTTGTATTTTAACCTATTGTCTTCTTGCTTAACTCTGTATAAATCATCACAATATTTTCTTTAGGGATTTGGTTTGCAAAAATCTGAACCCGGCATTCTTTAAATACTCCCATGCTCTCTAGCTTTAATGGTAGTGATCCAGCCTGATTTTAATGGATTTTAGATTTTACAATAAGTTTTTAATCCACTATAGAGCTAATCCCATAAACTAGCGCGATTTCCAACCACAACTGATTAAAATAACTCACTTTTGAAAATGTAAAAAAACCATTTGCCAGGCTTGGCAGACTTTTCAAACGGTGGCAAAAACCGGCAGGTACAAAATTAAAATTGTTTGAAATATATTTCGACATTGAAAAATGTTGTGTCTTTCTTTCATTATCATATAGAAAGAGATGGACGGGGCAAGGTGGGTGTTTACTTAATACAAACATTACTTTCACTCTCCGCCGCAATTCGCTACAGGAACATAGTTCCTGCGCGGCCCTATCTTCCTGTTAGTCTCCCTAAGTTATTATGTTTTCTCTGGTCGAAAACGGTGTTGAGTCGCGCCTATCTACCAACAATTACGGCTCAAGCGGAGGAAATTCTATCGATAGTCCCCTCTGTATGATAGCAACTACAGTAGCTATTTTCTTGGTTTCTATCGTTCATACAGAGGGAACCATATACAGGATTTCCTTTGCTTGAGCCCTTATTTTTGGCACATAAGCGCAATCCAAATTGTCTGTCGTTGTAGTACACCTAGTTGATGAAATAAGAACAAAACGGCGTTGTTTTAGGTTCCTCTGTATGAGCGATCTAAACTCTTGGTTTTTCGTTAGATTTACAGTGCACGTAGCCATCTTCCGCTTGTTTTTAGTATTGAACACGATACACTTAACACGATATGACAATGCGCATTTCGGCGTGATGTTGTGACCCCAATACCAAAACCTGTGCATAGAAAAGGTATTAATTTTCCTTAATATAATTTTGGGTCGCCGCGCGTTTAATGTGTTTTTTGTTTTGTACGGGTTGACCTGCGTTTGTTTTAGATTTATATTTTATACATATGGCGTTTCCTAAAACCATAGCCTAAATATATAGGGCTATGCTAAAACAAAGTGTTAAAATAAATAATAAAAACTTACAATTTTTTGACTTTATTTGGCGTTTATTTGGCAGGCAATTATCGATTTTATTTCTACAACTTTTTCCCTTGGTAATCTAAAGTATTTAATATTTTTTATAATTCTGTAATAATTTTTACATTCAAAAACAGCGCACTTTGACATAGTAAATAATTATTATAAATAAATTTTGACACTGACATAATCATTATCAAACAACAAAGTGGTACTTGGACAAGTTGTATGTTGTTATCGTAGAACATTGTAGAAGGCAGTCTCTCAATCAAATCGTATTGTTTTGGGAGGGCGAGCCAGATTATTTTTGTTCCTTTACGATTTCAAATAAAACATGTGACAAGTATATTAGCGCAGTGAACTCATTCTGTCAATCGAGCACGCTAATAAAACTTCGAATGTTGACGTCAGTGTATGATTGCGCAAAAACCGACGGAATTGGGCATAAATAGTAGCATACTGTGTTAAGTGTATCGTGGTATTGAATATACTACTCGGATCACGCTAAACGTTTTGTTTATCACAGCATTTTAATGGCGTGCGACAGAGATATGAATGGGCCACCAAAGAAAATATTAGTAATGCATAAAATAAATCCTTAGAATGACCATTTTTGTACCTTAAATATTTTTAAAAATACAAATACCAAAAATCCAATTTTTAGAATTTTTCTGTGTTTGTTTTTTTCAGCATTGCGCCGAAACTATTGAAATGGAAGTTTCAGTAAAACATTCCTGGGATCCATGGGAAGGCTTTATTTAATCAAAATCCGTTTACACAAATAAAAGTTATGACCTTTTAAAGCAAAAAAAAACAGGAAAATCCACCGTACTGGGGTCCAGAAACCTCTTAAAATAGTGAATTATTCAAAAATATGGAACTGCAAATATCTTCCCAATTTTTCTATATCATGTTTAAGTAGGCTACGAAGCATCCCAAATCAATGGAATCATATTGATGCCTTGCCATGGAGACGCACAAAAGTTTGGCGGATTTGTTATTGTTAGCAGTTCTTAATTAATCGGATCAAAAACTTGCAGTTTATAACCAAACAAAACTTGTTGTTTTGTGGTGAATAGCATTTAAGCAGGTGATGTTTTTAAGCCATTCGTTTCTTGTCATTCATTTGGGGATGCGAGAATATTTGGAATTATTAAAAATCGTTGCAAATGTTAGCAACGAAGTACTAATTTGATCAAAAATATCTGAATGTTCTACCAGTTCCTAAAATGGTCATTATCCATGATGTGTCTTTTCTTTCGTGAATGAAAATGATTCTGAGTAAGTGTGTTAAAGTCGTTTTAAATTTCATATTTTTTTCATAATTTCGAGAATTAGATAATTTGAAAATATTGATTTTAGCAAAACCAATTTTTTTTGTATTTTCGTAATAGGTATTGTATTTTATTTGTTTTTTTTGTATGATGTTCTCATTATTTAGTCACATAGGATTGTTCAAACTTTCTTACATTTTGACATAAAATTGACAACTTTTTGTAAACACATTTTTGCATATATATTTTCTTATGACGCTGTATATTACATCTCTAATATTTTTACAGATGTAATATACACAGACTTTTGAGGGTATGCCAAACTTTTTATGAAAAATAGCTTTTTTGCTAAAGTCGATAATAAAAAATTTTTTCATATGGTGCTATTATTTTCGCACAGGCTGTATAACATCGTTATACAAATTTTAGACCAGCTTCAAATATATTTCTAAAATTACTAATCTAGGTTGTTTTAAGCGTTTTGTAACAAAACAAAATACGTAAAACCTAACTTAACATTTTTTCCACATTTTAAGAGGTTTGTGGCCCACAGTACACCGGCGCCGCGCCGGTGAAGCGATGGGTATTTAACTAGTAATAATATTATTGATAATTTATGATTTTACTGCCATAAAGGAAAAAATTGGCACCAGGAGGCACTAGCCCTGACAAACTTTGACGTAAGGTTAAATTTCGTTCTAAATGTTATTCTTGATTCTAGTTCTGGAGTTAAGTTGAGTTGAGTTGATAATTATTTATTTTTAAATTTTTTATATCTCAAAAACTGCATCTCTGACAAACTTTGACGTTGGAATAAATTTTGTTGTTAATTTAAGTCCCAATCTAAATTTGAAAACCGCGTGTTGCTAGCTGTGGTTGTCGATTTTTTTTTTATTCAACTACTTTACGCACCCCAACTCCCTCAAAAACTAATTAACTGATCCACATAGGCAGACAGGCGTACAGACAGACAGACAGAAAATTGCCATAAAACAAATTATTTAAAAAGAGATTTAGTGAGGGTGAATAAATAACAAAATCAATGAATAGCGAGCTTTCCCTCAAAAAAGGTAATGGTAACCGTAGATCCGGATTTCGCACTTGTGGTGCTCATCTCATCTCCTAATTCCTATCACCGTACTGATGCCGTGCGAAATCCGGATCTACGGTTACCATTACCTTTTTTGAGGGAAAGCTCGCTATTCATTGATTTTGTTATTTATTCAGCCTCACTAAATCCCTTTTTAAATTTATCAACTCCAGAGCTTAGGATGTCTGTAAAGATAATTATATCTGTCTCCGTAGAGACGCTTAATTTTCCTTCAAATTGAAGGTACATCTGCCGATTCTGCAATTTGACAGATGGTTGTCTTTTATATGAATCCTGTGTCATATTTTTCCATCATCATTTCATCTCCTAATTCCTAGCACCGTACTGATGAGCACCACAAGTGTGAAATCCCGATCTACAAATTATTTAGATTTACATCCTCCTAAAAACAACAAAAAAATGAATCCGTGAAGGATCAGAAACCTCTTCAGCCTACTAGTAATTCCAAGTAAACAATAACTTTTTAACAGAAGCTTCCGCAAGATTTTGTGTTATAAGATGAATTTTATTGATAGTAACTCGAAAACCACAGATCATGCAGAATTTTTGTCTGACATTTTCAATATGCCTAAAGCACATGCTGCAAGATCTGTGCATTTTTATATAGAAATTACTTTTAAAGCATGCATTGCTTTTAAACCCAAAAGCTGCTTAGTTGCATCTTCCGCTTGTTTTTTATATACAAATGACTTTTAAAGCATTGCTTTTAAAACCAAAATCTGCTTAGTTGCATACAGAATACATTCTTTGCCCTCATAAAAATGCAGACACACACCCTAAGGAACTAAAATTTAAATAAATTAATATTACGTTTTGTTTGTTAGGGTTTCAAATTCCTTATCAAATGTATATTTATTTATCCATGATTTTTTGGTGTTTGTTCAACAATAGATACCGCCGCGTGCAGAAAAGTACCACTCTCTGCTCTTGTTAGACGCAACAAGAGTGGGGTGAATTTGGGGTTAATCTCTCCCCCCCCAAAAAAAAAAGCCAGGTTATGGTCACATTTTTACTTTAAATTACGTTTTTTTTTATTATTTATCCTTAAACCCCCGAAAGTCAATTCCTAAGTGCGCCACTGAGTAAATAAGTATTTTATGATAATATTTATGTTACTCACGGCGCCAGCGTAGCTCGAGATGAGTTTAACACTGCGCACTTAAACACGATCGGAAAGGCGTGTAAAAATAATGTAAAAAAATATCTCCATTTAGTAAAATAGAAATATTTTCCACAATTTATTTCTTTATCTTTCCTCTTGGTGTCCAATTTTAATTCGCTTGAATAATTTACAGCCGGAGAGAGAATGCCTGGTAGCTATTTAGCCGCTTTAAATGTCAAAGCAAAACTCTTGCGAGAGGAGTTTTTTTTTTAAATTGTTTTTTAAACCCAAAGAAAATATTTAACTTACTGTACAAGCAATATTAAGTAAAATGGACTAGAAAATAAACATTTTGAAAATAAATAGAGAAAAAAAAAAATTTGGTTAACGGTGGGTGCAAATGCTGAAATTTTCTATTAACCTATAACTGCAAGTACGGCTTAGATAGACAACCTCGATGCTTACGGAACGTTATAAATAAAACTTTGTTAAAAATTTGCCAAATGTCTTTAATAATTAGTTACAAGTTCCTAATTAGCTCGCAACCTGATATGTATAGGGCGCAGTACCTAAAAAAGCGCACTTTTTTAAATGATTATAACTAAGGTAGCAACTGTTCGATTTTAATAACGTTAAGCTTTTTAGAAAGCCAAGGCATCAAATTTGACATTGCCTAAAAGTCCAAGATAGCGGATCTGTTTAAAAAAAATAGGTATTTTTGATCCCTTAGATATTTGTTTAATTTAATAACTGTCTTAAATCTTAAACATTATTTATAAAGCCACATTCTTTCGAAACACATCGATATAACATTTGAAAAATTTACTCAAGAAATAAGAAAGTTTGAAGTTTTAAATGGTTTAGAAGTTTTCGTGGCAAATCAAGCTTATTAAGAATAAATCTACTTGTTTGAATGACAGTAGTTTTGACCAAAAAAACTTGGACATTTTGAGAAACACAAAATTTATAAATTCATTATTAAAACTGACATTTATTTAAAATCCAAGATGGCTTTAAAAAAATTAAAATTTCTGACCCTCCTGAAATAAACGTGCCGCACTGTACTGTAATCTCAAACATCAGCTACAAAGTCGCATTCCTTTTAAATAAGGTAGTTTTAAATGTTTAACTAAACCAGAATTTGCGTCTAGAAAATCTAATTCTTTGAAGGCCAGCAGAGGCAAACTCTGCTCTATTTAAGCATTTAAAACTACATACCTTATTTCATATTCGAATTATTTAGGTGTTACATGAAAATACTAAGAAGTTTGTAAGTAATGTTTGAGATTGAGTGTTGTACAGAAAATTGTTTCATCTTGAATTTTTAGTATATATCAGTTTTGCCACTGGTTCTACAAATTTCAAAGTCTATGCTTTTGAGAAAGTCAAAGTTTATCAAACTTGGTTATTTTTTTGAATGGCCTTTAAAACATGTAGATTACTTCTTAATATGCCTGATTTTCTAGGCAAACAATTTTTAAAAGTAGGTAGGGACCCCGCAGCTTCCCCTGCGATTTTACCTGTTTTTTCCTGTTTTTTTTTGTTCCTATAAACCGATTTTGATCAAATAAAGCCTGTGTACTCCCCAGGCGGGTTTATGAAATTTAGCAGTAAAAGTCGTATCACAATCCTTCCAATAGTTTTTACGTGATGCTAAAACAAATTAGACTGTCAGACAGACCGACAGAAACACAGACCTACAAAGATTCCAAAAACTGGATTTTTGTAATCTATATCGTTCGGCTAGAAACACCCACCCAGAATTAACAAAAAATATTTAATATAGAAATTTATCATATGTATACCTGTAAGATTGATGTATTTGGAAAGAGAATGACGCTGTAACCGATGCTTGAGATTTAATATAATGGCGCACAAAAAAACAATTCCAGGGGATGTCTAATTTGACACAGGAACCCACAAAAAAAGCCGAGTTTACAAAAACCGAAACACAATTGAACAGAAAATAAAACGTCCGAAACGAAATATAAACGAAAGTAAAACGCCCAGAAAATAATGGATACGAATATCTTCTTCTTACGTTAGGACTGAGTCCTGTGTTTTCCATCAATGATTTACCCGGAGCAGTTGGGATGCCGAATACCAGCTTTCATACCATCTTATAGGTGGTCGTCCAGGAGGTTGAGATGTGTTTGGTTTTTTCTCTTTCGCAATTTTTGCCAGCTGGTCATTTGGCATTCTGTCCACGTGGTCTCTCCATTCTCTTCTTCGGTTTCTTGCCCATCTTACTACATCTTGGATCTCACATATTTTCCTTATTTCTTCATTCTTTCCCTCTCTGGCCAAATAGCTATGTCCTGTTATTGATCTTAGGGTTATACAGGCGTCTCTGTAGGTTATCTTCGTCTTCCGAGAGATACAAATATAAATTTATAGAATTTTAATTTACTCGATCCTTAAAAGACTATTAAAATATAATTTGCCAGATTATAATTTATATCGAAAATAATTTTCTAGAAACGAAAAACACCCAACCCACAAATTGATCGAAAATAATATGCCCGATGGATGGATGGAAGATGATACGGGTATTTTTTTTTACTAAACGAGTTTATTTAATTAACTTCACAGTTTCTGGCTTCAAATCGTTTTCGGCCAGATTGGTGTTCTTGAATTTTGCAGTTCGGCATTATTATGTTTCTATTAAATTATTTTCGTTAAAACTATTTTGTGTTTCCATAAAAATATGTTTAGTTTATATTTAATTATATGCATGCAGGGTGTCTTAATTGTCATGGGCTATTGCTATCTTGGTAACTATAAGAACTACAAGGTTGGTCAAATTAGACAAAATATGCAGTTCTTGGGGGACATTAAAAATCTGGTTTCAGAAAAGAAAATATATATTTTATCCCAAGATACGGGGGTTTTTCAAAAAATGGCTGAAAATTATTTTATCAAATATCTTAAAAAATATAATTTTTACAAAAAATTCGTAAAGAAATTTTTTTTGCATTTTTGAAGTTTTTAAATTTGGTAGTTTATCAGAAAATTTGCGACGTCTAGTTTTCGAGATATTAACATCAAATTACTTTTTTTAAATACGCACCTGTATTTTTTATTCCAATTTTTTAAATAATTTTTTGTTTCTGATTTTAACGATGTATTACATGTCCATATTTGTTTATGTTTTAATGATAAAAAAATTAAAATTTTTCTTTTATTGGGTTTAAAAAAAATAGAACATCAGAGGTGGCTTAGACAACCAATAAAATAATTGCGTGTTTTAATAACATAAGCAGACTGATGCAGCGTCTAGTGAAAAAAACTATTTATTAAATTTTTAAATATTTAAACTTTTTATCATTTAATTAAATTAAACTTTTTTCACACTATTAATTATTATTTTAAAACGTTTTTTAAAACTAAACTTTCTTTTTCAATTTCTCCAAAAGAGAAGTCTCCTTTATTGATATTCTTGCACTGTACATATCCCAAAATATTTATAGCTCATTTATATCTGATGGTATTGTCCACAAACCAAGCTCAAAAATGATTTAGTTATTCAAAAAATTTAAAAGAAAATGTAGTAATCTTTACAAACCTGTAAAATCATAAAATTACACCCGATATGATGGAAAAGGTAATTAAAAACCTTTTTTTTTAAATTATCGATGCTCAAATTAAAAGTGGATGATACATACCTGATACATTTTTTTCATCTTCCCCGTCCTCTGCCGTTACAGTTGCTCCCCGTTTGGAAGGATTTTCAAATGATCCGTGCCACTTAATTTTTCGAACTGGTACGCGCCTTTCGGGGTACGAATTTTGATACATTTGAAGCGCTCTTTCAGCATTTCGAAATGCTTTTCCATAACAAAAAATTAAATCTAATTTCTAACCTTTTGAAAACGATGCCATGTTGGTTTTAACTTGCCTTGACAGATGTATTACCATGTGCGTAGGTAATAAACTATGTTTATTACCTACGTGTGTATTACACATCATAGGCTTTTATAAGCAATTGCTTCTTTTTGCTCACCTATAATAAAACGGAAAAAACATAAATACCATTAAAACGCAAATAAATATGTACAAAACTATACCAAATTCAAGAACGTAGAAAATGCAAACAAAAATTTTTCAACGAATTTTTTGTAAAAATTATACTTTTTAAGATATTTGATAAAATAGTTTTCAGCACTTTTTCGAAAAACCCCCGTAGCTCGGGATAGAATATTTATTTTTTTAATCTGAAACCAGATTTTCAATGTCCCCCAAAAACTGCATATTTGGTCTAATTTGACCAACCTTGTAGTTCTTATGGTTAGCGATATAGCAATAGTGGTCCATGGCAATTAAGAAACCCTGTATATTTTCTAGCGATTTTATTTTCCCATCATTTCACTTTTGAGACAATTTTTTGTCGGACAAATTATGTTTTGTTCTTTTAAATTCTGACAAATTATGTTTCTGCCAAATTTTATTTCGGGTTTTTTTATAGGGACCCATTTGACACCGGATCTACAAATTTTCATGTTTTCTCTTTCTAAGAAGCTTAATGTTATTAAAATCGGGTAGTTTCTCGCAAAGTTAATTGGTCCCCCTATACAACGTTAGTTTTTCCTCATTTCTTAATTACTATCAATTGGTAGTGGCTTGGCACCTGTCTTAACAAGACTTCGCGCCCGAAACTGCTTAAATACTTTGGCTCACCCTTGCAACATTAATAACCCCATTTCTGGCAAACCTAAATCCAATCGTATAGGGGTGTGGCGATGCAAATTGTAAATCAAATTGATTTACCGACACACGCTTGTCAATTGGTAAATCCTATTAAATGCTCCATCTTCCGGTCTTAGATCACCTCAAGTCACTTTGAAACAAAGACCGACATATTTGTAGCGTATGCAATAGAACAAAGCCATATAACAAGAATGACTTTTGGAAGTGTACATGAATCAACCTTTAAGTGTCATTTATGCAAATCATCATCCTGAACTAACTATGTACACTTCCTCGAAACCAAACCGCCAAATTGGTTATCCCGTAAATAAGAGAAAGACAGACAATGAAAGGGTGACTTTATTCGAAGAGAAACGATTGAACATATAAGTGTGATTCATTCACTTAACTTGCACTACATGTAATTCGCGTGATGTCATTAAAGGGAGTTATGATGGTCGGTCAGGTTTTTAAGGGTGATTTGTTGTTGAAATCTGTGTGGACAGATGGGATGATGGTTTAATGATTTATTAAAGTGGAGTGTTGTGACACAGAGGGGTGCTCGGGTATTTTAATAATTTTGACAGCGCTTTCGCAATAAGTTATGTAAAGGATATAAAGCGCTCCTATAAAAGAGAATCCACACAGACTCGTACAAAAGCTCGGGCAAAAAATCTGAAATTTTTTGCGCGAACATTTTCGCGGTCTTTTCTGTGGACATTTTGTTCGGGTGCTGGAGCAAATGTTCGTGAAAATGTTTGCAGTCTTTTTTGGAAACATATTTTTTAAAGCTGAGAATACTAATAGTTTTTAGCTCACATCACTGATCCGCGAAAGAGCCGCGACGGCAAGCGAAACATTATTATTGGCTGTAAGGGGTACTAAATAACTTTGTAATTTTTGTCACAACTGTTAATAGTTTACTATGGAAAAAATAAAATTATGATACATTCCAACACTTTTTTGGTTTTGTTTCGTTAATATCCTTAAAATCCTTAAAAAATATATCGTTTGAAGTAAATACTTAAAATGCAGGTGGATATTTTTTGAGACCGTTCTGGATGTGTGAAAAAAATTTAATTTTAAAATGCTTACTTTTTTACCTTCTTCTCACCGTAGTACTCTTTTTACATTTCACAGCGCCATTAATTATTATTTGTTCTCTATCCAATTTTGACAACCCCAGAAAAGTAACAAATAAACTGGCCGTTCCTAGGTTAACTTCTGCATCGAATCGTTTTTCTATCCTAAAGAACTTTATTAAAAACTGTTATTGCTTTAAAACTTAAAAATTTAATTTTTAGTTTTTCCGTTTTCATTCAATGATTTCCCAAAAAAAAATTATTTTTAATTTCTAATAATTTTCTACACCAACTTTTCTTCAAACAAATTTTGCTCGAACATTTCCTCGAGCTTTTCGGTGAGCTTTTTTACGAGCTTTTGCGCGAGCTTTTCCTTGAACATTGTATTTCGGCATTACGAACATCAAAGGAAAGCTGATCTGTGTAAATACCCCTTAAAATTGCAGGAAGAAAGTAGGTACATGGTTAGATATACAGGGTGTTTTAACGAAAACGAAATAGAGGCGTATAAAGTCCATTCATAAAGAAAAGAGAGTAATAAAACGATTTAAAACCTATTTTCTCGGGCGTACCATTGGCGTAGGTGTTTTGCCAAAATTTAAATTTAAAAAAAATTGAAAAAAGACAGCAGTTAAAAATATTATTTATTTATTAATTTATTTATTTATTTATTTATTTATTTATTTATTTATTTATTTATTTATTTATTTATTTATTTATTTATTTATTTATTTATTTATTTATTTATTTATTTATTTATTTATTTATTTATTTATTTATTTATTTATTTATTTATTTATTTATTTATTTATTTATTTATTTATTTATTTATTTATTTATTTATTTATTTATTTATTTATTTATTTATTTATTTATTTATTTATTTATTTATTTATTTATTTATTTATTTATTTATTTATTTATTTATTTATTTATTTATTTATTTATTTATTTATTTATTTATTTATTTATTTATTTATTTATTTATTTATTTATTTATTTATTTATTTATTTATTTATTTATTTATTTATTTATTTATTTATTTATTTATTTATTTATTTATTTATTTATTTATTTATTTATTTATTTATTTATTTATTTATTTATTTATTTATTTATTTATTTATTTATTTATTTATTTATTTATTTATTTATTTATTTATTTATTTATTTATTTATTTATTTATTTATTTATTTATTTATTTATTTATTTATTTATTTATTTATTTATTTATTTATTTATTTATTTATTTATTTATTTATTTATTTATTTATTTATTTATTTATTTATTTATTTATTTATTTATTTATTTATTTATTTATTTATTTATTTATTTATTTATTTATTTATTTATTTATTTATTTATTTATTTATTTATTTATTTATTTATTTATTTATTTATTTATTTATTTATTTATTTATTTATTTATTTATTTATTTATTTATTTATTTATTTATTTATTTATTTATTTATTTATTTATTTATTTATTTATTTATTTATTTATTTATTTATTTATTTATTTATTTATTTATTTATTTATTTATTTATTTATTTATTTATTTATTTATTTATTTATTTATTTATTTATTTATTTATTTATTTATTTATTTATTTATTTATTTATTTATTTATTTATTTATTTATTTATTTATTTATTTATTTATTTATTTATTTATTTATTTATTTATTTATTTATTTATTTATTTATTTATTTATTTATTTATTTATTTATTTATTTATTTATTTATTTATTTATTTATTTATTTATTTATTTATTTATTTATTTATTTATTTATTTATTTATTTATTTATTTATTTATTTATTTATTTATTTATTTATTTATTTATTTATTTATTTATTTATTTATTTATTTATTTATTTATTTATTTATTTATTTATTTATTTATTTATTTATTTATTTATTTATTTATTTATTTATTTATTTATTTATTTATTTATTTATTTATTTATTTATTTATTTATTTATTTATTTATTTATTTATTTATTTATTTATTTATTTATTTATTTATTTATTTATTTATTTATTTATTTATTTATTTATTTATTTATTTATTTATTTATTTATTTATTTATTTATTTATTTATTTATTTATTTATTTATTTATTTATTTATTTATTTATTTATTTATTTATTTATTTATTTATTTATTTATTTATTTATTTATTTATTTATTTATTTATTTATTTATTTATTTATTTATTTATTTATTTATTTATTTATTTATTTATTTATTTATTTATTTATTTATTTATTTATTTATTTATTTATTTATTTATTTATTTATTTATTTATTTATTTATTTATTTATTTATTTATTTATTTATTTATTTATTTATTTATTTATTTATTTATTTATTTATTTATTTATTTATTTATTTATTTATTTATTTATTTATTTATTTATTTATTTATTTATTTATTTATTTATTTATTTATTTATTTATTTATTTATTTATTTATTTATTTATTTATTTATTTATTTATTTATTTATTTATTTATTTATTTATTTATTTATTTATTTATTTATTTATTTATTTATTTATTTATTTATTTATTTATTTATTTATTTATTTATTTATTTATTTATTTATTTATTTATTTATTTATTTATTTATTTATTTATTTATTTATTTATTTATTTATTTATTTATTTATTTATTTATTTATTTATTTATTTATTTATTTATTTATTTATTTATTTATTTATTTATTTATTTATTTATTTATTTATTTATTTATTTATTTATTTATTTATTTATTTATTTATTTATTTATTTATTTATTTATTTATTTATTTATTTATTTATTTATTTATTTATTTATTTATTTATTTATTTATTTATTTATTTATTTATTTATTTATTTATTTATTTATTTATTTATTTATTTATTTATTTATTTATTTATTTATTTATTTATTTATTTATTTATTTATTTATTTATTTATTTATTTATTTATTTATTTATTTATTTATTTATTTATTTATTTACACCACTCCACAGAAATACATCCAATTATTGAGTGGGAATGATAGAGATGTAGGAAAAAATTAAAGGTAATAAATTATTATTAAAATACAATAATATATAGGTTAGAGAGTAAAAAAAAGAAAAAAAAATAGAAAATATTTGATTCATCTAAGTCAAGCGCACTTTTTTAATGTCTACTAGGCTGCAGTTAAATATGTCACATCGATCTTGAACTGTGTTATATGTGTTGCATGCTCTCCGCAATGGAGAGAACTTTCCAATATTAGTTCTTGGTCTTGTTAGGTAAAAAGTTTGTGGATTTATGGTAATCGGTCTGTAGTTCTCAATAACGCTTTTCTCATTTTTTTATGTACAGGTATGATTTTAGATGTTTTCCACAATTGAGGAAATTCTTCAACTTTTAGAGAAAGATTAAATAGGATTGTGAGAGGTTTAACAAAAACATAAGCACAGTCACTCAATAAAAAAGCAGGAATTTTATCAGGACCAACAATAGCTTTGGGTTTGATGGTTTTTAAGGCTCGCAGGACCTCATCCTCTGTGAGGCAATTTATATTAATAGTGTCAGTCAAGTGGCTGTTTTGGGAAGGATTAAGTGGTGGCGTGTTAGATGTTGTGTAGGAGCTCTGAAAGAATGTTGCAAAGGCATCAGCTATTTTTTTGGTGTCCGATAGATGAGAACCTGTAGAGTGAATCATATTGCTGGGTAAGGAATTACAACTACGTGCAGATTGAATCAACTTCCAAAAGTTTATGGGTTGTAAAATGATGTTGTTTTCAAGATCAGAACAGTATTTTTTGTAAGAAGAATCAATGTCTTTTTTATTCGGGACCGCAACGCTCGATATTGGTTGAAGCTTTGTTCACTTCTATGACGCTTATAAAACTTCCAAGCATTATGTTTTTGTTTGATTAATTTTATAATTTGTGAAGAAAACCATGGTGGGTAGGTTCTACGCCTTCTAGTTGTTTTAGGTACATATTCGTCGAGATTTAAGAAAATCCCAATTAATATTCAAAACACGTTTGTTTGAAATTTAATTAGAAGAGAAGGATGGAAAATATCCTCCGTTAGTAAAAAATCATGACATCTTTGCACGTAGCAAAGATTATATTTTAACCTGATAGAGAAATTGTTTATTATGCGTGTTTTGTTTTTGCACTATAATACGTAGGTACGATTTTAAGAATTTTACATTATTAGCAATTCTTGTTTCTTCCTGGTATTATAGGTACTTATGAGTTGGTTCTAAATATTATTTTTATTAGGTAATTAAGAGTAATTCTCTCTGAAGTATTAAAGTTGACGTTTGATAATGAAAAAGGGTTTGTAAAAGGAGGTCTTTTGATCTTTCCGTCAAACCATACTGGCGATTATCACGAGGACATGAATGGTGATACATTTGAAGAATAATTTCCGCAAATGTTAGAACTAATACCTCCTGGTTCAGTAATAGTAATGGATAACGCCAGTTACCATTCCAGAAACCTTGAAAAAGTACCAACCAGATATGGTAAAAAAGAACTACTATCATTGGTAAATCGCCACAAAGAAAAATTCAACAAGAAAGTTGTCGATGATATGGCTGAAAAACTAAACATTGTGAACTTAATCCAATAGAATTAATATAGGCTCAAATGAAAGGGAATGTAGCAAGGTATATTACTACCTATAAATTAAAAGATGTTGAGGTGCTTTTTTAAGAATCAGTTAAATAAATAACTCCAGATAATTAACATAAATGTGTACAACATATCTTAAAAGTAGAAGAAAAAATGTGGAAACTTGATTTTTTAATCGAAGAAACTGTGAAACCGTTAATTATTTCTTTGGAAGAAAATGAGAGGGATAATGAGAGCATTTACTGTTCTTCTGAATCTGAGTAATTTATTCCTATTTTATTTTTGATTGGTTTTAAAGAAACATATTTACCTCCATTTCATTTTAATTATTTTTGTAGTTACCAACCATTTGTTTAGCCTTAATTTAATACAATTTGGTGTGCCTATTAATTATAGTTAAAACGCCAATCCGTTTTTGTATATATATTATAATATTATTTTTATTCCTAAAATGCATTTTTGTTATTTAATTTATAAATTTGTTCTAATAAAGTAATTTGTTTTATTAAATTTTGTAGAACTTTTCACATATTTACTATTTTCTGCACTAATATCTAATAGTTTATCGCTTGCCTTTTATTGTTCTCGGTTTTGCGTTCTATTGTATTCTCCGGTCGAACAGGGTGAGGTATATAAAAATAAAGGATTTTTACCTGAGGTAAATTAGAAAATTTTTAAAAGAGAAGAAAAAGTGATTGATCACTCAGTACAAAATTTATCCAAATTTGCATTTTTATTACTCTCTCTTCTTTATGAACATACTTTAGAAGTTTCTGCGGCTTCGGAAAAAAACTTTGAAGGGTTGAGTTACCCCACCAGAATTTATTTGAAGAATATTTGTCGAGTGTACCTATTAGTTTTTGAGATATTTGCCTTTAAATTTGCTAGAGAGCGAAGGAAAAACATTGTTTTCAATATTTTTTAAACGAAATTAGAAAAACAATTTCAAATCCATTTTATTCTTTTTTTCGTTACATAATAAATAAACAATAATATTTGTTTGGTAGCATTTAAATATCATAAAAGTAATAGCAATTATTCCAGTATTTTCTATTAATAAATGGTAGTAAACCAATTCACGCTTGAAGTGTTAAACATATGTTGTGAGAAAATAGACATTTTCCACTAATAATAATTTTTTTTAAAAAATACACTTATTTTGAAAGTCTTTCAAAAGCCTTTGCTCCGACTGCCCTCAAGGCTCTAAGTGCACCCAAAAAGTCAGTCTGGTGGAGGAGTGCGCTGAAGCACTGCAAACACTGGCTCAAGACAAAAGGGTGACACTAATGTGGGTCCCAGGTCATGAGGGAATACCAGGGAACGAGAAAGCGGACGAACTTGCCAGACTAGGGGCCGAAATCCAATACATTGGACCGGAACCTCTTCTGGGAATAACAAGGAAACAGGTACAGAGTGAGCTCAACAAATGGGCGAACAATTAACTGAAGACGTTCTGGAGGCAAGAGTCAAATTGCAGACAGTCCAAGCTATTCGCGGATGGTCCGAATGTAGCCAGAACTAAATGGCTCTTAGGCAAGACCTAAAAGGACATTGGACTGCTGACAGGGATGTTGACTGGGCACAATCGGATGAAAAAACATCTGACGCAAATCAGAGTAGCAGGAGATCCCGTGTGTCCCGCTTGCGGGCTCGAAGAGGAATCGGCGCAGCACTTGATAGCACAGTGTGACGCATATTCCAGATCAAGGCAGCTGAAGTGAGGATTTCCCACGATAGAGGAAGAAAAGCTACACTCGCTCAAATTGGCCGACATACTGAACTTCGTAAAGAAGACAGGGAGGCCCGGAGAGAGAGTTGCAGCGGAAGTAGTGGCATAGGGATAAGGAACGGGTTATCGCAGAAAGGGCCCATGAAGAGGCCTAATTGCCAGGCCCACGGGCCGCCCCTATACTACTACTAAATTTCTAGTTAGAAATAGAATAGGAAACATAAAAATTGATTTTAGAAAGAGAATCAATTTTTTTCTGATTGAATGAATATATTTTTTATTTCGCTTTATTTCCCGTCGTGGCAAAATTTTGATTAAAAGATACTTTTTGATTAAAAAATACTAGAAACAATGTTCTTTCCTCGGCCCACGGTAATTGTAAATGAAAACGAAGCGCTAGATTTTTAAATTTTTAAATGTAATTTAAAAGACCTGTGTCCAATATCAGCCCCTTACAAATGTTTGGACCAAAAGTAAACTCAATATCCAAAATTCCTAATTTATCAGCAGCTGGTAAAATTTAATTGTTTCTAGTGCTTTTTTCGGTTAATTAAGTTTGACCTATACAGAAAAGGAACATCCACCAACAGGTATATTCCAAAGGACTCTTTTCATTGCTTACAACATAAGCTTGCAAGTCTGCACTTTTTAACATATAGATTGGTAAATTTCCCCTTAAAAAAAGAAAGATTTGAAGCAGAAAAGAGTAGGATTAGGAATATAGCTGGCAAAAACGGTTACGACGAAGGCTTAATAAATAAGCTGATAAATAGACATTCTTTTCAAAAGACCTTTCGGAATTCCACTTTTTTCAGACAAAAAGATACCTCCTACTCTAAATTTGTATCAATTCCTTATAATCCTAATTATACGAAAGGATTACAAAAAGTATTTAATGTCACCGGTCTTAAATTAGTATATCAATCCGGAAACACAATAAGAAGTTTACTAGGAAATCCCAAGGATAAAACTACAGTTCTAGAAAAAAGTGAAATTTACGAAATTAGTTGCATGGATTGTGACAAAAAATATGTTGGTCAAACGAGACAAACACGATTCAAAGTACACTTAGCATACTTAGAATACGGAAGAACAGAAAAGTCAAGTGTGGCCGAGCATGCTTTTGAAAACAATCATAGATTCGCATTAGATAATCTAAAACTTACAAAAGCCTTTTGAATGCATATGAAACTATGGAAATCATTAAATCCAGAAATAGTTTAAATAAAGATAGAGGTCGCATTCCGTTTAGAACACTTTATTCTTTAGTTGAGGGGAGATAGGATTATAAAGCGTGACTAATCACAAATTATTAGTCTTGTCTCCGCCCACTAAAAGGCAGTATATAAGATAGAGTGTAGGTTAATTTAGTTTATTGTTTATCGTCTCCTGATGATGCTGAAGTTGTTAGCGAAACGCGCGTCAAGTGCAGAAAAGTGTAGTTTTGGTTTGTGAAAACAATCATAACTTTGTTATTTAAGTTAACAAAACGGTTTTTACACAATAAGAAGTTTACTAGGAAAAAAAGGATAAAACTACAGTTCTAGAAAAAAGTGTAATTTACGAAATTAGTTGCATGGGTTGTGACAAATAATATGTTGGCCAAACGAGACGCTCTATTCAAACACGATTCAAAGTACACTTAGCGTACTTAGAATACGGAAGAACAGAAAAGTCAAGTGTGGCCCAGCATGCTTTTGAAAACAATCATAGATTCGCATTAGATAATCTAAAACTTACAAAAGACTTTAGAATGCATATGAAAGTATGGAAGGCATTAAATCCAAAAATAGTTTAAATAAAGATAGAGGCCCCATTCCGTTTAGAACACTTTATTCTTTAGTTGAGGGGAGATAGGATTATAAAGCGTGACTAATCACAAATTATTAGGCTTATCTCCGCCCTCTAAAAGATAGTATATCAGATAGAGTGTAGGTTAATTTAGTTTATTGTTTATCGTCTCCTGATGATGCTAACGTTGTTAGCAAAACGCGCGTCAAGTGCAGAAAAGTGTAGTTTTGGTTTGTGGAAACAATCATAACTTTGTTAATTAAGTTAACAAAACGGTTTTCACTATTTTTCTAAACATGAAGAACACTAGTTGGTAACAAAAAAAAATAAAAGTTGTCAAAAAGTATTTATCTTCATCTTTTCATTTATAAAACTTTCCAGTCGACGAAAGGGTTTTAAAAGTTAATTTTGTAGGAATAAATTCTTGGGATCGATACACGTTCATTAATTAAATTAAATAGTTTGAAGCCACTATTAAGCTTGTTAAAAAGCTGTGCCTTGTTTACCAGCGCAAATTTAAAATTGGAAAACTTTCTTTCATTCCGCGATTGATTTAATGTGAAATAATGTTTTGTAACATTGGTCACAAGAAGGTGAAAAATCTATTTTTTTCAATTTCCCCTCAATGCTGTTCATGGCAAAGAATTGTGATTGATGGAGTAAATTTTATATCTGCCGTAATAGACACACCGTACTTTATATATTTACGTTAAATAAGGTTATCGGTTAACGGTTATCCTCATCGCTAATTTTTTTTCCAATTTTCAAACCCAATCCAGCCCCCTAATCTTCCACCTGTACCGCTTGTACGGTAGTGGGCTCTCCGGGCCTTCTTGTTCTCTTCACGAAGTTCTAACCTCTTTTAAGTTTTTGACGTCTTGTTTTTTAAAAGTGGAAATAATTCGTGTGCTGTTTTGTACGTAAAATCCGGCGAGAAAGTCTCTGAGGATAGATTCGGATGTTTTTCCATGTATTTTATAAAAACTTTTTAAAATATTATTTAGAGGTGGTCTTTTTTTATTATCCATTCCTCACACATATTTTATTTAAATATGAATAATGAATCGGCTCATCAAAAAAAAAACACCAAAACAGAAGCTGAGCTTCGTTCTTTCAAAATAGTTCAAATTCAACACTACCAACAATAAAAGGTGGTAATTTGCTATAAAATAAATGTGCCAACTTTGGATGTGATCGTTCCTTGGGAAATATCCCACTCGATTAACCCGATCACTCTTTCCGGTGCCCGTTCCCCGAATTTCTTAAAGGAGATCTGTTTCGGGGAATGGCCACCGGAAAGAGTGATCGGGTTGATCGGGTGGGATAATTCCCAAGGAACAATCACATTTCTTGCAGGACCGATCATTCTCTCAAAATTCAAAAATTGTGGTCCAGGAGTCCCACTTTCGAAGTCATAGAAAATATCTGCATACAAGTACATTGGTGTGCTAAATAGACAGTTTAAGTTGGTAATGACACGTACGAGGTGCCTATCGACAAACGTGGAATTGGCCGCGTCAGTCTCTTTCTAAAGTGAGTGACAGGCGAAAAATAAGCCAGTATGTGTTCACTGCGCTCGCATTCGAGTGGTTTTGATCAATATGAGGGAAAAGAGAACATATAAAGTCGCAAATTTTTAACGAGTGGATGGAGCAATCTGAGAGGCATAACGGTTAGGTAAATTTATATTCTCTGGGTAAATTTGATCTCTGGTCCTACTTGACGCATAACCCTCTTTTTCTGTTTACTTTGTCTTTTGAGTTGTTTACTTTTGACAGTTGGAATTTCTTGGATGTTTTTTGAGTCTTTTGTCTAAAATATCTAATAAATTGCTCCATTTCAACTTCTAGAGTTGTCCTGCTTCGATGATTGTATAAAAATTTCACAAAATGTAAGTATTTTCTGCAAAGAACAGATGAGGTATCCTAAAGATTAATTTGCAGCTTAAATTTCTACCTTTGTGTCAGAATAAACGAATTGCATTATATTGTCTTTATTTTTAATTCCAAAATCACTGACGAGTGTAAATCACTCAAAATTTTAAAAAAATGGAAGAAAATTATTGCCATGAAAACAACAATAAAATATGGCATTTTGAAAAGTCGTTGTCAACCTCTTGTTTCAAAGCATAGAAAAAGTGAAGTTTCCCCAACCGTTATGCCTACTTCACGGAGGCCTTGGGTCGTGTTTTACAGGTTGGTTTCAGGTTTTATGGGTTGTTGTTGGTGTAATTTTTGAAGAGTAGTTTTTTTTGAGCTCTTTTTTACTAAATAACGGACAAACTTCAAGATTTCTTGGAATACTACTCAGGATATGGTAGAAGTAGAAGAACCCCTCTCACCATATTAGCGAGTTGAAAAAATTTACGTCAGAGATTTTGAAAACCCTGTTGAAAGCTTTTCTGAAAGGAAATTCAAAAAAATACATTGTTTACCTAAAAATATATTTCAGGATTATATACATCCAATTGTATATAATGAATTAAAAAAAGATAATAGAAGAGGACTGTCTATAGAACCGATGATTCAATTCAATCATGCAGAAAAATTGCTATTGTAATATTTAGTTATTTCCTTCCATGCCCCTTGTTTTTTTTGAAGTGTTCCCAACCCTTATGCATTTTTAGCTATGAAACTGTCAATCGCATCGTTCTCCTAATTTTTTAGATTGGTCGGTTGGGATATCCATACTCTTCTAAAATTTCGTGTTACTAACTCGAAATTTTAGAATTTCGTTACAGTATCTCGAAATTTTAAAATTTCATCTTATATCTCGAAACCATAAAATTTCGTGTTACTAACTCGAAATTTAAAATTTTGTGTTATTATCTCGAAATTTTAAAATTACGTGATATTATCTCAATAGTTTGGGCCAAAATTTCGTGTTTCTATCTCGAAAGTTTAAAATTTAGAGTTAATAGCACGAAATTTTAAAAATTTTGAGGTAGTAACATGAAATTATGATCCAAAATGTTGAAATATTATTTACGTAATTTTAAAATTTCGAGATAATAACACGAAATTTTGAAAATTTTGAGATAGTAGCATGAAATTTTGATCCAAAATTTTGAGATATTATTACGTAATTTTAAAATTTCGAGATAATAACACGAAATTTTAAAATTTCGAGATAATAACACGAAATTTTAAAATTTCGAGATAATATTAAGAAATTTTAAAATTTCGAGATAATATTACGAAATTTTAAAATTTCGGGATAATATTACGAAATTTTAAAATTTCGAGATACTAACACGAAATTTTGACTAAAACTTGAGATAATAACTTGAAATTTTAAAATTTCGAGATAATAACTCGTTTCGCAGGCAAAACCGGTTATTCTGTCATACACTATTCATTCATCAGAATGTCGGCATGTCTTTTCGTATGGTTTAGAAAACCGGACCCCAGATCAGGTACCGAGTAAAGTCGTAAAACTAAAAACTATGGCGCACCGCGTCACAAACCGAAGTAGAGGGTCAAAAAAGTGTGGGAGCTATAGGTCTTCCGGGGTCCCTTAATCATAATTTATTATTATAGCAAGCGAAAGTAGTTTTTAGAGAAAATCGTACGGTTGCCGCGAGTTTAATTTTTTTTAATTTTACTTATTATTGCTTTAGCTTGGCATTGTGCAAATAGTTTAGAAAAGCCTTTTTTTATACCTTCATCAAAAACATGATTTTAGTAACTGTCTGTCTGTTGGTTACCGATGCAAAAAAACTTTTTTTTTGATTACGGGTGCAAAAATCCGTTTTTTACTTAAAGTTAAAGAGAAATAGCGGAAAATAGTAATATTTTACTAGTTTTCACCAAGTATTTACGAAAAATATCGTCAAAATATCAAATTGTCAAAGATTAAAATGTCGCAACAGTGAACGTCACCGAGTAAAAAGACACATCGCTATGGAAACGATTGTTATTTAATTTACCAGCCGCCTGGATTTATAGTGTAAAGATGGTATGTTGCGAGAAGTTCCCTTCGTTCGAGATTTTTAAAAGTATTTCCTGTTTATGATAAAGGTATTAAAAAAAATAGTGTTAACAACTCGCGGCTAAACTGGGTTTTTTTTTTACTCGCGCTTTTAAGTACCTCGCTACGCTCGTTTTTTAAACCAACGCTTGTAAAAAAAGCCCTATTTTAGCCACTAGTTGTTAAAACTACTGTTAAAGTTTCGTTAGTAAATGTTATTAGGTTGCCTTCAACACTCTTATCCAAAAATAAAGATGGCCAACTTTAAACTAACATCCAAGTAAATGCGAAAAGTTTTAAACCGGAATATACGTACGCACTACAGCCGGCATCGGCATTTCGCGCTCATTAAAAATTAAAAATTCCATTACGGCTGCGAAGGGTGTTCTTCGAAACTTTTGTATATTTGGTTAGTAAGTTAGGTTTTAGTTTAGGGCAGTCACACACTCTGCTGAACTTCACTTCAGCTTTACAACTTTAGTGGTTGCTTATCTGGAGTCCGATTTTCGAAACTATACCAAAAGGCAAGCCGACATTCTGATGCATGCGCAGTGTGCGATAGAACTACCGGCTTTGTCTGCGAAACGGATCGAGTGCCCTCCACCTACTCGAGTCTTATTGATCAAAACCAGTCGAATTTGAACGCACTGAATATATACCGGCTTATTTTTGGCCTCTCACTCACTCACTCACTGTAGAAAGAGACTGCATAGATTTGACAACAATGCTTTGCTGTTTTTTTGAAAGATTAACAGTAGGTGGCACCACTAATGCCATTTCGAGTGTGATCGTGCAGTGTTCAGAAGAAGAATTTTTTACAGACCTCCCATTTAGTTTAGCAGGTCTTAATTTCAGGTTCCAAGACTGGAACTCAACACTCGATGCTCGAATCAAGTACCCAGCGACGCCTTAAAAACACGCAAATAAATTTCCACGTTTTTCTTATCACTATCACTACTTCATTCACTAGTCATTGTGGTTCATGCTTCATGGATTGCAATATCAATAAAAAAAAATATTCAACATCAAAAAAATAATAACAATTTTCCGTATTATTTTTATCACTTGACATGTGTCAACTTATTGGCCGAATGTTCCATTAGACAAGTGGCCGGTGGCTATTCAGAATCTGAATCCGAGTACTGCAATCGAACTCACTTAGTTTCCCTGGTGTTTCAAAATTCCGACAGAATCTCCCTTATAAAGAAAAAAACCCTAATTTTTTTGTTATCAGATAATAGGATTTATAAAAATCTACAACAGTATCCAAAGGATTTTTTAAAATTTGGTGAATTTTTTTTTAAAAATAGAAAAATACAAAAATTGCTGTTACAGATTTCTGTATTATCGACGAGGCTAAATAAAAAGCCAGGTAAGGTTTTTGACTATTGTTAGCCGTGTTTATTTTATTCAGGAAATGAGTGAATCCAGCAAAAAACTGTCTGGATACGGTTGTGAGGAACTCAAAAATAAACATACTTGCCAAATTTCAACAGATTCCGTTTTCTCGTTTCCGATATTCTCCCGATAAATATTAGCCCAAAAACAACAAAGCAGTGTTGTCAAATGGATGCCGTTTTTGTGGCCTTAATAAACAGTTTAAGTTGGTCTTAGGACGTATACGTCAACTTGAAATATATCTCAATATTCTGTCTTCTGAGACTTCCGCTCGAATACATGTATCAGAGTCCAATCGCTGCAGTCCAGCATTGAGATTTTTCATCACGTCTTTAGCATGCATAACGTACAGACCCGACGCAAGCTCACGTTATATAACGTCTGCTCTATGTTGCTAACGCAGAGATATGAGAAGAGAGTTTTGCCGCAGGGAGTCAGAAAAAATCAATAGATTCGTAATACGAACAGCCGATGGACTCGTATGCAGATATTTTTCTATGATTTCGAAAATAGGACCCCCTTATCGCTCTCCGAAGAGATGTGATAGTTGGGAACTATCCCACCCGATCAACTTGATCACTCTCTTCGGTGAACGTTTCCCGAATTTTCGAACGGGGTCTGATCACATCCAAAGTTGGCACATTTATATTTTATAGCAAATGACCACCTTTTATTGTTGGCAGTGTTGAATTTGAACTATTTTGAACGAACGAAGCTCAACTTCTCTGGTGGCGTACTCCTTGTCCGGAGTTTTTTTTTTCTAGAAAACCCGATTCTTTTTCATATTTAAATAAAATCTGTGTGAGGAATGGATAACAAAAACCACCTCCAAATAATATTTAAGAAAGTCTTGCTAGAATACATGGAAAAACATCCGAAGTTATGGACAGAGACTTTCTCGATGAATTTCAGGTACAAAACAGCACACGAATTCTTTCTACTTTTAGATGGAATACCTTTATACCAAAAAATAACAAACAACATCAAAGAGGTTAGAACTTCGTGAAGAGAACAAGAATGGGTAGTGCTACTAAAAGAAGTTATGTCTTGTGAAACTTCTACGCTTGCGTCTATTGTATTAAGAATTACTCTCTAACCCAGAAGTCGGGGACCAAGTTCTCTTACTTTCTAGGAGAACGGGAACAGTCTTTTATTCTTCAAAACTACAGCACGGGTGGTCGTTCTTAATCTAAGCAATATAATATAAGCAAGACAGAGGAAATCGCGTTGAAGAATCTTCAAAAGGACAAATCATTTAAAATCTTATCGGCAGACAAGGGCAATGCAACAGTGATTTTGGACACGGAAACATATGACCAAAAAGTTGAAGAGGTACCTGCTAAAGGAAAATATAAACTTCTCCCAAAAGATCCGACGCAATCAATCGAAAGTAAGGTTTATAGGATTCTGAAAAAGTATTCCAGATATATTCCGGACAATACAAGGTCTCAACTTACACCACATCATAGCAACATAGCAAGCCTCCTCATCTATACGGACTTCCCAAAATTCACAAAGATGAAATGCCCTTACGCCCAATTACAAGTTCCAGAAATTCTCCAACAAGCAACAAGCCTAAATTCCTTTTGAAAATTATTCAACCTCTTGCAGGCAAGACGCCTTCATCTTTCATCTGGCTGAGATATGTTGATGATACTTTTATTGTCTGGACCGGGAATGACCAACAACTTTCAGAATTTCTTCACCACCTAAATAACATAAGACCCACCATTAAATTTACAATGGAGTTGGAACAAAATTGTCAAATTCCTTTTCTTGATGTACTTGTCACACGAGTAGAAAACCACATCAGAACAACAGTCTATCGTAAACCCACTCACACAGGACAATATTTAAATCAAGGTTCAAAGCATGCTGCTACAACCAAACGAGGCATAATCAAAACTTTTTATAACAGAGCCGTTCAAATTTGTAACAATTCTCATGACTTGGAAATCGAAATAAGAAACATTAAGAAGGATCTGCAGCAGAATGGTCACAGCCGTAAACTTATAACAGATTTTCAACAAACAGGACAGAGATTACAAGACCAAAACCAGGCAAATGCATTCCTTACAATTCCATACGTTAAAGGAGTATCAGAGAAAATTCTTAGTAAAACAAAACCGGAGAACAAACAAAATAAGGAATGCATTTAGCAAGTTCCTTGTGAGTGTGGTGAATCATACATAGGCGAAACTAAAAGACCACTATCTGTTAGGCTTAAGGAACATCAGACGAATACTCAAAAAGGTGAAACAACGAAATCAGGAATCGCCGAACATGCAAGGTCAAAACAACACCGAATGAAGTGGGCAGAAGTAAAGGTTTTGCACAAGGAGTCACACTGGAAGAAACGAAAATTCCTTGAATCTGCCTTTATTGGGCAGAATCAGGGTATTTTCAGTAAACCAAGTGTTGAAATCCCAAATAATTGGAAGCCCCTCCTTGGGCGGAGCCAACTTCTTAAACTTCAAGGTTGAGTCATTTTTCACAGTATATAAGTACGTAGCCTTAGGAATTGATTGTAGTTTGCACCTGAAGACGATCAGAGGTTGTACTGATCGAAACGTCGTGTATAAATAAAATATAGACAATGGAAGTCCGAAACACAGAGTTCATTTCAAACACATCATTGTCTGAAACTTTCAAACAAAGGTCTTGAAATCCCTGACACTGCAGCTTCTTGGCTTATTGTATCTCTTGCTGTGTACCTTCCTAATCTAAGAGGTTTGACGACCTCGCAGCAGCCCCTTTATTAGATTTCTCTGGTAGTTAGCTTCTCTGGAGGGGTCGTCCTCCAGGAGGTTTTGTGTTCTGCAGAAGGTTAGTGCTGAGCACTCAAATATGATGTAAGCGGTTTATTCGTCATCCTCATTGTCTTCAGGTGGGTTCGTCTCTATAAATTCCCATCCTATGCAGGTGTTCTCTCAGTACGCAGTGACCGATTAATAGCCCCGTCACTTGTCTGATTTCTTTCCTTTTCAGTTTAAGGATTTCACAGGTGAGCGGTGTTGAAGGGGATGCCACCATTCTTTTGCTGTGGTTTTGCCCCGATATTGAATGCCGGTGGTTTCGATGTTCTTGGTGCACCCATCGCTTGATATAGCCACGTATCGAGGTTTTTGGAATTCCAAATATAGGTTCAGGTCCTATAAATGGTCCTGCTGATCCTCTTCTTGCTAAAGAATCCGCGTGTTCATTGCTTGCCAGGTCAAAGGATACTAAGACAATAAAATGAGAACTTAAGATAGGGACGTAAAAACCGCATTGCTCTATCTTTAACCGTTTAGATGTTATGGGCTGTCAAAATTATAAAATATGATTTTTCGCTTGTCAATATGTGTTATACAAAGTTGTTGCCAAGTTTTCCTCGAAATGACACCACTGCAAATATGAAATTATTTTAAAAATATACCTTACATGGACTTATGCTCACGTATGAAGTTTTAAAACTTTCTATTCTATAGCTTTCAAAATAATACTCACCTTGAGACACTCCGTATAACCGGAATGATTATTTTTTTACCTTTTATAGGTGCTGTGCGAAAACCCTTTTTATTATTAGCCTCAGAGTTAGGAGAAATTTGTCAATACCAACTGATTTAGGCTCATAAATGTCGGGTACATGTAGCAGTCATGTTCTTTAGAGGCCATTATCTTTCCATCTTTTTCCCATGTACCCAGGTCAATAAAATACCGCCCAGATGCCTGGGCTGGATGCACTTTTTGACAGTTATTGTTTGAGGTGCATGAGAAACTCGATTGCAGGGATTTGAGAGAGATCAGTCCATTTCGTAAAATCGCTTTTATAATCTAATATGAAAAAACCTAGAACGAGAGGGCAA
This sequence comes from Oxystoma pomonae, assembly GCA_963921995.1. Classification (NCBI taxonomy): domain Eukaryota; kingdom Metazoa; phylum Arthropoda; class Insecta; order Coleoptera; family Brentidae; genus Oxystoma; species Oxystoma pomonae. Next base: position 40,578,930 of record OY998172.1, read on the forward strand.
TAAGAGTTGGATACTTCTGCTAAAACAACTGTCAAATGTAACAAAAAGAAATTAAGAAAACCTCCGAATCAGTTACTTCAACCGAAAAGAATCTAAAAACAAAAGAACAAAAGATCTTGGATAAAAAAAAACGAAAACTCAAACTTGGATGAGCATCCCACAAGGAAAACAAAAAGGACCAAAGCAAAAAGAAAAATGATCGAATGATGTTCCGCCCTGAGTAACCAGCGTGCTCATCAGTGGTTCCACTAGTCACCCTTCCCAAACATCATTGAACACCATCATACACTTTCATTTCCAACTTTGAATCACTCACAAATAGGCATCGTTCCGCACTGGCACTTAACTAAGTCACCTGAAAAGGATTCGTCCTGGCGTGTTAATCTTTCTAATAGGGTTACGCTCCTAAGGCGATTAAAACAAAACCGAAAAGAATCGAAAAACAAAAGATCAAAAGATCTTGGTTGGAAAAACGAAAATTCAAACTTGGATGAGTATCCCACAAGGAACACACAAAAAACCATAGCAAAAAGAGTAATGATTAAATGATGTTTCGCCTTGGGCAACCAGCGTAGGCTCATCAGTGGCTCCACTGGTCACCCTCCGCCTTTTTGCTTTGGTCCTTTGTGCGTTCCTTGTGGGATACTCATCCAAGTTTGAATTTTCGTTTTTCCAACCAAGATCTTTTGATCTTTTTTTCTAGAAACTGTCAAATGTATTGAGGACCTCTACTTGAGATGAACTACCTAAGTTTGACCAAGGCAATAACAGAATTTCGAAACTACTTGGAACCAGAAATTTTAGAATTTATACTTTTGCTCTGAGTTACGGGGGATATTGTTTTGATGCACTTTTTAATTATTTTACTTAAAAAATTAATTTCTAGTATTATGTTTTGTAAAATACACAAATGTTACTAAGAAACTGACCTAAATTCTGCTGAAAACTAAAAAGTCTTGGGCTGAAAGGAGTCGTGAAAAAAGGCTAAGTAGTTGGTGCGGAGTTTTTCCAGTTTTCGCTTACTTTTTCACAGAAGTGCTGACCCTGGTTCAAAGTCAGCAACTCAGTGGCAAAGTTAAAATACTCTTGAATTAGAGTGATGTCATTGAAATAATATACCGTATTAAAAAAAAATGTATTTGTGCAGGATGGACCAGCAAACCATTTTTTGTTTTATTTCCCATTAAATCCAATTTTCAAAAAACACTGACCTATACAGAGAAGACACAAAGTTATTAATTATTTTATATTTTTATTGCAAAATGCCAGTGAAAAACTGCTTTACTTCTCAAAATACTCCATATTTTAAAAGAAAGTGCCCTAAAACTAATTTTTTTTTGACAGGTTTCAAATTGGCAAATACGACAAAAATTTGGCACATAATAGCTTCATTATTTGTGTTTGAGGTTATAAAGTTGGTGATTTTTTATACCACCTCAGAGGGGTGGTTTAAATTTATAGCCCCCAGAGAGGATTGTTTTGTGGCATTTGGTAATAAGTTCGTTTATAATTTCCCTAAGTAACCGCATTCACAGGGATTAAGTTTCCCTATTTAATATCCCAAGTTGTTCATTACCCAATAAAACAACTCCTATTTTGTCCAGAAAAACGCCATATTTTGAACCCGTTTTCAGCACCTAAAAATATATTTATGAGGGCACTACAAGTCAAAACAAACATAAGTGAAGGTCACTGATTATGCACGAAAAATATACCAAACAAAAAAAAACCCAAAACAACTATATTAATTTATTCACAAACTAAAAGTAAAACATTCAGGCTATCTAAAAGCTCATTCAAAAAAGCTTTCCTTACTCAAAGCCCACTCACTTTAAAGCTGTAGCTTTCATCAGTAGAGGTTGGTGCAAGCCAAGGTGCAAACAGAGGTAAAAGATCCGAACTCGCTGTTTGTGATTGAACGGAGCGCTAATATTTTTAAACTTACATTTCGACAGTGACGGAAATTTAAAAAAAACTTGCATTTAAGTTTTTTAATACATTTCATAAATAAAAACCCCTTTTAAATAAACACAAAATTAATCTACTCCTTATTTTATTATTACTCATCTAAATCGTTGTGTGACATCAAGTATTAATTGGAAAAATTAAATAACAAGAGTATTATTATTCTAGTGTTCACTATTTAAACCCCGCGTGGGCTTGAATTTTTTAATTTTCCTTTCTTCTAGATTGAAGATTTTCTCTTAAATCCAACAAAAGATTGTGTTAAGATGATTATTCAATAAACCAATTTATTAAAATTTTTCTCATAAATCAAACTATGTCCAAAACTCAAAGAGGGTTGGTTTAAAATGCTTAAAACCAAAAAGTTCACTTAAACTTAGGACCGTTCTAAAATAGACTAAACCTTTTTAGTAAATCCCACCGTAAAACTTCTAGATGAAATATTTAATTTCTCACCTATTAATTAATTGGATGCTTGTCAAAATCCTATTTTTCAAATTGTTGAATTTCTTAAATTTTTGTTTTTTTTTTCCACAATCTGCCCGGCAAAAATTTCCCATGGGTATAGTTTTTCACGAAGAAGGCACTTTATGAGGGGCTTACGTGGAGTATGGTTTAAAATGAGTATCTTTTTAACCCCTTGCTAACACTTTTACTAAAAAGTTCACTTTACTTTTGAAAGCTTTTAGAGTAACAACAAACTTTGGCGAATTTCATAATATTTTCCCAAAACGGCGGAAAAAGAGCTCTTAAGTCCATTGAATATTTTAATCTAAATAATGCAAAAAAGATTATAAGACGACCCGGATATAAAAATAATTAACCTAAGTTATAAGTTTGAAAGTTTTAAAATACTTAGACCCAGAAAGTTGAAAAAGCTTTAAAATTATTGCAGATAGTACATTTAAGTTGATAATAGGGACTTATTGAAAAGCAGTTAGGGCCGGTCACTAGTAAGATCAGGCACTATTTTGACGCTTTTGACAGATACGTAAGCGCAAGAACGAGCATCCCAAGCGAAGTATATAATTAGATGTTTTTGTTAGTGGTAAGTAAAGTTTCTATTAGCCCCAAGTGATGATTTCGATAGCTGCAAGTAAAACGTCCTACTTAGACCCGAATTTGTTAACCCTTGTTTTATCTACTTACCAATATGCGACAAGTCATTTAACTTTACCTTCACTTAGGGTTAGTGAATTTTTCTACTACTTTGTTAACCCCGAGGTTAACCCTTAGTGATTTATCTACTTACCAATAAGTGACAACTCACTTAACTTTAATAATAGTACTAAATCCGGCTGAAAATTTTTTGACCGATCGCGTAACCAATTAAAATATTTAAAAAGGTGAAGATTAGTACTCACCATTCCCAGAAAGCTTATGGTACCAGTCGGCATTTGACCGGGAATGTAGAAAAAAAAATTGTTTTTGGCCCACTTTTTGCCATTTGTACTAGGAGATATTTTGAAAAGAAGGAGGAAAACATATTAAAAGAAAAATTATTCTACCTCCGTCACTGGTGGTCTGAGCCTAAAAGTTGTTACACTGTTTAAGAGATAATTTTATATGCTTTTAGTTTGATACCATAAGTTTTTTTGTGGTAACCAATGTTTTTCTCGAAGATATATAGCAATAGAAAACTTGCCTCTATAGTAAACGGCCCGCGAGTTTTGAGTACAAAATCATTGGTACCGGGCCCCTCCGGCGTAGCACCAATGAATATTCGAATCAAGGAGATCAATACCTTTAATTTGACACCTCAATCAAGTGGTTACGTTATGGGTCGATTTTGCTTAAAAAAGCACCCCTTCGGGCGATGGTGGTGCGGCAACGCGGCTGGATGCGGGATAGCACCATTGCATTTTTAGCATCGCTCAAGTCTAATCCAAGTCCCAATACAAGTATTTTTTGGTTACGCCCAAAAAGAAAAAATGGGTCAAAATTTTTTTTATTTTTGACATTTCCGGCCAAATACCGACTGGCACCATAAGCTTTCTGCGAATGGTGAGTACTAATCTGCAACTTCTTAAATATTTTGAGTGGTTACGTGATCGGTCAAAAAATTTGCAGCCGGATCTCGTACTATAAGGACAAGTGAAGGCATCAAATATTGGAAAATGATGCGGAAAATATATTCATCCTAATAATAATGCATGCCTATAGTGATTTATCAACGTATTGCAACGTCAGAATTCAAAAATTTTATTTGCAACGATCATTGTTCTATTTATAGAGAGATCATGATGAAAATGAGTTAAAAAAACTCGAAAAAAAATCGATGATTAGAAACGAACCCGGTAACCCTTGGCTGGGTGATGCTTGTCTATGTATATCCACCAAACGCGAAAATTCTCTGATTAAGCTTTAATCATGATTAACGCTTTTTAGTAGACCAATAAGAACCCGTCAAAATGCTTATATTCCGCGGTTACAACCTATTTCTTTTTAAGCGTCTATCATCCTGTAAGTTGTCGGTTCGAACCCCGTCGGTGCGTCGCACTTTTTTTTTATTATTTGATTTTATTTTTTTTCTCAGGGTGTATTGTGATAGAACATGGTTTTTGGAGCTCAGAAATATATTTTTTATTTTATTTAAAGCCGTATTTTAGGAGATATACTGGTTTTGAGTTACTATAGATACACTAACGGTTAGAAGATTTTACTTACGGTTAGTGAAGTTTTTACTTATGGTTAATATGTTATTTTTGGAACCTTAAGTAGGTGAGAAAACTTACGGTAAGTAGACAGTTCTCTTGGATTTATATAAAGTTTCTACTTAGGGCTAATTAATTCTGACTTAGGATTAGTGGATATTTTTCACAGTGTAGGCCGTATCTTGGCTGCGTCTGACCGTACTTGACAACTATTTGCCATTTTTTTTAACCTTAACCCTACTTTCGAGGATTTTCTCTGTTGTGACAGCTAAAAAAAGCAAAAATTAGGCTCAAAGTAGTTATTTTTTATTAAATTGGGTGACATGGCACAAGTAAATAAAAAAGGCAGGCCTCAAAGACTGCGTTTTACCGATAAAGACAATATTTGTTTTCTACAAGAAGTTTAACAAAATGCCTACATTACATTTCAACAAATTCTGCAGATTCTAACCAGGACTCTCCAGGTCCTCATCTCCACTCTTCACCAAGACCACTGGCTCTAACACATCTTCTATGCTTTTCAATCACTCAAAAACACTTTTAAATATAAAAATGTGAAACAACAACACAAAATTTCGAAGACAGTATATATTTGTAAATTAGAAACAAAGTCGAGTTGTCACCGTTTCGCTACAGGAACGTTCAATTAATTTTATAATTTGCACCTTTTAGAGTCAGGCACAGCCTGTGTTAAGTTCGGCGCTAATTAGGCACTATCCAGTGCGGCCGTATTTCAATAATTCCCTAATAGAGTAAAACCTTACTCTCTAGAGTTTAACAAAGGATTAGTATATTGGACTATAAAGGACCTATAAACAAAGGTCCAGCTGCCAGGCTTTAATTGTACTACAGATAATTATTTAATGTTGAGTAAGTTACACAGTAGTACCTATTATTCGTTCCAAATTCTCCGGACCAACTTTAATATAGCAGCTAACATTTCAACAAATAAATTTGTCTGATTAAATTTAGAAATGAGAAATACTTTTGGCTGGCTACCAGTAATATTTTTTGTTGAAACCCAAGTATAACCTTCTAAATAAGAGTCTGAAGGGGCCTCTTGCAACCTGTCTGCAAATTTCTTTAAAAAACTTTTTGACCATAAGCTGTTAAAGCCTTAAAACATTGAAGTACTAGAAGGAGCTTTTTTTCAGGGCAGGGTGTTTGAATTCAACATCTTCATATCCCATTATTTTCATGTTAACCTAATACGTTTTCCCCTGCTTTTAATATTATTTAAAATACCTTCAATAATTTTTAGTTCCGTTCAATTAAATGGTCTAGATATATTAATAAAAATATATGTTTCTATAGAAAAAAAACCTAAAAATGTATTCAAATAGGATGTACAACTATAAAAATAAGAAAAAGGTGCTATGGAAATCCCTATTTACACTGAAATTAATGAAAAGCCGGCAACACAGATTTCCTGCCTTTGTTTACCAAGAATGGCCAAATATGACGAATTCTAACCTAATATTTAGTTAATATTTTAACCTAACGTACCTGTGAAACGAAATACTCAGGTCCCCCGGCTTCTGTTTCAACTTGCATATAATAATACACTTCGGAATCATTTTTCGCCACAAACTTTTCACAAAAATATCAAAAAAACACTATTGAAAAATCTAGAAACAACCAGTGTTGCGTCAAAAGTTTTAAATAGGTTGTGAGTATTATATATATATATCTTAAACCTCATTAATTAATTAATAAATAAGCGTCAAAACTTAATCCAAATTTAATAAGTTTTTGTTGCATAATTCTGTTATTAAAATTGGCAACACAGATTTCTTTCTCCCCTTTCCCCACTGTAGATGTTGCACTCAAATAACCAGTGTAACCAGACAGACCAGACTTATTCTAGTAGTTCAATGTTCTAAGGTTAAAGCAACCGCCTTAACGGCGCAAGAACAATCCAGAGATAATATAAACTTGTCAATCGATTTCAATAAGTCATCTACCACTCATTATCTATCTCTGGTTTCTTTACTGTATTCTCCTGTTCACAGATTGCGCCGCGAATCATTGGGGATTAGGGTCACTGGATCCTAAAATCTGCGGCTAGGACCGCAGGTCTCAGGATCCAGTGGTCCTATGGGGGATTGTTTATTTATCACCTAGGTGATCGAATTGAGAGCAGTGACAACTAGTCAAATGGTCAGTTTCTCAACTTCCACTTAAGTCCTAAGTGCTAGTTATGGTGTGTCTCTTTTCACTTTTTAAAAATGTATTTGGCAGATTGTAGGGGAATTTAGGGGCAAGGGCCCTATAAAGAAAAATCATGTCACATCAAAGGAGATTCACAAAAAATCTTTAATAAATTTATCTTGGAGGCAGCGCCTAAGTTAGTCGCCTCATTACCACATCATACAGCACACTTCATCCCAGGGACGTACATTTTACGTCGGTACATTCCGGGACCAATTACGAACGTAATATATATGTTCGTACAAACGTGTAAGTAGTACGTACAAACATGTACATAAATACACGTATGTTATAAGAGCGAGATGTAAAACCCTTTATAAAGTATATGTCACAATCTTAGCAGTTTCCTACGTATAGGTGTTGGTCTAGTGGTAGAGTATCTGGGTCTCAGCCGGGAGACTCGGGTTCATTTCTCGGAATCTCCAACACCTTTTTTTAAAAATTATCGGTGAAATATCCTTGCCTGACCCAAGCCCACGTACACGTTCGGTTTTGATCCCACGTAGGACCTAAATTGTATATACCTGAAATGTACTTACATAGGACGTATATAGTACGTACTGTACCACGTCCAAGGTACATACTGGGGACATACAAAGCGTTGAAAAATGTACGTCCCCGATACGTACATAGTACGTCCTTGTGCGTACTAGGGACGTGACGTATGTCCCAGCAATTATCTACTACTTGAGAAATCAGCCACCAAAATCACTAGGTAAGTTGCCAAAACTGTATCACTAATTTACCTATGCCACAAATTTACCTTACCTCACCCTACTAGTTTTGCATTTTTGTTTTAGGAAAAAGTTTAAAAAGCAAGTTCCTGTAAGGACTCTTCCGGGAACACATAGAATATAAGAAAATGTCAAGAATAAATATAGTATTTGATTACCTATCCTATATTTCCATTATTTTATGAAATAAAAAATGTTTAAGCCTTACGTAAAATGTGTTTTGTCTAAAAAACAGTTTTTTGTTTGACTATGTTTATAGAAAAACAATTCAATAGCAAAAAGAAAATTAATAAAGCCTGGATAAGGTACTTCGTTGGTTGGTAATTATTTACTAGCATACTATAGTTACATGCAAGTAAAAACAGAGCAATAAATAATAACACCAACATAAGCTTTAATAATTATTATTACATAAATCAATCAAGATACAAACTTTTTTTCCTCCTGAATTTCTTTGAACCTTTTTTATCCAGTGAGGCAGCCTTTTGTGAAAAAAGGACACTGCTGTCCTATAAGTGTTGGCTCTTATGATGACTGATTATCTAGCAGTATTTCAGTTGTCATTAATTTTTTTGGACGGCAACTACTCGTGAGCTTTTTAAATTGTTGCAGGAATACACCTAAAAAAGAAAAAAATATAATTCACAGGAAAAACTTAGGGACCTTTCTCCACTTGGTATTATCCAAGGATATGTATTGGGGCCATAAAACATACCAGGGGGTTCGCAGATGTTTATTTTTGAGGACGGGCTCTCCAGTCTCCCTCATTAAAGAAAAAGTTACTTACTTAGGTGCTAAGGCTATATTTTTTGTTTTAAATTTTAGATTTATATTTGATTATTGAATTTGTATTTCTGTGATTATTTTTTATATTATGTACAACCACCGGCCTTCATGGCCAATGTTTGTAATTTTGAATAAGTAAAGTCCAGTAAAAAATATCAGTCAGAGTTCAGGTATATATTTTATCTCGAAACTTATTTGTCCGGCCCCCCAGGGAGAATTTCGACTATTGGTAGGGGCCATGCAACTTTTTTGCTATATCTTTACCCCCCCTCCTTGAGAAGAAAATAAAAAAAATACATGCAATAGCAAATATAAAATACTTCATAGCAGCAAAGCTAGAGTGGTAGGCCTCTTGTCTAACCATAATCTGAACATGTTTACTAACCAACTGCGTCAAGATTTCGTTTCTTAAAATTTCGTTCATGATAACCCTAAAAAAATGGCAAAAAAGTTAAATTTGAATTTGCCTGAATGTCAAAAGGTCACCGTCGCTCATTCCACACTAGAGAAAGAATGTTTCATTGACATGTACACAAAAGATTTAATTAAATTAAATTAATAATTAAATCATTACCATTTTTTTAAATAAAAACAAGTATATGTGTTACTCCACCAAAAGTGTGCATTGTTATTGTTAAAAAACCGAAAAGTAATCTAAAGTCATTATATTTGAAGGTGCACTAGAAAAACCTATTAATAATCACATATTTAGGGAGATTTTTAGATTTTTTTAAAACGACTCCACACGGGAATGAAGCTTAACATGGCAATGACACGGGAATTATTTTTTTTAATATGATAATGATGCACAATTCGGTTTTTAAGTTTTATTTACACATAAATAAGTTGACTGAACATGGACTAAACTGAACAACTACTTATTGTTAACTTATTTATTTTAATAACTCAAATTATAAAAAATACTGGCTATTTAGGCTTTTTTGTCAAACTTATAGTAAATCCTGTTTTCTTTTAAAATTATATTTGTTTCATTAAGTTTAAAAAGTTGAATATCACTATCTGCATGATCGGAATTTTCACAAACCCTTAGAAATGTGCCTTTTACATCTCAATCAATCAAGTCAATGTAATTTTGGCTACATATTGATAAGTTGCTGTTTTCTTTGTGAATTTTGTGTTCATATTTGACCAAAACATAAGCATCTCTCGGGTCTTGTTTCTAGAGTTAACATTAAGCAAGCTTGGTGGTGTCTGTGGTATGTATAGACACGAATAAACGCGCTCAACAAGCTCTTCTGCAGTGGTCAACGTTATCAAGGAACCTTCCCACCACTTTTTTTCAAGGATAAACGCCGCGTGAGCTTGAGCGCGTAAATACCCAGGGATAGAATTTATAGAGGGACAGAGTCAAAATTATTTTATATAATTAATTTTTTTTTAGTCAGGATAAAAAGTTAAAGTATTTTATTATTATTGGTTTACTGAAAAAAAACTTTTTAAACCACTATTAAATTTTGCTAAAGTGCATTTTCTATTACAATTTTGCGTTGGGGACATGACATGGGAATGACGTTTGCGGGATAAAAATAACAAATTCCTATACTTTTCGTAAAAGCTTTAAGAAATAACATTGTTCTCAATAAAATTTTAAATTAAAAACCGTATTTTTATTTATTTTTTGGCTTTTGACCCATATACAACTGTGCTAAAAAAAAAGGTTCACAATGACAAAAAAGTAAAATCATGATAATTCTTGACATAAGAGTAAACTAGATTTTTAAACTTCCATTGTTTTTTACTTTTTAACTATGTTTTGATAGGTTATGTATGTATCTGCAATTATCATCACGTACTGACAATTGCAGAGACATAAGCACTCGGGACATTGAAAAACAGAGTTAAAAAAAAATTGTCAATGGAAGTTACATTCACCTTCGAATAACAATTCTTAACATGACATGTATATTACTTTTTTTGAGCGCAAGTGTAAACCAAGGTGTAAACATAGTTCCTTTGTTTCTCTTGACAGTTATTTAAATTTGTGGAATGTTACAGCAATGTCAGATAAAAGTGGACACATTTATAAGAGCAAAGAATACCTACCTATGTCCATGATATTATTAAAGAAAAATGGGGACTTTACCAAACTAAAAACTTTGGTATAAATTTAAAATTATGAAAACCAACCTTTTTATATCAAAATATTACGAGATGATCGATAAGCTTCACCGCTCTTGGTATGTTGATTTTTTCATTATTTCTTCCTCGCTTTTTGTGTATCTAAAAAATTAAAAAAAAAACAAAGTTAACAAAAAATATAATATTTTGAATAAATAAAATTAAGGGGCATCTATCTGTATTGATACCAGGAGGGTGATTTTTGTTGGTTGTTTGGCTACTCTGTTATGTTCAGCTTTATTCTGCCTGCTGTAGTAAGGCCCTGTCATGTTGTTAACTTTAATAATGATGCAAGGGCACTTTTGTTTTGTTGCATCTCTGTTATAGTTATGTTTATTCTGTGCAGAGCCATTTTTTGTTGTGCTGTTAACTTAAGAGATAACTACACACACTAATTACAGCCACAAGACAAAAACAAACCAAAACCACTTTAAACTAATGGTATGACTTATGTAAGTATTGCTTAAGGGTGCCTACACAGAATAAAAATAAAGGTAAAAAAATGACAAAAAATCAACCAAAAGCATCCTGGTACACCTTTGCTTAATAATGTAGTTCCGGTAAGCGTTTGCAGTTTGGTTTTGAGAATCAAGATTCAGATGAAATTTTTTCTTTTTTATTACATTTTTGTTCTTAACTAATTTCCATTCATTTTTATGTAAACTAGATTAAAAATTTAAATAGGTTGCAAAATATTCTTTACTCTGTCAATTTATATACTTGAAAACTTGCAAATATCATCTCAAATATCAAATTATGACATTAACTCTTATTTTTTAAATGAAATAATCCTATTTTTTTTTTAAAATTAGGGTGGTTTTTTTTCTTAATTCCAAAAAATGCAAATAATAGATCAGGTTTGTGGTTTACTTTTGTTGGTTTTCTGGTAACTGATAAATACTGTCCCATGATCATCTTTGGCTTTATCAAAAATGTAAGTTTCAGAATAAATATGACAGTGCAGCATACTAACCTGTAACTGTGAATGGTTTTAATAAATGCCAGCCTCTTCCTTTTGGTATCACTGCTGCTGGTTGATGTATAGCTGTTTTGAATTTCTTGATTTAATCTGAAAAAAGTTTAAAGCAAAATAAAGCGGAATATTGCAGTTGAAAAATGAAACATTTTCAACAGGAAAAAACTAAAGTAAATAAATAAAAACTGAATTTTAAAAATGTAGCAGTAACATAAAAATTAGGTAAAAATAGTAAAAATACTAAAAGTAAAATTAGTTTAAACAATGTGGTTTTCTATATCATAACAAATATCAGAGAGCAAAAATTACTTTCTTTTTCTTACAATTCTTTTCAATGTCTTTTCCTTAGAAATGCTCCCTGATGAAGACGCAGATGAAACAGCTATAGGTGCATTTTGTGAAACTTGACTTATGCTTGCATCTGAACTCATCAAAGTTGAGTTTTGTGATATATCACTGATGCTGGTACTATGCAGACTTAAATATTGAATTTCTATGTCCAAAAGTAAGGATGGCACAGCATTAAATTTAGGCATCTTTCTCTATTTATCTGATAAGAAGTCTTCAACTTTAAAATGCCTGGAGCACACTAATTTGTTCCTGTTCCTTTGGTACTCTTCAGTATTCACTTGAAGTGCCATATTTTGGATATCGGACCTTAGTTTGGAATCCTAAAAAAATGTGAAACCTTTTGTTATTGAATTATTCACAAGATATTTTGTAATTGTTTAATTACAAAACCAATGTTACATGTTTTGGTGGAAAGGACATTATTTTTCATGATAAATGCAAACATACTAAAAATTGATAAAAAAAAAACAAATTAATGTATCAGTTTCTCGCTGTGTATTAGCTAGGTAGGTACCTACACATATATTTTATTTAAAATTTAGCAATTTTAAACTGTTTGGTTTGTATAATTATATTTATTTCCTCTAATTACTTAATTTGCAGGGCCTGTATGGAAACATTTAATTGTCAAATATCAGTCTGACACTAGATATACCAAAAAAAAACTACTAAAACTAACTGGGTAGGCATGCTTTTAAAAAAAATGTTTATCTTGTTTTTATTATATTTTTTTATAAGTATGTTTTGCTAAACCAGAAAATTCAAATTGTTCAGCATTTTTTTGTGCATCTAATCTATTAATGTAAAAGTAAATGAAATATCCTTGCTTCTTGCACTTTGATGCCAAAAAATAAGTTTGCTGGTTAAGTGAACCCACAACATTTAGAGCACAAATTTAAAAAAAAATACTTATTGTATCAGGCAACCGAGGGGGACTTCACTTTTTTTTGTAGAGTTCGCATGTTTTTAGAAAATGTGAAACAGAGGAAAAAAAAATAAGGATTTTTCGATCGAGTTTGTAACGGTGACACAAAAGACCTTGTATTTAGGCACATCACATATTTATGAATTAGGTACTCTACTTGGTACTCGATGGGATTAACACATTAAAACTTAAGGTAATGGGGCCTTAAAGGTCCAGTCATGGTTCCATAAAGTACCTAAGAAGTAAGATATAAAAATTATTAATTTCTTACTGTAAGCTAAACTGTGAACTATTAACAAATGCATGTATAGTATGTAGTACGGAAAAATGAATCCAGCTTTAAGGTCAATTTATGCTTGTATCTTAGATCAACAAGCAGTACAAAGTTTGCAGGTTCTTTAATTACCCTGTAAAAAATCCGCAAAGAATATCTTAGCTTGATCTAAGTTGCGAGCATAAACTGACCCTCACACTTACTTGTGAAAAGAAATGTTGACGTCCTCCGTCAGCCTCCTTATCGATTTACAATTTTTCAGTGCACAAGTCATATTCTACAAATACACACAGACCACTTAAGGGTTCTAAAAAGTAGCTTTACACCAAAGGAAAAATTATTAAATAAAACACAAAAACCAGGCCGACGAACTCCAAAACAAAACGACAAAACTAAGGATATGAAGAATGTCAGGCATACACACTGACATTGGTTAGTTGCAAATACAGTGAGTCGACCAATTTCGATCTTTGCATGGCATAATTTTTTTTCCTGGTAATGGGTGTTACCTAGGTATATATGCTGGATCTCTCTTAGCCGAATACATTTAGGAAAGGAGAACACTAGAAACTATGCCTAGGGTAAGCTCACAAAAAAAAGACGTGGGTGGTTAATTTTGATGGTGACGGTATCTATAATATAACTATTTAGGTACTTTTTGATGCTAGGCATATAACTAATATTGATAGGTAACCAGTATAGTCCATGTTTTTACATTTCCGTTTTAGCTTTAGAGAAAGATAATACTCAATTTGTTTTTTATTAGAGGAAGAGGATTACAAAGCTTATTAATACAATCTAGAGGGTTTTTGAAATTAGGTGTCCATTATTTGGAAAATTACAAATATTTCCAATTTAGTTTTACAGGTCTCTATAAAGGGTATTTCTGACTGTTTCTGACGTAATATGGGCGCGCCAATTTTAAAACACCACAAAAGCTAAAACAGTTTTTTTCAAAAAATAAAGAAAATTTTAAAAAAGTACCAAGATTTTATGGAAAAACATAGTCCAATAAACAATTTAGGCAAAATTTCAGGCCATTTGGAAGTCCCGTTTCCGAGAAACATGCGGAAAAAGAATTGCCTAATAAACGGACCCAACAGCGTTGCCGGTTTAACGATGTAATTGGGCCGTTAAAATCCACTAACTATTTAAAATAGTAATTATGCCCGTATGTACTAAAGCTGCATTTCGAAAATTAACTTATAGTCATTTCTAAAGAATTTCTAATTACTTCGTGAGAATGATTGTTACTTAAAAAAAAGACCTATGAAAAATCCATGGAGGTTGAAGAATATTGCTGCTTAAAGTGTGTATCTGTATTGTGTATTTTTTATCACCAATTTTACACTCACAATAAAATAGAAAACGTCAGTAACAATCTCAGAGTGTCTTCAGATTAAACATAGAGCGCGCCGAAAATATTGCCGTCTTTATTTGCCTTCATTGACAAACAGTGACAGAAAGATCACCCCACGACGTCCGGCGTATGGATGTACAACGTTGTCGGTGTTTCCTTCTTCAGCCTCGCTCATTTTACTTATTATTTTTGTTAAAAATATTTTGACGCATAACAAAATTGTCTTAATTGATTAACACTAGTTAAGTTAATTACAATAAATAGCAGGAATTACAGTGTTTTTGATGAAAAATTTTGTCACCAAAATCTTATACACGATGCAGTAACTAGACGTCGCACCTATAAGCTTTTTCATATTGACTTGAATTGAAAATTTTTATTAGAACAAAACTTTTAAAGAACAATCTTTTATTAAATGCACTCAAAAGTAGAAAATATTTTTTTTTCTTATATGCAAGCGATGGGCGCAAACTCGACGATTCACCTAAAAAACAGTTGGATTACTCTATAACCTAAGGCCATTTTCAAAGGCTGGAAAGCACATCAATCTCACCCGTTCTCAGCTTCTTTAGGTGAAAGCATTATGTTTATCATTCAAATAGAAAAAGAGTTTAGTTTTTCATTTGTAGTTCCCTCTTTGTCACCATAAAGTTAAAATTTTTAATTTGCGCCCATCGCTTTTAATATAGTATAAGAAAGATAAAAAATTATTTTCTACTTTTGAGTGCATTTAATAAAAGCTTGTTCTTTAATTTGATTTTTTAATAAAAATATATTTTAAATCTTTTCCCCCCTCCACTTCCCTGTCTTTTCTCGTAAGAGGGAAATGTGTACCTAATAATACCATATTATTGTATTGTCGCCGGAACTATAAACGAATAATAAATTTAAATTTGCACCATTGATCGTCCGTTTTGAATCCGCCATATTTAAATTTTCAAATCTATTCAAAAAGTCATAATCTCCCCCTTTAAAAACCCCTGTATGCCAATTTTTGTTGAAATCGAACAAACTAAATCATTTTCCCCCTCCACTTCCTCCGCTGGAGGGAGATGAGTACCTGAGAATACCATATTATTGTATTTTCACCGGAACTATAAACGCCTACCAAATTAAAACACAATCGAATATGGATAAGTCAGATAAAATTGGTTGGAAAAACATAACCTAAAATCATCCATCTTGAATCCGCCATATTGAGTTTTTAAAATTTGATCAAATATTAGTATTCCTTATCCCAAAACGCCCTCGTATACCAATTTTGATTGAAATCGGACAAACTTAGGTGTTTTCCTTCCTCCACTCCTCTGATAGCAGGGGAGGGGTGCCTAATAATGACACATTATTGTATTGTCACCGGAACTATAAATGCATGCCAAATTTGAAGGTCATCGGATGAGGAGAGTTAGTTAAAATTGGTTAGCAAAAGATGACCAAAAATCGTCCATCTTGAATCCGCCATATTGGATTTTCAAAATCTGAATAGAAATTCGTTATCTCCATCCTAGGATGCCCCAACACAGCAGATTTCAACGAAATCGGGCGTACTTCAACTGCAACTATATAAGCATGCCAAATTTGAAGCCGATCGGATGTCGGGAAGCTGTTGCAAGTTAAATAAAAGCTTGTAAAAACTAAAATGAAAGCACTTCCAAAAACGTGTAAGGTATTTGAAAAACTTAACCTAAAATTTTGGCAATTTGTTAAAGTTCGGCGCGTCAAAAAACCTGGGTTTCGCATTCCAGGTTGTTAGTGCTTCGACTCCTAGCAAACACTTATTTTTGCCGCCAAAGTGGTCCTGCATTGGCAACGCTGGGCACCGGTTTACTTGTATTGGACCATACTGGGGTACCGATTCTGAAAGTCATAGGAAGTGATCGTTCGCCTGAGAGAAGAAAAGTAGTTTCAACCAATAAACGCGCTTAAAAGCAGTGACGAGACGATCGAATAATTACCAAACTATTATGGGCACGCGCAGAGCTGCCTCGAACAACAATTTTTGAGCGAAGCCGTTCTCTCAACTAGACCCAGTTGTAGGAAAGCTCGTCTGAAAAACGTCACTCGTATTATTTCAGAGCACGCTATTGGACGAAACCATTACGTGACCGAACTCGCTAATGCGCATGCTACGGCAAACTTTTAGAGTAGGACTCGCACAGTGGTCGACTTGTGTAAAAACGCGGATATTAAAAAAAACTTCCACATTGTAATTTAATCGTACAAATATTTAGTTTTAATAAAAAGATAAATTTATTCTTATTTAGCTTAAGACATTTTTAAGAGGTAAAAGATATACTATATATACTTATTAATTAGCTAAATTTGTGATGATGGTTTGAGGGGGGATCTACGAAGGACATGTAGATTGAAAGACGATTGGAGCTTGAATGGGTTTTATGTAGCCAAAAATGTTGGGATGTCAAATACAGTTTGAATATAGCAATGATGGTCACGTGACTATTTAAAAGTGTCCAGTCGCGTGATAATTTTGGTTACAGTTAAAGTCACATGATATTTTAATGTTAAGTTCACTTCACAAAATTAAACTAAAAATGTTAGTTTAGAACAATCAATTTTACTTTAAAGTAATTGATACAATATATAAATGTTACAGTATACTAGAATATTTTTATGTATATAGGGTATATCAAAAAGAATGCCAACAGAAACAAGCACTTTTGAGTTCTGTTTTGAAATTCTGAGCATTTTTATATAACGTACCCTATGTCGATCTTCAACTGTTTTCGAGATATTAACAGTTGAATACTGCCATACTCTCAAAAACTCATAAAAAGCATAGTTTCTTCTTTGGCCAACTATTCGTCTAGTATCTTGACAACCATATAGGGGCAAATTTAGAAACATTTTGAATTTTTTAATTTTTCCATTTAGGTCCGCGTTTTCCGGAAAATCGACCACCGTGTGTCGTTCGAATGAGTTTTGTGCGATTGATCACTTCTCAGGGTATAATCGTTCTATTACGCCAGAATAGAGCCCCCGCTTTGGCTAGCCGCAATGCTTTCTTACTGGCACACCGGTATTATAGCCGGTAAGCAGCCAAAGGTGAACGAGTATTAGCCTTCCAACGTGGTGGCCTAAAGCGGCCCTCACACGATCAATATTATTGTCAATATTTGCGATATTGAAGAAGATATTGACAATACCGCACTTTAATATTGTCAACGTATTGATGGATTTTCAAGCTCCCGAAAATATTTTGGGCGGAGCCAAATATATTGACAATAGTTTGATCGTTCGACGGCTATATTGACAATATTTGTTTTAGTCGCCCTCTGGTCATTGAGTGAAGAAGAGGCACCGCCACCGTCTTTGGTTTCACCGGCAGAGTCGCAGTCGATTAATGATATGAAAACACGCGAAATCAATGTCGAAAATTTCAGATCTTCAAAAATCTTAGACATAAGGCCAGCCTTATTTTTTTTTTCAATATATGGAGTGACCAAATCCAGCAGTTCTTGAAATGATTAGGAATCCATTCTGTAGTAGTTTTTATAATCATTGAGTTCTACTTCCTAACTGTACTCTAAAAGATTCACATGTGTAAATTTTTGCTTCGGTAAAATCCAATTTTTAACCCAACGTCTTTTTTTAATTTTTTTTGTCTTAATTTTTTTCGCAATGTGCCCCAAAATGATAGCAACACACGCTTTTTTACTGCTTTCATACGAACGCCTATGGTTTATCAAACCAGGAAAAAATAAAAAAATTCATCGTAAGAACGATTCACCATGTAACGGGTCAAAAATTCCCAAACCTCTATTTCGCTATTTTCCCTGATAAAAATGCTACATTCTACATAAAGTTTCGCAAAATTAGTTTTAAGATATAAATAATTACATTTCAAATTTAGAAGTTCGCGTAAAAGATATTTATTGATGTATGTAGCCCAATTACCTTATGTTATATAGCTTGCACTCTTGTGCTGCCCTTTTTTTTGCCAGTCTTAGATGTTTGAGATGCGGTAACTAACCTTACATTTAGCTGTGTAGTTTTAAGTCCTTGTTTCGGCTTTTACCTATCAGGCAGTCCTCTTAGTATAAGTATGTTTTGTCCCTGGCTAGCAACCCTTGCTTTGGTCCCAATCTGGTTTCTGTTTGTTGGAAAATACGTGGAAAATCGGAATATTCTGCTTCTGCAAGAATTGTAAACATATCATAAGTTTGGCTTACTTTTCACAGCCAGCACTAACATATTGACATAATTCCAAGACATCACTTGACTGAATTTTCTCCAGAAAAACTAGCATGATTACTGAAATTTCACTGCTTTTCTGTGTGACGCATTCCACATTCCATCACTCGAATCATGGTATTCGGAATCCGCTTAACCCGGTATGACGATTTGCCTATGTTGCCGGATTGTAGGCACTTTCTATAAAAGTAAGATGATTTCAGCGATTCTCTCTCGGCAAGTTCTGTCTGTAAATCTAACTTTCAGTTTCCAGATCCCATTCCCGTTGTTGTAGTTCTGTATAAATGACCCTAAGGCCCCTACGGTTGTTAAAATCCCTTTAAGAAAAGACATTTGTCATGAGGTGACAACATGGTACTCCCGAATGCGCCAGGCGCAACGGTTTACAGAAAGGTGTCTTCGAATCCGCTCGCCTTTGCTCAACCAAACCTGAGACTTTGTATCGGCTTACAGCAGCGTAAATCAGCTGTTCGAGTGCAAATTCTATTATTTAGATTTTTTCCAGTCACGGTCAAGGTCATCTGTCAGCTGAGGAAGAACCGCGAATATTCTTGACAGACACGTAAGCCCGCGGTTTTTTTTGCAATTAAAATTATATTTTAAAAGCAATTTAAGGGTATTCCTCATGCCCCTTTCGCTCTCTGATAGCCCATTAGTGTGGGTATCAGCTGTGCCAGTGTTTAGTGCCATTTTCGGCGAAGGAACCACGTATTTTTGAGGAATCAGTGTCTTATCAGGTAAGCTTCTCTCATAGTCTTCCGCGATACTAAAACTCTGCTTTTTGGATTTATGCAGGCTCAATTTTGAACAGATTTAACCGAAATTTTTGAAGATTTATTTTCATCACGGTATCCATTTTTTTGAACATATAAAATGTTTTGCCCCTCTGGCCTATTTATCATATAATAGCGTTTTGGTGCATTTTATTTTAAGGGTATTAAACATAACCGGTCTAAGATCTTTTTTATTAATCTTTAACTACGCAACCAATTTTCTTAAAATAAATACAGTTTTGTAGCTTATAGTATGTCCGCCATTTCAAAATCCAAGATGGTGGTCGGTTTCAAAGTATCAAATTGGACTAGGCTAATCTTTGTGGTTGCTTTTAAAATGTTAATAATTGTTTATTCAACCGACATTTTTGAAGGATTTTATTTTAATTTAGTGTGTTAAACATCTAAATTTCTTTTTGTAACTCTTTAAATAGGCAATCGATTATCTTAAAATTAAAACTTTATGCCCAGTCAAGTATTATTTTTTAATTATTATTACCCTCCTAATAAAATATATGATTTGTTGCTCAATTTAAATTGGCATTTTTTTATTATTTTAGAGACAGGCTTAACATAAAATAAAATAAATTTTATTACAAAATATTTTATTGTTTTACGGGAGGTGGGGGGGGGCGAATATTTTTTTTGTCTACTTACTCGTTTATATCCACTTTGACCATTTTTTTCCTTCAATTCTACGTAAAAAACTATATTTTAGAAGTTTCGGGAGGTCGGGGGAAGGGCAGAATACAATTTTATCTGTTTACTTATTAGTTTCTATCCGCTTTAACATAATTTTTAAGTCTTTACTTCATTTCTAAGCAAAACACAATTTGTGATATTTTATTTGGGTGGGGCTGTGAGGGGGGTCGTAATATTTTCGTTTGTTTATTTATTAGTATTTTTACAAATTCATATTATTTTTTCCTCATTTCTATACACAACACTATTTTTGGTCAAAATAAGGACCTTCTATACCATAGTGGGTCGTGAGAAATGAAAATGGCATTACCAATGTATTGTTCAAAAAGTGAAATGTATAGGTCATTGAATTGTAGGTAGATGGCGCTGATTTTAATATTTGCCCTCTATGGTAGATAATATTATTATTCGTATTCACAATTCACAATTAAAACACTCATTGTCGGCGCCAAATAGGCCTGCACTGACGACCCTGGCTCCGGTTTACTAACTTGTATTGCACCATATTGGGTCGGTTTTGGCTAGCCGAAATGGTTTCTTATTGGCACACCCAGAGACAACGTTGCCACTTGTAACAATATTATGGAATTGTAACATAATATTTCCTTAAAATTGAGTTAACATATCTTTTTACTTTAGGACTTTGAATTTTTTAACTTCTTTGCAGGTTTTGTTCTTACTGTAAGAAACCAATTTACCAAACAAATAAAAGTCACGGAGCGGAGGATCCCCTCGACGACACAGGATGACCCGTCCCCATGTAATTCGCTGCTTATACCGATTGCCCGAGTAGATTTAAGTTTTTGTGATATTTTTGGTTTTTTGTATTCGATTAAAAATATATTAGAATAAGTATGCTGTGTTTTTTTATAAAAAAAAAATGTAACATAATTTTAAAGAAAAATCGATAGTTTTTTGCCACCACTTGACAAAGTCTGTAAAGCCCGGTAAGCGGGTTTTTATATTTTCATAAAATATATTATTATTTTAATCAGTTTTGGTTGGAAATTGCGCGAGTTAATAAGATTAGCTATATAGTTGATTAACAACAAATCAGGCTTGATCTTTACCATTAAAGCTAGCATTTGACTATTTGAAGTGTGTAGTAAAAGAAAATAACATAATAAAATGTTTTTACCTTTAATATTTGATAATATTCCTTAAGGTAGGTATAGACCCCTCTTCCTATTTTAGATTTTTAAAGGGTCCAAAACATTTTTTGTAGGCTAAAGAAAGTTTTTAGCGGCATGGAACAGCACAAAGTTGGTTACGGTTTGTATAGAGCTAAAACCTTTCGCGAATGCATTGCTTTTTTAAAACTAAAAAATATGGAAAAACGGCGCCTGTTAAGTTTTTTCATATCTTTTTATTACTAAATAATTAAGAAATTAACCAAAAGAATATATTTAATTATATTACACAGTATCGGTCACTCTTGCGTAGCTACTACTTTCTCTATGGGCACACCGGAATATAGCCGGAATCGGTATGCAAAAGTTATTGAAACTGTGAACTTTATACTTTATAATTATTATCAAGAAGTCGATAAACATGACAGTGATACATCTATAAAAGGCTATCATCTTTTGACACCCAAAATCTAACTAACCATACATATACATATTTGGAACATTCCAAACATCCCTGGGATGTCCTAGGCATCAGTATATTCACAATTTTTTGGATCAGCATAAGGTAAATTGGCAGCCGGAATCGATCTAATTCCGGGCCATTATAGCATGTTTTGCTGGATTGACTAGCCAACTCTATGACAGTTCGCTGCCGACGAATCGGACCTGCACAGCCCAGGCGGTCATCCCGTTTACCAGTAGAGGCCCAGCCTCAGGTAAGCTGACAGCCTGCGCTGCGCCACTTTAGCAGTGTTTGCTGGACTTCTTATAACGTTACCACGATATAAGTGACAAATTTGCTAGCCAAAAACAGTGGCTCACCGAGGGGAGGGGAATTAAACAGCAGAAATAGAATATATACGGAATAAAATACGAGATCCTGGACTTAAATTTTGAAGAAATTTTTTTTAAAAATAACAAATTGCATAATTTTTTGCCTTTGGCGCTTAACACCTTTTATTTTTACGATTTCGTGTCAAAATCATCTTTTTAATGTAATTTTATTAAAATATTTTGCGTGCAATTTGGTGTCAAACATGGCATTTTAAGTGTCATTTTTATAAAATTTTCGCCTCCGGCGTATTTTCAAATTTTTGCAAATAAATTAAGGGCAAATAAACAACTGAAATTCCAAAAATCTCATCAATATTTACTATTTAATTTAATTTTGAGTCAAAAATTATTTTCTAAGTGTTATGTTTCCAAAAAAATTTGCCTGCAGCGCATTAAAGCATGAGTTTGACATCAGATTTTGGGTAAATAAACCAGGTCCGCGCCTGTAAGCAACTGTTCCTTTTATCAATTGTGGTCACATTTTTACTTCAAATTATATTTTTTTATTATTTATCCATAAAAGCCAACTCCTGGGTGCACCACTGCTGATATACAGGGTGCTTCACAACTTTTGTATAAAAATTAAAGACTTGATTCCTGATACTGGTCCGTGTTTAAAATGACGATTTATTTCGATTAAATATGTTCAAAAGTTTTTCCCATAAAAATAACCAAAAATGTGCTAAAACATTTTCTTCGCCTTCGACTGTACATTGGAGCTTATGTACAAAGTACACTTGATGTCAATAAAAACTCATACATGCATTTTTTCCTATGCCACAAACTTTACCTTTCCATTAGTGTATACTATTATACGGCACCACCAGCTTAGTATGGCTGACAGCTTAAAATTCAGTGTGACATCCTCAAAAATGCCACAGATATCAAAATTTACAAAAGTTCAAATTACCACTCGAGTTATAGAAGACGGCTGGTCTATAAGAAGAGCGGCCACCCATTTTGGAGTTGATGAAATGACGATAATGCCATGGAAAAAGGGCTGGATTGAAAATAATTCTACGGATAGGAAAGATGGATCAGGACGACCAAAAGTAAGTTCTGAAGTGCAATATGGAATACTTATTAACCATCTCAGACAAAATCCTTTTTCAACGTCGGTTGAAGCAGCTAATGTAACATTATTTCCGGGTTCTTTAGCAACACTAAATAGAAGAGTAACGAAATCAGAATTCTCTTGTCGAGTTGCTGCAAAGAAGCCTTTTCTAACAGAAGAACAAAAACAGGCCAGAGTGATTTTTGCACTGAACAACGTTCTTCGTGATAATGACTTCTGGGAGAGGGTGGTTTTCACTGACGAAAAAATTTTTCAATCATCTTCAAGCAGCAGGAGAATTTTAGTTTATCATCCACCAAAGTCTAGCTTTGAACCCGAATATACAAACCAAATTAAAAAAGGTGGACATTTCTCTGTAAACATGTCAGGCTGGTATAGTGCTAGAGGTTTGGATTTTTTATGGAGAATCAAAGGAAGATTCAATAGTGAACGATAAATTGAAATCCTTGAAAATGTTATGCTGCCATCTGTATAGGCTTTACATGAAAATAATGACTTCGTTTATCAGCAGGATAACTGTCCAGTACACACGGCTAATGTTGTTCGCCAATGGTTTCATATAGAAACACTTCCTTGGCCAGCCAACAGCCCTGACATTAACCCAATGGAAAATATATGGGGTCGATTCGTTAAAATAATATACCAAAGGAATTGGAGACCACGAAATGCTGAAGAGTTAAGCGATGCTATCTATCGCGCACTGGATCAGCTCTCAGAAGATCATCAGTATTTTCAAAATTTAACCTTTTCAATAGCCAGACGTTTGCGGCTTGTAATGGAGAAAAATGGTGATGCTATTAAATACTAAACTATTTATTTTAGTTTTTTTTTAAGTTAAAATAACTAGTATTAAGTTTACCATCGTTTTTGTCCTAATCCATGTTTCCTATTCGTCGAATTGTTTTCAATCCAGCGCTGTTTCCATCGTATTATTGTTATTTTATCAACTCCAAAATGGGTTACCGCCCTCTTTATAGAACAGCCTTCGTCCGTTACTCGAGTGATAATTTGATATTGTTCAATAAAGACTTTACTAAAACATTATTTTATAAATTTAAATTATTAAAAAAATAAGGTTGCCTTTAATTTAACTAAAAAAATATTTTCAGATTTAGAGACCTTTTTTAAACAATATGACAAATTGTCGTACTTTTGAAGTTTTAAATCAAGTGTACTGTATTCATTCAAGATATTCTGAGCATTCACAGTTAAAAAAATGATGCAAAACCTTCAAGTTTAACACTACAACATAATTACACACCCATACAGGCCAAATGTCTTGGTGAATCTAGGCAGCGCATTTTTTTAAGGCAACCGTGTAAAAATAGCGGGTGTTAAAAAATATTTGTGCTCAATTAGGCAATATGAAGTTAGAACTTTTTAAAAAGGTAGTTTATGAGTGTTAAAGATGTTTATTGGTGTTTGATAAACCCTCAAACGGAAACAACATGTAACTTAGCTTTCTTCTGGTAAAAATTTCAATCCCGGTGTAAAAATAATCCCTCAATTTGGTAACCTATAGGAACACTTCGATTAATTCAGATATACTTTACTTTTTTTGCGCTGTAGACAAAGTTGCGATAGTCCTATGCCGTTTCCAAAAGTAGATAATTTGTAATTTATATTCCTCCCTCAACTTTAAATATTTTTTTGCACATAACACAACAACTTGACCCAATATTTACTAAACCCCTTCAAAAAAAGTTTAGACCTCTCCTGTGTTAATGTTAAAAGCATTTTATGACAACTCTTTTTGTTTAAAATGGTAAATAAATATTTTTCTTTTAATTTGAATGAGTAGCATTTAACAAAAAAATCGTTTCGATCAGGGGAGGCATTTAAAAAAATTGCCTCGGGCGGACAACACTCTAGCGACGGGCCTGGATCGACCTTTAGTAAAGGGCGACATTAACTTTAATTATGTTAATTTTATAGGTAACGCACCAAGGTAGGCTCTCCTCCCTCCTATGAGGGGAGTGGAGAGGGGAAGACACCCTTGTCCGATTTCAACCAAAATTGGTATGCGGGGGCATTTAGGGATAACGAATACGAATTTTTGATCAGATTTTGAGAATTCAATATGGCGGATTCAAAATGGACGATTTTCGGTCATGTTTTGCCGATTGCGTTCAAATTTGGAATGTGTTTATAGTTCCACTGAAAATACAATAATATGGTATTCTCATATACCCACCTCCGTCTAACGAGGGAAGTGGACGAGGAAAAAATTTTGTTTGTTCGATTTCAATTAAAATTGGCGTACAGGGATTTAAGGAGAGAGATTATGAATTTTTGATCAGATTTGAAAATTTTATTATGACGGATTCAAAATGGACGATTAAGGGTACAAATCTAAAAATTAAGGGTGTGTGTTCAAATTTGCTATGTGTGTACACAGTTCCCTCTAACGAGGGAAGTGGAGGGGGGAAAAGATTTAGTTTCTTCGATTTAAATAAAAATGACATGTAGGGATTTTTCAGGAAGGGGATATGAATTTTTGATCAGATTTAAAAATATATGGCGGATTCAAAATGGACGATTTAGGGTACCAATCTAAAAATTAAAATATTATTTTTTTTTAAACTTTTAAAGAATAAGTTTTTATTAAATGCACTCAAAAGTAGAAAATAATTTTAAATCTTTCTTATATCATAATAAACTTACGGTGACAAAGAGAAAACTACAAAAGAGGAACGAAATTCTTCTTCTATTCGACTGATAAACATTATGCTTTCATTTAAAGAAGCTGAGAACGGGTGAGATTGTCGTGCTTGTTCTTTAAAAGATTTTTTTAATAGAAATTTATTAAGGAATATTCTCTCTACAAAGGCGATCGACATATCGTTTATTAAAAGCGTTTAAATACTTTGGGATTTATACCCAAAAATTTGGTAGAAGTTCCAATGCTATATATATATATAAATAATGAATTAATTGATATCGCCGCAACTTTTTTATTTCTTAACCGCTTTTACTGAGTAAAAGCTCATTCGATCAAGAATTAAATTTTTTTGCTATGACAAAAAAAAGTTTTCGATCATTTTTGATTTTAAGGTCATAATTCATCTCGTTTATTTTTATGGATCCAACTCAAGAAAAGTATCGAGAATAAGATTGTTCAGAAGCCTGCATATATTCATACGACCGCAACTTTTGTACTTCTTAACCGATTTTAATGAGAGGTAGCTTATTTAAGAGTAAAATATTCCTGTAGCGACAAAAAAAAATGGCTGATATTTTTAAATTCCAGACGGCGGATATTACATGAGGTAAGGCATATTTAGTAAGCGATATGTCGATCGCCTTGGTAGAGAATAGGCTTTTGAGTAGTGTTAATATTTTAATTTTATTTAAGTGGATTCCTTAAAAAGAAACAAGTTTAAATATATGCTTCATTTTGACAACGTCCACTATCTTTAATTTTAAGATAGCAGCCAACTTTTTTAAATTTGTCGCAGGGGAATTTTCTGTGCTTTTAATAGAGCTATCATTCGTTAAAATCAGTAAAGAACTGACAAAGATATAGCCATTTAAAGTCATTCCCGTTTTTTTGGGCCACACGGTATTTTTGGATACTAAATAGCCTGCATAATATTGTGCCATAATACACTCGAAAATAAACCATATTTGAAACAATAACAGACAGAACATACAATTACCCGACATAAATTCAAGCAAAAAATTGACGAATACATACGTACTTCTATTGCAGGCATTTTTAAATGCCTCTTTCAACAAAAATAACATTACATTCGTGATTTAAAGTTGGCCAACATGAAAAGGTTTTACCGACTGCCAAGTGGTCTATTGCAAATCGCTTGCAAAGCATAGATCATACTTGGTTTTAACATTTATTTAGCTTTCTATAAAAAAGTCTATCACGACTTATGGTTACATAAAGTCAGCAAGGCCTGGGTTTAATAAATTCTGCACTATTTTGGACAGTTCCGCACAAAGGTTAAACAACTTCTATATCGTTTTAGGGGAGGCCCAATTTTTATCCGAATT
Source organism: Oxystoma pomonae (assembly GCA_963921995.1). NCBI lineage: Eukaryota > Metazoa > Arthropoda > Insecta > Coleoptera > Brentidae > Oxystoma > Oxystoma pomonae. Next base: position 40,606,039 of record OY998172.1, read on the forward strand.
TTATTTCTTCAAACTAATTCACTATCAAACTCGTAATTTGTAAAATCAATTTTTAATAAAACCCGGAATTTGTCCAAAAATTATTTTTCAAAACCGGAATTCTTAAAACCTGTTGTTTCAGAAGAGGCCCTGCAGGCTCATGAGCTTTCTGGAAGTGGTCAGTTTTTCTACTACAGGCCACCAGATTACTGACCCATATCGGATTCTCGGTCTTTTGATGGCCTTGTATAACCAGTATAGGTTCCTAGGGGTGATCCCCCAGGTTTGACCGACCACCACGCAACTGCCATAGAGTCCTTTGTCCGGTATGACTCCTAGATACTTATAAGCTCTGATACTAAAGTTATGGGTCTGCCGTTCATTATGGGAGCTCTTAAATCCTCTAGTTTCCTTTTTCTGGTGAAGAGGATCATTTCAGTTTTTGCAGGATTAACTGATAGGCCGTTCTGTCTGCACCGGTCTTCTATGATTCTAATCGCCTTTTGCACTCTTTCGCAGACAGTGGCGAGGAAGCAACCATCTTCACCACGCCGTCGTCTGCGTATGTTTGCGCGTCGAATTCTTCCTGTGTCAGGCGACTTAGGAGGTCGTCCATTATGAGGCACCACAAATGAGGAGAAGGGTAGCTGTCTTTATGGTTCAATTAAAAACGTGTCTTATAAATTTTGAATTTGTTATTGAATAGGTTTGAAGAAATAAGGTTCGAATAAAATATTGGTTTAACAAATTGCAAATCATCAGTCGTTCTTACGCTGAAAATATTTATTAAATGCGGTCTGATAAATTCCTGGCCTAATAACCCATAAGCGTTCTTCTGCAGTACATATTTTTTATATTAAATTTTTTCGGTCCCGCCTTGCACACGATTCCATTAAATTAAAAATAAGTCATAAGGAACAAAGTAAAACATATTAATCTTTTTCTCAAATAATAAAAGAAAATAATATCAGTACGGAGACGTAATACCGTACTATGCAATTTTATAAAAGAAAATTTTAAAATTATATTATCATAAATCAAATTACTGAAATTCGAAAGGACCCGAAGGCACGCCATCCTATACTTTCGTGCATTGCTTGAAAACTTTGGGCAGTGCCGTAACTTTTAAGATTTGTATGTAAAAAAATATTAAAACTAAAATTAATTGTTTCAAAAAAAATATAATTTTTATAATAAAATAGTGCTTTTTTACAAGCTAACAATGAGCGCATCAAGTAATTTCAAACGGTAGTAAAAAAAGCACAGTTTAGTCGCGAGTTGTAAACATATTTTTTTAAAATAAAAAAAAACTCGAACACAACACCCACTGACAGCTTACCATATTTTTACACCTACTATATATCTAGGACGGTTAATTAATGACAATAATTCTACTAATATTATAAATGCAAAAATTTGTGTATTTGTCACGCAAAAACGGCTAAAGTTTGGATGTAATTTGCTAGGAAGATAGAGTGTGATCTTGATTGAAACATACGCTACTTACCTCTTTTTGACATTCCGCTCAATGATGCCTGTCAAATTACATTATTTTCTTTTCGCGGGTAACGCCGCGGGTCGATCGCTAGCAATAGGGATCTAAAAAAAATTAACAAACTGTTATTTCGGATTGTTTTTAAATTTTGGCCGGGGGTAGAAAAATAGGGGTAATTCTGTTTTGGAGGGGGTAAAAATAACTTACAATTCCTTGGACCTTCAAATCAATGAATAGCTAAAAATTTGCATTTAGCTTCCTCTTTAAAAGTTAGTCGATAGATGTTTACAGATTTTTGGAAAACTTGAACATGAGAAGTAAAACCATTCCGTATATCCAATAAGTATTGTCTGAAATCCAAAACACTGTTTTTTTTTTATTTTTTTTTTTCGATAATAATTTAGGGTGGAGGAATTTTTTTTTTATAAGGGTGTCGAGAGACACCCAGTCCAACCGATCAATCCACCAGCCCGGGTAGTGTCGGATTCTTACCAACTAAAACTCCCCGATTGTGGCGCCGATCAGCCTGATTGGTGGCCAAAATCACTGCACTGCAGCCATTATTGGCTTACTGTGCACTCTTTGATTCTAGTTTAACCACTCTATTAGTTTTATCCCCTGTACGAGTTTTTACAGGTCGTTAATGGAGCACTTCTTAGTAGTTATTGGGTCTGGAGTTACACCGCCCATGTTCGGTCGCCAGAGCCTCGATTGTGTTAGACAGAGAGTACCACGAGAAGCTGAGGTTGGCATTTGGATATGGGAGGCTACATGTATTCGATTCATATTGATGGAAGACCTTTGGTCCCACGCTTGCTGCGAGCACGGTCTCCAGCTGGTTTTAACAAATGTGAAAGATACGTTAAATTCGCATCACTATCCTCTACTCCCCGAGGAGGAGGGTTGAAGGTATATCTGGCAAAATATGGGTTGTAGTGTATCAAACTAAAGGAAAAAGAGAAAACAGATAAATATACTCTGAAATTTCAAAGAATAATTTTTGTTAATTTTTTTTGTAATATTTTAGTGTCCGGCCGGTAAGAGGGCGTTGGAGGTATGTCCGTCAGGATGTTGTGGATTATTAAACGAAAGGAAATATAGTCTGGAATCTGAAAGTGTTTTCTTTATTTTTTTAAAAGTCATATTTTAGAGTAGGTGAAGGTGGTTAGAGCTATGCTAGGAGGTATTTCTGTCAAAATATGAGCTGTGGGAGGATATCAAATTAAAGCACATAGGGTCTGAAATTTAAAAGAATGTTTTTCGTTTATTTTGTTAGTCCACCATATACCAATATGGCATCAGGTACCGTTAAAATCGTGAAATTTTGACTTTTCTCAATTTTACCAAAAATGAGTTACTAAGGTTCCAAAATACCTTAATCGACGAAAAAAAAAGTTGTCTGTCGGTCTTATGTCTGGTGTCTTTTGTCTGACTGTATACACGATAACTCAAGAACGCCTTAATTGATTGGATATCTAACTAATTAACTTTTGGGTGGCGTGGTAGGGGATATAATATTTAAAAAAATTGAAACTTTGGAACAAAAGCAAGTCGCGATATACAGTTTTTAGATTTTATTTTCCATGAATATGGACCACAAATTTTGTTATAAAGTACAAATTCGTGGGAGCTTTAGTTTCTGAGTTATTTGAACAAAACCTTAAAATATATAAAAAAAAATCATAACTTTAGAAGTAGAGCAGCTATTTGTATGTGTTTGTGATGTCAGATTTTGGTTTTCTAAATATTACCCAAAAATTTTGTTTTGTTATAAGGTTCAAATCTTCAAAGCTACAGTTTTCAAGATATTTTCATTTTCTTTCAACATAAAATAATTGACTGTATGATGGACTATCCGAGATTTATAGCACCAATTCAAAAGGTTATAATTTGAGGTGGTTGGAGGTAGGTCCGTTATGGATTATAAGTTATCAAACCAAAGAACATAGAGTCTGAAATCTGAATGTAATTTTATTTTTTATTTTTAGAAACGTCATAATTTAGTGTGGGGGAAGAGGGTTGGAGGTATGTCTGTCAAAATATGGTTCGTGGGGCATCAGACTAAAGGAAATAGAGTCTGGAATTTAAAACAATGTTATTTTTTCTAATTTTTTCAAAATTAATGATTTAAGGTGGGAGAAGGGGGTTGGAGATATTGTGTTAATACGTCAAAATATATGTTACGAAGTTTTCAATTGGTTGCGGATAAAAGAAATATCGCAGACCAAAGTGAAATAGATAGGCATTTTATACATACTTTTATATAATCGCGTTTTATTTCAGTGGGTGACCTTTTATTAATAAGCATTTAATTTAAAATTATGTTGGCTTATTTTCAGGTGGTAATAATTAGATTTTCTAATTATTATCATTTTGTGAAATGTTTCTTAAAATACTGGTAAAAAAAATGGTGATTTCTATTTTTGCACCCGTTATAAAATAACTTTTTTTCCAAAGGTAACCAAGAAACCCTTGGTTTGACTATTTGAAGACAGGTACTAAAACTGTGGTTTTATTTTTTTTATATTAAAAGCTTAAATTAAATAAACTTCAATATAAGCTGAAAATTTGTATTTCATGTTTCTAATAGTGAACTTAAACTACACGAACAACAACACCGTTCTCTCATTTTTTTATAACTATAATTATAATATAGAGTGAGCCACAAAAAAATAAGACTTTTTATATTGCCTATATTTTGGAACCAATGGTCCGATTTACAAACAGTTTAGAAGTCTGGAAAGAACATACCTAATTTTTTTTAGAGCAACTATCAAAAATGAAGTATTGTAAAACTCCAAGATGATGGACAAATTTAAAAAGCTGCAATGTTTCAACTCCCATAAACTTTTTTTCTGTGCTCCACTGGCTCAAAAACTATATTTTTCTTGAAAGCTTCTAATACAAAAATAAAAATATGTCACTCATAAAAGTAGGTGGTGAAATAAAAAGCGTTAAAAACAATCAACTTAAAAAATCAACTTTAATGTACCCCATCTTAAAATTTCAAAAAATTTCAAATTTGACGTTGAAATTTTTAATATCTAATGTATTGACTTTTGTAAGTGCCTTAGTTTATTAAAATCGGTTTAGTCTTTCACATGTTATATCTAAACTAAAGACATTTTTCGTCATCTTAAATTTTTAAAAGAAGATATTTTTGATACTCGTTCACAAAAATATGAAATGTATTCTTCCCGGTTATGTACTTTTTTTAAAAGTTCTATTGGTTTTAATTAATTAAAAATTTGTCATTTTTTGTGGCCTACCCTACATATTGATATTTTGAAAAATATTTATCTAATCATAACCTCTCTCTTGATTTTGCAAAAATTTCAGCCTTTCCCCATTTTTTTTTCGGACAACGGACTTCTTGACAATTCTTATAAAGTTTCTGGTCACTTTATTGGTCCAATAATAACGTATGCATTTTTAAATGCTCTGCGGTTTTAGACAGAAACATTTTAGAAAAACAATATAAAAAGTTAGGAATAGAGCTGATAATAAACTTCAAAGAGAACATGGTTCAAGAAGAAAGTTGTTTGAAGTTTTATTTTGACCTCAATCATTTCTTGAACATTTTAGAAAAAAAAGAAGTAGATAATTAACATCCAGATTCCTACCTATCGTAAATCTAATCTAGTACTTTTTAACCACTAAATAAATAATTCAATACTTCAAAAAACTCATTTTTAGAAATTCTTTTATCTCCTTTAAACATCGTTAGCAGAAGAAAATTAACTTTATGCTTAAACTCTAAACGATTTTTCCGACTTGAATGGCCACATTTTATTTACGTCACATAAATACTTCGACTCAGTAGATTGTAAATTACACTAAAAATTACCATAAAACACTCCACAGCAAAGATTTACTAAAGCTAAGTTTATACTTAAAATAACATCTAAACTCCAACAGAGAGCTCTGTTAAATGCCTGGGTTTAACCCCTTTTATTTTTTATTTATTTTTCAAATAGATCGAACAGAGATAAAAGAGAATAGTGGGTTGAATGCGCTTCAAAATGCACATCAAAGGCCAAAACAAATCAAATGTTTTATGGTAACTTATTGTCTATTTTTTCATCTTTTCTCCACTTATTATGGTGCCCTCCAAAATTTTTATCTTCATATTTTGAGTGATTCAAGATTTATTGTCGTAACTAGCACGTAAATTTAATCTTTATGATATGCGACTGCAGTTGACGCGAAGCAGAGTTCGGGCAAGCAGGCAAGGGCGGGAAAGATATTTTAGGCGTCAGTTAGAATCAAATCAAATCAAAACATTCTTTATTGTCCAAGAATTTCATATAGTAACATGACTTCTTATTGACAAAGAGTTCTTCACTATAAATTATATACCTAGTTAGTAGGTTAGTCTATATTACTAAAATAATACCAAAGTATAGTCGTTTACTTACAATAGTAATTATTGCAAGATAGTCGGGAAAAAATTGTTTGACTTCTATTTTATTTTCATATAAACAATTACTTTTTTGTTGTTATTCAACTCCTAATATTTCACCCAATGATATTCTTAAGTGCCAATATAGCAGTATCTTTAGTACTTAATAAGTTGAGTTTAAAATCTGTAAAAATATAAAACAAACAAAATACAATTTAAAAAATAAATAAAAATATAAAATACGACACTAGTAAAAAAAATAAAACAAAAATAGGAACTATATTAATTTTATATAAAAATATAAGACAAACAGAATACAAAACAAAAAAATTAATAAAAATTTAAAATACTGTATAAAATTCGACACTGGTAAATAAAAATTAAAAAAAAAGCCAAAAAAAAATGCGTCGTATAATATAGAAACACAAATAAGAAGTAGATTAATATTTATATTACTTAAAGCTACATGTAAAGAGTGATTCTATTGAGTAGAATTCTTGTTGAACAAGAAACGCTTTACAGTCCCTGCGGAACATTTTCAGACTTATCGTTCCACGAGGAACAACATGAGGAATTGGTAATCGAAGATCCTGCATGATGTCTCAATATACAATTCTTACTGTATTGTAATATACTCCGTTATGTTATCGATTTCAGTCCGGGAACTAATACATTACATCACTTACCAGACTGAAACTGAAATTTAGTATTTTAACTATCACAGGGTTATTTCTGAACAATCTTTATTAATGTAATAAAGTTACTTATAAACAATAATGGTAATACTGCAGTTTGAATTATTTGAAATATTTACAGGAGCAGCATCAAGTACCTACATCTTCGGATTTATCTTTGGTTATCTATCGATTTCTACGATATTTCTAATATCCTGGGGAATTCCAGCAGCAGAAGCGTGTCAGATTTTTTTTGAAGTCCCCAGCAAAATTTCTTAGGGTGCTCCCTGTTCTACTCGATTTTTTTTTTCGACAACAAGAAAGTTAATGCATTAATGCGGAGGCCTGATATCTTAGCCTATATTTTATAATTACAAATATTTATAATATATAATAAAACTGACTATAAAGAAAACCAACAAACTAATGGGTTTCATGTACCCTCTGTATATTAGTATTCGAAATGTATGCAATTTTAAAGGAGCCGAAAGGCATTTGTGTGCGTATTTGTTTTTATATATTATATTCTATTTTTTTGCTTTTTTAAGGCAAAACGAGTAAGAGGCCCCCAATACCCCCCAGCAGATATTTGTCTTTTTTGAAGTTAAAGACCGCTATTTAATATTTTTAATTGATTTTGCCCACTAAATCAATTCGCTTCAATTTTCCAGGTTTACATTGTAAAAATGACAATAATTTTATGGAAACTTTGAAGTAGTAGTTAAAGCACAGCTTCCTTTTTTATGTGTTTTTTTTTCACGGTTATCGAAGGAAACTCTTGCATAAGACGCCCGATCACTCTCATCCCTCTGTCAGGACAGCCCGGGTAGTGTCGGTTTCCTACCAACTAAAACCCCCGATTGTAACTCCGACCAGCCTGATTTTAACCACTCCATTATTATCCCCTGTACCAGCTTGTACAGGTCCTTAATGGAGCAGTGCCCACTATTGACTTTAGTTCCTCATACTTTAAGTAAAAAAAAGTACAACTGGCAACGCCTTATTCTTTAATTTTTTAATCTTTTGCCAGAGTGCACAGGGAAAACTAAACATCAGAATTTGCTGAAATTTTGCAGGGGTGATCATTTTTAAATGCTTAACAAAAATATCTTCAGAATTTTTCAAAATTCTCAATTATTTTTTCTTCGAAATAAAAGATCTCGTGCTGTCATCTATCCCAAAAGCCTCAAAATAATTGCGGTTTAGAATAAACCCGATTTACAAAGAAAATAGAAAAATACTCACAATTTCCTCTGGATTACACTTTTCCTTTTTATATTTCCTTGCTTTAGCGAAAATAAAAACTAAGTGTCCTTTTTTCTAAAAGCCTGTGTACTCCGGAAAAGAAAATCGATCAATCAATCACACTTTATTGAATTTGGGAGACACACGCAGTTTAAGTGTCGGCCGATAGACCGCAGAATTTACACGATTCTGTGGTAACTGCAGTTGTTTTTTTCAACAAACTTTAAATCGGGCCGTAGTGGGACAGAAGAGTATTTTTACTTTTTCTGACAGAAAACCATTCGAGGTTATGTATATCTTTCAAAAACATTGTTCTAAAACAAATATGAAACCACTCTGCATGCGCGGTCGCCCGCCGAAAAAGGCCTAGCGCTGCGCGGGCATTACCCCGAGTCTATCAAAGAACCAAGAGAACTTTACTGGCTAGGTGGGATTACTAGGAATTCGCATAGAAACATTCGGCGCCCAAAACATCACATAATTTTGTTTTTATTTTGCTTCAACTAACTAATAATTTAAATTATTGCGGCATAGTTGTGTGCAATTGTACTAGTGAAATCTTGGAGTTCAAAGGATAGATTTTAAAACCTCAGTTTCAAAAACACACGGATACTTGAGTACTAACAAAACAGGTCAGTAAAGCTCCAGTTAGAGGTTGGAAAGACTCTTGCTAGTCATTGACGCTCCTGTTTAAAATAGAATACGATTATTTCGTCTAGCGCCAGTAGCCGATTTTTAAATCTGCATGCTTTTAAGTTAACCTGTTGTCGGTAACAACTAACGGGAGTGTTTCCAATTCAATTATAAATGCATCTGTAAATGCAACCTTAAATATTACACCCAGCTACTTTAATACGTAGTTGGGTAGCGTTTTTTAGCAGGTAATTTTGCAATAAATGTTTTTTTTTTATTTTACTATTTTACTTGGTTTTTTAGTGGCGCAGAACGCGAAAAGTCAAAATAAGTAACCTAAACCCAAATTTTTGACCCGGTGCTAAAAAATCTCTGGTGTCCCACTGTGGATAAACAAGTCTCCGCGTTGCCATGGAAAACAAAATCAATGACGTAAAATTTTGAAAAAAAAAATCAGGTCGACATAGTTAAATTGATTTCTCGTACAGTGTTGCTAAAAAAAATTCCCCAGTTTGTAACTACGATCTTAACGGAGCAGTTCCTAGTGGATAATAGGTCTAGTTCAACTTCCCCATAGGGCTATAGCGCCAATATTCGGTCGCCAGAAACTCGTCTGTTTTAGACAGGATCACCGCGTTAAGGTCAGGTTGGCATTTGGATATGAGAGGCTAGGTTTATTCGCATCATACTTATCGAAAACTTCTGGTTCCACACTTAGAGCGACCATGGTTACGGTATATTCGTATCACTATCCCTTACTCCCCCACACTCCCTTAAAGGGGGCTGTAATTGAAACAATTTTAAACGACGTGACTTTTTTTTACTAAATTTGTTGACGCTGTCTTGTCAACAAAAAAAAATTTTAATAATTAAATCAAATATGAAACAATATGGAACAAAACGTTGTACGATATACGGCCGTGAAATGTCATTAAAGTACTCGTTTAGAAATTCCGGCCTCGGCTTCTTCGTCGACTTGTCCGTAAAAATCCACACTTGTAACTTAAATTATTATTAGTACCGCCCGACTTTATAATCGAATGTAGGAGAAAAAACGATAATAAAAAATCCAAACTGCAACGGCAGTCGCTGGCCGGGAAAGATTAACTTTCCGCACTAGTTCCATCTTCTATAACACAAATAAGTTTATCTCGAATATTAACTTATACACTATTCTATGTTTTATTTGTAAATCATATTGATACAAGAATATTTAAGTAGGTATTCTTGCTATAATACTTTTTGTATTTTTATTGATTTTTGAAACAAGTAAGTAAAGTATTTACTTACGACCAATCCATAATACTAATTTAACAAGCGTCCCAACCCAATTGTAATGGACCATACGCTCATAGAATAATAGTGAAGCTTAGACGTAAACCACAAGATGGCGTGACAAGCGATGAAACTTTATTTTATAAGAGCACTAATTAACGCAAAAATATGAATTATTTTTCTATATTTTTAAGGCAATAAATGTTTATTAAACCTAAATTAATCCGATATAATTTTAGTACCTAACCGAAAATAAGTCCCTTTAAATTGAAATAAAAAACTTGTTTTTTAAAAGATATATGAAAACTCGCGTGTGTTCGCGTTTGATATTTTTAATAATATCTGATATTTATGATGAAATTTTTATTGGTCGTAGGTAAATTATTGTACACTAACTCGCATGTTATGTTCATTACACGCTCAGATAAATTAAGACTTCGCGTTTAATGACCATCATATCATGCTTGTTATGTAAACTACTATTATGTATCTAACGTTATAGTAATTGAGAAAAATAATAATTTGCTAAACATTAAATAATATTCTTCTTCATATATATGCGGCACTGTGTTCTCATTTTAATTAGAAAATGGTGTATTCCAAAAAAAACGTTTGATAAAATAAAATAGTAGCTTTTACAACCAGTTGCTAAAATACTGCTTTTTTTGCAAGCGTTGGTTTAAATATCGAGCGCAGCGAGGTACTTAAAAACACGAGTAAAAAAAGCACAGTTTAGCCGCGAGTTGTAAACACAATTTTTTTTTAATACCTTTATCAAAAAATCCAAGAAAAACAGGAAAATACTTTTTTTTAATACCTTCATCAAAAAAATGATTTTAGTAGCTGTCTGCAGATAACTAAAGCATGGCTTTTTTGGTTACCAATACAAAAAAAAACTTTTTTTTTGATCACGAGGGCAAAAAAAGATTTCGGTCCATTTTTTACCCAAAGTTAAAGAGAAATAGTGGAAAATAGTAATATTGAAAAAATCTAATTTTTCTTGCCTAAAAAATAAGTCCAGTTTTCACCAAGTATTTACGAAAAAATTATTTAAAAACATCGTCAGAATATCAAATTGTCAAAGATTTAAAAAAATGGCGCAACATTGAACGTCACCGAGTAAAAAGACACATCGCTATGGAAACGATTGTTATTTCATTTACCAGCCGCCTGTTTTTCTTGGATTTTCTGATAAAGGTATTAAAACAATAGTGTTCACAACTGGCGGCTAAACTGTTCTTTTTTTACTGGCGTTTTTAAATACCTCGCTGCGCTCGTTATTTAAACCAACGCTTGTAAAAAAAGCACAATTTTAGCCACTAGTTGTGAAAACTACTATTAAAAATCTCGAACGAAGAAAACTTCTCGCAACACACCATCTTTACACTATAAATCAAGACGGCTGGTAAATAAAATAACAATCGTTTCCATAGCGATGTGTCTTTTTATTCGGTAACGTTCATTGTTGCGACATTTTAATCTTTGACAATTTGATATTTTGAAGATATTTAAAAAAAAAAATTCGTAAATACTTGGTGAAAACTGACAAATATCTTAGGCAAGAATAATTATATAGGTATAAAAAAAAAATATTTTTTTACGTTTGGATATCAAAATATTTGATTTATTTATGTTTTGTTTTTACTCTGTTGGTGGTTTGTATTTTAAGCATACTTCATAAGTCATTGCAATAATAGTGCATCAAAAATTATGACTATTGCAATGACTATTCCAATTATGAACAATACTTTACTTTTTGCCGTTCCAACCCTGTATATTAAACAATGTTTCTACCCACCCTACGTCTTTTTTCTAACCGTGGAAGCCTTTTACTTAGCTATTTTTATCCCATGCATGGATTTGTAGTAAAATGTATAAAATTAGACAAACGATTAATTTGTAAAAGGGTTTCTGAGGCGAAGAAAACAGAAACATAAATTTTGTTTGATGTATCGGTTTGTTTATATGTTGAGAAGAATAAACTCATCAACGAATTAAATAACACGTCGCGATATTTTGTGTTGTAACTAACATTTGTCTGTTTGACAAAAAAAGCAAAATTCTAAAAATCAAAAAAATGGTTAAATTTTTAGGGTGTACAATATTTTTGCTGCATTTTGTATAATTTCATTATTTTTGTTCAAACAAGTTTTCAATAAACAAAATTTCATAGAAAAACAACAAAATATATAAAATCCTGACAAAATTTTGTAAATAATAGATAACATTTCCTTTATGTAGCATTTGTATGGACAGAATTAAAAAAGTATATGTTTAAAAGAAATTTTTGTTTCCTAAATAAATCAATTAAAATATTTTGAGGAACCGCAGTTGGATAGACTCTTTATACATATAGTCCTGGCCCCATCGTATACCCCCGCAAAAAAATCTAGGTCCCGAGATTTTGACTTTTGAGTCATGTTTTTGGATCATTGTAGCAGTAATTTATCTTGGGTAGACATTCATCACCTGGGCCAAACTATTTTAGTGATCAACCTGTATTTTTGCATTAAAAAATCTTAAAATTTGCATGTTTTTGTGTGTTTCCCTTATGTAACAAGGCTAAATATCAAAAAGTACTTGGCCAATCAAAAAAAGAAAATCGATCGAATGATAATTTCTTTCTGCCTTTTATGTATTATGTTTATTAAAGATAAGAGTTGCCATGAAAACCGAGATAAACAGTACGTTTTCCAAAAAAATTCGGAGATTCAAAATAGGTTTTCTGATTTTATTTATTTTCTGGGACTTTATTCGTTAAGTCAAGATGAACTATATTTAAATCACGATAATCTTTAATATTATACAGGCTGTCCAAAAAACGACTTTAAAAGAAAGTTTGTAAAATATTGGTCAATTTTTGTAATTTTATTATTATGTGATAAAGAAGGTCCTACCAAACATTTTTTGTCATTGCTGTTTTCCTATAATTGTACAGGGTGGGCCAGAAATTAACGGTAATTTCAAAAAATGGCCGTTTTAGACCTTGGTTTATTATTATCATTATCAACAATTTTATTGTGGCGCTTAACTCTACATATATTCAAGGGTGACCCAAAAAAATGTTTGCAAATACCTTTAGTCGCACACGCTAAAATTGAGTGTCAAAGAAGAGTAACACAATAAAAGTATTTTTTTGAGATAATAGCAGGAATTTAATTTTTTTTCCAAAGTACAGGTTCAGCCAAAAAAATAGTCTTTGGAAGTCACTAAATAAATTATAATTCGAATTTGCAAACATTTTACATATGATTCTCTTCACCACGATCTACTTATTTTTCTTCATATTATTTCCCATTTATGTACACGGTGAGTCAAAACTATGCTCTATATACATTTGAAAGCTAAATAAGTTACTACCTGTAGACAAATTTATATGATTCAGGATTTTTAACCCTTATTTAGCCAAAAATACAAATTAATGTAAGTATGGCAGTGTTTTAATATTTTAAGTCACCCTTTATATATATGAACACTATTCCTTAATAATATAAAGAAAAATAAGTAGATCGTGGTCAAAAAAATTCACATAATAAATATTTGCAAATGGGATTTATAACTTACGACATCTAAGGTCTTTTTTTGGCTCACCCTGTACACAAATTAATATATTGTTACCTTGGGAAAAAAAATATTTTACAATGCCTTGTATTATGTTAGAAAATTTTTTTATTGTGCTAGTCCACTTTGAAAATCCATTTTAGAGAGTGCGATTAGGGGAATTTCGAAAGGTTTTTTTTTGGGTCACCTCGAATATATACATCCATGGCAACCCTTATCTTAAATAGACATAGAACATAATAAATAAAACGCAGAGAGAAATTATTTTTCGATCAATGGTTTTCTTTTTTCGATTGAACAAGTACTTTTTGATATTTAACCTTTTTCCACAAGGGAAACACACAAAAACATGCGATCTTTAAGCTTTGTAATACAAAAATACAGGGTGATCACTAAAATAGTTTGGCCCGGATAATCAAGATATACCAATTTCAAAATCTGGGGACCTAGATTTTTTTTGCGAGGAGCCTGGACTAATAAAAGCTAATTAATTAATTTTTAACCCTGGGTCAAGTAAACTTTATTCCTTTTTCCCCTGTTTTGCTGTAATAGGACAAGTTGTAGTGCCGTCCTTTTTATGACGCCTAGAAGTTCTGCCAGTGCTTGGGTGTAGCTTTCTCAGTAAAGTCCTCGCTCCTGCAAGACCACCGGCATCGTACCGACACAGGACGTGTGTGAAGGTTTCTTTTTTTTCAGGCAAAACTGATTTAGGTAGTTAATGAATGTGAACAAATTTCTCACTTCTCATCTGCTTTGGACCATGTTAAAATAAAGATAGGCAAATACTCACCAATGACTACTACTCCCCTCTCAGGCTGTCAGGAATCCGGGCCCTGTGCTTAGAAATTCTGCAGTTAATTTAGGCGAGTGTTCCCTAATTATATGGTCTGTCATTAACCGAGAGGTTACGTCCAGATTCTTTTGGCTCTCTCGGTTACCCACTGTTTTATGGATTGCTTTTTTCTCACCTTAGCAATCCCGCATAAGGGTTACGGTACTATAATGCGCCATTCCCGAGCTTTGTCTGGCCAGTTCTTCGGCTTTTTTATCTTTGTTGTTTTTTCGCTACAATTTCTGCAGTGTCTTAGGTAATTGGGCAGGTAACTCTAAAAATATTACTGGACGCTTCTTCAGATGAAGAACTGGAAGTAATGAGATTTTTACAAGCTTTTATTTAACTTGCAATGTATGTATGTTTGTTCGAAGCGATTCCTGTAAACTAATTTTGACCAACTTCCCGACCACCGATCGGCTTCAAATTTGGCACGCTTATATATGTACTCAAAGGGGGTGGAGGGGGGTACAGTTGAAGTATGTCCGATTTCGTTGAAATTTGGTGTGTTGGGGCACTTGGAAATGGAGATAACGAATTTTTAATCACATTTTGAAAATTCAATATGTTGGATTGAAGATGGACGATTTTTGGCCATCTTTTGCTAACCAATTTTAACTACTTTATACACATCCGATTGATGACAATACAATAATATGTCATTATTGGGCGCCCCCCCCCCTACGAGGAGAGTGGAGGAGGTAAACACCTAAGTTTGTCCAATTTCTAACGAGGGAAGTGGCGCGAGAAAAAGATTTAGTTTTTCGATTTCAATCAAAATTGGATTACAGGGGTTTTTAAGAAGGAGGATTATGAATTTTTGATCAGATTTGGAAATTTCAATATAGTTCCGGCGACAACACGATAATATAGTAATAGTCGTAGTAATAGTAATAGTGATAATAATAGTATTTATTTGTACTAGTATAGCAATACAATGATCTCAGAAGTCCTAGAAAAATTTCTGAAGCTTAAAATCAGCACAAAAAGGGAAGCTGGAAAGCAATTTAAAATTGATCGAGTCCAGTCCCTGAAAGAAAAAAAAATAATTTATCGAGTTTTGCTTTTTTAAAATGTTAATGACTAATAATGACTAAGCCTAAGAGTTAAGGTTGCCAAGTATCAATTCAAAAAGGTGGACAACAAAAATAGCAATTTTTCATCTCTTCTGATTTTTTTGTCTGCCACTGGCAGAAAAATAATTTTTCTTTCTGAAAGCGAAAATCGGTATATTTGCAATGTTTGGTGGAATGACGTCAAAATTTTGAACGCAACGTTGCGGAAAAAATAGCGGCGTAGCATTACTTAAAAGGCGGGGGGGGGGGGGGGGGCGAAGGCTCAAAATGGCGCCACATTTGTTGGTGCCTAGGATATATATAATAGTATATTCACAATTCACAATTTAATATACAGTGTAAAAAAATGTATTACTACAGTTGTTTCTAGATTTTTTTTAAATTTTATGTTAACTTTAAACTAAAAATTAAGTCTGCAAGTTTTTATTGACTTCATGTATTCCAGTAGAACATCGAAATCAATAGTATATTCCCGCTCAATACTAATAATTATAGCAATCGGATTCAGGTTGTCTTCCGTCATTTGTGACCTTTCACAATTTTTATTTATTCTTAATCTGTTAAAAGTGCGCTCAGCTTCCACACTGCTATTTGATTGAATTTGACTATTTAGTTTAATTTAAAAATGTTTGGGAAGCTCTTAAACTGATTTTTATTATAAATGGCAAAATTCCTTCGGGTTTCCCGATTTCATCTTTTAATTCGGATAGCAACAAACAAAACGATGTATATTCATCTATAAAAGTATTTTTTCTACGAGCGTGCGGAAAATCGCATTTTCCACACTATTTTTAGTGCGGAAAATTCGTTCCGCACGTTGTGGAAACCTATATGTCAAATTTAGAAAAACTTGTACTGATTCAAAGTTTCTGTTCATCATATTGCCTATGAAATGTCTTGGTTGCTATGGTGTGACTAACCAGTTGTTTGTGCATTTATTTGTCAGTGGCCAAAAAATTTAAATGACTTCCAATGAAGAAATTACCGAAGATTCGGTAGAAGAGGTACTTGACGAGATTCTTTTGACGGCTGAATTTGCAAAAGAGGATTTTTTGCCAGAGAAATCCAGAAAAAGGTATGAGAAAGAGCACAACGCTTTTTGTAAATGGAATTTGGACAAGGAAACACAAATTTTCAAAAGGAAAAAGTTTTCCTAGCTTATTTTCACGAATTATCGACATCATGTCACCAAGGTACTCAATGTTGAAAAGTATGCTCATGATAAAGAAAAATGTGGATATTAGTAGGCATTTCAAGTTAATTGCTTTTCTCAAGAAGAAATGATTGGCTTTAGACCAAAAAAAAAAAAATTTAACCATAAATGACGTGGAGAAATGTATTGTCAGCGCTCCCGATTACATTTACCTCCTTATTAAAGTGGCAACAATTTTCGGCTTAGCACGGGCGTGCAGACGGGAAAAATTAACGAACTTGTTACTTGAAAACGTTCAGCAAGAAAAATCTATGATTGTTGTTAAAATAGCCGACAACAAAACGCACACAAGCCGAAGTTTTGTGATCAATGGAAAGAAAAATTTGAACTTGGTAAGAAAATATGCATTACTTAGACCAAAACATACAACACACCAAAGGTTTTTTGTCCAATATCGCAAAGGGGAATGTAGTATCCAGTGCGTCGGTATAAATAAATTTGGAAAAATGCCATCTGAGGTAGCGGCATATTTACGTCTTTCGAATCAAGAAGAGTTTACTGGACATTGCTATCGAAGGTCTTCTGCCACTGCCCTTGCAGATGCTGGAGTGGGCATAACGAACTTGAAGCGACATGGAGGATGGCAATACACAAAAGTAGCCGAAGGTTACCTGAATGAATCATTGGAAAATATAAAAAATTGGAAAATATAAAATTCATCGCAAGGAAAATATTGAAATCTTCTCTAGCCAATGCTTTCACCAGTTGTGTAGCCTTTTCTGATTCGGATCCTGAAACAAGGGCACTTGTACAACACAAACAAACTGGGCATCAAGAATCCGTAAACGAGCTGCAGTCTACTGAATTAATTATCTTTGCTTTCCAGCAACCTTTTTCGCTTTTCCAAAAGAAACACATTTCCTGATTTTTTTTCTTTTTTGACTTTCTACAATTAATTTTCAATTTTTTTACAATAAATCACAGGAAATAAAAACTTTTCTGCCACTGTTTTAAATTGGAAAAACAAGAAAAACACCTTCTTTTTCACGGCAAAAGAGAAAGACCGATTATCGTTACTCATTGGTCAGCAGAGCCGGCACTAGGGCTGGGCAAACTGAGCCTTGCCCGGGGCGAAAAACTTAGAAGGCGAGGATTTTGCTGTAAAATTAGATATTTTATATAAAAAAAACGGATAAAGTCTGACTTATCAATGAAAAATAAAGTTTAACTTTAATAAAAGTTGCTTTTCAAATTTTTTACCAAGTGGCATTCGCAGCTTTTTTTAAAGGGCAAGGGGATCGGTATTTGGTAAGTATTGGGTTAGATTACTGTTTACTGTTTATATAAAAGATATATATTTAAAAAGAATTCGCGAATTCTTGGGCACATCTGATCTCAAACTTTTTTGTTGCCAAAATCAGGTCTTAAAATGTTGAGAAATCCACTACTAAAAATGCTATTTTTTACGTGTTTTGAATGCTGTTGAAAAAAAATGCCTAAATTTAAATTAAACTAATACATAACGCAGGCAAAAAAAATTAAGTTTAATAAAAAAGTGGGTAGGGCTAGGGTTAGCTGACAAAGATTGGGAGAGGATATTATCAAAATTCTAGACTGAGTAGCTAAAACTATGCAATTTTGGGAATAATGATTATTAAAAATCCTTTTTTTACCAGTTTAAATGATTTTGGAAAAAATTGCTTTAACTTTTTTCTTGTTTTCAGGGCAACAAAAATTTTATTTTAGCGCCAAAATCATAAATCTGAAAATTCACGGTGAGATTTAATAAAAGAGTTTAGTGTATTTTAGAATGGTCCTAAATTTAAGTGACATTTTTGGTTTTAAGCATTTTAAACCAGCCCTCCTTGAGTTTTGGTCATGATTTGATTTAGAAGAAGAATTTTAATAAATTTGTTTATTGAATCATTTTAAGACAATCCTTTGTTGGATTTAAGAAAAAAGTTTTAATTTAGAAGAAAATAAAATTAAAAAATTTAAACGCACGCGGGATTTAAATAGTAAACACTCTGTAGAGCAAATTAAAATTGGGGTTATATGTCACTCTAATTAAAACTTACTCTTGTTCATTAATTAATCCAATTAATACTTGATGTCACACAAAGATTTAGATGGGTAATAATAAAATAAGGAGTAGATTAATTCTGTATTTATTTAAAAGGTGTTTTTATTTATGAAATGTATTAAAAAACTTAAATGTAAATTTTGTTTACATTTCTGTCAAATATTAGATGCGTTTAAATCACAAGCAGCGAGTTCGGATCTCTTACCTATGCTTTTACCTTGGCTACGGAAATTTTTCTTGAATGAGTTTTTAGATAACCTCAATGTTTTAATTTCAGTTTGTAAATAAATTAATATAGTTGTTTTGGGTTTTTTGTTTGGTATATTTTTCGTGCCTAATCAGTGACCTTCACTTATGTTTGTTTTGCCTCGTAGTGCCCTCATAAATACATGTTTGGTGCTGAAATTGAGTTAAAAATATGGCGTTTTTCTGGACAAAATTGGACGTGTTTTATTGGTTAATGAAGGTAAATTAATCCTTGTGAAACCGGTTACTTAGGGAAATTATAAACGAACTTATTATCAATTAAACTTATTAAACCACTCCCCAGAGGTGGTCTAAAAAATCACCGACTTTATAACCTCAAACACAGATAATAAAGCTATTTATATGCCAAATTTTTGGCGTATTTACCATTTGAAATTTTAAAACCTGTCAAAAAAAAATTAGTTTTAGGGCATTTTCTCCTAAAATAAGGTACATTTTGAGAAGAAAGCTGTTCTTCAGTGGTATTTTGCAATACAATACAAAATAATTAATAACTTTGTGTCTTTTCTATCTGGGTAAGTGTTCTTTTGATTTTAAAATTTAGTACCACTCACAGGTGTAAATATTTAGACCTGTGTTGGGTACTATTTTAAATCTTAGTAAATCCCACTGTAAATATTTGTCAATTATGTTTCTCACGTTTTTATTTCACTACGAAGCATAGGAAGAGGGTTGCAAAGGTGCGGCATTTTACCTTTTTGTCCGGGGCGGCAAAACTGCTAGCACAGGCCCTGTGGTCAGTAATTGTTACATATTGCGGCGCGCGTAACTGATGCTTATTATGCACTTTTTACAAATAATCTTTCTTTGTGGGCGTCCTTAACATATAAACTACTTAAAATAAAAATGTTTTATTATTTTTTTTTATATTATTGTAATGTTTATTGTTTTAATACGTAACTCAGGGCACCCAAAGTGCGCCAAGACCCAGAGGGAGAGGGTGGCGAGGAAGCCCCCCAGGCTACGCCGCTGGGAAAAAAACGAAGGTATACGCTACTTTAGATTTACATAAAAAATTGGAAAGCGTCACTTTAAAAATTGTTGCCATGGCATATTTTTGATAAAGCAAAACGTTTTTAACTGTCGGTCACGAAAATTTATGTAACAAAAAACCTTCATCAGTTTGCTTTATTTGCGAATTTTTTTCAAACCGTGTAAAAGCTTTCTGCAGTTCGCAGTCCCGATAATTAAGATCATTATAAAACAGCGCTGAAAAACGGGAGTATAAAATATGAATAAAAGATTTTTGGGTGTCGACATTATTTTTGCGAGTAGTTACCTGAGCGACGATGACGATGAGATTAATTTTGGATTTAAAAAGGCTAACAATGCAAAATTTAGGGGAAGATTTATTTAAAGGGCGATTAACTGCATCAAACATTGTTAGTACGAGGCTGAAAAACAGTAAGATAATATGGCTAATAAGAAAAGCGCAGTTTAGACAATAACTAAATAAATAAATAAATACATACATACATACATACATACATACATACATACATACATACATACATACATACATACATACATACATACATACATACATACATACATACATACATACATACATACATACATACATACATACATACATACATACATACATACATACATACATACATACATACATACATACATACATACATACATACATACATACATACATACATACATACATACATACATACATACATACATACATACATACATACATACATACATACATAAATAAACAAATCTTTTAAAATATGAGTACAGTTGAAAGGTACATAAAATGATTTACAATAAATATCGATAGATACTTAATGGCGAAGTCTAGCTGCAATAGCTACCTATACTTAACCATTCAGCATCTAGATAATAATATACAAAATATACAATTTTAAAAATTTCATAAATATTTTAAGATACAACAAATAAACATAATTAGAAAAATTCCTATAACATACATAAAAGTATTAAAAAAAATTACTTAGATAATAACAAATAGTGTAAAAAAAATCGTAATTTTGTACGTTTAAAATTTACCAAAGATAAAATCTATAAAACTATGTAATAAAAAAAAATAAGAAGAATCAGGAAATGGCTATTTATGGGAAAACCGGACCTCGAGATCTCCCGATTTAATAGATATTTCTTAAAATGTGCTTTGAATTGTTTAACATTGAGATTTTTTAAGCTTAATGGCAAAGAGTTATATAATTTAATGCAACAGTATGTAAAACTTCTTTTGTACATCGCTGACGGGGAATAGTGTCATAACATCACAAAGATTACGAGAATGTACATTCTTACGAAGCAAAAACTTTGCTTTAGCGGAGAGGCAACATCAGTGCTTTTTATAAATTTATGAAAAAAATTACCCATATATAGTTGTCTGCGTTTGTACATTTAAAGCCACTTTAATTCTCTAATTTTTGGAGATACATGGTCATGTTTGCGCCGATTGAAAATTAACCACAAACAAATACAATTATTCTAAATTTTTTGTATTCTAAATTGAGAATTAATATCTAAACAAGCCCCGTAGATAAAATCGCAGTAGTTGAGTTTGGACAATACAAGGGATTCGCAAAGATTTTTCCGTAAAGTTTGATTAAAGTAATTTAAGAGATAAATAAGCTCTTTGTGTGACTTTTCTGACGTGCTCTCGAAACCGAAGATCGGTGTCAACATATACTTCTAGATTTTTACTTATATCCATTTGTGTGACTTCATCTCTTTTGTGTTTTGTACCAAAAAACAGAACACAGGATTTTGAGGCATTAAGTTTTAAATTATGCTGGATGGAAAGTTTGTGAATTAAATTTAGATCTTCATTAATAAGGTTGTTAGCAGTTATTGCGTTTCCAGCATTAAAACTATTTATCATCCGCATAAGCTGCTATTCTGCAACGTTTGACTGACTTTATTATACTAGAGGTATAAATTAAAAATAAAAAAGGGCCCAAAACACTGCCTTGTGGTACACACTATTTTTTTAAAACTTCATCAAATACTCCAAAAAAAAAATCGGAAAAATACATACAAAAAGCTAGAACACCAGGAAACTACTAAGCCTATTTTTAGCGCGTTTTTAGTACTTCACTTTTCTTCTTTGTCTGTATTCTACACGTAGGTAAAAAACCTGTAGGAGTAAAGCCCATCGTGCTGTCATCAGAAAAAAATCACTGCTACAAGGAGACCACGCTGACGCTCAAAGGCATGTCTGATCTTAATAACTGACGTCGTGTTTACAATTTTTAGTGGTGGTTATGTCTTTTCTTAGTACACTAAACTATGTTAGATCACATGATCATAACAAAAAAAATATAAAATGAACAGCTCACTTTTAAAGTGGTTGCCCACTTGTAGTGATTTCAGCAAGACATACGTGAACTGCCATTTGTAATCAAGAAGACACATGCCTTTGAGTGTCAGTATGGCGGACGCATGTTACATTGAATTATTCCATGAGTATTATTCCTACACGGTTTTTACCTACATGGTATTATGTTTATGCTTTAAGGTGCCAAATAAAGTTACCGACTTTATTATAGAAAAGGTTGAGAGTAAATTAAAGTTTCGAACTTCCCTTGTCTTTATTTTTTTAATTTTTCACAATAATCATCGGGTGAACACTAACAAAAAATAAAATTACTTAATCTTATATACTAGCATGTGTTCAGCGAACCATGAATACAGTTGGTTGGCTCGAAGTTAAGTCGAAATTTGGGTTTCAGGAAACCAAAGACACAAGTCTTACGAATTTGACGTGTATTTGACGCGATATACAAGACATCGAATTTTAAGCTCTCAGGCAGCCAGAGATATACCAGTAACATTTTTCTTATATCTGACGCAAGTTTTGTGTAAGTATTTTTCATTCTTTTGAAATAATTGTTATTTTATGTTATGGAAAATTATATCCCCGTCAAGAAGTCGCTCACTAGGCATCGGCCACGGGAGTATAACTGTTTGACTCGAAGTTGACCACAAGGACGTAAAATCATCATTTTATGCCTTGATTTGCGGTAATTAATATATTGAAAATCGCCTGTTTAGACCAATATATCATTAGTGTTACGTCAAATTCACGTAAATTAATTCACGTTCAATTCAAGTGACTAAAGTCACGTCAAAAAGCGGGTTAAACCCACGTGATACAGACGTTGAAGAGACGTCGCAAAAATCAAGTGATTGGTCCAATTTTTCTCGTCTTCTCGATGTTATATAGACGTGTTTTGTTTGTCTGAGTCCACCCCTTCACAGTTGAAATATGTTACCTCCGAAAAGTATGGGTTTCCAAATATCCTTGATGGTGACGCTCTGTTGAGAAAATACATTCTGGTTCCTCTATGTGAATGGTGTTTTTGCCCCTTTCCATTCCATAATATGATGTTGATTTTCCCAGCAATGTTCAGCTATTTTTGATCCAGTTATATTTCTTTGTCGAGTTTTGCGTTTGTGTTCTGTAAGGCGAACTTCCATGGGTCTGCTGGTTTCTCCGATGTAGATATCCCCACACTCGCATTGTACTTGGTAGATACAGTTCTTGGTGTTGCGGCGATATGGTTTACGTCTTGTTAACTGACTTCTTATTATTGTGGTCGTTTTGGAGACAGTCCGAAGATGGTACTGGTTGACTCTTCTTATCTTTTCTGATATTCCTTTGACGTATCGAACTATTAGTGTCGCCTGCCTTTCAGAATTTACGTCTGCCGTCCCTTGTGTTGGTGTGGTATGAAGAGTTTTATTGATCGTGTAGTTGGAGAAACCGTTTCTTCGCAGATCGGATCGAATCTTTGCCCTTTCTTTATTTAAAGCTTCTTCTATATTACAGATGTTAGTGGCTCGATCTATAAGAGATTTTACAATTCCCAGTTTGGTTGATGTCGAGTGGTTTGATTTGAAGTTTATATATTGTCCAGCATGAGTAGGTTTGCGATATATAAAAGTGGGTAGGGTTGAATTATTTTTGGTGAATAGAACGTCGAGAAAAGGGAGCTGACAATTTTCCTCTTCTTCCAGATTTAGTGTGATGCAGTTTCTTATGCTATTGACATGATTGAAGAATTGTTCTAGTGTTTTGTTGTCCTTTTTCCAGATGATAAATATGTCGTCCATGTATCTTAGCCATAATTAAAGCTTTGACAAAATTTAAAATTTCGAGAGATGACGCTGACTGGTCTCGATACAAAGGATTACGTAATTTTACATTAAATGCAATCAGAAATGAAAAAAAAAACGTACATTAACTCCGTGTTTATAAAAGGTGGAAAACAAGGATATCAAAGTTTGAAGGAATTGGGAATTAAGAGTAGTAACCAGGATTTTATACCGGAAACTTTGGGAAGCGTTCAAGAGATTAATAACTATTTTTTAGAAACTTTAAATAGTGCTCTAGCAGCTAATAAAAATATTAATAATGAAAATTCCATTCAACATTACGAAACTAACAGGCACTCCGGAAAGGGTGTTTTTAATTTTAACTTGGTAATAATGCAAGAGGTTGAAAATGCAATTATAATTATATTTTAAAAAAACTATAAAAACTAACGCCACTGGTAATGATGAAATTAACATTCAAATGATTAATTATTGCTTACCCAATATTTTACCGTACATTACGCATTTGATTAACTTTTGCATTAAATATCAGTACTTTCCTGGTTTGTGGAAATTAGCTATGATTCAGCCTGTTCCCAAAAATAATTGTCCTTCTACTTTAAAAGACCTGAGACCTATCAATATCCTACCTGTATTTTCCAAAATCTTAGAAAAAATCATGTCTTCGCAAATGTTGAGGTTTGTTGAGGAAAACAACCTAATACCTGTCAAACAGTCCAGTTTTAGAAAAGGCCATAGCACTGTCTCCACTCTTCTGTCGGTGGTTAATGACATCATAGAAGCTATGGACAATAAAAAAAATACTGCACTTATTTTGCTCGATTTTTCCAAGGCTTTTGACATAGTGTGTCATCAGTTGTTGCTTGCCAAACTTAGATATTTGGGTTTTTCGGGCGATGCTCATTCACTTATATCATCTTATCTTAGTGGAAGGGCGCAGTGTGTTTTTAAAAACAATAATATTTCTTTAACTGAGAACGTGCATGCTGGTGTACCTCAGGGGTCAATCCTGGGGCCGCTTCTCTTTTTAATATACATCGCTTTTTAAAGTTGTAGAAAACTGCTCATTGCATGGATTCGCTTATGATGCCCAGTGCTATTACAGTAACAGTTTTAGTAAAAATGAAATCCAAGAGGCTGCAGATCTTATAAATAACGATTTAGATAAAATAGCTCAGTTTTCTGCCTCGCATGGTCTCAAATTAAATGCTCTAAAATGTATCTGTCTGTTATTTCGAAATAAAAAGCAGGTTGATTTAATTTCCAATCAATTTGGACTTTTTGTAGGATCTGATGAAATCCCAAAAACAGATAAAGCAAGAAATTTGGCTCTTGTTGTTGATAGAAACCTAAAATTTACTAATCATGTTAGTTCTTTGATCCAAAGGGCATATGCGAGGCTGAGACTATTGTATTCAAACCGTCATTCTTTAAGTTTTAATATTAGAAAAAAGTTATGCGTATCTACTGTTTTTTCCATCTTTCAATACGCCAGTATTTTCTATTGACCATGCCTTGGCTATGCTACTAAAAACAAAGCACAGAAAATTCAAAATTACTGTTGTAGGTTTGTCTGTGATATGATAGAGTCACCAAAAAGCTTAAGGAATTAAAATGGATTCCCATGGCATCAATATGGGAAACTAACCTAGCATGTTTTTTACATAATTTGCTCTCTAGAGGCGTACCAAGCTATTTAAAGTGTAAAATACAGAAACGTAGTGATGCACATGGTATCAGCCGAGAAAGATACTGTTAACCGTTCCAAAACATAAAACAGCACTTTGCCAAAAATCGTTTTCGTATGTTTCAGTAGAAATATATAATAGTATTCCCAGTGAATTTAAAACTTTGAGCAAAATTTCTTTTAGAAAAAAAATTTAAGAAATATATATGAAGCAAATTCATTCAGACTTAAATATTTTTTATTTCTTTGTTTTCGAGTTTTTTGTGTGAGTTTTAAAAGGTACAATTCAGGGTCAATATCACATGAAAATTAATGTTAACATATTCAAAAATTGGTTTTC
The DNA here is from genome assembly GCA_963921995.1 of Oxystoma pomonae. Lineage (NCBI taxonomy): Eukaryota > Metazoa > Arthropoda > Insecta > Coleoptera > Brentidae > Oxystoma > Oxystoma pomonae. The sequence goes on from OY998172.1 coordinate 40,631,850, forward strand.
ATATAAATATCTTTTTTTCAAAAAATATATTACATATAATATTTCGAACAAATAAAAACGTCTTAACATTATATTATTTAAAGTTAAATTTAATTTTTAATTAATATTCAGAGTGTTTTCAAACTAATTTTTATAGTGTAAGAACTTATTCTAGTTTTTTCTTAATGGGAGGTTAGGTATGAGTAGCAGTTTGCTAAACCTCGCCTATGCATTTATTTTTGCCTAATAAAGTATCTGCCATAATGTTTGCAGAGCTTCTTCTTCAAACTATTCCATAAAGACTTTGGCCACTACACTAAGCAATCGAAAAGTGGTGAACTTCGAAACTATAGTTTACTCTCAAATTCAACATTGTCCACCCTCTTTAAACAACATAGAAAATAAAACCGCGGCCAATTTGATTTTGAACCAAAGTTGGGAATATGCAGTTTTCATTTTTGACTTTCACTAAATTTTCACTAAAATATTTACTAAATTGTGGAAAAAAAAACTATGTTGTTGAGAGGGGTGGGGACGTTGTTAAAGGAGATTGCATAATGTTAGACACGCGAGTATAAAAGCAGAAACTAATAATAATAAAAAGGTAAAAGATTTTAATGTACCACGTTTTTAAAAATATGGAGATATTAAAAATTTTTGCAACAAACAAAAATATTAAAATTTTGGAGATATGTTGCCTAAACTACTATCTGGGGTGCTATGATATCAAGGATTGTAGTATAATTTTTACAAATTTTGCCAGCAATATTTGGATCGTGTAAAAAATGTAATCGGCGGGGCATTTAAGACATAGGTGTTCTTAAAGAAGTTTTTTTTTTCTCGTACACACTTATCAAACCCAACACCTACTATAAACCGCCCGCCCCCTTTTGAAATCTGCTGTATCAGTTCCTGTAATAATTAGCTGAAAAGTACCTGCGTATGTTTCATTTTAAAATTATATACAGTAAATCCTCTAAAAATTTCACAAATGACACTTTATTAAATTTGCTTTGTTTCAGGCAAAATTACAGAGTTATATTGTTGAATTTATGTGCAAGTCGATAGAAACGATTATATAAATTATGATTATTGTTTAACAATATTACTACAACCATTAAAACTAATAAATATAAATTAGTAAATTAACAAAAATAATATAATAAAGCTAAAGCAGAGGACGCTTTATGCCCTCAACTAGAGAAAGACCACCCCGTCCAAAGGCTGTAAAGGTGCGGTCAGGGTCGCCGTACCGTAAAAATTAAGCCGTAAGAAATAAGCCGTAAGAATTATGACGTATGCCGCCGCTATGGTATGCGTTCTTAGTTCAAAAACTTAAGCAGTAAGAAAATAAACTTTAACTAACCAAAGTCTGTTTTATTGTGAATTATTTAATTTAATTATAACTCTTTTGTTTTTTCATCTAATCTATTTATCGACCCTCGCCATTTTTTAATAAGATGTGCATTTTCTCGTCCTCGGCACACCAATCCAAAGGTGGGCAATTTTGAGCTCACTTGATGGATAGCCCACACCATTTTCACATATGTGATGTAGTAGTACCACCAGACCAAAAATCACCTGGTGTGCCGGACCTCATTCATGGATAAGGGTTCGGCACACCACTCTAAAAGTGGGTATATTTAGAGTGGTATTTCGAAGCCTTATCCATGAATGAGGTCTGGCACACCAGTTGATTTTAGGTCTGCGGGTACTAGTACATCATATATTTAAAAATGATGGGGGTTATCCTACCCCCTCTAAAATTGCCCGCCTTTGGATTGATGTGTCGAGCCCTTATCCACAATTTTGAGGCACAGGATTGTCCATTTCGTATTCAGGACGAGAAAATGCACATATTATCAAAAAATGGCGAGAGTTACCTATCAATCATATATTATACCTTGAACTCTTGCTCTATTAGCAAGATGTCCACGTAATTTTATGTTCCCTTTCCTTTCCCCCCAGTTTGTGATATTTTAATAAAGCCCCCAAAAGGGGAGAAACATCAATAAATAGATTAGGTGAAAAAACAGAAAAGTTGTAGTTTAAAAAAAAAATATCAGTAAATAACCAAAGTCTGGGTAATCTTGTATTAAATCTATAAGATGTTAAATATAAAAGAAACAGAAACAACCTAACGTTTTTGGTAGAAGCACAAATTGTATTTTGTTTGGTTACCGATATCTAAAACTACCGATCTATGACGTTTAATTTAAATGAACTAAAACTAAACCATTTCTTGCGGCTTCCTTCTTACTGTAAAATATGAACATCAACATTGATAATCCATAGCACTGAATAAGTGTTCACTGTCCATAGTTAATTTTTCTTGCGGCTTACGGCTTAATTTTTACGGTACGGCGACTCTGACTCCAGCTTAAGTCCAGCAGTGTTCCTAAAACAGATTCCGCGTTGCCTCTGAATGAATGAATGCCTCTGAATTGCGAGGTTAATCCTCTGCATAAAAAAATAGGTGAATCTAGGTTTAAGCGAACAATATATTTCAGAATATTTTTTTAGTTTTATTTTTTCGGAAACAGTTGCTGCTTCACAGGCTTTTTTAGATATCATGTTTAAATAGGAGGCTGCCATGGTGTCGGAGCATGTTGCATGCCACACCAATGGTCTTCCTCTAGTCCATGGGATAAGTGTTAAACCATCCTCACATTTTCCATCGGATCTTCAGACACCAGAGGGTTCTAGAATAGCAGGAATTTCTGCAGAAACAAGTGCAACAATTATATTATTTTTGTCAAAAATACAGCCAAACTTATTTTACAGAGTTTTATTTTCCAAAATTTTATTGGAATATGGTATTTTATTCGCACACGATTTGAAGATAACTTTTGCATACATTATTCCACTAGTGTCGGATGTTATACGGCATAACTGTGATTTTATTTGAAACTAAATTTATTGTAATTATATGAAATGTAATTTATAAATTAAATTGAAGCTAAATTATAATTACAGGGCAAAAATATATAACCATATATCCATACATACAAAGTTACTACCAAATCATGGCATACTTTGCATAAGAAGGTCAGAGTCATTTTCCGAAATCCTGAATTACTAAATGTATTACGTTTTTTATGATAAAAGATATTTCTAGATAGTAGTTTTTTAAAAGCGTGGTTTTAAGGAACGAGTCATTTTACAACGCGAGTAAAAGAACTGGAAACTGAAAACTGGAACACAAAAGCATTTTCTTCGCCACCGGCTACTCGGTTTAAAAATTTCGGACCATATCACTCTGTTGGCCATTTAATTTAATTATTTGTGTTTAAAAGAAAATATTAGAAATTATTTTTTCGCCCCTTAACAGTATTTTGCATCGGTAACCAAATAAAATAAATATATTTTTTTTGAGTTTGACGGTTTTATTAACGAATTGCACGTACACAATTAATTTGAAAGTTTGAGACAATCTATTTGAAATTATCTCTTTGTTTCGGACTTCCATTGTTTATATTTTATATATACACGACGTTTCGATCAGTACAATCTCTGATCGTCTTCAGGTGCAAACTACAATCTTTTCCTAAAGCTACGTACTTATATACTCAACCGCGAAGTTTAAGAAGTTGGCTCCGCCCAAGGAGGGGCTTTCAAATATTTGGAATTTCAACACTTGGTTTACTGAAAATACCCCGATTCTGTCCAGTAAAGGCAGCTTCAAGGAATTTGTGTTTCTTCCAGTGTAACTCCTTGTGAAAAACCTTTAATTCTGTCCACTTCATTCGGTGTTGTTTTGACCATGCGTTTTCGGCGATTCCTGATTTTGTTGTTTTATCTCTTTGAGTATTCTTCTGATGTTCCTTAAGCCTGACAAATAGTGGTCTTTTTGTTTCACCTATGTAAGATACACCACACTTACAAGAAACTTGGTAAATGTATTCCTTATTTTGTTTGTTCTCCGTTTTTGTTTTACTAAAAAGGCTTCAAATTGTGTTATTATTTTTAAAAACTGTTGTTATATTAAAGTTGTTTGCTACTCTTCGAATTTTCTCTGATATGCCTTTAATGTATGGAATTGTTAAGAATGCATTTGCCTGGTTTTGATCTTGTAATCTTTGTCCTGTTTGCTAAAATTTAGACATAGTATCTGTTATAACTTTAAGGCTGTAACCATTCTGCTGCAGATTCTTTTTAATGTGTCTTATTTAGATTTCCAAGTCATGAGAATTGTTACAAATTTGAACGGCTCCATTATACAAAGTTGTAGTAGCAGTTGTACTTGATTTAAATATTGTCCTTTGTAAGTGAGTTTACGATAGACTATTGTTTTGTTATCGCTTTCTACTCGTTTGACATCAAGAAAAGGAATTTGACAATTGTACTTCAACTCCATTATGAATTTAATGGTGGTGAAGAAATTCTAATTAACATATCATAGCCAGAGATTAGGTTTATATATACCGCGTGAGATTCGAACCACTCCATCTAAATATTGGCCACCATTGGCGAATGCGATGAATCCATTGGCAAACCGTCATCCTGAGCATAAAACATATCTTTCGCCTAAAAATAAGAGTTATGTAGACAGCACTTCAACAACTCCATCACTCCCTCTAGCGGCAGGCTGGTACGTTCATAAAGGGATTCGTTATCAACCAGTCTCTTTCTAATAATATCTAGCAATTCCTTTATCGGGACATGGTGAATGGACTTTGAACTGACAAATCTATCCTCGGATCCTAAAACAAAAGATTTAAGAATATTAACAAAATGGTTGAAATTTTCTACAAATGAAGCAGTCTTGCCTGCAATCGCCGAACACGCATGGTCAAAACAACACCAAATGAAGTGGACAGAAGCAAAGGTTTTGCACAGGTAGTCACACTGGAAGAAACGAAAATTCTTTGTAGCTGCCTTTATTGGGCAGAATCAGGTTACTTTCAGTAAAGCCAGTGTTAAAATCCCAATTATTTGGAAACCAAGCGGAACCAACTTCCCATATTATATAAGTACGCAGCCTTAAATATAGATTTTAGTTTACACCTGAAGACGATCAGAGATTATACTGATCGAAACGTCGTATAAATAAAATATAGACAATAGAAATCCGAAACACAGAGTTAATTTCAAACACATCATTTTCTCAAACTTTCAAACAAATGAATGGCTTACTGAATCGCCTGACGCAAGAAGGATTTGACGAGCAAGCATACGCGGACGACGGCGTAGTGAAGGTAACTTGACGCTTTTTTACCATCGTATACGAAAGAATGCAAAAGGCGGCCAGAATTATAGAAGACTGGTGCAGACAGAACGGTCTATCAGTCAACCCTGAAAAAAACAAATTGATCCTATTGACCAAAAAGAGAAAACTGAAGGAATTCAGAGCACTCATAATGTACGGTGGACCCCAGTAACACTGGGGGACTCATGTGGAGGGATCATGTGGTTATAATGAATGTTAAAGTCGAGGCAACAATGTGGCAGTTTCTCCGTGTGAGCAGTCCATATTACTATGAGATGCTATAACGGCCCAAGTGCCGCAAAATTTGCAGCGAAAATAACTTTAAAAAACAAAAAAAAAAAACAAAATCGCGGTTGGCTTTGAAATTGTTTCGGTCACCAGGCCATAAACCAAAAATCTACTGCGCATGTACTAACAAATCTATGACTGGTATCGTAGTGACCTTCAGATAATTTAATGACAAGGTATTAATTTCAGTGACAGTCTCCAACCGCACGTTTAACCTTACTCGAGGGTTTCAATCCACAACGTAACCCGTAAACACGAGTACATGGCCCCAAGTGCTGAACCCACTTCCTAAGAAAACTGAAGATTGTCGAGAAGTTTACATTTTTGACGAGGTATGGTTTTCCCATTTTGTTTATGTTATTGTGGAGTTTTTGTGTTTTAAAATTTTGTGGCGGTATTTTCTGTGATTGCGTGCATTATTATTACGCGGGAAACACCAGACGATACTTTAATAAAAAAAAATTTTACGGTAGTGTTCACTCTTTTAATAGATTTTCTCAAATTAAACAAAAATATTAAACATAAACCTACATTTTTGCTGTCAGGTGGTTGTAAGTTGCTTTCACTTCTGACGCAATCGGCGCGCCTGCCTATTACACTCCTTGTCTATGGGGTTTTTCCAGGGCAACTTGATTGGGAGAGTTATTATCGGTACGCATTTTTCTCGGAACAAGCAAGGGGAGGGCCGTTATATTATCTCATTAACCCCAATAACTTGCACTGGATATGCACGGCAATCACAAGACCAAGAATCCAATATGGGTTAGGGATCTGGTGGCCGGCAGTGGAAAAACTGACTACATTATATATATATATATATATATTAATTGGCGCAATGAGGACTACCTCCAATCGTGCCCTGAAAACCATTCTAGGTCTCACCTCGCTCCCAACTTGGATCAAGAAGAAGGCGCGCTCAGCGGCACGCTGACCGACGACTTTTCGTATTCGCTCTGCCGAACGGGCTGCGACAGAATCAAATTCGCTTAGCACATCTTGGCATCACCGAATTTTGAATTTTTATTTCTTGTTAGACTTGTCGCTCCTTTTCTTTTTCTATGTGTAAGAAAGAGGCCATTACGTGATCGATTTCGATCCGTAGTTCAGAAAGGGTAAATCAAATGACTTGCACAAGTGTATGTTGATCCTGTAAAAATTACTTGATGGTTTGGTTTAGCTGAGTTAAACCCGTCCTTTGACCCTGTGACTTAACCGCACACCTACAAACAAATTCCGTACTCAGTGCGGGAAAATTTAAATTTATTCCGGCACTCAGTCAGGGAAAGTGGTGTTTCCGGCACGGTCGTATATTGATATTGATACTTTATTATGTAGCATTTATGGTTAAAATGGTTTCAAAATAGTTACTTATATATCTAGTAAGTTATATCTTATAATTATAGTGAACATGCGTATACTACATTTTAAGAAACAGAAAATAAAACTCTATTTAGTATTTGTTACCCAAAAAATAACCTAACCAATTCAAAAACAAACACAGAATTCATACGTCCACAAGAGAAACCTCGCGCGTGGAAAAATGTATGTTTTCATGGAACTGTTGAATTAAAAAGAATAATAATTTTTAGTACAGTTATTAATAAATAAAATGACAAAAGATAAAAAACATAAAAATAGTAATTAGTGTGAAAACTGTGATTTTTTATAAAAGTAAAGAAAATACAGACGAAAACAGAGAAAGATAGTTACCTATATCGTTTACTAATTATTTTTTATATCAATTAAGCTTTAATTTCATGTTTGCTAACTTCATATTTCATATGAAAGTTTTTAGTTTATTTTTAAAAGAAAACGATTAATGTGGCCATGAGCCTAACAAAACCAGATATTTTTTGGTACACATCCGATGAAAGATACAAAAATTAAGCACCGCTGACCAATGGCTTTTTTACCCTTGGTTTTACAGAATTTTGATTACTTCTATTTCTAGTATTATACGGATGCTCAATTATTTCGATGTCGATTTTGATAAGAAAAGTTTTTGTTGCAATTTTTTGGAAAAAAAGTTGTCTTACATCGAGCATCAAATAGTAAGGTTGATGTGTACGTGTTTGTCACCTGTCCCCAAGCTACTAATAAGAGATTTTTATTTTTCTTATTATTAATAAAAACGCAAACTGAAAAAACTGCTATATTTTCTGCAGCACTCTACAAAGTATTGTAGGGTAGGAAAATCGTACGCGCGGATGGCAAAACAGCTGGCAAATGGTAGGTGTTTCTCAAACGTTCGCCACGCGCTGAGCGCACTTCGTCGACGCGTTGCGTTCAATATACGTGAATACCATTTTTGTTACTTTGGTCACGTGGTATGCGAATATTACGTTATCATACGGTCAGCGAGTACGAAACGCCGAGCGTATTTAGTTACGAGAATACCGGTCCAGGGACTCTGGAATTAAGGAAAAAGAGGAAAAAGTGGGCCATCTGGCTGTAGAGGGGCTGACGACAAAAGGGTTGCCTGTCCAAAAGATACCAGTGAAAACAGCTCGAAAACCAAAGTTCGACAAAAAGTACAAGGTCACGTTACCAGAACGGGAAAATATATACTATTTAAAAAATCCGGCTTAAACTTTAGCGCGCATACGTCTCCTGTCAAAAGAGGGGGCGTTACCCTATCTAAAAAACTTTCGAGAATTTTCAGGTGCATAAAATGTTTCCAAAAATTTTTGAAAATTCAAAGTCAATTTTTTAATAAAATGCACCTGAACAAATGCCGAACTCCCACGGTAAGCGAAAAAATCCCAAACGCGAAGGGTGAATGATTTTTTCTTTGATCTTTTGCACGAATGCTTTTCTTTAAAAAAAAATTGGATGAAAACCAAATTTTGACAGTTGACTATCTCGGCTATTATAGAACTGATACTCACCCTACATTAGCATGACTGGACGCTTAATTTAAAAACATGATAGCGTTGCATAAGCATCAAGCATTAAATTTCGAACAGGCCTTAAACAAGAGCAGAACAGATTTCTGTCAGCACTCCGTTGTGTTTGTTCAAAAACTTTTAGTTTTAAGCGCCGTTGTCCGTAGTGGCACTTTGTTCTTGGTCATACGTAGCTTAAATGGATCGCTGAAAAGCTCTAACAATACCAAATATATACCTCATTTTAGGAAGTGGTGAGTTTAGTTTACTGATCTGACACATTGTTTGTGCATGCAGTTTTCCGTAGATTTTTTAAAGTCAAGATGAAAATACTAATCAATCAATCAATTTCGGACAATGAGAGAGTTTTTTTTTATGACAATGAGACCCATGCCGGTTTTTCAGCAGGGCAGTTCTAGACGAAAAAATATTTTTTCTACTACTTCCTTCGAAAATCGCATTTTCGACCCGAAAAGTAGGAAAGAAAATGGCGCTTTTCCGCAGACAGGGAGGAACAAAATGTTCCTCTCGGTAGCAGGGAGGAAAATTTTTTCTCCCCGTACCGAATCTGAGCATATTGAATGATAGCAGCCGAGTTTCTTTGGATAAATTCAAGTTCAGGTGGTAGATTACTTTTAAATATCATTTTATTCAGACAGCTTCAGATTACCATTTGGGCAGGTGTCAGTGGATTGTTATAAAAAACGGGGGTTGTTTCAACAGTTCGGCAAATGAATGTTTTCCGCAGAATAAAAAATATTGGTCTAAGCGGAAGGAAATGCTGCATTTTCCTTTCTTGGTATTTAAATAACTATTTTTCTATTACATCCATCGAAAATGGAATTTTCGACCCAAAAAATAGTGAAGAAAATGGCGCTTTGCCGGAGACATGGAGGAATTTTTTTTTCCTCCCGTCTAACAGGGAGGAAAAGTTTTCCTTTTGGCTAACAGGGAGAAAAGTTTTCCTCATCACACAGGTGGTAGATTACTTTTATATAACATTTAATTCAGAGAGCTTCAGATAACCATTTTGGCAGGTGTCAGTAGATTGTTATCTACCGAATCTGAGCATATTGAATGATAGCAGCCGAGTTTCTTTGGATAAATTCAAGTTCTGGTGGTAGATTATTTTTAAATATCATTTTATTCAGACAGCCTCAGATTACCATTTGGGCAGGTGTCAGTGAATTGTTATAAAAACTGGAGTTGTTTCAACAGTTCGGCAAATGAATGTTTTCCGCAGAATAAAAAATATTGGTCTAAGCGGAAGGAAATGCTGAATTTTCCTTTCTTGGTATGTAAATAACTATTTTTCTATTACATCCATCGAAAATGGCATTTTCGACCCAAAAAATAGTGAAGAAAATGGCGCTTTGCCGGAGACATGGAGGAATTTTTTTTTCCTCCCGTCTAACAGGCAGGAAAAGTTTTCCTTTCGGTTAACAGGGAGAAAAGTTTTCCTCACCACACCGCAGGTGGTAGATTACTTTTATGAAACATTTAATTCAGACAGCTTCAGATATCCATTTTGGCAGGTGTCAGTAGATTGTTATAAAATACGGGGAAGGTTTCGGCAGTGCGGCAAATGAATGTTTTTCAGCAGAAAAAAAAATATTGTTCTAATTTTATAATTATTACAAAAGGCAGCAGAACAAATTAAATACATGCCTGTAGAGTAAAATTTTAAATTTTATCAAACTATCCGCGAGAGGAAATGATGCATTTCAGTTCAGTGCAGTTCAGTTCGTTCTTCCTTATCGAAAAAAGTGAGAGGGCAATAAAATGGAAAATAGAAGGAGTGAAACTGTGGACAAGGTATTTATGAAAACCCACAGATAACAAAATGGTTAGGATACGCTAGCTGCTAATGAATTTTGCAAGGGTGGTCGAAGAGATAGATATAGGTGAGGCGTAGTCGCTGTTAAACGACGTATTAAGATTAAGCACTCTCTATTTGTGCCACTTTGAAAAATGTGTAAAAGAACTACTTTTTTAAATTTTCTTCGATAATTTACCGAAAATTTTTCATAACTCATGTATTTTTTAAATGAGAGACCCTATATATTTTGGCATTTTTAAATTCTCCAAAAATTCTACTTTTCAAAAATACTAAACACTACTATTTTATCTTTTATGTTTTTTAATATATTCGCGTTTCAAATGTTAATTTATATTAATAGCAAATACTAATAAATAATAGGCAAGTAGTTGGCTGCGAAACGCTGGATATTAATAACCAGGAGGGCAGTGCATACAGTAGGCCATGGAATCACAAAAACAAATAAATAATGACATTTCATTTTAAGTCTAAACCAGTACGTTTTATAGCCTACTTGCTTTGTTCAAAAATTTAATTTTTTAAATTTTAAATGCGAATATCTCGAAAACTGTAAAAGATAAGATTATAGTGTAATAATACCAAAATTTATAGAGTGCCTCATTTAAAGAATACATGTTTGTTGTTACACCCTGTATATGAATTGAGGTAATTTTTAAGTAAACTATCAGAGAAAACTTTAAAAAATAGTTCATTTAGCCACTTTTGGTTTGAACCTTCTATCACGCTTAGTTTAGCCACTAGATGGGGGGGGGGAGACTTTTAATGGATTACCCTGTACCTAACACACTTATAAGTACCAAAAGTCAAACATTTTTATGTAAAACTTTACAGTAGTATATTTACCCAGAGGCCCTCTATACATTTGACAGTTGTTGCTTTATAGGAGGTGGGCGACTCATATTGCCCTCTCTTTCTAGTTTTTTCATATTTGCGTGTAACAACGATTTTATGAAATATACTAATATCTCAAATACCTGCAATTTTTAACAATTCTTGACAACTGCCAAATTGAGAAATCACCTCTGGTAAAACAATAACTATCTATTGTATACAAGGCCTCTAGGCGAGGGGCGTTTCGGTGCTCATTTTGTGTACACCAAATTAAACTTTGGTGCCAAAAATTTTAAAAATTACAACAAGATTACACATGACTACAACATATTACACATCGGATTACAACTATTACACCTGATTAACCCTGATTACACATGATTACAATATGATTACAACATATTACACTTAATTACACATTATTGTAACACGTTAACGACATTATTTTGACAGAAATTTACTCCATCAGTTGTGAAAAAACTTTCTGAAGTAAATCATATACTTCAGTTTGTGAAAAAAGCAACGTTATAATTATCACATTTACTATCCAGCATTTCGAAAAACTGTCAAAATTATTCGTCAAATCCTGAAACGTAAGAATAGAATCTTAAAATAAAACACAACATATACTGATAAAAACCCGTACATTTATTATGTAAAGCTAGAATGGTCAAATAAAAAAAAAACATTGAATCTTAGCTATAAAATTTGTTCAAGTCTCGGTTAAAGTATATAACATCCAAGAAAACTTTTCTTTCTTACCTAGTTAAAACTAATTAACTTACTAAGGAAATTAAGTATATGTCAGAGCAGGCTCATATGGTTAAAAATCGAGTAAAAAACTTAAAAATATTTTACTAATAAATTTGTTGTGGTACAAAACATTAAGAACATATTTTTTTCCTTATAGTCGTATTTTTTCGGCACTGTCTGTAATGTGAGTTGGTATGTTGCCTTATTCTCATGGCTGTTAAAGGTGAAATTTGATAAGCTGAAGAGTAGAGTAACCGGTTATTGGAAATTCGGTTATTTTTTGAATTTTAGTGCCAGTCATTATCTAAATTTTTTCTCAAACATAGAAATAAGTTTTTTTTAAATATTTAATTTATTGTTGGTACACCTTATATTTTAAAAAGTCAAATCGTCTTTTTAACATATTAGGTTTGGAGTCAAATTTTAAATTTACCCTAATGGGAAGCAGTGTAATATAGTAATAAATTATATATACTTTAAAATACCTCATATAAGAATTAAACTTTAATCCATTTTAGAACTGAAGATGCTGGATAATGAGCTGAAACCGGCACATCTGAACGCTTCCCTTTAGATCTGTTCTAGGATCTCTACGTATTTTTAATCCGGAAATCAGGGAGAACAGGGAATGCATGAGTCATGCATTCTTAAGGATATTACGAGGGGTATTTAAAATTCTAGATTAGTTTTTTTATACAAAAACAGATAGGTAATTAATGAAATGGAAAATAAATTCATTCCACCAATGAACTAGCTTAAAGCAAAATTTCTCAAATAGTAAGTTGGATACGGCGCGCGCCGCGCCGCTAATATCGAAAAAATGGTACACTTTTTGATTGTGAAATGCCGCTTTCGGTGATGAAAGAAGACAATCTTTTAGATCAAGAGCCACCTCTGAATACGTGTAGAACACCAAAATGGCGGCCATTAAAGATGGCTGCCATTAGAATCTTTAGGAAACTTCCTATCTTTCTTTCTAGTTCAATGATTTTTTTTGTTACAAAGCTTGTTATAAAAATAATATATTTTTATCTTTACAGGGTGAGCTCATGAAGATGACCACCAAATAAATACCGGGTGTCTCAAGAAACCGGAATAAATTTATACAACTGCAGCGTTTTCATTATAAGAAAATTTTTATTTATATTTACACCAAGATGGCTGATGAAATCAAATGTATTGTTAAAAAGGCGACAAAAAACTACCTTACAAGAATTTTTGTGTTTGACAACTATTGTTTTGGAAGCTTTCTCGGAAGCTTCTGTAAGTCTTTTGTTTTTTTCAATGGCATACTGAGCAAAATCATGCATTCATGATAATGGTTTGTACCTAGGCAACGGCAATAACCCGACGCGGGGAGCGCTAGGTATGCGCTAGGCTTCATTACACACAAGTCAAGCAATGTTCCATTAATAACAATAAATACCTACTAAATTTTGTTCTGACTCAATTCAAATCACTTAAGGTCTGATTCAAACTTACCTTAACTTGACCTAACTTTCTTTTCAGCTGACAAATCATTCATTTATTCAAATTTAATTTTTCAATACAAATGAATTTAAAAAATTTTTAAAAAATTATATTCTGGGGATGCCAAACTAAATGAGTAGTAGCAAGCAATGACCTTTTTAGAAAATCTTTCAGACAAAAAAAATCATTGAAATCGGACAAATAGAAGAAAAGATAGAAAATTTCGTCAAAATTTTAATGGAAGCCATCTTAAATGGCCGCGATTTTGTTGTTCTACACGGACTTAGAGATGGCTCTGGACCTAAAAAGTTTTCTCTTGGCATCAACTACTACCCCAGAAAGTGGCATACGTCAATCCATAAATGCACGATTTTTTGATGTACCCAACGTACTAAAAAGTCCTAGAAAAAATAATTTAACCATCGCGTCTGTTTAAGTATCATACATAAAAATAAACTCGAAATTAATTGCGCATGACTGCACGCATGCGCAATGCCCAAAATTTTTAAAAATTAAAATATGATTACTACTTGATTACAACTGATTACAACTTATTACAATCTGATTACATCTGATTACAACTGATTACAGCTGATTACAACTGATTACACCTGATTACAACTTGCCTGTATATCAAATTACACCACCGAAATACCCCTCGCCCCTAGGTTATACCTATCTAAAGTATCAAAATAAATTTCATAGCACTGTTGATTGTAATTATTTAGGATTAGTGAATTCCAACCCTGATTTTTGAATTATTTGCTTTGTTTTTAAAATTTATTATTTTGTTGGACAACTATAGTTATCTCATAATTATATGGGTACAATAATATAATATTGCACCTAACAAACTTATAGTATCAAAAGGCAAACATTTTTATTTTAAAGTTTACGGTAGGCGTGGCTAGAAGGTCTATGTATAATTTTTGACAGTTATTGTTTTACCAGAGGTAATCTACTCGATTTGGCAATTGTCAAAGAAATATTGATAATTTTTTTGTGTGTTGGCAACGATTGGATATAAATAATTTTTTCGATGTCGCATTTTTGATTAATGAACGTAGCTAGATCACATTTTAAAAATATAATATTGCGGGTAAAAATACTTACGCCTACGACCTTGTATTGTTTCATTGTTTAATGGAAAAAGAAACTCAGGATATATGGAAAGAGATGCAAACTGGAAAATTAATAAAGATAGTCAAATTTGCGAGGAAGTAAGATTAGTTAATATTTTCTCTCGGTGCCTATTTTATATTTTTGCAATATTCTACAAACTCTTCGCTAAAAAAGAAAACAATATTGTGGCCAATGCAAAACAACTGCGCCGATTCGGCAAAGCCCAAAAGATCTTCATCAAGTGCTTCTTCGTCTCTCCCTTTTTTGTTTAGTCCAAATTAGAGAAAACCCGCTCTAAGGCTGTCAAACCTTTTCCCAAAATGGTTTATAATTCGAAGAGTTACGTATCTCTTTTTTGCTCTGTGGATATCTGTTCCCATAGAAAGGTACTTCTTCCATCAGCTAGCTCTGCTGATATGCCTGGACCTAATGTACTATCATCTGTCCCCTCTAATATACTTTCTAAGGGATGCCTCTCTATGCTAGAGGAGCTACTAGTGTTTGACGAACTTAAGGAACTTAAGGAACTGTCAGATTCGTCGTCACATATAATAATATGAAAAACGACGTGCTTATAATGATTTCTTAAGTACCCATATGGAGGTTTTTATTGAAACTAATGTGGCGGGCATAAGTCAAAAACTATTATGAGCCATAAAACCAAATGTGTCTTTACAGAATAAACAAACCCATGCCATGCTTAAATTTGTGATTTTTTTTAAATTTTACGTACCCAATTTTCATTTTCAATATAGTTTTTTTTAAATTTACTGCTAATTTTAATATTTTTCAGGTACATTATTTTTGGCCAAAATATTAATATTAGGTACCCAAGTTTTGGCATGCCAAAAAAATATTAGCCAAAAGCCTAATATTTGTCTCACTCCATTTTTGAATAACGACGCTTCCTTTTCCTTTCCTTTTCCAGTTTCCTCATTTTCTTCTTTAGGTAGTTCTTTTGCTCTTCACGTTGTCTTTTGTTACATTTTTTCGGCATTTTATTCTTTTGACTGTCAGATTCGTCGTTACACATAACAATATGAAAAACAACGTGCTAATAATAATTTTTTAAGTAAACATATTTTTTTATTATTTTTTTTTTAAGTTATTTTAAGTTTTTTTATTGAAACTAATTTGGCGGGCATAAGTCACTTCACCCATTAAAAATCACACAAAAGTACATAATCAAAATTATGTTACACAAAAATAAACATTACCCTTCGCATTTAGTTTTTAAAGAAAGTGGCTTATTGGATTTGGAACAGCTGTACACAAAAATGGCAATCAAATTAATGATGACTAGGAGCTACTATAAGAATATTATAGAACACAACATCGGTACGAGAGGGCGTACTGAAAACAATTTATATGTACCTCTACAACATTTCACAGCGACTCAAAAGCACATAAAATTAGTTAATTAGCACATAAATAAAGTTCCACTAGAACTGAGAAATCTGCCTTACTCAAAAATAAAAAAGAAATTAACAAATTGGATAATAGGTAATAACGTCAAAAAACTATGGAAGTTTTAATTTTTTATGAGTCATAAAACCAAATGTGTCTTTACAGAATAAACAAACCCATGCCATGCTTAAATCTGTGATTTTTTTTACTTTTACGTACCCAATTTTCATTTCCAATATTGTTTTTTTTAATTTTAATATTTTTTAGGTATATTATTTTTGGCCAAAATATTAATATTAGGTTTTGGTATGCGACAAAATACTTTGCTTCTCTACTTCTTTACTGTTTGATAATTGGACCCGATTAGTAGGTTCGTAATACTGGAATTAAACTATTTATTGTTTTTTTCTACCGGGACATAGAATAATGTACAAGCAGTTGAGAAACTGCAAACATGCAAATTTTTACGTCAAGAATTTTCACTAAAATTTGCTTCCTTGCTTTGCATTTTAGCTATAGGGAGTATAAGCATCGTCAATGATAATGACACATTAGTAGTATCGAAGGTGAACGATAGTGAGAATCTGATTATAGGTTAGCTTAGTGTACTTGTTGAAATTTCTGCAAAAATAAATACGTGGGAGATTTAATACTGGTTATAATATATTTTGTAGTAATTAACTGACCATATGGTAAAAAAAATCTTAAAGGTGCATCGGATCATTTTGCTTTAAAATAAAACCTCAATTTTGAAAGGATCTCGAGCTATTTTTTAACCCTAACATGTTTTCGTCCTAGTCTTACTCGTACTCTCTCGCGCATATAGTACATATAAATTACAAATAGAAAAAAAAACAGCTTCAAATACAAGTTCCACAGAAAAGAAAAAAGTCAAAAATATAAAGGTGCACAAAAATACGTTAGAAACATAGCAATAAAGTTGGAATATTCTCCAAGACCAAGCTCAACACGTATAAAAAACCTAAAAATATGGGGAGTATATGAAAACACGACAACTTGACATATTAAATGTCATAACTCGTCACAGAACATGGATGCTCTGGCGCATATAATATAAAAAGGGTCGGTAAGAGACAATCAGACCCTTGCATGTACGACTATAAAGCAGATACAGCAGAATACGTGTTATTCAATTGCGCACGCTGTAAAATAGAAAGAAGGTAGCTTAAGATAAAAATGAGAGAACTAAGTAGCGAACACCTTTCACAAAATTGCTAGGAAAGAGCACTGAGAAGCAGCAAAGACATTTATAGAAAAAGGTATGAAACAAAAGAAGCAGATGAAAATGCAAGAGCTAGAGAAGGTACATATAAGAGCAAAGTTCCACAGAAAAGAAAAAGTCAAAAACATAAAGGTGCACAAAAATACGTTAAAAACATAGCAATAAAGTTGGAATATTCTCCAAGCCCAAGCTCAACACGTACAAAAAACCTAAAAATATGGGGAGTATATGAAAAGATGACAACTTGACATATTAAATGTCATAACTCGTCACAGAACATGGATGCTCTGGCGCATATGATATAAAAAGGATCGGTAAGAGACAATCAGACACTTGCATGTACGACTATAAAGGAGATACAGCAGAATACGTGTTATTCAATTGCGCACGCTGTAAAATAGAAAGAAGGTAGCTTAAGATAAAAATGAGAGAACTAAGTAGCGAACACCTTTCACAAAATTGCTAGGAAAGAACACTGAGAAGCAGCAAAGACATTTATAGAAAAAGGTATGAAACAAAAGAAGCAGATGAAAATGCAAGAGCTAGAGAAGGTACATATAAGAGCAAAGTTCCACAGAAAAGAAAAAAGTCAAAAACATAAGGGTGCACAAAAATAGGTTAGAAACATAGCAATAAAGTTGGAATATTCTCCAAGACCAAGGTCAACACGTATAAAAAACCTAAAAATATGGAGAGTATATGAAAACACGACAACTTGACATATTAAATGTCATAACTCGTCACAGAACATGGATGCTCTGGCGCATATGATACAAAAAGGATCGGTAAGAGACAATCAGACACTTGCATGTACGACTATAAAGCAGATACAGCAGAATACGTGTTATTCAATTGCGCATGCTGTAAAATAGAAAAAAAGGTAGCTTAAGATAAAAATGAGAGAACTAAGTAGCGAACACCTTTCACAGAATTGCTAGGAAAGAACACTGAGAAGCAGCAAAGACATTTATAGAAAAAGGTATGAAACAAAAGAAGCAGATGAAAATGCAAGAGCTAGAGAAGGTACATATAAGAGCAAAGTTCCACAGAAAAGAAAAAAGTCAAAAACATAAAGGTGCACAAAAATACGTTAGAAACATAGCAATAAAGTTGGAATATTCTCCAAGATCAAGCTCAACACGTATAAAAATCCTAGAAATATGGGGAGTATATGAAAACACGACAACTTGACATATTAAATGTCATAACTCGTCACAGAACGTGGATGCTCTGGCGCATATGATATAAGAAGGATCGGTAAGAGACAATCAGACACTTGCATGTACGACTATAAAGCATATACAGTAGAATACGTTTTATTCAATTGCGCACGCTGTAAAATAGAAAGAAGGTAGCTTAAGATAAAAACGAGAGAACTAAGTAGCGAAGACCTTTCACAAAATTGCTAGGAAAGAGTACTGAGAAGCAGCAAAGACATTTATAGAAAAAGGTATGAAACAAAAGAAGCAGATGAAAATGCAAGAACTAGAGAAGGTACATATAAGAGCAAAGTTCCACAGAAAAGAAAAATGTCAAAAACATAAAGGTGCACAAAAATACGTTAGAAACATAGCAATAAAGTTGGAATATTCTCCAAGACCAAGCTCAACACGTATAAAAAACCTAAGAATATGGGGAGTATATGAAAACACGACAACTTGACATATTAAATGTCATAACTCGTCACAGAACATGGATGCTCTGGCGCATATGATATAAGAAGGATCGGTAAGAGACAATCAGACACTTACATGTACGACTATAAAGCAGATACAGCAGAATACGTGTTATTCAATTGCGCACACTGTAAAATAGAAAGAAGGTAGCTTAAGATAAAAATGAGAGAACTAAGTAGCGAATACCTTTCACAAAATTGCTAGGAAAGAGCACTGAGAAGCAGCAAAGACATTTATAGAAAAAGGTATGAAACAAAAGAAGCAGATGAAAATGCAAGAGCTAGAGAAGGTACATATAAGAGCTACAAAGAGACAATTGGCAACTACCCAAGAATAATATGCAAACCGGATCCAGGTAGCGAGAGAAGGAAAAGAGTAGTGTAGTGGGTGTAGTGGGTACACGGAAAAAAAAGATATACCGGTACCAAGAGAATATATGTTGATCCAAGCATAACTTCGGTTTAATAGTCTTCAATATTCGTAAGTCGTTGGAACAAAATTAAACAACTACTTGGCTGGATAGTTAGGCTCTTCTTGAGACAACATAAGTTATTTAAAGAAAGTAATACTTAGTGGAAATTAAAGAGACTAGTTAAATCAGCAATTGTTATACTTAAAGTATGAGTTGCATGTTATACTCCAACCATAAAAAAAGAGTAAGTTGAATTAAAAACATGGTATATTTTTTTCAGATGACCTGCTTGGAATAATAATTGTTATACTTAATCAAACACCCAAATTGCTTGAACTAACTAAGAATTCCTTGAATCGAGGAATCATATTTTTAATTTAAACATTTTCTACTCTTAAACCACCAATCAAACTAAACTATAAGCTCATCTAAACTATACCTTTATTATAACAGCTTTTAAATAAGGACGGTTTAAAAATTTTGTCGTATAAACACAACTCGCTAATTCGATTTTATTTTAACGCATTTTAAGAAACTGACTTATCGCTTTAAAATAGATTTTAGGTTCGGCATAAATGCTTTGAAAACTTTCTACTGCATTGCTTCCAACCTAAAGAGATACTTAACCTTTGTTTTACCGAAAAATCTGTTGTTAATTTAGCTTCATTTATTTATCTATGTTGGGAATTTGGAACCTTTGGTTGCACTAAAACAAAATTATGATTGTTTTCCACAAACCAAAACTACACTTTTTTGCACTCGACGCGCGTTTCGCTAACAACGTTAGCATCAATGTTGTTTATCGTCTCCTGATGATGCTAACGTTGTTAGCGAAACGCGCGTCGAGTGCAAAAAAGTGTAGTTTTGGTTTGTGGAAAACAATCATAATTTTGTTTTAATTTTGTCATTTATTTATGTCCCATTGAATTTGGTAAAGACCAAATTTTAGCAAAGTTGGACAAAGAGTGGTTCATTCGGTGAGTAGCTAATCATTATGGAAAAAACAAACAGTTAAGCAAAAATAACGTAGCGGCTTGGACCAAAGTACGGCACATCAAGACCAAGAAGTAGTAGATTTTTTGGAACAGCATCCTTTCGCAAGGACCAGTCAAGCAAAAATATATAGCAACTTTCCGAGATCTCTAAATACAACAAGAAGGCGAATTAGGCAGTCAAAATACAGTTGCCATATCGCTGCAAAGAAAATTAAACTCACCGAAGAAAAAAACAGGCCAGGTTATTTATTGCAATTATTTATTCACTTCAGAAACAAGTCTTTTGGCAAAATGTCATTATTACTAACGAAAAGTTTTTCAGTTGCATAGTGATAAAAAGCAAATTTTAGTATATCGCCCACCGACAACGTGATATGAAGAATGCAGACAGAGCGGAAAGATTTTCCATAAATATTTAAAGCTGGGTTTCGGCAAACGGACACGGTGCACTTTTTAGGATCTCAAGAAGATTTACAGCTCAGGTTTACGTGGCTACAATGGAAAATATTATGCTTCTTGCCATAGGAATTCAACAAGATAACTACTCCGTCCACACGGCATGGATTTGTCAATAATGGTTTAATTGAATGCCAAAAAGATTGACGGGCATTATTGAAGCCCTAAAATCCAATAGTTTTCTGTTGGTAAAACTCTCCTTTTTATTTATATTTAACTTCACTGTGGACATTAGGAATTTATTTATCATCCTGTTATCTAATGTTTTGCATTTGTCCATAACTTTTTGATTGATCGTTTATTCGACTATAGAAACTGACACTGAAGATCCCTAACAAGGGTGAAACAAGTATCTGCATCTAGTCTTCAAGTCGCATTCGGTATGTATTCTTGTGGTACTGCGGTGTATTTTGTGAAGTTTATTTTTTTGCTATCGATTCGTTATAGTAAAAAGCTCGACCTGTCGATGGACTGTGTCTGAAACCAGTCAGTGGTAGAACTGGTGGAGGAAGCCAAAAATCCAATAGTTTTCTGTTGATAAAACTCTCTTTTTTTATTTTATGTAAATTATTTTATCTACTCGCGTGCGCTAAAGTGCACTTTATCGCACTCATTTACGTGCGGAAAGTAGTACTTTACCACTCAGTGCGGTCAAGTCAACGTTATGGTATTTTACTGCATTCACTGCGGTAAAGTGGTTATTTTATTTCAAAAAATTGAAATGCAGATATTAATATTTCTTTTTTCGGAATTTTTGAAGATTGTAAGTAAAATCTTGTATCTTACACATGCGTAAAGTGTCTTTACCGCCCTTGCCGGCTTGACCGAACTCGCTTCGCTTCGCCGTCGCGTGCGGCAAAATATCACTTTCCGCACTTGTTGAGTAAACAACTATAAACAGTTCCCTTGCATTCTTTCCACCGAACAGTTTCTTCTTTCTTGAAACGGCTTCAGTATTTTCAAAATAGTATTCTGGTTTCTTGGACTGATTAGCTACTCTCTGAACAGACCACCCATTATCCATTTTTGCAAAAATTTGTGCCTTAATGTTGATTTTAATATTAGTTTTGTCCTTGGTTATTGTTGGGTAAAAATTAAACAAAATTAATATGATTCGTTTAAGATGAGTTTTAATTTAGAAACCTTATATCAAAGACATATGGACGATGAGTGGTGTCCTAATAAATTTTTGTTTATGTTGTGAAAAAGGGGTTTACATGTAATTCCCAAATCAATCAGAACACTGATTTGTGTGTACATAGAAGAATAATATTCTTGCACCAACTATAATTTTTAAGTATGTGCCAGGAAACTGGAAAGTCCCACAGTACTAGACAAGGGTCATCTTGCGTCCATGAAGCATTTCCTCTATAACGAAAAAAAAATATAGGATGTCGCTCCATCTGTTTCGATTTAGTATTTTTTTGGTTTTTTACTATGATTTCCACTAGAGTATTGAGAATCTGTCAGTGTCACTCAGCGAGACTTTCAAGTCGAAAGGCAAAGGAAAGCGTGTGCATAATTTCTTAAGGTGCGCTAAAATCTGTCGGTAGTCTGTAACTTATAGCGCTTTTATCTTAAAGAAAAAGAAAAAATACAGCTAAAATTTTAACAGACAAAGACATATATTTCTCTATGTTGTTTAAGAAAACCTCGAAGAAAACAAACGTTAGAAAATTATAAATTTTGCTTAGAGTTCCCCGACAGATCATTATTAAAAATGATTTATTAAATGATGATTCTTCACATCTAACCACACTTCTGATTTTTTTTTGTTTATTTTTAACTTTAAAAAAAGAAATATAATGTTGGTTGTTTTTTGTAAGGGTACTGGATGCATGGTGTATTTTCCTATAAAAAGGCAAGAAATGTTTTAATATTGATTTGGCTGAAATAAGGTAGATATGCAAAAAAACTGGTAAAAATGACTTACTCAATTCAGGGACTAAAATGGTAGTTTTAATCCCTGGGACTAAAATATTTTAATCCCGCTCCTTATTATAAGGCTATATAAATGAACTTTTCCGCAATCAGCTTCGATTTAATCATTGAATAATGAGACCAAATTGTTGAAGCCTTGAGGTTTTTGGCATAAGATTGACACCAATGAAGGATATGGTTGTACTGTTTTTCGTATATTTTTTCTGATTTGGCGAGCAGCAGCGCTTTCATTGCCTCTGTGGTAGCTTCGTCGATGTACATTTTTTCCACTTTTGGGTACACTCGCAAAAATCTTACCTGCTATAGACTTTGTTTGTATCTTACCATTTGTTTTCTAGTACCTTGGCTACACCCTGGCAACTAAGTATTATCAGATAAATATGAATTGCCTTTAACGTCAGAGAGTGAATGGTAGTTTGGTTATCACATTTTTATAGGCCAGTATAATGAAGATCTGTTTTTTTTTTTAAATAAAAATTTAATAAAAACGGTGCCCAAAAGTTCAAGAAATAGTATATATACCATGTGACTAAAGTGCCTTTTTATCCCTCAGCTCCCTCCGGTCAAGCTACAAACATTACGCCTCGGGATAAAAATTATCACTTTAGTCCCTAGGTATATAATATACTATTATTTCCTGTACAAACCATCAAAAAGTTCTTAGTTTTGATTTTAATTTTAATTTAACTTTATTTTTAATTTGGTTTTATTTTTTCCTGTATACACCCACCATTAATTATTATTATGAAAAAGTGTAAATATTTGATACCTAATACTATAAAAAAAATACTAGACAATTCGGTCAGAAACAGCTCTTAGCGTAAAACAGTACTCGGATGACGCCCCAGGCTGTTATTTACACACTGCTGTACTTTTTAACCTAGGTAAATAAAAAAATATTTTATCTTTTAACGAACTCCCATTCACTCCGACATACACTTTTAGTTTAGTAATGACGTTCAGTTCTGAATTTTTAAATCTCAAGCGAACGAACAGAAGTGAACGCTCCCCGGTAGAGGAAAACAGCTATGAAAAAATGTTGTTAAAAATTATTGTGAACCATGAACCAGTAAAGCTTTTCTTAACCAATAAATTATTAAAGCGTTTTTATTTTTTTAATAAAATTATATTTGCTTGAAATGGCCCACCTACCACTTTCGTCAACGCCGAGCCGCGTTACGTAATTTATGAACAGTCTCCTAATAAGAATATGTTAGCATTCTGCTTCTTGTAGGCTAGATAGCCACTGCCACTAAGGCCAGTAGTTTCTAAGATCAAAACTGAAGAAAAACAAGTAAACTATTGTGGGTAGAAATGTTTTTTTGTACTTTTAACTTGTGCAAAATTGTAAAAAACATTAGAAAAATTATAGTGTATTACCCATTAGCTTCTCACAGCTAATTCAGTGATAACTGATGGTCAGTCATGACCGACCTCGACCAACTCATCAAAGGTAGATTTATTTGTCCCTTATTTACCTATATTTATAGTATAATTGCTTTGACAATTAAAAATGTATGGTCGATTTTTCCAAAAAATATGCCACCAATACACCTTCATTAATTTTCTTAACGTTTTTTTAATTCGCACCAGTTTTTAAACGCATCAAAGTTCCGCTGTGTAAAATATTACACGTTTGAAGAAGCCCTCGTTAAAATAAAAAAAAGCAAATTAGAAAAAAAGTTACGTATATTTGTCAATAAGTGACTTACTATTAAAGTCAAGGTACACACAATATTTAACATTCTCCGCCCCCCGCAATTTCCAGAGGATAACAGCAACTGAATTAGCGTTTCCATGATTGTACCATCACCTTTTGGCAACTCACAAGCTCGCACAATTCCATCTTTCCGCAGAAAAATGTTTGTTCCTTTTTCTAACTTCCATATCAAACGTGGTTTTCTGTCTTCTTCTACTAAAACAATGTTATTAATATCTATACTTCTTGACTGTTTCTGTTCGATCCTATTTGCTGGTCGTTATTGTTGCAAATACTGCTCTTTCCAGATTTTCCAAAATTTATTTAAAATTATGTCTTTTTCTTTTCATGCTTCCAAGATTCCATTTCCTTTTATGTCGTGTTTTTAAAAATCTGGACTTAATTCGCTATCCTTCTTTCCAATTAAAAATCTAGCAGGAGTTAATATAAATAAATCTTCTGGATCTTGGTTAACATTCATCAATGGACATGAGTTTACTATAGCTTCGACTTCAGTCAAAGATACTTCCAGTTCAGTGAAACTTTTTTCCCATCCCCGCAGGCCACATCTCTATGTTACCATAAAGTTCTTAATTGGGTATTCTTACCGACTTCTATGTTAATGATTTTTCTTTAACAGCAATACTTTGCATATGACCTTGACTTCCCGAAACAGACGGTGACGGCGCTTATTCCTCCATAATTGTTAATTGACTTCTTGTTCTAGCTCCCAACAATTCCCGCGGTGAGATGCGAACTTCCAGTTTAGCGATAGCTTCCATTGCGTTAATATCATAGTCAGAAATTTGCTTACATTTATGTTTCAATTCATAATCCGATAAACTAGCTAACATTTTCTTGTTTGAAGATGCGAGAAGATTTCTAGCTGAGTTTATTTTATTTAACGTTACCCTTATATCTTCTAGATCGCTGTCTGGGTTCGAAATAATTTCGTTTTTATAGTTAAATAACTTGGTAATTTGAGTTCGATAATTTTTTCTTAAAATAAGCTCAGCTTTTATATCATTTTAATTCATGATGACTTTCTTTTCACTAAATATTACACGTTTGAAAAGGCCCTTGTTCAAATAAATAAAAACCAATTAGAAAAACAGTGAAGTTACGTATATTTGTCAATAACCGACTTACTATCAAAGTCAAACATAAATCAAATGTGAACAGGTACATATAATATTTAACACGCTGTATAGATTTTTCAGGCAGCAAATTAGTCCAAGAAATCTATCAAAGTTCCAATGCTTTAGTTCGGATTTGGAGCGGACAGGATGAAACTTTGAGAGTAGTTAGGGCCTATATAAAGAAGCTTAAACCCAAGTTTTGGACTTCATCCTCCTTGAGGTTTTCCCGCCATCTTGGATTTAGGGGTGCATTTATTTTGCGCGATTTACGGCTTAAATATGCCGTTTATGGAAAAGTATGCTCAGTGATTTATTATAGATAATAAGATTCCCCATCGAAACAATAGGTATAAAAAAATTCATAAATTCATTATTTAAACAATTATGATCATTTTAGTAAAAAATTTAGGGATTGAAAAAATATAATCAGGAGATAAAAGTAGACCTAGAAAAGCTCTACAATAATTATCTCTTAATTTTTTGCGTATCATTCTTCATTTTCGCAGTGCAGTGCTCCGAATTCGCGCGCGCTCACCCCCAGCGCCTGAAAGTCGAGCGTGGTGCAGCTAATATTATAAACCAAATCTCGCAGAACTACTTTGGTATACTTTGGGTCCATAAGCGAGAAGTTAGACTTCATGCCCCCAGGAGTTTTTCCGTCATCTTGGATTTGGAGGTGCACTTGTTTTTTGGGATTTGCGGCTTAATTATGCAATTTATGGAAAAGTAGGTCCAATTATTTCTTGTAGATAATAAGATCCCTTATCGCACTAAATGCATTAAACAATTAATAAATGCATTACACAATTACTAGCATTTTAGTGCAAAATTTAGAGATTGAAGTACAGTTTATATTGAATATTATTTATAGTCATTCATAGTATATATAACCGTAAAAGTACAGTATATTATTTTACGTAAAAACTTTTTCTCATTATTGCATGGTTCGAAGTAATTGCATAATTCTTTATGTGTAAAAAAAAACGATACAATTGGAATTTCTCAATTCTTTGAGATGTTCGTTTTTTTCCGAGTATCAATCGACGCTTCATATACGTTCATCAATTACATATCTACGCGAATATTTCCAAAATTAGCCAGAAAATTGGTCCAAAACGTGTATAAATTCACTAAGGTGAATTTTATCTGAACGCTAACTTGTGCCTGCTGAAGCATATTTTTTCTCATTTTAATAAATTGTGAATTTATCATTAATTCGGTCTGTCATTTTTCGCGAGCTCGAAAACCACAATAAAAATAACTCAGGCACGAGGAATTGTTGCCAAGGGTTAGTAAAATCTGTGAAAAAATCAAGAAGGCTCTGTACCAATCCTTTTTATGTGTGTCGGAACCTACAAAACCCCGTTAGTTCAGAATTAAACGTCTCCGTGCAATAATTAATGATAAATTCCCATCCCTGATAGCACACGATCATGCGAATTTCGTGCGAATCTATGACTGAATTTCGTACAAAATTCGCACAAATTTTGCACTAATTATATTTTATGATAAACGCTGAAGCTGAAAAAATTAAAAACTGTACTTCAAACCCTAAATTTTGCACTAAAATGCTCGTCATTTTTTAAATAATGCATTTATTAATTGTTTAATGCACATAGTTCGATAAGGGATCTTATTACCTACAAGAAATGACTGGACCTACTTTCCCGTAAATTGCATAATTAAGCCGCAAATCGCGAAAAACAAATGCACCCCAAATCCAAGATGGCTGTACCAATCCTTTTTATGTGTGTCGGAACCTACAAAACCCCGTTAATTCAGAATTAAACGTCTCCGTGCAATAATTAATGATAAATTCCCATCCCTGATAGCACACGATCATGCGAATTTCGTGCGAATCTATGACTGAATTTTGTAGAAAATTCGCACAAATTTTGCACTAATTATATTTTATGATAAACGCTGAAGCTGAAAAAATTAAAAACTGTACTTCAAACCCTAAATTTTGCACTAAAATGCTCGTCATTTTTTAAATAATGCATTTATTAATTGTTTAATGCACATAGTTCGATAAGGGATCTTATTACCTACAAGAAATGACTGGACCTACTTTCCCGTAAATTGCATAATTAAGCCGCAAATCGCGAAAAACAAATGCACCCCAAATCCAAGATGGCTGTACCAATCCTTTTTATGTGTGTCGGAACCTACAAAACCCCGTTAATTCAGAATTAAACGTCTCCGTGCAATAATTAATGATAAATTCCCATCCCTGATAGCACACGATCATGCGAATTTCGTGCGAATCTATGACTGAATTTCGTACAAAATTCGCACAAATTTTGCACTAATTATATTTTATGATAAACGCTGAAGCTGAAAAAATTAAAAACTGTACTTCAAACCCTAAATTTTGCACTAAAATGCTCGTCATTTTTTAAATAATGCATTTATTAATTGTTTAATGCACATAGTTCGATAAGGGATCTTATTACCTACAAGAAATGACTGGACCTACTTTCCCGTAAATTGCATAATTAAGCCGCAAATCGCGAAAAACAAATGCACCCCAAATCCAAGATGGCTGTACCAATCCTTTTTATGTGTGTCCGAACCTACAAAACCCCGTTAATTCAGAATTAAACGTCTCCGTGCAATAATTAATGATAAATTCCCATCCCTGATAGCACACGATCATGCGAATTTTGTGCGAATCTATGACTGAATTTCGTACAAAATTCGCACAAATTTTGCACTAATTATATTTTATGATAAACACTGAAGCTGAAAAAATTAAAAACTGTACTTCAAACCCTAAATTTTGCACTAAAATGCTCGTCATTTTTTAAATAATGCATTTATTAATTGCTTAATGCACATAGTTCGATAAGGGATCTTATTACCTACAAGAAATGACTGGAGCTACTTTCCCGTAAATTGCATAATTAAGCCGCAAATCGCGAAAAACAAATGCACTTCAAATCCAAGATGGCTGTACCAATCCTTTTTATGTGTGTCGGAACCTACAAAACCCCGTTAATTCAGAATTAAACGTCTCCGTGCAATAATTAATGATAAATTCCCATCCCTGATAGCACACGATCATGCGAATTTCGTGCGAATCTATGACTGAATTTTGTAGAAAATTCGCACAAATTTTGCACTAATTATATTTTATGATAAACGCTGAAGCTGAAAAAATTAAAAACTGTACTTCAAACCCTAAACTTTGCACTAAAATGCTCGTCATTTTTTAAATAATGCATTTATTAATTGTTTAATGCACATAGTTCGATAAGGGATCTTATTACCTACAAGAAATGACTGGACCTACTTTCCCGTAAATTGCATAATTAAGCCGCAAATCGCGAAAAACAAATGCACCCCAAATCCAAGATGGCTGTACCAATCCTTTTTATGTGTGTCGGAACCTACAAAACCCCGTTAATTCAGAATTAAACGTCTCCGTGCAATAATTAATGATAAATTCCCATCCCTGATAGCACACGATCATGCGAATTTCGTGCGAATCTATGACTGAATTTCGTACAAAATTCGCACAAATTTTGCACTAATTATATTTTATGATAAACGCTGAAGCTGAAAAAATTAAAAACTGTACTTCAAACCCTAAATTTTGCACTAAAATGCTCGTCATTTTTTAAATAATGCATTTATTAATTGTTTAATGCACATAGTTCGATAAGGGATCTTATTACCTACAAGAAATGACTGGACCTACTTTCCCGTAAATTGCATAATTAAGCCGCAAATCGCGAAAAACAAATGCACCCCAAATCCAAGATGGCTGTACCAATCCTTTTTATGTGTGTCGGAACCTACAAAACCCCGTTAATTCAGAATTAAACGTCTCCGTGCAATAATTAATGATAAATTCCCATCCCTGATAGCACACGATCATGCGAATTTCGTGCGAATCTATGACTGAATTTCGTACAAAATTCGCACAAATTTTGCACTAATTATATTTTATGATAAACGCTGAAGCTGAAAAAATTAAAAACTGTACTTCAAACCCTAAATTTTGCACTAAAATGCTCGTCATTTTTTAAATAATGCATTTATTAATTGCTTAATGCACATAGTTCGATAAGGGATCTTATTACCTACAAGAAATGACTGGAACTACTTTCCCGTAAATTGCATAATTAAGCCGCAAATCGCGAAAAACAAATGCACCCCAAATCCAAGATGGCTGTACCAATCCTTTTTATGTGTGTCGGAACCTACAAAACCCCGTTAATTCAGAATTAAACGTCTCCGTGCAATAATTAATGATAAATTCCCATCCCTGATAGCACACGATCATGCGAATTTCGTGCGAATCTATGACTGAATTTCGTACAAAATTCGCACAAATTTTGCACTAATTATATTTTATGATAAACGCTGAAGCTGAAAAAATTAAAAACTGTACTTCAAACCCTAAATTTTGCACTAAAATGCTCGTCATTTTTTAAATAATGCATTTATTAATTGTTTAATGCACATAGTTCGATAAGGGATCTTATTACCTACAAGAAATGACTGGACCTACTTTCCCGTAAATTGCATAATTAAGCCGCAAATCGCGAAAAACAAATGCACCCCAAATCCAAGATGGCTGTACCAATCCTTTTTATGTGTGTCGGAACCTACAAAACCCCCTTTAATTCAGAATTAAACGTCTCCGTGCAATAATTAATGATAAATTCCCATCCCTGATAGCACACGATCATGCGAATTTCGTGCGAATCTATGACTGAATTTTGTACAAAATTCGCACAAATTTTGCACTAATTATATTTTATGATAAACGCTGAAGCTGAAAAAATTAAAAACTGTACTTCAAACCCTAAATTTTGCACTAAAATGCTCGTCATTTTTTAAATAATGCATGTATTAATTGTTCAATGCACATAGTTCGATAAGAGATCTTATTACCTACAAGAAATGACTGGACCTACTTTCCCGTAAATTGCATAATTAAGCCGCAAATCGCGAAAAACAAATGCACCCCAAATCCAAGATGGCTGTACCAATCCTTCTTATGTGTGTCGGAACCTACAAAATCCCGTTAATTCAGAATTAAACGTCTCCGTGCAATAATTAATGAGAAATTCCCATCCCTGACAGCACACGATCATGCGAATTTGGTGCGATTCTATGACTGAATTTCGTACAAAATTCGCACCAATTTTGCACTAATTATATTTTATGATAAACGCTGAAGCTGAAAAAATTAAAAACTATACTTCAAATTCTAAAAAGCTAAAAAAATTAAAAACTGTACTTCAAACTCTAAATTTTGCAATAAAATGCTCGTCATTTTTTAAGTAAAGCATTTATTAGTTGTTTAATGCACATAGTTCGATAAGGGATCTTATTACCTACAAGAAATGACTGGACCTACTTTCCCGTAAATTGCATATTTAAGCCGCAAATCGCGAAAAACAAATGCACCCCCAAATCCAAGATGGCTGAAAAACCCCTCGCTTATGTACCCAAACTACACACAAAGTTTCATTGAGCCTTCTCTTATACCAAATTAGTTCTGCGAGATTCGGTTTATAATATCAGCCGCACCACGCTCGACTTTCAGGCGCTGGAGGTGAGCGCGCGCGAATTCGCAGCGCTGTACTGCGAAAATGAAGAATGGATACGCAAAAATATTGTAGAGCTTTTCAAGGTCTACATTTATCTCCTGATTATATTTTTTCATAAATGGCACAGGAACGCTAAAAAAGTCAAAAAACTGTAGTTGAAACCCTAAATTTTTCACTGAAATGATCATAATTGTTTAAATAAATTTTTGAGCATACTTTTCCGTAAACTGCATATTTAAGCCGCAAATCGCGAAAAATAAGTGCACCCCTAAATCCAAGATAGCGGAAAAACCTCCTGGGGGATGAAGTCTAAAACTTGGATTTAAGCTTACTTATATAGGCCCTAACTACCCTCAGAGTTTCATCCTGTCCGCTCCGATTCCGAATTAAAATTCTAGATTGCTTGGACTAAATCAAAAGTTGGTCTAGAAGCAGCTTCTATTATTTCCTCCGGATTCAACTCATTTTATAGATCTGAGTCTATTTTTGTAAACAAAACTTTGGAAGCAGATTTAAAAGAGCTTTTTGAGAAGTGTCAAAACTGGCAAAAAAAAACAAGCTGTCAACAAGAAGTCATAGCCAACTTGGCCAAAAATGGTACCTGAAAAGGATCAAGGAACCGGAAAATTTTCTTGGGAGTGGAAATATTTTGAAAGAACATGCGTTGTAATGTAGAACTTTCTGTACGAAAAATCGTACGGAAAGTGCCTATTTTCCGGTCGCTTGAAAACAAACGAATATAAAATAGTTATTTATACGCATACGTCTTTCGAAATAAATCTGTTCGCATGCCGCGGACCAAGCGATCAAGTTCCCACGGTTTTTGAGTGAATGTGATCGGTGAATGCTGGTTCAAGAATATTACAATTATAATCCGTTTGCGCATTCATGGCCGACAAAACCGCTGGCGAAAAGGCAAATTGTTACCGAACTGTATTAAAAAGTTGGACTCTTGCGTGGTTCGACTTAACGAGAGTTCTTTTATTAAAAACCCTTCAAGTGAACTTTAATTTGACCGGGGAGTTTGAATAATCTGGCACTAATGGAAAAAGGAATATGAATAATAATGCATTCGTCATTTGCATTTTTTTCCACTCAACCCCTGACGACAGGCGTTAGTATCGGGGCGCTGTTTATTGCAGAATCACCGTACGTTTTTATTTTATTTGGATCACATTTTTTTTGTCACTAACAAATACTTTTTTCCAGGGCAGTCACGAGACCCCTAAAAGCGGGGGCGGGCTGAGCTCTTGAACTGATGGGGGGGGGGGAAAGAGGGCTTATTCAGTACAAAAAAAACTCTTACAGTTGCAGTTTTTTTCCAAAATTAAGCCTTAAATAAATATGAGAAAATTATAAAATGAAATTGTATTTTTTTATGCATTTTAAATGTATCAACAAAAAATATCTTACACAATTAAACCAAAATTGTAAAAATTGATAATGTTATAGCCCTGCAGGAGAAAATTTTTGCAATTGACACATAAACCGTTTTAAGAGTTCCAATAAGCTTTGTCTACAAACATATTACGAAAACTGTTTTCACGTCAATAATGCCAACACAAAAAAACTTCTAAAAACCGAATTTTTTGACCGGAGATCAGAAACCAGAACAAAACAATATAGGATTAATCAAAAAACACATGATCATGTAGGTTGCGGTGGTATATATAGCCTCCGTTGTATATTTGTTGCCAAAATCATAAATGCGCCGCAGGCGAAAATTTTAGAAAATGCCATTTATTACACGTTTCTAATGCTGTTGACAAAAATTCCTTTAATTAAACTAAAACTGTAACATTTAATGATGCCATATCACCGTAGGCTAAATTTTACAAACTAAAGTAAACGTCAAAAAAAGGGGCGGGGATGCCCATACTTTTGTCGAAGGCAATACTAATATCTTTTACAAATACATTAATTGGAAGATAAAGATAGTACAAAATGTTGAAAGATCGCAAAGGTTGACACAATTTTTATACTTACTTTTGGTATGTTCTTTCGGAGGGTTTGAAAGTAAACCTCCCAAGTTTGTGTACCCCCCACTCCTCGTGAACCATCCGCCATTTTGAAAAATCTTTGTAACCGACGTTTCTTCATTTGTATAGGTCGGAGGCGAAAAGGTCTGAGAACAAAAATATTCGGCAAAAGGTTTGCAACATTTTTGTTCAGGTACTCAACTTTCTGTAGTTAGTTTTTAAAAAGATAGAAGGTGCCAAAGTTACAAAAAGCAGTTTTAACGTATTTTGACCAACAAAAATTGATTTTTTTTTTAACTTTAAATAAGAAAGTTGTAGATCTCGGAAAAATCTAATAAAAATATGTATACTATTTATAATTAATTAAATAGTCTCTTAAAGTATCTGACAGACTGAAATTTAGTCGGGTACCGATAGTCGAGTTATTTTGGGAAACCGATTTTCCCCATTTTTGTTCGCCGGAAGCAAACAACCGTGTAAACAAAAATCTTTTGCATAAAATTTTCAATATTTTTTGTTACAGGTTTAACCCTCTGTAGTTAGTTTTAAAAAAGATAGAGGGCGTTGAAGTTACGAAATATTAGTTTAACGACTAAATGTCAGTCTGTCAGATAATTTCGATAATTTTTATGCCGAGAGACCTGGTTGTTTGTGTAGCGCACGTCACAAGCTTTAATTTGATACCTCATTTTGACTGCTCCTAATATAAATATTAATATAAAATCCATAAAACGTGACTTCATGAATGCCCAGAAAGCGGTTCTGAGAGAATTTTAGCAACTTACTGTTTAATAAAATATAAACAATATACATATTTTATAGGATTTTTCCGAGATCTACAAATTTCTTATTTAAAATTTAAAAAAAAAATACTTTTGGTTGATCAAAATACGTTAAAACTGATTTTTTGTAACTTCGGCGCCATCCAACTTTGCGAAAACTAACTGAGAATTTTATGCCGAATATTTTTGTTCCCAGATTTTTTCGCCTTCGACCAATAAAAATGGATAAAAGTCGGTTACAAAGTTTTTTCAAAATGGCGGATGGTTCCCGAAGAGTGGTAAATTTTTTTGAGAACCACAGCTTTCGTCGTGTGTTGTTCCCGAAAGTATCTGACAGACTGAAATTTAGTCGGGTACCGATAGTCGAGTTATTTTGGGAAACCGATTTTCCCCATTTTTGTTCACCGGAAGCAAAAAAGCGTGTAAACAAAAATCTTTTGCATAAAATTTGCAATATTTTTTGTTACAGGTTTAACCCTCTGTAGTTAGTTTTGAAAAAGCTAGAGGTCGTTGAAGTTACGAAATATCAGTTTAACGACTAAATGTCAGTCTGTCAGATAATTTCGGCAATTTTTATGCCGATAGACCTGATCGTTTGTGTAGCGCACGTCACAAGCTTTAATTTGATACCTCATTTGTACTGCTCCTAATATAAATATTAATATAAAATGCACAAAACGCGACTTCATGAATGCCCAGAAAGCGGTTCTGAGAGAATTTTAGCAACTTACTGTTTAATAAAATATAAACAATATACATATTTTATAGGATTTTTCCGAGATCTACAAATTTCTTATTTAAAATTTAAAAAAAAATACTTTTGGTTGATCAAAATACGTTAAAACTGATTTTTTGTAACTTCGGCGCCATCCAACTTTGCGAAACCTAACTGAGAATTTTATGCCGAATATTTTTGTTCCCAGATTTTTTCGCCTTCGACCAATAAAAATGGATAAAAGTCGGTTACAAAGTTTTTTCAAAATGGCGGATGGTTCCCGAAGAGTGGTAATTTTTTTTGAGAACCACAGCTTTCGTCGTGTGTTGTTCCCGAAAGTATCTGACAGACTGAAATTTAGTCGGGTACCGATAGTCGAGTCATTTTGGGAAACCGATTTTCTCCATTTTTGTTCGCCGGAAGCAAAAAAGCGTGTAAACAAAAATCTTTTGCATAATATTTGCAATATCTTTTGTTACAGGTTTAACTCTCTGTAGTTAGTTTTGAAAAAGATAGCGGGCGTTGAAGTTACGAAATATTAGTTTAACGACTAAATGTCAGTCTGTCAGATAATTTCGATAATTTTTATGCCGACAGACCTGGTTGTTTGTGTAGCGCAAGTCACAAGCTTTAATTTGATACCTCATTTTGACTGCTCATAATATAAATATTAATATAAAATCCACAAAACGCGACTTATTTTTGGTTGATCAAAATACGTTAAAACTGATTTTTTGTAACTTCGGCGCCATCCAGCTTTGCGAAAACTAACTGAGAGTTTTATGCCGAATATTTTTGTTCCCAGACTTTTTCGCCTTCGACCAATAAAAATGGATAAAAGTCGCTTACAAAATTTTTTCAAAATGGCGGATGCTTCCCGAAGAGTGGTAAAATTTTTTGAGAACCACAGCTTTCGTCGTGTGTTGTTCCCGAAAGTATCTGACAGACTGAAATTTAGTCGGGTACCGATAGTCGAGTTATTTTAGGAAACCGATTTTCCCCATTTTTGTTCGCCGGAAGCAAAAAAGCGTGTAAACAAAAATCTTTTGCATAAAATTTGCAAATTTTTTGTTACAGGTTTAACTCTCTGTAGTTAGTTTTGAAAAAGATAGAGGCGTTGAAGTTACGAAATATTAGTTTAACGACTAAATGTCAGTCTGTCACATAATTTCGGCAATTTTTATGCCGATAGACCTGATCGTTTGTGTAGCGCACGTCACAAAATTTAATTTGATACCTCATTTGTACTGCTCCTAATATAAATATTAATATAAAATCCACAAAACGCGACTTCATGAATGCCCAGAAAGCGGTTTAATAAAATATAAACAATATACATATTTTATAAGATTTTTCCGAGATCTACAAATTTCTTATTTAAAATTAAAAAAAAAACTTCTTTTGGTTGATCAAAATACGTTAAAACTGATTTTTGGTAACTTCGGCGCCATCCAACTTTGCGAAAACTAACTGAGAGTTTTATGCCGAATATTTTTGTTCCCAGACTTTTTCGCCTTCGACCAATAAACATGGATAAAAGTCGGTTACAAAGTTTTTTCAAAATGGCGGATGGTGCCCGAAGAGTGGTAAAATTTTTTGAGAACCACAGCTTTCGTCGTCTGTTGTTCCCGAAAGTATCTGACAGACTGAAATTTAGTCGGGTACCGATAGTCGAGTTATTTTGGGAAACCGATTTTCCCCATTTTTGTTCGCCGGAAGCAAAAAAGCGTGTAAACAAAAATCTTTTGCATAAAATTTGCAATATTTTTTGTTACACGTTTAACTCTCTGTAGTTAGTTTTGAAAAAGATAGAGGGCGTTGAAGTTACGAAATATCAGTTTAACGAATAAATGTCAGTCTGTCAGATAATTTCGGCAATTTTTATGCCGATAGACCTGGTCGTTTGTGTAGCGCACGTCACAAGCTTTAATTTGATACCTCATTTGTACTGCTCCTAATATAAATATTAATATAAAATCCACAAAACGCGACTTCATGAATGCCCAGAAAGCGGTTTAATAAAATATAAACAATATACATATTTTATAGGATTTTTCCGAGATCTACTAATTTCTTATTTAAAATTAAAAAAAAAATACTTTTGGTTGATCAAAATACGTTAAAACTGATTTTTTGTAACTTCGGCGCCATCCAACTTTGCGAAAACTAACTGAGAGTTTTATGCCGAATATTTTTGTTCCCAGACTTTTTCGCCTTCGACCAATAAAAATGGATAAAAGTCGGTTACAAAGTTTTTTCAAAATGGCGGATGGTGCCCGAAGAGTGGTAAAATTTTTTGAGAACCACAGCTTTCGTCGTGTGTTGTTCCCGAAAGTATCTGACAGACTGAAATTTAGTCGGGTACCGATAGTCGAGTTATTTTGGGAAACCGATTTTCCCCATTTTTGTTCGCCGGAAGCAAAAAAGCGTGTAAACAAAAATCTTTTGCATAAAATTTGCAATATTTTTTGTTACACGTTTAACTCTCTGTAGTTAGTTTTGAAAAAGATAGAGGGCGTTGAAGTTACGAAATATCAGTTTAACGAATAAATGTCAGTCTGTCAGATAATTTCGGCAATTTTTATGCCGACAGACCTGGTCGTTTGTGTAGCGCACGTCACAAGCTTTAATTTGATACCTCATTTGTACTGCTCCTAATATAAATATTAATATAAAATCCACAAAACGCGACTTCATGAATGCCCAGAAAGCGGTTTAATAAAATATAAACAATATACATATTTTATAGGATTTTTCCGAGATCTACAAATTTCTTATTTAAAATTAAAAAAAAAATACTTTTGGTTGATCAAAATACGTTAAAACTGATTTTTTGTAACTTCGGCGCCATCCAACTTTGCGAAAACTAACTGAGAGTTTTATGCCGAATATTTTTGTTCCCAGACTTTTTCGCCTTCGACCAATAAAAATGGATAAAAGTCGGTTACAAAGTTTTTTCAAGATGGCGGATGGTTCCCGAAGAGTGGTAAAATTTTTTGAGAACCACAGCTTTCGTCGTGTGTTGTTCCCAAAAGTATCTGACAGACTGAAATTTAGTCGGGTACCGATAGTCGAGTTATTTTGGGAAACCGATTTTCCCCATTTTCGTTCGCCGGAAGCAAAAAAGCGTGTAAACAAAAATCTTTTGCATAAAATTTGCAATATTTTTTGTTACAGGTTTAACTCTCTGTAGTTAGTTTTGAAAAAGATAGAGGGCGTTGAAGTTACGAAATATTAGTTTAACGACTAAATGTCAGTCTGTCAGATAATTTCGGTAATTTTTATGCCGACAGACCTGGTTGTTTGTGTAGCGCACGTCACAAGCTTTAATTTGATACCTCATTTTTACTTCTCCTAATATAAATATTAATATAAAATCCACAAAACGCGACTTCATGAATGCCCAGAAAGCGGTTTAATAAAATATAAACAATATACATATTTTATAGGATTTTTCCGAGATCTACAAATTTCTTATTTAAAATTAAAAAAAAAAAATTACTTTTGGTTGACCAAAATACGTTAAAACTGATTTTTTGTAACTTCGGCGCCATCTAACTTTGCGAAAAGTAACTGAGAGTTTTATGCCGAATATTTTTGTTTCCAGACTTTTTCGCCTTCGACCAATAAAAATGGATAAAAGTTGGTTACAAAGTTTTTTCAAAATGGCGGATGGTGCCCGAAGAGTGGGGGAAACACAAACATAGGAATCTTAGTTTTAGACCCTCTTCTCAACATAAAAAGTTTAGACTCCCCGGATTTCTATACGCTTTGTACAACAGAGAGAGGCAAATAGACCTTTAATTACTGTTTTAAGAATCTTTAATTTTCCGACAAATTTCCGGAAAATATCATGTGCGGTATACCTCGGAGGATATGGCTCTGTAAATATTGATTTAACGGCCCAATTACATCGTTAAACCGGCAACGCTGTTGGGTCCGTTTATTTGGCAATTCTTTTTCCGCATGTTTCTCGGAAACGTGACTTCCAAATGGCCTGAAATTTTGCCTAAATTGTTTATTGGACTATGTTTTTCCATCAAATCTTGGTAATTTTTTAAAATTTTGTTTATTTTTTGAAAAAAACTGTTTTAGCTTTTGTGGTGTTTCAAAATTGGCGCGCCCATATTACGTCAGAAACAGTCAGAAATACCCTTTATAGAGACCTGTAAAACTAAATTGGAAATATTTGTAATTTTCCAAATAATGGACACCTAATTTCAAAAACTCTCTAGAATGTATTAATAAGCTTTGTAATCCTCTTCCTCTAATAAAAAATAAATTGAGTATTATTTTCCTCTAAAGCTAAAACATGCGGAAATGTAAAAACATGGACTATACTGGTTACCTATCAATATTAGTTATATGCCTAGCATCAAAAAGTACTTAAATGGTTATATTATAGATACCGCCACCATCAAAATTAACCACCCACATCTTTTTTTTGTGAGCTTACCCTAGGCATAGT
The DNA here is from genome assembly GCA_963921995.1 of Oxystoma pomonae. Taxonomy (NCBI): domain Eukaryota; kingdom Metazoa; phylum Arthropoda; class Insecta; order Coleoptera; family Brentidae; genus Oxystoma; species Oxystoma pomonae. Next base: position 40,670,706 of record OY998172.1, read on the forward strand.
TTCTAGTGTTCTCCTTTCCTAACTGTATTCGGCTAAGAGAGATCTAGCATATATACCTAGGTAACACCCCTTACCAGGAAAAAAAATTTATGCCATACAAACATCGAAATTGGTCGACTCACTGTATTTGCAACTAACCAATGTCAGTGTGTCTGCCTGACATTCTTCATAACCTTAGTTTTGTCGTTTTGTTTTGGAGTTCGTCGGCCTGGTTTTTGTGTGTGTATGGCCATTTGACTAGTTGTCACTGCTCTCAATTCGATCACCTAGGTGATAAATAAACAATCCCCCATAGGGTCACTGGATCCTGAGACCTGCGGTCCCAGCCGCAGGTTTTAGGATCCAGTGACCCTAATCCCCAATGATTCGCGGCGCAATCTGTGAACAGGAGAATACAGTAAAGAAACCACAGATAGATAATGAGTGGTAGATGACGTATTGAAATCGATTGACAAATTTATATTATCTCTGGATTGTTCTTGCGCCGTTAAATTTAAAAATAGTTTGATGATGGCTAATATATTGAATAATAATAAGGCAAGAAAAGTAACGCCATGTTAAAATATTCTAAATAATTCTGCAAATCTGTAAAATTTGAACAAAAGCAATAAATTACACGTTCTTGACGTTACTTTTCTAACCAGAAAGGAACTGTCAGAACCTAAATATACCTGTATCTATACGCGCATGATTCTTTAAAATGTCGGTATTTTCACGTCGAGCTTACCTTCGACCGACAAGAACTGAGTGTCCAAAGTTTGGTGGTTTTGGGTACTTCTAGAGGCCTAAATTTCAAGAAAATATTTTTTGTAAGCTTGCAAGCTACGTGGGCTTTTTGAAAAGTCTGCATTCTGGGATAGGCCCTAGAACTTTTTTATTTATGAAAATATCTTCGTTACGTTTTTGTAAAGCTTTTAAACTGGAATTTAATTGAAGAAGTAGTCCATTCGTGAAGGATTACAAATAAATGAAAAAGATTTGGTCATTCTCCACTGTTTCATTGAAATTTCACCCATCATGTTTCAATAGTATAGACTGTCATCTTCAGGAGTGTACTGAAAGAATTTTACAAATATCAAATATTAATTTTACAATAAGTCTTCTTGGGTTTCTTTAGTACACCCCTGAAAATGACAGTCTATACTATTGAAACATGTTGGGTAAAATTTCAATAAAACAGTGGAGAATGACAAAAGCTTTTTCATTTATTTGGAATTTAATTACCAAATCAGATTTCGTGAGTTACTTTTAGTGGGATTTACTAAGATCTAAAATAATACCCTCCGCAGGTCTAAATATTTACACCTGTGGGGGTACTAAATTTTAAAACCAATTTTCAAAAAGCACTTACCCACACAGAAAAGACACAAAGTTATTCATTATTTTGTATTTTTATTGCAAAATACCACTGAAAAACTGCTGTTTTTCTCAAAATATACCATATTTTAGGAGAAAATGGCAAATGGTGAATACGCCAAAAATTTGGCACATAATAGCATCATTATCTCTGTTTGAGGTTATAAAGTTGGTGATTTTTTAGACCACCTCTGGGGGGTAGTTTAAATTTGCAGCCCCCAGAAAGGACTGTTTTGTGGCAATTGGTAGTAAGTTCGTTTATAATTTTGCTAAGTAACCGTTTTTACAAAGATTAATTTACCTTATTTAGTATCCCAAGTTGTTCATTAACCAATAAAACACCTCCAATTTTTTCCAGAAAAACGCCATATTTTGAACCAGTTTTCAGCAAAAAAAATGTATTTATGAGCGCACCACGGGGCAAAACACACATAAGGGAAGGACACTGATTATGCACGAAAAATATACCAAACAATAATTTATTTACAAACTGAAATTAAAACATTGACGTTATCTAAAAGCTCAGTCAAGAAAACGTTCCTTAATCAAAGCCCACCCATTTCTATGCTGTAGCTTTCATCAGTAGAGGTTGGTGCAAGCAGAGGTAGGAAATCCGAGTTCGCTGTTTGTGATTTGAACGCAGCTAATATTTTCAAACGGATATTTCGACAGTGACAGAATTGTAAACAAAACTTGCATTTAAGTTTTTTAATACATTTCATATACTGTACTCTTTATTGTATTATTACCCATCTAAATTATGGTGTGACATGAAGTATTAATTGGAAAAATTAATAAACAAGGGTAAGTTTTAATTAGAGTGACATATAACCCCAATTTGAATTTGTTCTACAGTGTTTACTATTTAAACCCCGCGTGGGTTTAAATTTTTTAATTTTCTTTTCTTCTAAATTGAAACTTTCTTCTTATATCCAACAAAAGATCGTGTTAAAATGATTATTCAATAAACAAATTTATTATAATTCTTCTTATAAATCAAACTATGTCCAATATTCAAGAAGGGTTGGTTTAAAATGCTTAAAACCAAAAATTTCACTTAAAATTAGGACTGTTTTAAAATAGACTAAACCATTTTAGTAAATCCCACCGTTTTAGTTTTTGAGATATTACACAAAGTTAGTATTTTTCTTATGGATTACTCCATTTTTTTAAAATTTTTTGAATGCTTTGTCAGTTTCCTTCAAAACGATGTGCGTCTTCCAAAAATCGTATAAATAGTTGTCGAGGTTTAATTTTTGTCTTTTTCGCTCCTGTTCCTAAGGAGAGGGATGAAAATAAAAAACAATTATTTTATTTAAACGTCAAAATTTTACTTTAATTTTAAACTCATTTCTTATTTCCATTAAAATTATTATTTGGCTTTTGTCATTTTCCTTTCCGCTTTTCTGAAAGAAAGTTACAAGTTACAAAAGCCATCATGGATTTAAAACCACAGAAAGAATTTAATTTTAAAAATGCGATTTTTATTACTTTTTCATATCTTTTCTTAGACTTGATTTAACTTATAAAACTAATTTCATTTGGCTCCACTTTTTTAAACATGCATTACAAAAACGATGTAGGTATTTCACAGTGGTTTTTTAACAAGCATTTATTTAACTTGCGAACAATGTGCGAATGTATGTAAATATGTTTGCTCGGGTAGAATGTTGCAACTTTATTTTGACCAACTTCCCGACATCCGATCGGCTTAAAATTCGGCATGCTCATACAGTTGCGGTGACGACACAAGAATATAGTGTGACGAAATTGACAGCTCCCCTCTACTCGAAGGGGATGGAGGTACAGTTGAAGTACGCCTGATTTCGTTGAAGTACGCCCGATTTCGTTGAAATTTTGTGAATTTTGGGCACTTGAAAATGGAGATAACGAATTTTTAATCAGATTTTGAAAATTCAATATGGCGGATTCAAGATGGACAATTTTTGATCATCTTTTGTTAAAAAATTTTAACTAACCTATACACATCCGATTGCCTTCAAATTTGGCACGAATTTATAGTTTCGGTGACAATACAATAATATGTCATTATTAGGCACCTCTCTCCCCTAAGAGGGGTGAAGAGGGGGAAAAACACAAGTTCGTCCGATTTCAACCAAAATTGGTGTACGGGGGTTTTTGGGGATAAGGAATACGAATTTTTGATTATATTTTGAAAATTCAACATGGCGGATTCAAGATGGACGATTTTTGGTCAGGTTTTGCTAACCAATTTTAACTGACTTATCCACATCCGATTGTATTCAAATTTGGTATGCGTTTATAGTTCTGGTGAAATACAATTATATTGTATTCTCAGATACCCAACTCCCTCTAGCGGGAGAAGTGGAGAGGGAAAAATATTTAGTTTTTTCTATTTCAATCAATATAGGCATACAGGGGTTTTTAAGGAGGGGATTATGAATTTTTGATCAGATTTGAAAATTTCATTATGGCTGATTCAAAATGGACGATTAAGGGTACAGATCTAAAAATCAAGGGTGTGTGTTCAAATTTAGTATGCGTTTATAGTTCCGGCGACAACAAAAGATTTATTTTGTTCGATTTAAATCAAAATTGACATACAGGGGTTTTTCGGGAAGGGGATGTAAATTTTTGATTATATTTGAAAATTTAGATATGGCGAATCTACAAATTAAAAAATAAATTTTTATTGAAAAATCTTTTAAAGAACAAGCTTTTATTAAATTCACTCAAAAGTAAAAAATAATTTTTTATCTGTCTTATACCATAATAAAAGCGATGGGCGCAAATTAAAAATTTTAACTTTACGGTGACAAAGAGAGAACTGCAAAAGAATAAATAAATTCTTCTCCTATTCAAATGATAAACATAATATTTTCATCTAAAGAAGCTGAGAACGGCAAGCAATAGGCTAACCTAATTTTTAAAAATTTTCCATAGGTGTGTAGTTTTTTTTAATTAAATGATGAAAGCACCCCCCCCCCATAGTCGATTTCTGGCTACGCCACTAGCGTAAACTATGTTTTAATGAGTTTTATGAGATATCTGTTATTCGTCTACATATCGATTCCAAAAACCACAACTTTCATTAATTTATTGACCATATTATAGAAGGGAGAAACTAATATTGGTCTCCCACAGCCGCTGGCCGTAAACATCAATAATGGATTACAATTGACGTAGGAGTAAAAAAATTTTAGATAGTAAAATTAAATTCAGTGAAAAAGTTTCAGAAATTTACTGAAAACCACATGTTGTGATCCTTTCTTTTTAAAATTTTCATAAAAATTGGTGGCTAAGGTGTATTTTATTCCTATTCCATAATGAATTTTAAAATATTTTATTTAAATGCCTGTTCAAATATTTTAGATGTGTTAACGTTTTATTTTCATACTTAAAGACTTTTAGAACTTGATACTTTAAAAAAAGATGCTCAAGACTATAAAATACCTTTTGCATATAAAAATCAAGAGAAGTCTACCTTTTTGGTATAATTTGTAAAATAAACATTACATGCACATCGTAAAAAAAATGTTTACACTGTTGTCATAACACTGAACCAATATTTCCTGAGATATTTGATATAATAATTATTCCACTTAAATAAATAAATTTATTAAATTAAAATAAATTTACTTTTAGGAAAAAAAACGATGATTAAAGAACGCTGGATATGAATGTTTGGTCGCCCGTTGACAGTTTAAAGCACTCTTTTTGAAAGAAACTGTTTCACATCAAACTACTCATACATTGACCGGAAACAACATGATTAACCGACCGGCTAACCGCGGCTGAAATTATAAACGGAATACAGCAAAAAAATTCTGCCATAAAAAAATTAAAGATCAAAACGGATGTAATTGACCCCGAAAAAATTCCAGAAATTTTCAGCGATCATTATGTCTCAATTGGCCAAAAAATGGCAGATCATATAAAGTGAACACTGAATTTTACCAAATAAATATTTCCCAGTAAAACGAGCTCTACTTTCGAATCCGTCTTCCGGGTATGACTGTATACCGCTAGAAAAAGCTGCAAACGTTATTGTCAAGCCCCTTAATCACCTATTTAATCCAATTTTTCCTCAAAAGAATGCTCAAAAGCTTTCAAAATGGCCGTTGTGATACCAATCTTCAAAAAGGGTGATCGAACGATTGTTAAAATCTACAGCTTAACCACATCAATTTCTTAGCTTTTCGAAAAAACGCTCAAAAGTAGACTTGTCGACTTCTTTCAAAAAAAAAGTCTACTTCTGACGCCATCACGTTTTTAATCCACAAAACATACAACGCCCTTGACAACAGTAAATCTTTCGACTCGGTTAGCCACCGAAAGCTTTTGTCAAAACTTGGAAAGCTTGGGAATTAGAGGCGTGGCTTTCAAGCTTATTAAGTCATACCTAACGGAGAGGGAACAACTTACACAAACAGAGAAAACTCTAGTAATATAATCCAGTTACTTCTGGAGTTCCGCAGGGAACTGTGTTGGGCCCAGTATTATTTGTAGTATACATTAAATCTACTGGCTCTTACATGTCATGGTACTCTCCTATCTTTCGCAGATGATACGTGTTTATATCTGGAAGCTAACACTTGGAAAAAGTTGAATCTCTTATTCTGATTGACCTACAAAACATTATTTCTTGGCTTGACTCAAATCTTTTAACAATAAATTTATCGAAAACAATATATCTTCAATTATCAATCACAAAAAAACGCTACCTCAAAATGTCCGTGCTCATTAACAAAATCTTCCTCCGCAAAATACCTCGGAATAACCATAAATTGCCACTGAAAATGGAAAGACCACTTAGACAACCTCACAAAAAAGCTGCGTTCTCTTATGTATCTTTTTAAAAAGGAAAAACAAATCTGCAAACGTTATTGTCAAGCCCCTTAATCACCTATTTAATCCAATTTTTCCTCAAAAGAATGCTCAAAAGCTTTCAAAATGGCCGTTGTGATACCAATCTTCAAAAAGGGTGATCGAACGATTGTTAAAATCTACAGCTTAACCACATCAATTTCTTAGCTTTTCGAAAAAACGCTCAAAAGTAGACTTGTCGACTTCTTTCAAAAAAAAAGTCTACTTCTGACGCCATCTCGTTTTTAATCCACAAAACATACAACGCCCTTGACAACAGTAAATCTTTCGACTCGGTTAGCCACCGAAAGCTTTTGTCAAAACTTGGAAAGCTTGGGAATTAGAGGCGTGGCTTTCAAGCTTATTAAGTCATACCTAACGGAGAGGGAACAACTTACACAAACAGAGAAAACTCTAGTAATATAATCCAGTTACTTCTGGAGTTCCGCAGGGAACTGTGTTGGGCCCAGTATTATTTGTAGTATACATTAAATCTACTGGCTCTTACATGTCATGGTACTCTCCTATCTTTCGCAGATGATACGTGTTTATATCTGGAAGCTAACACTTGGAAAAAGTTGAATCTCTTATTCTGATTGACCTACAAAACATTATTTCTTGGCTTGACTCAAATCTTTTAACAATAAATTTATCGAAAACCATATATCTTCAATTATCAATCACAAAAAAAAGCTACCTCAAAATGTCCATGCTCATTAACAAAATCTTCCTCCGCAAAATACCTCGGAATAACCATAAATTGCCACTGAAAATGGAAAGACCACTTAGACAACCTCACAAAAAAGCTGCGTTCTCTTATGTATCTTTTTAAAAAGGAAAAACAAATCTTGAGCATCTATAACCTAAAAACAATGTATTTTGCTTTGGTACAATCCCAATCGGAATACGAAATTGTAGTATGGGGCGGTGCCTACTAGGTTAACTTACGTTCTTTACAAACTGCCCAAACAAAAATTATAGAAAATATTTTTAAGTCAAAAATTTGCCAGCGTAGAGTTATTGACCTACACCAAAATACTTCATTTCAAACATTTATTTTAAAAAATTTCCGCCTTACAAAACATTTAAAAAAATGTATATACTTCTCAAATAGAACAGCATTACTTAACTAGATTAAGATTAAATGAAAATATACCCTCTATAAAAGTACATACTACTATTGGACAACAAAATTCTCAAACTATTGGACAGATTGTCTCCAACAAACTGTCCTAAAGTTTCAAAAAGCTTATTTCAAAATGGTTCCGCGAATCAAACTTTATCGCGGTTTTATAATACATTACCTAGAGTAAATATGATATAATCAAATTTAATTTTCAGCTACTCACTTATTTTTTTATCTGCTTAAATTTCACAAGCCTAATAAATAGATAAATTAATTTTTAAGGTTACACAAAAGTTTACTTATTATTTTTTTTTTCGCACAATAATCAGATATTACCATATCTTTTACCTTTTTTCAATACTTAAATTTATATGAGTACTTCCAATAAGTGCTTTAAGGAAGACAGACAAGGACTATCTGACCTTAAGCCAACTTTAAAGCACTTTTTACAGATCTGGTAGTAAGGACCAGAACTGTATTTACTGTAACTTTAACTTTGTATTTATCGAAATAAATTGAAATTGAAATTGAATTGAAATATATTCTAGCCGACCAGATTTCAAATATCTCTATCTTTCTCTATAATAATTTTCCTTTCTCTAAATTATCTCCCTCTACCTCTAATTGTCTCTCTAAATATTTTTAATTTTTACACAGAAAGAAAAAATTTTGGCAGCACTTTTCTAAACGCTAAGAAAACAGTGGAAACTTGGAAAATGGAGGTTTTTGCTTCTACCAATTGACATTTTGAGAAGAAAACTATAAAATGCGAGTAAATTATGGCTTAAAAATGTGAAAAATATAGAAAAAATTGGATAAACACAAAAGTTTACTGCTTAAATACGCTAAAATATGTTAGAACTTAAATTATCATAACGGCCGTACCAAAAGACACGGAAAAAAAGTGTAACTTTAGTTCTCAGGTATATTTTTTATATAAATAGATAAATCTTAAAAATTTTCATACAAAGACTTTAAAAAATATAACTACTTATAAATATATTTTTTGATGTTTTTTAAAGAAATTCCATACAAAGACATTAAAAAGTATACCTACTATACCTATCTATACAGGGTGGATACTTTCTGTAGAACGGGGCTACTAGAGGCTTTAGGGAAGAGTTTTTTAAAAAAGCTAAAAGTTGATCTTTATTGCATATTTACGGACTACGCCCCTGATAAAAAAATTGGGCCCCCAACTGGAGACCCAGGGCCTACCAACTATTTTTATTTTTAATGAGAAGGTACCACTTTTGGCACCTTTTTGGAAAGCTTGTTAAAAAAGAAATTTAACGCATTAGTTTTTTTACATCTGTCAACCAAAGTGTCAAAAATTTAAAAAAACTTATTTTTTTGTCAATTGTTTTAGCTTCAAAATAAACTGCATATTTCTCTATTTACTAAGCGGAATTAAGAAAATACCACACAAGAACATTATTGACGGTCCATTGTCAATTGTTTTAGCTTCAAAATTCAAATTACTAAACGGAATTAACAATATACCACACAAGAAGATTATTGGCGGCTCATTTGGAGGCCCTCACTGAAGAAAAGAGAAGAAGAAAAGAAAAATTCGATGAAATAAATTTTTTTGACATCTGTCAACCCATGTGTTAAAAATTTTACGACCTTACGTACGTTACTTTATTCCACTTAACCCCAGATGCACCTCTTTGTTTATTTATATGGAATCAAAAGAGAAAAAAATGGATTAGATAGCCAATCGCGATTGAGTGCCTACGGTGCATTTAAGGGTTAGTAAATAAAGAAATATGTGGTTTTTTTGAACCTATTTTTTTTTTAATTTTAACACATATTTTCTTTATCCCGCTTAGTAAATGGAGAAATATGTAGTTTATTTTGAAGCTAAAACAATTGACAAAAAAATAATTTTGTAAAATTTTTGACACATTGGTTGACAAACAATTGACAAAAAAACTAGCGCGTTAAATTTCTTTTTTACCAAGCTTTCCAGAAAGGTATTACCAGCGGTACCTTATTGTTTAAAAAAAAATTGTTGGTGGGCCTTGGGCCTCCAGTTGGGGGCTCCAAATTTTTTTATCATGGGCGGAAAGTCCGTGAAGAATCATCAAAGATTTTAGCTTTTCTTAAAACCTCTTCCCTAAAGCCGCTAGAAGCACCGTTCCATTTAGAGGATCCACCCTGTATATATATATATATATATATATATCCGACGAAAAATTTTCCAGGAAACAGGGGTAGACATAAAAAGTCTCGCAAACTCGATACACACGTAACATGTTATGTTAAAAGTAGGCAAGACGAGATCATTTTTGAAAGACGAGATACGAAAACCGATATATATATATAGATTTATAAATAGGCATGCCGAGATCATTTTAAGTTAAAAGTAGGCAAGACGAGATCATTTTTGAAAGGCGAGATCCGTTTTCGTATCTCTTTTAACTTAAAATGATCTCGGCTTGCCTATTTATAAATCTATATATATATATAAATATAGATTTATAAATAGGCATGCCGAGATCATTTTAAGTTAAAAGTAGGCAAGACGAGATCATTTTTGAAAGGCGAGATCCGTTTTCGTATCTCGCCTTTCAAAAATGAACCTGTTTCCTGGAAAATTTTTCGTCGGATCTCGTTTTTCCCATTTTTTTCCAAATTTATACACCGGTAGTGCGCAAACCCAAGCTATTAGGGGCGCCAGTAGTGATGTGTATAAGTTTGATAAATGTAACCAAGTCGAGTTCCGGTGAGCTGGCAACGTTGTGGAGCTCGCCTTGTCGCCCTCGATTTTGTCGGCGAAAAAGTACTGTTTCGGGCAAAATCGAGCATTTTACGTTTGATTGTTTATAGAGAAATGTATATTTTTGTTGACCATTTTAGTAAGAAATATCGTAATATGCCCGGCATTTTAATGAGGCTCCTTGTTATATATCCATAAAATCTTTAAAAAAAATATTCAAAAATTTTTTATTTTTTTTTAGTTTGAAAATGCAATTATCTATCTTAATGTGAAAACCGCATGTCGCAAGCTGCTACGGTTCGTGAGTTAGATTTTTATAAGTATATTTTATTAAGTTTTATTTTTCTAGATATCTCAAACGCTCCGAATCTAACACTTTAACAATGATACAGTTTTTGTTGAAAATGTAATTATCGGTCTAAATATTAAAACCGTGTGTCTTTAACTGCTACAGACTTCTTCATAAATATAGTTTTTATAAAAAATACATTTATCCATCTTAGCGTGAAAACCACGTGATGCTAAGTGCTACGGTTCGCGAGTTACGATTTTTAAAAAAGTTTAACCCCCATTTCTATCGCATCCCTCCACCCCCACCGAAAACTTATCACTATTTTTTTATGCCAAATTTGATAAAAATCGGTCCAGAGGTTTTTGAGCAATCGTGTTATAGACAAACAAACAGACAGATAGATACCATGACAAAATTTTGTAATTTGTTCTTTTTTGACCCAAAGAACTTATTTTTAGTGGAAATATAAAACTTTTTTTTGACGATAGTGATAGCCTCCATACTATGTATGGATGGCTAAAAAGAATGAATTATATTTAAATCAAAACAATATCTTTTACGATGCTTTGAAAAAATATGCCATTGGCAATAGTCTAGCTGGTTGAACAAAAAAGGAGCATTAGCCAAAAATTTATTTTTGCTATAGACAATTAGCCAGTAATTTTGAAATACTTTTCGATTAACTCCTTTAGTGCTACGGTTCACTGCGTTCATAGCGGAGAAAAAAAAATATTTTAGGAAAAGCAGTTTAAATTACGCGATTTTTAAACAGCGGTAACATTTTACTGTTAGTCTATTTTTTTTAATTAAAAGTTGTAAAGCCTCCTTTCCGACTCAATCCATTTTAAGGGAAACAAAATATTTGTAAATAGAATTTAAACATCTTCAAAACAAGGTGTCACTCGACCTACTCCCCCTAATTAGATTCTGGGATGACACGCACCCCTCGGACGGGGTGCGTTCTACAAAAGTTCTAATTTTGGAAAAAGCATTTTAACGAAAAACAAAATCGACGTGTTTGAGGAAGAAAATGAAAATTTTACGAAAAATTAAAAAAAAAAAAATTCAAATATTTTGAGAACGACGCTATCGATTTGAGAAAAATTAAAGATTTTTAAAGAGAATTAAAACCTTAAACCCACTTTCTCTATATAAATTTTGGAGGTGAGACACAACCCTCGAAGGGGGCGCGTGCTACAAAAATCTTAATTTTGCCAAAAAGTGTCCCCCTCGCAAACAAAATTCAGTTCGAGGGTTTTTTCAAACGTTATCAAAAAATACTTTTTTTTGGATAAAGTTAAAATAGGAATATCGGTTTTTCCAATAAAATTTTCAAAACAATATTTAAATCTAAAAAGTTTAAATTTGTAAAACTAATAGGTCTCCCATAAATATAATAAATATCTAGAAATACTTTCTATATTTTGAATAATTTTTAAAAACTGTTGGCTTTTAACCAAAACGAGATTTCAAACATTCAATTTTTAGATTTTTTCTCTGTTTGTTCCAGCATCGCGCAAAAGATTCTGAACCGATTTTGATTGGAGTTTCACTACTGCATTCCGAAAATTTCTGGGTGTGCATTGGACTTATAGCATCAAAATTGCTTCACAGAAACAAAAAATGATTTATCGAAGCAAAAAATGTACTTTCGGACCAAATATGTCATTTGGAGTATTCGTTTGTAACGGCGATTATTCGCGTTTAAACAATTAACAAGCACCTCTCAACTGAAAACACACGGGAACTAATTTTATTAGCTACCAGCTCGCCTACCGCGACATCGTTCGCGTGTTTAAAACAGTAGATTCCTCCTCCTTCTCCACCTTACCCCACTTTCATGCCCTCAAACCTTTAGTCCTTTAAACCCCTTGCCTCAAGTTTTTTCCGGTTTTCTTGATTTAAAGGGTCATAAGTTTTGTTCTCGATGAAATAAAGCCTATGTACTCCCCAGAAATCCAAATAATGCAGCCAAATTCTTCTAGTAGTTTTTTTTTGACAAAAAAACACTTTCTTTGATTCCGGTTTTATAGGTAACTTATTTTTATGCAGTTCTTTGTTTTTATCGAACATGGTGGTAGGGGGAGTAGAGGGGTAAGAAGAAATTGCAAAAATAATAGAAGAAGCACTTTTTTCGATTACCGACTTTATTTCCTTTAATTTAATACCACACAACCCATATTTTAATCGGTCAATATCAAAATGGGGTTGGGAGGGAGGGACGCGTAGTAAAAAATTGCAGAAGTTATTAGAAAAACACCTTTTTCGATTCCGGACTTTATTTCCTTCAGTTCGATATCCAAAAAACCATATTTAACCAGATCAAAATTTGTATCAAATATGGGGGATAATCCCTCCTATTAATAGGTGATTGGAATTAGAAAAACGCTAAAACACGTGTCCATCTATTTTATTAATAGAGTCTACAATACCAATTTCTAAACCTCTGTGACTTTTTCTTCTGAGATACAGAAGATCCCTTTACCCCCTTCGAAATAGAATTACCCCTATTACTCCACCCCCAGTTGAAATCTCGAAAAACGTCAAAGCATGTGTTTACTTATTTTATTAGTAGAATCTACGTATTAATTTCCAGATCCGAGATATACAAAACCCTCTTTAAAATTTCAACCTCTATTTGTACTTCCTTAGAGGTAAAATTTTCACAAATGCTTTCTTATTGAGCGCTTACGTCATAAACCCAATATGTCTTTAAATTTTCATAACTGTAGGTCAAGTGGTTTGACCTGTGCGTTTATAGTTGATCTATGGTACATGGTGTTGACTATATCATTCTTTTATTAGTATAGATGTTTTAATGGTTGTTATTAATATTATGACACCTGTAAGCCTGGAAACACCGGCGGATCTCACCTTGCTATATACTCCACTATTTATACACACGAGGATCTCTACTTTTGCGCAAATTATAATCGGATCTCAGTCTACCTTATTTTTATCAAAAAAAATAAAAACCGTATTTCTTTACCCCTCTCAGCGGTTTCCCCTTATATTTAAGGTGTGTAGGAAGTATTTAAGATATATACTTTAAAATCCCTGTCCCTTCTGGTGGATCTCGAGTTGTCCAAGTTTTATTTGGATCTCAACTTGGTAAGAAAACATATATATATATATATATATATATATATATATATCTATAGGTGAGCAACCTATTATACAGGGTTCCTAAGCAAATCCTTAGGGGGCCAAGCAGCCGTGTATAAGACGCAGACAAACAAACAAATCTATTCCAGGTTGTTGTTTTCTAATGTTTTCCATTTTCATACCTTTATGACTGGAATAAAAATTGTTTTTGCTCGACTTTAATACCAAACTGATGAAAGATATCGTAAAAAAAAATATTTTTCGGCTTTTCATTTTGTAACCATTGTCCTTACGCACTGTTTACAGGTTGGGGACTGAGATACATGCAAATGCCTAACCTAAAGCGTTCATACACGGCCGGAGAAATCGACTGAAATATTTCCGTAGAAACTTTATCAAGCAAATAGGACGGGTTGACGCCTTCGAACGTCCAACCCGGGTTTTGCACTTTGATTCGAAATCAAAAAGGAGGAACAGTCAGATGTGGGGCCGTGCACAAATTACGTAACGGTGATTTTACCAATTTTTGACCCCCTCCCTATGTAATGTTTTATAACGGTTTGGCCACGCCACTCCCCTAATGTTACGTAACGATTTCCAGACCACTACCCCCCCAAAAAAAAACTTTTCACTTATTTTCATTCCAAATTTTCTTAGTTTCACACAAATGCAAACGCTGTCGAAAACCCCTCTCCCCTCTACGTAACGTTTTGTAACCCCCCTCCCCCCTATGACAATTACGTAATTTGTGCACGACCCCTGTATTCTCAGTGGAGGAGGGCGAGAAAATTGATATTTTTTTCTTAAAAGTTATACTCTTTAGACCTATTTCTTTGCGTTCCCGAAATTACGTAATTTTTTTAAAAAAATTGTAAGCGGCGCTATTTTTATTTCGTGCTTTGTTTTGCGTTCGCTAATTTAATTGAAAAATTTTTGCCTGCGGCGCCCTTTATCTTCTCACTCGAAACCAAGATCCCCCGTTTTAGGAAAACTGATCCCGTCTCTGTTTCTAAATTTTTTCGAATAAAAGTAGAGTATGACCATGGGGGAAATAATTTTTTTCTACGGTATGACGAAAATTTCGAGAAAGTTGAAGAAAAAAATAAAAAAAGTGGCAGAGTTTAAATTTTTCGTAAAAAAAAAGTTTTTTGTAAAGAAACAGAGCAAAATAAATCTTTTCCATCTTTTTTGGGTGTTACAAATATTGGCAGCCTCTTATTTTTTGCTTTTACCCTCCCGCTAGTTTTGAAGAATTGGTTCGCTACATGTTTCGAGATCATGTCATAAAACACCTCGAAAATATCAAATGTAGTGTAGGGCCAGCTTTATTTAAAATCAATAATATCGCAAGCAAAAAGCTCTGCAGGAAAAACAGCGCCGTTTATTGATTTCTTTGGCTTCTAGTGCTAGCTGCATGGTTTGGCCGTTTCCGGATAGATGTCACTAATAGAACAGAATGGAAAGAAATTTAATTAAAAGCGAAGATATTTCTTTCTTATGTTAACAACCTCACGAGTTTATCGCTCAGTATCGTAAACTGAAGCGACTCGAAAGGAAATGAATATGCAATGCTTGTGAATCCCAGTTTTTCCTCGATCATCTCATGGTGTGGCCGCCATCTAGCGGAATTTGCAGACATCTTGTCAACGGTTATTATTGCAACTATGATTTATGCTCACAATGAAAGAGTGGCAACAATTTTTTCTCATGAAAGCAGTCCGAAGATAATAACAAACTGGCACCATTGCTCAATATACCTGTTTCTTTTGTGCGCGCAGAACTTTCTATGCCATTTCTGTTTGATTTATTGAAATCCTATCCCTAAGGAAAATCTTAGGAACCCTGTATATACAACTATACAATGGAAACTTTTCAAACTTTCTGTTCTAACATAAGTCCATGTACACTATCTTTATGAAATACTCTCATATTTGCAGTGTTGCCATTTGCAGGAAAACCTGACAACAACATCCTTATTTTAAATTGAACACCCTATATATTTTTCCATTTTTGGATTCTACAAAATATTTTAGGTACATTTTATGTATAATGTCCTATACCTATGTTCAACTGTTTTTAAAATAATGACAGGTGAAAATTGACATTTTTTAAATTTGACAGCCTGTAGCATCGAAACGGTTAAGGATAGATCAAAACGGTTTTTCACAAGATATCGTTGTGTACTATTTTTAACTCACGGTTAAACTAACCTTGGTATATTTTAACCCTTGGTTTAGATATAAAATGATAGCTTGTGAAAAACCAAGATAGAAAGGTAAAAACCGTTTAGCTCTATCCTTAACCGTTTCGATGTTACGGGCTGTCAAAATTAAAATATGTCAATTTTCACCTGTCAATATTTTAAAAACAGTTATAGGACATTATACATAAAATGTACCTAAAATATTTTGCAGAATCCAAAAATGCGAAAATATACAGGGTGTTCAATTTAAAATAAGTTGCCAAGTTTTCCTGCAAATGGCAACACTGCAAATATAAAATTATTTCCTAAAGATCGTTTAAAAAAATTTCATTGTATAGTTTAGAATATATTCTAATAGGTTACTTGAGACACCCGGTATATATATATATCTTAAATATTTCCATAAAAAGATATTAAAAAATATACCTATATATATAAAAGAGCCTTAACCCAGTTTATTTTTTTTTTCATTTAAACACGCGTCTCTATATTAAAATAAAAAAAAAATTAATTAAAAAATATACATATATTAAGTAAATATTTTTAATTTTAGAAAAAAATATCTTCTGCCTCGTCGTACGCACATACCACATCGTTAGAAAAATTCATCCGACTGAAAAAATGTTACAAATTAAGGGAAAAGCGCGGCACCAAAAACAGTTAGAAACGACTTTATTTCGCTAAAATTCCTTTTGAAGAATTCTAGAAGCGGCCGCGTTTTTTATATTTTTTCAGGGTTGATGCCAGTGTTCCATTAACGTAGCATAGAGATCAGACAAAAAAACATAAAAGTGACATAAAGCATGTTTTTTACTCGCTCTTATCCGGATACGTTTTGAAATGCCATAAGCAAAATGGCCCTACATCAACAGGGAGACGACAAATGCTTAGCCAAGGCGTAATTAATTAATAATCACGCCCTTGGTTATCTTTTGTTGTTTTGGCATTAAAAGTACTCATTTTAGAGGAAAAAAATACCAGGCATTTTAGGGTTATGTTGTCCCAAATAGCATTTTTCCGTCTTCTGACTAGTCATGTACGGCATCTAACGTCAGAGGAAGTATAAAATATAGTCACTTGACGATTTTAGTGATTTAAGTCAAGGATTATACTTTATCTTTCGTTGTTACGACGTCTTAGCTTGAATAAACGGACGTAAGTTGTCGAGATAACGTTTGGAGCCGTTGTTTTTAGTCTAGTGCAGATTCTCGACAACGCTTCGACGTCGTCCAGGAGAACGTTGGCATGTAGTACAGAGTAAGAGGTTAGCCCGACCAACACCGCTCTCAACTAAAAAGCCAGTTAATTCCTACAGCCTCAGTGCCTTTTAGCCTATTGTGGCTGCCATTTTTATAACCAAACTGACAAGTAAAACATGGATTTTCTGTTAGTTTGGTGTCAATATGGCACCTATCATAGGCCAAGGGATACTAAAAAGAAAATGAGTTAACCCTTTTTAGTTGAGAACGGTGTTGGCCCGACATCTGAACTTGTAGTACTTGTGTAAGTAAAGCTTTCTGACGACGGGGCAACGTATGTGCTGCCAACGTTGCAATCCGTAAAAACTATGACGTCCGTCCCACGTCCGGGATGTGACAAATGTACCCAATATATGTGATGATGATATTTGACCTACTCCTGACGGTTTTTCAACGTTGGAGTTTGGAATTCAACCCAAAGTAGTGAAAATTAGACTTAATTTTTGTATTTTCGTGCATATGTTGGACTATCCGTGCTTTCTAGCACCAATTTTTTGATAAAGGTATTAAAAAAAATAGTGTTGACAACTAAACTGTACTTTTTTTTACTCGCGTTTTTGAGTACCTCGAAGCGCTAGTTATTTAAACCAACGCTTGTAAAAAAGCACTATTTTAGCCACTAGTTGTGAAAACTTCTATTTAAAGTCATATTAACAAATTTTTTTTTTCGGTAGGTCATATCTTTAAAAATATGTTTAAAATATTAAACACAAAAATAATATTTTCGAAATATTGGGAAAAGCAGCGGACGGACAGAAATTACATTTTAAATGTTGATAATATTTTGCCACGGACTTGCCAATATTAATAATTTGAAATTTATGATAAAACTGTTTTCCCTTAAAAACACTATCTTTAAAAAAACTAAAAAAAAAAATTAAAAATCTTCCAAAATTTGCCATTTAAAAAAAATGAAAATTACCCTATACCTACCTCTATCCTCACCTTGCTGCGTTACGTAATTTTTGGATGGTTGATGAGGTTACCTTACGTTCTTGACCGTGTTTCTGACATTGTTCTCATCACGGTTTATCAGAATATACAAAATCAAACCCCTTAAATAAAAGAAAGTTCAATTATAAAATTATTTACTATAGGAACAGAAATTCGTTAAGCCAATGTTTTATCCGAACCTTATTTCTTCAAATCCATTCAATAACAAATTCAAAATTTATAAGACCCGTTCTTAATCAAACCATTGTTTATCAAACTCTTCCAATATAAAACCTAAAATTCGTAAAACCCGTAATTTGTCAGAAAATTTTTGCTAAATTAATTGCGCATTCGCCAATACCACATGAACAGGAGGCGTACATGCAGGTGGCGCAGCAGCGCGGCTTTTGATGCATTTGTCGCTCTTACGCGCGCACAGGTTGCGTTCAATAGTTTTGTGCCGTCTGGCACTCATGGAGTATTGGCGAATGCGCAATCAATTTAGCAAAAATTTTCTGATAAGTTATGGGTTTGATGAAGTAAGGTTCGGATAAAAAATTGGTTTGATGAATTGCAATTTCTATGGTGAATCGTTCTTACGATTACTTTTTTTTATTAAAAATGGTCTGATAAATTCTTGGTTTGATAAACCATAGGCGTTCGTGACACCTATAAAGTTGGCATAATTAAGGTCGGATTGCTCGAATGTAGATTTCCGATAGCCCCGGCACGTGGTCTAACTTCAATTTTGTCATAATAATCAGTTCTGATAAGAATATATGTGTTTTCTTTCTTATAGTGGGATAAAAGCAGGTAACCGTAAAAATTACGCCGGTGAACCTGAAGGGACCATCAATAAGGATCCAAATATTTTCATTGCTACATTTTGTAGCCTTTTTGTAGCTATTTTGTTACGGTTAAGTTAATTTTGTAGCTGCAGCCGTTTTCAAGGAAATGCGACCCCACTAGCTTAACCGTTAAGCTGAGGGGACACCCCATAACTTTAATTCTGCTAAAGCTACAATGTTTAAATAAACAACAATACAAATTTAAAAAATAATTTAGTGAGGTTTAATAAATAACAAAATCAATGAATAGCGAGCTTTCCATCAAAAAAGGTAATTGTAACCGTAAATCTGGATTTCGCACTTGTGGTGCTCATCAGTACGGTGCTAGGAATTAGGAGATGAAATGATGATCAAAAAATCAGACACAGGATTCATGTAAAAGACAACCACCTGTCAAATTGCAGAATTGGCAGATGTACCTTTAATTTTAAGGAAAATTAAGCGTCTCTACGGATACAGATATAATTATCTTTACAGATATCCTAAGCTCTAGAGTTGACAAATTTAAAAAAGGATTTAGTGAGGGTGAATAAATAACAAAATTAATGAATAGCGAGCTTTCCCTCTAAAAAGGTAATTGTAACCGTAGATCCGGATTTTGCACTTATGGTGCTCATCAGTACCGTGCTAGGAATTAGGAGATGAAATGATGATCAAAAAATCTGACACAGGATACATGTAAAAGACAACCATCTGTTAAATTGCAGAATCGGCAGCTGTACCTTCAATTTGAAGGAAAATTGAGCGTCTCTGCGGAGACAGATATAATTATCTTTACAGATATCCTAAGCTCTAGAGTTGATAAATTTAAAAAAGGATTTAGTGAGGGTGAATAAATAACAAAATCAATGAATAGCGAGATTTCCCTCAAAAAAGGTAATTGTAACCGTAGATCCGGATTTCGCACTTGTGGTGCTCATCAGTATGGTGCTAGAAATTAGGAGATGAAATGATGATAAAAACAATCCTGTGTCAGATTTTTTGAAGATATGATTTGAAGATAATTTTATCTGTCTTCGTAGAGTCACTTAATTTTCCTTCAAATTTAAAGTATAACTGCTATATTTGACATTTCCTAATTCCTACCAGCGTATTGACGAGCACCACAAGTGCGAAATCTAGATCTATGGTTACAATTACCTTTTTTGAGGGAAAGCTCGCTATTCATTGATTTTTACCAATAAAAATATTTCATAAACGGCAACAGCTACAAAATTAAGTTAATTGTAACAAAATAGCTACAAAAAGGCTGCAAAATGTGTTAAATATTTGGACTGCTTATGATGGTTCACCGACGTGTGATAATTTAACTGAAGCTTTTCTGGAAAATGTCAGGCAGTCATAACCTTGGTCATAACAGATGTGAAAAGTGCCTAATCAGTAGTAGTTGTTTAAATTGTGTGCGGAAATGTTAAAAATAGAGCCGACTATATTCAAGTCAGGTTATGTTAATTTTATGTACCGATAAGTCCCTAAGTAAAAAATTTACGTATGCGTTACGTATTAGTTTAAATGTGAATGGCAATCCAAAAATATCCCTTTTTATTCATTTCGGTTCATCTCTGTGTGTTATTCTTCAAATTTTAAGGTGGAATATGCTCTAAATATAGCTTGATTTAACTTAACTTAATTGAACCTAAGAGTTGCTTGCTTTGCGTTCATACAGACTTGGCGCAGTTTAATTTAGGAGATGACCAAATTTTATCTTTTATTAAATTAGCTTAAGGGAAAAAAAAATACAAGAATAGGAAATTTTTGACAAATAACAGCAAAAATTGAGTTAGGTTAAATTAAATTGTGTAATCACCATTAAAATTTGTTGAAGGCAACCTTGTGATGATATGTTTTTAACACATTTTTGTTAAAAATTATAAAAATGTAACCTACAAATAACTTACATTTGCCAGCTACAGTTTTGGTCATGGCCATCTTGATGGTTTTTTCTTATCTCTGCCTACTGAAAAACAAAAAAGGCTCCTTTGCAATGGTTTCTTATCTTAAAATTTTTCTCAGCCCATAAATATTCTATAAAATTCAAATCAATATTGAATATAATTACTATTTTTATAAGTGCCGGTTCCCAACGTGTTTAAAAGAAAACAATTTTAGTTTCCGTAAATAACCAGTATTGTAAAGTATAAATAAGCGATATTGTAAACTTTCAAAAAGTCCCTATTTTCTAATAATTTTTTAGTACGTTGTTGGTCATGCTTTATCAGTAAACTTATGTTTGTTTACAGTTTTTAAGTCTAAAAAGTAATATTATTCAATTACAAATATTAAAAGTACTTAACTAAATAAAAATAATAAACATGAATTGGTTTATTTATTTGCACTCGTGGTGAAAATATCTTCCAAAATAATTTTCCTGTAATACACGTTCATTAAGTTAGGGCCTCGGTACTCGACGTTCAACATTACATTAGGTCAGATCAAGTCGGCTGCGGACGTCGACCTAACCCTAATTTTTACTCCTCATTTAGGTGCAAAATCCGGTTGGCACGAAGTCGGTATAACGTTTTATTCCAACATCGGCGTCGGGTTGTCTGGCCCGACATAATGTTACTTGGTTAAGAAAGACGGAGTCCTGGATTCTGTGTTGATTATAGGAAACTAAATACCAAGAGAAAACATCGTTGACTGATGGGTTGACTAGTTCAATATAAAACCGTTTGGCATCTGTAATGCTCCTGCCACATTTGAGAGACTTAGTCTTGACTTATATAATCAAACTCTTAAATTCTGACTTTTGTTTTTTCAAAACAATTTCAAAACTGAATATTTGCAAAAAATATATATTATATGTGCTAAACTTGCTAAAAAACACGATGAGTCGGGGGAAAAAAAGGAATAAATATGAGGAATCCAGAGTATAATTCTACTAAAAATATTAGCATTTAAATTGACTTTCTGCTATTTTATGGTCAACTAGCTAATGCATTCGATTACGTTTGTTTGCTTGTTTAACATTGTAGGTTTCCTCTTCCACATTTTCTCTACCTCACCACTCCCTGCCCTCAACCCCGCTCTATTTAGTGTATCTAAGTTTAAATCACGAAAACATATTTCGTTATACTTTTGCCCTCTATACAGGGTGTCTTAATTGCCATGGGCCACTATTGCTATCTCGGCAACTATAAGAACTACAAGCTTGGTCAAATTAGACAAAATGTGCAGTTTATGGGAGACATAAACTGCACATTTTGCAGATACAGGGGTTTTTCGAAAAATTAATGAAATCTATTTTATCAAATATCTCAAAAAGTATAATTTTTACAAAAAATTTGTAAAGGAATATTTTTTCTCATTTTTAACGTTCTTCGATTTGGTAGTTTTTCAGAACATTTGCATTGTTTTCGAGATCTTCACATAAACTTACTTTTTTTTAAATACGAACCTGTATTTTTTTATTCCGTCTTTTTAAAGAACTTTTTTCTGATTTTAACGATGTATGGCATGTCCATATTTGTTTGAGTTTGAGAGGTGGCTTAGACGACCGATAAAACAGACAGCATAAACAGACTGATGCAGCGGCTAATGAAAAAACTATTTATTAACTTTTTAAATATTTAAACTTTTTACCATTTAATTAAATTAAACTTATATTATTTTAACACTTTTTTTAAAACTAACCTTTCTTTTTCAATTTCTCTCAAAATCTTTATTGATAGTTGTTCCATCTTCCCCGTCTTCTGCCGGTTGCTCCCCGTTTGGAAGCATTTTCAAATGATGCGTGCAACACCGTACTCAATCCGTGTAGTAGCAAATTTTAAATTTAATTTTTCGATTTGGTACGCGCCTTTCGGGGTACGAATTTTGATACATTTGGAGCGCTCTTTCAGCATTTCGAAATGCTTTTGCATAACAAAAAATTAAATCTAATTTTTCACCTTTTAAAAACGCTGCCATATTGATTTAAACTTACCTTGATAGATGTATTACGCAACCTACGCAACATAGGATTTTATAAGCAATTGTTTCTTTTTGCTTTCGAAGCCACCTTTGATAAAACGGCAAAAGTGCGAAAAAACATAAATAACCATTTTTTGCCATTAAAATGCAAATAAATATGGACATGTGATAGATCGTTAAAATCATAAAAAAGGGAAATTTTAAAACATGGAATAAAAAATACGGGTCCGTATTTAAAAAAAATAAGTTGTTATTAATATCTCTAAAACTAGATGTAGCAAATTTTCTTAAAAAATACCAAATTAAAGAACGTAAAAAATGCAAAAAATTTTTCCTTTACGAATTTTTTGTAAAAATGATACTTTTTGAGGTATTTGATAAAATATTTTTCTGAAATTTTTCGAAAAACCCCCGTAACTCGGGATAGAATATTTATTTTTTTAATCTGAAACCAGATTTTTCAATGTCTCCCAAAAACTGCACATTTTGTCTAATTTGACCAACCTTGTAGTTCTTATAGTTACCGAGATAGTAATAGTGGCACATGGCAATCAAGGCACCCTGTATACATATAACCCACATAATCCTGTACCTTTTATCTTGTTTAGCAGTTTAATGTCTACTCTAAAACCCAGTAAAAATGTACATCCTCGTGCGATATGTCGTTTTATGCACACTCAAAATAATGAAATTGCATATAGAGGTTCGTAATTGCCTTGTGCTTTGTTTTTTTTTGCGACACTAACTCGTAATTAAATTTGCAGTTTGCTGACGTACAGAATTTTGTAAATTTTTAAATAGAAGTAGCACAAAAAGAGGAGTGTAGAATTTGTCATTAAGCAAATTTGCATGCTCATAGACGCAATCTCGGCTAATAAAGCTTGAAATCAAAACTGGTCCCACTGTTAATTTGGGTTTTAACTTGTTGAAGGCGCTCACAACTTCAGTTTCCGAAAAAACGGTTAGACGGATTCCATAGAGTCATACTCTGCATCATTATGAAACATTACCTTGATGAATTCTTATAATCACACAGGTCACACAGATTTTTGTCTTCTGAGCAAAATTTCATACTGGTATCAGGAAGTAAAATGTTTTTTCGCCTACTCCACTGACTACTACTGGTAACACAAATAATAATAATCTTTAAAAATAACACGAAAATAGCCTACAAGTTTGGCAAAATTAATTTTTTTATCACTGCCTTCTCAGTTTATTGCACAGTTGTGGCTAGAGAGAGACTTAAAGCATTGATTTGGTAAACTATAAAGTCGAGATTTTTGTTTTGTCCGATTTGAATATGAACACTTACCAACCCTTTCTTTTTTCAATAGCTGCGCCAATGAATTGATGTGGAAAGACATATACACATATAAATTCAGTCTTAGTTTTCTAACTAGTTATTTCTTAACTATTTCCAATTTTAATTTTCCTATCAATCAGTTCTCCATTAAATTAGCAAACAACCCTGCAATTGAACAGATTTAGCAGTCCTAGCAATGAACTTTCCTCGTTAATATTAATGGAAATGAAAATCCAGTTGACGAAGTTTCAAGACTGAATTAGATTCGAGAAAATCAAGGGGAAAAATAATTTTTCTTTGTCTTTCTCGAAATTATTAGCACATTATTGGGTTTGCACTCTATTAATAGAATTTGTCGAAAATAGTTCCACACCAAAATGAGTAAAATTTTCGATCAGTTTTTGGTAGTAAATGATACTCCTAATGTGACGCTTTTTTGAGTGTTGTTGTACTCACTTTTGGATACTTGTTGGGTGCTTGATCCAAATAGGAGTATTAAAAAACTCAATTATGAGTAACTTTTAACACAGTTCGGAGTAGTTTTCACACAATATTGAGTATTTTTAACACATTTCGGAGTAATTTTCACAGAATATTGAGTATTTCTGCCAATTACGAGTATTTAAAAACTTCATTTTGAGTAATTTTTAACACAAGTCGAAGTAGTTTGCACACAATATTAAGTATCATTTTAAAAGTACTGAGGTCAAAAAGTACAGGGTGATAATATATAAACGTATACGCCCCGTAATTGCATTATTATTTATCGTGAAAATAAGTAAATAACCTATAAAATTTTGTAGTTTTTACTCCAGTTTTATTGTTTTTTATCTCTGTACAGGCAGGGTGACGATAAGGCAACTCTGCCTATAACAGGGAAATAAAAAAAAAAGATTGACCTACAAAATTTCATCAGTTATTGATTTTCTTTTTTACCTTTTTACGGTTAATATCAACAAAGTTAAGGAGGTGTGTGTTCATAAATGATCAACCTATACCAGCGGAGTACATTTTTTAGTAAACATAGCAAAACAAAACTGAAAAAAAAACAAATTTTTAGTCAAGCCTTTTAAATGAAAATTTTTTGCGGCGCAATAAGGTTTTTTTATATGAAAACCACAGGCAAAGAAAGCTCTATGTCAATTTTTTAAGCAATTGAGTTATTGGTGCAATCTATCTGTCAGAACATTTTTAAAGCTTTCACTCTATGCTATTCCAATCTTTAATATCGGCGAACAAGTTGTTTTAGAATGCGTTTTTTCAAAATCTTTATTTTTGACAAAGCGCCTTCTTTGCCCGTGATCTTCATATGTATGTAACAAATAAATTTCTTTTAATTTACATTACTTACTTAAAAAAATTATTCCATGTGGTATTTTATTACCAGTCATCTTATACAGGGTTATTTACTATATTAATGCGCCCCCCCTCAGTGTCAATTAAAATTACTTTTTCATTTTAATTATTTATTAGTAGTAGTCTATTATAAAATAAAAATAAAACAACTTATTCCTAAAGAACAGTTTTAAAAATTTACCAGTCTAGTAGAACTGACGAATATAAAAGCAATAATTCGTAAAAAAGTATTATCGTTTATTTATACACAAATGAAACTCAGTACGTAAAAGTAAAAAATATTCCTTCGATTACTTAGAAAACTTATTGCTAAACAATTTAAAATATAAAAACAACACAACTTGTTCCTAACGAACAAAGTTTTGAAAATTAATAAGCTGTTGCGCGAGCTTTTGCTAGAACATTTTACTATATGAGCTCGTGTAAATGTTTGTCGGCATTTTGAACATCAAAGGAAAGCTTGTTTGTGTGGATGCTACTTAAGGATTTTTTCTTTTGCTTATGCTTCTGAGAAATTTTTTGACTGCTGTCAATCAGGACCGGGCAGGACCGAGATCACTTAAAACTCTTCCCTGAGCCTAAGCAGAAAAGCAAGTGTATGAGAGGTGTGCTCAAAGATGAAAAATTATAAAATCAATGAATAGCGAGCTTTTTTTTATGAAAAATTATGTTTCCAGATTTTTTACTGTGGAAAAACAATGAAAAAAGTTATGTTTTCAGAATTTCAAAAAAAAATCCATGTAAGAATTTTTCAAAAAAAAAATAAAAAATGGCAGGTATACTGAATAGTTACCTGGTTGTACAAGTAATAAGTAATAAAAATTATGATAAAAAGAACATCAGTATCCTTAACAAATAGTACAACAATAAGTAAATTTACTGCATGTTAGAAAATGGCTCGTATGTAATTAACTCAGAAAAATAAATATGTAAACAAAAAGAATTACTCAAAAATGACCGAAATTTGGTGAGACTACTACTTGACTTGAAAATGGCGGAAAATCTTTGTGAGATATTTTCCCTTTCTCAATCCATAAATATTTTACTTTATTAAATATACTTCCGGCCACATAAAATGCGTACGCCGATTTTCTATAGTGTATTAGTAACCTTTTAGGTATTTAAAATTGACAAAAAATGTCACTGTCAGGTTTAGTTGATGTCATATGCTTACATTTAAAAATATTCCAACTAAACGAATTCGAAAAAGCCCCAATTTTGGCAAAATTAGACGGTGGCTGGTTGGTTCGAAGAGTAGCGGCGGTAATTATGCAGTATACGGTTTTCTGCCATTTTTGATTTTTTTTGAAAAATTCTTTATGGGGGCACTTTCTAGGGTCCCTAGGACCCCAAATCCGTCTGCGCCGTTTGGGTTTTTTTTTTGATTTTTTTTGTTTTTTTTTAATTTTTTTTCACTAAAACAAACCAAACCAACACAGTCCAACCCAACCTAATCCAAACCAACCCAAAACAATTAAAAAAACACTTTACAACCCCCCCTGGGCACCCTTTTTTCTCGTTAAAAAAAAAAAAAAAAAAATCGGGCGCAGGCGGATTTGGGGTCCTAGGGACCCTAGAAGGTGCCCCCATAAAGAATTTTTCAAAAAAAATCAAAAATGGCAGAAAACCGTATACTGCATAATTACCGTAGCGGCTAATTGTGAACGAAACTAGGCTACAATTGTAAGAATAGGCACTTGCTTGACCCAAGTCAGTACGCCTCAGCAAGATCAACAACTGATCGACTTTCTTGAATGACCCTAGAGGCGAAAATTGAGGCACATTTTCCTGGATCCATAAGAACAACGCGCAGGCTGATAAACCGTTCTAGGCTTAGATGTCGCGTGGCTGCCAAGAAAATCTTACTTAGTGCGGAAAAGAAGCTAGCCAGGTTAATTTTTACAGTAAAACTTCTCACTACAAGAAGAATTTTGGCAACAGGTGATCTTCACGGATTAAAAAATCTTCCAGTCCTATTTTCTGTGAATGTGTGGAGTTGGATATCGGCGAGAGGACGTGGGGTTCTTTTTACAATCCATGGAAAATTTACGGCTGAGGTTTATGTTGATATGATGAGAAATTTTATGCTTCCAGAAGCAACCATTCTTCATCCAGAAGGTTTTGTGTATCAACAGGATAACTGTCCCATTCATTTCGCACGCATTTCTAAACAGTGGTTCCAGCAATGCAACATCGAGATGTTGCCATGGTCGGCAAAAGCTCCTGACGGCAATTCCATGTAAAATGTGTGGGGCCTTATATTCCAACCACTTAATGGAGCTCATAGTCAGAGGGTACGACGATGTCATTGTTTCAAATCCAAATTTATTTCAAAATTTAGCAGATTTCAAATATTATCGAGGCTGACGATGACGGGGCAATTTACCGCTACTACTGAAGAGAATTACGTAGTGTTTTTTTCATAACGTCTTTTTGATTTTGAACATTTTTGGTTGTCTGCAAAGACTTAGATTACTAAAATTTACCGATCCTGCAGAGGTGCGTTGACTATAATTAAGTTATTGTTTTCTTTTCGACATACTTTCCTGATACTTTTTTCTTATTCACACAATTGTGGTCTTGTTTCGTCCATAGTGAGCTTTCAGAATAAGTTTTTATAATAAAATGATAAATAATTTACAATAAGCAACGCAATTAGCAAAACTTAAGTTCAACGGACCTGCAGCTAACTTCTGCTGTACGCATTTTATGTGGCCGGAAGTGTACATTAGATATATTTCTTAAAATAAGAAAGGATCCTATCAAATTTTAATAAAGCTTTCTGTGAAAACAATGTTTAAAAATTGCATTATTTTACCTGTTTCTGTCAAGTAAGCGTACGATATATCCTGTCCTGTGTAACACCACACTTTTTTGCCATTAAAATCGAGTTTAAAATTAGTTTGGCCATTTTTACCAGCATTTGCACAAACCTGAAGCTTCAGAGTATCAGAGCCCACCCAATCGATCACCACACGTTCAGGAAGGTCCTAAATTCTTCCATCCCTAT
Organism: Oxystoma pomonae; assembly: GCA_963921995.1. Classification (NCBI taxonomy): domain Eukaryota; kingdom Metazoa; phylum Arthropoda; class Insecta; order Coleoptera; family Brentidae; genus Oxystoma; species Oxystoma pomonae. Next base: position 40,698,982 of record OY998172.1, read on the forward strand.
CGTCACGACGCGACCTGCAGCCGATTTATATACAGGGTTCCTAAACAAATCCTTAGGGGGCCAAGCAGCCGTGTATAAGACGCAGACAAACGGAAAAGCACATTAGGCAGAAAAGGATGGGCATGGGGCGATGTTGTCACTACATCTTACACGTAGTAAATCCATTCCAGGTTGTTGTTTTCTAATGTTTTCATTTTCATACCTTTAGGACTGGAATAAAAATTGTTTTTGCTCGACTTTAATACCAAACTGAGGAAAGATATCGTAAAAAAAAAATATTTTTCGACTTTTCATTTTGTAACCATTGTCCTTAAGCATTGTTTACAGGCTGAGGACTGAGTTACATGCAAATGCCTAACCTAAAGCGTTCATACACGGCCGGAGAAATCGACTGAGATATTTCCGTAGAAACTTTATCAAGCAAATAGGACGGGTTGACGCCTTCGAAATCAAAAAGGAGGAACAGTCAGATGTGGGGCCGTGCACAAATTACGTAACGGTGATATTACCAGTTTTTGACCCCCTCCCTATGTAATGTTTTCTAACGGTTTGGCACGCCACTCTCCTAATATTACGTAACGTTTCACACAAATGCAAACGCTGTCGAAAACCCCCCTCCCCCCTACGTAACGTTTTGTAACCCCTCTCCCCCCTATGACCATTACGTAATTTGTGCACGGCCCCTGTAGTCCCAGTGGAGGAGGGCGAGAAAATTGATATTTTTTTCTTAAAAATTATACTCTTTAGACCTATTTCTTTGCGTTCCGGAAATTACGTAATTTTTGAAAAAAAATTGTAAGCGGCGCCATTTTTATTTCGTGCTTTGTTTTTCTAACATTTTTGCGTTCGGCTAATTTAATTGAAAAAATTTTGCCTGCGGCGTCCTTTATCTTCTCACTCGAAACCAAGATCCCCCGTTTTAGGAAAACTGATCCCGTCTCTGTTTCTAAATTTTTTCGAATAAAAGTAGAGTATGACCATGGGGCAAATAATTTTTTTCTACGGTATGACGAAAATTTCGAGAAAGTTGAAGAAAAAAATAAAAAAAGTGGCAGAGCTCAAGTTTTTCGTAAAAAAAAACGTTTTTTGTAAAGAAACAGAGCAAAATAAATCTTTTCACTCCTTTTTGGGTGTTACAAATATTGGCAGCCCTTATTTTTCGCTTTTACCCTCCCGCTAGTTTTGAAGAATTGGTTCGCTAGATGTTTCGAGATCATGTCATAAAACACCTCGAAAATATCAAATGTAGTGTAGGGCCAGCTTTATTTAAAATTAATAATATCTCAAGCAAAAAGCTCTGCAGGAAAAACAGCGCCGTTTATTGATTTCTTTGGCTGCTAGTGCTAGCTGCATGGTTTGGCCGTTTCCGGATAGATGTCACTAGTAGAACAGAATGGAAAGAAATTTAATTAAAAGCGAAGATATTTCTTTCTAATGTTAACAACCTCACGAGTTTATCGCTCAGTATCGTAAATAATGGACCCTGCCGCCTCCTTTAAGCAAGAAAAAGCTGTGGTTTGGACCTAAAAACATCTAATTTTTAATTAGATCATCTAATGGTGTAGCCGCCATCTAGCGGAATTTGCAGACATCTTGTCAACGGTTATTATTGCAACTATGATTTATGCTCACAATGAAAGAGTGGCGACAATTTTTTCTCATGAAAGCAGTCCGGAGATAATAACAAACTGACACCATATACCTGTTTCTTTTGTGCGCGCAGAACTTTCTATGCCATTTCTGTTTGATTTATTGAAATCCTATCTCTAAGGAAAATCTTAAGGACACTGTACACTCAATTTTGAGTAAAATCCAATCAGCGCAGGGCTTCTGTTTATCAAAACAATCTTAATTGAGTAAGAAAAACTTAAAAATGTGTTTTTTATATAAATTATTTATTATTATTATCAATTTTGACCAGATGTACTCCAAAATACACTCCGTAATTTCTTTGCTCAGAAAATTTAATTTTAATGGCATTTTTTACTGTGTACGGCGTCCAAAAATTTCAAGAACCATCCTAATATATCCAAAACCAAAATGGAACAATACGGAACATGTCACATTGGATGGTTAAAAAATAGTACATACCTGGGGACTAAAGTGGTACTTTTTATTCTGAGGCGAAATGTTTGTAGCTCGACCAGAGAAAGGGCTACAATTCGTTGAGGGATAAAAAGACACTTTAGTCACATGGTATATATACTATTTTTTGCACTTTTGGGCAACGTTTTTATTAAATTTTTATTATCTTTTTTTTCAAAAAAAAAAAATGTGCCAACAAAACTATAGTCAAATTTGAAAACGTAGTTTTTTGTAGTCAACAGTTCGCATGTCAAATAATTTGTTGTTGGCAATGTCTAAAACAATGTATCAAATGGAGATCCAAAAAAATGACGTCAGTCTGCTCATAAAAAAATTGGACTATACCATTCACTCTCTGACGTTAAGTCAATTAATATTTATCCGATAATACTTAGTTGCCAGGGTGTAGCCAAGGTACTAGAAAACAAATGATAAGATACAAACAAAGCCTATAGCTGTCAAGATTTTTGCGAGTGTATCCAAAAGTGGAAAAAATGGACATCGACGAAGCTGCCGCAGAGGCAATGAAAGCGCTGCTGCCCGCCGAATCAGAAAAAATATACAAAAAACAGTACCACCATTTCCTTCATTGATGTCAATCTCAAGATGTTGCTGATATAACACTGGAAAAAGTGCTTCTGGCATATTTCCTTCATCACACCACAAACCTCAAGCCTTCAACAGTTTGGTCTTTTTATTGAATGATTAAATTGAAGCTGACTGCGGAAAAGTTAATTTATATAGCCTGTTATAAGGAGCGGGACTAAAATATTTTAGTCCCGGGCATAAAAAGTACCATTTTGGTCTCTGAAGTGCAAAAAAGTATATTTTTGGACGCTGACCGTGGCGTTATTTCGTCGTCTTTTGTTTAAATTAATTACTCTGTAGATTTTGGCAGATTTAAATGAATTTCTTTCTTCTGTTTTCAAAAATACGTAACATGTTACCTTTCCCTTGAGCAGTTTTTACATAAAATAAGCAAAAACTTAGATAAAAAATCACTCATTGTTTAACTCATTGGTCTTATAAGGAATTTTTTTTTATTTTATTAAAAAAACCGTTTAATCAGAAACAGAAGCCCTATTTAAATTTACACTTACAAAAGTACGTCACCACCCTAGCTTCGTAATCTTGATGACTGCGGTACCATCAGCATCCATAACGAAGCTTTTTCGTAAACCATCTAAGGATGAGAAATTTGACCCTTTTGCCTCTTTTGGTTTTGGAGGAATTAGGAAGGCTCGAACATTTTGAGACACCCTGTACCTATGCTAATTATTTAAAGCTAGCTTTGCTTATTTGGTGACTGACTAAATGCGATTTATAAACCTAGATATTACCAAACATGCATGCCTAATAAGTAGCAAATGGTTTAATATGTACGGTGCGTGTGCGTGTAATAAACTAGTAGACATAACACTATTATGTACCCATTTTTTCTGGTTTTGTATGTCGGTTCAATATTTTATACGTTTTTCCCATTGGCGTAACACGTTCTTTCAAGTAAATTTTAAAACAATTTTATTTTAAAATTTTAATTTTTTTTATTACCCACATTTATTTAGTTACTACAAGTATTTACTACTAGCGATCGACCTGCAACATTGTCTGCGATAATCAAAAATAATATTATTTGATAGCTGTAATGAACGAAATGTGAAATAAAAAGTAGAGTGTGTTTCAATCCAGGCCATACCCTCTCGGTTTAACAATTTTTTTCTAAATCTGTTTAACGATTTTTGCGTGATTGGGAAACAAACACATATAAAAACACACAAAATTTAGCATTTATATTATCAGGATTTCTCCGGATTTTTTTTTTGTTTTGCACAGTATTTCAAACATGATTAAAGAAGAAATAGAAAATGCTCTACCCCTCTTTGTTCTGTGACGGCTCATTTATAGTAAAAGGAATTTTTGTGAAATTCATCATCAATAAAAATAACATTTAAAAAAATATTTCGCCAACTAATTATTCACTTTTAAGTAACTTAATAAAAAACATTAATTAATTTACGAAAATTATAATTTAGTACATATTATTAATTATTATTTCAATCCCCTAACCACCAATACCAGGGACTAAGTGCTATTTTTAATCCCGGGACGAAAGGTTTGTAACCCGACCGTAGGGAAGGCTACACTTCGCTAAGGGATTAAAAGACGCTTTAGTCCCAAGGTATATATGCTATTTTATGTAATTTAGAAAGCGAAAAGTTGAAAACACAAAAAAAATTAAAAAATTATTGTAGATCACTTAACGGTACTCTAGTTTCGGAATATTTTCTTGCATCACTGATAGTTGTCATTGATTGTCGTTGGCATGGTGGATTCATTAAAAACTTGGTGTGCTCTGGAAGAGTTGCTATGGTAATAAGTCGAAGTACATTTTTGTGAAGATGGACATTGAAAAGACCTCCAAAAAGTTCATTGCTGGCCTTCTTCCTAAAAAATCTTGTGAGATCTATAAGAAGCAGTTTTCTTATTATAGAAAGTGATGCACTCAACAGAATGCCGAGAATTTCACCGACGAAAAGGTGCTCCTGTCCTATTTCTTGGAAAAGTCTAAAAAACTCAAGTCATCTTTTCTATGGAGCCAATATTGCATGCTAAAGGCTATAATAATGGTAAAGTCATGATGACCCTTGAATAATTTTTAGATGTGCTTATACACTTATAGTAGGATATGTTTTTTGGTAAATTTAAAGACGAAATTAATACCACCTTATGTCTCACACACTTTATGCTTTGAAAAATTACAATTTTTGCTGTTTTTTGTATAAAAATGGCAAAATAAAAATCATATGCACAACACCACTCAAGATGACAGACAGATGACATACCATAAATTTTTATTAAACAATTGTTTTAAATTATTTTTATCTTTCTCTAAAATACTTTTTTATAGCCTGCTGTCTCTCTTCAACAACCTTAAATATTTTCGCACTTCACTAAATTATCTCTCCATCTACCTCTAAAATTCTGCCATCTCTCTCTAAATATTTTTAATTTTAACAGAGAAAAAAGGTTTTCTGGCAGCACTTTTTTTGCACGCTAAAAAAAGAGTAAAAACTTAAAAAATGTGAGTGTTTTATTCTAGAAATCGAAAGTTTGGAAAGGAAGCTTTAAAATGTGAGCAAAATCATGGCATAAAAATATGAAAAACATAGCAAAAATTTCTTAATCAAAAACGTTATCCCTTAAATTATGCTAAAATATTTTAAGCCCTAAATTACTATTATGGCTTTACCATAATACTTGAAAAAAACGTCGACATCAGCGAATACAATAAACTCACAGCATTTCTTAAGCGACAGAATCAATCAATCAATAAATCAACGAAAAAAGAGCGATCTATAAACAAAAACGTTGCTTCCAAAGTGAATATATGATAAGTAGTAAAAAATTAGATTGTAAGCATGTATGTGTGTATGTGATCATTATTGAATTTCGTTTATAGTTATTTCATTATAATTATTCAAAAAACCTATATTTTGTGTTTAATTTGGAAGAATGCACTTTATATCCTTCAGGGATTAAATTTATTTTTAATCCCTGGGTATTAAGAGTATTACTTTAGTCCCTAAAAAGAGGGATTAAAAGTGTTTTTAGTCCATAAAGAGCATAAAAGAATTTTTGGCTATTTGATACGTCACTGCCACTATTAATAAATTATTACCGAACCATAAATTTATTTAAACAAATTTTAAATTGAGATTACGTACTGCACAAAGTTTGAGTACGTGGGTAGCGCCATTCATAGGTGAAACCCGTTTGTGATAGTTTAAATATGTTCGTACTCCATAAAAGTAAAATAGTATAGTGTAATGTACAATTTATGATAAAGCGTGTGGCCGCAAACACACCTTTCAAAAGCCTTGCTCATTGACTTGATACTGAGACATAATTTGTTTAATTGTGTTAAGAATTAAATCAGACTATATCTTTAATTTGTATTATTTTTTTTGCAAATGGCATATTTTTAAATCATGATATCATAATTACAGTCACTGAATGTAACCATGAGGTCATGACAAGTAACCCAAACGAGTTAATATTGTTCTCGACCAAAAAAGCTTTTTTGTCGACGCGATTGGTAGCAGCTAGAAGTCGCTGCAACTTACTGTGAACATACAGTATATTAAGAAAAATTAATAATAAATAAAATATAATGTCTTATCTTTGGGAGCTGACCGCCAAAAATAAGTCCTAATATTGTTTGAAAGTTTGAGACAATGATGTGTTTGAAATTAATTCTGTGTTTTGGACTTCCATTGTCTATATTTCTTTATATCCGACGTTTCGATCAGTATGATCTCTGATCGTCTTCAGGTGCAAACTCCATTCTATTTCTAACCGTGAAGTTTAAGAAATTGGCTCCTCCCAACGAGGGGCTTCCCGACGCAATCAATCGAAAATAAGGTTTGTCAAATTTAAAAAAAGTATTTCAGATATATTCTGGAGAACACAAGGTCTCACCTTACACCACATTATAGCAATCTTCCTCGTTTATACGGACTTCCCAAAATTCACAAATATGCAATGCTCTTATGCCCACTCACAAGTTCCAGAAATTCTCCAACAAGAAATCTGTCTAAATTCCTTTTGAAAATTATTCAACATATTTCAGCCTCTTGCTCTAAATTCCAACCATTTTGTTAATATCCTTAAATATTTTATTTTGGAACCCCTGGATAGATTTGTCACTGTTGATATCAAAAGGAATGCTAGATATTATTAGACAGGGATTGTTTGATGACGAATCCCTTTATGAAAGTACCAGCCTGGGAGGGAGTGATGAAGTTGTTGGAGTGCTGTCCACATAACTCTTTTTTTCAGGTGAAAGATAGGTTTCATGCTTAGGATGACGGTCTGCCAATATTTACATAAAGTGGTTCGAATCACACGCGGTTGATACCGCAACATATTAACACTTAGCTCTGGCTGAGATATGTTGATGATACTTTTATTGTCTGGACCGGGCATGACCAACAACTTTCAGAATTTTTTCACCTAAATAACATAATGAAGTTGGAGCAAAAGTGTCAAATTGCTTTTCTTGTTGTACTTGTCAAACGAGTAAAAAGCGACAACAGATAATCAGTCTATCGTAAACCCACTGGCACAGGACAATATTTAAATCAAGGCTCAAATCATTCTGCTACAACCAAACGAGGCATACTAAGAACTTTGTATAACAGAGCCGTTCGTAACAATTCTCATGACTTGGATATCGAAATAAGAAAAAAGAAGAAAACAAGCCACATGCATTCCTACATGCATACATTAACGGAGTATCAGAGAAAATTCGAAGATAAGCGAACAACTTTAATATTCAAACCGCCTTTAAATCTAATAACACAATTCGAATCCTTCTTAGTAAAACAAAAGCGGTGAACAAACAAAATAAGGAATGCATTTACCATCCTTGTGAGTGTGGTGAATCATACATAGGCGAAACAAAAAGACCACTATCTGTTGGGCTTAAGAAACATCAGACAAATACCCAAAGAAGTGAAACAACTAAATCAGGAATCGCCGAACATGCATGGTCATAACAACACCGAATCAAGTGGGCAGAAGAAAAAGTTTGGCACAAGGAGTCACACTGTCACTGGAAGAACAATAATTCCTTAAAGCTGCCTTTAATGGGCAGAATCAGGGTATTTCTAGTAAACCAAGTGTTGAAGTTCCAAACATTTGGGAGCGCCAATTTCTTAAACATCTCGGTTGAGTGATTTCCCATAGTATAATTCTGCTTAGGAATAGACTTTAGTTTGCACCTGAACATGATCAGAGATTGTACTGATTGAAACGTCGTTTACAAATAAAATATAGAAAACGGAAGTCCAAAAGACAGAGTTAATTTCAAGGCCTAATATGTTGGCAAAACCGAAAATACTAAAAAAAATCAATAAGTCGTCGCAACTTTTTGCACGAAAAAGAAAATGTTCTAATTTGTGCAACTCCACAAATCTATTAATCCTTTGGCAATCGCCGCGACAACTTGCTCCGTCAGAATCAGGCTTTACTTATTCTAAGACCTTATATACTCAGGTCACATATTATAACACTAATAACTTAAAAAAAAAGAAAATAATGAAAAAATCAAGGCTGGTCATGAGCAAGGCCAAAGGCAAAAAATCTACTCGCGCCCAGAAGACTTTTTGGCTCTGCATTTTTCGAGGCTAACTTGATTGTCTTGATTGGGAGAGTTATTATCACCAGGGCTTTTTTTTAGGAAAATGCAAGGGCAGAACCTTTATATTATCTCATACCAACTAAGCAAGGTCTCTTACATTACAGGTTTTCAACGTTGAAAAAAATGTAGAATTGATGTAACTTTGTATATGTTAAGAAAAATGTTTAGAAAAAGTAAAATGTAAGTTCAAAATTAACATTCTATGTGAAAGTATTGCTGATACACGAAAGAAGCGCTAATTTTACGTTAATATAACCTTGGATTTAACAAGAAACGTAAACGATAAAGTAACTGAAAAATAACATTATTTGAAGTTTAATAAATGTCAGTGTCATGACAAATTTGGTTCTTTATTGTGACAAAATACAATATTGTAAGAATATTAAACATCAAAGTTGAAACAAGTTTAGGTTATTAATGATGATGATAATTAATGTCAACTTGGTGGCTTATTATTAGGAATGCATATTAGTTTTATGCAAAAAAAAAACTAAGGAATGATATCGAAAAGTTTACTGTTTTTATGAAAATCCTGCGGTTGTTTTGATAACTTTCCACAAAAGAGAAATTAAGTATAAATTTAGATGTATTCGCATCAGTAACGTACGATCATTTTATGATATGATTTTTTTACGGTTCGAGGAAATTATATATTTTAATTTTTTTTAAATTCCGCCAAATTATGATTCTATCAAATTATTGTGATTCAATATTTGTATACATTTTTTTTATTGCAACTGAAACCTTTGTAGGTATATATATATTTTGTTTATTAAAAACAATTAATGAAATTAATAATAAAAAAACAATTTCCTATTTTCTGTACCAATGACAACACTGCATCAATATGCCGTGAACTGGTGACATTTCTTAACAAAACCGAGATGGCTTAGTGGTCTAAGTCGCTGAAACTGTTATCTATCATCTTTAGAGTAGTGGTTCGAGTCCCGGCAGCGCATATTTTCTTTTCTTTTCTTTTTATTTTTACAATTTTTTTTTATTTGTTGAAGAAGAAATCACGAAGATCAGAGATTTTAAAACACAAAAATATATTTTTTTATGTTGTTTGAACCAATATTTAACAAGTTAGAGGTAAATGAAAAAAAATTATTTAGCCTAACCATGTAACATTAAATGTTATATGCAAATCACATACAATTGATGTACTGGTAATGTAATATATACTTGTTAAAGTTACAAGCCGTGTTAAGTAACAGGTCACAAAAATACGTTAAGGTAATGTAAATGTAACATAACTACCCACTAAGCAGAAACCTGTTACATTTACATTACCTTAACGTATTTTTGTGACCTGTTACTTACTTATGTGCAAAAACAACCCCTAAAATATAGCAGACACTTAAAGTAAACCTTCCAACGCATCGGTATCGGTATACCTAACGCGTTCAAAGCAAAGTATGCCGATGTCGATGCGTTGAAATATTTACTTTCAGTGTCTATTAAAGAAATTTAAGCTCTCCTTTTTTAAAAAGAATCATAACAAAATGTATTTTCCCTTTTTTTCGTTTCTCCCATCGACATTTGCACTACTACTAAAGCTCTACCGACTGCATTCACCATTTCGTATAGACGTTTCGTAGACCAGCTCAAAAACACCATTTTACAAGTTGCAATTTAAAACGGAGCTTATTTTATTCTGAGGCGGTTAAACAAAACTTGAAACTATTCGACAAACTCGAAGACAGAATAAAGTGAAAATGGAATCATTGTAAACATACTTTTGAATTTCTTTTGGTGTATAATGGAACATAGCCATACAAACAGAGAAATGCCCTTTACAATGCACAGAAATAATACACCTTTATAAAATGCAATCAACCTAATGAACATAAAAAGTTCATTGACGTGTAACCAGATGGCTATTCCAGAGCTCCGAAAGCCTCAAAGAAAAACAATAATACCGACATATTTTTGGAACAGATAAAGGTGAAATAAAGTATAATTACAGAGGAGACGATCTTGAAACTTTTGTAGTATTAAACAAATTTGATTAAATCTCTGGGAGAACAAGAGTTCTTGGTCGTAATAGAATTACATTTTAATCTAGGTTATCTTTTAATACCTGGGCGTTAAGTTAAATGTCATTTATGCACTTTAGGGATTAAAAGTGCACTTTTAATCCCTCAGGGAACAAAAATAATTTTAATCCCTGGGGGAAAATTAAATAATAATTTTATTGAAATTTTATTTATTTGTTAAAATGTACGAAGGAAAAAAATTATTAGCATATGCATTACTTAAATCTAGTTCGGTCATTCTGTCTCTTTAGAAATGCCGTGAGTTTATTATATTTACTGATGTCAACGTTTGCTTCAGATATTATCGTGGCTTTGATCATGGAATATTGGCTCCATACAGAAGATGCCTTGAGATTCTTAGACTTTTGTAGGAAGTATGCCAGGAGCACCTTTTCATCCATAAAATTCTCTGCATGCTGTTCAGCGCATCATTTTCGGTAATCACGAAACTGTTTCTTGTAAACCTCGCGAGATTTTTGTGTAAGAAGACTAGCGATGGCCTCTTCCGCGGCCTCTTCAATGTTCAGTTTCAAAAAAAATCCTGTACGATTTTTCTGAACTCACCGTTTGGTGACGCCGTTTGATAACAACAACTGACTGACATTTGTTTTGTGCCATAGAAACACTTCCATGGCACAATAAATTTTGAGTTAATCCACCATGCCAACAACAATCAATGACATCTATCAGTAATACGAGCTGTCAGTCTTGAAACTAGAGTACCGTTAAGTGGTCTACTGTTAGTTTTGTGATTTTTTGTTTTTAGTTTCTAGCATTCTAAACCTGGTGACTAAAGTGTATTTTAATCCCTTGGCGAATTGTTGTGAACCTTTCACCGCGGGATTAAAAGAGGAACTTTAGTCCCTAGGTTTATAATGTGCTATTGACCAATTTTACCTCATAAATGAGGTCCGGCACACCAGGTGATTTTTGGTCCGGTGGTACTATTACATCATATATGTGAAAATGTTGGGAGTTACCCTATCCATCACGTGACCTCTAAAATTGGCCACCTTTGGATTGGTGTGCCAAGTCCTTCTCAATAATTTTGAGATACAGGATTGTCCATTTCGTATTCAGGACGAGAAAATGCACATCTTATCAAAAAATGGCGAGGGTTACCTATCTATCATAATTTTTACTGCGAACGCTTGTACTAATAGTAACGAAACCTTTTATTTACAGTAAGAAACTGCGACAGAAGCTTGACAATTTGGTATTTTGTCACTTGTTTTGTCATGTGGAAAACTACAAAATGACGGATGCCTCAACTGTATTAATTTCCGTGGATACTTTGGGAAAATTAATATTCATAACACTATGTTTTCAGATATCTCACAAACCTTTAAATATATTTTTGTGATAGGCAATTTTTGATTCAAAAATAATCTGGTAAGAGCACATGATTTATAATTATAGATAGACGAAAATGCGTTGGCAGCAGCTATCATCATAATTCTATCCCATCTAATTATCGATCAAAATTTAATGGATCACTTTGTACCTCAAAATTTGTGCATAAGGGCTTGGCACACCGCCTTGAAAATATAATTAAATCTCTTGGAGTCAGGGTGGGTCACCTCTCATCAAAAATACTTTTTTTTATACCTTCATTAGACTTGATTTAAGTAACTGTCTGCAGATAATTAAAGCATGCTGTTTTTGGTTACCGATACAAAAGAACTTGTTTTTTTTTATCACGGGTGCAAATAAAGGTTTCAAGTTATGTTCTCACAAGAACACCTGTGCCTTATATTTTCTTAGATTTTCATTTTGCTAGCTTTGCATTAATTAGTTTATAAGTATATGTGAAACATCATAATTAGTTTTGTTGTATTCCAGCTTTGCTACCGCTTATACGAAATAAAAGTTTTTTTAAAAATAAAATTTCCGAGATCATTCGAAAACTGGCGCAGTCGGTAGGATAATAGACCGCCAGCGGACAACTATTGCGCATCGTGCGGAAAAGTAACCGTTTTCGTGTTAACGATTAGTGGTGGAACGAGCCTACAAAAAGAACTAAAATTTCGGGAAAGTGGTGTTGTAAAAGTGGTGAAACAACCAAGACCAGGGAATACAGTGTCCTATTGGTGCGAGGTGTGTGGAACAAGCATCGTCCAGACAATCCTCATAGTTAGATACCAGGGAAGAGACACCATCGCTCGTCCTACTGGAATGAAGAAAATATTACTACTGTAAGTGCATCCTTGATTATTAATCCTTAAAAAACAAAAAATTTTATATTGATACGTTGTTTAAATATTTAAGGCATTTTGAACTATATAATATTAAGAAATGGCACAACCTAATTACGCGTTAATTAGGTATCAAGCGGATAATATCCCCTGTTTTGACGGCAATCCAAAACAAATAAATCGATTCATATCGGCATGTGAAAATTTCCTATCAAATCACAAAGATAGAACTAATACGAACGCTCCTATCAATAGCTGCCTTTTTGATACAATTTTAAGTAAACTTACTGGTAGGGCTGCAGATTTAATAGCGTCCCGCGTTGAATTAACAAGTTGGGAACTCGTAAAACAATCAATAATTTCCACCTTTGCCGATCAAAGATCGATTGATTGCGTAGTACAAGATATAATATCTTTAAAACCGGGAAAAAATGAAACACCACAACAGTTTGGTCTAAAACTTCAAGATATCAGAAGCCTTTTATTCTCTAAAATAAATGTAACCAATGACGCTAGGGATATAAAATTATTAAAAATCAATGAATACGATAAATTGGTATTGAAAACCTTTATTCACGGTTTAAACTATCAAATGCAATTAATAGTACGTTTAAAAAATCCTCAAACACTTGAAGAAGCTATGAGTTTCGCGCAAGAAGAAGAAAACTTTATGTATTATAAAACCCATAACATGTTTGAATCAAGAAACCAACAAAGACAAATTTTAGCACCCCCACTATCCCAAAATGTACCACAAAGACCTAATTTTGCACCCTCTTGACCACCTCACTACAATCATAATTTCTCTAGGCAGAATCAATATCCTAACATGTTCAACAACTCACGTTTTGCAACACCAAATAATCAATTTTCAGGCTTTGGAAGGTGGAGACAAAACCCGCCTACCTTTCAAAATGAATCAAACGCATTTGCACCCCGATATCCAATAAATCGTCCAATGTTCAATAATAACTTACGCCCTCAATTTAACAATTATAAACCTAATTTTAGTCAAAATAATAGTTTTAATCAAAATAACAAACGACTAGCGACTTCGTCAGTCGTTCGATCAACAAATAGACCTGAACCGATGGATACTTCATCTGGCAACACTGTTTTAAATAAAAACCCACAAAATCAACCCCGTCGCGATTTTATAGTTGAAGAACTCTTTAACCAAACGGTAGAACCGATCTCTAACAGAATTATTCCCAAAATCACACATATCAAAATTACGAGTATCCAGTTAATTTTGAAAATATTGATTATAGCAATAACCAATCAATCAATCAATATCAAAATGATCAAATTAATCAGACTAATCAGGACTTTCAAAATTATTGCACTATTCAAGAGCAAAGTAATTTCGATAATTATTATTACGACCCCAGCTTGGAAATAAATAATGATTCAACCCTTTTTGAGCCGACCCAGAGTTATGAGGAACCTTTAAACAAAAATTTTCAGGAACCTCAGGATTCCAACAAAATAACATAATATTATTAAACAGTCACACAAACTCCGAACTGCCAGTCATTTTTCTACCTGAAATAAATGCAAAATTTTTAATAGACACTGGTAGCGGTCGCAGTTTTATAAAACCAAAATTAGCATACCAAATTTGTCCTAACTCGATAATTACTGAACCGTTTTTCGTGCGAACAGCCCACGCGACATCAAATCATAATGAGGTGACGAATATACCAATATTTCCATCTTTTAATTGTCACGGACATCATAAATTTTATCTTTTTGATTTCTCTCCTAAATTCGATGGCTTATTGGGAATAGATTGACCGTTTAAAAGCTGTATTTGAAAGGCTTCGGCAGGCTAACTTTAAAATCCAACTCGACAAAAGCGAATTCCTACATAAAGAAGTAGCATACTTAGGCCATACAATTACTAACGAGGGAGTAAAACCGAACCCTGATAAAATTATAGCTGTAAAAAACTATCCTTTACCGAAAACACAAAAAGAAATTAAAGGATTTTTAGGATTAGCGGGCTATTATAGGCGATTTATCAAAGATTTTGCAAAAATTACTAAACCTCTGACAATATGTCTTAAGAAAAATGCCAAAGTCGAACACACGCCAGCCTTTTTAAATTCATTTAATCACTTAAAAAATCTACTAATAAATGCACCTATCCTAAAATACCCAGATTTCGAAAAGCCATTCGTACTTACGACGGACGCATCAAACATTGCTCTTGGTGCCGTGTTATCACAAGGTAATCCCCCAAGTGACCAACCTATCGCCTACGCATCGCGAACGCTAAATGAAACGGAACAAAGATATAGCACGATTGAAAAGGAATTGTTAGGGATCGTTTGGGCTTGCAAATATTTTAGGCCATATCTTTACGGTCACAAATTTAAAATCTATACAGACCATCGCCCTTTAGTTTGGCTGTGTAACCTTAAAGAACCCAACAGTAAATTGGTACGTTGGAGGTTAAAACTAGAAGAATATGATTTCGAAATTATACATAAAAAAGGCAAACAAAATACCAATGCCGACGCGCTGTCACGCATTCAGTTAAACGCATTAGAATCGGAGTCTGTTATCAATTCTCCGGGAGACATTGATTCTGATATTTCTAAATTTTTAAGCGAAGACTTTGATCCAAACGCACTTTCTTCTGAACTAGTTTCTGATTACCTGCAAACCATAAATAACGGAAAACCGAAAATAAACATAACTTCAAATTTGCAAATTAAACCACCAGATCAAGCGCCTCAACCGACCCTACAAGATCCAAATCTACAAAACATAAATCAAAATCAAAACTGTAATACTGTCCACACTACGAACGCCGATCAGAATTATGTTGTAATGACATTGCTTGATGAAATAATCAATAATAAAGCCAATCAAATTATTGTTAATCAATCACCATACGAAATGTACGTTAAAATCGATAAAGAAAATTTCGACGGCAATAAAATTATAAAAGCCACCTTACCAGCAAGTGTCTCGCATATTGTAACATTTTTAAAGGAATATTTGTCAAAATCAGCAATGCATATATATTTTCAGTCTAAAAATCTTCTTATTCTTCTTTCTTATTTTCAACAGGCCATGTCTAAACACTTCCAAAATTGCAAATTAATAGAGTGCACTAAATTAATAAACAAGGTTAAAGAAGAGGAAAGGACAATGTTAATAAAATATAAACACGAAGGCAAAACTAACCATCGTGGCATCGAAGAAACTCTCAAATTTTTGAGAACCAATTATTATTGGAAATCTTTAAAAAACGATGTGACAAATTATATAAATAATTGCGAAGTATGCCAAAGATCCAAATACCATCGCAAACCCCCTGATCAACCGTTAGTTCTTACCGAAACTCCGAGTAAACCTTTTGAAATAGTTCATATTGACACATTTATTATGGGAAATCAAAAATTTTTAACATTAATAGATAAATTCTCAAAGTTTGCGCAAGCATTACCTTACCACGGAAATGCCATCTCATGTTGCGATCAATTAATAAAAATATTTTCTTTTATGGGAGTTCCGAAATTGATTGTTTCAGATAACGGATCAGAATTTCGAAACGAGGTGGTTGATGGATTATTAAAAGCTCATAAAATAAAAATACATTTTACTACACCTCATCACCATGAATCAAATTCTCCTGTCGAACGCCTACATTCTACGCTGATCGAACATATTCGACTCTTACGCGACGCAGACCCCAACGCGGAAGTTACTAATTTAATGCCATACGCACTTATTGCCTATAACAGCACCATACACTCCAGTACAAACTTTACACCTTTTGAACTTGTCCACGGACACACAGATGCGAGGGATCCAATGAATTTAGTTGCTTCACATGTTTACACCGAATACATCCATAATCATAAAACCAAAACTGAAGCCCTTTATAATCAAATTTCGGATAAAACCAAAGAAACAAAACAAAAAATAATTGATAAAATAAACCAATCGAAAACTAAACAAAAATTAGTTATCGGATCGCAAGTATACAAGAAAACTGAAAAGAGATCGGGTAAAATGAAAAATAAATTTTTAGGGCCTTTTACGTTGACACAAATTTTAGAAAACAATAAAATCGAAATCGAAAACCCCAAAAATAAACGCAAAGAAGTTATCCACATTAATGAAACTAAAATAGTACCCATTGTTACAGATGGGCCTGGACAATCTACGGAACCAGCGCCAGCGTCAAGTTCAACGACTTGAACAACCACCCTGGAATTTTGCCTTTCAAGCTAGGAACAGCCAAAATTGTTACGAATCAATGGTCCTTTATTCAAACAATTGATCTACAACCAATAATAACAGAGTTTAATTCTCTTCAAAATCACACCAATATATTATCTTCCCACTTAAAAAATGATAGCGAGTATTTTCGGGAATATTTTAATTCTTTACTACCTCTACATGCTATAGAAAGACGCATTACGACATTATTAATCCAAATATTTCCTTATGAATTCAAAAATAGACAAAAGCGTGGCTTATTTAACCCATTGGGTACATTTATTAAGAGCATCACTGGAAATCTAGACCAAACGGATGCCGAAAACTTCAATGAAAAAATAAAAATTTTGCAATCTAACCAAAACACATTAAAAATTGACTCAATCAATCGAATTACTCTCTTGAACGGAACCATTAATAAGTTTAGAACCATGATGTCCAATGTAAGTCATAACCAAATAATCTTAAAATCGCGTATTTTACAGACTGAGAGCGCTATTAAACGATCAGACATTCATAACATGCAGTTCCACGAGTACATCCAAACGTTTATTATTATTAATCAAATAACATTACTATATCAATCGATTTATAATATATTGGATAAAATTGAAATAGCCTTAACGTTCTCGAAAATTAACACTCTTCATAACTCTATTATTGACCCAAATGAATTACTTGCAAAAATTCAAGAAATAAGTAAACATCTTCATAATGAAGACTCGCTGCCTATACAGGGTGTCTCAAAAAATATACTTATTTTAGAAAAATTCATTGAAATCAAAAGTTTTATAAGAGATTATCAAATAATATTTATTTTTCAATTGCCTTTGATTGAAAAAGAAACGTATCAATATTATAATTTGTTCCCATTACCAATTCCCAATAATCAATCCTTTCTCGTCAACCTACCCCACAAACCCTACCTAGCACTTGGCGAATCCAGATATGTATACCAAAACGAAAAATGTGAAAAAGTCCAAACAAACGAATTCATCTGCAAGAACACCCACACTCGCACCATTGAGGAACATCCACCATGTGCTGTACAGCTTCTAAGGTTTCAATTAAATAACACCACTTGTCACCCGTTCGTTATCCACCTACACAACAATCAGTTTACCAGAGTTTTAGATGGTAAATGGATAATAACCACACCAGTCAATACAATTGCCAAAATCAATTGTGGCAATTCCGAGTCCAACAAACTACTCTTTGGTTCCTATCTAATGGAGGTACCACCAGAATGTAAAGTTCGAATAAAGTCAATGGTATTCGAATCATATGGCTCTACACCGCTGACCTAAACAGAAGTCAATTTGCCTATACTCAATTGGACCCACATCAAAGGACAATCACCGATTTTCAATCCACCCACGATTGATTTAAATCTAATCAATCTACATGCCACCGATGACATCCAGACCCAATTGACAGCCCAAAAGAAAGATCTTCAAGACATGACATCTCCAGTATATGTGACAAAAGCCAGTTTTTGGACTATTTTTCTATATATGATATTAGTTATTAGTATTTGCTATATGTTAATCAATAGATTTTTAATTAGAATTAGGAAAACAGAAGTAACCGAAGATTCTAATAAAATTTTTTGAAATCAAGTCCTTCAGACTGTGCTTTCAACTAGCGCGGGAGGAGTTATGTTCTCACAAGAACACCTGTGCCTTATATTTTCTTAGATTTTCATTTTGCTAGCTTTGCATTAATTAGTTTATAAGTATATGTGAAACATCATAATTAGTTTTGTTGTATTCCAGCTTTGCTACCGCTTATACGAAATAAAAGTTTTTTTAAAAATAAAATTTCCGAGATCATTCGAAAACTTTCAGTATATTTTTTACCCAAAATTAAAGAGATATTTTTCATAAAAATTAAACCATTTCCGACAGCATTCACCAATTTTTTACGAAAAAATCACTTAAAAACATGAACAACTGTTTATCGTCTCCTAATGATGCTAACCTTGTTAGCGAAAGGCGCGTCGAGTGCAAAAAAGTGTAGTTTTGGTTTGTGGAAAACAATCATAACTTTGTTTTAGAATAGAAGAAGAATTTAGTTCTTCTTTTGGAGTTCTCTCTTGTCACCGTAAACTTACAATTTTTAATTTGCACCCATCGCTTTTATCATGATATAAGAAAGATAAAAAAATATTTTTTACTTTTAAGTGCATTTAATAAAAGCTTTTTCTTTAAAAGTTTTTTTTAATAAAAATTTATTTTTAAATTTTTAGATTTGTATCCTAAATCGTCCATTTTGAATCCGCCATATGGAAATTTTCAAATCTGATCAAGAATTCATATTTCCTTTCCGAAAAAACCCTGTGTGCCAATTTTGATTTAAATCGAACAAACTAAATCTTTTCCCCCCCTCCACTTCCCCCGTTGGAGGGAAGTGTGTACCTAGTAGTAGCATAAAATTGTTTTGTCGCCGCCCCTTAATTTTTAGATTTGTAACCGTCCATTTTGATTCCGCCATATTGAAATTGTCAAGTCTCATCAAAAATTCATAGTCCCCCTCCTTAAAAACCCCTCTATGCCAATTTTGATTGAAATTGAACAAACTAAATATTTTTTCCCCTCCACTTCCCTCGGTAAAGGGAGGTGGGTACCTGAGAATACCATATTATTGTATTTTCACCGAAACTATAAACGCATACCAAAATTGAACACAATCGGATGTGGATAAGTCAGTTAAAATTGGTTAGCAAAACATACTCGAAAATCATTCATCTTGAATCCGCCATATTGAATTTTCACGTCACTTCGACATTTCCTGAGCTAAGGTCACTGACAGAAAAAAAATATGTCTACTCTTAATAGTAAGCGATAAATTTCCCACTTTTAGAGTGATATTTTAGGCAAGAATGAGGTCAGGGGGTACTACTGTCAGAATGGTGGTTTCCCAATGTATCACAAGACTATATCACCTTTGGGGTGGTATGCCGAGTATGAGATGTAAGTAGATGCACTGGTGTCCATTTCGTAATGAGAATGGAAAAGTGTACACTCTAGCAAAAAATGGTGTAGATTCCCTATCCAAACAATTTTATATCCCGAACGCTTGAATTTTCGGAAAATAAGCACAAAAGGAAATTAATAAAGTTGGTTAGAAACAGCATTCTAAATCTGAGTGAAATCAAACATCAAAATGTAAAGAGATAAAAATTACCATTCGTTTCCCAGCTTTCTATTAGTGTAAAATGTAAAATCATTTGTTTAGGGTAGACCAGAGACCCTTTATGTATGACATATTTGGTTGAAAAAGAGACGCTACAACTCCGTCAAAGTCAACTTTATTAAAAAGGATCGAAATATCGGTCCTCTATACTCTAACATTGTTTAGAGAGAGAGACACAATCTGTTCTTGCACAGAAATTTTTTTAAATTGGGCCTAATAAATATTTGCTTCCCATGGTCCAAAGAAATATCTATTTGAAACTAGCAAATATCAATATTTACATCGAAATAAAATTCTTTCAGTCAAATAAATCTTGCTTGACTGAAATAAATATTTACTTCAACAAAACAAACATATATTTAGGTCAAAATATATTTCTTTAAGTCAAACGAATCTTGCTTGACAGAAACAAATATTAATTTGATTCAAATAAATACTTGTTTGGACCATGGAAAACAAATATTTATTTGTCTCAATTAAACCTTCTTTCGGTCTGTTTATGCATGCATGATTTGTACGTTTTTTTAATATGACTATAAGTAGTGTTGCGCAAAAAAACATCAAAATAGGTAAGGTTATGTTTAATTCCAAATGTTATTTTTGGGTACGTTGAAAAGCACTATTTTTAACCTTTTGCAGTTACCTTTATTTACAGTAAGATATTCATCAGAATTGCAAAATTTGTCGTTAAACCGTCTATAATGATAACAATAATAATAATAGTAGGTAGTAATAATATGGCTTATTTCTAAATATTTTAACAAATTTGAAAATACCCATATTAATTTATAATAAAATAAACAAAAAAACACTAAAAAAAATTTATAGTTTCTTGTTAGCGATGTAGAGTCACAATTGGGATTACTTTTGTCAAATTTTAGTTTATATGTCTCAATTTGGTAAGTTCCCAATACGGTTTCAGGTCACTTTAGGGTAAATAGTAATTATCGGTATTTACTTGAAAGCCAAAAACACGACACATACATGTGATAATGGTACTTATAGGCAGTAACAGACTCTATATACATATGGCAAATTTTTAAAAATTAGGTAGGTGCCTATTGCTTGAGCTCTTGAACTAAACGGAAGAGCGGTTTAATAGGTGTTGATTTAGTGCTGTGTACGAAATAAAAATACTTATTTTTACAAGTAAGTCTCATATCTATTGTCTTTTGAAGATTTTTTCAAATTTAACCCTTAAATGCGCCGCAGGCAAAATTTTTGAAAAAATTACACTAAAATAATTAATAAAATTAAAAAAAATTGTAACAATATTTATTATTAGTATATATAGCGCCGCAGGCGAAAACTTTAATAAAAAAAAAGCAAAAAACTCTCTAAAAATTTTGATCTTTAAGGTTTTTTGAAAAATATATTTAATAAGTAAATATAATTGTAACAATTATTGACGTCATAACATCGCAGGCAAAATTTTTAAAATTTAAGACATCACACCAAACACACGTCAGAGCTATAGCTTTCCCACGTTTTTTGGGCCGCTGATCATAATTAATTTATTGTAGATTGGGTTGGACCTTCTAAGGGGGGTTTTAACCCCCAAAACCCCCCTGGCTACGCCACTGAAACAGGTGATGCATAATAGATCTGTCATTACTACGAATCCACTGTTTTGTTTTGTTTTTGTTTTATTTTTAAATATTGACTTTAAATTGTTTGATAGAAAATTATAGAATTCTGGAGCCATATGCAAAAACGATCTGTGTCCAATTTCTTTTCTATTTAGTAATGTCTTATCTTCGGCTTTGAATGTTGTGCAGTGTGGATGTGTTACTGTATGAAGATTGATCAAAATCACCATATTATCTTTTTATATTTGCAGACTTTTACAGTGTGATTTACTAAGATCTGAAATGGTACCCCCCACAAGTCTAAATATTTACACCTGTAAGCGGTACTAACCAATTTTCAAAAAACACTTACCCATACAGAAAAGACACAAAGTTATTGATTATTTTGGATTGTTATTGCAAAATACTACTCAAAAACTGCTTTTTTTTAAATAAACCATATTTTAAAAGAAATGGCCTAAAACTAATTTTTTTTGACAGGTTTTAAAATGATAAATGGTTTGAAGTTATAAAGTTGGTGATTTTTAAGACAACCTCTGGGGAGTGGTTTAAATTTAGAGCCCACAGAAAGGATTGTTTTGTGGCAATTGGTAATAAATTCGTTTATAATTTCCCTAGGTAACCGTTTTTACAAGGATTAATTTACCTTATTTAATATCCCCAGTTGTTCATTAACCAATGAAACACCTCCAATTTTCCCCAGAAAAACGCCATATTTTGAACTCGTTTTAAGCACAAAAAATATATTTATGAGGGCACTACGTCACCAAAAACATACATAAGTGAAGGTCACTGATTATGCACGAAAAATATGCACAAACAAAAAACCGAAAACAACTATATTAATTTATTTACAAACTGAAATTAAAACATTGAGGTTATCTTAAAGCTCAGTCAAGGAAACTTTCCTTACTCAAAGCCAACTCACTTCAAAGCTGTAGCTTTCATCAGTAGAGGTTGGTGCCAGCCAAGGTGCAAGCAGAGTTACGAGATCCGGCCTCACTGTTTGTGATTTGAAGTCAGCTAATATTTTGAAACTGACATTTGTACAGTGACATAAACAAAATTTGCATTTAAGTTCTTTAATACATTTCATAAGTAAAAACACCTTTTAAATAAATACAAAATTAATCTACGCTTTATTTTATTATTACCCATCTAAATCGTTGTGTGACATAAAGTATTAATTGAAAAAATTTTTAATAAAGGTAAGTTTTAATTATAGTGACATATAACCCCAATTTTAATTTATTCTACTGAGTGTTTACTATTTAAACCCTGCGTGGGTTTAAATTTTGTATTTTTATTTTCTTCTAAATTGAAACGTTCTTCTTAAATCCAATTAAAGATTGTGTTAAGGTGATAAGTCAATAAACAAATTTATTAGTATTCTTCTTATAAATCAAACTATGTCCAGAACCCTAGGAGGGTTCGTTTAAAATGCTTAAAACCCAAAATTTCTCTTAAACTTAAGATCGGTCTAAAATAGACTAAACACTTTAAGTAAATCTCACCGTTAGGATCTAGAATCGAGGTAAGCCTATTTATAGATGTGTTTTGGTATAACGCCAATGCACTCCTAACATTTTGACAAGAAAATGACATATCCCAGTGGCGCACCGAGGGGGGGAGGGGGTTTGGGGTTAACCCCCCCCCCCTGAGATGCCTGTTTATGCTCACATTGACTTAAAATTAAGTTTTTTTTAATTATTTATCCTTAGAAACCCCCCGAAGCTAATTCCTGGATGCGCCACTGCATAACCCATGTGAGCTTCAGTAACTTTCAAACGGTTGTCTCTTGTAGACTAACTAAAAACAATTTGGCATTCATCCTATGATCCATAAAAAAGCATATGTACCAAAAAAATTGGTTTAAAACAAAATTAACTGTGGTATTTATTTTTCTTTTGATTATATAAAAACACGGTATTAATATTCAATAACTATTTGAGATAGTAGGTATTTTTTTATATTTTTTTCGGCTTTTTTTGCCAAGGAAACCCCCTTACAATAGGGAGAATATGAGGGAGTCAGGGAAACTTCCATAGTTAATGGATGACAGTCGCAATTTTTTCAAGAACTGAACATGTGTGATCAGATGTAATCAGGTATAGTCAGGTGTAATTTTGTTCCAGTCAAGTTATGATCATGTTGTAATCATGTGTAATTTCATCCTTATTTATGAAAATGTCGTTCATTGCGCATGCGTGTAGTCAACAAAACATTTTTTCTACAACAACATAGGAAAATTCAAAGAAACCTACATGCTTACCATCTCCTCATCCTAAGAACTGTAGTACTGGTTTTACATTTTACAGCGTCATTAAATATATATTTTGAATTTTTAATTAATTTCTATACCAACTTTTCTTCAATCAAATTTTGGCCGAGCTCGCGCAAATTTTTTTTGGCATTTCGGACATCAAAGGAAAGGTCGTGTGTGTAAATCACCCTTTATAGATGATCTCCTACATAAAAATTTTCTATCAAAACATAATTGGAAACGTTAAAATTATGTCATAAATGAGACGTGGAGCACGTATTGAACATTAATTAAATATCGAAAAGAAAATAGGTATTCGATGGTAGGTATGTCTACGAATATTTCATGATGCGCCTCTTTTAAAAATTGATTTAAGATTACCATTTTATTTTCAATTTGTGGTGCATTCAATGTCAATCATTTTTTATCAACGGTACTTCCTAAGAATGTTCTTAAGTTATTATTTACTATTTTGATTACATCTTAAGAAAAGAAAAAAAGAAACTTTGTTCGAACAAGGAGCATACAGTACTTTGAGCCTGTACAAACTTATTTAAAGTAATTTTATTTAAAGTAAATGCTTAAATCAAGTAAATAAATAGTACAGTGACCTCCTTAGTATTTTTTTTTATTCAAGAGCATTGTGTGATGCAGTTGCAGTGGCGTTGCTATCCTGGCCCTGCAAGGGGACCCACTGCCCAGTTAGTATTTCCTAGTAAATAAAATTGTTTATTTATTTTATAAAACTATCTAAAACCCGATGTTAATTTTATTAGGCCTGCGCTTTCCCTTCTTTTTATATTATTGATCAGGTTACAGATTATTTTGATTTATTGGATCCTAGAAACATTACAGGTTCTACTGATTTTTTTTTACAAAAGTGTAAACGATTTTATAGCATATATTCTGAAATTACAGAACCTTCTATAGTCATTGGATATAATCATCTTTTACCGCTTAATCTAATTATTAAACAATACGGAGTTGCAGAAAGTAATTTTGTTTAAATATTTACCGCATTCTTATTGTTTTTAACATTACCGGTAACAGTGGCAACTCTTGAGAGGACGTTTAGTAAATTAAAACTATTAAAAAAAAAACCTTTCAATTGAAACGAAAGTTGCTTACGAAATAGACTAAACGACTCTAATAAAAGAATTTGCCAATGAAAAAGCGAGGAAAAGGGATTTTTAAATTATTGACCTCTCAAGAATTGACCACTGTTACAGATAATAAAAGTGCGGTAAATAAAATAAATAACAATATTATACAGGGTGACAATTTGAAAAGAGTCCACCCTAGATATCTGGAGAACCAATAGAGATATTTACCTAATTTCAAAAACAGTTCGAGGGTTTCGAGGGGGAACGTTATTTATGTATTCAATGACTTGATCCCCCCTGCCATGTCAGCACAGACCACGCCCACCCACTTTTCTTAAATTAACTTCCCCCCTTGTGATACCTCTTTGGAAAGGATTTTCCGTCAGTTTTACAAAGGTGTATTTTTTTTAAATTGATTTTTTAGTATTATGTGGATCATTGCTAATTTCTTGAAAACTAGGGGCTAAAATTAAAAAGAAATACACCCTTGTAAAACTGACGCAAAATCCTTTCCAAAGAGGTATCACAAGGGGGGGTTTCAATTTAAGAAAAGTGGGCGGGCGTGGTCTGTGCTAACATGGCAGGGGGGATCAAGTCATTGAATACATAAATAACGTTCCCCCTCGAAACCCTCGAACTGTTTTTGGAATTAGTTAAATATCTCTATTGGTTCTCCAGATATCTAGGGTGGACTGTTTTAAAATTGTCACCCTGTATATCTAATAGTATGTTAAGTTACCATTGTTACCAAAATAATATAAATATTTGTTTTTTTACAATAAAAAAAATACCAACGTTTGGTTGTATTTTATTTACGAATTACTTGAATAAAACAAACTTTTATTAGTGGGGAGGGGGCATAAATTGTCCTTACCTCGGGGTCCCAAGTAATGTTGCTATGCCACTGTGCAGTTGGCAATAGCCAGAGGAGTAGTTATTTAACTCTACGTATTAATAAAAAGAGATGGACTTCTGTAAGAGTTGGATAATTTTTAAAATCTCCTTGACAATGTCAATCATGCGTGACTGAGCTTATGCAATCTAAGCATTTATTCTTAATAAACACCAGATAATATAGCTTCTATCCATAAACCGAGAAGCGTCAGCTTCACGTGCAACCATACATGACTGGCATTAACTAAAACAATAAATATACATTAGTTGCTAGCATATATGCATTATTAATTGGCCAAGTGGACCAACTAAGGGCCAGCGGGCCATTAATAATAACCAAGGATGTATGTACAGGGCGACCTTTCATTTTGTCACAAAAAGATAATTCAAAAAGTGAATTACTCCTAAAATTACGTGGATTTCTGTTACGTCTTACGAATACGCTGTATATTTTTTAAACTTTTTTAGATATTTTCATTCTGATTCAAAAAATATAACATATGAGGGTGTATCTTCAATGGTTCTCGGGTAAAATCAAAAAGAATTTGAAATAAGGTTAACGTGATGAGGCAAGGAAAAATAGTTTAGTTGATTTTTTGTTAAACACATTGTTCTTAGGGCCAGGTTTTTGTTAATTTTTTTAATGACTGTTCAAGACAAACGTAATATATTGTATATTTTTAAAATCAGGAAGAGAAGATCTATCGAAATTTTAAAAAATATAGAGGGTATTTGGTTAAAAAAGGACTTTTGGCCATCGTGCGTGTAAGGTGTGATTTAAAAAAATGTAAAACTTTAATAGAAATCTACATAATTTCATGAGTAATTCACTTTGGTTTATATTTTTATATTTATATACGTATAAACGGTCCTCCTATGCACAGAAACAAAGTTGGTGTATTTACAAAAGTAGCTGGGGCCGCCGTAGACCAGTGAACAGCGTCTTAGCCTGCAGAACAGAGATCGCAGGATCGGATCTCGGCAAGTACACATTGCTTCACACAACACCGAATGCGACTCGAGATGACTTCTTAGCAGCTCCGCAGTTAACGTTGTGCATAGAGTAACAACAAACGAGATAGAAGTAGGCGGCACGGTTGACACTGCACCGAAAACTTTGCGGGACTCAAAGGTGGACGGCCGAGGACCCCGCCAAACTGGGTAGAGGAGACTAGCCGGTGACCCAAAAAAAGACGACCTGGACTTGTCCGAGATCGGGACTCCATGGGGCGCGGCTGGACTCCGACAGATTTGGTAGCGGGAGTCGACAGAAGGTGACTTGGAAGAGGCGGTACCACCTTCGGGTAGCAGGACCACCCTTCGGAGGGGGTGTAAAGCCGGTCCACTGTGTATACTTGCTACGCAGTCTAAAGATCCCTGCCCTCGACAAAGAGGTGTCAGGCAAAATTAAGTCCTTTTAGAGGGGGGTGCACGGGGGGAATGGCAAAAAGGGTCCATTATGCGGCCTAATTGAAGGCCTGCGGCCGCCCATTACTACTACTGCTACTATAAAAGCAGCTAAGGGTAAAAACGCAGGTATTTACTAGTGCAAACGTTCGGGGCATTAAATATAGGATGTTCCAAAAAAAACCGGACTTTTTAGATTGCCTACAACTTCCACAATAATTTTTAGAATTTTAAAATTTAAAGTTTATTTTAAAAGGAAACTTCAAGCTTTATTCGCCCAATGTCAAAACTGACATTTCTTTAAAATTCAAGAAACAGAAACAGATTTAAAAAATGGATATTTTTAACGCCCCCTGCAAAAAAATTGTGCGCGACACTGTAATAAATTTAAGATACGCTGTAAATAGCCTTATCATTTAAAGGTGTATAACCATTTCGTTTTTTTAAATCGGTTAAGAAATAAGAAATTTCAGCAGTGTTAAATTTGATGGTGTTTGTGTGGTAGAAAACTTTCTTACTATAAGTCATCTTTTTATTCGACGTTATACAATTTCATTAAAATTTATCAGAATTTAAAGATTTTAAGGTTTCTTAAAAGCTAAAAGTCTAAATTTTACACGCCCAGTATAAAAACTGACATTTCTCTAAAATTCAAGATGGCGGACAGATTTAAAAAAAAATCCCTCCTGAAAAATTAAGTTATGTGCTAAATATCCTTATTCTTTTAACGTCAACACACGTTACGTTTATTTAAATCGACTAAGAAATAAGAAAGTTATGCAGTTTTCTTACTGTAAGTCATCTTTTTATTCGACGGTGTACAGTTTGGTTAAAAATTATCAGATGGCGGACAGATTTGAAAAATGGGTATTTTTTATCCCCTCTGGAAAAAGAATATGTGCGCCAGTGTAATAAAATGAAAATGCGCATTTAATAGCCCTATTCTTTTTTATTATCTTTTTTACTTGACGGGACAAATTTTATAATGCAACTAGAAAAGAGAGACAAAATTATCATCTTTTAAAAATTCAAGATGGCAGACGGCTTTATGAGCTGAGTATTTTTGATCCCTCAAAAAAATAACATGCATACAAGGATCAATCAATTTTTTTTTAATTAAATTTAATTGTAATGAATTATCTTCGTCTTAATATTTGAGACACTGTAAATCCACTTTCAAACAGATTTTTTACAAAGTGCTTATGTAGTAGTAGAGACGCGCATGCTGACAGGCAAAGACAGTTATTAAAGTTTTTTTTTTTTTCATGGCCTACTAAGTCCTAATTCTACTCTGCAACACCTAATGACTTAAATTAATATGTATGTTATTGTTGCAAGTAAAACTTCAGATTTTTTTTACTTTTTAACCGACTTTAATTCGTTACGTTCAAAAAATAAGGCAGTGGCACACATGTTCTTTTTCCAGGAAAAATATAAAATACTCTCTTTTCAAATCGATCCGTTATCTTAAATTTAAAAGAATTGCCAGTTTTGACATTAGCCGCATCAAATTTGGACTTTTAGTTTGCCAGCTTAAAAAGATGACACATAGTAATAAAAAACTAACGTGTATACGTTAAAAGAATAAGGCAATTTGGCGCAGAACTTAATTTTGTTACAGTGGTGCCCAATTTTTTTTCAGGAAGGTAAAAAAAGCACTTTTCAGATTTGTCCGCCCGCGCCATCTTGAATTTTAAAGAAATAGTGAAACAGTCTTTTACTACAAAAACAGCATTAAACGTAACACTGCAGAACTTTGTAATTTCCTAACCGATTTAAAAAATTAAAACGCGTATATGTCTTTAAATAATAAGGCTATTTAGAGCACGTCATAATTTTGTTACAGTGGCGCACACAATTTTTTTGCAGGGGAGGCCAAAAATACCCATTTTTTAAATCTGTCCGCAATCTTGAGTTTTAAAGAAATGCCAGTTTCGATTTTAAGCGCATAAATTTTAAAGCTTCCTTTTTTAAATAAAGTTTAAATTTTAAATGTAGGATAATTATTATAGAAGTTGTAGGCAATCCAAAAAGTCCGGTTTTTTTTGGAACGCCCTATATTATGATGGATAGGCACCCCTCGCCATCTTTTGCTAATATAATAGACAGACTTGCACCTCATAATAGGGGCTATAAGGGCTTGGCCTAAAGCTTTCTTTTAACTTGGAAACAAATAATTACAGTCAGATAACTAATTGTCTTAAACCTTAAAAATTATTTACTTTTAGAGTGTGGGTTTTGTCGGTTTTCCAAAATGTCGAGGATGAAATATGTTACGGAATCCCGCGGGTTATACAGGGTGTTTCACAAATTATATATAAAAATGAAAAACGTGATTCCTAATATTGGTCGGTGTGAATTGATGATTCATTTCGCTTAAATTTGTACAAAAGTTTTCTCAAAAAAAAATCCAAAAATGTGCTAAAACATTTTCTTTGCCTTCGACTGAACATTGAAGCTTACAAACAAAGTATCTAACAAAAAACAATAATCATGCAAGTAAGTTTTTGGCCCGTCCTGCTGTTATCTCTACAGACCGCTTCAAGCTACTGCGAACATAGGGCGGAAGAAGTCTAATTTGCCAGTGTACGTACATGCAGAGACACCGCACGCCTGTCAGTGAAGCAACCAATACTCAGGCTTGCGATCACCACTTGCATGACTTTCCTTTGGTATTTAGTACGCCTCTAACCACGGTGCGGTGTGGAGGGTAGTCAATGAAACCGGAATTTGGTCAATAAGTACGCAAATTTTTATAACGTAATTTTCTTATTTTTTGTTACTGATAAATAAGAGCGTTTTATTGTCAACTGCTCAGATTTATCAGTGACGACGTGTTACAATGAAAATAATAAGGAGAAACAAAATAAAAGCAAGTTCTCAAAATAAAATAATACATTCTAAAAACCAAAAAGATTCTCCCAGTCAAAAAAAAATTTAAGCAAATGTTCGAAAAGTCTTCCTTGCTCGGCTAGACAATATCCCCTTCTAACGTTTCCAAGCATGTTAGGGGTGATAATTTGAAAACCATAAAATAGTTCCCCGTGTACTTATAACCCGATTAGGAAATACATTATCAAGATATTCCCTAACAAGGCCAACATTGTGAGCGGAACAACCATCTTGTTGAAACCATGTTTCACCAAATCTTACACCTAACAACTGCCTAGCAGTTGGAATAATGTGCTGCTGCAGTAGATCCAAGTATCTAGGACCATTCAAATTGCAATTGCCGTTAATAAAAAATGGCCCAATTACGTGTTCCCCTATAATACCCCCCCCCCCAAACATTTAGTTTTTGGGGATACTGTGTTCTTACGTCAAAATACAAATGCAAATTTTCCCTCGACCAATATCGAACGTGTGTTGGGTTATGACGATTTGACCATTTGACCATCTGCACTTTTTCGGCAACTTCGTAGACATCCATTTTTGGTTTTAAAAATGTATTATTTCAATTAAGAACTTACCCATCTGTTTCTCGAGCAAGGCAGAAATAAAACAAAATAATAAAAACAAAATGAATTTCCAAAAGATAACACTGCAGCGTGCTTCGAATCCACCTCGGTCGTACGGCACGGAGAGTAAATTGGACTTGATTCCCCCTATGTTCGCAGTAGCTTGAAGCGGTCTGTATATCGTACCACAGAAAGTAAACAAACTATGCAATATTAGCTGATTTAGTTTTGAATATCAGGTCGCGTTTTGGTGCCGAGTACTTATTAGTTTTTTTAGTGATTTTGTTTTGTGTTTTGTTGTAAAAAAATTACATACAACTATTCATTCCCTTGGAAATTAAACAGCGAATTAGTGGATATTGTTTTAATTTATAGCGAAGCACAACAACCTACCGCAGAAGCTTACCGAATTTATTCCTGTGTGACTTTTTCATTTAGTTATGAGAATATTCAGCGGTTAGGGCTTTTTGTCAGTTTATATGCATCATACTTCAACGAATCATTTGCACACTTTTAGTGGTAAATTCATGTCTTAATAGTTTCTTTTTATATATTTTTCTATTACTTACAGGCCATTGAATACGCTCTAAAATTTTCTGACATTAATTGTAAAACACCCTATATATTCTGTGAGTTAGGTATGTCATATTAAAAAGCTTTTTAGCAATTTGTTCGTAAATATTTTCTTAATAAAAATATTTAAATAAAAAAACCTTTTCTTATGGCTTTTTTGGTATTTTTGCAACAAAATTAGTAAATATAAATATACAAATTATAAAATTACAAAAAATAGGTATACCTAATGGCAAAAGACACAACATTGATAAAAATAGTTTAAATTTTCGGGTACAAACAAATATTTCAATATGATTAATATGTATTACATAAAGCAATAGATTTCTGGGGAGCCACCTGAGAATTTATATAATTTGATAGAAGTGATGTATTGGTTTCAAAATGATAAACAAATATAATTATTTCATTTCAACTGTAAGCAATTTATTCTTGCGATTTTACTGTTAACTTTATATTTAATTCTAAAGATATTTGTAGATGCAATGGATTATTTTAAACACTTATGGGCACTTTAATTGGAACTCTGTTATTGGTTTTTTTTACTCTTATTTTGTGCACCAGGGGTCAATCTTCCCACATATCATTGGAGGAATATTCATGTTGTAGGAATATTCCGTCAAAGTTATTTGTGTAATATTTTATTGCGAATATGACAGGAATGTTACAGACCTATTGTTTATTGAATATTCTTTAAGAGTTTGTGAAAGTTATATTTCTTTGGTAAGAAGATAATAATATTCCCATGATAACGTGATAATCAAGTAATTTTTATAAATATTTTGGCTTGTTTGCTGAAAATATTACTATCTTAAAAAGAGAGTTTTACCAACAGAAAACTGTTGGATTTTTCTCCTGCTCTACCAGTCAACTAACCACTGACACTGGTTTCAGACATAGTCCATCCACCAGTCGAGCTTTCTACTATGACGAATCGATAGCAAAAAAACGAACTTTATAAAATACACCGGAGTACCACAAGAATACATACCGGGTGCGACCTGGAGACTAGACGCAGACACGTGTTTCACTTTTGTTAGGGATCATCAGTGCGACATAGGTTTTTATAGTCGAATATTATGAACGATCTAATCAACAAGTCATGGACAAATGTTCGGCACAACATTAGTTAACAGAATGAGAAATAAATTCCCAATGTCCATAGTGGAGTTTAACTCCACTATGGACATTGGGAATTTATTTCTCATTCTGTATTACTATCTTGTTAAGAGAACGCGATTTACATGATTTATAATTGTAATTTAGCTAAATGTCATCTATTGCAGGTAGATGGCACTGGAATCAATATGTTCCCTATGTAGTAGGTAATATTGTCATACATATAAGATAGCAAAAAGTTATTAAGGTACTCTGTATATTAACATAATGGTGATACATTGATATACCTACCATGAATTTTCAGCGATAGTCTTGTACTTTAGTTGAAGACTAATGCATATTTGGCAGATATTCATGTCGATATCCACTGCATATCTTAGGATATCCATCTCGTGGCCATCTGACATGTTTTGAATCACAAAATCATAACCATACATACCATACATATTACTATAATTTATTAATAATATTATAGTCATGTTTCACATCACGTTTCTATCACATTTATATCACCTGTTTTATGAGCTAAAACGTAACTTATTGCCGGCATGTCTTAGTAATTTTCCCAATGGTAAAATGTAACATTCCTATCACATTCTTTGTTCTCTAAGAATATGACTAATACATTGTTTTTGTCCCCTTCTTCTTTGTTTTTCACTTCATTTGGAGTTACTGTAGTGTATATTTACTTTGTTACAAATAAATTGCCCATCTATTTAATTTTTTTATACTGGGACTTTCCATCCAATATAGAATCAATGCCCAGTGTAAGCCGAGTTTTTGCAAAGTTAAAAACAACACAAAATATCCATGCACCTAGCCGGGATTCGAACCCGAAACCTTCCGAGCGGCAGGCCGATACGCCACCCAGGGCGCTACGGAGGCCGGTTAATTTAATTTAATTATTTATTTCTTTAAATAGTCATAAAAAAGAAAATACGTCATCTATGGCTAAGCTTATGAACATAAAAAATTTGTCTGATTAAATAAGGCATTCCCTTATTTTCTTATTTAGGCACGACCAAGTCAAATAAGTCCCTATTGTCGCAGTCAGTCCGATAAATAGTTATCAATTATATCTGTTTCTGTTTACAATAAAACAAAGCTCCATCTGCTACGTTAACAAGAGTAAATATTGCATAGGCCCCATTAAATTAGTTAGGTAGGTACTTATGTTCCATTCATTCATGCAAAAAGTCAACACCTGGTTCATAAATCCCGGCTAAATAACTTTCGACTGTCACAGAATGTTTACTACATGCATATTTTTCTGGACACTATCCAATGTTTTAGACAAAGATGTTTGAGGTAAATAGAATGGGCGAAAATTTTATAAACTCGATTTTGGCTCAATACCTATTTAATATATGTTATTTAACTAGTTTTTGCAAAGCATAAACTGTTTAACTTCTTATTATTTAAAAGTAAAACATTAAAATGAAGCCATCAATTAATGGTCCACTTACAATGCTCAGTTTAATGTTTAGTGTGAACAAAGTCTTTTTCGAAAAAGAGTCAGCTGGGAAATCGAAAAGAAATAATTTTGGTTAGTTGACGGATCATGAAAAAGCATGGCTTTCAGCCTTATTTTATTTTTAGCTTCGTTATTTTAGTGCATATAGATAAACAATGTACAAATTGCCGCCACCGTTGCGCTCCATGAAATTTAGATGGGCAGTGATTTAGGCACATTCTATTTACCTCTAACTTCTTTGGTTTCAGCACGCCTAATGCCAAGCGGGTGCAGTGATACATTTTGTTCATTATTTTTGTTTCTTTTATGATCTGGAGCACGATAAGTAATTGAATTTTTTTTGCTTGTTACTTTTTCTTTTGGTACTTAACTTTTACTGATGACTGTAGTTTTTTCGTTTTACAACTAAAAAATTGGCGGCGTTTTAAATGGTCTAAAAAGCTGCACTTAAGCTCTAGAAGCAGTGCAAGTGACGTACAAACAAAAAAAACCTCTAAATAGGTTGGCAAGCACCAAAAGGGTGACACTAGCCTGGGTTTCAAGACATCGGGGGCGCGTTCAGCGGCGGCTGGAGCCAAACCAAAAACGGTTTTACCCCTTCCACTTAAAATGTCAAAAATGGCATTGACATTGCCCAACCAGCTCTGAATGCGCAAAGCTGACTGTCGTATCTTTAGTATTTTCGCTAGCCCGGACAGTCTGTTTAAAAAGGAAAGGGACTGTCGGAACTTTAACTTTTTCTAAACAGATATCTACTCTGTCCGCAAAACAAACGCATTCTCCTCACAATCCACAAGTGTGGCATCTACACAATTCATTGTATGCAACAAAAAATGGGGAAATGTGTTGCACTTTTCATTTGCAAATGATATTCTGAATTTTCTTCGATTTGTTAGGTTAGGAAAACCTAGCAACTGATTTTTTTTTCGTTGGCCTCGCCCGCGCACCAATAACAACAAGCAATGCCAATTCTAGCGGCGCTTTCGAGTTCCTCCGAAACTGGTATGGCTTCAGCCGATCTTAAACGTTATATGCTAACCACTTTTGGCAAGCTGGAGCTGTTTCTGAACGGCTAATACCAATTTTGGTTTGACTCCAGCCGCCGCTGAACGCGCGCCGGGGACACTATGGAAATGAAATAGTCGATGAATTAGCCAGACAAGGCCCGGCAATAAAGTTCACAGGCCCTGAGTCATTTTGTAGGACTGCCAAGGCCAGAGCCAAGCAATCTATTAAACAATGGCTCACCAAAGAGAGGAACGGTCTGTGGGAACAAACGCCTGGGCAAAGACAGGCCAAACAGTTCATTAAGGAACGTTCACCAAAGCTGACTGCAGAACTTCTAAGGGCTAATTTTACAACCGAAGGTAAAACTCCAGATTAAACCATAGTTTAAACTTTAGTTTAATCTTTGGATTAATCCATCGGTAAACAAGTTGCTCAATTTTATAATTCTGGGTTAAACCACAGCCATGAAGAAAGACTACATTTTTTTTTACATATATAGGGTTGATTATTTTAACCAAAATGGCACCAACTAGAACCAAACTTGATAAAAATCAGTCAAGTAGTTTTTGAGATATCAGCGTTGGTTACAGACAGACATACAGCCAGACATACAGCCAGACGACACAACAAAAATGTTCAGATGTGTTAGAAAGATATACAGTATATATACGTGTGAGATAGGTGTGAGAATAAAACTTGCTGGTCTGTGGGATGTTCCAACTCTTGTCGAATTTCCTTGTGTACAATTTCGCATATCTCTTTAGATAATTCAATCATCTTTTTAAAATCTACATATCGTCGGACTCCTCCAAAGGATTTGTTCTAGGACAAATAATATCTGGTCTTCATGCTTCGACAATGTCAATAATTGTCTTCATCCAGTTGATCAAAATTAAATTCTAAGTCATTGATCACAGCGATTTTACTAAATACTTACAGTCTTTTTACCAAAAACAAATTTTTAATAACTTTTTTGAGGTTAGAATTTTTTGGTAACTATTAAACTGAAGTTTAACAACCACCCAGACCGCCGGTAACGGTTAAACCGAAGTTTGTTGGTAAACTGCACCTATAAAACGTAAAAAAGTCGACATCTGTGGTTTAAACTAAGGTTGTCAGAAAATATTAGTGGGGCTCCTGCAAACTCAATAAGCACTTGTATGCAATAAGATTGTTAAAAGAGCCGCTTCTGCAAGAAAGAGGAAGAAACCTCATTACATGTCCTATGTCAATGTGAAGGGCTAGTTAGAACCAGGGCCTTACTGGGAGACGATGAATGTTCGCGGCCAGAAAGCTATATACAGGGCCCACTGGCAAGGCTTCTGGGTTTCATGACAAGGACGGGGCTGCAACTTGTTTTTTAGTTCTAGCAAAGCAGGGAAGAAGAAAGGGGAACCACAATAGATCTGAGAATGTCCAGGGTTTGGATTCTTGAATCGAGGGATGGTCACATATGGGATTGTTTTCACAAAAAAATTTCTAGTCTGTATTTTTGAACGCGCGAGGAGTGTTCCCGTCCGTCCAAAATTCGCAGGTGAACGTTCTATTGGTATGAGGCAGGAGAATGGCGCTGTAATCACACGAAACTTGCGCAGAATGCAATGTTTGGTTGGTTAATTTATAACCTAACCTTTGTTTCATTATAGTGATTCAGTTTTTATTTCGTTTGCTTTTTTTTATATAAATATTGTCGGTAAAAATGATGGAGCCAGAAGAAATATGGCTCGTGAATAGAGTTATATATTATTTAGAGGAGGCCGAGGCGGATCTGGCGCAACAAGTCGCCCTTCCAATACAAGACGATTTGATCCTTGAAAAGTTACAGTTTTGAAAAACCTGGCAAGAGAAATAATGACCATTTATTGTTGAGGGCTGAAGGGCATCAGACTTGTCCATCGACACAAAAGTAAGCAATAAATTAATATACCCAGTGATGTGATATAGATGTTCTCACATCATACTCAATACATATTGAAAAGATTGTCTTCTTTTTCTTTCATAAAGCATGTTCTCTGTTCTGACTAAGAGCGTGATATATGAAAGAACAAAATGCTTGATTTTTATACATATTGATTAAGTATAATGTGAAAACATACAAAGTAAACCACATAACAAGCCATGGATATGTATATCCATATCCATCGGCATATATACATTCATACAACATCCATTGGATGTGCAAATGATTATTTTTTTAATGGACATACATGAACACCTCTAATGGATATTGAACTTTTATCCCATTTATGATCATACATGAAACATACATTCAATGGACATCCAGTGATGTGTATATGTGCTCCACCAATGTATATCCATTCTATATGTTACCCATATAAAATGGATATACATTGATGGAGCTGCAACAGACATCTAAGTGTGATAAATAATCACTTCTGATGGATGTCCACTGGATATACGGGACATTCATGGATATACTTTATGTGGGAATAGAAGAATTCATCATAACTCAAAAACTAATAAAATATCCAATTTTCACAGTTAACAGGTATCCTTAGTTATACCCTCGGTTATACCTAGGTTAAACTAGTTCAATCCTCTAAAGCATGGTTTATGCAGCTACTTAATCTTATATGTCTGTCTCTTTCTCACATATATGAATAGAAAAAGATGGATAGAAAGTTCATTATGTTTGTCAATTGTGCATGATGCAGCTGCACAAACCTGCTGCCTATAAGCTCTTATTTAATTTTTTTATTTATAGGTTATGGTAACTTCAAACCTTCTATCATATGATAACAACAGAGGACACACATTTTGCTTTTCAATATAGTCCAGAAACCTACAGGCCTGTTTCATCCTTGTTAGGGATCATCAAGGTAACATAGGACTGTACCTGGCGTATGAAGCATAACATAAACAACCAAACCCAGAGAATTTAAACAACTTTCGTTGTCCAACAACGCGGGATGTTGGATGGCTATATGCAGCGCGCTGCATATCGGAATAAAGCGAAAAGCAAAACGTTAAAGGAAATTTTAATAAGAATGAATGAAGAATGAAATATGCAAGCAGGACAAAAATAAGAAACCTGCGAAACGGTATCGGTTACTGAAAGAAGACCGTTCAAAATACAACACATGGTTCCTACCAAGAAAGTGTTGAAAAACACGTATGCCACACATTAAGTGCTCCGAGCTGTATTTTAGTTTTTACAAAAAGTGCCTTCCATTCAAAGTTTAGCCAATTCTGATGTTTATTTGACAACAAATAAATAATTCATAATAATTTACTGTTAAGTTTTTTTTTGTTTTTTTAGTGTTACATTTAGAATTTTTTCTGTAGAAAGCACTTTCAACTTTAAACCAATTAAACAAAAAGTAGAGATTTCACATGACCCATTTTGAATGTCGCTTCGATATTTCCTGAGCTAAGGTCACTGACAGAAAAAAAAGAATCTCCACATAAGTATCATTTAAATAAAATGTACAGTTTGCTGTATCTATAGCCAAGTTTTATGTGAAATATTGTAAATTAAAGAATTTAATATAACTTAAAAATGAGACCTTTCATTTACACTCAGTTATGTACAAGGTGACCGCTTATGTGGTCCACTTGGAAAACATTTTTTGTTATTTGTCACAAAAAGCTCAATTAAAAAGGGAATTACTCATAAAATTAAGTAGATTTCTGTCACAAACACTAGACGCAGGGTAGCCATGAGGGTCTCTTTTTAATGGAATCCTATTTTTGAAAAGTTTTGATTCAAAAATTATATCATGTAGGGTTTATCTGTGGCGATTGTCGAGTAAAATTAAAAATAATTTGCCATAAGGGCAATGAAAAATAGTAATACGGTTCTTTGTTCAACACATCTTCTTATGGCAACTTTTTTGTGTTCATGACCGTTCAAGAAAAAGGTAACTTATAGTATATTTTTGGAAGGGAGTGTCTAAAGAGCCGACAATTCAGCTGAATAGTCATGAGGCTAAAGAACCAACAGTAATTTTATTTATTATATGTTTTTCATATTTTCGGTTTTTTTTCAAACTAAATTAACCCAACCTAACCTAAACAGACTCAAACCAACTTATTCAAAGCCAAAACAACCCAAAAAAACACTACAACCCCCACATCTTTTTTTAGCATAAAAAAATGGAGGCATCTTCTAGGGACCCTGATTCCTTGTCTGGCGTTTTTTTAATGCAAGAAAAGGTTCAGGGGTGGTTAAAGTGTTTCTTTTTGGGGTAGTTTAAATCTGTTTCAGTTGGGTTGGGTTCATTTAGTTAAAAATTACTAAATAATTACTGTCGCCTCTTTAACCTCATGACTATTCAGCCGAATTGTCGGCTCTTTAGACACTGCCTTTTTGGAAACAGGAAGAAAAGATTAGTTGTACAAAATATAAGAAAAGGACCTTATGGCCTGCGTGAAAGGTGGAATTAAAAAAAAAATAAACTGTAATCGAAATTTATAATCTACGAAATTTCATGTAATTCCCATTTACAACAAAAAGTAATTTTTTTAATAGTTTGTCATATGTTTATTTTGCACCTCAATTTCAACGACTGTTTTTGGTTAAACGTCAAAAAAATAAGCAAAAAATCACAGAAAATATTTTGGTTAGTTTGAAATTAGTTCAATCGCTCAAAAAGCAAACTGGCAGCATTGCACGTGTTTCGGCTGCATTCAACAATATGAACAGCCAGCGACGGGGATGGGATCGTTCCCTGGGAGTGTTCACATCCTTTAAGTGATCATCCACCACACGAACGTCCGTATAAAATTCAAGAATCGATACCCAGGTAAACAGGTGTCTCCACCACCCCATTCTAATCGAATCTAAACTAGTGGTCTAAAAATTCATAAACAAAATAAATAGACAGATTATCACCGTATACATTATAAAGGCGGATTGATTTTTATTGGATTAATCGCCTCCTCAGAAGATTAATTTTGCGTTTCAAAACTAATAATTGCCCTTCAATTCAATCAGTAGTCATACAATTTTTTTTGTTGAAGTTTTGCGTATGTCTATCTAGAAATATTCGGTAATGAATATACAAAATAATTTTTGGGATGTAAAAATAATCACAAAATCTTCCCTCAGGTTTGTCTCGTTTTTTATGTTTCTCTGACTGACACCCGGTTCCCAGCTAGGAATTTTTTTTCGGCACAGTAAACTTGTAGGTAATAGGGTGAACTATCAACTGACTAAGATTCAAATGTGCAGGTACATTAGTATAGAAGATATGAGGGATAGTTTAAAAACATATTTTGGCCCCTGTTGCCCCCTAGGGGTCACATATGTCATTTTTTATGACACACGTCGCCGGAAGACCAACATATGCATCAAATTTCATTACCCTAGCTTAAACCATCTGAATAGAAGAAAAAAGTTTGACACCCTTACCCTACTTTTTGACTACAGAATTTTTTGTCTGTTAACAGTTTAGACAGTGTTGGTGGTTCCATTAGTAATCAATTAAAACAGGCTTCGTAAAATCTTCAATGGTCTCTAAGTAACTGTGGATATCGCCTTACATCATCGGCAAGTTTCACCCAGGCTAGAGAGTGGGGGCGCTACAACGTTGTCTAGTCGTATTTTGTGGAAGAACCAAAAATAAGGGATCCAACCGAGCAAAAAATGATTAAGCACTAAAACCTCGCACACATACTAAGTTAACCCGTAAATTTTAAGATATGTAGCCACCATGAAGTACCCTACAAAGGACCCCTATTCCCGAAAGTAAAATTCAAAATTCGTACGAGCTTAAGACTTTATGGTGGAGTGATAAACTTTGAGACACATATTCATTAAGTTCCAGCAATATTTAAATATTTGATACTTACTCAAGGTCCCAACTCTTGACGTTAAACAAAAAACCAAGAAAAAAAGCGATAGAGCTACCAGATTTGTTACAAATATGGTAATTATCACCAAAATGTCTTATGCAGGGTGCTCAAAGTCTCGAAGTTATACAGAAAAAATCAACACTGACTATCTCATAAACGCAAAATGATAGAATAATCATATTTGATACAAATGATCATTGGGTCCCTTAGTAACATTGTTGGGAATTGATGCCCTCAATAAGTGACCTTGCATTTTAAATATATATTAAAATTTACAAGGCCCTGCCTTTGAATTTTCTAAAAAAAATGCCGTAATGATAATAGGGTATTTTTGGTCAATATTTTTGACTCTTCGTTATAGTTATCGTTATTTCTGCGACTGCGTCGTTGCTAAATGTCATTCCGCAGTGGTTATTAACCTATTTATAAAATTTCTACAAGGTGCTTATTATCGCATTCATTTTCTTTAACTCTAAGAAAATCGATAAAAAATTAGGGTTATATTTAACGTCAACTAAATATTACGTTATCGTTATTAAAACTAAAAATAAGAATAACAACAGCCATAACTTCGCCGTTATATGTACTGACCAAAAATACTCTACTATCTCTCTCCATCAAGTTAGCCTGGAAAGACTGCAGAGCCGTACGCAGTAGATTTTTCGCCTTTGGCCTTGTCCATGGCAAACCCTGATTTTTACGTTATTTTCTTTGTTTTTCATAGTTATTTTTGTTACACTTTTTGCGAGATTGGGCCATTATAATAGCTCATAGTTATGCGACCTCAACAAACATATGTGTGTA
The DNA here is from genome assembly GCA_963921995.1 of Oxystoma pomonae. Classification (NCBI taxonomy): domain Eukaryota; kingdom Metazoa; phylum Arthropoda; class Insecta; order Coleoptera; family Brentidae; genus Oxystoma; species Oxystoma pomonae. Next base: position 40,740,446 of record OY998172.1, read on the forward strand.
GTTTGATTGCTTCATCATATTTTTAAAACTTTTTTAGAAAATAAGGGTCCTGTATCAGTGGCGGTCCCAGGGGGGTCAGGGGGGTCAGGGGGGGGCTCAGGGTGGGTCGGGGGGGCGATCGCCCCCCCCCCCTTTGCTCCAGTAGACAACAAAGATGCTGGTGGTAAACCTGAAGTCTTGGAGAAAAAACGAATCCCTCCACAGTATTTTGTGACAGTTTGAAACAGGCAAAACCACGATATTAGAAATAAAGAACAGTATTATAGCGTTTCAATTTTTCAAGAACTTTTAGCCAAAATCATTTCGGACATAAAATCAAGGTTCAATAATGATACTCTAAGTATTTTTGATCTCAAAATATTCATACCAAGTTTTATACAACGTGAATCCAAAATCAGAGCAAAATTAACTCATGTCGTTTCCAAATACTATAAACTATTTGATTAATACAAAACACAAATTCTTGAACATTTATTGGGAGTCAGTACTTGCAGAAAATATTGGTCAGAAGTAGGCAAAAGCTTAAATCAAAACATATATGATAACGTTTTCGAGGCACTGAACAAGTGTGGCGATATTTTTTCGTTGATAAGAACATTTTTGGATGTTTGTCAGTAAGTAAGAAGAAGAAAGGAAAAAAGAAAGAGAAGAAGAAAGAAAAGAAAAGAAGCTTCTCCTGCCTCAGAAGATTTAAAACATAAGTACTTAAAAACACTATAACCGAAATTCGTCTGACGGGCTTAGCGTTGCTATATATCAACAGACATATTGAAATTGACATTAAGTGAATCATTGACCGGTTTGCCCAAAAAAACCGGAAACGATTTTTTTTTGAGATAGGCATCTAATGTTTGAGATATGCAATATAAAAGGTAATGTTTCAGCTTAAAAAGCTTTTTAGACCTCAAAAAAAAGTACTTAGTTATTAAGTTTTGTTTGTGGTTTGTTTGTTATCTATTTTTTTGTTATAAATGAAAAAATTATACGTATAAGTTACTGAAGCGCGGATTTCAGGGAGATAGGAGGGTAGTTATTTTTGATGAAAAAATTTAGAAAATCAAAAGTGGGGCATTAATTGCGGCGCTATAACACCTTTGATATTTACGGTATTAGTTTAATTTTGTGTTAAAAATGGCATTTGTAATGTCATTTTCTTAAAAATTTTCGCCTGCTGCGCTTTAAAACCTTTGATATATTTACAATTTTAGTTTAATTTTAGATCAACAATGCATTTTTTTTAGAGCAATTTAAAAAAAAAAATTTCGGCGCATTTGATGAAACCACTTAAAATCTGAGTACCCCTCCACCTAGATTTGCCACCAAATCCGCGCTTGTAGTTACTAAGTTTTGTTTCCATATTTTGATATGTTTCTCATAAAAGCTATGCTTTTTCCGTATCGAAACCGCCCCCCCCCCCTTTTTAAATGGCTGGGACCGCCACTGCCTGTATGGAGGACTTCGAAATTAAAAAATTTAACAAATAATATTTTGTGTTATAGCTAAGCACGGTCCGTATGTTCAATGTTGTTTGCGTTAAAAGTAAGTTTTCGTTTACTAACTTTGGAAATAGAGGTCCTTTGCCCAAATCCATATATCCCATTTGGTGCTAAGGGACCCGATAAATATTCGTGACAAATTTAATTATTCTATCATTTGTTGTTAATAAGATATTCAGTGTTAACCTTTTCTGTATAACTTCGGAAACTGTGGCATTCTGTATAAAATTTTTAGTGTTCCTATTTTTTTGTTTAACGCGTCATCAAGAGTATGGAGCCGCAGCTAGAAAGTTTGAGTAACTAACAGATGTTAAAATGTTGCTGAGACTTTAGAAATAGGGGTTCTCTGCAGGGGATTTCGTGAAAACTACTTGCAGTGGCGCACTCAGGAATTGGGGGGGGGGAAGGGGGTTAAGGATAAATAACAAAGACATCTTAATTTGAAGTCAAAATGTGACCATAACCAGACTTCCCGGGGGGGGGGGGGCTTAACCCCAAACCCACCTCCCGTCGATGCGCCACTGTATATATCTTAAAACGACGACTATATGACCGTTTTTAGTCTAATAATAGTAATGTAATTAAAATATACCTACTTTTTTATCATTCTCATCAATTTTCAAAACAAAACTAGATTTTAAAAGAAAATTAAACAGGTTGTACCTACTTAAATAAATCATAACTCAAAATATAAATATGGCGTTTTCCAAAACATAAGTTTCAAAATAAATAGTCAAAACTTACAATGTTTTGAGTTTATTTTGTGGTTTCTTTGAAAATCTGAAGTATTTATTGCATTTTGTAATGTTGTCATAAATCTTACATCCAAAAACAGCGTACATTAGCATTGTAAATAATTCTTCATTAAGCGAAAAAAATAAAATTTGACTTTGAAATAATCATTATCGATCAACACAGAGGTACCGCCACAAGTTGTGTGTTGGTATCCTAGCAGCAGTATCTTGATCAAATCGTATTTATTTGGTAGGGTAAGCGCAACGAAAATATATCTAAATAACAAAGAGAGTTTTACCAACAGAAAACTGTTGGATTTTTCGCCTTATCCACCAGTTCTACCACTGACTGGTTCCAGACACAGTCCATCCACCAGTCGGGCTTTCTACTATGACGAATTGATAGCAAAAAAAAGAACTTTATAAAATACACCGGAGTACCACAAGAATACATACCGGGTGCGACTTGGGGACTAGACGCAGACACGTTTTTCACTCTTGTTAGAGATCATCAGTGCGACATAAGTTTTTATAGTCGAATAATATGAACGATCAAATCAACAAGTCATGGACAAATGTTCGGCAAAACATTAGTTAACAGAATGAGAAATAAATTCCTAATGACCATAGTGGAGTTAAATATAAATAAAAAAGATAGTTTTAACAACAGAAAACTGTTGGATTTTTCGCCTTCTCCACCAGTTCTACCACTGACTGGTTTCAGACATAGTCTATCCACCAGTCGGGCTTTCTACTATGACGAATCGATAGCAAAAAAACGAACTTTATAAAATACACCGGAGTATCACAACTTGACTTGTTGATTTGATCGTTCATATTATTCGACTATAAAAACTTATTTCGCACTGATGATATCTAACAAGAGTGAAACACGTGTCTGCGTCTAGTCTCCAAGTCGCACCCGGTTTGTATTTTTGTGGTACTCCGGTGTTACAATTTTTTTAAATATTTTACCCACCTTTTCCTCCTTTTAACCCCCCACCACCCTACCTAAAAGTTAATCAGTTCATGGACAGTCGATAGAGGATTTTTGTTCAAATTTCGTTAAAATCGATTAAGGCGTTCTTGAGTTATCGTGTATACAGACAGACAATAGACACCAGACAGCAGACAACTTTTTTTTTATCGATTAAGGTGTTTTGGAACCTTTCAGTAACTCATTTTTGATAAAATTTAGAAAATTTAAAATTTCACAATTTTATTAGTCCCCCATACCACATTGGTATGGTGGACTAAAAAGTATGAGTTAAAGTCATCAATTTTTTAAATATTTAGTACCAGTCTACTACGCCGCACCAGGAGCCCCACCTTAATTATTGTTCTTATCACTAGGAAGGAAGAGGCGGATTTACAGAACGCACGTTTAAATACGCTTAAGTCGTTTTATCTATACCCGTCTTATCTGTTTTAACTAAAATACGGGGAAAGGTATGGGTGTGATCCTCGGTGTGATCTTTTTTTACAATGGAATTCCATATAGATCTATTTCTACTTAAGGATGTGGTTAAATAATATGTTGTTTGCTAAAATATTTATTGGATATTAACTGTTTCTCTATTTTAGACGTTTTTTTTTGTATCCTTTAGTCATTTTAATCCAGTTATTTATTTGTTTTTAAATGAAATTTATTTAGTTACTTTTCAACTTCCCTGGCTAACAAACTAATGTAGTCATCTAAAAATCCCACCCCACGAATTTTATGAATCTCCACGAATTTGATAATTGGTTTCCTGTCGGTCTGTCGGTGTGTCCGTTGATGACTTTGTAGCGGTTCCGTGAAGTTAGCGGCCAATGTGTCGAATTTTATCGCCAAATATTTGTAATTCGTTAGGGTTTTATTAGTGCTCTTTAGTGCTTTAATAAATTACGTTAGTGCTTCTTTACTTTTTGAGATATTTGATTTTCTTTTGTTCAGTGGCTAGTATTTTGTTAGTGCTTTCATCTGCTCTGCTAGTTTCGTTAGTTTTCAATATATTTCAAAATTTAGTTTCAAGGTCATCAGCGGCACTTTTAGTCAGAATCACAAAACGATACTCATTTCAAATCATATCGTTAGTGCTTTTTAGTGCTTCAAAAAGCGTGGACTTTTCTTTCTTTCTTCAAAAGTTATCGCGTTTTTAAAAGTCAAGGTCAACCCCCCACTGGCGCGTGAAGTTGGCAGCCAGTATGTTGAAGTATATTACCAAAAATTCTCAATTGGTAGTGAGTTCTTTAGTGCTTTTTAGTTATCTAAGCAGTTTCGTTAATGCCTTTCTAGTTTTCGAGATATTCGACATTTCGGCTGCTAAAACTTTGAATCAAAAATGATGAATATGTGCAAAAACTGAGAAGCACTAACGAAACTGGTTGGACAACTAAAAAGCACTAACAAAACACTATCGATAGTAAAAATTTGATGATGAGATTCCACATATCGTCCGCTAACTTCACGGACTGACCTTGGGATAAAAAATCTCAAATATCTGGAAAACTAGAAAAGCACTAACAAAACTGCTTAGACAACTAGGAAGCACTAACGAACCACTATTAATTGTCAATTTGCGGGGTTGACCTTGACTTTTAAAAACGCGATAACTTTTAATAAAAAAAAGTAAAGTCGCCGCTTTTTGAAGCACTAAAGAGCACTAAAGAAATAATTTGAAATAAGTATCATTTTGTAATTCTGACTAAAAGTGCCGCTGATGACCTTGAAACTAAATTTTTAAATATCTTGAAAACCATAAGAGCACTAACGAAACTACTTAGAGCAGATGAAAGCACTAACAAAATAGTAACCACTGACTTGTGTTTAAGCTTTTTATCTCAATGACCTTGAAAAAAAAGAAAGTCAAATATCTGAAAAAGTAAAGGAGCACCAACGTAATTTGTTAAAGCACTAAAAAACACTAACAAAGCAATCACGATTCACAAATATTTGGATATAAAATTCGACACATACGCTGTTAACTTCAAGGACCACATTGTAGCCACTGTAACTCAAAAACCTCTGCCCAATCATAGCAAAACAATTACTTGTGTTGACGCGCTACCCTCAAAAAACTTACATCCCTATAAAATATAATTTTTTCTTATATTGTAATACCTCGTCGAAAGGCTTATGCAATTCATAGAATAACGGCACCAATACCACCATAAAGTCATTTAGCGAAATGTCTTTATGTCAAATAAAAAGTGTTAAGACTCAGGTTACACCCTATTTTTTCACCATATTTTAATTGAAACAAATCTTGACGCTAAAATTTTTGATGACATATAGTACACATAAAATGTGATAGAAAAGTCCAGTTACACCCTGGAAAAGTCTGGATACAACTTAACTCAACCCATAATTTAACAGAAATATTGAAATTAAAAATCTGTCATTAAATACATAATGCATTTAAGGATCGTGTGTATTAGTGGTTTTTTATGTATTTTCCTGAGCGAGGGAAGTTTTCAAGTAAATCTTTGCTCGCTATGTAGTCCTTCCATTCTTAGGAGATTATAATCAATTGCCTTATATTTTTTAAATGTAGTTATTTTTGAAAACAAATAAAATTGTGAATTCGTAAATAGATCTGATAAACAAGAATAATTATTGCAACCTTTATATTTAAATATAAATAATATGTTACATTTAGAGATTTAGGACATGAAACTGCACGTCACAATATTCAATATTTACATAAAAAACGCTTCTGACAATAGGAATACCTGAAAACAAAAGCTCTGCTGGTGACCTTATAACCTAACGTAACAAAATAATAGATAATGCAATTTATAACTGCAAAGAGGGTCTGCCTATAAACGGCATAAAATCAGCAACCTACGATATGGTGATGGCACAGCCTTAATAGCAGGTACGCTGGAAAGTCTGTAAGAGTTGATTAATGAAATTATACAGCATTCGAAAGCTATTTAAAATACCTTTAAAACCTAGCTATAAACCACTGTCCTAGTTTAATTAATTATCGAGATATTTTCATTTCTTTAAGCACATCTTTATGCAAAAATAAATTCAATTTGGGATTTTTTATTCTCTATATGTGTAGAATAAATGTACCAAAAATTATCGAAATCGAAAATATGAAGTTGATGCAGTATACATATTTGAGTTCTCATGAAAAAAGTGATTGGTGGTGGTTTGGATATTGGAATTATTTAGTACTAATTAAATGCCAAGTTACCAAATTTTGTGCTCTTGTGATTTCTGAGATATGGTCTGCACTGCAAGCCACCTCTTAAAGTGCACCTTGCTAGAATGGTCCAGAAAAGTGGTAGGGTGGTGTCTAAATGGTCAAGTAAATAAAATTCTAATTAAATTAATTTTATTTATTTATTACATTAATTTCAATTTCTGGACCATTCTAATAAAATCCACTGCTATCTTAAATGGGCAAACAGTGTGGGAAATATATATAGGAAAGTACAAAGGCACAATATTTGCTGACTTGGCATTTAATTAGCAACTAAATAGCACTAATATATTCCAATATTGAAAACTCCACCAATCTCTTCTTTTACGAAAACTCAAACGTATACTGTGTCTAAAGTTAGCAGTGCACCATATATTTCCAACCATAAAATCTTTGCACTGGTGACTTCTCTCTGATAACTTTAGGGCTGTTTAATTCTATTCAACTGTAAATTACAAGTGACGAGTAAATTGTGAACAAAATGCAAATGGAGAGTTTATATATCCAGGTTTTTATACCCTCTACCCCCAATTCATTAACTTATGCTTTTATAAGGTGACCAACCGTCCCGGTTGGGCCGGGACAGTCCCGATTTTTAACCATTTGTTCCGGGGAAAAAATCCGTCCCGGATAGTCCAGATTTTGCAGCAAAAGTTCCGGTTTGCCCCGGTTTTGATACCACTGTATTTTGTAACTTTAAAATCACTGCAATTAAAATTGAATCCTTACTTAAATAATTTTTCTTTAATAAGTATTGTGGAAAATACATCTTAATATTATTAGGGGTGCATATAAGAAAAAATACATGATATACAATACATTGAATGGCCAGAGTGTCCCGGTTTTGACCTTTAGGAGTTGGTCACCTTATCTTAGAATACTAAAGATATCTTGGATGGAGAGAGTAAATGTGGATATTCTGCTCACTCTTAAACTTTCGAGATTGATAATAGAAGTCAAAATTGAAGGCATAAGGGGTCCGGGTCATAGACGGATATCATGTCTTAAAAATCTTAGGCAACGGTATGGTCTTACTACGACACTTTTCTGACAGAGTTCAGATTGCACTGATGATAACCACTGTGTTAGAGAGAGCATGGACCCATGTTCATGCATAAAAAATCCCAAAATTGCAATTTAGCAGTTGATGCTTTTACTTTACTGACATCATGTTTTATATTTGAACATAATATTCTCATGTCTTATATATCTACTTATTTATAAACACGCTGAGAAAAAATAGAGCTTTTTTCTATTTTCTCGTGCAATATATTAGCTATTGTTCTGTTTACATCATTCTCCTTATTAATTCTTCTTTAATCTACAAACCTATATGTTCTAATTTTCTTCCTCTCCATTATTTATTAATTTAACTAGATACTCGATGATCATTTCTATTTTCAGGGAGACCAGTCACTAACAAACATCTTGACCCCATTCCTTCCTTGAATTTGCTTTGCCCCTTCCCCTTAAAGCCGATTTCTGTATACGCCACTGGTTTAAGAAAGTTTTTGCATCAGAAATCCCTAGATTGCATTTTACCAGCTGTTGCTTTACTTTGTCAATGGTTTTATGTTTTAAATTTCAACCCAAAAAACATCTTGATCCGTGAATTTGCTTAGCCCCTTCCCTCAAAGCCGACTTCTGCATACGCCACTGGTTTAAGAGAGTTCTTGCATATAAACATCTTTATCTAATATTTTATGTTTTAAATTTCAACCCTTTTCGTCTTTTTTAATAAATCAAAAAGTTAAATTTTTACGTTGTCCATATCGATATCTATTAAGGCGATGAAAAAAAATTTGATTTGTCTTCCTATTTTCTGTGTTGAATATATCAGCTATTGTCATTGTTTCATGTACATCATTATCTTTATCAATTATTCTTTGATTTTCATATATTGCACCTTCCTCTTCATTTGTCTTCAGCAACTTCAGCTCGATGATCTTTTCTTTCTTCAGAAGAACCAGTTACCAGCAGACATCTCCTTCCCTCCCTCCCCACCCCGAATTTGCCGGCGTGTTTTTCTCTACACTAGCACATGGCTTTCATATAATACACTGAAACCGTTCGCTGGTTGGTTTGTTGTATATGCTACAAGTGCTGCGTTGCCGGATACGTCTAAATTTTATCAATTTTGGGGCAAATCAGAGAAAGGACCAAAGCTAAAAGGGTCCATAATACTGATTTATAAAATTAAATACAAGTTTGGAAGCTGGCAGAGGGTTCATTTAAGTTTAAAATATTACGTATTTTTGTTAGATTGTGAGATATTTTTAAAAATTTACAAAAGACTTGACTTGGTAGTAGAAAAAAAAAACACTTTTTGTGGTTATCTTTGACTTACATTTTAAAGTGGCTTTTAAATCTTGCACTAGCGTACGCATGGGGGTAGCTTAGGGGCTCAAGCCTCCTCCCAGAACCACTAAAATCAATTTTTTAAGGTTAAATTTTTCCAAAAAAGTCATCAATAAAATGGTAATTTAAGAATATTCTGTTCCTCCAGCCCCCCCCCCCCCCAGGACCAATTCTTGCGATGGGAAAAAGATTGCTAAACTAATAATATTTGAAAAAAATCATTATAAAAAGTCAAAAAAATATTAAAAACCGTTTCTACGCCTACGTAGAGTTTTTTGATTATTTTATACTGCAGAAAATTATACACGGTAGACATCTATCTCTTCCCTTCTCCTATCAAGGCTTATAAGGTTCATTTATTATAAACTGAAAATTTTGTAATATTTAAAAATATATTTGCAAGAAATAACTTATTGTTTAGGGAAATTACGTTCGAGGAGCTGACAGCACCGCGAGACAAACTTGTGAAACCTGCATTTTATAAACATCGCGATCCTTAGTCGGTATAAACTCGTGTTGCCTTACCTCTCGAATATTTACCAAATAAGCGCGTTCGTAAAAAATGTAGTTGGTAAATTATAGGCAAAATTACCCTTAATTCGATCGCGCGCGGGTTGTTTTTCACGCGGTGAACTTACTTTGGTGAATTACGTGAAAAATGCAGTGAGTTTCTATTGTAAAGTGTGTGCTTAAATAACGAAAGTATTGAATAGAGGTTAAACTAATTTATTTGTTACAAAATAATGTTGTGCAAGAGTCGACAAATATGAATGAATAAAAAAAATTACGTTTTCATTAATAAATATTAACTAAAATTAAAGAATAAGTGTGATTTCAGTGCGTGGGTTTACAAGAAGTAAAATTTAAAGTGTATTTAGTGGGTTGAATAACACAACATTTAGAAAGTTGTTTTGAATCTACTTTGCCGGTATTTTATCTACAATTTGGATTTATAGTGGATTTTTAATGAAAATCTTAATGGGACGTAGGAGGTGAAAAGCAGGACTTTTCATAATTAAAAAGGTAACGAACTCTTTCTCAAATCTTTATGATTAATTAGAGGTTGTTTATTTTTATTACTTTTTTAACTTTAATTTATGATCCCACATTCATATATTCTTCAAAAATTAATAAAACTTAGAATTTCAAAATGTTATTATAAGGGTAATAATTACAATATGTTTTTCGAGATGTTTTTTTATCCAACAAATGTAGATATAGGTATAAAAAATCATCCCATGCGGGATCTTTTTGGGACGTCCCATGCGGGATGTTTGGGACGTCTCATGCGGGATCTTTGTAACGCTCCATACATCTATTGCTATGTTTTCATGGATATTGAATTCGTTTTCAATATGTTTTGAAAACTTTTTTTTCATGAGTTTTCATGACAGGTTTTCAAATCGATTTGAAAACGGTTTTCAAATTTGGATATTTGGCAGCTGACATATGTCATAGTTATCAAATATTCATTTTTGAGTTTTGGTACTTCTTTTTAAAATATTTATTTTATTCAAAAGATGATGTTGGCCCTTGCCACACATTTTTTTTTAATTTTAATTACTACTCTTTTTGCAAGTGGAAGTGAATAAAGAAATGCTGGACTGGCATATGTGCATAGCACATACACTTTCGAGCCAAATGTTTCTTTTATTTTCCATAATTAAGTGTTTAAAAAAACAAATCTTTAGTTATTTAAGTAAGGTTATGTTATTAATCTTCTTTTTTCTATACACTCCCCCAAATTTTAGAATGCCGGTTCCACAGTTTTACTTCTATTTCACTCTCTCTCTCTCAAAAAGAGTGAGAGCAATAAAATATAATTTGGCGGCTGTTTGGTAATCTGACGCAATACACATGTGTAAACTCAATCCCCGTTTTCATGGAAAATCGGTATTTCGATCTCAATACGATCTTGATCCAACCCTAAAAATTTTCAGGGTCGGATCTAGATTGAAATCGATTTGAATACTGGAAAAACAGGCGTTTTCATGGACGGTATCGGATTGAAATCGTTTTCAGAACGAACTCAATTCCCATGAAAACGTAGCATATATCTTTCTGGGTCCAAAAAACAAAAATCCATGGGATTTAAAAAAAAAATAATAAATAAATAAAAAGGCCTTTATTTTAACCGAGTAGAAATTACAATAATAATAAATGCAAACTGAACATTAAAAAAAGAGGATAATCGGTAATTATGCAGTATACGGTTTTCTGCCATTTTTGATTTTTTTTGAAAAATTCTTTATGGGGGCACCTTCTAGGGTCCCTAGGACCCCAAATCCGTCTGCGCCGGTTAGTTTTTTTTTATTTTTTTTGTTTTTTTTCATTTTTTTTTCACTAAAACAACCCAAACCAACACAGTCCAACCTAACCTAATCCAAACCAACCCAAAACAATCAGAAAAACACATTACAACCCCCCCTGGGCACCGTTTTTTCTCGTAAAAAAAAACGGGCGCAGTCGAAAAATCAAAAATGGCAGAAAACCGTATACTGCATAATTACCGGATAATCTAGTAAAAGTAATAAAATTACCTATATAGCTACAGGAACTAACAATATAGTATTAAAAAAATAACAAATACATAAAAATGAAATATGGATTAATTATACAATAGTATGATAAAAACTTTTTTATTATACCTTCATCAAAAACATGATTTTAGTAAGTGTGTGCAGATAACTAAAGCATGTTTTTTTTTCGGTTTTTTATGCAAAAAACTTTTCTTTTATCTCGGGTGCGAGGTTTCTATCCCTTTTTTACCTAAAATTAAAGAGAAATAGCGGAAAATAGTAATATTGAAAAAATCTAATCATTCTTGCAGTAGTACGGTATTTACGAAAAAGTCATTTAAAGACATCGTCATATGTCGCAACAATGAACGTCACCGAGTAAAAAGGCACAATCGCTATGTAAACCATTGGTATTTCATTTACCAGTCGCCTTCATTTATAGTGTAAAGATGGCGTGTTGCGAGAAGTGCTTTTTGTTCGAGATTTTTAATAGTAGTTTTAACCTCGGTTTTAACAACTAGTGGCTAAAATAGTGCTTTTTTACAAGCCTTGGTTTAAATACCGAGCGCAGCGAGGTATTTAAAAACGCAAGTAAAAAAAAGCACAATTTAGCCGCGAGTTGTTAACACTATTTTTTTTAATACCTTTATCATAAAATTCAAGAAAAACAGGAAAATACTTTTAAAAATCTCAAAGAAAGAACTTCTCGCACACACTATAAATCAAGGCGGCTGGTAAATGAAATAACAATCGTTTCCATAGCGATATGTCTTTTCGCTCGGTGACGTTCATTGTTGCGGCATTTTAATCTTTGAGAATTTGATATTGTGACGATATTTTTAAATTATTTTTTCGTAAATACTTGGTGAAAACTGGCCGAAATGGCTTAATTCTAAGGCAAGAATAATTAGATTTTTTTAATATTACTATTTTCCGCTATGTCTCTTTAACTTTGGGTAAAAAACGGAGACAAATCTGTTTTTGCACCCGTGATCAAAAAAAAAGTTTTTTGCATCGGTAACTAAAAAAGTCGTGCTTTAGTTATCTGCAGACAGTTACTAAAATCATGTTTCTGATGAAGGTATAAAAAAAAGTATTTTCATGTTTCTCTTGGATTTTTTGATAAAGGTAAAAAGAATAGTGTTAATAACTCGCGGCTAACCTGTGCTTTTTTTTACTCGCGTTTTTAAATACCCCGCAGCGCTCGTTATTTAAAACAACGCCTGTAGAAAAAGCACTATTTTAGCCACTAGTTGTGAAAACTACTATTTTAAAAAACTACTATTTATAAAATTACTACAAAGAAAATAAAATTTGTTTGGATCCTATTACCTATTGTTGGCTTTCGAGAAGATGTAGGCTTTTCTTAAAAGAATAAAAAGAAATATTATTTTGATTGAAGATTTTAAATAATTTTATTATTTTTGTAGCGCAATAGGAGAAAGAGCGCTGAAATATCGCAATGCGATGATGGGGTGTATCGAGCCATAGAACTGCGCGAGTATTACGACTGTGTCTAGTATTACCGGTTTCAAGTTTATTTGACAAATAAAATGGACAATTAGTTTTCAAAAGTTTATACAGAAAACAGCTAAAATGTCATTTTTCCCTATTTTGTATATTAAGCTATTTTAGATATTTCAGTTTGTGCCTGACATGATATAACAGGGAAAGACTTGCTTGTTTTTAAGGGGATGTTTTACGGTACTTGTTTTTTTTTTTAATTACGTAAAGGCGCAATTACACAGACGAACATGCTCAAACAAAAGCTCGTGCAAAAGATCTAAAATATTTTGCGTGAACATTTTTGTGAGCTTTTTTTGAACATTTTGTTCGCGTAAATTTTTGAGCAAATTATTGCTATCTATTTTGGAAACATATTTTTAAAGATGATAATAAATAAAATTTCACATCAGTGATCAGTGATCTCAATTCTTTAAAAAAATGGAACAACAACTTTTATTTTAAATCTTTGTGAAAAAAAGCCGACGGCAAGTGAAACATTATTATTGGCCATCAGTTTTTCACATGGATTTGGGTTAATTATAATATTTTTTCTTAGGGATTTTCCCGGATTTTTTTGCCCGGGTGTTTTTTTGGAATTTTCTTGCGAGTTTTTTTTATTTCCGATCTTTTTTTCCTAAATTAAAAAAAAACCCAGGAAAATTTTTCTTTTCCAAAAAAATTTTGAGTTTTTCAAATATCGGCAAGAAACTCAAAAATTGCACTTTTAAGCGGTAATCCGCGCCTCACGACTATGAGAAGTGGTGGGGAGGGTGATTTTTTTAAAACATATTTTTGTAACTTTACTTCACTCTTAGCTTTGATTATTTTTTTTTAATTCCTCACACCAGATTTACCTAGTTAGTTTAAGGCCCCAAGGGTTACTTAAAAAAGCAAAAGGTTCATGAAAATGCTAAAGATATAGATATCAACAAAGTGAATCTCTATCAATTTAATGTAATAATCAATCAAGGTCGATTACTGACACTGAACAAACAATATGCAAAGGGGCAACATTCCGATTCAAAAGGGTGGCCGGCCTACTAGCTGTCAAATCCAAAATGCGAGTTTTACGCGTCAATAAAATAAAACGAAATAAACAAATTAAAGCGTACTCAAGGAAATTTTTTTGTTTTGCGTCGGAGAGCCCTTTCTGCCCCCAACTGCGTTGACCCTGGTTTGTTGTCATGTAATTTTGTGTGTCAATGTAAATTTGACCAAAACCCCCTCTCACTAGTCTACGGTTTTACCTTCTCCTAACCCAGCAACAGCAATAAATAAATGCCAATTTTTTTTATTCTCGTTTTTTTTACAATCCCAAAAAAGCTACTGGCATATCCCCTATAAAAATCAGATCAATCGAAGTTGCTTATGAGGTAAAACGTGAATTTCGACATCAAATCGTTTTTCCGTCGGAAAGCATAATTAAAAATACCTTGTTTTAAAACTTAGTCTTTCTATTTTCAGTTAAGTTCAATGAATTCCCATAAAACTATAAAATTTAAATTTGTAAGAAATTTCTATACCAACATTTCTTCAAACAAATTTTGCTTAACATTCTCTTCAACATTTCCGTGAGTCTTTTTGTACGAGATTTTGCTCGAACTTTTTTTTGAACATTTTGCTCAAGAGGCTGGTGTAAATGTTTGTCGGCATTTCAACATCAAAGGAAAGTTTGTCTGTGTAAATGCGCCTTAAGAGCACGTTCGTAACACAGCAAACACAAATCGTCGGCATTAAATCGAGCCAATGTCGACAACGTCGTTAGTGTGCCGGCATCGGTGACTACACGCTGGCCCGATGTTGGAGAGATTGCGATTTTCAGTTTTCGGTCAATAATCGGCAACTAACGTAGGTCCACATTATTACAGTCGACTTTATGCCGACACCACTTTAGGACCATCGATGGTCCGATTGGAACTTTATTTAATCAGTCGAAAATCGTCAACTGACGATGGCCCGATTTACTATAGTCGACTTTATGTCGACGACCACTTTATTTGCTTTAGGGCCGACGACGGTCCGATTGGAACTTTTTTTAATCGAACGAGAATCGGCAACTGACGATGGCCCGATTTACTATAGTCGACTTTATGCAGAAACGCACTCTATGTGCTTTAGGACCGACGATGGCCAGATTTTTGTTCGATTGGTCGATAACCGGCAACAGACGATGGTACGTCACATTAAAATTTTTAAACTGCTTAATAGTTTCCTCCTAGTATGTAGAGATGGCGCTAATGACACTATGTTCCCTGTACAGTGGAAGATTATATTATATATGTAATGAGCAAACATATTTCAAAACTAGAATACGGACTTGATAAGATAGTGGTACCTCTCTGGAAGAATCACCTCTTCCGCCACTTAAACCACCCCGACTGGTTAAGCACCTGCATTATCGAAACTTTGTAGTTTGCCAATGTCGGATCGTGTCAAGCAACCACCGACGGATCTTCGTCAATCACCGACGTCGGTCCGCTTTGAGAGGCCGATGTGGGGCCTTATTATCCACCCATTATCGGACCTTTGTGGTTTGCCATTGTCGGGCCGCTTTAAGATACCACCGACGGATCTTAGTCAATCGCCGACGTTGGACCGCTTTAGGAAATCAATGTCGGACTTGAATAGTTGACCGATGTCGGGACGAGACCAGCTTGCCTACGTTAGACCGACCAAATGAAGTAGCTATATGGGCGGATGGTCGGTACCATGTAGTTAAACCATATCGGACCTTAGTCGTAGGGCGACGGTATGCCGATGTCAACAAAAAGTAAAATTTACCATTGGTCCGACGGCGGGCTACAGTCTAACGTTGCATCGGCAAACATACATTGGGCCTACATCGCAAAGCGGACAAAAAATACTGCTGGTCCGATGTCGTAAATCGACGTCATGCGGATGACGGCAAATTCAGCAATCGACACAGGGCCGACGAAGGCCCGAGCGAGGGCCCGAGGGAACCGTGTTTGCTGGGAGAGTTTATAATTTGCCTATCTATTTTTAATTATTTTAAAAATGTTAAATTGTTTTGCCACTGGAATTTTCATCAATCCAAAAACTTGTTTTTTTACAATATCTTACTTATATTGGTTAAAGAAGTAAAAATCGTACCAAAGCACGGTGTAAATTGTGTAAAGTTGCAGTGTGATGTCATGGTAAATCGAAATCTAAATCTAAAAGCGATAAAATTGACCCCTTGATAAGAATAACTGTGTTTTCTTCTTTATAGTTGAACAAGAGAACTAAACTCGAACGAGAAAATTTAAGTGAAACTTTCTTTAAAATTGCGAAGATTTGTTCCCGGCAATTCATAACAGATGGGTACCCACTTAGTACAACTTGACCATTTACAAAATAACGTGATTTAAACGTAGAAATTAGGCGTAGAAAATAGTCAGCTTTCTAACGATTTTATAGTTAAGTTGTGCTAGGTGGTCAAAGGGCCAAAAATAGGTAACAATTATTTATCCTTCGTGCGGAAATATCAAAAATAGTTCCGACTTTGTTAAAGTCAGGCTATGTCGACTTTATATACCGATAAGTCCCTAATATCAAAACCAGTTGAAAATTGCGCCTGATAAAACATGTTATAATAACTTAAATATTGATAAATGTATACAGCATAATAGATCATATTTCCTAATATACATAAATAAATATATTGCGGAATGAATGTGCTGTTTGTTACGGATTCGTGACATGTCCCGTTTTTACAAACAAATAATGTTTGCTTTTTTTATTTGCACTAGGTTTAAGCAATTTAATACTTTTGGTAATTAAATTTTCTAATACCAAATATGTATAATGAATAATTTATTTTTTGAAATTAATTTTACCTTGTTTTGGTAATTTTTTAATAATCTTTTTTTTTACATAAAAATCTATGTGTAAAAAATCATAAATATATTACACCCAGTATTTATTTAGTCTAGAGCACAAATATGATTTGTTTACGTCATGGCCATTAAATAGAATTTTACTCAGTTAATCATTAATGCAGAATTTCATACACTATAGCTTGTTTGTTCATTCAACAAATGTTGCTGATTCTGAGCTCGAATCCTACTAATCATTTTTAATTTTACACTATATTTCACACTACACGAGCATTAATAATATTTGATAACATTCATATTGATCCCTACTATCTTAGGAATAATATTATGATGTCAAATATTTATCGAAGTGCATTTTAAAAGGGGCGTCTAAATATTTAACAAACATCATGGTACTTGGTGTCATTTGTATACCTAGAGCATTGGTGTAGGCAGAAATTACTCCTGAAGGGGGACGAGGGATTGAGTATATTAGGGATGAATTTAGTTCTTTATTTTTGTGGAAATTCAATCTTTAGAAGTCACTGTTCAGTGACCGCGGTTGCCTAAGGTGTAATTTTAACCCTCGCAGTACCCCTTAATAGTTATTTACCTAACAAGTGCGGAAAGTGATACTTCTATTAAAATATTTATTTAAATTTTATTTTAAATAATAGAAAAAAAATGGTTGCGGAAAAATTGTTTTCCCGCACAGCGTGCGCAAAAGACACAGAGTAAATCCATTCCTGCACGGCATGCGGAAATGCAATTTCTCGCACGTAAATGCGTGCGTAAATTACACTTTTACGCACGCTCGCTAGTGGGAAAAAGTTAGTAATGGATTTACGGCAAAAAGAGAAGGTGCACATATAATTATTTAAATGTACTAAAAATACTAATATTCTTTTGACTAAAACCTTATTTTTCTTTAAATATTAGGCTGTGGTAATATTTGCGTTACTTGCCTACTCTGCCGTACTTATAAAAAAGAGCGAATGTTACAATTTTTCCATTTTCACTTTTTTGCGTTTTCGCAATCTATGCCATATTAAATTTATTTTAAACTATTTTTCTTTTTAGTTTTGTTACATGAAATCGATTTTTGAGCTATTGGTGCGAAAATGAGCGTATGTTACGGATTCTTCCATGTGTCTATCTTTTATAGTCAAAGAGTTAAACAAGAAAAGCGAATGTTTCTGAACTATCGCTCTTTTTTTACGTTATTTTAGCGTACATACGTTTTAAGCATCGACTGCTTCCCGTTTTTCCTAAACAATTCATTTCCCACCCGTTTTTTGGTTATGTGGGGGTATTTTTCATTGTCCTTTTAGTTTAAAATTTTAATTTTTTTTTTGATCGCGGGTGCAAAAAAGATTGCTGTCCGTTTTTTACCCAAAAATTAAAGAGAAATAACGGAAAATAGTTATATTGAAAAAAATCAAATAATTCTTGCCTAAAAATTAGGTCATTTATGCCAGTTTTCACCAAGTATTTACGAAAAAGTCATTTAAAAACATCGTCAAAATATCAAACTGTCAGAGATTTAAATGTCGCAACAATGGTCGTCACCGACAAAAAAGGCAAATCGCTATGGAAACCATTGTTATTTCATTTACCAGCCGCCTTGATTTATAGTGTAAAGATGGTGTTTCTTTCTTAAAAGGGGGTATATATAATTCATAGAAGTTTTTATAATTTTCTGTAAGTATTAATTTTAATTAATTGCATTATTAAGAAAGTATGGCGCAAATGTCACAACTATTACATTCGCTCTTTTTTTAAGAAACTTGCTGTAAATTTAAAAATCATAAAACTTTCGCTTTGGATTTTTTATGAATTCAATGGCTAACAGAAGACGTTTACCAAAAAAATATGAATATTTTCTTATTGGAAAAGCAGAAAAGAACTCGATAATATGTATTCCTAAAAAAAAGTTACAATAGGTTTAATAAAGGCAAAAATTTTAAATTCGTTTTTCTCGAAAACACAAATTTTAACATTGGCTCTTGTTTATTAGCCCGGCAGTACATATCGTACCTACTCTCATTTTGGCTGAACAGTGTATTGTAGAAAAACTAATAGACATTCACATTAACCGAAAATAAACGGATGTGTATGTCTTGCTGTAGGAATAAATATATGCAGTAAAACCGAGAGTAAAACTAATAATTTCAACCCTTCGCTCATGAATTTTAAAAATATCTTAAAGTACATGCACCTAAAGAAATTCCTAAAACTAGCACCAATCGAGGAGCGAACCGCTAAGGAATTATGGTTTGCAACCCTTTGGAATTAGTGGAGTTAGTAGTGGAATTGGTTGAATTTGAATTTGTATTTGTGGAATTGGAATTAAATTGCTGGAATATACGGAATTCATGGAATTGACCTGGAATTGGTTGAATTAGAATTGGAATTTGTGGAATTATTTTAAAAAATGGTGGAATTAGTAGCGACGGTATTGGAATTTTTAATTTTTCCGTACCATCATTTTATCTTTATTTTTTGTTTTACTGCTGCTATGTATATACATCGTTGGAAAGGCTATAAAAAGTTGAGTCGACTGACATTAACTTTTGACGTCCTTCATACAAAAAGGTCACGTAAAAAGTGGAAGAGGTGAAAAAAAAATAGAAACTAGTTGCTCTATAGCTCCAAAATTCCAAAACCAACTTCAACTTGAACAAGAGATATTAAATGTCAACAACCTATTTTTTATTGTTTTCAAGACCCCGCCCCCCTTCCCAATATTCTTTTTAAAATTTTTTCAATCTTTTTAAAAGATTTTTGACCCCCCCCCTCCGCAAATTTTGTAAAAAAATTTAAGTCACCACAATTTTTTTAAAAACTTCAATCTCCCTCCCTCCCAAAATATTTAAATTTTTTTTAGCCCCCCCCCTCCAAATTTCTTTAAAAATCTTTTAGACCCCTCCAAATTTTTCTTTTCAAATGATCAACCCCCCCCCCCAATACTTTTTTTGTTAATTTTTTTGACCGTTTACCGTTTTCAGTCTACCCATGAAATTGAGATTCTTGTGTTCATTTGATAACGGTCCACTTTTCGCTACTAAGGCCAATTAAGACCGGTCCTCGACCACCTTAAAACCCAGACCGGGGACAATATTACATTTTACACTCCCAAAGGATAATCCTCTAAAATGTCTTGCAACACCCCGACCTCTGCAACCGACGGGAATCGAACCCGCCAACGTAGCAAGCGAGAATCCTTAAACTCGCTTTGTGCTCTTGACATAAGCGAGGGAAGTTTTGTTAATTGTTCGTGACCTTACGCAATTTTTTTTTTTTGAAATGATCTTAGAATAATTTATTCAATTTCCACCCCTGTGTGCACCGCACATAATATATAATCGTGATTAAAGTTTTAGTCGACGTTAGAATGAGAGATCCTGGTATTTTACGTTCATTATGATCAAACACGTTCTAAACTAAATTTAATCGCGATTAAATATTGCGGTGCATATAGCATAGGCATCAAAAAGTAGGCTAGGGTAGTGTTCATCAGGAGCTTGTATCAGAATTTAGGGACGCACCCTCATTTATTTCAACATATTATATCAATAACGTTTTCGCGGAAATAACCGAATAGTGTATGTCTCTATCCTTTATTTTTGCGAATATATTTCAAGGATGTAAGTATTTGTTGTCACTGTTTTGTTGCGCAAATTCGCTGTGCAGCAACGCGGCGAACTGAGCTGTTATGTATTAATACATTGCATTCTAGCTTACACCCATCTACTCTGTTCTGAGAGGCTGTTCCAAAATCAGGAATTTTGTTGGTTTTGTTAGCTTGTGTCTTTATTTAACTAATAGAGTAAAATAGGATTGGAGCGTATTATGTCCTGATTCCTTCCATAATACACGCCATTCGTCATTTAGTCTTCAGTTTTTCTTTGAGTTGAAATTTGTGGAATTGGAATTGAATCGCTGGAATTGACGGAATTTGTGGAATTAAACCTGGAATTGGTGGAATGGGAATTGGAATTGTTGGAATTAGTGGTATTGTTTGGTGTACATAATTTTGGCCAGCGGGTCGCCCCTCGGTTTTTAGTGCGTTCCAAAAACTCTGGTTGTCAAAGTTGTCAAAATTTTAAGTGTTCCAAAATATCCCTAGCAACTCTCAAGTTCGACATTGTCTACCACCGAGTCTACTACCTTCAAACAACAAAAATGTTTTTCTTGGGAGAGCAATTGGCAAAGCAGTAAAACCGTATTTTAGAGGATCTGATTTTAAATCCCGATGAAGCCAAAACTTCTTTCTAATTTGTTGATCACCCTCTATGTCACAAACATTTCTTTGTAAACCCAGGTACTTAATTATACAGGGTTACCCAAAAGTTCGAGTCCACTCTAATACCTCCAAATCCAAAGGAGGCAGAGAGAAGTAAAATTTTACATAATTAGATGATTTACAAAAAAGTATCTTTATGGATGCTAATTATCGCACCCGTCATTAAAGAGACGGAGCTAGGGCGGCGACGATACCTTTTTTACATGTGATAGTCTGTATATTTTGCAAAATTCAAATAGAGCTTTTCCTTCTGCGTCCAAAAACACCTAATATTTTACTTTTTTCTCGAACGATTTTTAAAAAAATAGGAATATAATCTCCATAAGCATAAGACCAATGAGTTAAACAAGAAAACAGATATTCGGTGATTCTTTGTCTAATTCATTGCGCTTATTTAAAAGTTTTTGTCATTTTATTTAAAAACCGTTAGAGAAAAATGCAAAATATTAGGTATTTTTGGAAACAGAATGAAAATATAAAAAAATAGTGTCTTCGCCCTAGCTCCACCCCCGCAATGAATGGCAACACAATAAGCATCCAAAAAGATATCTTTTTGTAAACCATCCAATTATGTAAAATTTTACTTCTTTGTCTCTTCTGGTTTTGGAGATACTGTCTAACTACTTTAACATTTCACTAAACATGGTTACCCAAGTAACATTTATTTTTTTATAATGGCCATCAATACCTTCAGGACTCTTATAAACCCCTTATACGTCTTAAGTGGCAGTTTTTATAAAGGGATACATTACTACTTTCACATGAGTTGTAGTTTTAAAAAATATCTTTAAAACATTTTCTAACCCTTTATAAAATCTCAATCCAACTACAAGTAGTTTTCAAATGGGTGTCAGAGGGTTTTAGCGCGTCCAATTTGACCCCGCCCCTTATTGATTTAACCATATAATATATATGGTATTTGCTTTTCTTCTTTAAAGTTACAATGTATGCGTTTTTTTATAATTTCATCTTTGTCTAAATGCATCAAGTAAAATGTTTACAGAAATTACGAAACTTTTGATTGATATTAATTTCGACAAATACTTATAGGTTATATTGTTATAATATTTTATTGATGTTTATATCTATTCTCTACCAGAAATCCTATAAGCCACGTCGTCTTTATCGTGTAGAATTCATTTCTGCCTTCTGAAAACATGCGCGCTTGAAGAAAACCGTAATTTAAAGAATTTTTAACCAAATTTATGGAGAAAAAAGTCAGGTTAGTTTTCTTAAAGTTCTTGTAATTCAAGCAATAGTAAACAAATAACAAAATGCAGGTCGAACGATTGTGTTTAGAATTTAAAGTCATAAATACAAAATTTTTGAATTATGAAACAGTTTAGGAAAATAGCTGCCAGTCAGATATTTTACTAAACCCTTATAGAATCCCCAGAAGTTGTAATTACCATTATACTGGTCTCCCTCGATAGTGATTAATTATTTGGTAAACTGTAGTCCTAGTGGCCACTTAGCCATTTTAACTGACCAAAATGTTTTCTTTGATATTTGCCAGCATCTTCCGTCATTGTCAGTGCGCGCGGATAATTTCGCCAGAAAAATTTGTTTTTAAAAAATAAAATCCATAAAATGTATGGCTTTAAAATCGTGCACACGCGCGAACAACATAAAAATAAACTAACAATAGTGCCACAAGCGTGGGAAAACGACGGAATTTTATCATGGTCCCCGCCATCTTGGCAGACGAAATTAATATATATATATATATATATATATATAAGAACTTGTGCAGCTATGGATACCAACAGTTTTTTAGTGATTATCTTTAAAAAGGTTTTATTTCTATCTTATAAAACTTAAATGAATTTAAACTAAATGTTTTATAAGAAGAGTTTTTAAAATGTTTTGCTAACTATTTTATAAAACTTGAACCACTTTAAGCTAAAAGTTTTATTAGAATAGTTTTTAGAAGGTTTTGATAACCATCTTATAAAACTTGGCAACTTTACACTAAGAGTTTTATAAGAAATGTCATCAAAAGGTTTTGATTGCTAAATTATAAAACCCAAAAACCAAAAGTTTTATAGGGAGGCTTTTTAAAATGTTTTGTTTGCTATATTATAAAACCCAAGAAAAAAGTTTTATAAATATGGTAATAAGAATATTCTGATTGCTAATTTTGTAAGAATAATGCTCGTCTGGTTTCTTCATTACCTTTATAAACATTAACATGTTAGAGTTTTCTTATATATATTGTTATAAATATTCACGACCCCTATAAACCCATTATAAAAAAGTTCAAAAATAATAAAACTATGTAGCAACCTAAAATGTTACTTGGATATTATATTAATATGATCCAAAATCGAGTTCATCAACTAAACAAAATTCTCCTTTGTCTCAATGTCAAAGTCAACAGCCTTGTTATACCGTGTGCGTGCCTTTTGATGGTCTTTTTTGTGGTCCCAAAAGGTTAATAAAATTTCAAGGACTTGCCAATTATCAGAAGTAATGCCCATAACGGGATACCAAACAGAAGAAAACCGACTACACTACATCAGGTAGACGGACAGCAGACAAAAGAGAAGACGAAAATGAAAACACTATTAGGGACATTTTGGACCACTTAAAATAACATTTTTTGTGGTTATCGTTATTTGTGCGCCTGCGCAGTAATGGAAAATAGGGAAGGCTTATCAAATAAGGATAACGACGAACTTTATTTGCGCCAAAAAGGAATAACGATTTTTGTGGTTATGTTTATCACATACTAAAAAATGATTGATTAATTCGTATTTTTCTTTTAGTATGAACAATTATTTTTTATCATCCTCTAATGACTAATAGTTATTTAATATTTTCTATCTATATATGGGTCATTATTGAAAAAAGGTAACATTGCATATATGTTATTGGTTTGTAAATTTAAAACCACTTATCCTTTTGAAAACAAAGTAGAAGTATAGTTAGTGTACGAAAAGAAATGTCTCCATGGAAGAAAATTTGTTCACACCATGTGATATGTCACGTGGTGTGATCTGTAATTTTCAAAGTTAATAGATTCAGATATAAGAAAAAAACACTTTAGGATCATAAAATTTATTTAGATAATGATTGAGATAGATAAAAACTCAAAAATTTAAATCCTAATAAAATACCTTGATATAAGTTTTTTGTCTTCATCAAAAATAAAAAAAAACACGTGTAATTGATTTTGGTGTAACTCGTGTGATCACATGCAGTCAAAGATTTTTTTTTAAATCTGGCATCACTGCATACAACACCCAACTCATTTACCTGAAAATGGAGAAGCACGGAAGACTCAATTTAGGAGTCTAACCTGAAATGTGTTACATAATTCAGTTTTTGTAAAATTTTGGTGGTTTTAAAACAGTATTACCTTTTTGGCCGAGATAATGTCACACGTGTTTATATATATATATATATATCGAGTAAATGGTAAGATATTTACTTTCAAAAATGTGATTTAAGTATGAAAAGTAGGCATTTTACTAACATTAAAATACAAGAGTAGTAACTTTTTAATTTTTTTGTTATTTAGACATTTTGCTAAATATGTCACTAGTGTGAACGTCACTGGTGTGATCTTTCAGAATATTTTATTGATAACACCTGTGAAATTTTTTGCTTGTAATTAAAAAAAGTCAATAATTTTTAGAAAAAAAATGGCAAAAACTAGAAAGTCTTTGGCAAAAGCACCAGAAACGAAAGAGGAAATAGACAGAAGAGATAAAAGAAGAAATCATGTAGAGCATATTATATATATAGCCACATATTATATTTACATAAAAAGTGGTAACTCACTTTTTGTGTTTTTAAAAACTATTACACGAAATGTTACCGTTTTTCAAGAACAACCCAGCTATAAAGATTCTTGATATTGGTAAAATAGGTATAACTGGTGTTAGCTGGCTATCACCTGTGTTAGCAGATGAATTCACAAACTCAAAAATAACTCAGGAATTAGTGAATTATTTTCTCGGCCATATAGCACATTTTAGTCCAACCAACTACAGCAATATTTAATAATTACCAAAATTAAAAGAACGCTAATTTGTTTTTTTTTTTAAATTACGACCTAAAATATTACCTTTTTTTAAGAACGACCCATATATATACTAAATAAAGAGAAACAATCAACAAAATTCACACCACACTTACCTCACACAAGTTTTACGTTATTTTATTTTTTTTTTCAAACGACCGGAAAATACCCACTTTCCGTACGATTTTTCATACGGAAAGTTTTACATTACAAGGCATGTTCTTTCGAAATATTTCCACTCTCCACCTTTTTGTTCAATTTTCCGGTCCCTTGATGCTTTTCCGGTCCCATTTTTGGCCAAGTTGGCTATGACTTCTTGTTGACAGCTTTTAGTTTGTTTTTTTGGGCAGTTTTGACACTTCTAAAAAAGCTGTTTTAAATTTGTTTTAAAAGTTTTGTTTACAAAAATGGACTCAGATCTAGAAAATGAGTTGAATCCGGAGGAAATAATAAAAGCTGCTTCAAGAGTTACATACACCGAAAAATCGACCACACATTTTTAATTCTCAAAGTAAGAGTATACTATAAATGTAGGTAAATAAAGAACAAACCTAGAAATCTGCCTTTTATGAGCTCTTTTATCATTATTTTGCTTGATAAGTTGGCCATTGTTGGCCATAACTGGTCGTCAGTCATCATTGATTTAGCTGTGTGAAGCTAATAGGCACTACACTATAATTTTTCTAATGTTTTATACAATTTTGCACAAGTTAAAAATACAAAAATCATTTCTAACCACAAAACTTTACTTGTTTTTCTTAGTTTTCATCTTAAAAACTACCGGCCTTAGCGGCAATAGCTATCTAGCCAACAAGAAGCAGAAAATATCAGGGGACTGTTCATAAATTACGCAACACGGCTAGGCGTCGACGAAAGTGATAGATACTAAAATGTTTTTTCTGATCGTTTGAAAAAAAAGTACTATTTTTATTTTAAATAAAAAACTAACCAAAATAGTCTGCTGTTAAGTCCGCTCTAGTAGCGATGTAAAAAAAGGAAGCGCCAACTACTGACGATGACGGTGAAATAAGCGGATAACCGTGCATTAAAAAAAATAATAAAATTTTGCATAAAGAAACCTTTTAACACCTCCTCGACACAAAGGTTATTTAAAAAAAATGAATAAAAAACTATATTTTTATAAATCGTTGCTAACCATGCAATAAAAACTGAGTTGCCAAATGTCTCATAGATAGCCAGGGCCGATCGAGGGGCCGATATCCGAGAAACAGAATTTGACAAGGATAAAGATTGAAGTTTGGATGAAACTCGATCGAGAAAAGATTAGTTAATTAAATTGTAACGACTTGAACCAAAATATATTGTATATTTTTTGTCTCAACCAATGTAGTATTTTTATTGTTGAGATAAAGCCTCAAATAAAGCAGACCTGTGGGAACTCTTAAAAATTTACGAGACCAGTGATAAAATAATAAGTTAGTTGGCAAATATGATATTGATTTTTATTAACTTATAAACATATGCATGTATAATAAGTAACCCTGAGGTGTGAAATGAAACATAAATTGTTAATTATGTAAATTTGCTTAAAAAAAAAGTTTATAAAGTACCTTTAAGCGCTTTAATCAAAAGGGTGCATCGGACCATTTAAAAGAATTATTCTAGTGTGCTTTGGCGAGCAATAATATACGAAAAACAGAGGCAAAACAACTGCTAATCCGAGATATTGTAAGGTTGGTAGACAACGTCTTAAGTCCAAATTTTGATAGCCGCTACCATATTAAATTAATTTTAATTAAAAATCCTAAAGATGCACAAATTAATGAGTAGTTTATCATGATACAAATAAAACAGATATGACATCGCGCAGGAGTAGGCGTGGCTTACTGACGTCAGCTGGTGAGAAACGTGAGAGACAGCATTCAGTCGCCATTTTCATCACGAGATGGTCGATTACTCGGTCGATTGTTTACAATTAGTTTTAATAATTTTTCAAAAAATTAACAAAATGAGGTGCTGTATACACGGATATGGTGTGGACAATCAGACAAAAGGTTTTTGAAAAAAAAAGTTGTATGTGAATAGACCTCTTTCTGAGTGTCCATGCCGAAAATTTTAGCTGCTAAAAATCTTTGTAGATGTGTTTTTGGATTTTTATAAAAAGCAAATTTCTAACCCTCTAGGGTCAATAATCCATTTAAAGTCAATACCCTGTAATTTATTTCCCTTGCGCCTTACCTCGTCATACCGCTTACCCTATGAAACTCTGAATCCAGCTTTACTTCCTCACAATCCCCCAATCCTTTGTTGTTTTCCAGACTGCATTTTGTTTAATTTAAAAATTAATTGATACTTTTGAAACAAAACATTTTTTGGATTTCTAACTTTGTTTCCTTTGGTTTAATACCGCACAAACCACACTTTGACAGATTAAAATATTTATCGGGTACAACCGAGGTTGCACCCACCCATTCAAATTTTCCAAAAAAATTGTGAGTTATTTCTACCCCCTTCAAAACAGACTTACTCCTATTTTTCAACAGCCTGTCTGAATTTTAAAAAATGCCGAAGCACGTGCTTACTCATTTTATTAGTAGAGTCTAAATACCAATTTTCAAACTTATGTTGCTTTTCGTTTTTGA
Source organism: Oxystoma pomonae (assembly GCA_963921995.1). Taxonomy (NCBI): domain Eukaryota; kingdom Metazoa; phylum Arthropoda; class Insecta; order Coleoptera; family Brentidae; genus Oxystoma; species Oxystoma pomonae. The sequence goes on from OY998172.1 coordinate 40,768,006, forward strand.
GTAAAAGAAAATTCTTTTAAAATCAACCCCTATTTTTACCCCTTCAGTGGTAAAATAATAAAAAATCTTTTCTTGGGGAACTCCTTCGTTAACAAACCCAAACTATCAACATATTTTCATGTTTGTAGGTGAACTGGTATCAGCAGTGCGTAGGTAGTTCCCTGTTCGTGCCACAAAAATCTCACTAGGTAACGCCATGCGCGGATCTAGACGAATTTTGGACCGCTACGTATCATACCTTTCTTTTATTGTGCCATGGGTAGGGGGTTCCATAAAATAAAGAAAAATAAAATGCAGGAATCGTTATTTATAGAAATAAACTTAGGCAAAATCGTATTTTGTAGAAATCGGGAGAAATTACATCAGAGAAACCGTAAAACGTAGAAATACGTGAGGCGAAAATCTGTCCTCTGGGCGTAGAAAAGATATTTTTTATTTTTATTTTGGTTGGTTTGGGGTTGGCTTTTTAAGTGTTTTGGATTGATCTGGGTTGGGTTGGGTTGACCTAAGTTTAGTTGGGACAAGTGGGGTTGGTTTAGAAAAGAAAAGTAACTTGATCTACGCCCCTTCTTATTCTAAGGGTACATTCAAACGGCTGTCAGGCACAGAACAGATTTTCGCCTTACCAATTTCTACGTTTTACGGTTTCTCTGTTTTATGATTTCTACAAAGTACAGTTTCTCCACTGTTCATTTCTATGCAATACGTTTCTCTAATGTATTTTTTCTACAAACTATAGGGACTCATGAGTAGTAGTTATATGTAAATTCTTTATAAAAAATTCTTTAAAAACGCACTGCTCACTACAGAGAGATCTTGCTTCGTTTTAGAGGTAGTGAAAAAGAAATTCTTGTAAAAAGACGCTAGCCGATGTTTTGTTGGTATCTGTACACGGTAAAAAATTTTGTCTTTAGTGAAAACACGTTCTTTTCTTGAACAAATTGTTTTACCTTAAAACAATTTGTTTTGAAGTAAAATATTTTTTTTTAGTTTCACGCAGTGTTTAATCTTGAAATAAGACTTTATTTTTCTTTTACGGTGGGATTTACTAAAAAGGTTTAGTCTATTTAGAACGGTCCTACGTTTAAGTGAAATTTTTGGTTTTAAGCATTTTAAACCAAACCTCTTGAGTTTTGTACATAGTTTGATTTATAAAAAGAATTTTAATAAATTTGTTTATTGAATAATCATCTTAACACACTCTTTTGTTGGATTTAAGAAGAAAGTTTCAATTTAGAAGAAAAAAAAATTAAAAAATTTAAACCCACTCGGGGTTTAAATAGTAAACACTCTGTAGAACAAATTAAAATTGAGGTTATATATCACTCTAATTAAAATTTACCCTTGATAATTAATTTTTCCAATTAATATTTGATGTCATATAACGATTTGAATGGGTAATACTAAAAATGAGGAGTAGATTAATTTTGTATTTATTTAAAAGGTGTTTTTATTTATGAAATGTATTAAAAAAATTAAATGAAAGGTTTTTTACATTTCACTGTCGAAATGTCAGTTTTAAAATATTAGCGCTGCGTTTAATCACAAACAGCGAGTTCGGATCTTTTACCTCTGCTTGCACCTTGACCTGTACTAACCAACACCGTTCTTAACTAAAAAGCCAGTTAAAACTCATTTTCGTTTTAGTGTCCTTTGGCCTATGACCGGCGCCATATTGATACCAAGCTAACAGAAAATCCATGTTTTACTTGTCAATTTGGTTATAAAAATGGCAGCCACAATAGGCTAAAGGGCACTAAAGCGGTAGGAGTTAACAGGCTTTTCAGTTGAGTACGGTGTTGTACCAACCTCTACTGATGAAAGCTACAACTTTAAAATGAGTTGGCTTTGAGCAACACCGTTCTAAACTATAAAGCCTGTTAACTCCTACCTCCTCAGTGCCCTTTAGCCTAATGTGGCTGCCATTTTTATAACCAAGTTGACAAGTAAAACATGGATTTTCTGTCAGTTTGGTGTCAATATGGCGCCGATCATAGGCTAAAGGATACTAAAACGAAAATGAGTTAACTGGCTTTTTAGTTGAGATCGGTGTTGCTTTGAGTAAGAAAAGTTTTTTTGACTCAGCTTTTAGATAACCTCAATTTTTACTTTTAGTTTGTACATAAATTAATATAATTGTTTTGAGTTTTTTTGATTGGTATATTTTTCGTGCATAATCAGTGACCTTCACTTATGTTTGTTTTGCCTCGTAGTGACCTCATAAATATATTTTTTGTGCTGAAAATGGGGTTCAAAATATGGCGTTTTTCTGGACAAAATAGGAGGTCTTTTATTAAATAAGGTAAGTTAATCCTTATAAAAATGGTTACTTAGGGAAATTATAAACGAACTTAATACAAAATGCCACAAAACCATCCTTCTGGGGCTATAAATTTAAACCACCCCCCTGAAGCGGTCTAAAAAATCACCAACTTTATAACCTCAAACACAAATAATGAAGCTATTATGTGCCAAATTTCTGGAGTATTCACCATTTGCCATTTTGAAACTCGTCAAGAAAAATTAGTTTTAGGGCATTTTCGCCTTAAATATGGTGTATTTTGAGAAAAAAAAAAACAGTTTTTCAGTGGTATTTTGCAATAACAATACAAAATAATGAATAAGTGTGTGTCTTTTCTGTGTGGGTAAGTGTTTTTTGAAAATTGATTTTAAAATTCAGTACCCCCCCCCATAGGTGTAAATATTTAGACCCTATTTTAGATCTTAGTAAATCTCACTGTAATTGTTTTGTTGTGATACAGCCCATTTTGCAAAAAAACAAACTGTTTTCATGTAAGTCACTCTGTCTTTCATCTAAGAAAAATTAAATCTTGAAAATTGAGTTTTCAAACAAAACACCCAGTAAAAATTATCTCTAACGAAAACAAAAAATATGCCGCGCGTTGAACCAAAACAACCTGAGGCATTTGTCTTGAAGTGAGAAAATAGAGTTCCTATTGTCTTCCATACATTTTCCCAAAATTTGTCTTGACAATTTTTGACACTCGCTTAGTTATTAATGTCATGTGAAACGAGTAAGTGAATATACGTGAACTTGTGGAAGAATGTGATATGCCCCTGAAGTAATCAAAAATTTTACGACTTTTGTGTTTTACTTTCGGGAATAGGGGTCTTCTGCACATGACTTAATGGTGGCTACATATCTCAAAAATTACCCAAGGGTCCACTTAGTATGCGTGCCAAGTTTCATTGCTTAAACATTTTTTGTAAGGTTGGACCCCTTATACTCCGGACAGTAGCACTTTTAAGTGTGTTGTTGTTATTGCGTTATATTTCCAACAGAATAAAAATAAATGATTTTTTATTTTCAGAATTTTAGAATGTAAGACTATGTTTCTAGTACTTTTAAGTGTTTTGTTCTTACCCATAGAATAAAAATAAAATATTTTTTTTTATTTTCATACTTAGGATTGCATTTGTTTCAGTTTTTAAGCCTTGTATTAAATCCCCTTGATCTTTTTCAAATTCTTATACTTTTTAATATCGTCATCTATTTGGCAATAAAATTAATTAAAGGGTAGGTGTTATCTACACGTATTTTATAAATTTACTTTATTTTCTAGAAAAAAAGATGTTGATTTTATGGATAAAATTCGTTATTCATTTTATATAAGAGCGAAGGATATTGGTCAGTACGCATTAAGCTCCTAATCGCAGAAATAAATTATGTATGTGTGATAATTAACTAACAATAGTATATTTTATACCAAGGGATAAAAAGCCACTTTTATCAAGAGGTTTATACGTTATTTTTCGCACATGTGAAAGTTTTTTTCCTAGTTTTTTTTCAGTTATGCACATTCTGATACTCTACTAATATGATTAACTAGTTTTGCATTTTGCGATGATCTGTCACACAAAAGTGCAAGTTTTATCTTTAAAATGCAAAAAATACATAATAGTGACTAATATTTCTTTAAGAAAGTATGCTAAGGTATTGAGAAAGGAATATACCAATGAAATTAGACTCCTCTCTTCTAGAAAATGAGCTCAATTTGTAAAAAGAACTCCGCCAATTTCTTATGTAGCGTGGGCACCCGGTAAATTTTTTCAAATTTTTATATGGTATAGGAAAGGGTCAGACAAATATTTTTTTATCATTGCCACTCCTCCCAATGGGTACAAAGTGAGCCAGAAAATAAGGTAAAATTGGAATTTTGGAACTCACTAATATAATAAGGATTTAGTTAGGTACAAAATAGTCAATTTTACCTTATTTTCGGGCTTACCCTGTACCTATCGGGAGGGGTAGCAACAATAAAAAACATTTGTCTTACCCTTACCCTACATAAGAAATTGGCGAGGTCTTTTAAATTTAGGAAAAAAAATATTTTAGAGGTCTCCGGTTGTTTTGATTTCAAAGAAAGATTTGTCTTGAAACAAAACATTGCCTTTCTAGGTTTGTCTTAATTTGAGAAAAAACCTTATTTTACTTGAAAAAAGGATATTGTCTTGAAAAAAAGCTATAAATATTTTAATTAATCCATTTTAAGTCAAGAAAATTATTTGTCTTGGTTGGTGAATCAAAAGTGTTTTATTTTGAATAAGCAAATATTTTAATTCTAGAGATAAAGGTGTCTTAGATTAAAACAGTTCCATTTTATAAAAAACAATTTCTGTTTCTCATTAAAACAAAGAAGCAAGATATATTTTGTTCTAAATCAAGAAAATATTCTCTTGGTGAATAGGAAGAAAACATTTTTTACCGTGTAATAGGTTTTTTTACGCAATCCTGGAAAATATAGGGAATCCCTCGCGGAACGCATTAAAAATATCAGCGAAATTTTGTAGGTTTTGGTTAATGCATACCGCTCGGCATACCGCGAATGCACAGGATTAAGTGTCAATCGAACGCTTAATTTGAATGCTTGTGTGTTTATTGGCTCGGTAAGGTTTAATTGCGTTTGTTTAACGTAACTTCATCGTTCTATTTTATATAAAACTTTACTACCAAAACTCGTTTTCTTGTACTGCATGTCCGTCAAGTTACTTTGTCACGTTTTGGCGCCAGAAGTTTAATATCCCGTGTGGATAAAAACGTTTTATTTATTTAGAAATCGTTGCGCTGTAAGTCTGCCGATTGAAAATAAATAAAAATTCAATCAAATTATATTATTCCACGATCAAACACAACCCAATATTACGTTACCCTACACATCCCAACCCCATCATTTATATATTTTTATTTTATTAAACCTTATCTACTAACACAAATAAAAATTAAACATTTTTTTTTTAATTTTGAAATTTTTTTTATTTGTGTGGGTAATTTTAAAAAATAAGGTGTTATTTTAAAATAATGCATATCCCATCAAGAACGAACGCCTATGGTTTATTAAACTTTATCAAAGGTATTTACTAAAAATTTTCATCGTATAACGATTCACCATTAAAACTGAAATTTGTTAAACCAATTTTTTTATCCGAACCTTATTTCTTCAAACTCATTCAATAAAAAATTCGAAATTTATAGGACCCGTTTTTAACCGAACCATCGTTCATCAAACTCATTCAATATCAAACTTCGATAAACAACGAGTTTTACGAATTCCGGTTGGAAAAATAATGGTTTGACATATTCCGGGTTTTATTAAAAATGGATTTTTTAAATTACGAGCTTACTATTGAATGAGTTTGATGATCAACGGTTCGATTAAAAACGGGTCTTATAAATTTCGAATTTTTTATTGAATGGGTTTGAAGAAATAAGATTTGTATAAAAAATTTTATCATCGAACTTCTTTTATTTAACGGGTTTGATTTTGCACATTCTGATAAACCGTGGGCGTCCTCAGAAACCAATTGACTTAAAGTTCATTCATAAAGAAGGGAGAGTAATAAAACGATTTAAAACCCATTTTCTTGGCGTAGGTATTTTGCCAATATTTAAATTTAAAAAAAAAATAGAAAAAAGACAGCAGTTAAAAATATATTTATATTTTAAGTAATAATACTACCTATAAATTTAAGGATGTGGAGGTGCTTTTTCAAGAATAAGTTAAAAAAATAACTCCAGATAATTGGCATAAATGTGTACAACATGTTGTAAAAGTAGAAGAAAAAATGTGAAAACTTGATTGGTTAATCGAAGAAACTGTGGAAACGTTAATTATTTCCTTGGAAGAAAATCAGAGTGATGATGAGAGCATTTACTGTTCTTCGGAATCTGAGACTAGTTTTAAAGAAACGTATCTACCTCCATTTCATTTTAATTATTTTTGTAGTTATAATAGTTGACAACCGTAACATTTTCTTCATGTACCAACCATTTGTTTAGCCTTAATTTAATTTTTAGGTGTGCTTATTAATTATAGTTAAAACGCCAATCCGTGTTTTTATATATATTATCATATTATTTTTATTCCTAAAATGTATTTTTATTATTTAATTTATGTTTTTTTTTTAAAATAAAGTAATTTGTTTTATTAAATTTCATAGAACTTTTCACATATTTACTATTTTCTTCACTAATATCTATATCATATGGTACTTAAAATGTAAGTTTTCCCCAATTGCGGCACCCCTGAGAATAGTTTATTTCTTGCCTTCTATTGTTCTCGGTATTGGGTTCTATTGTATCCTCCGGTGGAACAGGGTAAGGTATATAAAAATGGATTGAGGATTTGTATCTGAGGCACATTAGAAAATTTTTAAAAGAGAAGAAAAAGTCATTGATCACTCAGTACAAAATTAATCCAAATTTGCATTTTTAATACTCTCTCTTCTTTATAAACAGACTCTAGCGACACAGAAGTTTCCATATCGATGGATATTAAGAAACTACATACATATTCACACTTGAACTTGGTTGTCATAAAAACCGCTGGGAAATATTTGTAGCATATTTCAAGCTGAAGTGGGTAAAATTTTGATGGGGGACATCCAAATTGTACTCAGATAGAAAGCAAGTATATCCTACTCCCAACAGATAGCAAAGCGTCAGCACAAACTTTCACCAAAACAAAAAAAAATAAGGAAATCCATACCAACCCCCTGGTATATATATTTGCTTAGTAAAAATTATGCCGCCGGCGAGGCCGCAGGCTGAAATTTTACAAATATAGTACTTAATGAAGGTCAGCAGAAGTAATAGCAAAACGGGAGGACGATTATTCCATCAAAAATCAATTGACTTGAAAGAGAAGAACCAAAAGTAAAACATAATTACCGTTTGAAATTTTGAGACAATGATGTGTTTGAAATTAACTCTGTGTTTCGGAATTCCATTGTCTATATTTTATTTATACACGACGTTTCGATCAGTACAATCTCTGATCTGCACCTGAAGACGATCAGAGATTGTACTGATCGAAACGTCGTGTATAAATAAAATATAGACAATGGAAGTCTGAAACACAGAGTTAATTTCATAATGATCGTTTCCATATCGATAGATATCAAAAAACTACATATCTACATATTCACACTCTAACTTGGTTGTCATAAATACCGCTGGGGAATATTTGTACCATATTTCAAGTTGAAGTGTATGGAATTTTTATGGGGGTCATCCAAATTGTACTCAGATAGAAAGCAAGTATATGCTACTGCAAACAGATAGCAAAGCGTCAGCACAAACAAAAATTTGCTCAATTTTTTTGGTTCGAGTGGTGTAAGTTTATAACAAAATACATTGACCAATTTTTGCCTTTTGTAAATCGCTCTTTTGAATGTCGCGGTTTTGATGTGTTTTGATACGTCGCTGTTCTGATATCGCTATTTTGCACATCGCCCTTTTGAATGGTTAACCAATTCCTTCGTGCCCTGCAATTGTGCATCTCAAAATTCATTCTACCCTTCCATCGTATCTCTGCTGCTAACAAGCTGGGTACGGAAAAATCTGCTCTCGAGTGCAAAATTCACGTTAATGCCGTATTAAATAATTAAGCCTGGTCGTGTGGTGCGAATCCCCATTTTCAGAATACATAAATAGCCATTACGACGCTCCATGGAAAAAATTATACTAAAATATTCAGTCTCCCGGTGGCTTTGCAGATAAATATTGATGCTGGTCGAAATCAAGTAGTGATGCTAAGTTTGACGTTTTGGACTCAAATAATGTAATATTTTCAACTATATTTTTATCATCAAACCTCCACGGATAACATGGACCCATGGCCAGCAATAAAATATAACAATATTTTTGGTATTGCATCAAAGGTCAAAACAGTGTAATTCTATGGGGATCGTATGTCTGTGATAGGAGATACCAGGCGTAAAAAACGTATGTCTGGCAAACACCTACAAGGATTTTTTCTCGTTACTTAAATAGTATTTTTCACAACTAGTGGCTAAAATAGTGTTTTTTTTTACAAGCGTTGGTTTAAATAACGAGCGCAGCGAGGTATTTAAAAACGCGAGTAAAAAAAGGCACAGTTTAGCCGTGAGTTGTTAACAATATTTTTTTTAATACCTTTTTCAAAAAATGCAAGAAAAGCACGAAAATACTTTTAAAAATCACGAACGCAGAGCACTTCTCGCAACACACCATTTTTACATTATAAATCAAGGCGGCTGGTAAATGAAATAAAAATGGCTTCATTTTTCACCACCGAAAAAAACACACATCGCTATGGAAACGATTGTTATTTCATTTCGCAGCCGCCTTGATTTATAGTGTAAATATGGTGTGTTGCTAGAAGTTCTCATCGTTCGAGATTTTTAAAAGTATTTTCCTGTTTTTCATGGATTTTTTAATAAAAGTATTAAAAAAAATAGTGTTAACAACTCGCGGCTAAACTATGCATTTTTTACTTGCGTTTTTAATTACCTCACTGCGCTCGTTATTTAAACCAACGCTTGTAAAAAAAGTACTATTTTAGCCACTAGTTGTTAAAACTACTATTTTGTTTCATTTTCCCTGATGTTTTTTTTTTGGTTTAGACTCATTTAAAAGGTTAATGGCGTCGGCAAACTTTAATTTTAAAGGGGGTATAAAGTCAATAAGTCAATAGTTGGAAACCCCAAACGATAAGAAAAGGAACTACATGTACAGGGTCTATACGTATTATATCACACCAAACGCCAAAGCAATTTACCTATTCTCGATCTATTCTTGATTGGTTCTATTCAATATATTTGATCGGTTGAATAAAGTCGATACGTTACGTATGCATTTAGGCTGAGCTTTATACTATTAGGGAGTAAAAGCCACGCCACTCTACTTATCGTACGCCGACTTCCGGCAACCTCATTGGGCAGATCTGACAGAAGTTGTCAATCGCACGTCGAGCGAGACTGATTCTCATGAGATACGAACGATAACGCGCGCTATGTATTGTATCGTTACGTCACGTCGCCTGACCCGGGAGCTGAAATCGCGTTAGTCCAGTTGGAAACGCCCACCTCTGCCGGCTTTCACCAATGAGAACGCTGGATTTCAGAGCTACGTTTAGTTTAGCTTTAACTCTCTATTTTATAATAGGACACTTATCTTCTTACGGATAAAGATAAGTGCTGAAATTTATGATGTTGCATTATGTCTTATATTATAATAAAGCACATATTTTTTTATTTTAAACAACGTTTGTTTTGTATAAACCATTGAAAATTAAAAAAGTTAAAAAATAAACAATTTAGAATACCGATAAAACTATACTGACAAAAATGTTTTAAAAAGTCAATCACATGGTGTAGTTGACATATATTTATTTAACTCAACGAACATTTTGTTGTCTTAAGCTCTTAATTTGTTACTGTAAATAAATTATACTTGACTTAATTATTTTTACTTATTTGATTTAAAGGATCAATTCCTTTGACTTCTTTTCATTCAAGTTAAGTACATGATCGATTTGGCCCTAGAAAATATTTTTTGCCCTGCAAGTATAGAGGAAATGGCGAAGGCAATTATTATTTAACACTGCAGCGCCTCGCACATCTAGCTACCGGTCTTTGGTCGACCACAAGCTTCTGCGCTTACCGTTACAACATCTCGCCGGCATTCATCGCATTATTTTGCATATATACTTGCAAGCGATGGAGACCTACGTTCCTCATCATGTATGTAGTTCTTAGTGACACTATGCGACTGCTCTGGGAATATAACAACGACTGTGACCAGTATAATACTATTATGTTGTTGATAGTGGAATCAAAAGGAATGAGTAGATAATTTTGTTTTAAATGCACAGTTTAACTTTGTTTAAAGATTTCGTGAATTTGACTTGATGAGAAATTTTGACACCAAATCGAATACATAGGTACTGATGTTAAATATCTAATTTATTTATTATAAATACATTTGTACTTAGACTAAACTAAAATTTGTTTCACTCAAATTTTATTTTAATGCTTGATAAAAATAAATAATGAATTTGATGATTTAAGAGCATGTTTGTTTCAGTGTAAACAAATATTTAAATCAAATCAATTTTTATTTAACTCAAATAAATTTTTTTGTAGTGGATAGGTGGGAAAAATGGTACTGGTATTGCTTAAATGAGCGCAGAAGAGCGCTGTTCCATGGTGTGGTTGCTTAGTAATTAATACTTCAATGTACCAATAAGTCTCTAATATCTCAAAAAGTTTATCCAATTGTTTATAGCTTGTTTGGATGAGCATAAATACCGGTCAGTTAAAATGAAAAACAAAAATTAAAAAAATGATTGGCAACATTGCAAAGAACGATTGCAACGAAGGCCTGTGTTTGATTTTAACCGCCATCTTAAATTTAAAAATGGCGTCTTTTTAACCCAGCACAAATCCTTGATAATTGTCTACACAATGCCGGCAACTTTATAAAAACCGAATACCTAATTACTTGAAAAACTTTATATTAGAAAGTAAAATATCCCTATTTTTTATTGAGGGGGACGTTATGCTAGCGTGACGTAATTAAATTGAGGGGTAAGCAAGAGCGTGACAAAGGAGGAGGAGGGGTCAAAAATAGAAGAAGAGCTCCTAAGGTGAACTTCGAAGTAAAAGTTAATTTCACCTAATCTCTTACGTTGAAGCAGTGCACCTACAACGGAGGGTTAAAATCTATCTTGATTTGATCTCATTTTGAAAACAAAGCTGAAAAAATATAAAAAGATTAGTGGATAAGTTATAATATACCGGATTTGCTTCACTGAAAAAGCGCGATTTCTTATGCGCTAATTACCGTATAAAAGTTCCGGCTCCAGCGACATGACCACTACTGCGCTATATACAAAACCAATAAAGATAACGTCAGCAAAGTAGTAACTAAAACGAACCAAAGTCATATCAGCGGCAGCGCTTTGATTACTAAATATATATATTCTATACCGTGTGTATCCCTGCCAAAAATACCGCGTCAAAACTCGTAAAAAAAAACTAGTGGAAGTTCATGAGTTCTGATCTGGTCGGTATTTCATGCGGTTTATGAAACACCACCGTCGACTGAAATCTCATGAACTTTCATTGTTGGAAAGAGATTTAAAAGGCGTCAAACATTATGAGTTTTGCATTTTTAAAAGAATTTATGATAAGAGTTCATGAGATTTTACCAGTATTTTAAAGGGTCTGCTTTCACTGTTAAGTTTTGAGCAGATTTTAACAAAACTTTAAATCAAAGTTAATAAGATTTCACAAGGTTTTATGGGGGACCCGCCCTCAAGATTACATGAGAAAATCCACATGTTTTTAGCAGTTTTGAGCAGAAAATGTTGATAAAATTTCATTGGTTTTGACAAGTTTACATGTTTTCAGCAGTTTTGAACAGACTTTCACAGAAATATATAATATAGTTAATAAGATTTCACAAGATTTTATGAGATTGCCCATGTTTTCAGCAGATTTCACAAGATTAGACGAGAAAATTCACATGTTTTCAGCAGTTTTAAGCAGTTTTTAAGAGAAACAAATTGATAAGATTTCACTGGTTTTGACAAGTTTTGGTAAATTGTCTCTTTCTGTTTCTTCCTTAATAACTTGTCAAATCTCTTAAAATTTCTTGCTAGTCAAATCTGCTTAAATCTATAGTATGGTTTGTTTAATTTACTTTTATATAAGTACTCGTAAAATCTTTTTTATTTTCATTGAAAAACTTGCTTGTCAAAAAAGTGATATGCGTGTCTATTTTCTACACTTGACGCTACTCAACTTAAGTTCTCATGAAATATTGTAAAATCTTTTAAAAATATCCATTTCTACTACCAAAATCTCCTGTGTCTGATATAAACTTATGAAATTTCTTAAAATATCTTGATAGTTAAATGTTTCTTAAATATTCTTTTTAATTTTTGTTTATAGGTACTCATAAAATCTTTTAAATTCTCATCTTGCTTGTCAAATCTGGTTGGTGCTTGTCTATTTTCTACACTTTAATACTTATATCAATTATGTCAAATTTTGTAAAATCTTGGAAAAACGTCTCTTCTTTTAAACTTGTGAAATCTAGTAAAATCTCGTACAAATCTTGCTTGCTAAACCTCATGAAATTTGTATCTGATAGAAACTTACAAAATCTCGAAAAATCTCCTGCTTTAGTAAAATTTTGTTATCTATAAATCTTTATAATATATTCTTCTTAATTTATTTTTATAAGTACTCATAAAATCTTATAAATATTCATCTTGCTTGTCAGATCTGGTGGTGCTTGCATGTCTATACTATACTTGTAAAATGTTTAGAAAAGGTACCTTCTTTTAGACTTGTGAAATATTGTAAAATATTTTAAAAATCTGGCTTGCTAAACTTCATGAAATCTCATGTGTCTGATGTTACATCGTGAAATCTTATAAAACATCTAAACATGAAATTTTATTGTCTTTGGGATCTTTTGAAATCTTGAGAGTTTTCAATAGTCACAAATTATTTGAAAATTATTCAAATGAAACATCATAAGAATTTGTCAGTTTTCCTGTGTCATACATTTTTGCCAGGTCAAGTCTCTTCAAACCAATAAAATCTGCTAAAATCTCATCAAGACTTGATCAGTTTTTAAGAGTTTTTTTTGGTAGGGTAGTCGAACTCGAAGGCGTTGCAGAGATACCGGCTTGTTCTGATTCTTCCGTTCACATCATGAACTTCTGGCCAGCTGGCTCCAGCATCCAGCGATTCTTTCTTCTCTCATTACACACGGTATAGAAAGAAACTGGCTTAAACATTGCCTATTATTTAGCACACAAAAGTACTCGTATGCGTATATTTTCATATGATTTCGGGAATAGGACACCAGAAGGCAGTAGGTATAAAGATCAAACTTTGGAAGTAGGTATGTAAGTCTAGTAGGTAATAGAGACATTTTGGAAGGCTTACTATTTTGAAAACTTTGACAGCCATTATGGCAGTCTTTAACAACCACTATCACTACCACAAGTCGATTCTAACCAAGTTTTTCAAGCACATATAAAAGCGTCACTTGTAAAAAATTTTAAATATACAAAATTTAGCTTTATTCTACAAAATTAGTGTTTTATATGTTAGAACTTGGTAATATTTTAGTATTTTTAATCTAACCCGCAATAAAAATAATCACAACGAAAGGCCTCCGTAACTTACTACAGTGGTAGTGGTTAATTACCACAACGAAATGACATTTAGCTATTGCGCAGACGCAGTAATTACCATAACCATAACGAAGAGTCAAAAAAGCGTTCCAAAATGTCCCTAATAACTCAAACTTAAAAAAACAGATAATTATCTAAATATATTAGTAAAACAATGCAAACAAAAATACAAAAACGCATATTATCAATTAAGCAATTCAATTTAGTCTTTTGATTCCGTAATAAACACATGAAAATAAGAGACGAAAGCGATAAAAAAACATGCACTTAACAATTTGATATTTAATTACTAAATGAAAACAAGTTAAATCAGATGCTTTAAAAGCTGACAAACTTTGGATAATAAGTTGGTAAGATACTTTATTCAAAAATGACGAGCCCACTGTCAACAAAATGAATATATTTTTTTCTGATACTAACAATATTTTAAAACTCTTTGTTAATCAAACCTCGCCTTTGTAGTTCAATAAATTCCTCTGTTTAAACCGATAGCATAATTTCTATATATAGCAAATCTTGGAAGCATATACTAATAAATCTCAGGGTCGGACTCAGTAAGTAATATCAATTTTAATATACTATAAATCCACAGATTTTGGTCAACCTTAAATAATCATAGGTCTCGAAGGTATTCAACCAGACTTTTAAAAAATAATATTAAAAGTCTATATGAGCGAGTACGATATTAAATATCTATATAGATTTATTAATGATTTGCATGATACCTCACAAAATCTATGTTCTTGCAAAAATACGAATTTTCCTAAAAACTACCCATTGGCTCCCCTTTGAAGTGATTTTTTTTACCTGACGAAATTGAAATAAACAAGTATCTAATCCAGTGGCGTAGCCAGAAATCGACTATGGGGGGTTTCATGGCAAATTTTAAAAAATTAAAAATTAGGTAGGTGCCTATTGCTTGAGCTCTTGGACTTAAGGGAGGGGAGGAGGCGGTTTAATGGTGTTGAGTTAGTCCATCCGAAACAAAAATACTTATTTTTAAAAGCAAGTTCCATCTAGTCTCATTTGCAGATTTTTTTAAAAATTAACCCTTAAATGCGATACAGACAAAAAATTTTAAAAAATTACCCTTAAATGCTATTTTTTACGCATTTCAAATGTTGTTGACAAAAAAAATATAACAATATTTAATATTGGTATAGCACCACAGGCGAAAATTTAAACAAAGAAAGACAAAAATTTTAATCTAATAGGTTTCTTGTGAAATATCCTTGCAAACGTAGATTGAGTTGGGTTAAGAAGGGGTGGGTTGCGGTGGTGTATATATATATAGATTCGTTGGCAAATCATAAATGCGCCGCAGATGAAAATTTTAAGAAAAATTATACTAAGAATACGATTTATTACACGTTTTGAATGCTGGTGATAAAAACTCCTTAGAATTAAACTATATTTGTAACAATTAATGACGTTATGCACCAAGTCATGCAGGCAAAATTTGATAAATTTAAGGCATTACACCAAACCGGAGCAAAGGATCAAAAAAGTGGGGGAGCTATAGCTCTCTCTGGGGCCCTTGATCATGACTAATTTATTGTAGATTTGGTTGGACCTACTGGGGGGGGGGGGGTTAGGGCTTAAACCCTCGCCCTGGCTACGCCACTGCCTATTCTATATATTTTTTACGGACTTTACGCCTATCGTAAAAAAAATTGGGGCCCCCAACTATTTTTTTTTCAATTAGAAAATACCACTTGTGGTACCTTTTTGGAAAGCTTGTTAAAAAATAAATTTAACGCACTAGCTCTTTTTGACATCTGGATGACAACGGTTTCTTCATGAGGAGGTACTACTTGTGGCACCTTTTTGGAAAGCTTATTAAAAAAGAAATTCGATTAAATATTTTTTTTTGAGATCTGTCAACCCATGTGTTAAAAATTTTAAAAAAGTTATTTTTTGTCGTTGAAAATGGTTGAGGAAAAAAGAAAATCGAGGTGTGCTTTGAATCTATCTCTTTTATCTAATATCTAGTAAATTTGAAAAATGGTAATTAGGCTGCGCCCCCAAAATGGGCGCCAATAATATCCGTATATAGTAGTTTCTTTATTCCACTTAGTAAATAGCTAAGCTAAGCTAAAACAATTGACAAAAAGCAGGTTTTTTAAAATTTTTAACACATGGATTTACCTATGTCAAAAAAAATTATTTCATCTAATTTCTTTTCTAAGAAGCTTTCCAAAAAGATGCCTCCTCATGAAAAAAATGTTGGTAGTATTTTCCTTATTCCGCTTAGTAAATAGAGAAATATGTAGTTGATTTTGAAGCTCAAACAATTGACAAAAAATAAGATTTTTAAAATATTTGACACATTTTACCAGATGTTAAAAAAAAACTAGTGCGTTAAATTTATTTTTTAACAAGCTTTTCGAAGAGGTGCCATAAGTGGTACCTTCTTAGTTAAAAAAAATAGTTGGTGTGCCCTGGGTCTCCAGTTGGGGACCCCAAAAATTGTTTTTACCATGGGCGGAAATTCCTTAAAAATCATTAAAGAATCGTTTTTAGCTTTTTTTTATAACCTCTTCCCTAAAGCCGCTAGAAGCACCGTTCCATTTAAAGAATCCACCCTGTATATCTACACACCAAATTTCATTATAATCGGTTTACTGGTTTCAGAGCTACATACGTACAGACAAACTTATAACACCCTTTCTTTTCGGATTCGAGTGGGTTGTTAAAAACAAAAACAATTTAATAACTTCAAAAATCTTAAAAAATAATTAAAAAAATATCCGGTTAAAATTCGAAGACTCGATAACTTTATTGTTAAAGTATTAGACTGAAATTCTGGAGGTTTCGGGTTCAAATTCCGTCGACGAGAAAAACTTTTTCTTCCGATTTATTTTTTGACTTCTCTCTCTCTACGCCACAAATCATGTTCTCGTAAAATAAATATTCTTATAAATGATAATTTTATTAGCGTATCAAACTTAATTAAACATGACGAATTCCGCATTAAAACGCCAGGCACAGGATGCCTTCTCCTCTTATATAATGTCAAGATAAACCCAAAGATAAGTCTAAGTTGGAGTTATCTGAGCATACGGAATAGCGTTCGTCAATCTTATGCCTAAACTGATTGCACAGAAGAACAAAGTCATGGTAGATTGGTAACTATGAGATAATATAATGCCCCAGCAAATAATCGGAAAACGTGTGATAATAATCGTGGAAAACAAAGAAAATAATGTAAAAAGTAAGGTTGGCCCTGGGCAATACACAGTACAATACAATACAATAACTTTTATTTCCGTAAGACATTGATACATGTATAGAAATCATCAGAATTGTCAGAAAAGACTTAAGATCTAAAAAAGTTTTTTTTTATATTTCAAAACAATTCTAAAAAGAAAAAGAAGTAGTATGCTATTATAAATGAACAGAATAATACAACATATAGTGCGAAAACAACAAAAAAGATTAAAAACATACAAATAAAATAATAACATTGTTCTGAAACTATAAAGTTAATTATTTCTAGAATAAACTATGCAAGGTCAAAGGTGAAAAATGTACTGCGCATGCAAGACGAAGTCTGCTCGCTCCCGGAGGAGTTTTTGGCTCTGTATTTTTTCCAGGCTTGCTTGATAGGAGAGTTATTATCGCTACGACTTTTCTTCGAAAAATCCAAGGTCACAGCCGCTAAGAATCTCATGGTTTGTAAAACATAAATGTATAAAATGGCTCATATTTAAAATTAATATTACAATGGTTATTAAACCTTCGTTTTTTTTAATAGTATCTATATTGAAAAACAAGGTTTAAAAAAAAACTCTTTTGCACACGAGTGGACATGTTGGTGGACCGAAGTTGAGGTCCACAAGTCGACCGATTGTGCAAAGAGGTTTCCAAACGAGTTTTTGAAAATAATTTTTATGCGAACGCAAATAAATACCAAATCGAATTTTTTAATTTTTCAATTAATTAAAAAAACTGTGCGGAAAGATGACACATCAGTGAGCAAAATGTTTTCCACACGGTATGTGTAACGTACCGACTTCCGATTGAGTTTTTCGTATGCAAAATCTTCATTTTATTCATAAAAAGATGTAAACGGAGCTGTATAAAAAAAGCCCAATATAAATAGGTATTTACGGGAGCATTTACGTCACTAGACCGGAAAATTGGTCTTTACAGGTCGATGCAGGAAATTTACAGGGCGAAACGCAGACGAGTCCTGTTACCCTGTGGAGACCTGTAAAGATACTTTCCGGGCGTGTATCGTTCGTATTTTTTTTCAAACAATTAATATTCGTCTATTTTTATACCTAAAAAAACTTAAATAAAAAAAAATCAACAAGGAATTTAAATAAACAATAAATATAAAAGTTTTAAAACTGTCAACACAAATCATAGCCAACTTGACTAAAAATGGGATCAAAAAATAAAACAGACTGGGAAATAATCTTTCCGGTCTCTTCTTCGTTTCCAGTTTATGTTTTATTTTCCGGTCCCATCTTTCCGGTCGGTTGAAAAAAAATATTTTAATTAAAATGCTATGTATTAATTAATTATAACATCCAAAATTAGTAAAAATAGCAATTACTTTAAATGTAAATATAATAATAGCAGGTAACAATAGAATTTTTAGCTTTTCTCGACTTTTTCGTGTCAAGAGGGGAAGTTACTTTTTACGTGAATATAATTTTCGAAATAAAACCAAACGAATTCTTGTTCTAACAATAATTCTACAACAAAGAATTATATTTCTTTTTTTTCTCAATTCCAAAATTTTTTGGGGCTTCATCATCAGTGTTTCTAGTACATTTAATACATTTCTGATCCTCTAGCTAGCCTTCTTATTTAGAGACAAAAAAATCCTCTTCCATAAAATCTTTTATAGACGATTGCACACACCCGGTACACCAATGAGCTCTTCTAATTTACGCTTAAGCTTAGGTTGTAAAACACAGAAGGAGCTAAATTAATATATTTTGACATGAAATTTCATTAGTAGATCAACCAAATTATAATAAAACATATATTTTTTATTAACAATAGTGTGATGAGGGGAAATGGAAAAGGGGCTTATTATCAACGTTTTAAAAAAATGCGTAAGCTGGGTGTTGTGGAGAAGATTTAACCTTTAAGAGGCGGACTGGGACTTTTTGGGACCCCACGATTTGTTTTTTGTGGATAATTCGTCTATTTTTTTGCGTTATAAAAACTCCTTTACTCAATGTGCATATTTTTTATCTACTATGGATTGTATATTTTGAATTTTGAATTTGGAAATTAGTCGTACAGAACGACGACCCAGAATTTGATAAGTGGGTGAACGAAGATGCTACGACCGATTTAGAAGATGAAGATATTGTCGAAGAGGATCAATCTGCGGAGGATTTCATCGAATTCGACCATAATACTGATTCTGATTCCGTACCACATAATGCTGATAATCGTAAAGGCCTAATTTATGTAGCGAATAATGGTACAGAATGGTATAGGCATCCAGTGGAAACACGACCAGTCAAGCGCACGAAGGTTAATATATTGACCAAAAAGTTGGGACTTACCCCTTACAATAGCAATTTCTCAACAATAAAACAAGTATTTCCACGTTTTATGTCTCCAGATATTGTTCAAAAATAGTCGTTAAGACAAACAAACAAAGCCATTTTTGATAAATGGAATCAAGATCAACTTCGGAGATTGATAACACTTGGTGCTCTTCGCTCTTCTAAAGAGTCCGTAGATTCCCTTTGCTGTTAGGAGGAAGCTTATTGTCATCCTGTAATTCCAGCTACGATGTCCAAGGATCGTTTCAAAGAAATAACATCTTTTTTGAGGTTTGACAACTTTGAGACGAGAGCAGCACGGAAAGCCGTTGATAAATTAGCTCCTATACGAGACATATTCGAAATATTCGTCAGAAACCGTAGGAAATCCCTTTCTCCAAGCAGTCATTCTTACGTTGACGAGCTACTAGTTCCTTTTAGAGGCGGAGCACCTTTTAGAAAGTATATGAAAAGCAAACCAGACAAATACAGGATAAAAGTATGGGCTTTTGTCGACTGCGCCATCTGGTTCGTTTGCAACATGCAGGTATATTTAGGTGAGTATTTATCTTGAAAAATATGGTCCTTGCTTTAGGGTAATTATTTTGCTAAAAGCGATTGTTTGTTTCAGGAAAACAACAAAAGAATCCAGAAAAGGGTCAAGGCCAAAGAGTAGTAATGGATTTACTCAGTCAGTCAAGCGGCTATGGCATTACGACGGATAATTTTTTCACCAGTTTGGAACTTGTCGAAAAGCTCTGGGCGAGAAAGCTAACTTTGTGTGGAACTCTTCGAAAAAACAAGACTTTCATGCCATCAGAACTTTTACCAGTTCGGTATACAAATGTAAATTCAAGTATGTTTGCATTTAAGAAAAATTGCACTTTGGTGTCATATGTCCCGAAGAAAAATGCAGCCGTTAATCTGCTGTCGACTGAGCATATGAAAGATGAAGTATCTTGTGAAGAATTCTGCAATAAGCCCGAGAATATTTTTCATTATAACAGAACGAAAGAAGCTGTTGACACTACAGACAAGTTGGCTAGCGAGTACTCTGTGAAATGAAGATCTAATCGCTGGCCTGTGGTAATATTTGCACATCTTCTAATTGTGGCTGGTATCAACGGGTTGAAATTATGGCTGATAGAATTTTCAGATTGGAATAAAGCGAAACCGCAGAGACGTAAATTATTTCTTCTAGACTTGGGAAAAGAGCTCATAAAACAAAATGTTACTCGGCGATACAGCAACAAACAGATTCAACTAGCCAAGAAAAGATATATGCCGTTTTTCCCAGTCTATCCCGAGGAGATGAAAATCAGGCTGAAAATCAATTCATGCCAAATGTTAGGTCACGATTCCATCTTTGCAACAGAACCAAAGATAGAAAATATAAAAAAGTGTGTACCAAATGCAACAAATACGTATGTCTAGACCATTCTTTTATTCAAATATTATGTACCGGCTGCCAAAATGAATAAAAATTTCCTTCAAATATTTTAAATATTTTGAATTCTTATTTTAAGTTAAGTTTTATTTTCAAAATGTTAGTTTATCACTATATTGTTCTTTTTAAGTATGTTGTTTTTTCAAAATATAGGTGTTAAAACAGAGTCTTACTTAATTTATTGAATAAAAAATAGTAACAAAACAGTATCACAAATTAATAAATCAAAACCGAATTGGGGTCTCTTTCGACCCCAGTCCGTCCCATGTGTAATTTTCCGAAGTCCGCCTATTAAAGATTAAGGGAAAGAAAAGAGGTGAAAAATGGTATTGTTGCAATTTCCGACTAAATTTAAAACATCAAATATTTCAAACCCTTTTTTATAAATGAAACATTCTACTTTTACATGGGTTTTTGTCATATCAAAATTTCAGAAAAATCGTGTGTCGTTGAGTTTCCTAAGAAAAATTTTTGATTGAAAAGAAGAGTTTAGGATCGAAAAGAATCAATATCTCGGAAACTAATTATTTTTTTTACACTAAAAAAATTGTGGGTATTCTAAACCTAGAAAGGTATACTTTTACCAAGTTTCGTAAAAATTAAATTATTTTTACAACAATAAAAAAACGAAACACAAAAATAATGACGATTTTTTTGTATTTTTCTTGAAAATTAGATGTTACACAGGAACATTTGCAAAAGTTGCAGATTTTTGCACTGTCTATAACTCTTGTGATGAAATATAGCTTTAACTTTTACAGAGACCTGCAATAATACCATTTTGCTCCGCTTTTAGTCCCCCAAAATCCACACCGTAGCATCCCCGCTCACGCATTTTTTTAAAACTTTTGTTATAAACCATTTTCAATCATCAAACTGCTGTTATTTTTTCCCCTCTAAATGAGTTAATCTGATCGGTCTATAGTGGTCACAGTGGCGAATCCAGCAATTTCACCAGGGGGGGGGGCGCAAGCAATAAAACTTATGTAGGCCGGCTCAAGCGACTACGAACATAAGTCAGAAAAATATTAATTAAATGACAGTCAGACGGCCAGCATTGATTAATAATAGGGAAATTTTGGAACGCTTAAAATTTTGGCAACATTGACAGCCGCTGTGGTAGTGTTTAACAACTATTACCACGCATCGGTTTTACCAGAGTTTTTGGAAAATTTAGAGATGAGAAAAAATACAAAACTGGGCTTTATTTTACAAAATAAGTGTTTTATATGTTGGACCTGGTAATATTTTATTATTTTTAAAATTACTTGTGCAAAAATTCTCTAAAATTATTCAGAAAAATAACCACAACGAAATGGATTCGTAGCTTACGGCAGTGGTAGTGGTTAATCGCCACAACGCAAGCTATTGCGCAGACGCAATAATTACCACAAACACTACGAAGTGTCAAATAAGAGTTACAAAATATACCTAATAATTTATTAAAACTTTTTTGCACTTTGTTTTAATTTTTGTCGTTAATTTTTTGAAAAATAACACTTATTTTACCTACCTTTTTCTTTAGCTTGAGCATGATAATTTGTCATCTGATGCTAATGCTTAATAGTTTGGAATAGTTTTGTAAAGGTTCTGTAACCAACTCTTTAGGCAAAACGGTCTTAGAAAAAAAAATACTGCAATATTTGCAAAATAACCTGCCTTTGTTTGAAAAAATGAGCCCATCAAATTTTTCAAAATGCACATCAAATTTTATTCACTCGGCGTTTTTTCTCCCTACCTCGCTTTATGAAAACCGAGAAAGGAAATACATAATTTATATCTGGCATCCAATAATTTTCCAAAAGTTGAAATCTGGTGTAGCCGTCTATGTCACTTATTTAGGGGCATAAGGGTACCAATATCATAACACACTGATGATGCTTCCTCACTTAAATCTTTAACAAACTTATCCGAGATAACTTTGGTACGGGTACCACACAATCAGGAGTATTCTCTTTTGTCTCTTGCACAGGTCCCGAATTTTATTTTTTATTTTTGAAAAAATGCGGAGAACCACACGCGCTCAGGCCGAATTGTACGCTTACAAAGCATTTGATATAGCGCTCCATACACGCGCTATTTTTTTAAATTTTAGTTCGGCTCTGCTCAAAAAAACTGGTTTTAAAATTGATGGTGTCAAGCAAATTATGTTTTTAAAACTTTTATTGATTGATAATGGTCAGGGGGGGGGTCGGCCTCCCGCCCCGCTCCCCCCCCTGGATTCGCCACTGAGTGGTCATCCTTATATTTAAAGAAGAAGGGTATGATTATTGCGCTTACATCTAATTTGGGCTGATGCAAGGAACGAAAACAGAAAATTACATAAAATTACTAAAAACTTTAAATAATAATTCAGAAACATCAGACTAGCACTCCGAGACAAATGGCAGACTTAAAGCAAAACAAGAGTGTGCGGAAACCTATTTAAATTGATAAATTAAACTCAATATTTTTTTCGTATGTTTTATGTTTATTGGTATAGTCTAAGTCGCCTTAACGAATGCGGCGCTGAGTTTTATAGAAAAACGCGTGAGTGAAAAAATATTTAATTAACTTTGAGTCTCCGGTAATATTTAGGGGATTATTCCACTCATGTGTAAATCCCATAGACAACTGTAATTTTGGAGAAGTACAGCGATATTTTTTTTTCAAAGATGATGTTTAATTATTACGGTCCTTTAAATGACTTTACAAAAGGATTAAAATTTAATAATTTACTGATTAGTTTATGAGATATTAATAATACACAACAACGAGATTTCTCAAAAATAAATTTTAATCTCGTAACAAAAAATGTTTGCATTTGTCCATCCATGCAAAAAATAAAGTATATTTTGAAAGCTGATTTCAAGATTTTTAAAATTTTTACAGCTTTATTAAACCATTTGAAAGACTTTTAAATATGGTACTTATCACTTGACCCACTATCCCTATCTAAATTCCGGTGGTGAAGTAAGCCCCTCGGGAGCGGTGTGCCCTACGAAAATTCCAATATTGCCAAAAAGTGTCCCACTTGAATAACAAATTGCAGTGTTCAAGGTTTTTTTTTGAAATGTTCTCCATATATTTAAAAACGCCCATTAACAGTTTTGGATGGAACATCCTGTTTACTTTAACCTAAGGGTCATAAAACTGTATTTGTTTACACTCCTACAAGCTTACAAACCAAATATATGCTTAAAAATAGTTTTAAAAAGAAAAATTGCAATTATGCTAAGTATTATGTTCGAAATCTTCAATGCTTGTGATTTAATAAATCCACTCTCCTACATTGTTGTTTTATGCTGTTATTCTATTCCATTTGTATTATTTTCTTTGTACTTGTATTTCATTGCAGAGTTTTCATTTGAATTATTTCTTATGCAGTGCAATTCTACACGCTTTTCTGTTTTCAAGAAAGCGCGATTTCTGTGTCTGGAAAAATAAATTGGTATTTTTCGCGTAGCGCGTTCAGAAATATTTTTATTTTTTACAAAATGTTTAAAAAATCTCGTCTTCAACCCAATTCACCAAGCTGTTGCGGTCTTGTGCAAAAAGTAGGTTTCAACTACTACTTACCTACAACTTATATTTTTACCAAAAATCCTTGCGCAGGGAATATAGTAAAATAGTAATTGAAGCTCATAACTAGGGTAGGTACTTTTGACGAAATCTTCTATGTAGGCTATTGTAATAGATAAACCTTTAGATAAATAGGCTTTAATCAGCAAAAACATTACGGACATGAATGACAATAAATGACAACTAAAGTCAGCTAGACTGATAACTGACAAGATAAATAATAAGTTAGCAAATATGTCACATTCGCCCGGATTTAATTTTACTGATAATCTTCAAGATACTTTGGCAATTTCCGAGTTCTTTTGTTCTTTTCCAGTTGTTCTGTTCTAACATCAGTTTCTGTTCTAGCATCAGTATTAGAATCAGAAATGGTATCAAGTGGATCCATTTCAAAATCTTGATTATTTTCTGATGAAGGTAAGTCATCTGAACCATTTAAAAGTGCCGCATCTCCCCTTGGTGCTAAGTGCTTTACTGAAACGGTAGCTTCTTTCCCATCGTTATAGCGTATCCATGCATATTCAGAATTAGCGTCTATAAGATCTGCTTCTTCCACTAAAGGATCATATTTGCTTTTTCTGTTTTGTTTTCTGACGAGTACTTTTTGTGGTATGGACAGCCAAGATGGTATAGAAGTGCCACTTATAGATCTTCTCTGGTAGACAAAAAATCTTTCATGAGGTGTGCAGTTAGTTGCTGTACACAGTAAAGACCGAATCGCATGTAATGCATCTGGAAGCACAGTATCCCATTTTTCGATAGGTAAATTTCTTGTTTCAAGAGCTAATGATACTGCATTCCAGATTATACCATTGTATCTTTCCACATGCTCATTTCCTTGTGGATTGTATGGCGTTGTGCGACTATGAGCTATTCCTCGAGATTGCAGATATTCACTGAGCTCTTTAGATACTAATGTTGATCCATTATCAGAATGTATGTAAGCAGGAAAACCAAAAATGGCAAAAAGTTGATTAAGGCATGCTATAACAGTTAAACTCGTTACGTCTGAACAGGGAAAAGCAAAAGGGAATCTGCTACATTCGTCTAAAATAGTTAGCATATACTTATATTTATTATTGGAAGGTAATGGTCCTTTAAAATCAATATTCAGACGCTCTAAAAGTTTTGTTGCTTTAATAAGGTTACTGTTTCAATTTTTATGAAATTTTGGTTTAATTTTATTGCACACTGTCTTCCAAAGAATATGTTAAATTTGTTACCCGGACAAAATGGTACATTCTGGTGACACCCGGATTGCACAAATCTTGATGAAGTTGGAATATCTTATCTGTAGTACAAGTTGTTGAAACTCTTGAGAATGTATCAGCCACTGTGTTCTGTTTTCCAGGCCGATAAATAATATCGTAGTTATACCAGGCTAGTTCAAGTTTCCATCTCATGGTTTTTTTTCATTTTTAATTTTACTAGAGTGTCCAGTATTAAACATAAATGAATATGCCTGTTGATCTGTCACATGTCTGAAGTGACGTCCCATTAGATAGTGCCTCCACTTCTTCAATGCTTCTACACATGCATAAGCTTCTTTTTCTACAGATGAATGTTTTCTTTCTGATTCAGATAAGGTCCGCGGCATCAGTTTCCACAACTAGAGGTTCATTTTCGTTTATAGACCAAAGTAGAGAGTTTGCAATGTCTGTCTTAATCGTTTCCAAATCAAAAATCTTGATTTTGTGAGAAAAATTCTGTATCCATTTAGAATAATGAGAGAACATACCTAGAACTCTTTGTAGTTCACTTGAGTTTTTAGGTACTGGTAAGTTCAAAAGTGGTAAAAGTCTTTCTGGATCGGGTTTCATAGATCTGTTTTCTATAGTGTATCCTAAAATACTTATTGATTTTTGATTAAATGAACACTTGTTCTGATTCAATGTAAGTCCATGCTTTTTTACAGCTTCTAGAAATGCTTTTAAATTTTGATCATGACCTTCTTGACAGACAGTTACATCATCCAAATAAGCATATACACCTATTAAATTTTCTTCTGCAATTATTGAGTCAATTACCCTCTGGAAAGTAGAAACTCAATTTGTTACTCCAAAAGGTATTCTTCGAAATTAATACAATCGTCCAGCAGCTTCAAATGCGATGTATGGTTTATCTTGTTCTTTAATGGGAATCTAATGATAGGCACTTTTCAGGTCGATTGTGCTGAAAACTTCATATTTGGAGATCTTATTGACTAGTGTTTCAATGTTTGGTGGCGGATAGGCATCTAATAGAGTGAACTTATTTATGGTTTGTGAGTAATCGATGGACATACGTCGTTTACGATTTTCGTTACGAGTTACCAAAACTTGGGCTAGCCATGGAGAATTGCTTTCTTCGATTATGTTTTCTTCTAAAAGTTTTTTAACTTCCTGCTTTATGAACTGCTCATCTTCGGCTGAGAGTTTGCGTGATTTGGTAATGATAGGCCTGCAGTTTGTAGTCAGGTTTAAAAACAGGGAAGGCAATTCAACTTTGGCTTCCATTAGACAACAAACTGATAAAGGCGGTTTTCCACCTCCAAATTGGTCTTCCACACGACAGTGTTGTTTCATAATATCGTGACCAACTACAAAATCAGCACATAGATTTGAAAGTACAGATATTTTGAGATTTTTGTATGTTGTATCTAATAAATCGATGTTGATAAAGCAGTAACCTCTAGCAGGTGGAGAACAAGTTGAAGTTGCCATCAAAACTTGACCTTTGCTAGGATTAATTGTAATATTATGACGAATGTTTGTTTGCTTGAATAACTGCTTTTGATAAGCATAAAGGAACCGCTGAAGCAGAAGCTATGACATGAACAGAAGCTGTTGTAGGTTTTGATTTCGAATTCTTAGGCTTTAAACAGACTTTTGCGAAATGTCCCAGTTTTTAACAATTTTGACAGATCGAATTTCGAGCAGGACATTGATTTCTAGGATGTCTCGGATTTCCACAAAAGTAGCATGTCTGTGCAAATGTAGTAGCTGCAGAAGATGGTAATTCCCTACCTATTTCGGAAGAGTAAGAAGGACAGCTTGATGAACGATAATGTTGTGTTTGGGTTTTAGCTTCCTCCAGAGTACGTGATTTATTTACAGCTTCTTCTAATGTTAGTGTTAAGTTTTCAAGAAGTCTTTGACGAATATCATTTTGAATCAAACCGTCAATAAAAGCATCCCTTATACGATCATCTCTGTTTTTGTCTGCACTTACTGCTTTGAAGTTACAGTTTTGTGACATAAAGTTAACTAATAGTCTGAGTTTCTCACCGGCAGGTAGTTTCTTCTCTCTGCTTTTATCAGTTTCGTCCAAAAAGTTTTTGAATGTCTGTAGCCAATGTTTCCATTCTTTTTCAGCCGATGGTGTAGTGGAATCAATTTCGAAACTTTCCGGTCTTAAGAATTTGTCCATGTCAGCGTGTTTGATTTGATTTTATTTGCTGATTAAATTGTAATAGATAAACCTTTAGATAAATAGGCTTTAATCATCAAAAATATTACGTACATGAATGACAATAAATGACAACTAAAGTCTGCTAGACTGATAACTGACGACATAAATAATAAGGCAGCAAATATCTCACAGCTATACAGGGTTTTCCAAATTTAATGGTTAGCATGAGGATCTTTTATACATATATACCTGCAACTTATTTTTTTACCAAAAATCCTTGAGCAGGGAATATAATAAAATACTTAGTAATTGAAGCTTATAAATAGGGTAGGTACTTTTGAAGAAATCTTCTTTGTAAACTGGGTTTAGGCTATTTAGGGTATTCCAAATTCGACGGTTACCATGAGGATCTCTTAAACGGTAGAAGATACGAAAAGGTTTAAATTAGGGAAAACTTGGGCAGTTTGATGCTTTGCTACACATAAGCCCAAGTAAATTTCTTTATCCTTGTTATACACCTAGCTGATTAATAAGGATGAAACCAGACAAGACTGTTGAATATTCACCAAACTCAATAAAGCAAAAACCTACATTTTTTTCACCAAATGTCTGAAATTTTAAGCTAAGACCATCATGGTTTTCAGTAAAGGACACGTACCTTCTCTGAAAGGGTTATATTTTCCATCAAAACCCATATCTTTTTCTGAAGACCATGATGGTCTTAGTTTAAAATTTTAGGTATCGTTTCTATTAGTGTACAGGATGGTCCAAATTCGAGGAAATTGAAGGGTTTTGAGATTTCTAAAGGAGATAGCAAAAAACTGAAATGTGGTTTCGATTTTTGAGAAATTTATAATGATGAAAACCGGATGTCAGTATTTCAATCCCTTTTTGAGCTACGGGGGCATTTTTAAAAATATAAGTTTTAAAATGTGGCCTATAACTTTTTTATTAATGAAAATTTCTTTTTGGTGGGAACTACTTTTTTAATTTATAAAGTAGAATTTATTTGTCAAACTGGATTTTATCTGTAACGTTTAGGTTTGGAGATATAGCACTAATTTTATATTTTTCTTATGGAATGAGGTATTTTTTACTAGATTTTTATAAATCGTTTATTTTGATTTTTTTTATCATTACTTATTTATTTTTAAATCAAGGAACTATGGTTTTTCCGCACTGAATTTAATTTCTTATTTGTGAGAAACCCGACGTATTTTGGTAGTTTAGACTACCATCATCGGGGGGTTTCAAAAAAGTCCAAAGAAGAAGGAACTAGACCTTTTGCCGTATTCAAATTTGCAGTAAAGGGTGATGTTACTTATCCTTTTATTTATTTACTTTTTTATACAAATGACTAATTTTGTTATAATTTTTAAATTATAAATTTGTTTTTTTTTCTGTCATGTGATACACCTAACTGATAAATCCCTAATAAGAACGGTAAAGGATGGTATCGCTGCTGAACTCTACAAACAAGGGGGTCCCGCACTTAATTCTCAAATGCACACTCTAATAAGTAAAATATGGACCACTGAGGCCATTCCTGTCGAACTCGGAGACGCCTGTATAGTTATCATTTTCAAAAAAGGCGACAAGGCCCATTGCGGAAACTACAGAGGTATATATTTGCTTTCTGTTACTTGCACGGATACTATCAAACTGATTAATTCCGATTGCTGAACAAAATCTGCCAGAGACACAGTGTGGATTTAGGCCCAATCGAGGCACAGATATGATCTTCAGTGCCAGACAAATGCAAGAGAAATCTAGAGAATAAAATCGCTTTTTCTTCATGGCCTTCATGGACCTAGTCAAAGCATTTGACTCGGCCAACAGAGAAGCTCTTTGGCAAATACTGGCAAAAGCTGGATGCCCTCAAAGATATATTCAAATTCTTAGACTACTATACGACAATGTGAATGCGACAGTCCTGGGCAACGATGGACCAGAAGAGTCTTTCCAGATTACGATAGGCGTTAAACAAGGGTGTGTTATTGCGCCCACCCTATTCACTATATTTTTAGGTGCCATGCTTCACCTTGTTGAGGAACATCTACCGGCCGGAGTGGAAATTCTATTCATTCGACGGTGGCCTACTTATCCTAGGTAGACTGCGACCAAAAACTAAGGTCTCGACGACGTCGGTAATCGAACTGCAGTATGTCAATGACAACGTCGTTATGGCCGATACAGAGGAAGGTCTACAGCTACATTT
Source organism: Oxystoma pomonae (assembly GCA_963921995.1). Lineage (NCBI taxonomy): Eukaryota > Metazoa > Arthropoda > Insecta > Coleoptera > Brentidae > Oxystoma > Oxystoma pomonae. The sequence goes on from OY998172.1 coordinate 40,797,634, forward strand.
AACCAAGCCTACAAAAGCATTGTCCTAGAGGTCAATCTTGCCAGAACGCAAATTCTTCACCAACCAGAACCAGGTACGAATCCCCAAGCTCCAAACATTTCCATAAATTGCCATCCTCTGCAAAACGTGGAATATTACCCATACCTTGGGAGCCATCATCAAATGCAACTATTGACGCAGAAATACAGCATCGCCTAGACAACTGAAAGAGGGAAAGAGAAATCAAGGAGGTTAACAAAAAGGTACAAGGATGTTCTCAAAGGCAATATGATGAAGGGTCACATCGATATAAAAAACTTCTAGGGCTTTATGGCGCCGAACAGTCCATGAGCACAAAGCACAAACTTTTGAAGAGCAACGACGTAGACTAGAGAGGGAAAAGAGAGAGTGTAGAAAGGAGCGACAAAATGGAAGAATGGATGACTAACAACACCCGGATGCTGCCGGAGACTGGGTGTGTCAGGACTGTGGAAGGATGTGCGGCTTGAGAATTGGCTTACATAGCAATCAAAAAACGCACAACAAATAGCGACGATACAGAATAGAGGAAAATCATACTCGATATCGAGTGATTGCCTATGATGAATAAGAACGAAACGGCGTCGTCCTAGGTTTCTTCTTCTGTGGGAAAAATCGAAGACCAGGATGTTCATTTGGCACCAATTACAAAAATCTCCTCTTTTTTCGATAGATTTGCAGTGTACAGCCATTTTCCTTTTTTTTTAAATAAATCTTTTCTGAACGGCCCCATACCTACTACGCTATTTTTAGTTGGAGCGCACTGAGAGTGGGACGCTATTTTTACAAAAGAGAGTTGGATTGGGAAAAGCAACAAATTAGAGGGATACGCATTTAGATTTGCTTCGTTGGCCATCGGGGGCAATCAATGGGTGGTCATTAATTAGGGATTTATATCATAGAAAACGAAATGGGTCAATAAGAGCCACGTCAACCCTACACAGGATTTCGATTTGATTTTTTCGAGTATAGCGAACGGAATAAAACCGAGAATAAAACCCAGTTGTCTTATGGCAGCGTTTCGACCTTTATTAGGTCTTTTTCAAGCTGGATGGTATGTTTTTTTACCCACTTACTCAAACCTGATGGTTTAGCCAACTAACTGTGTGGGTACTTGGCTTGGTTGGATAAACCGTCAAGTCTGACTAAGTAGAGAAAAAAACATACACACCATAAGGAAAAAAAAATTATATTAAAAATTTAATGCTAATTAAGCTTGTTCTTCGTAGGACTTGAAAAAGACCTACTTAAGGTTGAAACGTTGCCATAAGTCAAATGGTTTTTATTCCATTCCCTATACCCGAAAAAATCAAATCATGTCATTTTCAGGGAATGAATCAATCTCTATAAAGGATCTTGTTTTACGCAACAATAAACCCTATGACTACTAACAGGGCAGTGAGTCAAGGTTTCGTAAAGCAGTCATGAGAGGACTGAAGAATGGGGCTTTCCCAAAAAGAAATATTACCTTTTTTTCGGAATATATATGAATATACAAGTCAAAGAACACCACTTAATTACTCTCAGTAGACTTAGCAATTTAAAAAACGAATTGAATTGACGTTTCAATGAAACGCCATCAGAAGCTTGATGGATTGTTAAATATAGTATTTGTTTATAATACTAGTTGCGACCTGGTATCAAAATCAAGATAATGGTTCTTGTTTATTTGATTTCGCAAATTTGTCCCTAATTTTGTATTTAATTTGGAAGGAATTTTTACGTACATACAATTGTGAATTGTTTTCAACTGTGTTAATACAAAGTTTTATATTTGGTATGTGTTGGCGTAATAGAATAAACCTATGGGTTGATGCACTATTTTGTATATTATATTAGCTTAAGTTCTTTTTTCCTTTTTTCCATACATCAACGCGTCAATTCGGAATTCTATTGTCTATTTTTATTTATACACAGTACAATCTCTGATCGTCTTCAGGTGCAAACTACAATTTATTTATTAAGTTGGCTCCGCCCAAGGAGGAGCTTCCAAATATTTGGAATTTCGACACTTGGTTTACTGAAAATACCTGATTCTGCCCAATAAAGGCAGCTTCAAGGAATTTTCGTTTCTTTCAGTGTGACACCTTGTGCAAACCCTTTGCTTCTGTCCACTTCATTCGGCGTTGTTTCACCTATCTGGGTATTCGTCTGATGTTCCTTAAACCTAACAGATAGCCTATGTATGATTTACCACACTCACAAGAAATTTGGTAAATACATTTCTTACTTTGTTTGTTCTGCGGTTTTATTCTTCACCACCTAAATAACAAATAATCCACCATTAAATTCACAATAGAGTTGGAGCAAAAATGTGAAATTCCGTTTCTTGATTTACTTGTCAAACGAGTAGAAAGTAACATCAGAACAACAGTCTATCGTTAAACCACTCACACAGGACAATATTTAAATCAAGATTTAAATCATTCTACTACAATCAACCGAGGCATAATAAGAAATTTGTATAACAGAGCCGTCCAAATTTGTAACAATTCTCATGACTTGAAAATTGAATTCCATTCGAATCGAAATAAGAAACGTTACAGCCTTAAACTTATGACAGACACTATTCCTAAATATCAGTAAACAGGACAGATATTACAAGACCGAAACCAGGAAAATGCATTCCTTATAATTCCATACATTAAAGGAGTATCAGAGAAAATTCAAAGAGTAGCAAACAACTTTAATATTAAAGCAGCTTTTAAATTTAATAACACAATTCAAACCTTTCTTAGTGTGAGTGTGGTAAATCATACATAGACGAAATAAAACGAACACTATCTGTTAGGCTTAATCAACACCAGAAAAATACCCAAAGAGGCGAAACAACGGAATCAGGATTCGCCGAATATGCATGGACAAAACAACACCGAATGAAGTGAACAGAAGCAAAGGTTTTGCACAAAGAGTCACACTGGTAGAAACGAAAATTCCTTGAAGCTGCCTTTATTCGGCAGAGTATTTTCAGTAAACCAAGTGTTGAAATGCCAAATATTTGGAAGTCCCTTCTTGAGTGGAGCCAACTTATTAAACTTTACGGTTGAGCAGTGATTTCCCTTCGGATATCCCATAGTATATAAGTAAGTAGCCTTAGGAATCGATTGTAGTTTGCACCTGAAAACAATCAGAGATTGTACTGATCGAAACGTCGTGTATAAATAAAAAATAGACAATGGAAGTCCGAAACGCAGAGCTAATTTCAAACAGCAGATGATATAATCTTGAAAAATTCAAAAGGATTTGTTTCCGAAACTAAAACAATTAGTATGTTTTCACATTTTACTCAATACGTATTGAAAGGTTTGTCTTGACACTTGAATTTGATACGATTGAATACGATTTGAAAACATACTAACTTACTACGTTTATGAAAGTCTAAAACTGGTTTTATATAAAGACGGTTTTAAATAAAATCACTCTCTTTGAGCGTTTATACCTCCTTCATTACATATCATTAAATGCCAGTTTAAAAAGAAAACAAATAAGCTAATAATAGATTTTTGGGTAAAACCCGGTTTAAATATTTTTTAAACTTCAAAGCAATGCGCTAAAGCATTTTTAAAGTGTTTATATTCACTCTAAAATTAAAGCAATAAACCGTTTTAGTGGTGTTTATATACAACAAAATGTTTTAGCCGGTAGTTCTTGTAAAATTGGTTGTCTGAAATATTTTTTTGAGCGTTGTTGGAGAAGTCCAGCTTTAATAAGCTTTTCGAAAAACAAAATAAAAATACGTATTGGATAACTCTCTCTAGGGTAATTAATTCCGCGGCCTCCCAAATGTGAGAAAACCTAATTATCAAAATCTTGCAGAACCCGCGCAGATCTACCACAAAAACCACCTCTATTAATCTAGCGACCTCACCTCAAGAAAATCGACATTTAGTCACACCATAATTATGTGCTAATTATGTGCTAATTTCGTCTTCAAACGAAAAATTTTGTGCTCCTTTGGTTGCCGAGATAATCGAAAAAGAAAACGGGGTAGCTAGGTTAATATTAACTTAGCAACCCCACCAGGAAAAATGGAGCCAAACTAAAAGTTTTTTGTTTTGAAATTATGTGCTAATTATGTGCTCGACGAATATATAAGAAAAAAATCATATTTTTCGTTTCAAATTATGTTTTTTTTTTTTCTAAAAAAGGGTTGGGTAGCTGGGTTAATATTAACTTAGCGACCCCACATGTTTATGCATCACGGAATTTAAAAATTTCAAAAACCAGCATTATCTGCATATTATGTGCTAATTTCATCCATAATCATAAAATTTTGCACTCGTCTGGTTTTCGAGAAAATCTAAAAGAAAAGTGGGTTAGCTATATTAATATTAACTTAGCAACCTTACCAAAAAATATCACGCCAAACTAAAAATTATTGGTTTTAAAATTATATGGTAATTCCGAGGGTAATTCTTACACATACTCATGGAGCATTTTTACTTTGGAATCGTACTTCAGATTACGAATGCTAGATTATTACAAATGATGTAATGTAATATACTTGATTTTCTCGGAAACCAGACAAGTACAAAATTTTCTGATCATGGATGAAATTAGCACATAATTTACAGATAATTCTGATTTTTGAAATTTTTAAATTCCGTGATACATAAAGATTTGGGGTCGATAAGTTAATATTAACCTACCTACCCCACCTTTTCTTTTAAGAAAACATAATTTAAAACTAAAATTTTTATTTATTTCTTATATATTCGTCGAGCACATAATTCGCACATAATTTTAAAACCAAAAATTTTTAGTTAGGCTCCATTTTTCCTGGTGGGATTGCTAAGTAAATATTAACCTAGCTACCCCATTTTATTTTTCGATTATCTCGGCAACCAAAGGAGCAGAAAATGTTTCGATTGGGGACGAAATACTTCAAGGAAAGTCTCTTAAACGTTACTCAGGCGATGTGATGTATTGAATAAGCACTGCAACGGCCTTTTTTGCCACTATTGACAGTTATGTTGAAAATTTGGAACCTTTGGTTGCACTAAAACAAAATTATGATTGTTTTCCACAAACCACGAGTGCAAAAAAGTGTAGTTTTGGTTTGTGGAAAACAATCATAATTTTGTTTTACTATTGACAGTTAATTAAATGAGAGTGGATAAAAGACGAAATAGTATATTACATAACCAGAGAAGAAAGTGACAAATTACACACGTGCGTGAATGTTGTAAACGAGGCGCTAGCCGCGTGAAATAGCACGCTTGTGCTACTTTCTATCGAGTTGTGTACGCTATTTTTCCTACGAACACTGATGAATTGCACTAATTTTTGTAAAAATTGGTCTTTAATTGTGCACAAATCAAATAAAACTGCTTTTCCGCTTATGATTGGAAAAGTACTTTGCAACACATGTGCGGAAAAGTATGGTGAGAGTTAACGTCATGGTAAACTTTTCCACACATGTGCGGAAAAATTTCTACACACAGCTGAAACAATTGTTTCACTTTTTTGCTTATAATAATTCTAAAGTAGGTATGTAAATAAATGGATTACCCAGTTATTGATATATCCATAAATATGACGAAACATTTTTCTGAAATTTGCCTTTGTTATTGACTATTAATATTTCATTTATTTTAAATTATCATGATAGTTATCTCCTACACATTACACAATCCTTCACTACGTACCGATAAATTGTAATAAAGTCGACAGGCAAATATCATATATTAAATATTTAAAACAAACCATGATTTTCGGAACAATTTAATCGAACAAAAGTCAACAGAAATTTAGGAAGTTAAATTAAAATCAAATTACCATATACAAAGTAAACAGTAGTTACGATAGTGAACGCACAGCAACGAAGAAATGCACAGAACATAAACTCAACACTAGAATTATTTGATTATATGCATTTACTTAACCCTACGGTACGTTAGTCGGGTAATCTTAAGTAACATGAAGAGTCGGGTGGGTGACAAGTATTAATCAATAAAAAAATACTTTAAGGCTCTTTTGCAAATAATAACTAAATATACAGCATATACAACCTAATTCTAATTATTCCATAATAAACTTCATCTAAAATATGTGTTGTTTTCCAAGGTAGCAGAAAATAAGAGGGATTTTACAATATTACAATTTATTTGTAGGCGGGCAAATCTTATTTGACGCTTAATATCTGTCATTTGTCAAAATTTTTACCAACCATACTGCCTGCAAAGTTTGTAGCTTTTCTTTCTTTATACATAAGCGGAGAGGTACGGAAAAGGCCGTTTTGTTAATTGATCCGCTGATAGTCAACTTATTGCTGATTTTTCGACCATGGGTGATATATGTCCCCCACGTGACTAACCTAGGGTTAAATGGGTCCTTTTAGAGCCGACCTAAAATTAGTTAACAACAACAATACCGAGTTTTTAACAAACATAAATTTTGCCAGTTTCCCTTCAGTAGAGACAGATGACTGTTAAAAAATACTTCTCTGGCTAATACCCCGTTAGATATTGAATTGAATTGCATTACATTACAAATGCAAAACGGAGGTTTTAGTAAGTTGAGGTAGTTTGGTTCATCCTGAGGGCACTAAAATACAATTTTAATGAGAAATATTGTAAGAATTGGAATCTATACATATATTGTACAATGTTAAAATTTAAAAATTTAAATTAAAATATGTTTTTTTGTCTCTGTGTGTTTTTTTGTATAATTTCTTATTTATTTATGTGTGTATATCTATTTTATATAAAATCATTTTGTTTTGTTTCTTGCTAACTCGCAATCAATTTAAATTTTAACAATGTTTTTCATCAAAATTGTATTTTAGTGCCCTAAGGACTTCCAACAAACCACTTTAACTAAATTTAAATTGGGTCGCAAAACCTCTTAGTAAAAATGTTTTATTAATTAAATAAAACACTACCCCTTACGGGGAGGAACGTTTCGGCTCCAGGTCTGTCACTTAGACTAAGGAAAATTTCAATATGAGTAAATGTTCAATAAGAAAAATAAATAAAAGTTTTTAAAAAAATAATTTAAAAACGTTCTGTCAATTATTCAAAACTGTGACAAAAACATACAAAGAGGTTTTTATCATTAAATTTATTAAAGTAGACTGACATTTTACTTCCTCATTAAATGCCGCGTCGCCACATCTTCAAGAGTACAATTATAAAGTAAGCTAGAAGTGGGAATAGCCGCGTCTTCCGCGACAATGCCTAATAATCGGTGTTTTTCAATAAAAGGTAAACAAAATGTTTAAAAATACATAATAAAAAATTAAACAAATATAATTAAATATACTTATTAATAATAAAGGAAAAAACTAACCAAAAATTTATTGATTCACTGATTTAATTTTTCAGCTGTGTTGGTAAAGACTCGTCGCTGTAGTAGCGTAAAAATGGACAATTTATCTTACACTTAAAGCGAATAATGGTCATCATATAGTCATCGTCACTTAATTTAATTCGTGTGTAATCATAGTGTAATATTAATAATAGAGAAATTAAGTCCCTATAATTATAATTTGTAGAATGGTACAGCATAAAAACGTATTTTTGAAGAAATAGAGATAAACATACATTATCAAAAAAGCATTTTGTAAAGAATGCAATTACGAAAACTGAATTACCAAAAAATGAAAAAGCTGAAAGCAAAAATTTAAAAGGTGAAAATTGTATAACGTAAAAATGGTTGTCAGTTTGTCATAGAAAAAGAAAGCAATACAATGCACTCTTTTATTCGAAAAGTTTTTTTCACATCTGTGAAGGGTCAAGGTTTCTATAGGACCAAAATAACAAAACTTTTCATTTTATCTCAATCTCTCTTAATTTGTCATGTGACGTCATGTGAATGAGTATTAAAATTGCCTAACAAGAAATATTTTAAAACTGCTGAATATATCTTCTCAAAAACCACACAAATCAATCAAAATATCTTCCAACTTCTTTTTTTTTCTATGCTCATTGATCATAAAAGATAAAACCGCAACCATATCCTTCTTTGTAAATTCTTATTTTTACCATATTTTTTTTTCTTCTACGAATTAAGTTTTTTATTATGTACAGATCTGTTATTATATTTTTGACTACATTCGTATATTTTTATGAATTATATGAATCCGATAAATTCAGTAGTATACGTTATTGTACTTATATTGCAAGATTTATAACAACAAAAACTAAATACAAAATGTTTCAATTTCCTTATAAAACACAAACAACCAGAAACCTTTTCAAAAGCAGAAAAAATAATTATTGTTTGTAAACATAGTGTGTTTTCTAGGTTTGTTTTGACGCCAATGATGTCAATAATTTTAAGGAGAAAAACATAAATGCTCTTTGTAGCAAAAAAAAACAATTACTGAAATTGAGAAAAAAACAACAATTAAAAAATATATTATTTCACATTAATTTTCAAGATTTAACTAGTTCTTTTTTTTTCAGATCTATCCGTGATGAGCTGAAAATAAAATGCTTCGATGCGTGCTGATCGTCGCATCAATTCTATTGGCCATATTTACCCCCTCTACCACCGAAGATGGCATTTCATTGGTTGCCGACCTGCCATTCAAATTTACTGAACAACTCTATAACGTCAGCATACCAGAAAACAGCGTTGCAAAATCGTACGCGACGCAAGCACCAGGCGCCACGCGCATGGGCATTCAAATACCTTTTAACACATATACAGATATAAAATATAAGATAGTCGAGGGTGACAAGGACAAGTTTTTTAAAGCGGAACACCGCTTGCTTGGCGATTTTTGTTTCCTGTTCATTCGAATTAAAACTGGCAACAACGATGTTCTTAACCGAGAACGAAAAGACAAGTACGTGTTACAAGTACGAGCGACTGCGAGTATTAGAGAAGGAAAACAGAAGGTTAGTTACACGTCAGATACAACGGTTGTAGTTGCAGTTACAGACACAAACGATCTAAGTCCATTGTTTTATCCCATGGAGTATAATGCAACCATAGCTGAAGATACACCTGTTCACCAAAGTATTTTAAAAGTAATTGCTGAAGACGCAGATTTAGGCAGAAACGGTGAGATATACTACAGTTTTGAAGAAGACACCGACAAATTTAGCATTCATCCTATGACTGGTATTATAACTCTTACCAGACCTTTAAGCTATAACGATGGCAGCAGCCACGAGCTAAGCGTTTTAGCACAAGATAGAGGAGTACCACAGAGACAAGGGAACTCATTTAGTAAAGCGAAAATTCATATTAAAGTCAGAAAAGTAAACTTTTTTGCACCAGATATTAAAATACGAAGACATCCTCAAATTGTAGAAAACTCTAATGCAGATATCTACGCAATTGTAAGTGTCACTGACAAGGATTCAGGAATACATGGAGAAATTGATAAATTAGAAATTGTAGACGGTGATCCCGACGGGCACTTTAGAATACGACGGACCAACCAAAAAGGTGAATTTAATATTGAAGTCTTAAAACTATTAGATAGGGAAACAACACCACAGGGTTATCAATTACAATTAAGAGCTGTAGATAAAGGCGTACCACCTAAAGAAAGTTACAAATCAGTGCCTGTACAGTTGGCCGATTTAAATGACAACGCGCCGGTTTTTAACAAAGAAATATACGATGTTAAAGTTTCAGAAAATGCTCCTATAAATACGCCTTTAATTAGACTAAAAGTAACTGATGCTGACCAGGGTAAAAACGCACAAGTTTTCCTAGAAATCGTAGGTGGCAACGAAGGAGGTGAATTTAGCATAAACCCCGAAACAGGTATGCTATACACTGCTGTACCTTTGGATGCAGAAACTAAACAGTTTTATAGCCTAACAGTAAGCGCAATTGACCAAGGAAACGCTGGAACAAGAAAACAATCATCCGCTAAAGTTAAAATCTATGTTGAAGATGCGAACGACAATGACCCAATTTTTGACAAACCCGAAATGACAGTATTTATTGACGAAAACATGCCAGCGGGCACTTCTGTTACTACTGTACACGCCAAGGATAAAGATAGAGGAGAAAACGCGTACATATCTTACTTAATAGCAAATTTAAACAAAGTGCCATTTGAGATTGATCATTTTTCGGGAATTATTAAAACGACGCAACTTCTGGATTACGAAAGCATGCGAAGAGAATATGTTTTAAGAATTCGGGCATCTGACTGGGGCTTACCTTACAGAAGGCAAACGGAGATGCAGTTAACTGTTAAAGTCCGAGGAGTTAATGACAACAGACCACAGTTTGAGAAAATAGATTGTGTCGGTCATATTCCTAGACACATACCAATTGGAAGTGAAATAATTACGTTATCAGCAATAGACTTTGATTCTGGCAACATTATAAGCTACAGAATAGTATCTGGAAATGAGGATGGTTGTTTTAGCATTGACCTTACATCAGGTACCATCACCATCAGTTGTGATCTAAACGACGTAAAAGTTAGCGAAAGAGAACTAAATGTTACGGCAACTGATAATACACACTTCTCAGATATAGTCAGGGTAAGGTTTAAGTTAGTCAATTCAAAAAAGAATATTTTAAACAGTGGAAAACTGTTGGCAGACGAAATGGGGATTTTTGATTGTAAAGACACCGGAGTAGCTCGCAGATTGACCGAAATGCTAGCAGAAGCAGAAAATAGCAACCAACCACTGCCCATAGAAGACTTTCCTATGATGCCCACAAGGTACGGTCAAAATATCCACGCCCCTGAGTTTGTAGACTTTCCTGTAGAAATCAAAGTTAATGAATCTGTTGCTCTAGGCACATCACTAATAAAACTGCGTGCTAGAGACCGAGATTTAGGCTACAATGGCAAATTAATATATGGAATATCTGGTGGTGACACCCACTCACAGTTCTGTGTAGATATGAATACGGGAGAGTTAAAAGTTATTGGTTATTTAGACAGAGAAAAGGAGTATGAATATTTCCTAAACATTACAGTGTATGATCTGGGTAAACCTCAAAAATCCTCTTCGAGGGTTTTACCCATTACCGTGTTGGATGTGAATGATAACGCTCCAAAATTTGAAAAGACATTGGCGAGTTTTCGAGTGACAGAAAACGCTAAAAATGGCACTGTTATCTTTAGAGCAAACGCTACTGATGACGACCAAGGTGACAATGCTAAAATAACGTACTTACTGACAACCGATACCAGTGACTTTAGTGTGGATTCCGTCACTGGTATCTTAATGGTTTCCAACGCTCTGGATAGAGAACGACAAGACTTGTATGAATTAAGAATAAGAGCAACTGATAGTGGTGGAAAAGAGGCAGACAATGCTCCCTTGTATTCAGAAGCCTTGGTTAGAATATCTGTTGATGACATAAACGACAACAGTCCAAGGTTTAGTTTACCCAACTACGTGGTAAAAATTCGTGAGGACGTACCAAAAGGAACTGTTGTGGCTATAGTCACAGCGTCAGATCCTGACTTGGGCTCTGATGGTGAAGTGCAGTACTCTTTAGAGGATAGTGATAGTGACGGTACGTTTAAAATCGATAAACTTTCCGGGACTATTCGTACTACAAAACCTTTAGACTTCGAAGAAAGTCAGGTACATAGTTTGTTAGTGATCGCGTCGGATCGTGGTAACCCGAGCTTATCTTCCGAAGCTACAGTAACGGTTAACGTTGTCGACGTAAACGAAAACGTACACGCACCGCAGTTTAGTGAAGCCGTTCTGGTCGGGAAAGTGCTCGAAAATAAAGCGATCGGTACAGTGGTGATGCGAGTGAACGCGAGTGATGCAGATCCACCTGGTATGGATAGTAATGTGGAGTATTCAATTAGGGGTGGAGATGGGATTGGATTGTTTGCTATTGATAATGAAGGTAAGAACTTTTTTAATTTAGGGCAATCATTAACAGACATCTTGTTTGAACACTCGATGACATATGCTTATATTTAGAAAAAATAGAAGAACGTATAGGAGTCTAAAAAGTAACAATACCGCTTAATATCTCAACAAATAAAAGAGTCAGAAAAGTCAAATTTCACATGCTTAGTTGATTAATAAAAAAGCGTCTTTTTTAATCCTGCTCCTGCTGCCAGTCATTTCGTAGGCGGAACTAGAAGGGCAATGTTAGTTCTTTTTAATGGGACACTCTGTAAATTTTGGCAGGTTTAATAGAAGCTTTTTTTTACTCTAGACATACCTCATAATAGCGTTAAAATAAAATGGCAAAAACCTGTAATTAAGAGCAATGAGTTGAAGATTTTTTGTTCAACTCTTTGATCTTATGGAGATGATTTTAACATTTTATGTCAAAACCGTTAGAAGAAAAGGTGTTTTTGGAAGTAGACAAAAGATCCCTATTTAAATATACATGCTCTATTTACAAAAAAGGTAACATCGCCGACCTAGCTCCATCCACCTAATGGCTGGTGGCATGCATAGCATCCAAAAAGAAGAGTTTTGATAACGAAATTTTTGTTTCTTTTGGTTTTGACAATATTAAAGAGTATAGTTTGCTTTCAGACACCCATTTCAAATATTGGGGAAAAATCTTTTCCAATTGTTGGAACCCACAAAAAAAGCGAATTTGCAAAAACCGAAACACAAATGAACAAAAAATAAAACGACTGAAACGAAACACGAACGAAAGTAAAACACACAGAAAATAACTCGATCCTTATAAGACACGAACATAATTTTCCCGAACCTTAAGCTATCGAAAATAATTTTCTAGAACCGAAAAACACCCGAACCACAAATTGATAGAAAATAATATGCCCAATTCTCAAATGAGCACAACCACAATACATCCAAATCGCTATTGGGCATGCCTCAAATTTAAATCTCTAGAGCACCGTAGGCCCTGGATTGAGGCGTTGACAAGTTTCTCTATTTGGAAGATAACACGGGAATTTTTTTTATTAAAGAATTTTATTTAACTTCACAGTTTCTGGCTGTCTAACTATCTATCAAATCTTGCGATTAATTTTTGACACACTTCTCGTAAACCGATTTAAATTTTAAAAAAAAAATTGGGGGTAGGGGATAGCTGAGGGATGTAAAGGGGGTAAATTAGTACAATATCACAACTTACTTCGACTCTTCCCTGCCGTAAGCCTGGGAATATAGCAATTGAATTCGTGGCTATCGGTTCATTTTCTGACAAATTGGAGTTCTGGAATTTTGTGGGTCGGCATTATTATATGTCAATTAAATTATTTTCGTTAAAAATATGTTTCGTTTAGGTTTAATAGCTATGCATATATTTTAGCTAATTGGTTTTTCCATCATTTCATTTTTGAGACAATTTTTTTCGGACCAATTACTTTTTATTTAAATTCCGAGAAATTATGTTTCTGTCAAATTTGGTTTCCGGTTTTTTATAGTACCCCTAATTATAAGAACTCGCCAGTTTTGCAAACTGAAACGTGGGTCACGATATTTACAGAATTTTATAACATCAGTAACATAACAATAAACTTGAACCCTCTTAAAATGGGGGAGGATACAAAATCAGGAACGTACTTGTGTTAGACAAAAGGAAATGAGGGTATGCTTATGCCTGGCTTAAAGGTTTTGCCATGTGTCGCGCGGCACGGGGTGTCGTCGATTATTCCACAATAGAACCATTAAATGAATGGAAATAAGGTTTGTCCATTATTGTGTGGATTCAGAACTTAATTTTATATACTGAAGGGTGTGTAACAAATAAAATCATAGGAAATATAATATCTGGATCCTTGCAAAAGCTTATGTTAGTACATCTGGTTTACATACATTTATTTTGTTTCAGTGGTATTTCTATTTCAAATCCGTGAATTTTGCAACAAAACTGTCATTAAAATTAAGTCTGCATTTCGGACTTCCATCGTCTATATTTTATTTATACACGACGTTTCGATCAGTACAATCTCTGATCGTCTTCAGGTCTAAACTATAATCTATTCCTAAGGCTAAACTTTAAAGGAGTATCAGAGAAAATTCGAAGAGTAGCGAACAACTTTAATATAAACAGCTATTTTGTAAAACAAAACCGGAAAACAAACAAAATAAGGAATGCATTTACCAAGTTCTTTGTGAGTATGGTGAATCATACATAGTCGAAACAAAAAGACCACTATCTATTAGGCTTAAAGAACATCAGACGAATACCCACAGAGGTGAAACCACGAAATCAGGAATAGCCGAACATGCATGGTCAAAACAACACCGAATCAAGTGGACAGGAGCAAAATTTTTGCATAAGGAGTCACACTGGAAGAAATCAAAAATTCCTTGAAACTGCCTTTATTGGGCCGAATCAGGGTATTTTCAGTTAACCAAGTATTAAAATTCTAATTATTTGGAAGCCCCTCCCAGGGAGGAGCCAACGTCTTAAAATTCACGTTTGAGTGATTTCCCACCTGAAGACGATCAAAGATTATACTGATCGAAACGTCGTGTATAAATAAAATATAGACAATGGCAGTCCGAAACACAGAGTTAATCATTGTCTCAAACTTTCAAAAAAACTGTCATTGATATAACAAAAGTGGTCAATTGCAAATTAACTAAAAAATATGTCTATCCTTGCTGTACCCTTAGAATGTGAGTGCCTAATGATTTTGATGACATCCTTTTAAGAGTGGCAACTTATATGATTGAAAATTTTTTAAATTAAATATAATACATTTGATTTGACACCAAGTAATGATTGATATAAAAATAAGTTAAACATGCAAAATTAAAATCCACTACAGCCTAAGTTAGATCAGCAAAATCTCCTTTAAAATAAAAGGCAAAATTTTCGCTCTGATTCATCAAAAACTTATTTTCGCTCACAAAAAAATTGGCTTGGTTTTATATACTTTGTTGTCCTTTTCTTAAAAACCTTAATTCTTATGAACTTAGAATTAATTCATAGTAGTTATTCTTAAAAATTAAAAAGTCTTTCCTATTAAGAAATAAATTGTCTTGTTTTAATAAAGCTTGATCTAGTTATTTGCGCTTTGGTTTAACGAAACACAAGATCACCTCCATTAACCTAGCGACCCCACCTCAGGAAAATCAAAATTTATTCACACCATAATTATGTGCTAATTATGTGCTAATTTCGTCCTCAATCAAAAAATATTGTGCTCCTCTAGTTTCAGAGAAAATCGAAAAAGAAAATGGGGTAGCTAGGTTAATATTAACTTAGCAACCCCAGCAGGAAATATGGCGCCAAACTAAAAATTTTTGATTTAAAAATATTGTGGTAATTATGTGCTCCTCGAATATATAAAAAAAAAAAATTTTCATTTTAAATTTTGTTTTTTTTTTTAAAAAAAGGGTAGGGTAGCTAATATATAACCAGTATTATCTGCATATTATATGCTAATTTCGTCCATGATCAGAAAAGTTTGCACTTGTCTGGTTTCCGAGAAAATCGAAAAAGAAGTGGGTTAGCTATGTTAATATTAACTAAGCAACCCCACCAGGCAATATGGCGCCAAACAAAAAATTATTTGTTTTAAAAGTATGTGATATATTATTCATGGAACACATAATTGTGTAATAATATATTTTTACTTTGAAGTCGTACTTCAGATTGCAAATGTTAGATTATTACAAATGATGTAAGACAAGTTCAAAATTTTCTGATCATGAACGAAATTAGCATATAATTTTCAAATAATACTGGTTTTTGAAATTTTTAAATTCCGTGATACCTAAACATATGGGGTCGCTAAGTTAATATTAACCTAGCTAACCCACCTTTTTTTTAAAAAACATAATTTAAAATTAAAAATTCGATTTTTTCTTATATATTCGTGGAGCACGTAATTTTAAAATAAAAAATATTTAGTTTGGCGCAATATTTCCTGGTGGGGTTGCCAAGTTAATATCAATCTAGCTACCTCATTTTCTTTTTTGATTTTCTTAGAAACCAAAAAAGCACAAAATTTTTTGATTGGGGACGAAATTAGCATACATTTAATTTTAGACTGTTCAATTTCGTCCTTATCGAGGACTCATCATGGATCCCTCACAGAGACAAAATATTTCTGCTCTCACGCGTAGAACTGTATATTTTTTCTCAAGACCAGAAAGTAATTTTTTTATTAAATTTCAAAACAATTGCGTTATCTCTCCACAAAATATAAATCGCGTATTTTTTATATAGTACAAAACGGTAAGATCTTTCCAAAAATCAGTTATAGTCGTTTTATCTCATTTTAAGCCAAAATTCGGTATTGCTAAAAGAGAAGCTATATTTATATTATATATTATATATTATATATTATATATATTATATATTATATATTATATATTATATATTATATATTATATATTATATATTATATATTATATATTATATATTATATATTATATATTATATATTATATATTATATATTATATATTATATATTATATATTATATATTATATATTATATATTATATATTATATATTATATATTATATATTATATATTATATATTATATATTATATATTATATATTATATATTATATTACTCTCGTTACATTATATAGGGTGGACCACAAAAAAGGTCAATAGAATAGAAATTGTAACAAAATGTAATTTTTTGACATTTAGAAAAAGAATCCTTATTGTTAGCATCTGAGTGTCCTTGTCAACAAAATTTGCGAAAAGATAACGAAATCCGGTTACCTTAAATTATCAGCAGTTTTTATTTTATGCAAGAAGTTGTTGTACGAAAAAACTCATAGTTTTTTTATTTCCTAACAGAATTTATCAAATGTTACATCGTTTCACAGACAATAGATAGAAGTGTCTCAAGAAAAACCCAACGATTTTTTAAGAATCATGGAACTTTTGGACATTCGTCATTTTGAATTTTTGATAAATGTCATTTTTTGTTAGTTTAGGTTATAATTTCTCCCCAGATTTTAAGTAAAAAAAGTACAACTGGCAACGCCTTGTTCTTTAATTTTTTTAATCTTTTGCAGAGTGCACAGGGTAAACTAAATATTAGAATTAGCTGAAATTTTGCAGGGGTGATCATTTTTAAATGCTTAACAAAAGTATCTGAAGGATTTTTCAAAATTATTAATTATTTTTTCTTCAAAATAAAAGCTCTGGTGTTGTCATCTATCCCAAAAGCCTCAAAATAACTTCGGTTTAGAACAAACTCGATTTACAAAAAAAAATAGAGAAATACTCACAATTTCCTCTGAATTACATTTTTCCTTTTTATATTTCCTTGCTTTAGCGAAAATAAAAACTAAGTTTCCCTTTTTCTAAAAGCCCGGAAAAGAAAACCGATCAATCAATCACACTTCATTGAATTTGGAAGACATACGCATTTCAAGTGTTGGCCGATAGACCGCAGAATTTATACGATTCCATGGTAACTGCAGGGGTTTTGTCAACAAACTTTAAATCGGGCCGCAGTGGGACAGAAGAGTATTTTTACGTTTTCTGACAGAAAACCATTCGAGGTTATGTTTATCTTTCAAAAAGACATTGTTCTAAAGCAAATATGAAACCACTCCGCGTGTGCGGTGGCCCTCCTAGCGCTGCACGGGCATTACTCCGAGTCTATCAAAGATCCAAGAGAACTTTACTGTCTCGCTGAGATTACTAGGAATTCGCATAGAAACATTCGGCGCCCATAACCTCACATTATTTTGTTTTTATTTTGATTCACCCACTTTTTTTTTAATTTAAATTACTGCGGCATAATTATGTGCAGGTGTGAAATCTTGGAGTGTAAAGGATAGATTTTAGAACCTCAATTTCGAAAACACACGGATACTTGAGTACTAACAAAACAGGTCAGTAAAGCTCCATTTAGAGGTTGGAAAATCTCTTGCTAGTCGTTGACGCTCCTGTTTAAAATAGAATACGATTATTTCGTCTATCGCCAGTAGCCGATTTTTAAATCTGCATTCTTTTAAGTTATTCTTTCAATTCAACTATAAATGCACCTATAAATGTAACCTTAAACCCAGTCACTTTAATACGTAGTTGGGTAGCGTTTTTTTAGCAGGTAATTTTACTTGGTTTTTTAGCGGCGTAGAACGCGAAAAGTGAAAATAAGTAACGTAACCCCAACTTTTTGACCCGGCGCTAAAAAAATTCTGGTGTCCCACTGTGGATAAACATAAATAAAGTCTCCGCGTTGCCATGGAAAACAAATTCAATGACGTAAAATTTTGCAAAAAAATCAGGTCGACATAGTTACAGTACATTGTTGCTTGAAACAATTCCCCAGATTGTAACTAGGACTTTAAAACAAAACAGATTTTTATACATTTAATTTTTTTTTGGTGGGTTGATATACGTCTTTTGATGGTTCTTTATACTTTACTTATGTACTGAGTATGCATGTTTAAATACCATAAAATGCAAAATACTGTCATATATCATGTATATTATTGTTCCCATTCTTCCGAATGATGATTTATAATTTAAGAGATAAGGATAGTAAAGTTTTAGTTATTCAGTATACTATTATACCAACCTATTGCTATGTCCTAAATATAGCTTTGTTGTAGTTTATACACAGGGTGGTCCGAATTTGAGGAAATTTTTGGGCTTTTAGTACAGATGAGCAAAAATCAGTATACTTACAAGCTCGATTTATGACAGTTTGTTATTTTCATTGTTTTTTGAGAGATCCTTTGCTACGTGCATTTTTTTCGTTAATATACACAAATGTTCATCTAGAAATTTAAAGAGTTTCTATGAAATTTATCTTTGCAGAGATTAGTTTTTAATATGTCACACAACATTTATCTACTAAACGAATTGACTAGACCATATGCCGCCGCACTGTGGAACGACCCCATGTAAAGCCCGGACATTTCGGAATAAAGAAAATATTGTAATTTTAAAACAAAAAGCGTTGAATAGTATTCAGTAAAGTCCACTCTATTTATTGGCATATAACTTTTATTTTATTTTTTTTTATAGTTAAAATGGCTAACAAATGTGATTATGTAGAAATTGCAAATTTTTTACCGAAAAAAAACACTTACTTTTAAAAATATATATTTCTGTAAGTATTTCCAGTGTTATTTTTTTTCTCTCAATATCTAGACTGATTCTTGCTAAATAAGCTTCTCTGCATTTTGGTCGATTTTTTTTATCAAAGTCCCTACAAATAACATAATTTAGTGACCTAATTCTTTCCAATAGTCATTTTATTTCAAATAAGCATAAAGTAGGTTGAGGATTCGAAGGGAAAAAAAGTCATGTATTAGCATATTGCTTAGTTCATAGTGATCATAGTGATCATCACGAACGAAACAAACTTTGTTAGGTTTAAAACCAACCAGGCTTATTATTTGCTATATTTTTGCAGCTATCTCTTGAGGAGTATTTTTTTGTACGTAAAAATTACTAAATTGAAAAAAGTCCTTGTTTATTAAACTCGGTATATCTCAAAAACTACTAAACCGATTTTGGTGAATAATTACTTTTTCACCAAAAAAGTATTAATTAGTTGATTGTGAAATTTTCTAAAATTAAAGGAAAAGCATGAAATCTGGGTAGAATTTGATTTTGTCCGCCACCTTGGATTTCATAATGGCCGGTCAAAAAATACATAAAGGTAAAAACATCATCGATTGCCTACAAAACGTAGGTTATTTTACTAAAATTGGATTAAAATTTCGAAAATTCTTTAAAGAATTATTTTGTACAGTTTTTATAGACCACCCGGTATACCGATTGGCGTCATCCTAATTTTGTTTCTTAATTAAGAAAAGCATTTTTAAGTACGTTCCAATCAAATTACCGAGTTAAAAAATTGTAGTTAAGCTTTATAAATTTATCTGTATTTTAGTTAATTCTGGCCGGTAAGACATATTATTTAGCAAGGACTCGCCATCTAATAATCCAAAATATTAAATATTCGAATTGTTGCTTAAGCTTTCCAAAAAAGTATAAAACCTTAAAATCGGATAAAAAATTTTCATTACTGGATTTTATTTTGAAATGTCCGGGTTTCCCTATACCTCGCTCCACGGTGCGCCATAGCGCAGTGGGCAGCGTATCTGCCTGCCGCATGGAAGATCCCCGGTTCGAATCCCGGCTAGGGGCATGAATATTTTGTGTTAGTCCTAGAAAAACTTTACACTCTGGCAAATTGGGCATTTGATCCTAGAATGGATGGAAAAATCCCAGTTTAAAAAACATAAAAAAAATTACCATATTTTTTAAAGAAAATAAGGGATGTCTATGGTGAAGTTAATTATAAAAAAGAGATAATTTTAGTAAAAAAAAAACTTGATTTGTTTTAATGAGAAGGCCGACTGGTTGATGAACTAGTTCCGAAACCCTTCTCCAAAATATCCTGAAGTTTTTTCTTTTGTTATAATTCTCTCTTGTTTTGTATTTGCCTTAGTAAAAATTTTTTTTTGAATTTGTTTCTCATATAGAATTAGTATTTTCTTTTTGAGTTATACATAAGAAATAAAAAACGGCTTCGTTGTCATGTTTGAAAACACTGAATTTTGTTGTAAAAAACTGATTAAAAAAATCATCTTTTTGCCCTTAAACCCAACGGTTGCGATACAAAAATAAATAATAAATTATTAAGAAATTTTCCTTCAATCATCCTGTATAGAAACCATGTTTTATATTTTAACACCAGCATTCACTACGGCAATATAGTGGTAGTTCAAATGTAGTTTTCATTGTTTTTCGAGAGAGCGTTTGCTACGTGCATTCCAAAAATTATGGTTGGTTGTAAACTAAAATTTACAACCTAAACTACATTGGAATTTGCACTTTAATGTTACCTTATCCGGACAATCCTTAAAAAGTTCGTTTTATACGTCCATTAAAAAAGTTTTTGTAACACAATTAGCGCAATTATAACTGAAATTTGTCTATACGGCCCTCTTAAAGCGCCTTTATATAGGGACGGTTTAAAGATTTTGTTGTGTAAAAACCACTTAAACGGCTTAAGTACTAAATTGATTTTAATTTAAAGCGATTTAAGAAAGTGGTTTATTACTTTAAAACCGATTTTAGGATCGCTATGAAAACTTAACTCTTAAGGCGCATTTATACAGACAAACTTTCCTTTGATGTTGAAATGCCGACAAACATTTACACGAGCCTCTTGAGCAAAATGATCAAAAAAAAGTTCGAGCAAAATCTCGTACAAAAAGACTCACGGAAATTTTGGAGAGAATGTTAAGCAAAATTTGTTTGAAGAAATGTTGGTATAGAAATTTCTTACAAATTTAAATTTTATAGTTTTATGAGAATTCATTGAACTTAACTGAAAATAGAAAGACTAAGTTTTAAAACAAGGTATTTTTTATTAAGTGCTTTCCGACGGAAAAACGATTTGATGTCGAAATTCACATTTTACCTCATAAGCAACTTCGATTGACCTGATTTTTATAGGGGATATGCCAGTATACTTGTAACTTTTTTGGGGTTGTAAAAAAACGAGAATAAAAAAATAATAATTGTAAAATGTAATGATAAAAATTTACGTTTAAAAGAATATCTCTTTATTTTACTTCCTAATTTAAAACACAATACAATAATAATTAAGTTAAATTAAAAAACCTATACACATTTTATTAAATCTCAAATATATGAACAAAAGCACGTTCGATCTAAATAATATCCGTTTATTACCCACTTTTACAACCCTACGATCGCGACCCTTGTCTAAAAAAATATAATTTAGCAGTAATAGACTAGACTTCTGAATCTGAATTTTGCTCCTTTGCATATTGTTTGTTCAGTGTCAGTAATCGACCTTGATTATTACATTAAATTGACAGTAAATATCTATCTTCAGCATTTTCATGAACCTTTTGCTTTTTTAGGCAACCGTTGGGGCCTTAAACTAACTAGGTAAATCTGGTGTGAGGAATTAAAAAAAAAAAACAATCAAAGCTTAGGAGAAAGTAAATTTACAAAAATATGTTTAAAAAAAAATCCCCTCCCCACCACTCCTCATAAACGTGAGGCGCGGATTACCGCTTAAAAATGCAATTTTTGAGTTTTCCTGGGTTGTTTTTTGAATTTAGGATTGGAAATAAAAAAAACTCGCAAGAAAATCCCAAAAAAACCCCCGGGCATAAAAATCCGGG
The DNA here is from genome assembly GCA_963921995.1 of Oxystoma pomonae. Lineage (NCBI taxonomy): Eukaryota > Metazoa > Arthropoda > Insecta > Coleoptera > Brentidae > Oxystoma > Oxystoma pomonae. The sequence goes on from OY998172.1 coordinate 40,819,646, forward strand.
AAAAACCCTAAGAAAAAAAATATTATAAGTAACCCTAATCCATGTGACAAAACTGATAGCCAAGAATAATGTTTCTCTTGCCGTCGGCTTTTTTTCACAAAAATTTAAAATAAAAGCTGGTGTTCCATTTTTTTAAAGAATTGAGATCACTGATCACTGATGTGAAATTTTATTTCTTTTCTCATCTTTAAAAATATGTTTCCAAAACAGATAGCAATAATTTGCTCAAAAATTTACCCGAACAAAATGTTCAAAGAAAAGCTTACAAAAATGTTCACGCAAAAAATTTTAAGGCGCATTTACACAGACAAACTTTCCTTTGATGTGGAAATTCCGACAAACATTTACACGAGCCTCTTGAGCAAAATGTTCAAAGAAATGTTTGTAACAAAAAAAACACACGTAAATTTTGGAGAGAATGTTGAGCAAAATTTGTTTGAAGAATTGGGGGTATAAAAATTTCTTTACAAATTCAAAATATATATTGTTATCGGAATTCATTGAACTTAACTGAAAATAGAAAAACAAAGTTTTGAAATAAGGGATTTTTAATCAAGTGCTTTCCGACGGAAAATCGATTTGATGCCGAAACTCACATTTTACCTCATAAGCAACTTCGATTGATCTGATTTTTATAGGGGATATGCCAGTATACTTGTAACTTTTTTGGGGTTGTAAAGAAAACGAGAATAAAAAAAATAATAATTGGCACTTATTTATTGTTTTTGCCTGTAAAATATAATGATAAAAATTTACGTTTAAAAGAATATCCCTTTATTTTACTTCCTAGTTTAGTCTTTTACAATAATAATTAAGTCAAATTAAAAAACCTATATACATTTTATTAAATCTCAAATATATGAACAAAAGCACGTTCGGTTTAAATAATACCCGTTTATTACCCAATTTTACAACCCTACCAACCCGACCCTTGTCTAAAAAATATAATTTAGCAGTAATTTAGTAGACTGTGTCGTCGATCTATCATCTCGCGTTTTGGATTTCGCAGGTAGTAGGCCGGCCACACTTTTGAATCGCAATGTCGACCTTAATTATTACATTAAATTGACCGTAAATATCTATATCTTCAGCATTTTCATGAACCTTTTGCTTTTTTAAGCAACCCTTGGGACCTTAAACTAACTAGGTAAATCTGGTGTGAGGAATTAAAAAACAACAATAAAAGCTAAAGGTAAAAAAAAATATGTTTAAAAAAGATCCCCTTCCCCACCACTCCTCATAGTCGTGAAACGCATATTACCGCTTGAAAGTGAAATTTTTGAGTTTTTTGCCGATATTTGAAAAACTCAATTTTTTTTTGGAAAAGAAAAGTTTTTTTTGACTTTAGGAAAAAAACCCTAGGAAATAAAAAAAAACTCGCAAGAAAATCCCAAAAAAACTCCGGGCAAAAAAATCCGAGAAAAACCCTAAGAAAAAAATATTATAATTAACCGTAATCCATGTGACAAAACTGATAGTAGAGCCAATAATAATGTTTCGCTTGCCGTCGGCTTTTTTTCACAAAAATTTTAAATAAAAGTTGGTGTTCCATTCTTTTAAAGAATTGAGATCACTGATCACTGATGTAAATTTTATTTATTCTGATCTTTAAAAATATGTTTCCAAAATAGATAGCAATAATTTGCTCAAAAATTTACCCGAACAAAATGTTCAAAGAAAAGCTCACAAAAATGTTCACGCCAAAAATTTTTGATCTTTTGCACGAGCTTTTATTTGAGAATGTTCGTCTGTGTAATTGCGCCTTTATTACCCTGGTTTTACCAAAAAATCTATCGTTGAAGTTGTTTTATTCGTTTTTTTTTAAACTTACATTTAATGATATTTAATAAAACGGGGTTTAGGCGCGTATAAACGTAGTGACTGAGATTAAAAGGACAATTAGTGAAATTGGTATTGGTATTGGTGGTATCAAAATGAATTGCGGAATTACTGACAGATTACGTAACAGAATTAGTGGAATTGTTGGAAGGGATTTAATGGAATTGGTTTTCAAATTAGTGGAAATGGCTGGCTTGAGGATAAATAGTATTGATATTGGATACATATATCGGAATTGGTACGGACCTTAGTGGATTTCAGTACTGCTTGGAGATAGTGACATCCGGCCTAAACCTCACCATTTTCACTAATGATTCTAGTACGTAGGTTCTAATTTTGCTGATTCTATGAATTTCAGTATTATATTGAGTAGGTAATTCTTATGTCAATATCTTGCTTCCAAATTTTTTTCTACTATTTCCAAAAAATGTCAGTACTGTAGCGACTTCATCAATCATTCCGTTAGTAACTTCCAATCAGGTTCCACCCAAGCAAAATTTTCATGAATTCCTAGCATATCTGGAAAGGTACCACCGTCGTCCAAGCACCGGAAGGTGTCAGATACTGTACAGGTACAGATACTGTACATGTACTTAGCGACCACGTCACGACATCGTGGCATCAACACAAAGTTGTACAAAATCAATAGCTCTTCTTTGGTCGTAAAAACGACGTTTACCAAACGTCGGTCAAAAACTCATTCAGATCTGGTGGGCCTGAATGCTTCTGACGATGTTGGTCCAATAACAAAGTAGGTCCGGCAATCCTAACGTTACCGTTTTATATCTATGGAGGTCACTCCGACATTGGAAATAGTCGTGCGGAGACCTATTGCAATAAATATCAAAAGTATATAGGGGAACTTTAAAATCCGATATTACGATAGAAAAATATTACTAAAAAATACAACAGTAGCTAAATTAATTAATTTAATTAAAGTCAAATATTTCAAGGGATTACCAAAATATTTACCGATTTTAATTTGTGAAGTTTTAAACTCTCAATGCAAAGCTGTTTTACAATTTCCCGTACACGCGCATTTTTTTATAAATTTATTTGTTTGCTTCTTTCTTTTTAAACACACATTATAATTGATAGATAAAGAAACTCAATCAATTTAACAGGAGTGTAAGTACAAAATTGTGAAAGATCCCAAATGTTAACAAAAATAATTGTTATATCTACTTCCGTGGAAAATTGATACGTGTTGTTAAGGCGCATTTACACAGACAAACTTTCCTTTGATGTTGAAATGCCGACAAACATTTACACGAGCCTCTTGAGCAAAATGTTCAAAGAAATGTTCGAGCAAAATCGCGTACAAAAAAACACACGTAAATTTTGGAGAGAATGTTGAGCAAAATTTGTTTGAAGAAATGTTGATAATAAAAATATCTTGGAAATTTAAGTTTTATAGCTTTATGGGAATTCATTGAACTTAACTGAAAATAGAAAGACTAAGTTTTAAAACAAGGTGCTTTCCGACGGAAAAACGATTTGACGTCGAAATTCACGTTATACCTCATAAGCAACTTCGATTGATTTGATTTTTATAGGGGATATGCCAGTAGACTTGTAACTTTTTTGGGGTTGTAAAAAAAATGAGAATCAAAAAAAAATAAAAATTGGCACTTATTTATTGCTGTTGCTGGGTTAGGAGAAGGTAAAAACCGTAGACTAGTGAGAGGGGGTTTTGGTCAAATGAACATTGACACACAAAATTACAGCAGTGTTTTGTTCGGACTGTCTAAACCTCCCTATCCCCCCCCCCCCAGGGAACAACTAACTACTCTCCAGAACAGTTCTCTAAAAATATCCACCTGCATTTTAAAAAGTAATTACTTCGAAGACATTTCCGTTTTCTTTTTGTAATGAAAGAAAATCAAAAAAGTTAGAAAAAAGAATTAAATGTTATTACCTCCATCATTAACTATTTTAACATTGCATATGACAAAACTGATAGCCAATAATAATGTTTCGCTTGCCGTCGCCTTTTTTTCACAAAAGTTTAAAATAAAAGTTGGTGTTCCATTTTTTTAAAGAGTTGAGATCACTGATCACTGATGTAAAATTATATTTATTCTCATCTTTAAAAATATGTTTCCAAAATAGATAGCAATAACTTGTTTAAAAATTTACCCGAACAAAATGTTCAAAGAAAAGCTCACAAAAATGTTCGCGCAAAAAATTTCAGATCTTTTGCACGAGCTTTTATTTGAGCATGTTCGTCTGTGTAATTGCGCCTTTAGAGCGAGACAAATAAACCTCAAATTTCTGTTTTTTTTTTTAAATCTATAATTATCCGACAAGTTTCCGGAAAATACTATATGCGATATATATCGACAGTACATGACTTCTCAAATATTGATTAAAATTACAAAATATTTTGATGAGGGCTGATATGTTTAAAGATAATAAAGCAAGAATACGTCGAACAGTTCTAATTCTGCAATATTTTAACAGAAGGATTAGAAAAAGGCAAAAAAGAACATGTTTATGACGTTTTTTTAATAATTGTTTATTTCTATTATTTTTTTAACTAGACCACGAAAAATCCATATTTTAAGTGTTCTAATTTTTTTCTTAAAAAAAAAACAGATAAAAAATTTGTTAAACTAGCGTATTTTGGCGGCTCGTGAAAAATTTATTCATACACTACCCCTATTTACTTTAGAGAACTGCCGTGCATTTGTTAAAATTGGGTATTCGACTTCGTAAAGTACATATACCATATAATTGTAATTTAACAAAAGCAATTAAAGAACGCACTAGCACTTTTATTATTGCATCTAGAGTTTGGAGACTCACTTTTTGCTTCTTGTTTATAGTCGGCTAACTTCTCACAGTTCCATTTTCCCTGATACTTTCTTTCTCGTAACTTACAGCAGCACAATTTTCCACAAAGTAATCGAGATGAAAATCCAATAAATTAATTTTTAAGGACATGTTACATCCTAGATTAACACAAAAGAAGTTGGGCAACCAGGTTTTAATAGATTTCTGCTCTAGTGTTTTTTTGTTTCCACCATTTTAAATGTATTCCAAGCGTCTTTTTGCTACGTCTCTAAAGTTAGCAGTACAAAGTAAGCAGTGCAAAGATTTTATGATTGGAAAAATTAATGCTATTAGTGCTAATTAAGTGCTAATTAATTGACAAGTCACAAAATTTTGTGCTCTTGTAGTTTCAGAGATATGACCTGCAGTGCTAGCTACGTTAAAGATAGCAGTGCACTATGTTAGAATATTCCATAAAATAAAATGCTATTGTATAAATTTTATGTTTTACTTTTTTCTGCATATTTTTTAAAATTAATGTGGTGCACTGCTAACTTTAGCTCGTACACATATTTGAGTTCTCGAGAAAGAAGACGTTGGTGGTGTTTTTGATATTGGAATAAATGAGTGCCAGTTAGGTGCTAATTAAATGTCAAGTAACCGAATTTTGTACGCTTGTAGTTTCCGAGATATGACCTGCACTGCTAGCTACCCGTTAAAGATAGCACCAAGTTAATTTAGAAAAATATGCAGACAAAAATAAAAAGTATGGAATTGTCTATTGAAATGGCAGAATTTAATTAGCATTTAATTTTCTGGATCTTTCAGACCACCCTACCGCTTTTCTGGACCATTCTAGCATGGTGCACTGCTATTTTAACTGGAAACTATACAAGAGCACAAAATTTGGTTAATTAGCATTTAATTAGCACTTTATTAGCACTAATTTATTCCAGTATTAAAAACACCACCAACGTCTCCTTTCAAAAGAACTCAAATATGCGTACTGCACCATATTTATCTTAAAAAATATGCAACATTTTAAGCTATTTTTCTGGACCATTCTAGCACGGTGCACTGCTCTTTAATGGGTAGCAGTGCAGGTCATATGTCGGAAACTACAAGGGGACAAAATTTTGTGACTTGGCAGTTAATTAGCACTAATTTTTCCAATCATAAAATCTTTGCCCTGCTGACTTTGTACTGCTAACTTTAGGGACGTCTTCTTCCTTGCATTGAAGTACAGAATCGAATTGCGCATCTCCGAAAAATTTTCTAATCTGGGGACCCATAACTATTCTCTATTTAATTTTTATCGTCACTGATTCTAGGGAACTTTTATTTTAAATAACTAAAAGCAAGGTATTCTTCGTCCTTGACATTCACAAAATTTTTCGTAAGTCCTAATTTTATATGAAGTGGCGGTAGTAAAATCTTTTCCGTGGAAACTAATGGCGCACTTATCATTACGTAAAATTAAACACACCCACAGGTTCAAATCCCTAGATTTGCACTTAGTGGTTTGCGGTTTTAGGTCTACCGGTATTTTTTATTTAAATTTTTTGCTTCATACTCAAAGAGTTAAAATTATTTTTCAAGTACTCTACCGTGAAAATGTTAATTTTTGCAATCCAGGGATCAAAAATTTTACTTCCTCATTTCAGGGACTAAAATGGTACTTTTTGTCCCCGGGACTAAAATAATTTAGTCCCGCTCCTTATTATCAGGCTATAAAAATTATCTTAACGTCAGAACGAATGAAGGTTTGGTAAAAACGCATTTTAGGAACATTTATATTTATTTGTAACATCTGAAAATAGGCATGAACACAATATGAAACAGAACTAACCTAACCTAACCTATAAATACAGCCAACCGCTTTTCTGGACCATTCTAGCATGGTGCACTGCTATTTAATAACGGAATCTGAGGCGGTTTCGCTTCGCTGCTGTATTGAAGTTTGAAAGATTGCCGATTGGATATATTCAGTGCTGCAATATTTCGACTCGGGATAAAAAGTACCACTTTAGTCGTTAGGCATATAATGTACTTTATAACTAATAATATAATAAAAAGTATAAATAAAAGCCCATATAAAATGGCTAAACTCGCGAATGCATCACGAACCACAGCAACAAGGCAAAGCAAGCGGATTGGAGTGTGCGCTATTGAAATTCGCGGTATCCCTCGCTATTCTCGCACTGAAAATATACAGATATACTGCTAGGCCCCACCTACTTAATCGCATGTGCGACTGTTCCGCGTCATCAAGCAGAGGTTCATTTCATTTGGCGCGGCGCGGCGGCGAGATCGCGCAGGAACTGCGTTGAAAAGACGGACGACGGACGCGGCAATGAGAGCACGCGAGACGGAAAAAGACCTGGCTGTGTTAAATTTGAAATACTCATCTAATTTTGACGCGGTGCCATCATGATCAGGGCTGATAATAATAGAAAGTTTCGGAAACATTACAAAGAATAATATATTTCTGTGTGGGGGTGCACGTGCTCATGTGTTCGTATGGAGGAACCGCATTAGGGGCAGATAGGTAATCATCATAATTAGCACGGATCTATCTATCATGGATCTTGTTAATTACTGTAATAAAATAAGTAATATTTTGGTCTAGGAAACATTTTTGCTGATCGTCAGAATTGACCTTTTCCAACCAGAACAAAAGTGTTAGAATCTAAATATACCTCTGTCTATACATGCTTTACAAAGCCGGTATTTTTACGTCGTCAGGGTTACCTACGACCCGACAAATAGAACGAACGTCGGTTGACGTTGTTACGCCGTCGGTACGCATGTCATGATGGTCATTAAACGCGAAGATGAAGTTTGAGACGCGAGCCGCAGGCGAGTGTCTAAATTTATCTGATCGTGTAATGACCATAACATGCTAGTGTACTATACTTTCCCTACGACAAATGTCATCATAAGTATCAGAAATTATTAAAAATATCAAACGCGAACACTCTTAAGTCAACAACCTTCATGACCTGAAGTTTCAATGACGTTCTATCTAAAATGTCAAAACAAATAAGGTTACTAAGGGACTTTTCATGTATCTTTTTAAAAATAAGGTTTTTTTTTAACTGAACTTATTTTTGGTTAGTTGGTAATAAATATTTATTGCCTTAAAAATATAGAAAAATAATTCAAATTTTTGCGTCAATTAGTGCCCTTATAAAATAAAGTTTCATCACTTGTTACGCCATCTTGTGGTTTACGCCTAGGCTTTATTATTATCCTAGGACCATAAATGAGCCGTTAAAAACGTGTTGAGATGGTCGTTGAGGTAAAATACATTATTTCCCTATGGAGTTACTGCTTTTGACTGACGGCAGTAAAGGAGATACCCGTTATTTTTAGTACTCCGGGCAAATTGCAACAAACATTCTCAGCAAAATTATGTTTTTTTTTCAATAAATTTTAACGGTAGGTACTCATTTTATATGGTTCTTTTAAATTATGCGGCTATGCAGCAAGAACAAAAGGCATTTAAGCCCATTTAAAAACATATTCCAACTGTAATCCTACATTTACATTGACTTACAAATCAAACTCGAAAAATAGATTGCCAAAAGGAACATTCAAATTGGACACATTTTTGACATTGAAAAGGTAGTTTTTTTAAAATTTTAATTAATGCATTTTATGAAGGGTCGAAAAAAATTTGTGAATATTAACCACGGGTATTTTGAATACGTGTTTAAAAGAAGTTTTTTTCAACCCTAGGGGGGATCTAATTGATAAATACTCTGCTGAGCAAATTAAAATTGAAGTTATATGTTACTCTTATCAAAACTTACCCTTGTTTATTGATTTTCGCGATTAATACTCACTGTCACAAAACCATTTTGATATATAATCATAAAATAAGAATAAGATTAACTTTGTATTTATTTAAAAGGGGTTTTTATCTATCAAAAGTATGAAAAAACTTTACAAACACAAACCCATCGCAATCGCAAACTACAAATAAAAATATTTCATCAAAGTAGGTCATGAAAAAAAATGCGGTTAAAAACAGACCTGAATCCAACTGATCCGTTCACAAAGGAGTCATAACTGTTCGGTGCTGCAGAGTTAAGACCTTTGAGTGCGATCTTTCAGTGGAAAGCTTTCTTTGATGATTAACCTTTTAGATAAACTCAATGTTTTAATTTCAGTTGTTTGTAAATAAATGAATAGGTACAGCTGTTTTGGACGTTTTTCATTCGAGACAGTTTTCGTGCATAATCAGTGACCTTCGCTTATGTTTGTTTTGCCTCGTAGTGCCCTCATAAATATATTCTTTGTGGTGAAAACGGATTCAAAATATGGCGTTTTTCTGGACAAAACTGGAGGTGTTTTATTGATTAATGAACAACTTGGGATATTAAATAAGGTAAATTAATTTTTGTAAAAACGGTTGCTTAGGAAAATTATAAAGGAACTTATTACCTATTGCCACAAAACAATCCTTTCTGGGGGCTATAAATTTAAACCACCCCCCAGAGGTGGTCTAAAAAATCATCAACTTTATAACCTCAAACACAGATGATGAAACTAATATGTGCCAAATTTCTGGCGTATTCACCATTTGCCATTTTGAAACCTGTCAAAAAAAATTAGTTTTAGGTCATTTTCTCCTAAAATATGGAATATTTTGAGAAAAAAGCAGTTTTTCTGTGGTATTTTGCAAGAACAATACAAAATAATTAATAACTTTGTATCTTTTCTCTATGGGTAAGTGTTTTTTGAAAATGGGTTTTAAAATTTAGTATCCCCCATAGGTGTAAATATTTAGACCTATAGGGGGTACCATTTTAGATCTTAGTAAATCCCACTGTTGGTGAATTGTGAAATTCGGTGAAATTTTGTGAAATTCTGTTAAATGTTGTGAAATTTTAAAGTTTTGTGAAATGTGGTGTACACATTTTTGCAAGTGATTTACCCCTCGACGTTGTCAGACCGACATTTTATTAAGAAAGAAATGGCATTGCGTAAGCTTGTGTCCCAACTAGACCCGGTCTCCCCTAAATTGTATACGACTAATACCCGTGTGCACCACTTCCCCTTACTTCTTGCACTTGTTCAAGTGCCGCTTAAACTGAGGGTGACCCTTGAGATTTACTTGGTTTGTAAAAGTTCCGAATATGTTCCATTTGGAAAAAGTAAGGAAATTAGTAGCAACGTGGCAGTTATCTGCATTTTTTTGTGTTTTTTGTGTGGTGATCATGATTATTATCAGTCAGCTGTCAAAAAACCACTTAAAATTTGAGGTTGTTTTAGATAAAACAAATTTTATTGGTGATTTATGATTATATGGAGGAAAAGGCAAATAAAACTACTATAATTGGTTAACTATAAAACCTGACTATTTATTTAGTATGTTTTCACATCGTACTCAATACGTATTGAAAAGATTGTTTTCTTTTTCTTTCAGAGAGCATGTTCTCTGTTCCGACAAAGAGCGTGATATATTAAGAACAAGATGCTTGATTTTCGATTGAATATGATGTGAAACCATACTAATTATTACATCACCAGACCAACCCAACACTTTTTTCAGTTTCTTTGCAACGAATTTGCGAAAAAAAGGGGAATTATTTGCTTAGCGAAAAAAACATGATTTTTTTTTTGGACATTCTAAACCTTTTGTAAAAGGTATCTTCATCTCATTCTTTGAAAAACCCTTCTTGGTAGGTATTCCATTAATTACAAAGTCTAATTCTTCATCTTCTTCGTCATTCCAATGAAGTTCCATTTTAAGCACAGACCATCACTATTATAATCACAGAAAGACTTTAAGGTAACAGAAGAGATTTATAATCTGATTAAATTAATGGCTTTTGTTTAAAAACATAATCAAAAAATACCTCACATAACTCCAAAATGCGCTTAAGCCGAAGTAATTCTACGGCTTATCTTAACTGCAGCTTAAGTGACACTTACATGATATTCCACACCATTGCATACCAAAACTAAAGCTTAAGCTCGGCTTACATATCAAGCCGAACCCGTGCACACGGGCATGAACCGTGGAGGTAGGTCTAGATGGGCTGAATATTTAGTTTGGTAAGATTGAGCCAACTGATTATAAGTCATATTGAAGACCGAATTGAATGTAAATGTTGTTTAAGGCATGCACAAGCTTAATAGTTTTAACAATCGTTTAACCTTAGATTTGACCTAAGGCTTTTCACAATCGTTGGTTAATATCTGAAAGCACTGACACACACCAGACCAATTTATATGCTAAATTTTAGTCGCTGCATAAAGGGCATTGAAATGAAGTGACTAGAAACCGAGGTTATTACTATTGTTACACGGGTAAGGGAAATTTTTACAAATTTTAGAATGTTCTTCTTGTTATTTTTTATAAGCCGAAATACTTTCCTAAGAATAAATTCCCCCCCCCCCCCCGAAAGGTATTCGAGTTTTGATATACCTAAAATTTCGAACCAATTTCGAAATAATTTTGAACCACTTTTAAAAATTTTGAATCACACTGATTCCTGTTTCTTTTATATTCAAAATAGGGGTGCAGCCGGACGTCAAGCTAATGAGGGGGGTACTCATTTAAAGCGAAACGCAACTATCCCAAAATTAAGAACTTATAATATCACCAAAAAGAATTTCGAAAAATTCACTATTACCCCGTTTTTATTTTAAATATGGGGGGGTGCAGGTTGACATCAAGCCCCACCCTCCTCAACAAACAACAAAAATGGAAATACATTTTCTTACGTGATTTTGAATATAAATAAAAAATCACAGAAACTAAGGTGGTTAAAATATTTTTAAAGTTGTACAAAATTAGATAGAAATTAGCATATCAAAGTTCGAAATTTCTCTGAGGGAGGTGTGGCTTGACGTCAACCTGTACCCCCGTACTATATTTACAAAGAAACAAGGTTACTGGTGGATTTTTCGAAATTCTCGAAATTAGTTCTTAATTTTGAGATAGTTGCTTTTCATTTTTCTCTACGCTTTAAATGAGAGGGGTGTAGTTTGACTTTCGGCTGCACCCCTCTTTTTGAGTATAAAAAAACCAGGAAGAAGTGTGGTTCAAAATTAGTTCGAAATTGGTTCGAAATAATAAGCATTTAAAAATTCGAATATCTTTGGGGGGGGGTGGCTTGACTGAGCTCGATATGAGCATTTTTATTATACTTAGGGGCCATTTGTAGGCCCAGTAAGGTGGGGGAAGAGAATATGTGTGTAATTGTTATAAAATGTTACGAGGGGGAGGGAAGATTAGTACGAAAAATGCAAGGATTTGTTTACAATTTCACAGTATGGGGTAAACTGCCTAAAAATATGTAGCAGTTGCGTGCAGAACTGTCAGAAATAGTGCCGACTTTATTAAGGTCCGGCTATGTCGACTTTGTATACCGCTAAGTTCCTATTAACAGATTTTTACGGCATTACTTAACTAAGGAATAAGAATTTTAATAAAACTTTTTAGAAAATCGTAGTTAGAAATAACAGTTACTGTTGAATATTCTTGGGTTTTAGGGATGAATAGAAAACCAAATTAGTCTTCCGCCCAAATCCTCAAAATGTTTACATTTTTTGCCAATTTTTTTAGTGCCATTCTAGTAAATAGTAGTAGAGAAATTCGGTTAGCAAAAGTTTATAGCACTTACGCGAACCAACATGGTTTCCCAGAATATCGTCAATTGAGGGATTTTACTAAAAAATTTAACTATTTATCTATTTACACTAACGAGTACTCAATTAGAGATTTTCTCAATTAGTTAAAGAGTCCTTTTAATGGCTTTAAAAATGCAAGTGAAAAACTTTTACAGTGAGATTTACTAAGATCTAAAATAGTACCCCCTACAGGTCTAAATATTTACACCTGTAAGGGTACTAAATTTTAAAACCAATTTTCAAAAAACACTTACCCATACTGAAAAGTCACAAAGTTATTGATTATTTTGTATTGTTACTGCAAAATACCACTGAAAAACTGCTTTTTTTCCCAAAACACACCCTATTTTAGGAGAAAATGCCCTAAAACTATTTATTTTTTTTCTTTTGACGGGGGTCAAAATGGCAAATGGTTTAAATTTATAACCGCCAGAAAGGATTGTTTTGTGGCATTTGGTAATAAGTTCGTTTATAATTTCCGTAAGTACCCGTTTTTACAAGGCTTAGTTTACCTTATTTAAAATCCCAAGTTGTTCATTGCCCAACAAAACACCTCCTATTTTGTCCAGAAAAACGCCATATTTTGAACCCGTTTTCAGCACAAAAAACATATTTATGAGGACGCTACGAGGCAAAACAAACATAAGTGAAGGTCACTGATTATGCACGAAAAATATACCAAACAAAAAAACCCAAAACAACTATATTAATTTATTTACAAACTGAAACTAAAACATTGAGGTTATCTAAAAGCACAGTTAAGAAAAAACCTTCCTTACTCAAAGCTCACTCATTTCAACGCTGCAACTTTCATCAGTAGAGGTTGGTGCAAGCCAAGGTGCAAGCAGAGGTAAAAGATCCAAACTCGCTGTTTTTGATTTAACGCAGCGCTAATATTTTTAAACTGACATTTCGGGAATGACAGAATTGCTAAAAAAAACTTACATTTAAGTTTTTTAATACATTTCATAAATAAACCTTTTAAATAAATAAAAAATTGATCCACTCCTTATTTTATTATTACCCATCTAAATAGTTGTGTGACATCAAGTATTAATTGAACAAATTAATTAACAAGGGTAAGTTTTAATTAGAGTGACATATGGCCCCAATGTTAATTTATTCTACAGAGTGTTTACTATTTAAATCCCGCGTGGGTTTACATTTTTTAATTTTCTTTTCTTTTAAATTGAAAATTTCCTCTTAAATCCAACGAAAGAGTGCGTTAAGATGATTATTTAATAAACAAATTTAATAAAATTCTTCTTATAAATCAAGCTATGTCCAAAACTCAACCAAAAATTTCACCTAAACTTTGGACCGTTCTAAAATAGACTAAACCTTTTTAGTAAATCCCACCGTTAATGTTTTAGCTTAACCCAGGCATCCCTGATGATGGCATCCTGAACTACCGGAACTAAAAATTATTATTTTGTTTTGATTTTGATTATGATATCAATTTTACCATGCATACCACTATTACCACGGACCACTTCGATTATTTTTACTGGGTTGCGTTCGAAATAATGCCCACACACCACATTTCTTCTAATTTTTCGAACGATCTCCATCATTCTCTTAAATTCAATGCCTTTTCCATACATCCAATATTCTATTGTTATCTTACCCGGAACGAATAAATCCAAAAATATAGAACACGAGGCTTTTTAATTTCAAAAACGAATTTCTGCCGACGATTTTTAAATCAAATCTGAAAAAGATTTTTCCATTTAATACCTGGGTAGGAATTTTTTTGAAAAACTTCCCATGCTGTGAATCGATTTTAATTTCAATTTTTGGTATGGTGCCTTTAGAGTGTACCAATAAGGAGTTAGCTTTAAGGAATACCAATGGTAAAAAATAATCTAGAAAAAAGCCCCGGAAAGAAACCCAAGAAAAGATTATTATAATTAACCCAAACCCAACCCAACCAAACTCAACTGAAACTAGACCCACTCAACCCAATCCAAAATAATATTTTTTGATTTTCACATATTTTGAATTATTTTTCTAGGCATTTTTTTCCGGAGGTTTTTTCCGGCGAAGTTTTCTTCCGAGAGATTTTTCCCGTTTTTTTCCGGGATTTTTTTCGGGTTTTTTTCCTACTTCCATTGTCTTTATTTTTACTTTTTCACAACGTTTCGAAACCTTCTGTAATCGTCATCAGGTGAATAGTGATTTTCCTCAAAAAATTTAATTGGTTTAGGAGAAAAGATTATGCATGTACAAAAGATAGGTTTTCTTAGATTGCAAAAATTGGAAAGGACAAATAAAAACTCGTAAAATTAATTAAAAAAAATAAAGGCAATGGATAAGGTGTAAATTCCGCTGATAATAAATAAAGGAGAAGAAAATTAGTGCAGTTTGAATAAAGCCATTGTTTTCGAAAAACTTTTAAAAATTTGTTTGTAGTCGGACGGTCCTTACTGTATACAGTATAAATGTATAACACGCGAAAAATCAAGTAATACTGTCCTTTGTACTTCTAACATGAACCGCCGAAGACTCCAGAGCATAGAAAAAACCAGACTTTTAATCAAGTTATGGGTTTGAGTTTTATCCAAACATACCGAGTTGCGCTACAATTTCCCTGAGAGAAAATCCCATATTTTTAAAATAAGGTGCCTGTCTGTAATTTTTTTTCATCATTCAAATCAAATTTAATGAAAGATTGCTTAACAGTTTTTAGCGACATTAAAAATATAAAGTGGCGGAAAAAATGCATTAATCCAGTGGCGGCCGCAGGAGGGGGGAGGGGGTGCGGCAAACGCCCCCCCCTTGTTGAGAATTTATTTAAAAAATTGCCAATTTTCATAAAAAACAGTAAAATTTTTACAGTTTTTCAAAAATTTTCGCCTGGGGTGCCCTATTCAGTCGAAAATTTTCCTCATATGTAAAACTGTGCATAAGAGGCGTGGAATTATCGCTAAATTAATAAGTGATAATTCCCCAGTAGGTGATAATTCCATGGCTCTGACTCGATCTCAATAATATCTGAAGCGCACAGGTCACCCTCGCGCAAAGAATTATATGTATACAGGTTCCTAAGCAAATCCTTAGGGGGCCAAGCAGCCGTGTATAAGACGCAGACAAACGGAAAAGCACATTAGGCAGAAAAGGATGGGCATGGGGCGATGTTGTCACTACATCTTACACCTAGTAAATCCATTCCAGATTGTTGTTTTCTAATGTTTTCCATTTTCATACCTTTAGGACTGGAATAAAAATTGTTTTTGCTCGACTTTAATACGAAACTGATGAAAGATATCGTAAAAAAAATATTTTTCAGCTTTTCATTTTGTAACCATTGTCCTTATGCACTGTTTACAGGCTGGGGACTGAGATACGTGCAAATGCCTAACCTAAAGCGTTCATACACGGCCGGAGAAATCGACTGAGATATTTCCGTAGAAACTTTATCAAGCAAATAGGACGGGTTGACGCCTTCGAACGTCCAACCCGGGTTTTGCACTTTGATTCGAAATCAAAAAGGAGGAACAGTCAGATGTGGGGCCGTGCACAAATTACGTAACGGTGATTTTACCAATTTTGAACCCCCTCCCTATGTAATGTTTTGTAACGGTTTGGCTCGCCACTCCCCTAATATTACGTAACGACTTCAAGACCACTACCCCCCTCCCAAAAAAAAAAACTTTTCACTTATTTTCATTCCAAATTTTCTTAGTTTCACACAAATGCAAACGCTGTCGAAAACCCCCCTCCCCCCTACGTAACGTTTTGTAACCCCCCTCCCCCCTATGACCATTACGTAATTTGTGCACGGCCCCTGTAGTCCGAGTTGAGGAGGGCGAGAAAATTGATATTTTTTTCTTAAAAATTATACTCTTTAGACCTATTTCTTTGCGTTCACAAAATTACGTAATTTTTGAAAAAAAATTGTAAGCAGCGTCATTTTTATTTCGTGCTTTGTTTTTCTAACATTTTTGCGTTCGGCTAATTTAATTGAAAAATTTTTGCCTGCGGCGCCCTTTATCTTCTCACTCGAAACCAAGATCCCCCCCCCCCCGTTTTAGGAAAACTGATCCCGTCTCTGTTTCTAAATTTTTTCGAATAAAAGTAGAGTATGACCATGGGGGACATAATTTTTTTTCTACGGTATGACGAAAATTTCGATAAAGTTGAAGAAAAAAATAAAAAAAGTGGCAGAGCTCAAGTTTTTCGTAAAAAAAAGTTTTTTGTAAAGAAACAGAGCAAAATAAATCTTTTCACCCCTTTTTGGGTGTTACAAATATTGGCAGCCCCTTATTTTTTGCTTTTACCCTCCCGCTAGTTTTGAAGAATTGGTTCGCTATATGTTTCGAGATCATGTCATAAAGCGCCTCGAAAATATCAAATGTAGTGTAGGGCCAGCTTCATTTAAAATCAATAATATCGCAAGCAAAAAGCTCTGCAGGAAAAACAGCGCCGTTTATTGATTTCTTTGGCTGCTAGTGCTACCTGCATGGTTTGGCCGTTTCCGGATAGATGCCACTAGTAGAACAGAATGGAAAGAAATTTAATCAAAAGCGAAGATATTTCTTTCTAATGTTAACAACCTCATGAGTATATCGCTCAGTATCGTAAATAATGGACCCTGCCGCCTCCTTTAAGCAAGAAAAAGCTGTGGTTTGGACCTGAAAACATCTAATTTTTAATCTCATGGTGTGGCCGCCATCTAGCGGAATTTGCAGACATCTTGTCAACGGTTATTATTGCAACTATGATTTATGCTCACAATGAAAGAGTGGCAACAATTTTTTCTCATGAAAGCAGTCCGGAGATAATAACAAACTGGCACCATTGCTCAATATACCTGTTTCTTTTGTGCGCGCAGAACTTTCTATGCCATTTCTGTTTGATTTATTGAAATCTTATCCCTAAGGAAAATCTTAGGAACCCTTTAGAAAAAACGGAACGATTTACGGCCTTAGCAAACCGTACCTGGAGTAAACAAATTCGCCGACGCGCTAATTTTGCGAGTTTTGATACAAAATGAACCGTTTCGGGTATTTATCCGAGGCCGAAATCGACTGGCATATACAAAAACTCTAACCAATTCATGAAGTTCTGCAAAGCCAGAAAATATGAATTGAAGTAGGAAACGCCGGTGAGCGAGATTGCAAAAATTTTGAAGGATTGGGCACAAAATATGAAGAAAGGAAGGGGTGAGGAGTATAAAGAAACTACCTATAATAATTAGTCTAGTTTCTATATTCTTGAAATTTTCTACCGAATACCATTCGTGCTTTGAGAATTAATTCTGAAAAAACGTGTTTTTGTTGAAAACCGCACTCGTTTATTTTTTCCGTTGTATCAAAAAATTTCTGCTTTGACAGAACGGAAAAAGTAAACTCATTTAGTTTTCAAAAAACACGTCTTTTCAGAATTATCGATAATTCTCAAAGCACTTATGGTATTACCCCGAAAATTACATTAATTTATGGGACTTTTGCATAAAACTTTGCTTTTACAAAATTTTGACTTCACGCCTCCCCCCCCTTTTGGGAAAGCTGCGACCGCCACTGATTAATTACTTATCCTTTGTGTATTCTTTTGTCTTCATTTTTGAAGAGTTGTTTGTTTTAAAGTTGGAATTAAAAACGCCTTAGTTCGCAGTTCTGTTCAGTTGAGCTGCATCAGCTTCAAACAAATATAAAGTTTTGTCGATCACGTTGACAAGGGCAGTCGACAGTTTCCATTAAGCCGAGCTAGCGCTCAAAACGGCTAATATCACTGGAGAACAGCAAACTAGACCAAAATAGCAAAATCTTATACTTATTACTTACTTACTTACTTATTCTATTGTACTAATTAACAATCTGTTTTGATAAATTATTAGTTAGCTCCATTTTATACATCCATGCTAATTATGATAATTACGTTACGTTTCTTAGGTTTCTATATTGATCAACATCTGCAATGGAATGTGCAAATCCAGCATGTGTGTAAAAAACTAAATACTGCATTTTTTTCTATAAGAGTTCTTGAAGATTATTTACAAAAAAACAGCCTTTCGTCAGTGGGTTCTCAAAAAATTATACTACTATTGTATTGTACTATTCCAGGCCTCTATTATGTTTTTCTTTTCTTTTTGTTGCTGGTAATGATACTTATTTTTGAGTTTGAATAACAGTTATGTAGGTTTTTTCGAAAAGTTTTTGATTTTAATTTTCTTTTGGGTGCTTGAATCAAAAGAGAAACATAGAGTCCTGGAATAACACAGAATAGCACGAGAATTTTTTAAACGATTTAATTTTGTTGTAATGTCATTACCATTCTCCGTAGAACCTAAGACACACTCCTCAGGTAATGCGCATATTGCCTTAGGAAATCGTTATTTTAAATTGGCTTAGACAAAAGACCTAATAAAAAAACATACAAGACTGATCTGTGAATGTCCTATGTGCCTGTTAGAATTAAGATGTGGTTGCCTAATTTACAAAGCTTTCCCAGCTGTTTATATTTAATAGAGAAAAGTACGTTCTATGCATGTGTAAAGCTCTACAATAAATTTCCTTTACCTAGTCAACAAGAAAAATGCGCAAAAAAGTTTTAAAAAGTTTTATTTCAATATCTCGTTACTATTACAGAATACTTGCACATTTGATCCTCTGATATGCTAGGTATAGTGATGACATTTTGTTTATTCTGTATATGGGTAATTTTGTTCCTCTTTTAAATTGTTAATTATTGTTTTTTTAACTATTGTTTTTTTAACCACTGAAAATTTTTATCATGTGACAATTTAAGTTTCAATTTGTAACGATTTTTTTTTAACCTTGTATTTGTCAAACTTAATAAATTTTAAAAATGTAGATTTGTTGTCAGTGAAAAATAAATAAAAATAATGGTTCGTGACACATCGGAAAAACATTTTTCTTTTCAATTCATTACGACCAGGCCTCCACGATCTAATGGATAGTCCAGTAATTAATTTTAAATACTTGTTTATTGATTGTTCCTTTTTTAATTTTTAACGTACATAACATAACTTATTTGCAAATTTTTAAGTTGTATCTATCAATCGGTTATGATGCCAGATTAGTCTACAAATAGGTGCTTAATTTATTAGGTCATGTTCTTTTTCTCTTTTTTATGACGTTAGTTGCTCAATTAAGGCGTATTTACACAGACAAACTTTCCTTTGATGTTGAAATGCCGACAAACATTTACACGAGCCTCTTGAGCAAAATGTTCAAAGAAATGTTCGAGAAAAATCTTGTACAAAAAACACACGTAAATTTTGGAGAGAATGTTGAGCAAAATTTGTTTGAAGAATTGGGGATATAAAAACTTCTTTACAAATTCAAAATATATATTGTTATCGGAATTCCTTGAACTTAACTGAAAATAGAAAAACAAAGTTTTGAAATAAGGTATTTTTAATCAAGTGCTTTCCGACGGAAAAACGATTTGATGCCGAAATTCACATTTTACCTAATAAGCAACTTCGATTGATCTGATTTTTATAGGGGATATGCCAGTACACTTGTAACTTTTTTGGGGTTGTAAAAAAAACGAGAATAAAAAAAATTATAATTGGCACTTATTTATTGTTGTTGCCTGTAAAATATAATGATAAAAATTTACGTTTAAAAAAATATCCCTTTATTTTACTTCCTACTTTAGTCTTTTACAATAATAATTAAGGCAAATTAAAAAAACCTATACACCTATTTATTAAAATCTCAAATATATAAACAAAAGCACGTTCGGTTTAAATAATACCCGTTTATTACCCACTTTCACAATCCTAGGAACCCGACCCTTCTCTAAAAAATATAATTTAGCAGGAATTTAGTAGACTGTGTCGCTGATCTATCATCCCGCGTTTTGGATTTCGCAGGTAGTAGGCCGGCCACCCTTTTGAATCGCAATGTTGCCCTTTGCATATTGTTGGTTCAGTGTCATTAATCGACCTTGATTATTACATTAAATTGACAGTAAATATCTATATCTTCAACCTTTTCATAAACCTTTTGCTTTTTTAAAAGCAACCCTTGGGACCTTAAACTAACTAGATAAATCTGGTGTGAGGAATTAAAAACAACAATAAAAGGTTAAGGTAAAGTAAAGTTACAAAAATATGATTAAAAAAAATCCCCCTCCCCACTACTCCCCATAGTCGTGAGGCGCGGATTACCGCTTAAAAGTGCAATTTTTGAGTTTTGCCGATATTTGAAAAACTCAAAATTTTTTTGGAAAAGAAAAATTTTCCTGGGTTTTTTTTTGGCTTTAGGAAAAAAACCCTTGGAAATAAAAAAAATTCGCAAGAAAATCCCAAAAAAAAACCCGGGCAAAAAATCCGGGAAAAACCCTAAGAAAAAAATATTATAAGTAAAGCTGATAGTAGAGCCAATAATAATGTTTCGCTTGCCGTCGGCTTTTTTTCACAAAAATTTTAAATAAAAGTTGGTGTTCCATTTTTTTAAAGAATTGAGATCACTGATCACTGATGTGAAATTTTATTTATTCTCATTTTTAAAAATATGTTTCCAAAATAGATAGCAATAATTTGCTCAAAAATTTACCCGAACAAAATGCTCAAAGAAAAGCTCACAAAAATGTTCACGCAAAAAATTTTAGATCTTTTGCACGAGCTTTTGTTTGAGCATGTTCATCTGTGTAATTGCGTTTTTATATTGTGAAAAATGTATGCAAATAAAAATCTACTCTACTTACTTAATATGTGCAAAAATTCGACCATAAATTATAAATACCTGGATTTATTATACCAACTGTATTATAAAATTACAAGTTATGAAAAATTTTGTAAAGGCCATCAATAAAGAAGGCCATGCTTTAGTTACTTAAAAGAAAAGTTCCCTGGAATAAGTGACGCTAAAATTAAAAAGGGAATATTTGTGGAACCTCAGATTAGAAAACAAACAAGGCAAGGAAAAAGACGTTTGGAATGCATTTAAAATGGGTGCAATAAATTGCCCAACTTTTTTTGTGTTACCAAAACCATGTAACATGTCGTTAAAAATCACTCTCCGGAAAATTGTGGTGCTGTAAGTAACGAGTACGATTAAAGGTTCCACGAAGATATTTTAAACATGGACGGAAAGTATCAGGGAAAATGGAACTGTGAGATGCTAGCCAACTACTGCTCAACTATTCCAAGAGATGTCCCAGAGGCTGAACTATTCCAAGAGATGTCCCAGAGGCTAGTTTCAAAAGGCATGCTAGGAAGCGAAAAATGAGTGTCTAAACTCTAGACTCAATAATAAACGTGTACTATTTAATTGCTTTTGTTTAATTAAAAAATGTGGTTATATGTCTTTTGTATATAATAAATAATATAGTGTCTTTTGCGAGCCTACCTAAAACTTGAATTGGTATTTTTTTGTTACTTGGGTGTACTTAGTTGGAATTTGTTCCCTAGTGATATTTAAGGTCGCAGTTCACAGTTCAGCTATAAACGTGTCAGTATCAGTCATGTTGGTAACATAATTTCATGTTTTTGTATCTGAATTTTAGTGTAGGGGAATATGTCGATAATTTCTATCCCGTGGGATTTTTTATGAAGGAGTTTTGTGATTATGTGGGACTATTAGCTCTTTGTCACACTATCAAGTGTTACCGGGTGTTTTATTCGCATCCATGTAGAAGGGGTTGATATGACGTCATCTTTCAAGACCAAAAATCATAAAAATGCAACTTTTGCAACCAGTGAACTTTAAAATCGCTAAAAACAAGATTTTTTCCATTTTCTCTTCAAAAATAATTCGACGTTTGTCAGATCAACTTCAAATGTACCTCAAACTATTGGGCATTTACGCTAAATTTATTCCTTAAATTTTCATGCAGTTTGAGGCTTCATGACCTTGAAAAATAACCCAGTAAAATTAACATATTGCAAAATTCATCAACTATTAAAGCGACCAAATTTCAAGTGCAACAAAAATGGTTCAGCTATGACGCGTTTCAATATGGCGGCTGATATATCAAAATGACGACCTATAACCACATTATATTTTATCCAGTTTCGTAAATAACAAAACTGACAAGGTGGCCATCAATTCTTGCTCACTTATTGCTGCTTACTATAAAATAAAAGTTTAGTTGATGCACGACCTTGACTAACCTTGAACTTTGGAAAATATGGCATCTAAAATACCAGGTCCAGTATAATATACATGGTATTATATATCTAACTTCTGGTAACTCTCTTATCGGTAACTTAAATGACTTTGTTATCTAGACAAGTAAGTAGAACATAAAATTAACAGTTCCGAAACTAAAAACAACAGGTACATAGGTCATTTTTACCGGGGTATAGCATAAGCATCTGGGATGCCAGATCAAAAAAAAAAAAATAGTGGGGAGGTTTAAAATGCAGTGTTTATCTATGGCTAAGATGTTAATTTCATCAACGGCACTTAAAGTTTTTGCGTAGTGGTGAATTGGAGAAAAACTTCGCTTTAATAATTGATGAATAGAGCCCTTTAGTATGTTATTTTTGTAATTTGTTAATTTTACTGCGATATTTTTCAAGGTCGCGAAGCTTCAAACTGCATCAAAAGGATCCAATTTGGCTTACATTCCTAATAGTTCGAGGTAAATTTGAAGTTGGTCTGACAAAACGTCGAATTATTAAGAATTTTTGAAGAGAAAATGGCAAAAATCTTGGTTTTTGCGATTTTCAAGATAATTTGAAGTCGGGTGACCTTGAAGGTAAATTTTTTGGAATCCTCGGCCTCTAGTTGCATAGAATCGGGTATAATCATGCCCCGGTTGCGAAAGTTGTATTTTTTATTATTTTTGGCCGCCATCTTGAAAGATGTCGTCATGTGTGACTAAAAAGATATCAATCCCGCATAGTCACAAAACTTCTTCATAGAAAATCCCACGGACATACACATGTCCCTTCACTATTTTGCGTTTTATTTGTTTTAAATTATTCTGTTTTTGACTTTAATTTAAGATAATATGAAAATATACCACATTTAGGAGCTGAATAGGTGAAAATATAATGCTGAAAGTTTAGGTATGAGAAAATAGTGTTGATAAATATATAGATTTTGGTTTTATAGATCTGTACTTGTAGTAAATTGCGACGGTAAAAACTCAAATTAGTAGTCGTAATATTAAAAAAAACCCGCAGAACGCTCTAATATGTGACACAGGTACTCTAATATCAAAGATCTTAATTTTCTTAATGGTTTTAAAGTTTTTAGATTTTAACTTACGAACCTCCGCCCGTCCTACTAAGAGCGCCAGAAAAATCCGAAAACTTTTTCAAGCTTGAAAAGGTTTTTCTCCAAAAGTGAATTAAGTACTTTTTGTAAATAAAATCAAACTTGACTTAGGGTTTTCTATATCTAACGCAGTGGAAAAATGTAGTATAAACGTTCGGGATATAAAACATGTAAGCAAAATGTCCCTCTAATTTCTCTCTTATTTATTTGCTCTTCTCTCACTATTATCTCATTTGGCTTATGCCCGTGTGCACCACTTCCCCTTACTTCTTCCACTTCTTCAAGTGCCGCTTGAAGTAAGGGTGACCCTTGAGGTTTACTTGGTTTGCAAAAGTTCCTAATATATTCCACCTGGAAGAAGTAAGGAAATTATTGGCAACGTGGCAGTTATCTGCATTTTTTTTATGTTTTTTGTATGGTGATCATAATTATTACCTGAAAACCACGTAAAATTTGAGGTTGTTTTGAAAAAACAAACAAAATTTATTGATGATTTATGATTGTATGGAGGGAAAGGCAAATAAAACTACTATAATTAGTTAGCTATAAAACCTGACTATTTATTTAGTATATTAGAGCATGTTCTCTGTTCCGACAAATAGCGTGACATATGAAGAACAAGATGCTTGATTTTCGATACGTATTGAATACGATGTGAAAACATACTAATTATTACACCATCAGACCAACCCAACCCATTTTTCAGTTTCTTCACATCGAATTTGAAAAAAAAGGTGAATTATTCGCTCAGCGAAAAAAACATAATTTTTTTGGGACATTCTAAACCTTTTGTAAAAGGTACCTTTATCTCATTCTTTGAAAAATCCCTCTTGGTAGGTATTCCATTAATTACAAAGTCTAATTCTTCATCTTCTTCGTCATCCCAAAGAAGCTCCATTTTAAGCACAGACCACTATTATAATCACAGAAATATTTTAAGGCAACGGAACAGTTTTATAATCTGATTAAATGAATGGCTCTTGTTTAAAAACATAATGAAAAAAATACCTCACATAACCTCAAAATGCGCTTAAGCCGAAGTAATTCTACGGCTTATCTTAACTGCAGCTTAACCACACCAAAAGCACACCAAAACTAAAGCTTAAGTGATCGCTTATGACCGAAGCGACGAAGACAGCTAATCGTTGTTGTTTGACAGAAAGAATTCGGCATATGTCATGTATTTGTTTAGTTTTCTCAAAAATCCTGGATGCGTAAAGTGTCTTTACCACCCTTGCCGGCTTGACCGAACTCGCTTCGCTCGGTCCTGTCCCCCCCCCCCCAATTGAGGCCGCTGCTCTGAACTTTTATTTGTTCAATTAAATATGCGAAGTGATATTTCGTCGCTTTGGTGATGAAGAGTTGGACATTTCCTGAACTAAGATCACTGACCGAAAAAAAAATCTCTACTCTTAATCAAGAATCCAATATTTCGATCTCCCAAGTTAACTAAAAAGAACGGAGAAAACAAACAAGAACTACTCGTAGTAATTTTCACCTACGTTTTCTATTTTCCTAACCAATCGAAAAAACGTCTCAACCGACAAAGCAACGAAACATCACTTTGCATATTTAATTCAACAAATAAAAGTTTATCAAAAATCAAATATTCTGTTCCTTCCATTTAATTAAAGGGAACAAAGAAAATAAAAAAAACTCGTAGTAATTTTCGCGTACGTTTTCTATTTTCCTCCTCCATATTCCTCCAAAGCAACGAAACATCACTTCGCATATTTAATTCAACAAATAAAAGTTTATCGAAAATCCTATATTCCCTTCTCTCAAATTAACTAAAAAGAACGGAGAAAACAAAATAAAAACCACTCGTAGTAATTTTTACGTATGTTTTCTCTTTTTCTTAAGAACCAAAAAAACGTCCCACTCGACAAAACAATGAATCATAACTTTGCATATTTAATTCAACAAATAAAAGTTTATCAATTCAACTCATTTATTGTTTATAAAAAATTACATTTTCATAACAAGAAAATTCAGTTTAGAACACTACAGAAAGAAATAAGTATATAAATATTAATTAGACCTAAAAAGATTACTTAATAGTAACAAAAACCAAAAAAAAAACATTATACTTAAAAAAATAAGTATAGTAAGTAGCATGAGAAAAAAGTGAAACAATAATTATTTAATATATTGACAGTATGAAGGTAGCCGTGGGTATACTTCTCATTTCTAACAAACGCACGTAGTTTTAAAATACTTAGAGTTGTTCTACAAATCTCATTCACCAGATTAGGTGTAAGATCATCCAACAAGACGAGAAAACTGTCGGGATCATACCAGCTTGCTGGACGCAGATTTTTGTATAATGGACAATAAAATAGTAGGTGGATAAGGGACTCTGGTATATACATATTGCAGACAGTACATAACTTCTCTTGGTTTAGTCTATAAGTGATTCCCCTAAAGCTAAATTTACAGCAAAATTTATTGCACAGGCGAATATGGGCCAAACATCTCAACACGTACTTAGGTATACTGTATGATAAGTAATTTGGCCTTAACGAAGAGGGATTCAGCGAGGAAAAGAAAAAAGTGTAGGTGGAATTTTGCGCAATTGCATGGTCATGGTTAAAATAATTTCTTTCCACTCTCTCTATAATAGTTTTGAAATTTTTTTTAGAACATATGGATCAAGGGACCATAATTCAGAAATACTGTTACCGCTTCTCGGCTCATTGAGCTAAGATTAAAGCGAATAAAAGTTTATAAAAACCCAATATTCCGTTCTCTCAAATTAACTAAAAAGAACGGATAAAACAAAATGAAAACTACTCGTCATCAGTTTGCATATTTAATGCATCAAATAAAAGTTTATCAAAAACCCAATATTCCTTTCTCTCAAATTAACTAAAAAGAACGGAGAAAACAAAATGAAAACCACTCGTAGTAATTTTTGCGTACGTTTTCTATTGTCCTTAAGAACCAAAAAAACGTTCCACTGGACAGATCAACGAATCGTCACGTTGCATATTTATTTCAACAAATAAAAGTTTGTCTAAAACCCAATATTCCGTTCTCTCAAATTAACTGAAAAGAACGGAGAAAACAAAATGAAAACCACTCGTCATCAGTTTGCATATTTAATGGAACAAATAAAACTTTATCAAACACTCAATATTCCTTTCTCTCAAATTAACTAAAAAGAATGGAGAAAACAAAATAAAAACCACTTTTAGTAATTTTCGCGTACGTTTTCTATTTTCCTAAACAACCCAAAAAACATCCCACTCGACAATGCAACGAAACATCACTTTGCATATCTAATTCAACAAATAAAGGTTTAACAAAAACCCAATATTCCGTTCTTTCAAATTAACTAAAAGGAACGGAGAAAATTAAAAAAATTCGTAGTAATTTTCAATTACGTTTTCTGTTTTCCTAGCCAATCGAAAAAACGACTTAACTGACAAACCAACGAAACATCGCTTTACATATTTAATTCAACATATAAGAGTTTAAAATTAACTAAAAGAAAATGGAGAAAACCAAATAAGAACCACTTGCAGTAATTTTCGCGTACGTTTTCTATTTTCCTAAACAACCGGGAAAACGTTCCATTCGACAAAGAAACGAAATATCACTTTGCATATTTAATTCAACAAATAAAAGTTTATCAAAAACCCAATATTCCTTTCTTCTAAATTAAGTAAAGGGAATGGAGAAAATAAAAAAAACTCGTAGTAATTTTCGCGTACGTTTTCTATTTTCCTAAACAATTGAAAAAACGACTCAACCGACAAAGCAACGAAATATCAGTTTGCATATTTAATTCAACAAATAAAAGTTTGTCAAAAACTCAATATCCCGTTTCTTCAAATAAATTGAAGGGATCGGAGAAAATAAAAAAACTCGTGGTAATTTTTGTGTACGCTTTATATATTCCTAAGCAATCGAAGAAACGACTCAGCCGACAAAGCAACGAAACATCATTTTGCATATTTAATTCAACAAATAAAAGTTAATTAAAAACCCAATATTTAGCTCTTTCAAATTAACTAAAAGGAACGGTGAAAATAAAAAAAATCGTAGTAATTATCACCTACGTTTCCTATTTTACTAACCAATCGTAAAAACAACTTAACGACAAAGCAGCGAAATATCACTTTACATATTTAATTCAAGAAATAGACGTTAATCAGAAACTCAATATTGCGTTCTTTAAAATTAACTAAAAGGAACGGAGAAAATAAAAAAAACTCGTAGTAATTTTCACTTACGTTTTCTATTTTCCTAGCCAATCGAAAAAACGACATAACCGACAAAGCAAGGAAATATCACTTTGCATATTTAATTCAACAAATAAAAGTTTATCAAAAATCCAACATTATGTTCCTTCCATTTAATTAAAGGGAACAAAGAAAATAAAAAAAACTCGTAGTAATTAATAAACAATCGAAAAAACGACTCAACCGAAAAAGCAACGAAATATCAGTTTGCATATTTAATTCAACAAATAAAAGTTTGTCAAAAACTCAATATTCCGTTCCTTTAAATAAATTGAAGAGATCGGAGAAAATAAAAAAACTCGTGGTAATTTTTGTGTACGCTTTATATATTCCTAAGCAATCGAAGAAACGACTCAACCGACAAAGCAACGAAACATCATTTTGCATATTTAATTCAACAAATAAAAGTTAATTAAAAACCCAATATTTAGCTCTTTCAAATTAACTAAAAGGAACGGTGAAAATAAAAAAAATCGTAGTAATTATCACCTACGTTTCCTATTTTACTAACCAATCGTAAAAACAACTTAACGACAAAGCAGCGAAATATCACTTTACATATTTAATTCAAGAAATAGACGTTAATCAGAAACTCGATATTGCGTTCTTTAAAATTAACTAAAAAAAACGGAGAAAATAAAAAAAACTCGTAGCAATTTTCACTTACGTTTTCTATTTTCCTAGCCAATCGAAAAAACGACTTAACCGACAAAGCAAGGAAACATCACTTTGCATATTTAATTCAACAGATAAAAGTTTATCAAAAACCCAATATTCCGTTCTTTTAAATTAACTAACGGGAACGGAGAAAATAAAAAAAACTCTTAGTAATTTTTGCGTACGTCTTCAATTTTCCTAAGCAATCGAAAAAATGACTCAACCGACAAAGCAAGGAAACATCACTTTGCATATTTAATTCAACAAATAAAAATTAATCAAAAACCCAATATTCCGTTCTTTCAAATTAACTAAAGGGAACGGAGAAAATTAAAAAAACTCGTAGTAATTTTCGCGTACGTTTCCTATTTTCCTAACCAATCGAAAAAACGTGGCGAATAGCAAGCGGCCCATAGCAAAAGCAACCGCAAACTTCTACTCTTTTTTCGGAAGTTTTAAATTAAAACGAATTTCGCCGCAACCGGCGCGCCGCATTATCCTGTTTGCGGACGTACAAAATCAAAAGGCTCAGCTGAGCCACATTAACAATGGCTGGAAACGAATAAGAAAATTTCGCGAGGAATAAACTTTTTCCAAGAGCTATAACTAGGTTGGACCTGATAATATTAGGTCTGAGGATATATTGTGTGCGATCAAAATTTGTGGAGCTTTCTTAAGTGGGGGCGACCCGTGGCCCGTGGTCCGCCCTTTTTACCATTCCACGTCCCTTGTTACCTGTAGTCTTTTAATCATTTGGACATTTTATCGGGTCGTTTTGTTTTCTTTACAAAGCCCAGGGGCCCAATTCTTGAATCACTTGACTTTTAGTCAAGTCAAAATTGTCAAGGAAAGAGTAAATTTTTATTAATTCAGATACCAAATATGCCCACAAATTCTAACTCGTATGCACAATACACATTTTTTAGCGAGAAAAATGGAACGGTTTTTGAATGTTAGCGCCGGTACACACACGCGTTTTTCTGCCGCGCGGTGCCGCAGCGGATGCCGCAAAAATCGACACAACTGTCGCGACATGACGCTAGTATTGTACGCCTTCTGGATGTTGTTGTTTGCGAAAAACGTGCAATTTTTGCGTTTCTTGTGTGC
The DNA here is from genome assembly GCA_963921995.1 of Oxystoma pomonae. Classification (NCBI taxonomy): domain Eukaryota; kingdom Metazoa; phylum Arthropoda; class Insecta; order Coleoptera; family Brentidae; genus Oxystoma; species Oxystoma pomonae. The sequence continues at coordinate 40,849,122 of OY998172.1, forward strand.
AAAATCTATATTCGAAAGTATACAGACGTTATTGGATACATCCATATACGTGTGTACGATTTTATTACCAACAATGTACTGAGAGCCGCACTTGCGTGGGCGGTGCCGCTGCGTTCCCGGGGGAGTGGCGGCGAGTGCCACTTAACTGTGTGAATTGCGTCATTTATTTCATAGTATCACGGACCGCAATTGCGGTACCGTTTTCGTGGATAGAAGCAATCGATGCAAATCTGAGCGTATATGACATACGAACGTCAAAACTTGCGAAAGAAAGCGCATCACAAACGTAAAATTGTATTTATTGTGTGTGCGTTAATAAGTGGATAAGAGAAAATTTACCCATTTTTCCGTCAATTTTTTGCTAAAATGTGGTCTGTATATGACTGAAACTCAAGTGATTCAAGAATTGGGCCCCAGGGCTCTGATTTTCAAAACCATACGTAAATATTCGCCAGCGAGTACGTCTCTCTCTTCCTATACGATATAGAATGAGAGGTAAGTAGTGTGTGAAAGAATAACTGATTTTGTGTGCGAAACAGTTTGAATGTCGAACGTTGCGTGGGCGTTGGCGCGAAGGTTTTTTTTGTTTGGTGGAAATAAAAGGTGTTCACACACGACTAAAAATGGATGTAGATGTTCGAGAATTACGGAAAATCGTCGTTTCCCGACCAAAACTTCAAAGAATGCCGCACGGCTAACATGGGCTTATTATGGCCTGCCCTGTAAGTTAACCGTATTTTGATATTTTGAAGATATTGCACTTTAGGTGAAAAAAAAATGAAATTATATGAGGATCGTATGTCTGTGATAGGAGCAGTGAAAGAAGGTATGTCTGCTAAACACATACGGAGAATTTTTCTCGTAATTTGAAAAGTACTTTATAGATTTTATAGTTGGGGTGTCGTTTGGGGCGTATCCAGGATTATATTTTACCCAAGCTTGATTGTCTAGGAGGGTTAATTTAAAAAAAAAAACATAAAACTTAAAAGTAAACATTTAGTTTGGGAGAACGATCTTTTCAAGTCTGGTCTCGTTTAAAAGGTAATGAATTGGTCTACAGAGGCGTACTAAGGATTTTGTGTTGCCGTGCTCATAAGGGCCAAAACCATGCCAATTTGCTTTTTTTAAAATATAAAATCAGAGTTACAATTTATTTTGTCCTGTAGCTGGTAGTTTTCCGCAAATTTGGCCTCATTTTTTAAAGGTAATAAAATACGCTACAGGGGTGTATCTAAATACCTGGAATATTCATCTTATTCGAATGAATTGAGATTTATACAAGAGGTTTATGTAAGTTTTAACTAAGTGGGCTTTGAAATTGCTCTAAAAAATAATTAGAGGTAGGAATCTAAAATAATAAACTTAAAACAACCAACACAAAAATATTTAAAGAAAACCGACTAAAAGAATGTTTTAAATCCGAGTTTTTCCATTTTTCTGATTTATGCCCACCAAGCCCATACTCAGTGGCGTATGTAGAAATTGTGTTTCTAGGTGAGGGGGGTTTGAAGTTTCTGGGGGGACTTAAGTAACAATATAGTTTCAGATGACAATTTATTTTTGATCTTTGGGAGAGTTTAATCTTGAGGATACAATATTCATTAGATCTAGGAGGCAAAAAAGCCCTAAACCCACCCCTGCATACGCCACTGCCTATACCTTTAAATAGTACTCACTTTATTGATAAAATAGAGTTGGTTCTTGTTTTAAACATTTTTCTTATTTATTGACTTTTTGAAGCGCATGGTCCCCTTTAAATTATATTCTGCCTACGCCCTTAAATTACCTTTAAAATACGACTAACCTTTAAAAAAAACCACCAGAGAAAATAAAACACAAAAAAAAGATAGAGATAATGTCAATAAATGCTTAATAAATAAATAAAAAAATGGTTAACTTTCACTGTAGGCCATAAACCCATGTTATGCGTGCGGGATTCTTTGCCGAAAAACTAGCGTTGATTATTTCCACCAACTTGCAAAGTCGTTGGCGTTGCAGTGCCTTATGTGACCAAAATGATTCCAGAATTGTCGTCTTGGTGGAAAAAGGACCACACCATAAAGGGAAAAGAAAGCAGTAAAGTTGCAGCTTACAAATGGGCTTTTTGTGTTGATTTTGATTTTATTTAAATAAATCACTTTAATTTTTTTATTTCTCTTAATGAAGTAAACACATATCTACATTTTATTTTTTTTTTAATACATTAGAGACCTTAATCCTAACCAAGTACAAATCGTCCTAACTAATTCAATATGACAAAGACAGCTATACCTACATAATACAAAATAAGTCAAACAAAGATAGCCGTATCATTATTTCTGAAACCTGCAATACACAGACTATCACTAGAAGTTGCATATCCAATCGTCTCGATCACAACTACTTTTACATTTGAACGCATAAACCTTTTGGATTCATTCGAGTAAAAAGTTCGATCGCGCAAGTACTGTCACGACCTAAACGGTTTGGAGGGCGCTATAACAATAAAGCAAAAGACCATAATTACAAAAAATTGTACATCGATCCTTGTGTTGTTAGATAAAAATTCGAACCTATTTTCAACTCGCTGAATCTGCACATATAAACGTATTTTTAAATCTTTTCACCATATTTGCAAGGTGTGGTTTTGATGTTGGTTTGGATCCACAGCAACGTTGCGGAAAAAAACACAACTATATTGATCAACGGCTTGTCTTTCGTCTCTCATTCCACACGGCATAGAAAGAGAACGACTTAAAAATTGTCTATTATTTAGCGTACAACAGAACTCTTATGAGTTCGAAAGTAGGACCCCAGGATGTTGGCTAAATTAAGCGAATATTTGCCCTTTTTGTTAAGCGCTGCTAATCCCAGCGCTTGACGTTTGGCTCTTGCTTAGGCCGCACACAATAATCTCCCACAAGGTGTCCTTGGCCGTCATGAGTTACGTTCGGTATATTATATATACGTCGGAATAGTCAGACTGCTCCAAATCGTTCGGCAATTCGAAGCGGAGGTAGAGAAGGTAAATCTGGCGCGTTCGGTTAATGAATCCAGATTAATGAATCCAGATCAATCTGAGCTAGATCGCACTGCTCAAAATTTTAGACAGATTTTCTAGATCAAATCTAAACTTTTAGGTTTTGTTTTTGTATATTTTAGTCTTATGTTCGAACTTTTTTGGACTTTAAGAAAATAAGAAAAAGTAACGCTCGCGCGTAATTGATAGCCGAGGGGTGACTTATAAACTAGATTTGAGTTGAGTGGCACATTCTGAAATGTTCTTTAAATTTCCTGTCTCTTAACCGTGGGACTTTTTTTTCAGCATAGCCAAAGAGCTTGCTGTCTTCTGAACAGTCAAGCTCGTTATCAACGTTATCTTCAAACATTATTTGATGTCCGTGCACTACAGCATAAATAGCCTTTACAACCATGTCCATGGTACCTTTGGGTCAGTCCATATCAAGTCAACCAGGGTATTTTACTACACCATCTCCGATGTTGATGATTTTTACTATACATGTTTTTCCTACCAAAAAACTGGAAAATCCAAAATTTCAGACTTTTTTGACCAGTTGTTTATTTTGAATTAATTTTTGAAAATCGAAAAAGTCACTTATTTGTCCTTAACATGTGCGCACAAAATTAGGAATATCCAAAGAACCACTTATAATAGAAAAGTAGGTGAAGGTTCATTTTAAAGCTCTTATAAAGACCTTTCATATGAGAATATTGCATAACATATATTGAAAAAAAAAAATAAAAAAAAAAATTTTGATTTTTTTTTTGAAAAATTTCAAAAAGGCCATTTTTAATTTTTTTCAAAAAATTATATTATTTTCTTTAAAGTGTTATTAAACTATTCACAAAATTTTGAGATGGACAAATCATGGGTTCAATGTGAAAAAATTTATTAAAAATGTCACATGCATGAAAAATCGCCTATAAATAGACAATGCATTTTGGTAATTAGAAGAATATAATGGGCTTTAAAGCGATATTATAAAAATATTTAACAATATTTTATTTAATAAAAAATTATATCCTACGTTTCATTCTGTATCAGTAATCAGATTAACATTGCCCCCCATTGTAATATTTACTTACAAAACCTCTTTTCCACCGGAGACGTACTATTGGATGTTCCAATTCTTCGGAAAATATGCCTGTATAAACCTGCCAATACTTTTGTGAAATACTGCCTGTTTATTCCTGTTTAACATTAAGGACACACCTCCTTCATTTTATTGGTCTGTTTAGGTACATTGTGGGGATTTGCTGACATGAAAATTCCTGCATAAATTGATTTTAAATTTTTGGCAAGTATCTTCCTGATACAGCTCCAAATAATCGATACATAATAGTTCGACTGAAGGTTTATCAGAAGTCATCTCTGTGTAATTTTAAAAGTTTCAACTATGGGTGAGGCAAGTGGGTGGACTAAATATAAAGTAAAGTGCTGTGATCCACTAGAGTTAAAAATCAAGCATTTTGGGAAATTAAGAAATGTGACCAAGTGGATGTGCAGTTACAAAAATGTCAAAATGGAAATGAAAATCTGTGATGGTTGTAGACTAAAGCTTTCAAAGGAGTTTAAGGCATCTGAAGAAGATGAGGCAGGGTAAGTAACAAATAGTATTTTTTAATATAAAATTAAAAAACTAAACCAATTGCGTCAAGTACGGAGTGGAAAAATCTCATGGCATTATTTTGCATGGCATTATTTTGCATGGCATTTTGAGAATACAGACATTATGCACAAATTTCTTGGCATTATGTACACATTTTGGGTCAGCTGTTACCCCCTTTTTAAGTTCTTATAAAAAACTAACTTTTTAATTTTTTTTAGACCCAGTCAAGTTCCAGAAAATGATCCAGATTTTCAAGATCCTGCTGAATCATTTACTCTTTTAGACAAGTCATTGGAGCTTCTTGGTGTGTCGCCGATTAAAAGAAAAAATGTAAAAATTGCGAAAGCATTTACAAAGGAATCAGATTCAACGCTAGTAAAAGAATGCCAGAGTGACGAAAGTGAAATGATTAAGCAGTTAAAGGACAAATTTTTAAAAACCGAAAAGAGGAGTGAGAAAATACTAGTTTTATCATGTTTACCTCAAAGTTGGAGTAGAAAGAAGATTGAAGAAGAATTTGGAGTTTCTCAATATTTGGCCAGAGCTGTAAAACAGTTAGTTAAGGACAATGGGATATTATGTTCTCCTAACCCCAAACCGGGAAAGACCCTTAGTGATAGAGTGGCCCAAATAGTGGTAGATTTTTACCAAAGGGATGACATTAGCAGGACCATGCCAGGTAAAAAAGATTATGTTGTTATCAGAAAATATGGAGCTGAAAAAGAATATGTACAAAAAAAATTAGTCTTAGCTAATTTAAAAGAAATTTATGCATTGTTTAAAACTGAGTACCCCAATGAAAAAATTGAGTTTTCAAAAATTTGGAAACTGCGACCCAAAAACTGTATACTGGCAGGAAAAAGTGGGACTCATACTGTATGTGTATGTACTATACATCAAAATATAAAACTAATGCTCAATGGCTCCAAATTAAATAAGCTATATGATGAAAATAACAGGCCTCTTGCAATATCTTATCATGATTGTTTTTATAAACTAATGTGTAATCCACCTTCAGTGGACTGTTTTTTAAGCAATAGATGCAAGCAATGTCCTGGAGTAGAACAGTTTAAAAATACGTTAATAGAAAAATTTGAGGAAGAATTAATTGATGAGGTCTCATTTAAAAAGTGGGTCTCAGTAGATAGGTGTACTATGGAAACCGTTGTTAAGAAAAGTGATGATTTTGTCCAGGAATTTACTGATGATCTTGTAAAACTTAAATCACATTCTTTTATTGCAAAAATGCAAAAAGATAGATACAATGAAATAAAAATTAACCTTAAACCTGGAGAGTCTTTGATCACTTGCGACTTTGCGGAAAATTATTCCTTTGTTATGCAAGATGAAGTCCAGTCTTATCATTGGAATAACAGCCAGGCAACCCTCCACCCTTTTGCCATTTATTTTCTAAGTGATGGTAAACTGCACAACCTGAATTATGTGTTTATTTCAGAAAGCTTGACACATAATACAATTGCATTTCATTTATTTTAAAAAAAATTAATGCCTGATTTAAAAATCAAAATACCAGGACTTAACAAATTTTTTTATTTTTCGGATGGATGTGCTGCGCAGTACAAAAACAAAAAGAATTTTCTGAATATATGCCTGCATAAAAAAGATTTTGGTGTTGAAGCAGAGTGGCATTATTTTGCCACCTCGCATGGCAAAAGTGCCTGCGATGGCTTGGGAGGAACTGTTAAAAGACTTGCTGCCAAAGCCAGTTTGCAGAGGCCCTATGACAATCAAATAATGACACCTCTACAATTGTTTACTTGGTGTGAAGAAAACATATCTGGCATTGATTTTAAATATTGCACAGAAGCAGATTATACAAATCATGAAATAATTTTGAATAAAAGATTTGCGGAAGTCTTAACAATACCGGGGACACAAAAAATTCATGCTGTAATTCCTCTTACAGAAAGCACGTTTTTGGCAAAACAGTTTTCTACATGCTTAGAGGTCGAAACACATAATTTTTAAAGGTGGAAGCATTATTTTGCAAAATATCGAGTCAGGGTTTGTCACTGTAGAATATGACAGTGCTTGGTGGCTGGCTTATGTCTTGGGGAAAAATAATGAGAGCGGAGAACTGAAAGTAAGCTTTCTTCATCCACGAGGACCTGCCTCATCATTTTTTTACCCAACACCTCAAGATATTTTAATTATTAAACCAGAAAGTCTTATAAAAAAAGTTGAACCCAACACTGCTACTGGCAGAACTTACAATGTCAGCAAAAAAGAAATGTCAGATTCATCAGAAATTCTTAAAAGAAAGTTAAAAAAATAAATTTAAGGTATATAGTTAGTCTTAGTGTTTTCTGTCTAATTTTTATCAACGAAGTAGAAAAGTTTGTTTATTTCTTTTGCGAGTTTAAAATAAAATAATTTGTAGATAAAGCCTCTGGGTATTTTTTAAATCCTGTATCCATCCAACAAATTTATTTATTTTAATATCCAGTGCACTATTGGTGCTCCTAAAATATGTTTATTTTTTTAAATGCATGATTTTTAATGTACTTAATATTTTTGATATTTTTTTTGACATTGAACCCATCATTTCTCCATCATAAAAATTTGTGGATAATTAAGTAACACTTTGACCAAAATTATATATTTTTTTCAAAAAAAATAAAAATGGCCTTTTTGAATTTTTCAATTTTTTTTTTCAATTTTTTATTTTCAATTTTTTTTTTTGTTAAAATTATGTTGTGATATTTCATAAAAAAGAGCTTCAAAATGACTTTAAAATGAGCCATTTATTACTTTCCTAGTGTAAGTGGTTCTCGAGATATTGCTAGTTTTGTACATTCTTGTTAAGGTCAAAATGCTGACTTTTTTATTTTGAAAAATTAAAAAAAAAAAACTACGAATCAAAAAAATCTAAAAATTTGCATTTTCAACTTTTATGGTAAGAAAAAAATATATACCAAAAATCATCAAAATTGGAATTGGTCGCGTAAAATTTTTGTGATTTTTTGGTTGATTTGATATGGAATGACCCCTTTGAGACTCAAAAGCCCAGCAGCCGACAAAAAAATCAAAATTGTTAAACAAAAAAAAACGTTCGACTTGCACGGATAATCGACGACCAGCTGACCAAAAATCTGTCTGATCTGTCATACATGTACCATAGTTATATGTGTCAAGCACTACCCCTAGTAGGATTGTGTGTTAAGCCATTCAGTGTTTTTATTTAAGGGGGGGGGCGGTGTACTTTTGTCCAGTGCATTTGGGCACACAAAACACTAGATGGTGATAATCGAAGAAAATCGGTAAAAGCTTTAGTAAAATAAACAAAAAGGCACTTTTCAGCAACTGAAGAATATAACCTTGTGGAAAATAATGCAAAAAGAAAAAGGAGAGCCTTAGGGATTTCAATGAAACCAGAATGCGGAAGTTAAGAGAACTTAAAATACCATAAAATTCAAGAAAGTTTTAGTCATTTTATATACTAAAATAAAATATTTTTTTTATATTTACTTAAAATTTAATTGCATTAAAAAACATTTAAAAAACACCTACTGGTTGAGATTATTATTTAGATAGTAGAGAGTACGTACACGGAACAGAAGTTTTTTTAGAGAATTTTAACTGTAAAATTAAAGCAAATATGTTAAGGCTAGAAAAATATTTCAATGCATATTTGTTTAACAGGACACTTAACATTGTTTTTTTTTATAGCATGACAAACTTTTTCCTATTTATGGGCCTTGGTTTAGGCATAAATGCAATAAATGGATAGATACCTAATTTAATCACCATCAGTTTTAAACAAAGATTCGCTTTTAGCAGACAGTCTTATGTTTTTTCTTTACTGGTACTTTCCATCCACTATGAATCAATGCAGTGTCAGCCAAGTTTTTGCAAAGTTAAAGACAAACATAAAATATCCTCGCACTTAGCCGGGATTCGAACCCGTTCGGTAGGCCAATACGCTACCCACTACGCTACAGATACCGGCAACAAAAAATGTCAAATCGCTCCAATGATACCATACACCAAAATGTTTAAGAACTTCGGTCACTTCAGTGTTGCCACATCCCTTTGACAGTAGCTGCATGTGGTAGTGCTTTTTGGCTGGAACCTCCTTAAGGAAGAGGGGTCCATTTTCTATACAGGTCCATGTTCAGAACATTTAGTGTAGCTTTGGACAACCTTACAAATTCCTAACTAAAGAAAACTCAATATTTCCTTAAAAGAATATATAACTGTAACCGTAAGTGCCTACTTTTATAGCTCTTTTAACTAGTTACTTAAGTATCCACAACACTTAGTCACACGCATCAATATCCTACAAAAATTTAACTCAAAAACCTTTACATAATTTCTAAGACTTTGTATGCGCCATCCCAGTGTCGCCAAAGTTTTTGCTTAATCCACTCTTTCTCTGAGGCTGATATAACCATACCGAATCACTTTAACCAAATATGATAAGATATGACTTTTTGTCGAGGCGTAACTTCATTCGGTCGCTGGTCAAAAATAAATTCTTTCCAGCGTACTGGTGTACCTTCTCCAACTTCCCTTGAAGGTCAGCGACGTAATTAGGAAATGACACTTCTTCATCGCCCCCTGCTGCTGATTTGATGTCGATCGGAATCTTCATCTCTGGTCCTGTCCAATGACATTAAAGAAGTATGTCCAGTAGCTGCATTTACGGAGCTTCTATAGGACACCAGGAATAGTGGTATCAGCTTTTCACAGTCTCGCTGATTTTCGCTCACAACAAAGTCACCATCTTTCTACCATTCCGTTACAATGCGGATGAGTTCAGATACAGTTCTAGTTTTTCCTATACCCATCATTGACATTAGATGTTTTCAAATAGATAATAATTTCTACCTTTACCTTGATCCGCGTATATTTCTAATTTCTCACCATGGTTGCAGGTGATACTCTTAAATAATGATTGAGCTACCGTTGATACTTCTTGATTCGGTAATCGTTCCATTTCGTACCATTTTGTGAGATAGTCTTTAAGACACATCAAATACACCAGCGATGTCAATTGCTATTCTTTCACAAGGTGCTTCAAAAATGAATTGCATCATTTTTCCCTGAGTCTCTGTGTTGGGAACTTTTTACAGGCGCACATATCGCATCTCTTGCACCGCTCTTCTACATCTCGACGGCATTTTATCCAATTGTATCGATCTTGGACACGTGCTACAGTTCTGGCTTATCCAAAGTGACCTCCACCTCGATAATTCCAGAACAAAATACTGGTGTAGCTGTGGACAACCTTACAAATTACTAACTAAAGAAAACTCAATATTTCCTCAAAAGAACCTCTAACTGTAACCATAAGTACTTACTTTTATAGCTCTTTTAACTAGCTACCTAAATATCCATAAAACTTATCAACACGTATCGATTTCTTACAAAAATTCAACTCAAAATTTGTAACAGTAGCGTAAGCATTCAGGATTGTTAACTAGCTTAATTAACCACCAGATTCTTCTTAATTTGATATTAGGACCAATAGGACTTTAGGTCCGTTTTTGCGAGCTTAAGATAGATCTCTGAGAGAGATCCAGCTCCCATACCAGGAAAAATATCCGCCTGCACACCCTTCGACCCGCATATGTCAGCGATACCTATCTCAAGAAGTTAGATCTTATGTTCGATGACACATATGCGGGGCCCAGCGGTGTACATACGGGTATTTTTCTGGTATGGTGTAGTATGCTGGACTTCTTTCAGACGATTTTATGTAGAAAGAGAAAACAATAGTAGTAGTAGTAACTAGGGGGCGGCCCAAGACCTGGCAAGTAGTACCCCAGCCCAGCCCTCTAATCCACCACCTGTACTGCTTGTACAGTAGTGGGCTCTCCGGGCCTTCCAGTTCTCTTCACGAAGTCCAGTACTTTGGCCCACTTGAGAGCTCGTAGGTCCTTTGCATCCAGGTTCGGTTGTCCGAGTACCTGATGACTCATCCTTAGGTATGCATCGCACTCCCCAACGATGTGCCGGGATGTCTCCTCCGCCCTCCCGCAGGCATAGCAGATAGAGTCATTCCCGATCCCGATGCGAGTCAGATGCTTACTGAGTCGGTTGTGGCCGGCAGTAGTCCAATATCTTTTCGTTTCCTTCCTCCAAAAAAAGAAGAGTAACTATGTTACGCTCGCAAAAACGGACCTTTTGTCTTTTAAACATCTAGTTTTTTCTTTGTTCTCTAGCTAAGTTAGGCTTTTCGTTCCCGACAAATTGATACTTTGGGCATAAAAAGTTCCGCCAGGCATACTAAACGAGACTTTTGGGGTAGGTAACGTTCGGTGCAGTTTGTGGATTTTATAATGATGTTTACCTTGTGGCTGTTGAAATTTTAAGAGCCTATTTTGGTGCGTTTCTTGATTTTTAAAACGAACTTTTATTAGAGAGTTTTTAGGTGGCTTATTCGACACTTTGTTATAGTAATTATCATTCGGTTGTGAAATCTCTTTTGTTTTGGTTGAGTTTATTTTATTGTTTGATTTTTGGAATTTTTTTGCGAATGATATAAATAGAATTATTTCGTTCCGAGCACTAAAAAAATAGTAGTAGAAAGAAAGAACAAAAAAGAAGTTACTTCAACCGAAAAAAAAACTAAAAAACAAAAGGTCAAAATATCTTGGGTGGAAATAACGAAAATTCAAACTTGGATGACCATCCCATAAGGAACACACAAAGGACCAAAGCGAAAATAGAAAGGATTAAACGATATTTCGCCGTTTATGGTAAGTGTCATTCGGCTGTGAAATCTCTTTTGTTTTGGTTGAGTTTGTTTTATTGTTTGATTTTTGGAATTTTTTTGGGAATAATATGGATAGATAGATAGATAGATAGATAGATAGATAGATACAATTATTTCGTTCGGGGCACTAAAAAAATACCAGTAGAAAGAAACAACAAAAAAAAGTTACAAAATATCCAAATTAGTTACTTCAACCGAAAAGAAACTAAAAAACAAAAGATCAAAAGATCTTGGGTGGAAATAACGAAAATTCAAACTTAAATGATTGGATGATGATCCCATAAGGAACACACAAAGAAGCAAAGCGAAGAGAAAAATGATTAAACGATATTTCGCCCTGGGTAACCAGCGTGGGCTGATCAGTGGTTTCACTAGTAACCCTCCACTATACATCATTAAACACCATCATACACTTTGATTTCCAACCTTGAATCACTCACAAAGAGGCATCGTTCCGCACTGGAACTTAACCAAGTTACCTGATACGGATTCGTCCTGGCGTGTTAATATTTCCAGTAGGATTATGCTCCTAAGGCAATTAAAACAAAAAAGAAGTTAAAAAAAACTCCAAATCAGTTACTACAACCGAAAACAAACTAAAAAATAAAAGATCAAAAGATCTTGGGTGGAAATAACGAAAATTCAGACTTGGATGAGCATCCCACAAGGAACACTCACTGTGTGGGAAAACATCGTTTAATCATTCCCCTTTTCGCTTTGGTCCTTTGTGTGTTCCTTATGGAATGCTCATGCAAGTTTGAATTTTCGTTAGTTCCACCCAAGATCTTTTAATCATCTTTTGTTTTTTAGAAAGAAACAAGTTAATAAAATAAAATAATTAAGATATTTTTTAAATAACATTCTAGCCTTACATTAAGACACACTACACAGTTCAGTTAAAAAATTATGAAAGAACGCAACAGGTATACTTGTGACTATAACGGAAATTCCTAAAAGATACATGTTTTTTTAAATTTTAATTTAGTAAATAGTGTCCAAAAACTCAGAAATAGGGTAAAAATAGTTTTGGCACGAAGTGTTTTTTAATTGCATTTTGAATATCTTCTCCGATAAGCGTTTTAGTTCATCAAGAAGAGAGTTGTATAAGCGTATTCCCGTAAAAATTGGAGAGTTTTTAAAATATTCGTTATTATGCCTCCGAACAAAAAATTTGTTACGGTTTCTTGTGGAATATTCATGAAAAGTACCGTTAAACACAAAGTTTGACTTATTTTTATGAATGTAAGTTAAAATATTAAGTAAGTAAATGAAAACCGCACCAAGAATCTTATACTTTTCGGAAGTATCCCTCTTCTTATCCTACATCTTCTTTTTTTCCTTTTTAAGTGCCACGTCCTCTTCGAACTGTGTCTTAAAATGTGACCAAATTATTCAAGTTATTTAGGTTTCCACTTAGAACGTAAAGCTCAATGGTAGTTGGGTGTCAAAATTGTCAAAATTTTTAATTTATCCAAAAACTTCCTATTATGTAATTTTTGTACTCTGTGTTAAATATAATCAATAGAGTGTTTTTAATCATCATATAAAACTACCTTCCTTGTTGGTTATCGTTGTTCGATAAAGCGTCAAGAATAAAGTTATTTACAATCTGAGCTCGCGCCAGGACTATGGTCGAAAGTTAGGAAGTACGTTAAAAAATCTGATGGTACTTACTACATCTATTTTAAAAAAAGGATATTTACGATGAATTCAAATTCTTTAAAAAAAATCGAAATATTGTTGCGTTTTTCTTGTCAATAGCAGAAAATATAACAACCCTTATATTATATTAATAGATTTGTGAAAAACTAAAATGACAAATTAAAAAAATAACCCAACTTGTTGACAAAGCTAGGTAATCGCGATAATGTTCTCTGTATGCACCAAACATTGTTGCGTTGCTTACTAATAAATCTTACCTTGAAATATTCCTTCCTGAACGAATAAATAAAAATTAAAGGACGCCTTAAAGTACACTTTTTTAATTCCTTTCGACTTTAGACTATAAATTTGGCCTTTAACAAACATTAGTCATAAAAAGCTACAAGTACAAAAATTTAGATATAAATTAATTTAATCTTCCAAAATTTGTGTGGAAAGATATTAATTAATTTAGACACGGAGAAGCATAAAATATAATTTAAAGACGGCTGCTGACGTCTAGATTGTTTTTAAAAGATGTAATTAGGAGAGGGAACCATTTAGATAGCGATATTTCCAAAGATTAAGGGGTGTTTTTGGAGAAACCCCAGCCTGTGTTTGTAACGTTATTTCGGCAGTTTTAATTGATTTATGCGAATTTGTGAATAATAATTGGCCAAATTTGGACACTCAAAAGGCTCTTGTTAAGTTTATACAACTAGAATCTAAATTAGTGCTTCTTAACAAGCAGGAACTTAAAAAAGGAGAGTAACAAAGACTCCACTTTGTCTTCGCTTTAAAAGATTTTTAATTTAGTTAAATTGTGAATCTATCTTTCCAAAGTCCAAAATATTTTTGTTTTTCTGTTAGCTGCCATTTTCTTTCTTTAACAGTATCTAAACTCGATGTGTATGGAAATTTGAAACAAATATATTTTGGAACTTAATTGACTTAGCCGGATTCTTAATAGTACATTATAAACCTAGGGACTAAAGTGCCTCTTTTAGGGATTAAAATACACTTTAGTCACGAGGTTTATATACTATTTTATGCACTTTAGAATGCGAGAAACTAAAAACAAAAAATCACAAAACTAACAGTAGACCACTTAACGGTTCCTAGTTTCAAGATTGACAGCTCGTATTACTGATAGTTGTCATTGAATGTTAATGGCATGGTGGACTCAATCAAAATTTATTGTGCCATGGAAGTGATGCTATGGCACAAAACAAATGTCAGTCATTTGTTGTTATCAAACGGCGTCACAAATGTCTCCTCCGATGTCGATATGACATCAGCATCAACTATAGGAAGATCAATTTCAGAAAATAAGACGACAACGGCAGCGGCGACTGCTACGTATGTGCAGAATACGTCTATAACTAAAAATGTTTTTTTCTACTGTCCACCCTTCGTAAGCCTTGCAAATTGCACCCAAGTAAATGTAAATATAAATATATATCATAATAAGAACTAGATTTAAGTAATGCATATGCTAATTATTTTTTTCGTTCATACATTTTAACAAATAAATAAAATTTCAATAAAATTATTGTTTAATTTGGAAAAATTTACTTTAAATCCCCCAAGGATTAAAATTATTTATTATTATATTATTATTTTTAATCCCTAAAGTGCATAAAATATTTTTCCGTTCGTAATAACCAACATTTTATTACTACTACTACTACACAGTGGGTGCGTATCTGCCTGCCACACAGAAGGTCCCGGGTTCGAATCTTTAACTTTGCTTAAACTTGGCTAAACTGGACATTGATCCGTATTAGATGGAAAAGCCTCAGTATAAAAAAAATCAAAGTAGGCTCAGAAATATTAATTTTTTTATTTTTAAAATATGTCAAATTTACATCTTTTTATGGATCTGTTATTTTTTACACTTATCGCGTTCGTTTATTCAGTCTGTGCGCTCTGTGTGCACAATATTCTGCTTGTCTATTGAAAATCGAGGAAACCGTTTGAAAATCAAGGAAACCGGGTTCGTTTGCTTATCCAGTGAGCAACCTAAACGGCGTTCGACCTAGGGCAATCACACTCTTTTTGGGCAAGGACACAACCCTCTTAAATAAAAAATTAAGAATTTCTTACATTTTCGTACTCTGCTTTGCACCAATAAGCTTTTTTAACTATTTTACAAACAAAATTTACGACAAATAATAAGAAAAAACATTATTTTGATCGCGATCATAAACGCTGAAGGTCTGAGATATGCAGTAGACGCCTGTCTTTGATCAATCTTTGATTGCGCGCGCCAAAACATGTATATCGTGTCCCGCTATATTTGCCCCCCTCCCAGATAGCGCCGTGATTATTAATGTTAGAAAAAAAAGGTTAACACGGGATTTATAAACGCGTTCGCGTCCGCAGTTGAAGTTCGTAGTTCGCGCGCTGGTTTCGCCTTTCGCGTCTGCGTTCGCAATTCAGAGATAACCAAATTTTATGTTGGTAGTTGGTGAAGTTCGCATCAACCAATCAAAATGCAGGATTTAGATCACATGATATATATGTCAACTGTCATTTCAGCCATTTTTGTTTGTTGTTTTTTTTTAACACAAATTTTTAAGTTATTTTACATCATCTTTACTTGACCTTGGAAATACCAATCAAATTTCAGCAACGAACTGCGTTTATAAATTATGTTTCCTAAACTCCCAACTACGAACTTGCAAACGCCGAACGCGAACTTCAACTGCGACCGCGAACATGAAAAATGCAAAAATCCTCACCATAAGCATAATATGTTAGGGAGAGATTAAAGTTTAGATAATTCTCTCGCTGGCACATTGGCCTTATGGTAAGCATTTTGTCATTTTTCTGGCAAGATTAATATAGATATATTAGGTATATTTGGGATCACAAAGGAACGGCCGATTCAAAAATTTTATAAAATACAGAGTGATTGTTTCAAATAACCAACTTGGTGTCAAAATTTGACATTTGCAATGAAATTGAGCTATTTTAGATAGATAACTCTTAACGGCCCAATTACATCGTTAAACCGGCAACGCTGTTGGGTCCATTTATTAGGCAATTCTTTTTCCGCATGTTTCTCGGAAACGGGACTTCCAAATGGCCTGAAATTTTGCCTAAATTGTTTATTGGACTATGTTTTTCCATCAAATCTTGGTACTTTTTTAAAATTTTGTTTATTTTTTGAAAAAAACTGTTTTAACTTTTGTGGTGTTTCAAAATTGGCGCGCCCATATTACGTCAGAAACACCCTTTATAGAGACCTGTAAAACTAAATTGGAAATATTTGTAATTTTCCAAATAATGGACACCTAATTTCAAAAACCCTCTAGATTGTATTAATAAGCTTTGTAATCCTCTTCCTCTAATAAAAAACAAATTGAGTATTATTTTCCTCTAAAGCTAAAACATGCGGAAATGTAAAGACATGGACTGGTTACCTATCAATATTAGCTATATGCCTAGCATCAAAAAGTACCTAAATGGTTATATTATAGATACCGCCACCATCAAAATTAACCACCCACGTCTTTTTTTTGTGAGCTTACCCTAGGCATAGTTTCTGGTGTTCTCCTTTCCTAAATGTATTCGGCTAAGAGAGATCCAGCATATATACCTAGGTAACACCCCTTACCAGGAAAAAAGTTTAGGCCATGCAAACATCGAAATTGGTCGACTCACTGTATTTGCAACTAACCAATGTCAGTGTGTCTGCCTGACATTCTTCATAACCTTAGTTTTGTCGTTTTGTTTTGGAGTTCGTCGACCTGGTTTTTGTGTTTTATTTAATAATTTTTCCTTTGGTGTAAAGCTACTTTTTAGAACCCTTAAGTGGTCTGTGTGTATTTGTAGAATATGACTTGTGCAGTGAAAAATTGTAAATCGATAAGGAGGCTGACGGAGGACGTCAACATTTCTTTTCACAAGTAAGTGTAAGGGTCAGTTTATGCTCGCTACTTGGATCAAGCTAAGACATTCTTTGCGGATTTTTTACAGGGTAATTAAACAACCTGCAAACTTTGTACTGCTTGTTGATCTAAGATACAAGCATAAATTGATCTTAAAGCTGGATTCATTGTTCCGTAAATTAAGCAGAAGAAGTAAGATGCAAAGAAAAATAAACTACATACTATACATGCATTTGTTAATAGTTCACAGCTTAGCTTACAGTAAGAAATTAATAATTTTTATATCTTACTTCTTAGGTACTTTATGGAACCATGACTGGACCTTTAAGGCCCCATTACCTTAAGTTTTAATGTGTTATTCCCATCGAGTACCAAGTAGAGTACCTAATTCATAAATATGTGATGTGCCTAAATACAAGGTCTTTTGTATCACCGTTACAAACTCGATGTTGCTGTTCATGGTGACAGGAACAACAACATTATTTTTAGAAATGGTGGTAAGTTGTCATGTATGAAATAGGTAGGCAATGCCAATACCCCCAAAATTATTTTATTTTTGTAAAAAATGTAAAAATTGGTGAAGAAAATGAGTGTAAAGTTGCCTGCGTACAAGGGTAATTTCACTGGCAGGTATATATGTACATTTTGGTGCACATTAACTTGATTTTTTTTACATTATTTTAAATATTTTTCTGTTTTTTCTCTTAGTTTTCATTCTAGTTTCAAAAAAAATCCTTATTTTTTTTCCTTTGTTTCACATTTTCTAAAAACATGCGAACTCTACAAAAAAAAGTGAAATCCCCCTCGGTTGCCTGATACAATAAGTATTTTGTTTTTTATTTGTGCTCTAAATGTTGTGGGTTCACTTAACCATACTTTGTGCGTAGCAAACTTATTTTTTGGCAACAAAGTGCAACTAGAAGCAAGGACATTTCATTTACTTTTACATTAATAGTTTAGGTGCACAAAAAAATGCTGGACAATTTGAATTTTCTGGTTTAGGAAAACATACTTATAAAAAAATATAATAAATACAAAAAAAACATTTTTTTTTAAAGCATGCATACCCAGTTAGTTTTGGTAGTTTTTTTTTGTATATCTAGTGTCAGACTGATATTTGACAAGTAAATGTTTCCATACAGGCACTGCAAATTAAGTAATTAGAGGAAATAAATATAATTATACAAACCAAACAGTTTAAAATTGCTAAATTTTAAATAAAATATATGTGTAGGTACCTACCTAGCTAATACACAGCGATAAACTGATACATTAATTTGTTTTTTTTTATCAATTTTTAGTATGTTTGCATTTATCATGAAAAATAATGTCCTTTCCACCAAAAAATTTAACATTGGTTTTGTAATTAAACAATTACAAAATATCTTGTGAATAATTCAATAACAAAAGGTTTCACATTTTTTTAGGATTCCAAACTAGGGTCCGATATCCAAAATATGGCGTCAAGCACTTCAAGTGAATCCTGAAGAGTAGCAAAGGAACAGGAACAAATTAGTGTGCTCCACGCATTTTAAAGTTGAAGACTTCTTATCAGATAAATAGAAGAGAAAGATGCCTAAATTTAATGCTGTGCCATCCTTACTTTTGGACATAGAAATTCAATATTTAAGTCTGCATAGTACCAGCATCAGTGATATATCACAAAACTCAACTTTGATGAGTTCAGATGCAAGCATAAGTCAAGTTTCACAAAATGCACCTATAGCTGTTTCATCTGCGTCTTCATCAGGGAGCATTTCTAAGGAAAAGACATTGAAAAGAATTGTAAGAAAAAGAAAGTAATTTTTGCTCTCTGATATTTGTTATGATATAGAAAACCACATTTTTTAAACTAATTTTACTGTTAGTATTTTTACTATTTTTACCTAATTTTTATGTTACTGCTACCTTACTTAAAATTCAGTTTTTATTTATTTACTTTAGTTTTTTCCTGTCAAGAGTTTCCTGTTCAAAATGTTTGATTTTTTAACTGCAATATTCCGCTTTATTTTGCTTTAAACTTTTTTCAGATTAAATCAAGAAATTCAAAGCAGCTATACATCAACCAGCAGCAGTGATACCAAGAGGAAGAAGCTGGCATTTATTAAAACCATTCACAGTTACAGGTTAGTATGCTGCACTGTCATATTTATTCTGAAACTTACATTTTTGATAAAGCCAAAGATGATAATGGGACAGTATTTATAAGTTACTAGAAAACCAACAAAGGTAAACCACAAATGTATTTTTTGGAATTAAGAAAAAAACCACCTTAATTTTAAAAAAAATAGGAGTATTTCATTTAAAATATAAAAGTTAATGTCATAATTTGATATTTGAGATGATATTTGCAAGTTTTCAAGTATATAAATTGACAGAGTAAAGAATATTTTGCAACCTATTTAAATTTTTAATCTAGTTTACATAAAAATGAATGGAAATTAGTTAAGAACAAAAATGTAATAAAAAAGAACAAATTTCATCTGAATCTTGATTGTCAAAACCAAACTGCAAACGCTAACCGGAACTACATTATTAACCAAAGGTGTACCAGGATGCTTTTGGTTGATTTTTTGTCATTTTCTTACCTTTATTTTTATTCTGTGTAGGCACCCTTAAGCAATACTTACATAAGTCATACCATTAGTTTAAAGTGGTTTTGGTTTGTTTTTGTCTTGTGGCTGTAATTAGTGTGTGTGGTTATCTTTTAAGTTAACAGCACAACAAAAAATGGCTCTGCACAGAATAAACATAACAGAGATGCAACAAAACAAAAGTGCCCCTGCATCATTATTAAAGTTAACAACATGACAGGGCCTTACTACAGCAGGCAGAATAAGGCTGAACATGAACAGAGTAGCCAAACAACCAACAAAAATCACCCTACTGGTATCAATACAGATGCCCCTTAATTTTATTTATTCAAAATATTATATTTTTTGTTAATTTTGTTTTTTTTTGATAATTTTTTAGATACACAAAAAGCGAGGAAGAAATAATGAAAAAATCAACATACGAAGAGCGGTGAAGCTTATCGATCATCTCGTAATATTTTGATATAAAAAGGTTGGTTTTCATACCAAAGTTTTTAGTTTGGTAAAGTCCCCATTTTTCGTTAATAATATCATGGACATAGGTAGGTATTCTTTGCTCTTATAAATGTGTCCACTTTTATCTAACATAGCTGTAACATTCCACAAATTTTAATAACTGTCAAGAGAAACATAGGAACTATGTTTACACCTTGGTTTAGACTTGTGCTCAAAAAAAGTAATATACATGTCATGTTAAGAATTGTTATTCGAAGGTGAATGTAACTTCCATTGACAATTTTTTTTAACTCTGTTTTTCAATGTCCCGACTGCTTATGTCTCTGCAATTGTCAGTACGTGATGATAATGGCAGATACATACATAACCTATAAAAACATAGTGAAAAAGTAAAAAACAATGGAAGTTTAAAACTCTAGTTTACTCTTATGTCAAGAATTATCTTGATTTTACTTTTTTGTCATTGTGAACCTTTTTTTTTAGCACAGTTGTATATGAATGATTCCACCAAAAATGTGCATTAGTCCCTAAGGGTCAAAAGCCAAAAAATAAATAAAAATATGGTTTTTAATTTAAAATTTTATTGAGAACAATGTTATTTCTTAAAGCTTTTACAAAAAGTATAGGAATTTGTTATTTTTATCCCGCAAACGTAATTCCCATGTCATGTCCCCAACGCAAAATTGTAATAGAAAATGCACCTTAGCAAAATTTAATAGTGGTTTAAAAAGTTATTTTTCAGTAAACCAATAATAATAAAATACTTTAGCTTTTTATCCTGACTAAAAAAAAAATTAATTATATAAAATAATTTTGACTCTGTCCCTCTTTAAATTCTGTCCCTGGGTATTTACGCGCTCAAGCTCACGCGGCGTTTATCCTTGAAAAAAAGTGGTGGGAAGGTTCATTGATAACGTTGACCACTGCAGAAGAGCTTGCCTTGAGCGCGTTTATTCGTGTCTAAGCATACCACAGACACCACCAAGCTTGCTTTATGTTAACTCTAGAAACAAGAGCCGAGAGATGCTTATGTTTTGGTGAAATATGAACACAAAATTCACAAAAAAAACAGCAACTTATCTATATGTAGCAATATGCCAAAATTACATTGACTTGATTGATTGAGATGTAAAAGTCACATTTCTAAGGGTTTGTGAAAATTCTGATAATGAAGATAGTGATATTCAACTTTTTAAACTTAATGAAACAAATATAATTTCAAAAGGAAACAGGATTTACTATAAGTTTGACAAAAAAGCGTAAATAGCCAGTATTTTTTATAATTTGAGTTATTAAAATAAATAAGTTAACAATAAGTAGTTGTTCAGTTTAGTCCATGTTCAGTCAACTTATTTTTGTGTAAATAAAACTTAAAAACCGAATTGTGCATCATTATCATGTTAAAAAAATAATTCCCGTGTCATTGCCATGTTAAGCTTCATTCCCGTGTGGAGTCGTTTTAAAAAAATCTAAAAATCTCCCTAAATATGTGATTATTAATAGGTTTTTCTAGTGCACCTTCAAATATAATGACTTTAGATTACTTTTCGGTTTTTTAACAATAACAATGCACACTTTTGGTGGAATAACACATATACTTGTTTAATAAATGGTAATGATTTAATTATTAATTTAATTTAATTAAATCTTTTGTGTCAATGAAACATTAAGTTCTCTAGTGTGGAATGAGCGACTGTGACGGTTTGCCATTTTTTTAGGGTTATCATGAACGAAATTTTAAGAAACGAAATCTTGACGCAGTTGGTTAGTAAACATGTTCAGATTAAGGTTAGACAAGAGGCCCACCACTCTAGCTTTGCTGCTATGAGGTATTTTATATTTGCTATTGCATGTATTTCTTTTATTTTCTTCTCAAGGAGGGGGGGTAAAGTTATAGCAAAAAAGTTGCATGGCCCTTTTTAAATATATTACCAATAGTCGAAATTCTCCCTGGGGGGCCGGCACAAATAAGTTTCGAGATAAAATATATACCTGAACTCTGACTGATATTTTTTACTGGACTTTACTTATTCAAAATTACAAACATTGGCCATGAAGGCCGGTGGTTGTACATAATATAAAAAATAATCACAGAAATACAAATTCAATAATCAAATATAAATCTAAAATTTAAAACAAAAAATATAGCCTTAGCACCTAAGTGCTTTTTCTTGAATGAGGGAGACTGGGGAGCCCGTCCTCAAAAATAAACATCTGCGAACACCCTGGTATGTTTTATAGCCCCAATACATATCCTTGGATAATACCAAGTGGAGAAAGGTCCCTAAGTTTTTCCTGTGAACTATATTTTTTCTTTTTTAGGTGTATTCCTGCAACAATTTAAAAAGCTCACGAGTAGTTGCCGTCCAAAAAAATTAATGACAACTGAAATACTGCTGGATAATCAGTCATCATAAGAGCCAACACTTATAGAACAGCAGTGTCCTTTTTTCACAAAAGGCTGCCTCACTGGACAAAAAAGGTTCAAACAAATTCAGGAGGAAAAAAAAGTTTGTATCTTGATTGATTTATGTAATAATTATTATTAAAGCTTATGTTGGTGTTATTATTTATTGCTCTGTTTTTACTTGCATGTAACTATAGTATGCTAGTAAATAATTACCAACCAACGAAGTACCTTATCCAGGCTTTATTAATTTTCTTTTTGCTATTGAATTGTTTTTCTATAAACATAGTCCAACAAAAAACTGTCTTTTAGACAAAACACATTTTACATAAGGCTTAAACATTTTTTATTTCATAAAATAATGGAAATATAGGATAGGTAATCAAATACTATATTTATTCCTGACATTTTCTTATATTCTATGTGTTCCCGGAAGAGTCCTTACAGGAACTTGCTTTTTAAACTTTTTCATAAAACAAAAATGCAAAACTAGTAGGGTGAGGTAAGGTAAATTTGTGGCATAGGTAAATTAGTGATACAGTTTTGGCAACTTACCCAGTGATTTTGGTGGCTGATTTCTCAAGTAGTAGATAATTGCTGGGACATACGTCACGTCCCTAGTACGCACAAGGACGTACTATGTACGTATCGGGGACATACATTTTCCAACGCTTTGTACGTACTATATACGTCCTATGTACGTACATTTCAGGTATATATAATTTAGGTCCTACGTGGGATCAAAACCGAACGTGTACGTGGGCTTGGGTCAGGCAAGGATATTTCACCGATAATTTTTAAAAAAAAGTGTTGGAGATTCCGAGAATTGAACCCGAGTCTCCCGGCTGAGACCCAGATACTCTACCACTAGACCAACACCTATACGTAGGAAACTGCTAAGATTGTGATATATACTTTATAAAGGTTTTTACATCTCGCTCTTATACGTGTATTTATGTACATATTTGTATGTACTACTTACACGTTTGTACGAACATATATATTACGTTCGTAATTGGTCCCGGAACGTAGCGACGTAAAAATGTACGTCCCTGGGATGAAGTGTGCTGTATGATGTGGTAATGAGGCGACTAACTTAGGCGCTGCCTCCAGGATAAATTTATTAAAGATTTTTTGTGAATCTCCTTTGATGTGACATGATTTTTCTTTATAGGGCCCTTGCCCCTAATTTCCCCTACAATCTGCCAAATACATTTTTAAAAAGTGAAAAAGAGACACCATAACTAGCACTTAGAACTTAAGTGGAAGTTGAGAAACTGGCCATTTGACTAGTTGTCACTGCTCTCAATTCGATCACCTAGGTGATAAATAAACAATCCCCCATAGGGTCACTGGATCGTGAGACCTGCGGTCCCAGCCGCAGGTTTTAGGATCCAGTGACCCTAATCCCCAATGATTCGCGGCGCAATCTGTGAACAGGAGAATACAGTAAAGAAACCAGAGATAGATAATGAGTGGTAGATGACGTATTGAAATCGATTGACAAGTTTATATTATCTCTGGATTGTTCTTGCGCCCTTAAAGTATACAAACAGTTATACTAGTTTTGCATTTAACCTTAACAATGGTTCGAATTAACTAACTAACATTATTAATAACAGCGCTAACTAAGGGGGGAGGGTCAAAATATAGGGAGACACCCTGTACCACAGTTACTTCTATCTGTTTTTCGCAACTGCCCTAACTTTGGGGGCTTGATAACACCGATTTCCAACCAGTTATTAAACTATAGTCAACCTGCTTGCTTGGTGTCAGCCCCGGGTCTTGCAGGTAGTCTACTTGTACTTTTTCTTATAAAATAACAGAATTTTGTAAGATTAAGGTAAAACGCAGTATGAAGCAGAGTAGGCCGAGTTAGCTAGAAGGCAGGCTAATTCGATTGTATACCGTCCCTCGAAGAGGACGTTAAGAGGGCGGTCCCGTGTGGTCCATATATTGATAGTGGAGCACGTTAAAGATCCCTAGCCCCGACAAAGGGGTCTAGGCTAAATTAAATCATTCTAGGAAAAGAAAACTGCCTTCGTAGGGGGTGCTCATCAGACCGGTCTGGTGAGTGGGGTAGGGGGGTATACATTCAGTATCAGTCTAAAAAATTATTGTCGGATGGCAAATGCTGACCAAAAAGGTAAATTCTCTCTCTCTCTCTTAAACTATGGTCTGTGATTGCGAATAGTCGGTCTCTTCCGTACGGCTTTTTTTATAATGCTCGGACCCCCGTCACGTCCAATATTGCTGAAACTACATTTTTTTGTTTTTCGCCATTAAGTTAAGAAAATTTCTTAGACAATAAATAATTCGTGCTCACTCGCAAATCCTAACTAGGATCTACGTACTTAGATTCTGGGTATAACGTCTATATCAGTTTATTAATAGCCAAACACAAATCTATCAATTTTTTTTTTGTTGGCCTACACTAATAATTTTGTTTTTAGTTTGCTACTGTCATATTTATATATATATATTACACTTTCGGCATCATAAAAGTGGTACACACTACTTTTTGTTGTAATAACTTGGACTATTTTTACAAAAAAAGTCACTCATCATTGTATTTGTCTACACAAATTATGAGTTTGATATTGAATGAGTTTGATGAACCATGATTCGAATAAAAACGGATCTTATAAATTTCGGATTTGTTATTGAATGGGTTTGAAGAAATAAGGTTTTTATGGTGAATCGTTCTTACGATGAAAATTTTTATTGAATACGGTCTAATAAATTCCTGGTTTTTTAAACCACAGGCCCTCTTGAAGACAGTCGGGTAGTTTTTGTATTTTAAAATTTTTTATTCCATAAAAATAACGCTAAAAAGGAAAAGCCATTTTCAGATCAAACAAATTATTATTAATCGTTATTACCAAAAATCAGTAAACCATTATCCAAATTGGTTTATGAACGAAGGATAAATTGTTTGTTTATTCGGTCGAGAATGCTTTTGTTTACCGTTTTATAACGCAAATTTTGGGCTTTGCTAAATTACATCACAGGACAAAAGTTAATTGTCCCCTATTTTTTCAATGAAAATAGTTATGCATCTAAACGGTCTTTTGTCTATTTCTAGAATTATTCATTTGTGTGAACCATATACTCATAAACTTAATATACATTGCAATGCATCCCCGTGAAAATTTTTGTAAGCCGGATTAATCATCTAAATTCAGGAAAAAATTAACGTTTCTGGAATTTCAGCCGTTTTGCGCTTGCGCGATGTCCTTCACTTCGGTGGCCGATGTCATATGAATGTCAGGTTTTACGTTGACAGAAGTATCTGCTTTTCAATTATTTAGTTATAAGCATTTATCTATAAAATTTCTCCATCTTCTGGTCGCCACAAACACAACAAGTCTTTAAAAAGTACATCGCGGGTTTTCAAGTCAGTCAAGCCCCAGCCAACTAATTTTGAACTAATTTTGAACCACACTCCTTTCGGGTTTTTTCATTATTCAAAATGGGGGGGCATCTGGAAGTCAAGCTAAAAAAAAACCAGGAAGGAGTGTGGTTCAAAATTTTTGTGGCTTGACGTCAACCTACACCCCCATCATATTTTTTTTTAAAAACAAGATTGCTAGTGGGTTTTTCGAAATTCTTTTTGGTGATACTGGGAGCTCGAAATTAGTTCTTAATTTTGACGTCCGGTTGCACTTCCCATTTTAAATATTAATCAAAACTCGAATATCTTTCTGAAGGGGGTGTGGTTTGACGTCAACTTACAACCCCCCACCATATTTTTTTTAAAGAAACAAGTTTACTAGTTAGTTGCTTTTAATTTTTCTCTACGCTTTAAATGAGGGGTGTGTAGCTTGACGTCAGGCTGCACTCCCTATTTTGAATATTTAAAAAAAAAAGGAGTGTGGTTCAAAATTTTTAAAAGGTGTTCAAAATTACTTAGAAATTGTTCGAAATTATAAAACTATTAAAACTGGAATATCTTTTGGGGGGGGGGTGTGACTTGATTGATCTGGTTTTTCTCTCCATAAATAACGTTATTTTGCTTTCGGGTTACCGATTGCAGAAGAAAGCCGCAACAAAAACCAAATAAACACCCGGGTGAAAGTACAAATCTGCCATAAACATAAAAGATAAAGTAAGATCACAGTACACTATAGTGTGTGTACTGTGAGTAAAATTAAAAACAGAACAATTTTTATTAAAAACAACTTTTAAAGAACAAGCTTTTATTAAATGCACTTAAAAGTAGAAAATTATTTTTTATCTTTCTTAGACCATAATAAAAGCGATGGGCGCAAATTAAAAATTTTAACTTTAGGTATCGTATATCGGTCACATCGAAAAACTAATTATTACTCTATAATCAAAGGAAATTTTCAAAGGCTTGGCACCACAGCAATCTCACCCGTTCTCAGCTTCTTTAGATGAAAGCATTATGTTTATCATTCGAATAGAAGAAGAATTTAGTTCTTCTTTTGTATTACTCTCTTTGTCACCGTAAAGTTAAAATTTTTAATTTGCACCCATTGCTTTTATTATGGTATAAGAAAGATAAAATATTATTTTCTACTTTCAGGTGCATTTAACAAAAGCTTGTTCTTTAGAAGTTTTTTTTTATAAAAATTAATTTTTTAATTTTTAGATTTGTACCCTATATCGAAATTTCCAAATCTCATCAAAAATTCATATCCCCTTCCCGAAAAACCCCTGTGTGTTAATTTTGATTTAAATCGAAAAAACTAAATCTTTTCACCCCCTCAACTTCCCTCGTTAGAGGGAAGTATGTACCTAATAATACCATATTATTGTATTGTCGTCGGAACTATAAACGCATACCAAATTTGAACACACACCCTTAACTTTTAGATTTGTAACCTTAATCTTCCATTTTGAATCCGCCATATGTACATTTTCAAATCTGATCAAAAATTCATAATCACCCTCCTTAAAAACCCCCGTATGCCAATTTTGATTGAAATCAAACAAACTAAATCTTTTCCCCCTCTCGTTAGAGGGAGGTAGGTACCTGAGAATACCATATTATTGTATTTTCACCAGAACTAAAAACGCATACCAAATTTGAACACAATCGGATGTGGGTAAGTCAGTTCAAATTGGTTAGTAAAACCGAAAATCTTCCGTCTTGAATCAGCCATATTGAATTTTCAAAATCTGATCCAAAATACCTAGTCCTTATCCCCAAAAGCCCCCGTATACCAATTTTGGTTGAAATCGAACAAGCTTAGGTGTTTTCCCCTCTCCACTGCCCTCGTAGGGGGAAGGAGTGCCTCATAATGACATATTATTGTATTGTCATCGGAACTATAAATGCATGCCAAATTTGAAGGCAATCGGATGTGTATAAGTTAGTTAAAATTGGTTAGCA
The DNA here is from genome assembly GCA_963921995.1 of Oxystoma pomonae. Lineage (NCBI taxonomy): Eukaryota > Metazoa > Arthropoda > Insecta > Coleoptera > Brentidae > Oxystoma > Oxystoma pomonae. The sequence goes on from OY998172.1 coordinate 40,876,827, forward strand.
AAAGATTACCAAAAATCGTCCATCTTGAATCCGCCATATCGAATTTTCAAAATCTATTAAAAATTCTCCATCCCCAAGTGCCTCAACACACTAAATTTCAACGAAATCGAGTGTACTTCAACTGTACCCCCCTCCACCCCCTTCGAGTAGAGGGGAGCTGTCAATTTCATCACACTATATTCTTGTGTTGTCACCGCAACTATTGGGAAGTTGGTCAAAATTAAGTTGCAAGATTCCACCCGAACAAACATAGTTACATACATTGCAAGTTAAATAAAAGCTTGTAAATAGCACACCTTTTTCTGAATCAAAAAAAAAAACAAAAATGACGTCAGGAATAACATCAATTCAATGCATTTGCGCAAAACGGCCGCAAAATATTTATTTTCATGGCACACTTGATCATGATATGTTGCTACCAAAATTGCGACTTCCAGGGGGCTGATTCTTGAATTTCGTAGGAAAGATCGCACGGGAACGTTCCTCTCCCTGATATCGACCAATAATAAGCTTTTAAGCGATCACGAGTTATCCGAAACCTATCCGACCACGACCGAAACTCGCCCGATTGCCGTATATCGTAGGAACTTTCCTACACTTTTATACACCTGGTCTGGGGGCAGGTCTATGAAAGTGTATTAATTTTTCGCTGCCCGTCTTATAATCTCTTCTTTTATCGCCTCAAGCATTTTTACGTGGAGTTTTTTCTGGTAGGACCCAATTGTTTCGTATAATTACGGGAAATTTTGAATCTAAAACAGAAGATAAAAATTATAACAAAGTGAATCTCGTGTCCGCAAATAGTGTTTTTTTTTCTCACTTCATTACGACCAGGTGGCGTGGCGTTCTCGTTTTTTAAAAAAAACTAGCACAACAACTAAATAATATTTTCACAATAACGACATAACTCATCCTATGAAATAAAATAAAATGGTTGGGTAGATATCCTTTTAAACAACAAACAAAACAATTAACAAAATTTAAAAAAAATCTTGGAAATTTTTCGCTGTCCGTCTTACAATCCCTTGTTTTATCGCCTCAACCATTTTTTACATGGATTGTTTTCTTTTAGGACCCAGTTGTTTCGTATAATTTCCGAGAATTTTGAAGCTAAAACAGAATTTAAAAATTATAACATTTGTGAGTTTTACTTTTTTTTTAGAAAAATTCGCGTGACCGTCGCGTTGGGGTTTTTAAAAACTTTTGATTTTACTTGTTTCTGTTGTGTACATCGTACAGCGTACCTACGTAACATCATCTAGCCGAGTCTTGCTAAGTTTGGTGACTTTCCCCAAGAAAACTTATTTAAAATACAATTTACTTACCGTTACTTTGACACTTATTTGATTTGCGGAACACGTCAAAGATTTACAAGAATTCAGAAATTTAAAGCCTTGTAGAATACATTGAATGTAAAACCAAATGATAGGTACTGAGAACTAACTTTGTGCTTGTGTTTCGCAATAAAATCTGAAATGACAATTTAATTATTTGCACTGCAATACAATAACAATTTTGTGCGTACATTCAAAAATATTTTTAATAATTCCTTTTAATTGTTTTAAACTTTTGTAAAATTTGGGACTGGTCCAATTTCAGAACCAATTGTATTTTTTTTTTGCAATTACTACAAAAAATAGTAGTTTTTACAAGAAGCGGGTGCTTTTTTTTACAATAAGGAGCAAAACGAGTGCTTTCAAAACGTGAGTAAATAAAAGCATAGTTTAACTTAACTTGGTACATAAATAACTAAATACTCTAACAGCAGAAACACAATTTTTTATACTATAATGAAGGTTTGGTTGGAATGACACGCAGAAGCATGCGTTACGCATCTAATTTTTTATTCATTATTTTTACAAGCGTTTTTTAAACAACGAGCACAGCGAGTGATTTGAAAACGCGAGTATAAAAAGCACAGTTCATATCTGTATCAACTTCCGTACTCGAAACAACAAACACCATTTAATACTTTAATCAAAGGGGGGGGGGGGGTTAGAATGACACAGAAGCATTTGTTACGCAGGTTATTTCAAGGCTCACTTCGATTTTATTACATTTAGACTCTACTGGGGAAGAAATTTTTTTGAGAATATAACACTTAAAATGCAGTTTTTGACACCAAATCGCAGGGAAAATGTTTTGATAAAATTACATTAAATAGTAGTTTTCACAACTAGTGGCTAAAATAGTGCTTTTTTTACAAGCGTTAGTTTAAATAACGAGCGCAGAGAGGCGCCCTTTGAGAGTTGTTACTATAGATTAATATGTAGGTAGTTTTTTATATCGTTTATTGTTACTATGATCTACAATTTCTCGATAAAGACTATTTATTATTATTTTAAAACGCGAGTAAAAAAGCGCAGTTTAGCCGCGAGTTGTGAACACTATTTTTTTTAATACCTTTATCAAAAAATTCAAGAAAAACAGGAAAATGCTTTTAAAAATCTCGAATGAAGAGCACTTTTCGCAAGACACCATCTTTACACTATAAATCAAGGCGGCTGGTAAATGAAATAACAATATGGTTTCCATAGTGATGTGCGTTTTTACTCGGTGACGTCTATTATTGCGACATTTTAATCTTTGAGAGTTTGATATTTTGCCGATATTTTTAAATGATTTTTTCGTAAATACTTGGTGAAAACTGGTGGAAATGGCTTAATTCTTAGGCAAGAATAATCAGATTTTTTCAATATTACTATTTTCCGCTATTTCTCTTTAACTTTGGGTAAAAAACGGACAGACATCTTTTTTTGCACCAGTGATCAAAAAAAAAGTTTTTTTGTATCGGTAACCAAAAAAGCCATGTTTTAGTTATCTGCAGACAGTTACTAAAATCATGTTTTTGATGAAGGTATTAAAAAAAAGACGATTTTGATGGTGTTTAAATTGAAAACAAATAAAAAATTTTTTTATAACGGTCATGAACGAATGGAATCGTAAAAATGAAAAGTGTTATAGCGCCGCAGACAAAAAAATTTGCAAGTTGATTTTTTAAGATTTTTGTTAAAAAATAAAGTCCAGGCTCTTGTATTTTAGTACCTATATATTTTATTTCTGCTGTTATTTGATTGTGCTAATTGTATAAAACCAGGCTTCTTAGGGGGGGGGTTTAAATAATTTTATTTTCAGAAGTCTTCCATGGCAAAAATGTAAACAAATACACGTACCAGTAGAAATATAACTAGTGCATGAAATATTTCCGGAATTTTTTAATACACTTACCAGTAGAAATATAACTAGTGCATGAAATATTTCCGGAAATTTTTGAAAATTTTGTCTGAAACCAATTTTTTAACAAAAGCATGAGTGCGTTGCACCTGAAAAAATCCCGAATCCGCAGGGTGAGGGATTTTTTCTTTGGTGCTAAAGACCAAAAGTTTGGATCGGAAATTTCCCGGGTTGATAAAAGTTTATTTAGGTAGTTGCTAAAAAGTTGGTTTTGATATATTTATTTACTTAAATAATTCCATACTTTAATACCAATTAATATTTTTTCTGATGCTAATAGTAAAAAAAACTTAAACTTAGTCCTGCTTCTGAAAACTAGAATTGCTATAAAATGTACAATTTTGGTAAGTAACAGGAGTATTAATTTGATTTAAACTTTTGACAGGTCAAAAATGACAATTATCCCCGGTATATTTCCAGATGCAATTTTCAAAACGGATGCGATTTCCACTTATCAATTTTTGTATAATTTCGTATAATTTCCAGTTAAATTAACACTAGGGAAATTTCCACCAAAATTTCTGTCAGAAAAAAACTTCATCTGAAAACTTCAAATTTGACAATAACAACAATCTAGAGCGTTTAGATTTCTGTCAACTTTTAAATCTGGTTTTGTTCAGTGAGTCATTGAGGTTAGGTCTAAATAAAAATGGAATAGATTTGATTAATTTAAAATTACCTGTGCCCCTCTATCTGTCTAATACTATGCTCGAAATAAACACATGCATAAAATATATTGATCACATCAACACTTTTAAAATTAAAAATGCTTGATAGGTAAATAAATCAAGTAAAGATTTTTGCCAAAACTTCCCTTGCATAGCACCACTCTTATACACATGGGTTGGGCCGGGTTGGGTCGCTTAGACTTTTTGAGAGTGTATCCCGACATTTCCGGAGTATACCTAGAGAAGTGTTTTTCTAAGGATGAAGTTTTTTGTGGGTATCTAAAAGGGTGTAATGGAGGAAAGCTCAAAAACAAAAGGGGTCTGCGCGGCAACACAAGTAATGGTTGTGTATAATTTCATTATGATTTGTGAGTGGCTACAAAGTGAGCCACAGACAGATAGAGCGACGGCTTCTGTACACATGCTTATCTGGATTCAGAGCCACTAAATTCCGGAGATTCATCAAAATCTCGAAGTGCCATTTTTAGATGATTACATTCCTTCCCTTGCCGAGGGAAGTAACAATAAATTTTAGACAACGTTTTTTAATTATTTATAATTTTGCACTGCATTATAGTGTATCGAACTAGATCACCGGCAAACAATGAACGAACTATGTATCGACAAAATATTTATCTTTCACTGGACATCTATTAATGGTAAACAGTACCGGAATTGCATAACTTTATTTACGTTTGCTAAAATTGTTGTCGAACGCGATGGTTTTTGCTTAGTTAAAATAATCCTTCGCATTCAAAAGGGTTTAAATTTATGGTCGTATCCACATTTTTATATTTTTTGACGCAATTCTACCGCTAAGCGCCACTTAGAGCCAGTATGTTTGAGTAGTCTCAACACGGGAATGATGGGAGATCTTTTGGGATCAATATAAAACTGCAACTCGCCGCAGTCGATAGGTAGGTTCTGGCGTCCGATTAAATATAAAGTCCTGATATCTTTCTTCCTTCGAAAAAATTCGTACATAATGCAGAGGCGGTCTCAGAGGAGGGGGGGGGCAGGGGGGCAATCGCCCCCCCCTTTTCTCCAGAAAAAAGTACATAACAAAGATGCTGGTGGTAATAACCCTGAAGTCTTTGGAAAAAAACGAGAAATTGCAGTTTTTTTAAAGACATTCTAGAATCCCTCCACAATATTTTTGGACACTTTGACCTTTAATTCGTCACACCAAAAAAACCCTTGGAAATATAGAACAGTATTATAGAGTTTCTATTTATAAACAAGTTTTAGACAAAATCAATTTGGACATAAAAAGGTATTTTTGACTTGGACATATTCATGCCAAGTTTTATACAACGTGAAGCCAAAATTAAGGCAAAATTAGCTAAAGTCATTTCTAAAAACTATAAACTGTTTGATTAATCCAAAACACAAATGCTTGAACATTTATTGGGAGAAGTCAGTACCTATTTGGAAACAATATTGGTCAGAAGTAGGCAAAAGCTTAAATCAAAACATACCTGATAACGTTTTCGAAGCAATGAACAAGTGTGGCAATATTCTTTCGTTGACAAGAACATTCTTGGATGTTTGCCAGTAAGTAATACTTCGTCAGAAAGAAGCTTCTCATGCTTCAGACGATTGAAAACATAAGTACCTAAAAACAGACATATTGAAATTGACCGGTTTGCCCAAAAAAATCGAAAACGATTTTTTTTTTGAGATCGGCATCTTATGTTTGAGATATGCAATATAAAAGGTAGAGAAAACCAAAAGTAGGGCATAAATTGCGGCGCTATAAGACCTTTGATATTTACTGTTAAAAACCATTGATATATTTACAATTTTAGTTCTTACTACTTTAATTTTAATTTTTTATATCAGAAAATGTTTTATTTAGTGTAATTTTCTTAAAAATTTTCGCCTGCGGCGCTATAATACCGTTGATATAATGTAATAAAAATAAACGACTTAAAATCTGAGTACCCCCCCTAGATTTGAGACCAAATCCGCGCTTGTTGCTAAGTTTTGGTTTGTCATAAAAGCTATGCTTTTATTCTATTTTTTTTTCGTATCGAAACCGCCCCCCCCCCCCTTTTCAAATGGCTGGGACCGCCACTGCATAATGCATAATACGAAACAAAAGATATTATCTTGAATTTTCCGTATTTTGTACACTTGAACCAGTTATGGCCACGTAAAATTTTAAAGGAGAGAAAAGAAATATTAGATATTCCAGGCTTTGTATAAATTATTCAACATAAGTGCATCATATATATTGGTTCAACAACAAAAAATGTTCCATTTTTATTTGTTTTGTGGATTACAAGAAAGAGTAAACGGCTGGCCTTATTAGGATCAATAACAACAAACCTTCGTAACGCCTCCTAAGTTGTAAATGATCAAAAATTTGAAGAAGAAGAAGAAGACACTCGTTAACCAGAACTGATTCACAAAACAATATATACTGTAACTCCCTCTGTTGCCGAGTTTTTGAAACCACCCATTGATTATACTTTTAGACTAATATTTTATTTTTCTACACGATTTTTGCATTAATTTTGATTTCTGCCGCTAGGTGGCGCATGACCTTTTAGAAGCAGTGCCCTTATTTAGGTCAAGTACCTTAATTCAGTTATTAGTTAAAAAGGTAATTATGGGTCATTCCATATCAAATCAACCAAAAAATCACAAAAATTTTACGCGACCAATTCCAATTTTGATGATTTTTGGTATATATCTTCTTCTTACCATAAAAGTTGAAAATGCAAATTTTTAGATTTTTTTGATTCGTAGTTTTTTTTTTTTTAATTTTTCAAAATAAAAAAGTCAGCATTTTGACCTTAACAAGAATGTACAAAACTAGCAATATCTCGAGAACCACTTACACTAGGAAAGTAATAAATGGCTCATTTTAAAGTCATTTTGAAGCTCTTTTTTATGAAATATCACAACATAATTTTAACAAAAAAAAAATTGGAAATAAAAAATTGAAAAAAAAATTGAAAAATTCAAAAAGGCCATTTTTAATTTTTTTGAAAAAAATATATAATTTTGGTCAAAGTGTTACTTAATTATCCACAAAATTTTATGATGGAGAAATGATGGGTTCAATGTCAAAAAAAATATCAAAAATATTAAGTACATTTTATAGGCGATTTTTCATGCATGTGACATTTTTAATAAATTTTTTCACATTGAACCCATGATTTGTCCATCTCAAAATTTTGTGAATAGTTTAATAACACTTTAAAGAAAATAATATAATTTTTTGAAAAAAATTAAAAATGGCCTTTTTGAAATTTTTCAAAAAAAAAATCAAAAATTTTTTTTTTTATTTTTTTTTTCAATATATGTTATGCAATATTCTCATATGAAAGGTCTTTATAAGAGCTTTAAAATGAACCTTCACCTACTTTTCTATTATAAGTGGTTCTTTGGATATCCCTAATTTTGTGCGCACATGTTAAGGACAAATAAGTGACTTTTTCGATTTTCAAAAATTAATTCAAAATAAACAACTGGTCAAAAAAGTCTGAAATTTTGGATTTTCCAGTTTTTTGGTAGGAAAAACATGTATACTAAAAATCATCAACATCGGAGATGGTGTGGTAAAATACCCTGGTTGACTTGATATGGACTGACCCTAGGGTCATTCCATATCAAATCAACCAAAAAATCACAAAAATTTTACGCGACCAATTCCAATTTTGATGATTTTTGGTATATATTTTCTTCTTACCATAAAAGTTGAAAATGCAAATTTTTAGATTTTTTTGATTCGTAGTTTTTTTTTTTTAATTTTTCAAAATAAAAAAGTCAGCATTTTGACCTCAACAAGAATGTACAAAACTAGCAATATCTCGAGAACCACTTACACTAGGAAAGTAATAAATGGCTCATTTTAAAGTCATTTTGAAGCTCTTTTTTATGAAATATCACAACATAATTTTAACAAAAAAAAAATTGGAAATAAAAAATTGAAAAAAAAAAAATTGAAAAATTCAAAAAGGCCACTTTTAATTTTTTTGAAAAAAATATATAATTTTGGTCAAAGTGTTACTTAATTATCCACAAAATTTTATGATGGAGAAATGATGGGTTCAATGTCAAAAAAAATATCAAAAATATTAAGTACATTTTATAGGCGATGTTTCATGCATGTGACATTTTTAATAAATTTTTTCACATTGAACCCATGATTTGTCCATCTCAAAATTTTGTGAATAGTTTAATAACACTTTAAAGAAAATAATATAATTTTTTGAAAAAAATTAAAAATGGCCTTTTTGAAATTTTTCAAAAAAAAAAATCAAAAATTTTTTTTTTAATTTTTTTTTCAATATATGTTATGCAATATTCTCATATGAAAGGTCTTTATAAGAGCTTTAAAATGAACCTTCACCTACTTTTCTATTATAAGTGGTTCTTTGGATATTCCTAATTTTGTGCGCACATGTTAAGGACAAATAAGTGACTTTTTCGATTTTCAAAAATTAATTCAAAATAAACAACTGGTCAAAAAAGTCTGAAATTTTGGATTTTCCAGTTTTTTGGTAGGAAAAACATGTATACTAAAAATCATCAACATCGGAGATGGTGTGGTAAAATACCCTGGTTGACTTGATATGGACTGACCCTTATGCAGTATACGGTTTTCTGCCATTTTTGATTTTTTATGAAAAATTCTTTATGGAGGCACCTACTAGGGTCCATAGGACCCCAAATCCGCCTGCGCCCGATTTTTTTTTTAAGAGAAAAAAGGGTGTTTGGGGGGGGGTTGTAATGTGTTTTTTTATTTCTTCGGGTTGGGTTGGATTAGGTTGGGTTGGACTGTGTTGGATTTAGTGAAAAAAAATTTAAAAAAAAAACAAAAAAAAAACAAAAAAAAAACAACCGGCGCAGGCGGATTTGGGGTCCTAGGGACCCTAGTAGGTGCCACCATCAAGAATTTTTCGTAAAAAATCTTAAATGGCAGAAAACCGTATACTGCATAATTATCGTTAAAAAAAATCCATTTTTATATATTTTATCACACAAATATACAAAATTAAGAACAAAGATGGACAGTATTTGGTATACTATAATTAACAGACTTTTTACTCGGTAAACTAAAATGTAAGGTACTAAGATAAAATTAAAAGATTAAAATTTAATTCAGTGGAATCGAAAATAACGTGGTTCATCCTTTTTGGTAAAAACTTTCTCTAAAACAAAAATCTAAGTTGCACGAAATAGTACTAAACTGACTTTTTATTCCTCATCAAATGTTTTGCCTCAGGATGTGCTATTAGTCCTAAAGATATGCTTAGAACTAAGATTTGACTGGGTTAAAACTCAAAATAGTGGTGCCGTTTAAGCGTTGGTGGACTTTCCTATCTTTGAAAAAACTCAAGTAACAGTATTTTTGATGGCTACTGACTCGGGCCCTTACTTTTCGAAGAAAAAAAATAACACGTCCAGTGTTTTTAACCACCAGGTTAATGTTAATTTTTGGTTAAAATTTAGTGAAATATTTTCATTCCCATCCTATAAAAGCAAAAGTTAAGAATTGGCTGAACATTATAAAAAAAATGCGTTTACACTTTGATTAAAACACGTTTGATCCAAAAAAACAAAAGATCAAAAGATCTTGGGTGGAAATAACGAAAATTCAAACTTGGATGAGCATCCCACAAGGAACACACAAAAGATCAAAGCAAAAAGAGAAATGATTAAACGATGTTTCGCCCTGGGTAACCAGCCTGGGCTCATCAGTAGTTTCACTGGTCACCCTCTACTATACATCATTAAATACCATCATACACTTTGATTTCCAATCTTGAACCACTCACAAATAGGCATCGTTCCGCACTGGTACTTACTTATCCAAGTTACCTGATACGAATTCGTCCTGGCGTGTTAATATTTCCAGTAGGATTATGCTCCTAAGGCAATTAAAACAAAGAAGAAGTTAAAAAACCTTCAAATCAGTTACTTCAACCGAAAAAAAACTAAAAAACAAAAGATCAAAAGATCTTGGGTGGAAATAACGAAAATTCAAACTTGGATGAGCATCCCACAAGGAACACACAAAAGATCAAAGCAAAAAGAGAAATGATTAAACGATGTTTCGCCCTGGGTAACCAGCGTGGGCTCATCAGTAGTTTCACTGATCACCCTCCACTACAAGTTTGAATTTTCGTTATTTCCACCCAAGATCTTTCGATCTTTTGTTTTTTAGTTTCTTTTCGGTTGAAGTAACTGATTTGAAGGTTTTTTAACTTCTTCTACGTTTGATCCAATTGAAGCTGAAACAAAATGCCTGTAAATGCCCAACTCTATGTGACATTTCCAAATTCTTCAACGTTTTCTGTATCTAATATATTGTGGATTCGTCCATATCAATAAACATACCTAGGCTTTAATCCATCTAGATTTACAATCCTGGACACGGAAACTTGTATTTGTATTGATCGTTTAAATGTTGTTGTTTGGAGTCAACAAACCTGAGTACAATTGCAGGTTTTTGGTTAAACCCGAGGGGGATTTCGTTGCTCATTATTTCTACACCAAAATTACACATGAATACAACATATATGATTACAAACAAGACTCTAGCAGTTGGGAGGTACACTTCGGTTTGCTCTCCAGTACTTTATTGGAAACTATATTTTATGTTTTCTTAAAATTTCTATATTATGTTTTGTTTGTTTCAACACATATATATCAGAGATTTCTCAGTTTAGAATTGATGATTCCGATAAACTAATACATATTTTGGATTATTAGAGGATTTCCTAGAAGTTTAATCGCTTTGTTTTGGAAAGGGAAATTGTGTGTAGTAAACCTTTTATACTTTTGGTGCTTCGTGATTTTTTATGGGTTATTGTGCAAGAAACAACTATTATAATTAACATATTAACCATCCAGCATTCCAACAAACTGTCAAAGGTAGGTACTCGTTAAATACAAAGGCGACTTAACGTTGTGTGAAAACGCCGTATAAACGTTCTAGCAACTCGCTTTTGCACCAATTTGGCGGAGATTTTTTGAGTTGTGTTGACGTTGCCTGTGACTAGAGTCGTTAGCAAAGTTTCCACACCGTCGCCGAAGCGACTACGACTTAATATAATTAATTTGAAATCAAGACTGCCACGTCTCTGCAACCACAAATGGACTAATTTCCAAACACCATCTATCAATAATTCTAAAATACGTAGCTAGGTAACATTCAGTTAATTTATTACATTAAAGTGACTTTTTAAAGGTAAACCACAAACCTTGATTTTCCGTCAAAAATGGACATTTTAGCTTTAAAAAATAAAGGAGACATACATTTTTGCTAAATTATTTTCTTATTTAAATACTGAAAATTTTAAAAACTCTTTAAACCTATTTTAAACTGGAGCCAATCTAAAAGAATACTTCAAAATTTCGAAAATTAACTAAAAATCATCAGAATCCAGCAAAAAAAACAAGATTCTTTTAACGATTTACACAAATGGTCTGGCGGCGCAAATCAGAAAAAGGTAACAGTATGGCGGCAATAATCATGTTTTGGTTTACTGAAAACCTAACCATTTTACGACTAAAGAGCTCTATAGTTGTCTTATATTTTGAAATTGGCCGAAAGTGCTAATAGCTTTTTCCTTTTGCTGCAACAATTCGCACTAATTATATCTATCCTTTATATTTATACAAGCTAGAAAAGGACATAGATACATTTAGTGCACAACAGTGCATCAAAAGAAGAACCCCACAAATTCATTTCAAGGTATTCTGACTCTTCGTTACTTGGTACAGTCCAATTTTTTGATGAGCGAACTGACGTCATTTTAGACTCTAAAAACCTATTTCTTTATTGTCAACAGTTCGTATGTCAAATAATTTGTTGTTTTCAATTTGAAGTAACAGTTGAAACAATCAACGACATGTCTTTTTTTTACATATTTATTGTCGCTGTCTAAAACAATGTATCAAATAGAGATCCAAAAAAATGACGTCTGGGTCACTTGGGGGGCGTTACATAGTTTGTAGGCAGAAAAACAAATCAAACAATTACAGCTGCTAACAAAATTACGTCGCGATTTTTGATTGTGTGACGTCACAAACGTTTAGGGTCGTGGCCCCTGCATGGTCGGTCAATTATCTAACATCATTTTATCCTAATTTTAACCCCTTTTTCCTTCCTCGTAATACTTTTGCAAATTGTGCAACACTTAATGAATATGGAAAACCCCCCTAAAAATATAAAAAATAATTTTTTATTAATTTTTACATTATTTTTGTTATTGTATAAAATTTTCACCCCCTTCTACCCCTTGCCGTGTTTTATTTATCGATGCAGCCTTTTTTAGGGTCGATTTAACGGCCCTTAGTTTATATTTCAAGATAGTCTGACTACTGGTCACTTGGAAACTGATTTTTTGAATTTATGTCACCATTTTTTTGTGCCTTTAATATGCCTCTGCTAGACCAACTATGTTGACGTTGAGTAAACGGCCAGGAAACCTGAAACTAGGGTATAAAAATGAACATTAATTATTAATTAACATCCTTATGGCGTCGTTGTTCCGTCGTTCATTGCGGTCGTTGAAAACCCCACAATAGTCCAGTAAAAATAAAAGTTGTTATAGGGTTGCCAAATTTACTCTAGTTAATAACAACGGTGTGGCGTCGCTTTCTTGTCCATCATAGCGGCCGTTGCACAAATGACTAGTTCTTGTACTTTATACAACGTTAATTTTAGTGTATTTCTTAGTTATGGAAACTAAGGCAACTAAAAATTGTCACTTGGGTATCATTTTGAATCTTCTCCATGAATCTTAAAAAAACATGTAATTATAAAGATACATTTATTACATAAATCCAAGAAAATATTTATTTTCTGCCTAGATAAAACTGTTTAATAGTATCTTACTAAGGAAATGCAGTCTGCCTCAAAGCCTTAATCGGGTTAAAAACTTTAAAATAAAATTAAAATGAAAAACAAAGTTAAAACTATTACCATAAAACAATATACTTACAATTCCTCTACTATTCTTCTATTAACTAATAACTTTTTTTGCAGAGTAGTAGATACAACTTTTTAATCGTAACTAGTTCATGCAGGCTTATTTTTGTATGTTGTCGTAAAAAAAAGATTTGTTAGGGTAACAAATAAAAAAAAATTGGCCGAAAAATTCCAAAAATTACGACGAAATTGCACATGATTACAACTTAATTACAACAATATTACTCTTGCTGACAACATACAGACCGCTTCAAGCTACTGCGAACATAGGGGGAATCAAGTCCAATTTACTCTCAGTGCATTACGACCGAGGTGGATTCGAAGCACGCTGCAGTGTTATCTTTTGGAAATTCATTTTGTTTTTATTATTTTGTTTTATTTCTGCCTTGCTCGAGAAACAGATGGGTAAGTTCTTAATTGAAATAATACATTTTTAAAACTAAAAATGGATGTCTACGAAGTTGCCGAAAAAGTGCAGATGGTCAAATGGTCAAATCGTCATAACCCAACACACGTTCCATATTGGTCGAGGGAAAATTTGCATTTGTATTTTGACGTAAGAACACAGTATCTCCAAAAACTAAATGTTTGGGGGGGGGGGGGGGTATTATAAAAGAACACATAATTGGGCCATTTTTTATTAACGGCAATTGCAATTTGAATGGTCCTAGATACTTGGATCTACTGCAGCAGCACATTATTCCAACTGCTAGGCAGTTGTTAGGTGTAAGATTTGGTGTAAGCTCCTAATGACTTCTATCTGTTTTTGAAGAAGCTTTTCAAATTATCACCCCTAACATGCTTGGAAACGTTAGAAGGGGTTTTTATAGTAGGCTCGGATATTGTCTAGCCGTGCAAGGAGGACTTTTCGAACATTTGCTTTAATTTTTTTTTGACTGGGAGAATCTTTTTGGTTTTTAGAATGTATTATTTTATTTTGTTTCTCCTTATTATTTTCATTGTAACACGTCGTCACTGATAAATCTGAGCAGTTGACAATAAAACGCTCTTATTTATCAGTGACAAAAAATAAGAAAATTACGTTATAAAAATTTGCGTATTTATTGACCAAATTCCGGTTTCATTGACTACGCTCCACACAGCACCGTGGTTAGAGGCGTACTAAATACCAAAGGAAAGTCGTGCAAGTGGTTATCGCAAGCCTGAGAATTGGTTGCTTCACTGATAGGCGTGCGGTGTCTCTGCATGTACGTACACTGGCAAATTAGACTTCTTCCGCCCTATGTTCGCAATAGCTTGAAGCGGTCTGTATATTACACATCGGATTACATCCATTACACCACAACCACTAACATATAACGACAAAGAGAAACCCAATGCACGAGGATGCTCTTCGACACGCACTACGATTTCCGGATAAGAAGAACTTCGCAGTTAAACTCAAAAATTATTTACCCCCCAAGTAACACTGAGGGCTATAAAAAAAACTGGGATAACGTTTTTGTAGCAAAGACAATAACAATAATGGTTTTGCTATCTTCTACCACAATGTTTTGAAAAGTCATGAGAATGCTGTCACAGCTAGTTTAAGGAATATTTTTTGCCTGTGATTACGTCTACGGCACCTAAAAAAACGGTATGTTTGCATATAAAGGCAATATTGTTTAAAATTTAACTTCTCTGACAAGAAATGTGTTCTTGACTCCTCTGTGGGGGGGGGGGATTTACCCCTAAAAGTTCATGTATTATTTAAATAAGTCGAAAAGAATACAATTTAGATTTGTTTTACGGTGTACCATGTTTGGGCCTAAAAACATAAAATTCAGAAATTTTTTTTATTAAATGAAAGAAAAAAACTTCAAAAATACCCTTCGATTTTTACGACTGTCGATATGTCTGGATCATAAAGCCTATCCAATTGAACCCATCAAATTTTGCGCCGTAAAAGGTTTTATTACGGATCTTGTCAAAATGTTTTACGAGTATAATAGGTAAAACGCACTTACGTTTTCAAATAAAGCCATAAGGGGCTGATAAAAGACATCAGTTGTTGTTCGAAGTTGGTAGACAATGTTGAACTTGAGAGTAAGCTAGAGTTTCGAACTTCTATTATCTTCACTTTTTACTTTTTCACAACGTTTCGAATGCATATGTTTTTGCAATCGTCATCAGGTTATTATTAACAAAAACTAAGACTACCTAATCAGGGTGTAAAAGATATGATAGTCATTATTTAAATGGGTGATAAAGGGGGCCAATATGAGCAAAAAATTTCATATAATATGGGGGGTCAAAACTTAGTGGTTTCGGAGATATGCGACTTTTAAGTTAAACACGGTTTGGCAACAATGCGCTTTTAGGTGCGAAAAAGTTAAAGGATAGAGTGGAGCGGCGCGGCGGGCTGCAACTAAATATCAAGATATGACCTTTGAGATGGTATTTTTCACATCGTACAAATTATTAATTTTTTCAAAATAGTAAAAACCAAAAAAATAAATGTGTACTTACCGAAAATTGGTTTTAGCTTTCCGTCCACTTTTATTATAAAAAAAGGTCGACACCTGTCACACAATTTTCAAAGCTCTTTTAAATTTGTAAAAACTTCTTTTTTATTATTTTTTTAGCAAACACTCAAAAAAACACTTCTTTTAGGCATTTGTTTCTACACTTGTAGGGCCTACTCCCTTTTTTAAAATTAAAACACGTATCATACAGTGTTTAAACTGTTTTTAATTTGTAAAAACTTTTTTTTTATTTTAAATTCAGTAAAAAAACCGAGCAAAAAATACTTCTTTTAAGCCGCTGGGGAAATCTGTCACGATACATTTGAGTTTCTGCGAGCTTCATCGTATACTAATAGCATATCAGCGTATTCCTGATTGGAGAACATTTTTATTTTAGTTTAATTTCACACCAAAACTGCAAAAAACTCAAGAAAATATTATCGTAGGTAGACTCGCGCGACTGATAGCCTTCACAAACAACAGCGGAAAATGCACTATGCACTGAGCTGCAGAGAGGAGAGAGGGTCAGAGGTCAGAGACTCACGTATGCAGCGTTGCGTTGTTGCCAAGTGTTTTTTAAATCTTTAGCTCAAAGGAAATCATTATTATTTTTTTTGCTTAATTTTTTAAAATTTAGAGAATTTAGAGGAAATATTTATTTTTATTTATTTGGAAATGGCCCTATTGTAGAATGGTTAAAGTTAGACATGAATATTTCTAAAATTCTGGAAGATATAAGCACCTAAATTTTTCCACTTTAAAGTCACAAAAATCTGTTGAGTTTAGCACCATAATTCATATGAACTTTTTGACTTGTTTTGACCCCCCCTTTCATCAGGTAAAAGGATAACTATGGTATTTTTTACACCCTGTATACTAGCATGTGTTTAGTGAACCATAAAACTAACCTGTGTTCAGTGAACCATGAAGTTCACACTTGGTTGGTTTCGCTGTTTCTCAGTTGAAATCTGTTACCTACGGAAAAGTATGGGTTGACACTTTGTTGTTGAGAAGATACATTCTAGTTCCTCTGTATAAATGCTGTTTCTTTAAACTTCTTCGTCAATAGATTTTTCCTCTTTAGCGACGCTCTTTGGCTCTTTCCATTCCATACGATGTTGATTTTCTCAGCAATGTTGAGTTACTTTTGATCCAGTTGTGTCCCCTTGTCGAGTTGCGAGAACACAAACGCAATGTGCTGAGTGGGTATCATAAAAAGTGGGGTTAAAATTTTTACAAGCTTGAAGTTGGAAGCGAAAAGAGAAGCTTAATTCGCTCGCTCGATGTAAAATGAATTTCGTGGTGGGTTCGGTACTAGAGAGGCCCTGTTTGGCATTCAAGTCTTAGTTCAGGGATGTGTCGGTGCCAGTGTATGGCTCTTTCATTGAGTATGAAAAAACATTTGATCAGGTCCAACACGAGAAGGCCATAGAATCGCTAAAAGAAGTTGTTCTATAACCGAGGTCTAAAGATAATCGCTAATCTATACTGGAATCACACTGCTCAAATAAAGGTTAATGGCCAACTGTCCGAAGAGGTCTAAATAAGAAGAGGTGTGCGCCAAGGTTGTATATTGTCTCTGCTGTTGTTTAATATCTATAGTAACAAAATAATAGAGTATGCACTTCATAACTGCGAAGAGGGCCTGACCATAAACGGCATAAAAATCAACAACCTATATAGCAGACATGCTGGAAGGCCTGCAAGAGTTGTTGAATCCAATTGCTGCCAAAAGTTTGCAATTCGGGCTTAACTTAAATATTGGAAAAACAAAATGGACGGTCATATCCAAGGAAAAGAACATCAATGGGCAGCAAGTCGAATGCGTGGATTCATACAAATACTTAGGTTGCCTTCCCAATGAGAATTAGGACAACATGCAAGAAGTTCGTGCAAGAACTGAACAGGCCAGATAATCTTTTATCAAAATGAAGTCAGTGTTGTGTAGTCGCGATTTTAAGACCACTCTCCGAATTTGTGTTCTTTGGGGTTATGTTTTTAGCATCTTAAATTATGGCATGGAAGCATGGACACTGACTGAGGCCATGTGCAAAAAGTTATTGGCATTAGAGAAGATGTAAAATGAAAGCAAAAAAAACGCACAGTTTGTTCGATTCTGAATAAAAAAACTGAATTTTGATGGTATGAAAAAAACATACTGTTGCGTACTCAACACATATGCGTATTTCTGTTTGTCAGCTGTCTTTTGAGGGCGTTTGAAACATAAATAATAAATAAAATATAATGTGTCATTGTCAGTTGGTACCTAATATGCTAAAACTCCCTATCAAGACCCATTTCTACACCTTCTTATGAAACATCCTGTACCTACATATCTTTTGGCATTTTAATTTTCTTTTATCCCGGAATCCTCTTTGAAAGTAGAATATGAAAGGAAACACCGCAAAAGCAATTTCATTGGTATAATCACTTCTCCGTGCCGAAAGTCATGGCCATGAGAACTATTTTATGCCTTGAAAATAACTGTACTTGTTTGAAACGTTTAATAGTAGTTTTAACAACTAGTGGCTAAAATGGTGCTTTTTTTTACAAGCGTTGGTTTAAATACCGAGCGCAGCGAGGTATTTAAAAACGCGAGTAAAAAAAGCGCAGTTTAGCCGCGAGTTGTTAACACTATTTTTTTTAATACCTGTTTCAAAAAATCCAAGAAAAACAGGAAAATACTTTTAAAAAATCTTGAAAGAAGAGCATTTCTCGCAACACACCATCTTTAGACTATAAATCAAGGCGGCTGGTAAATGAAATAACAATGGTTTCCATAGCAATGTGCCTTTTTACTCGGTGACGTTCATTGTTGCGACATTTTAATCTTTGACAATTTGATATTTTTACGACATTTTTAAATGATTTTTTCGTAAATACTTAGTGAAAACTGACGGAAATGTCTTAAGTCTTAGGCGGGAATAATTAGATTTTTTCAATATTACTATATTCCTCTATTTTTTTTTATTTTGAGTAAAAACCGGGCAGAAATCTTTTTTTTCACCCGTGATCAAAAAAAAGTTTTTTTTTGCATCGGTAACCAAAAAAGCAATGCTTTAGTTATCTGCAGACAGTTACTAGAATCATGTTTTTGATGAAGGTATAAAAAAAATATTTAAATACCTCGTATTTCCTAAGATAAACCATGGTAATGCAACAGGAACCGCAGGGAAGTATAACTGGATATGTGCAGTACACACGGTTGCGTATATTTTATACCTAATTGGCTAAGAGTTGTATTATCAATTTAACAATGCAACATGAAAAATAAAAAAGTGCATCCCAATAGAACCATATATTTGTATAAGTTTATTTATTTTAATTATCCTTTAAATAGTTTTGCTTGTGAGCAAAAGTTTTTTATAATGTTTCCTAGAAGTAATTAACCAATATAAAGATCCCTGTACAGGGTGGGCTAAATTCGCTGGGATTTGGGGGTTTTGGGTACTTCTAGGCAAGATAGCCAAAAAATAGTATACATGTCCTGGGTTCGATTTTCGAGACAAGCTTAAATACGAATAACTAAAGTATGGCTTCTTTGGATACCGATGCAAAAAAAAACTTTTTTTTGATTACAGATGCAAAAAAATATTTCTGTTTGTTTTTTACCCAAAATTAAAGAGAAATAGCGGGAAAAGTAACATTGAAAAAATATAATTATTCCTACCTAAAAATTAAGCCATTTCCGCCAGTTTTAACCAAGTATTTACTAAAAAATCATTTAAAAAACAATGAACGTAACCGAGTAAAAAGGCACATTGCTATGGAAACCAATGTTATTTCATTTACCAGCCGCCTTGATTTATTGTCTAAAGATGGTGTGTTGCGAGAAATGCTCTTCGTTCAAGATTTTTTCAAAGTGTTTTTGTATTTTTATTGGATTTTTTGATAAAGGTATTAAAAAAAATAGTGTTATCCACTCGCGGCTAAACTGTGCTTTTTTTTACTCGCGTTTCTAAATACCCCGATGCGCTCGTTATTTAAACCAAAGCTTTTTAAAAAAAAAGCACTATTTTAGCCACTAGTTGTTAAAACTACTATTTTGGATTAGTTATTATTCCTCTTGTTACTAAATAATAGTTTTCACAACTAGTGGCTAAAATAGTGCTTTTTTTACAAGCGTTGGTTCAAATAACGAGCGCAGCGAGGTATTTAAAGACGCGAGTAAAAAAAAGCACAGTTTAGCCGCGAGTTGTTAACACTATTTTTTTAATACCTTTATCAAAAAATTCAAGAAAAACAGGAAAATACTTTTAAAAAATCTTGACCGAAGAGCATTTCTCGCAACACACCATCTTTAGACTATAAATCAAGGTGGCTGGTAAATGAAATAACAATGGTTTCCATAGCAATGTGCCTTTTTACTCGGTGACGTTCATTGTTGCGACATTTTAATCTTTGACAGTTTGATATTTTGATGATGTTTTTTAAATGACTTTTTAGTAAATACTTGGTGAAAACTGGCGGAAATGGCTTAATTTTTAGGTAGGAATAATTATATTTTTTCAATGTTACTTTTCCCGCTATTTCTCTTTAATTTTGGGTAAAAAACAAACAGAAATATTTTTTTGCACCTGTAATCAAAAAAAAGTTTTTTTTTGCGTCGGTATTCAAAGAAGCCATACTTTAGTTATCTGCAGAGAGTTACTAAAATCATGTTTTTGATGAAGGTATAAAAAAAAATATTTAAAAATAAGAATAAACTTGGAATAAGATAAGAATATTTTGAAACAGAATATTTCGTGAAATATTCTGGAATGAATATTTCAAAATCGAATATTTTTGGGATATTTCAAGAAGAACATTCAAAAGAGAATATTTCAGGAACAATACAGGAATATTATAAAGAATATACAAATATTTTCAGAATGTTCTGTAGCAAATATTCTTAACATATACTTAAGGAATATTTCAAGAATACATATATTCCGTTTTTGTTTACTGGGTAGATGGTTCGATTCTTCTTCAACCTCCATCGAAGCCAAGGGTAGACTGTCAACTTCATAATATCACTCCTTTAACCACCTCCTCCTCCTCCAAATCTGAAAAATGCATATTTTTAGCACCTTTGGTTAAAAACTTATGAATTTTAAAATATATATTAACCCCTTCTCATCCTCTTAGGTTTTTAAGTCCAAAATTAGAAAACATTTAGTGGAAGATAAGACTGACAACTGCATATTCGTAGCAGCTTTCATTCGAAAATTATACATTTTTGAATTTTTAAATATATCATGCCCCTCTTACCCCAACGTAATTTTTTCGTAATATTGTATTGGCACAGGAACTAAAAACGCATTTTAAATTTAAAAATGTTGATCGGATACGGAGAAGTTAGTTAAAATTGACTGCTAAACTGTAAAAATAAAAAGGCAAAAGAACCTTTTGTTTTCGGCTTTAAAGTCAAGATTAGTACCTATCTAAAAAGTACTTTCTGGCAAAAATTGGTTGGATTAAAAAATACTTATTCAAAGAAATATTTTGCGCTGTATTTTACGGCCCACCCGGTATAAAACTCTACCGAGAGCTACATTATATATTTCAAGAGAAGCCACGCAGCAAATTAAAATGCCTCTATATCAGAGCGTAGACGGAGCGGATAGAGACCTCCAGCCCTTTGCCGTGAAAAATAGAGATAACTTTTACCTCTTTTAGACGGGTTAATGAGCAGGGAGTCTTTTGTTGTCCAAATTGGCAATTTGGAAAATTATACCTGGAACACCGTAGAATTGTCCCTGATTAAGTCAATTAATTTGAAATAAGTTATAAGCTTACAGGGTGTAAAGTTGCCAGAAAAAAATTATTTCCTCCTCTCTTTGCTTGGTAATTTAATTTTATGCTTAAAAAGAATGAAACAGAGGAGTTTTTAAAGATTTGGAGTCCTACACAGCTGCGTGAGTTCCATAGAAGCACCGGCGTAACTAGCTTTCTGACCTGGAGGGGGCCTAGGGGAGGGCCTAGCTGACAATGCTTGATAGTGAGGAATAAAAAACAATGACGTTTTTCTCAAAACTGTTTAATATTATGCGTTATTACCTTAATTCGTTGTATGAACAACTTTGAACCGTAACTCTATATAACTCAACTCAGCAGTTTAATATAAAGTAACTTAAATTAAGTGTGCAACTTCCTTTTCTTTTGTGAGAATATTTCCAAAACGTGGTCTGCTATAATCTCTTCTTTAATTAAATAATTATCGATGTTAATAATTGATACAGTGGAAAATCTACAAAAGCGTGGAAGGGTCACAAAGCAATGTTTATTTTAATTCCGAATTTGAACTCGGAATTCCGACATACAACTCGGAATTCCGACTTTAAACTCAGAATTTCGACTTAGAGCTCGGAATTCCGACTTTAAACTCGGAATTCCGACTTTAAACTCAGAATTTCGACTTAGAGCTCGGAATTCCGACTTTAAACTCGGAATTCCGAGTTATAACAAAAAAGATGAAAGTCTTTTCTATGGAGAAAAAAAATACATTTAATAGTTTTTTTTTTCTTTTACTATTTATCTACCCGAGATAATTTTTTTGTCATAATCCGTTAAATATAACTTATTTCGGAAAATGACAGAAATAAAAAAAAAAAAAATTTCCAACATTTTTCCAATATATTATTTTTTTAATATATAATTTTTTAGTACTGTAAATGTAACAGTTTGAGAATAAAAAAAACGCTGTTTTGGTCCCCCTCAATTTTTTCCAGCCAAAACTATATAAGAGTTAGAAAAAAAGCTAAATATAAGCAATGTTCAGTTTTTTAAGAATAGTTTAAATCAAAAAAAGTAATTAATTTTTGCTGAATTTTTGGGTTATAAAAAATTGTATTTTTTATTGTTTTTTTTTTGGGGTGTTTAAAGTGAAATTCCGAGTTCTAAGTCGGAATTCCGAGTTAAAAGTCGGAATTCTGAGTTGTAAGTCGGAATTCCGAGTTTAAACTCGGAATTCCGAGTTCTAAGTCGGTAAAGTCGGAATTCCGAGTTATAACTCGGAATTTCGAGTTTAAAGTCGGAATTCCGAGTTTAAAGTCGGAATTCTGTGTGGTAAGTCGGAATTCCGAGTTTTAAGTCAGAATTCCAAGTTATAACTCAGAATTCCGAGTTTAAAGTCAGAATTCCGAGTTCGAAGTCGGAATTCCGAGTTCGAAGTCGGAATTCCGAGTGTAAAGTCGGAATTCCGAGTGTAAAGTCGGAATTCCGAGTTCTAAGTCGGAATTCTGAGTTTAAAGTTGGAATTAAAATAAAAATTGCTTTGTGGCTCTTCTAAGCTTTCGTAAAAATCGGGTTTGTCCCATTGTAGTTCAGGTCCAATTTTGTATTTCATGCATTGCACAAAAGCTTCGTTCACAACTAGCAGAACTAATAGAAAGGAAAGTAGCAATCTGAATTAATTTGTAGAGGTTCGGACAAAAGTCTTGTCTAATATACTCTTTGATAGATTTTAAATTTATTTCTAAAGTAATCATATTTTTTACTACCAGAGTAATTTTCAATCAAATCTTGACTTTCTTTGATGTTTAACTTAAATAAAGCATCTACGGATTTGGCCAATAGCAAGTTTGAAAACCTCTCCCTAAAATTAGCTGCTAAATTATTCATTATTTGCGATTATTTGATAGTGGATGTTTATTTTCCAGTGTTTTAAGCAACTCGCGCTGTCATGTCCAAGAGTGCTTTCCACTATATAATCCTTATTTTGTGCAGCAATTCGGCGTTTCCGTTCTGATACTTTGGTAGGTTCTATTCTTATAGGTCTTGGATTTCAGAATAAATATTTTCAAAGCTGTTTCCAAGTTCTTCTAGAGATTGTAGCGTGCCATCAATTATTAAATTTACATTGCCGAGAGTAGCATCTTTACCCTGAAATTACTGAAAATACATTCGCAAGCAAATGCAAAACTCGGCTTTTTGAATACATGCTCATAGACCAATAGCTTCAACGGCATGTGTATCCTAGTTATCAGTTACTTCACTTTCTAGTAACATTTTAACAGCCCCAAAGATTAATAAAACTGCTTTACAAGTTTCAGATTGATATGCTCAGCGAGTAGTGGAAAGGTTAGATTTTTTTCATGATTTCCTGGTTGCGAAAAATGCACATACAATGCCTCTAATGTGTTAAAGAAAGAAGCTGCTGGTGCAACTTTTGTAAATGCGTCAACAACTTTCAGTTTATGTGCCAAACAATAAATTTATATTGCCGAAGGATGTACTTCTCTTAGTAAACCTTGTAAGCACTTATGTTTCCCAGACATTACTCTAGCCCCGTCATATGACTGACAACTACTAGGCTATATTTTTCTGGGGGGGGGGTGCTGTAAAGATCTGGGAGGGCGCCGTGCCCCCATGCCCCCCGTAGTTAGGCCGGTGAATAGAAGCAGTGTCTGTCCTAAAAAAAAAATTATCTCCTAAAATATAATTTTTGAAATAGGACACAATTGCTATATATTGTATAAATAATGCTGAAAATTATTTTAAATATTAAGCCCATAACAAATGCGGCCGACTCAAACTGAGTCACAGCAGAAAGTCTGCTCGCGTGTCGATGGCGCGCGTATTTTCACTACTCTAGAAAAATCCCATAAAAACTATTCTTGCTGCTAGGTTCTCTGTAGCCTGCAGCAAGCTATAATACTCCGGCAGCAGCAGCAGGGTTGCCAACCCTACGGATTTTTCTGTAGATCTAAGGATTTTTTACACTGTTCTCCGATATACGGATATGGGTCTCAAATTTACGGATTTTTTGGGACTTGTCATTCACAAGTTAACACAAGCATGGGCGAAAGATTAAATTCACAAACATGCGGAGCCACAATTATTTTCCCGAAAAAAATCAAATTTGCTGACGCTCGTGGCGGACATGCGAAAATATTAAAATATACAAAAAAAAAGAAATATATTATAAGTATCTATGTTTTATTTTTAATTGGGATATTGTAAAAAACAGAAACAACGCCATTAAAAATTCTACACCAAAAGTAGTTAAGGCTGGACCCCCATAAGCTTTTTTTGCGCGCGGATTTTGAAACTTGACCTTGTCTGTCAGTGAGTGAAACAGTGACATAAATATTGGCATTTTCACCGCACGATTTTAAAATCAACGCTTTTTCGAGTTCGGTGGCATCGGCTGATGGACTGATGAATAGTGACGTTATCACCTTTGAATGTCAGATTGGCGATCAAACGCCGAATAAAGAAACGCCTCGGTGTACATGACATTTGACATAACCTTAATTATATATTTTTGACTTTCGCAGTTTTTTCGTAAACGATTCAAAGTTCTGTAAAGAAAATAAACAATAGCAAACTGCTCTTACTGCTTGCGGCTCACGGAACACTATGCACAGAAGCATGCATTGCCGATGATTTAATTTTCATTACGTCTTACCGCATACCTCATACCGCGTACCGTACGGAACTCTGAATCAGCCTTTAGAATAAATAAGTTCACTTCAGATTGATCTAACGGCTCAAGAAATTTAGGAGATCTCTAACAGTATGTAGTAGGTAGATGCTCATTTTACCCATTAATATTAGTTCAAGCTCAGCTCCAAATAACTGTCTTTAGAAAGAGCAACTATTTTAACATTTTTTTTAATAATACTTTTTGTAAGCTTATGTTAATCCATCACAACCGTTCCACCGACTCTAAAGTCGGTGGGACCTGATTGCAATCGGTCGGTGCCGATAAGCACCAAATATTTCAGAAACACGTTGGTTGCCATCGGTGAATCCACCGATGAATTTAAATCAAGGCCTAACTTGAAATCCGGGCTATTGGAAGGCTAGCCTAATTCAACTATTTTCTTGAAAAATAAAAATCTACTAGAGCAAGAATTCAAGGTATAAATTATGATGGATAGGTAACCCTCGCCATTTTTTGATAATATGTGCGTTTTCTCGTCCTCAATACGAAATGGACAATCCTGTACCTCAAAATTGTGGATAAGGGCTCGTCACACCAATCAAAAGATGAGGGGTAGGGTCACCCCCACCATTTTCACATATATAATGTAGTAGCACCCCCAGACTAAAAATCAACTGGTGTGCCGGACCTCATTCATATAAAAGGGTTCGGCACACCACTCTAAAAATGCCCACTTTTAAAGTGATGTGCCCAACCCTTATCCATGAATGAGATCCGGCACACCAGGTGATTTTTGGTCTGGTAGTACTACTACATCACATATGTGAAAATGGTGGGGATTACCCTATCCATCACGTGACCACTAAAATTGCCCACCTCTGGATTTCCTTATCCAGAATTTTGAGGTACACGATTGTCCATTTCGTAATCAGGACGTCATCATAATTTTGACTGCGAACGCTTGTACTATACGGATTTCTACGGATTTTTCGCGCTTCTCCTACGGATATACGTATTCTAAAAGTTTGCAACCCTAAGCAGCAGTATGCCTGCTTTCGTGTACGTCGAGAGGTCATTGAACCTAAAAAAAACAAAAAAAGAAGTTAAAAAACCTCCATGTCAGTTAATTCAACCGAAAAAAAACTAAAAAACACAAGTTCAAGAGATCTTGGGTGGAGTTTTTTTATTTCCACCCATGATCTCTTGATCTTTTGTTTTTTAGTTTCTTTTCGGTTGAGGTAACTGATTTAGAGGTTTTTTTACTACTTTTTTTGTTTTAATTACCTTAGGAGCATAATCCTACTGGAAATATTAACACGTCAGGACGAATACGTATCAGGTAACTTGAATAAGTACCAATGCGGAACGATACCTATTTGTGAGTGATTCAAAGTACACAATATTTTACGCAAACTTCAACCCACCACCTGAAGGTACCCTATACCTAAATTTCGATTGCCCATTGAACTTAATTAGATTAATTGCCCAGCTTCGAGTGTCTAACACTTACATTTGCCAATTTTCATATAAAGGCATAAGCTACAAAATTGCACAAAATGAAATATGCAGCGTCTACAACATGTATGAAGCTGAAACACTCCACCACCTTCTTGTCTGCCCCTTATATAGAGGCCTTTGCCTTGCAACATGGGCAAATCCGGGCTATATAGTAGAAGTCCTAGATAATCTAACTATTTATGACGTCAAGCAAATAGCCACCGTCATCTTAGGAATACTTAAGCTACGTTCTTTTTTGAGAAACGAATAGGTAAACAGGTATTAGCAAAATTTTTTAAGAGGGTCTTTTTCTCCAAATTCCTTTTTAGTTGTTAAGTATAAAAAAAAGCAAAATAAATTAGCTGAATGACTAGGTTTATTAACTAGCATAGTATTCTTTACATTTATCAGCTATTAGTGTTAGTTGTAAGGTTTTTTCCTAACACTATAAAAATGTCTAGGCTTAGATCAATATTGTATAAAAATGTAAATTTTTAAAAACAATAAAGTACAGTTACAGTGTGATTCAAAGTTGGAAATTAAAGTGTATGATGGTGTTTAATGATGTATGGTAGAGGGTGACCAGTGAAACCACTGATGAGCCCACGCTGGTTACCCAGGGCGAACCATCGTTTAATCATTTCTCTTTTCGCTTTGGTTTTTTGTGTGTTCCTTGTGGGATGCTCATCCAGATTTGAATTTTCGTTATTTTCACCCAAGATCTTTTGATCTTTTGTTTTTAGATTATTTTTGGTTGATGTAACTGATTTGGAGGTTTTTTAACTTCTTTTTTGTCTTTAGTTGCCTTAGGACCATAATCCTATTGAGAATATTAACACGCCAGGACGAATCCGTATCAGGTAACTTGGATAAGTACCAGTGCGGAAATATGCCTATTTGTGAGTGAATCAAAGTTGGAAATTAAAGTGTATAATGGTGTTTAATGATGTATACGTATGGGAAGGGTGACCAGTGGAACCACTGACGAGCCTACGCTGGTTACCCAAGGCGAAACATCGTTTAATTATTTCTCTTTCGCTTTGGTCCTTTGTGGGTGATCTTTTGATCTTTTGTTTTTAGATTCTTTGCGGTTGATGTAACTGATTTGGAGGTTTTTTAACTTCTTTTTTGGGTTTAATTGTCTTAGGAGCATAATCCTATTGGAAAAATTAACACGCGAGGACGAGTCCGTATCAGGTAACTTGGATAAATACCAGTGCGGAACGATGCCTATTTGTGAGTGATTCAAAGTTGGAAATCAAAGTGTATGATGGTGTTTAATGATGTATGGTAGAGGGTGACCAGTGAAACCACTAATGACCCCACGCTGGTTATCCAGGGCGAGACATCGTTTAATCATTTCTCTTTTCGCTTTGGTCTTTTGTGTGTTCATCATGGGATCTTCATCCAAGTTTGAATCTTCGTTATTTCCACCCAAGATTTTTTGATCTTTTGTTTGTAGATGCTAAAAATGTTAAGTAAGAAGATTACGCCTGAATGTGTGGTGTGTGTCTTAATAATAAAATTTTATGAGAAATTCAACAGGTCAGGAAGGACTTGGCTATAGTTGTGTGGGTTAAGTCAAATTAGTTTGAAGTTGTTTTAATTGCCTTTACAAAATTGATAACATTTTAAAAATGTAGTTAT
Organism: Oxystoma pomonae; assembly: GCA_963921995.1. Classification (NCBI taxonomy): domain Eukaryota; kingdom Metazoa; phylum Arthropoda; class Insecta; order Coleoptera; family Brentidae; genus Oxystoma; species Oxystoma pomonae. The sequence continues at coordinate 40,904,661 of OY998172.1, forward strand.
CCGTTTTAGAGATATTCATTTTCAAAGTTACATGGACTAATATAATACAGTTAGATTGACTAATATAATGCAAAACCACTATACCAATTTGGTATAGGGGACTATTAACATCGTAAACTTTTGAGTTTTCTCAATATTAACACGCCAGGACGAATACGTATCAGGTAACTTGGATAAGTACCAATGCGGAACGATGCCTATTTGTGAGTGATTCAAAGTTGGAAATCAAAGTGTATGATGGTGTTTAATGATGTATGGTAGAGGGTGACCAGTGAAACCACTAATGACCCCACGCTGGTTATCCAGGGCGAGACATCGTTTAATCATTTCTCTTTTCGCTTTGGTCTTTTGTGTGTTCCTCATGGGATCTTCATCCAAGTTTGAATCTTCGTTATTTTCACCCAAGATATTTTGATCTTTTGTTTGTAGATGCTAAAAATGTTAAGTAAAAAGATTACGCCTGAATGTGTGGTGTGTGTCTTAATAATAAAATTTTATGAGAAATTCAAGAGGTCAGGAGGGACTTGGCTATAGTTGTGTGGGTTAAGTCAAATTAATTTGAAGGTGTTTTAATTGCCTTTACAAAATTGATAACATTTTAAAAATGTAGTTATCCGTTTTAGAGATATTCATTTTCAAAGTTACATGGACTAATATAATACAGTTAGATGGACTAATATAATGCAAAACCACTATACCAATATGGTATAGGGGACTATTAACATCGTGAACTTTTGAGTTTTCTCAATTTTATCAAAAATAAGTTTCCAAAGATTCCAAGACATAATCCACGAAAAAGAAAAAGTTGTCTGTCGGTCTGTTGTCTGTTTGTATACACTCAAGAACGCCTAAATCGAGTTTAACGAAATTTGGTATAAAAATCATCTGTCGGCTGACTATGAACTAATTAACTTTTGGGTAGGGTGGTGAGGGTTGGAGGGGGGGGGGGGAACGGGGATAAAATAATTAAAAAAATTTTAACTTTGGAACAAAAGCAAGTAGCGATATACGGTTTTCAGATTTAAGTTTTCATGAATATTCACTACAAATTTTGTTATAAAGTCCAAATTCGTGGGAGCTTTGTTTGCGAGTTATTTGAAAAAATTTTAAAATATTTAAAAAAAAATCATAACTTTAGAAGTAAAGCAGCTATTGATATGCGGTTTTTGGATTTTGCTTTCCGTAAATATAACCAAAAAATTTTGTTATAAGGTTCAAATCTTTCAAGGCTTCTAGTTTTCGAGATATCTCTATTTCCTTTTAACATAAAATAATTGATTGTATGGTGGACTATCCGTGCTTTCTAGCAACAAGTTTTTTCCATTAACATGAATAGTTATTTACATCCCGCGGTTTCTTTGAAATGCACTTTACTTCAGAGGAATATACCTGATTTTATCTACTACTTAATAAGACCTACAGTAAGAAATATCATAAGACAGATTTAATTTGTAGCAAGGATCCATAAGCGGTACCGGAAGGTAAAGTAATGAAAACCGGGGGGGGGGAGGTAAATTATGTAAAACTCCCTAGGGAAGTAAAGTGGTACGACCAGCATGTAAGGGTCGAAAATGTCATTTTCTGATAAGGTAATATATAGGTTTTTTTGTCGCGCAGAATATGTTTTGGAAAAATTTCTATACCTTGCAAAAATTCTAAATATTGTTGGGAATCTTGCACATAACCTAACAAAATAGAATAATTGGGAAACTGAAATTCAACTGATTGGTTCCGCGTTGATTTGCAACTTTTTTGTATTTTTCGACGCGAGATGATAAAAATTTGAATATTTTATTGTGCCCTTTTTTACGTCAAATGATTTTCCGGTAATTTGTTGTTTGTTTTGCATACGGAACAGGCAATTTTCGAAATTAAAAAGGTACACTTGACCACCACCTTTTTATTTAACAATGTTATATTTATAGTAATTTCTTGTGTTTGGCAAAATTGAATTACATGAAAGTAGTAGAAAAAACCTCCAATAAAAATATATTGTTATTAGTATCAAAATAGAAGAGAGCGCACATGCGTGTCAAAATAGGCGAGTCACTTGTTTGATCCTAATTAAGCAGTTTGTTGATTTGGAACTAAAATAATGACAAAATATTCTGATGCTCCGCACGCTCGTAGGAAAAATGTTGTACCTAACGCGTGCGGAAAGTATTTTCCACACTTACGGCTTACCCGAACTCCGTTGGCGCGTCGTTCGTGCAAACGCCGGTGCGTTTGGAAAAGTATAACTTTCGGCACTTGTTAGGTAAATAACTATTTTCTATATTTATTAATTATATTTTGTATTTATTGCAACACTAGTGGCACGCCTATGGTGGCCTATGACAAGATGGCGTCGGAATAACATGATAACTAACCTGTAAAATGTTTGGTTTTCACCTGCAATTTCCAGTTTTCGTCACACCACGCACTTTGTCATATCACTTATGCTACAACACTTAAAAATCCATTGAAAAAATATTAAAAACTGTCCAAAACCTCGATTATACTAAAGCTACAACGCCGACTAGAAATAATGAATGGCGCAGCGTACAAACGTTTATATGGCTGACCCGCCACAAATGCGAGGTTGTCAGATTGTTGTAGGTTTTATTCTCGATATATATTGGGAAATAAAAAGAATTATTCTTTCGGCCAAAATATCAGGTATTTTATCTGATATTTCGACCGAAAAAAATGTACCTACACGTTATAAATTCTTTATTGATTTAAAACTGTGAAGAACAAAGAAAATGTAAATTTAATTATATAATATACCTAAATTTATTTATATATGTGAATAAAAATAAGATGTTTCTCCATGTTTTAAAAAATAAACCAGAGAATTAGCATAATTGAAGCATGTGAAGACATTACGTGTAGAGATACAACATTCAGCGCAATTTGGCATCGTCGCCAAATTGTTTACCTTAGGTCTGATCGCAACTGTGGTAAACATAATGTCTCTATTTAAGTTATACCTTTATGCTTGTGTCTTATTATGTATTAGGACGAGTTATACTTGGCTATCTTGGTTTGACTTGTGTCTCATTTTGTATTATGATATGTTATACTTAGTTAGGATTAAGGTCTAATATTTAAAAAAATTGAATACAAGATTTTTGTTTGTAACTATGAGTTTAGTTTATTAAAAAATCACAGAAAGATAAAGTGGCTTTTTTAAACAAAACCAAAATCTACACACAAAGCCCATTTGTGAGCTGCAATTTGCCTTTATGATGTGTTCCTTTTTCCACGATCCTTTAACAAAAAGTTAATATCACGTTAGAATGAAAATTTTCTAAAGGGCAAAACGACGCGACGACGAGTTTCGAACCATTGTAAAATTGCTCTTGTAAAATTAAAACTAAAAAAAATCTATAGTACGACCATAGATCTAAGAGACTCATTATAAATGCTAATCCCTAATCACCTATTATTCGGGGTGTAAAAGTAAATAAAAAAAAGCTGTAAACATGCTACCATTTCTAAAGATTACAGGTCCGGATTTAAAAATGTGTAATTATTTCTTAATAAGTACACGTGTTTCGGCGAATTAAAATTTATCAACTTTATGACTAATTACGAAACGTTATAACATTAGGGTTTGATTACGTTGCAAATTAATTTTCTTACAATAATTAGGACACGCTTCAGATACCAAGCTGATTTGTAGTTTTAAAAATCAGTTAGCAGTTGGTGTTTGGTTACAAAAGAAGTTATTTTTTGTTAATTGTGATTGTATGAAAAATTTTTCGTCCGTATGAGGAACAACCGAGTACGTCACGTGGAGATGCGGGGAATAATGGCGTTACAAGAGAAATAAGTGATTAAAAATCATTTAAACGCGATACTTTCTCACTTGATGCAAAAAAGTGATATTTGACGTTTATACCACCTTTCTTGAACGTGGCTTATCAAAATTTTGTGCAAAAGAAAGCGGCAGCTTTAACATGAAGATCGGTAAAAAGAGTGTGGCGTGTAGTAAATAAACCGATAGTTGGGAGAACAAAAAGGAAGGATTATAAAACTTCTAAGAAATTGGACATGGGTGATGTGGATATCATTCGTAGAAAAATATTCAATTCATTAATTCAAAGATTAAAAAAAGATGATACAGGAAGGGTTGCCGTGAGACACTGAGAAAATATATTTTAAAAAAAGGTTTTAAAATTAAAAAAATAATAAACGGCAAGTGATTATCGAATCGGCCCGTTTAAAAAAATGGAGGATGGAATATTTAATTGCAATACACGAGTATAGAGAAAGTAATAAGGATATTGTTTATCTCGATGAAACTTGGTTTGACGACCATGAAGTTCCAGACAAAGGTTGGGTGGATTCGACTGGTCACTGCACAACTAAAGCTCCATCAAATAAAGGAAAGCGAATCACAATAATTCAGGCTGGAACAAAAAATAAGTTTATAGCAAATGCGTTGGCCTTATCAGCCAAAAATGTAAAGGATTGCCATACTGACTACCATGACGATACTACAGCGGAATTATTTGAAGACTGGTTCAAGAATTAACTGGTAATTGTGATGGATAATGCGAGCTACCACAGTAGAAGGCTAAATAAAGTTCCGTGTTCAAATGATACAAGACTTACTTATTTTGAGAATAGCTACACCAAAAATAATTGCTTAAAATAATTAAAGCATTTTCAGTACAAAAAAGATACTATTGTGATACTTTGGAGGCAGAAATGGGCCATACAGTGTTGAGACTTCTTCCTTACCATTGCATGTTTAATCCAATTAAACACCTATGGCATGAGCTAAATGCAGCGCTTAAAAGAAATAATGTTTCCCCAACGTTAAATTCTTCTGTGGTAGCTTTGATTAGTTCGGCGAAACAGAATATTTTAAGTAAAAGCTGTTAAAATTGCGTAGCTTATGTCCACAAAATAGAAAAATCATATGTAAATATAGATCTGCTACCCAGAGAAAAAATTATCATGGACTTTAATGACGACAGTGACAGTGAAACTGACTTAAGGTAAAATTTGTTAATTTTTTTAATATCCCGTATTTTTTTGTACTATACATGTATGTGCCTGTTAAACTCAATTTTATAAATTTAACTGATTTTTGTGTTTTTCATTCTAATTTTGTAGGTTTAGGATGTGTCTATTAGATTAAAATAATTTTTTCATTTAAAAAAAAAACGTCAATAAGACCTATTATCTTTTTCACCTTTAAGGTGATCCGTGGAAGAAATTAACTGATCTATTACAAAACTAAGTGCGTCCCTGCTTCCTCTCTCTGGTCTCATTTGATTACCGTCACTATTTTGAGTCCCGTAGGCACTATTAACTAAATCGGACGGGCCATCAACTTCTTTCGTAGTCTACCGACTTAGGACGTGTGTATCTAGGTCCGCCTCTACGTGATATCCGATCCCATCCGGCCTGGATCCCGGCGAGAATAGAGGGGTAGGGCCTAAGATACATTTTACACTTATTTTCTCTGGGTTCCCCCTTACCCCGCTCATCAAACCGGTCTGATGAGCCCCCCTAGGAAGGCAGTTTTCTTTTCCTAGAAGGATTTAATTTAGCCTAAACCCCTTTGTCGGGGCAAGAGATCTTTAACGTAATCCACTATGAATATATGGATCACACGGGACCTTCCTCTTAACGTCCTCTCCGAGGGACAGTATGAAATCGAATTAGCCTGCCTTCTAGCTAACTCGGCCTACCGCTTCATACTGCGTTTTGCCTTAATCTTAGAAAATTCTGTAATTTTATAAGAAAAGGTCCAAGTAGACTACCTGATGCACGACCCGGGGCTTGAACCCGGCATCTCCTGCTTGAAAGTTGCGGCGCTAACCCCGACACCAAGCAGGCAGGTCCATTAGAACACCCGCTGCGTAGCAATAAATGCTTATCGGCCATGAATAATAATGAGTCCTCTAGATCGATGGTCACACTATACCAGCCACCGCAATGCCAACGACTTTGAGAACTTGTAGAAATAATCAACGCTAAAGTACGAAACTTTAAAGTTTTGGTCGGAAAATGCTTCTTTCTTTTACCAGTACCCAGTAAACACCGTTATGTAAATATTACGTAACATTTACATAACAGATTTAACTTGTTATGTAGATTTAAGGTCACTCAGAGGTCACAAAAAGGTAAAATTTAAGTCACATAAAGGTGCGAAAATTTTTACATAAACGTGATGTAAATAAAATGACATACCTTTTACGTAAGAGATAAGTAAAAACTACGTATATTTTACATAACAGGTTTACATTGTTATGTAAATTTAAGGTCGCTTAGAGGTAACAATTATTTATTATTAAGGTAAAATTTAAGTCACATTAATCTGCATAACATGGGCAAAGCGTCAACTATCTAAGTCCGACATGAGCTTGAGGCGGGCCAACGGTAGGTCCGTTCAGGTCCGTCGGTGGTTGCTTGACATGGTCCGATATTGGCAAACATGTGGCAAACTACAAAGTTAACCAGACGGGCTGGTTTAAGTGGCGGAAGAGGTGATTCTTATAGAGATCTTGTCAATACCTCAAAGTCCGCATCCTAATTTTGAAATATCTTTGCTCTTTATATATATAATATGATCATTCACTGTACAGGGAAAATAGTGACACTAGCGCCAACTCTACCTACTAGGAAGAAACTATTAAGCACTGGTAATTTAGATGATATAAATGTTACATAAAATGTTTTATATAATAGTAATGTAACATTTGAAATGTAAACTTACGGTTCAATTGACTATATAATAATAATGTAAAATTTAGGACTTTAATTTGACGTAAATAATTTTACAGGGTATTTACATAACTTGAATGACATAATAAATAAAAAATGTTATGTAACAATTATGTAAAATTTTAAATGTAAACTTAAATAATAGTTATGTAAAATTGTAAATGTAAACGTAAAGTCTAAATTGTTACATAATAGTTATGTACATTTTATTACTTTCATTTAAAGTAAATAATTTTATAAAACGTTTACGTAAATTAGATTACTTAAATATTACATATAATTTTTATATTTGTATGTAATATTTTTTATGTAAAATTAAGGTCCCACTATTTACGTAAAATTTACGTTAATTTTAAGAATTTATTTATAAAGTCATATTATTTACACAGTACAGTCAAAGTTTTGACGTAATGTTTACATAATTTTTTTTATAAAAATATTTTTATGTGAGATGTACCTAAATATGGTGTAACATATTTTACATAAATATGTGAACGTTAGATTTATATAAATATTAGGTTAAAGTCACAAGTGTGTTTACTGGGTATCATCACAAAAACGAAACAGAATGAAAAAAAAGCCGATTTTCCATAATTTTCGGACGTACCTATTTTTGTCATGGGCACCCACAATATAATTTAATAAATTTGACAATATTTGCCTTATTTAGCCCACAAAACGATTAAAATGAATAAAGGTATTAATTCTATCGATATTAGGGAGATTTTGGTCAGGCAGTTTAACGGCAAATTTCGTTACTCTTATGGTTACTGTTACCGTAAATAAAGGTAACTTCAAGAGGTTAAAAATACAGCTTTTGAACGTAGTCCATCGTTTGACGGTAAACATAACCTTACTTTGTTAATAACTTTTGTTGTTTTTTTCTCAAGTCTTTTTTTATGTGCTTTTCTAACCATATCATGAAGGACAATATAAATTTAGTGATAGGGCTGGGAGACGGACACCCCAACATAAATTTAGTAAGGCAAATGATTTTGGTGGAGTAATAGAAGAAAACGAGCTTTTGCAAACTTATTTGTACTTACAAAAAAAAAGGTAAAAAAGGCACTACATTACAACTATAAATATGCTTAACAAAAAATTAAATCCAAATATATAAAATTTTTGTAAAACAAAACAAACTTTTATAACCTAAAAATTTTCTACCACACAATCACACCTAGTTTGGTTGGTTGGCTTTTTAACTGTAAAGGTAGTCGCTATTGGGCGCTAATTAGCGCCAGTGATTACCTTTAATAAAGGTAACAGCCTGACAGAGCGCTACTGCGCCTGCCCAGAATAAAGATAAGGGTTACAGATTGACAAAAAACTTGACCAATATCTCCCTATTATCACAAACAATTTAAGGAATAAACTTGAAAACTGTTTAAAAATGCGTTTTTTGGTCGCGAGTGAACACATCTTAATTCTACCTAACAAAAAAAAAACATTCGTGTTGTCCAACACCAATGCAACGTTGCGGAAAGAAACTCAACTATACATATTTCCGGACTATTTTCCTTTACTTTTATGTCACCGCTCATTGTTTGCCTATGTTTAAAATCAAGCGAACTAGAGGGTGGGCTTCTTAATTTAGGTTTCCAATAAAATTCTAATTACATTGTTTATCAGGTGTCCAAAATAAACAACACGGGACATGGTTTAAATTGCTACCCATTATTTTGAAATTCAGAAATAATAGTTATAATAATTATTATTATTGTTCACGCTTAATTTTCAACGGCATTAAAAATAATATTGCAGTTTGTGTTAGTTTCCAGTTTACAATACAGTCGAAAATTACGTGCTTGTAGTGTTCATAGACAATAGTTATTAGGCTAGATACACCGTCTAATAAACGCATATTCATTTCTCGTAGGTACCTACTTACTTATTGATGGCATGTACAAAATATCGAAATACAAAATATCGATAAACAAGAGATCGAACAGAAGATTAGAAACACAGAAAATCAGGTGTCAATAATTGGAGGGAGGGTTAGCAAGAGTTCGCTCTATAATTCTGGTTTTAGTGAGTTAGGTTTAATAAAATAACATTCTTCTAAAAATAATGTTTCATTAAACCTATACTGAAAATAATGTATTCTGTATTTAAGAATATAAAAAATTAAGTTGGTGCAAGAATATTATTCTTCTGTGCAACACCGTTCTCAACTAAGCAGGTGTTGTTCTATGTAGGTACTTTATTTAATACTTCGAAAAACTATTTCCTTATTCTTAAATTTCAAGAAAAAGTGTTTCTAAATTTCATTTAAGAATACTTGGACTATTAAAAAAATATAACCAAATCTTACGTAAGAAATCCTTCAAAACTGAGAAAAGGACTACTTGGGTCAAGATCCTAAATTGCTTGCAAGAAGAAAATTTTTCTTGTTCCGAGAGAAAAATAGTCTTTAATCAAGGCCTCACTCAAGAGAATTTTTCTTTAGTTAAGATAATAATATCCTTTCTTTCAGTGAATTAAAAAGAATATCTGGGTTTTGCAACAACGAGTCTATGCTCTTAAAGGCTTAATTATTGTCCAAATAAGTTTTAGCGTCCCTGCCAAAAAGCCGCATTAAAACTCATAAAGTTACATCTCTCCCTCACTGGCGACAAATAAGTACTTATAAAAGGATAATTTTCTATTAGGTATGTAAAGTTTGTGCGAGCCTAGGGTGTTATTATATTTGTAGTTAGGTCGTCGTTGTTTAATTTAGGTTAGGTTATAGTTTAGCTTGATTTGTTGTTTTAAGAGTACACTCTGTTTGAAACAAAGGTGCGATTCGTTTATTCATGTAATTCTGTTTTATGGTTGGTGTTTGAATTGTGTGTTACATTAAGTCTAATAAACTGTTATTGATGTTGGTGGGTTATTGGATCTGTTTTTAAAAGAAACTGCTTTTTTGAAGTTCCCATCGTTTCGAAAAGTAAATTTTCTTTCTAAAGGGTTATTTAAGTTTTCCTTTGACTGGTAAAAGACATAATTTTAAAGCAAACACGTAACATGAAACAATATTTTCTCGCCGTGGTACTCTTTCAGCGAATTTTCTTATTTTTAATAATAAACAAACAAGATATTATTCTCCAAGGAAACATACAATAAAATATGCTTGAAACTAGAATATTTATGTTCTTAATTCAAGTATTTTATACTTATATTCTCTACCGAAGGATCAGAATTTTTGATTCAGGTAAATATTTTAAGAATATGAATTATTTTCCTGATGCAAATTTTTATTTTAAAAATATATTCTTAGTTCAAGAATAATATTCTTGGTGAGAGTTTATTTGTTTAATTAATTTTAAAAATTTTAGATTATTTTAAAAAACTAAATAAAAAAAAAGATATATATATATATATATACACATTTTTTTGAAAAACCACGCGAAATGTCTGGGGGATACCTGTGCAAAATTTTGTTAATTTTTGATGTGCGGTCTATCTGTTTAACTAAACGAACTGTTTTTAGGATTCAAATTCACTCTTATACCTTTTTTTTGTGTTAACTATTTGTTTTTCTTCTTTTGTTAAACCATATGACAGAACACATAAATTGGTTTGGATACATTAGGGTATAGCGATACCCAACGAGTGCAGCAACGATACGTTTAACGTACGATATTGATGATCGAGTATCGATTTGCGATTGCTTTTTACAGATCGGCTTTATTTCTTTTGCAACATTTATGTAAATCGTATCATATTGTATTTTTTCTTTTTAAATATACTGTCTAAATTTTACAATGTAAGGGGTATAATGCCTAATTTTTGTGGACTTTTATTTTTTTAAATGTAAAGTTATGTTTTGCCTAACTACATTTTATATAAAGTAGCCGTACACTTAACATTGTAAATCTACAAATAATCTGAATACTTAGTGTCAGGTAACGGCAGTACTAAGACCAAGGATCCAGTACGGATCCATATTCTGGTGGCCAGCAGTGGAGAAGGTCACTACTACCTTCAAGCTTAGGAGCCTAGAGGGAACCATATGCAGAGGGATAACCGGCGCTATGAGGACGGCACTTATACAGGCACTCGAAACCATTCTAGAACTGCCGCCGCTTCCGATCTGGATCAGAAAAGAAGCAATGGCGACCCACCTCCGGCTGAGAGTTACAGGTCAATGTAGAGGAAGAGGGGAATCTGCGGGGCATCTTACGATTGCCCAAATCGCCGCGATCAAAACACAAAGACCAAAAAACCCCTGGAGATTCAACAAGAGGTACAAAGTAGTCATCCCAAACAGGGAATTATGGCAGAGTAAAAACCTCCGCGAACAGTTCGAGGAGAACGCTGTGATACACCTACACCGACGGGTCCAAACTGTCGAAGAAGCAAACCACAGGATCGGGGGTTTACGTAAAAGACCAGAAGGTTCGAAAGAGCTATCCACTCGGAGAGCAAGCCACGGTCTTTCAGGCAGAGGTGTATGCCATAATAATGGCTGCAACCATGGAGGAAATAAGGAACGGTACGGAGGAGCATGTTTATATATGCTCCGACAGCCAATCGGCCCTAAAGGCACTGAGGTTGCACAAGATCAACAACACCCTGGTGGAGGAATGTGCGGATGCACTAGAATCCTTGGGAGAGGGCAAACAAGTGACACTTATGTGGGTACCGGGGAATGAGAAGGCCGACGAGCTCACCAGAATCGGGGCAAGCACCCAGTATGTAGGTCCGGAACCACTCCTAGGAATAACCAAGAGGCAATTGCAAAGTTGACTTAAAAAATGGGCCAACGATGCCATGGCGACCGCTTGGAGAGAAGGAACAGGATGCAGACAGACCAGGGACTTCGTGAAGGGTCCGGATGTAGCCAGACAAAAATGGCTTCTGGGGAGATCATGAAGGGACGCTGTTTTGCTGACAGGAATCATAACAGATCTCAACCGATTAAGGAAGCACATGACATGGATCGCGGTGGAAAATGACTCGAGATATCTCGACATGTTACAGTGAACTGCGAGGCATACCAGAGGGTGAGATACCAGGTATTCGTTTTCCCGACCCTGGATGAGGAAGACGTGCACACGCTCAAATGGAATAAATTACTGGACTTTGAGAAAAGAACAGTAAAACCAGAAGAGCAGACTGCCAGACCAGTGGTGCAGGCGGCGGATTAGGGCAGGCTCGGGGTAAGGCAGAAAGGGCCCTGGGAGGCCTAGTTGCCAGGCTTCGCGCCGCCCCTTCTTTACTACTACTACTATTACTACTACTAGGGTCAGGTATGTAACTTGTAAGACACAATATTTTTGTAAAATTAGATACAGCAAGTAATTTTACAGTATTTACTATGACTAATCTTTTTAATCAGTGCATACGCAATTTTATAACGATTGTAATACGTGCAAAAGATGCTTTTCTTACCTAAAAACACATTGTACACTCTTCTTTTGAATTCATAAAAATTTTATCTTTAAATCCGTTCTGAATAAAAAAAAATCGATATTAAAACGATCCCCGTAAAGCTCTTTGGTTTTAGTTTATTTTTACATTTGCATTTTAGTCGCTCACTACTTAAATTCTAGTTGAATAAACGCATAAAGTAATCAAGGGCCAGTGTTCAATGGAAAATCCATTAGAATGCTTCCAAATTCAATCATTGTTAATACGCTATAATCGTAGCACGTTTATGTCGTCGCTAAATGTTTATGACACCTATTTATGTTTAATACGATGAAATAAATGGTTAAAACTCAAACTATTAAATATAACCAACAATTAAAGTTAAATATATATACAGGATGTCATATCGTTGACGTTATACAGTAAAGGACGGCCCCACTACAAACATCGAACAGTCGGATTTTGAGTATAATCTTATCATTAATGTAAAATAGAAAAAAGAGAAAAAATAAATTTAGAAACCTCCGAATCAGTCACTTAAACCGAAAAGAATCTAAAAAGTTATTTCCTTTTGAACTTGAATCCCAAATAAGGCCTCTCTGATACCCTTTGCGAAATCAGGATTGCGTATCGCCCATAAAGGATTCGCATTTTCCATAGATTCTCTTATGGATAATCTTTAAAAATATTTTTAGCATCTGACTCATTAGGCTAATTAGAACTGATAGCTGAATGTTTTTAGGCAGTGTAACAAAGGCTGATTTTAGCCAGTCATCTGGAATTTTACCGCTGCGATAAATCAGATTCAAAAGTTTGACAAGAGCGTTCAGCGACTAATTTCAAAATTAGTTTTCAAAACTTCAGTGAACACTTCTTTCGGTGTTATTTCTATGCCTTGACTTAAGAATCCTCCAGGACCCCAGTTTTTGAATTATGAGAGAATGATCGCTCTCCTAAGAGATGTGATCTTTCCTTGGGAACTATCCCAATTCAACACCCTCTGAGTCTGATCAAATTCAAAGTTGGCACATTTATTTCATAGCAAATTACTTTTTATCGTTGGTAGTGTTTAATCTGAAATATTTTGAACGAACAACGAAGCAAGCTCAGCTTCTGTGGTGGTGTACTCCTTGTCTGGTGTTTTTTTTCTAAAAAAAAACGCGATTCTTTTTTATATTTAAATAAAATCTGTGTGCGGAATGCATAATAAAAAGAAGCCCACCTCTAAATAAAATTTAAAAGAAAGTTTTGCTAGAATACATGGAAAAACATCCGAAGCTACGGGCAGAGACTTTCTCGCCAGATTTCACGTACAAAACAGCACAAGAATTAGTTCCACTTTTAGATGGAATAACTCACAAACCAAAAAATTTTATACTTTATAAAAGGCTTTTTTCTTAATTTAAGAGGGAACTGATCTCCTTAACATCGATTTAAAGAACGGGACGGAGTATCCAATTAAAGCAGAAAAAAATCTGGAATTTTATTTTTTGCTAAATAGAATACTTACAAATTGACATTTTTTAAAAACCGTCAACCAAATCGTGATTTTCAAATTGAACTCAGATAAACCACCTCTTAGTGATGGTCTATAATATACAATGATTTTACACTTTGACACGTCTGAGGTTTCTGGTTTACCAAGCTTTTATTAATTTTCATGGATTATTTCGACTGTTTCAAGAAAATTTTCACATGTTATAAAGCTTTAACCCCACCCCCCCTCTCGTACACCTTGGCGATGCGAGGGAGAATGCAGGAGGGGGAGGGATGTCAGCCGGTGAGGGGGAAGGTGAGATGAATCGTAAGATCACTGTCCATACACCGAAAAAAATTGCCAAATCGCTTTATATTTGAGGAAGTTATGCCTCGTATTGACTTTTTCAATAAAATATAGCCTATAGCACTCTGGGGACACTCTGTATAAACATACAGTATTTTCCACCCGAAGTTAATACAGATTTAATTAAGATCAACTGTCAGCGAACATTTTCGATCTGACGTTTAGTAATTCTGTTTCTCCCTAAAAGGACAGTTGGTCACAGTTGGTTATTGGTTTATTGTGTGTGCTGATAATACAGACTTTTTTATCTAACATTTTAGGGATAAAGCATCACCTTCATGTACGATTTATTCAAAATGTTTGTCCACATTCTTGTCTAGCCAAAAATAATGATACAGTTTGTTATAAAGGCGCAATTACACAGACGAACATGCTCAAACAAAAGCTCGTGCAAAAGATCTAAAATTTTTTGCGTGAACATTTTTGTGAGCTTTTCTTTGAACATTTTGTTCGGGTAAATTTTTGAGCAAATTATTGCTATCTGGTTTGGAAACATATTTTTAAAGATGAGAATAAATAAAATTTCATATCAGTGATATCTCAATTCTTTAAAAAAATGGAACACCAACTTTTATTTTAAATTTTTGTGAAAAAAAGCCGACGGCAAGCGAAATATTATTCTTGGCTATCAGTTTTGTCAGATGGATTAGGGTTACTTACAATATTTTTTTCTTAGGGTTTTTCCCGGATTTTTTTTCCCGGGGTTTTTTTTGGGATTTTCTTGCAAGTTTTTTTTATTTCCAAGGGTTTTTTCCTAAATTCAAAGAACAACCCAGGAAAATTTTTCTTTTCCAAAAAAATTTTGGAGGTGGGAGGGGAGGGGGATTTTTTTAAAATACATTTTTGTAACTTTACTTTACCCTTAGCTTTGATTGGTTTTTTTTTAATTCCTCACACCAGATTTACCTAGTTAGTTTAAGATGAAGAAAGATATTTACTGTCAATTTAATGTAATAATCAAGGTCGATTACTGACACTGAACAAACAATATGCAAAGGAGCAACATTCCGATTCAAAAGTCTAGTCTTTTACTGCTAAATTATATTTTTTTAGACAAGGGTCGGGATCGTAGGGTTGTAAAAGTGGGTAATAAACGGGTATTATTTAGATCGAACGTGCTTTTGTTCATATATTTGAGATTTAATAAAATGTATATAGGTTTTTTAATTTGACTTAATTATTATTGTATTGTGTTTTAAACTAGAAAGTAAAATAAAGAGATATTATTTTAAACGTAAATTTTTATCATAACATTTTACAGGCAACAGCAATAAATAAGTGCCAATTATTATTTTTTTATTCTCGTTTTTTTACAACCCCAAAAAAGTTACAAGTATACTGGCATATCCCCTATAAAAATTAGGTCAATCGAAGTTGCTTATAAGGTAAAATGTGAATTTCGACATCAAATCGTTTTTCCGTCGGAAAGAACTTAATTAAAAATACCTTGTTTTAAAACTTAGTCTTTCTATTTTCAGTTAAGTTCAATGAATTTCCATAAAACCATAAAATTTAAATTTGTAAGAAATTTCTATACCAACATTTCTTCAAACAAATTTTGCTTAACATTCTCTCCAAAATTTCCGTGAGTCTTTTTGTACGAGATTTTGGTCGAACTTTTTTTTGAACATTTTGCTCAAGAGGCTCGTGTAAATGTTTGTCGGCATTTCAACATCAAAGGAAAGTTTGTCTGTGTAAATGCGTCTTAACATGTCATTGTGTCAAAAAGTGCAAAAAATGAAAAATAAAACGAATACGTGTCAAACTAGGTTTATTGGTCGCACAATTTAAGGTATTTCAACTAAAAAAATTTGCACACCATAAATTAAATTTTGCACACCTTCCTACGAGTAACTTTGTCATTTTTCTATGGGGGGGGGGGCTAACTTGATCGTAGGCCTCCTTATAAGGTTTTTTAAAAATTTTGGTATCATTCAAAAGGTCTAATTTTGCACACCTATTTTGAAATTTTGCACACCCCATGGTCACTCACAATAGGTATAGGGTTCTCGAGTAACGAGGCTACCCCCCCCCCTATGATATTTTTTGAAATTTTTGGCCTCATTCGAAAGGTCTAATTTTGCACATATTTGCACACCTTTTTTGAAATTTTGCAAACCCAATGAGAACCCGCAATAAGGTTGTCGAGTAACGAGGATGGCCCCCCCCTGCTATGATATTTTTAGAAAATTTTGGCCCCATTCGAAAATTCTAATTTTGCACAATTTTGCACACCTGTTTTAAAATTTTCCACACTCCATGGGAACCCGCAATAGGGTTCTCGATTAGGGATGCTATTTCCTCCAACCCAACACAATACAATTCAGCACAACACAACCCAACCCAACTTTATTGCGGGTTCCCCGAGAGGTGGCTCGGTCGTCATTTTGTGTACATCAAAAGGCATTATTTAACAGATTTTGCCTCTAAATGCCACCGAAATTCCTCGAAATAATGCTTCAAATTGCCTCAAATTGCCACGCACCCCTCGGGGCTTCCATGGGATGTGCAAAATTTCAAAATAGGTGTGCAAAATTGTACAACATTAGAACTTTTGAATGCTACCAAAATTTTCAAAAAATATCATCTAGGGGGGGGCATCCTCGGTACTCGAGAACCCTATTGCGGATTCCCATGGGGTGTGTAAAGTTCCAAAATTTCAAAATAGCCAACCACTAACATTTTCAAAAAACCTTATATGGGGGGTGGGACAACGACCACTAGAAAAATGACAACACTGGTGAAAGGTGTGCAAAATTTAATTTATGGTGTGCAAAATGTGTCCAAAATGATGGCCTAAAATTTTTTCAGAAACCGTACCCGGGAGGGGGGTTGGGGGTTGAACGTGGTAAATACATGCTTTATCGAACTCGAACCCTCCCTATTAGGCAGTCGGGTAAAGACTTTCAAAAATAAGATTTCTTGGTACGAAGCATTAGAATACTGAAAAGGCGCCTATTTTAACGTCTCGAATCCACTGACTAATGATAAACAGAAAGGTTGCAAAAAGAAATAACCAAACTGAAGTTTGGAAGCATAATGATTTCGTTTCTTGCGAGGAGCGGCTGTGTCTCTGTCGTTTTAATCGAGGAGATGGAATAATTTGAAGCTAAAAAGATGGATTTTGCTCAAATTTTACGATGACTTCATTTACATGTCAGCAGATTTTCAACGAACTTTCCATTTTGCTAATATGTAAACGAAGTATAAAAAGACGCTGAAGTGTGAACCAAGAAAAAAAATCGCTGGCCGCACAAGACGCTACACACCGAGATGCGCAAATGTAAGGCCAGCATAAAAGTGGAAAATGACAAAAAGAAGAAGGTTTCCATCAGAATTAATCTTGTTCTCCGAGTTACGGCATATTTACTAAAGCTAAGGGCAAAAATATCTTTAGAAAGCTTGCATGGGTTTAGTTTAACACTTTTTATTCCCGAATTTGTTTTGTATGCTTTTACCCAGCACAAGGGGCTATTGACAGCAATAATAGATAAGAATTGCAAAACATTTCCTTCCCCGAACTACCTGCGTTTTCAATAGTACCAAAAAACCACTTACATCAAAGTATAAAATAAAATATTATCATATATTTTTTTTTTAATTCGATGATTTGAGCCATAATTTGGAAAAATTCACCTGGAGAATTATAAAATGAAAAAAAGCGTCACAAAATTTCACAATACTAATACTGCCTCTTACCTTAAAAGGAATCAAATAAAAATGAGTTCTCCATACTTCTCAGTTTCCATAATAGTGGTACTGATTATTTTGTACTTTAACAGAATATTTAGCATGAGCCCATAAAATCTCTTTACAGTTGATAACAATTAATAGAAAAGTTAATCAAAATGCGTTTTTTAGGGCAAGGTGAGGCTGGCACAAGGAAAAAATAGTCAGCATAAGTAGAAAACAAAACGTTTGTCTCTTTGAGGGTCTAATTTAAGTGACAGCTACGCGAAAATAAGTGAGATTACCGTTTTCTTTTAGCAGAAACAAAAAACCAGAAGAAATCACAAGTAGGATCGTACAATCTGTCACTTTTATTTTATTTTATTTGTAAGAAAATCAGTCTAGTAAAAAATTTTCATATCTAATAAACAATAGCGTATTAAGCATTAACAAAAGAAGCGTACCTTGGTTAGTTGTTTAGAAAAATATGTCGTTGGTTTGAAGTCAAAAAAATAATTTTAAGAAAAGGCGATTTTAAGTTCTTAGTAATTTAAAGTGCTCCTTTTAATTGGTTATTTTATTTTGAGGATTTTTAATTTTGTATGGATAAAATTAGTGTAAAATAAGTGATAGTATGAAAATTTGAGCGCCAAGAAACCATAAAAAACCCACTGCTTTTGAATGACGACCAGAAAGTACGAGATGTGATGATTTACGCTGCAGTGAAGGAAAATCGAAAGTTAACTAGCCACCAAATTGCCGAAGCAGTTGATACGTCTTCAGCCACTGTCTTACGTGTTCTCAAAAGGAATGGTTATCATTCTTACAAAGCGTGAAAAGTCAAAAACGCATCAAATTTTTCCGGAAGACAACTATCGTCGTATGGAATTTTGCGAAACAATGATGGAAAGGGCTAATCGTGATGAAAACTTTCTGAGATCTATTCTTTTCACAGATGAAAGCACTTTTCCATTATTGAATCGTCATAACCCAACACACGTTCGATATTGGTGGAGGGAAAATTTGCATTTGCATTTTGACGTAAGAACACACTATCCCCAAAAACTAAATATTTGGGGGGGGGGGGTATTGTAGAGGAACACGTAATTGGGCCATTTTTTATGGACGGCAATTTGAATGGTCCTAGATACTTGGATCTACTGCAGCAGCATGTTAGTCCAACTGCTAGGCAGTTGGAATAACCATGGTTTCAACAAGATGGTTGTACCACTCACAATGTTGGCCTTGTTAGGGAATATCTTAATAATGTATTTCCTAATCGGGGTATAAGTACACGGGGAACTATTTTATGGCCAGCTCGATCACCCGATCGTGTTCCTAATGATTTCTATCTGTGGAGTTATATCAAAAATAAAGTTTACGGGCATGAAAGGGCTAATAATTTGGAAAAACGTCGGATTAAAATTGAAGAAGCTTTTGAAACTTATCATATTAAGGGGTTTTTATAATAGGCTCGGATATTGTCTAGCCGAGCAAGGAGGCCTTTTCGAACATTTGCTCTAATTTTTTTTTTGACTGTGAGAATCTTTTTGGTTTTTAGAATGTATTGTTTTATTTTGAGAACTTGCTTTTATTTTGTTTCTCCTCAATATTTTCATTATAACACGTTGTTAGTGATAAATCTGAGCAGTTGAAAATAATAAATAATAATAAGGAATAATAATAATAATAATAATAATAAGGAAAACCCTAAGAAAAAAATATTATAAGTAACCCTAATCCATGTGACAAAACTGATAGCCAAGAATAATGTTTCGCTTGCCGTCGGCTTTTTTTCACAAAAATTAAAATAAAAGTTGGTGTTCCATTTTTTTAAAGAATTGAGATCACTGATCACTGATGTAAAATTTTATTTATTCTCACCTTGAAAAATATGTTTCCAAAACAGATGCCAATAATTTGCTCAAAAATTTACCCGAACAAAATGTTCAAAGAAAAGCTTACAAAAATGTTCACGCAAAAAATTTTAGATCTTTTGCACGAGCTTTTGTTTGAGCATGTTCGTCTGTGTAATTGCGACTTAACATTCTCTCCAAAATTTCCGTGAGTCTCTTTGTACGAGATTTTGCTCGAACTTTTTTTTGAACATTTTGCTCCAGAGGCTCGTGTAAATGTTTGTCGGCATTTCAACATCAAAGGAAAGTTTGTCTGCGTAAATGCGCCTTTGGAGAATGCCTATGTGCAATCTACAAGGTTATGTATTTTTATTATATTTCAACCCATTTCCCACCTACCTTTATCGCTTAGTTATCCAAATTTGTCCTCTTTCCGCTTATTTTTTATGATTTTCACTTTTTTTAACAATTGACATCATTCACTGACAGACCGCGGTCAATCCCTTCTGGCAGTGCCGGTTTCATATTTTTTTAGTTGTTTTTTTACTTACACTATGTATATTTTAACAGCGTCTGTATTTTTTTAGACTTTATTGTTATGATTCTTTTATTTATTAATTCCTACATTTCAACAATAATATAAAAAAACTACTAAATCAACACGAATACATGGCTTACTACCAAAAGCATTCCACATGCACTTGCCTTATCACGACCAAAAAAACAAACAGTAAGTAAACAATAGATACATGAGTAGATTTTAATTAACGTTTGGTTCTGAGCCAGATGAAATAAAGTAAGGGGACCAGCCATAAATTAAGTCACATCATTATGGACAAATTTTGACACCCACTAAAATTACGTTACAAAAAACATCTTTCTTTTTAATTCTAAAAAGAATTGTGATGCCGCGCTGCCACCGATCCCCCACTCTAATGGTAAAATGGACACCATTAGTTAACAATACCAAAACTGGAATAAAAATAAGGGGGCGTCGATTTTATTTTGGGGCGCAAGGTCGAGGGCAGGGGCCAAACCCATAAATTATGTAACACCATTTTTGCCAACTCTTGACCCCCCCCCCCGTGTTACAAATAAAATTCTTCCTAAATATATCAAATTTAAGTTTTCCAATTTTGGTATTGTTAACTAATGTTAGTAGGTAGGTTCCTATTTTTAATTATAATATTAATTATCATTAGTGTGGAGGAGATACCGTCCATCGGGGTAGCACATTTTTTGCCTTTTATTTCTCATTCTAAAAAAATTGTTCTAGAGTTTTTCAGTTCTCTTTTAATAGAGGAGGGGGGAGACCTAATTTTGAGCGGGCCATCAGAAACGTAACGATTTGGGAAAAGAGGGGGGTGGGGAAAATATGATCGAAATAGTGTAACATAATTTAGTTCATTGAACCTCTGGATTGTTGTTTTGTTTTTTGTCACGATAAGAGAGATGTGAAATGCGATTAATAAAACCAACGCTGTCATGTTGAACCATACAGTCCACTTCCAATATTACTTATTATTGAAAAGTAGAAATAAAAAAGGGATAAAATACTAGTTAAGAACCTCAGTTAAAATAAAAAGCTTGTAAAATTAAAGTATTAAAATACAAAATTGACAAAATAGGTACTAAAAATAAAGCTGACCCCTGTCCTGCCGCCGAGATTGATCGTGTTCTGTCAACCAATAACTATATTGGCGCGTAACGTTGTAAAATGGTGAACATTTTAAAAAATAGTTGCAAAAAGAGACCGTTAAGGACAAATTTGGATAACTAAGCAATAAAGATAGGTGGAAATATTTTGAAAAGTCGTAGAAAGCCATTATTTTGGCTATAGGCCAACTAAACCTAATAGTTTGTTTGAAAGTTTGAGATAATGATGTGTTTGAAATTAACTCTGTGTTTCACACTTTCATTGTCTATATTTTATTTATAGGCGACGTTTCAACCAGTGCAATCTCTAATCGTCTTCCTTTTTTTTCTTTGATTTTTTAAATCAGCATAAAAGTTCCTTTAAAATGATGTATCACACTTTATGTTTTATTTTTTGTATTTTTTTTTATCTTTTTATTTTTTCGATATTTATTTTTTTTTAAATTATTATCTTTTAAATTTTTTTAAGGAAATTTTATACCTATTTCAAAAATCAAATAATGGGTCATTCTATAAGAAAAATACCAACTCTGGGTTATCTCAAAAACTACATGTGTTAGGAAAAATCCAGTTAGAAGGTTATATTCTTTGTTAAAATGTCTTCAAAAAAGCTATTTACATGAAATCAATATTCCTATAAGTAACGAAGTTATAGACCACATACCAAAATGCAGACTTTTCCTCGGAAATGGTAAGACATATCCAGATGCAGTTTTTGTATTAAAGGAAAAATTTTTTTTGTCCAAAAAAATTTTGAGTTTTTCAAATATAGGCAAAAAACTCAAAAATTGCACTTTTAAGCGGTAATCCGCGCCTTACGTTTATGAGGAGTGGTGTAGAGGGGATTTTTTTTAATCATATTTTTGTAACTTTACTTTAACCTTAGCTTTGATTGTTTTTTTTTTAAATTCATCACACCAGATTTACCTAGTTGACATTAGGCCCCAACGGTTGCTTAAAAAAGCAAAAGGTTTATGAAAATGCTGAAGATAGATATTTACTGTCAATTTAATGTAATAATCAAGGTCGATTACTGACACTGAACAAACAATATGCAAAGGAGCAAAATTCCGATTCAGAAGTCAAGTCTATTACTGCTAAATTATATTTTTTAGACAAGGGTCGGGTTCGTAGGGTTGTAAAAGTGGGTAATAAACGGGTATTATTTAAACAGATCGTGCTTTTGTTCATATATTTGAGATTTAATAAAATGTATATAGGTTTTTTAATTTGACTTAATTAATATTGTATTGTGTTTTAAACCAGGAAGTAAAATAAAGAGATATTCTTTTAAACGTAAATTTTTATTTATTATTTTTTTATTCTCGTTTTGTCACAACCCCAAAAAAGTTACAAGTATACTGGCATATCCCCTATAAAAATCAGGTCAATCGAAGTTGCTTATGTGGTAAAATGTGAATTTCGACATCAAATCGTTTTTCCGTCGGAAAGCACTTAATTAAAAATACCTTGTTTTAAAACTTAGTCTTTCTATTTTCAGTTAAGTTCAATGAATTCCCATAAAACTATAAAATTTAAATTTGTAAGAAATTTCTATACCAATATTTCTTCAAACATATTTTGCTTAACATTCTCTCCAAAATTTCCGTGAGTCTTTTTGTACGAGATTTTGCTCGAACTTTTTTTTGAACATTTTGCTCAAGAGGCTCGTGTAAATGTTTGTCGGCATTTCAACATCAAAGGAAGGTTTGTCTGTGTAAATGCGCCTTTAGATCTTTTGCACGAGCTTTTGTTTGAACATGTTCGTCTGCGTAATTGCGCCTTAAGAATGCAACAAGCAATTGTGCAGGAAATCGGCTACTCGGTGTAAATCTTATGTTTATAACCCATAACAAAACCCAAATAGTTCCAAATCCAGTTAGAGCACCGGCGATCCGAAGGCATTTGATTGGTCGGGAGGCATTTTCCCAACTAATATTAAAAGCGATTCCCAATTAAGTTACCTGAAACTTGAGACTTTTTTTTGTATTGTTGGTTGAAGAAATTAGAAATACAAAATGTTTTATAAAATGTACTTAAATATCCCAGCTGAACTTTCATATTTCCCAACTGCAAGCAACTGAGAGCTACATTGGGGGAGAGCCTCCTTCACCATCTTCCCCCCCCCCAAGGGATCGCCGATGAGTAAGAGGTACAACTAGCGGATGAAAGTTTTTTCTTTTGGTCAATTTTCTCTATTTGACAATGTTTTCTCTTTTTGTATAAACTCGCCCTTATCCCTTTTGTTTCCATTACTTGTGAAAGGATGTGTTTTATGGTAATATATACTGTTTTATTGATGTTCTCCAAAAATTATTAAAATGGGACATAATAAAAATAAAAGAAAAGTTTTATGATACATTGTACTTATATTCTTGTTGTTTGGAGAGTTCTCAAATAAAAAGACAAGTTGTTGACAGTCAACTTTTCATTTTTATTAGGGCGATATTTCTTTTCGGGTAAAGAAGCGGCGCGAAAGATATTATTTCCACCAAATAAAATACAAGTAATGAGGTTGAAAAGATGAAAGGTCTTTATTTGAGTTATTAATTCATACAATTTTTAAAATAGAGAGTTTAAATTCGGCATGTTACGTACGAAGCGCCTAGGCGTAGTGGTGGAATTGCTGGAGCCTTTCTCTTTTTCATTTTTAGTACCAGTAATTCTATCTTGCTTTCTTTTGTTCGGCCGCATTACCAAGCTATTTATTTTTGGATTCTCTTCGGCAAAACTCGATGCGTTAGCATCATGAATCAGATGTTAAAAAACGTTAGTTACCGTTTGGTTATAAATGCCGTAAGATTAAAGTTTAATAGAAAACCGCAGAGATGGGATTCTGATATCCTGATTCGAATAGAAGTCTTTGTTTTTTTACAAGCTTTTATTTAACTTCACTGGTATATATATTTGTATATTTGTATGTAATGAAATCTTGTAGCTTAATTTTGACTTCCAAATATCCGATCGGTTTTAAATTTGGCACGCTTATAAAGTTGTGGTAGGAACCTAATAATATAGTATAATGAAGTTGACAACTGCCCGTTACTCGAAGGGGGTGGAGTGGGGTGCAGTTGAAGTATTCCCGATTTCGTTAAAATTTGGTGGGTGGGGGCATTTGGGGATATCGATAACGAATTTATAATCAGATTTTGAAAATTCAATATGTCGGATTCAAGATGGACGATTTTCCGTCATTTTTTGCTAACCAATTTTAAGTAACTTATACACATCCGACTGTGTTCAAATTTGGTATGCGTTTATAGTTCCGGTGACAATACAATAATATGGTATCATCAGGCACCCACCTTCCCCTAATGAGGGAAGTGGGGGGGAGAAGATTTAGTTTGTTCGATTTCAATGAAAATTGGCATACAGGGGTTTTTAAGGAGGGAATTATGAATTTTTGATCAGATTTGAAAATTTCAATATGGCGGATTCGAATTGATGACGATTTAGGGTACAAATCTAAAAATGAAGAGTATGTGGATAAACTTTAAATTTTGTACATATATTCTACACATATTTACCATTTTTTTCTAAGCCAAAACTCCACCTCCTCCTTGCTGGATGTAGGATAAATATTGTGTAATATAGATAAAAAGGTAAAGAATTACAGAATATTACTAGTTTTATTGATCATTGATTTTTTGGAAACACTACTTCCACCCTCATTTGTGTCGTGACATAGGTGTAAGTATAGGGAGGGGGTCGGATGCCCCCCCAGATCCCACAGTCCTTTAAATTTATCTTCCATATAGAATCAAACAAAAAGAAAAGTACTAATTTCTATTAAATTACTATTTAGCCCCCCCTCCGCACTATTTTGTCAAATTCTTGTGGCTTACTTATCCCTATATATTTATTAATTTTTGTAGGGTGGTAAAAAGTAAAAAAATTCACTATATTTATACAAAATTTAAATTTATATTCTACATAAACCTACAACAGAAACTAATTTTAAAATATCTTACTTAACTCTTATTTTCCAAAAAAATATTAAAAAAAAATTTTATTGTAAAAATATCCCACTAATATTATATCGTTATTTTTAAATATACTTAATGATAAAAATATAATAAAAAACTAATATATTGACTGATACTTTATACTATTTTTTTTTGCTCTGCCCAAAGCCCAAGTATAAAATGATCAGATGACGCAAAAAGCATGTTAAAAATATATTTGTGGAAAGTCTTGAGCATTTCCTTGAATGGTTTATGCGATATTAATATCATTATATCATAATTATATGATCCTTCTTATTAGCGCCCTGCTCTAATTTTAATCCTCTATAACCTTTAGCAGGTGCACACCCAGCGCCCCCCCACCAAGATTTTTTTAAATGTACTTTTATTTTAGTGTTATTTTAATAAACTGGATTTAAATTTATTATAAAAATAATTTTTGAGAAACAATTGGGTTCAGCCCCCCCCCCCCCGAGAAAAATTTCTGGGTGCACTGACCTTTAGCGCTCCACTAATTTATTTCATCCTATCCAAAGAAACTTAAAAATTCATACATACATCCATACTAACACAGCAAACAAAACGTTTGTATTTCTAGTATATTTGAATAACAAGGCCACAATTTTAGGAACCTAATCCACAGATAGACAGATATTGGCACCTACAACCGATGCAGTCATAAAGTTAAGACATTGTAGTATATAACAACAAAAAAATTTTATTGCGGGCGGCTGCGGGAAGACAACTTTTCCTCTGCAGAACTTTACATATATCAAAACAACATAGTGTTTTCGGTTATTTTAAGATTTTTTTTTTTACTAAAGACAAAAAAAATATTTTAAGGCTTAAAAAAACCTGTTAAATATACCCTATAAACAAGAAAATAAGAGAGGGAAATTGACATAGCGGTTTTTGTTTTAGAGATGAATGAAGGACGGTTGGCAGAAGGAAAGAAAAATTGAAAATAAATACAAAATTTTACTTCGGCATCCAGTTTCTCAAAATTCAAAATAAATCTGAAAAAATTGATTGCCTCGAACAACAATTTTTGAGCGAAGCCGTTCTCTTGAGTAAACCCAGTAATATGGACTTGTAGGAAAACTCGTCTGAAAAACGACACTCGTATAATTTCAGAGCACGCTATTGGATGAAACCATCACGTGACAGATCTCGCTAATGCGCATGCTATGGCCAACTTGACCGTCTTGTACAGTACGACGTCGCACAGTGGTCGATTTTTGTAAAAACGCGGATATTAAAAAAAAACTTCCACATTGTAATTGAATCGTACAAATTATTTAGCTTTAATAAAAAAATAAATAGTTTACAATATCTAAATAAGTAAGCATTTATTCTTTTTTAGATGATACAGAGGATGATCGTGTGAATTTTCACATTTACCTTAAGACATTTTTAAACTAAAAATGTTATTTAGAACAATCAAATTTACTTTAAAAGTAATTGACGCAATATATAAGTGTTACAATATACTAGTATATTTTGTATGTATATAGTGTTTTGAAATTCTAAGCATTTTTATATAACATACCCTATGTCGTTTACAATATTTAAATAAGTAAGCATTTATTCTTTTTTAGCTGATACACAGAACGATCGTGTGAATTTTCACATTTATCCTAAGAGATTTTTAAGAAGATAACAGATACATATTTATTAATTGGATAAATTAAACTAAAAATGTTATTTTAGAACAATCAAATTTACTTTAAAGTAATTGACACAATATATAAGTGTTACAGTATACTAGTATATTTTTTATGTATATAGTGTTTTGAAATTCTAAGCATTTTTATATAACATACCCTATAACGATCTTCACCTGTTTTCGAGATATCAACATATAAGGGCAAATTTAGACACATTTTGAAGTTTTTAATTTTTCAAGTTATGTCCAAGTTTTTCTGAAAATCGACCACCGTGCGTTGTTCGCATGACTTTTGTGCGATGGATCACTGGTAGAGGACCGTTCCCGTGCGATCTTTCCTAAGAAATTCAAGAATCAACCCCCAGGTTAACTGGCTTTCACCTCCTATTTCCACGGCTTAGTTTATTTGGTTGTCAGTTTTTTTGGAACTTTTTAAGTGTTTTGCAATTTGCTTGATAGTTTCGAGGTTTTTTAATTCAAGCACATTGCAAAACACTTAAAAAAGTTCCAAAAAAACTGACAACCAAATCAAGTAAGGTAATAAACCTCACAACAACTCCCGCGGATTCATTTTCCCGTAGACATAGGTGGTGAAAGCAAATTCACCCGTGGATGTGAGGATGTTGCTCACCTCACCTCACTGGTCCTGGGACCGTATTCTTCAATTTCGGGGAAGGGAGTGCTCTCAGAAATTGAAAACGCGTCTGATTGGCCGAATTCTCATTTTTCTGTCACATTTCTGTCAGTTTTGGCACTATTGGCATTAGTTGTGAGCGATTTTGCTCTCCTGCCTTATACGAGAGGAACAAGCTGACGGCAAAACTGCTCACAAACAAAGTTATTAGTGCCAAAACAGACAGAATAGTGACAAAAAACTGAGATTTCGACCAACCAGGTGCGCGAAATTTAAGAATACGGGCCCTGGGCGTGAGTAGACTACGTCAAGCATGCGTAACAGATTTTGCGCCTTTGGACTTGCCCAGGGCCAACTCTGATTTTTGCATGATTTTCTTTGTCTTCCAAAGTTATTATTGTTACATGTTTAGCGACAGTTGGGCCATTAATTTATGCCACGAGTCTTTTTTTTTTCAACGGTATCAAGGGGAAATCTTGCATAAGTGGCCCGAACTACTTTCCTGCCAGAGTCATTTCTCCTCTACCAGGAGAGCCCGGGTAGTGTCGGATTCCTACCGACTAAAACCCTCCGATTGTGGCTCGGACCGCCTAATGGCTGGCCAGAGTCACTGCACTGCAGCCATTACTGGCTTCTTGTGCACCCTTTGATCCTAGTTTAACCACTCCACTCCCCTGTACGAGTTTGTACAGGTCCTTAATGGAGCAGTTCCTAGTGTTGATTCTAGTTTAACCACACCATTAAATTTTCCCCTGTACCAGTTTGTACAGGTCCCCATATTCGGTCGCCAGAGCCTCGTCTGTTTTAGACAGGGAGCACCACGAGAAGGTGAGGTTGGCATTTGGATATGAGAGGCTGGATGCATTCGCATCATGCTGATCGGAAACCTCTGGTCCCATGCCCAATGGGGTAAGCACGGTCTCCAACTGTTCCGAGCAAAGACGAAGGTTACAATATATTCGCATCACTATCCCTTACTCCCCTGCCACGAGTCTTACTTTAATTTTTATTTGCGGACACGAGATTCATTTTGTTGTTTTTTGAATATTTTCGCTTTTTAATTCTGCGCAACAAGCCTCATCCGGAGCGATTGCTTGCTGATACCTTAAAATTAGGGCACAGTACTCCAAAAAGTAGCAAGAACACGGCAACCTACGTGACGGTAGTCAAAAAAATTTTTATTTGAGAATTAATTGCACAACGAACACTGTTATTTTTCAATATTAATTCAATTTTTCTAGCTTGGGTTACACTTTGCACCACTTTGCACTTTTATATTACTCGAAAAAAAAAACAACACAAAGTGATAACAAAAATTTTATAAAGATGTATACACCCTGACAATAAGTAAAACATACTTCTTAACTTATCATTAAGCTGTGCCCTATCTAAAAGTATTTTACTTAAAAAAGTAAACTACAATAATTATTACAATTTTCAAAATAAAATAGAGAAAGACACATTTTGATAATATCTTGAAATTTTAGTATCACGCACCCCGTAAGGGGTAAACTTTACCCCTATATTTTAAGTAGGGAAGGTGGGTCGGCTGATACCTTGTTTTTAAGTCTCTGAAATATCTTTAATAAGGATGGATTTTCTAACATTTTCTTAGGTTAGGAAATCCATGCCTAAGACACAAACAGTTCTCTATTGTTCTCAGGAAAGCGATGTTGTTTGCTATCATAGCCTTGACATCCAAGAACACTACAGGGTCTTTGTTTATATCGATTTTGGGGACTACTAAACGTTAAACCGTTAATTAATTTTTATAAAATAAAATAAAGTTTTACAAAAATCGAAAAAACTAGAAAAAACTTTACATAAAGCGAAAAACTAGAAAAGTTACCACAAAAATACAGAAATGACGTACAAATAAGAGGACAGTTGCACAGTACACCAAATGGTCTACTGCAGTAGTTGGTATTTGACACGACATGATTATAGAAATCTATAGTATGGTCCGCCATCTATCCAGTGTGAAATAAACCAACTATATTTGGCGCGAAAGGAGTATTTGTTCTTACTACCCTTGGTTGGTGTACTGTGAATTAGGGCCACGTAGTATGAAGCTGCAATTAGGGGTGGTGCTGCTGCGAACGTTACCTCTTTTTAAGAGTCATGTTACAGTGACCTTATACTTTTACAGGTTTCTTCTATATAACCTGCTGAAAGGTGTACAGGATTCTGTATTTACGGTTTTCTGCACTTTTCAATTTTGATATATTTGTTGCCCAGTTTATTCGACAGGTGGCGCACACAGGTACTACGTCTCCGCGGATTGCAAACTTCTTGTTTTAAATTTGAGAGGTGTGCGTGGTTGCCTGTGTAGCTTCAACTGCCAGGTACAACAATCCTATGGCTCCCTGATGATTCCTAATAAGGATAGAACAGGCCTGTAGGTGTCTGGATTCTCCATTAGACATTGGAGGCCTGGTCGTAATGAAGTGAGAAAGAAAAACACTTTGCTCGATATGCCACCAGTCTTAATTTAATTTTTATTTGCGGACACGAGATTCCCTTTGTTGTTCTTTAAACATTTTCGCTTTTTAGCTCTGCGCAACAAGTCTCCTCCGGAGCGATTGCTTGCTGACCTTAAAATTAGGGCCATGTAGTATGAAGCTCCAATTGGGGGTGGTGCTGCTGTGAACGTTACCTCTTTTTAAGAGTCATGTTACAGTGACCTTATACTTTTACAGGTTTCTTCTATATAACCTGCTGAAAGGTGTACAGGATTCTGTATTTACGGTTTTCTGCACTTTTCAATTTTGATGTATTTGTTTGCCAGTTTATTCGACAGGTGGCGCACACAGGTACTACGTCTCCGCGGATTGCAAACTTCTTGTTTTAAATTCGACAGGTGTGCGTGGTTGCCTGTGTAATAAGGATGAAACAGGCCTGTAGGTGTCTGGATTCTCCATTAGACATTGGAGGCCTGGTCGTAATGAAGTGAGAAACAAAAACGTTTTGTCCGATATGCCACGAGTCTTACTTTAACATTATTATAGTATCTCACAGTTATATGACGCCTACACACTTCTCCGCTATTTTGCTCAACTGTACATTTCTATATTTTTAAAATTGAAAATCCAAAACAACCTATAATAGTCGAGAGCCACAAGCGATAAAATATTATGACACTGACCTTTTGTTTTAGCCCGTAATAAGCGTGCATTTCAACTGCATAACAATTTTGAAGATCCAAAAGAGATATGCAAAAAGGTGAATTTTGTATTATGGTGAAATGCTAATGTAATGGGTCCAATGACACAGATTCGACGGAACAAAAATGCATTTATTCCACAGTATTTAATTTTAAAAAAATGCAACATAAATTCTAGAATACTGGACAGAAAAAAAAGAAACGCCTATATATTATAACAAAAACATTTTGTGTAAAAAATGGTCAAGAAAGTACGCAAAAATGAATAAGAATTGAAATCAAATTATAGTCAAGTTCTCCAGCGCACATTCCAGAAGGAAATGGTCTCTTTATTAGTTTGAAAATGTTTTAAACTTTACTATAATATATCCAAATAATATACAAACAAATAAGGTTCAGATTACATTCATTCTGAATATTCATTGAATAATAAAAAGTGGACCGTTCCAACAATATTCGTGCATTAAGCCAATATTCTGGCTATGTGGCTAGTAGCTTTGTATTTTGAATGTACATCGAGCTCTTGTAATATTTCTATTTCATTATAAAAGACAAGAGGGGGAAGCAGAGAGATACTTTTCTAATCTACTACGTGTCTAAAACCTTTGCTCTATTTCCAATACCGCTCGAACTATTGTTTTTAGTTTATTAAATTTCATCTTCTAGCATTTTCGGAAATACCGTATAGAAAGCTGATGAACTATTCATCTGTAATATGGCATTTTGACCAATTTAAGAAAATACGTAGTTAACTTTCTCACTGCTTTGAGGCAGTCGATAAAATTTGAAGAGGCGTCTAATTCTATAAGAACTTTCGGCTGTGCGAAATTTTAGTTTTGTAGCTTAGCTGTATGGGCTAACGGTTTAAGCCGATATAAAATTTAGTTCAGAATTTTAATGTATGGATCCCACGCCATTTCAAAGCAGGAATAGCTCACGCAGTCAGGCTACCCAGCATATATAATGTCCTTGCTTTGCCGCAGGCAAAATTTTGTTTGTCTTGAGATTAGGTGCGAAGTTGAAATTAATAAGGATTAAGTAAGACACCTGTTGTAAGTTAGAGGTGCCAACAGCCAGAAGGGATCCATTGTTTTGAAGTGTTTGTAACGGTGTATGTTGAAGGAGCAATAGGCTTTCACTTACTATATGGTACAGGGACTACGTTGGTATATTATTTAAACAAATAAATATTTTTTTGCTGTTTGTCCATTATCAACCAAATATTAATTTGAATCAATAATTTTTTTTCTGTGAATACACTATGGACTCACCCACTATGATGGATATTATAAGACAGTCAGTCAGAACTTTCGTAATTTTTAAAAAACGTTGGAAATTTTAAAAATTAAGATATTGTCGACAAAAGTCCCATATGTCGTATTTTTGTTATAAATTGAGAATTATTTTTTATTTTTATCTTTAAGTTGTTTTAAATGTTTTCAATGCATTTAAGTACATTAAAGCTAGCAGAAAATAAAAATTAAACGCACACAAGAAAAAAAAATAATTTCAATGGCTATACTGAAAAAATGGCATTCTGTATTTACAAGTATGTATTATTCTTCTATAAATATTATTAAATACGTTAAACAACTATTTTCTTGAAGTTAAACTTCCAAATCAGTTACATCAACCGAAAAGAATCTAAAAAAGAGAAGATCAAGAGATCTTGGGAGGAAAGAACGAAAATTCAAAATTGGATGACTGTCCCACAAGGAACACACAAAAGACCAAAGCGAAAGGAGAAACAATTAAACGATGTTTCACCCGGGGTGATCAGCGTGGGCTCGTCAGTGGATTCACTAGTCACCCTCAATCCAGACATCATTTAACACCATCGCACACTCTGACTTCCAACTCTGAATCACTCATAAATAGACATCGTTCCGCATGGTACTTATTATAAGTCACCTGATACGGGTTCGTCCTGGCGTGTTAATCTTTCCAATAGGAATATGCTCCTAAGGCAATTAAAACAAGAAGTTAAACTTCCAAATCCCACTATTTGCTTATTCCTTCAAGAATCAGTGTTTTTAAATTGGTAGCTAATAAACTTAAATCAATAATAATACAAAATTTGGCTTAGAAAGATTTGCATTATTGAAAATAATATAACCGAATCAGTTACTAGACTTTGTAGGTTGCTCTTAAACTAAGCTTAATTATTACCCAAATAAGTTTTAGCATTCTTGGCACAGACTCTGGCGACAAATAAGTACTTATACTCCAAGGATACTTAATATTTCTTGAATTCAGGTATTTTTTTTTCATGGTTGGAGTATGAATTTAATGCTGGATTAAGCATAACTGTTATGGGTTTAAATAGACTTTTTACTTTTACTAGCATTATTTGAATTTGCTTTAAATGACTAATGCTTGCCTAAACAACAGTTTAAATATTCATCCAAATTGTTGTTGTACATACTTGTTCTAACGACTCACTAATATATGCTATGTTTTCATGGGTATTGAGTTCGTTTTCAAAACTCATTGTATCTTTTTCTTTTATATAGCGTGTTCTTTATCAAGACCAAGAACACGCTATATAAAAGAAAAAGATGGAATGAGTTTTGAAAACGAACTCAATACCCATGAAAACATAGCAATAGAAGACTATGAAAACGAAGTTATGCTTGGTTGATCCAAACATTGTATCCTCCAGGTACCAGTATTTTTTTCCGTGAACCAAACTACAAAATAAATTGTTAGACTTTAGTTGACTATACTTACTCGTTATTCTTCCTAGAATTCCTCATATTTTTTATTAAATTTGTAGCCAGCTACCTCTCAGATAGCGACAAACGAGTCGATAGAAAAGACTATTTATTTCTAAAAACATTCCTAAAAAGTTGTGGTAAAACAATTTTTTTGATACCTACATCAAAAACATGATTTTAGTAACTGTCTGCACATAACCAAAGCATGGCTTTTTTGGTTAACGATGCATTTTTTTAATCACGGGTGCAAAAAAAGATTTCTGTCCGTTTTTTACCCAAAATTAAAGAGAAATAGCGGAAAATAGTAATATATAGACAAAAACTAATTATTCTTGCCTAAAAAGTATTTACGAAGAAAACATTTAAACAAATCGGCAAAATATCAAACTGTCAAAGATTAAAATGTCGCAACAATAAACGTAGCCGAGTAAAAAGGCACATCACTATGTAAACCATATTGTTATTTTATTTACCAGCCGCCTTGATTTATAGTGTAAAGGCGGTGTCTTGCGAGAAGTGCTCTTCGTTCGAGATTTTTAAAAGCATTTTCCTGTTTTTCTTGGATTTTTTGATAAAGGTATTAAAAAAAATAGTATTCAAAACTCGCAGCTAAACTGTGCTTTTTTTTACTCGCGTTTTTAAATACCTCGATGCGCTCGTTATTTAAACCAATGCTTCTAAAAAAAGGACTATTTTAGCCACCAGTTGTTAAAACTACTATTTCCTGTTTCTCTATGGCCCATTTTGTTAGTAAAATTATTATTATTTTGTTGTTGACTTGGTTGAGATTGGGGTCAGTGGTGATTGATCAACGAAACAACTTAATTATTACCGACATGTTTCGCATTTATTTCAATGCATCCTCAGGGCTCTGAAAGAACCAAAAAGAAATGGTTTTTAACACAGCATAAAACAATTTTTTTTTTATTTTTACAGGAAAGTTACAAGAATGTTTAGAGCAGAAAAACATTTTTTATTTTTTATTTTAAATACTCAATATCACGTAGATTTAGGCATTACTTTTTTGTGGTAAGTCTTTAGTCAACAAAATTAAATTTTTCAAAAATTTTAAAAAACCTTTTCAAAAGAAATAAAAAATAAAAAAAAATCTTTTTCAAAAATTTTAAATAGTTATAGAATAAAAACAAACTGTTAAAAACAATAAGAAAAAAAATAGACAAAACATAGTACAAAAATACAATTACCATTTAGCTAGAAAAAAAAAACAAAAAAGACACAAAAACAAGTTTTGTCACTTACCTAATTTTAGTTTCTTTTTGTCATAGAAAAATCTTATCATGCTATGATGTTGCTGATAAAAAAACATAGATATGACGACACAGAATTGTACACAATTAAAAACACGTTAAAAGGAATAATAGGATGTCTTATAATAAATAATAATTATTTTGTTGTTGTTGTTCATTTGCTTAAACTAATGGTATTATTATTTACTAACTGAAAACCACGCAGATTCGCCTGCGGTTTTGCCCGTTTTTTTCCGTTTTTCTTGTTTTGACTGATCATAACTTTTGTTACTGTCAACCGATTGTGACTAAATAAATCCTATGAGGGTTATTTTACAAAATATGTGCAAAACAAAGTCATCAATAAATTTAAAAAAATAAAAAATAAATATTTCTGTTTTTTATAGAATAATACTAAATAATACACCACTGTCACGGAAATGTATTGTAGCTTATTTATTTTCTTACTTTTTTTTTAATTTTTACTATGTTAACAATATGTGAGATCTCAGCCTTTGTTAATGTCACCCCTATTAACTTCGAATGTTTTGATGTATTTTTCGAAGCAATAGTTAACACCCCACCCCAACAACATACACTATTTTTCAAAGTATAAACTCAAAAAATATTTATTTAAAGTTAAATTAAGTTAAATTAGTTCTGTTTTACTATTTTATTATAAAAAAATTATTTCTTCTTACTTCTTCAATGTATAGCCTCACTTTTGTTAGCAAAATTTAGTTTCCACACATACTCATAGATGAAAGCATTGAGGGGCGCCATTGTGATTTTTCGTATCCTTGAGACTCCATTAGGTATATGAGAGAGCAGGTGGACGATTGCTGGTGTTTTTAATTTGAAGCTAAAAAGCAGATAAGGTTCAAGCATATATTCTCAACATTGTTGTTAAGTTACATCTTACTGTTATTTAGTTAGGCGGGAAATTTAAATGTTTTTCTCAGTTTTGTTAACATTGGTGATAACAGTTAACAAAGTTCAGATTTTTACTTTAAAGGCTCATTTAGAATAGCACGCAGCAGCTTACGCTGACAGGTGTCAAATTTTTTATTTCTTAATTTATGGTGAACTGTGCAAATTTTTGGGAGGACGGGCTCTGATTTTGAAGATGCCTCGTAAATAGCACTTTACTTTCGGTAGGTGATGGGATGTACACTTATATTATCCAAATAAAAAAATTAACACCAGGTGTCAAGTTTTGTGCTATTCTAAATGACCCTTAAGAATTTATACTGAAGTTTGAAGAAATTTGTTTTTTATTTTACTTAAAAAATCTTAAATAAACATTTTTTTAAACAAATTTTTAAATTTTTTTTCTCGGTTTTGTTATCCTGACCCAAGCTTAGTTAAATCGCTTTAATTTTTTTTTTCAGAAAAAAAATTATTTTGAGGCTGTTTTAATTTTTTATTTATTTTCTAAAATTAAATCTTAATATACACATATTTTGTAGAATGACTCATGAACTCCTCAGTAGTCCAAGAAATACAGCAGTGAAAGTCTCATCAAATTTGTTTCAGTAGTTTTTGAGTGATGTTGGAACTAACAGACAAACTTTGTAATCTATATCGTTTGGTTAAAAAACCAACAGCAAGAATTTTTTAAAATTTTATTATAATTATGTAAATATCATTTAGTTTCCCATGCAAGAAAAATAAAATCAAAACAACTTTATTATCAACTATGAATTTACAAACAATTTGAACTAAAAAAAATTAGCAAACTGAATTTTGTACTAGGAAAAGGTAAGAAATAAAATATTTTTGTAAAACTGTGCAGTTGGTTTAGATTAAAAAATCATGTGACAAGCACGAGAGAAAGTTTGAAAGTGTAATTTTTTCTCAGTTTTTTAAAATTTTTAAGTTCAAGTAAGAAATCAAATATAGACTTTCTTCTATATCCATTACCATACATGGTTGTAAATAAATCCGAATTGTCGGTGTGCGTAAGGCAGAAGTTTGTTATTAGAGAGTTAATAGACCACTAATTTATCGTCATCTTATTTGCTTACCGTATTACTGTAATTGAGATCCTAAGAAGAATTTTTAAACCACAAACACAAATTACCGTAACCGTATTATTTTGCCCACATACAAACTGCCAATGTAAATAGAATAGAAAAGAAACAAGAAACAACAATTCCTGTTGTTGCAAATTCACTTTCACAAAAAAAAATTAAAAACCTAACTAAACAAAAAAACGAATTATCACTTACCAGGTGCAGCTTTTACACATAACTAAAAATCTGGTTGGTTGCAAAAAATAACCGAGCGGGTCCCGCTAAGCCTCCGTAAGTAACGCATTTCGGTTCGGTTATTTTTGGACACGGGAGAAAAATAACCGATTTTGCCTACGGTATCACTAATTTTGATGGTCCATTAATGCCCTAATAGGGAATTATTGAAACGCAGTTAGGGTCCGGCACTAATAAGGCCAGGCACTATTTTGACGCTGTTGACAGATACGCATGCGCAAGAACGACCACATTTAGTGCCGACATAAAGTTAGAACCTGCCCTTATTTGTGGAGGAATTATACTGGGCCGCATCATGGCTGTGTCTAGCAGTATTTGACGTTTTTGACAACTATTCGCAATTTTTTTTACCTTAACCCTACTTTCGGGAATTTTTTGTGTTGTGACGGCCAAAAAAGCAAAAATTGGGACAAAATAGTTATATTTTTATGAAATCGGATGACATAGCACAAGAAAATTAAAAAAAGCAAGGCTCAAATACTTCGTTTTACCGATGAAGCCAATAATTGTTTGCTAGGAGAAGTAGTTCAACAAAATCCCTTCAGAACTCTAAATGGTCCTTCTCTCCACCCTCCACAAAGACCTCTGCTTCCAACACATCATCCATGCTTTTGATCACTCAGAATATAAAAAAACAACACAGAATTTCGAAAACAGGC
Source organism: Oxystoma pomonae (assembly GCA_963921995.1). Classification (NCBI taxonomy): domain Eukaryota; kingdom Metazoa; phylum Arthropoda; class Insecta; order Coleoptera; family Brentidae; genus Oxystoma; species Oxystoma pomonae. Next base: position 40,942,087 of record OY998172.1, read on the forward strand.
AGCATATATTTGTAGATTAGAAGTAAGAGCTAGAGGCGCGTTCAATAATTCTATAATTTGCACCTTTTAGAGCCAGGCACAGCCTGTGTTAAGCTCGGCGCAAAGTAGGCAGTATCCAGTGCAGCCGTATTTCAATAATTCCCTATTTTCTTTTCCATACTATACATTATAATATATATAATATATAATTAGGGCAAAGTTGCGCAATTTGATGCTTTGCTGAAAACTAAAAAAAAGTGTCCAAACCGAAATCTTCATTGTTAGTTTTTATTTTTCTGCGCTCTTATTCTTAAAGCTGTCAAAAAACGCTTAAAACTTTCTACAGGCCCTTTTTTAAGATCTACCTAATGAGATGTCCATTTTCGAGATTTGACGTTTTAGTGTGACAGGAGCACTGTCAAGTTCATTTTTTCTTAGGAACACATGCTTTTTTTTCCTGCCGTTTGGGTCGTAAAGGATGACAGATATTTTACAACCTCATTTTGACAAGTACCTGACGTTTTGAGTTAACTGACCATCATCAGCCTAAATTCAAAGATTAAAAAACAAAGGTAATGTTATTTGGTTATAACAAAATATCTTCAATTGATGATGGTCAATAAACCTAAAATGTCAGGTGACTTTTTAAAATAAAGTTGAAAAATATTATCTGTCATCCTTTATGAACCAAAAGGCAGGAAAAAAGGTGTGTCCATAAGAAAAAATTAACTTGACAGTGTTCCTGTCACACTGAAACGTCAAGTCTCAAAAACGGACCTGTCACTAAGTAGATCTTAAAAAAGTGCCTGTAGAAAGTTTTAAGCGTTTTTTGACAGCTTTAAGAATAAGGGCGCAAAAAAATAAAACCTAAAAATGAAGCTTTCGGTTTTTTCCGCTTATTTCTGGAACTGTCAAATTGCGCAACTTTGCCCTAATTACCTACTTTTTGGACTTTTTTTTAATCTTGCAAAAAAACACATTTTTTTGAAAACTAGTTTTTATACTCCACCATATAATTGCCATCAAGTTAAAATCAAGGTCTAAATACATCTCACACTATTAGGAATGCTAAATCCCTTACCTAAATAGCTGTGTGGGATTTTAGCATGATTTTAGGTTTGCAGCTTCGCGAAAATTTAAGTGCAGAACCTTGCTGCCTAAAACGGTTTGAATCCCGCAAAGGTTGGAATAAGGTGCGTCGCAATGACAGATATTTAATAATTGTAATATTAAGAGAAAAAATCTTCAATGAAAAATCAAGGCAACTCTGTTCTTCCGACCAACCTTACAAGTTACTACTGAGGCCCCAACATTTTTTGTAAAAACAATATACCATACGAACTGTAATTAGTCAAACCCATGTTCATCAAAATTGCATTGTGTAGAATCAATTCTTCGCCAGATCAGTTTTCAACAGAATCGTAACCTATAAGACTGAAACGATCATGTACCTCGAGGATACGGATTACACCCAGAAAATCATCCCAAGTGAAGTGTCTACTTAACTTTTTGTAAGTGGTAAATGAAGTTTCTATTAGCCCCAAAATGACCTACTTAGACCCGAGTTTGTTAACCCTTACTGATTTATATACTTACCAATATGCAAAAAGTCACTCAACTTTTCCTTCACTTAAGGTTAATGAATTTTTCCACTAGTTTGTTAACCCTTGGTGATTTATCTACTTACCAATATGTGACAAAGTCACTTAACTTTCCTTTCACCTAGGGTAAGTGAATTTTTCTACTAGTTTGTTAACCCTTAGTGATTTATCTACTTTCCCTTCACTAACGGTTACTAAATTTTTCTACTAAGGACAAGTGAAGACATCAAATATTGAAAAATCATGCGGAAAAATATATTCATCCTAATAATAATGCATGCCTATAATGATTTGTCAACGTATTGCCATCATAAGAATTCGATAATCTCATTTGCAACGATCATTGGAAATGAGAGAAAAAGTTGTCCATATATATATCCACCAAATGCGAAAATTCTCATGATTAACTTTTCTCAGTCGTATAATAAGAATCCGCCAAAACGTTTATATTCGGCGGTTGGCACAGTGGATAATGCATTGGTCTATCAACCCGTAGGTTGTCGGTTCGAACCCCGTCGGCACTTTTTTTATTATTTTTTTTTTCTTAGGGTGTATTGTGATAGGACATGATTTTTAGAGCTCAAAAATATATTTTTTATTTAATTTAAAGCCTATTTTAGGAGCTATACTGGTTTTGCGCTTCTATAGATTTACTAACGGTTAGTAGATACTTCACTTACGGTAAGTGAAGTTTTTACTCATGGTTAATATGTTATTCTATAACCTTAGGTAGGTGAGAAAACTTATGGTAAGTAGAGAGTTCACTTGTCTCATATTGAAATAGAGTTTCTACTTGGGGCTAATGAATTCTTACTTAGGACTAGTGGGTATTTTTCTCAGTGTAGGTACGCATGTTTTTATGAAAAAATTGATAGCTAAAACATGGATTTTCTATCGGTTTGGAGTCAAAATGGCCACGGTACTAGGCTAAACGATAATAAAGCAATAAAAAGTTAACTGGCTTTTTAGTTGAGACGGTTTTGTTCTAATGTTGTTCGTTCTGGAAACAATATATTGAGAAAAGCGTTGCCATAGTTGTAGTTTTTTTTATTCTGGGGATAAACTATGACTTTAAATAATTTGTGCTTACCTTGATCTATAAAATCTGCAATAATGCTTCAGATAAATATATGTCATTCGGTATGCCTTAAGGCAAAGGTACAAAGCGAGCGCTGCTTTTGTTAAATTATACTAGGCTAGACTGGCCTGCGGATATCCTCATAATAAAATCATGCCTTCTACAATTTAAATGTGGGTTAGAAAGGTCAGAGAAAACTTTTTTAAAAGCAGAGCGAACATGGAGTAAATATACAATAAGACGAAATATTTGTAAGTAACAACAACTTATATATTAAAACCACAGAATTTGTGTTGCAGAACGAGATTCAAAATTTGTCATATATAGTAAAATTAGTGCTTTTCTCAGTGTTTCGCGAAAGAAATTGGAAAAAAGGAGATTGGCGGTGGGTTTGTTCCTGTACAGTAAGTCTTTGAACTAAAAATTATCTTTTTATTCTTAAGTTTGCGGAGTTCAATATAAGAAAAAATATGCATACACAGAATTCTTCACACTAATGGAAAAGGAAAATATAAAATTTCAATTCATATTCATATATTTTTATCGAAGAATAATTAAAAACTGTCAAAACAAACTTAACTGAAGTTTCGCTCGCTGACGTTTGTACGAGAACCCTACCTTCTTAAATAAAAAAAGCCTTATACATTTTAGTATAGAAGTCTTTAACACCAATTATGCGAAAGTTTAATTTGGACCCATTTCTTTCTTTGAATCATATGGACGCTACCAACAAGGGGCAGTCTATAGGCATAAGGCAAGATCTGGGAGAAATGCAGAAAGGGAGGGGAGTGGGCGATCCCTCTCCTTCTTTTCATAAAAATTTAACAAAATTGTCAAAATTAAATGTTACTTTTTCGGCCCCTAGCGTGCAAGAATTTACCGCGCAAGATCACCAAAACAAAAAAAAAAGTAAAAAAATATACATTTGAATGAGGCGAATCCTTTACAACCCATTTCCCGCAAATTTTTCTTTTTTTAAATTATTAAAATTAATTTTATACTTATTTGTGTAAGGCTTTTTTCTTGATTTAAGAGGGTAGTGATCTCCTCAACTTACAGTGAAATCTTACACGTGCCTATTAGTGAAGGGGATTTTTAATGAAGGAGTTTTGTGACTATGTGGGAATGATAGCTCTTCAGTCACACAATCAAGTGTTACTGGGTAAATCATAAAAAATACAACTTTCGCAACCAGGCCATTATTATACTCGTTTCCATATAATTTGAGGACGAGGATTTCAAAAAATTGACTTTTAAGGTCATCCGATATTAAATGACCTTAAAAATTGCAAAAAACAATATTTTTGCCATTTTCTCTTCAAAAAAATCTTAATAATTCGAAGTTTTGTCAGACCAAGTTCAAATGTATGTAAATCACACTCTTAGGAATGTATGTCAAATTCGATTGTTAGAGTTTAATGCAGTTTGAAGCTTCATGACCTTGAAAAATACGCCAGTAAAATTAACAAATTGCAAAAAGACCAACTTCAAATGTAGCTCACACTCTTAGGAATGTATGGCAAATTCGATCCTTAGAGTTTGATGCAGTTTGAAGCTTCATGACCTTGAAAAATACCCCAGTAAAATTAACAAATTGCAAAAATAACATACTAAAGGACTCTATTCATCAACTATTCAAGCGAAGAGAACCAAATTTGGTAACAAAGATAAGAATGTCAATTTCAACAATTTTGTTAAAACAAATTTTTATTCATCTGTGACGTGTTTCAATAAGGCGGCTGATATATCAAAATTGCGACCTATAACCACATTTTATTTTATCCAATTTCGTAAAAAAGGAAAAATGACAAGGTGGCCAACAATTCTTGTTGACATATCTGCGCTTACTACGAAAAAAAACGTTTAGTTGATGCATAACCCCGATTGACCTTGAAAATACCATGCAAAATTGAAAAACCCACTTTTTCCGTGTTTTTTCCAATTTACCACTACGTAAAAACAGTACCGGAGATAAAATTAACATCTTAGCCATAAAAAATACTTAATTTGAAACCTCCCTATCATGTTCTTTTATCTGGCGTTCCAGATGTTGGTGTAACAAAACGTTAAATTATGGAGATCTTTTCGACCGCCATTTTGGGAAATGGCATCTAAAACACCTAGTCCAGAATATGGTTTTATAGGTAATTTAAATGACTTTGTTGGCTAGACAAGTGAGTAGGACATAAAATTCACATTCCGAACCTAAAAACAACAGACATATAGGTCATTTTTACCGGGGTATAGCATAAACATCTGGGACGCCAGATCAAAAAATATGGTATAGAGGTTTAAAATTAAGTGTTTATTTATGGCTACGACGTTAACTTCATCTCCGGCACTTAAAGTTTTTGCGTAGTTGTAAATTGTAAAAAACACACTACAAAAAGCTGTTTTTTTAATTTTACATGGTATTTTCAAGGGCAATCAAGGTTATGCATCAACTAATTTTTTTTCATATTAAGCAGAGATAGGTCAACAAGAATTGATGGCCACCTTTTTATTTTTACTTTTTTACGTAATTGGACAAAATAAAATGTGGTTATAGGTCTCTATTTTGAGATATCAGCCGTCATATTGAAAAGCGTCATAGCTGAACAAATTTTTTGTTGGACTTGACTTTCTTATCTTTGTTACCCAATTTGCTTGCTTGGCTTTAATAATTGATGGATAGCGACCCTTAGTATGTTATTTTTGCAATTTGTTGATTTTGCTGGGGTATTTTTCAAGGTCATGAAGCTTCAAACAGCATCAATCTAAGAACCCAATTTGGCATACATACCTAATAGTTTGAGGTACATTTGAAGTTGGTCTGACAAAACGTCGAATTATTAAGATTTTTTGAAGAGAAAATGGAAAAAATCTTTTTTTTGCGATTTTCATGGTCAGTTAAGGTCGGATGACATTGAATGTAAATTTTTTGGAATCCTCGTCCCTGAATTATATCGAAACGAGTTCCCCGATTGCGAAAGTTGTATTTTTTATAATTTTTGGCCGCCATCTTAAAAGATGTCGTCATATCAACCCCTTCTACACGGATGCGAACAAAACACCCGGTAACACTTAATTGTGTGACTAAAGGGCTATCAATCCCACATAGTCACAAAACTCCTCCATAAAAAATCCCACGGGATAAAAATTATCGACATATGCCCCTACACTATATACGCTACCGTAAAGAACGGGCTAGAATAGTTAATTAAAGCAGGAAAAAGCCTGGAATTTGATTGTTTTTCTGAATAAAATATAGGTTTACATTTTGAAAAAAAAATCAACAAAATCGTATGTAATAACGCGTCAATACTTAAACTATTTGATACTTTGTAGTTTGTTTAAATAAAAACATAATGGTACAACATTTCAAAAAAGTAAGTTGATTTTTTTAAATCTAAAATATATTGGTTTTAACGTAAACGTGGTTTTAAAAATCAATATTTTACATATTTTTTGAAAGAGTTCAACTTAAATGCTTCCACTTTTTTTAAGTGTGGATCAACCCCAGCTAGAAGCACGTTGTTTTTCTTTCTTTACACACATCTGTATAAGAGTTGACAATGTTTGAAACCATAGATTTTATTGTTTTCATCGTCGACTGAATCCGTTTTCAATACGATTATTTATCTTTCGTTAGGATTTTGTTCGAACGTCGTGAAAATCGACGATAAAGTAAAATTTTATAACATAGTAAGTAATAAAAGAATTGTATCTAATACCGTAAAAACTCGTCCAAAGGAAAGCCAGAAAACACTTACGTTTTTGTGCATGCCATGTTTTAAATTAGGCCCTCTTTGATGGTGGAACGCAACGTTGCTGCCACAACAACATACGCATCGATTGGTGTCAGCTGTTTTGTCTATCCAGGAGAACTCAAGATTAGTAAAACTGTCTCAATCTTTAAAAATTGAGAGACAACATTGCCATCAAATTACAGGCCAATTTTATTAATCCCTATTTTCTCTAAAGTCTGTGAAATTCTCTTAAAAAATCAACTGTACATGTACTTTGAGGAGAACAATTTATTTATTAAAGACCAGTTTGGTTTCAGAAAGGGCAAATCTACCACCGAAGCGATATTAAGGCACTGTGACTTCATAGTTGAGGGCTTTGAGGAGAAGCAGATTATGGCATCCACTTTCTGTGACCTCTTGAAGGCCTTCGACTATGTATCACATGATATCCTCACTGAAAAATTATTATGGGCTTGGCGACCTCACTCTTAAACTAATGTTTGAGGATCTCTTGAATCAAGGGCTAATCACTTAGATGGAGGGCAAGCGCTCAAAGGAGAGAGTTATGAGGCACGGCGTTATCCAGGGATGTTACTGTTCCTCATATATATAAGTAAATGACCTCTCAGCAGCTCTGTCTGATTGCCACGTTTTCATTAACGCGGACGACAACGGCTTCTCTATAAGATCTAGAACACCAGACGACGCCAGGATTAAAGTGACCGGACATGTAGGATGTGCTCATGATTTGCTTAACTGACACTAAATATAACCAAAGTAAATCTGAAAGCATGATTTTTCTCTCAAGAAACTACAATTCCATATACCGAAAAAACAAAATTCCTACAATAAAACTAACCTTTGAACAACATGTCAACACCAGTTAGAAAAAGCTATGCTCTACAACTTACGTCCTTCGCAAGATATCAAAAATTGTGTATTGAGAAACAACAAAACTGGCATACTATGGTCTGTTTCATTCGGTGTTTGCCTATGGTCTCCTGACGACACTCTTGTCACGTATCTTTATTCTGCAGCGGAGTACAGTCAGAATTGTAGCTAGCATCTAATACAGAGATGATGTCAAACCTTCATTTATAAGCCTGAACATCATGACTATTCCAGCTCAATATATCCTCTAGAGTTATTATAATACTGGTCAGCGCCACAATGTGCAGTGCATTTGCTGGAAATGTATGCTAAGTCGAAATAAAAACACCACCAACAATTTGAAGAGTTCAGTATCAGGTAACTTACCTATAGTAAAAAGCCCCTGTTTTTTTTTTTTAATTTAAAACGGCGATAAACAAATTAGGTGATATTTTTGGAATGATACAGACATATTCTTTTGCCGTCAATGACGTAAAAAATTATTGTTTAACCTGTTATGCATTACTTTGCTAGAATAATAAAATGGTTCTCTTAGACTATGTTGTTTCTCAACCTCCTCCCAGTAACAATTTTTGCGTACGCCACTGTATTATTAATTATTTTTTTGAAACTGGCATTAAGTATACTTAGACCGCACAAAATACGATGTATGATTTATTGGATTTCAACCTTGTCAAAATAAATTTAGACCGCTCGAGAAAATACGAAAGTCGATTTATAAAGAAAAACAAATTTACCAGCCCATAAATACTAAATTATTTCCATGAGGCAAGTAAGTCTACAATTTGTCCTCCGGAGAATGTACATATTATGTTAATTATAGTTTTGCTTATTATTGGCAAACTAAATGAAATTCTCTATGACTCTATACCTCTACCTCTACCGTAATAATATACATAGTTCATAACTTAATACGGCGAATAGAGGTGGCAGCAAAGGTTTTGGTGCGGTGCATGCAAGATGAATAGTTAATGTCAAAATATGTTGTGGCATTTTTGCCACTAACCTTTGTGGGTTTTACTATCCTCTTCTTCTTCTATAAATGTCATGCCCTTTTGGAACATTGGCTATCATCAGCGCAATTTGCAACTTATCTACTGCAGGATATACGTCTGCGACTCAGACGTTTTCTGCCTTTAATTTTTCCTTCGATTATAATTTTATTTACATTTTGATTTCTTTAAATGTGTCCAGTTTGCCTTTGGATCTTTATGTATTCTGAGCAGAACATCTTCATTACATACTTGGCTTCAGTAAAATACTAAAAATATAACAGCAAAGCACACGAATTTGAAGAGTGTTATTATGATCGCGACTGCCCAATACCAACTTCATTTTAATAAAAGATTATTTTGCCTGTTCAATTCTTGCATGTTGTCGCAGCTCTCATTCTGCATCCCAGGAATTTGTACAAATCGACGCGTTTAAATTGTTGGCCATTTGCTGGCAATCTGCCTCTGATGTTTTTTCTTCTTGTATTCATTTTATTTTTCCATTATTAGAGTTGCGGCCAAATTGCGAAGTTTTGTCTTCTATTTGATTTAAAAACTTTTGAGGACTTTCCAGCTTGTCTGCAATTATGACACTGTCGTCAGCATTTTGTTGATTTTCATTTCGTTTGTAGTTAGACCATTTTCGCAGTACATCCCATGTTGTTTTACTGCTATAGATATTAAGCAACAACTATACTTTACAGTCTTTACAATCACTAGGAGAAGCCTAGAGGTTAATCTCGCTTTACATTGAGTTAATTGATTTATATTCTACAGTATGGTGAAGTTTAGGTTTTTCTTGAACTTGCTTGTTTTATTCTCTGCTGTTTTACTTTTAACTAAATAAACACCGTTCCTAGGTAAAGCAAAATCTTTATTAGTACTTTCTGGAAAAGTTTCATGGACATTCGAAAGTGAACTAGTAGTAGTAGTAGATGAGCGGCCGTAGGCCTGGCAATTAAGCCGCATAATGGACCCTTTTTGCCATACCCACCGTGCACCCCGGACTGATGCACGTGCCCCTTAGGATGCAAGTTTTCTTTCTCTAAGAGGACTTTTGCCTGACACCTCTTTGTCGAGGGCAGGGAACTTTAAACTGCGTAGCAAGTATACACAGTGGACCGCCGGCTTTACACCCCCTCCGAAGGGTGGTCCTGCTACATGTTAGACTTGCATCTATCTAACATCGCTACCGTCCCAGCAGAACTTGGTTGACGGTAGACTTTTCTCCCCAGCAGCCCGCCGTCATACAGGTTGACCCGAAAATCGAGGTCCCGGTTTCGCTGGTCGAGGTCGCCGTCGGAGTCTTCAGAGGCATCTCTTTGGAGGTGGTACCGCCTCTTCCAAGTCACCTTCTGTCCACTCCCGCTACCAAATCTGTCGGAGTGCAGCCGCGTCTCATGGAGTCCCGATCTCGGAGAAGTCCAGGTCGTCCTTTTTTGGGTCACCGGCTAGTCTCCTCTACCCAGTTTGGCGGGGTCCTCGGCCGTCCACCTTTGAGTCCCGCAAAGTTTTTGCTGCAGTGTCAACCGTGCCGCCTATTTCTACCTCGTTTGTTGTTACTCTATGCACAACGTCAACTGCGCAGCTGCTGAGAAGTCTAGCCGCCCGTCTTCATCTCGAGTCGCATTCGATGTTGGGCGAAGCAATGTGTACTTGCCGAGATCCGATCCTGCCATCTCTGTTCAGCAGGCTAAGACGCTGTTCACTGGTCTACGGCGGCCCCTCGAAAGTGAACTAAGATTTATTGTTGTGTGCAATAACTTAATATGAATTAAATTTCTTATTTTTTTAAAATTTAGTTTTATTACAAGTTCTAGTTTTCTTTAGGATAAACCTACTAAAGGCCAATCAACTCCTTCCATTTTAATGTCCTTTTACTGTTGTTTGTCGATAAAAAGACACTGAATTGGTAGTAGTTTGTAGGCTTTGGGTCGAGCCGGTTTTTGCTCTAGACATTCTGAAATAAAATGGTGAAAAAGTGACCTTAAAGGATTTAAGTTTTATTTAACTGGTGGCATGAGATTTATATATTTCAGTGGTAATATTGCCATTTTCTTTGAACTCGCAAAACATAAAGCTAGGGACGTTCATTTGCATGCTATACGTAACCTCGACTCTATAGCATCAATATGCTTAGGATTTTTTATTTTATTTTATGATTTCTTTCATAAATGTGTTGTATAGGAGTGGTTTCTTTTGGAAATCCTTGCTCCAATTTTCACTATTTTTATAAAACTAAAGTGTTATTTAATGAAAGCAGCTTTTATGTGAACGTAAACACTGACGACATGCTACGTGATTGATTTTATATTTTTGTTTCTTTAAAGGCAATTATTTTATTAGGAATAAATGTGAAGCTCATGCACAGGGTGGTCCAAATTTAAAGGGATTTTGGAGTTTTGGGTATTTCTAAGGAAGCGAAAAACTATTATACATACTATACTATATTTTTTAGGAATGAAAATTATTTTTGGTGTAAATTGCTTTTGTATTGATCATAATTTAAGGTAAAATTTCTTTGTACAGACTGGATTTAATCTGTATCGTTTAGGTTTGGAGATATAACACTAAGTTTGTATTTTTATTATGGAATGAACGATTTTTTAGTCGATTTTAAAAATTAACATACAATTTCCCATGATATTTAATTTTTTGTTTTTTCTTGGTATTGGTTTTATTTTTTTGTACTATTTTCTTGTATTCTTTTAATTTTCTTAATAATGTTTTATGTTTTTTTTCGTAAAAAGTATGCTATAAAAAATAAATAAGAAAATAATGAAAAAAATAGTTAGAATTATTAAAAAAACAAAAAAAGGAATTTAATCGAGTAAAAAATGTGTCATTTTATTAAAAAAAAAACACGAAAAATTACAGATAAAATCCAGTTTGGCAAATAAATTCAAATATTTACAGAAAGGCAATTTACACCAAAAAAAAAATCTTTAATAAAAAGTGATAAGACTCTAAAATGCATATTTTTCAAAAAGCCCCTGTAGCTTAAAAACGGGTTAAATAATATTTTTTACAAATCGAGCCCATAACATCAGTTTTCGTTATCGTTATCTCTTCTAGTAATACCCAAACCCCCAGTCCCCTCGAATTTGGCCGCCCCAAAATGTTGCAAATGAAATTGTCAAACGTTCGATTTTTTACAATAAAGTATCTACAATTAACTTTTTACAATAAAGTATCTTACTCTAACAAAGCTATATTATCTATATGCGTCTACAAAATTAGCAAAAACAAAACAAAAATTTATTATTTAGATTATAATTTATTATATGTCCTTTACAGAATTAAAAGGTACTTTTCAGAGGTTACAGCGGTACTTTAAATCCCTAAGGATCTAAAATAATTTGGGGATTTAAAATTATAATTATATTAGGTATGTAAAATACTACTTTAATCCTTGAAACGAGGGATTTAAAGTACATTTTAATTTATAAACGTTTTGTAAATAGAGTACCGTTAAGTTCATAATTTAGTACATAAACCACGTGACTATATAAAGTGTATTTTAATTCACTCGACAAATTAAAGTCGAGTGAAAGAGTGCCACTTTAATCCCTATAGGTTTATGCCTAATGTACTATTAGCATGATCTGGCAACAAAATCGGTAATAATTAATTTATTTTTAACTCATTATTTAAACAGAAAATCTTACCCATTTATTTTTTTTTTACTGTTCTAAATCTATTCAATCATGACTTTACATCGCTAATTTTGGTGCTTTTTATAAATTTTTGTACATGTTAATCGAATTCTCTAAAATTTTTATCTTAATATAAGTTGTTTAGAACGTCCTGATTGGATTGTGTTCTTGAACTTTTTCGGGAATAATCCCGATAATATATTTTTAATATCCTTGTTGCGAGCCTTTTGAGCATCTTCAGTTAGCTGTCCAATAGGCAGCAGAGAATGTTGAATAATTTTTGGAGCATGAATTAAAATTTTGTGCACTGAGGGTTTAAGAAACGTTATTATAACCTAAAAAAGCTTTATAAGTTTGACGGACTCTCATGGCTTGTTAAATTAATAAAAACTAAACGGCAAAAGTCTTGTCAAACTTAAATAAAACCATATTTTGTTTGCCATCTAAAAATTTTTAGAAAAAAAAAGTTTTTATTTTTCTTAGATTTCTTTCGCCATCTTGAATCTTTGAAGATGGCCGCAAAGTATAGTTTAGTCGAAAATTGTTATCAATTGTCTTTAAAACGTAGTTTATTTTACCAAAATCGGTTAATGATTTTAAAAGTTATTACAAATAAAAGTGTACATGTACATGAATAAAATAACAATAAAAGCAATTCAATTTTTTAAAAATTTCAAAATTGCGCAAATATGCGCAGCCAATTTTTGCATCATTTAAAAGCTTAATTTCACAGAATATTATGTATATTAAAACTCTGTGGAATTGTGTGGAATTCGATAGTTTAAATCTTCGAGAATCCAATAATTCATTTTTGAAATAACTTTTGCAGGCTTTTGGTTAATCAATTATATCTATATTACAAAACAACATATTAAAAAATATATAACACATTTTTTATCTAAGTAACTTCAGTCATTTGCTCCATCCCCAAAAATAATTCACTTTTAATAATTAAACAGAGTACACTAATTTAAATATGCATATTTTTTGCAATAAATTAGCCGCTTCTTTTTGCATTTAATTCTGTTTAAGTTGTGACATGTATAACTAACCAAAACAGCATTATTAAAAATCCAGATCCACTTGGATGGAAAGAAGCATAACATAGGTGACTAAAAATGCAATAATAAAAATTTAAAGGGATGATTGATTTGGTCTCCTTTTGATCAGCTTTTTGGGTCAAATACCCCAATGTGCGCCCTGTACGAAAATAACTCTTTTTGAAGATAAACAAAAACCACGACGATAGCTAGAGCTATATAATACATTTTTTCATGATTTGCGCTTGTTCTCTAAATCCATTCTTGCATTTTAGTTACTACCTATATTTTAGTTAACAATAGGGGATTAGTGTCTTTTTTTTATCACATTCGTAAATACAAAGGCATTTAATCTGTAACTTGGGATTTTCTAAATCAATGCTTTAGTAAATCTGGATCGTATTCGTGATTCACAACTAATTTAAAGTGACGTTCGATGAATGGCAACTACCCAAGTAATACAGTGTCGACAATATAGACTTTAAAGCCAAGTCGATGCTGCAAAAACGTTAGTACAGCTCTTTTTTGCTTTAAAATGCGTTTATTCGTTTAGTCTTTACTTTTGGCAACTAAAATAGTTTACCTACCACGGATATATATGATATTTAGCATTTAAAAATAATCGCCCTCTCCTGCTATGCTTGAACCGTGAGCCCACAGCAATAACGCCAAGGTTTGCTTTTGTTTTACATTTATGGTTTAAAAAAATGCAAAGTGGTACGAGCGGGCGAGCGGATGTTTCATTTGAAACAAACTCTGTGTTTCGGACTTCCATTGTCTATATTTTATTTATACACGACGTTTCGATCAGTACAATCTCTGGTCATCTTCCGGTGCAAACTACAATCTATTCCTAAGGCTACGTACTTATATACTTATGACGTTGTGGCAGAAGAGAGGAAAAGTATTGATAACAATAATGCTTTTCCTCTCTTCTGCCACAACGTTTTTTTTACTGCGAAAAAATTATCCCAGCTTATTTACAGCACACTGTGTTACCTGGGTATCATATTACTAACCCCTCTCCCGTATAAGTTATGTGAAAAAAGTAATGAAGCGCTTGTAATTTTTTTTTTCAAAACCAATGAGTCACCCGTTAGAATACGTCTGGACGCTTATTCTTGACCGACCGTGAGGTGAGGTGAGCGAAATTCCCCGTGGAAAAAGGTGGCGAAAAAAGCTCACCTCACCTCACGATCGTTCAAGAATAAGCGTCCAGGACTAAAATGCATCTTAAGATTCATGGTCTTACCCTCCAAAAACTTTTTCAGTGGGATTTACTAAGATCTAAAATAGTACCCCCCCACAGATCTAAATATTTACACCTGTGGGGGCACTAAATTTTAAAACCAATTTTCAAAAAAAAAAGGTACCCATACAGAAAAGACACAAAGTTATTGATTATTTTGTATTTTTATTGCTAAATACCACTGATAAACTACTTTTTTGTCAAAATAAATACCGTATTTTAGAAGAAAATGCCCTAAAACTATTTTTTTTTGACTGGTTTAAAAATGGCAAATGGTGAATACGCCAAACTTTTGGCACATAATAGCTTCATAATCTGTGTTTGAGATTATAAAATTGGTGATTTTTTAGACCACCTCTGGGGGGTGGTTTAAACTTATAACCCCCAGAATGGATTGTTTTGTGGCAATTGGTAGGTAGTTCGTTCATAATTTCTCTAAGTCACCGTTTTCACAAGGATTAATTTACCTTATTTAATATCCCAAGTTGTTCATTATTCACCAAAGCACCTCCAATTTTGTCTAGAAAAACGCCATATTTTGAACCCGATTTCAGCACAAAAAATATATTTATGAGGGCACTACGAGGCAACACAAACATAAGTGAAGGTCAGTGATTATGCACGAAAAATATACCAAACAAAAAACCCAAAACAACTATGTTAATTTATTTACAAACTGAAATTAAAACATTGAGGTTATCTGAAAGCTCAGTCAAGAAAACTTTCCTTACTCAAAGCCCACTCATTTTAAAGCTGTAGCTTTCATCAGTAGAGGTTGGTGCAAGCCAAGTTGCAAGCAGAGGTAAAATATCCGAACTCGCTGTTTGTGATTGAACGCAGCGCTAATATTTTTAAACTGACATTTCGACAATGACAGAAATGTCAAAAAAATTTGTTCTTAAGTTTTTTAATACATTTCATAAATAAAAACACCATTTAAATAAATCAAAAATTAATCTACTCCTTATTTTATTATTACTCATCTAAATCTTTGTGTGACATCATGTATGAATTGGAAAAATTATTTTTTAAGGGTTAATTACGTTTTAAGTAGAGTGACATATAACCCTAATTTGAATTTGTTCTACAGAGTTTTTAATATTTAAACCCCGCGTAGGTTTAAATTTTTTAATTTTCTTTTTTTCTAAATTGAAACTTTTTTCGTAAATCCAACAAAAGATTGTTTTAAGATGGATTACTCAATAAACAAATTTATTAAAATTCTTTCTATAAATAAAATTATGTCCAAAACTCAAGGATGGTTAATTTAAAGTGCTAAAAACCAGAAATTTCACTTAAACTTAGGACCGTTCTAAAATAGACTAAACCCTTTTAGTAAATGCCACCGTTTATGCTTTGACTGAAAAATTTTGTCCGCAACATACAGATTTTTTACGACATCGACAAAACGCAACCGACCAACATATTCGTTGCATATGTTGCCTAGGTTTAATGAGTTATTTTACATTTATTCAAGATAAAATTTCGCAATTTTAAGACCATTTTCTACCAATTTTCTTATAAAATTGAATGTAACTAAGCCCGCCCTTATGCTCTGAAAAGTCACTGACAATCAAGCGTCTTTGTCCCTTTGTCAAATAATCGAACAAAAAAGGGCGTTTTACTAATGGTTCAAAGTATTCGATTCAATTCCCCTTAAAACTGTCCTTCTCAAAAGACAAGCTTTTTTCGAGTAAGGGGCATTAATTGTTTTTTATTCGTTTGTGTTAAATTGTTCTTTAGACTGTTTATGCGATTTTTTTCAGTCATCGAGGAAAACAAAAGTGGAGAGTGCTATTAAAAAGTTTTCTTTTTGTAGATTGAAAATTATTGTAGCATTTAAGTAGAATGAACATTTTCAGTTGTAATGAACGTTTTAAATAAGACTTTTGGGTGTTTTTAGTAATATTTATTTTAAACCGAAGGGTAAATAATAGTACATAAATAAAGACTAAAGTGCTACTTTTAATCCCGCGGCAAAAGGTTTGTAGTCTGACCGTAGGGAGGGCTACAATTTGCTTTTTATTACTTTAAAAAATTTATTTAATTTACTAAGTTGACGTCAGACATTTGATCTAATAATATTTTTCTTTTGTTTTTAGGTACGTTGACCAGCCTAAACATTTTTAAAGACTTAAAGGTATAAATAATATGTAAAAAAAATGTCTCCGCGAATTTTTGAGCTGATTCAGAAATCAAGATAAATTTTGACGTTTTGTGCATGGAGGTTCAATCAATCCTCTGCGCTTAGCTTTTGACACTTCAATAATTGCATTGTACAGGGTGGTCCAAATTCGAGGGGCCTCTATAGCTTTGGGCTTTTGCAGCATAGTTAGCCCAAAACTAATATACATGTTACGGGCTCGATTTTCAAGAGAAGTCGAAAACTAAAAACCGCACTGCGATATGTCAAAGCGTTTCTGAGCTACAAGGTGATTCTCAAAAATGTGCGATTTTAAAGGCCTTCTACAACTTTTTTATTTGTAAAGATAGAGATTTTCATTAAGAACAATTTTTGAAGTTTTTTTTAAAGACAAATCTACCTGAAGTTAAAACTTCCAAATCAATTACATCCACCGAAAAGAATCTAAAAAAGAAAAGATCAAAAGATCTTGAGAGGAAAGAACGAAATTTAAAAATTGGACGAGTGTCCCACAAGGAACGCACAAAAGTCCAAAGCGAAAATGGAGGCAATTAAACGATGTTTCACCCGGGGTGACCAGCGTGGGCTCGTCAGTGGATTCACTAGTCACCCTCAATCCAGACATCATTTAACCCCATCACACACTCCGAATTCTAACTCTGAAACACTCACAAATAGGCATCGTTCCGCATGGTACTTATTATAAGTCACCTAATACGGGTTCGTCCTGGCGTGTTAATCTTTCCAATAGGAATATGCTCCTAAGACAAAACAAGAAGTTAAAACTTCCAAATCAGTTACATCAACCAAAAAGAATCTAAAAAAGAAAATATCAAAAGATCTTGGGAGGAAAGAACGAAATTTCAAAATTGGATGAGTGTCCCACAAGGAACACACAAAAGTCCGAAGCGAAAAGGAAGGCAATTAAACAATGTTTTGTCGATAAACGGAATCACCTGCTCTTCTAAAATTTGTTGGTACTTTCGGCATTTAAATTTACATCAAAAATATATGGCCCAATAATTTGTCCTCTGTAGATGCCTACCCATATCTTAAAACTGAACCTTCCCTGATTCGCTTGTTCCACCATAATATGGGGATTTTGCTGTTTCCAGTAATAGCAGTTATATCTGGTGAATATTCCATCACTAGAAATCGTTGCCTCATTCGTCCAAATAACTTTTCTGGCAAAATCGGGGTCTTTTTGGCTTTTATTTAGGTACCACCTGCAAAATGCACGTCTTGGAGCAAAATCTCGTTGCCGTAATTGGTGCACCCGTCGGGGTCGATAGGGCCTAAATTTGTGTTTTTTAGCACCCGAACGGCATTGCTGCGTGAAATTCCAGTGATTCTCTCCATAGCCCTGATAGAAGTATTCAGGTTAATTTCTATTTCTCCTAGAAGCGTTAGTTCTTCCAACTCTGTATCTCTGGCTAGGCTTCTATACGTCCTAGGCCGCGATTTTGTAAAGGATCCGTATTTTGAGCTAGGTTGCCTTCTTTCCGAATATCTCTGGAAATATAGATTTAACGCCGACTGTCGATTTTCGTTACATTCAATATAACATTTTATCATGTCGTACGTTTTAAAGTTTTCAAACATTTTTATATCTTGACGAAGACGCCACTTTTGACACTTGGGCTCGTTTATCATGGCTACCTAGATAGATACCCTAAAACTGCATAGGTCAGAGTTAAACACAGCCTACTATGGTAATTATTAAAAATTGCAGATATCTGTTTAAATACTTAATAAAAATAGGTGTATGACACATCGTTTAACAGGAAATTTTATTACAAAACTAAGTTTTTTAAAAAATTGGGGTAATCCACTTAAAAAAAATGTAACTTTGTGTTATATCTCGTGAACTAAAGGCTCTAAGATAAAATCGGTGAAACAGGTAGATTTGTCCTTAAAAAATCTTCATCACCCTGTATAGGTCATGTAAATGGTTTTTAATTTCTGGAAAGATGACACTAAATCAAAGCTGGTCAAAGATTGTTGGAAAAAAAGATAAGGTGAAATGGGGTAAGTGGGAACCCGGGGCAAATATTGCTCAACAAAATCTTTGTCTACTATATTTCTTGAAAGACCACTCTTAAAATTATTTGAAAATATAGGATGTGCCAAAAAAACTGCACCTTTTAAAATGATTATAACTTAGCGGGCAATTGTCTGATTTTAATAACATTTACCTTTCTAGAAAGGCAAAGCTTCAAGACTTATAGAACCAATGTCAAACTTGGCATTTCCTTAAAATCCAAGATGGTGTACCTATTTGAAAAATAGGCATTTTAACCCCCCCAGATATTTTTTTGTTTGGCAGTTTTAATAAGTTTAAACTTTTTAAAAGGCACAACTTGTGTCAAAAATTACATTTGTTAAAAATTCAAGATGGCCGACTTATTTAGAAAACAGGCATTTTTGACCCTCCTAGAAAAAAAATTTTCTGCAACACTGTCTTCAATCTCAAACATCGGTTACAAAGCACATCAATAAAGTATTTAAAAATTCGAGTTTTAAATCTTTGTATAGACCAGAGTGCTTGCAAAATAAAGCAATTTTTTCTTAATAAACTTCATTTTGCATGCAAACTCTGGTCTATATAAATATCTCAAACTTCTGCATTTCTTGTACGAATTGTTTGATGTGCTTGAAAAGGATGTGGATTTGTAACCGATGTTTGAGATTGAATGCTGTGTCGCAGAAAACGTTTTTTTCTAGGTATTTTTTAAATAGGTCCGCCATCTTGGATTTCTAGTAGATGTAAGTTTTATCATTAGTTCTATAAATTTTAAAGTTTATGCCTTTTAAAAAGTTTAAACTTATTAAAGTCGATTAATTTTTGAAAATGTTATTGCTGTTTAAACCAGTAGATTTTTTCTTAATAAGCTGGAGTTTGCAAGTAAACTCTCGTCTATTTAAAAATTTCAAACTTCCTTATTTCTTGTCCGAATTTTTAAAATGTTACATCGGTGTGCTTCCAAAGAATGTGGCTTCGTAACCGATGTTTCAAATTTATTACAGTGTCGCACACAAAAAAATTTAAAATGCCTCTTTTTCAAATTGGTCCGCCATCTTGGACATCTAAACGGTAGGAAATACGAAAAGGTTTAATTTAGGGCAAGGTTGCGCAATTTGACGCTTTGCTCAAAACCAAAAAAAAAGTTTACAAATTCCGGTTAGTGTCGTAGATAGGCGAAAAAACACGAAATCTTTATTTTCAGTTTTTATTTTTCCGCACCCTTATTCTTAAAGCTGTCAAAAAACGCTTAGAACTTTCTAGAGGCACTTTTTTAAGATCTACCTAATGAGAGGTCCGTTTTCAAGATTTGATATTTCAGTGTGACAGGAGCACTGTTAGGTTGATTTTTTCTTATGGACACATGATTTTTTTTTCCTGCCGTTTGGTTCATAAAGGATGACAGATATTTCACAACCTCATTTTGACAAATAACTGACGTTTGAGTTAATTGACAATCATCAGCCCAATTTCAAAGATTAAATAACAAAAAAAAAACCTATTTTTAAAATAATAGGTAAAGTTATTTTGTTAAAAAAAGTACTGAAATCGGGTTTCCAAAATATCTTGAGGAAGTTAAAAAAAAAATTAAATTTGGGCTGATGATGGTCAACAAACCCAAAACGTCAGATGACTTGTCAAAATAAGGTTGAAAAATGTTGTCTGTCATCCGTTATGAACCAAACGGCAGGAGAAAAAAAGGATGTGTCCATAAGAAAAAATGAACTTGACTGTCAAGTGTCAAAAACGGACCTATCACTAGGTAGATCTCAAAAAAGTGCCTGTCAAAAGTTTTAAGCGTTTTTTGATAGCTTTAAGAATAAGGGCGCAGAAAAATAAAAACTAAAAATGAAGATTTCGGGTTTTTTCGCCTATCTCCGGAACCATCCGGAATTTGTAAACTTTTTTTTTACCTTTGAGCAGAGCATCAAATTGCGCAACTCTGCCCTAATTTAAACCTTTTCGTATCTCCTACCGTTTAGAAGATCCCTATGGTGAACGTCGAATTTGAAACACCCTGTATCTCATTTGAAATGCGTTCGAAATTTTTATCGAAAAATGGCGTTAAATTATCTTCATCTTTCTCTAAAATCCTGTTTTTATTACTACCCTCTCTTCAACATCCTTAAATATTTTTTATTTTTAATGAGAGAAAATATTTTTTGGTGGTCCTTTTTTTAAAAGCTAAAAAAACACTAAAAAATTGAAAAAAGTGACTTTTTTATTCTTTGAATCGATATTCTGGAAAGAAAAACCATAAAATATGGCTAAAAATGCGAAAAACCTACAAAAAAATCCGACCAACAAAAACGTTACCGCTAAAATATTTTAGACCCTAAATTAATCATCGTGGCAGCACCGTTAATCAGGGAACCAATCTACCTGAAGTTTAAATTTGTCAAGTTGCTGACAGCGTGTGCCAGCAGGGTTTTCTTTGGCAGTGATTTGAAAGCTTATACACTATAAGAGTACTGAAAAAAATTATTATTGAATTAAGGACCGAAGGTCATGATTAAGGTACTACGGCTACTTTTATAAAATTTAGTAACACAATTGGCTTTTTCAAAATAAACTAAAGTCAGATGCCAGGGTGACCTAAAATCCGTACTAGTGCAGAAAAGTAATGCAAAAATGTACTTTTCCGCACTAGTGTGGAAACGTGTAACTTTCAAAACTAAAATATGTGCGGAAAAAACACTTTCCTCACGCTTGCGCGTTCGTAGAAACAATAAAATATGTTTTATTACTCTTGCTCCCGCCCGACTGTGTATCTGAAAAAGATTTTTTGTTGGTTGTTTTGGTTACCGATGCAAAAAAATCTTTTTTTTTTGATCACGGGTGCAAAAAGATTTCTGTCCGTTTTTTGTTCAAAATTAAAGAGAAATAGCGGAAAATAGTAATACTGAAAAAATCTAATTATTCTTGCCTAAAAATTAAGACATTTTCGCCAGTTTGCATCAAGTATTTACGAAAAAATCATTTAAAAACATCGTGAAACTATCAAAGACTAAAATGTCGTAGTAATGAACGTCACCGAGTAAAAAGGCACATTGCTATGGAAACCATTGTTATTTCATTTACTAGCCGGCTTGATTTATAGTGTAAAGATGGTGTGTTGCGGGAAGTGCTCTTCGTTCGAGATTTTTAAAAGTATTTCTCTGTTTTTCTTGGATTTTTTGATAAAGGCATTAACAAAAATAGTGTTAACAACTCGCGGCTAAACTGTGCTTTTTTTATTCGGGTTTTTAATACCTCGCTGCGCTCGTTATTTAAACCAACTTCTTTTTGTAGACTGTTATAATGTCAACTATTTGCCCCACTTCACTTTACTGTAAATCTCTAAAGGTAACTCAAACAAAACTGAAAAAAAAAACAATTTAATAGGTAGCAGCTTTTGAAAAACGTGTGATACCGTTCTATTCATAAAAATTGAAGGGGCTAAGGAGAGTTCTCGGGAGAGTTTATAAGGTACTGCGAATAAATATTAATGATGTACTAAAACTTAAAAAAACATAAAACCAAAACCGGTTTGTTAAATTTCTTTTGAATGAGCAAAACTTTTTAACCGATGGGTCGTGCATAACACACAATTAAAATTAAAGTTTTTAAAGTTAGATTTATTTTTTTTACATTATATTGAAATAATTGTTCAGTTTGGACGTACAATTGTGCAATTTTTTTAACTAATGTTTCAGAGTTATAGCAAAATTAACTCTTTTAAAGGAATTTTGACGAAAAAGGGGCATAAACAGTTTCCCTCATTTTTTATGTTCCATATCACCTCCCAAAATAAATGACACAACTTTTGTCATTCGTTTTCTTATTCTTAAAATAGCAACGACCAAATTTAAGGTACTGCAAAGAGAAAAAACAGTTTACTAATTTTTTTTGAGATATAAAAATGTCGTTAAATATAAGTTATGCATTTCTAAATAAATATGCAAAATGAAACGTTTTACACTATAGTGTTTTAAATTTTAAATTAATTTACTTTTGCTTTAAATTTTTAGCTCGACTAAAAAGAAAATGTTAAATTAAACCTTTTTTCCATTTTAATAAAAATAAATCAACACGCCGTTAGTTAGCAAAAAGGCGCGTCAAAGTTCACTAAGGTCACTGAGACAATTTAAAAATTTGTTCGAAAGTAATTATATTAGTTTTTCTCTCCTATTGTGATAACTTTGTCGAAAGTCTCCTAATTTTTGTAAAACTTTTTAAAAATTTTCTCCTTAGTCATTTTCTTTATTTAAACTTTTTTTTAAATCAATACATATAATAAATCTTAAAATAGACCATTTCTGTACAGTAAATATACTTTTTTTAATTTTTGGTGTTGGCTTCTAACCAAACCATAAAGTTAGAAAAAAAAATCCAATTTTTAGAACTTTTGCCTGTTTGCTTTGTCTGTTTGTACCAGCATCATGAATCCAGAATATAGGCTTTATTTCATCAAAAGTGGTTCACGGGACAAAAGTAATGACCATTTAATAACGGGAAAAAATGGGTTCAACCGCAGGAAAAGCTGCGGGACTTCAGATACTCATATATACTATCATAAACGAAGCCAGCGAGCTATAGCCGAAATGCTCTGATGAAATAAAATCAGAACGTATTCAGAATCAAGTCAATTAAACCATTTTTTAAGGTGCACTCCACTTTTTTCAAAAATTACAATTTTGCAATTGAGAAAACACTTTACCGCATTAAAATCGGTGTAATCGTTTTTGATTTATAAGAATTTAAAATTGTAATTTTAAAAACTAATATCTCGAAAACCAAACCGAATTGAAAGATGGCAATGCCTAATCGCAACCGATTGATTCATTGGATTTAAAAAGTCCCACATAAATAGACCTCTAGCATCTACCGGTTTCGAGATTAGCGTGACGTAAGATTTCATGTTTTTGTGTTTTTTTCCAATTTTGGTTTTTCGGCGTTTAAAAATAGAAATAGACAAAAATAAAAAAACCAAAAAATAATGCTGGTAGGGCTCACCAATACCTTCAAAAATACTAACATTTGCTAAAATCGCTTCACTGGTTTTTAAGTTATAGCTGTTTTTTGAAAAAATGGGCTAAATTTGAAGGCTATATCTCGAACACTAAAAGAAAATGTTGAATTTTTCCTACGTTGTGACTCCCCGCATTTGCTCCGCCAATAAAGTAATTTTTTTCTACCTAATCAAACTGAAATAACCTGTTGCCTTATCCACGACAGTTGACATCTGTTTTGTACAAAGAGTATTATTTCTGGATCTACTTAATTTTAAATCCACCAACGTGAACATTCTCCGATTAATTTTTAATTATGATTAACATGATATGATTATCGGAGTTTGGAATGAGTCTTGGCAAACAAAGTTTGAATGTAAAACAACACATTCTAAACACCGACTTGTAACTAATTGGGGAATTTTTGCTTGGGTGGATACGGGCATTAGCCTATTTTTATCTTTATCATAGCTAAGAACATTTCCAGAAGGACAGGCTCCAAACAGAAAATAACGGCATCGAAATCGGTTTACTGGATCGAGAGACATAGACGCACAGATAGGGGTCAAACTTGTAACACCCCTCTTTTGCGTACTCGCGAAGGTGGTAAAAATGAAGCTTGATGTATTATTCAAAGAGGTATTATTGCGAATTATATTATTTTTTCTAATCACGACTTAGTAACCTTATTTAAATCGTCTCAGTGATTTAGCGGTAAAATTAAAGTCTCGGTTAATGGAGCCCTATAAATAGACTTTAAGACATAATTAGGTTTTTATGGCGCCATTTTTATTAAGGGCTTGTGGATCGTCAAGTTAGTTGTGGAACGTTAAAAATTTATCGGTCCTTTACGGTTGACCAGATGGCTGGATAGTTTGGAGTTAAATGGCAGCTATTATGTGTTTTGCAACTAACTCCTCTCTTTTGCAACTCAACTCAAAT
The DNA here is from genome assembly GCA_963921995.1 of Oxystoma pomonae. Taxonomy (NCBI): domain Eukaryota; kingdom Metazoa; phylum Arthropoda; class Insecta; order Coleoptera; family Brentidae; genus Oxystoma; species Oxystoma pomonae. The sequence continues at coordinate 40,966,400 of OY998172.1, forward strand.
CTTTTATCAGTATTGGACAAAACCCTATAAAACAGCAAACATTTTTGACTTAAATGTCTATGACGTCATTAGTTATTACATTGTAAAAAAAATAATTCTTACTATGATTTTGTAAAAAATAGAAAATTCAGGTACGTACATTTTTGCTCATTTTTGAAGTTTAATATTTACCATTTTTTAATACCGATGGCAAAACCAAAATGTCCGATTACATACCTTCATCTGCCAACAATTTCTAAGAATTGCAGCGCATTAACTACTACTACTACTACTACTACTACTACTACTACTACTACTACTACTTCTTTTATGAGGGGTGGCCAAGTAAACACTGCCCCCCTTAGTAAGTATTTTTGAAAAAAAAATGTTGCAGCCATAAAACTTTTTGAACCCCCTCCCCTGAGTAGTTACAGATGTTTCTTTACCGTAAAGTTAGCCCCCCCCCCCCATGATATCTATGCACCAATATGCATCATCAATAAAATATTTCTTACCCCCTTCCATGAGTAGTTACAGCTGTTTCTTTACCGTGAAGTTAGCCCCTCCTCCCCAATAATATTTTTGAAGGAAAACTTGTAATTGTAATAGACTGCCCTATTTATGAACCAATATGCATCACTAATAAAACTTTGTTCACACCCTTCCATGAGTAGTTACACCTGTTTTTTTTATCGTAAATGTACCCCTTCCTCCAATGATATTTTTGAAGAAAAAGTATTGCACTAGACTGCAGTATTTAGGTATGCTCTACCAGTAAAACTATTTTCACCCCTTTCTTTGAGTAGCATTTTTTGCAAACAAACCCTTTTTGATCCCTATATAAGTGACCTATTTACATTCATCGACATATATTTTGGTATTCCTTATAGGTATCCTATATTAATTAGCCACCTCTCTCTCTCTCTCTCTCTCTCTCTCTCTATCCTACAGATCTACATCTTTTTCTATTAATGCAAAGGAAGTGGTTTGTAATGTAATGTAAGTCCGGTTGAATCTGGAATGAAGTATAACTAAAATATAATCTTTCCACTTAAAAAAAAAAGGAAATATGATTTTTTTATGTACTCTGTAAAATTATCCAGTTTATTGTTTTTGACTGCAAAAAAAGTAATTTTTCTTTACGATTGTTGTTTTTCATAAATTACATTTAATGATCTATGTCACTATTCTATCGTATACGTCATTTTTTTACATAATTAAGAAACTTATAATTAATAAAATGTATTTAATGAAGACGCGATAAATAACTATTATCTACTTGCGTGCGGTAAAGGACACTTGTATTTGTTTTCGGCGGAAGGTTGTTTTTTCCTTTAAAAATATTCGTGAAAGGCGACTTCACGGTAAAGAAACAAGTGCAACTACTTCTGGGAGGGGGTGCAAAAAGTTTTATCGGTGGAATATATTGATGCATAAATAGTCCAGTCTGCTACAATATATATTTCTTCAAAAATACCATTGGGGGGGGGGGGCTAACTTCAAGGTAAAGAATCAACTGTAACTACTCTTTGTTGTGGCGCATATTTTTGCATAATTAGTGAGGTGTTTTTTTTCTTCAAAATTATCACTGGGGGAGGTAACTTCACTGACCTTACACCATGTTCCAAGTTTCATTTACTTAACTTAACTTCCGCCAACTAATGTTTTCATGATAGTACAGCATACACATGCCTAAAACCTGGATGTGCATGCCCTGTCGTAGACTGAAATATTGACCTGTCACAAGCAAATAAACGGATTGACTGGCTGCCCGTGAGATGCTATAAGGTCAGAGTTAAATCTATACACGTATACCTAGTATTTTGTTCCTGAAAGCTAGTACGCTCTCTCGGCAAGACTGTTTCATTTTAAAACGTAGAATTCAGGAAAGGAGAAATGAACTGGAATATACATATGGTAACTGTTGTACATTCATTTTGTTAGAAGTGTTGTATTATTAAGGCGCATTTACACAGACAAACTTTCCTTTGATGTTGAAATGCCGACAAACATTTAAACGAGGCTCTTGAGCAAAATGTTCAAAGAAATGTTCGTGCAAAATCTCGTACAAAAAAACACACGTAAATTTTGGAGAGAATGTTGAGCAAAATTTGTTTGAAGAATTGGGGGTATAAAAATTTCTTTACAAATTCAAAATATATATTGTTATCGGAATTCATTGAACTTAACTAAAAATAGAAAAACAAAGTTTTGAAATAAGGTATTTTTAATCAAGTGCTTTCCGACGGAAAAAGGATTTGATGCCGAAATTCACATTTCACCTCATAAGCAACTTCGATTGATCTGATTTTTATAGGGGTTATGCCAGTATACTTGTAACTTTTTTGTAATTGGCACTTATTTATTGCTATTGCCTGTAAAATATAATGATAAAAATTTACGTTTAAAAGAATATCCCTTTATTTTACTTCCTAGTTTAATCTTTTACAATAATAATTAAGTCAAATTAAAAAACCTGTATATATTTTATTAAATCTTAAATATATGAACAAACCGAACGTGCTGGTTTAAATAATACCAGTTTATTACCCACTTTTACAACACTACGAACCCGACCCTTGTCTAAAAAATATAATTTAGCAGTAATTTAGTAGTCTCAACTAAAAAGCCAGTTAACTCATTTTCGTTTTAGTATCCTTTGGCCTATGATCGGTGCCATATTGACACCAAACTGACAGAAAATCCATGTTTTACTTGTCAATTTAGTTATAAAAATGGCAGCCACATTAGGCTAAAGGGCACTGAAGCAGTAGGAGTTAACAGGCTTTTTAGTTAAGAACGGTGTTGGTAGACTGTGTCGCCGATCTATCATCCGGTGTTTTGGATTTCGCAGGTAGTAGGCCGGCCACCCTTTTGAATCGCAATGTTGCCCTTTGCATATTGTTGGTTCAGTGTCAGTAATCGACCTTGATTATTACATTACATTGACAGTAAATATTTATATCTTTAGCATTTTCATGAACCTTTTGCTTTTTTAAGCAACTTTTGGGACCTTAAACTAACTAGGTAAATCCGCTGTGAGGAATTAAAAAACAACAATAAAAGCTAAAGGTAAAGTAAAGTTACAAAAATATGTTTTAAAAAAATCCCCCTCCCCACCACTCCTCATAGTCGTGAGGCGCGGATTACCGCTTAAAAGTGCAATTTTTGAGTTTTTTGCCGATATTTGAAAAACTCAAAATTTTTTTTGAAAAGAAAAATTTTCCTGGGTTTTTTTTGACTTTAGGAAAAAAACCCTCGGAAATAAAAAAAAACTCGCAAGAAAAACCCAAAAAAAAACTCCCGGGCAAAAAAATCCGGGAAAAAATATTATAAGTAACCCTAATCCATGTGACAAAACTGATAGTAGAGCCAATAATAATGTTTCGCTTGCCGTCGGCTTTTTTTCACAAAAATTTTAAATAAAAGTTGGTGTTCCATTTTTTTAAAGAATTGAGATCAATGATCACTGATGTGAAATTTTATTTATTCTCATCTTTAAAAATATGTTTCCAAAATAGATAGCAATAATTTGCTCAAAAATTTACCCGAACAAAATGTTCAAAGAAAAGCTCACAAAAATGTTCGCGCAAAAAATTTTAGATCTTCTGCACGAGCTTTTATTTGAGCATGTTCGTCTGTGTAATTGCGCCTTTAGGTTACTTACAATAAAATTGATTGGTAGTAGTAGAAGATGGTAGACCTGGCAATTAGGCCGCTTCATGGTCCCTTTCTGCCATACCACCGACTTATTTTGCCTGACACTTCTTTGTTGAGGGTATCAACCTTTAAAATAAATAAATGAAATAATTTTTTTTTTGACGGAAATACAACCATTTTTAACAAACAATAATAGTATACTTATTAAATGATATTAAAAAATCACAGCAATTAAAATTATTGCCATTTTATAGTCAGTTAAAAAAGAATAAAGACAGTTTTACATATACCTTAAAAGCTACAAATAATACATCAATATATTAAACATAGAGAAGTCATATCATTAAAAATCAACAATTCTATTTTTTTAAATTACCTTTTTCAGTCTCTTTTTAAAAAAGGTTAGAGAAACATCAAAGAAATCCAAGTCTGTGGTGTTTCCCAGTCTACAAGTCCTCTGAACAGGGCTGTTCTGTGCATGGTTTTTTCTGTGAAAATCTATTTGAAATAATTCATGGGCTTTTGTGTATCTTTGAGGTACCAAGATGGAGATTAGTTAAAGGATATGAGGCCAACTAATAATTCCATTTATTATTTTGTATAGGAAGATAATGTCTAGGTAAATGCGACGATTGTCCAACTTTGGTAGGTTTAGTTTAAGAATGTCATTGTAGTTTATTTTTTTAGATGGAATGGATAACTTGAAAGCAATGAAGCTGAGAAACTTTTTTTTATCACGTTTACATGTGTTTGTTTGTGTGGGGACCAGACGTTTGAGGTATACTCAAGAACAGACCTGTTTAGAGAGCAATAAAGTTACTACGTTTTATAAAACCTAACATCTTTAAAGGCGCAATTACACAGACGAACATGCTCAAACAAAAGCTCTAAAATTTTTTGCGTGAACATTTTTGTGAGCTTTTCTTTGAACATTTTGTTCGGGTAAATTTTTGAGCAAATTATTGCTATCTGTTTTGGAAACATATTTTTAAAGATGAGAATAAATAAAATTTCACATCAGTGATCAGTGATCTCAATTCTTTAAAAACCAACTTTTATTTTAAATTTTTGGGAAAAAAAGCCAACGGCAAGCGAAACATTATCCTTGGCTATCAGTTTTGTCACATGGATTAGGGTTACTTATAATATTTTTTTCTTAGGGTTTTTCCCGGATTTTTTTGCCCGGGGGTTTTTTTGGGATTTTCTTGCGAGTTTTTTTTTTATTTCCAAGGGTTTTTTCCTAAATTCAAAAAACAACCCAGGAAAATTTTTCTTTTCCAAAAAAATTTTGAGTTTTTCAAATATCAGCAAAAAACTCAAAAATTGGACTTTTAAGCGGTAATCCGCGCCTCACGACTATGAAGAGTGGTGGGGAAAGGATTTTTTTTAAACATATTTTTGTAACTTTACTTTACCTTTAGCTTTTATTGTTGTTTTTGAATTCCTCACCCCAGATTTACCTAGTTAGTTTAAGGTCCCAAGGGTTGGTTCGTAGGGTTGTAAAAGTGGGTAATAAACGGTTATTATTTAAACCGAACGTGCTTTTGTTCATATATTTGAGATTTAATAAAATGTATATAGGTTTTTTCAATTTGACTTAATTATTATTGTAAAAGACTAAACTAGGAAGTAAAATAAAGGGACATTCGTTTAAACGTAAATTTTTATCATTATATTTTACAGGCAACAACAATAAATAAGTGACAATTATTATTTTTTTTATTTTCGTTTTTTTTACAACCCCAAAAAAGTTACAAGTATACTGGCATATCCCCTATAAAAATCAGATCAATCGAAGTTGCTTATGAGGTGAAATGTGAATTTCGGCATCAAACCGTTTTTCCGGAAAGCACTTGTTTAAAAATACCTTATTTCAAAACTTTGTTTTTCTATTTTCAGTTTAGTTCAATGAATTCCGATAACAATATATATTTTAAATTTGTAAAGAAATTTTTATACCCCCAATTCTTCAAACAAATTTTGCTCACTATTCTCTCCAAAATTTACGTGTGTTTTTTTGTACGAGATTTTGCTCGAACATTTCTTTGAACATTTTGCTCAAGAGGCTCGTGTAAATGTTTGTCGGCATTTCAACATCAAAGGAAAGTTTGTCTGTGTAAATGCGCCTTTAGGCTTTGTTTGTAATATTCTCATGAAGATCTTTAAATGTAAGACGTTTATCAAAAATCACCCCTAATTCCTTTACATTATTTTAATTTTGTAATTTTAAGTTGGTAAAGTAATAATAAATAAAATAAATACTAACATAAATAAGCGCAAGTTACCAGGCTACCCGAATGAGTATAGTAGAACTACTTTTTGACATATTTTTTAGGTAATAAAGGGTTTTGAACCGTTTATTTCGCCACTATTTTATTCTCTTGGCGATTTACTAAGTATAACAATGAGCCCTATTTACGAAAGACAAGTTTTGCTATATTTTTCTTGTTGTTTACTTTAAACTAAAGATATACTTGTAACCTTTGATGAAGTTGAGCGTAGCCGCGTGCTTTTTTGTAAAATTATTTATTTATTTTTTCTCTCTTGAAAACAATCATGTTATTTGAAGCGGTTCCAAAACTTTACTTTTAACACTACAATGTTATCGTTATTTACAACAAAGTTAACGATACCAATAACCTTAACAGCTGCCAAATATTTTCAAAATCATGACTGAACAATATTCTGTTAAGCAAAAGATGATATAGGAAACTAGCTTACTGGCCCATTCTGCTTTGCAGAGTTATGTAGTTGAAAATGGAAATATCTGAGATTTAAAATGGTGTGTATGCAAAGGGGCGTAGATGCTATTGATTTTGACGTTTCTAGAAATTGATGGTCGTTTATAGGCATGGATGTAGCGACTACAAAATTGAATCGCATAGCCTGATGTCAAATTATAGTCAACAAAGGGTGAAATAAAAATATTAAGGTAAACAAAAATAGTAAGTGGGAACTAAAAATATCTATTAATTCTCATTTTGCGAAAAAAGTAAAGTGGTGGTAAAATGCTAGTTTTTTACAGCCATCGGCGAAAATTTTCTTTTACGAGCATTGAACGCAAAAATTATCATTTTTATTCTATAAATCAAGGGTGATTTTATATAATCGCTTAAGGACAGTTTATTATTTTGTCGTATTTTTAAAATATTTTTTTTTATTACTTAAAGAAGACTTAAAGCAGGGAAGATATATTACATATACATATGCCGGCTATTTCACGGGGTTGGGTTACCCCCTTTTTTTCTGCATTTTCTAAGACAGAAAAATGAAACTGAAGGATATCATTTAATATCAAATTTGACGTTTTTTGACAGGTCACGCGAAATAGAGTAACTTTTGCTTTAACCGGAAACGTCCTTCACTTTCGATTTTCAAATAAGGCACCCTGTATATTTTCACATTTTTGGATTCCCGGAAGCATTTTTCGTCCAACAGTACGACATGTGACAAATTTTGACAGCTTTCTATCCAAGTGGCCATTATGGGTAAAAAATTAATATCTCAATGTCAATTAACTTAACAAAAGTTAAAAACGCCGTATAAATGCTTTACGTTTAAATTAATCGCGTTTTTAAATTTCAAAATTAAAATACCCCATTTTTTTAAGTGGTTACAATATTACTAAAAAAGTTAAGGTTATAAACAATAATTTTCAGTGACAAATTTTTGTTGAGAGTTAAGAATGTATTGCAGCAGTTTAAAAACAAATGAAGAATATCCGAGCCTACTTCATGTGCTTTTGGAGCTAATGACAAGCAAGACACTGCCTTGTCAACTATCAACCAGCCTTCTAGTTAAAAACAAATAATTAAATTTATAAAAACTAAATGTTTTTTCAATTTCTTTTTTTTTCTAAAAATGATTCTTTATACCTTATCGATTTTAATAATAGTGTGAACAAATATCTTATTTTTTTTTAAATGGCGTTTATTTCAAAATTTCAAAATGCAATTAAATTAAGTGAAAAGCATTTACAGGGTGTTTTTTAATTTTGTTGAATTAATTAATAAAATAAAATTTTATTTTTCTAAAACTGTCAAAATTTGACTTATGGAACATACTTGGATGCAGAATGTTCTCAGCAATCCAAAAATATGAATATTACAGGGTGCTTTGTTTAAAGATTGAATGTTGCGGCCTTATCTGCTAATACTGGAAGTCATTGAAACTGACTTATCAAGTTTATATTACATTATATAATTTCCCCAAGTTTCATTTTTCTACTAAAAATGCAGATAAAAAAAGGGTGAATCACCCCCGTAAAACACCCCGGATAATTAACATAATATAATAATAATTAATATTTTGCTAACAATGCTATTATCTGTTATTTTTCTTTAAATTAAAATCGTAGGAGATGTCATTTCCTGGTTCATCAGTGCTGTCGCGTTGCAAAAGGAAGAATAGATCCATCCTTTTAAGTACCTGGAATTACTTCACAATTTTTAAAGCTGCAGCTTAAGTAGATTTCCAATCCCCCAAGCCCTTTATGTCAGTGAATCCTCCGGAATTGGCCCGGGACGTTGCTGATTACCTTCTAAAATCTGCGCCCTATGTAGAGCTCCGGATTTGGCAATTTCAAAAAGGCACCTATTTCAGAAGGCAATCTTTCCGAAACTATTTACTCCAACACATTGTGAAACGCGTTTGCCTTTTTTGCAGACAAAGAAAAAACAGTTGTTTAACATTATCAAGCGTAAGCTGGTGTATTTGTTATGAATTTCTTCCAATATTATAAAGTTTCTTGCTGCATCATTTTTTGAATCCCTAATTTTAACAATTATGAGGTTTCTTTATCTTCAATATCGGCAGTGGTTAAATTTGCTGGCCCTTCCATTGGCCCTGCAATTTTTATTTCAAATACAAGCTTATAAAATATAAACTGCACTAAAAAGTAGAAAATAATTTTTAACATTCTGATATCAAAATAATAAAAGCGATGGACGCAAATTAAAACAAACAAAGTTCATCCATATATCAGAGAAAGGTTAGGGTAGCTTGGGTCGAGTTGGGTTGGATTTACTTACCCTTGAATTTCTCTATAGCGAATTCAGATTCTTACGAATAACCATAATATAATCAATAACTTCCTATTATGCACCCATCGCTTTTATTATTATTTATATTATTAGTGTACTTTATATTTAATAAAAACTTCTATTTGAAAAGCTTTTTTTACATTTATTATACGTTATTGTAGTTGAAATTAATTATTTTTGCATAAAGTACAGTTCTTTCATACATAGTACATTACTAAAAAATTTAAAAAATATAAGAAAAAAACGGAAATTGTTTTAAAATAATTGTGCGAGAAAAAATTTTCCCATATGGTGATGCTTTGCATAGGTATGCAAAACTGTAGCAAAGTAGCTTCTTTTATAAAGTTACAAAAAATAATTACTAATTTAATGAAAATGCCTGAAGTTGATCAAACGTTTTTACTATGCACATCTTCATAAAACTTTGTCAGTTTGTAATTGTTTAAAAGCCAAACTAAATGCATACTTTTGCACATGATTAGTATATATCTGAGAACAAACTTTCTCTATAATAAATTTACAGACAAACTTCTGCTTATGTCAGGCCAAACTTATGCAGCTGATTGTTTGGTAGTTGAATCTCGAAGCTGACTTTTGGTTAAAATTTAAACTTTAAACAGGCTACAAACGGTATTGCGGTAGTAATGTTGTTTAGCTATAATACAGGGCGTTCCATACGACAAGAATTATAGGGTGGCTCAAAAACACCGCAAAATTTTATTTGCCTATAGATTTGTTACCACTTGTCTGATTTCCACAGATGTAATTTAATGTTTGTAAATAAAACGTTAGACAAACATTACACCTGCCAAAAATAAATTACTTTTTTTGTTTTTTGGTGTTTCTACTAAAGTGGAGAATTTCAGAGCTCTTTCAGATCCATGGCTTATTTGGTTACCGATGCAAAAAAACTCTTTGTTGATCACGGGTGCAAAAAAAAATTTAAATTTAGTTACTCTTGCCCAAAAATTAAGCAATTTGCGCCAGTTTTCACCAAGTATTTACGAAAAAATCATTTAAAAACTTTGTCCAAATATCAAACTGTCAAAGATTAAAATGTCGCAACAATGAACGTCACCGAGTAAAAGGGAAAATCGCTATGGCAACCAAAGTTATTTCATTTACCCGCCGCTTTGATTTTTAATGTAAAGATGTTGTGTTGCGAGAAGTGCTCTTCGTTCGAGATTTTTAAAAACTTTGTCTGTTTTTCTTGGATTTTTTGATAAAGTTATTAAAAAAAATAGTGTTAACAACTCGCGGCTAAACTGTGCTTATTTAAACCAACGCTTGTAAAAAAAGCACTATTTTAGCCACTAGTTGTTAAAACTACTATTTGTGATCACAGATGCAAAAAAAATCATATCGTAAAATAGTAATATCAAGAAAATTCAATGCAAAGTACAGCGTTTACGCCCGGAATGTGTAAATAACAGCATGAGCATTGGTTCAAAATATTTTAAACTATGACTTTAAGGCACCCTAGGACGTTACAGTACTCCTTTATGCACCGGTGGTGCATAAAATGTATAAAAATATTTCTTGTTCTTTCAGTGAACGTTGCGTTCCAGATTTATTTTGTAAGTTTTTTCCAGTTCTCTTAAGACTTTTTGATTAAGGTGTACAAAAATTGTGTTCACAAATCTCGGCTAAACTGTGCTTTTTTTCACAACGCTTGTAAAAAAACACCATTTTAGCAACTTGTTGTAAAAACTACTATTTATGCACATGGATGCAAAAAAATTTGAATATCCGTTTTTTACCCAAATTTGAAGAAAAATACCGCAAATTGGTAATATTAGGTTTTTTAGAAGTATTCGCCTTTACACATCGTTTTGAAAATACGACCAAATAATTATCTGACAGAAATTAAAATGGTCCATAATCTAAGGTCACCGACTGAGATAAACCATTGTTGCGCCCTTGTATATATTATATACAATATAGTGTATAAAAATGGGTATTTTGATAAGGGGTTAAAAAAAATTAGTGTTCATAACTCGTGACTAAATTGTGCTTTTTTACTGGCTTTTATAATTCACTTGCTAGTTGCGAAGCTCGTTGTTTAAACTAGCGCTTGTAAAAAATTTAGCTAATTTTGTGTAGTAGTCACAAAAAAATTTGTTTATTGAGCCAAATGGTAATATTTCTATTGAAGGAAGAAATGGATTATATAAATAGGTGCTTATTGTTTGTGTTATACCTTTAAACCATTGTTAGATACATTCATTTATCTCAGAACAAATAACTATAGCCTGCTAGCGACATACGACATTTCAATATATTTTATACAGGTGAATCTTAAATGCATTTCACGTACGTACGTCATATGTTTTATATTGATGAATTTGAATGTATGGACATTTTCGCTTAAGAATTGTATTATCTTTTGTATATTGCAGAAATATAATGGCATTTTCTTTTTAAATATATAGAGATATCTTTATAGCAAAAACGACATAAACATCAAGCGCAATACATTTTATCAGCGGGACATTTTAGAGAGGTTATACTTAACCAAAAAATCAAAAATATTGACAAAACGTCTGTTGGGCATCGGCACAATAAAAAAATTAGATAGGTACCTCACATCTCAACATAATCCAGAACAACCGAGATCCCTGAAACGGGTTAAAACTTATGTTCACTCAAATTTCGGAGACTACTGATGATATTGCAAGAATCCTGGCTCTGATGCTCTCAACCGCTTTCAAGTTGCTTCCAGTTACGATATACGCTGAAAAAAAGGCATGAAAAGTACAAAATATATTTTGTAAAAATTACATAACGTATTTCGTATGTTTATACTTTTCTTGTAAAAACCCTTTGTTTATAATTCTTAACAAAGTAAGCTTGTATACTAACTTTACAATTTTACACAATAATTTTACAATTTGGATTGTACTTGTCCTATTTCTAGAAAAATTTATATTGTAAAATGTAATATTTCACTATACTATGGTAAAAGTTCAGTGTGTATTCGATAAAATGGCTGTAACACACCTGAGGCGGCCATTTTCCAGTCGTTTGTTTCACAGTAGTACAGTGGTTCGTTTGAGGAGAACTTGGCAAGTAAAAAATAGTAAATATGTTCATAAGTCTATAAAATATTACTACAGAAAAAAATACCAAAGTTTTGTTATTTTATATCTCGTTAACAAAAATCGCGTAAAAAAGTAAGGATGGAAATCACTGCAATCTGCATTTAGTAGCTTGTATTTTTAATGATGCCTCGAGCTTAAATAATATACAACTTTTGTTAAATACTGCGTTACTGCGTGGTATATAGATGCACTCTTATTAGCCCAGTAACAATATTTTACGAATCAAAAAGTTTTATTGGACATAACCTGTGCATACGGGAGCGATAAGGGTTGGGTTGCGTTAACACAATCACCGAACACTACTAGATAGAGGAGAGGAAGCACCGGACTCCAGTAGCGTTTTTGAACCTTAACGTAACCTCTTTTCTCGCTTTTCCAAAATATCAAGGGTGAAATATGTTAAAGGATCCCGCGGGCTCTATATTCTACAGTTTCTATTCCTATAATGACAGGACATACTCTGTAAAAAAAATATGTTATATATTATTTAAAGCACATGTTACATGTACAGGGTGTCCTACAAATCCGAGTCCACCCTAGTATCTCCAGAACCAAAAGAGACAGACTTTTAAATAAGAGCAATGAATTAGACAAAGAATCATCGAATATCTGTGTTCTTGTTTAACTCATTGGTTTTATGGAGATGACTTTCCCATTTTATTTAAAAACCGTTAGAGAAAAAATAACATATTACTTGTTTGGAAACAGATGGAAAAGCTCTATTTAAATTTTCCAAAATATACAGGGTGACGCGTGCGATGATTAGCATCCAAAAATATACTTTTTTGTGAACCATTCTCTGCCTCTTTTGGTTTTGGAGACATTAGGGTGGACTCGAACTTTTGGGGCACCCTGTTTGTTTTGTAATATTCCAATACTTATCGTTGGTTACAAAGTTACCCACGGTAAGTTCTTTAATTTTACAAATCCTTGTTAACGGTGAGAGTTTTGTGTTCTAAATAATAGGCAATTTTTACGTCAGCCTCTTTCTTTAGCGTGTGGAATGAGAGGCGAATTCGACTAATTTTAATCATTGTTGCTCGAGTGGGTGGAGGGCATTCGGATAGTAGAGACCTTTTGCACGTATAGTTTTGATGCCTTTTCACTTTATCGCTTATTTCGGGCATGCGCAGTTACGAGATAATAACGGAATCCCTTACTAAACGATAAAGTTTGACGTTACCTACGGGAGAATACCGTATCCCTTATAATTGGCATGGTTGCCGATAGTAAAACATTAAGTAGAAAAACAGAAAATTTAAATTGATTTTTGAATGCAAATATGTTCTGTGTTCTTTTTAATTGTAAAGATAAGTGCCAAATTTTTGTTTAATCATTTTCTTTGGCTAGAATTTTGTAAGAAAAAGTGATTCCGATCTGTTTATCATAACCTCCCTTTTCTCTGTTGTGTTTTTGAGTTTTTAAAGATTAATAATAGAGACCTTTTTAGGGTTGCCAACTTTTAATTTTGATTTATCTGGACAATGCAAAATCCGAACATTTTCAAAAACGCTTAGAAATAGAATAATGATGATTTTTTAATTTTAATTTACAAGCTAGCTAAGAAATTTCAATAGAAACAAAACAAAGTAATAGTACATTACATAACAAGAAAAGAAAGTGACAAATTTCACACGAGTGTGAATATTGTGAACGAGGCGTTAGCCGAGTAAAACAACAGGCGAGTGTAAGAAAGTTACTTACTATCGAGTTTTGTACGCTATTTTTCTTACGAACACTGTTGCACGACTGTTGCACGTCTTGCACTAATTTTTGCAAAAATTGTTCTTTAATTTCTGAAATTTAACGTTTCCCAAGGATGCAAATCGTGTGAACTCCATTATTTTAATATGTGGTCGTAGGAAAAAATAGTTAAACTACACAAAAACCTGTGACACAGATGGTTTACCAATAATTTTAATAAAAAACTGTAAATTTTTCTTGTCCAGTATTTTGGGGAAAATTTTTAATAGATCATTTTCTACAGGAGATTTTCCGACAGCTTGGAAACTAAGTTATGTTACCCAATATTCAAAAGCGAAGATAAGTCAAACATTAAAATCTGCAGAGGTATTTCAAACATTTCTTGATTTCCCAAATTGTTTGAATCAATAGTCAAAGATAAAATTGCACCATATTTTCGAAACATAATTATAAACCAACAACCCGGGTTTTCAAAGGGCAAATCATCAATTACTAATCTCTTGACATATGAAGAAACTTTTTTGAAAGCCTTGGAGAGTGGGTATCAGGTAGATGTCATCTATACCGATTTCTCCAAGGCTTTCGACAGAGTCGATCATAACCTAATACTTGATAAACTTAAAGCCATGGGTATCCATGGCTCAGCTTTCAACTGGTTTCGGATTCATCTAACTGAAAGACGCCAGGAATAAAAATAGAGACTGCTGTCTCCGCCGAGTTTAACGTTTTGTCAGGTATCCCCCAGGGCGGACATTGCATTTATAAATGATATATCTTCCGCTTTAGAAAACCAACTTTATACTTCTTGCTGATGATCTAAAATTCTTTAGAATTATAAGAAGTTTAAAGGATTGCCATATTTTGTAACAAGAGTTGAATGGGTTTTCAGCATGGTGTGAATATAACAATTTATTCCTGAATGTTGACATATTTTTAAATTAAACCATACAGATTTTACTTATCAGTTCGATAACTCCAATTAAAGATACGCTATTGCTAGAAAAAAGAATAAAGCATTTTGATTTTAATTGGAAACTTTTAGTGCCGATTTCGCTGAAAACTTTTCATCGGGACATTTTCTGTACTGACAAGGGCCTTGTCAGTACGCAGGACAATTTGCTCCAAATCGGGACAGTCCCGACAAATCGGGACGGGTTGGCAACCCTAGACCTTTTGCACCTCTTATAAAAAATCCCCGTTAGGTGACTTTATCGCTTAATAACGCGTTGTGACGTAGCTAACGTCACGTTGTTTTTAAAACAGCATTTTTAGTTTTTGCACGCCGACTTTATACAGTATTTATTATTATAAAGATTTACAAAAAGAATTTGTCCAATAATATTTTTCATATGGAATATCTTATTCTTGTATTTCTTACGGTGAAATATAATTATTATTAATCTTTAAAAACTCAAAAACACAACAGAGAAAAGGGAGGTTATGATTAACAGATTGGAATCACTTGTCATAGTTGCCAGTGCAAATCAATGTTTTACATTTCTTACGAAAATCTAGCCACAGAAAATAATTAAACAAAAATTGATACTTATCTTTACAACTAAAAAGAGTACAGAACATATTTGCATTTAAAAATCAATTTAATTTTTTTGTTTTTCTACTTAACGTTTTACTGTCGGCAACCATGTCAATTATAAGTATTCTTCCGCAGGTAACGTCAAACTTTATCGGTTAGTAAGGGATTCCGTTATTACCTCGTAACTACGAATGTCCGAAATAAGCGATAAAGTAAAAAGGCATCAAAATTATAGGTGCAAAAATTCTCTAATAATTAAAATTCACGGTAAAATACACAAGAATAAGACATTTTAAATAAAACATATTATTGGACAAATTATTTTTGTAAATCTTTATACATAATAATAAATAGCGTATAAAGTCGCCGCGCAAAAACTAAAAATGCTGTTTTAAAAATAACGTGACGTTAGCTACGTCACAACGCGTTATTAAGCGATAATGTTACCTAACAGGGATTTTAATTATATAATAAATAAATACCGTATAAAATAAATTATATAATAAATAAATACCGTATAAATTCGGCCATATACAAATCAAAAGCGGCGTGAAAAACCTAAAAATGCTGTCTTAAAAATAACGTGACATTAGCTACGTCACAACGCGTTATTAGGCGATAAAGTCACGGGGATTTTTTATAAGAGGTGCCAAAGGGTCTCTAGTTTCGCACGCAAAACCGGTTATTCTTTCACACACTACCCGTGCATCAGCATGGGAAGTGATCGACGTACTCCTACGCGAATATTTTCGTATGGTTTCGAAAACCAGACCCCTGATACGGACACCCACTGCGGGATCAATTGAGCCAACGTGTTTTTGACTAATCCATCAATGAGCGTGTTCAGCACATTGATATATTATTTAATGTAATGTTATATATAGGTTTATTCAATTTCGTCTTCAGAACTTGAGCTGGACGATAATTTCGTCCATTTTTATTATTTTTCGCTTGTTTTTGGGATGTTTACTGAAAAAACATGAGTTTTTGTACTTTAAGAAATAAATGTTGGTGCAAAGTAAGTTTTGTGAGCCATCACAAGTACTAACCCATCCACTTTATTAATATCAAAAATTCTTGAATTAATTGGACAAGTTAAGTGATCCTTATCACACGAAAATGTTTGGCTTGATACATATTTAAAGTTTTAAATGGGTTTAATTAATGCTCTTATCCACCAAAGCAAAAATTCCCCGATTAGGCTTTAATCGGGATTAGTTACTAATCGCTGTTTAGAATGTGATGTTTTACATTTAAACTTGTTTTGCAAAAACTTATTACAAACTCCGATTAGTGTTGATGATGATTAAACCTTAATTGGAGAATTTATTTATTATTAAAAAACTGATTGCTATTGGCAACCGAGTTTTTGTTCGTGTCAACATTCTGATTTTTTTTCCGTAAAATAATTCGTTTTAGAGAACTGTTACAGAGGAAGAAATCAACGAAATGTTGTGTGGAAAAATAAACAGTTTAGTAAATTTATTATTTATCAATTTTTTTTTAGTCATGCGTGTTTTCTTTGCAAATTTCATTCCTCCTGGAAAGTCGTAAAATTATAAAAAACAGGCTATCGTCGAAAATTATCGGTCATTTTAAAGCTCTAGTGATATTAGCACCGAAAACATGATAATGATATATTTTTTGTATTTTTTTTTAACCAAGCCCCAAATAAAATATTTTTAAAGCAATAGTTGTCTGCAGTTGCAAAAAAAACGTAAAAAATGTTTTATTTTATTGATGTTAGAATAAAATTGAAAATATGGGTTTTCAATTTTAAAAAGTTTTTAAAAGTCGTCCATCGTTTTTTATTAATTATATAAACAAACATAGTTTTTTTCCTACGTATGCTCCGTAAGGCGAAATTAAATAAAAAAATGGTGCTAGTATAGCCAAAAAAAAAATCTCAAAATTTTTCTTTTCAATAACTTTTTATTTTTAAAACCGCGTGTCGCTAGCTACTACGTAAGGTTCGTGTGTTAAAATTTTTAAAAAAGTTTAATCCTTCCTCCTACCCTTTTGCCAACCCCCTACCCCCATCAAGAACGACGAAGAATTTTTGTGCCAAGTTTGAGAGGAATCGGTTTAGCGGTTTTATTGTGTGACAGACAGACAGACAGACAGACACTATCCCAACATTTTGTATTTATGTCTTTTTTGGCTCAAATAACTCATTTTTAGTGAAAATAAAAAAAATTTTTTGGCCAATCCCAATAGCCTACATACTGTGTATGGATAAAAATAACTAACCGGGGAAACAAAACCACTTTTACCTTTCACCAGGTAGGTACAATATTATAGACCCATCGAAAACAGCTACTGCATTCCTTGTATGCTTAGCCTAGTCCTAAACAAATTAGCCCAGCAAATCAAAACCAATATACTGCCTTAAAACACGATTAATCCGCAAGACTATATTATAATCAAACTACAACCCAGCTAAAGTAAACTATAATCTACCTCGTGGCTTATATAGTCACCGAAGTTTAATAAAACTATGTTTCCAAGTTAGTAGGTTAGTTAGTGCCCGAATTCACCTGGACCTTAAATCTAATAATTGTTGAGACCGACCTTAAAACTTGGCGGAATTTAGTGCACAATTAGGGCTCAATTTACTTATCAAGATTTCTCGGAATGTGCGGGCTGTTTTGTCATAGAATGTGCAATGCCCTTTCTCTTGTCTACACTTACAGGGTGAGAAAAAGTGTGGAAACTTCAGAATATTTAGGAAGATTAGTTAGTTAAAAAAAAATAAAGTGTTGTCCTCTAGATAACTTTTAACAAGGAATCTAATGGTGATCTTCAAGTTTTCAGCATTTGAGGGTTAACTTACTTACTCTATATCTGATTTCGAAATTCAAAAGAGCAGAAAATTCTGCGTTCAGGTGCAAGTTCAAGTCACAGGTTTGCGTGACCTCTGACCGACAAATAAAGGTCAAAACACGCTACCACCACAGAATCTCATAGAAATCTTGGGGTTTGTAATAAAAAAGTAACGGACAAAGCTACATCTCTGACAAATCTCAACGAGGAATACAATGGTCACCTTGGATTTAATGTTCAATTTAATTTAAGAAGATTTATCCCGTCTTGATTATCCTTCTTTTAGTGTCATCATAATAGGCAAACACTTTATACCGAGTATGATTTTCCTCTATTCTGTATCGTCGCTATCTGTTGTGCATTTTTTGATGACTATGTAAGCCAATTCTCGAGCCGCACACCCTTCCACAGTCCAGGCACAACCAGTCTCCGGCAGCAGCCGGCTGTTGTTGGCCATCCATTCTTCCATTTTGTCGCTCCTTTCTTCGTACTCTCTTTTCAGTCTCTAGACTACGTCGTTGCTCTTCTAAAATTTGTGCTCCCTTATGGACTGTTCGGCACCATGAAGCCCTATCTTTTGGTTCTGGTTAGTGAAGAATTTTGCGGTTTGGCAAGATTGACCTCTGGGCCAATGCTTTTGTAGGCTTGGTTAAATGCGTTGATTACCAGCTGTAGACCTTCCTCTGTATCGGCCATAACGACGTTGTCATCGGCGTACTGCAGTTCGATTACCGAGGTCGTCGAGACCTGTGCCTGCTGACTTGTTATTCTTCCTAATCTCGGAATCTGACAAAAGTGTAAGTAGTAGTTAGTGTAACCCAGAAACAACAAAGTGGACGTTAAAGGATTCTGTTTCCCTTGGGATGTTTTTTGGAGTGAGTCTACCTTACCTCTCACTTTTGGGGTGTTTTTGGACTGGACAAATGAAAGCCATACACAAAATCCTAGAAAGTAATAAAATATCTTTCTTTAAATTGAAGGTCAAATCCAATGTGACCATTGTATTCCTCGTTGATATATTACAGCTGGATTCCTTAGAGTTAAAGCAAGAAAAGCCACAAAGGGTTTAAGGTCGCAGTTACAATCTGGGGAATTATTTTTAGCAAGAATATACGGGAAATCAATTTAACTATGTCGACCTCATTTTTTTGCAAAATTTTATTGAATTTGTTTTTCATGGTAACGCGGAGACTTTATTTATGTTTATCCACAGTGGGACACTAGATACTCTTTAGTACCTGGTCAAAAATTTGGGGTAAGATTACTTATTTTGACTCAAAAACCAAGTAAAATACTAAAATACAAGAAAACCATTTACAGTCCCGCTAACTGATACCGACAACAAGCATGCAGATTTAAAAATCGGCTACTGGCGCTAGATGAAATAATCGTATTCTATTTTAAATGGGAGCGCCAACGACATAGCAAGAGTCTTTCCAACCTCTAAATGGAGCTTTAATGACTTGTTTTGTTAGTACTCAAGTATCTGTGTGTTTTTGAAACTGAGCTTCTAAAATCTATCCTGTGCTCTTCAGGATTTCACTAGTACACTTGCACATAACTATGCCGCAATAATTTAAATTATTAAAAAAATGGTTGAATTAAAATAAAACCAAAATTATGTGGGGTTATGGGCGCCGAATGTTTCTATGCGAATTCCTAGTAATCCCAGCGAGTCAGTAGAGTTCTCTTGGTTCTTTGATAGACTCGGGGTAATGCCGGGATCTTTTTCGGCGCACACGCGGAGTGGTTTCATATTTGTTTTAGAACAATATTTTTGAAAGAACATTTTTGAAAGATAAATATACCTCGAATGTTTTTCTGTCAAAAAACGCAAAAATACTCTTCTGTCCCACTGCGGCCCGATTTAAAGTTTGTTGACAAAACACAAAACACCTGCAGTTACCATGGAATCGTATAAATTCTGCGATCTATCGGCCAACACTTGAACTGCGTGTGTCTCCCAAATTCACTGAAATATGATTGATTGATCGGTTTTCTTTTCCGGAGTGCACAGGCTTTTAGAAAAAAGGAAACTTAGTTTTTATTTTCGCTAAAGCAAGAAAATATAAAAAGGAAAAATATAATCCAGAGGAAATTGTGAGTATTTCTCTATTTTTTTTTGTAAATCGGGTTTGTTCTTAACCGTAATTATTTTGAGGCTCTTGGTATAGATGACAGCCCCAAAGCTTTTATTTTGAAGAAAAAATAATTAAGAATTTCGAAAAATCTTTCAAATATTTTTGTTAAGCATTTAAAAATGGTCACCCCTGCAAAATTTCAGCTAATTCTGATGTTTAGTTTTCTCTGTGCCCTCTGGCAAAAGATTAAAAAATTAAAGAACAGGACGTTGCCAGTTGTACTTTTTTTACCTAAAATCTGGGGAGAAACTATAGCCTTAAGTCGTGGAACGGGTGGGATCATGGGAGGGAAAGGCGCGTGGTAAAGTGGCTGGAGAAGGAGAGAGAAAAGCTACAACTGTAAATGCGTAGACAAAGTGACAGGCACACACAGTACTCAAGAGGAGACATTTTTAGACGCTCATTTTTGAGTCGCTTTTTGGCGTGAGAAGATTTTGAAACCGTTTCGAAATAATGCAAGAAATGTCATTTTGGCGTTAAAATGGTGACGTCACAGTTCAACACATTTCAAAGTATTTCAAAACCGCTCCTCGGACTGTTTCGAAAGCGCTTCAATCACGATTTTAATATAGCGAGAGTTGTCATTTGTCAAATTACGCGGATAATGTCTAGTTATGGAGCACAGGCTATTTTCTTATTTTTTCAATCATAAAATGATAGAGTCTGATTTGATAATGTGCCAAATTCAATCAAAACTAGTTTGGGAGTATTTTTCCGGAATGTATAGTCTTTCCAAAACCTCTTTTATTAAAATCCTACCTGATTGGAAACTTAAAATCGTTTATTAGTAAACTTAGACTATATGAAAACCTTAAAATTTAACCTTATTTATTGATCATTTTCTAAAAACAAAAATATTTTAAAATTTCCCAAAACAAGCCAAAATAATACAAAAAAAAAAACGCAAATGGGATATCGAAAATGGCTTGCTTTTAACTGCTTTTAATAGTAAAAAAGCATATCTTTCGTCGCATATTCCATTCATTTGGTATGTTTCCCAAGTTCTGGTAATATCTATATGTAATGAGATGACTCTCCCGGCTGTTTCGAACAAGACCTTTTAAATATTTCAAGTAATATGAACTTTTAGAGTTGTGTTAATGCAGATGAGTAGCAAATTTCAACAACTCCGTAGCGCAGAGGGCAGCGTATCTGCCTGCCGTGCGGAAGTTTCCGGAATCGAATCCCGGCTAGGTGCGTGGATATTTTGTGTTTGTCCTAAAAAACTACACTGGGAATTGATCTTAGAATGGATGAAAAAGTCTCAGTATAAAAAAAAAACACAACTCTATTCTGTTCATAGCTTTAAAACTTGAAATGAACGGCAACATTTTTATGTAGCTAACAATATTAAGGATATCGTGGTCTGCACTTTGAAAAGTTTTCTACACGCGTTAACTTTAAAAATTTTACACTATTTGGTACTTAGTTCTTTGAAATGTTTCTCTTTTGTGTTAAAACTAAATGTTCTTACTCAGGAAATCGGAAACTTGCGAAAAGGTTTTAAGGTTACAAATCTTTTAACAACTCTGAAAGTTCATATTGTTTTGGAACATTTAGAAGATGGTATTATTACACCCGGTTCACACCTAGCGTGCCCATCCGGCATCAAAAGACGCATCACGTGACTCTGCATTTAAGTGGACGCGCGATGGTGTTTTTGGGGCTTTTGAGCAAATTTATAAAAATTGGAAGAAATACCAAATAAATAAAATCAGCAAAGTTTATTACCAAAAGCAGCAGTGCAGTCTGCATCAACCCATTTCAAGGTTTTTGTTTCAGTTCGTTTTGGGATCATTCGAAATATCGCTGTTTTCAGAAACTGACTAAAAATAGTGGTTTCTATATTTTCTTAGTTTGTTGATAAACGAGATAGTGCCATAAGTAGTGTGACCATAATTTTTTAGAACAAAAAGGGTATATAGGTATTCCTAATTCCAAAAACGGTAGTTAAATTTTCAAATAATACTTTATAATTAACAAGGGTGGTCGGCGCTCTTTTTGAAGAGAGTTTGGGGGCAGTTTAGGAAGTATTGAGTTGTAAGTATGTACGAAAAACGATACTTGTTATATTTTAGCAAAGGGGTGAATCATTCGGCAGATATAATTTTTACAAAATAATGTCTTAAATGCGCCGCAGGCGAAAATTTGGAGAAAATTGTGCCAAAAGAATGCCTCCTTTTACACGTTTTCTATTTCTAATTCTAACAACCAATTAATGATGTTATAGCGCCGAAAGCAAAATATTTTGCAGTTTAAGCAGAAAATTTGTTATTAAAACCTCACCTCACAGTCAATAGGAAAATTTTGGAACGCTTAAAATTTTGACAACTTTGACAGCCGCTATCGTAGTGTTTAACAATCACTACCACTACCACTCATCGATTTTACCAGGGTTTTTGGAACACATTAAAAACTGTCACTAAAAAAATTAGAAATGAGAAAAAATAAAAAATTTGGCTTAATTTTACAAAATAAATGTTTCATATGTTGGAATCTGGTAATATTTTATTATTTTTAAAATTAATTACGCCATAATTCTCTAAAATTAACCAGAGAAATAACCACAACGAAATGGATTCGTAGCTTAGGGCAGTGGTAGTAGTTAAGTACCACAACCGCTATAAAGTGTTAAATATGCGTTCCAAAATATCCCTTATAATTTTAAAAAGCTATGTAAAAAAATGAAATTTTTTAACGTTTAAGTAAAAGTGCCTTTTAACACGCCTTTAATTCTCGATGGTAAAAAATGTTTCGAATTAAGGAAAGCTCGCAAATAACAGTGAATTAATAGAGCCGCAGCCAAAAATTTTTGGAATTTATGCAGGAAGTACTTTAAGATTTTTGATTTTTGTTATGTTATTTTTAGGGTGGGAATATTGTTGTCATATGGGAAAAAAAAGAGTACCAGTGCTAATGTAATTGAGTAAAAAGCTTTGTACAGTACTCTTAAAAAGAGCATAAATGGTCACAGTAGCCATAAGTCACAGAGGTCATTAAAAATAGATAATATAAAAAAAATAAAAATTATTTAAAAACTATTTTGGGTTTCCGATCAGGTGGGATTTCAACGAAGGTAAGTTTTTTAAAGAATAAACGTTCCGAAAAAATACCTCCGGAACAGTTTTTGAGTATATTCTTAGAAAAACCTTGGTCCTCAAGAAAGTTTATTATGAAAAAACTTAAACAACAAAAAACAAAATAATCAAATAAGTTACTGAATGTTTATTCGACTGTGTAACACCGCGAACGCATTTTCTCTCTGTCAAGAGGTGGGGAACTTTAAATTCCCGAGAGCTGCTCCTCACCGTAAACTTTTTCTTTTTTGAGAGAATACGACTTTTTTAATATTTCGGAAACTTTTACTTAGCTCTCTTCCCAAGACCAGAGCTAAGAGCAGAAAAAAATGTAGGTCGTTTATAAATTTTAAGATCTTCAACGGTTGTATAATCAAAGGTCTATCTGAGAGAAAAAAAATCATTATACCAATAGCGGCTGGTGCCAGGGGAAATAGGGTGACGCACGCCCCAAATTACATAAAATATTGAATTAAATATTTATATATTTATTAAAAAGCAACTTATTATAGCTTATAGCAGACACGAACCATTTAAACCCTTCTCCTAACGTAAATCAAAGCCCAATTAAAACATCAAAAGAGCGCGTCGTTTGTACCTCATTTAGAAAATAATTTTAAGTGTCCTGACAAAAGTTCACGTTATAATCTAAACGGTGGAGCAACCCTGTAATGAATCTTTAGTTCCTCAGAGTCTCGCGGCGAAAACACCCGCTCGATCTTTCTTACCGATTCTGGGAAGCCAAATTTTATTTAATCAGTGCTGACCATATAACTATGGGATACGAAAATAACTTTGAAAAACATTCAAGATCGCGGTTGGCTTTGACACTGTTTGGGTCACCAGGCCATAAACCAAAAATCTACTACGCATGCACTTAAAAATCCATACCTGGCGTCATAGTGACCTTACGATAATTTAATGACACTTTTACTTAAGTTTTGAATTTTCATTATTTCCACCCAAGATCTTTTGATCTTTTGTTTTTAGATCCTTTTCGGTTGATGTAACTGATTTGGAGGTTTTTTTAATTTCTTTTTTGTTTTTAATTGCCTAAGGAGCATAATCCTATTGGAAATATTAACACGCCAGGACGAATCCGTATCAGGTTACTTGGATAAGTATCAGTGCAGAACGATGCCTATTTGTGAGTAATTCAAAGTTGGAAATCAAAGTGTATGATGGTGTTTAATGATGTATGGGGAGGGTGACCAGTGGAACCACTGACGAGCCTACGCTGGTTTCCCAAGGCGAAACATCGTTTAATCATTTCTCTTTTCGCTTTGGTCCTTTGTGTGTTCCTTGTGGGATGCTCATCCAGGTTTGAATTTTCATTATTTCCACCCAAGATCTTTTGATCTTTTGTTTTTAGACACTTTTACTGCTGACGCAATCGACGCGCCTGTCCGTTTACACTCTCCGTTTATCGGTTTTTTCCATGCCAACTTGATTGGGAGAGTTATTATCGGTACGCATTTTTCTCGGAAAAAGCAAGGGTTATAGTATCTCATAGTTATATGGTGCTGACTAGTGATGTAAAAAAAGTACCTACTCTTTACAAAGTACCTGATATTTGCCAAATACGGAAAGTACCGATTCCTGTTCTCTGATATGTTTTTATAAATAATTATAATTAGTAACTGGCTACCGAAAACTATTACCCTTACCTTTTAAATACCAATTCGTTTAAGCCTCTGTTTGATTCCTATGTAGATTAAACTAATATTACCGAAAGTACCTAGTACCAAATATAAAGTAACGGTATCGGTACAAGTATTTAACAGTAACGAATATTTAGAAAACTAGCGCTGACCTCTCTTGGCAATTAAAAAAGCACCATCTATGTAAATATTACCGTACTTCGAAAACGTCTTTTGTCTCACGGAGCGAAGGATCGCCTCTACTACACGGGATTCCCCGTCCCCATGTAATTCGCTGATTTTATCGATTTCTATACCGATTGCCCGAATAGATTTAAGTTAGTTTTTAATTGCTTGTTTTTTGTATGCGATTAAAAATAAATTAAAATAAGCATGCCGTGTTTTATTTTTTAAAAAAATTGTAACAAAATTTTCAAGAAAAATCGATAATTTTGGTAGCACTGCACGATAATTTCTTCATTGGGTGATGGCAACGCTGTAGTTAACTCTTTTTCGATTTAGTATCCTTTAGCCTACTATAGCGGTCATATTGACAACCCACTGACAGAAAATCCATGTTTTACCTGTCAGTTTGATTATAAAAAGAGCGGCAACTGTAGGCTAAAGGGTACTGAAGAGGCAGGAGTTAACTGGCTTTTTAGTTTAGATTGTTGTTGCCGCAACTGAGTAGATTCGAAATATACTGCAATAGGTTTCGATATCTTCTGTCAACCGTGTTTTACCATACTCGTCGTGTCGTATAATAGCTATCGGAGTGATTAAATGCGTTTGCAAAATGAAGAAAAAGCTTTAGCGCCCTAATCAATTTACAGAAAAGATTTGTTGCGTAGGGGGGAAAGGGAGAAGGAATAAATCGGAAAAAAAATTCCTCGACCAGAATTTGAACCCGGGACCTCTAGAATACCAGTCTAATGCTCTACCAACTGAGTTACCGAGGAACTGGGGTTTTGACGGGCTATTAGGACTCGTGTATGGTTAATTGATAGATAAATAGAAATTTCGTACAACTAATAATCGCAAATGTGTACCTCCTTCTTTTTATAACATCTCTAGGTTTTTGAAGCCGCAGTAGGCTTCAAAGATATATCATCTATAGATATCAGTTCCCCGGTAGCTTAGTTGGTAGAGCATTAGACTAGTATTCTAGAGGTCAAATCTAGGGTTCAAATCCTGGTCGAGGAAAAACTTTTTTTCGATTTATTCACTCACCCTTTGCCACAAATCTTTTATGTAAAAGATTTTTTTAAATATATTTAAAAAATAGACATTTAATAAAATCAACCGAACGGTAGTCCTATATGTGTCCTGTGGGGTAAGTTTTAATTTAGTTAATAGTCTTTAAAAAAATGGTTACTTTCCTGAAATACTTTCGTAGGCCTTTCCACCCCGGCGCCAATTCTTTGCACCCCCTAAATTTTCAAAATCTACGCGAATTCTCAAAAGCCACAAGCCGCCGCCGCAATATACAGCTTGACTGTAAACATTGTATAACTAGTGTCACTATACATATATTTATCTAATTGAAACGTTTTCAACAAAACATAAATTTAAAAAAAATCTGTGCATGCCCTTAACGTTAACAAACACAATGCGAATTTAGTATCGTTCATAATTGCCATAGTCACAGTGTTTGATCCAATTTTACTGTTAGTTCTAATCATAATAAATTTAGCAAGCAGGGTTTGAAACGGGAGTGGGCCTAGAGGGATTTTATTTTCAACTATTGCAGAAACAAAAATGCGCAAGCTGGAAAATATCGATTGGTCCGAATTCGACGTGACGTTAGGTTAGGTTAGGTTTGTTATGAGTGGTGAAATACTGCAGCCTCCACTGCGCCTTAAACGGTGGGATTTACTAAAAAGGTTTAGTCTGTTTTAGAACGGTCCAAGTGTAAGTGAAATTTTTGGCTTTAAGCATTTTAAACAAACCCTCATTAAGTTTTGGACATAGTTTGATTTATAAGAAGAATTTTAATAAATTTGCTTAATGAATAATCATCTTAATACAATCTTTTGTTGGATTTAAGAGGAAATTTTCAATTTAGAAGAAAAGAAAATTAAAAAATTTTAACCCACGCAGGGTTTAAATAGTAAACACTCTATAGAATAAATTAACATGGGGGCTATATGTCAAATTTTTCCAATTAATACTTGATGTCACACAACGATTTAGATGAGTAACAATAAAATAAGAAGTAGGTTAATTTTGTATTTATTTAAAAGGTGTTTTTATTTATGAAATGTATTAAAAAACTTAAATGCAAGTTTTTCTTACATTCCTGTCACTGTCGAAATATCACCTTAAAAATATTAGCGCTGCGTTCAATCACAAACACGTCATTCGGTGTTGTTTTGACCACGCATGTTCGGCGAAAATCAGGAATCGCAGCAAAGGTTTTGCACAAGGAATCACACTGGAAAAAAGGAAAATTCCTTGAAGCTGCCTTTATTGGGCAGAATCAGGGTATTTTCAGTAAACCAAGTGTTGAAATCCTAAATATTTGGAAGCCCCTCCTTAGGCGGAGCCAACTTCTTAAACTTCAAGGTTGAGTGTTTTCTCACAGTACATAAGCACATAGCCTTAGGAATTGATTGTAGTTTGCACCTGAAGACGATCAGAGATTGTACTGATCGAAACGTCGTGTTTAAATAAAATAAAATATAAACAATGGAAGTCCGAAACACAGAGTTAATTTCAAAATAGAAGGTGTTTTGTTGGGTAATGAACAACTTGGGATATTTAATAAGGTAAATTCTTCCTTGTTAAACCGGTTACTTAGAGAAATTATAAACGAACTTATTACCAAGTGCCACAAAACAATCCTTTCTGGGGGCTATAAATTTAAACCACCCCTCTGAGGTGGTTTAAAAAATAACCAACTTCATAACCTCAAAGACAAATAATAAAGCTACTATGTGCCAAATTTTTGACGTATTCACCGTTTGCCATTTTGAAACCTGTCAAAAAAAATTAGTTGTAGGACATTTTCTTCTAAAATATGATGTATTTTGAGAAAAAAGGCAGTTTTTCAGTGGTATTTTGCAATAACAATACAAAATAATCAATAACTTTGTGTCTTTTCTGTATGGGTAAATATTTAGACCTGTGGCGAGTACTATTTTAGATCTTAGTAAATCTCACTGAAAAGGTCTATTATGGCTCATACCTATTTTACAAGTCACTGATCCCAACTTCTCTGATAAAGGAAATCAGTCTCTTCGGTGAGACTTCCTCGAAATCTTGGGGCACTTTTAACTCATTAGTCCTACTAACTCCAATTCTATTCATGTGTTGGTTGAGTCGGCACTGCCTTGTATACAGACCTGTGATTATTTTCAGGGTGTTCCTTGAAAGTTGCAGGAGCTGCTTTGCTCTACTATTACCTGGCTTATTCCGAAAGGCTTTAGAGTGCTGTTGTCCCGGAGTTGAGCGCCAGTGCTGCACCCCTTTTCTTTCAACCCACTAAGATAATTCCCTATTGACCGTGGCTTTAGTTAGTCCAAAGCAGGGCTCTGGCCCTAAGAACGCAGATTTCGCTCCTGCGTTAGCAAGAGAGTCGGCTTTTTCGTCTCCTTCAATTCCTGTGGGACTCGAAACCAACACAAGACTGATTTGTTGGTTCTTATTTGAGCTTATTGCTTTCAGAGCAGCTGGATGTGATTTTAGAGATGCCTTTGTCGGCTATTTCTATGACGTTGTCTTTATCATAACCTTAAAAATCTATTTGTTTGTACATATCATTTTTTTAAAATTTTTGTCTGTTTTTGTAGTTTGGCAGTATCCAGGTAGCCAGCAATGTGATAAAATAGCCTATGTATTTTAATATGGCCAACAATATAATAGAATAACTATATATTTTCATATGGTCAGTTGAAAGTTCTCAACAGACAAACATTTTATTCAGTGGTAGTTAAATACTACGATGAGCATGAACAGTGGTTAGTTCTTTTGTCTAAAATTCATGTTGTAAAAAAAACGAAGCTGATCTGTAAAAAGCAATTGTCAATTTTCATATATTTTTATCATTATAGTTATTAAATGCAGTTTAATTTCCTACGTATGACCTTATTCTGGGAAAGAGACGTTTCGCCTTGATATTAGATCAGATTTCGGGTGCCGAGTTATTAGCCACAATTTTTTTGTGCAAGACTCTCCATTTCGTATCAGTTTCAATTCAATTTAACAGTTTTAAAATAAATAAAATAAATAAAAAAAAGGAAAAAAAATAACCACAAAGAAATATTGGCTTATTCTAAGTACCATATAAAAACCAATTTTTTAGCGATATAGAACTAGTTGCAGAAAATTTTATTTTCTAAAATGTATTAGTAATTTATATTTATCTTATGGTCCAATTCGTATTAAGAGTAGATATTTGTTTTCTTCTGTCAGTGACCTTAGCACAGAAAATGTCGAAGTGACGTTTGGAGGCAAATAAATATCTAAATTGGCTAAACTTTGAGTGAAAGGCAGAGACAACCTAATAACTTACGCAGACTAACAGAAAGATAGGGCCGCGCGAACTACGTTCCTATAGCGCATTGCGGCGAAGAGTGAAAGTAATGCTTGTATTAAGTCAACACCTACCTTGCCCCGTCCATCTTTTCCTATATGATCATGAAAGAAAGACAGAACATTTTTCAATGTCGAAATATAATCACACAATTTTAATTTAGTACCTGCCGGTTTTTGCCACTGCTTGTCAAAGTTTGTCAAGCCTGGCGAGCGGTTTTTTTAATTTTCAAAAGTGAGTTATTTTAATTAGTTTTGTTTGGAAATCGCGCGGGTTTATGGGATTAGCTATGTAGTGGATAAACAACTTATTGTAAAGTCAAAAATGCCATTCAAATCAGGCTGGATCACTACCATTAAAGCTAGAGAGCATGGGACTATTTGAAGAGTGCCGAAAATTGGACTTCAGATTTTTGCGAACCAAATCCCTGAAGAAAATATTGTGATGATTTATACAGAGTTAAGCAAAAAGATAATAGGTTAAAATACAACAAAAAAAAAAGAGATATAGGGTAAAACATTTATAAAATTTGTAAGACTTTTATACTGGGATTTTTTCCCAATTAAAAAAAGAAAATAACATAATAAAATGTTGTTACCTTTAATACTTGATAATATTCCTCAACATAGTTATAACTCCCTCCTCCTATATTAGACTTTTAAAGGGTCCAAGAAACTTTGTGTAAGCTAAAGAAAGTTTTCTAGCTGCATGCAACAGTACAAAGCTGTTTAAGGTTTTGTATAGAACTTAAACCTTTCGCGAATGCATTGATTTTTTAACACTAAAAAGTATGGAAAAACTGCGCGTGATAAGTTTTTTCATATCTTTTTATTATTAAATAAGTAAGTGTCTGTAAAAAATTAACCAAAAAATATATGTATTTATTATGCGTCTGGCTGTACAAGTAGTTCCTTCCTGTAGCCACTGGCTGCGCTCGTGTCGCCAATAAACAATGTTCCCCAAGTATAACAGAGTATCGGTCACTCTCGCGTAGCTATTACTTTCTCTATAGTGAAAGACACATTTTTGTAAAAACTAACCTCTAAATGCACCGTAGGCACTTAATCGCGATTGGCTATCTAATCGATTATTTTTCTCTGTTGATCCCAAATAAATGAACAAAGAGAAGGCATGGATTAGCAAAACTAACCCCAATATTTTTACGGTGAATCTGGGGGTAAGACACGCTCGGAGCACTTCTTTGAAAGTATGGATATCACATTACCAGTTTTGAACGTCACTTTGTAATTTCCTGAGCTAAGCTCACTGACAGAAAGATTTCTCTACTCTTAATTTGACCTGAAAAAGGCGACCTTAAAATGTTGACACTGAATTTAAAACACTTTTAGAGATCAGTGTTTCGTGACTGTTTTCAAGATTACCAACTCACGACTAACCAAAGGGCGTGCAATCCCTTCGAGTTATTTGTGGATGAATCCAATAAAGCGTGCCAACCGGAACACGAGTTTACACGTAATTCTGGGGTTATTTTGGCAAATAGACCGGAACTGATTTTGCTTGGCTAAGAACCAATATAGAGTATGGCATAAGCAAAGCTTAGCAACTATCTATAATTTTGATCGTTATAAAACAATAGGGTTTGCCCGACTACAAGGGTGAAATTTGTAAAGAAATCACGCATGAGTGAAACATTATTTGGTTAATTTTAAAGCTCAAGTGGTACTTAGGGAACTATTTTATGAACGAAAACCAAAAAAAAAAAAACACAAAATAAATAATAAAATTTCTAACGACATTTTTTTCTTTTGTAAGAGCTACAAAACGATTAATTTTAAGGAGTTACAAAAAAAAATCAAGAACTGTCAGAATATTGACACAAAAAATTTAATGAGAGACTCAGTTGCCATCATATTTTTTAATATTATTATTATTCCTTTATTGTATACAAAAGAAGAATAACAATTCTTTATTACAATGGTAAGTTTGAGCTTAAAATATAATATACTACTATAGATATAGTTATAATGTGGATGAAATCATCAACACAAAATAAATAATAAAATTTCTAACGACATTTTTTTCTTTTTAAGAGCTACAAAACGATTAATTTTAAGGAATTACAAAAAAAAATCAAGAACTGTCAAAATATTGACACAAAAATTTAATGAGAGACTCAGTTGCCATCATATTTTTAATATTATTATTATTCCTTTATTGTATACAAAAGAAGAATAACAATTCTTTATTACAAGGGTAAGGATGAGCTTAAAACATATACTACTATAGATATAGTTATAATGTGGATGAAATCATCACCTCAATTGCCATCACCTCTCTATCTATTATTTTTAAACGAATGATATTTCTCACCTTATTTAATGTATTTCCTTTTTTTTGCTAGGTATTTATTTTGTATTTTTTCATTATCTGCGCAATTAGTAACTATGAAATCTAACGGTTAATAATTTTTTTTTTGATTCTGTCATAAATTTATTTTTGAAACTATTCTATATAAATTACAAATATATTTTCTTTAATGCTGTACCAACAACACCATACAAATTTTCTTTTTTTTCTGCTCTCTAACTGTAGTTTACATCTATACGAATTAAGTAAAAATATTATGATGCTCAGGTGGTGAAGCTTTTTTTACAGGGAGGTCCTAAAACTTGCAAAAAATAATACCTCTATGAAGTCATTACATCTCTTTTCTGATTAGTGCTATTGTATTAGGGGCCACCCCAATATACAAAAAAAATATATTGCACTTGTAAAAAATAATATCTATATGAAGTCATTTCATCTATTTTCTAATTAGGGTTAATATGTTAAGGACCACATCAAGATACCAAAAAAAATATTTCCCCTCTCCTAGGTGGGGATTTCTTTTATAGGGAGGCCTCAAAAGTTGCAAAAAATAATTGCTATATGAACTCATTTCATCTCTTTTCTGATTAGTGCTATTATGTTAAGAGCCATACCAAGATAACAAAAAAAATTATAACACACCTCTGGATGGGCTCGTTTTTTACAGAGAGACCCCAAAACTATTATTTAATACAAATTTTGACGCCTCGCTGTAAAAAACGCCCCCACCCAGAGGCGTGTAATATTTTTTTTTTGCTATCTTGGTGTTGTCCTCAACATAATAGCACAAATCAGAAAAGGGATGAAATTACTTTATATAGCAAATATTTTTTGCAAGTCTTGAAGCCTCCCTGTAAAAAAAGCCCCCACCTTGAGGGGTCCAATATTTTTTTTTGCTCTCTTGGTGTGGCCGATAACATAATAGCACTAATCCGAAAAGAGATGAAATGAGTTCACATAGCAAATAATTTTTGCAAGGTTTGAGGCCTCCCTGTAAAAAACGCCCCCACCTACAGGTGTGCAATAGTTTTACGTGAAAAGTTAGGTTAATTTTGATTCTCGACTGGTGTTTAGGTGATTATCTTACGAAAACCTAAAAAAACACAGAATAAATATTAAATTTACTAACCGGTTTTCTTCTAACAACGTTTTGTTAATAGAGACATAAAGCTATTTGTAACTCATCGCGGTATACGTATCCGCATCTAGCGAGAACCAAGCACATTGATTGGTCAGAAACTTGTACCACGTTCGAAAAGAGAAGTTATATGCTAATTTAAGGTGTTTCTGAACGCAGTAGGTGCTGAGATACGATACGTGTGTCGTAACGATACGTGATACCTAACGCATCTCAACACCTATCGCGTTCAAGAATACCTTAGATTAGCATATATCTGCTCTTTTCGAACGTGATACAAGTTTCTGACCAATTAATGTGCTTGGTTCTGGCTAGATGCGGATACGTATACGGCGATAAGTTACAAATAGCTTTATGTCGCTATTTTCTTTCTCCGTAAACGCTCCAAACCGATTTATTTTACGAAATTTTAATAAAAATCAAAAACTGTCAGAATATTGACGAAAAAAATTCAATAGAAAATCTGGTTGCCAATGGCAACCCAGTGTTTGTTATATTAAATAACATTTAAAAAAAACAAATAAAACCAAGCAAAAGTTATCAGTGTGATTTTCATCACTTGACGGATGCCAAACTATTCGCTGTGATTTTCCATAATGACACTTGTTTTATGAGACTTTTAACACATGAGTGGAATAATCATTGTGATTCTTATCATTTGATGTAAGTCAAAATAGTATCCGCTCTAATTTTCCAAAAGCACATTTGTTTTATGGGACTTTTAACACGTCACATGAGTAAAATAATCTCGGTTATAATGTATTATGGCATTTTTTTTAAAGCTCAACCCGGTTTTGTTGAATATTTTATTAAAGATATCCCTACTCATTAAATTACCTAAAATCGTATAAAACATCTTCCCTATACAGGTTTTAATTTTTTTATCCGAATTAAATTAAATAAATTTAAATATTTTTGTTTTGCAGAAATAAATATAAAAAAGTATTATATCCCTTTAAGTGCATACAATTCAAATTGAAAATTTTTTTTTTTAAATTTGTTGTATGCAATTTAAATATCTTTTAAAATATTGAATATATTTTTGTTTTACCACACGTGACAACAACATGGAGGTATTGACATCAGTATCAGTTTTATAATTTACTCTCTTGCGCAATATACCGTCCTTAGAGACATAATTGCTTTTTCCATTGCTAGTTTCCTATTTACTTTTAATCGTTTAATTATTAAGTTTTAAGTAGTTAAACCCGGTTTTGTTGAATATTTTATTAAAGATATCCCTACTCATTAAATTATCTAAAATCGTATAAAACAACCCATCTTCCCTATACAGGTTTTAATTTTTTTATCCAAATTAAATTAAATAAATTTAAATATTTTTGTTTTGCAGAAATAAATATAAAAAAGTATTATATCCCTTTAAGTCCATACAATTCAAATTGAATAATTTTTTTTAAAAATTTGTTGTATGCAATTTAAATCTCTTTTAAAATATTGATTATATTTTTGTTTTACCACACGTGACAACAACATGGAGGTATTGACATCAGTATCAGTTTAATAATTAACTCTCTTGCGCAATATACCGTCCTTAGAGACATAATTGCTTTTTCCATTGCTAGTTTCCTATTTACTTTTAATCGTTTAATTATTAAGTTTTAAGTAGTTTATAACGGGCTCAGATAGAAAGGCTATTTTCCATAGACATTTAAATGAAAACTGGATGATTTTGGAAAATATTTATAAAAATCGCTTCCCCATGGGAACCTGCAATAGGGTTCTCGAGTAATGAGGCTGCCCCCCCCAGATGATTTTTTTGAAAATTTTGGTATTATTCGAAAGATCTAATTTTGCACAATTTTACACACCTATTTTGAAATTTTGCACACCCGATGCGAATCCGCAATAGAGTTCTCGAGTATCGAGGCTGCCCCCCCCCCAGATTATATTTCAATATTGCACAATTTCGCACATCATTTTAAAAAAACTTTCAACTCCCCCATAGAACC
Source organism: Oxystoma pomonae (assembly GCA_963921995.1). Lineage (NCBI taxonomy): Eukaryota > Metazoa > Arthropoda > Insecta > Coleoptera > Brentidae > Oxystoma > Oxystoma pomonae. The sequence goes on from OY998172.1 coordinate 41,001,071, forward strand.
CTCGGGAGGGTTCTTAAATAACCGAATTCGTGTGGGGTTGTCAAAATTTAATAATTTGTTTGCAGCAAAATTACACCTTTAGAACTGGGGGGGGGGCTACGACGATTACTTGAGAACCCTCCGGCGTGTTCCTGGGTTGTGCGAAATTTCAAAATAGGTTTGCAAGATCCTCGGCAAAATCAGACCATTCGAATGATACCAAAATTTTCACAAAATACCATCTAGGGGGACCAGACTCGTTACTCCAGAACCCTATTGCGGGTTCCCATGGGGGTGTGCAAAATTTCAAAGTAAGTGCGCGAAATTAGACCTTTCGAATAATATAAACATTTTCAAAAAATATCATCTGGGGAGGCCAGTCTCGTGACTCCTGAGCCCCATTGCGGGTTTCCATAAGGTGTGCAAAATTTTTAAAGAATATCATCTGGGGGAGGGGCAGAATCGTTACTGGAGAATCCTATTGGGGGTTCCCATCGAGTGTTCAAAATTGGACGGTTCGAATGATACCAAAATTTTCAAAAAACCTTATATGGGGGGGGGCGGGGCTACGATCAAGTTAGCCCCCACCCATAGGAATATGTACAAAATTTAATTTATGATGTGCAAAATTATGGCCTAAAAATTTTTCAGAAACCGTATTTGGGGAGGGGGGCAAAGTTGACCGACCAAGTTTTCATAGAGTTTTAAATTATAACCGAAATAAAAAAATAATTATAAAAATTGCTTGAGGCGTTTGAGAGCCGGATAGGTTCGATTTCGGTTTGGATTTTTTTAATTTTGTCGTAAAAATGCTGGGAAAACTCGAACGAAGCTACAAAGATTTACGCACCACTCAAAGGCATTTACACTACTACTGGGGTAAAGGACAGTAGGTACCTACCTAAAAACCTAAATAACAATACACTAACACGCCAACGAACACGCTAAAATGCCCTGACCTGCTTTGTGATTTCATATACTTATTTGCTTCAATTCATTTTAACTATGCAGTCCTCAATCGAAAATCTAGAAACTCAGACCAAGTATGTCTCTTTACGTTCAAGGAATTGCGAAGCTAAAAGTACTATTGAGACTGCGCATCTGCTTGTTTGACATTTGGGAGTAAGGAGCAAGTTTAGATGTTGTTTATAGCAAGATGTGGTCCTGTAAATAACTTTCAATGAAGGGGCATATTTTCAAGAAAACTTTTAGGAATAATTTATTTGCTTTTGTTTAAAGCCTTTAAAAGTGTTAAATGGCAAATACTGGGATGGATCCAGCTCTCAACATCATATCAAAATTTTAACTTTTTATCAAAAATCGGAGAGGTCATTCATAGCTTTTCAATAAAATTTTTTTCAATCTATTCAAATTTGGCTTTATTTTTTTATCAATTAGTTTGTACATTTTGTAATTCAATACTTTTCGATTCATTAGCCAGAGAAGCAGTTATTTAATAGTCGTCTTTATTTGCTATCTTTTACGATAGTCTTCTAGCTGTTTTTGCCGTAACAAGAACTGGGCTCGGGGGACGCTCTCAAATTTTTATATAAAAAAACTATCGTACACTAACTTTATGCCTTAGGATTAAAATGACCACTTCACTTTCCTAGTACACATAAGGTAGGGTAGTTCAATATGTGTGATTTTGGCTTCTGCAGGAAGGAAAAACTGTCGTATACTAACTTTATGCTTTAGGATTAAAATTACCACTTTGGTTTCCTGGTATACATAAGGTGGGGTAGTTCAATATATGTGATTTTGGCTTCTGCAGGAAGCTAAAGCCTTATGCTATATGAAAGTTTTGTCAAAACTGACATTTTGTTAAAACTTCTAACACCCCCTTACTGCCAAAATTTTATGTGTGCCACGTTTTTGCCGAGCATAGAGAAATATCAATTGTTAAAAATGGACAAGAACTAATAAAGCTTAATCCGAAAGGATTATGATGTTGTAACCCTTTGAAACACGTAGGAGAACCTGGGGTGGAACGGGGTAGAACAATTTCTTCTCGCTAAATTATTTAGGCCAGACCTTTAAAAATAAAAACCACATGTCAAAAAAGCAAAAATGTTTTATTAACTAAACAGAATCTACACAATAATGGTCCATTAGACTAGTTGATTATGAAAGAAGCAAGTCTACGTACGATAGTAACCATAATAAATCGATTTCAAGAAGAAGGAACTGTCCCTTGAAAGGGAGGTACCAGTTTGACAAAAGTTACTTCCCCAAAACAATTAAAAGGCCAGATCAAGTTAACGAAATAAATAAAATTTTAAAAAAATTACAAAATTAAAAACATAAAAAAATTACTTATTTTTAATAGCGCATCATTGCGCCGTTCGTTGGCTGCAATGATGTTTGAAGTCTTCTGGGCATTGAATTGCTTAAATTTTCAAATAAGTTTGAATTTTAAGCAATAACTTCCCTATAGGCCCCTACGATGAGTTCCATTAGATGTGCTGAATTGCTGGGAATGTTATTGAAACTTGCTAATTTCTTTGCGATAAGTCCTCAAACGTTCTCTATTGGATTCGCATCAGGGATATTTGCAGGCCAAGGCCAAACTTCGATATTATTATCCTGAAACCATCGCTGCGCAATTCTGGCCATATGAACTGGACAGTTATCTTGTTAGAATTCAAAATAATCTAGATAAGGGACTCTCACCTCTGGAAGCATTACATTTTCCAGCATATTAACGTAAACTTCGGCTGTAAATCGTCCATTAATTCTAAATAGGGCGCAATGTCCTCTAGCCGATATTCAGCTCCAAACATCTACCAAAAATCTTCCCGCCCGGTCTTCGTTTCTAGCAATATATCGTTCTTAGTATCGGGTTCTTGGCGGCCGATAAACCAGAATTTGTTTTTTATCTCTGTTGGACTTAAAGATCCTCTCATCTGTGAATACCACCTGCTGCCAAAATTCTTCGTCCCTCAGAGAATAATTCAACGCAAAAATTAATCGAGACTGCTCCTTTTCCTCACATAGTTTAATTTCTTTTGCCGCAATGCGATACCTTGGCCTCGAACGTTTAATCCTCCTGCCTAATTTTGTTATGGATCCTGGAAAATTTGATTCAATTTTTATTCCTTTCGCTTTGGCAAACGGATGATTTTCCAAAAAAGTGATTGCTTCTTAGTCTTCCTCTAGGCTAGTACCTTTCGTCAAACCGGTGCCATCTTTTCGGTGGATAGGTCCCTCCTCTTGAAATCGGTTTTTTGTGTTTACTATCGTAGACTTGCTTCTCCCATAATGAACAGCTACTTGCCCAATAGACCAATCACCATCTAGTTTTGATAAGATTTGAGCTTTATCAAATTCGAAAATATTAAATTGGATGACACTGACATGCAAAACATGATGCTGTTAGGAGTATGTGACATTGTCACTTATAGGAAGACAATACCGTACTAAAAAAATTAAAAAACAGGGGTGCTAACTTCTGCTGTACCAGTTTTATGTAGAGAGAAGTGTAGGTGCTAATTTTCTTCATCTTTAGAAAATTAAGTGCTCTTTTCGTTTTGGAGAAAATTTAAAAAAAAAAGTCATTTCCGTGTTATTTCACAAATTCAAGATCATACGAATGTGTGAAATACCACGAAAAGAGCACTTAATTTTCGAAAGATGGACGATATCAGCACTTAAATTGCTCTTTATTTTAAAATAATTAATATAATATTTGCTTTATCTGAAGGGCTACCTGTGTGTGACCGCTAGGTTTATATTACGCTAGCGGTCCCTACTTATTTTTTTTGCGAAAATACCAAAAACTAATAATTTTAAAAGGTGTTATTTAATATTGGGGGAGCACTTAAATAGCACCTAATTTTTTCCAAAAATTATGGACGGCACCGCTAACTTAACGTTAACCTAGCGGTCCTACCGTTTTTTAATTTTCTGCTTAAACTAGAGGAGCACTTAATTTTTAGTACGGAGTCCAAATTACCACCTAAAGAGCAACTAATTGTGCCACTAACGTTTCTTGATTTTATTGAGGTGGGAGTGCCTAGTTTATATAGGCGATAGAAAGATAAATATCATAGGTTCATCTTACAGGATGGCCAGAATTTGTAAAATCAGGCCCGTTAAATAAAACAAGTTCAATCATAAACTCGTTCAGTATAGAAACTGCAATTCGTTAAACCAATTTTTTATCCGAACCCTATTATATAACTCATTCAATATGAAACTCGTAATTTGTAAAACCCAATTTTAATAAAACCCGAAATTTGTCAAATATAGCTGAGGCTTTCGCCTCCTGTAAAATTATTATAACAAAAGTAAAAAAAAAACCCTCTTATGGTATCCCATTACTGGCAAGCTCTCGAAAGTCGTTTCTACAATTTTTCCTTATATATATTCTTTCAAAATCCTCTTTGTTCTTATACTAGTAAACCAGAAAAGAAATGTATGAAAGATAATAAAATTCCCTGACGAACATGTCAATCCTCGATAAATTTAAAGTACAGAACGTGATTATGTATGCGTCAATTTCACCTGCATGCATTATTTTAAAATGTCTGCGTTGCTTTTGAGAAAGAAAATCCTTTTTAAGAAAACTAGAGCAATTGAATATTTCCCGCTATACATGTATACTTTATATCTACATGGTAGAGAATTACGTATCTCACATGTAATGATTTCAGCTATACAAAGTGTTCCAAATTCGATCATCACCGTGGGGGTCTCTTAAAAGTTAGGAGATAAAAAAGATTTAAAATAGGGCAAAGTTGTACAGCTTGATACTTTGCTCAAAACTAAAAAAAAAGTTAAAAAATCCAGGTTGTTCCGAAGCACAGTTTGTCTAGAGAGGGGTTTTGAGAAAAAAAAATGACCTTGACAACATAGATTTTTGTTTTCGATACATGCCAACTACCGTAAAAAGTAAGATCCCCTATGTAGCTCTTCTCTGGGGAGGCTATTTTTGGAAAATATTCTGAAAATCTTATATCGCCTTACTTGAATTCTCGCTGAAATTCTCTTTTTTATGGTACCCCATATAATAAAGTTAATTTACTAGTTTTCGAGATATAGGTTTTTAAAATGTCAAAAATTCAATTTTTAAAGGACCATATCTTAGAAAATAAAGAAAAGTTCTCTTAACTAGGTCAATATAGACAACTATAGTAGTCTAATAATTTATTTTGTAGTTTGGGTAGCCACCGAAATTGGCACTTTCTGATTCTTTCTTCTGTGCGTTTAACTGGTATTTTCTGCTAATTTTAACGTACTTAGCTTGATTGAACACACATTTAAAATAAAGACAAAAATAAAAAAATGCTTTTTAATTAATGTCGAAAATGCGACTTATTAGAATTTAGTTTACTATACGTACCCCAGTAGTAGTAATAATAATGGGCGACCCGCAGGCCTGGCAATTAGGCCTCTTCATGGGCTCTTTCGGCCATACCCCATCTCGCACCCTTATCCTACCACTCTCTCTACACGTCCTGTCACCCTCTCTCTCCGGGCCTTCCTGCCTTCCTTACGAAGGTCAGCACGTCAGCCCATCTTAGAGATTGTAGCTCCTCCTCTTCTATTATGGGGGCACCCCACGTCTGCTGCCTCAATCTAGAGTATCCGTCACACTCTTCTATCAGGTGCACCGCTGATGCCTCCGCACACCCACTCGCTGGGGAGTCGTCTAACCGTGTAGTCTAACAGCTGATTATGCCCTGTCGGCATTTCTACTAACAGTCCAATGGCTTTGCGAGTTTTTCCCAGGAGCCATTTGGTTCTGTCTGCATCCGGTCTACTCACGAACAGTTTAGACTGTCTGCATTCTCGCTCTTCCCTCCAGGACTTCAGTTGATCGCTCGCTCATTTGTTGAGCTCGCTCTGCACCTGCTTTGCTTTGTTTCGATTCTCAGGAGCGGTTCCGGTCCAACATATTAGGTTTCGGCTCTAGCTCTGGCAAGTTCGTCCGCTTTCTCGTTCCCTGGTATTCCCTCGTGGTCTGGGACCCACATCAGTGTCACCCTCTTGTCTTCAGTTAATAGACACTTAAAGCTAATTTTCAGTATTATCAGTAATCTTATCCTTATCTCTATTGAGTCGACCAATCAAGCAGGTGCACTTTTAAAATTATGGCGAATGCGTGACAGCTCCAGCTGATTAAATTCACGAAAACCTCGTTAGATACGATAAGGGAGTCGTAACATTCGCCATTAGTTTAAAAGTACACCTGCTCTATAGGTCGACTCGATAGAGATAAGGATACGAATGCCGATAGACCCGAAATTTAACTTTAAGTGTCTAATGTCTATAGCGCGTTAACGTACTCCTCCACTACGCTACTGACAATTTTTGGTGATCTAAGTGCCCGGCTGCATATGCAAATGTCCTTCCTGCCATTTCTGACCTCTGGTAGGGTTGTGGCCATGATAATGCTCGCCAAGCATGTAGCTTTCTTGAACTTTTAGGTATTCCACATAGACTCCTGCGACCGTTGTCTGCCTGGCTGACAATTTTGATCCGTCATTGTCAGTGTAGCAGACCGTCGCATCTCTGCTTAATTCGTTTAAGAATTCCTCTCTCTGCCACCCATCCCGTTCAGGTATTATGACTTTCTACTTTTTGCCGAACCTCCATGGTTTCGAAGGAGTTCCTACTACTGACATCTTTAGAAAAGGCAACTCTTTTGTTACCAGTTCTTCGATTGCCAGATGACCCACTTTTTCCCCTCTGCCTTTCTATAGGCCCTTGTCCCTCAGTCGTAGGTGCTTCGCTATCGCTTCTTTTTTATATATATGTACCCCAACTGTCTTTTTTAGTTATTTTTTGCCGATATTTTTACCCATCAATGTTATCCGATATTTTTACCCATTAATAAAACAATTTTTATTTTTAAAGTGGGCAAATCGGTGTCGTTATACCTACGCCAATCGCATTTACCCTCTCTTGTGCTATCGTTTGTCGCACCACTGTGTTGCCAAGTTCTTTCAACTTCAAGGCGCCATATCCCCAAAAACTATTGATTTTTGACATATAATAATATGATTTAATTCAGGATATTTTAACAAATTTAACACTACGCATATTAATTTTTAATGAAATAAACAAAAAACACTGAAGAAACATTAAACACTTAAAGCAAATATTTCAACGCATCGGTATCGGTATACGTATCGCGTTCGAAATAAAGCCAAAATACACTACATTTTTGACTTGTTTATGCGATGTTTCGAACGATGCCCGCTTTTTTGAAAGGTGCGATGAGAGAGCTACTAACAGCAATCGGTGCGTGCGTTGGGATGAACGTAACCATACGTTCATCACTCCGTACGCATCCGTCAAAAAAGCGGACATCGTTCGAAACATGAACAAGTCAAAAATGTAGTGTATTTTGGCTTTATTTCGAACGCGATACTTATACCGATTCCGATGCGTTGAAATATTTACTGACATTTACTTTAAATAGATACTTAAAGTAAATATTTCAACGCATCGGTATCGGTATACGTAACGCGTTCGAAACAAAGTCAAAATACACTACATTTTTGACTTGTTTATGCCATGTTTCGAACGATGCCTGTTTCTTTGACGGGTGTGATGACAAAATCTCGTTGCATACGAAAGGATGTACGTATCGTTAGGGACCCACGAACATACGCAACGATTTCAATCAGCAGTTCTGTCATCGCAACCTTCAAGAAAGCGGGCATCGTTCGAAACACCGCATAAAAAAGTAAAAAATGTACTGTATTTTAACTTTGAAATTAACTCTGTGTTTCGGACTTCCATTGTCTTTATTTTATTTATACACGACGTTTCGATCAGTACAATCTCTGATCGTCTTCAGGTGCAAACTACAATCAATTCCTAAGGCTACGTACTTATATACTGTGAGAAATCACTCAACCTTGAAGTTTAAGAAGTTGGCTCCGCTCAAGGAGGGGCTTCCAAATATTTGGGATTTCAACACTTGGTTTACTGAAAATACCCTGATTCTGCCCAATAAAGGCAGCTTCAAGAAATTTTCGTTTCTTCCAGTGTGACTCCTTGTGCAAAACCTTTGCTTCTGCCCACCTCATTCGGTGTTGTTTTGACCATGCATGTTCGGCAGTTCCTGATTTCATGGTTTCACCTTTTTGGGTATTCGTCTGATGTTCCTTAAGCCTAACAGATAGTGGTCTTTTAGTTTCGCCTATGTGTGATTCACCACACTCACAAGGAACTTGGTAAATGCATTCCTTATTTTGTTTGTTCTCCGGTTTTGTTTTACTAAGAAGGCTTCGAATTGTATTACTAGATTTAAAACCTGTTTTAATATTAAAGTTTTTCGCTACTCTTCGAATTTTCTCTGCTCCTTTAACGTATGAGTTTGTAAGGAATGCATTTGCCTCGTTTTGGTCTTGTAATCTCTGTCCTGTTTGTTAAAATTTAGAAATAGTATCTGTTATAAGTTTCACGCTGTAACCATTCTGCTGCAGATCCTTCTTAATGTTTCTTATTTCGATTTCCAAGTCATGAGAATTGTTACAAATTTGAACGGCTTTGTTATACAAAGTTTTGATTATGCCTCGTTTGGTTGTAGCAGAATGATTTGAACCTTGATTTAAATATTGTCCTGTGTGAGTGGGTTTACGATCGACTGTTGTTCTGATGTCGCTTTCTACTCGTGCGACAAGTACATCAAGAAAAGGAATTTGATAATTTTGCTCCAACTCCATTGTGTATAAATAAAATATAGGCAATGGAAGTCCGAAACACAGAGTATTTTGACTTTGTTTCGAACGGGTTTCGTATACCGATACCGATGCGTTGAAATAGTTACTTTAAGTGTCTAGTGTCTACTATAGCTTTGTTAGCGTTGTAGAGTCACAAATGAGATTATTTTTGTCAAATTTCGGTTTAAAAGTCACAATTTGGTAAGGTCACAATAAGGTTTCACGAAACTTTAGGGTAAGCTGTCAAAGTCGATATCTACGTGAACCATAAACACAACACATACATTTTATATTGGTGTTTATAGATAATGTACAATTTTGTTTTTAAAGTTGTTTTAAAAAACAATTTACTTTAAATCGTTTGGTAAAGTTTATAGAATTTGATCTGTGTCCAATTTGGTGTGGTAATGCCTTACATTCGGTTTTAAATCTTGTGTGGTGTGGGTGTGTTACTGTATGAAGATTATTTTTTTTCGGTGAACACAGATGTAATTGTAAATTTTTGACTCGGAGTATAAGCGGTCACTAGGGTACGTGCGATTTTTTTCAAAAATAATTTTTAGAACCCATTTTTGTATGACCTCAATATTTTGTAGGTAAATATCTCTAACTCTCTCCACCCGGCAATCTATAGCTCATTTGAGATTGAAACAGTGCAAGTAAGCTTGTTTTAAATGATTCAGATTAAGAAAATCTTTAAGATAAGAAAATCTTGTAACTGAATATCTTGTTTTGTTAGTTAGATTCTGGATGTGTTGGTCCTATCTTAAAGGACAATCATCAGCTTTAGACACAGCTTTTTTATAAATTTATTTTAAGAGGTCAAAATTTGGCAAGTATTTGCATGGGATATGAATGGTAAGAATTTAGTTTTTGTTTTGTTTAATGTTAGTTTATTTTCTTTAGACCAATTATTTCTATTTTTCATATCTGCTTCTTTTTTATCTTTAAGTGATTTGTAGTCACTTGCATCTGTTATCGAATCTTTACATTAACCATTAACAAGGTCAGTCAAGTCACAACCCCCCCCCTCCGAAAGATATTCGAGTTGTAATGTGCTTATAATTTCGAACTAATTTTGAACCACTTTTAAAAATTCTGAACCAAACTCCTTCCTGTTTTTTTTTTTAAGTTTGAAATTGATTCGAAATTATAAGCATATCCAAATTCGAATATATTTCGGGGGGGGAGGGTGTGGCTTGACTGACCTCATTAACAAGTATGCAGAGGGATCGTTAAAAGGCATTTTCCGCAAGAGTTAGGTACAATGTTTTTCTTACGAGTGTTTTTGTTCATCTTATTTACGCAAAAATTTTATAATAATGCTACAAAATGACACATAGGATACAATACTTTCATAAATCATTTAATTAGTCCTAAATATCTTTATTTTTAACTACAAAAATCGGTGCTGAAAAGTAACTTTCCAGCACTAGTGCCTGCATGTGAATTTTAAAGTTTAGTGGTTAAGGCTATGAATGTTCTAATTGAAAAATAGTACCCATAGATAGTAATTTGATTTAAAGTATATCTTGAATTAAAATATCGCCCTTTAAAGTGAAAATCGTGCGTTACATTAAAAATCGTGCGGAAAAGTAAAAATCGTGCGGAAAAGTAAAGAAATGATGCAGAAAATTAAAATCGTGCGAAAAGTAACTTTTCCGCATGCTCGTAGGAAAAAACTTTAATGAAGTCGGCATTTTTTTGTTTTGTATTCAGTTTTGTAGAAAAACTCAAAAAACCAGTAAAGAAACAGGTTTCAATTTTTTTTCAGAGAAAGCACTTCTGAAACTTAAATTTAATATTATTCGTCTTCTGGTTGATATACCAATACTACAGATCCTTCTTAAGTTTCCCTTCGACGACTCAACTTTTCCAAAAGCATTTTGAAATGGGTGTAAATAATGCAATATGAAAAATGTATTTTCTACCGTAAGATACGGAGAAGTGGCGTTCAAATAAACACGTTTTATTTATTCTGCAAACGTACTTACACTCGTCTTCATATATATATGCACTAAGAGCGGCAATACGTTTTTACACTTTTAACAAATTTGAGTCGAAATCCTGACTGGAAAGTAAAGAGAACGAAGGTGCCAATTTGGATATATTAAAATAATTTTTTAATTATAATATCCTATTTTACTTAAAAGTGGAGGGCCTAGGTAACGTAGGCGGTTGCAAAGATTTATTCCACTCCACGAGACTCTAAAGATACATATACAATATGTATAAAATATAAAAAAAAAGTATTGGTAAACATCTTATTCTATCCCGTGACATTTCAGACAAACAAGTTTTTCGAAAACTTCGAGAGAATGCAATACAAGGGAATCTCAGTCATTGGAATTGATAAAACTTTTAGCATAGTATCTTAGACTATCTTAAATAGAAGAGTCGCTGTTTTAGAATTAATCTTTCTACTAGAGGAAAAAAGTTTGGTCTGCTAGCTCTGGATCTAAATTAAAGAATGATTCAGATCACGTCCACTCTTTGTGTAATCGATGAATCTAGATTCATACTATGAACCTGTTTATCCATTTGCACGCAAACAGATTCCTTGCAAAGAAAAGATGGCTGACCTCCAAAACCAGCATCAGATATAACGAGGAAACTAGTGCAGAGTAACTGCAGGCAATATAAGGAATTTGTACAACTACGTTCAGCATAACTCCGGCAATCCGAAAGAATTTGATTGGGGGGGGATAAAGGCCATTTTCCCAACTGATATTATAAGTGATTCTCAAGTTACCTGAAACTTTGACATTTTTTTGAATTGCTGTTTGAAGAACTGCAAGCAACTGAAAGCAACATTGAGGGAGGGAAGTTCCCCCCCCATCCATCCCCTAGGAATCACCGATGCAGTCAAATATTTAGGTGTCATTGCTACAGAGCATACTAACCGGACATAAATTTAAGGGAAACACACCCCTTCCTCAAATAGGTACGGAAAACGACATATGCAGAGAAACAGAAGGTACCGGCGTCTCAGGAAGCGTTCGCAAAAGGAAAAAGTCTGCAGTCCCTCAAAAAGGTCGACATAAAGGCATGCCTGTCATTAAAGAGCAAAGCAGAGATAAGTGAAGGCACTGGTGAAGATAAAAAAGATCAATATCCCAAGCAGCATTTTAGGCTTTTTTTTCAATAATATGGCTGGTTTCAAGCAATAGCTTCTTTTTTACCTTTAAAAAAATCCTAATAAGTAGTATTATTATGCTAGTTCGAAACTAGGTCAAATATTGGCTAATTTGGCAACAAAAGTTGTACCGTATTTTACCTAGATTCGGGGACTAATTCATAACCTACATCAAAATAGATTTATTCATTATATTTTTTAATGAATGAAATATATATTTTTAAACAAAACCCATTTTTAGTTAAACTACCTAACGAATTTTTTATTGTTGGTTATTATCAAGCAAATATTTATTTGAATCAAAAGAATTTTTTCTGTGTACCATTTCGCGTTCAAAACAATGTCAAAAGACAACATTTTTGACTTGTCTATACCATGTTTTGAAAGCACGTTTTTATGATGGATGCGATTTGAAGTCGTTCAGTGTAGGTTTAAGGATAAGTCTAAATATTATTTCCGCTAAAAATGAGTTACGTGGGTCAAAAAAGACCTAAATAGAATATTTTGTCATGGTGTCTGTCTGTCTGTCTGTCTGTCTGTAGCACGATTACTCAAAAACCGCTAAACCGATTCTTATCACATTTGGCACAAAAATTCTCTGGCACCAGGCTATGAGCTGATTAGTTTGTGGGGGTGGGGGGTTGGCAAGAGGGTCGGAGGGGGGATTAAACTTTTTAAAAAATTGTAAATCACGAATCGTAGCAGCTAGCGGCATGAGGTTTTCACATTAAGATAGATAATTGCATTTTTGACCAAAAAAAAAATTGACAAAATTTTTTGAAAAAAATAATTATGTTTTTAAAGATTTTATGGATGGCTATACGTGCCTGCTGGCGCCATTTTTTTATCCTCTCAAACAAAAATTATAAAAGTTTAAATTTGGCTTTCAGGTAAGTGTATATTATTTATTGATGATAAGTGGTTGTTGCGATTTATCGGATGACGCACTTATTGTTGCTGATACAACACTGATGTGTATGCATATGCAAGAGGTTTTTTGACAAAATTATATTGGTAGTACAAAAAAAATAAGTTTCACCTTGTTTAAAAAGAAAACTGACGGAACATGACCTGGGAACAACGAAGATTTTTTACCTATCAAGATAATCCGGGAAACGATGGGATGTGATCACGTGACCGGCAAGCAAAACAGACAGCCAAAGAATAATGATCGATTGAACTAAGCCTAGAGCGCCCTAATGTCACACGTGCAATTTTATTATAACGCATTCCTATGTGCTTGCATAAATGCAACTTTTTTCCAAAAACTACCCCCATGTGCTCCGCCCCTGAATTTTTTTTACCTTGTTTTTTTTTTATAGCGACGAGAACTCTTCATAGACAACGGCTTCTGGTGGTCTGCCGAATGTGCCCGATTCATCTTCTCTTGCGGGCGCCTATGAACTAAAACCCCTCACTAAACTGTGTTTTATGCTCACATTTTTTGTCGCTTTTCAGGAACAATCCAGTTAGCCATATAAATCAGTTGTTGGCGTTAAAGTTTTATGCCTCTAATGGACACGAAATGATTTATTTAATATAAATACCTAGGAATTTTGCGACTTTGCGCGCTCCTTTCTGCTGGCCCTGATTACCAAATCACAATGAGCTAATTTGAGTGTAAAATCCTTTGGTGTATAGTACTGACTATTTAGCCGTGATTACATCATTAGCCTTGATTAGCTAATTACGAAAATACGTGAAAATGGTGCATACAGGCATCATTGTTTTTGTCAGATTGCTTGATTAAAAAGTGACATGAATAAACTGGCCGCCCGCTTACTTGACAGTGATTCGTGTGTTGTCAAAATACTAGAGAGCTTTAGACCAACAAGTTTTTTGTGGAATAATTTATGAAGTCTTTTTCTCCTAAAAAATACGGTTGTGCATAATAGTAGTTTACCTAGCAAGTGCGGAAATTAATACTTTACCGCACGCAACGGCAGTTGCACGAACGACGCGTAGCGGAGTTCGGGTAAGTCATCAAGGGCGGTAAAGGCACTTTACGCATGTGTTAGGTACAAAATTTTACCAATGAGCACCGCGAGTTCCTTTAAGATTTGAGAACAAATACAGAAATAGATATATTTTATCTATTTTTTATGTGATTTTTTTGAGAAAAGAGAGAACATAAAAAAAGAAATATTAATTTATTTGTTTATAAATAATTTTTTTATTTAAATTGTAGAATGCGGTAAAGTTTTCTTTACGGCACTTGAGCGGCAAGGAACCTTTTTTTTTAAAATGAAAAGCTTTGGGGAAAATTTTTTTTTTTAATGAAAATAATGACAACAATGAAAAAATAAACATTAATTAAACACCTAGTACACTGCCTATACTTAAATAAATATACACTACTTATAGTTAATTAAATGTAAAATTAAAAGTAGAATTTGTTGCACATTGCAAGTTCACGAAACTCGACGCTCATGCGCTTCTGAAATGGAATAAACTTCATTTATTGTTGCGACGAATTGCGAGTCAGGGCTTCGTACAGTGGTGGTAGCTTGTTTAATGCTGGTCGTGGCTAAAATCGGAGCTTGTTCTAACGGAGACGACGATGCTGACACTGTTGCTGCCGATAGCGGACTTTTTCTATTAAATCCGTCACTAGATGATGCTGATGGCTTCCCAAGATGTTTATACCTATCTTTTTTTTATTTTCTATGCAGTCTTCTATGTACGATTCTGCGACACTGTTCGACTTCCACCCACCGTGGCGTTTTATGTTTGTTAAATTGCTCCCTGCATTTGCTAACATAGTTGCTGATGATCGACGGAAGCAATGACCAGTGTATAGTTCGGGGTTTGGTAATGCCAAGTATCCGGCTATGTTATATGCTACTATAAGCATGCAGGATGTCATGTCGAAGGTACCGATCAGTGCGGTAAAAAAAATTTACCGCCCAAGTACGGTAAAGTGCTTCTTTCCGCACCTAAATGAGTGCGGTAAAGTGTACTCCGCTAGCTGATACCGGCAACAGGTTAACCTAACGTAATCTTAATCTATTTTAAACAGGAGCGTCAACGACTACCAAGAGTCTTTCCAACCTCTAAATGGAGCTTCACTGACCTGTTTTGTTAGTACTCAAGTATCCGTGTGTTTTTGAAACTGAAGTTCTAAAATCTATTCTTTGCACTCCAAGATTTCACTAGCACACTTGCACATAACTATGCCGCAATAATTTAAATTAAAAGAAATGCTTAAATTAAAACAAAAAAAAATTATGTGGGGTTATGGGCGCCGAATGTTTCTATGCGAATTCCTAGTAATCCCAGCGAGCCAGTAAAGTTCTCTTGGTTTCATAAGCGCTAGACCTTTTTCGGCGGGCGACCGCACATGCGGAGTGGGTTCATATTTGTTTTAGAACATTGTTTTTGAAAACACATTTTTGAAAGTTAAACATAACCTCGAATGGTTTTCTGGCAGAAAACGTAAAAATACTCTTCTGTCCCACTGCGGCCCGATTTAAAGTTTGCTGACAAAACACCTGCATAGGCTTTTAGAAAAAAGGACACTTGGTTTTTATTTTTGCTAAAGCAAGGAAATATAAAAAGGAAAAATGTAATTCGGAGGAAATTGTGAGTATTTCTCTATTTTGTTTTTGTAAATCGGGTTTGTTCTAAAACTCAATTATTTTGATACTTTTGAGATAGATGACAGCACCAGATCTTTTACTTTGAAGAAAAGATAATTGAGAATTTTGAAAAATCCTTCAGATATTCTTGCTAAGCATTTAAAAATGACCACCCCTGCAAAATTTCAGCTAATTCTGATGTTTATTTTTGCCTGTGCACTCTGGCAAAAGATTAAAAAATTAAAGAACAAGGCGTTGCCAGTTGTACTTTTTTCTTACTTTAAATCTGGGGAGAAACTCTAGCCTTAAATGCGTTTTTGGTGACTTTTATACCCTTTTAATAATACTCTCATTGATGTTGATGCAATGGTGGGCACTCTAATGTCAGGAAATCGATGAATGATTGAGCATGGAGACAGGGAGACATTAGGGATAATATCCTACGGTAGGATAAGTGATATTGATGAAGGTTGTGAAGAATTTGAAGGAAATTGAGGCACGATTAACATCAAACGGCATTTTTAATAATGGTGCATGTTGATTCAACAAGTTCTCTATACCGGGTGTTTTGCAGGAGTGTCTTATATTTATTTTTCAAGATAAAATATCATCAAATTTGACGTTTTTTGACATGTTGGATGACTTCCGGCCACCGGCGATGACCTCACCTTTCGATTTTGAAATAAGACGCCCTGTATATTTTTACATTTTTGGATTCCTGGGAACATCACGTCCAACGATACCCAATATGTCAAATGTTGATAGAACAGAGAAAATGTTTCTAAATTAAACTGTGCAAAATTTAGTTAATATATACGGATTTTTTTATTAACTCATTGACAAAGTCATTTTTTTTTCTTCAAATTATCTCCTTATTAATTTTACTATGTATAATCGAGGAAAAACTCTATTTCAAGTAAAACTTACGAAATTAAATAAAGGCAACTTCAAACCTTGATCCCATTCTATTTGAAGTTGACACAAGCTGGGAAAATATATATGCAGTATCTTGTTAAAATTCCATTTTCTGCATCGAAAAGACGGTGTTCTGCCACTAGAAAATCACAAAGAAAATACTTGAAACAAAGTGAAATTGAAAATTGATTCAGTTTTGAAAATGTTTACTAAGGGAACTTTTAAAATCGAATTATATGTATAGAATGGGTTTTTATCATAATAGTCCAATAGAATAGTACTTTAAAATGGCCAAACTGACTACACAGCCACACTTTTCAGAGCTAATAGTTGATCACACCAGAAACCTAAAACCACATTTTTCCAAAAACATTTCTCTCTAGGTTCGCCGCCATATCGAATTTCATGTTGGACTTAATATTTAGGTTAATATTTGTCCTATTTTAAAACAGTTTTTTTGTGTTGGCTAAACAAAATTATTTCTTAAAACTTTTATTTAAAAACTTTTTTTGTATGTGTCAAAAAAAAACTCCAGAAAATGGTGACATGTGAGTACTTACTAGCAGGGTTCCCACTGATCTGGAAAACCTGGAAAAACTGGAAAAGTCAGGGAATTTTAAGAGCTACCTGGAAAAGTCAGGGAATGATCAAAAAATTCTCAAAAGTCAGGGAATTGGCACACAAAACCTGGAATTTCCCTTTCTCAACCTATTTTTTAAACCAACTTTGTAAAAAATATTATGTCAGTTCTTCTCTGCTTACCTCAACATCTGTTTCGCGCTCAATCAAGAGAGGGGAAATATTTTTAAAACGTGTAGGACAAGAACCGCATCATCACGGTGGCAGATTGTGTTTATTGAACATATTTGGTTTTCGTTTCGAAATAATAAATAGAGACAAAGCTATTTGTAAATCATCGCGGTAGAAACTTGTAGCACGTTCGAAAAGAGCAGATATATGCTAATTTAAGGTGTTTCTGAACGCAATAAGGGCTGAGATACGATACGTGTGCCGTAACGATACGTGATACCTAACGCATCTCAAAACCTATCGCGTTCAAGAACACCTTAGATTAGCATATATCTGCTCTTTTCGAACGTGGTACGTATACTTATACGGCGATGACTTAAAAATTGCTCTATGTCGCTAATATCACCTGGTATTATTTCTCTTGTTCTAAGCACATATTGCGCTATCTTCTGTTACAAGTTTCAAGTGTAGTCTAGCGCGTTTTTTCTAATCCAACAATATTTGTCATATATTTAAATGATGTGGGGTGCAACTGCGATGCGAGATTTCGAGAATTTGCAATTTTTTTAGACCAAGAATCCAAAATGTAGAAAAAAACAGTTTCTACAGACTGTGAGTAATATGGGGCGTCAGGCCATCTTGAAGCCATTTTAGGAGCAGTGGTCATGTAAAGTACATGGAGGCTGAAAAAGATTCAAGGAAATTGCCTTTGTTAATCAAGAAAACTGATCCACTATCAGTCTTGGCCCAAAATGACAATGGACCTACACCAACTACTGGAAATGAAGGAACCTACACAGCAACCGCTTCAACTGCCACTCCTTTATTATTATTATATTATAATTATGTCCACATCATCTGCGAAGGCCAGTAGTAGGTTGGGTCCTTCCTGGTGGAATATAGCCGTTGGTGTCTCAATCTCGGTTTTCCTAATTGCATATTCTAATGCTATGTTGAAGAGTTGAAAGAGAGGCATGACTCTGCTTAAGCCCATTGTTGATACCAAAGAAATCAGAGTAGCTCTGTTCCAACCTTATCTTGCACCTTGTATCCTCCGTGCACATTTTTACCAGGGATATTAGTTTTTAAAAGCCCATTGCATTGCTTCCTACAACTTTGCTCTACATAATCTGTCAAATGCCTGATTGAAATCAATAAACTTCTGGTGAAGTTATCTGTCAAATTCCCAGCATTTTTCCATTATTTGTCTAACGGTGAAAATCTGGTATGTATGCTTATGAGAGTAGTATTGGTATTTAACTCTTCCTTGAGTAGTTCGCAAAAGTCGTGTCTTATTTATCTGCTTTTTACCTTTTTATCTCGATAATATAAATACCTGCTAAATTTGACCTTTCAAAATTTGCCATGGTAAAAGTCTACATTTACTTGGTATCGACATAGAGAAGCAATTTATATCCAAAAAATACCTGGAATTTTTTAAAAAATCGTCAGGGAAAACCTGGAAAAGTCAGGGAATTTGGTGGGAACCCTGACTAGCCAGCATTTCTCTTTGTGTAGCCTTGAGAAGAAAAGTGTTAAAAAAAAATTGTAGATATCAAAATTGTCTATAATATATTCTTAACACTTTTCTGTATAGTAAAATATAGCTGAGATAGAATGCTGCAAATTTGACACGACAAATTCTTGAGGTAAGATTTGACTCCGTTATTGTTTCAAGTTGGCCATGACTAAACAAAAGTACCTACTCACCTATTATGGACAACTGACGTTAGTATGGGTTTTTCGATTCTGGAATATTATTTAGATAATATTCTGCGTGGCTACTTTTAAAATTTAAACTTTGAGGGGAGAGAGGAGGTTGTGGTTATCTAGTGCTACTCAAATCTGAATAAAGTTCCTCTTAAATAACCGTCATTTTTTCTCATAAATGTTTGACTGCGGCGCAATTGGGTCATTTTAAAATTTCAATTATGCCTACACGTTATACCAAAACGGTGGAAAAAAAGTTGCTCCGATTTCAAATTTTTTTATAGATCTTTGCGTTTCAAATCATTTAGAACATTTTTTTACCTTAATGTCTGTCTGTCACCAGCGCACCTAACTCAAGATTCACTTGTCCGATTTTGATGAAATTTAGTAGGTAGGTAGACTTGGTTGCCCCCTAGGGGCGGAGATAATGGAAGGGACATATTAAAAAAACCCAGTTTAATCCAGAATATGGCAAGTGGGATATTAATTGGAACGTATTTAAACAGGGATTGTGAAGGCTTTGGTAAGAGCCTTGGTGCCTATAAATTGAAAGAGTATTTTAAAAATTCTTGCCTGCGTTAAAATTTTTTACTTACTTCTTCTTACCAACCTCACCTCATAGCTTGGCCCTGGGTACGCAAGAGGGCTTCAGAAATGTGAAAAATAGGATTGTATCTTTCGCTAAACTCGTACATAACAGTGGTGGTCCCAGCTTTCCCAAAAGGGAGGGGCGTGAGGTCAAAACTTTGTAAAAGCAAAAAAAAAGTTTTTTGCAAAAGTTAAAAATTAATTAATTGTAAACAATTTTATGCACAACCGGGCATTAAAATGCCTTTTACCGTCCCGAGCGATAAGTGGCACTTTAACGCCCTAGAGCTCACTTAAGGCCCGCGGGCTTTGAAGTGATTTTTGCTGAAATTTGATAGTAATTTTGCTTTTTCTGTTTGACTTGCATTTTGTTCGTTCAAAACAAAGATATATACTTTTGCACCTTTAGGGGGTTTTATATTCGTTTTTTTTTTAGGTGACCTTTCACAAACTGATCACATTACTGCTGAGGATGAAGATACAAATATCGATGCAGACGGTACTTAGATTAACAGGAGACAAGATATCTGGTCCAACGAAAACTCCTTGGCAAATAATAACCCCTGTTTATTTACAAATAAAATCACAACAAAACAAAGGTCAGATATATCGATTATTTTTCTATCCTTTTAAACGACGCGAAGTTACAACGATAGGAAAATTCTGTCTCAACCACTTTAGGTCGTGATTGGCTTGTGGGTGGGGAAAGTCGGCAGAGCGCAGACGGTCGGATTATATTTTCATTAACTTAAGCTTTTTCGTGTTATTTATTTTAAAATTCAGGATGTTTTAAACAGTTTGTAAGTCGTTTTAAAACCACATTTTGTCAAAAAACGTTTATAGTGTGTTTTTTTTACCAGTAGGAGAATATTTCAGTACATTTAAAGTGATGTATTGGAACAAATCGTCCAATGTTTTGAAAACAAAACAAGTTAAATCAGTCAGTGACGATACATTCCGGTAGGTACACAGAAAATAAAAAAAGTTTATGAAATATACTTAAATTAGTAGATCCTTAGATTAAAATATCAACAAACGTTTTTTTTCTTAATTTTTAAAATTTAAAATACTTTTGATGAAGTAGTTAATGCCCAATGCGTCAAAGAGATATTTTCGAACGTTTTTATAAGGTTTTTTTCGAGGTTTTGTTTTATAAAGACGATAAGATAAAGCATACTTTTGATGAAGTAGTTAATGCGCAAATGAGATATTTTCGAAGGCTTTTTTTATAAAGACTATAAAATAGGTAGGTAAAGTCTTTAAACCAACTTGGAAACAATACATATACTTTGTAATAAATTTATTTTGTATAAAATTATACTATAATACAAACATTTATTGTTTGGAAGCTTCCAAAGCTCCAATTGGCAGAATAATTTTTTGCATGTTTTTTAAATTATTTTGCAGATTTCATATTATAGTAAAATTTTAATAATATAATTCATGTGTAAATTTATATTTAAATAGGTACGCCACTGGTGTGTTTACTGTAAACAACAGAAAGGTAAACATTGTTTCATTTAATAATATAACCAAAGTCTCCGTAAGTGTCAGGTATCTTGTCTCTTTTTAATCTAAGATACGGTCATGAGATGGAAAAATGTAGGTGGTGATTTATTTATTTTTTTTTAAATATTCACAAATAAATCTCTAAAAATATTTCGCAGCAGAGAGTCCCAATTTCTTTATTTTTTTGGTGATATTTTCCAAACTCGTCCCATTACTGCTGAGAATAAAGAAATAGGGACAGAAAACTACGCAGACGGTAATGAGATGGAAAAAGGTAGGCTTTGATTTATTCCTAAATCATAAATCCATATGGAACTATTCATAATTTAATTGTAAAACAAGTTAATTAGAAGTTTTTTATGTGCAGTTTGAGTTAACTGGTGTCATTATTTAAGTTTTATTTAAAACAGTTGGTTATAAACAAGATATTTTTGTAAGTAAAAATAATAAAAAATCATCTAAAATAGTTTTGTAATTGTACCAAAAAATGTTCTTAATATTGTGTCAAAAAATTCCAAAAAGATAAAATCGATTTCCTGAAAAAGTATTTTTTTGGACTTGACTTGTTTTGCACGCGCATGAGCGAATTGATCCCAGTACTTTAAAATGCAATTTTTGATTTAAAAATCGCAAATCGTAAATAGTGATGGGTTTTGGGAATTTAAGTTGTTTATTTACCGTTAATTTATTTGTAAAAATGATAGAATGTGCTACAGGTAAAAAAATTAAAGTCCAGGATCTTGTATTTCATTTTCTTTTATCTCTGCGGCTATTTGATTTTGCCTATTGTATATAACCAGGCTTTTCAGAAGAGGTGCGGGTTTAACCCCAAAACCCTGCTCTCGGTGCGCCACTGTATTATGCCATGCGCGGTTTTTGCTTGCTAAACAGCACAAGCATTAATAGCGTGTACCGAGAATAACATGGAACACGCACGGATCTTATGAAAAAATAAAAATTACACGATTATCATGAAACTCAGATATGTTTTAGTTCTCGGCCTAACGATCAAAAGTTCTTATAGGCCCAAAAAGATCCTATGATTAGTTTCGGAGATACAGCCCAATGAGCATTTTTGTCTATATAAAAGTTACAGCAAATAATATAAAACCTTCATAAAATAACCAAAAGTTATATTATTTAGTGTTGGTGATAATTTTATAACTCTAATATATCTCTTAAATGAGTAAAAAAGACTTGAAAAACAACTGTTCAACACCAGCTTATAAAAATTTATGGTACATAGTAATGGATAGAAAAACAACATATAGATTTTATAAAACTTCCTTATGAGCCCTCAAGTATTGAGATTATTATAAAAAGGTTTTACAACTGTTCTAACAACACTACATAACAAATTAAAGGTTTTTATGGATTTAGAAATATAGATTTTTCCATCTTTCTTCCCTTTGCTTGTTATGTATTATTCTTTTTCTTTTTACAATAAAAAAATTTATAAAATGGTGTTTAGCAATCTTCTAAAATAAACAAAAATGAAAGTGAGATAAACTGAAGCAGGAATATGAATATTTCTATACTATAGTCAAATAAAAGCTGTTTTTCAAGTCATCCTACTCTGAAAAACAGCTGCGGTCCCGTGTGTCCTGTATAGTTTTCGAATACACTCACGTAAATTTCATGGGCTCCAAAAATACTTGAGAAAACGGGAAAAAATATTCATTTAAATATCAGTTTTTTTTTCATAAGCGTTTTTTTCTTTCTGGGACAAATATTGAATTTTGTATGTTGTTCTTAACCCTAACAAGCAATATTTCGATTGAAACACATGTTGAAACCCTATAAATAACGTTTTTATTTAGGCCAAAAACCTATTTTTGTAATGCAAAATGGCGAAAATTTCCGACAATTCTATAAAAAAAACAATACAACTATACCACTGATTACCTCGACAAACACTATTTTATGACCCTTTTAAAAAATGATGGTACTTGGAACAAAGGGCTGCAGATGGCGCAATGTTGAACACTGATGGTCCGTTTCTGCGAGCTTAACATAGTTACCATTGTTCTCTTTTCCTAAATGCATTCCTCGAGAGATCCAGCATACTACACATACCAGGAAAAATACCCGCCCCCACACACTTCAAGCCCCCATAACTGTCAGAGGTAACTATCTCAAGAATATAGTTAGATTGCGGGGTCGAGGGGTGTACAGGCGAGTATTTTCCGGGGTGTTCACATTTGCCACCGTATCAGCGTATGCGGTCGACGTTTCAGGGTGTGTTTTTGCGACCTTAACACGGTTACTATATTGTTCTCTTTTTCTAAAAGACGGTTCCCATCTATGCGTTTCTCATTCGTGGGCCCCCCGAATCAAATCACGTATCACGTGGTCTAAGCGAGATTTGCCTATACAAGTTCATGTCGGACCACGTGATGAGTTTCTTGAGTCAGGGTGACTGCACATGAGAAACGCTGGTGGGAATCGGGTGTAAAATGCATTCGATCCCGATATCTGTCATCTCAAGAAGATTTGGATCTCTTATCTCTCTCAGATTGATGTAATTAAAACAATATAATAATGGTATGGTATCTCGCAAAAACGCGCCTTTTGATGTCGCAAAAACGCTCCTTTTGATATCGCAAAAACGCGCCTTTTGATGTCATAAAATTAACCTTAAAAAATCTTGTTTGTTTTGTTATTATAATTGCCAAAATAAATTAAAATTGTTTTTTTTGTTCTAAAAACAGTTGTATTATAATCACTATATAAAGAAATTATATATCTTTAATTGATAGTTACTTACGGTTTTATAGGTGGGTTGACAGAAAGATTTCAAACACCAATTTATATAACATTGGAACCGATGACTTTAATTTTTATAAAGATGTCCGTGGAAATATTGTTAACGCCAGTTTTATGTTACTTTAGGGTACCATCAATTTAGAGCCTTTAATAAAACAAATATACAAACTCAATTCTTGTAGGAAACTTCTAAATACCCTAGGGTATCAATGGAACCCTCTTTATAATAATTATATAAATATCTGTCACCAGAAGTTTATGAAAATGCTCATTGGGAGGGGCAGGTCGGTGGGGTTGTACCGAAAAACTAATCTTATTCTTACTACAAAACTATTCAACAAAAAGCGTTTCGGATGATTTATATGCTATGAGTAAAACTGTGTTATATAAGAATGTGGTGATCAAAAATGAATTTAGTTAAATACAGTAAAACATTTCATTTGAGAATTTCGACGGTTTCAACATAGTTGATAACTATTTGGTTCCGAAAATAGTGTAATGTGAGATGGCCGTTGTCAAGAACTGTCTGTGAAAATTACTGAAATGTACAAATCGGTTCACCATCAAAGATATTTGGAAACCCATACTTTCCGGAGGTAACAGATTTCAACTGCGAAAGGGCGGGACCAACCAAATGTAAACTTCATAGTTCACTGAACACAGGTTTATAAGATTAGGTAGTCTTAGTTTTTGTTAGTATTCACCTGATGACGATTGCAGATACATAAGCATTCAAAACGTTGTGAAAAAAATCAAAAATTAAAGACAATGGAAGCTCGAAACTCTAACTTTCTCTCTTAAGATCTTGCATAACAGCATCGACGTACGCATGGGGGGGACTTAGGAGCTCAAGCACTCCCCCCCCTCAGAGACACTGAAATTTTCCCCCAAAAATCACAATATTCTGTTACTCAATCCCCCCAACCCCCAGGAACAATCTCTACGCACGTCATTGAATGTGTTTGACCTTGTGGTGAGCTGATACGAGTTTAGTCAAATCATATAACATTTTGCTTATATAACAGCGTTTTACTCAAATATTTTGTTCAACAGTTTTGAATAAGATTAGTTTCCGGTACAACCCCACCGACCCGCCTCTGTATCTCTGAAACTAGTCATAGGATCTTTCTGGGCCTATGAGAACTTTTGATCGGAAGATCGAGAACTACAACATTATATCTGAGTTTCATGAAAATCGTATAATTTTTGTTTTTCCATAAGATCCGTGCGTGGTTCTTTATCTTCTTATAATTACAAAAAATTGATTTTAAACTTATATGTACAAGGCTTTTCGAGTGAATTTTATCGGCTATCCAGGTAAAAATATCTTATCAATTACGGTATGATTCGGCTTAAAATTAATTTTTAGAGACTTATGTACATGTCAGCCTTCAAACCAAACTTTCTTTAAGAGTAGGGATTCTTTTTACTCGCAGTCGTACCTCAGTTTTTAAAAAGTGTGCCTTCCATTGAAAGTTCAGCAAGTTCTGATGTTTATTTGACTCTAAAAAGCAGAGACAACAAAATAACTTACGGATACTAACAGAAAGATAGGGCCGCGCAGAAACTACGTTCCTGTAGCGCATGGCGCATTGCGACGGAGAGTGAAAGTAATGCTTTTATGAAGTAAACACCTAGCTTGCTCCGTCCATCTCTTTCTATATGAACATTAAAGAAAAACAGAACATTTTTCAATGTCGAAATATATTTCAAACAATTCTAATTTTGCACCTGCCGGTTTTTACCACCGCTTAACGCTTGTCAAAGCGGTTTTTTTAGATTTTCAATAGTGAGTTATTTTAATCAGGTTTGGTTGGAACGTGCGCGAGTTTATTGGATTAGCTATACAATGAGCCTCAGGCTACTGCGAACATAGGGGGAATCAAGTCCAATTTACTCTCCGTGCCGTACGACCTTGGTGGATTCGAAGCACGCTGCAGTGTTATCTTTTGGAAATTTATTTTGTTTTTATTATTTTGTTTTATTTTTGCCTTGCTCGAGAAACAGATTGGTAAGTTCTTAATTGAAATAATATATTTTTAAAACTAAAAATGGATGTCTACCAAGTTGCCGAAAAAGTGCAGATGGTCAAATGGTACTATCAAGGCAGACCATTGAGACTTATTCAAGAACTTTTTTTGGAGAATTTTTTAAATCGCCCAGAACCTAATTTATCAACGATTTATAGGTTTGTGCAGAATTTTAAAAAGTTTGGTCGAGTGGCGCAAAGAAACCATAAAAACCCACTGTTTTGAATTACGAGCAGGAAGTACGAGATGTGATAATTTGCGCTGCAATGGAGAAAAATCGAAAGTTAACTAGCCACCAAATTGCCGAAGCAGTTGATACGTCTTCAGCGACTGTCTCACGTGTTCTCAAAAATAATGATTATCATTCTTACAAAGCGTCAAAAACGCATCAAATTTTTCCGGAGGATAACTATCGTCGGATGGAATTTTGCGAAACAATGATAAAAAGGGCTAATTGTGATGAAAACTTTCTGAGATCTATTCTTTTCACAGATGAAAGCACTTTTTTATTATTGAATCGTCGTAACCCAACACACGTTCGATATTGGTCAAGAAGAACACAGTATCCCCAAAAACTAAATGTTTGGGGGGGTATTGTAGAGGAACACGTAATTGGGTTATTTTTTATTAACGGCAATTTGAATGGTCCTAAATACTTGGATCTACTGCAGCAGCATATTATTCCAACTGCTAGGCAATTGTTAGGTGTGAAATTTGGTGAAACATGGTTTCAACAAGATGGTTGTTCCGCTCACAATGTTGGCCTTGTTAGGGAATATCTTGATAATGTATTTCCTAATCGGATTATAAGTACACGGGGAACTACTTTATGGCCAGCTCGATCACCCGATCTTGCTCCTAATGACTTCTATCTGTGGAGTTATATCAAAAATAAAGTTTAGGGGCATGAAAGGGCTAATAATTTGGAAGAAATTCGGATTAAAATTGAAGAAGCTTTTCAAACTATCACCCCTAACATGCTTGGAAACGTTTGGGTTTTTATAATAAGCTCGGATATTGTCTAGCCGAGCAAGGAGGACTTTTCGAACATTTGCTCTAATTTTTTTTTCACGGGGAGAATTTTTTTGGTTTTTAGAATGTATTATTTTATTTTGAGAACTTGCTTTATTTTGTTTCTTCTTATTATTTTCATTGTAACACGTTGTCAGTGATAAATCTGAGCATTTGACAATAAAACGCTCTTGTTTACCAGTGACAAAAAATAAGAAAATTACGTTATAAAAATTTGCGTATTTATTGACCAAATTCCGGTTTTATTGACTACACTCCAAACAGCACCGTGGTTAGAGGCGTACTAAATACCAAAGGCAAGTCACGCAAGTGGTGATCACAAGCCTGAATATTGGTTGCTTCACTGATAGGTGTGCGGTGTCTCTGCATGTACGTACAGTGACAAATTGGACTTCTTCCGGTCTATGTTCGCAGTAGCTTGAAGCGGTCTGTATAGTGGACCTATAGTTACTTATTGCAAAGTCTAAAATGTTCATTCAAATTAGGCTGGATCACTACCATTAAAGCTAGAGAACATGGGAGTATTTGAAGAGTGCCGAAAATTGGGGTTCAGATTTTTGCGAACCAAATATCTCCCAGAGTTAAGCAAGAAGATAATAGGTTAAAATACAATAAAAAAAAAGTTATAAATTAAAACATTTATAAAATAACATAATAAAATAGTAGTTGTAACCCCCTCCTTCTATTTTAGAATTTTAAAGGGTCCAAAAAACTTTTTGTAAGCTAAAGAAAGTTTTTTAGCTGCATGGAACAGTACAAAGTTGCAGAATGCATTGATTTTTCAACACTAAAAAGTATGGAAAAACGGCTCGTTAAGTTTTCTTATATATTTTTATTATTAAATAAGTAAGTGTCTGTAAAAAAAATGAACCAAAAGAATATATGTATGTTATTATGCGTCTGGCTGTACAAGTAGTTCCTTCCTGTAGCTACTGGCTGCGCTCGTGTCGCCGTCAAAAAATGTTCCCCAAGTATAACACAGTATCGGCCACTCTCGCGTAGCAATTACTTTCTCCATTGTATACAATGCTTTCTCTATGCTAAAAAGTAATATATGACATGACCTGTTTTTAACGTCCCTTGGACATTTTCTGAGCTAAGGTCACTAGCAGAAAAAAATTGATCTTTACTCTTAAACTATAGTTCTATAGTAAATATCGTCCAATATAATTTTCATTGCGTTCTGGATGGTATTTTTTAAAAAGAAAGTTCTACATTGCTTCGTAGTAAATTATTCACTATTTATGAAATCTGGACGCATCATGCTTTTTAAAACCCAATTTTTTTTTAGAAAGTCGTCACACAATCTAAAATTTCGAAATTATTCTTTCCGATAGGGAAATTTCATTACAGCTACAAATCGATTTGTGCGTTTGTCATTTGTTTATCGCTTTGTTTTTTTTCGTTGTTGTAAACGATACAGATATGCTAATTTAGGGTTTATTTTTAATTGGTTTTTGTATTCTCTTTGTCATGCAATGGACGGTAAAATTTTTTAAAAAAACACCAAATTTTTCTCCCTTTTTTTTGGATTGACAAAAACATGCCTAATTATTGACAACATATTTTTTCGATCTCTTTAATTTCGTACAATGAAAAACTGTTTGATATAATGCTGTACACAGCATTAGTTTAACCCTATAGTTAACAAATTGGGATATAAGAAAAAGAAATATGGCGCCCTCTTTTATTTGAGCATGCACTAAAGCATTTATGAACTGCCGTTATTACACATATACCCATTTTATATGTATGGAGGAAGGCTAAGAGGGCGTCGCACGGTGTGGCCAAAGTGGAAAAAAACGACTTTCCTGACCATTTCGAAACCCCCTGAAAACTATATTATCCCCGTTCAGAACTCTTGATAGGTACACCTTCAAGGTATTTCACGCACAGGAGTGCCAAGTAAGGTTCCCATGAATCATAGAATTAATAGGTCGCTTAAAAAACTTTGTAAATTACAACAATTAAGATTCTTTTATGCTTAATTTTAGCCGACTATAATTTCAGGAAAAAAAATGTGCTTTTTGTTCATGTTGATAGCAGCTAAACGGTGGTGTTTTTCGTTTCACAAGTTGATTCACCCATTCGCTGCCATATAATTTTTGGTCTGGCTTGCTGCGGTCTGTAACTATTTTTCTAGGTTACTTTAAACCTTAGATAATCACCCCTTAAAGTTTCGTATCCACCTTCATCCACATTTTTTTCATGCAATTCGAAACGTATGATCAAAACTGGGAAAAGAAAGAAAAAGGTGGAAGAGGTCGTTGATAAATCGTAAAATAGGTAGAAAAACTGAAAAATATTCGATTAATGTTTATAAGGTTGATGTTGAATTATTATTATTGAGAAAAAGATAGACATTTTTCTCTTGATTCCAAATATACCCTATAGGTTAATATGTCGTTGAACCGTTTGTGCACTATTTAAATTTAAAGTTTTATTCAAATTACATTAGTGGAAGACGTCGTTGATAAATCGTAAAATAGATAGAAAAACTGAAAAATGTTCGATTAATGTTGATAAAGTTGATGTTAAATTATTATTATTGAGAAAAACGATAGACATTTTTCTCTTGATTCCAAATATACCCTATAGGTTAATATGTCGTTGAACCATTTTTGCGCTATTTAAATTTAAAGTTTTATTCAATTTACATTAGTGGAAGAGGTCGTTGATAAATCGTAAAATAGATAGAAAAACTGAAAAATGTTCGATTAATGTTGATAAAGTTGATGTTAAATTATTATTATTGAGAAAAACGATAGACATTTTTCTCTTGATTCCAAATATACCCTATAGGTTAATATGTCGTTGAACCGTTTTTGCGCTATTTAAATTTAAAGTTTTAGTCAATTTACATTAGCGGAATAGGTCGTTGATAAATCGTAAAATAGATAGAAAAACTGAAAAATGTTCGATTAATGTTGATAAAGTTGATGTTAAATTATTATTATTGAGAAAAACGATAGACATTTTTCTCTTGATTCCAAACATACCCTATAGGTTAATATGTCGTTAAACCGTTTTTGCGCTATTTAAATTTAAAGTTTTATTCAATTTACATTAGTGGAATAGGTCGTTGATAAATGGTAAAATAGATAGAAAAACTGAAAAATGTTCGATTAATGTTGATAAGGTTGATGTTGAATTATTATTATTGAGAAAAAGATAGACATTTTTCTCTTGATTCCAAATATACCCTATAGGTTAATATGTCGTTGAACCGTTTTTGCGCTATTTAAATTTAAAGTTTTATTCAATTTACATTAGTGGAAGAGGTCGTTGATAAATCGTAAAATAGATAGAAAAACTGAAAAATGTTCGATTAATGTTGATAAAGTTGATGTTAAATTATTATTATTGAGAAAAACGATAGACATTTTTCTCTTGATTCCAAACATACCCTATAGGTTAATATGTCGTTAAACCGTTTTTGCGCTATTTAAATTTAAAGTTTTATTCAATTTACATTAGTGGAATAGGTCGTTGATAAATGGTAAAATAGATAGAAAAACTGAAAAATGTTCGATTAATGTTGATAAGGTTGATGTTGAATTATTATTATTGAGAAAAAGATAGACATTTTTCTCTTGATTCCAAATATACCCTATAGGTTAATATGTCGTTGAACCGTTTTTGCGCTATTTAAATTTAAAGTTTTATTCAATTTACATTAGTGGAAGAGGTCGTTGATAAATCGTAAAATAGATAGAAAAACTGAAAAATGTTCGATTAATGTTGATAAAGTTGATGTTAAATTATTATTATTGAGAAAAACGATAGACATTTTTCTCTTGATTCCAAACATACCCTATAGGTTAATATGTCGTTAAACCGTTTTTGCGCTATTTAAATTTAAAGTTTTATTCAATTTACATTAGTGGAATAGGTCGTTGATAAATGATAAAATAGATAGAAAAACTGAAAAATGTTCGATTAATGTTGATAAGGTTGATGTTGAATTATTATTATTGAGAAAAAGATAGACATTTTTCTCTTGATTCCAAATATACCCTATAGGTTAATATGTCGTTGAACCGTTTGTGCGCTATTTAAATTTAAAGTTTTATTCAATTTACATTAGTGGAAGAGGTCGTTGATAAATCGTAAAATAGATAGAAAAACTGAAAAATGTTCGATTAATGTTGATAAAGTTGATGTTAAATTATTATTATTGAGAAAAACGATAGACATTTTTCTCTTGATTCCAAACATACCCTATAGTTTAATATGTCGTTAAACCGTTTTTGCGCTATTTAAATTTAAAGTTTTATTCAATTTATATTAGTGGAAGAGGTCGTTGATAAATCGTAAAATAGATAGAAAAACTGAAAAATGTTCGATTAATGTTGATAAAGTTGATGTTAAATTATTATTATTGAGAAAAACGATAGACATTTTTCTCTTCATTCCAAATATACCCTATAGGTTAATATGTCGTTGAACCGTTTTTGCGCTATTTAAATTTAAAGTTTTAGTCAATTTACATTAGCGGAATAGGTCGTTGATAAATCGTAAAATAGATAGAAAAACTGAAAAATGTTCGATTAATGTTGATAAAGTTGATGTTAAATTATTATTATTGAGAAAAACGATAGACATTTTTCTCTTGATTCCAAACATACCCTATAGGTTAATATGTCGTTAAACCGTTTTTGCGCTATTTAAATTTAAAGTTTTATTCAATTTACATTACTGGAAGAGGTCGTTGATAAATCGTAAAATAAATAGAAAAAATGAAAAATGTTCGATTAATGTTGATAATGTTGATGTTGAATTATTATTATTGAGAAAAAGATAGACATTTTTCTCTTGATTCCAAATATACCCTATAGGTTAATATGTCGTTGAACCGTTTTTGCGCTATTTAAATTTAAAGTTTTATTCAATTTACATTAGTGGAAGAGGTCGTTGATAAATCGTAAAATAGATAGAAAAACTGAAAAATGTTCGATTAATGTTGATAAAGTTGATGTTAAATTATTATTATTGAGAAAAACGATAGACATTTTTCTCTTGATTCCAAACATACCCTGTAGGTTAATATGTCGTTCAACCGTTTTTGCGCTATTTAAATTTAAAGTTTTATTCAATTTACATTACCTTGATTGTGGGTTGTTAGGACTTCTGCTTACATGACCTAAATTAAATGCAACTTTAAACTTAAATAGGGCAAAATCCTTCAACTTTTATATTTAAACTTTTTTTTAATCTTTAGAATCAAAAGTAGTAAAGGCTTCACTAATTCTAAGGAACATGTCCTGTATGTTATGACTAAATTAATTATTTTTATAGACTATTTTTGCGTTTTGGTGACTAAAATACTGTATTTCTGGTGTACTGTACATTACTAATATTTAATTATTGTAGTTTTCCTGTACTGTGTCGCAATATACGTAATTTTTCATTCCAGTATAGCTGCTTGTTGATATTTCGATTGATATTTTCTAACATTCTCGAAAATCTGAATTTTTAAAGAAATGTCATATCGGCAAAATCCTATAAATTCAATAATTTTTGGCCCTTCATGATACCCGAAATAGGTTGTTTTCAAAAAACGACCTTTCGGCATTTTGTCAGCACATATAAAAGTGTTTTTTGTTTTACAAAACAATGTCGATATTGATAAGGTTAATGATGATGAGGTTGATAATTGAATCTATAAATATTATTAGTTATATTCTTAATGAGCAACCCTACATACCAAGTTAAAGGCAGATCGGTTCAAAAATGACAAAAAAAGACAAAAATTATTATTCTTATTAAGTAACCCCGGCATATAAGCCGAGTTTGAAGCCAACCCGTTAATAAATGACAAAATTCGCCATTTTGTATCCGTCATTTGGATTTTTTATTTGAAAAAAAGTTTAAAATGTATTTTCACCGGAGCCAAATACACATACCAAATTTGAAGTAAAGTTAATACCCGGAAAAGTTTTTTTTCCAAAAAATTACTTTTCGGCCACACTGTGCGTCGACCCAGTGAATGCTGTAGATGTGATAGCCATATTGAGATACTATAATAATGAGATACTATAATGGCTTAGGTGGCGCAAAATGTGTAACAACTTTGAAAAACAAAGAAAATAATGTAATAAATTTTTATTCAAGAAAAATTCAAACTTTTATTATATGCACTAAAAAGTAGAAAATAAATTTTTATCTTCCTGATACCATAATAAAATCAATGAACAGCGAGCTTTCCCTCAAAAAAGGTAATGGTAAATATCCGGATCTACGGTTACTAACTTTTTTGAGGGAAAGCTCGCTATTCATTGATTTTGTTATTTATTCACCCTCACTAAATCCCTCTTTAAATTTAAAAATTTTAACTTCACGGTGAAGGAGAACAACATTTCTATTCGAATCTTAGATTAAAAAGAGACAAGATATCTGGTCCAACGAAAACTCCTTGGCAAATAATAACCAGTGTTTATTTACACAAAACAAAGGTGAGAAATATCGATTATTTTTCTATCCTTTCACTTCGTGATTGGCTTGTGGGTGGGGAAAGTCGGCAGAGTGCAGACGGTCGGATGATATTTTTATTGTCATAAGCTTCTTCGTGTTATTTATTTTAAAATTTCAGGATGTTTTAAGCAGTTGACAAGTCGTTTTAAAATCACATTTTGTCAAAAAATGTTTATAGTGTGTTTTTTTACCAGTAGGAAAATATTTCATTGCATTTATTTTAGGTGATATTTTGGAACCAATCGTCCAATGTTTTGAAAACAAACAGAGAGCAAGAAAATTAAAAAAAAGGTTATGAAATATACTGAGATTAGTAGATCCTTAAATTAAAATATAAAAAAACACGTTTTTTTCTTTTTGATCAAGTTGTTAATTCCCAGAGGTTTTTTTTTATAAAGACGATAAAATAAAGCATATTTTTGATGAAGTAGTTAACGCACAAATAAGATATTTTCGAGGTTTTTTTTATAAAGACTATAAAATAAAGGTAATGTAAAGTCCCTAAACTAACTTGAAAACAACAATAAAAATTAATTCACATGTGTTCAAGTTTGTAAGAATATTGAATTCCTACCTCTTATCAGAATATTAAGGTTGATTTATACTGCCGCCGTTGCCATCTGCGCTCGCCCTTCGAATTGATATTTAAATCTTTTTGTCTGTCCTAGATGTCTCTATATACCCTTAGCATTATTGACTTTATTGTGTACTGAAGAAGACAGTATAAGTAAGTTTCTGCTAATGACCAGAAAAAATAACAAAATGAACAAACACAATAACATCATTTTTAGCTAGTAGTTAATATTAATTTTTTTTCTTGATGTTCCTAGTGCTATGAACTGTGTTTCTTTGTTTTAATGTTTAGCACAATTTTATTGTGCTAAACATTAAAACAAAGAAACAAAAATTATACTACAAACATTTATTGTTAAGAAGCTTCCAAAGCTCAAATTGTCAAAATCATTTTTTGCATGTATTTTAAATTATTTTGTAGATTTCATGTTATAGTAAACTTTTAATAATATAATCCATGTGTAAATTTATATTTAAGTAGGTACGTCACTGGTGTGATTACTGTATACAACAGAAAGGTAAACATTGTTCCATATAATAATATAACCAAAGTCTCCGTAACTGTCAAGTATCTTGTGTCCTTTTAATCTAAGATTCGAATGATTAACATAATGCTTTCATCTAAAGAAGATGACAACGGGTAAGATTTTCGTACTTACCAAGCCTTTGAAAATGTCCTTAAGTTATAAAGTAATACAACTGTTTCTTAGGTGAATCGTCGATGTGACCCATAGACGAGTGAAGATGTGATAACTAAAGTTAAAATTTTTAATTTGCGCGCATCAAATATTATGGTATCAGAAAGATAAAATATGATTTTCTACTTTTCAGTGCTTTTAATAAAAGTTTTAAATTTTTTTTTTTATAAAAATTACTTTTTGTAATTTTTAGATTTGTAACCTAAATCTTCCATTTTGAATCCGCCATATGGAAATTTTCAAATCTGATCAAAAATTCATATCCCCTTCTCGAAAAACCGCTGTATGCTAAATTTGATTGAAATCGAGGTAGGTATCTGATAATACCATATTGTTGTATTGTCACCGGAACTTATACGAAATTTGAATACAATCGGATGTGTCTGAGTCAGTTAAAATTGGTTAGCAAAACATGACGAAAAATCGTCCATCTTGAATCCGCCATATTTAATTTATAAAATCTGATCAAAAATTAGTAATCCTTGTCCCCAAAAACCCTCGTATACCAATTTTAGTTGAAATCAGACAAACATATGTCGTTTTTCCCCTCCACTCCCCTCGTAGGGAGGCTGCACAATAATACCATATTATTGTATTGTCACTGAAACTATAAAGACATACCAAATTTGCAGGCAATCGGATGTATATAAGTCAGTTAAAATTGGCTAGTACAATATGACCAAAACTCGTCCATTTGAATCCGCCATATTGAAGACACCAAATATCAACATCGTCGGGCGTACTTCAACAGTAACTCCTCCACCCCCTTCTAGTTGGGGGGATCTGTCAAGTTCATCCCACTATATTATTGTGTTGTCACCGCAACTATATAAGCGTGCTAAATTTTAAGCCGATCGGATATATGGAAGTTGGCCAAATTAAGCTACAAGATTATATTACATACAAATACACAAACAAATATAATAATTTATTCAAGTGAAGTTAAATAAAAGTTTGTAATAAACATCAGGGATAACTCTGGGCAACGCCAAAGGCGAAAAATCCACAGCGCATGCCTTACGCGGTGTACTCGCGCCCAGAGGAGTTTTTGGCTCTGCATTTTTTCCAGGCTACCTTAATCAGAAGAGTTATTATCGATACGACTTTTTTTTCAGGAAATGCACGGGCTGGACCGTTATAGTATCTCATAGTTATATGTGTGATTGTATAGCATAGATCCTGGTTGTCATTAAATTTTTGTTTGTTCTCTTAATCTCTTGGATAAAGCGCGAAAGAAAACTTCGCGGTAAGAAGTGACACTGTGGATTTCTAATTTCCTTAGAACATTGAACTACTAGAAGGAGCTTTTTTTTAGACCTAGGGCATGGTGTTTGAGTTCAACATCTTCATCCCATTGTTGTCATGTTAACCTAATACGTTTTCCCCTGTTTTTATTAATATCTAAAATACCTTTAATAATTTTTAGTTCCGTTTAATGAAATGGTCTAGATATAGTAATAAAAACATATGTTTCGATAACAAAAAACGAAATATGTATTTAAGTAGGGTGTACAACTATAAAAATAAGAAAAAGGTGCTGTGGAAATCCCTATTCACACTGAAATTAATGACAAGCCGGCAACACAGACTTCCTGCCTTTGTTTACCAAGAATGGCCAATATGACGAATTCTAACCTAATATTTAGTTAATATTTAAATTTAACGTACCTGTGAAACGAAATACTGCGGTTCCCCGGCTTATGTTTCAACTTACATATAATAACACACTTCGGAACCATTTTTCGCCACAAACTTTTCACAAAAATATCAAAAAAAGCACTATTGACAAGTGCTCAAACTTTCACTTTCAAAGCAATAATGACATTCCAGGAAAAATCGAGAAACCCCAACAAACAATCAATATTGTCACGTTGACTACAAAAGAAGATGGTTAAGGAAAACACATGTTAAATTTTCAAAAAACGTCGAAAGTTTTAAATAGGTTGTGAGTATTATATAGGGTGGGCCACAAAATTCCGCACTTTTTGAATTGGCTATAATTTTTGACTTGATTACTCGATTTTGATAGATAAAAGGTGAGAGTTTTTCGACTCGGTTAAAAATTTAAAACTTCTAAAAAATTCAAGATGGCGGACAGTTTTACAAAATGTGTAATTTTCACCCCTCTTGAAAAAAATTTATGTGCGGCTCTGAACAAACTCTAAACATTTGAATACAAACGCTCATTGTTTCTGAGTAAATTGCAGTATCACTTAACTAAATCAGTTGGGAAATAAAAAAGTTATAAACATTTTTGACTACGAGTGTTTTGGTTTCGCTTTGAAAAAAAAACACAAAATTACATACATTTTCCATTTGCTATATCTTTTAACTTAATTATTTAATTAATAAAAATACTAAGAATCTAAATAACTGTTACTTTTTAATTTTTTTTATTTTTTATCCCGATTTAATTAGGTGATACCTTATATTTTGTCCAGTGCCTTACTGAAAAAAAAACAAGGCGTGTTTTTTTTTTAAACTATCCGCCATCCTGATTTTTTTTTAATGTCAAATTTTGAACAAACTGACGCAACTTTCATGTTTTGTCTCTTTAAAACAATATTTTTAAGTTATAGTAATTGAAAAAATATGTACCTAATTTTGTGATTTTTTTCCAATGTTAAGCCAAAACACTCATAATCTAAAAGCTTATAACTTTTTCATTTCTCAACCGATTTAATTAAATGATACGTGAATATACACATAAACAATTAGCGTTTGTAGTGAAAGCTTTAGAATTTGTTCATTGTCGCACATAATTTTTTTTCAGGTAGGGTAAAAATTACACATTTTTTAAAACTCTCCGCCATCTTGGATTTTTGAGAAATTTTAAATTTTCAACTGATTCGAAAATGTATCACGTTTTATCTTTGTAAAAAACCAATACCTTTAAAAATCGAGCACTTATGTCAAAAGCTATAGCCAATCCAAAAATATATTGTGTATATTAGATTTTTCAACATAAATCTTAATCCTCATTAATTAATTAATTAATAAGCGTCAAAACTTAATCCAAATTTAATAAGTTTTTTCTTGAATAATTTTGTTTTTTTTCTCCCCTTTCCCCACTGTAGATGTTGCACTCAAACAACCAGTGTAACCAGACAGACCAGACTCCTTTTAGTAGTTCAATGTTCTAAGCTAATTTCAATAAAAGTAGACCAAAATAGACTTCCTATTGATTACAATGGAAGGCTAGCACATCCTAATAAAATAGATTCAAGTTTTAGCGTTCCTCTGAATGACTTTTTGTCAACAATCAATTTTTTTAAACAGATTTAAAAAACGCTAACTTATAAAAGTAAAAGCTATTTTTATACCTGAAAAGATTTATACGAGGATTAACACCGTGTTTTATTAGGAAGACGTTTTGTTGTTTAAACGCGCCCTAAAACTTTATCTATCTTATATTCCCCAAATCCCTAAGCATGTATAACGAAACAGGCCACAGGCAATGCTATCCTACCACCACACAAAAGCAAGTAGAGCAGTATTCCACTTTATTGTGCCAAATCGCTACATTGACATCTACATATATACTGCGCACTAGCTCAAATTCCATTCATAAATCACGTTTTGTTTTTAAACCTAATTTAATCAAATTGTATTGACTGGAAAAGAAATGGACAATTTAATTTATTGGAGTTAATTCTGCTTTGGCAAAATCTA
Source organism: Oxystoma pomonae (assembly GCA_963921995.1). Classification (NCBI taxonomy): domain Eukaryota; kingdom Metazoa; phylum Arthropoda; class Insecta; order Coleoptera; family Brentidae; genus Oxystoma; species Oxystoma pomonae. The sequence continues at coordinate 41,039,159 of OY998172.1, forward strand.
TATACTACTAAAGAAAAGACGACTCCTTCTATTTTTTACATTTTCCCTGCACATTTTTTTTAACATAGCCTATCCTTTGCTGCCTGGATTATTAAAGGTTTAGATCGCACTCAACTTCGCAGATCATTTGAATAAACAACACAAAACAACAATTATTTGGGGTCTATCTCTGCTGGTTCTTATACAGTTACTCGGATTTTCGTCTCCTTTTAATTTAATACATTATAGAGATAGAACTCATTAAATGTTGGCAACATATTCTTGAAACCTTTCAGTCTCGCTTGCTCGTACCTCAAATTTAATATGCTTTTAAGTGTCTTAGTGCAGAGAAAGTTATCTTACTTATCATCGGCAGTTTTACGATCAAGGAACCCCCCCGAAGGAGAAGAGGTGAAGAAATTGAATATTATTACGTAATTCAGCTCCAGAAAATGGGAGAATTAAATTTTGGGTTTGTGAGAAACATGTCTTGGCTTATAAATTGGTTTGTACCTCAGTTGTAGAAGGAGAAGGTGAGGCTCCAGGCCTGTAGAGTAGGTTAATCCTAAGTATGTTTTATTTTATTCTATTTACCTTACTTTTTATCTTCTACCTGTACTAGAAGTACATTTAGGGGTTCCTGTATTGTCTCATATTCCCTCTTCCTCTTTTTTAGAATATCTTGATCTCAAAGGAAGGGTATTTTTTAAACTATTATTTACTTATTAGTTAATCATAGGTAAGTAACCAAAAGTGCAGGAAAACATCAGTTCATTGTTCGCCCATTTGTTGGACACACATTACTGTATATGTTATTCCTAGAAACGGTTCTGGTCCAACATTTTTGGTTCCGTCTCCTGCTCTGGCAAGTACGTCCACCTTCTTATTTCCTGGTATTTCCTCATGGCCCAGGACCCACCTCATTGTCACTCTCTTGTCTTTAGTCTAGCTCTGCAGCGCGTCAGCGCACTCCTCTAGGCTGCTAACCATTTTGGGTGCACACCTTGACGGCCGGCGGCCTGGGTACCATTTTTGACTTTTGGTTGCCAGTACCAATTATTATAAAGCTGCCCCAGTCATTAGGCTTAAATTAATAAATATATAACCTTTTAAAAGTTGGTGTTTAAATTTAAAAAAATTGGTCGTTTAGAATAATGACGTTTTTTATACCTACGATATGTGTAGATTTGACTTTCAGGGGTGAAGGAAGTTCATTGAAACTGATGCGCACCTCCCCCCCCCAAGACCGAATCCTAAAGCCGCCACTGATTTAGCATGGAATTATATAACCAGAGCTAACTCAGACTTTTGCAAGACGGATTGTTAATTACACGGAAAAAAATTATTCTATATTTAAGAATAGATCTATGCTTGAAAAATTACATTTGCTTTAAGTATATTATTCTTAGTATAAGAATAGGGATTATTAGAATTAAGAAATTACCTATTCTTGATCTACGAAGGCTCTTATACTTAAATAGAAACCAAATATACTTTAAATAAGAAGAGGCGGTAATTTAAATCAAAACCAAAACTATTACTAAATCAAATAACTTCTAAAGGTAAACCGATAAAACCAGAAATTCTTCTTTGAAAGCAAAAACATATTAAAACCAAGTCGAAAAAAAACTTGTCACAAGAAAAAGATAAATCTAATTTGGATCAAGCCCTTTTATTATTGCTATACAGCCTTAGTTATTTTTAAAATCAGAAGAACTGTACTAAAAACAAGAAATATCCCAATATCGAATCGCACCGTAAGACCGCTTGGCTAATCCATTCTCCCTCTTTGTTGTTTGGTATGAGGGCAACAAAGACTTAATGACCTTCAGTTTCAGGTTTTTATCTCAACATCTATCATTTAATATAGGTAAAACTATACTCTCTATAACTTTAGTGTAAAGGTTCGGAATATTATAAATTATAAACGCTTAAAAAGTTAAATACTCCCTTATATTAATGGGAGAAACCGAGTATCATTATGTATAGCCACGGTTGTTAAGAAGTATGGATGAAGTGGCGAAAGCACCTATTGTTTGGCACGGTCTTGACCGCCTCTTTTGCAAGAGTACTTCAGAGGGTGCTGTGTGTTTGCTGTGCTGTGTCGAAATTGTGGTCAAAACATCTCGCTGGCAGCTTGCGGAAGTATTCTGATATATGCGTGAGCCGTAGAAACTTGGTACTGGAAGTACACCACATAATCCGCCTATGGAAATGTGAGTCTTTTGAATTTGTATCTGCTACGGGAATGAATCAGCATGGTTATAGGAGAAGGGTTATTTTGCACGTGACGGGCTTACGCTACGTTATAGCAAAATAATATTATTATATATATGCTACTTTTGTTTTAATTACAATTGGTGTTAAGTGAAATATAAGGTCGGTTTTAGTCAAGTATGAGAACTATTTAAGGTAAGTATAATTTTTTCTTAATAAGTATAAAATATTATTTAATTGAAGTATAGTTACTTTTGCGTTAAAAACATGTTATTCTCGTTCGAATAGCATTTGACATCAATACGACTTAAAGCAGTGTTCGAAACAAGCAAAGAAAATATTTGAATTAAGTATAGCGTCCGCTTAAACTAAAAAACCACATTGTCTTAAAATAAGTATAGACCTATATTTGAATTATCATATAAATTACACTGGTCTCAACGCTAGTCATGCATTATATTTAAGAATAGGATAATACTTGGATAAAGAATAACTAGAGCTAAGGATATCAAAGATGAAGCTATTATTGGATTAAGATTAATAGTCTTGTTCCAAAAAGAACTTTTTTTCCGTGTAGTATAATAAAATAATAAGTTTTTTACTACTCTGGTCTAGGAAACATTTTTGTTTCTGTTTCCCAGTGTTATTATTTCTTAGCGGAAAATACGATGTTTTGACAATACAATAATACTAACAATAATTAGCTGCCGTCGGTCCTTAATAAAAATCAGCCAGGCGTTATAGGACGACTTTCCGCAAAACTATTATTTTCTTTTCTTCGGCTTTCTTGCTGGAAGCATATTTTGTAGTTTTTATATATTTAAAAAGAGTGACGACAATAAACCTAAAAAATTAACAAAATAAATGAATGGCGAGTTTTCCGTTAAAAAAAAGGTAATGCATGAGACGTCTTTTCGCGACCGATGATTTCGAACCCGCTTTGAAAACATGCCTAAAATGTTATTTTGGCGACGAAACGGTGACGTCACGGTTCAAAACATTTCAAAGGATTTCGAACGCCGGTGCGAACACGGGTCAATATGGCGGTACTTGTCAATTTTTGGCAATAATATAATAAATAAATCATTAAAAACCTTCCAAATCCAAAAACGAGAAGCCACACAAACACAGCTGATTAATGTGATTTAATAATTGTTATTTTGGCGATCAGTGGCGATGGTTCGAAACGGTCACGTTGCGGTTGAAACGGTGACGTATGTTTTCAAAATGTGCTTTCGAATACATCGGTCGCGAAAAGACGTCCATGGTAACAATTGACCCGGGTTTCGCACTTGTGGTGCTCATCAGTAAATAGGAGATAAAATGATGATGAAAAAATCTGAAACAAGATTTTTAATGGGTAAATAAATAACAAAATCAATGAATAGCGAACATTGAAGAATAATTCAGCGTCTCTATGTAGATAGATATAATTATATCCTAAACTCTCCTAAGGGATTTAGCGAGAGTGAATAAATACCAAAATCATTGAATAGCGAACTTTCCCTCAAAAAAGGTAATGATAACCGTAGACCCGAGTTTCGTACTTGTGGTGCTCATCAGTACGGCGGTAGGAATTAGGAGATGTCAAATTGCAGATTCGGCAGTTGTACGGAGGCAGATATCCTAAGCTCTGGAGTTGATAAATTTTAAAAAGTATTTAGGAAGGATAAATATATAGCAAAATCAATGAATACCCAGCTTTCCTTCAAAAAAGTTAATGGTAACCGTAGGCCCGAGTTTTGCACTTGTGGTACTCAAAAGTATGGTGCTATGAATTAGTAGTAAAATAATGATAAAAAAATCTGAAACAGAATTCATGTAAAAGAGAATAATCTGTGAAACTGCAGAATCGACTTAATAATTAGTATTCACGAGTTCCATAGGATTGCAACTGGGTTTGTATAATATATAATATATAATATATAGTATATAATATATAATATATAATATATAATATATAATATATAATATATAATATATAATATATAATATATAATATATAATATATAATATATAATATATAATATATAATATATAATATATAATATATAATATATAATATATAATATATAATATATAATATATAATATATAATATATAATATATAATATATAATATATAATATATAATATATAATATATAATATATAATATATAATATATAATATATAATATATTATATATAATATATAATAAAATGTACTTTTTACTTTAAATTATATGGATTCATTTTAATACAGCGCGCCGCGCGGTGCCTTGATATTTTCAGTCAGAAATTAAGTAAATTATCAAACGACTGTATCTAGCTATTTTACCCTTGACCAAAAGATTTTGATGCTGACAGTAAAATGAATATCTTAAGCTTTCTTTTAAAATTAATTTTAAACCAAGAAATCTTCTTTAGGTTACACAAATAGTGGTACCAAGTTTAGTCCAAGATCTTGTTGTGCTTATTAGCTGTTGAGAAGTAACAGAAGATTCTCGTAAAAGTCATAGAGTTAAGAATAACAAAACAAGGATTTTTTCTAGTCAATAAATTTTAAAGAGCGAAACGGGTATGTGTCCCTAAATCTTCAGTTCTAACTTGAAATCAAAGTAAACAATAGACATTATTAAGCAATACCATAGAGTGAATATCCTTCAGTTAGCCCTTCAATAGCCCTTGTAAAAATAAATTGGGATTTTATAAAATTAAGCTTAAAAATTATCTCGATCTTTAAATAAACTCAATTTGTTAACTCAAAATATATTTATATTACCTTTAGTAGCTATTGTTTCGTTCAATTATTCACCTTTTTTTTGGTCTTGTTTTATTTCAACACTTTTGACTTTTCGCTATTCTTTCTACAAGTCCTCTTGTAAAGTAAACATTGTATATAATTTTTTAATTTACCTGAATATCCTTCAGTTACAAATATCCAAACAAAAATAAATTAGGAATCAATTATTTTATGTCGAAAGGAAATGAAAATATCTCGAAAACTGTAGCTTTGAAAGATTTTAAACTTCTAACAAAATTTTTGGGTAATATTTACGAAAACCAAAATCTGAAAACATTTTTTCAAAAAACTGGGAAACTAATGCTCGCACAAATTTGGACTTTATAACAAAATTTGTAGTTCATATTCATGGACACTTAAATCTGAAAACCTTATATCGCTACTTGCTTCTGTTCCAAAGTTACAATTTTTTTAAATATTTTAACCTCCTTTTCCCCCCTTCAACTCCCCATCACCCTACCCAAAAGCTAATCAGTTTATGGTCAGCCAACAGAGGATTTTTGTACCAAATTTTGTTAAAATCGAGCAAGGCGTTCTTGAGTTATCGTGTATACAGACAGACAACATGGAACCGTAGTAACTTATTTTTGATAAAATTAAGAAAAGTCAAAATTTCTCGATTTTAATAGTGGGGTACCATATTGGTATGGTGGACTAAAAATATCTCGTTCTTTATCTTGAATAAAATTCAAAATATATATTTTTTAAATAAAGTAAATTTATTAACTTAAAATAGATTTATATTATCTTTAATAACATTCATTTTTAAAAAACAATCAGGGTTGGCCCTGGGCAACGTCAAAGGCGAAAAATCTACTGCGCATGCCTGATGCAGTCGACTTGCTCCCAAAAGTGTTTTAGCCTCTGCATTTTTGCCAGGCTAACTTGATTGGGTTGGGCGAGACAAAGCTACGATTTTTTTTTTTAATTAAAATTAAAGAATTTTTTGTGAGGTAATTGTTGAACTTTTTACGGTGATCAATGCTATCTCTCCCCCAAAAAATTACTACTCCGCTGCATATTGTTGTAATTCCAGAAAGAGTCACAAGTTTTCCGAAGAGTTTTTAAGTGTGGCTTTATGTTGGTATAATTTCAAAAGTTTTATTATGATTTTTCTCTACTTTTTGCGTTCCCTTCTGCATGGGATAACAATGGAAGTTTGTTTCGTTTAGCGAGCTTACTTTTTAATTAATAGCTTTAATAGAATTGGAAAGCTTACAAAAGCAAATCAGTAGCATGGCCTGAAAAAAAATATTAATCTATTAAGAACAATTTTTCGTTAAAATTTAAATTAAAGTACCTATAAATTTTTCGTTTGTTGCAGGTACAGTCCTGCTCATAAAAATTCCGTACTCAGAAAATTAACTTTAGTAGCATTGTGTTTGTTATTGTAAATCCAGTTTGTCTTTTATTTACTACAGACAGATATCATCTTGGTATGAATTGCACCATTCAAAAGACAGGCAATCTTGGCAGCGTTATACAACGTTGAACTAATAAGAAATTTTGACCCTTTTACTAAACTAGGAGACATATCGGACGACCTGCTGTGCATTGTAAAATACTATTGTAAATGTGTATGCATATATCATCTAACATCAAAGAAGAGAGCAAATTGTATGTAAAACGCAGAAGTAGTGGTCAAATTAGATTAATAAACATAAAAAACTAGCATGTGTACAGCCAATTTGTAGTATGATATCAGCATTACCTGCTCGATTACCTGGCTTATATGAGTAGACAGGTTGCGATACAGTCAATGCATTTTCTGGAAAAAGACAGATCAAAGCATTCAAAATGTTACAAACCCCTGGATGACTGGATCACCAGCACCTGAGGCAGTATTAGAACTACTAAGTTGCTCTTGTTCAAAATCGTGTCAACTACCATGATGTACTTGTATGTCTAATAACTCTTAGTGTACAAGCGCATGCAAACTGCCAAATTGTGAAAACTTCACTGAAGAATAGCCAGAAGTAGCAGATTTCACTGTAGATGAAACTTTTGAAACTGACGAAGATGATGACTTAGAATTTGTTTAAATGTTAAAATTAAGAATAATATATCCGTTACATGTAATGCACCAAATTAAAAATGAGTTCATGTACTGCATTTTTTATTCAAAACATTTTTAATGAACATTTCTTACTATTGTTAAACAAAAATCGCAAGAAACTTTAAAACAATATATATTTTTTTAATAGTTGATTTTATCAAAAAAGTAGTTATGAAAAAATTTGTAGCACACATGAAGAGCTTCTATTAAAAAAAGTAATTATGAAATTGGATGAAAAGTTCCAGAGATATAGTTCATTTTATAATTTTAAAAACCTGTAGCTCAACCTGGCCACTCATATAAGCCAGGTAATGCTAATATATTATTACAGTCAATTACACATGCTAGTTTTTTCTTATCAAAATAAACACATCTGTGTCATCAGATACGCATACACATTTACGATAGTATTTTACAATGTACAGCAGTTCGTCTGATATGTCTCCTAGTTTAGTAAAAGGGTCAAAATTTCTTATTAATGCAACGTTGTATAACGCTGCCAAGATTGCCTGTCTTTTGAATGGTGCAATTCATACCAAGGTGATATCTGTCAACAGTAATAATGATAATTATGGAGGCTGTAGTAAATGAAAGACAAACTGGATTTACAATATCAAACACAAAGCTACTAAAGTTAATTTCCTGAGTACGGAATTTTTATGAGCACGACTGTACCTGCAACAAACGAAAACTATTTATAGGTACTTTAATTTAAAATTTTTTCTTAGTGTAGTTTTACAGCTAGGCACAGAAGACCTACCTATAGTGCTACACTAAAAAAAAGTTTTAAAATTCTCAGCTATTGGTTATGGACCCTATTAATTTACATAAAAACACAATTAATATAAAAATCTTAAAAAAAATACAAAAATATATTTATTCTAAAATTACTATTTGTAGCACACACTAAGGGCTTTCATTAAAAAAAAGAATAATAAAATCGGATCAGTACTTGATTTTATAAAATTCATCATCCGCCATCTTGGATTGGCCGCCAGTTCTATTAGCTATCACATTAAGATGGCAAAATGGCAATCATGGTTTTTGGCATCCTAATGAACCAGTATAAGCACTGTAAAAAGAAAAATTGGTACCCCCAAATTATACCGAGATGTTGACTGGCCCATCGACCAGCAAATGACTTAACAACGCCATTGCGCCCAACACCATACCAGCAGTCAACATCTTCACAGCCAAAGAAGAAGTTAAAAAACCTCCAAATCAGTTACTTCAACCGAAAAGAAACTAAAAAACAAAAGATCAAAAGATCTTGGGTGGAAATAACGAAAATTCAAACTTGGATGAGTATTTCACAAGGAACACACAAAAGATCAAAGCGAAAAGAGAAATGAATAAACGATGTTTCGCCCTGGGTAACCAGCGTGGGCTCATCAGTAGTTTCACTGGTCACCCTCCACTATACATCATTAAACACCATCATATACTTAGATTTCCAACCTTGAACCACTCACAAATAGGCATCGTTCCGCACTGGTACTTACTTATCCAAGTTACCTAATACGAATTCGTCCTGGCGTGTTAATATTTCCAGTAGGATTATGCTCCTAAGGCAATTAAAACAAAGAAGAAGTTAAAAAACCGAAATTTTCGGTTGAAGTAACTGATTTGGAGGTTTTTTAACTTCTTTGTTTTAATTGCCTTAGGAGCATAATCCTACTGGAAATATTAACACGCCAGGACGAATTCGTATTAGGTAACTTGGATAAGTAAGTACCAGTGCGGAACGATGCCTATTTGTGAGTGGTTCAAGGTTGGAAATCTAAGTGTATGATGGTGTTTAATAATGTATAGTGGAGGGTGACCAGTGAAACTACTGATGAGCCCACGCTGGTTACCCAGGGCGAAACATCGTTTATTAATTTCTCTTTTCGCTTTGATCTTTTGTGTGTTCCTTGTGGAATGCTCATCCAAGTTTGAATTTTCGTTATTTCCACCGAAGATCTTTTGATCTTTTGTATCTTCACAGCTATTGAATCTACAAACATCGGTGAAAGCGATAGAGTAAAAGCAGAGGAATTTAAAAGGAAGACCAGAATAATTCACTGCAAGAAGAATCTGCCATCAAGGATCTTAAATCAGATCAATCCATCAAAATTCTTCCTGCAGACAAAGGAAATGCATCTGTAGTAATAGACGCCACCACTTATGACCAGGAAATTTCCTGCAGATAAAGGAAATGCAACTGTGGTAATGGACGCCACCACTTATGACCAGAAAATTGAGAGTACAAAATAGGTATTTACGTCACTAGACCGGAAACACTTGCGAGCCGCAGGCGAGTCCTTGTAAACCTGCGGAGACCTGTAAAGACACATTCTGGTCATGATCGTATGTAGTTTTTTTTCAAACAATCAGAAAAAACATTTTAGTACCTACCACTTTCGTCAACGCCTAGCCGCGTTACGTAATTTATGAACAGTTTCCTAATAAGAAAATGTTAGCTTTCTGCTTATTGTTGGCTAAATAGCCATTGCCGCTAAAAAACCGGAAACTTTTGTTTGTGCAAAATTGTAAAAAACATTTCAAAAATTGTAGTGTAGTGTCTATTAGCCAGTTATAGCCGACGATGGCCAACTTATCAAGCAAAATAACGGGTTCGTCGAAATTTCCTGTTCTAAATAGTCCGGAGCATGCGCGCTTAAAAAAAAACGCGTTCTGGTTCGACCACAACTGTTCTGAACTGAAAAGTTTTGTGTTCGGGTTACTACCGAAAATTTGTCCAGGACCGGTTCAATACTTTTCTCTACAGTCAAGTGAAGCCGGGCGGAATTAAATGGAACTGTTTAGGACTATTTTCTGACGTTTTTGTGCGAAAAAATAATTTGTTCCTTGAAAATATACCCAAATAAATGGGTTTTTACGAAAAATAATAAAAAGCCAGATAGTGTAATCTTGTAGGTATTATTTTATTATCCGCGTGTATTCTTTATAAAGGTTTTGTATGGTATGACCTAAAGAAGAGGAATCCCTGCCTAACCCAAAAATTCAGCTTTTTGAGTATTAAATTTCAGTTCTTTTCAAAAATGCAGAATTTCATTTTGGAAGAATTAAGGCAAGTTTCTACCTCGTCATCAAGTAGTGGTGATGATGAAGCCATTGGCAGATTTTTAAATGCAATGTAAAAAAATATGATGCTATGAATTTTGTAGAAAAAACTGTGGACCTATATGATGAGAACCAGTTTCTGAAAAATTTTCGGTAAAATATTTATTTTATGCTAAAAATAAAGAGATAAACCTAGGAGACAATTTTATAAAAATGCGTTCGGGTTCGTCCAAAAATTGTAAACTATTAAGAACAGTCTCGCCGATTGCGCAACTATAACGCGCAGTTCTAAAACGTTCTAGGACAGTTTTAAAATTCGGAACCCGAACAAACCATAAGTTTGTCCTTTATTTAGCCATATTTATAGTATGCTTACTTTGAGCATTAAAAATGTGTGGTCGATTTTTCCGAAAAATATGCCACCAATATATGTGAGTCCATTTTTGTAAACAAAACTTTTCAAACAAATATAAAAGAGCTTTTTTAGAAGTGTAAAAACTCCCAAAAAACAAAAGCTAAAAGCTGTCAACAAGAAGTCATAGCCAACGTCCTTTCTTGAGAGAGGAAATATTTCGAAAGAACATGCCCAGTAATAAAGTATGGCTATATTCCGGTCGTTTGAAAAAAAAAGAAATTATAGATAAATAACTCAGGACCCAACAACCACCATAGAAAGGAAAATCTACCAAACTCTCTAACAACACAGAAGATTCTTTAAAAACATGCCTCTTCGACCGATAACTAGTTACCGCAATTCTCCGACTTATAATACTACAAAAATTGACGAAATTTGTTTCTAATGTCTCATAGTCATACGGTTAAAATCAAACACTTCTCTCAATTGATCGATAACATCCTACGAGACCCAGAATCAGCACCCTGATGATGGCTAAAAGGGAGTTAGAGCACGTGACGCAGCCTACTTCGTAAGCTTCAATTCTACTTAAAATTTACTTAAATTCAACAGAATTGAGAATACTAATTGTAAACTATATGTCTGTATTTTTTAAATAATTTTTCCGTAATTAGCTCCAAAAATACTAGTGACATCTAAGACAATTTTTTGTCGCAGAGTTCTATAATTTTAGTATAAAGTTATTCAGTAAGCAAAACGTGTTTGTAAACTACATCAACTCAATCCGAATCCTATTAAAATTAATTCGATATTAAATTAAACAAAAACGTCCTTTCTTGAGAGTGGAAATATTTTGAAAGTACATTCCCCGTAATGTAGTATGGCTATTTTCCGGTCGTTTGAAAAAAAAGGAAATTACAGATAAATAACTTAACTCTCTAACAATACAGAAGATTCTTTAAAAACATGCCTCTTCGACCGATATCTAGTTATCGCAATTTTCCGACTTATAATACTACAAAAATTGACTTAATTTGTTTCTAATGTCTCATAGTCATACGGTTAAAATCAAACACTTCTCTCAATTGATCGATAACATCCTACGAGACCCAGAATCAGCACCCTGATGATGGCTAAAAGGGAGTTAGAGCACGTGACACGGCCTACTTCGTAAGCTTTAGTTCTACTTATAATTTACTTAAATTCAACAGAATTGAGAATACTAATTGTAAACTTCCGTAATTAGCTCCAAAAATACTAGTGACATCTAAGACAATTTTTTTTCGCAGAGCTCTATAATTTTAGTATAAAGTTATTCAGTAAGCAAAACGTGTATGTAAACTCAATCCGAATCCTATTAAAATTAAGTCGTTATTAAATTTAGTCTAATCACATCCTTACAGTACAGCAGCACGTTTACAAAGTAACAAATTTTATTATTTCAATCGGGTTTAACTGACACAGTAAACAGAAAATTTAAAGTTTAAATAAGAAATGTTGGATTTTAGCTAGATGGCGGTAGGTTCAAATTCCATAAAGAAGTTATTTATTTAAACTATAAATGAAAAACTAACACAGTGAAGCTGCTTAAAAAATGATTCTGCAGGAGAGCAATAGGTGAAAGAACAGGTGAAATTTAAAAGTTTTTGGGCAAAATTAGGTAAATCAAAAAGATTTCAAGTGATTGAAATTCAGACTATCTTGGCTTATTTTAAAATAATTAAAATTTGGTTTATCTGAAGGGGTTCCTGTGGGACTGCTAAGTTTATGTTAAGCTAGCGGTCCCTACATATTTTCTTGAAAAATACCGAAAAAAAAAATTTTTCAAAGTTTTGATTTAATATTTGAGGAGCACTTAAATAGCACCTAAATTGGAAATAGTAACATTACATTTTTCTCCAAGAATAATGGATGGGACCATCAACTTAGCGTTCACCTAGCGGTCCTACCGTTTTTTTAATTTTTAGTTTGGGGACCAAATTAGCACTTAAAGAGCACCTAAATGTGGCACTATCGTTTTTGATTTTATTGAGGTGGGACCGCCTAGTTTATATAGGTGGTGTACACCGACATCTGGAGGCTGATTCTTGAATATCGTAGGAAAAGTCCACATGCTTCATTTCGACCAATAAGAAGATTTGGAAACTGCCGAGCTTGTATGGTGCACTGGATTATCGTTTTTCGAGAGCGCCCGTTCACCTGCCCAGAGGCAGAGGTATGAAAGTGTAGGAAGGTTCCTTTGATACACGGACATCGAATGAGGTTTGGCCGTGGTCGGATAGATTTCGGATAACTGGCGATAGCTTCAGGGCCTGTTATTGCTCGATATCAGGGCGGTGACCGTTCCCGTGCGACTTTTCCTATAAAATTTAGGAATTAGCCTCCTGGGATCTTATTTTCGAAACCACACGAAAATATCAGCATACGAGGACGTTTGTGTGTTAAATAATAGGCACATTTTACGATAGTCTCTTTCTGTCCCACGTGAAATGAGAGGAGAAAGACCAGCCGGTTGTGTACACTGCGTTCGAACTCGACTGATTTTGATGAATTTTACTCGGGCACTCGATCTATTTCGCAGGCAAAACCGGTTATTCTTTCACACACTATCCATGCATCAACATATCGGCTTGTCTTTTGTCTTTTCTTTTGTCTTTTCTTCTGCATGGTATAGGAAGAGACAAAAGTACTGGTGCGCGGATATTTTCGTATGGTTTCAAAACTTAGACCCCTGTTACCTCCTGCTTGGAGTCCAAGCTGGTTCTTCACTTCTCCTGTATCCGATTTGGTCATTCCTATACACGTATTCGAGCCAAAGTCTTTGTTTTTCTTACAGATAAAAAGAAAACGTACGTTCCCTGACCAACCTAAACTGCCTGATGAATAAAAATACGTATAGGGCTAATTACTTCGCCAAAAGTTTGTCTCATCGGAAGACAAATACCGAATCCAGCTTTTGTCTGTTTTAAATTTTGGGCTTCATTTACCTGAGTATCATGTAAAATATTAGGTACGTCGTTTGTGCAAGTGAAGTTGAGCATTTAACTTTTAGAGTTTGTCGCAATTTAACCTTATACTTTTCATTAGAAATAATAGTTTAAGTTGCAAAGTTAAGTTTAGGTTCAGCACAATAATAATTAAAGATAATACTCGTTATATTCACACAGAAAGGAACTTAAATAAGTTGAGAAAGTTCTTTAAGTTATTTTGTTGAAAAAAAGTTCTTTAGAGGGAACAATTAATTGTAGCTACCTAATATTCTCTTGTTAGTAATTTGTTCTATACCAAGGCTTGGGGTTTTAAGAAAAGTAATAATTTAAAAATATTAAATAATGTGATAAGATAAATATAATTAATTCATGGCGGTGAGATTTTTACGAAAAACTGCACTTCGTCACAAAAGAATATTTTTTAGCGTAAGTCGAATCAATTTTGCCTTTATTGGAGAAAATAAATAAGAATTTTTGCCAAATTGATGCAATTTAGAACAAAAAATATTCTTAAGAGTAGATATTCTTTTTTTGTCAGTTGCCTTAGCTCAGGTCGAAGTGACGTTCAAAACGGGTTATCCATACTTTTTGGAGTCAAATAAACATCAGAATTGGCTGAACTTTGAATAAAAGTCGCATTTTGTAAAAACCAAGACACGGCTCGGCGCACTTTTTTTATTTTTTGCCGAATAAGCTAAAATATTTTTCCAAGGCCCCCGATTCAAATGTTTCAATTTTATGAATTGGTGGCCTTAGAAAGAAATTCTGATGTTTATCTGACTTCAAAAAGTATGGATATCACAATACCCATTTTAAAGGACAAATTAATATTTGTTTACCCACATCCGAAGATTTTTTTTGCGATAGTGCATGAAAACTTGGCATGGCATATCAAAATTTTGGATTTATTGAAATCAACTTGCATTGGTTTAAAAAAACTTGATAGGTATTTGATGCTTTTGAAAGGTATTATAGGGACGCATCGTTACATTATGAGCTGAATTTAATAAAGCCTGCACTATTTTTCTCTCCGGAGCGATTGCTTGCTAATGCCTTAAAATTAAGTCCACGTAATATGAGGCTCCAATTGGGGGTGCTGCTGCTGAGAACTTTACCTCTTTTTAAGAGTCGTTTTACAGTGATTTTACAATTTTTTCCTATAACCTGCTGAAAGGTACAGGATCCTGTATTTACGGTCTTCCGCACTTTTCAATTTTGACGTTTTTGTTCCTCAGTTTATTCGACAGGTTGCGCACACAGGTACCACGTCGCCGCGGATTACAAACTTTTTGTTTTAAATTCGAGAGGTGTGCATGGTTGCCTAGGTAGCTTTAGATAATTCTTAAATGATAATTCCTAATAAGGATGAAAAAGGTCTGTAGGTGTCTGAATGCTCCATTAGACATTTTAGCCGATATGCCACGAGTGTTACTTTAATTTTTGTTTGCGGACACGAGATTCGCTTTGTTGATAATTATTTTCGTCCATTGCCCTTTTTCGGTATTTCTATCCGATCTTGCCAGGCTTTCAGTGTTTTCTCTTTTGCAGTTTGTTTGTTTTCTTCAACATTTAGGTCTATGGGTGGGATTCCTATTATAACCACCTGAATAGCTTCCGTTTGGTTGCCGAGGCTATCCGACACCTACTTTCAGGCAGAGCTTTCTTATGCGCGGAGCTATCAACATAATGTCAACTTGGCATAATGTTTGTGCCCACTTTAATTATCGGACATTATAGGATGACTTTAATAAAATCGGCCCTATTTTTGATAGTTCAATACAAAGGTAAACAATTACTATATATTTTTAGGCACTTACACATCTGTTATGGAACGGCGTGGCGCGGTGCTCTTTTTGGTTACTGGGGCTATCCAAAACCTTCGTTTAAACTATTCAGCCAAAGCTTTTTTGATTGCGGCGCTGTCAAAATAATGTTAACTTAACATAATGTTTGTGCCTACTTTTGATAGGGACTTACCGGTACATAAAGTCGACATAGCATGACTCGGGACTATTTTTGACGGCGCCGCCATCAAAAATGCTCTGGCTGTATACCCCAAACGTGAATTTTGGATAGCCCTAGCAACCAAGAAGACCGCTTAAAAATATGTAGTAAATGTTTACCTTTGTCTGGAACTGAAAAAAATAGTGCCGACTTTATTAAAGTCAGCCCATAATGTCCAAAGGGTCCTAATAAAGGATGGCATTAACTTTAATGAGCATGTTTAGATGACATGTGCGAAACTGTAAAAAATAATGCCGAGTCAGGCTATGCCGACTTTATGTATCGATAAGTCCCTAATAAAAGACGGCATTAATTTTACTTATTTCAACTTTATGGGTCTAGATGACAAGTTTAGATGTCAACAATGTCAGAAACCTTTTTAAACTTCGTGCGGAACTGTCAAAAATAGTGCCGAATTCGGGCTATGCTGACTTTGTGATCCGATAAGTCCATAATAATGGATTAGGCTCAAACTAGAGAGTAATTTTTCTCAACACGATTGATGTCGTGAAATCCATAACGTTACAAACGTAGTGTGTATGTACGACAAATGCAGCGTAAATGTATAACTGCAAGCAGAATGATATAATTAATGAATGAGGGATTAATTATTATGATTCTCCGGGAAACCGGATTAAGCATAATGAAGCTCGTCGGCATACTATGTTCTATAGTAAGTGGCCCTTTCGAAATCTGGTGCGATGCAAAAGCCTTTATACGGTGGGTAGGATGATTATATTCGTCGCCGCCGATTCGGCACGGAGACCTTTCGTTGCGAGGACATTTCGGCAAGGGCAAAAAATAAAAAAGTTACACAAAGAAATTCTGATATTTTTAGAAAGTGTTAGGATTCGCTTCGTTTTTATTGGTTTTAGTGGATAGGGCTTAGGGCGGGTTTATCCCTAGAGGATTACCCCATGAGTTGGGGATAACCTTGAGGCAATGTTGTGATAAGTGTTTATCCATTCAGGGTCAACTTCTAACTCGAAAGTTATCCCAGGAAAAAGTTAACCCGCGCTCTCACGGCAAGTTCTGTTCTGTTATATGACCCTGGGTTAACCTAAAAATTTTTTGATAATTTTTAGGTAGGTACTGTATTATATGGGCAGGTTTATGCAATAATGTAATCGCTAGTGAATAAATTTATAGTGCCTAATCTTACATCATCACTAAATCTCTTTGTCTTTTATTTTTAATATTCATAATTCATGGCACTTTTTCTCCCTTGGGAGTGTTGTTTACTTTGCCTTCTACCAGGAGTTTTGTTTCTTTTCCTCTCTCTACTCTGCAGATCTAATGATTTGTAGAGATAATGTAAGTTCCTACTGTGCATCATTTTTCAATTTTTTTAACTCTTCTGCTCATAACCTTAATTTTTTCTGTTATATTTTGTTTTTGTTTTTGAAGAAAAAAGTTTACGTTAAAAATATTTAAAAGTAAAAATGTTTGAAAAAATGGGTCAAAATTTTACCGAAAAGCACGTCCAAATTTTAATTAAAATTTGCAATAAGTACAAAAAAATGTATTGGATTTTTCCACTACCATTTTCTGTAAAAAAAATATTGAGGTTTTAAAAGAAAATTGTAAATATATAGGTACTTAAATATATTTCTAACAAAACAATAATGGTAAAATAACGACAACGGTGAGCTGCCATCGTTACATAAGTAATGCCAACCTTCGAAGAACCCGAGAGTTTACCAACCCTGAGTTAAAAAAGCTTGGATAAACACTTTTTTACTTAAATCGGGGAGGAGCCCAGAGTTAGAGTTGACCCAGGGTTAGCAAACTCTGCGGATTAACCACTGATTGATAAACCGACCCTTAATAAAACAAAGGGCAGGGTTGAGTTGTGTAGGGTGGTGTTAAACATCTTTAGAAAATGCTAATATATCACCGGGTTGGTAAGGATTCGCTTTGATTTCCTTTGTTTTAGTGGTTAAGGTAACATAATAAATAGTGGGATTGGGTTGTGTAGGCATAGGGTGGTGTTGCTATTTTTAGAAAATGTTTGCCTAATTTGTCATTGTTACGTAAATTGTTATAGGACTGAGTTTAATTTTGCCAAGGATTTCAAATAAATAAATAAAATATTAATCCAAACAAGATGTCAAACTTTTGCCGCCAAAACGCCCTCGCGATAAGACATCCTTGCGCCGACACAGCGGCGTTAAACCGGCGGCACCAAAACGTCCTAGACCCTGCTAGGTATCTAGTTTGTACTTTAGCGCGTGTAATTGAGGAAGTAACAAACTGTTAGAGATATGGAGATTAGCTGGGTTTAATTAATTATTGCGTCTCTTTAGCCATGTTGCAGTTTCTTCTGTGCTCCTCTTCTTCTAATTTATCTTAATATAATAACGTGCTCTAACATAGATTTGCCTATCCAAGTTCATGTGGCACCTCGTACTGTTTTAAGAGTCAGAGTAGATACGCATGAAGAACCGGGCTCTAGCTTGCTTAATGCTTTAACAGTATTTACTCACGTGAATACAACACTCCATCCAGTTCAAATTACGGAAATGGATTTGAAGAGCTTGTAGTTGTAGAAAATTGAACTTTTTTTAAAGCGCAGAGTGGTTTTATGAAGGAACCTAGCGAATAATTTAAAAACGCGAGTAAAATTTTTAATAATTTCATGAAGAAATTCAAATAACTAAGTAGAATACAAAAAGTATTAACAAGTTACTATTTTAATACTATAAATCACGGACGATTGCGCTACAAAATAGTATTTTTTCATGCTCCTTCTCCGCCTACTACAATTTAAATTTCGCAACACCCAAATTGTTGGTCATTTAAATTTTTGACAGTTATGTGCAAAAAATTAATAGTTACGTTATTTGTAGACAGTTAGTAAAATGTGCTTTTGACAAAGGTTAAAGTTAAAAGAGAACAAGTTTCGCTTTTGCTCTACCACAAAAAGATGCTACAAAATAAGTCATGTCAACAGTCAATAAGCACTCTGGAAAAAGAAAAAAGTTGTCAGCTTCTTTTTCTTGATCTTCTGTCACCAAAAATAATTCAACCATAATCACTTCCGTATATCTCAGATCAAATCGTGCTGGACAATATCTTAATTTAAGATCAAACCACTTCACATCAACCAAACTGGGAATTGCAAAATCTCTCATAGATCGAGTCACCTGCATCTGCAATCCAGAAGAAGCATTAAATAAAGGAAAGTGATCCGATACATCGGAGAAGTGGCAGTAGTAGTGGTAGTAGAATAAGGGCGGCCCGTGGGCCTGGCAATTAGGCCTCTTCATGAGCCCTTTCTGCCATACCCCTTTCCTTACCCCTATGACCCCACTTCCGCTTCTCCTGTCTTCTTTACGAAGTTCAGTATGCCGGCCCATTTGAGCGAGTGCAGCTCTTTGTCCTCTATCATGGAAAATCCCTACTTCAGCTGCCTTGATCTGGCACATGCATCGCACTCTGCTATCAAGTGCTGCGTCGATTACTCTTCGAGGCCGCAAACGGGACACACGGGACCTCCTGCTACTCTTATTTGCATCAGATGTTAGTTCACCCGATTGTGCCCAGTCAGCATCTCTGTCAGCAGTCCAATGTTCTTTCTGGTGTTGCCTAGGAGCCATTTAGTTCTGGCTACATTCGGACCATCCACGAATAGCTTTGACTGTCTGCACTTTGACTCTTGGCTCCAGGACGTCTTCAGTTCATTGTTCGCCCATTTGTTGAGCTCACTCTGTACCTGTTTCCTTGCTATTCCCAGAAGAGGTTCCGGTCCAATATATTGGGGTTTCGGCCCCTAGTCTTGCAATTTCGTCCGCCTTCCCGTTCCCTGGTATTCCCGCATGACCTGGGATCCACATCAGTGTTACCCTGTTGTCTTGAACCAGTGTTTGCAGTGCTTCAGCGCACTCCTCCACCAGACTGCTGACTATTTTGGGTATACTTAAAGCCTTGAGGGCAGCCTGGCTGTCGGAGCATATGTATATGGAAAAGAAACCAACCAACCCGTGAAAGTTCGCCTTACAGGCAGTGGGGGCTCATGATCTATGAACTACAAATTTAAAAACTTGACAGTGAATTTTTTTTGTCGGTTGCATGACTAAAAGTCATGTCCATTTTAAATTTTCTGTTCCTAGATTTGTCCTTAGTAGTTTGTGCCAAGTCAATTTCGGGTTTAGGTCTACTAGCATTTTTTATTTCAATTTTTTGGTCCATACTCCAAAGAGCTAAAATTATTCTTCAAGTCCTCTACCGTGAAGATGTTAATTATAAGAATTGTTAAAATAATACAACAGAAAAATTATGCATCACGAACCACAGCAACAAGGCAAAGCAAGCGGACTGGAGCAGACCACACACCTTTCTCTATTGAAATTCGCGATATCCCTCGCTACTCGCGCACTAAAAACATGCAGATATCCGGCTGGGCTCCACCTACTTCATCGCATGTGCGACTGTTCCGCGTCATCAGGCAAACGTTCATTTCATTAGGCGGCGAAATCGAGCAGCTGGTAGCAGGAACTGCTTTGAAAAGATGGACGACGGACGCGGTAATAGACAGTAAGCGCTGGTACCATATATGTATGAGCTTAAATATACGCCCTTGCAATGCTTTCGGCGTGCATAACTTTGTAAGCAGGATGTCCTATATATATGCCTATACCTTTCTCTTTTACTCTTTTCAAAGCTTAGCGGTTCTGCACATGCGTGGCCATGGTCATCGGTTAACCAATCAAAATCTAGAAAGACAGCAGTGCACTTGTCAAAATTTTTCTATTTATTTACGTTTTTAGAAAATCAGTATTTTCTATTTTTAAATAAATAAATATATGAATGGAAATCATTTTTAGGTATTTTCGCTTTTTTCCTTCAAATTTTAAGAAAAAATAGCTACCAATCTGTGGAACTTCACTTTTGTTGTTTGGCGCATCCACAAACACAGCACGACTTTTAATGCGGCGACATCTTAAGCTCCAAAATATAAACAGTTTTTATTATAACTCCTAAAAACTTTCGCGTACCAAAGATCATAACACAATAAAAAAAATTGCATAAACGAAATCGCGGAAAACGACTATTTGCGATCAATAAAATCAACAAAAATGGCGTCTCGACCGAAGGGCGAAGACGAAGGTCGCGAAACCGGCCGCCTTGTAAAATTTTCGGGCATGTGCATAGGCGCGGAGCTAAGACGGCTCCATGGCCTGCTAGATTTTAGATCTTGCTTACAAGTTTGGCCTGGAAAAGGCCTATATTTAACCTCATACATATATGGCTGGTACACACATGCGTTTTTCTGCGGCGCGGAGCCGCAGCAGTACAGCAATTGCGGTCCATGATACTATAAAATAAATTACGCAATGCACACAGTAGCGCCGGTACACACACGCGTTTTTCTCGATATACACACCTGTCGCGACATGACGCTAGTGTTGTACGCGTTCTGAGAGATGGATGTTGTTGTCCGCAAAACACGTTCAATTTTTGCGTTTCTTGTGTTGTAAAGTTTTTAATAAATTCGTCAAGAAATTCGAAAAACGGGAAATCAAATAACTAAGTAGAAAGCAAAATCTATTCACAAGTTACCATTTCAATACTATAAATTAACGACGATTGCACTACAAAATATTATGTTTTGATGTTCCTCCCCCGTCTACTACAATTTTAAATTTTGCACCATATCCTATTCGTGGGTAGAAAAAGTCATGCTTTCGTTATTTGCAGCCATTCAGTAAAATTGTGTTTTTGACATAGGTTTAAGTTAAAAGAAAACAAGTTTCGCTTTTGCTCTACCACAAAAAGATGCAGTCTCTTATACTGCTGACATGTCTTGTCAGCAGTATAAGAGACTGCATTAAATTTACTTTAGAAAAAGTGTGAGCTCCTTTTTGTCGATCTTCTAGTTAATAAAAGTAATTCAACCATAATCATACTGGACAATATCTTGATTTCAAATCAAACCACTCCACATCAACCAAACTGGGAATTACAAAGTCTCTCATTGATCGAGCCATCTACATCTGCAATACAGAAGAAGCATTAACCAAAGGAAAGGCAAACAATCGATCCGATACATCGTAGAAACCAGCCGACCCATGAAAGTTCAACTTATAGAGCAAAAACGCAAAACTCGACAAGAGGACACAACTGAATCGAAAGTAGCTCAAAATTGCTGGGAAAAAGAAAATCAACACCATATGGATTGGAAAGAGGCAAGACGGAAAAGCTATTCAAGCGAAAAATCAAAGAAGCAGAATGTATTTTCCCAAACGAGCGTAACCATCAAGGATATTTGGAAACCCACATTTTTCGGAGGTGCCAGATTTCGATATTGTAAAAGAGCGGAACGAACCAACTTCGTGGTTCACTGAACACAAGTTAGATTTATGGCTCGTATATAGGATTAGGTCATATAACTATGAAATAATATAACGGCCCTCCCCTTGCTTGCTAGCTGAAAAAAAAACCCATAGACGAGGAGTCTAATGGACAGGCGCGTCGATTGCGTCAGTAGTGAAAGCAACTGACAACCATCTGACAGCAAAAATGTGGGTTTATATTTAATGTTTTGTTTACTTTTGGGAAATCTATTAAAAGAATGAACACTACCGTAAAAAAAATGAAAAGGTGTTGTCTAGTTTTTCCTGTAATAATAACGCACGCAATCACAGAAAATACCGCAACAAAATTTGAAAACACAAAAACTCCACAATAATATAAACAAAATGGCAAAACCATACTTCGTCAAAAACGTAAACTTTTCGACAATGCCCAGTTTTCTCAAGAAGTGGGTTCGGCACTTGGGGTCACGTCCTCGTGTAACGGGTTTACCTTGTGTATTGAAACCTTCGAGGAAGGTTAAACTTACGGTTGGAGATGTTTTAACCATAATATATATAATAATAAATTCAGTTAAATAAAATCAAAGTTTTCGGACAGATGATGTCGTTGTCACTGTCACTCAAATTAATACCTTGTCATTAAATTATCGTAAGGTCACTACGACGCCAGGCATGGATTTGTTAGTACATGCGCAGTAGATTTGTGTTCTATGGCCTGGTGGCCCAAACAGTTTCAAAGTCAACAGCGATTTTAATTTTCTTCTTTGTTTTTCAAAGTTATTTTCGTTACACATTTTGCGGCACTTGGGCCTTTATAGTATCTCATAGTTATATGGATTAGGTAGTCTTAGTTTTTGTTAGTATACGCCTGATGGATGACGATTGCAGATATACAAGTATTCGCAACGTTGTGAAAAAGTAAAAATAATGACACTGGAAGTTCGAAACTCTAGTTTCCTCTCAAGTTCAACATTGTCTACCTTCAAACAACAAAATAAGAACTAAAATAAGACGTTTGACGTCTTTGTATTGCCTACGAATTCGATAATCATATTATTAGCAGACAGCAATGGAAGGGCATTAATATCAGCACACATTAAACGGTTTCCGCTAGATTAAGTTGAAATTCCACGGCCGACTTATTATTATCTATCTACGTCCAAAAAGCACTCTAGGATGCGGTTTTACTAAGCACCTAGTAGTTAAGATTTAGGTTTAGGAGTCATTGAATGGTTCATAATTTAGTGCTTAATTGACATCG
Organism: Oxystoma pomonae; assembly: GCA_963921995.1. NCBI lineage: Eukaryota > Metazoa > Arthropoda > Insecta > Coleoptera > Brentidae > Oxystoma > Oxystoma pomonae. The sequence continues at coordinate 41,062,186 of OY998172.1, forward strand.
CTGATCGATACAGAAGCTCAAATTTGCCAATCAAAAACTTTTTGCTTAATAGTAAAAGGTTGCAGGCTTAATAGTACAGTAAATCGGCCCCATTTTTTTGATGAAGGTATAACCAACTTTTGAGCATATGGAATAGGTACTAGTATTAGGTATCTTACAAACATATTTAAAGATTTGGCCAATAACGGCGTGACTTACCGCCATATTGGATTTTTAGTATAAGCTCCGATATGCACATAGGTTTATGCCAATATCTTTGGAGATGCAAAACCCATTTAAATAAGAAATGATGGAAAATGTAGATGAATAACTCCGAATTAGGGTACATTAAAAATTAAAGTAACACTCGTGGCATATCGGACAAAGCGTTTTTGTTTCTCATTTCATTACGAGCAGGCCTTCAATGTCTAATGGAGAATCCAGTCACCTACAGACCTGTTTCATCCCTAACACAGGCACCATGCACTCCTCTCGAATTTAAAGCAAAAAGTACGCCACAAATATTTTCTGAAAAAATATTACGTTTGCCTTCCATAAGAGAATACCAGGCGAAAAACTTGAAAATATGAGGTATAAATTGTAAAAAATTTAGATGCTGATTTTCCAAAATTGATTTTCCTTAGCAAACAAACGGTGATTTTGCATTTAAATAAGTAAGCATGATCAACAATTAATCGTCTTTAATACAGTATGCCCAACATGAACTTTCCCCAATTTCTAAGGTGGAAAGTTACGCGGAGTATATTTAGATAATTAGAACGATAATCTAAATTTTGATAGAAAACGATGAAACTTAAAATAAAGGTAGAAACAAATATTGTATTTTATCAAGCCGACAAAATTTCTCTCTACCCAAAATTTTAATTCAGGGACGTCAAACTTTATTATGAGTGACGGTTATGTATTCTTTGAACTCAAAAAAAAAATAAATGCCCTTTCCGGGGGCTGCGGTTTTATGTACAGAAAAAGTATTTGTAAATACCTAAGTATCTAAGTATTTAACAGACAACATTATTGTGGCTCGGTATTAAGGTTATCAAGCCAAAACAATACAATATTTGTTTCCAACTCTATTTTGAATTTCGTACAATTTATAACTTGCTCATATTTTCAAGTTTTTTGCCTGGTATTCTCTTACGGAAGGCAAACATAATATTTCTTCTCCGCATATTATTTACGCATGTTATTTTCTACAAAATTACCTATTAACATAAATGACTAGTGCAAAGAACGACAAGCAACACATAAAATGTAAATTTTTTTAACAACACAAAAAAAAACAAAGACTCGCGCCACTGTATTTTTTCTACGAAAACCAGACTCTCTCTGTAAATGCTGGTAACACCAGTTTGAAGGTGTATATAATAATAGTTTGATAGGACTCAGCCAAACGATTTTTCATTTCAATTTCATGTTCATCAAAGTGCTTTTAAGATAAAGCATTTTTCGAATTTGTTTGAGTAATTTTTTTTAACCCAAACTAAAAAAAATAACCAAATATTTTTAGTGTTTTAGTTCGAAAAACTATTCTTCTTCATTTTGCTTCATTTCTTATTTAAATGGATTTTTTATTTCCCAAGATATTGGCATAAACCTATGTGCATGTCGGAGCCTATGCTAAAAATCCAATATGGCGGTTAATCACTATGACGCCATTATTTGCCAAATCTTTAAATATGCTTTTATGATACCTAATACTAGTAACTATTTACTCATATGCTTAAAAGTTGGTTATACTTGCATCAAAAAAATGGGGTCGATTTACTGTACTATAAAGCATATAAGATTAAGTTGGTTTTTGGGTCAAATATGCTTAAAATAAATATTTTTATTATGAGTTGTATTTGTTACGAGACAGCTAAATGATATGGTTTTCTTAAAAATTTGCGACATTGTCTTTTTTACAATAAAGTTGTAAATTACTAATATTAATTTTTCAGCGACAAAACTAACTTTATCTTTACAAAATCTATAGAAAAACCAGCTAATATTTTACGCATGTCTTTGATTAATTATCGTTGAGACGTGTCCCCGTCCTTGTTTCTGGATGAGTTCTAGTATTACTTCCTATCACAAAAGTTAAAACCACTGCTTCTTAAGGAAATGTTTTTGCTTTGTCTCTGATTAACACTGTCTTTATTCAGTGGCGGTCTCAGACCCCTTTGCTCCAGAAAACAGTAGACAACATAGATGCTGGTAGTAACCCTGAAGTCTTTGGAGAAACAATTGCAGAAAGTTCCTTTAAAGACATTTTCGAATCCCTCCACAGTATTTTGGGACAGTTTGACTTTCAATTTTACTTACCGCGAAAACCATTGGAAATACAGAACAGTATTATTTCTATTTAAAAACAAATTTTAGACAAAATCAATTCGGATATAAAAAAGTATTTTTGATCTGAACATATTTATACTAAGTTTTATACAACGTGAAGCCAAAATCAGGTCAAAATTAACTAAAGTCGTTTCTAAATACTATAAATTATTTGTTTAATCCAAAACGCAAATTGTTGAACTTTTATTGGGAGAAGTCAGTATTTGGCATAAAGGTATAACTTAAATAGAGACATTATGTTTACCACAGTTGCGTTCAGACATAAGGTAAATAATTTGGCGACAATGCCAGATTGCGCTGAGAGTGTATCTCTACACGTAATGTTTTTAAAAACATATTATTTTTATAACTTTTGTAACAATTGTCCGGTTTGTTTTTCTAAACATGTAGAGACACCTTATTATTATTCAAATATATAAAGAAATTTAGGTATATTATATAATTGCATTTAAATTTCCTTGAATCTTCACAATTTTAAATCAATAAAGAATCTCTAATGTGGAGGTACATGTTATGATACTTGAAATATACCTCATTTTTTCGGTCGAAATATCATTAAAAATAACCTGATATTTTGGCCAAAAGAATAATTCGTTTTATTTTTCAATATATATTGGGAATAAAACCTACAACAATGTGACAATCTCGCATTTGTGGCGGGTCAGCCATATAAACGTGTATACGCTGCTCCATTCATAATTTGTCTACGTCGTTGTAGCTTTAGCATAATCGAGGTTTTGGTATATTTTACAGATTAATCGAGAGTTTTTTAATATTTTTTTCAATATATTTTTAAGTGTTTGTAGCAAAAGTGATGTGACGAAGTGCGTAGTGTGACGAAAACTGGAGAAAACCAAACATTTCACAGGTTTGTTATCATATGTTTTTTCGACGCCATTTTGTGATAGGCCGCCATAGGCGTGCAACTAGTGTTGCAATAAATAGAAAATGTCATTAATAAATATAGGAATGAAATAAGTTTTTTGGGATATTTTTGCGAATTTGTGATAAAAACAATATGGTAAGCACTTATAATTAATTACACTATATTTGGTATAATGAACCAACCCCAGCTGCGACATTTTTAATATCCTATATGAGAAGCAAAAAAATGTAAAAGGTGCGTATGATATTTATTTATAACTACATTCACAGTTTTGATACTATCTGTAGTCAGCTTATTTTTTCTGCTGAGATTTGTTTATAAATAGTACAATTGTTTTTATTACATTATTACGTCAGACAGAGGATAAAGAATGTATGTTTGTTACAACTTTTTATTTATAATATTTTCATAGGTAGTTGCTCCACATAAGATTTTTTTGTATTTATTAAAAATGTAAAGATACTTTTGTACGTATTAAATAAAAATTATAGTAGAGTGTATAAATTCTATTTTTTAGACATTGATTTTTTGGTAATTTGCCTAAACAGTGCGGAAAGTGATACTTTTCTGCACACTATGATCGTTAAGGGCGACAAAGGCACTTTCGACACGTTTTTAGTACAACAATTTCCTACTCGCATAAAAAGCTTCTGCCTAAGATTATATATGTTTGGTATTTTTAAAATTAAAACCAAAAAATAATTTTTTTTCCATTTTTAATTTAATCTAGTTTATAAATTCATCTAAAAACTCCAATTAGACTAAAAATTCACGCCATGCTAAAAAAATACTTTTACCTATGCTGATTTTTTAATAAAGTTTCCGGTCACTTGCCATTAAATAGGTAAAGAAACTACTTCGCAAATGCGTGTGAAAAGTCTAGTGTTACATATCAATTTTAATGTGGAAAGTTCGACGTTCCACACGCCGTGCGTAAAAAAATAAGCACGGCGACCATTAAAACTGTGTGTCTTTCTCAAAGTATCACTTCCAACACTAATTAGGCAGATAACTATCTGGAGAACATTTAAAAATATATCTTTACATAAATATTTTCACAATGACAAATATAATACCTTCCTATACTCTCAATTATTAAGTATAAAAAAATTAAAGGTTGTATTTCCAAAAAAATTTGACAAGTCTGAAAATAACGCCCAAACCTTTTTACATTTATAAATAACGAGCCGCTTCTGGCCGCTGCTAAACGTAAGGTGGTTGGAGCATGTGTGAGGAGAAGCATGTCTGGTGCAGCGTTGCCAGTGGAACATAAAATGGTTTTCCATAAATCTAACGAATGATCGCGTTTCAAAGCAATTTATGAATGACTTGATGGATCTATTTTAGTTAAACGTCTTTGGTATTTGGGTTTTGCATAATGTAAATAATACTTCATCAGAAAGAAGCTTACTTATCATGCCTCAGAAGATTGAAAACATAAGTACTTAAAAACACTATGACGGAAATTTGTCTGACGAGCTTAGCGTTGCTGCACATCAACAGACATCAACAGTATTCACCTGATGAAGGTTGCAGATACATAAGCATTCGAGACGTTGTGAAAAAAATAAAGACAATGGAAGTTAGGAACTCTAACTTACTCTGAGACATATTGAAATTGACATTGAGAGAGTTATTGACCGGTTTGCCCAAAAAAAACGGAAATGATTTTTTTAAAAAATAGACATCTTATTGCTACGTTTTCATGGGAATTGAGTTCGTTCTGAAAACGATTTCAATCCGATACCGTCCATGAAAACGCCTGTTTTTCCAGTATTCAAATCGATTTCAATCTAGATCCGACCCTGAAAATTTTTAGGGTTGGATCAAGATCGTATTGAGATCGAAATACCGATTTTCCATGAAAACGGGGATTGAGTTTACACATGTGTATTGCGTCGGATTACCAAACAGCCGCCAAATTATATTTTATTGCTCTCACTCTTTTTGAGAGAGAGAGAGAGAGAGAGAGAGAGAGAGAGTGAAATAGTGAAACTGTGGAACCGGCATTCTAAAATTTGGGGGAGTGTATAGAAAAAAGAAGAATAATAACATAACCTTACTTAAATAACTAAAGATTTGTTTTTTTAAAGACTTTAAAAAAATTAATTATGGAAATAAAAGAAATATTTGGCTCGAAAGTGTATGTGCTATGCACATATGCCAGTCCAGCATTTCTTTCTTCACTTCCACTTGCAAACAGAGTAGTAATTAAAATAAAAAAAAATGTGTGGCAAGGGCCAACATCATCTTTTGAATAAAATACATTTTTTTTTAAAAAGTACCAAAACTCAAAAATGAATATTTGACAACTGTCAGCTGCCAAATATCAAAATTTGAAAACCGTTTTCAAATCGATTCAAAATCGATTTGAAAACCTGTCATGAAAACTCATGAAAAAAAAGTTTTCAAAACATATTGAAAACGAATTCAATATCCATGAAAACATAGCATATGTTTGAGATATGCAATATAAAATGTAATGTTTAAACTTTAAAAGCTTTTTAGACCTTAAAAACAATATTATTTAGTTATACGTAGTTACTCAAACGCGAATTTTCGGGGAATAGGGGGGTAGTTAACAGGGGGGCTTTAAATTTTTTGTGAAAACATTTAGAAAATCAAAAGTAGGGTATAAATTGCGGCGCCATAACACCTTTAATATTTACGGTATTAGTTTAATTTTGTGTTTTCTAGTGCATTTTTTTAAAAATTTTCGCCTGCTGCGCTTTGAACCCATTTAACTCAAAAATTACGTTTTTAATGTAATTTTCTCAAAAATTTTTCGGCGCATTTGAACACTTTCTAAAATAAAAAATTTATGAAATAAACGACTTAAAATCTGAGTACCCCCCCCCCCCCGGCTTAGATTTGACACCAAATCAGCGCTTGTAGTAACTAAGTTTTATGCTTTTATTTTTTTTTTTTTCGTATCGAAACCGCCCCCCCCCCTTTTCAAATATCGAATTTGGCGCAAATTTTTTATTAGTAATAGTTTTGACAAAGAATAGTCAAGTACATATACTTGGTGGTTCAAATTTAGAAGAAAAAAATCTTCTAAAGTACTACGCACCAAATAAATAGGAAAATAGATTATTGTAGATTTTCATAATATTTTTTATGGTGTGACACTTAACTTGCAAGTTTAAATTGTTTTGTAAGAATAAATTTTGACTTGTTAATTTTAAGAAATACACTATATGCGTCAAAAAAAAATATAGAAAAACTTTGTCTGACTTGTCATCTAGTTTTACCGTACCTTCAAATAAATTACCTAATCTCCCAGTTTTGTTTAATATTTAAAATATAATATGTTTAACGGTTTTTCCCCACTTAGCGGACGTAAAATAAATAAAAAATGTATTATTTATGAAACCAGAGACGCTATCATAAGCCAATTTCGTTTAACGACCTACTAAGGCCTACTTTGTATGCCGTTGCCTTCATTGACGCTCACATTCAAGTCGGATATGGTCCCGAATTTGAAAGTCATATGAAGCCATAAATTGTCTATAATTCTCACCCCCTTGCATAATCGAGGTGTTTCTGTTCGTGACACATCGTCCTCTCCACCGACATCCGAATCATTAAATTAAAAATGTTTTGCTAAATTGGAGATAGTCCTGGCCGCATCGTATACCCCCACAAAAAAATCTAGGTTCGGAGATTTTGAATTGTGATTCATGTTTTTGGATCATTGTAGCAGTAATTTGTCTTGGGAAGACGTTGAATACCCGGGCAAACTATTTTATTGACCACCCTGTATTTTTGTATTAAAAGCTTAAAATTTGCATTTTTTTGTGTGCTTCCCTTTTGGGAAAAGGCTAAATATCAAAAAGTACGTGACTAATCGAAAAAAGAAAACCACGGATCGAAACATAATTTCTTTGTGTGTTTTATGTATTATGTTCTATGTCTATTAAGGATAAGAGTTGCCATGGAAACCGAGATAAACCGGATGGTTACACCAAATTATCTACGTTTTCCAAATAAATTCGCAGATTCCATATAGCTTTTCTGATTTTATTTATCTTTAGGTATTTTATTCGCTAATCCCAGATAAATCATATTTAAATTAACGTAATTTTTAATTTATACAGGGTGTCCAAAAAACGACTTTACATGAAAGTTTTAAAATATTTGTCAATTTTTGTAATTGTTTAATATGTGATAGAGAAGATCCTAACAAACATTTTTGTCATTACCATATCCCTACGTACACGTACACGAGGTTGGCGTGGCGTCACGGCGGCGTTTCGATACATTTGTTGTTCTATAAAAGTATTCACAGGTGTTCAATACTTTGTGTATAGATGTCGCCACCTGCGTGTACGCCTCCGGTTCATGTAAGTATTATTGACGAATGCCCTATCAATTTAACCCGGTTTTGATAAATAATGGTTTGACAAATTCCGGGTTTTATTAAAAACGGGTTTTACAAATTATGAGTTTGATAATGAATGAGTTTCATGAACAATGGTTCGATTAAAAATGGTTCTGTTAAATTTCGAATTTGTTATTGAATGGGTTTGATGAAAAATTGGTTTGACGAATTGCAGGTTCTATAGTGAATGATTTTGTGACTGAACTTTCTTTTATATAACGAGTTTGATTTTGCACATTCTAATAAACTGTGGGCGTCCTTGTTTGGGATTACTTTATTGCTTTGAAAATTTCCGAACCTTAACTAAAAAAAGTTTCGATGGGCACCTTTGCTATGCCTGTTGCTACACAAGAATAACCATATATCTAAAATATAGTTTTTGCAGTAAACAATATAACCAAATCTTCAGTTACGAAATACTTATCCTTCAATTAACTAAAAATATCTAGGTTTTGCCACAACAAGTCTATGCTCTTAAATTTAGCTTAACTATTATTCAAGTCAAACCTTTACATCTCTCCCATAGACTCTGGTGACAAATAACTACAATCTCCTATTAGAAATGTAAAGATTGTGCGAATACAAGGTGCACCACTACACTACTTAGAGTTTTTTGTTAGTGGTAAGCGTTGCTGCAAGTAAAACGACCTACTCAGACCCGAGTTTGTTAACCCTTAGCGATTTATCTAATTACCTATGCGACAAGTCACTTAACTTGCCCTTCACTTAGGGTTAGTGAATTTTTCTACTAATTTGTTAACCCTTAGTGATTTATCTACTTACCAATATGCGACAAGTCACTTAACTTTCCCTTCACTTAGGGTTAGTAAATTTTTCTACTAGTTTGGTAACCCTTGGTGATTTATCTACTTACCAATATGTGACAACTCACTTGATTTTCTCTTCACTTACGGTTAGTGAATTTTTCTACTAAGAACAAGTGAAGGCACCAAATATTGAAAAATCATGCGGAAAAATATAGTCATCCTAATAATAATGCATATCTATATCATGTCATCATAAGAATTCAACAATCCCATTTGCAACGATCATTGTTTTATATATAGGTAGAGCATGACAAAAATAAGTTTTAAAAAAATCGATGACCGGAAACGAACCTGGTAACCCTAGATTCCGCGGTTTCAACCTATTTCTTTAAAAGTGCATGGTACAGTGGCTAAAGCCTGAAGCCTATGAACCTGTAGGTTGTCGCTTCAAACTCCGTCGGCGCGTCGCATTTTTTTTGTTCTTTTTTAATATTTTTTTTCTTACAATATAACACAATACAATAAATCTTTATTTTCCTTTGACTATTAAATTACAATAGTATGGAACGCGTCAAAATAACATAGTACAAGTAATTTTCTCTTAACAGTAATTAAATATTACATTTAACTAAGTTTTTCGTATTTTTTTTTGAACACTGTTTATATTTAATATTAAGATCAAAATGTTTTGGAAAAATATTCATTTATGTTATAAAAAGAATTCGTAATAGAAAACGACTTAACTACAGTTTTAAAATGATTTAATGTTTTAATCTCTTGTAAAGTTTTAGGTAAATGTTGGAAAACCTTTATGCCAATAACTACAGGCAAATTGTCCCCAAGTTTGCTTTTATGAAAAGGAACTTTTAATTGACTTTTTTGTCTAGTATTAAATCTATGCACATCCTTATTACATTCAAGAGTTTGTTTTCTAGATAAGACAAACTTGCACAATTCGAACAAATACAAGTTACACAAAGAGAGAATTTTAAATTAAACAAAACTATTACGACAAATGTGTCTTTGAGGCAATCCAAGCATACACCTTAAAAGCTTTTTTTGTTTAATACAGACTTCTTCCCAATCCAAAAATGCTCCCCAAAATATGTTTATCAATTTTCAACACAGTTTTTAGATTTTTAAAAAGGAAGTATGATGTTCCCAGAAAAGAACTCATCCTCGCACAATGGTTCCTTCAATTAAGATTGTCATCCAGATGTATTTCCAAAAATTTGACTCATTTGTTAACTTCTTGTTGTGCAATGAAATGTTAACGTCCATATTACGTCTACTTTGTGGAAAGTGAAATCTTAAGTAGTTGGTTTTTTCTAGATTTATGTACAATGAATTTTGTTCAAACCAACGAGCAATATTAAATAGTGTTTTTATTGCATTTAGATTCCAACATTTGCTCAGACATATCAGTTACAGTAACCGTAAAATCATGGCATTAACACACCAAATTACTTTCTCCAGTTGCAGAATTGAGATCCTCTATATACAAAATAAACAGTATGGGCCCCAAAACTGACCCCTGGGGCACTCCACAAGTAACATTAATTTCAGAAGATACTACCTCTTTTTGATAATCGGTTGAAAAATCATTGACTGACACATAATGTTTTCGTGGACTCAAGAATGAAGCAACAAAATTGTTTTCCTTATTTTCAATTCCAAAACACTTCAATCTGTTAAGTAAAAGGCCACGATCGACGCAATCAAATGCCCTGCTAAGATCACAAAAAATACCAGTAGGTAATTCTCCTGCTTCCATGTGGTCTACTATGTTTTCCACAAAGACATTGATTGCATCGATCGTGGAAACAGCATTTCGGTACCAAATTGATTAATCTACTAAGTAAGCCATATACAAAAATTTTAAAAACACTGAGGTAAGAGACACAGGTCTATAATTATCAGGACATGTTGCTTTATTCTTTTATAGTATTGGTACAATTTTATTTACCTTAAGCATTGTGTGTGGTGTCTTAGGGTGTATTGAGATAGGATACGGTTTTTAGAGCTCAAAAATATATTTTTTATTTTATTCAAAGCCATATTTTAGGAGTTATACTGGTTTTGCGCTACTATAGATTTACTAACGGTTAGTAGACTTTACTTATACTAAGTAAAGTTTGTACTTATGGTTATTGTGTTATTTTATAACCCTAAGTAGGTAAGAAAACTTATGGTAAGTAGACAGTTCACTTGTTTCTGCTTGGAGCTAATAGGATTACTGGATATTTTTCTAAGTGTAGGGATTAGGTCTGCGCAGTTTTATTTAGGTTGTATGTTATAGTTTAGGTTATGTTAATAGTTTAGTTTGATTTGTTGGTTTAAGAGTATAATATGCTGGAATCAAATATATTGGTAGCAAGCAGGCTACTTGGGCAAATAAAGGAAATCATTTCTTAAATTCAATTAATTCTTTTTCATGATTGAAGTGTGAATTGCCTATTGGATTAATTATCCCAATTTTTTATTTAAATAGTCTTTTACTCTTCCCTAAGTATTACTTGGATTTTCTTTAAATAACTTATGCTTGGCTTAAGAAGAGCGTAAATATCCATCCAAGTACTTGTGTACACTTGTTCCAATGACTCACTAATTACAAGCGTTGTTGCTAAAACTATTTTCCTAGATTGTATAAATATGACCTTAAACTTAAAGGTATTGCTTGATTTTCATCTATAAACTATCCTTCGTATTATGTTCAATGGAGGCATCCGCCCTATACTATTCAAACAGATTCAATAATATATCATTCGACATTGGTAATTAATTAAACACCCCATTGGATACAAGAGCTAGCTCATGTCATTCTAAGTAATTAATCACATTACCGTCTCAGATTTTGGCGCCAAAACGAGATTACAGTCACGTGATTAGCTTGTGGGGAATTTTAAATCTCTTCAAAAACGATTAACATATAGATTAGGATTTGACTCAACTTCGAAAAACTAAACTTCGTCCTTGCATCTGAAAGGTTTTTTTGGGCTAACTTCAGGACAATTATGTAGCAGCAAGAGTACGGGGAAGGTGACCTGGGGTCGTATTTTCGAAACCATACGAAATTATTCGCATGCGACTACTTCCGTCTCTTCCTATACCGTATAGAAAAGGAGGCAAAAGATATGCAGATATGCTGATTCATGGGTAGTACGTGCAAGAATAACCGGTTTTTCATGCGAAACAACACGAATGCCTCCACCCACTCGTGCAATATTGCGTTAAACCAGTCGAATTCGAACGCGGTCCACACATACTGGCTTATCTTTCGCCTCTCATTTCACACGGTATAGAAAGAGACTGACATAAAAATTGTTGATTATTCAGTATACGTATGCGGATATTTTCGTATGGATTCGAAAATCAGACCCCTGTGACTGCCGTGTGCCTGTGTTCACTAGTTCACGAGTAAAATCGAAATTTCTAGTGGTTCCTCTATTTATTGTAACTGCTATGAAAAAAAAAATTATTTGGAAAGTAACTACCCACTAAGCTAGGTCTGTTACATTACAGGCTTTCAATATTGAAAAAATTTAGAATTGATGTAACTTTGTATACGTTAAGAAAAATGTTTAAAACAAGTAAAATGTAAGTTAAAAATTAACATTCTATGTGAAAGTATCGCTGATACACGAAAGAAGCACTAATTTTACGTTAATATATAATATAAAAACTTAATTTGGAGTAAAAATGTGACCATAACCAGGCATCCCGTGGGGGGTGGAGTTTTACCCCAACCCCCCCCCCACCTCGGTGCGCCAGTGAATGACGCAACTGTAAAATAAATATACATTTTGCACGAAGTACCACAAGGATATATATTGGGTGCCTCTAGTCTTGAAGTCGTACCTAGAGACCCTGTATTTATGACGTTTATTGGAGAAAAATAAACCCCACAACCCTATTAAAGTCACTGAAAGTGATATTTTTTGCATACGTTAAACTACGACTTTTTTGGCACCAAACGCTTTAAAAGGTTTTGGGCCGCTTTTGAACAGTAAAAGTTTAAAGAACATATTTATTCAATATAGTTTTCTTTTTTTTCATCTTTCCAAAGGTATTGAAACTCGACATGAAAAAAAAAAAATATGGCGGTCGATCGATGTTTGATCGGACAAGAAGGATTAACATATTTCTCACATCGAAAGCTAACTAACTAAAAATTTAGTTTAAAAATTTGTGACTTTCGTAAATATACAAAACTACAATGGTAAACTGATTGGTAAAAAAGAGCTATATTTAAGCTTTAACCTGAACCTAAATAAAAACAGTACACATTTTGCTCCAAATTTATTATAGGGTGAAAAAGAAAATATGTATTTATTAAATGCAATACTTACCTCACACTTATCAAATCTATCCAGAGCGACTTCTTTTTCGGGCTTTATCTATTACTTTTTTCCTTTAAAACTCTCCCTTAATCTATAAACCCACAATATTGTAGAAAAAATTGGAACACCTGACCTAAATAGGCTAGGATTCCTTTACTACTGATTTACTACCTAAAATAGTGCTTGGAAATGGTAATTACAAAAATCCAATATTCTCCTCTTTTGGGAAAATATTCTGTTTTTGTATTGAACTCCACCATGGACAATGCGAATTTTTATCTATTATTTGTTATGTATTATTTGTCAAAATATGCCTACAAAAAAATCAAAAGCATTTTTCAAGGTTTTTTGTGTTTTTATTTATAAAATAAAAAATTATAATTTTGTTTACCTTTTAAAGCCAAAATTGCTAAACGGTCTGGATAAAGTTGTCAAAAATAAAAAAACAAATATATAAAATATGTAGGTTAAAAAAAGAATATTTTTTCTAAATGTTTTCAAACAAATCAAAACTTTCCGCCAATGATCGGTCGTTTAAATGATATTAAAAATATTTCATTCAAGAGTAGAGATTATTTTTTTGTCAGTGACATTAGTTCAGGAAATGTCGAAGTGACGTTTAAAACGGGTCATGTGATATCCATACTTTTTGAGGTCAAATAAAGATCAGAATTGGCTGAAGCTTGAATGGAAGGCACATTTTGCAAAAACTAAGATATTTTTTGATTTTTTCCCGAATAAGTTAAAATTTCCTTCTAAGTTCACCAATTCGAAATACTCAAACACTTTAATCGAGAGCCTTAGAAATATATTTTAGGTTATTCGGCAAGAAATCAAAAAAGTGCTCCGAGCCGTGTCTTAGACTTTACAAAATTTGCCTTCCATTCAGAGAAAAAACCACCGTCAATCTCCTTTTTAATTGTTTTCTTAAAATACTGGGAAAACCTGTGTTTTTACCTTACGAAATCACTTATGTGATTATTGAAAGTCCAAAATTTCTAACAATAATAATTAAGGCTGGTTTATGCTTGGATTCCAATTCTTTTTCTCTATGTTACTTTTGCTGTACTTATCTTTTTCCTTTAATATTCATGCTTGTTCCTTTTCCTTATATTTTTTCTTAAGGGGCCATTTCAAGCAAATATAATTTTATTAAAAAAAATAAAAACGCTTTGACAATTTATTGTTTTTTGTTAAAGATCTTGAAATAACTCCAAATCACAAAACCACTATAACTCTTTTTCTTTATATGTAAAAAAGCTGAAATATACAAACAATTTCGTATCTAAAGCAAATAATATTTTTTCAATTATTGCATTTTTTGTCCCGTCCAACCCAAAAGAAAAGCTTTACTGGGTCATGGTTCACAATAATTTTTAACGTAATTGTTAACACCATGCTTGCACATTTAATTCCAATTCCTTTTGTTTAGTTTTTTTCTAAAAAATTGAAATATATATAAAAGTAAGAATTTCCTAAAATTAGGTTTTGGTTTTTCTTGTCCCGTCCAACCCAAAGTATAAAGGTTCGCCCTTTAGGCTCTGGTTACAACTTATTGTTATAAACTATTTTATTGCATAACCTATGGTTTTAGGAAATTATTTATTAGAAAATATAGACATAATTTTAATCATATAGAAGTCACAGCTGGTTTTTCTCGTAATGGGTTACTTTTTTGTGTCGCCCAACCGCTTGAAATGGCTGTTAAGCCTTAAGGAACGACATTGAAAGTTAACCATTATTTCACTTTACGGAAAAAGAAACTGTAAAATATTTGTTGACGTGTCTTTAACCTCAAAATTGATTGTTCTTTTAATATTTTAAGCAGGAGTTATTACACAAATAGATATTGAACATTTAATAGATTTGGTGAAAAAGTTTTTGCATTTGTAGAACAAGAGGAACCCCAAATTTTGTAAAAAAAAGGTTAAAACTGCGCGCGCGCCTGTCGCTAGTGTCAAGAATTTTAGCATGAACCAGCTTTTTACTTAAGGAATAAGAAAAGGTTAAAGTTAACAGAAAAGAATAGGGAAAAGGAAAAGGAATTTAGGCATAAACCAGTCTTTAGATGTTCATCTTAGTAAATTCCGCCCATAGATTATACCTTGAGATTGTGAGGGCTAAACATTTTGAAACCGAAGTTTGTTGATGATAACTCTATGGAGTGGTATATACAATCTAATAACATTATGTTTTTTTTTCAGGTAAGTTCCTGAATTCAGTTTCGTGACACTTAACGACAATATTGTGGTAAGTTTACATAATTTTTTGGTGGCACCGAAATCTTACAATTTCTCGCTTTTAAAATGTTCCAATCCTAGTTTGAACCAATATTAGTAGGCAGTGCAAAAAGCAGAGGGATAATGATCCAGAGAAAGATAATATGTTATAAGATGATAAAAATTTAAAAGATAGGCTCTTGGCTGCACTTTGTGAAACTCAACTTGTGCTGTTTCAAATCACATTAAAATAATTAATATAATTATCCGAGATAAATAGGAAAAATATAAAAAGCGCTCCTTTTTAGTATTATTCATTGCGAAAACATATATTTAAATTTACTTAAGAAGAAAACTGTGCAAAATGTAACCTTCGTTGCATAAAATGCCTGAGCTGTCAAAATCTGTTACTTATCAATAGATTTTTACTTGTATTTATTGCTAGTTACTTATCAATAGATTTTTACTTGTATTTATTGCTAATATATTATTTTTAAATGAACAAAAATCTAAATTGGACATTTAATAAAAATAAATGACAGGTACCGACATATGTCATTTTATTTATTTCTCTATCAAGAAAGTTTAACATTTTTTATTGACAGTTGACAAAATTGTTGGCAGTTTTGAATCCAGCTTGGTCAATTAACACCCGGTAGCCGATTTCATGCATAATTGCTTATGGCAGAATTAAAAATAGGTACCTACCTACTAACATTAACTACCAATACCAAAATTGGAGAACTTAAATTTGGTATATTTAAGAAGAATTTTATTCAAGGAGAAGATATGTTCTTTGTAACGTAATTTTAGGGGGGTCAAAATTTTTCCACAATGATGTGACTTAATGTCTGGCTCAGAACCAAACGTTAATTAAAATATATTAACGTATCTTTATTGTTTACCTACTGTTTGTTTTTTTGGTCGTGATAAGAGAGATGCATGCAATGAATTCGTGTTGATTCAGGCAGTAGTCTTTTAATATTATTGTGGAAAAGTAGGAATTAATAAATAAAAAAGTTTAAAAAAATACAGACAGTGTTAAAATATACATAGTGTAAGCGAAAAAAAAACTAAAAAAATATGAAACCGGCTCTGCCAGAAGGGATTGACCACGTTCTATCAATATGAGTGTAGTCAATTATTAAAAAACTGAAAATCATAAAAAATAACTGAAAAAAGGGGCTGTTGAGGTTTGCGATACCTAAGCGATAAAGGTGGGTGAGAAATGGGTGGAAATATAATAAAAGTACTAAAAAGGCCATTATTTTGATACAGACCAACATGACCTTGTAAATTGCACATAGGCATTCTTTGAGAATGCAACAAGCAATTGTGCATGAAATCGTCTACCCGGTTCCCACCTACGACTTTCTCGTGAGTGCTCACTCACGCGTCACATGATATATATATATATATCGTTCATACTAGCCTGACTGGACAGAGGATGGAAGAATCTATTGTCATAGATATTTTCCTTGGGAGGAATATTATTCCTGTCAAATATTAATATTCATGAGGACATTATTTCAGGCTGAATAATTAATCGGAAAGGTAGAAACTTCGGAGTTCGCCCCAATCTTGTTAGCGAGGAATAATTACCCGATATGCAAACAGCCTGATAACAACAGGTTTATTAGAGGCTAAGTATGTGTATTTAACACCAATTTAGTTTTCACTTTGACCTTTTGTAGAAAAATTTTTTTTCTGTGATGGTGTATCACATAAGAGCTCAGTAGTTATTGATAAACTTCATCTCAAATTAATTTAAGTGAGGCAGTGTTGTAAATACAATATTTTTCTGGCAAAAATATTGAAGTTTTTTAAAAACAAAAATTGTGCGACAGGAGGATTTCGGCTAAATTTCTAAAAGCTTCTTTTAAAACCATTTACTTATTATACATTGTCAAATTATATTAGGTAGCCATTATTTTATTATCCATTGACCTGTCTGGACAACTTGGACAACTAACTACTGTGACCGAAACTTTAGATCAGATCTTTCCGAGGTTCTTTCCCTACTTAAGTAGAATAGTGGGATTTTTCTAAATGTAGTCGCTATTTAATTAAATAGGCAAAGAGTCCCATCCTATGCTGCTTGGCAGCAGCTAGGGATCCATCGAAATAAGGGAAGCAGTGCTAAAAATTATTTTAAATATCAAGCCCATAACAAATGAGGCCTTGACTCGAACAGGAAATCTGCTCGCGTGTCGTGTGCTCGAAGCTTTTCACTACTACTAAACTGCTGCACCAAACATAAAAACAATGCATATCTCACTCAAACATCAGATGCTGCTGTTTCTCGATCCCTCGAAGTCGCCGCTGGGCGAAATCCATAAACCGGGTGTCCGTCGCGTCGCACAGTGGTCGATTTTCAGAAAAACTTGGACATAAATTGAAAAATTCAAAATTTATCTAAATTTGCTCCTTTATTGTTGTCAAGATACTAGGCGAATAGTTGGACAAAGAATAAACTATGTTGTTTACGAGTTTGACATTATTTTGTATTTATTATAAAATATTGGTTTGTAAAATTTCTTACCTCCATAAAGTCAGTTTGTTTATTATTTGTGTGATTGTCTGATATAAATACTTTTGGGTGTACTTTAACTTTTTACAGGTTTGTTTTAAATATAACTTTGAGTAAATTATTGTTTTATTCATTCATTAGGTTTTCTAAGTTATAACGGTTCACTTTTATAGCCCCATAATAAAGTAAAATGATCATACCTTAGTCACATAAAACCACCTTTACAAAGTATACTTTCATATGATATAACATTAAGTCAAAATGAAACTAATCACTGAGTTTCTTTTTCTACATATTCGGGTTGGCAGGTTTATCTGTTGGGTTTCAAGGTGCTTCTGTATTTTCCCGAAAATAAATGAAAATTAAAAATTTATTTGTTTTTCGTTTTTTGATAGTTGTGTGAATATAGCAATTCCTAATTAGCTGTTTGTGCAGGCCATTTCCAATGGAGTTTTGGGTCGGTTTTTGCGATTTTTGGTTCATGAGCGGTAAGAAAACCTGCTTTTTAATCGCGAAAAATCTGCTGAGGGTTGTCAGAACTGTCATCTGTCCTTTTCATTTCTCGCCATGCCGATTCGGCGAACCGAATTTTTAAACATCTAATTTATTTAAATTAAAGTGGCTCAAGAAGATCTAGGTAAGTCTGTTGTCTCTCCCACTTGCTAGTCTTTGAGTGCAAGTATGAATTTTGTGAATTTTCATCTATTTCTTGAGATAATGCCTCTGTTCCACACCATGTGCTTTTAGGCCCCTGGCATAGAACCATACCTAGATCAGTACATAGACCCTTATGGATAGCCTTTCGTAGACCCTTACGTATACACTTACGTCTCCCTTGCTTCATGCGATTTGCCAAGCTCAGCAATTGAAGATTTGTCTATATCAAGTGATGATGATAGATGAGCCCCGAAGGCAAGTAGTTGCCCCAATATCAAGATAATAGATGTGTCTTCATTGTGCGACAGACCTACTACCAGAACTATAATTGAATGTCCACTACCAGGTATTTTATACCGACACCAGGTATGTCCAGTGCTATCTCTCTGTTAATTTAAAATTGAAAGCTAGTCGAGACCCTCGCTTTGGCGATTATTTGCTGTGATTAAAACTCTGATTTTAACCGTGATTTAAACTGTAACTTTAACCAAGATTTAAACCAAAAGAAAAAGGTTAAATTGATTTTGCTTATAGTTACTAATATGTTTAATAGTAACTTAGTTATGAACATACAAGCAAGGTTTAAAACTGGTACCAGAAGGAGTTAGATATATTTTTAAGATTCTATTTTTGTCATGATTTTTGCAAAAAAACTAAATATTTTTTTTACATTACAGGTTAATTAATTTAAACAGTGTTTTTACTTGTTGCATTCCCAAATTCCCTTGTCAAGTTAATCTTGACTGGCGCCCACAGTACTTGCCAAATGCAAAAAAAGAACTTTTGTCAATATTTCTGTCTACTGTTCAAACCGAACCCATGCCTTTAATGGTGATCGTTTTAGTTACAAACTAACGTCACAAAGTATATTTTAGACGAGTATTTTTTTTGGTTTCAAGTATTATACTTAATAATATAAAAATAAAAAGTTGCGCATATTTGCATTTTTAAGAAATATGGGAAATAGTATTTTTGATGTATATCAAAATTTTCCTATTTTATTAGGTGTACGGTTTCCTAGTATATCTTTGTACCCCGCCTAGCGAGTTAGTTTGAATAGATATGCAAATATGGTAAATACAAAAGTTTAACATTTTTTTATGAACCTTAAGAATTTTTTGCAATAATATACCATGTTCCTTTTGAAATTTTGCAAGTTTTGGTTAACATTCTTTTTAATATACCTTATATACATAAAAATATACTATTATATATACTGTAACATTTATATATTTTGTGTCAATTATTCTAAACTAAATTTAATTGTTCTAAATATGCCTTTTAAGTTTAATTTAGCTAATTAATATATATGTATCTTAACTCTTAAAAATTGTCTTGGATAAATGTAAAAATTCACGCGATTATCCTGTATATAAGCTAAGATTTTTATTAGAACTAAATATTTTTTACGTATAAATTACAATGTGAATTTTTTTTAAAAACCGACCACCGTGCGTCGTAAAGAAATGTACAGGGTGGTCCAAATTCGAGGGGCCTCTATAGCTTTGGGCTTTTGCAGCATAGTTAGCCCAAAACTAATATACATATTACGAGCTCGATTTTCAAGAGAAGCCGAAAACTAAAAACCGCATTGCGATATGTCAAAGCGTTTCTGAGCTACAGGGTGATTCTAAAAAATGTGCGTTTCTAAAAACCCTCTACAACTTTTTTATTTGTAAAGAGAGATTTTCATTAAAATCAAAAAAATCATTTTTAGAAGATTTTTTAAGGAAAAATCTACCTGTTTCACCAATTTTGTCTTAAAGCCTTTAGTTCACGAGGTATAACACAAAGTTACATTTTTTTAAATGAAAAACCCCAATTTTCTTTAAAAAATTAGTTTTGTAATAAAATTTCCTGTTAAACGATGTTAAGCTGATATCTGCAATTTTTAATTTTTTAACTCTGACCTATGCAACTTTAGGATATCTATCTAGGTAGCAATGATCAAATAAAAACAATTGCCGTGATAAACGAGCCCAAGTGTCAAAAGTGGCGTCTTCGTCAAGATATAAAAATGTTTGAAAACTTTGAACAGTACGACATGATAAAATGTTATATTGAAAGTAACGGAAATCGACAGACGGCGTTAAATCTATATTTCCAGAGATATCCGGGAAGAAGGCAACCTAGCTCAAAAATATTTTTGAAGTTAAAACGACATCTAGAAGAATACGGATCCTTTACAAAACCGCGGCCTAGAACGTATAGAAGCCTAGCCAGAGATAGAGAGTTGGAAGAACTAACGGTTCTAGGAGAAATAGAAATTAACCCGAATACTTCCACCAGGGCTATGGAGAGAAACACTGGAATTCCACGCAGCATGCCGTTCGGGTGCTTAAAAAACACAAGTTTAGGCCCTATCGACCCCGACGGGTGCAACAATTACGGCAACGAGATTTTGCTCCAAGACGTGTATTTTGCAGGTGGTACCTAAATAAAAGCCAAGGAGACCTTGATTTTGCCAGAAAAGTTATTTGGACGGATGAGGCAACGTTTTCTAGTGATGGAATATTCACCAGACATAACTGCTTTTACTGGAAACAGCAAAATCCCCATATTATGGTAGAACAAGCGAATCAGGGAAGGTTCAGTTTTAAGGTATGGCTAGGCATTTACAGAGGACAAATTATGGGGCTATATATTTTTGATGGAAATTTAAATGCCGAAACATACTAACAAATTTTAGAAGAGCAGGTGATCGACAATTTGCCACTTCAGCAAAATAATGAGCTATACTTTCAACATGACGGTGCACCTCCTCACAATGCACGAGATATTACTAATTTGCTAAATATTGTTTTTGCCGAAAACTGGATCGGAAATAAAGGTCCTATATATTGGCCCCCCAGATCTCCAGACCTGACCCCTTGCGACTTCTGTTTGTGGGGAGAGTCAAAGACCATGTATTTCGAAATCGCCCAACTACTAGAAGAGATACTTCGTACTGCATTCAGGCAGCTTCGTGCAGTAGAACTTCTTAATGCAGAAAATAGCGACAAGAGAAGATGTAGGATATGTTTACAAGAAAACGGCCGTCAATTTAAGCATTTGTTTCAGAATTAAAGAAAATTGTTAGATGTAGATTTTAGGTGTTACATAGTTTAATTAATAAAAATTTTAAATAAAAGCTTTTAATAATTTTATTTTTGTTTATTATTTTAGGGTTGGTAATTATAGTAAACTAGAAGTTAAAGTTCGAGGTTGCTGTGTCCCCTCGTGTCGTAGTCAACTTGATTTTGTATGAAAGAAAAAACAATAAAATTTTATTTACACATTTAGGGCTCGCACAGCGCCTACTATGGTAAATATCAAAATATGCAAATATCTTTTAAACTGTTTAATAAAAATAGATGTTTGGCACATCGTTTGACAGGAAATTTTATTAGAAAACTGATTTTTTATAACTTTATGTGATATCTCGTGAATTAAAGACTTCAAGAGAAAATCGGTGAAACAAGTAGATTTGTCTTTAAAAAATCTTCAAAAAATGTCTTTAATGAAAGACTCTATCTTTATAAATAAAAAAGTTGTAGAAGGTCTTTAAAATCGCACATTTTTGAGAATTACCCTGTAGCTCAGAAACGCTTTGACATATCGCAATGCGATTTTTAGTTTTCGACTTTTCGCCCGTAACATGTATATTAATTTTGGGCTATCTATGCTGCAAAAGCCCAAAGCTATAGAGGCCCCTAGAATTTGGACCATTCTGTACACCGCACGGCTGTGAACCTTCTTTTCTTGTTAGTGTTCGGTACCTGCAGATATAATACGCCAGCGAGGCGCAGCGTGGCCGACAGTAGAAGTATGCTTTCTGCCGTGTGCGTTGAGAGGTCATTGAACCTGCTGAATGCATCGTACATCGAGTGCCTTAGGCGGGCGTGGAAGATATCATTGGAGTAGGTTATTTGCAGGTTTAAACGGCTATCGGTGCGTACAGTGTAGCTGCTTAATAATAAAAATCGTATAAAATATTTCGTGAGAAATTCAACATGTCGGAAATATCGCTTTTGTCCATTGAAAATAAATTTCAATAAGACTTTTTTTTAAGTTAAATAATATAGGAAAAAATAAATTTTAAATACCTTAAATTTTCATTCCCTTATCTGTAATTGCTATTGTTCTTTAGCTTTCAATACAGTTTTGTTGTAAAAAAATGTCTCTAAAAATTTATATTTTCTCAAAAACCTAAAGTATAGAAATTAATCTTAACATTTTTCGAAAAAAAATTTTTTATTTTTTAATTTTCTAGGAGAAAATAACAGTTATATTTGAAAACTTAATGTAACCTTCATTCCCGTGTGTCCTTCAATATTGCGATGTAAACAGGGTAAGACATGAGCAGGCGCCAACTTTTCTGATGCATTTGCTGAGCTTCAGTGTTGCCAGGAACATGATAATTAATAATGACCTATTATGAACCCTTAAATCTATGGAAGACTTTTATTAAAAAAACTGTACAATAATAATAAGTAATCTTGCTCACTTTCTCCTTTATTGCGAAACAAAAAGCACAAAAACTGTAGGTACATTTTGCGAACATTTTTCAAAAAAATCAAATTTTATTTTTTAATTTTCTAGGACAAAATAACAGTTATATTTAAAAACTTAATGTAAGCTTCATTTCCGTGTGTCCTTCAATATTTCGATGTAAACAGGGTAAGACATGAGCAGGCGGCAACTTTTCTGATGCATTTGCTGAGCTTCAGTGTTGCCAGGAACATGATAATTAATAATGACCTATTATGAACCCTTAAATCTATGGAAGACTTCTATTAAAAAAACAAAAAGCACAAAAACTGTAGGTACATTTTGCGGACACTTTTCAAAAAAATCAAATTTTATTTTTTAATCTTCTAGGAGAAAATAACATTTATATTTAAAAACTTAATATAAGCTTCATTCCCGTGTGTTCTTCAATATTGCGATGTAAACAGGGTAAGACATGAGCAGGCGCCGACTTTTCTGATGCAGTTGCTGAGCTTCAGTGTTGGCATCTAAGATAATTTTGGGTGAGACATGATAACTAATAATGACCTATTATCAACCCCTAAATCTATGGAAGACTTTTATTAAAAAAACTGTACAATAATAATAAGTAATCTTGCTCACTTTCTCCTTTACTGCGAAACAAAAAGCACAAAAACTGTAGGTACATCTTGCGGATATTTTTCGAAAAAATAAAATTTTATTTTTTAATTTCCTAGGAGAAAATAACAGTTATATTTAAAAACTTAATGTAAGCTTCATTCTCGTGTGTCCTTCAATATTGCGATGTAAACAGGGTAAGACATGAGCAGGCGCCAACTTTTCTGATGCATTTGCTGAGCTTCAGTGTTGCCAGGAACATGATAATTAATAATGACCTATTATGAACTCTTAAATCTATGGAAGACTTTTATTAAAAAAACTGTACAATAATAATAAGTAATCTTTCTCACTTTCTCCTTTATTGCGAAACAAAAAGAACAAAAACTGTAGGTACATCTTGCGGATATTTTTCGAAAAAGTCAAATTTTATTTTTTAATTTTCTAGGAGAAAATAACAGTTATATTTAAAAACTTAATGTAAGCTTCATTCCCGTGTGTCCTTCAATATTGCGATTGCTATATTAGAGCAATCAATTTTGCATTTTGTTTTTCATCAAGAAAAATATGTTCCTAGAAAAGGTATATAAAAATTTTCTTAGGATTACTGGTTTTGTTTTTTTTATATAAAAAGATATGTAGAATTATTCTGCTTTGCTTTTATGAAGAAAAAGACTTTTAAAACTTTTCTGTTTTGTTTTTTACTTTTAACTACATATCTTTTGTATAAAACAGAGTTATTTGTCATTTCCCTGTCCAGCCTATTTGCAAAAATTGTATTATAATAATTGTAACAAAATAAACATGTTTTTATTTTAATTTGACGGAATTAAAAAAGAAATTGAATTGGAAAATGGACGGTTTTCATGGAAACACCCAATTGTATTACAAATAGGTTAAGTTTTTAAAAATTGCTTCTTTTACTTGAAATTTCGCCGCAGGCCGTTACTGATGCTTGGGTAGTTCCCTAAAATACCGCACTCCTTTTTTTAACACCTCTTAACCCATCTTAACTTAAATTCTTAAAACTTCTCATTTCCATATATTTTCTCGTAGCCATTTCCAGATTAAAAGAAAACAAACTTTTTCAGATTTCCATAGAAAAAATTATCGCCCCATTCAATAGTAGTAAACGTATAAGCTGGAAAATGTTGGCCTTTGGCACTGAATCGATATTTTAATATCCGCTCTATGGCAATTTCTCAAAATTTATGACCGCCATTACTAAATACAACTCGCTGCCGACTATTTTATTTAGATATAGGCAAAAGTGCAAAATACAATGGGATAATGGGCCCCATACACCTCGTTCTTCTCTGCCATTTTTAATCGACGACGGTTAAAACTGTCGCTTCGGTCGCAATTCTTCAGAAACGACAGAAAATCTCACCTGTCGCAATTCTGAAAAAATAGTATTTTTACTTATTGCCTCATTTAAAATAAAAACACAGCGCCCTTAAAATTTAATTAAATAACATTTTTTAAATTTATTATTTTAAAGATATTCTTCAGAACTGTTTTTACGGCGGAGCTAAATTGCTACTACGCGTACCAATAAACGTCAAAAAGTGTCGAAAATTCTTACAATTGAATGACACTAATAACATGACTTGATAAAATTTCTTTCTACTGGTTTTTAATGAGAAAAATAAAAGATGCCAATTTCTATTAAAATATTGTCATTAGTGTCATTTGTGGGAAAAATCAGCGGCATCGACCAATGAAAACCGCGCATTTGTGAGGAATTATTTTGTTTTCCCTGATCTTAAGAATAGCTACACATATGTAAATAGTACAGGGTGTCCCATTTTCGATGGGTCCTTATGGAAAACTCCGATAATATTGAAGATATCAACATACCGTTTACACATTACTGAAAAATGGTGTTATTGGATTTTGGATGGCCCTTGTTGTTTCTGAGCTACGGGGGGAAATCGAAAATTTGGCAATTTTAATAATTTGCGATATGTTCCTTAATATGAAGGATATTTTGATTCTGTAAAAACTTTTTTATTGCAACTTTTTAAAAGAAACAAAATGGCGCACTCAAAATTTTAATGAAACGTTTCGTTTTTAAGTGACCATCATCAGTACCGAAAACTTAAATACTGACCTGAATTTTTTTTAAGTAATTTTCTATAGTTTGTAGTTTAACTGGTTTAACCTATATTTTTATTTTACGACGTTTCGACCCCAAAAACCATCATCAGTGCTATATTTTAAGTTTTAGTAATAAGGACCGCCCTGGAAATCAAATATTTTCTATTTTAAAACTATTGTTTTGGATGCTTTAAACTCCATGTGATAATCCACGGTGATATTTGTTTGTTTAGTTTTATTAATAAAAAATACCTATACAATAATTTAAATATGATGAAACAAACAGAAACAAACTTAACCTTATTACTCGGAGGCTAAAAAGTCTGAGAACAAAAATATTTGGCAAAAAATTTGCAACATTTTTGTCCAAGTGCTTAACTTTCTGTAGTAATTTTCCAAAAGAATAGAGGGTGCCAAAAAATCAGTTTTAACGTATTTTGACCAACAAAAACTAATTAAAAAAAAAAAAAAATTAAATACTGTAAAAATATGTATATTATTTATAATTAATTAAATAATCTCTGAACTTCAGCGACTGAAAGTCGGTAAATTTCTTTGAGAACCGCTTTCTGTGCATGCATGAAGTCGTGTTTTGTGGATGAGGAGTACAAATGAGGTATCAATTTAAAGTTTGTGATGTACGCTACACAAATGGCCCAGTCTGTCGGCATGAAGATTGCTGAAAGGATCGGACAGACTGAGATTTAGTCCGGTACCGATAGTCGAGTCCTTTTGGGTAACAGGCCATCCATCCCTTATATAAACGTGAAGAGAGGGGTAGGTAAAAGTATTATTAAGTGCCAAAAAGAAGGGGGAAGAGGTTACAAAAATCTTATAAAGTGTTGCAAGGGGGGAAGGGGTTAAAATTTGGAAAAATTGTTTTACATATAGGTATAATTGATGGTATAAGTACCCCTATAATTTATGATAATTTTAATGTACTAAATAGGAAAGACAGAATTCGTGCGACTTTTCTGAACAGTGACAGCGACATATACCATGGCTTGAACTTTGTATTCAAGAAGAGGGCAGGCATTTCGAAAACTTGTTGTAAATTATTTAAACAATATTTTGTATTATAATAACTTATGTTTTTGTTTGTTTGCGTTATTATAATTAAGGTATAATTATGAATATATTATTCTCAGCCTTATAAAAAAGTATAATGCGCAGCTTACTCTGGGTTTTTATTTAAAAAATAAACTCGAATCTCTAAGAATTCTGTTTTGATTCTGCTTATAGTTCTTTATTAATTTTATCATAAGCAACAGAGCAAAAACTAAAACGAGTGTTATGGATTAGTGGCCTTAGCATACATGGCATTTGACATAACAAAAATGCCAAAATACAGATGTATCAAGCTTCTGTCGCACTTAGGTAAATGAAAGGTTCGGCTATTGTTGTCATAGGCGTCGAATTTTGGTATCTATATCTTGAGTTTTTGCAAATAAAACCCCAAGCATGCATTATATTTTCGAGAAGGGGATTTCGTAATCCAGTGAAAAAATATATTGGAAACATATAGTTCCATTAGAAAAAAGAAAAGTTGGGTCAATAAATGACATTTACCATACGTTCAAATAAAAACGGATAACGTAGACTGAAATTTATTAACAGGGGCTATCTTTTGGCACCAGAATCATAATTCTATCCCGATTAGTTATTGAGATATAGGCGTCGAAACATGGTCAAAATATAATGGATCACCCTGTACGTAAACGGTTTTTAAGGGCCACAATAGACCAGTTGGCATGCTTAATATGGGTTCTGGTCTGTCAGGGTGGATTGATTTAAGGGTGAATTTAAATAAAAAATGCACTTCTTCCAATTAGTTAATCTAAAAAACTGTGTATCAAATTTTGTTCGGTGAAAGTTTAAAGCATTATCCCGGAACCATTCAAGTGATTTTGCATAATTTTAGTTTTTTTACATCATTTTACGTATCCCAAAAACAAGATTTATATTTTTTTTCAAAAATCACGCGAATGGTCTGTGGGGATACCAAAAGTCTCGCTGTTCAAAAGTTTGTTGGTTTTTTTTATCTGTTTCACTAAACGAACTGTTTATTAGGTTTAAATTCACTAAAGCATCATCAAAACATTCCGTGAACCATCTGATTTAGTAGAACAACTTAATAAACATTTGGACGTGACAGCGACGTCGCCTTAGGCGACCCGTCGTCGACTGCCGACGTCGTATTTCGTACCTGATGACTCAAATTTCTACCTAAATGGAACATTCGAATTTGGGTCGTAACGACGTCGGCTACCGACGAACCATAAAGCAAGAGAGTTTATTAAAACTGACGTTAAATTTTTTTTACTAGAAATGTAGTGGAGAAAAATTGGACAAAGTTGACAAAGTAACATTGATAATAATTGACTTTTAAGGAATGTTCCACATCGGATTTTCCATGCGACGGGTATTTTACTGATAAATATAGTAAAGTTAGGTGGAAAAAAATGCGTGGGCTTTAAAAATAAGGCTAATTTGATGTTTTTTGTATTTTTTCAAAAAAAAAGAAGATTTAAAACTATGTTTTTCAAGTCATTTTTTAATATATATTATAAAAACTAGAATTAAAATTACAAAAATTGTGTTATTTAATCATAAATAACCACTAAAGTCTATAAAAAGCGCAACTCATTCAGATACTTGCACAAGAACAATAATATAATCGATCAACTTCGTGGAAAACAACGAAGTAGATCCAAGATGGAGCGCTGACCCAGTCCTGAAATCTGTTTAAGTATCTATCTCAATAAGACACGTTGGCTGACGACACGTACACATTACCAACAATAGGTAGGTGCCAAAAATGAGTATCTTTAAAATAAGTAAATCAAGACTGGGCAAATACCTCTTTGGCTTTAGTTACCACTGTGTTTTTTATATCCATAAGTAGTTTGTTCCTTTTTCTATAAAATTTTCCTTCTTTCTTTTTATGCATATTTTAAAAAGACGGTTTTCTTTTTGAATTTCCAAATTCATAACCTCAAAGTGAGGTTAGGTTCCCAACAGACAATTCTCGTCACTTTTTTTTTACGAAATTGGCAGTTGCGGCATGACGTTGAACCGAGGTAGGAATCTGTTCAGAAAAATTGACCAAATGAACAAGAAAAGACATCAACAACGTTCAGACGTCGGGAAACTGTCGGAGAGGCAAACCACAGGATCGGGGGTTTATGTCGAAGACCAGGAGGTTCGAAAGAGCTACCCGCTCGGAGAGCAAGCCACGGTGTTTCAGGCAGAGGTGTATGCCAATCAGCCCTAAAGGCACTAAGGGCGCCCAAGATCACCAACACCCTGGTGGAGGAATGTGCGGATGCACTGAAATCCTTGGGAGAGGGCAAACAAGTGACACTTATGTGGGTACCGGGACATATGGGAGTGCCGGGTAACGAGATGGCCGACGAGCTCGCCAGGATCGGGGCAAGCACCCAGTATGTAGGGCCGGAACCACTCCTAGGAACAACCAAGAGGCAACTGCAAAGTCGACTCAACAAATGGGCCAACGATGCCATGACGACCGCTTGGAGAGCAGGAACAGGATGCAGACAGACCAAAGACTTCGTGAAGGGCCCGGATGTAGCCAAACAAAAATGGCTCCTGGGGAGATCGCGAAGGGATGCTGGTCTGCTGACAGGTATCATAACAGGTCACAACCGACTAAGCAAGCACATGACCCGGATCGCGGTGGAGAATGACTCGACCTGCCGGGCCTGCGGGCGGGCAGAGGAGACATCTCGACACGTTATAGCGAACTGCGAGGCATACCAGAGGACGAGATACCAGGTATTCGGTTTCCCGACCCTGGATGAGGAGGACCTGCACACGCTCAAATGGGACAAAATACTGGACTTTGCAAAAAGAACAGTTAGACCAAATGAGCAAACTGCCAGACCAGTGGTGCAGGCGGTGGATTAGGGGCAGGCTCGGGGTAGGGCAGAAAGGGCCCAGGGAGGCCTACTTGCCGGGCTTCGCGCCGCCCCTTCTCTACTACTACTACTACTACTACTACTACTACTTCAGACGTCGGAATTTTTTACTTAGAATTACGTTCCACTTAAAAACGTCGCTACCAACAACACTGAAACGCCGGCAATTTTACTACAAATCACTTCCAAGTTGGTGACCGTCGGATGACGTCTCTGGTGAAGACTTCCAAATGCCAACGAAAACAAGACGATAATTCGAGGTCGTATGAAGAACCACAATATTTTTTACCCAAATTGTGGTCGCGATTGATGCAAATTTGGTCGCGCTTAAAGAACTACAATATTTTTTACCTAAAGTGACGTCGCGATTGGTGCAAATTTGGTCGGAAGTCAGAAAAATGTTTATTGGGAAGGACTATAAATTTCGACAAGAACTACTCCTATACCTGGGCAAATTAGCTATTTTTTTGGTCTCTCAATAATTAAAGCGCCAAATATGATGTTTGTCTTGGAATCAAACAACTAACGCCCTCCCAACTTTACAAAAAAAGTAGTTGGTTAGTGGCCTTGTACTTATATCTCCGAAAATTTTGATATAATTTTAATTTTTTTTTAAGCTTAACTTAGTTATCAATCTCAAAATTTATCCCACGGTGTTGCATATAGAGTGATAAAATAGCCTATAGAAAATTTGCTGGTTCTTATTTTCATCCGTGTTTCGTATATATTTAAATATGTATGGGCCAAATAAAAGGACGAATGAATACTGAATAAAGTGCCATTAAAAAGAAATAACAAGAAGCGTGTTTCCAAAAATAGCGATGGCTGCAAATGGTGTTGGGCGAGTTTGTAAATTCAGCACTTAAGCAATCGCTGCCAGTAAACGCATTTTTGATATGTTCGAATGCGTTTTTTGAAAAAAACAGCTGTTTTAGGAGCCGATGCTAACCTCAACTCTTCTTTATCAGCTGTTTATGAATTTTCAGAATTCTATCCTTAAAAATAAAGGCGCTCAGTCGCCGTACCTTCCAATTGTTACACCCGGTATATATAGGGTGGTCCAAAAAATGTGTAAAATGTGTAACTTTGGACCCAATCGACCGATTTTTGAAAATTTTGGCTGTTTCTATAGACAAAAAATGTAACTTCACCCCCACCTGCAAAAAATTTGTGTGCAACCCTGGACTTGATTTTTGTCAATGAGGCAAAAGCACCATATTTTCTTCGCCTACCGAGGTATCACTTATCTAAATAGGTTATAAGATAAAAAATTTACATAAATTTTAAATCAGGAGTATTTGGGCTCGCATGACTTGCGACTTAGTCGTCCGATTTTAAAAACTAAGACATGAGTTCTTGCTAATCTGGCTCAAAATATGACATGTGTCAAAAATCCAAGATAGCAGAGAGTTTTAAAAAATGGGTAAATTTCACCCCCTTGCGAAAAATTTGTATGTGACCTGGAACCTTCCTACAGACATTACAATTTTTGGTCTAAATACCCCTAATTTAAAATTTTTATCTTATAACCAATTTAGATAAGTCATACCTCGGTAAACGAAGAAAGGTTTTTGCCTTATTGACAAATATCAAGTCCAGGGTCGCACACAAATATTTCGGAGGAAGGGGGTGAAATTTACTCATTTTTTAAAGATCTCCGCCATCTTGGATTTTTGAAATATGCCAAATTTTGAGTCGCGTCAGTAAAGTTTCAACTTTTTCTATAAAAGCTGCCAAAAATTTCGAAAATCAGTCGATTTTGTCCAAAGTTATAGCGCGTTCCAAAATTGACAAATTTTTTGGCCTACCCTATATATAGTTAAAATGTTCAGTAAACTAAAAAAAAACCAAAAATTTTCTGTAGGGACTAAAAACACATCCATAAAAATAAACGCGCTAAGTCGCCGTATCTATCCCTTGTTTTTTAAAGTTTTTGATTAGTTTACTGAGCATTTTGCCTGAGCTTCAGGCTACTGCGAACATAGGGGGAATCAAGTCCAATTTACTCTCCGTGCCGTACGACCGAGGTGGGGTCGAAGCATGCTGCAGTGTTATCTTTTTGAAATTTATTTTGTTTTTTTTTATTTTGTTTTATTTCTGCCTTGCTCGAGAAACAGATTAGTCAGTCTTAAGTGAAATAATCCATTTTTAAACCTAAATGTGGATGTCTACGAAGTTGTGCAGATGGTCAAATGGTACTATCAAGGCAGACCATTGAGACTTATTCAAAAACTTTTTTGGAGAATTTTGTCAATCGCCCAGAACCTAGTTTATTAACGATTCATAGGTTTGGGAAGAATTTCAAAAAGTTTGGTTGTGTAGCGCCAAGAAACCATAAAAAACCCACTGTTTTGAATGACGAGCAGGAAGTACGAGATGTGATGATTTACGCTGCAGTGGAGGAAAATCGAAAGTTAACTAGCCACCAAATTGCGGAAGCAGCTGATACGTCTTCAGCCACTGTCTTACGTGTTCTCAAAAAGAATGGTTATCTTTCTTACAAAGCGTCAAAA
This sequence comes from Oxystoma pomonae, assembly GCA_963921995.1. NCBI lineage: Eukaryota > Metazoa > Arthropoda > Insecta > Coleoptera > Brentidae > Oxystoma > Oxystoma pomonae. The sequence goes on from OY998172.1 coordinate 41,093,942, forward strand.
ACTCATCAAATTTTTCCGGAGGACAACTATCGTCGTATGGAATTTTACGAAACAATGATGGAAAGGGCTATTCGTGATGAAAAGTTTCAGAGATCTATTCTTTTCACAGATGAAAGCACAACACACGTTCGATATTGGTCGAGGGAAAATTTGCATTTGTATTTTGACGTAAGACCACAGTATCTCCAAAAACTAAATGTTTGGGGGGGGGTATTGTAGGGGAACACGTAATTGCAGCATATTATTCCAACTGCTAGGCAGTTGTTAGGTGTGAGATTTGGTGAAACATGGTTTCAAAAAGATGGTTGTCCCGCTCACAATGTTGGCCTTGTTTTAGGGAATATCTTGATAATGTATTTCCTAATCGGGTTATAAGTACACGGGGAACTATTTTATGGCCAGCTCGATCACCCGATCTTACTCCTAATGACTTCTATCTGTGGAGTTACATCAAAAATAAAGTTTACCGGTATGAAAGGGCTAATAATTTGGAAGAACTTCGGATTAAAGTTGAAGAAGCTTTTCAAACTATCACCCCTGACATGCTTGGAAACGTTAGAAGGGGTTTTTATAATAGGCTCGGATATTGTCTAGCCGAGCAAGGAGGACTTTTCGAACATTTAGAATGTATTATTTTATTTTGAGAACTTGCTTTTATTTTGTTTCTTCTTATTATTTTCATTGTTGTTAGTGATAAATCTGAACAGTTGAAAATAAAACGCTCTAATTTATCAGTGACAAAAAACAAGAAAATTACGTTATCAAAATTTGCATATTTATTGACCAAATTCCGGTTTCATGGACTACACTTCACATTGCTCAGTGGTTAGAGGCGTACTAAACGCAAGCCGCGAACGGTGATCGCAAGCCTGAGTGTTGGATGCTCCACTGATAGGTGTGCGGTGTCCCTGCATGTACGTACACTGGTAAGTTGGATTTCTTCCGGCCTATGTTCGCAGTAGCCTAAAGGGCTCTGTATATTAATCGAATAGTTTCGAAAATAGCCACAAATTCAGTTAAGAACGAAGATTCCTCAAGTTCGTTTGATGTCACTAATTAGGAAACAGAAGCACAAAAAAATGGACGATTGCGTAATGAAGACGGTTGCAAAAAAACCGCCTAAATGATTTTTCCATGTATTCAGTGCTGGTGAGGTCACATCAATTTAATCCAGTGAAAAGCTCAGCCAATCCAGCATAACGGACGGGACACTTTGCACGATTTTTTTATTTAAAATTAAATATTGCCGTTAACGCTGTTCCCAAAAAATAAATTCATTAGTTGTGCTCAAACAAATCAAATGTAAATTTATTTTTTACCTACTTTAGTAAGTTGGTAAAATGCCTTTTAATATGCATAAAGGACGGACCAGCAAAGAAGAAGAAGCATACCTTCATTAATTTTTGTATTATTTATTTATTTGCCAATAGGACGTCAAAAGATGCCAAAACTTAATATAACCGTAAAGTTAAAATCACACTTAAATAATATTTGTTACTTAAACTTCCAAATCAGTTACATCAACCGAAAAGAATCATCTAAAAAAGAGAAGATCAAAAGATCTTGGGAGGAAAGAACGAAAATTCAAAATTGGAGTGTCCCACAAGGAACTTCGTTTTGGTCTTTTGTGTGTTCCTTGTGGGACACTCATCCAATTTTGAATTTTCGTTTTTTCCTCCCAAGATCTTTCGATCTTCTCTTTTTTAGATGACTCTTCTCGGTTGATGTAACTGATTTGGAAGTTTAACTTCTTGTTTTAATTTTCTTGGGAGCATATTCCTATTGGAAAGATTAACACGCCAGGACGAACCCGTATCAGGTGACTTATAATTATTACCATGCGGAACGATGCCTATTTGTGAGTGATTCTGAGTTGGAAGTCAGAGTGTGCGATGATGTTAAATGATGTCAGGATTGAGGGTGACTAGTGAATCCACTGACGAGCCCACGCTGGTCACCCCGCGCGAAACATCGTTTAATTGTTTCTCCTTTCGCTTTGGTCTTTTGTGTGTTCCTTGTGGGACACTCATCCAATTTTGAATTTTCGTTCTTTCCTCCCAAAATCTTTTGATCTTCTCTTTTTTAAATATTTGTTACTATTTCACCAAAAAACGAAACGGGTAAGAATTTAACTAACAAAATGTTGTATAACGGACGGAATATTATTTCCGCTTAAAATAGAAACAATATTTAAATTACAAGACAATTGATTTAGGCAAAATGAATAAATCTTGGTAATACTAGCAAGCCTACTTTATTTATTTTTGATATAATTATTTTATGGATAGTGTGCAAAAATATTTGAAAGTAAAAAGTTTAAGCTGATCTTTTAATGTAAAAAAACACCCTTTTTTTGACAAAGAGAAACATTTTAAATTGCTTTTTTAAATAGAAACAGTTTTAGCCTCTGGAGTCAAATTCAAAAATATACGGGGTGGATTCTTTAAGCGGAACGGCGCTTCTAGCGGGTTAGAATTTGGTTTAATAAAAAAATCTAAAAACACGTCAACTGAGATTTTTAATTTCCTTTAAATAAATAGGACACCCTGTATATTTTGCAATGTTTGAAATTTGCAAACAATTCTCTCTTCAGCAATACCACACAGTAGGATCTATCTTTTACGATAATCAAGATATTTTTATCTAAATCTGTATGGAAAACTTCGATATTCATTCAAATATACCCCGTAAATCAGGGCATAGACAACAATTTCATGCAAGTTTAAATGCCTCTATCTTGGAAACCATAAGAGATAGAGTATTAGTGGTATTGTCAAAAAGATATTTTTTTTTAGAATTCAAAAATGTCAAACTATACAAGGTGTCCTATTTAAAAAAAAAATATATATATAATAAACAAACCGACATAAAATAAAATCCAAGATAGCATGATTAAAGAAAATTAAAAATCTCAGTTGACGTGTTTTTGGATTTTTTTATAAAACCAAATTCTAACCCGCTAGAAGCACCGTTCCGTTTAAAGAATCCACCCTGTATATTTTTTTATTTTATTTATTATTAATATATGGTAATTCGTATTTTGTTGTATTCCACTGAGCTGTCACTGCTACCAGTACTCAAGAACATAAGTGCTTAAAAATAAATAATAATAAAAAAGCGGAAAAAACTTTCAACTCTTTAAGCCATAAAATTTTTCCAAAATAGATTAGCTCTACAGCTTATTAATTTTATTGCTGCAGTAAAGAAGTGTTTGCTGATTTTAAAACTTGCCCAATTGCAATTTTAAGTGCATAAAAGTTCGCAATGGAATACCAATGTTTATAAAAGAAAATGGCATTCGATAAAAGTTTATTTTAGTACGGCATCGGCATAGCGATTTTTATATTTTGATTTAATTTTGCAATAAAAATATAAAAACTTTCGTAAAATCTACACTGACAGATTTAGTGGCGGATGCTACTAGCTGACACTTCAAGTTTTTAAAGATATTTTAACAGCAAAAAAATTGTTGCCTTTGATATTTGTGCTTATCTTTTTTTTAATAATCGTCTGCCGCTTTTTTATGCCTACGCTCACAATCAGGTAATGTAGATGCTAGATTACATAAGTGGTAGTCAGCACCGAGGGGTGGCTCGGTAATGCACTTTGGTGTACAGGCCGATGGCATTGCATGGCATTTTGAAGCATTATTTTAAGGCATTTCGGGGGCATTTAGAGGCATTCTATGCATTTTAAGGCAATTTTTGGCATTCTGAATCATTTTTAACCGAAAAATCTTATGAAAAATGCCTTTTGGTGTACACAAAATGACGTCCGAGCCACCCCTTGGTCAGCACCCTTTTGAAAGCCCGCCTTGCACAGTTTCCTATTCCTGAACTGTACAAATTTTGTCCCCACGTTATCTACCAAATTATTTACAATGATAGTTGAAAGACCCTAAAGGCAAAAACACCTGCAGATCATAAACTATAATATAGGCTTCAAGTTACGGCATCAAGTTAATCCACGTAATAAAATGCCAGACTAGGGGCCGAAACACAATACATTGGACCGGAACCGCTTCTGGGAATAACAAGGACACAGGTACAGAGTGAGCTCAACAAATGGGCGAACAATGAACTGAAGACGTCCTGGAGGAGAGAGTCAAAGTGCAGACAGTCCAAGCTATTTGTGGATGGTCCGAATGTAGCCAAATGGCTCTTAGGCAAGACCAGAAAGGACATTGGACTGCTGCCAGGGATGCTGACTGGGCACAAGCGGCTGAACAAGCATCTAACGCAAATAAGAGTAGCAGGAGATCCCGTGTGTTCTGCTTGCGGGCTCGAAGAGGAATCGGCACAGCACTTAATAGCAGAGTGCGATGCTTATGCCAAATCAAGGCAGCTGAAGTGGGGATTTTCCACAATAGAGGAAGAAGAGCTGCACTCGCTCAAATGGGCCGACATACTAAACTTCGTTAAAAAGACAGGGAGGCCCGGAGAGAGAGAGGTGCAGCGGAAGTAGGAGCACAGGGGTAAGGAACGAGGTATGGCAGAAAGTGCCCATAAAGAGGCCTAATTGCCAGGCCTATGGGTCACCCCTATTCTACTACTACTACTAATCCACGTAACGCCTCTTTGGTTTGTACCACTTAGAAGACGTCTTTATTTATGGTGGCACCAGTGATTTTACAAAAAGATAAGCAACAGTACCACCACATTCAGGTGTGAGACGTAGAATCAGACGCCACAGTCATTGTATTCTTACCTCTCAGTGGGTCTCAGGGTAAACTCTGTCCAGGACATATCTAGTGCATTTTAGAAACCAGCAGCACCAAGTCTGAGAGGGCAATTTTTTTTGCTTTCAGTCACTGGACAGAACAGCCCGGAGACCAAAATGCAAAGGGAACAATAACTTTCACCCAATTCGGTAATACAGTACTAAAGGTATCCTAACCGAATAAAGTATATTTGCTAATTTTGCAACAAAATTGTTCCGGTTTTTTAGTTCACCATTATCCGACGAATTTGAAGCTTTGATATATTTCTTTTTTACCAAGTAGTTTGCCCTTATAGTTAGACATTTTTTAAATAGCCGGGGTAGTTACAATTTACCTATTTTTGACCTAAATTTTGGATGATCGAGTTTGTAAGCTTTTGATGTGAAAAATATGTGAAATTTTTCGTATCTGGTTAACCCATCTATTGGCCGCCATATTTTTTATTACATCGATTTTTCATTACTTAAGAGATGCGAAAACAAACGGAAAACATAATTGATTAAATAGATTCTTTTGATTCCATGTTAAAAAGTGTCTAAAAGTCTATGTCTATGTTAATGCATTTTGCCCATTTTAAGCAACTTGTCCCTTGGTCCAAGTTGTAGAGGACCAGTGTAGTTATCCTTGAGATCAGGGGAAAGAAAGTCATTCCTCACAAATGCGCGGTTCTCATTGGTCATTGGCATCTTTTATTTCTCTCGCTAAAAACCAGTAGAAACAAATTTCATCAATTCATCTTATTAGTGTAATTTTCGAAGGAATCGGTGGCGTCGACCAATAAGATCTGTGCGTTTCAGGGAGATAATTGTTTTCTCCTTGATTTCAAGAATAGCTATGCGAACGAAGCTTTCTTTTATGGTGGATTTATAGTGGGGAACAGCTGACTCCACTCGTTGCGTACGTTAGTAGGCCCGTAACGGTACGTACAAATACCTACAACTGTCCGTACGCAAACAAATACGTACAACTGTCCGACGCAACGAGTGGAGTCAGCTGTTTTCCCATCGCATTCACCATAAAAGCAGGCCTGGTTCGAAATATGCCGTAAACAAGCGAAAAATATAGTGTCTTTTGGCTTTGTCTTGAACGCGTTAGGTATAGCGATACCGATGCGTTGAAATAATAACTTTAAGTGTCTAATATCGCCGTTACCAAAAGGTTAAAACTTTTCTTAAATCGAAGCCAAACTTGGCAAGCTATGTAAATAAAGACAGCACGAGAGCTTAGCAAATACAGCTAGAACGTCGGAATATTTGGAATGTCTTAAAAGCTTTATAATGTTCAAGATGATATTCAGCAACTTTTAAGATAAAACCGCACCGATAATGAAAATATCATATTAAAAGTTTATAGTAGAGGGAGTCAATTTTAGCTTAAGTTTAAAATTTATTTTGGTTATAAATTTTTATTAAATTATTTTGGTCGTAAATCAACTCTACCGTGTAGTATTTGTTTTGAGTGGGATGGAGTCACTAGAAATATTTAAAATCCGTTAACTGCGGTTAGAGCTAGGTTAACTTAAGAAAGAATTTGAATCCTAAAAACAGTTCGTTTACTTAAACAGATTTTTTTTTCAAGGGTACCAAGGGGAAATCTTGTACTTTCCGAGTCATTTCTCCTCTACCAGGAGAGCCCGGGTAGTGTCGGGTTCCTACCGACTAAAATCCCCCGATTGTGGCTCCGACCAACCTGATGGCTGGCCAGAGTCACTGCACTGCAGCCATTACTGGCTTATTGTGCACCCTTTGATCCTAGCTTCATCTGTTTTAGACATTGAGCACCACGAGAAGGTGAGGTTGGCATTTGGATATGAGGTCCCATGCCCAGTGGGGGTAAGCACGGTCTCCAACTGTTCCGAGCAAATATGAAGATTACATTATATTCGCATCACTACCCCTTACTCCCCTACTTAAACAGATAAACTGCTTATCAAAAATTAACAAAATTTTGCACAGCGGAGGCTTCTGGTATCCCCCACAGACCATTCGTGTGGGTTTTTAAAAAAATATATATATTTTGTTTTTATTTAGTTGTTTAAAATGATCGATAATTTTTACTGTAAACTAAACATTTTTAGGATACGTAAAATTATGTAAAAAAAACTTAAAATTACGCAAAATTCTGGGACAATGCTTTACACTTTCATAGTACAAAATTTTATACAAATTTGATTAACAGTTTTTTAGATCAAGTAATTGGAAGAAGCGCATGTTTTGTTCAAATTCACCCTTAATATCTAAAAAAATTGTGATTACCAACCTGGATATTTCGCTATTTTTATTATCCAACATTAGGAAATTTAACAATAATATAAAAATGTTCAAAATAGTAGTTTTCACAACTAGTACCTAAAATTGTACTTTTCTTTAGAGGCGGTGCTTTTTTACACAACGAGCGCAGCGAAGTATTTAAAAACGCGAGTGAAAAAAAACACAGTTTAGCTGTGAGTTGCTAACACTATTTTGTTTAACACCTTTATTAAAAAGTCCAAGAAAAACAGGAAAATACTTTTAAAATTCTCGAACAAAGAGCACTTCTCGCAACACATCTTTACACTATAAATCAAGGCAGCTGGTAAATGAAATAATAAAGGTTTCCATAGCCATGCACCTTTTTACTTTGTGACGTTCATTGTTGTGACATTTTAATCTTTGACAGTTTGATATTTTGACGATGTTTTTAAATGATTTTTTCGTAAATAGAAAATGGAAATGGCTTAATTTTTAGGCAAGAATAATTAGATTTTTTCAATATTACTATTTTCCGCTATTTCTCTTTAATTTTGGGTAAAAAACCTACAGAAATCTTTTTTTGCACCCGTGATAAAAAAAAGTTTCTTTGCATCGGTAACCAAAAAAGTCATGCTTTCGTTATCTGCAGACCGTTAATAAAATCATGTTTTTGATAAAGGTATAAAAAAAGTATATAGTTGAAATTATACCCGTTTGTAATCACGTCATACTGACGGCCAAAAATGCAGGTTACTTAATATTTGTTTTCACAACAAACTGAAAAATTCATGTTATCAATTGACATTGACGGCAAAAAAATAAAGAATGATCTGACACCAACTTTCCCAAAAGTTTATTGTCCCCGCTGTTTGATACATGTTAAACAAAAATATACAAAAATGACGGCATTAAAATTGGGTGTAATCCCGAGTATACTGTTCCAAATTGTTATTAAAAAAAACACCCGACTTAAAATACACTCTTAAAATAGAATAATTTTTATATAAGTAAGACTTTCTTTTATGAATCCATTCTGTATAATAGTATATGAAAGACTTCGACGAAAGTAATTGGGTTTTATGAAAAGTAATTTTATATTTCAATTTTTAGTGGTAAAAGTTATTTAGCTTTTATTTTAGTTAAAGACTTTGTCAGTTTTATAAAAGAATGGTACGGAGGAGCATGTTTATATATTCTCCGACAGCCAATCGGCCCTAAAGGCTCTTAGGGCGCCCAAGATCAACAAAGCGCCGGTGGAGGAATGTGCGGATGCACTAGAATCCTTGGGAGAGGGCAAACAAGTGACACTTACGTGGGTACCGGGACATATCGGGGTGCCGGGGAACGAGAAGGCCGACGAGCTCGCCAGGATCGGGGTAAACACCCAGTATATAGGGCCGGAACCACTCCTAGGAACAACCAAGAGGCAATTGCAAAGTCGACTCAGTAAATGGGCCTGGAGAAGAGAAACAGAATGCAGACAGACCAGGGACTTCGTGAAGGGCCCGGACGTAGGCAGACAAAAATGGCTTCTTGGGAGATCACGAAGGGACGCTGGTCTGCTGACAGGAATCATAACAGGCCACAACCGACTCGACCTGCCGGGCCTGCGGGCATTAGACTTTTTTTTGTTATAAACGTGTGTTCGGCAACGCTTCATTACCGACCTACAGAGCGTTAGGCTAGATCCACATGCATGCGTTATGCGCATTCGTTATGAACCACGTGGTCAATTGCAACCAATGAACTTTGAGCGGAACAAAACGACGAATATTTCACACTAAAATTTTCTTCGCACTTGAATTTTGACTTTTCTCACCTTTTGATCGCATATATAATGCATACTAGCCATAACCAAACTAACAAATTTGGGGACATTGTTTGTTTTGTTAATCACTTTGTCATGTATAAATTCATGGTACCAAAAAGAACCGAATAGAAATTTTGGAACTAATTCACTTCTTTTTCGACTCTATCATATAAAAATGCGCCTCCACGACGTTTCAGGAACGTGGTTGCGACATAACAGTATGATATTTGGTACTTAACTTTGAAGTCGTGGCAACGTAATAATGACCGGATGGTATGGTATACAGGGACGTAGCGGGGGCAAGTTGCGTTAACTTTCAGGATATTCTATGTGGCTGCCGGTTACGTCGTGACAACTTTAAATGTGAATTGGGAACGCCCTATATAAATAAAATACCAAATATTTTATTTCTATCTATCTGATATTTTCAATTATATTAACTTTTTTTGGCAGACAAATCTACAAGCACTCAAGAAATTATAAAATTTTTGCATTTAAAGTTTTATAATTTTTTGAGTGCTTGTAGATTTGCCTGCCAAAAAAAGCTAATTATCAATGCAAATATCAGATAGACAAAAATAACATGTTTGGTATTTTTAAAATCAAGAAGGACGGCACTTCACCTCCCTAAAGAGTTGTATATATTTTTTTCTGCGAGCGTGCGGAAAGTGTCACTTTTCCGCACGCATTATAGTTTTCAAAGTGCCACTTTTCCGCACTACTTTTTCGCACGCTCTTGAAAAATCTGAATCGGTACGTTAATAACAATTTTTTCGGTGTCCTTATAATCACTCAACTCTCAAATAGTTGTCAAAAACTAGTCAAGTCACAATTTTAATGCTGTATCCCCATGGAAACAAGATTACAAACTAAAAAGTGCTTGAAAATGGACGCGTCAGGATCCGAAGAAAATCTTCCAGAATCTATAATAAATACAGCAAGAGACCTTGACCTCCTTCCTGTGAAATCGAAAACAAGGTATGAAAAGGAATATTTATTTTTCACTAAGTGGTGCAAAGAGCAACAAGTTAAAAGCTTCAAGGAGGAAGTGTTCCTTGCGTATTTTGTAAAACTTAGTAATACCTGCAGACCAAATACGATGTGGTCTAGATATTCGATGCCGAAAACAGTACTTAAAGTTCAAAAAAATGTAGATATCGGCCAATATTTCAGGCTTACGGCGTACCTAAAGAAGAAAAATGTGTGTACTAACGACATAACTTTAGAAAGAGATGACCTATTAATCCTAAACATACCTGACTCAAAAAACCATACCAGCCGATCTTTTGTAATTTCTAATGATATAAATAGCGGAAACTATTTACAACTGTACAAAAAATATGCCAATCTAAGGAAACCTGGTACACCACAAAATAGATTTTTTGTACATTACAAAACCGGAACCTGCACCATTCAAGCTGTCGGAATAAACTCTTTTGGAAAATACCCATCTGAAATAGCAGCGTATCTGAAACTTCCCAACCCCGAATTCTACACAGGTCACAGCTTCCGCCGTTCTTCGGCCACAATGTTAGCGGATAGTGGAGAAGGAATAACAAATATTAAACGATTGGGCGGATGGAAGTCGACCGCAGTTGCTGAGGGACATTTGGGAGAGTCGACTCAACTGAAAAAAGAATTGTCAAACAAGATATTATCATATCCCTCAACATCAGCCAATAGCAGTGTCCCTTCTCCTTCCGAAAATGACATCGCTGTAAAAATATTGAAAATCACGAAATAGTCCTTCCCCTAGAACATGGAACAACAACGCAGAAGTTATTAGCATCAGCAATAATCTCCAAAAATAAACAATAGTTATAGGCACTTATTATTAAAAAACTATAGATTAATAAACCTTTCTTTAATTCTTTATAACTTTATTTTTTACGTTTTCCGCAGGCTCGAAGAAAAAATAGCGTTCCTAACACTTGCGGAAAGTTTTTTTTCCGCACTTGATTGCTGGCCAAACTCGGCTACGCGTCGTTCTGCAATCGCGTGCGAAAAAGTGACACTTTCCGCACTTGTTAGGAAATATACTATTTCCTACGAGCGTGCGAAAAAGTTACTTTTCTGCACGATTTTTCGTTTTGAAAGTTGTACCTTTTCGCACGATTTTACTTTTCCGCAGGATTTCTTTACTTTGCACGATGTTCACTTTAAAGGAAAATATTTTAATTCAAGATATAGTTTAAATCAAATTACTATCTTTGGGTACTATTTTTCACACGCAGGAACTTTACTAAAAAAAAATCGTGCGGAAAAGTAAAATCGTGCGGAAAAGTAACGTTTTCGCACTAGTGCTGAAAAGTTACTTTTCCGCACGATATTTGTATTGTTAAAAATTAAGATATTTAGGGCTAATTAAGTGATTCATGTAACAGTTCTATCTTATGTGTCACTTTGTAGCATTATTATAAAATATTGGCGTATTAAAAACATTTTGTTTGATAAATGAGACGAAAACACTCCTAGGAAATCATTGTACCTAACTCTTCTCTACTCTCTCAAATTAAATCGGACTAATAATATTTAATGCTTTAGGTATTATTAGCTCAAATAACTATGAGATACTATAATGGCCCAAGTGTCCCAAATGTATAATAACTGAAAAACAAGGAAAACAATGTAAAAACTAGGGTTGGAAAAATCTACTGCGCATGTGTGGCGCAGTGTGCTTGCGCCAAGGGGACATTTTGCCTCTGCGTTTTTTCCAGGCTAACTTGGTTGGGAAAATTACTATCGCTACTATACGACTTTTTCTTCAGAAAATTCAGAAGGGCCGTTACATTCTCTCATAGTGATACTTTCCTCCCTTGGTCCGTAAATAACTATTTTTGATCTCTCATATATCAAACAAGTTAACAGAAGTACTTTTACGGTGGGATTTACTAAAAGGGTTTAGTATATTTTAAAACTGTGCTCAGTTTAAGTGAAATTTTTGGTTTTAAGCATTTTAAACCAACCCTCCTTGAGTTTGATTTATAAGAAGTGTATTAATAAATTTGTTTATTGAATAATCATCTTAACACAATCTTTTGTTGGATTTAAGGAGAAAGTTTCAATTTAGAAAAAGATAAAATTAAAAAATTGTCAGTCTAAGTAAAACTTTAATTAATTTTTCCCATCAGCTCGATGTGACACGACGATTAAAGTTGTTTTTATTTATCAAACGTATTAAAAATTCTGTCACTGTCGAAATGTCAGTTTCAAAATAATAGCTGCCTTCAAATCACAAATAACAAGTTCGGATCTCTTACCAAAATTTGTACCTTGGCTTGCACCAACTTCTACTCAACACCGTTCTCAACTAAAAGCCAGTTAACTCATTTTCGTTTTAGTATCCTTTGGCCTATGATCGGTGCCATATTGACACCAAACTGACAGAAAATCCATGTTTTACTTGTCAATTCGATTATAAAAATGGGAGCCACAATAGGCTAAAGGGCACTGAGGCGGTAGGAGTTAACAGGCTTTTTAGTTAAGAACGGTGTTGTTCTACTGATGAAAGCTACAGCTTTGAAATGAGTGGGCTTTGAGTAAGAAAAGTTTTCTTGACTGAGCTTTTAGATAACCTCAATGTTTTAACTTAAGTTTGTAAATAAATTAATATAGTTGTTCTGTGTTTTTTGTTATATTTTTCGTGCATAATAAGTGACCCTCGCTTATGTTCGTTCTGCCTCGTAGTGCCCTCATAAATATATATTTTGTGCTAAAAACGGGTTTAACAAAGCAAAATTGATGGTGTTTTATTGGTTAGTGAACAACTTGGGATATTAAATCAGGTAAATTAATCCTTGTAAAAACGGTTACTTAGGGAAATTATAAACGAATTATAAACCAATTACCAATTGCCATAAAACAAACGTTTCTGGGGGCTATAAATTTACACCACCCCCAGAGGTGGTCTAAAAAATCACCAACTTTATAAACTGCCATTTTGAAGCCTGTCAAAAAAAAAAATGTTGGTGTATTTTCTCCTAAAATTTGGTATATTTTGCGAAAAAAAGCAGTTTTTCAGTGGTATTTTGCAAAACCAATACAAAATAATCAAGAACTTCGTGTCTTTTCTGTATGGATAAGTGTTTTTTGAAAATTGGTTTTAAAATTTAGTACCCCCCACAGGTGTAAAGAATTAGACCAGTAAGGGATACTATTTTAGATCTTAGTAAATTCCAATGCAAGTGTCTTTTTGACTTTTTAACAGATATCTTCTTCTTGGTAATATTATGACGGTGCCAGGTGAAGCGCGCCCAGAAAGCGTATTTATTCTGCACTTGGTGCGACAAATCGTGGCCGAACAGGAAATGGCCTTTATTTCCCGAATCCTGTGCTACAATAAGGGTGTTACTTTATTGCTACTCGAAAAAGTATACTGTTTCGGATTGCTAGATTTGTTTCATAGGATTTCCTGCTCAAAACGTGGCAGAAAGGATTGGATTTCTTGACCTTCTGGGTTTTAAACATAGATAGAGCAGAGGTGAGTAAATAACGCCTTCTACACTGATAAAAACTATAAAAATTTACAATGGTTTTTTGCGGATCAACTTCATTTTTTTGCACAACGTATGTGTAAACTTTGACAACAATCATCAGGTATTGTATTTTTAGTTTTAAATGTAACACTTTGGCAATTTTGCACTCGATATCTTGTTTTAAGCTTTATCCTTATAACCTCAAAAATTATCACATTTAAAAATCAGTGACGAAAAAAAGACTTTAAAAATAATGAATTTATATATTTATTAAAAATATTTACTTATTTCGTTTTTGTTTAAGTCTTTTTTTGATTGTTTTCAACTTGTGTTTTTGTGTGTTTTTATAGTTTTTAATAACATATGTATGTAATTTCGTCTTAGTATTCTAGGTCTAATAATTCAATTTATAATTTGTCTACTAACTTATAAGATAATTTATTATTTATACATATTGTATCCTATGTTTGACGATGTGTATACTACAAATTAGTTGAAAAGTTATTTTTGTGCCAGTGGTACATGAAAAAAAACGTGTCATGGGGATAAAAATTGCGAAAAAATTGTTTGTTTTTTAAATTTTCTACTATAATAAATTTTTAAGGAAATAATTATAGTATTAAATAATATATTATAGGTTTTGTGTTATTGTTAATACTTTCGCCTTGCTTTTGATCTGTTTTTAACATCGGTTATTTAGCAGAATAGCAAATAATGTTAGGTTCTATGTGACTAATAAAATTAAATGCGTAAAATCCAATTAAAATTAAAATTTTGTTTACATTGATTCATGATTTATACCTAATCCGAGCACTCTAATGATTTTCCTATATTCTCATTTGTTTGCAAAATTTTAAAGCTCAACAGAGTGTGGGTATAGTTTGTTCAACAATCCTTTGCCGTTACGCCATGTCATCATTTAAGTCTTCATCAATCGCGATTATTTCGGCAAATGTTTCTTACCACGGCATCGGGATCTCCCTTCCTTGTAAAATATTGAGTTAATTTCTTAAAGCGCCCGGGCATTTTGTCGTCATATTTTTTCGTTTAAATTCAAGAAAAAATTAAACATTTGACACAATACTTAGATTAAAGAGAGACAAGATATCTGCTCCAACGAAAACTCCTTGGCAAATAATAACCACTGTTTATTTACAAACAAAATCACAACAAACAACATAACAAAAAAGGAGAGAAATATCGATTATTTTTATATCCTTTTTAAACGACGTTAGAACGATAGGGACAGAGAATTATGTCTCAACCGCTTTAGGTCGTGATTGGCTTGTGGGTGGAAAAAGTCGACAGAGACGGTCAGATGATATTTTTATTGGCATAATCATAAGCTTTTTCGTGTTATTTATTTTAAAATTTCAGGATGTTTTAAGCAGTTTTTAAGTCGTTTTAAAACGACATTTTGTCAAAAAACGTTTATAGTATGATTTTTTACCAGTAGGAGAATACTTCAGTGCATTTAAAGTGACATTTTGGAACAAGTCGTTCAATGTTTTGAAAACAAAGGGATAGCAAGTGAAATCAATCAGTGGCGGTATATGCCACTAGGTACACAGAAAAAGAAAAGTTTAGAAATATACTTAAATCAGTAGATCCTTAGATTAAAATAACAACAAACAAGTTTTTTTGATGAAGTAGTTAATTCCCAATGCGTCAAATAAGATATTTTTTAACGTTTTTATAAGGTTTTTTTCGAGGTTTTTTTTTATAAAGACGATAAATAAAGCATACTTTTGATGAAGTAGTTAATGCCCAAATAAGATATTTTCGAAGGTTTTTTTTATAAAGACTATAAAATAAAGTTAGGTAAAGTCCTTAAACCAACTTAAAAACTACAATAAAAGTTAATTCACATGTGTTCAGGTTTGTGAGAATATTGAATTTCTACCTCTTATCAGAATATTAAGGTTGATTTATACTGCCGCCGTTGCCATCTGCGCTCGCCCTTCGAATTGATATTTAAATATTTTTGTTTATCCTAGATGTCTCTATATACCCTAAGCATTATTCATTTATTGAGTACTGAAGAAGTCAGTATAAGTAAGTTTCTACTAATGATCAGAAAAAATAACAAAATTAACAAACACAATAACATAATTTTTTGCTAGTGGGTAATATTTTTTTTCTTGATATTTCATATTATAGTAAAATTTTAATAATATAATCCATGTGTTTTATATTTAAGTAGGTACGCCACTGTAAACAACAGAAAGTTAAACATTGTTTCATATAATAATATAACCAAAGTCTCCGTAATTGTCAGGTATCTTGTCTCTTTTTAATCTAAGACACAATAAGTCAAACAATAAACGAAAGACACTGAAACAATGTCATTTTATTTATGACATACCTTAATGGCAACAAATATTTGTTTCATCTAAAGACGTCTTATCGCGACCGATGATTTCGAAAGCACATTTTGAAAACATACAAAAATGACACATACATACACATACAACATACAAAATGACAATTATTGAATGACATTAATCATCTGTGTGTGTGTGTGGCTTCTCGTTTTTTGGATTTGAAAGTTTTTTTGTAATTTTTCAAAATGGATGTCCTAGATCCACAAGTGAGCCCTTTTTCTGTCGCCGCCAGATAATCTTGGCCTATTTTCATTATTGCCAAATATTGACAAGTACCGCCATATTGAACCATGTTCGAAAGGGCGGCCGAGGCGCTTTTGAAATCCTCTGAAATGTTTTGAACTGTGACGTCACCGTTTCGTCGCCAAAATAACGTTTTACGCATGTTTTCAAAGCGATTTCGGAATCATCGGTCTCTCTCAATGGCTCTTCTCAAATGTTAGGTGTTTGCGTTCAATATAAGTAAATATAGTGCCGACTTTTTTGAAGTCAGGCTATGCGGACTTTATTTACCGATAACTTCCTATTGACGTATTGCAAAAAATTCACTCAGTCAACCAAAATTTATGGGGGTTTTGAGGTATCTACCATCTTAACTATTTCTTTTTTTTTCAGTTTTCAAATCACCCTGTGTGGTCATACTATCAAAACAAAGTTTTTGGGTAATAATTAGAGTTTATATTGCCACTAAAAAAGTAGGCCAAATATGAACAAAGTTAACCCTGTATAACGTATTACATGCTCCCCGTCATATAATTTTCTCTAAAAGTTTTTGTTAAAATTGTTGCGGGATATAAAGCTACGTCATAACTTCGTAATATTGGTTAATTGTTGGAGTATACGTAGTGGAAAAGTTTTTAATATCAAAAAGCTCCTACCACATGCCATTTTAAAAATGTAATAGCGCACTAGAAGAAGATTAAACTTTTAATTATACCGGGAGTTTTTTCTCTGCTTTTTTTGAGATAAAGAAGTGAAACTTGGGGATGTATATATATATGATGTCAAATTTGACGGTTTGTGACAAGTCGCGTGACTTCCGGTTTCACCGGAAACTGCCTCAACTTTCGGGTTTTAATTGAGATACCCTGTATATTCTTACATTTTTGGATTCCTGGAAACATTCTGCGTCCAACGGTTCTCCATATGTCAAATGTTGACTTGGTATTACTGAACATAAATGTGCTAAGTACATGATAATCATTTATAATATTCTTAGCATACACTGATAAATAAGTTATTTTAGTTAAATAAAAATGGATTTGATTCAAGGAAATATTTATTTAAATAGACTGAAACAAACGTGTTCTTGAATCAAAGTTATTATTTACTTGTATCAAGACTCAAAATTGGGTTGGAGTGAAATAAATTTTGGTTTAGTCTAAGTAAAAATTTATTTGTAACAAATAAATTAGGTATTTAACCCAAATACCGATGATTTTGATTTAATGTCAACATTTATCAAGTCAAATTCACGAAATCTTCAAACTAAATTAAATTCTTCCTTCACTTAAAACAAAATTCTTTATCATTCCTTTAATTCGACTATCAACAACATAACAGTATTATGCTCGTCAGTGGTTTTAATATTCCCATGATTACGAACGTAGGTCGCCATTGCCTGCATTTTTCTGCTCCAGGTATATATGCAAAATCCTTCGATGGATGCCGGCGAGATGTTGAACTAGCGTTCGGTAACGGTAAGCGTAAAAGGTCGTGGTCGACCAAAGATCGGTAGCTAGGTGTGCGAGGCATTGTAGTATTAATCCCTTAAATCTAGTAAGTAAAAATATTTAAGCCAGGTATAATTTATTTAAAGTAACAAATTAAGTCAACAAAATGTTCGTTGTGTTAAATAAATATATTTCAACAGCACCATGCGGTTCAAAAACATTTTTATCAGTGTATTCTTTTTTTTAAGGAAATTCTACGTACACGCTAAGAAAAAGAAAAAGTTTCACATATACCTGAAGATATCGATAGCAGATTCTTGCCATCTACCACGCAACTTTAAATATGAGAGGTAGGGTACAGTACAGGTACAGAACATGCTGTAGCATGTAATTAGGGCGAAACGTAATCTATTCTTAGCACACGCTTTGAATATAGTAGTGCTACATTAGAACCTCCTTAGCACATCCTTTTTCTTCTTAGAGATATTCCACGCACCCACTAAGGACCACAAATTGCTATGTAGGAAACGTGGCCTAAACTTTTTATAATTATTTTGATACATTTTACCAGCATACAATAGACGAAATCGATGTATAAGCCATTAAAACAATAAAAAATGATTGTGAAGTTTACTTTTTAGACGTACACATTTGATGGAAGTGGAATTCGCAATAAATCGATATTTTATTTAGAATAGCTGAAGCAGAAATAGGCACGGCTCAAGTTACCTAAATGTATATATTTTTTCGAATAAAAAAATTGTAAGTAGGTGGAAAAGTCACATATTTTCTGTGTTAGATTAACCAAAGTTTTGCAAGACTCGCATAAGAAATATGCAAATATGTGGTCTCCAGTTTTTTGATAAATTACTATGGAAGACTTAGACTTTATTCTAATGAAAATATACATTTAACGAATGGTAAAAAACATTTTTTTTTTTTCACTTGAGTATACATGGAATGAGACACAAAATGTGTGTAACTAAAACTCATAAAGTTACTTATTACACTATTTTGTATAAAATATACACAATTGATGTGTGTAAAATATTCAATAAAATGTAATTTTAAAAGTTCGGGACTTTTTCGAAGGAAAATGCATGTAACTGTTGAACTTAATTAAAAAGTTTGAGATTTTTGAAAAAATTCCTAAATGGCGAATAATTCTCGAGAAAATATTGTATGCGACACTTTAACATAAACATTAACTAACATTTTATTTTCGGCAAAATTCAGGGTGAATTGAGGTGAATTGTTAATATTCTTAAAAATCTCATGTAATAAATTTTATTTCATACTGTAGTGAAAGTAATTTTTTCGGACTCAAATCGATATTACATGTAATTAAAGTACTCATCTAGAAACATCTAGACTTGTACTTTAATAGAGCATTTTCAGGTCTTGTAACGTAAATTACTATTACAGAAGCATTTACTGTAAATGACAGTAGGAAACACAATTCAAGGTTTTTTTTGTTTCCCGAACAAAAACTATTTTTTTGGGTTTAGCTACTCCCAAGCAATGAAAAAGTGTCAATCAAAGATTTAAATTTGCTGGCAAAAAAATAATATTTGGTACAAAGTTTATAGGCATGCAATGGTATTACAAAATACATATAACCATATATTTTTAATTTAACAAAAATCCTGACCAAACAAAAAGTGCTAAGAGTGCAGAAATTTTGCACACATTCTAATTATGTGACTCCCAAATGCGCTAAAGAGCGCAATGGATTTTTTTTTTTTAATAAAGTTTTTTTCTAAAAAGGCTCTCTGTAGCGCATTTGGAAGTGAAATTGGCTTGTATGCCAAATCTTATTTCTCTGGTATTCTTCATTTGGCTATGATTTCCATAAAGCGAAAATTGCTATTTTGCACAATATGGCAACCACTGTTTAAGGTATCTGAAACACTGTATTTTGATTTTATTTTCTAGATGTAAAACTTTGATTTTTAAGCGAATTTCTTATTTCAAATTCACTTAGTTTGTCTACACTTCTATTTCAACCATAAACAAAAAATAAATAAAACCCAGATTATCAGTTTACTTAACATGATAGTGGCTGGAAACTTTGTGAATCAAGTATCCTTAGTTCTGAAGGTATCACCCATGTGGATAAAATAACCTAAATGTTAATTTTTCAAACAAACGTTGCCATATTGTGGTTGTGCTGTATAGTGTGGTTCCCTTCTCTTAAGCACCAAATCGTTAGGATCGTTATAAAAACTTTAAAAACGCTTTGGCGCATTTGTTCCGACCCAACCTAAAAAAATACTCAACCCTTGTTTTTTATTTTTTTAAATTTTTGATGTGATTTTTATTTATACCTTTTCATGTTACTTGTTCTTATAATATTTTAATGACACTTATGTTCCTTTCGTTCATTTTAATTTTATTTATACCTATTTAGGTTATTTGTCCTGCTAAATTTTATTCAGATATTTTTATTGAGTAACTGTCCTCCAAATTACAATTGTGCTCTTGGGCATAAGAAGTATGGATTTAAAAAAGTATATATATATATATATATATATATATATATATATATATATATTTTTAGCCACTAACGTTGTCTCTGCTATTGTAATAGTTTTATAGGCGGACGAAGTCTAATTTGCCAGTGTACGTACATGCAGAGACACCGCACGCCTATCAGTGAAGCAACCAACACTCAGGCTTCCGATCGCCATTCGCTGCCGTTCGCCGCCATTCGCCTTGTATTTAGTACGCCTCTAACCACGGTGCTGTGTGGAGCGTAGTCAATGAAACCGGAATTTGGTCAATAAATACGCAAATTTTTATAACGTAATTTTCTTATTTTTTGTCACTGATAAATAAGAGCGTTTTATTGTCAACTGCTCAGATTTATCAGTGACGACGTGTTACAATGAAAATAATAAGGAGAAACAAAATAAAAGCAAGTTCTCAAAATAAAATAATACATTCTAAAAACCAAAAAGATTCTCCCAGTCAAAAAAAAAAATAAAGCAAATGTTCGAAAAGTCCTCCTTGCTCGGCTAGACAATATCCGAGCCTACTATAAAAACCCCTTCTAACGTTTCCAAGCATGTTAGGGGTGATAATTTGAAAAGCTTCTTCAAAAACAGATAGAAGTCATTAGGAGCAAGATCGGGAGATCGAGCTGGCCATAAAATACTTCCCCGTGTACTTATAACCCGATTAGGAAATACATTATCAAGATATTCCCTAACAGGGCCAACATTGTGAGCGGAACAACCATCTTGTTGAAACCATGTTTCACCAAATCTTACACCTAACAACTGCCTAGCAGTTGGAATAATGTGCTGCTGCAGTAGATCCAAGTATCTAGGACCATTCAAATTGCAATTGCCGTTAATAAAAAATGGCCCAATTACGTGTTCCCCTACAATACCCCCCCCCCAAACATTTAGTTTTTGGGGATACTGTGTTCTTACGTCAAAATACAAATGCAAATTTTCCCTCGACCAATATCGAACGTGTGTTGGGTTATGACGATTTGACCATCTGCACTTTTTCGGCAACTTCGTAGACATCCATTTTTAGTTTTAAAAATGTATTATTTCAATTAAGAACTTACCCATCTGTTTCTCGAGCAAGGCAGAAATAAGACAAAATAATAAAAACAAAATGAATTTCCAAAAGATAACACTGCGGCGTGCTTCGAATTCACCTCGGTCGTACGGCACGGAGAGTAAATTGGACTTGATTCCCCCTATGTTCGCAGTAACTTGAAGCGGTCTGTATATCTATTTCTATTTCTATTCTATTTAAAACCGTCCTTATATAAAAGCGGTTTTAGGTGCGTATAAACGTAGTAAATGTGTTCGATAGAAGGATCATACCCTGAGAAGTGACCACTTCTATTAAAATCCAAAATTCCGTATTTTGGGGGCCGATCGCACAAAAGTCATTCGAACGACGCACGGTGGTCGATTTTTCGGAAAACGCGGACATAAATGGAAAAATTTAAAAATTCAAAATGTATCTAAATTTGCCCCTATATGGTTGTCAAGATACTAGGCGAATAGTTGGCCAAAGAATAAATTATGCTTTTTACGAGTTTGACATTACGCATCAGTATTCAATATCAAATTTCAAATAGAAGACCCAGAGTATGACAGTATTCAACTGTTATATTAAAATGCTTAGAATTTAAAAATAAAATGCAAACATGCAATAATATACAGTTGAAAGTTTCAGTTGGCATTCTTTTTAATATATTTTGTTTTTCTTTTTCTAAACTAACATTTTTACTTTAATTTAGCTAATTAATAAATATATATCTTTTTCTTGTTAAAAATGTCGTAAGATAAATCTGAAAATTCATCATCATCCTGTCTGTTTATTAAAACTAAATATTTTGTACGATTAAATTACAATCTGGAAGGTTTTTTTAATGTCCGCGTTTTTACAAAAATCGACCACTATGCGAGTCCTACTCTAAGAGACGGCCAAGTTTGTCGTAGCATGCGCATGAGCGAGTAAAATATCGATCGGTCGTTCGTCCAATAGCATGCTCTGAAATAATATAAGTGACGTTTTTCACACGAGCTTTCCTACAAAACCCAACTACTGGGTCTAGTCGAGAGAACGGCTTCGCTCAAAAATTGTTGTTCAAGGCAGCTCTGCGCGTGCCCATAATAGTGTGGTGATTATTCGATCGTCTCGTCATTGCTTTTAAGCGCGTTTATTGGTTGAATTAACTTTTCTTCTCTCAGGCGAACGATCACTTCCTATGACTTCCAGAATCGGTACCCTGGGGTCTGATTTTCGAATCTATACGAAAATATCCGTATACGTGTACTAAATAGTAGACAATTTTTATGTCAGTCTCTTTCTATAGCGTGTGCAATAAGAGGCGACAGATAAGCCGGTATGTGTGGACCGCGTTCGAATTCGACTGGTTTAAATCAATATTGCATAAGTGTTATTCTTTCACGCACTACCCATGAATCATATTATTTGTCTCCTATTCTATATGGCATAAGAAGAGACGGAAGCAGTCGCATGCGAATAATTTCGTATGGTTTCATAGAACCCCTGGACCGGTATTCTCGTAAGTAAATACGCTCGGCGTTTCGTACTCGCTGACCGTGTGATGACGTAATATTCGAATACCACGTGACCAAAGTAACAAAAATGGTATTCACGTATATTTAACGCAAGGCGTAGACGAAACGCGCTTAGCGCGCGGCGACCATTTGAGAAACACCTACCATTTTCTAGCTGTTTTGCCTCCCGCACGTACGATTTTCCTACGCTACAATACTTTATAGAGGTCTGCGGAAAATATAGTAGTTTTTTTAGTTTGCGTTTTTATTAATAATAAAAAAAATAAATATCTCTTATTAGCATCACTATCAATGTACGAACGGGCGGGAAACACCACTTTTCCTGACTGAGTGCGGGAATTAATTTAAGTTTTGGAGTAAGTTTCCCGCACACTGTGGGGGGACGTGCTACTTAGTTTATATATCACAGGGTTAAAGGGCGGGTTTAATTGGGCTAAACCAAACTATCAAGTAATTTTTTAAAGGATCAACACTTGTGCAACGCCTCTCTCTTACACATAGAAAAAAAAAGGAACGACAAGGCTAACAAGAAATAAAAATGCAAAATGCGGTGATGCCAAGATGTGCTAAGCGAATTTGATTCTGTCTGCTCGCAGGGCAGCGCGTTCGGCAAAACGAATTCGAAAAGTCGTCGGTCAGCGTGCCGCTGAGCGAGCTGTTCGCTATTCGTTTCGCTTAGCGACTTCAAAACGTTACGTATTACGAGAATACCGGTACAGGTCTTATTCATGTGTTTAGCGCGCTACGTTTTAAGTTATTGTTCTTGTATTTTAGTATACTATTAATTTTGGATAATGGTACCTATATAAGAGATCATATAATAATTATGTAATTTATTCATATATGTTAGTAAAAATTCTAACTATTGAAAATATGGAAATTATAGGCGTACTCTGACGAGCCGCTACTGGGATCTATAAGACTTTTGCAAGAAAAATTGTTAATTAGAGTAATAAAATAACTAAGAGTTTGGTATTTTGATCTAGGAAATATTTTGCTGTTCTCCAGTGTTATTTATACACGACCTTACATTTCTTGGTTATCAATTTAGCTGGTACCTCATATTTTAATTTTAATAGTGTACCAGAGCTACGTTTAACAGCTTCCTTTATTTTTAATTAAAACACATTTTTAGTTTTATTTTCTTTCATTAACGCTTCACGCTTTTGCAATATTAAAATCTGCCCGTTTAATAACTACTTACTTATAATCTTATAACGTTTACGGGAAAATCCTGTAAGGATCATTTTCTAATAGTCTAGGAAAAAGGCAACGAAAGAGCAGCGCACACACATATTCGTTTTGGGGGGGCTAATTTTGTTTTAGTTTTTCTTACAATTATTTATTTATGCAACAAATTTATAAAATTAAAAAATGTAACCATCGCGCCATTAGTTCTAGAATTAGTTACTTTGTTTATATGAGCTTTTGTATAAGAACGATTTGAAATTTTTGTTGTATAAACACCACTAAAACCGTTTTAAGAAAGCGGTTTATCTCTTTATTATATAGTATATTTCCTAACAAGTGCGGAAAGTGTCACTTTTCCGCCAGCAATCAAGTGCGGAAAAGAAACTTTCCGCAAGTGTTAGGAACGCTATTTTTTCTTCGAGCGTGTGGAAAACGTAAAAAATAAAGTTATAAAGAATTAAAGAAACGTTTATTGATTATAGTTTTATAATAATAGGTGTCTATAACTATTGTTTATTGGTAATGTTGATAGTGAAACTGCAATTAGATGCATTTTGTTACCATGGGGAAACAGCATTAAAGATGTGACTTGACTAGTTTTTGACAACTATTTGAGAGTTGAGTGATTATAAGGACACCGAAAAAATTGTTATTAAGGCACCGATTTAGATTTTTCAAGAGCGTGCGGAAAACTAGTGCGGAAAAGTGGCACTTTCAAAACTAAAATGCGTGCGGAAAGGTGACACTTTCCGCGCGCTCGTAGAAAAACGCTTTAGCGCATCGCGTCCAAACTAAGGAAATACTCCATCCTGTTTTTTTTTAAAACTGACATTTCATGACATTTAATAAAGGACATATAAACCCTGGGAGAAAGAGATTTTATTTAAAACCGATCTTATATAAAACCGGTTTTAGGTGCATGTAAACATAGTAATTAAAGCTAAAATTACAGAGGAAATATTTGTGGGACTTCTTTTGTGACCAAAATCTAGGATGTAACATGTTAAAAATGCATTTATTGGATTCTAATCTGGACCCTAATTCTTGAGTCGCGTCGCGTCGAACGCATTTCGTATTCTTGAGAGGTGATCGCTCATTCCATTCTTTCAAAAATTGGGTGTTCGCGCTTCCCGACTCTAAAGCCAGGGGTCGGACCCATTTCTCTGACAAGCATGCGCATAAAATGTATATTTTTCAATCTAAAATTTCGAAAAGGTTTCCAGGAAAAGAACCTTTTTTCGGGGGATCGGATCACTCCCCGGCATTGATCCCTTCTCTTGAGATTCAAGAATTAGGCCCCTGGATTACTTTCCAGAAAATTATGATGCTGTAAGTGATGAACGCGGTAAGAGGTTCCACCAGGATATTTTAAACATGAAAAGAAGTTTATCAGGGAAAATGGGACTGTGATATGTTAGCGGACTGCTGCTGGACTATTACGAGAGATGCCGCAGAGGCTACTTTGAAAAGGCAGGCTAGAAAGAGTTGTCCTATTCAATTGCTTTTGTTAAATTAAAACTATATGGTTGTATACAGACCGCTTCAAGCTACTGCGAACATAGGGCGGAAGAAGTCTAATTTGCCAGTGTATGTACATACAGCGACACCGCACGCCTATCATTGAAGCAACCAATACTCAGGCTTGCGATCACCACTTCCATGACTTTCCTTTGGTATTTAGTATGCCTGTAACCACGGTGCTGTGTGGAGCGTAGTCAATGAAACCGGAATTTGGTCAATAAATACGCAAATTTTTATAACGTAATTTTCTTATTTTTTGTCACTGATAAATAAGAGCGTTTTATTGTCAACTGCTCAGATTTATCAGTAACGACGTGTTACAATGAAAATAATAAGGAGAAACAAAATAAAAGCAAGTTCTCAAAATAAAATAATACATTCTAAAAACCAAAAAGATTCTCCCAGTCAAAAAAAAATTAAAACAAATGTTCGAAAAGTCCTCCTTGCTCGGCTAGACAATATCCGAGCCTACTATAAAAACCCCTTCTAACGTTTCCAAGCATGTTAGGGGTGATAATTTGAAAAGCTTCTTCAAAAGCAGATAGAAGTCATTAGGAGCAAGATCGGGAAATCGAGCTGGGCATAAAATAGTTCCCCGTGTACTTATAACCCGATTAGGAAATACATTATCAAGATATTCCCTAAAAAGGCCAACATTGTGAGCGGAACAACCATCTTGTTGAAACCATGTTTCACCAAATCTTACACCTAACAAATGCCTAGCAGTTGGAATAATGTGCTGCTGCAGTAGATCCAAGTATCTAGGACCATTCAAATTGCAATTGCCGTTAATAAAAAATGGCCCAATTACGTGTTCCCCTATAATACCCCACCCCCAAACATTTAGTTTTTGGGGATACTGTGTTCTTACGTCAAAATACAAATGCAAATTCCCTCGACCAATATCGAACATGTGTTGGGTTATGACGATTTGACCATTTGACCATCTGCACTTTTTCGGCAACTTCGTAGACATCCATTTTTGGTTTTAAAAATGTATTATTTCAATTAAGAACTTACCCATCTGTTTCTCGAGCAAGGCAGAAATAAAACAAAATAATAAAAACAAAATGAATTTCCAAAAGATAACACTGCAGCGTGCTTCGAATCCACCTCGGTCGTACGGCACGGAGAGTAAATTGGACTTGATTCCCCCTATGTTCGCAGTAGCTTGAAGCGGTCTGTATGTATGTTAGGATGAAACACCGATTTCTGCCAATGGACGGAAAATATGACCAAAATGCGTTCTAGTCACCAGCATATTGCCAATGCCCGAAATATCGCTTTTCGGCCGTTTAATGTAGACCAGAACGCATTCTGGACCTTTTGCAATTGCCAGAATTCATACTGATTTTCCCATGTCAGCATACGAGCATTCTGGCAATAGTCACATTGCCAGAATGTGTCGAACACACAAACAAAACGTCTAAACGCCAATGTAATAAAAATGGAAAAATATTTTTATTGTTTATGTAAATACGACATCCAAATTTTAATGCACGCACTCAAACACTAGATGTATACTGGAGCCGAAACTCCTAGTCAGTGTTGCCAGGAGGTTGCAAAAAAGTATCATTTGCAATTCGAAAAATTATCAAGTGTAGGGAAAATTATCATAGTTTTTATTTTTGCATGACATGCCCTTAAAATGTATTATTATTATTGGCCAAAAAAAACAAACTGGATTATTAATTTCAATTTTCCAAGATTTACTCACAGGTTTTGTGCTTTTTGCTTCCCATAAAAGGAGAAAGTGAACAAGATTACTTATTATTATTATTGTGCAGTTTTTTATCTCAATTTTAAAAAAGAGTGTACGTTGGAAGCATTATAAAAATAAATGGCGTTTTATGTGAGGATTTGTTAAATTAGTATTAAACTTGTAAAAAAAGAAACCTAAATCACTAGTTTTTTTTGACGTCTGTCAACCAATGTGTAAAAAATTTAAAAAAAAACATATTTTTTTGTCACTCGTTTTAGCTTCAAAATACACTCCATATTTCTCCATTTACTAAGCGGAATAAAGAAAATATCAGACAAGTACATTATTGGGGGCCCTCACTGAAGGCACCTTTTTGGAAAGCTCGTTAAAAGAGAAATTTGATGAAATAATTTTTTTTGATATCTGTCAACTCATGTGTGGTAGTTTCTTTGTTCCACTTAGACAAAAAATTGTTTTTTTTTAATTTTTGACACATGTGCTGACAGATGTCAAAAAAATTTATTTAATCGAATTTATTTTTTAACAAGCTTTCCAAAAAGGTGCCACAAGTGGTACCTCTTCATGAAAAAAATGTTGGTAGGGCCCCGGCCTTCAGTGAGGGCCCCCAAATGGGACGCCAATAACGCCAATAATAATTGTAAAACAATTGACAAAAAAATAAGCGTTTTTAAATTTTTGACACATTGGTTTATAGATGTCAAAAAAAAACTTTCTTTTTTTACAAGCTTTCCAAAAATGTGCCACAAGTGCTACCTTCTTATTACAAAAAAATACTTGGTAGGCTCTGGGCGTCCAATTGGGGGCCACAAAATTTTTTTTATCATGGGGAGTAAGACTAAAAGATCATTAAAGATGCGCTTTTAGCTTTTTGTAAAACCTCATCCCTAAAGCCTCTAGAAGCACCGTTCCGTTTAGAGAATCCACCCTGTATATATTTTGTGTATTCATTGTAGGCCTATAAATTTTGTAATAAATTTTAATAATATAGTTTTTTTTGCGAGCCAACTTAAATCTTGTTCAGAAAACTAAAAAATGTTGGAATTTTGTTCCCCAGTGTAATGATATTTTAATCAAATTTCTACCTCAAGACTGATTATACGAACAATCCCAAAAGTTAGAACATTACTGGAAAATGTATAAAAATTAATTAGTTTTAGTATAAAACTAATTTTGGGTTAGTCATTATACAGGATGGATTATTTTAATGAAACGGTGCTTCTAGCGGCTTTAGGAAAGAGGTTTTTAAATAAGCTAACAGCGAATCGTTAAATTTTTGCACACGTCAGTAGGCTTTGAAATGCCCTAAGTTGTTTGTCTATTGTCAAAATCGCTTCTTTATTTGCTTTCTTTCCGATAAGATAACTAAAATGTTAAAATATAAATAACACTCGTGGTATATCGGCCACGAGATTCAGTTTTGTTATAATAAAATGATTAAAAATTAAAATATTTTCTTTTATATTTTTCACGCTCTGATTGATTTTCCGCACTTTTTACGAAAAAGCTTTTTTTAATTTCCAGCCAACCAATTTTTCCGTTTTATTATTTAATAAAATTTGGTTAAGGTTTCTAGACTAATATCCAGGGGAAAAACATTACTTCTTAAGCAAGAGGATTAAGAACAGCGTCAGTAGAGCGGATATTTACTTGTTTAGACAATTTTGTTGGAGTACACATGAATTGGTTTTAAAGAGCCTTAGCCTTTGGTAGTTTTTCGGATACTATGAAGAATAAGTATTAAGTGTTGTTTTGATGAGTTAAAATAAGAACTTCTAAAAATATTACTTTTCGCCGCTTTTGTACTCAATCGTTAATTACTTTTTTATATTCCAATGTGCTACGTATTTAAATTTTTTAAACAATTTACATACTTACATACACAGACACACAAACTTTTCTATTTATTAGTAGGATGACCACGCCTAATTATTCCGGTAGCCTAAAACACTCCTTTCGCACAAAATCCTCCCCTTATAATTGTAATAACTTACTATACTTTCTACATAAAGTGTATTATATCTAATATTATAAGCTATTTTAAGTGTTAATGTTCTCTATCTATCTATCTATCTATCTATCTACAAAGACACTTTATTTTCGTGGTATATTCCTACTTTTATTTCTCATACTACTTTTTTACCTACCCCACTACGCAACGCATATGAAGGCGATGAGTTTGGTTTCTTATATGTATGTATGTATGTATTTATGTATGTATGTATGTATGTATGTATGTATGTATGTATGGATGTATGTATGTATGTGTGTATGTATATATGTAGACAAATATTTGTTCTACCACAACTAAAAAACTACTCTTGCGATTTTCATGCTTGATACGTTATTTTACTCTTATCGAAATTAAAACAGCGGCCGTGACAGGTTAAAATGTGAGAAAGTATATATTTTTATTTTTTTTTAAATAAAGGAATATTTTTAACGCCCCTTTTCCTCGACCAAGATTTAGACTCGGGACTTCTAAAATATCAGTCTAACGCTCTACCAACTGAGCTATCGATGATGACAGGTTTTGACTGGCTATTCGAAAATCCTTTCGTCCGATTCATTTGTTAGTAGTGGGGTGATCTTTGAAGAAAAGTATGTTTTTTTAAAATAAAATGTGACTTCACGGGGCACTCCTCAATCAAGTAAAAAAGAAATAAGGAAATCGATTGAGCCATATGGAAGTTTTGCACAAGTGATGGGGGAAATATACAGGAAGTTTCAAAATTCAGTATCATAATTTTATGGGCGTATTTTTCAGGTCTAAATAAGACTTTTTTGTTCATATACACATTCATATACAGTTTTTGAGATAGTGAGATCTAATTTTTAACATGGATTTTGCTTTAAGAATCACATGATCCGGCATACCGGCTAATAGTAAAAATATTCAGGGAATTATTTTTTATGGGCCAAGTCTTTTTTCGCTTTATAAACTTTTTTTTGGTGCGCTGCTGGTGGATTCCAAAATACGAAATGAATTACTTATTTTGTTTATAAACTTTTTTGTCTCTTCTTATTTTTTCGCTTCTGCAGCTGTTAACGAGAAAAAAAAATAGTTGTTTTTTGTAATTTTAGATTTTAATTAAGACTTAAAACGAAACGATGGATGGCTTTGACAGCTATTTCCATTTTAAGTTTTGGTTTGTTTTAAAGCGTCTTAGTAAATTTAGCAACAAACATAAATTCGAGATTAGATCCCAACCCAATTTTTTTTTAATAGGAAAACAGTTCAATTTATAATGAAAACATTTATTTTTAAAAACGAAAATGAAAATTTAAAGCAATAAATATATTTGGCACATTATTTGGATAGCAAATAAAACAAAAATACCCTTTTTCTAAAAAAAAATAAAAACAAAAAACTCACACTTCAGTCATCTTACCCCACATATCGGGTAAGATGACGAACGCCTTGGAGTAAGATGACTTATACGCAAAAGTCGCATAAAAATTCACCATCTTCAAAAGAGGAACATTCCTGCCACCAACAACAACAAGAGGAACATTGGATCCAATTTTTGAATTGGGGGATCTGTATATATTTCATTACAACCTGGACAGAGGTAGTGACTTTCATTAGCTTTTTTCAGATTAGCAGAATTAAGGCCACTTGTATCTGGTTTATCGTAGTCACAGTTTGTGAGTGTTGACTAAACATTTTTGTCTTTGGTCCACTTTGTTTTTTTTTAACTTATTTTTTTTCCCTTTCATAACCTTTTTATCAATCTTTTTCTGCTTCTTCATTCAATCATCTTACCCCCGTCATGTTTCCCCCGATACATAAATAAATTTATTTCAATACTTCCAAATTAAAACAAAAACAATATCGATACATCCAAGCAGTTTCTGTTACTCTTAATGCCAATACATTATTTTGCAAAAATAATTAAAATCATACTTACTCATTAACGGCAAAAATAACTTTAAATATTATAAAGACTCTTGCAAAAAACAATCCATCCACGTGTAGCTCAAAGGACAGACTGCTGCGACAAATGACTGTCGGTTCTTAATGCTGGGCCCGCATGTAAGATGTTGCCAAATGTACAGTTTCCAAGAATAATTTTTAAGGAAAAATTTCCACGTTAGTCGTCTTACCCCATTCGTCATCATGCCCCAAGTTCCCCTATATCATGAAAAACGCAAAAAACATCATAATTTTTGAAAAATGTTGCCTAAACTGCAAGAGATTTTTTTTTTCGTATACACTGATCGAACCCAGCACCTACTATAAACCGCCCCCCCCTTTTGGAATCGGCTATAATCTGCCTCTGGAAGTCGAACGTTGGCCGTTTTGACTATTTTCGACTCGCTTTTTCTACTTGCTTTATGGCACTGTTATTTTAATCACCTTTCTCGTCAATTTAAGTTGCTCAACTTTAGGTAACCACAAGTCCACTAAATAAAATGCAAAGTTGCACTAAATTTTCGAAAATGCACCATCCCAAACTTTAGAAACATAATGTGGCGTTTTATTTTACGCCGTGCATTGTATAAAGAACTTTTACTACTTTAGAGTGGTTTACTTTAGATAGTGCAGGCCAATATTGTTTATGTTAATGATTTTGGCGGTCGCGGAAAAGTCTTTGTTTAAATTTATTTATTTGAGGTACAAGGGAAGTAAAACCTTTTACGTCAAAACTAAATATCTCTCTTTGCTTATGTTTCATTTGGAGTTCTTCCAGTTAAGAGCCAGGACCCCCAGGGCAAATCGTATTCTAGAAATCCTGGCCAAACAATAAGTGCTAGAGTACTGAAATTTTGCACAAATACTAATTATGTGACTCCCAATTGCGCTACAGAGCTCAATGTACCAAATCTTAATTTTTGAATTCATTTTTTTTTAATAAAGTTTTTTTTCTAAAAAAAGCTCTCTGTAACGCATTTGGACGTGAAATTTTAGGCTTGTATGCAAAATCTCATTTCTCTAGTATTCTTCATTTGGCTATGATTTCCATAAAACGAAAATTGCTATTTTGCACAATATGGCAACAACTGTTTAAGGTATCAGTGACTCTGAATTTTAATTTTATTTTCTAGATGTAAAACTTCACAGTGGGATTTACTAAGATCTAAAATAGTACCCCCCACAGGTCTAAATATTTACACCTGTGGGGGGCACTAAATTTTAAAACCAATTTTCAAAAAAGACTTACCCATACAGAAAAGACACAAAGTTATTGACCATTTTGTATTTTTATTGCTAAATCTCTGAAAAACTGCTTTTTTATCAAAATAAATACCATATTTTAGAAGAAAATGCCCTAACAGGTTTCAAAATGTCAAATGGTGAATACACGAAAATTTTGGCACATAATAGCTTCATAATCTGTGTTTAAGGTTATAAAATTGATGATTTTTTAGACCACCTCTGAGGGGTGGTTTAAATTTATAACCACCAGAAAGGATTCTTTTGTGGCAATTGGTAATAAGTTCGTTCATAATTTCCCTAAGTAACCGTTTTCACAAGGATTAATTTACCTTATTTAATATCCCAAGTTGTTCATTAATCAATAAAACACCTCCAATTTTGTCCAGGAAAACGCCATATTTTGAACCCGTTTTCAATACAAAAAATATATTTATGAGGGCACTACGAGGCAAAACAAACATAAGTGAAGGTCACTGATTATGCACGAAAAATATACCAAACAAAAAAATCCAAAACAACTATTTTAATTTATTTACAAACTGAAATTAAAACATTGACGTTATCTAAAAGCTCAGTCAAGAAAACTTTCCTTACTCAAAGCCAACTCATTTTAAAGCTGTAGCTTGTGCAAGCAAAGGTAAAAGATCCAAACTCGCTGTTTGTGATTGAACGCGGCGCTAATATTTTTAAACTGACATTTCGACAGTGACAGAAATGTAAACAAAATTTGCATTTAAGCTTTTTAATACATTTCATAAATAAAAACACCTTTTAAATAAATACAAAATTAATCTACTCGTTATTTTATTATTATCCATTTAAATCTTTGTGTGACGTCAGGTATTAATTGAAAAAATTAATAAACAAGGGTAAGTTTTAATTAGAGTGACATAAAATCCCAATTTTAATTTGTTCTACAGAGTGTTTACTATTTAAACCCCGCCTGGGTTTAAATAGAAACTTTCTTCTTATATCCAACGAAAGATTGTGTTAAGATGATTATTCTATAAACAAATTTATTAAAATTCTTTTTATAAATCAAATTCTGTTCAAAACTCGAAGATGGTTGGTTTAAAGTGCTTAAAACCAGAAATTTCACTTAAACTTAGGACCGTTCTAAAATAGACTAAACCCTTTTAGTAAATCGCACCGTCAATTTTTAAGAGAATTTCTTATTTCAAATTGACTTGGTTTGTCTACACTTTTATTTTAACCATAAACAAAAATAAATAAAACCCAGATTATCAGTTTACTTTATTTCTGAAGGTGTCACCAATGTGGCAGACATTTTCAGTGTAACTTTGTCAGTTATGGATAAAATAACCTAAATGTTAATTTTTCAAACAAACGTTGCCATATTGTGGTTGTGCTATATAGTGGGGTTCCCTTCTCTTAAGAAATAGTTTGGTTAAAGAGAAATGGAATTTTTTTCATGAGTTCTTTGTAGTATTTGTTAAATTGTAACTGGTTATGTTACTGTATACAAAAAAAAAATAATATGACTATTTTATATAAAAATAAATGTTCTGGTGGATATAGTCTCAATCGAGATCTCTATTCTAGATTTGTTTTCATAATCGCGTTTTCAATTTTGAGAGAATATTACTAAAAATACAATTCTTGCACGTCTTAAATGATTTTGAAAAAATTCTTAAAAACTATAAATCTAACCATCAATGACGTTATAGTGCTGCAGGAAAAACTGTTGGTCTCGTTTACTACTTATAAATAAATAAATAAATAAATAAATAAATAAAACCTTTATTGCCCAACAGTTAAAACCCTTTACAGAGCAATATTATGAGAATTAACAACATAAATACCAAAATTAAACTATAAAAATACTATAATCTAAATTCAATTTAAACCGATAGTTAAAGACAATGATGCAAAATTAAATAATTTTAAACAGAAGAAACATAATTTGTTAACTAAGAAAAAGTATTTTGAAAGTACGTTTAATGTCACTAATGTTACTTTCAAAGATATCACATTCATGGCAAATTAGGTTAAAATATTGGCACATGACATAAGTAGGAGATCTACTTAGGGAGCATAGCGTATTCCGTGGGACTTTTGATGAAGATTTTACAAAACCTGTTTTAATAAATTACTGGACCCACCAAAATGCTGCAATCAAAACGTAGGGTTAGAGTGAGACCAATTAAATTTGATAAATATGTTGGCATTCCGGCAACGTACCCTCACGTGTGATAAAAAATTATATTTGTGGCCCCTAGAGGGCAACAGGGGTCAAAATGTGTTTTTAAACTATCCCTCATACCTTCCAAACTAATGCACCTGCATACCTGAAACTCAGTTAGTTGGTATTTCATACTATCACCTACAATTCTATTACACCAAAAACAATTTCGTGGCTGTTAACAAGGCCCCAAGGCTAGGGGTTAAAAATTATGTCGATTTCAATTAAAGAATTATATATCATTTATCTTTCAACCATCGCAATGTTAAAAAAAATTCACCACCAGAGGAACAGTGGACTATATCTCAATTTTAAATACCCGCAACTTTGCCCCACCCTCTAGGGGCTGTAAGAAAACACTCCATATGCACATTTAAAACTAATGAATTTGGTGTAACAAATATTATAAAATATAAAAATCTTAAACTCCAGGATCTTGCCGACGTACAGCCCCCAGGGGCTTGGGCAAAGTTGGATGTAAAAAATGTAGGCTCTTAAAATGTAAGTCATTTGACTCGAACTTGTGATTGCCAAAAAAATTTACACTTTTTGAGTTTGGGATGGTAAATTTTGAACAAGTTGTTCAAAATTTAACATTTTTGTTAGGGGTCGTCCCTGGGAATGAAGATATTTATATATGTTTTCTAGAATATGAAAATGGTGAAAATTATATACCGTCCCCTTCCAGCCCCTAGAGGCTGGGACAAAGTTAAGGATATTTAGAATTGAGACATAGTCTACTACGTCTCTATTGGTGCATTTTTATTGACATAGGGTGAAAGGTAAGTGAAATATAATTTTTTTAGCCCCTAACCTAGGGGCCTTGCTAATAGCTAATAGTATGAACTACCAACTGACTGAGATTCAGACGTGCAGGTGTATTGGTATAGAAAATATGAAGGATACTTTAAAAACTCATTTTGGCGCCTGTTGCCCCCTAGAAAGGCTAACAAATGTGCCAAATTTCATTGGTCTAGCTTATCGTCGGAATTTCAGAAAAAAATTCACACCCTAACCCTACTTTTGGACTGCAGCATTTTTGGGGCTGTTAATAGGTTAGACAGTGTTGGTAGGTCCATTATGCCTGTGTGCACGGGTTCGGCTTGACATGTAAGCCGAGCTTAATCTTTAGTTTTGGTGTGCAATGGTGTGGAATATCATGTAAGTGGCACTAGAGCTATTTTTTTATTATGTTTTTAAACAAAAGCCATTAATTTAATCAGATTATAAAACTGTTCCGTTGCCTTAAAATCTTTCTGTGATTATAATAGTGGTATGTGCTTAAAATGGAACTTCTTTAGGATGACGAAGAACATGAAGAATTAGATTATTTAAAAAATGAGATGATACTTTTACAAAAGGCTT
The DNA here is from genome assembly GCA_963921995.1 of Oxystoma pomonae. Lineage (NCBI taxonomy): Eukaryota > Metazoa > Arthropoda > Insecta > Coleoptera > Brentidae > Oxystoma > Oxystoma pomonae. The sequence continues at coordinate 41,129,471 of OY998172.1, forward strand.
TAAAAAAAGTCATGTTTTTTTCGCTAAGCGAATAATTCCGCTTTTTTGCGCAAATTCGTTGCGAAAAACTGAAAAAAGTTTTGGGTTGATCTAGTACGCACTGAAAATCAAGCATCTTGTTCTTCATATACTCTTTGTCGGAACAGAGAACATGCTCTATAAAAGAAAAAGAAGACAATATTTTCAATACGTATTGAGTACGATGTGAAAACATACTAAATAAATATTCAGGTTTTATAGGTAACCAATTATAGTAGTTTTATTTGCCTTTTTCTCCATATAATCATAAATCATCAATACAATTTGTTTTTTTTAAACAACCTCAAATTTTACGTTGTTTTTGACAGCTGACAGGAAATAATCATGATCACCACACAAAAAACACAAAAAAATTCAGATTACTGCCACGTTGCCAATAATTTCTTTACTTTTTCCAAGTGGAACATATTCGGAACATTTGCAAACCAAGTAGATCTCAATGGTCACCCTCAGTTCAAGCGGCACTTGAACAAGTGGAAGAAGTAAGGGGAAATGGTGCACACAGGCATCAGTAATCAATTAAAATAAGTTTCGTAAAATCTTCTTCAAAAGGCCCACGGAAGTCAAATTGTCTACTATATTTATAAAGGGTGGGTTGGGTTGGGTTAGCTGTAAACCGAAAGAATAAGCTTAAGTATGCCTAATTAAATTTCCCAACTCATCTTCATATTTCCCAACTGCAAGCAACAAACGAACAATCTTAAAACCTAATTACTCCCTTCCTCTGGAACCAAGGTTATGTACATTCTTAAAACCACATAAGATCTGGAATGGTTGCCCAATTAAGTGCAATGTAATCTAATATATCTATCGCTTCCTTTACTACACAATATAATGTACAAAATAATAATTATTATCATTTTTATCCAATTTTCATAAAATATGCCCTTATTTGTTCACGGCGCGGCGTGGAGATATTTTATTTGTTTATCCGAGCGTAATATTTGCAACGAGAAGAAACACGTGTCAATTATATTTTTCCATCTAACATCGAAATTCGTTATTTCTGAAACGTCACATGTGAAACCCTGTTGTCCTAGATATTAGACAGTTTATGTTAATCGAGATACACATGCGTTACCGCTACGCTAACGCCCGATTAAGCTATAAGTTTTGTCACCCTATCACAGAAAAAATATTTAATTGAGCCAGCCTGTTTCTCATGGGCAAAGCAAATATTTATTTGAACCAAACAAATATTTATTTAGGTCAAAATAAATTTCTTTAAGTCGTATAAATTTTGCTTGACAGGGACAGATATTTATTTGATTCAAATAAATACTTGTTTGGACCATGGGAAATAAATATTTTTTTGACTCAATTATACCTTGTTCAGAAGACCATCGCAAATTCGACAGGTCTGTCACAAATTTTTCTTTGCAGAGTTTTCTTAAAAAAGGCGAAACACTTCTTATTCCAATGACCCACCCAAAAACAAAAACCCATTTTTCAGATAAGGCCTTGTCTTTTTAACTGTTAACACCATTTGGTTAGCGAACAAATTATTCTAGATTTTAACAAATATACAATTTAAGAACAGGGAGCCCTGCATATCCAACCAAGTTATATTTTGTATCAATTTTGCCCAGTCCTGTTGTTCACTGTGAGGGATCGCGTTTTAAGATTACATAAAACTGAATTTATAAAACGTGCAAAAAAGCAAAAGGCTAGAAAAATGTTTAAATTACAAAAAAAATAAAGCACCCAAAACATATCTTGCTAACATAATAAACAACATTTTACGATCAATTTCCTCTGGTATACGTCAGTGAAAATGACTACAACATAAAAAAAAACAATGAGAATAAAAGCGTACTCAAAAATGGCCAATCAAGGGTTCTAAAAACGTCATTACCAGTGTTCGCTATATATACAGGGTATTTTAAAAAGAGTTGAGTAAACACACACAATACACTACAATGTGTACTAACTTTATCAAGGGCAAGGTCCGCAATAAGCTAACAATGTAATGGTGAAAAAAAGAAGTTGAAAAAGTTCCAAATCAGTTACTTTAACCGAAAAGAAACCAAAAAACAAAAGATCAAACGATCTTGGATGGAAATAACGAAAATTCAAACTTGGATGAGCATCCCACAAGGAACACACAGAGGATTAAAGCAAAAAGAGAAATGATTAAACGATGTTTCGCTCTGGGTAACCACCGTGAGCTCATCAGTGGTTTCACTGGTCACTGTCCCCGTACATCATGAAGCACCATCATACACTTTGATTTCCAACCTTAAATCACTCACAAATAAGCATCGTTCCGCACTGGTACTTATCCAAGTTACTTGTTACGGATTCGTCCTGGCGTGATAATATTTCCAATAAGATTATGCCCCTAAGCCAACTGAAACAAAAAAAGAAGTTATTAAACCTCCAAATCAGTTACTTCAACCGAAAAGGAACCAAAAAACAAAAGATCTTTGGTGGAAATAACGAAAATTCAAACTTGGATGAGCATCCCACAAGGAATACACAAAGGACCAAAGCGAAAAGAGAAATGATTAAACGATGTTTCGCTCTGGGTAACCAGCGTGAGCTGCTCAGTGGTTTCACTGGTCACCGTCCCCATACATCATTAAACACCATCATACACTTTGATCTCCAACCTTGAATCACTCACAAATAGGTATCGTTGCGCACTGGTACTTATCCAAGTTACCTGATACGGATTCATCCTGGCGTGTTAATATTTCCAATAGGCTTAAGCTCCTAAAGTAATTAAAACAAAAAAAGAAGTTACAAAACCTCCAAGTGAGTTACTTCAACCGAAAAGAAATCAAAAAACAAAAGATCAAAAGATCTTGGGTGGAAATATTAACACGCCAGGAAGAATCCGTATCAGGTAACTTGGATAAGTAGCAGGCGGAACGATGCCTATTTTTGAGTGATTCAAGGTTGGAAATCAGAGTGTATGATGGAGTTAATGATGTATGGGGACGGTGACCAGTGAAACCACTGATGAGCTCACGCTGGTTACCTAGAGCGAAACATTGTTTAATAATTACTCTTTTCGCTTTGGTCCTTTGTGTGTTTCTTGCGGCATGCTCATTCAAGTTTGAATTTTCGTTATTTCCACCGAAGATCTTTTAAACTTTTTGTTTTTTTTAATGTAACAGCGCTCAGAGGAAGAGATTGGGTTTCAAACCCCATATCCAGAATACTAAAAAAAAATAAGTTATCGTTGTTTGGAATCAGCACACAATAACAAGATATTTTAAATTCGGGCCATTCCAAAACGAATCAATTCCTGCGCGCTGTTAAAATTTTCTTTTTTTGTAGTGAAGGAGAATCGTCTTCCTCGCTGTTAGTCCCACGTCAAGCTTATTGTATCACTCCCTCCTTTATACATTTAAATTAACCGATTGTAGGCTACCATGGGCAGTGACTGACCATCATGGGACGGACTTTACGGTAAAACAAGTCGTTATAGGTACACTTGATTTAAAAAAAAAAACTAATACATGCATTTTTTCCTATGCCACAAAACTTAGCTTTCCATTAGTGTATACTATTATAAGGCACCATCAGCCTGACAGCTTAAAATTCAGTGTGACATCCTTAAAAATGCTACAGATATCAACATTTACAAAAGTTCAAATTATCACTCGAGTTATAGAAGACGGCTGGTCTATAAGAAGAGCGGCGACCAATTTTGGAGTTGATAAAATGAGGATAATGCGATGGAAAAAGCGCTAGATTGAAAATAATTCTACGGATAGGAAAGATGGATCAGGATGACCAAAAGTAAGTTCTGAAGTGCTGAGAGACTTATTAACCATCTCAGAAAAAAAACTTTTTCAACGTCGGTTGAAGCAGCTAATGTAACATTATTTCCGGGTTCTTTAGCAACAGTAAATAGAAGAGTAACGAAATCAGAAGTCTCTTGTCGAGTTAATACAAAGAAGCCTTTTCTAAAAGAAGAACAAAAACAGGCCAGAGTGATTTTTGCACTGAACAACGTTCCTCGTGATAATGACTTCTGGGAGAGGGTGGTTTTCACTAACGAAAAAATCATCAAGCAGCAGGAGAATTTTAGTTTATCGTCCACCAAATTCTAGATTTGAACCCGAATATACAAACCAAATTAAAAAAGCTGGATATTTTTCTGTAAACATGTGGGGCTGGTTTAGTGCTAGAGGTTTCGGTTTTTTTTTGGAGAATCGAAGGAAGATTCAATAGTGAACGATATATTGAAATCCTTGAAAACGTTATGCTGCCATCTGTACAGGCTTTACATGAAAATAATGACTTCGTTTATGAGCAGGACAACTTTCCAGTACACACGGCTAATGTTGTTCGCCAATGATTTCAGAATAATAATATAGAAACACTTCCTTGGCCAGCCAACAGCCCTGACCTTAACCCAATGGCAAATATATGGGGTCGAATCGTTAAAATAATATACCAAAGGAATTGGAGACCACGAAATGCTGAAAAGTTAAGCGATGCTATTTATCGCGCATTGGATCAGCTCTCAGAAGACCATCAGTATTTTCAAAATTTAACCTTTTTTTAAATACCGACTTATTTATTTTAGTTCCTTTTAAGTTAAAATAATTAGTATTAAGTTTACCATCGTTTTTGTTCTAATCCAAGTTTCCTATTCGTCGAGTTGTTTTTAATCCAGCTCTGTTTCCATCGTATTATTGTTATTTTATCAACTCCAAAATGGGTTACCGTCCTCTTTATAGAACAGCCTTCGTCTGTTACTCGAGTGATAATTTTATATTGTTTAATAAAGACTTTACTAAAACATTATTTTTGCTGATTTTTTAGTATTATACAAAATTTAATATAAAAATAAGGTTGCCTTTAATTTAAGTAAAAAAATATTTTCAGGTTTAGAGAACTTTTTTAAACAATTTAATCTAATTTAGGCATTTTAGCTGGTAGTCCGTATATATTATACACTTTCTACTTGAGACTCCCACAACTCAGGATCCTAAAAAATATTCTAATGAAGCCAGTTCTCTCTTAAGCCCTGTTCTCACTATGCAGCTTTTCCGTGCAATAAATTTTTTAACAACAGGTTAAAAGAAGGCACAATCATTGTGTAATCAAGAATTAGGCCCCTGGGCGATGGGGTCAACACTTCTCTACTACTATTTTAGGTTCGGTAAATCAGCATTAAAGGTATTATAAACAAATTAGGCAAGGTTTTACCGTTTTTTCTCCAATATTGTGGCGTTATAGGATAAGGGAGATTTTCGAGGCAAAAAAATCCTCTTTTTACCTTAAATAAAATAAAATAGGTGAAATATTGACTAATTTGGTAAGAAAATTTGTACCTTTTTTTGCTTAGAATCAGGAACGAATTTGAAGGTTAAATATAGAGCTCTTTTTTACCAAGTAGTTGGCTTTTATAATTAGACATTTTTTGAATATTCGTGGTAGTCACATATTACCTATTTTTGACCCCCTTAGAGGTCGGCCTTTTTCGACTTTATTTCATTATAACTTAAAATCAGGCAGTTTCCTCTCTACCTTGTGTATTTATCTATAAACTCTCAACCTTCTGTCACCAAAACATTATTTCTCCCGACAATTTTGTGAACGAGTACTGTGAAAAAGTGGCGTCAAAAGTCAGTGTGATCTAGATTCTGAGGCAAAAATTTCAACGGTAAGTTAAATATTGTTTAAATGGTATTTAGATGGTTAGGTACTATTTTTCATTAAAAAATATACTCAAAAATAAATTAATTTTAAGGTAATAAAATGAGGCGACCGGTGACTGAAATTTTAATTTAGGGAACTTGCCTGTGGCCAGCCTCTACAACACCTGCTTAACTAAAAAACCAGTTAACTCTTTTTCGATTTAGTATCCTTTAGCCTATCATGGCGGCCATATTGACACCCAACTGACAGAAAATCCATGTTTTATCTGTCAATTTGGTTATAAAAATGGCGACAATCTATGGCTAAAGGGCACTGAAGAGATAAGAGTTAACTGGCTTTTTAGTTGAGAACGGTGTTGGCCTCTATGGCCGACCATTGAGCTAGAGCAAAAAATTTAATTTAACTTTTTTCCAGCTTTCGGATTGTAGAATAAGGATAATTATTTCATGGTTGTAAAGAATCTAATTCAAAAAATATGTTAGCCAGTATGCGGCCGGATCTAAAGTGCCAAATAAATTATTTAAAAGGCAATAAAAAAAGGCCGAGCACTGGAAATTTTCTATTTACCCTTAGTTTCCAGTGCTCGGCCTTTTTGGAGTTGGTATTATAGTTCTGAAGTTTTCTTGTTTATTTAGTTCGTTTCAGAGTTTTTTTTTATTTAATTAGTAGTTTATGTTATTTTACCTGGTTTAATTTTGTACCTATATCTTTGTAGACGTTGCAGGATATTATCTTATGCTGTTTTTAAATTGATACAATTTAGTGTATTACGTAGGTATTATTAAAAATAAAAAAAAATTATTTGTTCAACTTTTGTGGTGTTTTACCCTCCGTTACATTTAAAAAAAATCAAGCTCAAAATGCACATTTTTGGGGGCCGACCACTGGCAAATTGACGCCTGGAGATTGGTCATTTAAGGGCCGATCTCTGGAAAAAGCGACATTTTCAAAAAAAAAAAAAAATTATGGAAAAAAAACTTTTAATCCTACGTACTATCTGCCATTTTCTAATGAAAGATAAATAGACAATCTAAAGAAACGCACAAATAGCACCTTGATAAGTTGAAATGGCTCTGAGCTACAGGCATTTAACTTTAGAAAATGTAAATATATTCAGAAACAAAAGGAAAACGATATTTTTCTTTAAATTTTTTACTGTTAAAAATTATCACAGTTTTTTAAAACGTTTTAGTGCCAAGTACCCGTAATTGTTTTAAATTTTGTTTTTTTTTTTTCGAAAATGTCCAAAACCTACGTGTTTTAAAGGCTCCTGTATTTTTAGAGCCGAAGTTTATCAAAAAACTTTGTTCGCCAGGTAGAGTTTGACTGAATTTAGTCGATAAGTTTATTTTAAAACCATTTTATTATTATGTGTTCTAGGTGGTCGTTATTCTTTACAAGATTACTGTATTAAAACAACTTCTCCGTATTTTATTTTGACAGCCAAAGACCTGTCTTGATGACTAACTACTATAATCTATATCACTTAGGTAGGATAGTGGGATTTTTTACGTAATTTAGTACCTATTTAATTTGTATAAGGAAGGAGTCCTATAGTCCTTAGAGATATAGCACCCAGGTTCTGACCAAAAATGGTGCTCGGGTAGCCTTATCCGTGTAAGCCATCCTGTACTTATGAAGGGGCCCAGCGAGTATGTCAAGGAGGTGGATACAAGCACGTCTATGACCGCTTATTCTTTCGCAAATATAGCACCCTACACTCCAATTCAAATTAAATCTGACCAATTCTTTGACACTGCCAATGACAGCTGCATTTAGTTCTTGTATTTAAATGCCAGCCGCCATTTTGAAATTGGTCCGGAGAATGAACTACAGCGACGGTGCAAAAAGAAGTCACAGTCACTTTTGCCCGACCGTTCATTTACATTTTTTATTTGGGAACTTACTTCTATTTTTTCAAACATGTCGGATCTTTTTAAAGCACCCTGTAATTTCACAGAAGTTTGGAATAGATAGAAATTAATTTCCGATCGGAAGTGGGCCGTTCACTTTTTGAATAGGGCTCTTTTTGGCAAATGTCAGTTTTTTTTTTTGTTTTTTTTTCTTGTAAAGCACAGGCAATGAATATCGGACCGTAGGTCATATTGTGTAGGCTAAGTTTGAGAGGGCGATCGGGGCTAAACTGCGTGTATATCTAAAATCGTAAATCAATCACTACTTGTAATGCAAAAAGCGTTTTCAAAAGTTATTACACATCAATTTCGAGCGTGTAAGAGTTATAAGCTGTAAAACAAAAATGGAGATTCGTCAGAAATTACTAAACATATTTAAAGGTGCATTTACACAGACAAACTTTCCTTTGATGTTGAAATGCCGAAAAACATTTACAGGAGCCTCTTGATCAAAATGTTCAAAAAAAAGTTCGAGCAAAATCTCGTACAAAAAGACTCACGGAAATTTTGGAGAGAATGTTAAGCAAAATTTGTTTGAAGAAATGTTGGTGTAGAAATTTCTTACAAATTTAAATTTTATAGTTTTATGGGAATTCATTGAACTTAACTGAAAATAGAAAGACTAAGTTTTAAAACAAGGTATTTTTAATTAAGTGCTTTCCGACGGAAAAACGATTTGATGTCGAAATTCACATTTTACCTCATAAGCAACTTCGATTGACCTGATTTTTATGGGGGATATACCAGTATACTTGTAACTTTTTTTGGTTGTAAAAAAACGAAAATAAAAAAATAAGAATTGGCATTTATTTATTGCTGTTGCCTGTAAAATGTAATGATAAAAATTTACGTTTAAAAGATTATCTCTTTATTTTACTTCCTAGTTTAAAACAAAATACAATAATAATTAAGTCAAATTAAAAAAACCTATATACATTTTATTAAATCTCAAATATATGAACAAAAGCACGTTCGGTCTAAATAATACCCGTTTATTACCCACTTTTACAACCCTACGATCCCGACCCTTGTCTAAAAAAATATAATTTAGCAGTAATAGACTAGACTTCTAAATCGGAATTTTGCTCCTTTGCATATTGTTTGTTCAGTGTCAGTAATCGACCTTGATTATTACATTAAATTGACAGTTCAACATTTTCATGAACCTTTTGCTTTTTTAAGCAACCGTTGGGGCCTTAAACTAACTTAAACAATCAAAGCTAAGGGTAAAGTAAAGTGTTTAAAAAATATGTTTAAAACAAAATCCCCTCTTCACCACTTCGTGATAAACGTGAGGCGCGGATTACCGCTTAAAAGTGCAATTTTTGAGTTTTTTGCCTATATTTGAAAAACTCAAAATTTTTTTGGAAAAAAAAATTTTCCTAGGTTGTTTTTCGAATTTAGGAAAAAACCCTTGGAAATAAAAAAAAACTCGCAAGAAAATCCCAAAAAAAACCCCGGGCAAAAAAATCCGGGAAAACCCTAATCCATGTGACAAAACTGATAGCCAAGAATAATGTTTCGCTTGCCGTCGGCTGTTTTTCACAAAAATTTAAAATAAAAGTTGGTGTTCCATTTTTTTAAAGAATTGAGATCACTGATTACTGATGTGAAATTTTATTTATTCCCATCTTTAAAAATATATTTCCAAAACAGATAGCAATAATTTGCTCAAAAATTTACACGAACAAAATGTTCAAAGAAAAGCTCACAAAAATGTTCACGCAAAAAATTTTAGATCTTTTGCACGAGCTTTTGTTTGAGCATGTTCGTCTGTGTAATTGCGCCTTAAGGTAAAACAGGAATTTTTCATAATTAGACATAAAAATATAAATTTACAGAAAAATGTATTGTAAATTGTAATGTAAATGTAACTGTAATGTAAATTTATTATGGCGCTAAATTTTCCCTTTATTTTAAAAACATAAATTGTTCGTTTTGTCACAAAAATAAATCAATAAAAAATAAATGCTTTGGTCATGGATGAAATGCAGCACACAACTTGCATTTAATGAGACATTATAGGTTTAAGCTTCATCTTTACGTATAATGACCTTCATTACCTTTCCGAGTAGACCCACCCACTGACACATGACAATATTTAAATCAAGGTTCAAATTATTCTGCTACAACCAAACGAGTCGTAATAAGAACTTTGTATAACAGAGCTGTTCAAATTTGTAACAAATCTCATGACTTGGGAATCGAAATAAGAAACATTAAGAAGGATCTGCAGCAGAATGGCTACGCCTTAAACTTTTAACAGATACTATTTCAGCAAACAAGACAGAGATACAAGACCAAAACCAGGAAAATGCATTCCTTACAATTCTATACATTAAAGGAGTATCAGAGCAAATTTGAAGAGTAGCGAAAAACTTTAATATAAAAATAGCTTTTAAATCTAATAATACAATTCGAAGCCTTCTTAGTAAAACAAAACCGGAGAACAAATGCACTTACCAATTCCCTTGTGAGTGTGGTGAATTATACATAGGCGAAAAAAAAGACCAGTATCTGTTAGGCCTAAAGAACATCAGACCCAAAGAGGTGAAACAAAGAAATCAGGAATTGCCGAACATGCATGGTCAAAACGACACAGGATATTTTCAGTAAACCCAGTGTTAAAATTCCAAATATTTTAAGGTCACCAACCGTCCCGGTTTGGCCGGGACAGACCGATTTTTAACCATTTGTCACGGGGAAAAAATCTCGTTTTTTCAGCAAAAGAAACCCTACTTAAATTATTTTTCTTTAATAAGTGTTTTAGAAAATACATCTTAATATTATTAGGGATGCATATAAGAAAAAATACATGATGTACAATTCATTGAATGGCCGGAGTGTCCCGGTTTTGCCCCTTTAGGAGTTGGTCACGTTAAATATTTGGAAGCCCCTCCTTGGGCGGAGCCATTAAACTTCAGGGTTGAGTGATTTCTCATAATATATAAGTACGTAGCCTTAGGAATAGATTCTAATTTACACCTGAAGACGATCAGAGATTGTACTAGTCGAAACGTCGTGTATAAATAAAATATAGACAATGGAAGTCCGAAACACAGAGTTCATTTCAAATACATCATTGTCTCAAACTTCGTTACCTTGTTTCGTAAAAGACCATTACGTCTTACTCAGCGACATCAGTCATAGTAAAAAGACTACAAAAGGTTTAAAGGATTTTAATTAATTCAATTTTATAATTTTGATAAAATGACGCAGTAAAATCAACCTCATCTAACTCACAGCTTTAAAACTGCACCCTCTGAGACTTACCCTAACCAGCTATCTGGATACGTGCACCGTCAGTCCATCTCTGTCACGTGCACAACTACATGCAAGCTGTTTCCCATACTCCTGGAACAGCATTAAACAGTGGAAGAATGGAAACAACGAACGTCTATCCCGTTAATGTTACTGGGGACTTTTGAAAGTTTTCATATAAAAAAAGTGGCTGTCACGAGCCCTGTTTTTTTAACCTTAGCCGAGTACTCTGCTAAAGGTAATGTCCGAGTACCTAGTACTCGGCTGCCAAGTAGTAGAGTTATCGGTTTTTTAATGGTCTTGCACCATTTTTAGCGAAATATTATTTTCAAGTTTAAAATTATTATTTCACTGTATTTGTGTTATTAAATTTAAGTAATTATTATTACTTAGTTTATTTTATTATTTACCACTCTGCGTCTCGTTTCTTTCTTTTTCTGACATGCATAACTGGATTGTTTCTATTACTCTACTTTACTCGGCCGAGTAAGACCGAGCAACGAGTACATATTACTCGGTTAAAATTCTGACCGAGAACCGAACTACTCGGTACAGCCCTAATCTAGCCTACCCACAACTAGACGAAACCATTAAACCACTGGATTTTTTTTTTTAGTTTTTTTAAGTTTTAAGTTTTTTTTTGGAAACCCAAACTTGAGGTGACAAAGACTTATGCTTAAAGAAAGGTTTAATAGGTAAATATATTACTATTACACTTTTTACTAGATATCATAATTTTCCCTGTTGTCAACTTGCTTAAAGTATTTTTATTTTAGGTATATGGAAATTCGTTAGACTTACCCCTACTTTTAGTAGTCTATCTGTTCAAGCATTGTTTAGTATAAATCTAAAAAGGGATTTAGCGAGGGTGAATAAATAACAAAATCAATGAATAACGAGCTTTCCCTCAAAGACTGTCAAGATAATTATATCTGTCTCCGTAGAGACGCTTAATTTTCCTTCAAATTTAGGGTACATCTGTCGATTCTGCAATTTGACAGATGGTTGTTTTTTACATGAATCCTGTGTCACATTTTTCCATCATCATGTCATCTCCTAATTCCTAGCACCGTACTGATGAGCACCACAAGTGCGAAATCCGGATCTACGGTTACCATTACCTTTTTTGAGGGAAAGCTCGCTATTCATTGATTTTATTGTTTAGTATAGTTATCTGTAATTTCTTAAAATCATTTGAAGTTTATGGGATTGGCCGCTCGGGAAATGCGGCTACAAAATGGTCTGTTACTTTCTTTTTTTGAGTGGTGGAGGGTTCATTTTAATCTCCATATTGTGGAGGTAAAGGCATATGACCCGGTATATAGGGAAGTTAAACCCGGTTTAAATTTAATTGGTGTTTAATTAAACAGAGCGGGCAAATGGCACTAATGCCCATTTAACAGCGAAACCCCAATCCACCTCTCTTTGGCAACTAACCCAACCCACTTTTTAATAAATATATTATAAGAAACGTGAAAGAGATGACATTTTTAAAAGATCTCTTTGTTTAGATTGCAAAAATTGCTTCTTACAAATTTTGTGTCAAAATCATTTAAAACGTTTTTAGTTTTCTCAAAGTTTTTAACTGCCGTGCATTTAAGACGTGTTTTAATTGAACCATAGAGTTGCTGTTGAACGAAATGAATTTTCGCAGCAATGCCCGGATTTCGTCCGGAGTTTAAAGTGTTACAATTTTAGAGATTGCAAGCCTATGTGAAAAAGTCAGATATTCCTATTTCTTTATATGAATTATGTTTATTTATGTAAAATTTTTGTCATGAAGCTGGGTTTTTAATAATAAAAGCAAATTATTTCAATTTTATTGCAATAGTCTTACCCAAATAAAAAAACATTTATTGCCTTGACAAGTATAAAGAAAAAAACATCCCGTGGTTGTCTACATAAAACTAATAAGTACCCATAAGTAATAAAAAATTGCATAATTTGATTAAAAACTTTCAGCCTTTACATTTCATGTCTGCTCTGGACAAGTAGCGGGTGACGATTTTGGTAAAGTCCTGTCACCACATTATTTTTTCGCCGACGCCCTAATTTTTTGGCATTTCAAATGTCAAAATGTAAGATATTTTATTTGCCAACCAAATGACGCTGGTGATTCAAAAAAGAGGGCTTTATTTAAAAAAATTATTATTTTTATCAAAATAAAAGTTGCGTAGAATAAACTTTTGAAATCTAACAAAAATCGTATGACTATGATATACAGTACTATAACCGCCGTAGCGATAATAACTCTCCTCTCTCCTAACTCTTCTGGAGCTGGATTCTGGGCGTAAGAAAACGATCATACCCTGAGAAGTGACCACTTCTATTAAAATCAAAAATTCCATATTCTGGGACCGGCCGATCGCACAAAAGTAATTCGAACGACGCACGGTGGTCGATTTTCCGGAAAACGCGGACATAAATGGAAAAATTAAAAAATTCAAAATGTATCTAAATTTCCCTCTATATGCTTGTCAAGATACTAGGCGAATAGTTGACCAAAGAATAAACTATGCCTTTTACGAGTTTGACATTACGCATCAGTATTTAACATCAAATTTCAAATAAGACCCAGAGTATGACAGTATTCAACTGTTAATATCTCGAAAACAGTTGAAGATCGACATAGGGTACGTTATATAAAAATGCTTAGAATTTAAAAACAATATGAAAAAATGCAATAATATACTGGGTGTTTCATTTGAAAGTTTCGGTTGGCATTCTTTTTAGTATATTTTCTTTTTCTTTTTCTAAGCTAATATTTTTAGTTTAATTTAGCTTATTAATAAATATATATCTTTTCCTCTTAAAAATGTCTGTCTGTTTATTAAAACTAAATATTAAATATTAAATTACAATGTGGAAGTTTTTTTTAATGTCCGCGTTTGTACAAAAATCTACCACTGTGCGAGTCCTACTCTAAAAGACGGTCAAGTTTGTCATAAAATATCGATCGGTCGTTCATCCGATAGCGTGCTCTGAAATAATACAAGTGATGTTTTTCTCACGAGCTTTCCTACAACTCCCAACTACTGGGTCTAGTCGAGAAAACGGCTTCGCTCAAAAATTGTTGTTCAAGGCAGCTGAGCGCGTGCCCATAATAGTTTGGTGATTATTCGATCGTCTCGTCACTGCTTTTAAGCATGTTTATTGGTTGAATTTACTTTTCTTCTCCCACGCGAACGATCACTTCCTATAACTTCCAGAATCGGTACCCTGGGCGGAAGCAGATTGCGTCAGGCATGCGCAGTAGATTTTTCGCCAGCGCCAAACCTGATTTTTACATTATTTTTTTTGTTTTTCAAAGTTATTATTCTGACACATTTTGCGATCCTTAGGCTATTAAAGTATCTCATAGTTATGTATGGTTAAAATAAATGTTGGCTACAAACGTGCAGTATTGTTTGGTTTTGGACTTGCAAATGCTAGTTGTTTTAGCGATCGTCTTTTGCCCTTAGCTGGATCCACTATTTCTTATTATTCCAAGCGGTGCTTCTAAACAGCATCACGTTATAAATATAAATCTTCCGTCCGCAGAGGCGACTAAGTAGCTTTTAGTCCGGCACTACTATATTCGCGTAAATATGTTACCGTATCTCTTCTCGTACTCGCTTGTGAATTCCAAATTGCACTAATCTACTAAAATGTCACTTATTAAGGGAGCAATTTGTGTTTTTTTTTTAAACTGAATTTTATAAAAGGCGCACTAAAAATGGTGTGTTGTTTCACCATAACGTTATCAACTAGGCCTTACGAAGTAGTTTCAACTTATTATTATTGCGTTTTAGATTAGGGAATTTTCGTGAGCTGCTTCTCTGTGGTTGTGGTTATTAAATGTCCTAATCTACTAAGATTCTCCCTATCGGAGATGCAGTTTGTGTTTCTTTATCAAAAAAACAAACCAATTTCAGCAATTTGGTCGAGTTAGTTGAGAAATCATTGATCACAAAAACAAGTAACAAAACATTTTTTAACAACATTTTGAACGAAAGACTTAATTTTTTGGTATTTAAATTCTTTTTTGTTATTAAAAGGAGGACGTAAGGCATATATAGTAGTAGTTTAATTATATATGTTAAGGTTTTTTCTAAAAATTAATTATTAAAAAGATGCCTATCGAGTCGATTTTTTTAATTAATGGGAAATTCTTTACCACCACCGTTTGGAGTTAATTAATTTTTAGTTTTTTATTTTTTTCCCCATTTCTCGAATTTAAAATATCTTGAAAAAAAGCTTGAAATATGAAAATTTTTTTTCTCAACATGAAAAGGTTTTTACAGCGATTATTTAAACCTGCGTAATCTCCTTCATATAAGGTTAGGTTAGGTTTCTTATGAGTGGTGCAATACTGCTCCCTCCACTGCGACCTACGAGGTCTGTTGGGGCTCATATCTGTCTAAAAGTCACTCATTTCAACTTCCCAGATAAAGGAAATCAGTCTATTTGGTGAGACACTTTCAACCTAGGGCCAAATATTTTCGCCCTTGTTCTCATTAGCCAGTGACATAGGATATGTACCGGTGCGGCGTTTCCCCATCTCCTCCACTGAATCTAAAAACCGGGGTACTGGCCTGTATACAGACCTGTGATTATTCTCAGTTTGTTCCTTGGCAGTTGCAGAAGCTGCATTGCTCTACGTTTGTCTGACTTATTTAGAAAAGGTTTGGAGTGGTGTTGTTGCGGAATTGAGCGCACTGTTGCACCCCTTTTCTTTCAACCCCCCTCGGATATTTCCCTATTGACCGTGAATTAGTTAGTCCAAAGCAGCGCTCTGGCCCTAAGAACGCAGATTCCGCTCCTGCCTTAGCAAGACAGTCGGCTTTTTCGTTTCCTTCAATTCATGTGTGGCCCGGGACCCATACAAGAGTGATTTTGTTGGTTCCACAGATCTCTAGTAGAGATTGAAGGCAGTTCCAAACTTATTGCTTTCAATGATTCTGATGCCTTTGTTGGCTATTTCTCTGGCACAGAGCTCTATGGCGTAAACCTCGGCCTAGAAGATGGTAGCAAGGTTACCGAGTTCAACTGAAATTGCAGCTCTTGACGCCGTCCTTGATTTTTGATCCGACTGTGTACCAAAAGTAGTCAGCTTTGGTAAGTTGATTTATATTCCCCTCCCATTCTTCCCTCGTTGGAAAGGTATATTTTGGTAGCCTGTGGTTTGTTGGCATACTAAGGATTCTTACAAAATATCTTGGTTAGCCCTGCACAGTTTCCCATTGTCTGACCAGGATGCTCCTGATTTAAGCTATTAAATGTTGCTAAAGTTGCTCTTGCGTCCCAATGTGCAGCGGGAGAAGGTTAGGCATTACTCCCATTGCTTCCAAAAGTGTTGCCTTTATTGATGAAGTTATGACTTTGCATGTTGTTCGTTGTACCCCTGCTAGATTTTACCGAGCAGTGACCTGCTTGGGTTTAGACCACCAAGCTATGGAGCCATAAGTGATCATCGATCTTACTACCGTTACAAACAGCCAGTTGGTTTGTTTTATTTTATCCCCCACGACTTGATGTAAACAAACAATTTGTACTTACGCATATACAGTGTTTCCCAAATGTCTGAAATAATCGATTTTTTAAGAAAACCATAGCGGTTGAAAAATATGTATACTCTTTTAGAAGGGTGTCCCGATTTTAAATTGGACACCTTAAAATAAATAAGCCTTTAAAAGATTCCAAATATCTTGAGTCTATCTTTATCTTTCTAAACTTTATATTTGTATGGAAAAAAAATTATTAAAATTATCGCATATAAGTTTTTATTTAAATATACCTATAGTCCTCTTAGAAATGCCATTATTCCAAACTTTTGGGAGACACTGTGTACGCACAAAGAATAATAATAATTAAAATAAAAAAAACAATAGCAAAAACAATATCAAAAAATATTTCTTGGTCACAAAGAAAGTCATTTTTAATATGGCTGAACAAATAATTCTTTCTCAGAGAACAATATTTTTTGCCCCGAATTGGATTATTATGGCACAAATTTGGATTTATTTGTCTCTAAATAGGTAAATAAATTAAAGTAATTTAGGGCAACAAACAATAATAATAATAATAAATTGAAAGGTCACTATTACAAATTAAAAATAATTCTATAATACTCACTCACTACTTTGTGACAAAAAAATATTCTTTTAGTCATATTTATATATACCTTTCTTTGTGATAAAGGAGTGTCTGAACCCATATTAAACATTGGCAAATTTCTTAGTATAGAAACTAATACTCATCCAAAAATTAGAAATAGGACAAGTAAGTACGAACCAAACCAAAATTTTTAAAAACTCCTTTTTTTAATAAAGTTTTATTAGTTTTAGAGAGGGGAGCTAGGTTGGGTTTGCTTGGCAACAGAATGCACACATTAAATACAGAGCAAAGACATAAGATGTACTTTTGTACAAAATTTTATGTCCACCCAATTTCTAAACATTCAAACAAGGAAGCAAAATAAAGCTTCAAACTTTGGGTATACACCTGTAACTTTCCGTTACAATGTATAATAGCATTTTTTATTAAATGTCGACTTTTTCTTTATTTTAGAAATTAGAAGTCAATTTATAAAAGAACCCAAACAAATTAGTTTGTCGTCGGCAAGCAACAGACGCATTTGTCAACACTCCTAATTTATTCGTAAAGTTCCCGACGCTGTTAATCTTTGTTTCCTGCGATGACAAGCAGACCGTCACTTCTCGCTGCGATCAACAAGCCGTGAAAAACAAGTGAAAAAAAAAACGAAAAGTCTAATGATTGAACGTTCATTGTCGATGAAAATGCGATGTGGCCTTTCTTAAAGGTTGCCAAGAAAGCTAAACCTTGCATTTTTACTTACCTCGCTAAGGAATGGAATATAATCATTTAAGAATCGCACTTCGACATTTTGATGAATCTCCACGAATTTGGTGGTTACAAATCCAGATAAGCACTTTTGTCATTCTGTCGTTCGGTCCGCATAACTGTCTGTCGCTCGTTTTGTAGCCCCTGTAACTTAAAAACCTTTGCATCAATCACAACAAAATTTTATACAGTTTTTACTTATGTTGTCGCGCAGTTTCTTATTGTTTTTGAGATTTCCCCATTACAGCATTTAAAGCTACCTCCAAAAAAACTTTATCCCGTTGGGAGGCTTGTAAAAATCTTAGTTTAAATGGGCCATAATTTTTAGTAACATATACATAACATAAAAAATGAAAAAAACTTCAATTTGTTTGGTGTGCCATATAATTCGAGTTAGTGAGTGAAATATCAAATAAAAAGTAGCCTAGGTTAAGATCCAGGTTACACCCTATTTTCTTACCCAATTTAGTCCACATCGGTTTTACGAAACTTACTACTTACTTACTTACTTACTGTTTGGCGTGCCATATAATTCGAGTTAGTGAGTGAAATATCAAATAAAAAGTAGCCTAGGTTAAGATCCAGATTACACCCTATTTTCTTACCCAATTTAGTCCAAATCGGTTTAGCCATTTTGGCGTAATTAATGAAAAAAATCTTAGTATAATGTAATACGTAAATGTAACAGAAAAGTTTAGATAGACCCTGGAAATATCTGGATACACCTCGGAAAAGTCTGGATATATTCAGGAAAAGTGTGTATTTTCTTGAGAGAGGGAAGTTTTGAAATAAATCTTCACTCGATTTATTTATTATGGAAATATCAGAATAGACATTGAAATAGTATCAAAGTGTTGAGAAAGTTTAGGCACAATAGCTCAAAAAAGCAAAAAGTTGCGGTTAGAGTCCTAGCAAAATTGTCATATTATGCAAATTGTTAAAAAGATATTGCAGATCATAAAAAAACAAATTTAAGAGACCTGTTGTAATAGCAAACACAAAGAAGCTTTCATTTAGAAAAAAATACGATAAGCTCCTCATAATTATGTATTTTTTAAGTGTCTCGTCTCTGGCATAAAATCCTGTGCAGCAATTTCCTTTCCTTCTTCCCCCCTCCCCTTAACAATACTTTTTTTTAAGGATCATTGCTTACACTCACAGTCAGGTAGTGCGGGACTCTTACTCACGAAACCCAAGCTTCCACGTCTGCAATGTCACCACTCCGTTTTTTGTACTCAATTTAAGTGACTTATACCCTGGTCTAGGTTGTAGGTGACTAGAGGATCGGTACTTTACGTTTTGGGTGTAATAAAAAGTTTGAAGTACGTTCCACCTTCTACCTAATAAGAATGACCACAGCCAAATCTCTCACTTCTATACTTGAAGAGAAGCCGCAACGGGATAATAAAAGTGGTCTGATAAGCCTAGTCTTTTCTCTCAAAGACCAGCTTGAGGGAAGATCATCCAAATCACCCACTCTGTACCAGAGGGATCTCATAAAATGGAACAAAAATGTTTGTTGAGGCTACTCCTCTATTTTAGATAGGAAACCACCTTAGGTGATGGCATTTACTGCATTACTGTTGATGGGGTTTGACCGCCTATACGTTTGGTTGGATGACTGCAAAGATTTCTCTCTGAGCACTTCCCTACGCCAGAGACCGTATCCGCTAGCCACCCTTTACGTACAGGGGCCCAGCCGGAACCACGAGGAGGTAGATACAGGCACGTCTACGACTACTCATTCTTTTGCCTTTATCGCAACTCTGCTGCTGCGAGTAGCATACGTGACATTTTGTAACTTTCGAGAAGAAGAGCTTCAAAGTTTTTATATTCGTTTTTAGCCTATAACTTTTTTTTATTAAGTGGTATTTTTTTTTAATTTTTAGTTAGAAGCACAAACTAAGAAAAATGGTAAATAAAACACGGGCGTGACCTTTGACTTGCTCTTAGAAAAAGACGGGTGGTGGTATCTCACACACTGAAAAAAATATCGTACATAGTATTAATAACGGGCGTTTATTGTTTTTTTATAGATAATTCTACATCAATAACACTTAACTGTTACAAAAATCGGAGAAAAGTTATAAAAATTGTCATATACAGTAATGAAATTAATAAACGGAAGTTACGAAATCAATGAAAAATGTTTCTTGACATTTGATAGACAGTTGTTATTAATAGTATGTATATGAAATAAATAAAACATGTTAACGATTTTAATCAATTTAAAAGTTGTTATGGAATGTATGGACAAGTTTATGAAAATTATGAACCGAGCATACAAAGTACATAAACATGGTTATGAAATTTATGTACGTAACAGTCTTTTACTAAAATCATCTTGGGTGTAACTAAAAGCTATAAAACATGTCTCTTAATCCTTGCTTTCATAACACCCTTCATAAAAGTCATTCTTAAAGATTCTTTATGTTGTAACAACTTTTTTTTGAAACTGTGTCTTGCAGCAGTAAAATCAATAACTTGTTTTGGCTATAAAATTTATGTAAACTTGATTCTGAATCTTTACATCGGAGCAAAAATCATATACAAAATACATTGGCTCAATGTATTTTTTTTAGACAACGGTGCCTTTTTTGGTTCAGTGCATTACTAGAGAAGAAGAGCTTATATTCAGCAAGAAAGTGGACTCGAACGTATGTGACAAAGAAATTGAAGGTATTGCTTGGAAAAAACAGCACATGTGCAAGTTTCTTGTCAAATATGCTGTTCTTTTTTAGTATTATGAAAGGAAAAGTGTGATATATGCTATTTTTTGTTACTTATGCTCTTCTTTCTTCAAATGGTAGGACCCACAAGTAAAGCAGACACATAAGCTTTATGTAAAAAAAATATAAGAGTTGAAATTTAAATTTTTACCCCAAAATGTTTATTGGGTCCCAGTAGTTACAAAAATGAAAAAAAGTCAATTTCGAAAAAAGAGGAGTTATGCTCTTCTTTCTTAGTAGGCCAGCTGGCGACGCAGAGAAGAGCCATATGTTCGCCCGGCAATTTGGTATTTATCCAACCGTCCGGATTTTTTCGGACATGTCCTCAATTTAGGCGTCCGAACTGCGTCCGGCCGGAAAAACATATCGGATTCAGAATTTAGCTGACCGTGGAAACACAATAGTAGGCCAAGCACGCAGTATCGGGCCTGGAATTTAGACGGCATAATAAGTATGCCAAGCGCGCAATTTTGGGAGAAGTACCGTGCATAGCAGAGAAAATTATTTGCTTTATCAGACCTAAAACTGCACTTACATTGAAGTGCTTAATTCACTTTGCAATTGATATTTACATTACCAATTTTTAGGTTATATTTTGTTTTTTGATAAAATATAAATTTCTTAAGAAAATTAGTTGCTGCCCTTTTATTATCTCCATAACCTGTACATACTATTAATAACAACTCTCTATAAAGGCGCATTTACACAGAAAAACTTTCCTTTGATGTTGAAATGCCGACAAACATTTACACGAGCCTCTTGAGCAAAATGTTCAAAAAAAAGTTCAAGTAAAATCTCGTACAAAAAGACTCACGGCAATTTTGGAGAGAATGTTAAGCAAAATTATTTTGAAGAAATGTTGGTATAGAAATTTCTTACAAATTTAAATTTTATAGTTTTATGGGAATTCATTGAACTTAACTGAAAATAGAAAGACTAAGTTTTAAAACAAGCTATTTTTAATTAAGTGCTTTCCGACGGAAAAACGATTTGATGTCGAAATTGACATTTTACCTCATAAGCAACTTAGATTGACCTGATTTTTATAGGGAATATGCCAGTATACTTGTAACTTTTTTGGGGTTTTAAAAAAACGAGAATAAAAAAATATTAATTGGCAGTTATTTATTGCTGTTGCCTGTAAAATGTAATGATAGAAATTTAGGTTTAAAAGAATATCTCTTTATTTTACTTCCTAGTTTAAAACACAATACAATAATAATTAAGTCAAATTAAAAAACCTATATACATTTTATTAAATCTCAAATATATGAACAAAAGCACGTTCGGTCTAAATAATACCCGTTTATTACCCACTTTTACAACCCTACGATCCCAGACCCTTGTCTAAAAAAATATAATTTAGCAGTAATAGACTAGATTTCTGAATCGGAATGTTGCTCCTTTGCATATTGTTTGTTCAGTGTCAGTAATCGACCTTGATTATTACATTAAATTGACATTAAATATCTATCTTCAGCATTTTCATGAACCTTTTGCTTTTTTAAGCAACAGTTGGGGCCTTAAACTAACTAGGTAAATCTGGTGTGAGGATGAAAAAAAAACAATCAAAGCTAAAGGAAAAGTAAAGTTACAAAAATATGTTTAAAAAAAAATCCCCTCCCCACCACTCCTCATAGTCGTGAGGCGCGGATTACCGCTTAAAAGTGCAACTTTTGAGTTTTTTGCCGATATTTGAAATCAAAATTTTTTTGAAAAAGAAAAATTTTCCTGGGTTATTTTTTGAATTTAGGAAAAACCCTTGGAAATAAAAAAAACTCGCAAGAAAATCCCAAAAAAACCCTCGGGCAAAGAAATCCGGGAAAAACCCTAAGAAAAAAATATTATAAGTAACCCTAATCCATGTGACAAAACTGATAGCCGTCGGCTTTTTTCCACAAAAATTTAAAATAAAAGTTGGTGTTCCATTTTTTTAAAGAATTGAGATCACTGATCACTGATGTGAAATTTTATTTATTCTCATCTTTAAAAATATGTTTCCAAAACAGATAGCAATAATTTGCTCAAAAATTTACCCGAACAAAATGTTCAAAGAAAAGCTCACAAAAAATTTTAGATCTTTTGCACGAGCTTTTGTTTGAGCATGTTCGTCTGTGTAATTGCGCCTTAAAATGTCCGTTCAGTTTATTAATTTCATTACTGTATATGACAATTTTTATAACTTTTCTCCAATTTTTGGAACAGTTACGTGTTATTGATGTATAATTATCTATAAAAATTAATAAACGCCTGTTATTAATACTATGTACGATATTTTTTTCACTGTATGCAGATAAAATAATCACAAGTTAAAATATAATTCAGCTTAATATATTTCGTGCCTACCTAATGGTCACACCGTTCCGTTAATTGGTTTAGAGCGAACCCTTTTGGGGAATATTTTAACACAATGGACTCGCCAGTTTGCACGGGAAACAGATCGATGCCAAGTCACGATACCGCATAAATCTTATCAATAAGATTCCACTAATGCCCTTCCTTCTCTGCCGTCCTATTTATAGATCGGCATGCTGTTAGAGACCATAGATAGATAGACCATGTGTACTTAAGTTTTACTCCACAGGCTCCATATTAATCGACTTTAAGCCGTGTTCTCACTATGCATCTTTTGGAAGCATAGAGCTGTGGAGATGTAAGGAAATGTAATTTTTAGCCAACACAACAAAAGCACTAGTCAAAAAAAGCGAGATAGCACTAGACTTTTAACTGCTTTGTTTACTTTTTTTCTATACCTATCCTTAATTTTCATTTCATTTCATTAACAGCTGATCGGCAAATTAACAACATAAAAAACGGTTGGCATTCAAAAGGTAGTTAGAAAATAAAAAATGCTCGCAACTTTCTGATAAAAATAGAACATGTTCTATTTTCGCGCATCTTGCAACACGCTTAATTTTTCGATGAATTTCATAGTAAAAACCTAAAATGCATGCGTCTTTCTGAGAAGCATGAAATAGTTGCATAGTAACAGCAGGGCTTTAAAAAGAAGACGGTTTTAAGTTAGACGTGTATTTTTTTTATTTAGGAGTGGGTCCTAGTGGTTTAATTTTTAAAAAAAAAAGTACTTCCACCATCTCGACCACGTCAAAATTGAAAAAAAATATTTCTCACAAACTGTTCAATCGATTTTACTTTTTTTTATTTAACTCACGAGAGCTCCAAGTTGGTTCCGCTTAATATTTTTAAAAAATGCTTCTTTCGGCTTAACCGATTTTTATTACTCTTTTGTTATTAAATTTTAGTAGAGTTCTAGTTTGGCCTTATTTTATTAAAACTACATAATTTGCAAAGAATCTACATCACATAAAAGATTAAAGTTTATATATTTTCTTTCTTGAATGTGTAGCTTGGGCGAACTATATACCCTCCGTGCCCCGCCAACCGGACCGGTCCGACTGGCAATCTTTAATGTTTTTTCTAACAGTTTTCTTTTTCTGAGAAGGATTTAGTTAAGCTTAAACATCTCTTCTGGATAATACGACATGCCCATTTAAAATCAAGATTTCCACCATCTATCGCTTCACGGAACCATCTTCTTTACGTATTTTCCGAAGGACGGTATAGTTTCATGCCCACTTAAAATCAAGATTTACTTATAAAATCCAAAGCAGACGTGGTCAACCCGGGGGTAAAACTCGGACCCCCCAAAATAACAAAGAAAATGACCTAGGAGTAAAGAACTTCGGTATGCTGTCTCTTTTATATTTTTTTTAATATATTTTTTTTTAATTGCATAAACTTAGTTTAGAAAACTCCAAAACTTAAAAAAAAACTAAAAAGGGAAATTATATTATAGTAAAATATATTTTTTTTTTTTCATTGCCTCCTGTCGTTCGCTGCTAAATAAACCCACTATTTCTTAAATATTTTACAAACAACGAAGGCAAAGAAAGTTTTTCAAAAAATTTCTTATGCTAAAATTGCAAAAATTTCTATTCCCAAATTCACTGATTCTTACAATTTGGTCAGAAATTTTTTCAAAATTTGTGCTTGTGCATGATTTTGGCAACAAATCTAAAAGAAAAAAACAAATCTGATTACCCTTCCGTAGAATTGAGACTCGACCCACCCAGCTGTATAACGAGGAGAAGTTTTTTTTTTATCACTATCACTTGGTCACTTCTATTTAAACAAGCGGCCGCAAAGAAAAGGAGAAAATTTTTTGGATATTTAGAGAAAGATTGATCATTTGACATTCGTATAGGCCCTACCCTTGCATTTTCCGAAAAAAAAGCCTCTCTCGATCCCTCTCTCTCAATCAAGTTAGCCTGGACAAAATACAGAGCCAAAAACTCTTCTGGGCGCTAGCAGACTGCGTTAGGCATGCGCAGTACATTTTGTGCTTTTGGCCTTGTCCAGGACTAATCCTGATTTTTACAATATTTTCTTGGTTTTTCTAAGTTATTATTGTTACACATTTTGCGATCTTCGGGCTATTATAGTATCTCATGTATAATTTCACACCATTACAATACCTCTCTGGAACCTAGTTTTTGAAGTTCGGGTAAAGGAGCCATCACATGTCGGCCAACACCAGTCCGGCGATCGCTTATATAAATTCCAGCAATCACAGTTCAAAAATCCAGCGCCTAGGCGATTCCAAAATATTCGTAAGCCTCTTTCAACAATATTTAGCAATAGGTATAAAAATTTTAGATAACATAGGTATTATCCAATGGTTTACTTTATCTTTGATAAAGTTCCCGGATACTATATTTCAGGGGGTAAAGGTATGTATTGTTAATTCTTCAAGTCATTCCCCACAAATTTCTATTATTTGTAGTAACTTTGAAGTATCATTTATATTCGTCTGTTTTGTTTGGTATATGAAATCTGTTTATATTATCTTTGTTTGTTTTGTGATATTTTAGGTTTTGATTTGAGGCAACGGTTTCATGCAAACAAAATACTAGTTTTTACAATTAGAGGCTAAAATAGAGCTTAGCGGGGTATATAAAAATGCGAATAAAATAAGCACAGTTAAGCCGTGAGTTGTTAGGAGTATTTTTTTAATACAATTAACAAAAAATCCAATAAACACAGGAAAATACTTTTAAAAATCTCGAACGAAGAGCACTTCTCGCAACACACACAAAATTTTCCGCATATGTAAAACTGTCCATAGAACTGTGGAATTATCGCTGAATTAACAAGTGATAATTCTCCAGTAGGTGATAATTCCACTGCTCTGAGGCGATCTCAATAATATATGAAGCGCTGCAGGTCACCCTCCCGCAAAGCATTATATGAATATCGCGATGGAATAAACAGACATACTTACGGCCTTGGTAACGCATACCTTGAGTAAACAAATTCGCCGACGCGTTGAGTTTCCGAGTTTTCCGAGTTTTGATACAAAATGAGCCGTTTCGGGTCTTTATCCGAGGCCGAAGTTGACTCGCACATCCAAAAAATCATACCCAGAGAACACCAGAAAAAATAAGAAGTTTGTCTGGATTTGTCTGGATTTATGGATGCAAAGCCAGAAAATATGAATTGAAGCAGGAAACGCCGGTGAGCGGGATTACAAAAATTTTGAAAGATTGGGCACAAAATATTAAGAGAGGAAACGGTGAGGAGTATAAAGAAACTACCGTAAAGACGATTATATGGCATACAGCTTGACCCATTTCAAGATATAATTTTCAAATCTCCAAAAGAAGCAAAAAACACAAAACGACGGGATTTGCAGTCCCAAGAGGACCAGAGAAAACTAAGCTCAACTGCCTTGAAATTTGATGAAATGCAGACAATAGTTAGTAGCTGTGATGGAGGGATACCAGACGGGTTGCAAAAGAAGCTGTTCTTTGTGTTATCTTATGAACTAGCCTTGAGAGGATAGAAGGCTGCAGGGCCCAGTTCCAGTTTTTTAAAGAAGAAGTGGACAATGCAGCTGAAAAAAACTAACAGAATTAAGTACCAGCCATGGGCTTCATCCAATTTCTGTCCGGTTCGACTTTTTCATGGACTGAAATGAAAGAGAGATAGCGTTGAAAATGATTGTCTGTTTCTAACGATCAATACGTTCTGGAAATTGGGAAGTCAATAGTCAAGAACATACACGTGGGTAAGAACGAGATGGCGAGGTGGAGTAAGACGCAGGCTGCACAGGTGGGACTAGATGTTAAAAAAAAAAAACGAAAATCACTCGCTGAGGGCAACTGCTGTATCTCATCTCGCAAAAAACGGAGTTGCTGAACAGGAACTTATAAAGATGACAGGTCATGATGGTATCAGGCGATCGTCGATAAAATGCTAGGCAATCAGAGCCGCACCGTGTAACTTCAGTTATCGAGAAAAAAAAATATTTCTGTCTATAGTTCCTATAATAATTGTACAATTAATTACAAAAAATAGTCTAATTTCTAGGTTCTTGAAATTTTGTACCGAATACTATTCGTGCTTTGACAATTAATTCTGAAAAAACGTGTTTTGTTGAAAACCGCACTCGGGTATTTTTTTCGTTGTATCAAAAAATTGCCATCCTCCTGCAGAGTCGCGCAATTCCTGCTTTGTCACAATCGAAATAATAAACTGGTGCAGTTTTCAAAAAACACTTTTTTTTCAGAATTATCGATAATTCTCAAAGGATAAGTTTGTTTTATTTATTATAAAAGAAACGAAACACTGTGGTACAAAAATAAATTTGCTTATGTGACACTGCTATATAAATTATGAACAATTATATAGGGCCCTTTCTATCAAATTTGTTATTTTTAGAAAGTATTCTTGCACTTTTAAAATGTAAAACTGACGTTCCCTCAAAGTTATTTTAAGCGCAGGCGCAAACGTTCAAGCTCAAATTATGCAAAAGTATGGGATGTTCCATTCGCAACGTTTCCTGCTGAGAACGTTTCTAAAACGTACTATTTAACAATCCATAATTTTAGGGTAAAAACTTCGAGACACAAGTCACAAAAAAAGACTTTACAAACAGTAACTAACGTACTGCTAATAATAAAGTTTTAATAATGATATTAAAAAGCAAGGGGTAAATATGTACATGATAAAAACAAATTTTATAAAAATTACGCAAGCTAAAATAGATACAAGTTAAAAAAAATTTGAGTAGAGACGAGTAGATAGGAATCTTACATGTAAATTAAGAACTCAAAACAAATAATAACTTTAGAAATTTTTTATAGTGAGTCTTTGATGTGGTTTCATTTAAGCTGACCGATAGATTGTCATTTTCTAATCCAGATACTTCCAATTTTTCAAAAAGTTAAGTTTTCTACCCTTTTGTGAGTCGTGAAACATTTTAAAATTACTCTCCAGTCATAGTCAAATCTAAGTACGGTTAGCATAGGATTCTTTTGTCTAAAAAACATTTACTTTAGGCCCACAAAAGATTTATAAACCACCTTAACGTTAGTATTTAAGGATTTTAAAATTTTGCCTGTAATTTGTAAAAAAAATGCTTCCTAAATAGTTAATTTTAAATATTTAGTGGTTTCTTACGGGGGAACAGAAACATCCTTTGGGTCACTCAGTAGGATCTTTGACAAGAATTTTATAAATGATTTATTAAATAAAGAAATTTTATACCCATTGTTAAATACAATCTGATAAATAATATTATTTTCCTTTTCAAAGTAATGGTAGTAACGGAATAGTAAAAAAATCATGGAATTAAAAGCATCTATTTTATGAGCAAAACAGTGGTTTGAATTTGAAAGAATAACGTTATCTGTTTGAGTAGGTTTGCGGTAAAAAGAATATTTATTATTTAGTCTTTTAATAGTCAAACCTAAAAAATTCAAACAGAACTTGTCCTCCAATTCCATTATAAACTGAATTTTACGATTAACGAAATTTAGGAATTAAAAAAAAAATCAATTTCTGTTCTAGTGCAATTCCACACCACAAGTGTCGTCGACGTATCTTGTCCAGAATGAAATTTTACTCAGTAAAATTTAATGTAAATAATTTATTTCGGAAATATTTCTGCAAGAAGAGGAGAGAGATCTGAACCCATAGGGAGTCTATCCAACATACGATAGATCTCTCTATTAAATCGAAAAAGGTGTAAATTTAAACATATATCCAAAAGTAATAAAATGTGTTTCTTGACCTTCTCACTTAAACTCATATTATCATTTAGCAAGCCTTCAATTATTTTTACTACTTTTTGTCCTGAAATGTTAGTTCATAAATTTACTATATCAAATAAAACCTAAATGCATGGTAATTTAACATTTTCAAGTCGTTTTATTAAATCCAAAGTATTTTTAATGCTATATTTGTCAGAAAAATCTATAATGTCTTCAAGGATAATATTTAACCACACTGCTTATGATTTTTTTTCACTATACGATAAGAGTGGAGTTTGAAAGTTCATAGGTATGTAAGGTTTATTTACCAAAAGTTCAGTGAAAGAATCTTGAAATCTGTTTAGAAGTTTTGTTAAATCGTTGGTGTACCAACTTACCTTTGTATTATATTTGCTACATACATTATATTTACAACGGTTGTTTACCTCCATCTTAACAGTTA
Organism: Oxystoma pomonae; assembly: GCA_963921995.1. NCBI lineage: Eukaryota > Metazoa > Arthropoda > Insecta > Coleoptera > Brentidae > Oxystoma > Oxystoma pomonae. Next base: position 41,158,395 of record OY998172.1, read on the forward strand.
TTTATTTAAATTTATATCAAGTGAAGGTGTATGTATAAGAAAATCCTGTGAGCGTTGGCAAACTGCTCAGCCTTACTTTGTGGAAGTTAATACGCCAGACAATATTTAGATTATCGTGTATTGTATTTTTTGTTATATAAATAAAATAGTATAAATTCAATTAGCATTATGCAATACCCTAAATATATATTGGATTGGAAGCACACAATATTTCGTTTCAAGAATATCAAGGATTTTAAAAGAAATGTTATACCAGTTTGCTTACTACATTTAAAATTATGGAATGGAAAATTTAAGGATTTCAATTGAAAGACATGGGTGAGTTTGTAAATTTACCGATGAGCCCACCGATGACAAGAATCGAGTGTGTTGATGGCATCAATGCTCACCAACTCTGGGAGACGGTGAGCCTTCCCGATGATTGTCACTAACGTCATTTAATCAGCTGTTTTTTGTTGTAATTCTTTTTCTTAATCTATTGAATGTGTTATTTAATAACGATTACGAAAACAGTAGCGGCTCGTTTTGGAAAAATGTTAAAATTTCAGCTTTTTCTACTTCTTTACAAGTTAATCTCCTTTGTTCTGGTTTTTAAGTTTGAATTCCGAAATTATATTTATTAACTTTAAAAATTGACCCAATATCTTACCTTTCTTTTGCTGCTTGTTAAAATATTTTCTGGTATAGATTACACTAACCGTGGCCTTTTTACCACTAAGGGCACCGAAATAATTGTTTTTTTTTTTAAATCTGCAGCTTCAGAGACTTAATTTTTTTGCTTATAGATATGTTAGCAGTTTTATTATTATGTACATTTTTCGAATAATGTGTATATATGCCTTTTGGTTTTATCACATTTTGTTTCATTTTTTTTCCATTAACATCCTCAGCAATGTTTCAATTTGAAAAATCCACTAATTAAAAACTGCGAAAATTTTCCTTAAAAAATAACAACGCAACAAACTTTATGAGATTTTGATAAGACTATATTTTTTTTGTAGCTTTATTTAATCCCATTTAGGGCTGCCACTACATATGCAAAAAAGTTGGAGTGGGGCTAAGCTAGAAAGATTCTTCTATACCCATGCTAGTCAAAAGTTCGTGCGAAAATCGCATATTAGTCTGCACGATGAGAAATTTAATTAACGGAAAATAATAACTAAGCAATGAAACTTGGCATGCGTAATAAGTAAACCCTTAGATAATTTTTAATAAATGTTGCTACCACAAAGTGTTCTGACAAGGACCCCTATTTAAGAAAAGAACACATTTTTTTTTAATACTGGGACTTTCCATACATTACAGGATCAGTGTACCTTGTTTAAGAATTTTTTGCAAAGTTAAAGACAAATACAAAATATCCAAGCATCTAGCCGGGATTCGAATCCGGTACCTTCCGTGCGGCAGGCAGATACGCTGCCCACTGCGCTACGGTGGTTTAAGTTTAAAAATTATCTGTAAGCAAACCAAACCAAAGTCCTGATCCTGCAGATTAAAAAAAAAACAATTATTTCGGTACCCTTTGTGCTAAAAATGACACGGATAGCGTAATCTTAACCAGGAAATATCTTAAAAAGCAGAAAAAGAAGGGTAATATAATGGGTCAATTTTTAAAGTTAATAAAAATAATTAAATATCGGAGTTCAAGCCTAAAAACCAAAACAAGGGAAATTAACTTATAAAGAAGTAGAAAAAGCTGAAATTTTAACATATTTCCAAAACGAGACGCTACTGTTTTCATACCATTGACTTTTAAATAAAAACGAATACCTTTTTAAATAAATCAATGATTTGTCTTTTTGGAAATGAAAACCGTTCTTAAGTGGGTGTCTTAGTTTTTGAGATTTTCATGAAAAACTTCAGTGCTAGGATTTTCCCCTTTTTTTTATTAAAAATTTGTTTACCGCCCCCATAAGAGACGTAGGCCGAAATTATTCGACTTTTAATTGGTAGCCATGGTGACACGTCATAAAAGTTTAAACAATCTTACACATTTTTTGAAAATTTTAAAGAAAGAAACGTACTACTATGAGAGTTTTTTTATTCGTCCTTATTGTACTACATGAAAAAAGATTTTTTCAAAAAGCACAAATTTCTCAATCAAAAAAGTAAAAAAAAAAAATCGAAAAAATTTGCGAGTTCGACGACATGGAATGTCAGGTTATATAACGTCATATGTCATTTTTTTAAAAACAGATGATATTAGTGAAAAATATCTGAGTATGTGCAAAGCTAACATGTGCTTAAATTAAAATTAATCAAATCAAACTAAGCTTTTACTATTTTGTGTGTGTAAACCATACCCAAAGCTTTCAATTTTTACGTATCCGTAACTTATTAAGACACCTTATCACTCCTGTATCACCTAATTTATTCAGACACCTACAAAAATCGAAAATAAGAATCCTTGACAATTAAGTCTTAATCAGAACCAAATTTGCACATGAGAATTTCAATGCGATTTATATGCTTTAAGTCCCTTTTGTCTCATTCATTCAAATCGTTTTGGTCTACCTACTGTATCCCTAAGATACTTTCATGGTTTTAAAGTCCCCGGAGGATAAACTCGCAAATAGTTTAGATTTATAGAACAAACGCTAAGCTATAAAGATTTTTAACAACAATTTGACATATATTTAATCCACAATGTGACTTTAGTGCCGCGCGCTGTTTGAAAATAAAATTCTTTAAAAAAATAGTGTAGTACACAAGCAACCACGTACATTTATATTTCTTCCATTCTGGAAAATTTTCGTTTATCTGTTGTTTTAGGTTCTGGGCAACCTAACTGTGAAGCAGAGGGATTTTGATATTGCCAAGAACCGTACGTTTAGGTCTACATAACACGTTGCGTTATTACAGCAGAGACAATAGAGACATAAAGCTATTTGTAACTCATCGCGGTATACGTATCCGCATCTAGCGAGAACCAAGCACTTTAATTGGTCAGAAACTTGTACCACGTTCGAAAAGAGCAGATTGCTAAAATGCTAATTTAAGGTGTTTCGGAACGCAATAGGTGCTGAGATACGATACGTGTGCCGTATCGATAACGCATCTCAACACCTATCGCGTTCAAGAATACCTTAGATTAGCATATATCTGCTCTTTTCGAACGTGGTACAAGTTTCTGACCAATTAATATGCTTGGTTCTCGCTAGATGAGGATACGTATACCGCGATGAATTAAAAATAGCTTTATGTCTGCTATTTAGTTTTCCTCTATATATGGCACAAGCAATAAATTTATTCTACACCAAATATATAACAAATTTTTATCTTTGGTTCTACTTGTATGTCATGGTCACAAGGCAAGAGTTGAGTCTAGAGTCGAGTCTCGGCTAAACCTGGGCTTAAGTTAACATAAGGTCTCCCCTAGATCCTGAATGGAGTCAAAACAATGACGGCAGCATGGCAATGCCCAGTAAGAGCAAACATAAACACGGGCGCTATTGTATTTCAATCTTATAGTGTTGGTGTTAATATTATAAGCTCATTGATTAATGTATTCTTAGCTTATAAAGGGTGTGTCACAAGAAATGGCACATGCCTTATCCGAAAATAGTTAGAAGTAAACGGAGCTTAACTTGTAGTAATGCCATATACAAGAAATTGGTGGTATATATTCGCAAGATGTGGTGTTATCGTAGAATACTCAGAATATTTTGGATCGAATTAGTTATATGGTTTTTCTACTCAGAATAACGTAAATTTGAATATTTTGGCAATATTTTGAGAAAAAACAATAATAATTCATGCTTTTATTGCCACAGATAGTATAAAGTAAATTACGGTGGCCCCCATACGCCACCTCACTACTTACTTCTTGTTTCGCATTTCTGACGTCACAAGCGGGAAATTTCTCCGTTGTTACGTGCCTCCACCCACCACGCATTTCACAGTTCCCACTTCCCATTTCTGACGTCACAATCGAGCTCAGTCAAGCTACATCCTCCCCCTTAACGAAACTTAATTTGGATATTGTAAAAATTATTTACTAATTATGTACTAATAACGGAGTTATTCGCACCTAAAGGGGGGGGGTGTGGCTTGGCGCTAAGCTGAATCCCACCTCCCATGCTTAGGAGATAGATTTAATGAAAGTTGACGTCTCATAATTTTGTACTAATTATGTACTCTTAAAGAAGGGTACTTTTAGTTTACAAAACCATCGATTCCTAAGATTATTGTTTGTTTGTTATGAAGTGTGTAGCTTGATATTAAGGTACTCCTCCCTCTTTCTAAGAAAGAGATATCAAAAAGGTAATTATACCATAATTTGGTACTAATTAAATTAAATCTATCTCCTAAGCGTGGAGGGTGCAGCTTAGCGCCAAGCCACCCCCCCCCCTCCATTTTAAGTGCGAATAACTCCGTTATTCATTAAGTACAATTTTTTTCAGAAGGGGACTAAATTAGCACGTAATTAGTACATAATTTTTACAATATCCAAATTGAGTTTGGTTGAGGGGGATGTAGCTTAACAATTGCGCTTTTGACCTCAAAATTATGAAATCCCTCAGTTACTATATTTTCCGTTATCTATATCATTTAAATTGATTATAGATTTTATAGAAATTATCCATAATTTAATTTACGTGGGAGGTGTACCAATACTGTAAATTATGAACGGAATAAACCCCGAAGTGTGGCGGTTTCTACATCCAGCAGAGCGTTAACCACAAAATTAACAAAAAACAGTTTTTTGTGCGTGGTGCATGTGAAAAAGATATGGATGGAAAAGATTTTATAGATATTATTCAGAATTTATTTTACGTGGTAGGTTCATTGAGACCCCCAGTACTGTGAAGTATAAACGGAATAAACCTCAACGTGTGGCGGTTTTTGCATCCAGCTGAGCGTAAACCTAAAAATACAAAAATCAGATTTTTTATACCTTCATCAAAAACATGATTTTGGTAACTGTCTGCAGATAACTAAAGTTACCGATGCAAAAAAAACTTTTTTTTTTGATCACGGGTACAAACAAAGATGCCTGTCTGTTCTTTACCAAAATTAAAGAGAAATAGCGGAAAATAGTAATAATGACAAATTCTAATTATTCTTGCCTAAAAATTAAACCATTTCCGCCAGTTTTCACCAACTATTTACAAAAAAATAATTTAAAAACATCGTCAAAATATTAAACTCATGGTGGTTTGCGAGAAGTGCTCTTCGTTCGAGATTTTTAAATGTATTTTTCTGTTTTTCTTGGATTTTTTGATAAATGTATTAAAAAATATTATGTTAACAACTCGCTGCTAAACTTCTGTGCTTTTTTTACTCGCGTTGTTAAATTCCTGGCTACGCTTGTTATTTAAACCAACACACATAAAAAAAGCACTATTTTAGCCACTAAATGTGAAAACTACTATTTTGTGCGTGGTGCATGTGATAAAGAAATTAATCAAAGCAAGAAACAAAATTTTATTTTTAACAAAGGGATTTTGGGGAGAGAGCTCTCCCCTGCTAATAAAGAGTAGCATAAGCGACATTTTCCAACTTTCGACAAAAAGAGTTTCAAAGTTTTTATATTGGTTTTTAGCCTATAACTTTTTTTCTATTTTTTTTAGTTAGAAGCACTGCAAGAAACTCTCCAATTTTTCAAAATGTTATTTAAAAAGGTTCTCAAGATTGTGTAAAATTCCACAAAAATAAAAGCGTATGTGTATTCGGCTTTGACTTTGTGCCAACGTCCTTAGAAAAAGAGCATATATCGCTAAATTGTCATGTATGCTTTTTTTTAAAGTATTACAGGAGATCAAACAACTTCAACGTACTAAGAAAAAATTGCATAATATCGCACTAACAAGACAAAACTAAAGAATATTGTAAATAAAACACGTGCGTGACCTTTGATTATGAAAGGGAAAGTGTGATATATGCTATTTTTGTTTCCTTATGCTCTTCTTTCTTCAAATAGTAGGTCCCACAAGTAAAATAAAGTAGTAAATAAATTTTTTCCCCAAACCTTTTTTAAAATGTTTATTTGGTCCAAGTAGTAACGAAAATGAAAAAAAGTCAACTCTTTCTTAGCAGGGCGGAGCTGTTCACTGAACTTATATGGGATTTGGCTGAGTATATAGCCTAGACAGTATGTAACTAATGCTGGATTCATAGTTTCGTTAAGTAAGCAGAAAGAATTCATTTGGGGAATGTTAGATTCGGGACAAGAGAGGCCCTATTTGGCATTCAAGTCTTAATTCAGCGATCTAGGGATGTATCGGTGCCAGTATATCTCATAGGTTCATAGTCTAACACGAAAAGCTTATAGAATCGCTAAAAGAAGTTGGTTTAGATGACCGAGATCTAAAGATAATCGCTAATCTATACTGGAACCAGACTGCTCAAATAAATGTTGATGGCCAAGTGTCCGAAGAGGTCCAAATAAGAACAGGTATGTGCCAAGGTTGTATATTGTCTCCGTTGTTGTTTAATATCTATAGTAACAAAATAATAGAGACTGCACTTCATAACTGCGAAGAGGGTCTGACCATAAACGGCATAAAAATCAACAACCTACGATATGCCGACGACACTGTCATAACAGCAGCGTTGGAAGGCCTGCAAGAGTTGTTCGAAATTCGGGTTTAACTTAAATTTTGGGAAGGAAAAGAACATTAGAGGTATGTTAGAAGTAAATGGGCAGCAATTAGAATGCGTGTATTCATAGAAATATTTGAGTTGGCTCCTCAATGAGAAGTGGAACAGCATGCAAGAAGTTCGTGCAAGAATTGAACAGGCCAGATCATCATTTATCAAAATTAAATCAGTGTTGTGTAGTTGCGATCTTAAAATCACTCTTCGAATTCGTGTGCTTCGGTATTATGTTTTTAGCATCTTATATTATGGCATGGAAGCATGGACACTGACTGAGGCCATGTGCAAAAAGTTAGAGGCATTCGAGATGTGGTGTTATCGTAGAATACTAAGGATATCTTGGATGGATAGAGTAACTACTGTGGATATTTTGCTTAGAATAAACAAAGATCTTGAAGTTTTATTTACCATCAAAAAACGAAAACTTGAATATTTTGGCCATATTTTGGGAAATGACAAATAAAAACTTTTTAAATTGATAATAGAAGGCAAAATTGAAAGCAGATGAGGTCCGGGTCGTAGACGGATATCATGGCTTAAAAATCTTATTCAATGGTATGGTGTTAGCACTACGAAACTTTTCCGGAAAGCAGTGTACAGGGTGCACATCGCGCTGATGATAGCCAATGTTCGAAGAGAGCATGGTACTTGAAGAAGAAGAATGAGAAGTCAATTTTCAGTGGCTCGGAGGGGAGGGGAGGCTTGAACCCCTTAGCTTTCCGTTGCGTACACCGGTACTTATTCCATAAAGGCCTTGTCAGATAGCCACTCCCACGGTTTATCGAGCAATAATTACTGAGCTACGATTACTGCGCTCTAAAGAATAGTTCTAATCTTCTTAACTCAGTGCACTGCCTTTTTTATTCTGCTATACTTTGCTTATTTAAAAGTTTTTAAGCATATTACTTTACTTCTTTTACGGCAGATACCGCTAATTTGGCGTCGTTTTCGCGGAAAAGTTACCTAGTTGCAAAAGCGTCTATGTTCAAAATTAAAATTTAAAGTTTTCAAGCATGGTTAAATGCCTTTAGAATTAAATTCAATGGTTCCTGGTAAAAAAATATTTTGTCAAAATTTAAAAAAATAGATATTGTTTATTCACGACCGCATTATATTCCTCAGTTTTTTATTTGATTTATGACCGCTATAAGGTATAACATTTTTTCCTACCCTTCCCCCTCTCTTCAGTACGGTTCATTCCAAACCCTGCGGATCAATTCGAATATGGCGTCAAAAAACTGGCCAAATTTAATGGGCGCGCATAATTTTTCAAAAAGTACTTTACAAAAAAGATAAATTATAAAAAAGTACAGGCGCATAATAATAATAGATCATAACGGACTGGCTTAAAACGTTACAAGGGCAAAAGTGTACAAAAGCAAAATAGTGTAACATATTCCCGCTAGATGGCGACACAGTACACAACCGACCGAAAACAGCTGGACAGCAAAACCTTTGTGATATAAATTGCCGTTAGATGGCCGTACATAGCCGACAAATAAGAAATGCCATTGGCTATAGGGGTCAGGTGTGCGACCAATATGCATCAGCCGTCGTTTTATTTTTTCGACTTTCATCGAAATGAGCCAATAAAACGAGAAAATTGTATTGGTGTTAGCAAGCTTAGAATTCCCTCATTGTTTTAAGCTTCTTTAGTTGTCTTAAAATAGCATACTTTCCGAGAAAATTCAAAAAAAGGGTCTATGTTGGCACACCTGTATGCTTGCTTGTTTGCATGCGTGTCCGTCACACCGAAGCGCCATCTAGCGGCAATGTGTTATACTATTTTAGGTTTGTACAGAATTGCCCTTGTAACCTTTTAGTATTGTAAGATTTTAGGCCTGTACGTTCTGACCAGTTTTGTCATTTTAAAATTTTTGCTGAGTACTGATTTGTTATTGTAATTTTTAGAAAAGTACGTTTTTACATTGAATTGTTTTGCTAAATTATAGGCATTCGATTTAATTTGGAATAAAGTTTATTTTCTAATTGTGACACGGGTATTTTTACCTTGTACCGACCATTTCAGTTTCTTTCAGAGGTATAATGTTGTGAGAAATTATCATTTATACGGAGCTGCCTTTAAGCTAAAAGTTTTCACTAAATAGCCAAGTCCTCGGGTGTAATTAAGGATGTAAAGTAAGTTTTGACGAGGTTTTGATTCATTTAAACCAGGATTTTGCCTAAGATATGCGGGCAGAGTAGAACAAGGTTTCACCGTTTTGGAGATTCTATAAAATAATGAGCTACTGCATTTATAAAGTACGTGCGTATGGTACGTACATTTTTGGACTTACGTACAAACGTGTACGTCCCAGGGACGTGCTATAAACGTACTTTGTCCAACGAATTGTACGTACCTGGTACGTACCTTGTTACGTACTAAGTACATACCAGCTACGTACTTGGTACCTTTACTTTTGTACGTACATTTCACGTACGTACAATTTAGGTCGTAGGCGGGACCAAAACTGGACGTAAATTGACCGTAAGTGGGCTTGGGTCAGGCAAGCGTATTTCACCAGTAATTAAAAAAAAAAATTTGAACACACTGGGAATTGAACCCGCGCCTCCCGGGCGAGGCGCAAATGCTCTACCACTAGACCACCGCCTATACATAGAAAACTCCGCTAAAATTGTGATATACTTTATAACGGTTTAGTCGTCTCGCTCTTATAACGTGTACGCTTATGTATAGTGTACGTACTATGTATGTACACTTTTGTACGTACATAGTGCGTCTATAATTGGTCCCAGGACGTACCGGCCTGAAATGGACGTAAAATGTACGTCCCTGGGACGAAGTGTTGCCATATGATAAACAAACCGTTTTTCCATGAGCTGTAATGTTAACAAAAAACGTAAATTTCCCAAAAACGTCAAGCGATGCAGTTCTAAAAAAGATACAGGCAGATCACATATTAAAATTCTAGAGAGAAAAGGCGCTATCTACAGTAGTATAAGTGCATAAGTTCTTTGGACAAGCAATATTGAGGTATAATGTTAGACCAGAGATGTCAGATGTTACCCCAGAAGTCATATTTAGTTGTTTGAATATTTAGATTTGTGTAGCTCCTTTAATTGTTTATAATAGGTACGTTCATGGTACGTACGCTTATGTACGTCCGTAGTACATACGCTTATGTACGTTCAGTGTACGTCTGTAATTGCATGTTTGAAATGTAGCCCTAAAATTTACATAGTGTACGTACTACGTACATTAGTATTAGTTAATTAGTCCCGGGACGTACCGACGTAAAATGGACATAAAATGTACGTCCCTGGGACAGAGTGTGCTCTATGGGTACCTTTAACTCTGTTCAGCTCAGGGTCGAAGCCGTCTCAAAAATAAAAATTTACTTATACTTTAAAACTAGCAGAATACTCGCAGCTTTTTCAGCGGTTTTTTTCCCAAAAGCCACCCAGTAAACGCAAAAACATTCTTAGAATATGATAACAATATTCTTCGGAAACATAAGAATATTCCAAAAATTGTTTTAATTTTTTTTTGGGTATGGTTGAAAATTATTGTCTTAATTAAGGTGAAAATTGCATGTTACTAGTTGCTATGGTTCGTGAGTTAGGTTTTTATAGGTATATTTTTGTTTTTCTTAAATATCCCAAAAATTACGGATCTGACAGACATTATCATAATTATAGTTTTTATAGAAAATATAATGCTCCATCTTACCGTGAAAACTGCGTGTTGCTAACTGCTACGGTTCACGATTTACGATATTTTAAAAAGTTTAACCCCCATTGCTACCCCCTTTGCAACCCCCCACCCCCACCAAAAACTAATCGGGTTACCGCCTAGTGCCAGAGAATTTTTGCGCCAAGCAAGATAAAAATCGGTTAAGCGGTTTTTGAGTAACCGTGTTACAGACAGACCGTCAGACAGTCTTTTTTGAACCAAATACCTTATATTTAGTGGAAATAAAAAGACTATTCGACGATCCCAATAGCCTTCACACTATGTATGGATGGCTAAAAATATCCAATAAGTCCCTAATAAAATATTACCAGGTACCAAGATAAAAATCTGTAATTTTGTAAAATCAAGCCCACATTTGTGTTTTTTCTCATCTTTCAATTTTGTTAGAGGGGATTTTCCAAAACTCGGGTAAAATCGACGCGTGATAGTGGTTATTAAACCCCCCCGCCCCGAGAAGCATGATTATAAATGGCACAATCAAAATCTAACAGCCGAAAGAAAATATATAGGGATTAAAATAAAAGAGCCTGGACTTTGATTCTTAACAAAAATATTTGAAAAATCATAAATTGAAAAATTTTGTCTGCGGTGTAATTTTAGCATTTTTAAAGACAAATTAAGGGTAAATAAACAACTCTTATTCCGAAAACCTGATAAATATTTACAATTTTAGTTTAATTTTAAGTGTTATTTTCTCGCATTGAAGAATGATTTTAACATCAAATTCTGGGTAAATAAACAATTTTTAATTTGGTTAACACCCCCCTTTACATCTGATCCAAGAACCGCTCCTGAGCACCTGTTTCCTTGTATTAATTATGGTCAATCATTATTTTTAGTTAAAATTAAGTTTTTTTTATTATTTATCTTTAACCCCCCCCCCCCCCCGCGAAGTCAATTCCTGGTTGCGCCACTGTTTTTCTTTTATAAATTTTGGGTCAGATTTTGTTTTTAACTGTTGTAAATAAGTAGGTGGTAGTTATCGGAGGTACCTTCTACCCACTGTTTTCTTCTCTGATATTTGAAGCTGTAATTTTCGAAATACTTGCTTGCTTGATGAAATAAGTTAAAACAGGGAACGGGGAATACGAAATTTTGCATAATAATTTTGTCTTTAGCGAAAATATTTTTTAAACTTTATTTTGTTCATATATTATATTTAACTTACTTTACTCTACTGCCGTTATCAAATATATTATTCTATTATTTTTTAAAAATACCTGCCTGTTTTCATACAACTGACTGACTTTGACTCATAAATTAGACACTTAAAATAAATGTTTGAACGCATCGGTATCGGTATACGTAACGGGTTCGAAACAAAGTCAAAATACACTACATTTTTGACTTGTTCATGACATGTTTCGAACGATGATTCTTTAACGGGTGTGATGACAGAATCTCGTTGCGTACGGAAGGATGTACGTATCGTTACGGACCCACGAACATACGCAACGATTTCAATCAGCAGTTGTGTCATCGCAACCTTCACCCTGGATTTATAAACTGGACTATATCGGCGAACGACGACGTTGTCGGCAGCGGTGTCGGTGTGGTTAAGCTTTCCATTCATAAACTGGTCGACGACGGCAGAATCAGACAGAGATAGGGACAAAAAAAAGAGGACAATTGTACCTAACCTAAAATTGGTTTTCATTCAGTGTTTGTTTTTTTTTAAATTTTTTTGGAAAAAAGAAAAAATATGGATACTGAAACCCAGATGTTGGGTTTAATGAGTGTTTTTTTGTGTTTATCCATGGCTTACATGCTAACAAAGAAAAAAAGAAGATTTAAAACCAGCCCTATTAACAGAGAAAGAATTAAAAAAAAACAAAAATAGCAGAAAACCGTTTAAATAATTACCAAAGAAAGTAACCAAAGTACTTACAAATGGGAAAAAAAATCGGAAAAAATTTATTGAAAAACAAACCAAAAACAAACAAAGCCCTTGTCAAAATGAAACGTCAAAACAGGCGACGCCATAGTATGATATCACGTGGTAAAAACCGCGACGTTTCATTGGTCGAATATCTGAACGCGCTCCCGACGTTGTCGGCGAAGATAAAGTTGGTTCATCTCGGCCTACCGATACCGTCGTACCGATAACGGCAAAAACTTTATGAATGGTATGATGGCATTTCCATTGTCGATCTTCTAGCGATAACAGTAACGTCAACGTTCGCCGATATAGTCCAGTTTATAAATCCAGGGTCAACAAAGCGGACATCGTTCGAAACATCGCATAAAAAAGTCAAAAAATGTAGTGTATTTTGACTTTGCGCATACCAATACCGATGCGTTGAAATATTTACTTTAAGTGTCTAATATTTCAAGTAGCCAATAAGCCATGATGTTAATTTAAGGCTCAAAATATTTTACCATAATTTAGGGGGTACCGTTTTTGATTAAAGCCCTATGCACACCTACGCGTACCAATGCAGGGTGCTTTGAAGCGGGGTGGGCACTCGGCGTTTCCTGTACACACCTGCGCGTTTCCACGAAACTCACCTGGAATGCATGAAGTTGCATGCGTTTTTGCCCAAATTTCCTAGAAATACCTATGTTGACAACACCTCGTGCGTGTCTCGTGCATCTTTTTGACGTTTAATATAACCTAAAATATTTTTTTAAAACTTCGATAAAATGAAAGAAAAGTGCAGGAAAGTGCAGCAAATGAATTATTTTTCAGAATTATCCTGAGAAAACGTGTTAAAAATTAAAAATATATTTTTAGATGCACGCGGGATTGCCAACATTGAAAATAGAACATGTTCTATTTTTCCACTAGAATCGCATGCATTTCTGGGGAATTCTAAGGACTTTTTTTTTTAATGTTAAAAATTATTTCCAGAATGGCATTCTCTTGTCAAATTTCCATTTTTTTTTTGTTTGTTTTGCAAAAGTTTTTGTGATTGAAACCTATGGTGATCGAGAGAGCTGCTTCAACAAGAAATAAATGATGTGGATCTAAGACCATAGTAAGTACTTAATTAATTTATATGCTGATTAAGGCTGTGGCAAAAGTTATGAAAATTTACCGTTTATGTGGTTAGGTTGCCTTGGTTAGTGCTTTTTAGTATTGGGTTTCGATTAGGTCAGTCAATTTTGTTGGTTTTCTTGTAAAAATTGAGAAGAACAGGACGCTTATTCTTAACCGACCGTGAGGTGAGCGAAATTCCCCGTGGAAAAAGGTGGTGAAAAAAGCTCACCTCACTTCACGGTCGTTCAAGAATAAGCGTCCAGGTTTTTCCCGTCTGTTGTAACCTAAGCATTTGTGATAATAAGCTACAACAGCCTGTTTAAAAAAGATACGGACCAGTGGCATATGCAGAAATTGTTTCTGGGGGGGGGGGGCTTGCACATCAGCATATTCTAAATAACATCATTTTTTGCTTGATTTTGGGAAAAAATTCAATCTTTAGGTTGTGATATTGAATGGCTCTTGGCGGTGACTTGAGCCACTAAGCCCTTTCTCCCTCCCTCCCAAGTACGAAGGTGGAGGTGACTGTCGTACTTAAGCCAAAGCTTGTAGTTAATTTAAATTTATAGATTGGAAACACTCTTGAGGGCTGCTCTTGTTGCAGTGTGAGATTGAACAACACTGTCCATATGTATCATTAATTAGCCTCTGGTACTAACTATAAAATGACAGTTTAAGCTATTTAATATTATAACACATATAGGTAGTTACAATATCTCAACTTGGGGCTCTAAAGCTAGGACAAACCCTCCGATTTATAGTTTTAAATAGAATAAACAAGAGATGAGCAAACATATTGTCTAATATCCTTTTAGCCCATTTAAAAAAATTATTTCACCGAGGTGCTAACAACAGACAAATCTTGTGTACCTACCTATTGTCAATTAATGTAAATTATTCTAATTGCCCAAAAATATCCTCACATACTCTCTGGGTACTGACACTAGAGTTTTTCTGTATGATCTGTAACTTTATTTTTATTTTTAGGCCAAGAACTATATCAAAATAAACCCACTTGAAAAAAATTCAGCAAATGAACCGTTTCACAATGTCGTCATCATGCATATATCAACTTAAAAGCCAGGAAGTATGGAAAGTGAAAAGCTGTACAGTTGTAAAGATGTAGTATTCATCAGCTCCATAATGTGTCAACGTGTCAACAACAGAAAGGAAACTTTAATATGGGATGAGTTTATCCATTTTTAGATTATTAAAATTATGATGTAACTAAATATATAATATATAGATATACCTATAAAAATTTCCATAAATCAGTATCAGGTTTTATATGCTTTCTATGTGGTGTGTGGAACAAACTTGTAAAAAAAACTAAGATAAATCTCATAAATTTTGATGTTTCTATATCAGTTTTACAGCTATAAAACAATACAAAAGCCCACCAACTTTCATGAGAATTTATGGGATTTTTTGCCCGGGTTTATATAAATATAAAATATTTTTTCAGTTATTTGTTTTTTATTTATTTCAGATACCACAATTAACAAGTTGCCAGTTAAGTGAATCACACAAGCCTTTATTATACATTCTTCTACACACAGTTCGGCACTTAGCTATAGAGGAAATAATTATAGTGCCTTGGCAACTTTTTTAGGACTTCTATATGGAAAATTTTTAATATAACCACTTTCATCGATAATATAGTGTTTCATTTAAATTTAATTATTCACAACAGTTTAAATTATTACGGATAGATATCTTAGTAAAAATTTAATTTTAGCGACTAAAAAATGAATATTAAAATTGTACAAAAAATTAAAATTTAAGAAGTAGCTACTTGGGTTTTTTTTGTGTCTTCTTTTAGGTCGGTCATTTATTATAATATTTAAAAAACTAAAGAACAAAATATAATATTTCAGCCCTTTAATATTAATAATAATTATAAAATTTTATTATTCACATTTTTGGTAAAATGTAATCTGGCGCCATCTAGCGACAATTTAATATACTTCTTTTAGTTCAGACCCAAAGACATTTATTGATCAATATTTGGAACCAGAAAATCCACCAGATTTAACCTATTATTATTCTGTGTGAAAAAGATGCATAGGTGTGGACAGAAAAGGCATGCAACTTTTTACCCTTTATTTTCAAGGTCGACACGTGCGCTTCAAAAAACCCCTTGCGTCAAAAAACCCTGCTCGGGCACGCGTTGGTGGGCATAGGGCTTAAGCAATTTTTACTATGTTTTTCTCATTTTTATGCCATGATTTTGCACATATTTCAAATCTTTCTTTCTAAACTTTCGATTTCTAGAATAAAACACTCAAATTTTTCAAGCTTTCACTGTTTTTTTAGCGTTCAAAAAAAGTACTGTCAAAAGAATTCTTTTCTCTGTTAAAATAAAATATATTTAGAGAGAGAGGGCTGCAGAATTTTAGAGGTAGATGGAGAGATATTTTAGTGACGTGCAAAAATATTTAAAGTTGTTGAAGAATGACATCAGGCTATAAAACAGTATTTTAGAGAAAGATGGACATAATTTAAAGCAAATGTTTACTAAAAATTTCTGTTATGTCATCTGTCTGTCATTTTGACTGGTGTCGTGCATATGATTTTTATTTTGCTATTTTTTTCCGAAAAACAGCAAAAATTGGAATTTTTCAAAGCGTAAAGTGTGTAAAACATACAGTCTTTAAATTTACCAAAAAACGTGTCCTACTAAAGTGTATTTTAGCACACCTAAAAACAATTTAACGAAAATTATTTTGAGGGTCATCATGGCTTTACCATATTAAAATTTAAAATTAAAGAAATATTCGTTTATGATTTTGTTTTAAAATATCAAGTATAAAGTTATATTTTGACTGATATGCTAGCTGTGCGTTTATCTTCATTTAGATAGATGCTCAAGCAAAGGCGTAGATACGATTTTTACTTGGGGGGGAGGGGACAGTATAAAACAAAATTCAACTCAACTCATATAAAGAAACTGAGTTGGGATCTGGTGTTAGTATATAGTAATAACGCATTTTTTAACACGTAAATGCCGCTGATAAAAATTATCCAAGATTAATCTAAAATTGTAGCAATCAATGGGTTATAGCGCCTCAGAATGTAAGCAGAAAATTTTTTAAATATTTTCATATTTTTTATCAAATATAAAAAAAATTGCAGTTTAAGAAGATAGTTCTTTAAAAATTTTGATTTTTTTTAAGTTTTATATGAAATGTAAAAAGAACTGGATTGGAAACTGGTACTAATCATAGATTTGTTGCTAAAATAATATCATTAATGCGCCGCAGGCGAAAATTTTGTCAAAATATATAATTTTTTTACTTAATAAATCAATGTGTTCTAGCGCCGCAGCCAAAATTTGCTGTGAAACCGGAGAAAAACTAAAATTGTAACAATCAACGCGTTTTTTTGTAAATTATTTAAAAAATGTGGGTTGGGTCACCTACAAAGAGCAGAAAACAGATCTCGCCAAAGCTACCCATCAAACATCGGCTTACAAGAAAAGTAAAACATCGAAAATGCCTATATAGATATACAGAACGCTTCTGGTTCGTCAAACCAGGAATTTGTCAGACCGTATTTAATAAAAAAATTAATCGTAAGGACGATTCACCATAGAAACTGCAATTCGTTAAACCAATTTTTTATCTACACCTTATTTCATCAAACTCATTCAATAATAAATTCTAAATTTAACACACCCGTTTTTAGTCGAACCAGTGTTCATCAAAGTCATTCAATATCAAACTCGTAATTTGTAAAACCCAATAATAATAATTTGAGCTGAATTTCTTCCGTGGACCGGATGAGTTTTTGGACACCCTGGATGACATAACGCCTCCTCCAGCTAAAGCTCTGTTCATGCACTTGTGGAATATTTTAAAACTACGATCCTTTACAATAAATGAATAAATATCTGCCCATAAATGTATCTGTCTTATCAAGATCAAACCAAAAAAAAAAAAGAAAAATTACTTTTATTGTTAAGCAAAAAAAAAAAAAATTGTTTTTGATCCTTTTTAGTGCATGTCTGTTATTTCTTTTATGTTTTCTTCATTATAAATCATTCAAAAATCAAAAATCAATATCAATGTAAAGTTTTAAATATTTTTTTATTTTTTGTTCTTTTGAATTTGTTTTTTTTTTGTAATCTCTAAGAAATTAGTTTTTAAGCCTTCATTTGTAAATCTTTTTTTGTGTAAATTTGTTTTTTTTTCTTATTGACTAAGCACATACTACTTTTTATTATACGTTACACCATAAATTTGTTTAAGGACTCTAACCAAGCTTTTTGTTACAAGAAATGTATATTTTCTTTATAAACAATAAACTATTGAATTGAAATTGAAATTTCGCCGAACTCGTTGTTTATCAGAAAATAATTGCTAAATTGATAGCGCATTCGCCAATAATACTTACATGCATGCATTTGTCGTTCGATAAAAGTATTCACAGATAGGGTTCGGTACTTTGTGTATAAATGTCGCCACCTGCGTGTACGCCTCCAGTTCATGTAAGTATTATTGGCGAAATATTTTCTGATAAAAAACGAGTTTGACAAAATCCAGTTTTGATAAATAACGGTTTGATAAATTCCGGGTTTTATTACAAATGGGTTTTACAAATTACGAGTTTGATATTAAATTTCGAATTTGTTATCGAATGGGTTCGATGAAATAAGTTTCGGATAAAAAAAATTGGTTTGACGAATTGCAGGTTCTATAGTGAATGAAACCGTGGGCGTTCGATATACATATTTTCGTAGAATCTTCGCCCGCGCCGCGAAAATATTCAGTAGGCAAAGGGATAAAAATAGTAGTACGATTGCAATAGAACAAAATAGTTATAAACTTTCAAAAAAGTTACGAAATAGGTATTTTTCACATTTTTCATGCATGAGAGTAGCGGGTTCGGACAACGGTTTGGGGGAGGAGACATTACCTCCTTGTCCTCTCCTTATCTACGCCCTTGTGCGCAAGCTGCTTCTTTAAATTTTGGTTTAATGTTGTATTATTCCCTTTGTAATATACTGTTTTGTCCAAACATTACTCTACATATTATCATTCACAAAAGAATGTTGGCTATCTAGTTTTTTCATTATGAATCCGTCACAAACATATAGATTTTATTTCCTATTCTGGTCTTCTTTGTTGTTTTTCGATCCTGACCTTTCAAGAAAGCCAATATTTGAAAGTTTTGAGTTCTAGAGTTTTATTTGTACTTAACATTCTGCAAAAGAAAACTTTTAAAGTTGACATTGTCGCTTTCAATAAAATATGACTAAGTTTAATTTAAAAAGTTTAAACGGAAGACTAACTTCAAAAGGATTTTCTATTAATTTTCAAAGGGCGCAAAAGCAAAACTTTCCTATTTCCTATAGTTAGTGCTTCACTTAAAATTTTGTGCGAATCAAGCCACGAGATTTTGTTTTGTTTAATGTAGAGTTGGTAAGTAATAACCAAGTATAACAAACCAAGGAGTAGCGACTGCACCCGTCGCACAGAGGGCGAAATGACGAAACTGGGAGGACAAAAACCCTAAAATGAAACTTTAAATAAAGTATTTTTTTAATTATTTTTTAAAATACATATGTTCCTGTTGTTCAACTATTATACAGTGTGGACGTAAAAAGTCCCCCCCCCCTGCTAACTCTTAAACGGATTGAGGTATCGACTTCAAATAAAAACCATGTTTAATGATAACACTTTTGTTACTTTTTGACGTATTTTTAATAAGCGTCATATTGACGTAAGTCTATAAGGTCACCAGCTACTTTAAAATTTTAAATAGAAAGGGGGGTCCAGTGATACTTTATTTCAAATTTTAATCTTTAAAAAATCGGTTTACGACTTACAGAGTTATAAGTGTTTTCGGCTATAGTTTACGCACCTCACCTTACTTTTGAACGAATTGAGATTTCGACTTTAAATAAAAAACATGCGTAATGATAATAATTTTACCATTTTTTGACGTATTTTTTATAAGCGTCATATTGACGTAAGTCTGTAAGGTCACTAACTACTTTAAAATTTTAAATAAAAAGGGGGTCGAGTGATACCTTGTTTAAAAGTTATTTCAATTCCCTATTTAAAATTTTATTTTTTTTAGAAATCGGTTTACGACTTACAGAGTCATGAGTTACTATAGTTTATGTATTACGTATAGTATTACTGAAAAATAATAAAAACTTTAAGTTGCTAGTGACCTTATGGTCTTACCTTAAAAAATTTATTTGAAGTCAACTGAAGTCGTTCAAAAGTATGAGGAGAGGTGCGATATAAACAAAATAGATACAAATGCTCATAACTCTGTAAGTAATACACCGATTAGTAAAAAGCTTAAAATTTTAAATAGGGAATTAAAATACCTTCTAAACAAGGTATCACTCGACCCCCTTTTCTATTTAAAATTTTAAAGTAGTTAGTGACCCTATATTCTTAAGTCATTATGAGAATAATCTAAAATACATCAAAAAGTGGTAAAATTGTTATCATTAAGCATGTTTTCTATTTAAAGTCGATATCTCAATTCGTACAAAAGTAAGGAGAGGTGCGTTAACTATAGTCGAAAAAACTCATAACTCTGTAAGTCGTGAACCGACTTTTAAAAAAGTTAAAATTTTGAATACGGAATTAAAATACCTTTGAAACAAGGTATCACTTGACTCCCCTTTCTATTTAAAATTTTAAAGTAGTTAGTGACCTTATAGACTTACGTCAATTAACTTTTATAAAAAATACGTCAAAAAGTAGCAAAAAAGTGTTGTCATTAAACATGGTTTTTATTTGAGGTCGATACCTCAATCCGTTCAAGAGTTAGCAGGGGGGGGAATTTTTACGTCCGCACTGTATTATTATTGTCATAGTAGAGCATGGTCAGACGAAAAAGAAGCGTAAACTTGCAAGTCAACTTAAATTGCATCAATGAGTCGGTTTTTTCTGTAAAATTCTATAAAGTTTGAGATTGTTTTATAGATTTCCATTATAAAAATTAACTGTAATGTTATGGTCGGGAGATATAGAGGTGTGTGCTGGTTCAATTAACATAGTCTTAACATATTAATTTATTTCATTCATTCAAACTCAGAAGGCATTTAAAAAAAAGGTAAAAAAGGTATTTTTATTTTTTTTTAAATCATTCATTTCTTTAATCTAGCAAAATATAGTTTGCGTCTATTTGCGACTTTCGAAGTTATATAAGTATTTTTGGCACTATGGAGTAGAAAATTTAAGAACTAAAAATAAATAGTTTTTTTCTTACAATGTCTATCAAAATTTAGTTAAATTTTGCTAGCTCATTTATAAAAGATTTGTTTATAATTTCATAATAAATTGAAGGCTATAAAAGTTTATACAAGGTGTCTAGACTTTCTGTGATTATTGGTTTATAGCTTTATTATTCACCTTTGATCAAAAAACTAAAAACAAAGTTTGTAGGAAAAAAATTAGAGCCTATTTTCGTATTATTAAAATTTTATATAGAGGGTGACTTCCTTGTGGCAAACTTTTTATTATTGGTTCTAGAAAGCTGAGATAAGAAGAATTTAATGTAAGAGTACTTTGTCTATGGTAAATTATATTGTTAAAAACATATTTTTTAGAATATGAAAAATTTAAAACATCATGTAAATCGGCTTTCCTTATAAACTGATCACGTCTTTTTGTCAGACGTTAAGGGATATGGAAAAAGTATTCTTATATCGAATGCTTTTTATTTCAACTTCTGAAACCCAAAAATAAAAAAGTTTGCTACAAGCAAGATTTATAAAAATTCAGTTAATTATTATTAAATATCACTAAAAAAATCATCAAATTTTTTTGACGTATACTTAATTGATGTGTAAAGCAAGTATATTATAACATTACTAGAAACAGTGCACACATATTCAACTAATTTTGTTTAATTTATGGTCTAACTAGGTAAATACCCGCTTTTTTTACTCCTACCAACTTAATCCAACCCCTACCACCCGCCCCTCTCCCACTCTCGTTCTTTCCCGTTCCACCCACCACCCTTCCTTCTTTGACCTTCCACCTAGTCAAGATATTTTCATATATAATATACAGATGTTTAAATTCATTTCAATATCCAAAAACAATTTCACTTGACAGGTGTCAGTAAGCGAAATGTCAAATAAAGAGTAACCTATAAGGCAATCCAGCAGGTCACACCCTATCTTCTTATTAAATTTTATCCAAATCGGTTTAGCCATTTTTGCGTGATTAAGGAACAACCACAAACCCATATCAACACACAAAATTTCGTATTTATAACATAAATAGGATAGTAGGATTAATTTTTTTCTTTAATTTATATTAGAACTTGTTTACTTAAATTGAAAATAACATAATTACGCCATAAAATCTGAACATAAACTTTAAGGCGCATTTACACAGACAAACTTTCCTTTGATGTTGAAATGCCGACAAACTTTTACACGAGCCTCTTGAGGAAAATGTTCAAAAAAAAGTTCGAGCAAAATCTCGTACAAAAAGACTCACGGAAATTTTGGAGAGATTGTTAAGCAAAATTTGTTTGAAGAAATGTTGGTATAGAAATTTCTTACAAATTTAAATTTTATGGTGTTATGGGAATTCATTGAACTTAACTGAAAATAGAAAGACTAAGTTTTAAAACAAGGTATTTTTAATGAAGTGCTTTCCGACGGAAAAACGATTTGATGTCGAAATTCACATTTTACCTCATAAGTAACTTCGATTGACCTGATTTTTATAGGGAATATGCCAGTATACTTGTAACTTTTTTGGGGTTGTAAAAAAACGAGAATAAAAAAATAATAATTGGCACTTATTTATTGCTGTTGCCTGTAAATTGTAATGATAAAAATTTACGTTTAAAAGAATATCTCTTTATTTTACTTCCTAGTTTAAAACACAATACAATAATAATTAAGTCAAATCGACCTTGATTATTACATTAAATTGACAGTAAATATCTATCTTCAGCATTTTCATGAAGCTTTTGCTTTTTTAAGCAACCGTTGGGGCCTTAAACTAACTAGGTAAATCTGGTGTGAGAAATTAAAAAAAACACTCAAAGCTAAGGGTAAAGCAAAGTTACAAAAATATGTTTAAATCCCCTCCCCACCACTCCTCATAAACGTGAGGCGCGGATTACCGCTTAAAAGTGCAATTTTTGAGTTTTTTGCCGACATTTGAAAAGCTCATAATTTTTTTGGAAAAGAAAAATTTTCCTGGGATGTTTTTTGAATTTAGGAAAAATCCCTTGGAAATAAAAAAAACTTGCAAGAAAATCCCAAAAAAACCCCGGGAAAAAAATCCGGGAAAAACTCTAAGTGACAAACCTGATAGCCAAGAATAATGTTTGCTTGCCGTCGGCTTTTTTTCACAAAAATTTTAAATGAAAGTTGGTGTTTCATTTTTTTAAAGAATTGAGATCAGTGATCACTCATGTGAAATTTTAGTTATTCTCATCTTTAAAAATATGTTTCCAAAATAGATAGCAATAATTTTCTCAAAAATTTGCCCGAACAAAATGTTCAAAGAAAAGCTCACAAAAATGTTCACGAAAACAATTTTAGATCTTTTGCACGAGCTTTTGTTTGAGCATGTTCGTCTGTGTAATTGCGCCTTTAGGATATTTTTGTCCTCCCAGAAATTAAATTTCGCCTACTGTACGTCGGCACCTTTGACGTTTGGGGGACCATTTTTCGCAAGCGATATGAGTGGAATTCCCACCATTTTACTGCTCAACTTATGATTGATGGTCGGATAAACTGCTCGAACAAATGTTAATATTCCGTTTTATGGTGCTATAGACAAAATTTATATACACTACCAAAAAATTAGGATTGTGTTGCCAAAGTTCATTTTCAAGGAAATTTTTCAGATTAAAAGTCAATATTAGGTTTAAAGTTTTTAATGAATTTAAGTAAATTAAATTTTACAAATATTTACTGGAAACGATTAACGACCTAAATGGCTAATCAACAGGTTCATTTAACGTTATTGAAATTAAAGTATTTTGTAAACAGGGTACTTATTTTATTATTAATAAAGGTGTACATGTTATTAAAATTAAGGTACGTATGTTTAGCGACAGGGTGTTTCACTAATTTTTCCCATCCATTTTGTTAGTTTACCATATAGGTTTTTGGAAGAAAAGTTGACTTTTATATTTTAAGAAACCGCCCCTTTTATGATATATTAAAAATAAATGTCGTACTGAAACAAAAAAGACAAAATGTTCCCAGGACGGAAAGTAATGGTTAAAATGGGTGGGAGAAAATTTAGTAAGAAATCATGTACTTAGTACAAATAAAAACATTATACTAAATATGGGATAAAACGTTTCATTTTCCAATTTCTTCTTCTGGTGAAGATAATAATCCCCCAAAAGTATCCTTCGATAAATCTAAGGCTTTAAAGTTATTTAATAAATTTTTTATATTGAGTGCCGTACAATCTCTGCTAACAGCATCGCAAATGTCACATTCATGATCCAAAAAAAATTAAAACCAACCCAAAGCAAATAAAAAAAATACTAACCGCTTTAAATCAAACCAGAGAGATATAAACCCACTACTGAAGTCATGAAAGGGAAACACTTACCTTAGGAGGGTGAATTTGCGGATAATTAATCCCAACCCATAAAATTTCACTAATTTTCTGTCCTTTTAAATAAAAAAAGTACTTATAATAATCATAATAACTGTTACACAAGGAACTCTCTCTTAAAGTAAACTAAAGTAAGAAAGAAATCAATAATAAGAACAAATTTTGTAAAATCACATATAAAATAAATCAATTACCAAAACCTAAATTTAAACCTATTAGTAAATTAACGCCTAACTCTCAGCCTACGGTACAAAATAGAAAAAGTCATCAACTCCTGGACCAAATAGAGAAGATTTTATTGAACTTTGCCGTCGCTGTCGCTACTCTGTAGTTTGTTAAACTCGGGTAATAAGTTGAATATTGTTTGTTTTGTGTCCCCACTGGAAACGTTTTGTATCTTTGTTGTTTGTTTTTCTCCGAATTTTAAAGGTGAATAATTTGAAATACCTGCTTACTTAACAAAATACTCTACAGCGAGAAAAGGGAAACTAGAAAATGTTTCCAGTTATTTGCCGTGGGCGAAACTTATTGGTGGAAGACAAATTTAATTTTGTTTTGAGAAAAAAATATTATTAAGTTTATTTTGATGTACTGGCAACTTCCTTTATTTTCTCTTCCGGCCCCTTTTGTTGGTTTTGATACTGACTCGTTAAGGTAAAGTCACAAACAAAACATCCGGACCAGTTTCCTGACAATAGAGAGTTTTTGGTCACCATACAAAAATAACCACCTTTATACCAAATCGAAATAAGAAATATTAAGAAGGCAGATCCTTCCAGCAGAATGGTTACAGCCTTAAACTTATGACAGATACTATTTCTAAATTTCAACAAACAGGAAAGAGATTACAAGAACAAAACTAGGCAAATGCATTCCTTACAATTCCATACGTTAAAGGAGTATCAGAGAAAATTCGAAGAGTAGCGAACAACTTTAATATCAAAACCGCTTCTAAATCTAGTAATATAATTCGAAGCCTTCTTCGTAAAACAAAACCGGAGAACAAACAAAATAAGGAATGCATTTACCAAGTTCTTTGTGAGTATGGTGAATCATACATAGGCGAAACAAAAAGACCACTATCTATTAGGCTTAAGGAACATCAGACGAATACCCACAGAGGTGAAACCACGAAATCAGGAATAGCCGAACATGCATGGTCAAAACAACACCGAATCAAGTGGAAAGGAGCAAAATTTTTGCATAAGGAGTCACACTGGAAGATAACAAAAATTCCTTGAAACTGCCTTTATTGGGCAGAATCAGGGTATTTTCAGTAAACCAAGTGTTGAAATTCCAAATATTTGGAAGCCCCTCCTTGGACGGACACAACTTCTTAAACTTCACGGTTGAGTGATTTCCCATAGTATGTAAGTACGTAGCCTTAGGAATTTATTGTAGTTTGCACCTGAAGACGATCAGAGATTGTACTGATCGAAACGTCGTGTATAAATAAAATATAGATAATGCAAGTCCGAAACACAGAGTTAATTTCAAACCTTTATAGTTATCGTGACTTCAGAAGCGGTCAAGAATAAATTTATTTTGGTTTATTTTCTTAACTATTTCTATGCTTACTTATAAATCAATATATTCTACATCTTCCTTTTAATCAGAAAGTAACAATTTAAAAAATTTTTTGTCCAAAATTTGTTAAATACCTAAACGCTTTGACGTGGATTGACCGAAGTAAATATAAACAAAATAAAGATATCCACAGGAAGAATGTAATTTTGGCGAAAATAAGCACGCCTGGTGGTTATTACCAACGATTTTTGAAGTTATCTTTATTTTGTTTAAATTTACTTCTGTGAATTTTTGTAAAAATTTTTGTGTTTTTGGTGAATTTTGCAAAACGAAAGCTTAAAATTGTTACTTTTTGATTAAGGGAAATGCAGAATGCATTGCTTTATGGGTAAGCCTAGAAATAGTTAGGGAAATTTTTAGTTACAAATATCACGTACTTCGCGTCGGTATACCACATTGCCTATACAGGGTGTCCCATTTAAAACGTACCATCCAGGATTTCCGAAAAACTGTTAAGAGTTTGGAAAAACGCCGACACACGTTTATTTAGTTTGCGAGGGGGACACTTTTTTCTGATATTCAGATATCTCTATCCATCAACCCCTAGCGCGGGTAGACTTCACCCCTTAGTTTTGAATAGGGAAGATGGGTCGAGTGATACCTTGTTGGAAAGGTATTTTGATTCTCTATTCAGATCTAATTTTTTATTATTTAATGATTACTTTAAAAGTATTCACAAAATGCGACCCTCCAGCAACGATTAAATTTATTTAAAAAAAATGAGCTGACAAATTCCTCATATCTAACTTTCTTTTGCTTAAAAAAAGATTTATTTTTAAAATGTTAAAAAAAAATCGTGAAATAAAAAAAAATACGATCAAATAAAACATTGATGGGTAAAATCGGTATCTTCCTTTGATAAATTTTGTGAATTTAGTTTAAAACCTTTCTTGCTTTTGTTGCATTAGATTTAATTTTTTTTTTTCTAAAATGGTGTATTCCATTCCATGCATTGAAATGGTTTCACTTTTTTTTGAAAATAATCAATGATGTAGACAAACTGCTCGAATCCTTAGCGATAGATATCCGGATAAAAATTTAAATCATGTGCAAATGTTAAGAGTTGTGTAGAAATTTCAAGAACCTTTTGTAACAAGAAACAGGAGCGAAGACAAAGTGTGAGGGACGAAGCGACGGAACTCGGTATTATTGGATCTATTGAGATCAATAAAAAGCAAAGTATTCGACACTTGGCAGCAACTTCTGGAATTTCCAAAACAAGCGTCATAGAATTTTAAAAACGTAAAAAATCAAATTGCTTCATGAATTAAATGAAGATAATGATGACAGGGGGCTCCAATTTTGTGAAAACATGAGCGAAAGATTAATAAACAATCCTGACCTATTATACAATAATGTTTTTCTGACGAATGCACATTTTTCCTAAATGGATTAGTCAACCGCCACAATTGCCGTTATTGGAAGGACTCCAATCCACACCTGTACAGAGAGTCACACACGCAGCACCCAGAAAAAATAAACGTTTGGGCAGGAGTATTGGGAAATAAGATTGTTGGTCCGATTTTATTACCCGATAATTTAACAGAAGAAATGTACCTTAATTTTCTTCGGAATGAAATCGATATTTTGATTACCGAAATAGTGGAAAATGATGAAAATCATGATCCTGATCTTCTCCATTTTCAACAAGATGGTTCTCCTCCCCACTATGCGCTTGTAGTAAGACAATTTTTGGATAACCGTTACCCAGGTAAAAAATTATTAAAGGACTTATTTTTTGCAATAAATAGTAGGTAAATAATAAGCATTTTTTACAGTTTCTCTCTTTTTTTACGACATCCTAAAAAGTACTTTTTTGTCAGCTTATTTTTTTTTAAATAAATTTAATCGTTGTTGGAGGATTGCGTTTTGTGAATATTAATAAAATCTTTCAAATCTATCGTAGTCTACCAAAAAGAATGCCATTTTTAATGATTACGGTAAGAAAACACGAAATTTTTAAGTTCCTTTATTATGGACATTTCAATGCACATAACTTTCAAACTAACTAATAGAGAATCCAAATACCTTTCCAACAAGGTATCACTCGACCCATATTCCCTATTAAAAACTAAGGGGTGAAGTTTACCCGCGCTAGGGGTTGATGGATAAAGATACCTGAATATCGGAAAAAAGAGTCCGTCTCGCAAACTAAATCGACGTGTGCCGGGGTTTTTCCAAATTCCTAACAGTTTTTGGGAAATCCTGGTTTGAACGTTTTAAATGGGACACCCTGTATAATAGGTAAACGTCTTGGTATGTATTTGGAGTAAAGAATAATGACTGTAATATTCTCAGAAATTTTGAAGAATCAAAGACGTAGTTTCTCATAGACAAAATATGCATAATCACTACATTTTACGAATATTTTAAAGGAAAACATTTGCTTAAACCGCTTGCCTTTATGCATAGGATGTTTTAGTTGATCTTTATGCATGTATAAAATTCTGTAAACTGCGTGGTAAAGTCGGAAAAAATTTATGTTACGTGGCACGAAAGCTTTGTATGTGTTTTGAGCACAAATCGTCTCTAGCACGTACAATATTTTTTCTTATTTTCCGTTCATCCCCATTTTTTGTATAATTTTATTTAACTTTAAAATGTCACTACCATGGACTCTTCCTATCCCAGAATTTGATTTTCAAAAATATGTTTTAGACAAAATACCGACTTTTATTACTTTCTTTTTTAATAATAACATTAGAAATAGCATGTTATAATAAAAGAAAGGTATGATACGTAACGGTTCAAACTTTGTGAGATTTTTGTGGCGCAAACAAGGGTAAAAATAGGAGTTGAAATTTTTGTATCTCAAAAACGAAAAGCAAGTTTGAATATTGGTATGTAGATTCTACTAACAAAATAAGTAAACACGTGCTTCGGCATTTTTTAAAATTCAGACAGTGGTTGAAAAATAGGGGTGAGTCTGTTTTGAAGGGGTTACAAATAACTCACAACTACTTGCAGTTCTAAATCAATGTATAGCCAAAAATTCGCATTTAGGTTCTTCTCGAAAATTTAATGAAAAGGTGTTTTTGGATTTTTGGAAAATTTCAACGGGTGTTTGCAACCACCTCCCTGTATTCGATAAATATTTTATTCTGTCAATGTATGGGTTGTGGGGTTTCAAACTAAGGTAAACAAAATCAGGAATCTAAAACAATGTTTTTGTTTTCAAAAGTAACAATTTAAGGTGGGGAAGGGGATTGCAGGTAGGAATGTTTCTCCATCAAAAAGTACTACAAGGTTTTAAATTAAACGAAACGCAGTCTGAAAAACATCAAAGGGGTGGGGGATTGTGAGGGAATAAAGCTGGAGTTACATAAGGTAAACGGTATGACGAAGTAAGACGCAAGGGAAATAAATTACAGGGTGGGGACTTTAAATAGAGTATTGGCCCTAGCGGCTTAGAAATTTGTTTTTTTTTTATAAAAATCAAAAACATATTTACAAAGATTTTTAGCAACTAATCGGCATGGACCGGGTCTATTCACATACAACTTTTTTTTTTCAAATTAGAAGGCCCCGCTACTTTTTTGTCGTGTAGCCAAGCAACTCGTGTTTAAGGTTTCGCTCATAATCAATATCACTAAAATGTTTTGAGAAAATTCGAGCAGTTATCATCCCGTCCACAAAAATGCTTCCATATACCTTCCATTTTCTTGTCTTTTAGAAATCTGGAAAACTTATTGTCACGCGAAAAACCTTTTGTCTCAGCACCTCATTTTGGTAATTTTTTCCACTGAAAAATTAATAAAGCTATTTGTAAACAAACGATCACCTCGTAATAAAAATGGCGCAATATCATACCTGTTTTACTTGTATCATGAGAAATAGTTCCACCACTAATAATTATTATCTATTTCATGGAAAACTTGTCCCTAGGTTTCAGGTGAATACAGTATTCATCTGATGACGATTGCAGTACATAAGTATTCGAAACGTTGTGAAAAAGTAAAAATGAAGACAATGAAAGTAACTTATATTATTCTCTTCTTCATGCTCTTTGTTGCTACAGGGTGTGCTTCCTAATTTTTTCTTTTGTTTTGGGTAACTATTGGTAATAGGTACTTTTAGCACGTTTCAAAATTTTCACTTATCCGACAGGTCAGTCGTTATCTTACGTTATGTTGAACGTATCGTTACGTCCACTCTTACGTATACGTATACCTAACCTATCCCGACCAAAATCAGTATTCAATGGTATTATAACCGCAATTTCCATCGTTTAAAAAACGACAATAGCGCCGAGTAAATAAGTTTCGAGGTATAAAATGATGACATATTACACCCGATCGATACGTTTTGTCCCAAACCGCTAAAAGGTATTTTTATTATTATATTTTAGTTTGCATTTGTGTTATGTGATACGTTAGGGGAAGCAATGCTTCCCTTGCTTGCCTGAACCTCTCGCCGCGAGTTTGAAATATTTACTTTAAGTATCTATTAAAGAAAGGATTCACTAAATATTAAAAAAGCCAAAAAGGATAGACACTTAAAGTAAATATTTCAACGCATGCCTAAGGACACTAATCCTAGAGCAAGCTCTAAAGGAAGCGAAGCGTGACATTACTTTAAAAGTTTGAGTTATCATTTTAATTTATTTGCCTTGCTTTTGTCATGGGCGTCTCGTTCTTATTTTAAATATTTTAATGAATGATAAATACGATAAGAAAGTATTTCTCGAAAGCACGACTAGTCCATTATAATACAGTCGCGAGTTACTAAAGTAAAAAATATACTCAAAAATTATAAATCTAACAGATTTTAGTCTTATTCCAGGCATTTAGAATTACTAAAGTTATGAATAAATTATCAATACGAAAAGTTGTGTAAACCCTCTGTAAAACCGGACAACAAAATTTTCAGCTAAGTACTATTCACAGGAACTCAATTCTGGAATCTTATATTGATATCTGCTTTTTTGCTGCAACAATTATGTTTTAAAAAAAATATTTTTAACACTTCATTTAATTATTTCAAAAACTAAAGCTCTTAGTAATTTGAACCAAACTGCAGAAAAATGTTTATTTCAAAGGTACAATTTTCTCAACTGTTCACACGTTTCTTTTCCTAAACCCCCATCATTCTATCCAACATTTACTTGGTGGGTGGCGCATTGGCTAAATTTTGGTTAAAATCATAATACATAATGCCTTCTCTATCATGTGTGCAGACCGACAGAAAATCCTTTTTTTTTTGTAGATTTAGGTGTTTTAGGACCCAAATAAAATTTTTGATGAACTACCGTACCATATGTTGGTATGATGACGGTGTACTGATAACACATTTTGTGTCACTGTGTTTCAGGTAAGAATTAAAACAGTTTTTTTCGTTCTTTTGACTATTATATTTATACTTATACGTAAAAAAAAATTATTCCGTAATAATTACAGAAAACTGATTAAAGTTATCTAAATAATTCAAATGAACTTAAAACTACATTAGATTTATAATGTTTCAAATCTTTTACCAGTACCTATATGTTACCGTTAAAACCCGGTTTTTCCTAGTAAAAACTAGTTATAACTGTTAACTCTGTATTAGATTAGATTAGACTAAATTATATAAGTTCAGATTAGATTTTAATCTGACCTAATCAACTGACCTAATCTAAACTAGTTTTTCCTAGGAAACCAGGTTGTAACTGAAATCGGGGTTTTACGGTAACATATATACAGGCGAATACTTGCCCAATAAACTAAATAATTATATACCTATTAAAATTATTTTTTTACCAAGAATAGCTAAACTCGACTAAAGATCAACTTTCACAACGCTGTCATAATTCTTTTACTAATTTCGGATATAAAAAGGAGACACGCTAGTTCACACACCAGGCATGCAAACACAGAAGGAATCGAATTTATACTTCCACTTTATTAAGCACTATCGTCGAGGCAAAAATAGGTACTGTTATAAAACTTGCCTCACAAATCCTTAAATTTTCGTGCTGCTTAAAGTCTTGTTCGAAGGCTTCCAGCCAAGCTCTCCTTCTATTGCTGTTTGATTTTCCTAATAAAAATACTTCTTCACTCATTATATCTTATCTTTAATAGGTACTTGAAAGAGCTGGGGTCGTGTTTTCGAAACCATACGAAATTATTCGCATGCGACTACTTCCGTCTCTTCCTATACCGTATAGAAAAGGAGGCAAAAGATATGCCGATATGCTGATTCATGGGTAGTACGTGCAAGAATAACCGGTTTTTCATGCGAAACAACACGAATGCCTCCACCCACTCGTGCAATATTGCGTTAAACCAGTCGAATTCGAACGCGGTCTACACATACCGGCTTATCTTTCGCCTCTCATTTCACACGGTATAGAAAGAGACTGACATAAAAATTGTTGATTATTCAGTATACGTATGCGGATATTTTCGTATGGATTCGAAAATCAGACCCCTGAACTCCGTCGCAGGACTATGTTTTGCAGCCTGGCACATAACAGGAATAAATAATAAAATTAAATCGTTTGATAGAAAAAACTATTTACAATAATAACGAGCCGCCGATGACAAAAGCGAGGCATCAAATCAAAAATGACAACGCAAGTGTCAAAATAAATGTCAGGCTTCGCTTCCTTTAGAGCTTGCTCTAGGATTAGTGTCCTTAGGTCTACCTAACGCGTTCAAAACAAAGCCAAGCAGAAGACACTACATTTTTCACTTGTTTACGGCATAGCGTCGCCCTGGATGTGAATGGTCCTAATCCAAAAAATACTCAATTTTGAGTTAATGATACTTTAAAAGTGTCCATATTTTATGTTGATAAAATTTACTTTTTTACCTATTACTTTTTTATGATAGCAAACAAAAAAATAACCATTTTTATGCTAGAATAAATGTTTTATTTTATTTTACCCAAAAGTAGTGTTATGTCAATTAGTTCCATTCACATCTAGGGTGACGATATTTCGAACGAGGCCTGCTTTTATGGCTGATGGAAGATGCGTTAGGTATAGCGGTACTGATGCGTTGAAATATTAGACAATTAAATTAAATATTTCAACGCATCGGTATCGGTATATCTAACGCGTTCGAGACAAAACCAAAATACACTAGATTTTTGACTTGTTCATGCCATGTTTCGAACGATGTCTGCTTCTTTGACAAGTGCCATGACAGAACAGCTAATTTCACTCGTTTCGTACGTAACTTTACGGACCTACTAAAGTAGGCAACGATTTTAATTAGAAGTTCTGTCATCGCACCCTTCAAAAAAGCGCGCATCGTTCGAAACATTGCATAAACAAGTCAAAAATGTATCTTTTGGTTAGAGCTTTTTAAGGTTATCTTTCCAGTTGTTTTTCTGTGATAAGTTTTGGGTTTAGAAAATTGAAGAAAAATATTTTTATTATGTTATAATTTTTGCAGTGGTTGTTGATCGAGGACAATGACCTGCAAACAGTAAGTCTTGTGCTTAGTGATACGTTTTTGTAATGAGCCCACAAATTGACCTTTTTAGTAGTCTTATGGGCAACAAAATTTTAAAGAAACAATATTCCAGGTTTTAATATTTATTCTCAAAAAACCAAAACATAACCCTACATCGAGGGATGGCTCAGTAATGCACTTTGGTGTAAAGGCCGTTGGCATTGCGTGACATTTTCAGGCATTTTGAAGTATTATTTCGAGGCGTTTCGGGGGCATTTAGAGGCATTCTATGCATTTTAAGGCAATGTATGGCCTTTTGAGGCATTTTTAACAGAAAAATCTGGAAAAAAATGCCTTTTGGTGTACACAAAATGACGACTGGACTCTACCCCTCACCCTTCATTCCTTTAACCAATGCATTTTAGCCACCGATTTCATTCATTTATCATTCTTAAGTGGTGGAGGAATATGAGATAACACTCAGTGGCGTAGCCACGGGAGGTTTGGGGGTTAACCCACCCAGCAGGTCTAACCCAGGAAGAGCTATAGCTTCCCCACTTTTTTGACCCTTTACTCCGGTTTGTGACATGTGTTTGGTGTGATGTCTTGAATTTTAAATATTTTGCCTGCGGTGCTATGACGTCATTAATTGTTACAATTTTAGTTTAATTCTAAGGAATTTCTATCACCAGTATTCAAAAGGTATAATAAATTGCTTTCTTAGCATAATTTTTCTTAAAATTTTCATTTGCGGCGCATTTATGATTTGGCATCTAGTTTCGATAGCGATAGATCAATTTAAAATAAAGAAAGAAAGTTGTTTAAAACCAAGATAGGAATGTAAAAACCGTTTTGCTTTATCCTTAACCGTTCGATGTTACGGGCTGTCAAAGTTAAAAAGTTCTGTCAATATTTTAAAAACAGTTGAACATAGGTATAGAACATTATATATAAAATGTACCTAAAATATTTTGTAGAATTCAAAAATGCAAAAATATACAGGGTGTTCAATTTAAAATAAGAAAGTTGTTGCCAAGTTTTCCTGCAAATGGCAACACTGTAAATATGAGAGTTTCATAAAGATAGTTTAGATGGACTTATGCTAGAATAGAAAGTTTGAAAAGTTTCCATTGTATAGTTTCCAAAGTATTCTAATAGATTACTTACCTTGGGACACCCGGTATATTTTATAATAAGACTAATGATAGTAAGTATTCCATTCCCAAGAGTAAGAGTAGCATCAGGGCAACCCGTAGGGCACTCTCTCTTGAATCAACTGATCGTCAATAAAGGTGGAGGGGTGGGTTTTTCTCATGCCCAATAAATAGAATTTATCCACCTTTGAAAAAAAAAACATTTATTTTTATATTACATTACAGTTTTTATCTACAGAATGTTTTTAGCATGTTACAGGAATATTTAAAAAAAATAAAATACCCTTCGTATTAATGGTACCTAAAAAACCCCCTCTGTAATTGATTTAATCACATTTTTATCATCTAATACGAATATTCTTAGAATATTAATATTCTTGAATGCTTTTTTGTGTTTACTGAGTATAACTATGAGAAACTACAATAATGGCCCAAGAATCACAAACTGTGTAACAATAATAACTTTGACAACCGAAGAAATTAATTTAAAAATTCACGGTTGGCCCTGGGCATGGGCAGTCTGCTCGGGCCCAGGAGTCGGATTCTTGACCTGTGAAGGCGTATGGATGCGGCCACGGATTATAATTTTAATATTCTTGAATCAGCGTTTACCGATCACATTTACCCATATATGTATGAGGTTGAATATAGGCCTTTCCCAGGCCAAACTTGTAAGCAAGATCTAAAATCTAGCAGGCCATGGAGCCGTCTTAGCTCGAGGCGGCCGGTTTCGCGACCTTCGTCTTCGCTCTTCGGTCGAGACGCCATTTTTGTTGATTTGTTTTGATCACACATAGTCGTTTTCCGCGTATTCGTTTATGCAAATTTTTTTATTGTGATATTTTAATCTTTGGTTACGCGAGAGTTTTTAGGAGTTATAATAAAAATTGTCTATATCTTGGAGTTTAAGATGTCGCCGCATAAAAAGACTTGCTATGCTTTTGTATGCCGCCAAACAACAAAAGTGAAAAGGGAAAAAAGTGAAAATACCTCAAAATTATTTCTATTCATATATTTATTTATTTAAAAATAGAAAAGACTGATTTTCTAAAAACGTAAACAAATAGAAAAATTTTGACAACTGCACAGCTGTCTTTCTGGATTTTGGTTGGTTACCCGATGACGATGGCCGCGCATGTGCAGAACCGCTAAGCTTTGACGCCAGAAAGAAATAATAAAAGAGTCATAAAAGAGTAAAAGAGAAAGGTATAGGCATATATATATATAGGACATTCTGCTTACAAAGTTGTGGACGTCGAAAGCATTGCAAAGGCGTATATTTAAGCTCATAAATATATGCATTTACTCAAAAAATTTTGTTTTTCGAGAAGCATCTACTTCACAGAACTGAACGTTTGTTCGCTTTTGATTAAAGAATTCAGCCCCTGGAGAGTTTTTGGCTTTGCATTTTTCCAAGCTAACTTGATTGGAAAAGTTATTATCGCTTTGGCTTGTTTTTGGAAAATGCAAGGGCAGGGCCGTTACCTGGCAGATGCTTGGGAGAGTATATAATTGCAGCGCAGCGAGTGGAACACAGTAGATACGTGGGCGCAACGTACCCAGATGAGGGGCCTACGTGCGGATTGGCACTCGCAAGTTTGCTAACGAATAAATTCATTCATTTATTCAAGTATTCCATGAAAATAAAATTACCCGGAATTAAAATAATTTCCTAGAAAAGGGATATGTAAACATTTATGTTCCTAACCAATTTGGTAAATGTCAGGGTTAGATAAATCAACATGGTAAAATAGTTAACCCAGATGAATTTGTGTGTACGGTAAACACCATTCTGGGTAAAAAGGAATTTTAAATGTGCTCACAATATAAAAACTCCAGTATAGGAAAATGTGGTCGAATATCGACCACCTTCGACTATCCATGCATATAATAAATCTCTAGAGAGGCCATTTGTGTGTACATTAAATATATTTTTAAATTTTTGGTTTTTGCTTTTAACCAAACCATATACAGGGTGTTCCAAATTCGATGCTCACCATAAGGATATCTTAAAGTTGCGCAGTTTGACGCTTTGCTTAAAATCAAAAAAAAAGTTTCCAAATTCCGGGTACTTCCGGAAAAAAAACCGAAATCTTTATTTTAGGTTTTTATTTTTTTGCGCCCTTCGCGCTGTCAAAAAACGCTTAAAACTTTGTACAGGCACTTTTTTAAGATCTACCTAATAAGAGGTACATTTTTGAGATTTGACATTTCTGTGTGACACAATCTATACTGGAATCAGACTGCTCAAATAAAGGTTGATGGCCAACTGTCCGAAGAGGTCCAAATAAGAAGAGGAGTACGCCAAGGTTGTATATTGTCTCCGCTGTTGTTTAATATCTATAGTAACAAAATAATAGAGAATGCACTACATAACTGCGAAGAGAGTTTGACCATAAACGGTATAAAAATCAACAACATACGATACTGTTATAATAGCAGACATGCTGGAAAACCTACAAGAGTTGTTGAATCAAATTACTGCCAAAAGTTCGCAATTCGGGCCTAACTTAAATGTTGAAAAAACAAAATGGATGGTCATATCCAAGGAAGTTAGAAGTAAATGGGCAGCAAGTCGAACGTGTGGATTCATACAAATACTTAGTTTGTCTCCTTAATGAGAACTGGGACAACATGCAAGAAGTTCGTGCAAGAATTGAACAGGCCAGAT
Organism: Oxystoma pomonae; assembly: GCA_963921995.1. Classification (NCBI taxonomy): domain Eukaryota; kingdom Metazoa; phylum Arthropoda; class Insecta; order Coleoptera; family Brentidae; genus Oxystoma; species Oxystoma pomonae. The sequence goes on from OY998172.1 coordinate 41,195,055, forward strand.
CATCTTTATTCAAAATGAAACCAGTGTTGTGTAGTCGCGATCTTAATACCACTCTCCGAATTCGTGTGATTCGGTGTTATGTTTTTAGCATCTTATATTATGGCATGGAAGCATGGACACTGACTGAGGCCATGTGCAAAAAGTTGGAGGCATTCGAGATGTGGTGTTATCGTAGAATATTAAGGATATCTTGGATGGACCGAGTAACTAATGTGGATGTTCTGCTTAGAATAAATAAAGAGCTTGAAGTTTTATTTACCATCAAAAAACGAAAACTTGAATATTTTAGTAATATTTTGAGAAATGACAAATATAAACTCTTAAAATTGATAATAGAAGGCAAAATTGAAGGCAGAAGAGGTCCGGGTCGTAGACGTATATCATGGCTTAAAAATCTTAGACAATGGTATGGTGTTAGTACTACGACACTTTTCCGAAAAGCAGTGGACAGGGTGCAGATTGCGCTGATGATAGCCAACGTTCGAAGAGAGCATGGCACTTGAAGAAGAAGAAGTGTGACAGGAGCACTGTCAAGTCAAGTAATGGACACATGCTTTTTTCTCCTGCCGTTTGGTTCATAAAAGATGTCAGTTATTTTGGAACCTTATTTTGACAAGTACCTGACGTTTTGAGTTAATTGGTCATCATGAGCCTAAATTCAAAGATTAAAAATCAAAGAAAAAAACGGATTTTTACAATATTAGGTAAAGTTATTTTATTATAACAAACTATCTTCAGTAAGTTAAAAGCAAAAATTAAATTTGGGCTGAGGATGGTTATTAAACCCAAAACGTCAGGTGACTTATCAAAATAAGTGGCAAAATGTTATCTGTCATCCTTTCTGAACCACACGGCAGAGAAAAAAGGATGTGTCCATAAGAAAAAATGAACTTGACAGTGCTCCTGTCACACTGAAAAGTCAAGTCTCAAAAATGGATCTCTCACTAGGTAGATTTTGAAAACGTGCCTGTGGAAAGTTTTAAGCGTTTTTTGACAGCTTTAAGAATAAGGGCGCAGAAAAGTAAAAATGAAAATTTCGGTTTTTTCCGCCCATCTCCGGAACTATCCGGAATTTGTAAACTCTTTTTTTTAGTTTTGAGCAAAGTATCAAATTGCGCAACTTTGCCCTAATTCAAATCTTTTCGTATCTCCTAATGTTTAGGAGATCCCCATGGTGAACATCGAATTTGAAACACCCTGTATAGGTCCGAAAATCCAATTTTGAGAATGTTTGCCTGTTTGTTTGTTTTTTCCAGCATCACGCAATGATTTAATTTGAGGGACGAAGCAAAAAACTAGGGTATCCTAGTAGTACTTTTTTCATTTTTTGTTTTCGATGTCAGGTGTCACGTGTTGGCTGCTGAAAACGGTAAAAATTTACACCAATAGAGCGTTAATAGACCATCAAAATTGGTGATACCGTGCACCGAAATACGTACGTTACTTAGGGAGATTTAACGGGACCGGCTCGGTTATTTTTTGTAACCAACCAGATTTATTTCTGTGCAGAAAGCTGCAGCTGGTGGGTGATAACTCGTTTTTTTTTGTTAAGTTAGGTTTTTAATTTTTTTGTGAATGTAAATTTGCAAAAACAGGAATTGCTGTTTTCTTTTCTATTCTATTTACATTGGCAGTTTGCATGTGGCAAAAAGAATACGGTTGCGGTAATTTGTGTTTGCGGTTAAAAATCTCTTTTCAGTATCTCAATTATCTAAGGTAATACAGTAAGCAAATAAGGTGACAATAAATTTAGTGGTCTATAACTCTCTAACTAGACAACCCTTTAATCCTCCTCCCAAATAGGCTAAAATTCCTTTCTAAGGCCACAATTGGTGGAAATATTCAATTATTTGAATCGGTGACCTTAAAAAGAAATTTTAACTTTTCCTACGAGCGTGCGAAAATGTTACTTTTCCGCACGATTGTTTGTTTTGGAAGTTGTACTTTTTCGCACGATTTTCACTTCAAAGGACAATATTTTAATTTAAGATATACTTTAAATCAATTTTTTTTCATTCAGAAAATTCATAGCCTTAACCATTAACTTAAAAGTCACATGCAGGCACTAAAATATTCGTGCAGAAAAGTAAGTTTTCCGCACTAGTGCTGTAAAGTTACTTTTTCGTACGATTTCATCTCAAAAAAATCGTAACACCAGAAAGGACAAATATTTTTAAAGTAATTGATTTATATATTAATACATTAGGATGCTCTTAATAATTGATTACATTTCGAAGAAGATTCCTCCATGATAATCATCAAAAAATTAATAATGAATGGCTCTTTCATGGTTATTTATGCACTCGTTTGTTCTATTGAGCATTGACAAAATAAGATGGTCCATATCATATTGAGAAACACTCATCCAAATTCTCCTTACGACATGCCAGAGTTCAGGGAGACGTGACAATCGACTAAGATTGCGCCCTATCATATCCCATACGTGTTTGATAGGCGACAAGTCAGGCGATCTTGCTAGCCATTCCAAAGTCTCTATGCCAAGTTCATGTAAGAAGACCATTGTTTCACGAGCAATATGCGATCTGGCATTGTCTTGTTGAAAGATCGCATTTAGGATATTTTGTAGGTAGCAATGTAAAACTGGCTGCAGCACTTCATCGATATATCGCCGAGCAGTCAGATTGCCGTTAATGAGGACTAGAGGTGATCTGCTTCCTAAACATATAGCACCACATACTATGATACTTTGCTATCTTGCTGTATCACGTTCAACAGCAAAGTCTACATTTTGTATCTCACATCGAAATCGCTTAAACCTCATGGCCGCCTAAACAAAACCTGGATTCGTCGCTTATGGTATTCCATTCGTCATTCCAGTATTGCCGAGCTCTGCACCATTCCAAGCGGCGAGCCTTATGTTGTGCGCTGTAAGCCCTCATCCCCATACCAAGCAATCTTCGATTAACTGTCATCCTTGCAAACACTCGTCCTGTAACGACAACTAGAACATCTCTTACTTGGTGTATACTGTCCCGTCGATTTCTGAGAGCAAGAAGTCTGAGATGACGTAAATCACGACCTTGTAATAATCCAGGACGTCCAGAACCCGCACGACGTCTATAAGTCTCATCATTGTTGATGGATTAGCATTAGCTCTTCTTGCAATTTCCCGTAAACCAAGACCAGCGTCTTTCATGCCCACGATGCGTCCTTTCTCGAAGTCGTTTAAATGATGAGATTGTTGGCGACCGCAAACTCTTGGCATTTTTATTTTTTAAGTAAACTGTAAGCAATCCAAAAAGATCACAAACTACGAGAAAAATGATTTAAAATTTTCAGAAAAGGTCTTTTATGTGTTGGTTGTTTTTGAAAATGAATAGAAAAAATCTGTGAAAAAAGGAAAGACTAGAAGATAAAAAATTTATAAAATATTTCTTTTGAGAAAATAATTTTCATTAAAATAATTATCCATATACATGTTGTCGCATTTTTTTTATTCTCCAGTATATTAAAAACATTTTTTTTTTGATAAATAAGATGGACAAAAACACTCGTAGGAAAAACATTGTACCTAACTCTTGCGGAAAAATGCCTTTTCCACCCTTGACGGCTCGCCCGTACTCCGCTCCGCGTCGTTCGTGCAACTGCCTGAAAAGTATCACCTTTCCGCACTTGTTAGATAAATAATTATAATCCCCAAAAAATCAAAAGGGTGTTACGAGCCGTGTCTAAGTTTTTACAAAATGTACCTTCCATTCAAAGTACTATGGTTTATCAAACCAGAAATTTATCAGGACCGTATTTAATAAAAATTTTCATCTTAAGAACGATTCACCATAAAAATTGCAATTTATTAAACCAATTTTTTATCGATCCTTATTTCTCCAACAAACTCAAAATTTATAAGACCCGTTTTTTAATCGAACCTTTTTTCATCAAACTCATGCAATATCAAATCGGAATTCGTAAAACCCGTTGTTTTTCAGAAAATGTTTGCTGCGGAGGCTTACACGCAATTGGCACGGCCGCGCGGCGTTTACGCCTCCGGTTCATGTAGAATTGGTGAATGCGTAATCAATTTAGCAAAAATATTCTGATAAATAACGGGTTTTACGAATCCGGTTTTTAAAAATAATGGTTTTACAAATTCCGGGTTTTATTAAAAATGGGTTTTACAAATTACGAGTTTGATATTGAAAAAATTGGGTCGGTTAAAAACGGGTCTTATAAATTTCTAATTTGTTATTGAATGTGTTTGAAGAAATATGGTTCGGATAAAAAATTGGTTTAATGAATTGCAGTTTCTATAATGAATGCTTTTATGATTGAACTGCTTTATTTAACGAGTTTGTTTATTATAAATATATCACTGGCGTACCGAGAGGAGGGGAGGTTGGGGTTAACCCCCCCCCCCCTCCGAGTAGCCTGGTTATGGTCACATTTTTTCTTCAAATTAAGGTTTTTTTAAATATTTATCCTTAACCGCCCCAATGAATATATATATTTCTTACGCTGTACAAACGTAAGTGAAATATTAGGAAGTAATTATAGTATCTGTAAATCGCATCCTAGTTGTACAAGGTTAATAAATAAATGTCACAGTTAGATAAATCAACATTAAAATAGGTCGGTGGGTTACCCGCTTTGCAAATGAACAATACGATGGATTTAATAAGTTAATTCGCGTGTTCTACATAAGCCCAACTAAATTTGTGCACCAACTATTTAAAATCACACAGATGTAGGTACATCATTTAAATCCACTAAAAATTATTTATTTTATTATTTATTTAGGTAGCAGTAAAAATGTAACAAGATTATTAAAAATTACATATCAATCACTCACTGACAGTCAAGAGCATTTAAAACATAGAAAATGGCTTTTTTAATATAGACTCAACCCCAACCTAACCCTCTTTTGGCAGCTAGCCTAACTCACGTTCTTTTTCATATTTTATAAGAAACGTAAAAAATATCCAAATTTTCAAGTAATTAACTGCAAAAATCTTATCAATCTTAAAAAGTGAAATTTTCTCAAAAATTTCGCCCAGTGAACCGCCCCCGCCCTTTTCAAAAATGAAAACTAAATTAAATTAAATGCCTGTCTTCATCTATTATAACATTTGTTTTTATAATTATTAGGCTCAAAATTTTCGGATTATTAATGGCTTTTGCCTGTTTTTTTATTATTTTGTGTTGATTTGCCGTCAGTCTTGAATTTAATAAATGGTTTATTTTATAGGTAAAATACACAAGAGGCAAATTCTGAATCAATATATAATTAACTCAGTTTTTGTCAGATTTATTTTTATATTAAAAAAATTACACACAGCATAAGCTTAGAGAATTATGTGGCTTCTAACTGCTATTTTTTAGTTGTTGGAAGAGGACTTAATTAAACCTTAATAACGTAGTTAGCTATGTACCGAAACAAGAAGTGAATATTTACCCAGAGGGGCCCAGATAGGCCAAAATGGGTCGCAAGCTTTAAGACATACTTACGCGATCGTAAGCTTTATGCAAACCACTGCTGATTTAGCCTTCTTAATCATTTGTGATCTCGGTTCAGCACTGCCCTTCTGTTCCGTAGGGATTTACTATGTGGCCTAACGTAAGTCGTCCTTGGGCCTAGTTTAGCGGTAGAATTTTTGTATATTTTAAAATAAGTTCAAACCAAACTTGTTTTTTTAAATACTACGAACATAGGGGAAATGCCCGACCTCTTGGCCGACCGTACGGCCTCCTTTATTGCTGAAAAAAGTTCTATGTACAGAACTTGCATAATTTTCTGCAAACTTTTGTTATAAATAGAACACCCTGTATATTTTTTTGAATGACGCTTTTTTCCCGATTTAAAAAATATATAAAATGTTGGATTTATCTTGGGCAGTTCTCGAATAAAAAGAAAAATACTTTCACATAAGTGTTAGAAAAATAAAAATAGTTTATGTGGTTCTTCGTTGAACACAGTATTCTTATGGGAAAGTATTTTTCCTTTTTTCTTAAAAACCATATCAGATACATTCAACAGATCATACAGGAATTTAAAAAAAATGCCATTCTAAAATTTTCCAACTTCAATATAAGAGACTTTGGAAGGGGGGGAGGGGGGCTGTAAATATGGTGAATAACCGTGTACTTTCAGCGTGCTTCCCTTCCATCTCGGCCGAGATACCTAGCAGTAATACCCTTGGAAATTTGAAGAGTTCCACAAATTTAAAGTACTAATATATATCTTTTATCCTAAGTCAGTGATTAACCCAATTTGAGTTATACGGTAAACCAAATGGATTGTGTGTTGTTAAATATAAGTGCTGACGCTCCTGACTTAACTGTAATATAGAGCAACCGTCTGTGAGATAAACTTAGCTATTATAAGCATCGGAAAATAAAAATATATAAAAACAGAGATTTTTTTGGCCAAATTTAGGTTTGTTACGCAACCGAAATACCCAAAACATTGGAAGAATATTCGAGTTGTAGGAATATTCCCTCAAAGTGATTTTTAGAATATTCTATTGCGCATATAACAGGAATGTTACAGACCTGTGAATGTTTATTGAATATTCTTTAAGATTTTGTGATAGTTATATTTCTTTGGTAATAAGATAATATTCCCATGATAACGTGATAATCAAGTTATTTTTATGAATATTCCCAAAAATAATACTTTTGTCAGGATTTTGGCATGTTTGCTGAACATATTACTATCTGGTTAAAAGAACGCGTTTTACATGGATCAATATGTTCCCTATGTAGCAGGTAATATTATCATACATATCAGACAGCAAAAAGCTATTAACTTAATCTTTTGATAACTAATCTCAAGTAAGTAGTACATCAACATAATGATGACACATTGATATACCTACCATGATTTTTCAGCTATAGTCTTGCACTTTAGTGGAAGGCTAATGCATATTTGGTGGATATTCATGTGGATATCCACATATTGTGGCCATCTGACATTTCAGATTTTGAATCACAAAATGATAACCATACAATATTCCATATTTGCTATGTGGGATTTTTCCATCATTTTCCGAAAAAAAAATTCTGGGAATTAAAAAAAAATTGGGGAAGTGCCCACAGATATATTACTATAATTTTCTATCACATTTATATTACCTGCATGAGCTAAAACGTAACTTATTATCGGCATGTGTCAGTAATATTCCCAATGGTAAAATTCCCCTCAAATTCTTTGTTCTCTAGGAATATGACTATTACATTACAGAAATGTTTAATTGTTATGTGGGTAATTGATGATTGTAGTCTCAAGGATTATAATAGCTATACAAACAAAAAGTGGCCACACAATCCCCACACAAAATAAATGCTTTTTTACAATGGTGTACGCAGAGGGGCTTAAGCCTCTCCCCTTAAAGCCCTTGACAATCGATGTGTACGTTGCTGAGGCCGCAACGTTACGTTCATCTCTACGTACGCAACGAGTGCAGTCAGCTGGTCTTCATTGCATCCACCATAAAAGCTGCCCTCGTTAAGAACGTGGAATAAACAGTTAAAAATGTAGTATTCTTTGGCTTCGGTTTGAACGCGTTAAGTCTACGTAAACAGAACATAGAAACTTTAGGGATTAAATAGGAACGTTTATTCCTTCTTTTTAAGAACTAAGGTGGCAATTTAATCCCTAAGGGATTAAAAATATTTAACCCCCAAGGGACTAAAAATAAATTTAATCCCTCAGACTAGGGATTAGATAAAATTTAGAAAAAAAATTAAAATTAATCCCTGGAAAATTATAATTAAATTCATCGCAAGTCAAGCCAAACAGCACTTGATCTTGGCCGAGATTTCATTCTTAGCACCCTTTCTTGTAGTCTACGGACCATTTCGCGTAGAAATAACGTTATTTTAACAATAGTATTTCCCTAAAGTGCATAAAATAGTATATAAACCTCGGGACTAAAGCCGTCATTTATTAAGAGGGTGGAGCTAGGGCGAAGACCATACTTTTTTTAAATGGGATACCCTGTACATTTTTGAAATATTTGACTAGAGCTTTTTATTCTGTTTCCAAAAATACATAACATGTCACCTTTTGCTCTAACGGTTTTTAAATAAAATGGGAAAACTTTTAAATAAGAGCGAGTTAGACAAAGAACCACCGAATATCTGTTTTTTTTTGGTTGGTCTTTATTATTTATTATATGTATAGGTATTAAAATTATTCTAAATGTTACATCAAAACAAATAAAAAAAGTGAAGAAAGTCTTGCAAAAATTACTTCAATAAAAATAATATATATATAAAATTAAAGTTAATATAGCAAACGAAAATATAAAAATGAGCAAAGGAAAATTGCAAAACCCCAAAAGATCCCACTTTCCCTAGAAATAAAAAAATTCATTCAGTCCCTGTTGTTCTCCGATAGTGCCCATTATTGAGGCTGCATTGCCTCGCTGCATGACTCAGCTGATCCTCTAAGTGATGAAGCTAAGAGACTGTTCATTAGGAATCTTAACGCGATCTCCTTAATCAATGTCATTTTATTTAAAAACCGTTAGAGAAAAACGTAACATATTAGATATTTTTGGAAATATACAGGGTATCTCATTAAAAAAAAGTATCTTCGCCTCCTTAATGACGGGTGAAATACTTTTTTGTAAACCATCTAATTATGTGAAATTTTACTTATCTGTCTCTTTTGGTTTTGGAGATATTAGGGTGGACTCGAACTTTTGGAACATTATGTAGAATCAGCACTTTATGCATCCTTATTCTATGCGTTACCGTAGCGTTACTGTAATGAGTTTATTTATGTAACATATCTTTTACATCTGACACAATCATCTATCACAGTTCGCCTAAAACAAAGTTTCAACAATAAAAATATATAAACGAATTACTGCATATTTTCCAACAGTCCATAATCCTGCCTTGTAAAAAAATATATTTTTAAAATCGGCTACGTAGCTATTCATTTTTTACAGGCTGTTGTATATTTTAGTATATTCACGCCAATGAAATGTATTATAACCTTGCTTTAACTAACGAAAATGTAAAATGAATTAATTTTACTGACTAATATTTATTAAATAATGAGAAATTTGTTACTCTTTTCCTACTTTTTGATGTAAAGCAACAATTTTTCATAGCTTTAATTAGTCTTTATTTAAACAAAAATAAGTTATAAATGCTCAACATTAATTATTATAAAAAAGGAAAGAAGTTAAAAAACCTCCAAACCAGTTAGTTTAACCGAAAAGAATCCAAAAACAAAAGATCTTAAGTGGAAAAAAAAACGAAAATTAAAACTTGGATGAGGATCCAAGCAAAGGAACAAAGTGAAGAGAGAAATGATTAAACGACGTTTCGTCCTCGGCAACCAGCGTGGGCTCATCAGTGGTTTCACTGGTCACACCATCATACTGACTTAGATAAGTACCAATGTGGAACGATGCCTATTTGTGAGTGATTCAAAGTTGGAAATAAAAGTGTATGATGGTGTTTAATGATATTTGTGGAGGGTGGCCAGTGAAACCACTGATGAGCTTACGCTGGTTGACCGGGGCGAAATGTCATTTAATCATTTCTCTTTTCGCTTTTGTTCTTTGTATGGTCCTTGTGGGATGCTCATCCAAGTTTGAATTTCCGTTTTTGTCCACCCAAGATCTTTTGATCTTTTGTTTTTGGATTCTTTTCGGTTGAAGTAACTGATTTGGAGGTTTTTTTTTAACTTCTGTCTTTTTTTTATAATATAATATTTTCGTTTAAATGGAGACTAATTAAAGCTATGAAAAATTGTTGTTTTACATGAAAAAGAAGAAAAGAGTTACATTATTTATTAAATATATAACCCATTTTACATTTAAAGACTAATTAAAGCATCGATGTCATCGATGTACTAACTAAAAAGTAGAAAAGGAGTAATAAATTTCACATTATTTATTAAATATTGGTCAGTAGAATTAACTCATTTTACATTTTCGTTAATTAAATCATAGTATATTTCGTTGGCGTAAATATACTAAAATATACAACACCCTGTAAAAAACGAATAGCTATGTAGCCAATTTTGAAAATATGTTTTTTTACAAGGCAGGAATATGGACAGTTGGATCATATGCAGTACTTTGTTTATATATTTTTATTGTTGAAACTTTGGTATAGGCGAACTGTGCTATATAAGTTTTTTTCATTTTCTTGCAAAACTTGATACTTTATAAATATCTACCCTTCGTCAAAAACGCTTCTTCCAGGTGTCGACCAAAAGAATTGGGAAGTTTTTAGGCTTTTTAATAAAAGTCTCAATGCGTTCAAGTCACTGCTGGCTCAAGTAAACATCAGTGTTTGGTATATAGGTCTACTCCCTTAATAACAATACCTTTCCTTAAATTACAAAAACAACTACAGTACATACCAAGTTATAAATAAATAAATATAAATATAGACTTTATTCAACATACCTAAAAATACAGTTTTAGAGTACATTGAAAGGGCGAGAGTGCAGCAACCCATATACAAGTATAATACCTGATTTGTACACTTATCCCTACAAAAGGAATTATAATTTGTTAAAGTTAATATTGTTTAATAAAACCAAAGAAAATTAAATTAAACAGAATGAAAAATAACAAACTCGTGTAGATAGCAAAACAAAAAGAGAAATGGCAATAAATTACCTATTAAAAAATATTTTTAAACCAAGTAAATGATTTTATTAATAAATGTTACTTAGTACTTGACTGAATCATTTGTATTATACATGGTATACTGGAGTCAAGTAATTATTTAGTTGCTCTTTATCAACAACTTATTTATTTGCATAAGTATAAGCTAAAGTCACAAGTCGGTACAAGGTTTCAAAATAATTGCTTAGATTTAAGCTTAAGCTGTGCACAGCAGCGATCTCCTGAACTATAATACTAAGTTACATATTAAGGATTTAGCAGGCGACGGGTATCGGAAATTTGATATTGAGGTTTACGCTCAATACGTGCAAGTGTTCTTGTAATGGCGTCTTTGAAACTTTAGAAGCCCCCAACATATATCGATTGAACGTTTTGAAGCATTAGGTATACATACTTTACTTGGCTAAAAGTTTTTAATAGAATTTATCCGATCAGCAATATCTGTATACGTATATATACTTAACCTAATTTAATGGAAGTTGTACCTAAAGTTTATTAAATTTTAAACATAAACTTATCTTTTAGGTACTGTGGAGATTTTATATTATTAGAATATTGGTAAAATTTTAAAGAGCAGAATGGTAATTGGATGTCTATTTAATTTTCTTTGATGTATAATTTTGTGTAAGTATGTTTACAAATGTTTAAAAGATTTGTACGATTTACGCCTTTTTATCTGCTTGAGCTAAGTTTTTCACCCAGTTCACTTAAAAATATAGCAATTCAAACAAAAACCCCCCTCCTTATTTTCTCTTACTGCAAATACTTAAATTATTCGGACATATGCTCTTGCAAAATTATTGTTATTTATATTAACAGCACAAATTAACCTAACTATCCAAGCAGCAACTTAATTAGGTAAGGTAGTACTCTCTTTTACCTTTTAAAAATCTTTCAAAAGCAGTGTTACTATGTTGAACCGAAAATAGGTCAAATATTGGCTAATTTGGCAATAGAATATTAACCGTATTGTTTTTGGATTCAAGGAAAAATTTGAAGCTTTTTCACCAAGTAGTTTGCCTTTCTAGGTAGACATTTTTTAGATATCCGCGATAGTCACAAATTACCGATTTTTGACCGATTTTAATGATCGAGTTATGGTAGATCCATGATGAACCTTAAAATAATATAGTTAAATACCTGTTAAATTATTTTTAGATGTGGTAAATTACACTTATATTTGAACACATTTTTCGGTAAATTTAAAGACTGCAAAGAATTTTGATTGAAATAAATTAATACCACCTTATGTCTTACACACTTTTCGCTTTGAACAATTACAATTTTTGCGGTTTTTTGGATAAAAATGGCAAAATATAAATCATATGCACGACACCACTAAAAATCACAGAAAGATGACAAAACAGAAATTTTTATTAAACAATTGCTGTAAATTATTTCCATCTTTCTCTTAAATACTTTTTTATAGCCTGTGTTCTCTCTTCAACAACCTTGAATATTTTTCATTTTAACTTAGAAAAGTTGTTTTTTTAAACGCTTAAAAAACAGTGAAAATTTGAAAAATGTAAGTGTTTTATTTTAAAAATCGAAAGTTTGGAAAAGAAGCTTTAAAATGTGAGCAAAATCATGGCATAAGAATGTGAAAAACAAATGTGAAAAACAAACACACTCCTTAAATTATGCTAAAATATTTAAGGCCTTAAATTACCATCATGGCTTTACCATAAGATAGCTTTTGAGGTAAGAAATGATTCAAATCTTTCTTAACAAGTCAAGCATTGATCGGCCGCCACAATTTTTTTATTATATCGATTTTTAGTAATTTTTAAAATTCGAAAACAAAAGGAAGATTATATTAAATCAATATGTCAATATTAATTTTTTAATTATCAATAAGTCTGTTAAAATAATCATTTCTTAAAGAAATGTATTTGTGATTTTTTAAATATTGTTTTTTTTTTGTAAATGTATAAGTTACGTATTTTAAAGGCGCCTGTATATTTCTAAAGACAAAATATTGAAGTTTAGCAGAAAAATTTGTTTTCCTACGACAATACACGAAAGTGACCAAATCTGCACTCTACAACGCCTCAGAAAGTTTTATATTTCACACGCATATCAATTTTATTTTCGTCTAGAGAAAGCAAACCATCCAAACAATGTAGTTATCTCGTAGGCTATGATTTGTAAAAGAGAAGAAAATACTTTCTTTTCTTGAGATGAAAATGAAAAAAATTTAATAAAAATAAAAATACGAGTTAAATCCTAAATTGGTCGTAGGAAAAATAGCGTACACAACGCGATAGAAAGTAACTTTCTTACACTCGCGTGTTGTTTCTCTCGGCTAGCGCCTCGTTCACAACATTCACGCTCATTTGAAATATGTCACTTTCTTCTCTCATTATGTAATATACTATTCCTTTTAAAGCCGTTTAATTATGTGTATGGGTTTTCATAAACGACCTTATACCATATCTCTACATATTATAGAAACTACCTAATGATTGCTCTAATATTAAATCTAATTAACTTATAGCTAATTAAAATAATGACAAATTCAACTGATCACTATTCTTGTCTTTTTAAATTTCACCCTCAGCCTCTGATTTCTCTCGACAAATTTCCGTAATCCGCTAACATAAAAACATTTCTCTTCCCTTGGTATCTTTCTTCCATATTTGCAATTTCTTGATGAAATTGTTCTCCATGTTCATCACTCACATCTCCAGTTTTCGGGGAAGTAGTCTTCACTCACATCTCCAGTTTTCGGGGAAGTAGTCTAAGTGAGAGTGTAAAAAGTGTATTAGTATTATTATTATATGATTGTAGAAGTTTGTTTAGAATCTCTGGATCATTTTCTGCTCTTTCATTTCCTAAGAATTTGGTCACCACCAATCTAAAGGCTTCCCATGCGTCTTTTTCTTTTCCCTCAACTACAACGTCAAATCCCGAATCCACGAGAAGCTGGGGTGCCACAAAAATGTATTCTTTAATCTTGGCCTCACTTGTTATGGGATATTTTTCTTTTATGTGGATGAAGGCAGGAAAATCTCCATTCATATCTTTAACAAAGTTTTTAAATAAGCCAAGTTTGATATGTAACGGCGGAAGTAATATTTTATTTGAAGGAACTAAAGGATTGTTGGTAGTATTTTTCACTCGCGGTGCCAAAGATTGTCTTCGTGACCAATTTATTTTTTATGGTAATCCTTTTTAGCTCGACTATCTTATTCGCATAGAAAACAACAGTATTTTGTATACCCGAACTACATGACCCAGTAAAACAACTTCTACCTTCAAATCTGCACAAATTTGCCAATCATATTTGTTACATTCAATCAATTCTTTATTGTTAATGACTGAATACAATATTTAAATTGTTTACACACGTCAATATTAGATAGCTACTTACTTAATTAATTAAAAAAATAAGGTGTCTATAAAAGGTAACAAATATAAAATAAAAGTTAGGACTACCTACCTAAACAAAGTTACATAAAAAAAAACTATAGTGATTTTAACATCTATAGTACATAAATTAAAATACATTATAATAAAATCCAAAGGTTTGTAATCTAGTTACTTATTACAACATTTAATATTCACATTCAAAAGAACCCAGGACAAATACCACAATAATACATGTACAGTAAATTGCACAGTTTCTAACAATAGGTTCATATTGGGATATACCATACCTGTGATTTCCTAAATTCAAATACACACACAAAAATTTATAAGACTGAGCTATTCGTATTGCCGACCTTTTTTTTGTGTTATATGTAGCAATTTTTCTTTAACAAAACTTTATTAAAATAGCGTTGTCTTATTTTTTTGAAGGGAAAATTTACGTCAGTTTTGTCCCCATTTAGGTAGAATAGTGGACTTTTTTACATAATATGGAAGGAGTCCTATCCTGTGTTAGGGATATAATACCCAATTTCTGACCAAAAATGCTACTTGTGTAGATTATGTTTCGTTTTTAATTTTATTAATTGTTTTTTTTCTTTTTTATTCCAGGTAAAACGAAATGGCACCGAGCTTCTGCATAAGCCAAATTAGCATTCAGAAACAGTAGGTAGGATTTTACAGGTCATCCTGGTAATAGTTGTAAACTCAAACCTAAACTTACTCTTGATTTATGTACGCTAAATATTATTCTAATACGTAAAAGATATTACTTAAAATAACCTGCTGTTATTTTTTAATATATTGTCAATTTAAACCAAGCGAATGAATCGTGGATTTAAACTACTCGCAAAAATAAATCACTTTTATTGTCCATTTATACCAAACTTCCCCTTGAAATGACACATCATCTCTTTCCCTGTCCTTCAGGGAAATCACTCAAGTTATAGAACGGACATACGTTGACAAGCGTCAGATTAGAAAGCCCCAGATTATTACAGGGCAAACTACTTCCTCCATAGCTCATAGAGATTAGGAAAGTTGAAAGATTTGAAAGCGTTATTTAACACCAAAGACAAGTCTCATTTTGAAAAATTAATTATTAATAAACGAAAATCACTCGCTCAAAAGGGTGATTTTTACCTTCCAAACACTGATAAAATAAAACTATTCAAAACTGATAATCGTCCTCCAAAAGCAATATGTATGTCTTTGCCCCGCTACTTTATTTACCTCTCCATTAACCTAGCGACCTCACCTCAAGAAAATCAAAATTTAGTCACGCCATAATTATGTGCTAATTATGTGCTAATTTCGTCGCCAATCAAAAAATGTTGTGCTCCTATGGCTTCTGAGATAATCGAATAAGAAACTGGGGTAGCTAGGTTAATATTAACTTAGCGATCCCCATGTTTATGTATCACGGAATTTTAAAATTTCAAAAACCAGCATTATCTGCATATTATGTGCTTATTTCGTCCATAATCAGAAAATTTTGTACTTGTCTGGTTTCCGAGAAAATCTAAAAAGAAAAAAGGTTAGCTAGTTTAATATTAACTTAGCAACCCCACCAGGAAATATGGCGCCAAACTAAAAATTATTGGTTTTAAAATTATATGGTAATTTCGAGGGTAATTCTTGCACATATTGTACTTCAGATTCCGAATGCTAGATTATTACAAAATTTTCTGATCATGGATAAAATTAGCACATAATTTGCAGATAATTCTGGTTTTTAAAATTTTTAAATTCCGTGATACATAAACATGTGGGGTTGCTAAGTTAATACTAAACTTTTTTTTAAAGAAAACATAATTTAAAATTAAAATTTCAATTTTTTTCTAATATATTCGTCGAGCACATAATTAGCACATAATTTTAAAACCAAAAATTTTTAGTTAGGCTCCATTTTTCCTGGTGGGGTTGCTAAGTTAATATTAACCTAGCTACCCCATTTTCTTTTGTGATTAACTCATAAACCCAAGGAGCACGATTGGGGACGAAATTAGCACATAATTATGGCAAAACTACATTTTGATTTTCTTCGGGTGAGGTCGCTAGGTTAATGGAGGTACTTTTTTTAAAGTTTGATGTCTATCTATCTAGGGTAAATAATTTATAAAAATCTCTTGAGGTTAGAGAATAATCAGAAAATACTCCCTAAGCCTATTCTTAAATCAACTCGTCTAGAAAAAAGATCAACTGTTTATGAATACTTTACAAGAAACTCAAACAACTTAACTTTCTCCTTTTCTTGTCTTACAGTAGGTTAAAACCCATATTAACTGGGGATAAAGTTATTTAATAAATTAAAAAGCCAGTTTTCTTTTAAAACAATACATTTATTTGGAAAACCAAATAACACTTAATAAATGATGCACATTATTCCAGTGACTTTAAAGTGTCTATTTGTTGATTTTTTGTCTTAACTAGTAATAATTATGTGTACATTTTAAATATTTATGGCACTAGGTTTTATTGCTATTTTTAGCAGTAATTTTTAAAAAACTGTTATCCTGCATTTTTTATTTTCTATACATATAATATATATTGCAGCTATGCCTACGGTTTTACCCGTTTTTTTTGCTTTACATGGTCATAACTTTTGTTTTAAACCGATTTTAATAAATTGAAACCTATATACTGCCCAGGAGCCTAAGGAATGCAGCAGTAAAAGTCCCATAAAAATCGGTCTAGTAGTTTTTCCGTGATGCTGGAACAAACAGACAGATAAAAATTCCAAAAACTAGGTGTTGGGTAGAAGCCCACACCAAAAATTTTATTATACAGAAATGTTTTTATAGAGAAGAACCGTAAATTACGTAACGCGTATTTGATAGTAGCGTGACACAAGACATGCTCTCAACTTAAGCTTCATCCCTATTTTATCTGAATTTTTAGTTTTTGGTTTATATGTTTTAAGATAAGGTATATGCGTATTTTACTGTAAAAGCAATCTTGCAAAAATAGAAATACTAAAAAACATGTAAATTGAAAAAAGAATTTATTTAAAATAATTTGTACAAACATTTTATACCCGTTTTAAACGAATTTATATTATTTTAAGGATAATTAATAAAAAAAAAAAAATTTGAAGTAAAAACGAGACCATAATTGATACAAAGACACAGGTGCTTACAATCGCGGACCTGGGCTCAAATGTAGAAGGGGGGGGGGTGTTTTGGGAATTTCAGTTGTTTATTTATCCTTAATTTGTTTGTAAAAATAGGAAAATGCGCCGCAGGCAAAAATTTTTGCGAAAATGGCACTTAAAATGCCATTATATTCCCCCCCCCCCTTCGGTATGCCACTGGTATTGATGTAAAATCTTCCGATTTCCTGTTTGAATAAACTAATTCAGAATATCAACCAACTTTAGGGATTTTGTAATATCATTTTCAATGTTTGCAAGAGCTAGAAAACTAAATCAATCTTGGTTCATGGTCGACCATGGAGGATCCAGAGGGGTGGCGTGGGGGGTGCGCGAACCCCCCTGAAAATTATCAAAATTTTAAAAACATTAAAGAACAACGCAGTGGACACTCCTATAAAAGATACCTAGGTCGATTTCAACTAATTTTGAATATGTTGTACAACTGTTACGAAAATGGATAGTTTTTATTTCGTTTCTACGACCAGTTTCTGAGATATCCGCTGTCAAAGTGAGAAAAATAGTCAGTGTTAAGTTTCAATTAAGAAAATACGGATCTCTCTAGAATAAATTTAAAAAAAGTGGCTAAAATTGCTAAACAGAACACAAGCTGTACGCAAGAGTCTATCGTTATTGTTGGCGGATGCCTAGTTTTTATACGGAGGGCAGTCAAAAATAAGGCATTTTTGCTAATTTTTGAATTTCTGTTTCAAGCTATTTTGACAATCTGAAGGTTTTTTTGAGCCATAATATTTTTATTTTAATTATTTGTAGGTAAGAAAAATAGGTTTGGCTTGGGTAACTTAAAGGAGTTCATAAAAAAATATGTTTTAAGATTAGAGTATACCTCTTGCCTAAAAAATTACCATAGGTAGCTTAATCGGGTTCAGAATATCTTAAAATCACTTAAATATCGTAATTTGCAGCCTTCATGCAACTGTCTGCCAAATGTCATATTTGAATTGCATACAAGGAGCGATCCAAGATATCTCTCTATTAAATTTATGCATTCCAACGACCCTTCAAAGATGCGACGCAGAAAATTATCAGATATGGTAACAAAAATTATAGAAACTTTTGGCGCATTTTCAGGCAACCGTTCTCACACAGTGTTCATGGGAGATTTAGCATTGTTTAAAATCGAAACTTTAAAAATTGGTTCTTCTCTTCCTGTTTCGGTTGCTACCGCCGAAAGAAGTTTCTCCACTTTGAGACTTGTGAAAACTTATCTTCGGTCCATGGTAGGAGAAGAGAGACTTAATGGCTTTGCGCTTTTGTATATATATCGTTCAATAAACCTGGATTTAGAATCTATCTTAGATAAGTTGGCAAAGCAAAAAAGAAAACTTAAGTTCATTATATAACTAAAAGTTTTTTAATACGATAATAATGTTGGAATGTTAATACTTGCCAAAATAGATTGGTTGTATTAGGTAGTATATGTTAGTCACCACCAACGGCTCAAGCAACTACGAACATATGTAGGTCGATCGAGTCAGGTCATCACTAAACAACATACCAATCTAACCAAACCCCCAAAAACAATGATAATCATAAAAAAGGACTTTTTTGCCCTATGTTTGTAGTCGCTCGGGCCGGCCTAAATATGTTTTATTGCTTGCGCTCCCACCCTGGTGAAATTTCTGGATCCGCTACTGGTCAACCTCTTTAATTCTTCTAGCTCATTGTTGTAACGGACGATTCACAGGAAGCAGAAGAAATTAGCAATGTTAACGCAATTTGCATTAGCACGTATGAATATGGAAATGCTTGTTTTTTAACTACAGACCCAATATCAGATATGCTTATATCTTGGCCACGTTTCACAACACAGTTCTTTATTAATGTCATTTTAGCCTTTAAAACATCCATGAAATTTTATTTGAAAAAAATTATGCACAGCTACAGCTGACTTTTGACTTTCAGTCGAAAATCTTATTTTCATGTAATTTATAACATTTTATCCAATGATGCATAATATACTGTATAGTAAACCAAAACTTTTTAATTTATTTCTTTAAAATCATCAACTGCAGAGATAGATGCTTCTACGGCATATTCCTTAAAAGGTACATTTTCAGCTTTTTTATACAGTAGCGGAGCGGTGCGGTACGGGGGACAGGCGGGCTAGCGTCTAGTGGTGGCACATAGACTCCATTCCAAATTGCTGCGGACCAGTATTTTAACACTGACAATGACAGTGCCATTTAGCTTCTGTATTTAGTTATCGAACTAGAACTCGGTTTACTTATTCACTCGCCGTAGACGGAGTTAAAATTTAAATATTAAAGAGCAAATTATTAAATGCACAAATCCAGACTAATTGCACAATCTCTTAAAAAAGTTTGTTTGGCAATTTCCATTTTAAATTGTGGTGTATGTATTCCAATTATTTTGTGTATACCCTTGGGTTAAAGATTTTTATTAATATTTCACAAGTATGTACTATGTAAATAGTACTAATATAATATTATGATGAGTTTCTGAAAAAAAATAATAAAAACCCCTATATTTTTTCTGCTCAAACTTCTTTTAAAATATTAATAAAATAAACTTGGAAAAAATCTTTTTTACATCTTGGTAAACAAAGAGTGCTTCTTAATAAAACTTGATTCGTTGACTGCTCTTTTTCCTATAAAGAAAAATAAAATCTTCCTGGAAAAAACTAGAGGCAATTGTCGAGAGAAAAACATTTTACGAGCAAATGGCGTGTTCTCTCGTCATTTCTCTTAGACGAAATTAGTTTGACGAACGAATCGTAAGAACGATTATTTCGGTTACTTGGCCGTAAGAAAATTACTGAAATAAATCTACAAACATTTGAAGATATAACGACTTAAAGTTATCAGTGATGTCCATGTACATTAAAGCAAAAATTTTCCAATTAAATTTTATGCGAGGTTGAATACCAACTAATTCGAAGGTCTTGCCGAATGAAGTTTCAGGCAGGCGATTGTCTTAATTTATCTAAGCGTGTAATGGCCATAACATGCGAGTTACTAGTTAGTACTATACTTTACTATACTTCAAATTTTTTTTATTGATCTTCGGGAGTGTAATTAGCGTGCAAAATTTCATAGTTTTTGGTTGCTTAGTTTTTGAGATATTAAAATGAAGAGTTCTCGCATATTTTGATAAATCATCCTGTATATCCGTTAAAAACACCACCAGGTGAAATTTATTACCAGATATGGAATGGGCTTAGTCTATAGTGCCTATGATTTGACTTTGTCCCATTCGTCGTAAATCACCCTGTATAGAATAGAAAAGAAAGAAATTCCGGTTTTTGAAAATTCTTCACAAAAAAATTAAAAGCCTAACAAAACTAAACAAAGAATGAATTATCACCTACCAGCTGCATCTTTTGCACAGAAAAAAATCTGGTTGGTTGCAAATAATAACTGATCGGGTCCCGTTAAGCCTCCGTATGTAACGTATTTCGGTTCGGGTTTTTTTGGACACGGGGGAAAAATAACCGATTTTGCCTACGGTGGCCACACGCACTTTTTGGATTGACTATAACTTTTTACATAAGTCCTCGATTTTTAAAGATGTTAGTTTTTTATAAAGATAAAGCATGATACTTTTTCGATTCAGTTGAAAATTTAAAATTTCTCAAAAATCCAAGATGGCCGACAGTTTTAAAAAATGTGTAATTTTCACACCCCCTGAAAAAAATTTATGTGCGACAATGAACTAACTCTAAAGCTTTTACCACAAACGCTCATTGTTTATGTGTATATTGACGTATCACTTAATCAAATCGGTTGAGAAATGAAAAAGAGTTATAAGCTTTTATATTATGAGTGTTTGGGCTTAACATTGGAAAAAATCACAAAATTATTTATTTTTTTAATTTGCTATAACTTTTGGCCAGATTAATTAATTAAAAAAAAATATTGTTTAAGGAGACAAAACATGAGAGTTACGTCCGTTTATTCAAAAGTTGACATAAAAAATATTCAGGAGAGCGGATATAGTTTTCCAAAAATTAGGTCTTACACGCGTTATTTTTTTTTTAAGTAAGACACTGGACAAAATATAAATTAGTATTTCCAAATCTCCATTTCTTCTTCGTATATCGAGGTATCACCTAATTAAATCGGATAAGAAATAAAAAAGTAATGGGTATTTAGATGTGTTTTCTTAATTAAATAATTAGGTTAAAAGATATAGCAAATGGAAAATGTATGTAATTTTGTGATTTTTTTTCAATGCGAAGCCACAACACACATAGTAAAAAAAGTTATAACTTTTTTATTTCCCAACTGATTTAATTAAATGATACTTCAGTATACACAGAAACAATGAGCCTTTGTAGTGAAAGCTTCAGAGTTTGTTCAGTGTAGCACATAAATTTTTTTCAGGGAGGGGCTGAAAATTACACATTTTTCGAAAAACTCTCACGTTTTATCTTTGCAAAAAGTCAATATTTTTCCAAATCGAGTAATCAAGTCAAAAGTTATAGCCAATCCAAAAAGTGCGGAACTTTGTGGCCCACCCTATATATCCCTTGCTTCTAAATTCTATGATCACTGTTAATATGGGGGGTCGTTATTAACAAAGGTCGAGGGGGAGTTTTATGGCTCCAGTTATATGTCCTTATTTTGCAGACTTTTGTTTAAAAGAAAAGTGTGCAAGCATCGTGGAATTTTTGTGATATATCTCACAAACTAGAACAGTTACAAGAAGAATGAGCTATTGATATGATAGTCAACATAGAAAGGGGTTTTATAAAACCTATTTTGGTTAATATTTAGCAATAAACAATGATTAAAAGTAGTATTTTATTAGTCAGGACCATGTCCTCACCCTTATTAAATTGCAGGAGTTTATACAGCATTGTTTAAAGTAAATACCGAGCTTAGTTAGACCAAAGCATAACTCGTTTTAAACCGCAGTCTGCTTTGGTCTAGCTTATTTGTGTCAATTATTTATACGACAGAATTTAAATAAATTATGTTATTATGTGAGATTAGAAAGTTTAAGGGTTCACTACGTTTTACTTTAATATTTTATTGTTTCGACGTTAATGGGGGATTTTGTATTATTTAGATGCAGTTTAGAGGAAATTGTATTTTTTGGACTAAATTGGTAAACGTATCTAGACATGAAAATGTTAGTCTAAAGGATTATCGACTTATCATCAACAAAATAATGTTTATTTTATTTCTAAAAATCTTTTTTATTTACTTATCCGTTCCAGTTTTAAATAAATGGCACCAGCAGGCACGTATGCCATCCATAAAATCTTTATCTTTAAATATTTTTTTCTCAATTTTTTTTTCAAAAATATTTTTTTTTTTTGTTGAAAATTCAATTATCTATGTTAATGTTAAACCGCGTGTCGCTAGCTGCTACCGTGAGCTAAAATTTATTTTTTTAAAAGTGTAATCCCCCCTCCTACTCTCTTGCCAGCAGCTACCGACACAACACAACCAAAAGAAAAATTTACAAAAAATCCAAATTTTTTTTTCAAAAATTTTTTTTAATTTTTTTTGGTAAGAAATGCAATTATCTATCCAAATATGAAAACCGCGTGTCGTTGTCTGCTACGGTTTGTGAGTTACAATTTTTTTAAAAGTTTAACCCATCTACTACCCTCTTGCCAACCCCCCGCCACACCGCGCGCCTCCCTCAAAAGCTAATCAGCTCTGCGTAGGGCGTACCAAATTTGTTAAGAATCGGTTTTTAAGTAATCGTGTTACTGACAGACAGACACCATGACCAAGTTTTGTATTTAGGTATTTTTTGACCCAAATAACTTACATATATACACATTAAGGTTTTTTTCCAAATAACTCGGAAACTAAAGCACCCACGAATTTGGACTTTGTAACAAAATTTTTAGTCCATATTCATGGAAACTTAAATCTGAAAACTGTATATCGTTACTGGCTTTTGTTCCAAAATTACCCAAGAGTTTCGTTCAAATCGATTAAGGTGTTTTTGAGTTATCGTGTATACAGACAGACAACAGACCGAAAGACAACTTTTTGTCGATTAAGGTGTTTTGGAACCTTAGTAACTCATTTTTGATAAAATTAAGAAAAAAAAATTAACTTTTAAAATATAAAACATGAATAACTTACGTACTACTTTCTCGTTTTTTCACCATATTAATTTTGTACTTATACTTATCGACCTATTTTTATTAATTAATTGCAATTTTTCATTGTTGCGTATCGAAATATACAGGGTAGATTCTTTAAACGGAACGGTGCTTCTAGCGGGTTAGAATTTTGTTTTACAAAATAATCCATAAACACGTTAACTGAGATTTTTAATTTTCTTTAATCGTGCTATCTTGGATTCTTTTAATGTCATTTTGTTTACGAGGTATGGCAAAAAGATATTTTTTTTAAATAGGACATCCTATATAGTTTGACATTTTTGAATTCTAAAAAAAAAATATCTTTTTGACAATACCACACACTATACTCTATCTCTGATTATTTCCAAGATAGAGGCATTTAAACTTGCATGGAATTGTTGTCTACACAGAAAAAAAAGAATTACTTCAGTCAAAGCAAATTTCTTTGATTCAAGAAAAAATCTGCTTTCCTATGTACTAAGACAATATTTTCTTAACAAAAAAAAATAATTGTTTTGAATTAGTCATTTTCCTTGAAAATAAAGATTGCATTACCCGAAGAAAATCCATTTGTCTTGAATGAAAGCGGCAACCTTCTTCATAGACATTAGTTTAAAAAAATATCTCAATTTAAAACAATAGGCTAGCGATAACATCTTGCGCTAAAAATATTATTTTCTTGTTTTGACATAGTTTTTCTCATCTGAGGAAAGTTAGAAAAATACGTTTTCTTGACTAAATTAAATTTTGTTTCGCACCAAAAACATCATTTCCTTGTTTTGACTATGTTGGGAATTTGGAACCTTTGGTTGCACTAAAACAAAATTATGATTGTTTTCCATAAACCAAAACTACACTTTTTTGCACTCGACGCGCGTTTCGCTAACAACGTTAGCGTAGATTAATTTAGTTCATTGTTTATCGTCTCCTGATGATGCTAACGTTGTTAGCGAAACGCTCGTCGAGTGCAAAAAAGTGTAGTTTTGGTTTGTGGAAAACAATCATAATTTTGTTTTTGTCCTTGTTTTGAAATATATTTTTTCATCTGAAGAAAATTTAAATAATTTTATCTCTCTTAAGAGTAAAATTGAATAAAATATGCGCTTCTTCCAATTAGTTAATCTAAAAAGCTGTTAATCAAATATGTATCAAATTTTGTACGGTGGAAGTTTCAAGCATTATCTTGGAACCATTGCACATGACTTTGCATAATTTTAAGTTTTTTACATAATTTTAAGTATCTTAAAAATATTTTTTTTATACCTTCATCAAAAACATGATTTTCGTAACTGTCTGCAGATAACTAAAGCATGGCTTTTTTTTGATCACGGGTGCAAAAAAAGATTTCTGTCCGTTTTTTACCCAAAATTAAAGAGAAATAGCGGAATATAGTAATATTGAAAAAATTTAATTATTCTTGCTTAAAAATTAAGTCATTTCCGCCAGTTTTCAACAAGTAGTTACGAAAAAATTATTTAAAAACATCGTCAAAATATCTAACTGTCAAAGATTTTCTTGGATTTTTTGATAAAGGTATTAAAAAAATAGTGTTAACAACTCGCGGCTAAACTGTGCTTTTTTTTACTCACGTCTTTAAATACCTCGCTGCGCTTGTTATTTAAACCAACGCTTGTAAAAAAAGCACTACTTTAGCCACTAGTTGTTAAAACTACTATTAATTCACGGTAAAAATTATCGATTATTTTAAAAAACTAAATAAAAACAAGATATATATACATTTTTTTTTGAAAAACCACGCGAATGATCTGTGGGAGATACCAAAAGCCCCCGCTGTGCAAAATTTTGTTAATTTTTGATGTGCGGTTTATCTGTTTAACTAAACGAACTGTTTTTAGGATTCAAATTCACTCTTAAAAACCTAAAAATTTTCGCGACATCGACACGCCACCCGCACGCACAAAGAGCGAAATTTGAAATGCCCAAAGGTCTGAACTTGTCTTTTAGTTTGAGAAAATATATAATTTGTTATCTCCATTTAAGAAAATATGGACGTAATTGTCGTGTTTTAAAATTAAATTGTCATTTTTGTTTAGTTCCGCTATTTTGAGTTAAAAAAGTATAGTTCTGGACGGAAGTAAATCTTCTTTTGTGCTAAGAAGATGTAAATAAGAAATTTTATGTCTTGTTCGAAATCACTTTTTCTTTTCTAAAGACAGTTTGTTTTCAATCAAAACAATTTTTCAAGACAATTGTTTTTTTTTCACAAAACAAGCAGTCTTCTTACATGAAAAAAAAAATCATTTTGAGCGAAGACTTTCGCTTTTGGGTCAAGACAATAGCGACATAAAGCTATTTTTAACTTATCGCCGTATACGTATCTAGCGACAACCAAGCATATTAATTGGTCAGAAAATTGTACCACGTTCGAAAAGAGCAGATATATGCTAATCTAAGGTGTTCTTGAACGCGATAGGTGTTGAGATGCGTTAGGTATCACGTATCGGTACGGCACACGTATCGTATCCCAGCACCTATTGCGTTCAGAAACACCCTAAATTAGCATATATCTGCTCTTTTCGAACGTGCTACAAGTTTCTGACCAATCAATGTGCTTGGTTCTCGCTAGATGCGGATACGTATACCGCGATGAGACAAATAGCTTTATGTCTCTAATATTTTCAAGAAAAGTACTTTTCTCCAGGGAAGATTTTCTTTTTCTGTGTATGCCCTGTGTTACGGGGGCTATTTGAATGAATATCCATACAGATTTAGATAAAAATACTAAAAATACTATGTAGTATTGCTGAAGAGAGAATTGTTTGTAGATTTTAAAAATTACAAAATATATAGGGTATGTTTTAAAAAAAATATTTGTTTGCCATAGCTCGTAAACAAAATGACATCAAAAAATCCAAGATAGCACGACTAAAGGAAATTAAAAATCTCATTTAACGTATTTTTGGATTTTTTTATTCAACCAAATTCTAACCCGCTAGGAGCATCGTTCCGTTTAAAGAATCCACGCTGTATATTGCTTTTACTTCCTGTTTTATTTAAGTTTTGTCATTTGAGTATTGCAGATTACTTATATTGCTTTAATTTATTGTTTTGCGGAAGGACAAAAACATACTGAAAAGGTACCCTGCCCGAGAACCTGACTATTGGGCATTGCCTCTCTTGCAAAAATTAGTTTAAATAAATATTTTAGATGCTGCAAAAGCAGCAAAATTATCTGGCACTTTTGTTTCTAAAATGACATGATCTTCCGTACCTCCGAAATATTAATTCTGGGCAGGAATATCCCCTTTTATGGCTTTATGCAGTTCTTTTTTCACAAATAAATTTTTTTTTATAAAACGTGACCAAATTAGAGCTCTTCTGAATCGAATACAAAATAAGAATTACAAAAATCGATTAAGCTGCAATTAAGTTTTTGGACTCATACTTTAAGGGTGAATTTGAATAAAAAATGCGCTTCCTTCAATGACTTAATCCAAAAGACTGTTAATAAAATTTGTATCAAATTTTGCACGGTGAAAGCTTAAAGCATTATCCTCCGTTGTGCAAAAGTTTGTTAATTTTTGATATGCGGTTTGTCTGTTTAAGTAAATGAACTCTTTTTAGGATTCAAATTTACTCTTAACACGTTTTAATTACGAACCGTTTTCCCAATATGTGTATTTATAACAAGATGTAAAAACACTTCTTATACCCAAAACCGTTTTAAAAAAAGCATGTAACCGCTTTGTAACCGAGTTTGTAACACTTGACCTTTAAGTAAAAAACAGCCACAAAAAAAAGCAAAATAATGTAAAAGTTTGTTGCTTCAATAAAGAAAAGTTAATTTGAGCCTGTACACGGTGATCAAAATGCATATTTGATCTAAAACGCATGTAAATAAAAAAGGTTTACATTAATCAAAAGTAAATAATTCCACTACTTAAAAATTAAACCGACCAACTTTTTGTTATAATATGCTTTTTGCCATAAGTTCTTTTTAATTGAATCAAAAACTTTGCTCCCATTTCTATTTTAACCTCGATCTTTTAAATTAAACGTCCATTCAGACGTAAATAATTCGTCACCGAATCCCCTGAAAATCGCGCCTTTCCTTTAGCCAGACAAAATGCCCTAATGCCCTTTGAGTACAGTATAGAAACCACTGGAGAAAAGAAAGGTAATTTGGAATAGTGTTGCTAATGTGGAATTCTTATCTGGAGAACGATTTAAGTGGCAGCTATATTTATAGCGACCTAACTTTCAAAGCGATCCTGTACCGAATTTACACTTGGGGCGGTAGAGCAAACACTAGCTCCCTTGTTTGGATTTATATATTTTAATTAAATGTTTGATATCTTCAAATAAAAGCATGAAAACATAAAAAAGTCCTTTTTCGCAGCATTAAACATATGTGAAGTTCTCCTAAAGCATCCATATAAATGACTTTAATGGCCTTAAGATAACATAGTAGCAACTAAACTTAAATTCGAACATAACAAAAAGCTTACTAGTTATTTATGGTACTAGTGTGTTATGTTGAAAATAAGTCACGCGAGAAAGATTTATAAAAATAATCAATAAATTCTCAAGTGACTTAGTAAACATAACACACGAATGACATACAATGTTTTATCCAAGAAGTTTTTATGAGATAATAATTAATAAGCTTTGTGATTAAATCAAAGCTAATTGCGTCTCAGTACCCTATAAATGTCAGAATGACTTGACAGTGACTTTTTTACATTTAGTTCAAATTAGGTTGTTTTTTTGGTTAAATAAATTTTGACACTTGTCAGTTTCTCTGCAGAAAAGGGAAGCTTTTTTGAAGAAAAAAACGTATAGAAACGGGAGAAGCAGCTATGCAGATTTTGCCGGAAAAGTCCCGAGATGCTTACGACAAGGATTTCAAAATTTTTCACTCTTGGATGAATTCACGAAAGATAAAAGGTGTCGATGAAAATGTTCTAATGGCTTATTTTTTTCATTTGCAAAAAAATAGCCCCATCGTCGGTATGGACCAAATACTCGATGCTTCGCTCGACTATTCACCTTTATAAAAAAAAGTCGACATTTCAAAATATGGCAACCTAACGAGCTTTTTGAAAAGAAAATTACAGGGATACAGACCAAAGAAGTCCAATACAGAACGACCTGAAATAGAGAAGTCTTTAAACAAAGCTCCCCACGACGAGTATATGTTGATGAAAGTGGCTTTGATAATGGGTATTAGCAGTGCTTGTAGATGCGATGAATTCGTCAATTTGAAAATAGAAAATATTCAAGACAAAGGCAAATATTCTTACGTAGTAGAAGGATTTCCAGTCAACCCGTTCAATTTGTGTAAAAAAATACATGTCTTTGAGGCCAAAGAATACTAATTCTAGCCGCTTTTTTGTTTTTACAGTGTGTGGAAATAAATACGTTATCGAAGATACCGTACAAGAATTGCAATGTTTTTGAAATTGAAGGAATCAGCGCTCTACACCAGTCACTGCCTGAGCAGGCCTTCGCCGACTCCTTAGGCAAATGCAGGGGGTAACATGACTACTTTAAAGCGTCACGGAGGATGAAAGTCCTCGACCGTAGCAGAAGGATACCTAGAATCGTTGCAAGAAAATACAAATTTCAGAAAAAATACAAGGTTCTAATGCGTCGGCGTCTTCCAGCACTATCAGCACCTGTAACGATATGGGAGCGTCTGGTTACAATGAACCAACGAATTTTACAATGACTTCAAATTCGAATAAATCGTTAGCGTTTTCCTTTTATTTCAATATCAATGTGAATTCTGCTTGTAATAGTAATAATAATACATAGCTCACTAGTGAGTTTTAATCCATAACTCACCAGTGAGTTATGGATTATGACATACTAGTGTGTTATTTTATAGTTTATTTGTCTAAAATGACATTAATAAGTCGTAACTGTCATGTGTTGGATAAACATATTAATGAGTCTACCGAGCAAGATGCAGAAATGGTCTGGACAAAGATGAAAAGTGTCATAGTCGAAAGCACAACACTCTTAGGTAAGGATGAAACAAGAAATAAAAGAAAGTTTGGATCATCGAAGAAATCCTGGAGTTGATGGATAAAAGACGCAGTAAAAAAAGCAGCGATCAGTACCATGAAATCAATTAAGAAATAATAAATAAACAAGATAAGGTCAACAAAACAAAACTGGATAGCACAGCAATGTCAAGAAATCGAAGATCTAGATGCCAATTTATACAAACGCATCAAGGAGGCGGCTGGATTATTTAATAAAAGACAAGCTAGGATCCTTGTGGACAATCAAGGCAAAATTATATCGAATACCAAAGAAAAACTAAAAGAATGGTGTAGCTACAAAGAAGATATCTTTGCTGATAACCCATCCGAACAGTCAAAAGAATTCTCAAACCAAAACATAGATATAACACCAGAGGAAGTATAACACGCAATATATTCAGCTAAAAACAGAAAGGCGGTAGGGCAATATGAAGTATATAATGAGGTTTTAAAGCTAATAGAAAACGAAGATTCGCTAAATACACTGGTCAAACTTTTTAACTTGATTTATCGCAGCGGCAAAATCCCTGATGACTGGCTAAAAGCAACCTTTGTTACACTGCCTAAAAAACATTCAGCAAAGAAGTATAGTGATTACCACCTATTCGGCCATATGTTAAAAATATATCTAAAGATTATACATACACATATACAGTTTAGATTTCGTGGTGGTTTCGGGACAAGAGAGGCCCTGTTTGTATAAAGATAATCACTAATCTAAAATGAAATCAGACTGCTCAAATAAAGGTTAATGGCCAACTGTCCGAAGAGGCCCAAATAAAAAGAGGTGTGAGTTAAGGTTGTATATTGTCTACGCTGTTGTTATTTAGCAAAATAATAGAGAATGCACTTCATAACTGCGAAGAGGGTCTGACCATAAATGACATAAAAATCAATAAACTATGATATGCCGACGACACTGTCCTAATAGCAGACATGCTGGAAGGCATGCAAGAGTTTAACTTAAATGTTGGAAAAACAAAATGGATGGGCATATTCAAGGAAAAGAACATTAGAGAAATGTTAGACGTAAATGTAAAGCAAGTCAAACGCGTAGATTCGTACAAATACTTGGGTTGCCTCCTCAATGAGAACTGAGAAAACATGCAAGAATTGAAAAGGCCAGACATGTTTTATCAAAATGATCGGTGTTATGTAGTCGAGGTCTTAAAACCACTCTCTGAATTCGTGCGCATCCTATATTATGGCATGGAAGTTAAAGTTAGAGGCATTCTAGATGTGGTGTTATCGTAGAATACGAAGGATATCTTGGATGGACAGAGTACTGTGGATATTCTGCTTAGAATAAATAAAGATCTTAAAATTTTATTTACCATCAGAAAACGAAAAGAGAATGGCACTTGCAGAAGAAGAATAGCTTTTGACAAAAATGTTGCCATGTGCAGTGTTGCCAGCGTTCCGACTGTCAGAGCGATCTTTTTGAAAGTCGGTATTTTTAGAGACAAATCCTTATATTTGTGAAGCTTTTTTACTGCTTATTGTGAATTAGAGAATTGTCTGAGTGGAATTTTAGGATTTATTAACCATAATATTGGTAGAATTGTATAATATTTTGATTTATTGTATTATATTTACCAATAAAAGGAGGTAAAGGTATGCAACCAACTATACCTTAGTGCCTAATGCTGGTTTTTGATTTTGGCGTTTAATAGGGTCACTGCATTCGGAAGCGTTAATATTTTTAAAACGGCAAATCTGATTTTTTGTTGTTAAATATTTTCGAAAATAATTTTTTGCGTTATTTTCCCTCCCTCCGAAGTCAATTCCTAGGTGCGCCAGTGGCTTAGAGTATGAAATCTTGCAATTACGCGACAGATACATTTAGGTATACACGCCGCGCCGTGAGATAAAAATGAAGCTAATTTTCGATCAGCCGCCATTCGATTGGAGTCTATTTTGGGGTTTGCAGATAGCTTACTAATTTTTTTGTGCTATTTCGAAATAAAAAATAGTACTTTTTTGGGTGCCCGAGTGAGAAAAAAAGTATTTGCATCACATTGTAAAGAAATTGCTTAAACAGCGAAATAAGACCATCTAAATCCTAAGTTGTGTAATTCCTTTGGTGCTCACATCGAATAAGTTAACTGTCAAAATAATCAAGCCGTTTTAAAAGTTGAGTTAATCGAAGCATTGCAATCGTCGGTCTTTTTACCGCGTTCTTCGATGAATTATTCAAGCGAACGCGGGTAAATGTCGAGGACAAGCCGGCGAGCAAAAAGGGTATAAAAAACCCTATATTTCCCAGGGATAATACAGGGATAGTTAGTATTTCTTTTTGCTTGGTTTTCCGATCGGTTTGACTTATTTTAATGGGCGACTTAATAAAAAAATTATTTATCTTCAAGATAAAAATCACAATTTTTATCCAAAAATAACTATTTCCTATTTGCGTGCCTAAAAGTGGTTTTATGCAGGCATTTAAGTGTGGGCTTTTTCATAATGATGCATAACTATTTGAATGGTTTGATACTGTTATGGGCGTAAACTGTTTGTGCGGCAGCTTCGAAAATAAACCTAACTTTATTTTTCACGGTTTGTCAAATAACGATAACCATGACCACACAGGTTGTTACTTCCTAATGCGTTAAAATGGAGACGTGAGAATTAGTTATTTACCTAACGAGTGCGGAAAGTGGTACTTTTCCGCACGCGACGGCAGTTGCACGAACAACGCGGAGCGGAGTTCGGGCAACCGGTCAAGGGTGGAAAAGGCATTTTCCGCAAGAGTTAGTACAATGTTTTCCCTACGAGTGTTTTCGTCCATCATATTTATCAAAAAATAGGTTTTTTTTATACCTTCAAAAAAAACATGATTTTAGTAACTGTCTACGGATAACTAAAGCATGACTTTTTTGGTTACCGATGAAAAAAGACTTTTTTTGATTACGGGTGCAAAAAAAGATTTCTGTCCGTTTTTTACTCAAAATTAAAGAGAAATAGCAGAAAATGGTAATATTGAAAAAATCTAATTATTCTTGCCTAAAAATTAAGCCATTTCCGTTAGTTTCCACCAAGAATTTACGAAAAAATAATTTAAAAACTTCGTCAAAATATCAAACTGTCAAAGTTTAAAATGTCGGAACAATGAAAGTCACCGAGTAAAAAGACACATCGCTACGGAAACCTTTGTTATTTCATTCACCAACCGCCTTGATTAATAGTGGGAAGATGGTGTGTTACGAGAAGTGCTCTTCGTTCGAGATTTTAAAAAGTATTTTCTTGTTTTTCTTGGATTTTTTGATAAAGGTATTAAAAAAAATAGTGTTAATAACTCGCGGCCAAACTGTACTTTTTTTTACTCGCGTTTTTAAATACCTCGCTGCGCTCGTTATTTAAATCAACGCTTGTAAAAAAAGCACTATTTTAGCCACTGGTTGTGAAAACTACTATTTTAATACCCAAATATTTTATAATAATGCTACAAAATAACACATAAGATAGAATAGTTACATAAATCATTTAATTAATCCTTAATATCTTTATTTTTAACAATACAAAAATCGTGCGGAAAAGTAACTTTTCAGCACTAGTTTGGAAAAGTTACTTTTCAGAACGATTTTACTTTTCTGAACGATGTTTTCAGTAAAGGCTATGAATTTTCTGAATGAAAAATAGTAGCCAGTAATTTCATTTAAAGTATATGTTGAATTAAAATATTGTCCTTTAAAGTTAAGATCGTGCGTTACATTAAAAATCGTGCGGAATAGTAAAAATCGTGCAGAAAAGTAAAGAAATCGTTCGTAAAAGTAAAACTTTCAAAACGAAAAATCGTGCGGAAAAGTAACTTTTTCGCACGCTCGTAGGTAAAAAATATTACCTTTGGGTTTTTGCAAAAATCTTTTGAAATACAAAACAATTTTAAATTTTTTAATGAAAGTAAAATATCTAATTCAACAAGTTCAAGTATTTTGAGCGGAGATTGAGGATTTAAGGTCAAATTTTGAAATCCAAAACCAACGAATTAAGCTACATTCACAATCAATTCGCCAGGAAATTTCGAATTCAACACGAAAGCTTGACCTGTGTATTTTAAATGGTGGCGTTGGGAACTTGGAGCATTGAATAGACTAGAGAAAGCCTTATTAAGTATTGTTTGAGTGCAACATGTGCAGGAGGGTTTATTATTATTCGCCACGATAAATCAACACAAGATTTTTGTTGTTGCAAGCTCCCGGCAAAATACGTGGCATTACCAGAAAACCACCTTTTTTCGTGGCCTATTTTGCATTTACCTATTTAAAACCTTACTTTGTTTCTTAGGTCTATTTCAAAAACTATTAATTAAATATTTGAATTTTTAAAATTTTTATTCTATAAGTTTAAATGCTCTTTAGGGATTAAATACGTACGTTCAATCCCTCTTTTTTTGGACTAAAGTGTTAATCCCTCACCCTAGGGGTTAGAAGTAAATTAAATCCCTCAGAGATAAAAAACATTTAATTCCTGGAAAATTATGATTAAATTTACCGCAAGTCAAGCCAAACAGCACATGCTCTTGGCCAAGATTTCATTCTTAGCACTCTTTCTTGTAGTCGAAGAATTAATAACGTGATTTTAACAATATTCTTTTAAATAGTATATAAACCTCGGGACTAAAGCGTCTTTTAATCTCCTTAGTCCATAGGTTTATAAATGTACTATAATACTTTCCAAAACATCATCACCACAATCTAGGGTAAAGGTAAATTCTTACTGAATTTTATCGCGTTTTTTTATTTTTCGATGGCACACCCAACACCTGCGCAAATAAAAAGCCTCTCTCGATTTAGTATCGTTTAGCCTACTATGGCGGTCATATTGACACCAAACTGACGGAAAATTCATGTTTCACCTGTCAATGTGGTTATGAAAATGGCGGCAATAGTAGGCTAAAGGGCACTGAAGAGGTAGGAGTTAACTGGCTTTTTTGGCTCAACGACATGGAAAGTTAAATTAACGATGATATCGGTGAAAAAAATTTCTGAATTTACAAACTCGCCCTATATCTCATGCATAGAGCGTATACCTCGGCTTAAAAGATGGTAGCCAGCTAGATTACCTATTCCAACCGAAACTACAGTTCGTAACCCCATAAACCCGCGCTCCGACGCCGCCAGCAGTGTTGCCAACGGGAAAACAGTGAAAAATCCGCCCACAACAGACAAAAAGTCCGAAAAGGTCCGATTTGATTGAAGTATTTGAGTAAAAAAAAACACAGCCAAAAAATATAGTATTCCTTCCCATAAAAGTGTTTGTTTTTTAAGCAAGGCAGTAAGGCCTCTGATTCAGTTACAAGCAGTGTTGCCAACGCCAACTTAAAAATCCTTCTTCTTTCGATTAATGTTTTTGTTGTTCGCACAAACATTTTTGAGAGCAACGAAAAAGTCACCTAATTAGATTAAACCTGACGACCACGTGGTACTCTTTTCGTCCATTTGCGGGCACCGCGATGTTGTACTCATAGACACAATATTCGGAAAACAAAAAGTCCGATAAAAGTGCGATTTCATTTAAAAAGTCCGTAAAAAGTCCGATGGAAGAAATGTCCAAAAAAAGTCCAATTGATAAAAAAAAGTCCGCAATCGGATTAAAGTCCGCCGATTGGCAACACTGGCATAAACGTGACCTTTCAGATGCGGATGCGCGACATGGTTCTCCCAGCGCCAGCGCATCGCGTTTCAAATTTTACGCAAGGGCTTACGCTGCGCGCCAGACGTAGTTACGCCAGGCGTCAGGTTATGGTGGTAAGTGTGCTTTTCACGCCGCGCGCTGCGATTGGCGGCAGTTTGGCGTAGCCGTGCTGTTGGCATTGTTCATCGCACGTACGATGGAAAATATAGATACGGAGCTATCATGATACAAGTAAAGAAGATATGATATCGCGCAGGAGTAGGCGTGGCTAACTGACGTCACGTTCAGTGGAAAAAAATAACAAAATGAGGTGCTGTGTATACGGAAGTGGTGTCAACAATCAACGGATGATAACTTTAACGTGAATAATGCTCGAATTTGCTCAAAACATTTTTATTATGATTATGAGCGAAACCTTAAACACGAGTCGCTAGGCTACACGCCAAAAAAGTAGCGGATCCTTCTAATTAAAAAAAAGTATGTGTTTTTGGATTTTTATAAAAACAAATTTCTACCCCGCTAGGGCCAATCTTCCATTTAAAGTCCCCCTGTAATTTATTTCCCTTGAGTCTTACCTCGTCATACCGCTTACCTTATGGAACTCTTCATTGTTTTCCGGACTGCATTTCGTTTAATTGAAAACCTTGTAGTACTTTTTGATGGAAAGCCATTCCTACCTGCAAACCCCTTCCCCACCTTAAATTGTTACTTTTGAAAAAAAAAACATTGCTTTTTGATACCCCACAACCCATACTTTGACAGATTGAACTACTTATCAGATACAGGGAAGTGGTTGCAATCACCCGTTCATATTTTTGAAAAACCACCTAGTAGTTAACTTTTATAGAATAACCTAAATGCGAATTTTTTGCTCTACATTGATTTAGAACTCTAAGTAATTGTGGGTTATTTGTGCCCATACAAAACAGACTCACTCCTATTTCTCAACCTCCTATCTGAATTTTAAAAAATGCCGAAGCACGTGTTTTCTTATTTTATTAGTAGAGTCGACATACCAATTTTCAAACTTATGTTGCTTTTAGTTTTTGAGAGACAGAAATATATATATATAACCAAAATACCACTTCAGGGGTAAAATAATAATAAATCTTTTCTTGGTGAGCTCCTCCGTTATCAACTCAGACTATCCTCAAATTTTCATGTTTGTAGGTGAACTGGTATCAGCTGTGCGTAGGTAGTTCCCTGTTCGCGCCTCAAAAATCTCACCAGGTGACGTCATGCGCGGATCTAGACGAATTTTGAACAGCTACCTTAGATTAAAAAGAGACAAGATATCTGGTTCAACGAAAACTCCTTGGCAAATAATAACCACTGTTTATTTACAAATAAAATTACAGCAAAACAAAGGTGAGAAATATCGATTATTCGTCTATCTTTTTAAACGACGTTAGAACGATTGGGACAGAGAATTCTGTCTCAACCATTTTAGGTCGTGATTGGCTTGTGGGTAGGGAAAGTCGGCAGAGTGCAGACGGTCGGATGATATTTTTATTGACATAAGCTTCTTCCTGTTATTTAATTTAAAATTTCAGGATGTTTCCAGCAGTTTGTAAATCGTTTTAAAACCACATTTTGTCAAAAAACGTTTATGGTGTGTTTTTTACCAGTACGAGAATAGTTCAGCACATTTAAGGTGATATTTTGGAACAAATCGTCCAATGTTTTGAAAACAAAGGGAGAGTAAGTGAAATCAGTCAGTGGCGGTACATGCCGGTAGGGTTATGAGATATACTTAAATTAGTAGATTCTTAGATTAAAATATCAACAAACACGTTTTTTTTTGTTAATTTTCAATATTTAAAATACTTTTGATGAATTAGTTAATGCCCAATGCGTCAAATGAGATATTTTCGAACGTTTTTAAAAGTCTATTTTCGAGGTTTTTGTTATAAAGACGATAAAATAAAGCATACTTTTGATGAAGTAAGTAAATGTGCAAATGAGATATTTTAAACGGTTTTGTTTATAAAGACTTTAAAATAAAGGTAGGTAGAGTCCTTAAACATATGTACAAACTATAATAAAAGTTAATTCACATGTGTTCAGGTTTGTAAGAATATTGAATTCCTACCTCTTATCAGAACATTAAGGTTGATTGATACTGCCGCCGTTGCAATGTGCGCTCGCCCTTCGATAATTTTTAGCTAGTAGGAAATATTATATTTTTTTTCTTGATGTTCCAGTTGTTGTGAACTGTGTTTCTTTGTTTTAATGTTTGGCATAATTTTATTGTGTTGAAAATTGAAATTGCTATAGATCATATACAAACTTTCTATTAAATTTATTTTGTATAAAATTATACTACAAACATTTATTGTTAGGAAGCTTCCAAAGCTCAAATTGGCAGAATTATTTCATTAGATTTCATATCATAGTAAAATTTTAATAATATAATCCATGTGTAAATTTATATTTAAGTAGGTACGCCACTGGTGTGTTTACTGTAAACAACAGAAAGGTAAACATTGTTCCATATAATAATATAACCAAAGTATCCGTAGGTGTCAGGTATCTTGACTCTTTTTAATCTAAGACCGCTACGTATCATACATTTCTTTTATTTTATCATGCGGAGCTATTAATGCTATCAAAGAAAAAATAAATTTTGGGAATATTCCAATTCGTCGAAGGTTGTAATGGTCATCCGAAAGTAGTTAAAATATTTTCTTGGATGCTCCCTCAACTCCGAATAGAGGATCACAAATGCACCTCTCAGTAACCTTTGGCTGACAATAGGATGTACCCAAGATCGTATATTTCTCGTTTTTTTCTTTTAATCAAACAATATGCTGCCACGGCAACAACGCCCGGGGTACACCGCTGCGCGTTCATTCTGCTACTCGATTCACTGTCTCCATGTGAGAATAAAGTTGATGCTTTACACCCTAATCCGGGCGTAGGACGTAGGCGTGTTGTACAGGGTATCCCAGTCAGCGCCGTCATTATTAATGTTAGAAAAAAATGCAAAACGTGTATAACTGTTTGTATACTTTAGGAGTTACCTGTCTAAGTTTGTTATTTTAAATGAAACACCCTGTATTTTATAAAATTTTTGAATCGACCGTTCTGATCCCAAATATACCAAATATGTTACCTCTATCTATATTAGTTTGTGACAAAAATGACAAAATCCTTACCATAATGCCAATGTTCTAGAGAGAGAACCAATATAGATAGAGATAAAGTGTTTGGTATTTCTGAAATTAGGAAGGAAAGAGCGATTCAAACATTTAACCCTACACGGGGTGTTTCATTTAAAATAACATATTTGGTGTAAAAATTTGACATTTACAATGACATTTAGCTACTTTAGACAGATAACTCTTAAAGCGTGCAAACAGTAATACAAGTTTGGCATTGAACCTTTTTTTCTAACATTAATAATAACGGCGTAAACTGGGGAGGTCAAGATATAGCGGAACACCCTGTATGCCTCATATAAAACGAGACTAACGAGTTAATAAAGAGTTAAAGCCACACCACCGCGTAAACGTAATAGTGTTGGGGCATATGTCGATAATTTCTATCCCGTGGGATTTTTTATGAAGGAGTTTTTTGACAATGTGGGATTGATAGCTCCTTAGTCACACAACCAAGTTTTATCGGGTGTTTTGTTCGCATCCGTGTAGAAGGGGTTCGAAGACGAGGATTCTAAAAATGTACTTTCAAGGTCATACGACCTTAAATGACCATGAAAATCGCAAAAAAAACAAGATTTTTGCAATTTTCTTCTCAAAAAATCTTAATAATTCGACGTTTTATCAGATCAACTTCAATTGTACGTCAAACTATTAGGTATATAAATTCAAATTGTGTCCTTAGAGTTTTATGCAGTTTGAAGCTTCATGACCTTGTAAAATACCCCAGCAAAATTAACAAATTGCAAAAATAACATACTAAAGGGCACTATTCACCAATTATTAAAGCCAAGAGAACCAAATTGGGTAACAAAGATAAGAAGGGCAAGTCCAACAATTTTGTTAAAAAAAAAATTTGTTCAGCTATGACGCGTTTCAATATGACGGCTGATATCTCAAAATAGAGACCTATAACCACATTTTATTTGATCCATTTTCGTAAAAAAGTAAAAATAACAAGGTGGCCATTAATTCTTGTTGACTTATATCTGCTTACTATGAAAAAAAAGTTTAGTTAATGCATGACCTTGATAGTCCTTGAAAATACCATGTTAAATTGAAAAAACCAGCATTTTGTAGTGTTTCTTACAATTTACAACTACGCAAAACTTTAAGTGCCGGAGATGAAATTAACATCTTAGCTATAAATAAACACTTAATTTTAAACCTCTCTACCATTTTTGTTTCATCCGGCCTCCCAGATGTTTATGCTATACCCCGGTATATGCCTATTGTTTTTAGTTTCGGAACTGTGAATTTTATGTTCTACTCACTTGTCTAGCCAACAAAGTCATTTAAATTACTTATAAAAAGTTAGCAGAAGTTAGATATACATTACCAAATTCTGGACCAGGTGTTGGCGGTCGAACAATTATAAAAAATGCAATTTTTGCAACCGGTTCTTGATTATACTTCATTTTATATAACTCGAGAACGAGAATTCCCAAAAAAAATACTTTTGAGGTTATTTGACCTCAAATGACCTTATAAATCGCAAAAAAACGAGTTTTGCCATTTTTTCTTTTAAAAAATCTCCATAATTTAACGTTTTGTTACACCCACATCTGGAACGCCAGATCAAGAAAAATGGTAGGGAGGTTTAAAATGAAGTGTTCGTTTATGCCTAAGATGTTAATTTCATCTCCGGCACTTAAAGTTTTTGCGTAGTGGCAAATTGGAAAAAATCTAGAAAAAGCGGGATTTTCAATTTTACATGGTATTTTCAAGATCAATCGGGGTTCAACTAAACTTTTTTTTCCATAATAAGTCAACAAGAGTTGATGGCCACCTTGTCATTTTTACTTCTTTATGAAATTGGATAAAATAAAGTGTCGCCATTTTGATATATCAGCCGCCATGTTAAAACACGTCATACCTGAGTAACATTTTTTTTAACAAAATTGTCTTCGCTTGAATATTTGATGAATAGCGCCATTTAGTATGTTATTTTTGCAATTTGTTAATTTTACCGGGGTATTTTTCAAAGTCATGAAGCTTTAAACTGCATCAAACTCTAAGGACCGAATTTGGCATATATGCCTATCAGTTTGAGGTACATTTAAAGCTGATCTGACAAAACGTCGAATTATTAAGATTTTTTGAAGAGAAAATGGCAAAAATCTTGTTTTTTGCGATTTTCAAGGTCACTTAATGTCGGATGACCTTAAAAGTAAATTTTTTGAAATCCTCGTCTTTGAGCTCGTCTTTGAGTTATATGGAATCGAGTATAATCATGACCATCTTGAAAGATGACGTAATGTCAACCCCTTCTACACGGATGCGAACAAAACACCCGGTAACCCGGTGATTGT
The DNA here is from genome assembly GCA_963921995.1 of Oxystoma pomonae. Taxonomy (NCBI): domain Eukaryota; kingdom Metazoa; phylum Arthropoda; class Insecta; order Coleoptera; family Brentidae; genus Oxystoma; species Oxystoma pomonae. Next base: position 41,235,397 of record OY998172.1, read on the forward strand.
GTGACTAAAGAGCTATCATTCCTACATAGTCTCAAAACTCCTTCATTAAAAATCCCACGGACTTACATATGAAATCCAGCGCTCTCATTGATCAGATCCGACAGAAGTTGTCAATCGTACGTCGAGCGAGAATAATTTTCATAAGATACGGGCGCTAGCGACGCTTGGGTGGCATATCGTTACGTCGCGTCACCTGATACGGTAGCTGAAATCGCGTTAGTTTGTTAGGTTGTCACCAATGAGAGCGCTGGATTTCAGAGCTACGTTACGTTTACTTGGTGGTTTGGCTTTTACTCCCTAATAATAGGCACTTACAGTAAATATTTTCAACGCATCGGTATCGGTATACCTAACGCGTTCGAAATAAAGCCAAAATACACCACATTTTTGACTTGTTTATGCGATATTTCGAATGATATCTGCTTTTTTGAAGAGTGCGATGACAGAAGATTGAAATCGTTCCGTACGTTCGTAGGTTCGTAACGTTACGTACAACCCTCCGTACGCACCGAGTGGAATCAGCTGTTAAGTCATCGCATTCGTCAAAAAAGCGGGCATCGTTCGAAACATGGCATAAACAAGTCAAAAATATAGTGTATTTTGATTTTTTTTCGAACGCGTTAAGGATACCGATAACGAATTTCTTTTGAGTGTGTAATATATACGACCTTTTTTACCAAAAATCGTAGACCACCCCGTTTTATTGTGACGAGTAAACGAACGCAAGGGCGGGAGAATCCTACGAAGTCAAATTTCCGTTTCCGAGAGCTGGTTAAAATGACGAATTAAGGCCTTATTGAGCGAGACGCTTCAAGCTTGCAAATCGCTCTTTTTCCCGTTTGAAAAATTCTCGTTTCAAGCAAATTGAGCCATATCTCTGGATGCAGAGATGTCTTTGTACTCTACTTGAAATATTAGGAGTGTACCTAGCCAAGAAGTGTATAGATATATCGTTATACAGAAGTAGTTTTTTACTTTCTTTAAAGGAGAAAGGTAAAGAAGTTGTATTTGCGGATATTTTTGTCTATATTTGAATTTATTTAAAAATATCAACAATCTGGCAACGCTTTTAACACATTTTTTTATCAGAAAGCCAATTTTTTTTTATTTTTAACAACTCTATCCATGACGGTTGTAGCTCTCAAAAACACTTTGATTTTTATTTTCTCTTTTTTTTAAAATTAAAACAAATTGAAAAATCCTTCAGATATAGAGCTGAACATAATATTAAACGATGTGAGTGCATTATTTCAAGAGGTAATAAGAGAGACCAAAATAAGTAAAAAGTAATCTAATATGGGGTTAATTCCTGTTTTCGAGATACAAGCTGTGACAGCAATTTTTTTTGTTAATCTTGCTTAGAAGTTCAAGAAAAAAATTGATTTTTTTTGCACTGATAAAAAAGATTAGTGCAATTGCACACTAAAAGCTATAGCAGATACTGCGCGTTATTTTACGTTACTTTACAAACAGATTTCAAATTTACCTCACAATTTACATACCTGACAGTGTATGTTCACATTATTTTTGTAGATTTACAATGCTAAGTGTATTGCTAATTAATGAAAAATGTATGAATGAAAGTAAAATTTAACACGTAATAGGGATACTACCCCTTACGTACTTACAGTATTACATTTAAAAAGAAAAAATACAATATTTGATATAATTTTTTGTCAGAGTTTACACAAATGTTGTAAAAAATGAAACCGATCTGTAAAAAGCAATCAGTGTAGTTGCACATTATAATAACGATAATACTTATACCCAACGCGTTAAAAAAGAAGCCAAAGGGCACTTCATTTTTTATTTATTTACGCCATTTTTCGAAAAAGGCTTGATGTTATGATGGAGGCGATGCGAGCATGGCTGTGATCGCAACGTTATGTCCATCCCGATCTACGCAAAGAGTGCAGGCAGCTGTTCTACTATCACATTCACCATAAAATTGAGCCTCGTTCGAAACATGGCATAAACAAGTCTCAAAAATGTAGTGCCTTGTTTTGCACGCGTTAAATGTACCTAATAAAATTAAGCATAAAAACAATTTACAAATAAAAATTGGTGTCAAAATTTTTAAAGGAAGTACTTGTTTTTGGTACTAATTTATTAAAATAAATAAAAGAGCCCTTTTGTTTGTGTTTTTCTGGTATTGACCGGAGGTCCCCAGGTATACATAACATAAACATATCCAGGTATTTTTCTAACAATTAAATTAATAAAAACATTTTTTTTTCACATAGGTTTTTTGAGAGCATGTCTTTAAAAAGACTGAAAATCATTTAGATTTTCTTCGCAGTGCCTATAAAAAAATCCACCATCTTATCCTCCATTTTACATATACATACTATATATCTTGCCCACAATTACATAAACAATATTTAAAACTTTTCCTGTAACGAGAATTGCATGCAAAAAGATATATAATTTGTCTCCATCATATTTTGTAATTTATGGAATGTCTCTGTTTCCTATTCCTCGAACCTTAACTAAAATAAACAATCCTACAAACTTTTACCGGATTGGACCTTTAAGAATTGCATGCAGAAGGATATACAGGGTGACAATTTAAAAATTTACAATAGCTATATTTTCAAAACTAAATAAAATTAGAAAAATGTCAGGCAATAAGTGGGCGGAGCTTTTCAAATAGAAAATTTGGAGATGGACAAAGAATAACCGAATATAATTTTTGATTTTACTTTTATCGAATGCTAAAAAAGAATCAGCAAAAAGAGTCCGATTATTTTATTGACAAATAATATTAACTGCATTCTTAGCTCAAAAATGATTTAGACTTTCTTCTCAGTAACTACGAAAAGAATCCAACTGACCTCCCATTTTACATTGTCCTTTTTTAACAGCTTTTCTTGGACCTTTTAGAATTGCATGCAGAGAGATATACATATATCTTGTTCACAATTCCATGCAAAGGAGACTTTTTTTTTATAGCAAGACGACCGAGTCGAAAACGGACGAGAGAGACTCCTTGAGGAAAATCTCTTGAATTTTTATTCCATTTCGTAGTAAAATCCTCATTTTCTATTGGTTGAATTGGCTTGGATGTATCTGGAATCAAGAAAAATTAGTAGAAATGGCGCTCTTATTAAGATTGGGACGTTTTGCAGAGTATAGAAGCTACAGTAAATCACCCAGAGAACCTAAAAATCCTGGACCTGAACACAATATCCCGGTCAAAGTCAGGACAAACACTCGCCTAAATTAACTGCAGAACTCCTAAGCAAAGACAGAAGGATCGTCAGACAAATAGTTGGACCTCTAGCGGGACACTGCAGACTAAGTACTTAGTCTATATATTTAGTCTATGGAAATACAAAACTAAATTTGTAGCTTGTACTTAGAAATATCATATTATTATTAGAAAACGGGTTTCAAAAAGGAATACAACAAACTAATACAAAAAACTAAAAACCTATTCTAATAGAATTCGGCGTTTCGGTTGGTCATCTCATCGAGTACTTCTTCGACAGATATGTCAATATCTTGATTAGTGTAAAAAGCAGCCAAACCATTAAGCCGAGTATTTTCAATAGTATTTCTTAATTTTTAAGATATTTTAGATATGAAAAACATCTTTCTTAGGTTACGGTGGCTATTGGCGAAGTTATAAATATTTAAAGCAATTTTTTAATACTTGGAAATATTTCAATTTTACAAATCAATATTACTTTGTAAAATATCTTCTTTTATAAAAAACAAAAGATCAAAAGATCTTGGTTGAAAATGAGTAAAACTCAAACTTGGATGAGCATCCCACAAGGAACACACACAGGACCAAAGCGAAAAGAGAAATGATTAAACAATGTTTCGCTCTCACTGATCACCCTCCCCATACATCATTAAACACCATCATACACTTTGATTTCCAACCTTGAATCACTTACAAATAGGCATCGTTCCGCACTGGCACTTATCCAAGTTACCTGATACGGATTTGTCCTGGCGTGTTAATATTTCCAATAGGATTATGCTCCTAAGGCAATTAAAACAAAAAAAAAGTTAAAAAACTTCCAAATCAGTTACTTCAACTGAAAAGAAACCAAAAAACAAAAGATCAAAAGATCTTAAGTGGAAATAACGAAAATTCAAACTTGGATGAGCATCCCACAAGGAACACACAAAGGGCCAAAGCGAAAAGAGAAATGAAGAATGATAAATGAAAAAAAGAAGTTAAAAAAACTTTCAAATCAGTTACTTCAACCCAAAAGAAACCAAAAAACAAAAGATCAAAAGATCTTGGGTGGAAATAACGATTTTTTTTATCTTCTTTTATATTGTGATTTTAATTTTTTTTTTGTTCCAAAGTTCAAGTTCTGCTTTCAAAATCATTTCGTTGCTGAGGTTTTCAATAAAATCATTTTGATCATTAAAACGGTACTGATGGCGAAGGGAATAAGCTTGCAAAATAATTCTGTGTTTTAAAAATCTATTAGGCTATCTAAAAATGGCAAGAATATAGCTAGTTTGTAATATTTCATACAGCTTCCTGTATTTATTACCAGCCTTTTGGTCTGTCTAATTGTCTAATCTGTCTAGGATGTTATTGATGACGCTACTTTGATCAAATTAGATTATTAATTTTTTCTATTATTTAAGATTTAAATTATTCTGACTAACTGAGTTTACATAACAAAACTGAGTTTTAGATATTTTTCCAGTAGACTTTAATGCACCTATGAGTCATGACATAAAGAATTGGTGCCATTTATACCCACAACCGCTAATGCAGAGAGCAATTGGTTAGTTTTCAGCTTTGCTTTTCTTTGTCCTTGCCCAGCATACAGTCGGAAACTGTAATGTAATTAATTTTGTTTTTCTTCTTTGGATACACTATTGACAATTTTTCTGGGTCCAGGAAATTGTAATAAAATCTCCGATTAGGCTTGAATCGTAATTGACACTAATCGGAGTTTAGAATGAGTTTTACCAAATACAGTTTTAACAAAATAATGGGGGGAATTTTTGCATTGGTGAATACGGGTATTACACTTTTATCCATGTTGATGAGGTGCAATATAAAATTAGTAATATGCGTATTCCATGGATTTATCTCCGTCCTATCCTGAATCTGTCGCGAACTTATTTGTGTGGTTTACGATAGTGGCTTTTTGCTTTACTTTTTCTAGGTTTATATTTTTCTAAAGGCTTTGGGTAGGTATATTTTACTCTTATAATAAAGTTATTTTTAGGATATATGATTTTATTGAAAGTTGATCTAATTCACATATATGTATACGTGTAAAATTTAGTTGACTGGAATAGTCACTGTGTATAATTTGTAAAAATGATACACCATAAAAATATCAAAACGTTACATCATAAAAAACGTACATATTTTGTAAAAAATTGAAAATGAATTTTTAAAAACTAGAGGGCAGAAACGTTAAAGTTGAAAATCGTTAAACGTGAAAATGGTTGGTTTTAGTTTCATCTATGGTCTGTGGTCACGTGCCGTTTCTCAATAGTCTCCATACCATACCACACTGATTAAAAATTCTTTTGCGTCAGGCAATGAGCTGATTAGTTTTTCATGAGGCTGGAGGATTGGAAAAGGGAGTAGAAGGGGGGTTGAAATTTTAACGTTTTTACATTTAGATGAATATATAGGCAGTGCCAAAAAAAAACGCACAATTTAAATGATTATAACTTAGCGGGATATTGTCCGATTTTAATAATATTTAGCTTTCTAGAAAGCCAAGGTTTTAAAATTTATAGGGCCAGTATCAAACGTGACATTTACTTAAAATCCAAGATGGCGGACCTATTTAAAAAATAGGCATTTTTAACCCCCTAGATATTTTTTTGTGCGCGACACTGTAATAAATCTGAAACAAAGCCATATTCTTTCGAAACACATTGATGTAACATTTTAAAAATTCGGACAAGAAGTAAGGAAATTTGCAATTTTTAATTAGACCAGAGTTTACCTGCAAAGTCAAGCTTATTAAGCAAAAATCTACTTGTTTAAATAGCAATAACTTTTTCCAAAATTGATTGATTTTAATAATTAAAACTTATAGAACTTTTGTCAAAAATTACATTTGTTAAAAATTCAACAGGTATTTTTGACCACCCTCCTAAATTAATTAATCTCAAGCATCGGTTTCAAGGCCACATCTTTGCCAAAAACACCAATGAAATATTTTTAAAATTCGGACAAGAAATAAGGAAGTTACATTGATGTGCTTGGAAAGGCTCTGGTTTTGTAACCGATGTTTGAGATTGAATAGTGTGAAATATGCCTATTTTTTAAATAGGTCTGTCATCTTGGATTTTCAGTAAATGTCAGTTCTATCATTAATTCTATAAATTTTGAGGCTTGTGCCTTTTAAAATAAAATCAATCAATTTTTGAAAAAGTTATTGCTATTTAAACAAGTAGATTTTTTCTTAACAAGCTTGATTTTGCAGGTAAACTCTGGTCTATTTAAAAATTGCAAACTTCCTTATTTCTTGTTCGAATTTTTAAGATGGCACATCGATGTGCTTCGAAAGAATATGGCTTTGTAACCGATGTTTCAGATTTATTACAGTGTCGTACACAAAAAATATCTAGGGGGGCTAAAAATCCCTATTATGTAAATAGGTCCGGCATCTTGGACTTTCATGAAATGTCAAGTTTGACATTGGTACTATAAATATTGAAGCTTTGGCTTTCTAAAAAATTCAATAGTGTTAAAATCGGACAATTTCCCGCTAGGTTATAACCATTTAAAAAAGCGCGGTTTTTTTTGGCACACCCTATATAATATAATATTTAGAAGAAAATATTAATTATTTCAGAAGACATTTTGAAGGTTGATTATTATTTCTTTTTTTTTTGTTAGGGACCCGACCCTAATAAATATAAGAGTTGCGAAAGATGGTTTCAATCCTATTTCGTTCGTTTCTATGTATTCCTATATTTTGTTTTCAAATTCAGTATACAATATTCAAAAAGTTAAATTTATTTGTCAAAAATATTCAACATCCGTTGTCGTGGAATGGCCGATATACATATAACACGGACTGAAACAAAATAGCAATTTGAAGGGCCCTTAGGGGATAACCCCATAAGATCCCATCAATATTCTATCTCAACTTTTCTCACAAAAAGGTCCAATCTAAAAACTTGACCTTCTTAGACTACCTACCACGATTTGTTGTTACTTTTTGCACCTTTGACTTTTTTTATTTGCTCTCTATCTGTTATTTATAACAGTTTTTAGGAATCTGGATTAATATTTTTCTACAGAAAATATTAAAAATTATGTTAATGCTACCTGCTTGAGAAGTACGCTAGTTCCCGCGTTTTACTAGATATTTACAGTGGGATTTAGTAAGATCTAAAATAGTACCCCCAACAGGTCTAAATATTTACACCCGTTGGGGGTACTAAATTTTAAAACCCATTTTCAAAAAACACTTACCCATATAGAAAAGATACAAAGTTATTGATTATTTTGTACTGTTATTGCAAAATACCACAGAAAAACTGCTTTTTTTATCAAAATATTCCATATTTTAGGAGAAAATGCCCTAAAACTAATTTTTTTTTGAAAGGTTTCAAAATGGCAAATGGTGAATACGCCAAAAATTTGGCACATAAAAACTTCATCATCTGTGTTTGAGGTTATAAAGTTGATGATTTTTTTAGACCACCTCTAGAAGGTGGTTTAAATTTATAGCCTCCAGAAAGGTTTGTTTTTTGGCAACTGGTAATAAGTTCCTTTATAATTTCCCCAAGCAACCATTTTTACAAGAATTAATTTACCTTATTTAATATCCCAAGTTGTTTATTAATCAATACAACACCTCCAATTTTGTCCAGATTTGTCCAGAAAAACGCCATATTTTGAACCCGTTTTCAGCACAAAGAATACATTTATGAGGGCACTACGAGGCAAAACAAACGTAAACGAAGGTCACTGATTATGTACGGAAACTGTCTCCAATGAAAAAAACCCAAAACAACTGTACCTATTCATTTATTTACAAACAGAAATGAAATTTAAACATTGAGTTTATTTATCGCACTCAAAGGTCTCAACTCTGCAGCACAGAACAGTTTGTTGAGCCGACATGACTCCTTTGTGAACGCATCAGTTAGATTCAGGTCTATTTTTAGCCGCATTTTTTTTTAATGACCTACTTTGATGAAATATTTTTATTTGTGGTTTGTAAGGTTGAAAAAAACTTCTTCTAAATAGAAATTTTCTTCTTAAATCTAACAAAAGACTGTGCTAAGATGATTATTCACTAAAAAAAACGATTAAAATTATTCTTATAAATCAAACTATGTCCAAAATTCAAGGAAGTTGGTACAAAATGCTTAAAACCATCAATTTCACTTAAACTTAGGACCTGTCTAAAATAGGCTAAACCCTTTTAGTAAATCCTACTGTTAAAGTTAATTTACGGGTTTATCGGCATTCGTATCCTCATCTCTATCGAGTAGACCTATCGAGCAGGTGTACTTTTAAACTAACGGCGAATGCGTGACAGCTCCAGCTGATCAAATGCGTCAAAACATTGTTTCGTATGCAGGACGGTCGTAAAGTACGACTCCCTTATCGTACCTAACGAGGTTTTCGTGCATTTAATCAGCTGGAGCTGTCACGCATTCGCTATGATTTTAAAAGTGCACCTGCTTGATTGGTCGACTCGATAAAATCGAAGTTTTCGAACTTTCATTGTCTATATTTTTACTTTTTTCACAACGTTTCGAATGCTTATGAATCTGCAATCGTCATCAGGTGAATGCTAACGAAACCTAAAACTACCCAAAAAACTAAAAAACTAAGCTATGTTCAGGGAACCATGAAGTTTACACTGGGTTAATTCCGCTGTTTCGCAGTTGAAATCTGTTACCTCCAAAAAGTATAGGTTTCCAAATATCCTTGATGGTGATGATTTGTTGAGAAAACAAATTCTAGTTCCTGAACTTCCGCTTGAATAGAATTTCATCCTTGTCGACTATCTTTGCCTCTTTCTATTCCATATGATGTTGATTCTCCCAGCAATGTTGTTTGATGCAGTTGTGTCCTCTTGTCGAGTTTTGCGTTTGTGTTCTGTAAGGCAAACTTCCATGGGTCGGCTGGTTTCTCCGATGTAGATATCTCCACACTCGCATGATACCTGGGTGCCTATTCGGGGTTTCGTAGGATGGGATAGTTTGCCTGAGAGAAGAGAAGTAGTTTCAATCAATAAACGCGATTAAAAGCAGCGACGAGACGATCGAAAAATAACCAAACTATTATGGGCACGCGCAGAGCTACTTCTCTCGATTAGACCCAGTAGTTGGGAGTTATAGGAAAGCTCGTGTGAAAAACGTCACTCTGGGGATTTCAGAGCACGCTATTGGACGAAACCATCACGTGACCGATCGATATTTTACTCGCTGCGCATGATACGGCAAACGTGACCGTCTTTCAGAGAGGACGTCGCACAGTGGATCGAGGTATAGGGAATTTTGGACATTTACCTTAACTTTCAAACTTTTCAACTTTTACAAAATTGAGTTTAATAAATAAGAAAAACATTATTTACCCAATTTAAAAAAAAAAAATTACACTATGTAAAAATTTTGTGTTTTGTGTTTTAAAATCCAGTGCAAAGATTTTAGGCACGAATTTTTCAGGTCAGAATAAGATCATTTTTTTCCATGAACATGTCCGAAAACACTTTGTTACTTATCTACGGAACGTTGACTTTTCACAATTTTTTTAGTCTTTTCTTTATAACTCTTGCAGTTTTTGAGATGTTTGCACCAAATTTAAAACAAAGGCTATTGTTTAGGGCTTACATAATCCAAACATACTGACTGATCTTGAGAATCAATAGGGAGATATTTTTTCCGAGGTGAAGTTCTTCTTTTCCTCCTAAACTTTTACGTGGTGCGCCGCTAATAGATTCTGAATTGATACATAAATTACCTGTTTAGTTTAGAAACTATTTTGTCTCATGTAAGTTTTTCGAATTTGTGACCGTTATCGAGAAACCAAATTATTAAAATCATTATTTGTACCTCGCTAGATTCAACTAGAATTTTTAACAACAGGGGAGAGCACATAGGAATATTTAGTGCTTTTGGCAGTTTTTCTCAATCGCAAAAAATCGTAGTCAAGTAAAATGTTTTATTGGCTTTTGGTTTTTAAAGAATGCAAAAATAATAAAACAAAATTGTGCATATTTGAGCACTTTTTTCAAAATCAATGTAAATTTTAAAATTTTGATGTAGGTATAGAAAAAAAAATGATTTCAGAAAATTTAAGAAAACAATAAAGTAGGGTTTTAAAAAACGCTGTAAAATAAAAAAAAACAAATTAAAAAATTTGAAAAAAAAAAATGGTAACTAAATGGCTCTTAAGTGTTTAAAGGGTCCGCTCTTATAAAAAATGTTCACAAATATATAAAATGATCTGTAAAAGCACGTCACAGCAAAAAGAACAAACATTAAATATTCATGGCTTATGATTTAATTAAACCGTGGTATATCAGCAACAAGCTAAGTACAATATAGCAACAAAAATGATAGTTTCGAATGACTTTTGTGCGATGGGCCGGTCGCAGAATACGGAATTTTAGATTTTAATAGAAGTGATAACTTCTCAGGGTATGATCGTTCTATTACGCCCAGAATAGAAACCCGGGGGGCTAATTTTTTAGCTGGAAGCGTGTGGTTTTTCATGCGAACGATCTCCAGTTGGTAGCGATCTTTCCTGTACTGTATTTTTGAAGTGCCTGCATGAGCTGTCAAATTTGAGGACTTAAGTTGCAAAAACACCCATTTTTATATACATTTTTTATTTTTTTCGTCGAAAAACTAAAGTAAATTGTTTTCCTCCTTGGCTAAAAGGTTAGAACGGGTTACAAGTTTATGTTTGTGATCAGACTTTGTTTAAAACTTCAGGGAACGTTCACCGGAGAGAGTGATCAGATTTATCGGGTGGGATAGTTTCCAAAGCACGATCATATCTCTTAGGAGAACGATCATTATCTCAAAATTCAAAAATCGGGGTCCTGGTAGATGCAGTTCTGTAGTATTGCCGTGTTGTTAAATTTTGATCGATTTATCTTCCTTGCTATAAGTTTAAGGTAAACTCTAACTTTAATGAGTTTTGAGTTTTACACCTTAATTTCTTGGTGTAGCTTGGAAAATCTTATTGATTGGAAAAGGAATAGACGATTGGATTTATTTGATTTTGTTCTGCTTTATCAACATCGCTTCCCGCTATCTTTTTTGAAACATACACGGAAAAAAATATCTGCTTAATTTTTTTTATTGAGTTGTGTAACTAAAAATTGTGTATACTTAATATACAATTGTGTATAAAATATACAAAACTGTGTAAAATATACAATAATATTTATGTTAGTGGGGTTTGTCGCCCTTTGCTGCCTGGATAATTTTGATTTAGGTTTTCTAACTCCTTGCTCAAAAACAGTAGTTATCACAACTAGTGGCTAAAATAGTGCTTTTTTTACAAGCGTTGGTTTATATAACGAGCGCAGCGAGGTATTTAAAAAAGCGATTAAAAAAAAGCACAGTTTAGCCGCGAGTTGTTAACACTATTTTTGTTAATACCTTTATCAAAAAATCCAAGAAAAACAGGAAAATACTTTTAAACATCCCGAAGAGCACTTCTCGCAACACACCATCTTTACACTATAAATCAAGGCGGTTGGTAAATGAAATAACAATGGTTTTCATAGCGATATGCCTTTTTACTCGGTGACGTTCACTGTTGCGACATTTTAAGCTTTGACAGTTTGATATTTTTACGATTTCTCTTTAATTTTGGGTAAAAAATGGACAGAAATATTTTCTTCCACCAGTGTTAAAGTTTTTTTGCACGGTAACCAAAAATTCCATGCTTTATATATCTGCAAACAGTTACTAAAATCATGTTTTTTGATAAAGTTATAAAAAAATTGTAATTTTCACAACTAGTGGCTAAAATAGTGCTTTTTTTACAAGCGTTGGTTTAAATAACGAGCGCAACGAGGTACTTAAAAACGCGAGTTTGTCGTAACTTTTTTGTAAGTCATGCATGAAAATAATCTCAAGAAAATTATTTTACAATAGGGACTTACTGGAGATTTTTTTTTTAACCAGGCACTTATTATGGACCGGCAATATTTAAACACTGTTGACAGATTTGCGTGCGCAGCAGCTATCAAATGTAACGCCGTCCGTAATATTGTTACGGCCTGACTTTTTTTTGTAGAAATATTAAAATCGGAAACAGCCCGTCCGTTGACATTTTGATAAATTAAATATAACCTAAAAACACAGCAGCAATCAAGCCTCAATTAATATACGTCTAAAAGAGTCAAAAATTTCGAGTTTTAACCAAAATATTTACGGATTTAAATTTTTAAGATATTCCTGATAAAATATTTGGTTTTGTTATTTTTAACGAAAATAAGTAAAAACGTAAACGTTTTTTAATTAACTCCAATCGCAGAGCCGCTGTTCCAATAATATCATTTCACAAGTAATTCAAAGTCACCTCAATGGGTTAGCGTCTTTTGAATCGTATAAAAGAATAAGTACCGGCACTCTAGTAGCCCTTATTGCAGTTAACGACTCTGGGGCGCATCTAACGGGGCGTATCTCCAAGATTATAAGATAAGATTTAGACGCGAAAGGTTTTTTGTTCGCCGCTGAAAGGGCTCGGGCCATAAACGATGAAAAGAAAAGTCAAAGGAGAGCACCATAGAAGGGGAATCGTTTAGTTTGATTTTTATCTGCCATTTTTTTATTGGAAAGGCGGATACACCGTCTAGGAGAAAGTTTTATTAGTGAAACGCTCAACTGGGGTTGCCAAATAATTTACAAAAAATATAATGTAAAAAATTTTTATTAAAAAAAACTTTTAAGGAACAAGCTTTTATTAAATGCACTTAAAGTTAGAAAATAATAAAAGCGATGGGCGCAAATTAAAAATTTTAACTTTAGGTATCGCATATCGGTCAAATTGACGACTCATCTAAAAAACATTTGAATTACTCTATAACCTAAGGACATTTTCAAAGGCTTGGCAAGCACGGAATCTCACTCATTCTAAGCTTCTTTATATGAAAGCATTATGTTTATTATTTGAATAGAAGAAGAACTTAGTTATTTTGTAGTTCTTTCTTTGTCAGCGTAAAGTTAAAATTTATTTTTTAATTTTTGGATTTGTATCCTAATCGTCGATTTTGAATCCGCCATATTGCAATTTTCAAATCTGATCAAAAACCCCTGTATGCCACTTTTGATTTAAATCGAACAAACTAAATCTCTTCTCCCCTCCACTTCCCTCGTTAGAGGGAAGTGTGAACATAATAAAACCATATTATTGTATTGTCGCCGGAATTATAAACGTATACCAAATTTGAACACACACCCTTAATTTTTAGATTTGTACCCTTTTTCGTCCACTTTGAATCAGCCATATTTAAATTTTTAAATCTGATAAAAAATTCATAATCCCTTTCCCTAAAAACCCCTGTATGCCAAATTTGATTGAAATTGATCAAACTAAATCTTTTTCCCCCTCCACATGAGAATACCATATATTTTCACCGGAACTATAAACGCATAACAAATTTGAACACAATCGGATGTGGCTAAGACAGTTAAAATTGGTTAGCAAAACATGATCGAAAATCGTCCATCTTGAATCCTCCATATTGAATTTTTAAAATCTGATTAGAAATTCGATAACTCCATCCTTAAGTGCCCAAACACGCCAAATTTAAAAAAAAACGGGCGTACTTCAACTGTACCCCCCTCCACCCCCTTCGAGTAGGGAGAGCTGTCAATTTCATCACACTATATTCTTGTGTTGTCACCGCAACTATATAAGCATGTCAAATTTGAAGCCGATCGGATACTGGTCAAAGTTAAGTTGCAAGATTCCACCCGAACAAACATATCTATATAGTTATTACGTATATTATACATTGCAAGTTATAGTTGGGGGGCATATGGACTTCCGTTCGTTACGTCGTTCAGGAGATACAGGGAAAAATCTAAAAACACATTTTGCCCTCTACCGGCCATTAGATGCACTAAATGTTATTTTTTAAATTATATTATTTAATCTGGCCGGAAGGCCAATATGTGCACTAAATTTCATCATCGTAGGTCAAACCGTTAAGATTTCAAAAAATATTTTGTCGCCCTAACCTCACTTTTTAACTGCAGCACTTTTGAGGCTGTTTACAGGTAAGGTGATGTTAAGTGGTCTAATTAGTAACCGTTTAAAACAGGTTTCGCAAAATCATCATCAAAAGGCCCACGGAGGCCGAATTCTCTATGTCCCTCGATTATTAAATAAAAGCTTGTAAAAATAGAATCAAAGCACCCGTATCGTAAATCCGTATCGAAATCATTTTATAAAAACAAGATAAAATTAGTTTTCAACGAATTGGTTTCAAATCTAACTCTGAGGGCTCGATCTATAAATTTGAAGGTCTGGGCTTTTAAAAAATCTAACTCTATCAAAATTGTTAAAAATTTGGAAATGTTACTGATAATTTAAACAAGAAGATTTTTTCATAATAAGTCTAATTTGGCCAGATTTTAAGACATTACATCAATGTGCTTGGGAAGAATGTTACTGTGTGACCAATGTTTGAGATTTAATATGGTATCGCACAGAAAAAAATATCTAGGGGAGTCAAAACTACCTATTTTTTAAATAGGTCCGGCACCTTGAATTTTAGTGTCTTGACTTTGTAAAAACCTTACCACATTGTTCAAATCGTTCAAATTTAAATTGCAGTTTTTTTGGCACACCTCATGTGAGTTTTGGCCCCAAAATTATGAAAATTTACGATTGTTTTTTTCAGATCAGCTTCAATTTCTTACAACACTTGTGTAAAATCCCTAATACATTTTATACAAAGTAGCAATAAATAATCCTAATAGTAAATAAACTTTATTCAAATTCCAAAATTTAAAGTAAAATAGTACCTACAGTAGTATCCGACCAAAGCAAGAGTAAGTACTACTAAGGCACTACATTGCAATTCATAAAGAAATCATGCAATACACACATTGTAAAACTACATACAATGAGCTTCAGGCTACTGTGAGCATAGGGGGAATCAAGTCCAATTTACTCTCCGTGCCGTACGACCGAGGTGGATTTGAAGCACGCTGCAGTATTATCTTTTGGAAGTTTATTTTGTTTTTATTATTTTGTTTTATTTCTGCCTTGCTCGAGAAACAGATTCGTAAGTTCTTAAGTGAAATAATATATTTTTAAAACTAAAAATGGATGTCTACGAAGTTGCCGAATAAGTACAGATAGTCAAATGGTACTACCAAGGCAGACCATTGAGACTTATTCAAGAACTTTTTTGGAGAATATTGTAAATCGCCCAGAACCTAATTTATCAACGATTCATAGGTTTGTGCAGAATTTTGAAAAGTTTGGTTGTGTAGCGCCAAGAAACCATAAAAAACCCACTGTTTTGAATGACGAGCAGGAAGTACGAGGTGTGATGATTTGCGCTGCAGTGGAGGAAAATCGAAAGTTAACTAGCCACCAAATTTCCGAAGCAGTTGGTACGTCTTCAGCCATGTCTTACGTCTTCTCAGAAAAAATGGTTATCATTCTTACAAAGCGTCAAAAACGCATCAAATTTTTCCCGAGGACAACTATCGTCGTATGGAATTTTGCGAAACATTGATGGAAAGGGCTAATTGTGCTGAAAACTTTCTGAGATCTATTCTTTTCACAGATGAAAGCACTTTTCCATTATTGAATCGTCATAACCCAACAAACGTTCGATATTGTTCGAGAGAAAATTTGCATTTGTATTTTTTTTTTAATGTTTGGCGGGGTATTGTAGGGGAACACGTAATTGGGCCATTTTTTATTTACGGCAATTTGAATGATCCTAGATACTAGGATCTACTGCAGCAGCATATTATGGTTTCAACAAGATTGTTGTCCCACTCACAATTTTGGCCTTGTTAGGGAATATCTTGATAATGAATTTTCTAATCAGGTTATAAGTACACGGGGAACTATTTTATGGCCAGCTCGATCATGCGATCTTGCTCCTAATGGCTTCTATCTGTGGAGTTATATCAAAAATAAAGTTTACGGGCATGAAAGGGCTAATAATTTGGAAAAACTTCGTATTAAAATTGAAGAAGCTTTTCAAACTATCACCCCTAACATGCTTGGAAACCTTGGAAGGGGTTTTTATAATAGGCTCGGATATTGTCTAGCCGAGCAAGGAGGACTTTTCGAACCTTTGCTCTAAATTTTTTTTGACTGGGAGAATCTTTTTGGTTTATAGAATGTATTATTTTATTTTGAGAACTTGCTTTTATTTTGTTTCTCCTTATTATTTTAATTGTAACACGTTGTTAATGATAAATCTGAGCAGTTGAAAATAAAGCGCTTTAATTTATCAGACAAAAACAAGAAAATATAAAAATTTGCGTATTTATTGACCAAATTCCGGTTTCATTGACTACGCTCCACATAGGACCGTGGTTAGAGGCGTACTAAACGCTAGCCGCGAAGGGCGGCGAACGGCGATCGCAAGCCTGAGTGTTGGTTGCTTCACTGATAGGTGTGCGGTATCCCTGCATGTACGTACACTGGAAAATTGGACTTTTTCCGGCCTATGTTCGCAGTAGTATGAAGCGGTCTGTATACACAAGTAAATGTGATTATACACTGTCAGGTATGTATATTGTAAAGTAAATTCATAATCTTTTTGTAAAATTATACGCAGCAAGTAATTTTACACCATCTACTATGACCACACGGTAACCAATGATTGATTGTGTTTTGTGTATAGCCCTAATCTTTTTTATCAGTGTACACGTGATTTTATACTGTCATTCTCAATTCATTCCTTCTTATAACTTGTAATTTCCTTTGAAACATATTGTTTTGCCCCATATAATTCTTCCCCTAATATCTCAAGAATTGCAGTCTAATTCTATTTTCCATCTTATCTGAGAAATTTCATATCAGTGGCTCATTTTTAGACGCAACATACAATAAAGTAATATATAAAACACTGCCCAAATGATAAATAACTTTTTCCTTTTTTTTCTTTCTGCAGTATATAATTTATTAATACGTTATTTTTTTCTGGCAGAAAAATATTAGACAGTTTAAGTTGGTTATGACACGTACGCGTCACCCTAGACGCGGAATTTTCCGGATCAGACGTTTCTATCTTTTACATTATATTACCATGTATTTCTGTCTTGCTTAAATGTCATCTGATAGATCGCATCCTTTTGTTTTGTTTTCTGATAAAAAGTCAAAACTTTGAAAATTTTCAAGTGTGTCACTTTATCATTAAGTGTTTGATGTGTTCGATTGATCGAAAGAATTGAAGTATATTTCCTTGATTTCGTCGAATAATATGCTTTGAAAGTGTCACGAGATATCTCATCACACACGCCCTCAGCCAAGCGTGATCCGACATCACCCGATTGTTGTTTTTTAACTCAACAAGAGTCACTTTTACTTAAGCGTATTTATTAATAAACCACTTTACTGAGATTCCTTCAACCGACCAATCAGATCCAACGAAACCCAGAATCCGGTCCCTGTCAGAATTTACATGTATTATTTTCCTCAACGCTAAGGGTCCTTATAAAAAACCCGAAATCAAATTTGGCAGAAGCATAATTTGTCAATTTAAAAGTAAAGAAAATAATTGGTCCGAAAAAAATTGTCTCTAAAATGAAATAATGGGAAAAATGGGAAAATCAAATCGCTAGAAAATATATGCATAGAATTAAAAAACACAATATTTTAGAAAATATTTTTAACGAAAATAAATTTAATAAGTAATAATGCCGAACCACAAAACCAATCTGGCGGAAAATAATTTGGAAAGAATTCAATTGCTACTTTGCCAGGCTTACGGCAGGGAAGAGTCGAAGTAAGTTGTGATATTGTATTAATTTACTTCCTTTACATTCTTCAACCACCCCCTAAACCCAAATTCGTTAACAATATTGTATTGTCATCGAATCTACATTACAAAAATGAATCGCAAGATTTGATAGTCAGTTAGACAGACATAAGCTGTAAAGTTAAATGAAATCGTTTAATAAAAAAAAATCCTCGTGTCATCTTCCAAATACAGAAACTTGTCGACGCCGCAATCCGGCGCTCTAGAGATTTAAATTTCACGCATGCCCAATAACGATTCGGCTGGATTGTGGTTCTGCTCATTTAAGGATGGGGCATATTTTCTATCAATTTTACTCTTATGGTTACCGTTACCGTAAATAAAGGTAACTTCAAGTGATTAAGAATAGAGCTTTTGAACGTAGTCAATCGTTTGGCGGTAAACATAACCTTACTTTTTTTATTGACTTTTTTTGATTTTTCTCAAGTCTTTTTTTTATTTACTTTTCTAACCATATCGTGGAGGAAAATATTAATTTAGTGATAGGACTGGGAGACGGACACCCAAACATACATTTAGTCAGGCATATGATTTTGCAAGATATCTTTGGTGGAGTAATAGAAGAAATCGGACGTCTGCAAACGCCTGTTTACCAAAAAAAAAATGGTAAAAAAGGCACCCCACTACTACTATAAACACGGTCAACCAAAAATAAAATCCAAATACACAAAATTTTTGTAAAAGAAAACAAACTTTTATAACCTAAAAATCTTGCACCACAGAATCACATCAAGTTAGGTTAGTTGTCTTTTTACCGGTAAAGGTAGTCGCTATTGGACGCTAATTAGCGGCAGTGGTTACTTTTAATAAAGGTAACAGCCTGACAGAGCGCTACTGCGCCTGCCCAAAATAAAGGTAAGGATAACAGACTGACAAAAAAACCTAAACAAAATCTCCCTATTTTCGATATTTTAGTCATTCTGATATTTTAATGTTCGGGAAAACTATAATCGGCTAAATTATATTCGTGTCTTTTAAGGATCGAGTAAATTAAAATAATATATAATATATTCCTTTTTCTGCGTGTTTTATTTTCTGTTCAATTGTTTCGGTTTTTGTGGGTTCCCAAGGCCAATATTCTCCAAGTGGCTGTTGTTTCTAGAGACTATCAGTATCAAAATTTCTTAATTTTATTAAAGTCTGTGTAAACTTTTTGTCGGAAAACACACATAGATGGCTACAAATATAAGTTTTTTAACAAATTTCTTAAGAATTTTCTGAAATGGAAACTCTATAAGTGATTAGAGAATAGGGGTTTAGAATATATTTTGGAAGCGGGGTTTTCTCAGACAGCATTGAAAAGTTTTTGATTTTGGTCCCTAAATACAATTTTTATTTTAGTTCGGTTGTATCACGTATTTCTTCTATACGCGATCCCTAATACTGGCCGGTGTTTGAAATGACGATCCACTTCGCTTATATTTGTTGAAAACTTTTCCCAAAAATGTGCTAAAACATTTGCTTCGCCTTTAACTGTTCATTGAAGCTTATTAACCAAGCACCTAACAAAAAATAATTATTAAGCAAGCAAGTGCGTGTGCCGCCCCGCTCTTATCTCCGTACCGTACCACAGAAAGTAAACAACATATGCGATATAATCTGGTAAAGTTTTGAATGTCACGTCGCGTTGTGTGGCGGAGTATTAGTTTTTTTAGGGATTTATTTTGTGTTTTGTTGTAAAAAATGACAAACAACTATTCATTTCTTGGACAATTAAACAACGAATTAGTATAATACACTTTTGTCCGATATGCCACGAATGTTACTTTAATTTTTATTTGCGGATATCTTTTTAATTTATAACGAAGCACAACAATCCGCCGCAGAAGCTCATCGAATTTATTCCTGTGTTCCCTTATGTTAATAGAGCAGTGGCACACCGAGGGAGGGGGGGGGGAGTTGGGGTTAAATCCCCCTTCCCTTCCCCGAGAAGTCTGTTATGGTCACATTTTTACTTCAAATTAAGTTTTTTTTTATTATTGATCCTTAAGCCCCCCCCTCCGGAATCAATTCCGGGTTGCGCCACTAAATAGAGGTATGTCATTAATTGACCTTTTTATTCAGCGACTAAGGATTTTTCTCACTTTATTCATACTTGAACGAATCGTTTGGTACTTTTAGTGGTACAGTCATGTCTTGGAAAAACGTTTCCTAATTGAAACATTTTTAAAGAGGCTTTTGGCCTATATATATTTTTGTATTACTTGCAGTCAACTTAATTCGCTTTAAAAGTTTCTGACGTAAGTTGTGAAACACCCTGTATATACTTATGGAAAAACATAAATTGCCTTGAGATCTTCATTTTTTTCCGATTTGTATAAGAAGTGGATACGTGATCGCCATACGTTGGCCATTTTTTAGGTTTATTTTTATTTGAAACAAGAGTTTTCCCGTACTGTATTGTAGAAGCTCTTTTTGAATATCATATTTATTTGGCTAGCCAGAACAGTTTGGGTTAGCGACCCAACATCAATTCGACTGTCCCAAGCAAAAACACATTTTTTTCTGAAAATTGTGTTTTTAATAGATTTGAATTTAGCTAACTTTTCCGTACGTTTCGTCTAAATATAAAAAACGTCGGATAAAAAATTAGCGAGTCATGGCGCAAAAACCAAACACAGCGAATGTGACATCAAGCTTCAAAATTAAAAATTAAAAAAAGTACATTGCTGCACCATCCAATATCAATTTAGAGGCTCTAAGCTTTCAGGTGTAAAAAGTCACTTTCAGCTCTTTTTACACACTCTATCAACCATTTTATTTAAATCCATTTCTCTCTAGTTCTTTCCCAAGTCAATTCCTGCGTTTTTCCTTGGGACAGCCGAATTGGCATATTCTAAGATGGGGCTAAACAAGATGAAAGGGGTAATTTTGGAAGTAGGTAGTATTTTTACTTATCCAGCAATAAACCCAGGCAGTTCTCCAGTCGTTCTTTTAATCTAAAAATTATTAGCCAGACTTGTTGGTACCTGTTTAGTGTTGAGAGTTTTATTGCCAATTGCACCAACGTTAAGTCTGTGTTTTAAGTTTGATTTAAAAGTTATCTCTCTGTCTCTCTCTCTCTCTCTCTTTCTGATCGCGTGCTTCTAAGAGATATCAAAACTTTTAGGTCAGACATAAAACACAGACTTAACGTTGGTGCCATTGGCAATTAGATTGGCTGCTCGTGAGTCACCAAACAAATACCGACAAAACAGAGGGTGCAAAATACGTAGTTTATGATAGTGTCCCAAGTAACATTTATTTTTTTATAATGGCCATCAATACCTATTGGCAACTACTTAATAAAACAAAAAGTTGTATAAGGTTGTCTTTAAAACCTTTTCAGGCCTCCTATAAACCCCATATACGCCTTAAGTGTAGTTTTTATAAAGAGATACATTACTACTTTCACACGAATTTTAGTTTTCAAAAATATCTTTAAAACATTCTCTAAACCTTTATTAAAACTGAAGCCAACTACAACTAGTTTTCCAAGTTCAATTTAATCCCGCCCCTTACTGATTGAAGCATATAATATGGCATTTATTTTCCTTCTTTAAAAAGTTACAGTGCGCTTCTTTATTATTTCATCTTTGTCTAAATGTGTATCGTGTAGAATTCATTTCTGCCTTCTAAAAACATGCGCGTTTGAAAAAAACCGTAATTTAAATAATTTTTAACTAAATTTATGGAAACTTTTCTTAAAGTTCCTAAAATTCAAACAATAGAGAAAAAATAACAAAATGCAGATCAAACGGTTAATAAATTAAATGAAAATGAAAGAGTTTAGAAAAATGTCGGATATTTTACGTCAAGTTTTATAAGGATTATCAAAACCCTTATAGAATCCCAAGAAGTTGTAATTATCACCATTGAATTTAAACCAAAAGTTTTATAAGACGAGTTTTAAAATGTTCTGCTAACTATTTTATAAAACTTGAACCACTTTAAGCTTAAAGTTTTATTGGGATAGTTTTTAAAAGGTTTTGATTACGATCTTATAAAACTTGTCAACTTTAAACTAAAAGTTTTATAAGAAATTTCGTCGAAAGGTTTTGATTGTTAAATTATAAAACTCAAAAACCAAAAGTTTTATAGGGAGACTCTTCAAAATGTTTTCTTTGTTATATTATGAAAAAATGGCAACCTAAGAAATAAGTTTTATAAATATAGTAATACAAATATTTTGATTGTTTATTTTGAAAGAAGAATACTCTTCTGCTTTTTCCATTACCTTTATAAGCATTTATATCTTAAAGTTTTCTTTTAAATATTCACGACCCCTATAAACCTCTTAAAAAAAGTTGAAAAATAAGCTTTAATGACTTTGACTTTTCTTTATGTGTTTTAAATCAATGATAGTCCAATTAGGTTTTTTTACGCTGAATTTATTCTTTTTACGAAACATCAAAACGGAATTTATCTTTCAAGTACCAAAGATCAAAAAGAACTAAGGGAATATTTTTCGCAAAAAAGGTAGATATGTGAGAAGATTCTGCTTTTAACGATGGAAATAAATTAAAGGTTTTTTAGGTCTTGTTGTAAAACACTATTCATAATATCCTTTTTTCTCCCTGTGCTAGTTGCAATTTGAGACATTTGCTTCAGAAAATTTTGACCAATAAAATCGTTGCGGCTAAACTTTTGCACCGACGAATTACAGGGAGAATATACCTTGTGTATATTAAAGAATTTTTCATGGATTAATAAGTGGAAATCTTTGGAAATCCCAAGACATGTGTCAAAAATTTCCACGGAAACCGCATCTTAGATTTTTATATTAGATTTTCTAATGTTTTAAATGAAATTTAGATCGCATGCACTCAAGCTTTTGTTAAAAAATTAGTTTTAAACAAAATTTCCAAAAATTTCCTGGAAATCTGACATGCACTAGTTATATTACTTCTTAGAACGGCACATTTGACAAAAAAATATTTTACCTAGCCACGTTTGTTTTACATTATTTTTTAAATCTTTGCTGGGTGGTCATGGTAAACCAAAGATCAGAATTAACCGAAATTCTTCACGGTCTCTAATTTTCAAATTCTTAACAAACATATCTGAAGGCTTTTTTCAAATTCTTGGTGGTAAAGAAAATCAAGGATCTATAAATGTTGCTATTTACGCAGTTCTATTTTATCGTGTTTAAGAGAGAAAAGCATAGGTTAAGGGTGGTATTTTGTTTTACTGAAAATCTTATATTGTTAAGTTGATTTTAAAAATATTTATCACAATAGTTGAGTCAAATTCATAGAGGAATTTATCAGCAAAACAGCAATTTCTTAAACCAATTTTTTACCCGAACCTTATTTCTTCAAACACATTCAATAACAAATTCGAAATTTATAAGACCCATTTTTAATCGAACCAATATTTATCAAACTTATTTAATATCAAACTCGTAATTTGTAAAACCCGTTTTTAATAAAACCCGGAATTTGTCAAACCATTATTGAAAACCGGAGTTCGTAAAACCCATTGTTTATTAGAAAATTTTTGCTAAATTGATTGCGCATTCGCTAATAATACATGAACCGGAGGCGTACAGTTGCATTCCAGTTAAGAACAATAGAGTGACATCTATACACAAAGTATTGAACACTACCTGTAAATACTTTTATTCACTTTGGGGATTAACAGTCCACTTTTAATCCCTCATTTTTTATAAAAGGGGCACTTTTAATCCCTCTGGGGTTAAAAATAATTTTAATCCCTGGGGGATTTAAAGTAAATTTTTCCAAATTAAACAATAATTTTATTGAAATTTTATTTATTTGTTAAAATGTATAAACGAAAAAAATAATTAGCATATGCATTACTTAAATCTAGTTCGGTCATTCTGTCTCTTTAGAAATGCCGTGAGTTTACTATATTGTTTGATGTCGACGTTTTCTTCAGATATTATCGTGGCTTTGATCATGGAATATTGGCTCCATACATAAGATGCCTTGAGATTATTAGACTTCTGTAGGAAGTATGCCAGGGGGGCTATTCCAGTGGCTCATACCGATATCGTTACGTAGCGAATTCGTTATCGCGGCAACACCGCGGTTTGTTTTTTTGTTTCACAATGGCCGCGGCCGTGTCAATTCAACTTTGACAACTAAACTCGCACAAAAATATAAGTTTTGATTTGATTGAGAAAAATTTGGAAGAAGAATGGAAGACGAAAATAAGTTCACACCATATTTGGAGCCCACAAAGAACGGCACAGTAAGTAAAACTAGCTTTTGTTATGGGGAAATATTTGTTTTACTTATCCCAAACTTGTAAATCACTGCTATTTTAAGCTGGGTTTATATTTTATACTCTTCTGTAAAGGGAATCTCAAGCCCTTATGATAGAATATAGATAAACATGGCCCAACTAGTTGAGTTTATCACCCACTTAAATTAAAGTCAGGCTTGGCAAGAATGTGATACATTGAGATAGTTTATTTAAAATGAAAACTACTGACTTAGATTCTTGCAGTTGACCAAAGAAAAAATAACTACTTAAAGCTGTGATCAGATTTTGGATAAGTACTATTTTGATAAAACTTAAAGTGTATACTTCTTTTTAGGTATAACATGCTAGGGTATGTGAATGGAGCTACATGTAAGAATCATTCTAGTAGGATAGTACCACACAAGACCACAACTCGGGCCACAAATTAACTATGGATAGATTCAAGTAAGACACAGACCAACCTTCCAAGGCACTAAATGAACCTAGACAAAGATTCGATGTTCAATAGACATAGTGAAACTAACTTTCAGAAGAAACTGATGCAATATACATGTATGCTAAATGTTATTTGTTCTCCCATTAAAAAATAATAAGATAACTTTTAATGAATTAAAAAGTTGTGTAAAATATAGTACAGAAATAAAATTTTATTATTTAATTCTGTTAAACCACATTTGTTTAAATCAAAAAATTTAAATGTCACTTAAGTGATAGTTATAGAACATTGGACCTATTGTAACTACGATTTTAGAACTTTTTCAAAAAAATTCGCAGTTTTTTTTGGGGTAGTCATCGAAAAAGTGTGGGCCACTATATATTATTTTAAGTTATTGCAAACTTTTTAAAATAAGGCAGAGTTTTTTTTCAAGAGCCTTTAGATTGGTTTGGTGGGGTAAGATAAGTACAGTATTAAGTTATTTCAAGCTCTGATTGCTATAAAAAAGAATTGATGAAGATGTTTTAAAAAATTGGACTGATTTAATATTTACCTAAATGATATTTCTTCATTATTTTACATCCATTTTTAAATTACCTAAATGATATTTATTCCCACACACACATAGCATAGCTTGATATTTATATAGCAGTTGGCTAATTAAGCAAATTATTTTAATTTTTAATACCTGAGTAATATAATTTAAGAAACCTACTTAGTACCTACTTCAAATAAAGGGCCTTAAATGTATGCTGCATTTTTAAATTAACTCTAAAGTTTTACTGACTGACATGGCAAGTTTTTTACAATGCATTTAGATAAATTTATTTTTTTGGCTAGATTAATACTTTATACTAGTTTTTAATTTAAGATTACCAATTTATTATATTACAAAGAAAAAATTGATTTGAGTTGATTTTGTCACTCTTAACATTGCTATTAAAAAATAATAAAATTTAGGATAAAAACTGATTTATTTTACTTATTGGTTTAAATGTTACTTAGAATAACAAATTGTTTTCTAATATTTCAATAATTGGTGGATTGCATCTTTTCTTTCATCAGCTTGGGCACTGCTAACCTGAAACAAAAAATAAGACGTATTTCAAAATGTAAGCCAGTGAAATGGCTACTTAAGATTGAAAGCTTTTAGGTTTGGTTTATAAAATCAATC
The DNA here is from genome assembly GCA_963921995.1 of Oxystoma pomonae. Taxonomy (NCBI): domain Eukaryota; kingdom Metazoa; phylum Arthropoda; class Insecta; order Coleoptera; family Brentidae; genus Oxystoma; species Oxystoma pomonae. The sequence continues at coordinate 41,261,171 of OY998172.1, forward strand.
AATTACACCAATAGTAACTTTTAATCACCTCACCCTTTGAACAAGAGTATAATCCGACTTATTAGACTTACATCGACTATATCTCACCAATTTTTTGGTCACCAGTTTTATTGCTGTCTGCCAATTTAGATTCTTTTAGAAAAGTACGGACCAAGTTTTACATTATATTCTACTTTGAAAATTTTATTATTGACTATCTTTTGTTTACCCCACATCTTAATATTTAAGGTAAAGTAGAAACTTAAGTGATAGTCAATGCTTGTGTGAATTTGGTCCAACGCACTTTGATTTAGAAACTAAGGGAGAGGATAAAACAACTTTCTGGCTAAGGTCGTAAAAAAACTTGCCTGTTAAAAAAACGATATGAATTTGGCCCTTGTATATATTATTTAGAAAAAGTAATGTAAACTGTCGATCAAAAAAACTATCAAGATAGTGAATAATAATTAAAAACCTTGGGAAAACAAAGTTCAGAAAATCTAACAAGTTGGGATCCAAGTGGAAAAAGACTTGAGTTTTTCTTGTAAATTAACGAAATAAGTGTGGCTTATCCCCTAGATCTTTAATTGTTATTTAATGTTTTTTTTAAATATCCTGTGGACATAAAAAGTTACCTTAAAACTTTATTCCTCCTTGAATTTTACTAATGAAATTTGAAATATTTAGGTTTTGGTGGCTAATAAAAATAGTAGAAAACAAAAACTTAAATTACAGCAATAAAGACGTGGAAATTTATGTGTGGTTGAAACGAAAGTAGCCAATTTTTTTAATTTTACTGATGAATTTTTGGATTTTCAAATGTTTTCTTTTTAATGTGAAGGTAGCTTACCATATGTGTTTTGTCCTGCTAAAATGTTTAGTTGCGTAGGTGGGGTGGGATGCTGTCTGCTTAAATGTATTCATCATACATCTTAATAATTACGAGAAATCATTGATCTGAAATTAAATTTAAAGTAATTTATTATAGGTGTGATGTATGCAAATCTATAGTCTAATCAGCTAACCAGTTAGTTCACTTGAATTAATACTTCAGACAATGGCAATACCATGTGCTATTTTTTTTTGTTTTTTCCCAATATTTTTCAAATTTTGTGCCAAATTTAAAGTTAATCATCTCATCTAGGCCTGAATCAAAATGAATGAATGACCTTTCAATACGAGGAAAAAAATGAGCTAACTTTTTCATGTAAAAAGTTTAGATTTTTATAACATATTTTAGGTACTGTATTATCAATTTTACTTATTCTTTTTATTAGTGACATCCATAAAATCTGCATAAAATATGTAACGTGAATTAAATAATCCAATTTTTTAAACGTTATCTAACAAAAATGCATAAGATTTGTTATATAGGTGTATATGGTTACCCAGTGGCGTCCCAAAGGAAGGGGGAGTGGAGGTAAAAACCCTCTGATACCGGTTAAAAAAACGAAATTATCTGAAATTATCCCAATAAAATGATTTCTGAGTAAAATTACAATTTATTATTATTAAATTTTTTAAACTTTACTAATTTTGTGTGATGATGGGTTAAATAATTTACTGATAAGAACTAGTAAACTTTGTAAAACAGTAGATAAAAACTAAAAGAGTTTTTAAGACAGGAATTTGATCAACAGTAGAGAGTTTTAAAAGTTAAAAGTTTTATGCATTTTGATTTTGACAAAGGTGAGAAACTTGGTCTTAAAATTATGTAGAAACGCAAAGGTTAAATATTTAAAAATGACTATTTATTACTGACATAATTGCGAAACTTAAAATGATGTTTCGTCAAAAACCACAATACTCTACTTTTACACAAAAATATTGTATTTACACACATTTTTTTGTTTACTAGATTTAAGTAAACATTTTTAAAACTCAGAATCTAAAACTGAGAGGCCAACACCTCCAATAGGTGTACGAAAACTCGATAATACCTGACAATACTTGACTGTATGGGACAAAATCTTAGGATAGTTTGCATTACTTGACAATAGGTGTACCTACAAATTTAAAATCAGGTGTTGGAATTGAAAACTTACCAAAACTGATTTCTATGGATAATTTATCAATATACATTGAGCAGCTACGGTAGGTGTTTATTCCCAAACTTCATAATTTATTTTCTCTCTTATTAGCACTACAGCATGGGTCCTGCTCTTGGAGATTTTCAACAGTTGACCTAAAAAAAGAACAGTAAATTACATTACATTAAAACATTAAAACTTTGAAAACCTTAAAAAAAGAAAATGTGTACATCAAAATTTGTTTTAGCAAAATCAATTTGAATATATGAAAGTTAGGTACATGACTCTTATCTGTCTGTCAGAGGGAGGGAGTTCAAAAGATCTACTATCCTGTGCAAATAAAATAATTGAAGAAGGGGGGACAGTATGAGAAGGGATGCAAAATTTTTACTTGATCGTGCATAGCAGTTCAGAATCAGCCGCCTCTCTTCAACTAGGTACTCAATGCGGTCTGTTGTAAGTACTATTATTTATACAAGGCATAATATTTAGTAATTTGGCTATAACCTCAAAAAATATAAACATAAACTGTCCAAATAAATAATATTTGATTTTTTCTCGATATATAGGTAGATATTAGTTGATGTCAGATTTTTTTAAATAAAAAGTCAGTGTAATAACCTTGGATCAAACAAATCCTGCATTCTTGAATTTCCAACTTTTTTCTCTTATAGTGTATGAATATTTTGTAAAATTATTTTTCGGTTTTCTGGCCACTGGCTCACGTCTTTTCAAAATGTATAAACTGAACTTAAAACGGACCTACTATATCTTTGGTAATTATGCAGTATAGGGTTTTCTGCCATTTTTTATTTTTTTTGAAAAATTCTTTATGGGGGCACCTTCTAGGGTACCTAGGACCCCAAATCCGCCTGCGCCCGTTGATTTGTTTTTTTGATTTTTTTTTGTTTTTTTTTTTTATTTTTTTTCACTAAAACAAACCAAACCAACACAGTCCAACCCAACCTAATCCAAACCAACCCAAAACAATTAAAAAAACACTTTACAACCCCCCTTCTTTCTCGTGAAAAAAAAAATCGGGCGCAGGCGGATTTGGGGTCCTAGGGACCCTAGAAGGTGCCCCCATAAAGAATTTTTCAAAAAAAATCATAAGTGGCAGAAAACCGTATACTGCATAATTACCATATCTTTTTGTTTACATTATGTAAGTAGTGTTCTTTAAGCACCAAAAAGAACAGAATAGAATATAAGATAAAGTAAATATAAGTACTTACCCAAACAAAAAATCTGGAGGCACTTTCACACAAGGCCCATGTGGATTTTTCTTCACAGAGAACGTGGCTTTTCCAAACAAAATTCAATAACGGTTGACCACCATCACATTGTGATCAGATTTTTAGTCCATATTGCGTGCAAAAAGCTCATGAAAATTATTATTTTCCCGAAATTTCGCCGCAACAAAAATCTAAAAATCTAAACAAACTTGACTGACTGTCGGCATTTGACAGTTGTTTTGGGAAAGTATTGCTGGTTGCGTGCCATTTAAGCCTTCTTTTTAATTAACAATAAGCGATGTTGCCATAACAGTGAAAATAATGGCGATAGCGATCGTTATCTCATAACGATAGCCCACTGGAATTGCCCCCCAGGAGCACCTTTTCATCCGTAAAATTCTCTGCATGCCATTTTCCGGCAATCACGAAACTTTTTCTTGTAAACCTCTCGAGATTTTTGTGGAAGAAGGCTAGCGATGGACTCACCATTTGGTGACGCCGTTTGATAACAACAACTGACTGACATTTGTTTTGTGCCATAGCAACACTTCCATGGCACAATAAATTTTGAGTGAATCCACCATGCCAACAATATGCAATGACAACTATCAGTAATACAAGCTGTCAATCTTGAAACTAGAGTACCGTTAAGTGGTCTACCGTTAGTTTTGTGATTTTTTGTTTTTAGTTTCTCGCATTTTAAGGTGCATAAAATAGTATATAAACCTCGTGACTAAAGTGTATTTTAAGGCACTTTAGTCCCTAGGTTTATAATGTGCTGTTAGCCAAGTGTGCGCAGATAGAACGACAAATGCATCGAAACGCCCGCGCCGCCTCCGGTTCATGTATTATTCGCGAATGCACAATCAATTGTTGTTAAAACTACTTCCCTAGATCGTAACTACTTATGCTCTCTAATATGATTAAATATCTAATTAGTCCCATATCACCGAGCGATTTTTAACAATAATTAAGCCATTCTTATATGAATATTTAAACGCAACCTCTGTTAACTATGTTGGGAATTTGGAACCTTTGGCTGCACAATCTCTGTGGTTATCGTTATTTGACAAGCTATCAAGAATAAAGTTATTTCGGTTATTTTACGCTTTTTTTTTGCAAAATTTTCCAAAAAACGCAAACTACGTTATTTTTGTGGTTAACTTTATTTTATTTATATTTGCTGCGGTCAATTCACGCCAAAGCTCTCGTGAAAGTGTTTGTATTTTTGGATTTTTTAAAAAAGAATATTTAGAATTATTACTTTTTGATTAAGAAAGATGCACAATATATTTCTTTATGGGTGAGCATACAAACATCTAGAAAAATAAATCGAAATAACTTCATTCTTGACGGCTTGTCAAATAACGATAACCACAAAGGTTGTTATTTTTTTATGTTAACCAAAAACTCCCTAATATATTGTCAATGTTTACTTAAACTTTCACGCTAAATTTAACGGGCTCTAAACTAATTTCGCAGGTTCGTAAAGTAAGGTGAAAAGACTTTAGTCGCTATAGCGTTGGGTGTACCTACATAATTTAGTCCCGAAATTACCCTAACTAACGCCCTGCCGCGGCACTGTCTCAAACGTTAAGTAGAGGCACAACCTACTTCAAAATGTTAGTGGTGACAATACCAACTCCCTTAGTAAAAACTGTCTATTTGACTTTTTAAGATGATTTCATATATATTGTGTTTCGTCAAACTTACTTTTTCCAACTGCTGGTTTTAAATTAAAAATACGATCAAATTCACAAAAAAAATCACAAAAAAATCACGACAAAGTTTGATCTCAGTCATTATTCTAATGTATCCAAATCAAATATTATTTTCCTCTTAAGCTAGAATTGGCACTGAAATCCTAAAAGCTTTTAACACGGTTAAAAATTTAGGTTTAAGTATGGATAATGAGTTTCGTTTTGGATCCCATATCAGTAAATGTTTGCAAATGGCATATGGAAATTTAAAAAGGTTATATCCCGGCAGACATATATTCACAGAATCTTGAAAAATAGAATTGACAGATGCTTTGGTCCTAAGTCAATTTAACTATTGTGACGCAGTGTATGACCTCTGTCTGAGAGCCATGGATAGCGAAAGAATTCAAAAGGTCCAAAAGGCACGCCTGAGATATATTTATGGTGTCAGAAAGTACGACATAATTTCACATAGACTGAAGGATGCCAGATGGATTAATATGAGTCAGCGAAGAAAACTGCATTCGCAAAAAATTAAATTCAAAGCAAATGTCTACGCCCTCAGCAATCAGTTTAAAAATCTTATTTAAACACCACTCTACCGAACCACCTTTTATGAAAGAAGTTTTAGCTATAATATATGTAAGCTATACAATGCCATTCCTCTAACAGCAGAGTCTCTTATAATTTCCCAATTTAAGTCGTTCCTAAAAAAGAATTATTCTCAAATATAAGTCTCGTTATCATCATTTTTTTTATAAATTATATTATGTTCTGGTTTGTATTGTAATATTATGCCTATGCTTATTTATGATGTCCATGACATAGCTCCTTATTAACTTCTTTTAAATTTTAGTTTTTTGAATTTTATTGATCTTACAAATTTTCTCATTACTTAACTTAACTTAACTACTTTTTAAGGATATTATTGTGTCTGTAATCTAATGTTTATAATTTAGTCTTACTTTTACATGTTCCCATATTTATTTAACCATTTTTTTAGCTGTTTTATTATATTATGCCCTTTTTGTAAGTAGCTCCTTATTAAATTTTATTATTTATTTTTTAAATCTTACATTTTATATTTACTTACCTTTTAGTTATTTTACACACTTTTGTTTAGAATTTACTACAGCGAAGCAAGCTGTTTTTGATTCCCTTTGCAACGATTAACTATACGCTGTTATCTATTAAATTTTATTTAAGGTTTGTACGTTGCAATGAACGAATATTTATTTATTTATTTATTTATTCAAGGTCACTTAAATATTTTTGTTTGTTGATCCTAGGTTTGTTGACCGCTCCAAACAAAAATAGTGAATGGGTATGTGACATAAATATTATTTAAACTTTCGTTTTTCTCGAGGTTTTTCCAGCGAAAATAAAACCTAATATAGGGAATGGATATCCCAACCGAGCAATCAAGAACATTAGGAGTAACGATGCGATTGACAGTTTCATGGCTAAAAAGGCATAACGGTTGGCGAAACGTCACTTTTTCTATGCTTTGACACAAGGGGTTGACAACGGCTTTTCAAAATGGTGTATTTTATTGTTGTTTTCATGGCAATAATTTTCTAAATGTTTTTTAAACTTTAACAGTGGGATTTACTAAAAGGGTTTAGCCTAATTTAAACAGTTCCTAAGTTTAAGTGAAATTGTTGGTTTTAAGCATTTTATACCAGCTTCCTTGAGTTTTAGACATAGATTTATAAGAATAATTTTAATTATTTTTTTTTTAGTGAAGAATCATCTTAACACAATCTTTTGTTGGATTTAAGAAGAAAATTTCTATTTAAAAGAAGTTTTTTTTAACCCAAGGGGGAGCTCTAAATAGTAAACAAATTAAAATTGACGTTATATGTTAGTCTTATCAAAACTTACCCTTGTTTATTGATTTTCGCAATTAATACTCACTGTCATAAAACCATTTCGATATGTAATCATAAAATAAGAATTAGTTTAACTTTGTATTTATTTAAAAGAGGTTTCTATCTCTCGACAATATGAAAAAACTTTACAAACATAAACCCATCGCAGTCGCAAACCACAAATAAAAATATTTCATCAAAGTAGGTCATGAAAAAAAATGCGGCTGAAAACAGACCTGAATCCAACTGATACGCTCACATAGGAGTCATGTCGGCTTAACGAACTGTTCGGTGCCCGGTTCTCTGGTCGAACACATTAGCGAAGTACCGATAAAAACTGCAGAGTTGAGACCTTTGACTGTGATCTTTCAGTGGAAAGCTTTGTTTGATGATTAAGCTTTCAGATAAACTTAATATTTTAATTTCAGTTCTGTTTTTAAATAAATTAATAGGTACAGTCGTTTTGGATTTTTTTCATTGGAGACAGTTTTCGTGCATAATCAGTGTCCTTTATTTATGTTTGTTTTGCCTCGTAGTGCCCTCATAAATATATTATTTGTGCTGAAAACGGATTCAAAATATGGCGTTTTTCTGGACAAAATTGGAGGTGTTTTATTGATTAATGAACAACTTGGGATATTAAATAAGGTAAACTAATTCTTGTAAAAACGCTTGCTTAGGGAAATTATAAAGGAACTTATTACCAGTTGCCACAAAACAATCCTTTCTGGGGGCTATAAATTTAAACCACCCCCCAGAGGTGGTCTAAAAAATCATCAACTTTATAACCTCAAACACAGATGATGAAGCTATTATGTGCCAACTTTTTGGCGTATTCACCATTTTCCATTTTGAAACCTGTCAAAAAAAATGAGTTTTTGAGAAAAAAAGCAGTTTTATGTGGTATTTTGGAATAACAATACAAAATAATCAATAACTTTGTATCTTTTCTGTATGGGTAAGGGTTTTTTGAAAATGGGTTTTAAAATTTAATACCCCCCACAGGTGTAAATATTTAGAATTGTGGGGGGTACTATTTTAGATCTTAGTAAATCCCACTGTTAATGATTTATGCTAGCCAGTGAGTTTAGAATTAAAAATAAAGACAATATATTACAATTCGTTTATTCTGACCCAAAGACAAGAATTTAGGCCACAAAATAGGCAAAAAATAGGCATCGTCCCGCACTGGTACTTATCCAAGTTACCTGATGCGGATTTTTTTTAACCTTTAGGATATCTCATCTATTCTTTGCAAAAAATACTTACTTTTTGTGAAATTTTTATACAATCCGCGAAGCAAGGCAACTCTAGAAGTTGAAATGGAGCAATTTATTAGAGAGAAAAGACTCAAAAAAAGGCCAATAAATTCCAACTTTAAAAGGTAAACAACAAAAAAGAAAAATTAAACAAAAAAGGAGGGTTATACGTCAAGTTACACCAGAGATCAAATTTACCCGGAGAATAAGAATTTACCTAACCTTTATGCCTCTCAGATTGCTCCATCCGCTCGTTCAAAATCTAACGAAATTGCTGAGGAACAGTCACAGCAACATTGTAAAGTCGCGTTCTGATTAGTTCTAAAGCAATATTTAAAATGTGGCGGTTTCATACGGATGTGTTTTTTATCTGTGAAAAGATAGTTGCGGCGACTTTTAGGCACTTTTTTCACATAACGCTCACTTCTTATGCATTTTCATAAGTCTTGAAACAAAAATATAACACTAACAATTGCAAAAAATACAAAAAACTAACAAAAACCCGATGGATCGGTCGGACCTAAGATGGCAAAACGTGCCTCGCCAAATCAATAACCTTTTTGCGCTGGTTGTCAGATTGTAGGGAGTAAACGTACTAATCCTGATTTCAATAATTGTTTCTCGAAGATAAAACAAAACACTATTTTAAATAAACTTCCTTATGCTTTAAACTTTTTCGGCACTATATCTACTTTATTAGAATAATGTATTATATTTACTCTACCTATTGCAAAATTATGTAAATATAGGAAATAAAATAAGGGATAATTATGGAAACCCGGCAACGGCGGTCTAAATTTCTGGAATTTCAGCCTAGATGTGGGATTTGTCTAATGTTTTTATGTCTATGTTCTATTTTCCCTGGGTGCTTATTCTTGAAAGTGAGAGATGGGAGAATCCCGGGGATTGATCCCTACGATCCCCGGGAGAAAATATCCGCATTCTTGAGATATGGGGAATGGGCGGGTCAATCGAGTCCCTGGGAACACATTTTGACCTACCAAACCAACCAAAAATTTTTCTTAATGTACATAAGCTGTTTTACGTTTTTTATATTTTTATCGAGCCAACAAAAAGATCTGCTTATAGAATTTGTCTACTCTAGACCGAATATGTACAGGGGAAGTGGTGGTACAATTTACAGTTCCCTCCACTGCGACCACAGCTCCCTCCACTGCGACCTGAGAGATCTATTTGGCTCTACATTCACGTATGCGGCAAGCAGTATTTTATGGAAAGAAATATCCGAGTAATCGGACATATTTATGTTCTTGAAAGTTTGAGACAATGATGTGTTTGAAATTAACTCTGTGTTTCGGACTTCCATTGTCTATATTTTATTTATACACGACGTTTCGATCAGAGATTGTACTGATCGAAACGTCGTGTATAAATAAAATATAGACAATGGAAGTCCGAAACACAGAGTTAATTTCATATTTATGTTCTTTTAAATCAAAGGGGTTTATTTTATCCAAAACATCCCTTGGAACCCCTAGTTGTTTCACTGCATCTTCCACGTCTTTCCGAGGGTCTTCCACTACCATATCATTTAAAATTATTTTGTTGAAGTCTTCAGCATTCATTTTACCCTTGTATGATTACGCTGTTACTCAGAAAAAACAAAAACAGACAAAATCAATATAAAAGTTAGGTTAGAAAATCCCGGGATCAGCCTCTACTACTGGGTCTTACTAAGAGAACATGGCTGCTCTCTCGGAAGTAGCTCTCTCCCTTAACTTTTTTTCAAGAATACAGTGATACCAAGTTTTTAATAAACCCCGCCCACTTCTCTCGCCTCTTCTGCTCCCTACCCGTCAAGAATAAGCACCCTGGGTTTTTCTGTTAAGAGTATACTTAGCAGGTTTCCTTGTTAATAATGCAAAAGTTCGCTTGAAAGGGTATTTTTGGCCCAAAATTTTTCGATTCAAAGACTACACTCTTAATGTGCCAACATAGGCCAAAAAAACAGAAATATTTGGAAGACCTTGATTTTTGAAACCACTGTCGTGACTTTTTTTACATATAAAACTAGCTGCGTGGTCACCTGATGGGTGCCCTAGATCAATGTGAGCGCAATAGATCATACAATATTAAAATAATCTCCTGATGTATTAATTAATATAGTATAGAAGTATAATGATCATCATTAAATGTACTATAATTTGGTCCTTAAGCATTTGCCTATCGGCCTTAGTTTGGCTATATTTTATTTTTAATAAAATCTTTATGTTTTTAAAAGATGCTTTATTTCTCCCGCACTATTAGTGGCAAGCAAAAACTTCAAATGACATATTTACTGGAAATTGTAAGGGCTTACACTTTTGTATTTACCACTTTAACGTATCTTAAAAATAAAAAAAAAATAAATTAAAAATATTAATTTCTAGGAAAATGGCTATATCTCCTTAACTAATAACTAACTATACAACAAAAATTTGCATTGTTAACTTAAGGGCCTTTACCTATGCTATAACTTTTTATTCCATCTGCCTTCCATTAGCTTTAATTTATTGTTCTCTCTATTTTATTATTTTTAGAATTTATTTCATGTCTCGCACTACTGGGGACTACTCAGCTAATATTTTTGATTCGTAATATTATATGATCTATTGCGCCCATATTGATCTAGGGCACCCATCGAGTGACCACGCAGCTAGTTCTTAGCTCGGCCACTTCTTTTTTTTTCTTATGAAAGACAAAATAGCAAAACTAAAATTTGCTGTGGGTTTTTTTTCATAATTTTTTTTAATGTTTTTTAAAGATATGTTTTATCTCCCGGACTATAGCACACAAAAACCTCAAATGACAAAATTAATGAAAATTGTAAGATCTTTAACTTTTGTATTTACCACTTTAAGGTATCTTCAAGAATAAAAAAAATTAATAAAAAATATTAATTTTTAGAAAAATGGCAATATCGCCAACTATTAATTATACAAAAAAAAAATTGCATGTCGACTTGAGGGGTTTTACCTATACTATAATCTTGTAATTTAACTTTTTGTTCCATCTGCCTTAGTTTAGCTTATATTTATTTTTTTCTATATTTTAATATTTTTATTATATGTTTTATATCTCCCGTACTATTAATGGCACGCAAAAACATCAAATGACAAATTAACTTGAAATTATAAGATCACCACCATCACTTTGATGTATCTTTAAAAATAATCTTTAAAAAAATAAAAAAGAACAGAAGAATTTTTAGATCATATAATTCCATCTGAGGTGATCCGGATGAGTTCGATTCGCGACTGTCCCGAACGGTGGACTGAACGGTGTGTTTTTTTGCCTCTGCTGATGTCAAATAGGGCAAAAAATTTTTTTGTTGTTAAATTTTCCATAGAATTATCAATTCTTAGTTGCCCGGTGTCAAAATATTTTGAAATTTGTTTTTGGTATCCGAGATATAAGCCTTCAAAGTTAGCCCCTTTTTTCAACAAAAACCATGATTACTTAAAAACCAGTTAACCGATTTTAACAAATAATAGTAGATTTTGAAGGTCTTGCCAATACCTACAAGCACCGGTTTTTGTATTTTCGGATTTTTGTCTATTTCGATTTTTAAACTCCAAAAAAACAAAATTGAAAAAATCAAAAACATGATTTTGTAGGGCCCGTACCACATTTGCAAATCAGGTTAAAGAATTTTTTTGAAAACAGTTTTGGATAGAAAAATAAATTGTCTTATCGACAGCGTGGGAAAATTTTGAAATTTCTTTTTAGTTGCCGAGATATAAGACTTCAAATTTGTGCTCTTTTCAACAAAAACCGTTATAACTTAAAAACCACTGAACCGACTTTAACAAATGATAGCAGGTTTTCAAGGTCTTGCCAATACCTACAAGCACCAGTTTTTTTTTATTTTTCTTTATTTAGATTTTTAAACGCCAAAAAACCAAAATTTTCAAAAGTGAAAAAAACCGAAAACATGAAATCGTACGTTCGGCCAAACTCGAAAACGGTACACTTTAGAGGTTTGGTCGTCAAGGCATTTTTTGTAGACTATTGGCGAAATTCATTTATTTTGCGAGATATGATTTTTTTAATAAATAACTCAAAAACGACCGAACCGATTTTAATGCGGTAAAATTTTTTCTCAATGCGAATAACTTTTCTAACGACTCCATAAGCTGGTCATGGTCATTTTTGAAAAAAGTGGAGGAGGGTGTTACCTTAAAAAATGATTTGCAAAAAAAATTATGTTTTACTTTTCTTTTTCCCCGGTCATTTCGAATACGTTCTGCTAATTTTTTTAATATAGAGACTAGCGTTATTTAACTTTAAAAAAAGCAGTTTGTGGGGCCGTGTGGCGTCACAATGCACTAGGAAAGTTTTTTTCAAGGGGCCCAAATTTTAGCAGAAATAAAAGTGAAGTGGTGGAAAAAAATTAATACCATTTTCTTTTCTGTTTTCATGAAGCGAATTACACGCGTTCCAAAAACCTTTAAATTTTTGCTATTCGCCTGGGGCATTTTCACTTTGAGGTCAATTATTGCCAATTTTACATTTCTGTTTGTGTTTTAGGAGCCAATTTGCAGGAATATTATAGCAAGTGACCTTAGAAAATGTTGTTGCAATGTTCGCCCAACCAGCATTTTTTTCTCTGTAATAGCCGAAAGAACGTTCTTGTAGCAAACACTGCAGGAATAAATGCCTGTATAATTTGCTTGTATAAGGGTCCTCTAAGACGCTACTAGGGCGGTTATAAGTGCAAAATGTGCACCACCATATAGAGAAAATTACTTCTATGGATAAACCCATAAGAACTATAAAAGATCTGCGTAACTCTTATGTGGTATTTATAGAATAGTTTCAACACCTATCCATAATATTAGGGGGTTCTTCTGGAAACAATTATACAGTATTAACCTGAACTCCTAAAGAGAAGAAATGTTTTTTTAATGTGGTTTGAATAAATATTTAAATAACAAAATGGGCTGTTAACTATGACTGATTTTTGTTCCACAGAGAGTATTAATGGCGACACCAAAACTATCTTGACAATAAATAAATATTACGCGAAAACTTTACCTATTTTGAAATACGTGCACCACAATTTTGTTAACGAACCCCAATTTACTGCTAATATCCCTATCATTCATTTAAGAAAATTTTCACGTGCCATTGAAATATCTTTGTTTGGAGCTTAAATACTGTCTGACTAAAAATAAAAAGTGACAAAATACAGAAGACGTTTTTTAAGCAAATTATGCAATATTTGTGCATGGTTTATCGTTCTATGTATTTTTATGAATGAATGAATGACATTTTTTGAAAGACAGAACATTTCCAAGATGGACGTCTTGTTGTAAATATTTATTACATATATAGCAAGTATATAATACTCATTCAGTAATTTTTAGTTGTAGGGATTCCCGTCCGCCTTGGTTTTCCATTATCCGGATCTTTTCCAATTTGAGTGGTCCATGTTTATATTTTCAGGTCCTTTCTTTAAGGCGGATTTATAAACTTAAACTTTCTGTTTACTGTTTGTTGTTTAAGGTTATTGGGCAGTTGGCCAATTATGAGGATAACACAAAAGCAAGGAAAAAATAGAGAAGCAGCTAAATATTTTCATCCAACATCAACCACTTAAGTGCATTTTTGTTTTATTAGAGAGATCGGATATGATGATTATCAACTTTTTGCTTTTGTAATGTATCTTCATAAAGCAAAATTACTAATTATAAAGCCTTTTTGATTTAAAATTGTTGTATTATTGGGCCTGAAACACACTTATATAATACTTTAAGAGCAACTCTGCTCTATAGTAATACCGTATAAATGTTTTTACAGAAAGAAGCAGAGCTTTTATAGGATATACCTTTAATTGTTGTTGTAAGAACATTCTTACAGAGAGCAAAATTACAGGTAAAACCTTGTAGAACCCTTTTGATTTAAAATTGTTATATTATTGGGCCTGATACAATACTTTAAGAGCCTAAAGTACTTTGCGGCAATTCTGCTCTATAGTAACACCGTATAAATGTTCTTACAGAAAAAAGCAGAGCTTTTATAGGATATTCCTGTAAACTGTTGCTGTAAGAACATTCTTACAACAACATAATCATCACTAAATCACTAAACACCTACTATGTTGGGAATTTGGAACCTTTGGTTGCACTAAAACAAAATTATGATTGTTTTCTACAAAATCAAAACTACACTTTTTTGCACTCGACGCGCGTTTCGCTAACAACGTTAGCATCATCAGGAGACGATAAACAATGAACTAAATTAATCTACGCTCTATCCTTATACAATCCTTTAGTGGGCGGAGATAAGACTAATAATTTGTGATTGATCACGATTTTTAATCCTATCTCCCCTCAACCAAAGAATAAAGTGTACTAAACGGGATGGGTCCTCTATTTTATTTAAACTATTTCTGGATTTAATGATTTCCATACTTTCATATGCATTCAAAAGTCTTTTGTTTGGTACAGTTTTTAGAAGTTTTAGGTTATCTAATGTAAATCTATGATTGTTTTCAAAAGCATGCTCGGCCACACTTGACTTTTCTGTTCTTCCGTATTTTAAGTGTGCTAAGTGTTCTTTAAAACGTGTTTAAATAGAGCGTCTCGTTTGGCCAACATATTTTTTGTCACAATCCATGCAACTAATTTCGTAAATTCCACTTTTTTCTAGAAACTCTGTTATTAAATACTTTGTGTAATCCTTTCGTATAATTAGGATTATAAGGAATTGATACAAATTTTGAGTTGCAGGTATCTTTTTGTCTGAAAAAGGTAGAATTCCGAAAGGTCTTTTGAAAAGAATGTCTATTTATCAGCTTATTTATTAAGCCTTCGTCGTAATTACTTAATTGAATTTACGAAATTAGTTGCATGGATTGTGACAAAAAATATGTTGGCCAAACGAGACGCTCTATTCAAACACGTTTTAAAGAACACTTAGCACACTTAAAATACGGAAGAACAGAAAAGTCAAGTGTGGCCGAGCATGCTTTTGAAAACAATCATAGATTTACATTAGATAACCTAAAACTTCTAAAAAGTGTACCAAACAAAAGACTTTTGAATGCATATGAAAGTATGGAAATCATTAAATCCAGAAATAGTTTAAATAAAGATAGAGGACCCATCCCGTTTAGTACACTTTATTCTTTGGTTGAGGGGAGATAGGATTAAAAATCATGATCAATCACAAATTATTAGTCTTATCTCCGCCCACTAAAGGATTGTATATAAGATAGAGCGTAGATAAATTTAGTTCATTGTTTATCGTCTCCTGATGATGCTAACGTTGTTAGCGAAATGCGCGTCGAGTGCAAAAAAGTGTAGTTTTGGTTTTGTGGAAAACAATCATAATTTTGTACTAAACACCTAGATGAACTTTTCAAAAATATAACACAGCAAACTAGTAATCTGGTGACATTTATAAGGCATTTGCAAGCCAGAACTGCCCTGTAATACATAAAAATTGTTAGTTAAGTGGCGACGTTAAAATAACGTTCGTAACCTTGTATTAATGCTATAAAACGTAACTTTGCTACTGGGGTCTTGTTGTCATCAGTGACATGATCTCAAAAAAGCGGATCGTTTTGAACTTGGGCCAGCAGCTCAATTCAGCGCGTTTCCATGACACGTTTGAAGCTGAATCGTATTGAAAACGTATTCCGTGAATCCGTATGTCAGTATTTATAAAGGCCGGTAAATATATCGACGGTTCTTACTGTTTGGTTTCCTATGATGATGATGCTGAAAACTTATTAAACGATTATGTTTATCTTTATCTGTATGTCTGTCTATCATATCTTGTAATGCATTTTACACCAATTTACCGTTAGATTTAAACAAAATTTTGATTGCTTATGAAAGTCCGATGGCAATACAAGGGTGATTAGGGGATAATACATAATACAAAATTGCTACGGATATGCAGTTGTCAGCGTTAAATTTTGCTTAATGTTTCCTAAATTAAGCAAAAATTAATTTGGTGCGGATAAGAGGCGAGAGGGGCTAGAGAAGTTAATGATATTTCGAAATTCGTTCATTATAATCGCCCCATAATTTTATATCATCTATTGTATAGGCCAACCCTATCCGGTATAATACATAAATAATACAATTATGTTTTACCTTTTAGTGTGGAGTTAAATAAAATCGTTTTACTTGAAAAAGTTTTATTATTTATTAAATTGAATTTTTTAACCTGAGAACTAACATTGTTTTAACAATTTAAACCACTTCTGAGGTAATAAAAATCTTCCTTCTATAGTTTACATTAATTTATATATTTTATTTATTTATTATACCTGGGAGAGTACCGACCAACAATTATTTACCTTAAATTAAAAGAAAATCGTATTTTAATTTGTAGTTTCATGAAACAGTGTCCATATTAGAGTTTTTTCGTACCTTTAGCGGCAGGTTTCTCAAAAAAGTTAATACAATACAAAATATAAAATTACTTTCTTGTTTTTTAAGATTTTACAACCTCAGAAACAAAGCGTTCCTAGAGATAATAAAATAATCGAAATGAAATATTATTTTTTAAAACAAAACAGTGCTATAGTAAAAATGCGATCAAATTATAAAAAGTCACACAAAAAAGAGTAAGTAAATACGTTTACAATATCGGTTAGTTTACACAAAATATTATAATAAAAAACAAAAGAGCAAGTATAAAATTATGATAAAATAAAAGAAAAACATAACAAACAGATGAAAAGGGAGTCATTTATGTTAGCTATTCCGCATAGTATTCATTACTACTCTTCTAAATTCTTAACACTCCCATAGATTATTGATTCCTTTGTCCAAATTAGTCTTGATATAGAGAGAGGTACAAGTTGGGGTACAAGTCTGTTTGGTGGAACGTTGAGGGACACAATAGACAAGATGCTTTTTATGAATAAGGCAAACAGACTCTAAGATGAAAATAGCTGTTAAGCAATTAAGCTTCGAGTTAATCTCAGCCTTCTCATTTTGGCGCGGTATATCTCAGCCATCTCTCTGTTTAACTCGCGCGTTAAATTTTAACTCGCTAAATTGAGAAGCCGGTCATAAGAGAAGACTTATAAAGGAATAACAACTTTCAATTGGATTAAATGGATCAGCTTAAAACGCTTTCGTTTACACTGGCGAACAAAAACAAGGTTTTTACTGTCCATTGGCAGGAACTTAAAATGAAATATTCGAAATCAATATAGGGACTTCCCAAGCAGTATTTTAGGTTCAGTAAACCAATACTCAAATATTCCTAACTTAAGTAGGTAAGCTTAAAATTTTAAAAATCTTTCAAAAGCAGCATTACTATGATGAACCGGGCCATTTTGAAGTTTTAATGTAGCCCTTATTATTAATTTGTTTGACTTAATAGTTACACGCTTTTTGTATATCCGCGATAGTAACAAATTACCTATTTCTGACCTAAATTTAGGATGATCGCGGTAGTTGTAGCTTTTGATGTAGGAATTATGTCAAATCGTTCTTTTGAGGCAGGTGGATTTCGGCTGAATATTATGAATAAGCACCTTTTAAAACCATTTAATTATTATGCTTTGTTAAATTATATTGACCTGTGTAGACAGCTAACTACTGTGACCTATTTTGGAAAAATTTACGTTAGTTCTGTCTCCACATAGTGGGATTTTTTACGTAATTTAGTCCCTAATTAATTTGTATAGGGAAAGAGTCCTATCCTATGTAAGGGATATATTACCCAGATGCCGTGCCTATCCCTATCCGCAAAAGAATCTTAACCAATCGATCGACCTCTGCAAAGGTAAAGGTTTTTTAAGGGAATGCCTTATTTTAATGAGGCAAAACCTGTCCCTAGAAACGAAAGATTAAAGGATCTTAGGTGGAAAAACGAAAATTCAAACTTGGATGAGCATCCCACAAGGAACACACAAATGACCAAAGCGAAAAGAGAAATTATTAAACGGTGTTTCGCCCTGGGCAACCAGCGTGGGTTTATCAATGGTTTCACTGGTCACCCTTTCCAAACGTCATTCGACACCATCATACACTTTGATTTCCAACTTTGAGTCACTCACAAAGAGGCATCGTTTTGCACTGGTACTTATCTAAATCACCTGATACGGGTTCGTCCTGGCGTGTTAATATTTCTAACAGGGTTATGCTCCTAAGGCAATTAAAACAAAAAAGAAAGAAGGAAAAGACGTTAAAAAAATCTCCTCAGTTACTTCAACCGAAAATAATCTAAAAACAAAAGATCAAAAGGTCTTGGATGGAAAAACGAAAATTCAAACTTGGATGAGCATACCACAAGGAACACACAAAGGACTGAGCAACCAGCGTTGTCTCATCAGTGGTCTCACTGGTCACCCTCCCCAAACATCATTCAACATTCGATTGCTAACTTTGAATCACTCACAAATAGGCATCGTTCCGCACTGGTATTTATCTAACTCACCTGATACGGGTTCGTCCTGGCGTGTTAATATTTCCAATAGGGTTATGCTCCTAAGGCAATTAAAACAAAAAAGAAAGAAGAAAAAGAAGTTAAAAACCCTCCAAATCGGTTATTTCAACCGAAAAAAATCTAAAAACAATAGACCAAAAGATCTTGGGTGGAAAAACAAAAATTCAAACTTGGATAAGCATCCCACAACGAACCCACAAAGGACCAACGCAAAAAGAAAAATCATTTGTGTTTTCTGATCATTCTGAGCTCCTTTATCATTCTCTTTTCGTTGTGTTCCTTTGTGTGTTCCTTGTGACATACTCATCCAAGTTTGAATTTTCGTTTTTCCACCCAAGATTTGACCTTTTGTTTCTAGTTTCTGAAGTAACTGATTTGGAGGTTTTTTAACGTCTTTTTCTTCTTTATTTTTTGTTTTAATTGCCTTAGGAGCATAACTCTATTGGAAATATTAACACGCCAGGACGAACCCGTATCATGTGACTTAGATAAGTACCAGTGCGAAACGATGCCAGTTTGTCAGTGATTTAAAGTTTTCATTTCTTCTTTTTTTTTCTGTCCCTAGAAGTTGCAACATCCTAACCTAAAAAATCACGCGATTTTCTTTGCGTTTATTGTTTTGTGGGTTTTTTGATGTTATGCTGTAAAAAAATATGAGCTTTTATATCAGATGGCGGTGGATAATACCGGCCAGTTTATTTTAGTCAATGGTAAATAGTAATAGAATTGTGAAGAAAGAAAATCAAAAACTTGTCTTTAATTTTTTTACTTTTTACTCCACTTTTTAATTTTTATCCCTGTTTAAAATTTCAGGTATACAGTGTAACACGTTTACTTCAAACAAAGAATTAATACTGCTCTTTTTATACCTGAACGAAAATACTTTAAAGCGCCTTTAATAAGTCCCCAATCCAGAGTCAATATAAAATTATTCAACTATGGCAGCACTGATGGCATCACTTTCTAAAAGCAGCTGGCACCGACATCATACTGCCTTATACGGTTTTAAACTTTATTGTTCCTAACACGGGAGAAAAGCACTTAAAACGCTCAAGTTTTCTCAAAACGTGTTCTGATCAAATATTAACAAGTTCTAATGCTAATTTCATGCGCCTAAGTATTTCGGGTGGCAATATCAATCTCAAAAGTACACCGAAATTATGTTGTGGTGACTGGGTACGAGTATTTCGAGCGGAGATAGTAGAGACATAAAGCTATTTGTAACTCATCGCGGTATACGTATCCGCATCTAGAGAGGACCAAGCACACTGATTGGTCAGAAACTTGTAGCACGTTCGAAAAGAGCATAATTTAAGGTGTTTCTGAACGCAATAGGTGCTGAGATACGATACGTGTGCCGTAACGATACGTGATACCTAACGCATCTCAACACCTATCGCGTTCAAGAACACCTTAGATTAGCATATATCTGCTCTTTTCGAACGTGGTACAAGTTTCTAACCAATTAATGTGCTTGGTTTTTGCTAGATGCGGATACGTATACGGCGATGAGTTAAAAATAGCTTTATGTCGCTAGTGAAAAACTAACCCCCCTTTGTGAGGATCAAATTTCAAAACAAGAATTTTGGCGAAAACCGCACTTTAGATGTTCACCTATCTTTGAGCTTCGGGGGCTTTTTGAAAATTCTGCATTTTGGGATAGGGCCTGTAACTTTTTTATTTATGAAAATTTATTTTTGGCGTAAATTGCTTTTTTGTAGATCTTTTAAAGCAAACTGGATTTTATCTGCTACTTTTAGTTTTCAAAATGTAACGCAAAGTTAAAGAATTAAATTTTGATCAAAATTATGTATCACATGTGAAGTAGTTTTTGACATATTCAACATTTTCACAAGGTGGCCATGGCCGGATATGGATATGACAATAAATATTGAGTCGGCTATGCACCAGAGACATGAACTTATAAGGTAATAAAAAAAAAAAAAATCAAAAGATCTTGGATGGAAATAACGAAAATTCAAACTTGGATGAGTATTCCACAAGGAACACACAAAAGATCAAAGCGAAAAGAGAAATGAATAAACGATGTTTCGCCCTGGGTAACCAGCGTGGGCTCATCAGTAGTTTCACTGGTCACCCTCCACTATACATCATTAAACACCATCACACACTTAGATCTCCAACCTTGAACCACTCACAAATAGGCATCGTTCTGCACTGGTACTTACTTATCCAAGTTACCTAATACGAATTCGTCCTGGCGTGTTAATATTTCCAGTAGGATTATGCTCCTAAGGCAATTAAAACAAAGAAGAAGTTAAAAAACCTCCAAATCAGTTACTTCAACCGAAAAGAAACTAAAAAACAAAAGATCAAAAGATCTTGGATGGAAATAACGAAAATTCAAACTTGGATGAGTATTCCACAAGGAACACACAAAAGATCAAAGCGAAAAGAGAAATGAATAAACGATGTTTCGCCCTGGGTAACCAGCGTGGGCTCATCAGTAGTTTCACTGGTCACCCTCCACTATACATCATTAAACACCATCACACACTTAGATCTCTTAGATAAGGTAATGTCAAATATGTCATGGCTTACTACATTTTTCATTTTGAACAAGGGTTCTATCAATTTGAATTTAAAGTTTATATTTATATTTTCTTATATTTTTAAAATTTATATTATTCGACTATTAAAGTAATTAATCTCAAAATAATAACTAATTACAAAAAATACCCCTACCCTACTTCATCTGAAACAACTTAATCTCAAAAAAACTAATTGAAAAAACTAAAAACAAGCCTATAAAAGATGCTCAAAATTTCCGTCATTTAGTACAATACATAAGCGGGGGCACTTATAGCACCATTAGGAAGTTCTACATTTCTTAAAGCATTAACGTAATCCATAAAATGATTTTCCACGTCTTGTTTGTTGTCAGGTCACCCATCTCTCTCAACAATTCATCCGTTAATATGCCCCATAAGTAATAGTCGCAGAGTGTCACGTCCGGATACCAACCTAAGTACCTACCTAACTATGTTGAACTAATTACAAAAAATACCCCTACCCTACTTCATCTGAAACAACTTAATCTCAAAAAAACTAATTGAAAAAACTAAAAACAAGCCTATAAAAGATGCTCAAAATTTCCGTCATTTAGTACAATACATAAGCGGGGGCACTTATAGCACCATTAGGAAGTTCTACATTTCTTAAAGCATTAACGTAATCCATAAAATCATTTTCCACGTCTTGTTTGTTGTCAGGTCACCCATCTCTCTCAACAATTCATCCGTTAATATGCCCCATAAGTAATAGTCGCAGAGTGTCATGTCCGGATACCAACCTAAGTACCTACCTAACTATGTTGAAGAATTAATTTCAAACCATTAAAGTTCCTTATGATTCCGCCTGATCCCAATGTTTAAAAAAATTAGACTATGACATTATATTATGCCAGTCGTCAGCTCTTTATTGCTTGACCTACTTTATTTTTATTGTCAAAACCATATCCGGCCGTGGCCACCTTGTTATGAATAGAAAATGTTGAATATCTCAAAAACTGCTTAACCAAAATATCACATATGATACATTATTTTGATAAGAATTTAATTCTGAACCCAAAAATAAACTAAAAAACAGGGTGTTCCGTAAGAAAAAAGGCAGCTTTGCGTTATATCTTGAAAACCAAAAGTCGCGGATAAAATCCAGTTTGAGATCTGGATTCTGCTTTAAAAGATCTACAAAAGAGCAATTTACACCAAAAAGAAATTTTCATAAATAAAAAAGTTACAGGCCCTATCCCAAAATGCAGACTTTTCAAAAATCCCCCGTAGCTCAAAGATGAATGGACATATCAAAATGCGGTTTTCACCAAAAATCTTGTCTTGAAATTTGAACCTCGCAAAGGGGGGGTTGGTTTTTATCTATCCCCGCTAGAAGTACCCGTACCCATATAAAAGTGCCCAATTTGAATCACCCTGTACACTTGGAGCCATATAAAATGCCTACGCCAGTGTGTCGCAAAAGCCTGGAATAATGGATTTTTTGGAAGAACTATGGGTTTTTGAAAGAAAACTTATATAATGTAATTTTAGGTAAAAAAGGCGGTTTCGAAAAATGTATACCCTTTAATACAGGGTGTCCCAAAAATAAAATTTTCAAATGGAATAGGGACTTGATTTCAAAAGAAACTCATACATGCATTTTTTCGTATGCCACAAAATTTAGCTTTCCATTGGTGTATACTACTATATGGCACCGCCAGCTCAGTATGCCTGAAAGCTTAAAATTCAGTGTGACATCCTTAAAAATGCCACAGATATCAACATTTACAAAAGTTTAAATTATCACTCGAGTTATAGAAGACGGGGTGGTCTATAAGAAGAGCGGCCACCCATTTTGGAGTTGAAAAAATGACGATAATGCGCTGGAAAAAGCGCTGGATTGAAAATAATTCAAAAGTAAGTTGTTAAGTGCAAGATGAGAGACTTATTGACCATCTCAGACAAAATCCTTTTTCAAGTCTCTTGTCAGGTTGCTGCAAAGAAGCCTAACAAAAGAACAAAAACAGGCTAGAGTGATTTTTGCACTGAACAACGTTCGTCGTGATACTGACTTCTGAGAGAGGGTGGTTTTCACTGACGAAAAAATTTTTCAATCATCTTCAAGCAGCAGAAGAATTTTAGTTTATCGGCCACCAAATTCTAGATTTGAACCCGAATATACAAACTAAATTGAAAAAGCTGGACATTTTTCTGTAAACATGGAGAATCGAAGGAAAATTCAATAGTGAACGATATACTGAAGTCCTTGAAAACGTTATGCTGCCATCTATTTTCAAAATTTAACCTTTTCAATGCCCAGACGTTTGAAGCTTGTGATAGAGAAAAATGGTGATCCTATTAAATACTAAATTATTTATTTTAGTTCTTTTTTAAGTTAAAATAATTAGTATTAAATTTACCATCGTTTTTGTCCTAATCCAAGTTTTCTATTCATCGAATTGTTTTCAATCCAGCGCTGTTTCCATCGTATTATTGTTATTTTATCAACTCCAAAATGGGTTACCGCCCTCTTTATAGAACAGCCTTCATCCGTTACTCGAGTGATAATTTGATATTGTTCAATAAAAACTTTACTAAAACAATATTTTTGCTGATTTTTTAGTATTATGCAAAATTTAATATAAAAATAAGGTTGCCTTTAATTTAAGTAAAAAAATATTTTCAGTTTTAGAGACCTTCTTTAAACAATAAGACAAATTGTCGTACTTTTGAAGTTTTTAGGCATTTTAGGTGGTAGTCCGTATATCTTATACAGCTTTAAATCAAGTGTACCTGAAAATGATATTTGATTATCAAAGAAACTTAAAAAGAAACTAAAATATGAAGTAAAATATTTTGGTCCGTATCTAACTGTACACGCGGATGGCATTGCGTGGTATTTTGAACATTATTTCGAGGCATTTTTTAAGGCAATTTATGGCATTCTGCAGCATTTTTAACAGAAATATCTAGTAAAAAATGCCTTTGGTGTACACAAAATGACGACCAAGCCACCCCTCTTTATTTTCCTATCTCTTCCCATATAATTATGAGATAATATAACGGCCCCCCCCTTGCTTTTCCCGAGAAAAATGCGTTCCGATAATAACTCTCCCAATCAAATTGGCCTGGAAAAACCCCATAGACGAGGAGTGTAATGGGCAGGCGCGTCGATTGCGTCAAAGTGAAAGCAACTGACAACCATCTGACAGCAAAAATGTAGGTTTATGTTTAATATTTTCGTTTACTTTTGGAAACTCTATTAAAAGAGTGGACACTACCGTAAAAAAAAATTGAAAAAGTGCTGTCTAGTGTTTCCCGCGTAATAATAACGCACGCAATCACAGAAAATACTGCCACAAAATTTAAAAACCCAAAAACTCCACAATAAAATAAACAAAATGGCAAAACCATACCTGGTCAAAAATGTAAACTTTTCGATAATCCCCAGTTTTCTCAGGAAGTGGGTTAGCTCGAGTAAGTTTGCGGTTGGAGATGTTTTATCCATAATATAATAAATAAATTCAATTAAATAAAATCAAAGTTTTCGGACAGATGATGTCGTTGTCACTGTCACTCAAATTAATAGCTTGTCATTAAATATCGAAAGGTCACTACGGCACCAGGCATAGATTTGTTAGTGCATGCGCAGTAGATTTTTGGTTTATGGCCTGGTGGCCCAGTTTCAAAGCCAACCGCGATTTTGAATTTTCTTCTTTGTTTTTCAAAGTTATTTTCGTTACATATTTTGCGGCACTTGGGCCGTTATAGTATCTCATAGTTATACGTCTCTTCTACACAAATTTAAACTTGAATACCTTGGAGATGATACAGATAGACCCAAAGTGTTTGGTATTTTTGAAAGGCTGGTTTTTTAAACATTCAGAAAATGAGACAATATATAGATAGGGTGTCCAATTTAAAAAAAGATAAGGTTGTGTCATGTTTTATTTTTGAGACACACAAGGGTATAAAATTTTTTTAAACCGCTTTTTTGTTCTAAAATGATCCTATAATTTAAAAGTTTTTTTTTGAAAAAAATCATAGTGCATAATCACATCCCTGTGTTACTCCCTTGATTACTCTTTATTTTTGTATTATGGTAGAGCCATGATGAACCTTAAAATAATTTAGTTAAATAACTGTTAAATTATTTTTAGATGGGCTAAAATACACCTTTACTAGGACACGTTTTTTGGTAAATTTAAAGACTGTAAAAAGAACTTTGATTGGAAGAAATTAATACCACCGTATATCTTACACATTTTAAGCTTTAAACAATTACAATTTTTGTAAAATAAAAATATATGCACAACACCACTAAAGATGACAGACAGATGACAAAACAGAAAGTTTTATTAAACAATTGCCTTAAATTATTTTCATCTTTCTCTAAAATACTTTTTTATAGCCTGCTGTCTCTCTTCGACAACCTTAAATATTTTAAATTTTAACAGAAAGAAATTTTTTTGGCAGTACTTTTTTTGAACGCCTAAAAAACAGTAAAAACTTTTAAAATGTGAGTGTTTTATTCTAGATATCGAAAGTTTGGACAGAGAGCTTTAAAATGTGCTTCAATAAAAATATTACCCCTTAAATTATGTTAAATTATTTTAAGCCTTAAATTACCATCATGGCTTTACCATTAGTCCTAAGAAAAATCTACTATATATGCATTTTAGTATTTGTCTTAACTGTCACTAGAAATATGTCAATTATGATTTTCTACCTTAAGCTTTCTTTTATGGTAAAGCCATGATGGTAATTTAAGGCTTAAAATATTTTAGCATAATTTAAGGGGTAACCTTTTTGTTTAAGCAATCCTTACTATGTTTTTCACATTTTTATACTATAATTTTGCTCACATTTGCTCACAGCTTTCTTTACAAACTTTTTTGAATAAAACATTTTTCGGTCAGTGAATGTTGAACTGACGTTCAAAATGGGTCATGTGAAGTCTATACTTTTTGGAGCCAAATAAACATCAGAATTGGCTGAACCTTAAATGGAAGGTACATTTTGTAAAAACTAAGATCCGGCTCGGAGCTTTTTTGCCGAACAAACTAGAATTTCTTTCTAAGGCCACGGATTCAAATGTTTGAATATTTCGAATTGGTTCCCTTAAGTCCTGGTTTCGGTGGCGCGTCTGACGTCTGCGATAGGCGGCAAGCGCTAGACGCTGATGGTGGGTGTTTAAAGTGGTTCGTCTAGAAGAGAGCGATTCAGTTGAGTTCTAATTCTTGATACATCACGTTTGCACAATTTTAAACTTTAGGTCGGAAAATAGATGAGGAAGAACTTATAAATTTAATTTTATTAGAGGAAGAAGAAGATGAACAAGTGTTACAATATACTCTACTGCAAGAAAGACGTGCAACATACGATATATTTAAACGTCGAAAGAAAGGAGGTGTTTTCAATCTTTTAATTAATGGTCATCCTCATTTCGATTTCGACGCACCATATCCCTGCGGCGATCGCGATCTGACTGATCTACTCAGCAGTCGAGCTGCGGTCGCTGCATTTGAATCGTGAGCCGCGCCTTTAAGGCCTGGCGACCGCGTCTAGCGACTGCTAATACTTTAATGCAAGCGGTTTCTATGAAGCGTTTCAGCGTGCGGGGCTAGCGATTCCAATGCAGCGACCGCCGCTCGACTGCTGGGTAGACCAGGGTACCGATTCTGGAAGTCATAGAAAATGATCGTTCGCCTGAGAGAAGAAAAGTAGTTTCAACCAATAAATGCACTTAAAAGCAGGGACGAGACGTCACTCGTATTATTTCAGAGTGGAATATTGGACGAAACCATCACGTGACCGAACTCGCTAATGCGCATGCTACAGCAAACTTGACCGTCTTTTAGAGTAGGACTCGCACAGTGGTCGATTTTTGTAAAAACGCGGATATTACAAAAGAACTTCCACATTGTAATTTAATCGTACAAAATATTTAGTTTTAATAAAAAGATAAATTTATTCTTATTTACCTGATACACAGGATGATCTTGTGAATTTTCACATTTATCTCAAGACATGTTTAAGAGGTAAAAGATATATATTTATTAATTAGCTAAATTTATGATGGTGGTGTGAGGGGGCATATACGAAGGACATGTATTTTGAAAGAAGATTGGAGCTTGAATGGGTTTTATTTAGCCAAAAATGTTGGGATGTCAAATACAGTTTGAATATAGCAGTGATGGTCACGTAATAATTTTGGTTACAGTTAAATTCACATGATATTTTAATTTTGAGCTCACTTCACCAAATTAAACTAAAAATGTTAGTTTGGAACAATCAAATTTACTTTAAAGTAATTGAAACAATATATAAATGTTACAGCATACTAAAATATTTTTATATATATAGGGTACATTAAAAAGAATGCCAACCGAAACTTTCAAATGAAACACCCCGTATATTATTGCATTTTTGTATGCTGTTTTGAAATTCTAAGCATTTTTATATAACGTACCCCATGTCGATCTTCAACTGTTTTCGAGATATTAACAGTTGAATACTGTCATACTCTGGGTATTCTATTTGAAATTTGATGTTGAATACTGATACGTAATGTCAAACTCGTAAAAACCATAGTTTATTCTTTGGCCAACTATTTGCCTAATCTTGACAACCATATAGATACATTTTAAATTTTTTAATTTTTCCATTTTTGTTCGCGTTTTCCGGAAAATCGACCAGCGTGCGTCGTTCGAATGAATTTTGTGCGATTGATCACTTCTCAGGGTATGATCGTTCTATTACGCCCAGAATAGAGCTCCAGTCAGATCGCGATCGCCGCAGGGACATGGTGCGTTTCCCGGGAGATGATGATAAAATAAATCCTCATCGAAATGGGATGACCATTAATTAGAAGATTGAAACAAACTCCTTTCTTTCGATGTTTAAATATATCGTGTGTTGCACGTCTTTCTTGCAGTAGAGTATATTGTATTACTTGTTCATCTTCTTCTTCCTCTAATAAAATTAAATATATAAGTTCTTCCTCATCCATTTTCAGTTTAAAATTGTGCAAACGCGCTGTATCAACAATTGGAATTCAACTGAATCGCTCTCTTCTAGACGCACCACTTTAAACACCTACCATCAGCGTGTAGCGCTTGCCGCTCGTCGCAGACGCTAGACGCAGTCGCCAGACGCGCCACCGAAACCAGACCTTTAGAAAGAAATTTTAGCATATTTAGTTTTTACAAAATTCTGAGGTTCATTTGACTCCAAAAATTATGGATATCGCATGACCCGTTGTGTGTGAAATTGCAAGAAAAATAGGAAAAAACGAGTTTGGGTTAGAGATTGGATCAGACGTAGAAGTACTCTGGGTGTGTCCGAACGACTCTTAAAGGAGATATCAACTGAAGATCCCGATTCTTATAGGCATTTTATGAGATTATCATACCAAAAATTTCAAGAACCGTTAAGACTAGCTGAACATAAACTGACAAAATCGGAAACGTGTATGACAAGTCCTATTATCTGATTTCCATCCCACTTAGTAGTAGTATAGGGGCGGCCCGTGGGCCTGGCAATTAGGCCTCTTCTTCCGCTGCACCTCTCTCTCCAGGCCTCCCTGTTTTCTTTGCGAAGTTCAGTATGTCGGCCCATTTGAGCAAGTGCAGCTCTTCTTCCTCTATCGTGGGAAATCCCCACTTGAGCTGCCTTGATCTGGCATATGTATCACACTCTGCTATCAAGTGCTGCAAGCGGGACACACGGGATCTCCTACTACTCTTATTTACGTCAGATGTTTGTTCAGCCGATTTTACCCAGTCAGCATCACTGTCAGCAGTCCAATGTCCTTTCGGGTCTTGCCTAAGAGCCATTTAGTTCTGGCTACATCCGGACCATCCACGAATAGCTCGGACTGTCTGCACTTTGACTCTTGCCTCCAGGACGTCTTCAGTTCATTGTTCGCCCATTTGTTGAGCTCACTCTGTACCTGTTTCCTTATTATTCCCAGAAGAAGTTCCGGTCCAATATATTGGGTTTCGGCCCCTAGTCTGACAAGTTCGTCCGCTTTCTAGTTCCCTAATATTCCCTCATGAACTGGGACCCACATCAGTGTCACCCTTTTATCTTGAGCCAGTGTTTGCAGGGCTTCAGCGCACTCTTCCACCAGACTACTGACTATTTTGGGTAAACTTATAGCCGTGAAGGCAGCCTGGCTGTCGGAGCATATGTATATGTCCCTCCTGCCATTTCTGACCTCGGGTAGGGTTGCTACCATGATAATGGCATACACCTCCTCCTGAAACACCGTAGCGTGTTCTTCAAGTGGATAACTCTTCTGAACTTCTAGGCTTTCCGCGTACACTCCTGCGCCTGTTGTCTGCCTGGCTGACAGTTTAGAGTCATCCGTGTAGCAGACCGCCTCTCTGCTTAATTCCGTTCGGAATTCTTCTATTTTCCACTCATTCCGTTCTGGTATTGTTACCTTGTACTTTTTATCGAACCTCCATGGTTTAAGCGGTGTTTTCACCAGCAGTCTTAGGAGGGGCAACTCTTTCCTCCCTGCCCTTCCACAGTCCTTGGTCCCTTAATCTCAGGTGCGTCGCCATCTCTTCCTTCTTGATCCAAGTTTGCAGACGAGCCCTTGCAGGCTCGTAAGCTTTTTGGATATGGTCAGCTTCTCTACAGCGGGCCACCAGACCACTGATCCATATTGGATCCTTGGTCTTATGATGGCCGTGTATATCCAGTGTAGAATCCTCGGGCTAATGCCCCAGGTTCGACCGACCACTCGGCGCAACTGCCACAATGTTGCCTGGACTTTAACAGTCATTCTGGCAACATACTCGCTCCACTTGAGTCCCTTGTCCAGTATCACCCCCAAATACTTAAGTTGTGATATTAAAGTTAGGGGTCTGCCATACATTATGGGAGCTCTGAATCAATCTAGTTTTCTCTTTCTGGTGACTAGGATCATCTTTTCGGGATTCCCTGAAAGACCATTCTGCACCAGTCTTCTATGATTCTTACCGCCCTTTGCATTCTTTCGCCGACTGTGGCTACAAAGCAGCCCTTCACTTTCTTTACACCGTCGTCCGCATATGCTTGTGCGTCGAATCTCTCCTGCATCAGGCGTTTTAGTAAATCATCCATTATTAGGCACCACAAGTGGGGAGACAAGCAGCTACCGTGAGGGCAGCCTCCCGTCAAATCCACCTTCACCTTGGACTCTCCTAAGCTGGCCTGTGCTTCCCTCTCTGTTAACGCGGATCCCATCTATTCATTGTAAAAAAACGTGGAAACTTGCTCTCAGAACGCTTGCTACCTGTTTACACACGCAAAGAACAAACAGAAATTTCGCTTAGCAGCAAGTATACTAGCCGGCCCGTCAACTCTGGGAAAGTACTTACGGGAGAGTAGCAAGTGCACTTTCTTGTAATTTACACATGGCAAGTTTAGTGGCTGCCAGTAATTTCAGCCAGTAAACTTAGCTTAACGTTTGTAATATTATTGCTGAAAAAAATCTTTACATGGAAGCACGCTTTTTAATTACTGCCTGCCGTCAAAGGCGTTCTGAACATTTTCCGCTAAAATCGGTTTGCTGCCAGCTACACTCAACGCAAACAGTTTTTTCTTTGCCTTTTTGTAACCGATACGTATCTATGTGTCTGGTTTAGTAAATACCTGGTACACAAAATAATTATGAAGTCTCTTCGTTTCATTATAAAACTTTTAGTAAGTATAATAAAATAAGTTTTGTTTCAACAAACAGGTTCACTCAATTTAAACAATTATCGGCGGAATCGTGCGGCAATCGAGAAAGTGCAGTTTCTATGGCTACTGCATCTGGAGGCTTATCTATAACGTAAGAAGTGGCCCAATCCCAGACCCGTTAAAAGCCCCCCCTAAAGACCCTAACGCCCCCTCCCCCCGCCTAGAAACAATTTCTGCGCACGACATTGACAATAAGATTTCTGGATGACATCTGTCGACCCCTCTGTGAGATTATTCAAAAACTGCTTGAATTTAAGTCAATGTAATTTTAAACAAAAATCATATTTAAGAATAGCGAGCAATATCTCAAAAGAAAAATAAACTGTCACAAATCACACTAGTGGCGCTCATCAGTACGGTGCTACCTAATAAAATCTGAAAAAGGATTTGTGGAACGAGAATAAATATAAAAGGTTTTACAGTATCGGCACTTTTTCTACTTAACTTTTTGACTATAAATCTACGGGCTCTTATTAGTTATGGTAGTGGGCAGTCAATCAACACCGTTCTCAACTAAAAAGCAAGTTAACTGCAAACTTAGGGTTAAGAAAATTTAAAAAAAATCCCTTTTTATTTTTTTTAGTTGTTATTTGTTCTTGTTTTTATACCTTTATTTTTTTAACTTTCCAAATCTTATTACGCCTAGGTTAACTCAGATTTTGTTTTTTTAAGGGCCTGTTTCTCAATAGCGAGGTAGCGTTAAGTCGAGCAACATAACCTTGTAAAAATCTTTAAAAAGCGGGTTAAAATTAACTTCGGGGTAACCAGGGCTTCAAGGTGAGGGTAAGTTACCTTACCTTAGGGTTAGCCTAAAAAATATTTGCTTAATAGCCCGAGTTAATTTAACTCTCTGGTAACCAGCTATTAAAAAACCGGTCCTAAGAGGTTTATGGGGTGAGTCCAAAAACAATCTAATTAAATTAAATAAAAAAGGTAAGTCAGATAAGTGGGAGCCAGAGAGCTTACTGAAAGGGTACAAAAATTTCTAAATCCAAAGTGCCCTTTAGCCTACTGAAACCGCCGTTTTTAAAACCGAATTCACAGGTAAAGAATAGATTTTTCTGTCAGTTTGGTGTCAATATGGCCGCTATAGTAGGCTTAGGGATACTAAATGGAAAAAGAGTTAACTGGCTTTTTCGTTGAGAAAGTCTTCAGTCAATAAAGTGGTAAGGGAGGTTAAATATTTCAATTAATGGCATCTTTAGTTTTCCAGAAGGTTCACAAAATATAAATTATAGATTTCGGGATAATTGACGTAGAATATGTTATTCTATCTCCTTTTTATGGATGGCTAGATGAACTTTAGAAATAATTTTCCCATTATTTTTTCTCCAAAGAAACTCTCACTGGCTTACTATTTTTTTCTCCTTTTGAAAATGTTTAAAAGATGATTTTAAGCCAGATTAAATCATCCTTAGCTTTAATAATTCAGCGAATTTTGTTAGCCATACAGGATCATTGGAATAGAAAATAAAAGTGCAATCAGGTCAAGTTATTGTTGACCAGCGGTTTCACGGTGACACTATTTACAAAATATTTCTTCCACTCATGTGTAGAAAGTACACACATTCCGCACTCTTTTATTTCCCTTTGCAAATAAGTCTATTGTAAAATAAGTTAATTTTTGTAACAATATAAAAAAATTTACTAGTAGTAACACAAGAGGTTAAATTATTTTAGAAAATTTGTACTAGCTCATGAATATTTGGAAAATTATCACGAGTCGAGGCCCACGGATAATTTTCTAAAAATACTTGTATACTAAAAAAATTTCACGCTTTAATTTACCTTTGCCATTAAGAAAATCCTAACACCATATGCCTATTTTTTTTTGACAAGACACGAGGAAAATAACAAAATGTTTCGTTTCCGTCAAGTTGATTTCTATTTATTTTAATTACACGGTAATAACATTTTAAGACTTACATAGTATTTATTTTATAAAACCTGTACAAGTGGTCGAAAAATCTTTTTTTTATACCTTCATCAAAAACATGATTTTAGTAACTGTCTGCAGATAACTAAAGCATGGCTTTTTAGGTGACCGATGCAAAAAACTTTTTTTTTGATCACGGGTGCAAAAAAAAATTTCTGTCCGTTTTTTACCCAAAATTAAAGAGATATCGCGGAATATAGTAATATTGAAAAAATCTAATTAGTCAGTTTTCACAAAGTATTTACGAAAAATCATTTAATAACATCGTCAAAATATCAAACTGTCAAAGATTAAAATGTCGCAATAATAAACGTCACCAAGTAAAAAGGCACATCGCTATGGAAACGATTGTTATTTCATTTACCAGCCGCCTTGATTTATAGTGTAAAGATGGTGTGTTGCGAGAAGTGCTCTTTGTTTGAGGTTTTTAAAAGTATTTTCCAGTTTTTCTTGGATTTTTTGATAAAGGTATTAAAAAAATAGTGTCAACAACTCGCGGCTAAACTGTTGCGAAAAAATTTTCAAAAAAGTACATGTGTTGCCATGTGGTGATGTCAAAAAAAGCATTTAATTGGTTAAAAAGTTGTGGAGTGGAATATTTATTTTACAAATTTGCTTTGTCATTTGATGGATCCGCATGCAAAAACCGATTAAAAAATGATGATGACCACAATTTTAATTTTGGTATTGTCAAAACATTGTCTGCTTAAAAAAAATATATATATTTAGGAAATTATTTAATCGTATTTTTCTTCCACTCGAAAGTATTTTCAGCTCCTTTTACCTTTGAAACGCTTTACGATTCATCAACTCCTTTTCAGTTCCTCGTCATAAACTGTCAAACTTTACAAAAATAAAATTACCTTTTCCACCTGCGGAGTTTCGCGAAAGGCGAAAGCATGTAAAAACACCATAGATACCTAGATGACAGAAAAATGGACAACGCTTTCTATCTGCTCGAACGTTAAGAATTGTTTGGACAACCATTTCTATGGTAACTACGTCACAATACTGCCCCGCTAAGAACGAAGAGCATAACCGTGTTATGATGTCTCTGAGCATAACTCCACTTTTTTAGAAATTGACTTTTTTTCATTTTCGTCACATTTCGTAACTACTCATTTTGGGCGGTATTTACTAAGGACTATAGTTTATCGACATTTTGGTTTCAAGGCTGACATATAGATGGGTATCGAAAAATTTATTTTAAGCCGAACCAGACCACAATTTATAAGATAATTTTACCTGGATAGACGTCAAAAGGTAATGGAATGAGATGCATAGGGCCATTTTTCTTACAATAGTCCAAATAATCCGTAAATATTAATAAAATATGGGTAAACAAGAAATCTGAGAACTGTCAAAGTGACACGGTATGTTGCATTTTGAGTAAAATCATTGTATATTATAGACCACTGCCAAGAGGTGGTTTATCCGCTCAACACCGTTCTCAACTAAAAAGCCAGTTAACTCATTTTCGTTTTAGTGTCCTTTGGCCTATGATCGGTGCCATATTGACACCAAACTGACAGAAAATTCACGTTTTACTTGTCAATTTGGTTATAAAAATGGCAGCCGCAGTAGGCTAAAGGGCACTGAAGCGGTAGGAGTTAACTGGCTTTTTAATTGAGAAAGGTGTTGATCCGCTTTAAATTTTAAAACAATCACGATTTGGTTGATTTTTTAATTCAAAATAATTATTTTGAAGTATTTTAATTACTAAAAAACCAAATTCCAGGCTTTTTTTTGCTTCAATTGGATATTCCAGCGCATTTTTTAAGTCAATGTACAACGTATAGTATCTCACTTTAAGTTGATTCAGGGGAGATCACTGCTCTCTTAAATCAAGAAAAAAGCTTTTTGCTTATAAGTTTAAAATTAATTTTAAATAATTAAATGAAAGCAAAGATTTTTTACATACACACATCTGGTTCACTTGGGCGTTTGCACATCTTGTCAAAGGCCTCTAAAAAATTTAGAAGTTAAAAATTATGCGGAAACTGGTAGCGCTGTGCGCTGTTATTTTTCAAGCAAGCAAGAAATTATAGTGTAAAACTGATACCTGCATACCTATTCACAAATCGCGCAAACGTGACAATCTTCGGCTAAATAATATATGATTTAGCACAAATTAAACAATAGCGAATAGAAAAATACTAATGATAAAAGTTCCGCGACTTCAACCGCGCAAGCTAAAAATGCATTTTTGTTTTGTTGGGGATTTGCTTATGTTTTATTGTTTTGCGGGTCTTGCGCGGTTTTGTGATTTGTGCGGTGATGTCATATTAAGGCGCATTTACACAGACAAACTTTCCTTTGATGTTGAAATGCCGACAAACATTTACACGAGCCCCTTGAGGAAAATGTTCAAAGAAATGTTCGAGCAAAATCTCGTACAAAAAAATACGTAAATTTTGGAGAGCAAAATTTGTTTGAAGAATTGGGGGTATAAAAATTTCTTTACAAATTTAAATTTTATAGTTTTATGGGAATTCATTGAACTTAACTGAAAATAGAAAGACTAAGTTTTAAAACAAGGTATTTTAATTAAGTGCTTTCCGACGGAAAAACGATATGATGTCGAAATTCACGTTTTACCTCATAAGCAACTTCGATTGATCTGATTTTTATAGGGGATATGCCAGTATACTTGTAACTTTTTTGGGGTTGTAAAAAAAACGAGAATAAAAAAATATTAATTGGCACTTATTTATTGCTGTTGCCTGTAAAATGTAATGATAAAAATTTACGTTTAAAAGAATATCTCTTTATTTTACTCCCTATTTTAAAACACAATACAATAATAATTAAGTCAAATTAAAAAACCTATATACATTTTATTAAATTTCAAATATATGAACAAAAGCACGTTCGGTCTAAATAATATCCGGTTATCATCCACTTTTACAACCCTACGATCCCAGACCCTTGTCTAAAAAAATATAATTTAGCAGTAATAGACTAGATTTCTGAATCGGAATGTTGCTCCTTTGCATATTGTTTGTTCAGTGTCAGTAATCGACCTTGATTATTACATTAAATTGAAAAAAAATCTATCTTCAGCATTTTCATGAACCTTTTGCTTTTTTAAGCAACCGTTGGGGCCTTAAACTAACTAGGTAAATCTGGTGTGAGGATGAAAAAAAAAACAATCAAAGCTAAGGTTAAAGTAAAGTTACAAAAATATGTTTAAAAAAAAATCCTTTCCTTACCACATAGTCGTGAGGCGCGGATTACCGCTTAAAAGTGCAACTTTTGAGTTTTTTGCCGATATTTGAAATCAAAATTTTTTTGGAAAAGAAAAATTTTCCTGGGTTATTTTTTGAATTTAGGAAAAACCCTTGGAAATAAAAAAAACTCGCAAGAAAATGCCAAAAAAACCCTCGGGCAAAAAAATCCGGGAAAAACCGTAAGAAAAAAATATTATAAGTAACCCTAATCCATGTGACAAAACTGATAGCCAAGAATAATGTTTCGCTTGCCGTCGGCTTTTTTTCACAAAAATTTAAAAAAAAGTTGGTGCTCCATTTTTTTAAAGAATTGAGATCACTGATCACTGATGTGAAATTTTATTTATTCCCATCTTTAAAAATATGTTTCCAAAACAGATAGCAATAATTTTCTCAAAAATTTACCCGAACAAAATGTTCAAAGAAAAGCTCACAAAAATGTTCACGCAAAAAATTTTTGATCTTTTGCACGAGCTTTCTTTTGAGCATGTTCGTCTGTGTAATTGCGCCTTTACGTGCCGGTAAAAGTCTTCAGCGGTAAATTCTTGCGCGGGAGGCGCCGGAAGAATAACGTGTGATTTTAGCAATTTTTCTAAATTTTTATAAAAATTTAGAGATTTTTTGCAAGAGCATGGTCGAGGAAGAGCAATTGCCTACTCTCGTTCCTGCCTGCATTTCTCCCAGACCATGCATTACACCTAAACTCCACATTGCAACATCATGTTGGCGTGTATTAATTAAGTAATGTCGCGGGGGAGTAGGTAAAAGTGTTACAAGGGGGAGGGGAGAGTTCGCAACTGCTTTTCGTTACCATTTATAACTGAAAATGATAAATAAAATACTAAAATAACTAAATACTTCAACATTAAAAATATTCGTTACCTTATTTAAAGAGGGGAGAGGGGGAGAAAAAAAAGAATAGAAGAAAGATGGGCAAAATTAAAAATTTGGCAAAATTGGTGGTTCACCCGTTTATAGATGTAGAAGGCTTTCTTTTATTTCAGAAGGTACGGTTCTCGTTCAAAATGAGCAAAACGTCAGCGAGCGAAACGTCAGTTAAGTGTTTTGACAGATAAAAATATATGAATTAAAAATTTTAATTTTATATTTTCATCATATTGAAGAAGTGTTGTGTAAGAATATTTCTTTTCTCTGCAAATTTAGGGATAAAAATCTATAAAAAAATATAAATAAGTAACCCAATTAACAGAGTATTTTTAGTTAAAAAGCCTACTATACGGGGATAAACCCACCGTCAATTTGCTTTTTTTTCATGAAATATTTGGAAAACCTGTGTTTTTTCCTTGCGAAGTCATTTATATGATTATAGTAAGTCCAAAATTCCAACAAGTAACATCTTAGTAAATATGGCCCTATATGTCTCCTTTATTTTACTTTTATTACCTACTATTTAAAGAAAGAAGAGCATAAGTAATAAAAATAGCATATATCATACTTTTCCTTTCATAATACTAAAAAAGAACAGCATAATATACCAGATGTACTGTTTTTTCCAAGCAATCAATACCTTCAATATTTTTGTAACATACGCTCGTGTCCACTTTCCTGCTGGATATTGTGAGATACCGCGTGTCTTTTCCTAAAAGCAAATCAAAGGTCACCTACATGTTTTATTTACCATTTGCTTTAGTTTTGTATTATTAGTGTGGGTATATGCTATTTTTTCTTAGTTTCTTGGAAGTTCTTTGATATCCTGTAATACTTAAATAGCACACTTGACAATTTAGCGATGTAATATGCTTTTTTTCTTAAGGAAGTTGGCACAAAGACAAAGCCAAATAAACATACGCTTTTGTTTTTGTGTAATTTTACAAAATCTAAAAATTAAAAAAAATTGTACCGTCTTTAGAAAAAATTTATAGGCTAAAAACGAATATAAAAATTTTAAAGGTCTTTTTCTCTAAAGTTAGAAAATGTCGCTTATGCTACTCTTTATTAGCAGGGCAGAATAGACAACACAATCTCAAACCGCAGGCACAATCACCGGCGTAACTAGCTCTCTGACCTGGGAGGGCCTAGAGAGGACCTAGCTGATAATGCTTCGTAGTGAGGAATAAAAGACAATGATGTTTTTCTCAAAAGTGTTTAACATTATGCATGATTACCTTAACTCATTGTGTGAACAACTTTGAACCGTAACTCTATATAACTCAGCTCAGCATATAAATTAACTTAAATTAACTGCAACTTCCTTGTATTTTATGAAAACATTTCCAAAACGTGATGTGCTGTAATTTCTTCTTTAACTAAATAATTATCGATGTATTTCAGAAAAGCTTCGTTCACAACTAGCGGAACTAATAAGAAGGAAAATAGCAATATGAATTAATTTCTAAAGGTTCGGACAAAAGTCCTGTCTAATATACTCTTTGATAGAATGTAAATTTAGTTCTACATTTTTACAAGTAATCATATTTTTTACTACCAGAGTAATTTTTTACTACCAGAGTAATTTTCAATAAAATCTTGACTTTCTTTGATATTTAGCTGAAATAAATCTACCGATTTGGCCAATAGCAAGTTTGAAAACCTCTTCCTAAAATTAGCTGCTAATTTATCCATTATTTGGTAGTGAATGTTTATTTTCCAGTGTTCTAAGCAACTTACATCTGATGGAAATTCTATCGCGCTGTCATGTCTAAGAGTGCTTTCCACTATATAATTCTTAGTTTGTGCAGCAATTTGCCGTTTCCGTTTTGATACTTTGATAGGTTCTAAAGAAATATCAACTTTATCGGCGAAGTCTTACAGTGGGATTTACTAAGATCTAAAATAGTACCCCCCACAGAGCTAAATATTTACACTTGTGGGGGGTACTAAATTTTAAAACCAATTTTCAAAAAACAATTACCCATACAGAAACTACACAAAGTCATTGATTATTTTTTATTGTTATTGCAAAATACCACTGAATAACTGCTTTTTT
Organism: Oxystoma pomonae; assembly: GCA_963921995.1. Taxonomy (NCBI): domain Eukaryota; kingdom Metazoa; phylum Arthropoda; class Insecta; order Coleoptera; family Brentidae; genus Oxystoma; species Oxystoma pomonae. Next base: position 41,300,028 of record OY998172.1, read on the forward strand.
TCTCAAAATGTACCCTATTCTAAGAGAAAATGACCTAAAACTATTTTTTTTTGATAGGTTTCAAAATGGCAGATGGTGAATACGCTAAAAATTTAGAACATAATAGACCACCTCTGGGGGGTGGTTTAAATTTATAGCCCCCAGAAAGGATTGTTTTGTAGCAATTGGTAATAAGTTCGTTTATAATTTCCCTAAGTAACCGTTTTTACAAGGATCAATTTACCTTATTTAATATCCCAAGTTGTTCATTGATCTATAAAACACCTCCAAATTTGTCCATTAAAACGCCATATTTTGAACCCGTTTTCAGCACAAAAAATATATCTATGAGGGCACTACTAGGCAAAACAAACATAAGTGAAGGTCACTGATTATCCACGAAAAATATACCAAACAGAAAAACCCAAAACAACTATATTAATTTATTTACAAACTGAAACTAAAACACAAGCCCACCCATTTCAAAGCTGTAGAGCTTTCATCAGTAGAGGTTGGTGCAAGCCAAGTTACAAGCAGAGTTAAGAAATCCGAACTCGCTGTTTGTGATTTCAACGCAGCTAATATTTAGAAACTAACATTTCGACAGTGACAGATATAAAGACAAAGCTTGTATTTAAGTTTTTTAATACATTGCATAAATAAAAACACCTCTTAAATAAATACAAAATTAATCTACTCCTTATTTTATTATTACCCATCTAAATCGTAGTGTGACATACAGTATTAATTGGAGAAATTAATGAACAAGAGTAAGTTTTAATTCGAATGACATATAACCCCAATTTTAATTTGTTCTACAGAGTGTTTACTATTTAAAACCCCCGTTGGTTTAAATTTTTTAATTTTCTTTTCTTCTAAATTGAAACTTTCTTCTTAAATCCAACAAAAGATTGGGTTAAGATGATTATTCAATAAACAAATTTATTCATATTCTTCTTATTAATCAAACTATGTCTAAAATTCAAGAAGGGTTGGTTTAAAATGCTTAAAACCAAAAAACTTAGGACCGTTCTAAAATAGACTAAACCCTTTTAGTAAATCCCACCGTTAGATTTCAGAATAAAAATTTCAAAGCTGTTTCTAGTTTCTTCTATAGATTGTAGCGTGCCATATATTATTAAATTAACATTGCCGAGAGTAGCATCTTTACCCTGAAATTACTGACTCAAAATGTTGATAAGTAATAAAACAGTATATAGAATATGCAGGCAAATGCCAAACTCGTCTTTTTGAATACATGCTAATAGTCCAACAGCTTCAACGGTATATCTATCCTAGTTATCTGTTACTTCACTTTCTAGAGCCATTTTAATCGCCCCAAAGTTTATTAAAACTGCCTTACATAGAGAAAGGGCGGCGCGAAGCCTGGCAAGTAGGCCTCTCTGGGCCCTTTCTGCCATACCCCGAGCCTGCCCCTAATCTACCGCCTGCACCACTGGTCTGGCAGTTTGCTCATCTGGTTTCACTGTTCTTTTTGCAAAGTCCAGTATTTTGTCCCATTTGAGCGTGTGCAGGTTCTTATCATCCAGGGTCGGGAAACCGAATACCTAGCATCTCGTCCTCTGGTATGCCTCGCAGTTCGCTATAACGTGTCGAGAAGTCTCTTCTGCCCGCCTGCAGGTCCGGCAGGTCGAGTCATTCTCCACCGCGATTCGGGTCATGTGCTTCCTTAGTCGGGGGCCCTTCACGAAGTCCTTGGACTGTCTGCATCCTGTTCCTCCTCTCCTAGCGGTCCTCATGGCATCGTTGGCCCATTTATTGACTCGACTTTGCAATTGCCTCTTGGTTGTTCATAGGAGTGGTTCCGACCCTACATACTGGGTGTTGGCCCCGATCCTGGCGAGCTTGTCGGCCATCTCGTTACCCGACACCCCCATATGTCTCACTTGTTTGCCCTCTCCCAAGGATTCTAGTGCATCCGCACATTCTTCCACCAGGGTGTTGTTGATCTTAGGCGCCCTTAGTGCCTTTATGGCCGATTGACTGTCGGAGCATATACAAACATGCTCCTCCCTACCGTTCTTTATTTATTTCATGGCTGCAGCCATTATTATGTCATACACCTCTGCCTGAAAGAACGTGGCTGGCTCTCCGAGCGGGTAGCTCTTTCGAACCTCCTGGTCTTCCACGTAAACCCCCGATCCTGTGGTTTGCTTCTCCGACAGTTTGGACCCGTCGGTCTAGCAAATCACGGCGTTCTCCTCGAACTGTTCGCGGAGGTTTTCACTCTGCCATAGTTCCCTGTCTGGGATGACTACTTTGTACCTCTTGTTGAATCTCCAGGGGTTTTTTGGTCTTTGTGTTTTAATCGTTGCCAATTTCTCTCTCGACGATTTGAGCAATCCTAAGATGCCCCGCAGCTTCCCCTCTTCCTCTCCATTGACCTGTATCTCTCAGCCGGAGGTTGGTCGCCATCGCTTCTTTTCTGATCCAGATCGGAAGCGGCGGCAGTCTCAGAATGGTTTCGAGTGCCTGTATAGGTGCCGTCCTCATAGCGCCGGTTATCCCTCTGCATATGATTCCCTGTAGGCTCCCTAATATTGAGGGTAGTAGTGACCTTCTCCACTGCTGGCCACCAGACTATGGATCTGTACTGAATCCTTAGTCTTAGTACTGCCGTGTCCATCCAGTGGAGGTTTCTGGGGCTCAAACCCTAGGTGCGGCCAACCACTCAACGCAGTTGCCACATCGTTGCCTACACCTTATTGGTCAATTTCGCAAAGTGTAGTGCCCAGCTGAGCCCCTTGTCTAGGGTGACCCGTAGGTACTTCAGTTCTAAAACCAAAGTCAGGGGTCTCTCGGACATTTTGGGTGCTCTAAATCCCTCCTTTTTAAGTTTTTCACGATTTCCTGGTTGCGAAAAATTCACATACAATGCCTCTATGTATTAAAGGAAGAAGCTGCTAGTGCATCTTTTGTATATGGGTCCACAACTTTCAGTTTATGTGCCAAACAATAAATGTATATTGCCAAAGGATGTTCTTCTCTTATTAAACCTTGTAGCTCCGTCATACTAGGCTATATTTTTCTGGGGGGGTCTGGAAAGGTCTAGGGGGGGGCCCGGATGTTTCCGTATATCTATCTTCTATCTATTATTTATCATGATGGGATAATATAACCCCCTGCACTTGCATTTCCCGAAAAAAAAACATAGTTATTTATAGTTATAGTTATGGTTAATAACTCTCTTAATCAAGTTAGCCTAGAAAAACGCAAAACCAAAAACTCTCTGGCGCGAGCAGACTGCTTCAGGCATGCGAAGTAAATTCTTCGCCCTTGGTCTTGCCCAGGGCCAACCCCGAAATGTCACATTTCTTCAGTTTTGAGTTAAACACGGCAACAAATCTGCTATTAGTAGTAAATTTATATGACGAATTGAAAAAGGGAAGATACGCGAAGTATCACAGCGTAAACGTGATCTGAAAATATCCTGTACAGTGAAAAAAGGCGTAGGGTCCATGCAAAAAGTGGAATTTTCTCAAAACAATGTCGGATGGACATATCACCTTTCTCCCGTGGACTCTTCATTTGTTACTATTGTTGTTACATATTTTGCGACACTTGGGCCATTATAGTATCTTATAGTTATATCAGTGGCGTAGCCAGGGGAAGGGGTTGGAGGTTAAACCGCTCCCCCAGGAGGTGCAACCCAATCTACAATAAATTAATCATGATCAAGGGACCCACTTTTTTAAACCTTTAGTCCGCTTTGTGACGTGTGTTTGGTGTGATGTGTTAAATTTTAAAAATTTTGCCTGCGGTACTATGACGTCAATAATTGTTTTAATTTTACCCTAATTCTAAGGAATTTTTATCACCAGCATTCCAAACATGTAACAAATGGCATTCTTAGTATAATTTTTCTTAAAATTTTCATCTAAGGCGCATTTATGATTTGGCAACAAATCTATATATACCACCGCAATCCACCCTTTCTTGGCATATAACCCAATGCACTTTTTCAAATTTTTTTTGTCAAAGTTTTTACCTGCGGTGCTATACCAATATTAAATATTGTTACAATTTTGTTTAATTTGAAGCAATTTTCTTATCAACAACACTTGAAACGCGTCAAAAATAGCATTTTAGTGTAATTATTTCAAACTTTTTGCCTGCGGCGCAGGTTTATTTTTAACAAAGTCTGCAAATGAGACTAGATGAGACTTACTTTTAAAAATAAGTATTTTTGTTTTGTATACACTAACTCAACACCTATTAAACCGTCCCTCTCCCCTCCCTTCAGTTTAAGAGCTCAAGCAATAGACACCTACCTAATTTTTAGGTAGTTTATTTTTACCAAATGCTGGAACCCCCCCCCATGTCGATATCTGGCTACGCCACTGGTTATATGATCAAAAATTAGGTCGAAAAAGTAAAAAAAACCAGAGAAATGGCAAGAAAAAGAAAAAAACAAAACCAGCCAAGATTAACGCGTAAAATCAGCAACAGATCAACACGTATTGGTTGGTTCGTTTAGTAAGTAGCGATCGAAGGAGAAGCTATCATCAGATTGGCGGTGTTTGCTAATAGAGAACTTTGGCACCTATAATTTTGATGCCTTTTTACTTTATCGTTTATTTCTGGCATGCGCAGTTACGAGCTAATAACGGAATCCCTTACTAACCGATACAGTTTGACCTTACCTGTGGGAGAATACAGTATCCCTTATAATTGACATGGTGGCCGACAGTAAAACGTTAAGTAGAAAAACAAGAAATTTATTTTTGAATGCAAATATGTATTCATTTTAATTGTAAAGATAAGAGTCAATTTTTGTATGATCATTTTCTTTGGCTGGAATTTTGTAAGAAATGTAAAACATTGATTTGCACTGGCAACTATGACAAGTGATTCCGATCTGTTTATCATGACCTCCCTTTTCTCTGTTGTGTTTTCGAGTTTTTAAAAATTATTAATAATTAAAATTTACCGTAAAAAACATAAGAATAAGATATTCTAAATGAAAAATATTATTGGACAAATTCTTTTTGTAAATCTTTATAATAAATAAATATCGTATAAAGTCGGCCAGCAAAAACTAAATATTACTACGATGGCTACGTCACAATGCGTTTTTTAGCGATAATAATATTTGGATGCGCACTCGTGGAAAATATTTCTATTCGACTATGATTTCTATGAAAAATACCTGCATATTATATAAGAATAGAAAAATCGCTGTTGCTCCACGGCAGCACATTCTTACAATTCCCTGCTAAGTGACTCCTTTTCGTAGCACGAGAAAATTTGTATAGTTTACCGGGTGATATTTTATTTGTGAGATTTTTTTATGCAAACAGTATACATTTCTTCAATACAAATTATTATTTATTTTTTAAATTAATGCAACTTAGGTCAAATATATTCTTTTGAGGAAAATTAATACTTGCCATATTCAAAAACTCCTTTATTTGTGACAAAGAAATCTTCCTATAAGTGTAAGTACTTCCGTTTCGTAGGACGACAAAATTTGTATTGAATGCAGAATAGATGTAGTTTACTGGTTAATATTTAATTTTTAGGCTGATAAAAATGATTGTTTAACGTAGAACAAAATACACTTTTTTTATATACAGTGTGTCCCAAAAGTCGGGAATTATCGATTTTTTCGGAGAACTCTCGCTTTTATTATTATCTCAGAATGGTCAAAATTATTTTCTACTTTTTAGTGGACTTCATATTTTATAACAGTTTGTAATTGAAAAGCTTTTTTTTATGTAAAATTTATTTACAATTTTTAGATTTGCACCCTAAATCGTTCATTTTAAATGCATTATATTGAAATTTTCAAATCTGATCAAAAATTTATAATCCCCTTCCCTAAAAACCCCTGTATGCCAATTGTGATTGTCACCGGAACTATAAATTTGATAGGATGTGTATAAGTCAAGTCACTGAAAATTGGTTAGAAAAACATGACCAAAAATCATTCATCTTGCATCCGCCATACTGAATTTTCAAAATCTGATCAATAGTTCGTACTCCTTATCCCCAAAAACTCTCAATTTTGGTTGAAATCGGACAAACATAGGTGTTTTCCCCCCTCCACTCCCCTCGTAGAAGGGAAGAGGAGTACCTAATAAAACCATATTATTGTATTGTCACCGGTACTATAAAGGAATACCAAGTTTGCAGACAATCGGATGTGTAGAAGTCAGTTAACATTGGTTAGGAAAACATGACAAAAATCATCCATCTTGAATCCGCCATATTGAATTTCTAAAAACCCCTGCATACCAATTTTGGTTGAAATCGGACAAACTTAGACGTTTCCCCTCCTCCACTCCTCTCGTAATACCTCTAATAATACCATATAATAATAATTCTATTGTCACCGCAAGTATAATCGCATATCCAATTTGAATTCTATCGGACATCTAGAAATAGTCGAAATTCAGGTGCAAGACTTGACCCGAAAATACAAACATACATACATACATAGGGGTGAAGTTAAATAAAAGCTTGTAATGAACCAAAACTGACTAATGAAGTAGTAGTGGTTATTAAGCCCAGCGGATTTTTTATTGTAACAATATCCCAATATCAAATATATCTCAATCTTTGTGAGACATTCTATATATATCTAAAGCTTTTTTGCAACGAATAATGTCCTGAATAGAAAATTGGATTGAAGCAATCTTCTTTAGAAATTTTGATGCATGGATTTTGCGGTTTGTCATGATTCTGTGGTAGAAATTTTATTACGTAGAAAATGTGTTGTGCTTTTCCTGAAGAAAGTCGATGTTGGTTTAAAAAAAAAAGAATAACGAGAAGAGAAATCCAGCGCTGATATTGTTAAGGCTAAACTTTAAAGATTCAATTCTCCGGATTAAAAACTAAATTAAAAATCTTGTTAGATATATTTTAAGTTTTATTCAAATCTAAATCCGTATCAATAATTACTCTCCTAATCAAGTTAGCCTGGAAAAAATGCATAGTCAAAAATAATATTTAACGTTTTAGCAAGCCAAAGCTTCAAAATTTATAGGACCAATGTCAAACTTGACATTTCCTAAAAATCCAAGATGGCGGACCTATTTGAAAAATGGGCATTTTTAACCCCCCTAGATATTTTTTGTGTGCCACACTGTATTAAATCTGAAACATCGGTTACGAAGCCCTATTCTTTCGAAGCACATCAATGTAACATTTTCAAAATTCGGACAAGAAATAAGGAAGTTTGCAATTTTTAAATAGACCAGAGTTTACCTGCAAAATCAAGCTTATTAATAAAAAATCTACTTGTTTAAATAGCAATAACTTTTTCAAAAATTTATCGATTTTGATAAGTATAAACTTTTTAAAAGGCAAAAGTTTTAGAATTTATAGAACCAATAACAAAACTGAAATTTACTAAAAATTTAAAATGGCGGACCTATTTAAAAAATAGGCATTTTTAATCCCCGTAGAAAAAACTTTCTCTGCGACGCTGTGTTTATTCTCAAACATGGGTTACAAAGCTACATCCTTTCCAAACATTTCAATGTAATATTTTAAAAATTCGTACAAGAAATAAAGAAGTTTTAAATCTTTATTTATACGTTCCCAATCTTGGAAAGTGCTAAACCCTACTTACTCACGTATTATAGTCACAGACACGAGTAGTTTATGTGCTTTGGTATAGCCAAAAGTGTTAGCTCTCAAAAGAAACTATAGGAGAATTTTTCCGGATGAATTGGATTTTTAACAGATGTTAGCTTACCCCTATACCCCGCTTGCTTCCTCCCATAACCTTCAAAAAACAGCTGACCTGAACAGAGAAACACAAAATGGTCTGTTCCGGGCTCCGGTTTCCGATTCTCATCTTCCTCGCTTTAGATTGGAACAAGATAGCCGGGTGACTTCGGTTTGCTTCTTTTTGGGGTTTAAACTAGGTTTAACATAACTTTCTAAAAACTATCTGGAAACATCTTAAACTCTATACAATTTTTTTTGTCATAAAATGACACAAATAATTTAGAAATAATTTTTTGGGGGTTAATAATTAGCGTTAAATTTTAAATTTAATAAATGTCTATATTGTTCATTTTTAATAGTAATAGTAGTATAGTAATATAGTAAGTAATCTCGTACACTCTACCTATGTAAAAGAGTTTGCCGGTCATCTTTCTTCTATAATTTGGTAAATCTAGGTTGTTTGTTTTTTGACTTTTTTTAATAATTTTTTCATTCGTTTACAAGATTTAGGAATCCCTCATGATTATGGACATATAGTCCGAAATCTCGAGTTAAAACAAAATCTGTCTCCGACACATAAACTACTCATGTCTATACGTGAGTAACTAGAATTTGATAAGAATCGGTTTAGCACTTTTTGAGTTATTGTGTTACAGACAGACATACAGACAGACATACAGACAGAGCGACAGACGTCATCCCAAAATTTTGTATTTGGGTCTTTTTTGACCCAAATTTTTAGTGAAAGTAAAAAAACTTTTTTTTTATACCTTCATCGAAAACATGATTTTAGTAACTGTCTGCAAATAACTAAAGCATGGCTTTGTTGGTTACCGATGCAAAAAAACTTTTTTTTTTTTTGATCACGGGTGCAAAAAAAGATTTCGGTCCGTTTTTTACCCAAAATTAAAGAGAAATAGCGTAAAATAGTTATATTGAAAAAATTTAATTATTCTTGCCTAAAAATTAAGCCATTTCCTCCAGTTTTCACCAAGTATTTACGAAAAAATCATTTAGAAACATCGTCAAAATATCAAACTGTCAAAGATTAAAATGTCGCTATAATGAACGTCACCATCACCAAGGCACATCGCTATGAAAACCACTGTTATTTCATTTAGCAGCCGCCTTGATTTATAGTGTAAAGATGGTGTGTTGCTAGAAGTGCTCTTCGTTCAAGATTTTTAAAAGTATTTTCCTGTTTTTTTTGGACTTTTTGATGAAGGTATTACAAAAAAATTGTGTTAACAACTCGCGGCTAAACTGTGGTTTTTTATCCACTAGTTGTTAAAACTACTATTTAGCCGATCCCAATAGCCTGAATATTATGCATGGATCGCTAAAAAAAATGACGGAATTTCAAAACTGCATATTTATAAGGATCTGCTGGGAATGTCTCAGCTTTTATTTATAACCCTAAAGTCGATCGGTTACAAACTTATTTTTTGTATTTTTCTCAAAAAATGTAAATTTTGCAAAGAACACAAGATAAGGAATTCCAAGCACTGTTATTCGTAGGTCCAGTTATTTTTATAAGTGCCGTTTTTTTTTTAAATTATTAAAAAAGTGGCTGTTCTATATTCGTAGTGTATGTAATTTTATAAATTCTCTTCCGTTTATGTCATTAACAAAACCCCTTTAGGACTGGCCAGCCGGAAAATGAAATATTTCGTAATTAGTTCTATAAGCTAGACGAATGTGGTGAACGTGCTTTTAGTTAAGTCGCGTATAAACGTTTAATTTTATTATTTATTTAGTTACTTAAATATTTTGGGTCAGGTTGTCTAAAAATGTAAATTATGTATTATAATAATAATAAAATTATTCTTAATAATATAATCCATACGTATTTCTGTACGCTAAATATATTTTTTCAATTTTGGCTGTCAGCTTCTAGCCAAACCATATAGATAACAAAAATTAAATTTTTAAAATTTTTGTCTGTTTGTTTGTTAATCTGTCTGTCTATTTGTTTGTTCAAGCATTACGCAAAAACTACTAAATGGATTTTGATGGGAGTTTTACCATTGGATTCCTTGGAATCGTGGGTAGAGTATATTTGAAGGGCCAACTACAATTTTAAACACGCGAAAGAAGGCACGAGCAATAGCTAGTAATAAATATATTTAAGTTTTTTCCAAGGAAATAGAAGAGTTCATATAAATCGCATGTCAAGGGTTTACTAGGTCATACATTTTTCCGGTACGTGAAAGTTCAACTACCCTCTATTTACGATTTATTATTTAAACAACCCCCTGAGATGTGGCATACGTAACGACATTACCAACATGATATTTAATCGATTTACTCTACTAAACTTACCCGGTTATATTCTGATTTTGTTTAACCAAAGGTAGGTTACAGTTAGTAAGGGAGAAAAAGAAGTGTCTAAATGATAATGAGAAAAGGTAAACCATATCAGAGCCAGGTATAGACGGTCGATAATTGGATACATTTGTCTACCCATGTAGCGTAAGCTTTTGGAAAACGGTTGGCGAAATGTTTTGCCAGACAAATTCTGCAGCAATACGGTTTTGTATTTTAGGTAGGTATTGCAACCTCCTCAAAGTATTTTTGCTTTTTGCTAATTGATAATGATCTGGTTCGTCAATTTTCTCTAACCGAATTTTTTATTGTTTACTAGGACTAGGACTGAGATATGTACAGGGTGTCCCATTTTCGATGCAATTCAATTCAACTTAGTTGTTATTGAAGATAGAGATATGCGGTTTTCACATTACTTTTTTGAGCTTCAACAAACGGTATTAACAGATTTATTCTATCCCTTGTAGTTTTTGAGCTACAGGGGAAAGCTGACAAATGGTCAGAATTACCAATTGATGATATCTCTCTTAATTTAAGAGATAATTAAGTTCTGTAAAAACATGTATGTAGCAACCTTTTTAGCAAAACACAGTGGTCTTTTTGAAATTTTAATCTGACGTTTCGTTTCGTAGATGCCATCATCAGGATCAAAAGGTTAAATACGGAACAAAATGTTCATATTTTATACTCTTTTTATATTTGTTTAATAATAAAGTATATTTTTTTTAATTTTGAACTTTCGATTCCGAAAAAAATGACATTCAGTGCATTTTTTTTTACTGGTACGGTCCTGTCCCATTTTCATTTATTTTATGTTGAGACCATTTATGTTTAACTACTGTATAGTAGACCTGAACAAACAAAATATATTATATGAACATACCGGGTAAACCCAAAGAAAACGGACAAATTGTTTTTTGCTACCTATAACTTTACCAATTTCAATAAAAAAACTATTGATAAGACAAATAAGCCTCTTAAAAAAAAATTAAAGAGAAATAGTGGAAAATAGTAATAGTGAACAAATCTAATTATTCTTGCCTAATATTAAGCCATTTCTGCCATTTTTTATCAGTATTTACGAAAAAATCATTTGAAAACATCGTCAAAATATCAAACTGTCAAAGATTAAAATGTCGCAAACAATAAACGTCATTGAGTACAAAGGCACATCACCATGGAACTATTGTTATTTCATTGACCAGCCGCCTTGATTTGTAGTGTTAAGATGGTGTGTTGCAAGAGATGCTCTCCGTTCGAGATTTTTAAAAGTATTTTGCTATTTTTCTTGGATTTTTTGATATAGATATTAAAAAAATAGTGTTAACAACTCGCGGCTAAACTGTGTTTTTTTCACTCGCGTTTTTAATTACCTGACTGCGCTCGTTATTTAAACGGACGCTTGTAAAAAAAGTACTATTTTAGCCACTGGTTGTGAAAACTACTTTTAAAAATCTCGAATGAAGAGCACTTCTTGCAACACATCTTTACACTATAAATCAAGGCGGCTGGTAAATGAAATAACAATGGTTTCCATAGCGATGTGCCTTTTTACTCGGTGACGTTCATTGTTGCGACATTTTAATCTTTGACAGTTTGATATTTTGACGATGTTTTTAAATGATTTTTTCGTAAATACTTGGTGAAAACTGGCGGAAATGGCTTAGTTTTTAGGCAAGAATAATTGGATTTTTTCAATATTACTATTTTCCGCTATTTCTCTTAAATTTTGAGTAAAAAACGGACAGAAATCTTTTTTTGCACCCGTGATCAAAAAAAAAGTCTTCTTTTGCATGGGTAACAGAAAAGCCATGTTTTAGTTATATGCAGACCGTTGCTAAAATCATGTTTTTGATGAAGGTATAAAAAAATCGTTTTTTCAACCTTTGTTAAGCTGTAGAAACTAAAAGGTCTTTGGTACTTGCGCGCTTTATCCAATTATTTAATTTATTATCCATTTTTACCACAAGCTATGAAAATTCCACATCTGCATAATGAACGGAAAAGGTTTAAATTCTTTCGATTACCTATTGCTTGAAGTCGTAAACTACATTATGAAACTCTAAATGCAATTAATTATTTTAAAAATTACAAAAAGCAGACAGATTAACGTATATTTAAAATTAATAACAAAAAAATCATTGCAGTAAATGATTTAATTTTAACAAACTAGAAAGAAGCTTAATTAATTAAAAAACCGCATTGAAAATTACTTTTTACATTATTAAAAAGCCACGGAAACTATGTTGCACACCATGATTTTATTTATTTATGAGGAGGAAAAGGCGTCATTGATTGATTTTTAAATTACTTTTTACCGGAACTTAATAGAGAGTTGTCGGCATTATTTTGACATATAAACACGTGCACTAAATAGTGTCGGTGCCTGACCTTACTTATTTAATGTTAAGAAAATCACTATATCGACTTTATTTCCAGTATTTTCGCTTAGAGGTCATCAATATTTATTGAACAATCTGTAAAATGCAAGATAGCGGCTCAAATATGAAAAACAGATCAATTTTGCAAAATTCACAAAAGTTTCATTTTTAAACAGATTTTTTTTAAACTGTATCATATTGCACTCTTAGCGAAATCTTAAACCACTTGCATTTTTGATGTTTCGTGTGAGTAACTGTCGATTCTGCAAAAACTCACGGGACGCAAAAAATATGTGTATTAACAGGTTGGGCGAGTTTGTAAATTCAACATTTTTTTGAGAGCAATGGAACATCGGTGCCAACATTCGGTTGACAGATGGGTTTGTCGTTGTTCCATCGAATACAAAAAGAACGCGTTGAGGTGGAAACAGCTGAGTGCCAATAACCACACTTAAAATAATAAAATCATACCTCAACTTCGGCTCGAGAAAATCAGAAATGTGACTTATAAAGGCCGTATTCATAGTCGCTCCCAAGTATCCCTTCTTCCTTGGGAAATGTAAATTTTTTATGGGCGAAGGAAGGAAGGAAGGAGCCTTGAGAAACGACTATGAATACCATCCTTAAAGGCACTTATGCTGTACTTCTGGACAGTTTTTTCAAAATAGTCTTCAATGCAAATACCTTTTTTGCTCAAATTTAGTATGATGTCTAGCTCATCATCAGAGTCTTCACTTGAACTGTTTTGAATTAATATTATGGCTCACCACTCCATTAAGCATCCTGTACTGTACCTTGTATTAACCAAAATGCATAAAAAAAAATCTTGGTTTAAATAAGTTATAAAAAACCTGGAAAAAATAAATAACAATAAAGTAAGGTTATATTTAATCCATCGAAGATTTTCCACCGACTCTCGAAGCCGGTGGCGATCGGTGCCAACATTTGTTGGATTGGTGAAATCCATCGAAAAATTTAGGAACTCTTTGTTGGCCCGGTGGACCACCGGTGGATTTACAAACTCGCCCGTTGTATCCATAGTGGGTACCATTTTTACCATAGGTCAGAAGTCAATATTGTGTCGAATATGGCAGCTTACATATGGCTGACACGCAATTTTGTACCTATATATTCCCGACTATTTTTTCGCAACTCACGACAATCTCCAGAAGACTGACAGACACGCCAATGGAGAGGAAATTTCATGTGACAAAAAACCCACTTAAACATTTTTTTTTATAAACTGTAGAGTTTTTGTAAAAAAATAAAACTCTTAAATCATATACGGTGTGCCGCAAAAATGTCCACTTTTTAAAATGATTAAAACAATTTTGAAGACAACCCCACTCTCCGAAATTTTCAGCGATCTAAAAAAAAATATATATTCTGTAAAAAACGTCCGAAAAGCTTTCGGAAATATATCCCCCCGAAAATTTTTCTCACTACGCCAGTGATTATAACTAAGCAGGAAACTGCACGATTTGAATAATATTAAGCTTTTCAGAAAGTCAAGGCACCAAAATTTATGGATTCGATGTAAAATTTAGCATTTTAAAAAAATCCAAGATAGTGGACATATTTAAAATATAGACATTTTTGACCTCCTAGAAAAATCTTTCTGTACAAAGCTGTATTCAATCCCATACATCAGTTACACAGTTACATTTCTTCCAAGCATTTTAGTGTAACACTTGAAAAATTCAATTAGGAAATAAAAAAGTAAAGCAGCTATTATTGACAATTTGGTAGTTCAAGTGAACATAGAGGTCACTAAAACTTGTTTAAATTATAAGGATACTTACAAAAAGATTTATTCTCTGATATGTAGAACCCCAGCAAACCAGGAGGTGACGGTAAACAGTCGGCCGCTAACTGATACCGGCGGATTTCTGACGGGACATATAAATCGTCCTGTATTTCGGAACGTAGTTGGCGCTCGCTAATTCGAATTCATTCCGAGGTTGGTTAAATGCCACCAAAATGCGCTTTCTAAAGGCGCAATTACACAGACGAACATGCTCAAACAAAAGCTCGTGCAAAAGATCTAAAATTTTTTGCGTGAACATTTTTGTGCGCTTTTCTTTGAACATTTTGTTCGGGTAAATTTTTGAGCAAATTATTGCTGTCTGTTTTGGAAACATATTTTTAAAGATGAGAATAAATAAAATTTCACATCAGTGATCAGTGATCTCAATTCTTTAAAAAAATGGAACACCAACTTTTATTTTAAATTTTTGTGAAAAAAAGCGACGAAATATTTTTTTCTTAGGGTTTTTCCCGGGGCTTTTTTGGGATTATCTTGTGAGTTTTTTTTTATTTTCAAGGGTTTTTTCCTAAATTCAAAAAACAACCAAGGAAAATTTTTCTTTTCCAAAAAATTTGAGTTGTTCAAATATCGGCAGTAGTGGGGAGGGGATTTTTTTTAAACATATTTTTGTAACTTTACTTTACCCTTAGCTTTGATTGTTTTTTTTTTTTAATTCCTCACACCAGATTTACCTAGTTAGTTTAAGGCCCCAACGGTTGCTTAAAAAAGCAAAAGGTTCATGAAAATGCTGAAGATAGATATTTACTGTCAATTTAATGTAATAATCAAGGTCGATTACTGACACTGAACAAACAATATGCAAAGGAGCAACATTCAACAAGGCGCATTTACACAGACAAACTTTCCTTTGATGTTGAAATGCCGACAAACATTTACACGAGCCTCTTGAGCAAAATGTTCAAAGAAAAGTTCGAGCAAAATCTCGTACAAAAAGACTCACGGAAATTTTGGAGAGAATTTTAAGCAAAATTTGTTGAAGAAATGTTGGTAATACAAATTTCTTACAAATTTAAATTTTATAGTTTTATGGGAATTCATTGAACTTAACTGAAAATAGAAAGACTAAGTTTTAAAACAAGGTATTTTTAATCAAGTGCTTTCCGACGGAAAAACGATTGATAAGCAACTTCGATTGATCTGATTTTTATAGGGGATATGCCAGTATACTTGTAAATTTTTTGGGGTTGTAAAAAAAACGAGAATCATAAAAAATAATAACTGGTACTTATTTATTGCTGTTCCCTGCAAAATGTAATGATAAAAATTTACGTTTAAAAGAATAGCTCTTTATTTGACTTCCTAGTTTAAAACACAATACAATAATAATTAAGTCAACTGAAAAATATATGAACAAAAGTACGTTCGGTCTAAATAATACCCGTTTATTACCCACTTTTAGAATCCTACGATCCCGACCCTTGTCTAAAAAATATAATTTAGCAGTAATAGACTAGACTCTTGAATCGGAATGTTGTCCCTTTGCATATTGTTTGTTCAGTGTCAGTAATCGACCTTGATTATTACATTAAATTGACAGTAAATATCTAGCATTTTCTTTTATAGCAGCATTTTCATGAACCTTTTACTTTTTAAACAACCCTTGGGGCCTTAAACTATTAAAAAAAAATAAAAGCTAAGGGTAAAGTACAGTTACAAAAATATGTTTAAAAAAAAATCCCCTCCCCACCACTCCTCATAGTCGTAAGGCGCGGATTACCGCTTAAAAGTGCAATTCTTGAGTTTGTTGCTGATATTTTTTGGAAAAGAAAAATTATCCTGGGTTGTTTCTCGAATTTAGGAAAAAAACCCTTGAAAATAAAAAAAAACTCGCAAGAAAATCCCAAAAAAACCCCCGTGCAAAAAAATCCGGGAAAAACCCGAAGAAAAAAATATTATAAGTAACCCTAATCCATGTGACAAAACTGATAGTTGTTTCGCTTGCCGTCGGCTTTTTTTCACAAAAATTTAAAATCAAATTTGGTGTTCCATTTTTTTAAAGAATTGAGATCACTGATCACTGATGTGAAATTTTATTTATTCTCATCTTTAAAAATATGTTTCCGAAACAGATAGCAATAATTTGCTCAAAAATTTACCCGAACAAAATGTTCAAAGAAAAGCTCACAAAAATGTTCACGCAAAAAATTTGAGATCTTTTGCACGAGCTTTTGTATGAGCATGTTCGTCTGTGTAATTGCGCCTTTAGATAAGGGTCGGGATCGAAGGGTTGTAAAAGTGGGTAATAAACGGGTATTATTTAGACCGAACGTGCTTTTGTTCATATACTTGAGATTTAATAAAATGTATAGATGTTTTTTCATTTGACTTAATTATTATTGTATTGTGTTTTAAACTAGGAAGTAAAATAAAGAGATATTCTTTTAAACGTAAATTTTTATCATTACATTTTGCACGCAACAGCAATAAATAAGTGCCAATTATAATTTTTTTATTTTCGTTTTTTTACAACCCCAAAAAAGTTACAAGTATACTGGCATATCCCCTATAAAAATCAGGACAATCGAAGTTGCTTATGAGGTAAAATATGAATTTCGACATCAAATCGTTTTTCCGTCGGAAAGCACTTAATTAAAAATACCTTGTTTTAAAACTTAGTCTTTCTATTTTCAGTTAAGTTCAGTGAATTCCCATAAAACTATAAAATTTAAATTTGTAAGAAATTTCTATACCAATATTTCTTCAAACAAATTTTGCTTAACATTCTCTTCAAAATTTCCGTGAGTCTTTTTGTACGAGATTTTGCTCGAACATTTTGCTCAAGAGGCTCGTGTAAATGTTTGTCGGCATTTCAACATCAAAGGAAAGTTTGTCTGTGTAAATGCGCCTTAACGAGTAGGTTCTTTGTTTGCTGAAAAACACCTGACAGTATTAAGCGTTTTGTCGCTTCGTTGGCGCCAGCTTTATGCAACCTTTCTCGCGGCGGGTTCGCAACATAGAAATAAATCATATTTCTATGGTTCGCAACGGTTGAAGTTAAAAGACAAATTTGATATAGAAGTCTCGTGTCTTAGTGGTAGAGTATCAGACTCTCACCCGGGATGCGCAGGTTCCCTGTTGTGTAATATACTTGCGCCCACCTGCCTGTCGGCCGACACGTGCCCAAGCGGTAATGAGCGGCATACATGCCGAGGCGCCTCAAGTTGTCGAGCCGGCTGGCTTCCGAAAAATTATAAGAGATGCGCTAGCGTTTTTGGGACAAAAGTATGAAAACAAACGCTTTCCTATTTTTCCGAAAAAGATGTCAGAACATTCATAATTTTTTTTATGAGACAAAAGGAAACTATTGCTAAACATTTTTGCAAAAAATACACAAAGAGCTTGACGAAACAGCTAGCAACTGTTTTTATACTACTCTTCTGATCGATCGGGAACATGATAAATAGTACATTATATACCTAGGGACTAAAGTGGTACTTTTTTTTCCCGAGGCGAAATGTTTTACAATTCGCTGAGGGATAAAAAGACACTTTAGTCACATGGTATATATACTATTTTTAGCACTTTTGGTTACCGTTTTTATTAAATTTTTTTATTTAAAAAAAAAACAGATTTTCATTATACTGGCCTATAAAAATGTGACAATTCACAATCATTCTCTCTCTGACGTTAACTCAATTCATATTTATCTGATAATACTTAGTTGCCAGGGTGTAGCCATGGTACTAGAAAACAAATGGTAACATACAAACAAAGCCTATAGCTGTCAAGATTTTTGCGAGTGTATCCAAAAGTGGAAAAAATGGACATCGACGAAGCTGCCGCAGAGGCAATGAAAGCACTGCTGCCCGCCAAATCAGAAAATAATAAACGAAAAACAGTAGAACCATTTCCTTCATTGGTGTCAATCTCAAGATGTTGCTGATGTAACCCAGGAAAGAGTGCTTCTGACATATTTCTTTCATCATGACGAAAACCTCAAGCCTTCAACAGTTTGGTCTCATTATTCAATGATTAAATCGAAGCTGACTGCGGAAAAGTTAATTTATACAAGGGGGAATCAAGTCCAATTTACTCTCCGTGCCGTACGACCGAGGTGGGGTCGAAGCACGCTGCAGTGTTATCTTTTTGAAATTTATTTTATTTTTATTATTTTGGTGCTTGCTCGAGAAACAGATTGGTAAGTTCTTAAGTAAAATAATACATTTTTAAAACTAAAAATGGATGTCTACGAAGTTGCCGAAAAAGTGCAGATGGTCAAATGGTACTATCAAGGCAGACCATTGAGACTTATTCAAGAACTTTTTTTTGAGAAATTTGTAAATCTCCCAGAACCTACTTTATTAACGATTCATAGGTTTGTACTGAATTTTGAAAAGTTTGGTTGTGTAGCGCCAAGAAACCATAAAAAGCCCACTGTTTTGAATGACGAGCAGGAAGTACGAGATGTGATGATTTGCGCTGCAGTGGAGGAAAATCGAAAGTTAACTAGCCATCAAATTTCCGAAGCAGTTGACACGTTTTCAGCCACTGTCTTACGTGTTCTCAAAAAGAATGGTTATCATTCTTACAAAGCGTCAAAAACGCATCCAATTTTTCCGGAGGACAACTACCGTCATATGGAATTTTGCTAAACAATAATGGAAAGGGCTAATCATGATGAAAACTTTCTGAGATCTATTCTTTTCACAGATAAAAGCACTTTTCCATTATTGAATCGTCATAACCCAACACACGTTCGATATTGGTCGAGGGAAAATTTGCATTTGTATTTTGACGTAAGAACACACTCTCCCCAAAAACTAAATGTTTGGGGAACACGTAATTGGGCCATTTTTATTGACGGCAATTTGAATGGTCCTACATACTTGGATCTACTGCAGCAGCATTTTATTCCAACTGCTAGGCAATTGTTAGGTGTGAGATTTGGTGAAACATGGTTTCAACAAGATGGTTGTCCCGCTCACAATGTTGGCCTTGATACACGGGTAACTATTTTATGGCCAGCTCGATCACCCTAATAACTTCTATCTGTGGAGTTATATCAAAAATAAAGTTTACGGGCATAAAAGGACTAATAATTTGGAAGAACTTCGGATTAAAATTGACGACGCTTTTCAAACTATCACCCCTAACATGCTTGGAAACGTTACAAGGGGTTTTTGTAATAGGTTCGGATATTATCTAGCCGAGCAAGGAAGACTTTTCGAACATTTGCTCGAATTTTTTTTTTGACTGGGAGAAGCTTTTTCGTTTTTAGAATGTATTATTTAATTTTAAAAACTTGCTTTTATTTTGTTTCTCCTTATTATTTTCTTTGGAACACGTTGTTAGTAATAAATCTGAGCAGTTGAAAAGAAAACGTTCGAATTTATCAGTGACAAAATACAAGAAAATTACGTTATCAAAATTTGCGTATTTATTGACCAAATTCCGGTTTCATGGACTACACTTCACATTGCACCGTGGTTAGAGGCGTACTAAACGTAAGCCGCGAACGGTAATCGCAAGCCTGAGTGTTGGTTGCTCTAGTGATAGGTGTGCGATGTCCCTGCGTGTACGTACACTGGCAAATTGGAGTTCTTCCGGCCTATGTTCGCAGCGCTCTGTATAGCCTGATAATAAGGAGCGGGACTAAAATATTTAAATTTTTAACTATTTAAATTTAATATTAAAATTTTAAATATTTAGTTCCTGAAGTGCAAAAAATAAATTAGTCTTCTTGAATATTTTTTTATTGTTCAAACAATCCATTACCTGCGGAGTATGGGACGTTCCCCCTTCCCTCTCTAATTCAGTATGCTCCTCGAGGGGAATTTCAAACAAAAATACACACGGAGAAAAATCTATTCTATATTTAAGAATAGCTCTATTCTTGAAAAATTACATTTGCTTTAAGTATATTATTCTTAGTATAATAATAGGGATTATTAGAATTAAGCAATTACCTATTCTTGATCTACGAAGGCTCTTATACTTAAATAGAAACCAAATATACTTTAAGTAAGAAGAGGCGGTAATTTAAATCAAAATCAAAGCTATTATAAAATCAAATAGCTTCTAGGGGTAAACCGATAAGAGTTTATTATTCTTTCAAAAAACAGGTAGTTTACTTGGACTAAAACCAGAAATTCTTCTTTGAAAGCGAAAACATATTAAAACCAAGTCGAAAAGAAAAAGATAAATCTTGACCTAAAATATGTTACGAATTGATTGAAGTGAATCATACTTTAAACTTAGTTTAACTACAAAGGTTCAATTTGGATCAAGTCCTTTTATTATTGCTATAAAGCCTTAGTTATTTTTAAAATAAGAAGAGCTGTACTAAAAACCAGAAATATCCTAATATCGAATCGCACCGTAAGACCGCTTGGCTAATCCATTCTCCCTCTTTGTTGTTTGGTATGGGGGCATCAAAGACTTAATGGTCTTCAGTTTCTGCTTTTTATCTCAACATCTTTCATTTAATATAGGTAAAACTATACTCCTATATCTTTAGTTTAAAGGTTTGGATTATTATAAACGCCTAAAAAGTTAAATACTTCCCTTATATTAATAGAAGAAACCGAGTATCATTATGTATACCCACGGTTGTTAAGAAGTGTGGATGAAATGGCGAAAGCACCTATTGTTTGGCACGCCTCTTTTGCAAGAGCGCTTCAGAGCGTGCTGTCGCGAGAGTCGTTTGAGATTGTGGTCATAACATGTCGCTGGCAGCTTGCGGAAGTTTTCTGATATATGCGTGAGCCGCAGAAAATCGGCACTGGAAGTACACCACATAATCCGCCTATGGAACTGTGAGTCTTTTCACTTTGTTTTCAATAATCATGTTGATTTGATTCTACCACGGTACTGAATCGTGAATCAGCATGGTTAAAGGAGAAGGGTTATTTTGCAAGTGACGGGCTTACGCTACGTTATAGTAAAATAACATTATTATATTAGCATATCATATATTATATATATGCTATTTTTGTTTTAATTACAATTGGTGTTAAGTGAAATATAAGGCCGGTTTCAGTCAAGTATAAGAACTATTTGAGGTAAGTATAATTTTTTCTTAATAAGTATAAAATATTATTTGATTGAAGTATAGTTACTTTTGCGTTAAAAACATGTTATTTTCGTTCGAATAGCATTTGACATCAATACAACCTAAAGCATTGTTCGAAACAAGCAAAAAAAAATTGAATTAAGTATAGCGTCCGCTTAAAGTAAAAAACCACATTGCTTTAAAATAAGTATAGACCTATATTTGAATTATTATATAAATTACACTTGTCTCAACGCTAGTCATGTATTATATTTAAGAATAGGATATTACTTGGATAAGGAATAACTAGAGTTGAGGATATCGAAGATGAAGCTATTCCTGGATCAAGATTAATTATCTTGTTCCAAGAACAGCTTTTTTTCCGTGCAGCCCTGATTCTTCAATTATTTTCTATGTTTTTCAAAATTATTGTTGTTACGACGCATTTCGCGATACTTGGGCCATTCATAGATGGAATTTTCCAAAATTGTCCCGTTTTTCATGTTTGAGCCACCATCTTGTATTTGGTATGCGTTTGACAGATGTCCAATAAGTGGAATACTGCTCCCAAATGTAAGGGCTTTTAACCTCTGAAGTCAAATTTTTATCAACACGCAAATATAATACGGAGGAATCCAAGTGAATATACTGTCCTCCTTTATTAACAGCAAAATAAATAATTCTGTGCAAACTGGATCTTTGTATTTTTATTTGTTGTTTATTTTAAAGTGGTTTTTTATCGTGTCTATTAATGTTTAAGGTTATATTTACTCTTAACAACGCGCGCTTTTAATAACTCTCCAATATAGCACATTAGCGTCACTTATTATTCCGATAACTCTCTAATAAAGCTGGCTCTAATTTAGAAACCAGACTTCGTAATGCATCAAAAAAGAAGCTTGGAGGACACTAGCACAAAATGCAATTTATTATTTTGATATTATAACACACCAGAATATATCGTGTAATACTTATACAGAAATATACGTATATTTGAAATTAATAATAAAAAAAATAAATACTAATCCAATCACACTCCCATTGCACGCAGAGATTTAATTTTATAACAAAATAGGGGGAATTAATTGACTAAAAAACCGCATTAAAATTGATTTTACATTATTGAAAAGCCACACTCGATACGCAAATGAAAAAAAGCTCCGTACTGCACACCATAATTTTTTTATTTATAGAAGATAAACGCGTTGATTGTTTTTAAATTACGTTTTATACGGTAACTTAATAGGGTTGGTTTTATCATAACTTTATAAAAACGTATTGTACACGGTAAAATATGGAAATTTTGATTCACTCAGAGGCCTTTGAGTGAAAAAATATCTCACTGAAAATTGAGTGAAAATAGTGTAAGTAAGGTAACTTGGGATTGTTTGAAAAGTATGACATTGACAAGTTCAAACATTGTATGAATGGTGTCCCCACAAATTCAGTTTAAATGTCAAAAAATTTCACTCAACTTTTCGTGGACTTGTCTTAACGAAATTTTTTATCAAAACGTGTCCGCAAAATATTAAGTAAATTTTTTTGAAATTTAAACTCAATTTTTGAGTGCGGAAAAAGCTTCTTTACGCAAGGAATTTTTTTTTTTAATTTTCCTCACGCTCGTAGGAAATATGTAGTATCTAACGCGTGCGAAAAGCGTCTTTTCCAATTTACGGCTTGCCCGAACTCTGATGGCGCGTTGTTCAGTCAAACGCCAGTGTTTTCCGCACTTGTTAGGTAAATAATTCTTACCAACCATCTAGGAAGTAGATGTTAATCGATATTAAAATTATAAATATATTTTAAAAATTGAATTCCAAGTAGGTACCTGCAATTGTCTGAAATAATAAATCGACTTTATTTTTTATTTCTTTTTTATTTTATCATTCAAATTAAAACGTTTACTAATACAAATATATGAAAAAAATCTATTATCAAAATTGAAATGGTAAAAGGGTTTTTCTAGGGTGATTCAAAATTCCCAAGAAAAATTTGAACAGTGGTTAGATATCATTAATCTAAGAAAAGTTACGTGATTATTTTTTTTTAATTTCATATTTTTTCTCTGAATTTAGGAGCAAAATTTTCGCATTTTTTTGGGAATCGCCTTTAATAGTAGTTTTCACAACTAGTAGCTAACATAGTGCTTTTTTACAAGCGTTGGTTTAAATAACGAGCGCAGCGAGGTATTTAAAAACGCTAGTAAAAAAAGCACAGTTTAGGCGCCAGTTGTTAACACTATTTTTTTTCATACCTTTATGAAAAACTCCAAGAAAAACAGGAAAATACTTTTAGAAATCTCGAACCGAAAGAATTTCTCGCAACACACCATCTTTACACTATAAATCAAGACGGCTGGTAAATGAAATAACAATCGTTTCCATAGCGATGTGTCTTTTTACTCGGTGACGTTCATTGTTGCGACATTTTAATCTTTAACAATTTGATATTTTGACGATATTTTTAAATTATTTTTTCGTAAATACTTGGTGAAAACTGGCGGAAATGGCTTAATTCTTAGGCAATATTACTATTTTTCGCTATTTCTCTTTAACTTTGGGTAAAAAACGGACAGAAATCGTTTTTTGCACCCGTGATCAAAAAAAAAGTTTGCCATGCTTTAGTTATCTGCAGACAGTTACTAAACTCATGTTTTTGATGAAGGTATTAGAAAAAATAATTTTAGTATTTAATAGTTTTTGTCCAGAATTTAAGTAGTTTATATTTTTGGAACATGACGAATTACATTTTCTAAATAATAGTAGTTTTTACATCTAGTGGCTAAAATAGTGCATTTTTGCTAGCGTTGGTTTAAATAACAAGCGCAGACAAAATTATTTTTTTTGCATCGGTAATTAGGAAAGTCATGGTTTGGACATTTGTAAACAGTACTTGAATCATTTAAAGTTAATAAAAAATAATTAGGTAAAAAAATATTATTTCTTGGCTTTCGTAGTATTTAGGCAAATTAGTTTTACGACTTTCTTTTTATAAAGTTTTTGTTCCAAAAAGAACCGATATTGCAGTCTTGCGCTAGAACGCACCTATTTATAAATGCATACTAAAAATAGTCTTTCCCTGCATCTGGAATATCATCCATGCATTCAAAATCATTATCATCCTCCGTAATAATTAACCGTCTTACTTCGTCTATTACCTGTTCTGTCTCATAAGATTCAAAAATAATTTTTTCCGTGTGTTCAATGCATTTCCGCCATTCTTCTTTGCCCACTTTGCTAAGTGCCTCCTTCCACAACTTTATAACGCTAGGCTCACCGATATTTTTACAGGCATGTTTGTCATAATAGTTTTTGTTAATACCCCATACCAATTCAATTGCATTGTAATGGCAATGGTAGGGTGGTAATCTCAAAACTTGATGTCCATATTTAAGGGCTAATTCGTCAACGTCATATTTTTTTTAAATGGCTGCTCTTTACACTTGCTTAAAAGATCACTTTTTAAAAATAAATTTTCATGGTTTAGGTTTTTCTTGGACAACCACTCTCTTATTTCCTCTTTTTTCCAGCTGCTTGTAGGAAATTTCTCTTCGAGTCTCGTATAGTAAGACGCATTGTCTAAAATAGTTAAGAGTTTAAAAGTTTTTCCTCAAACCAATGCTCAAAAATGTTTGCATCCAAAATGCCGTGATAATCGTCAGTTTTTTTTGTTGATGAAAATATAAAACTAGCATTTGAAATAAACCCTTCTTCATTGACTATATGTATTATTATATATATTTTTCCATTACTTGCACGGGTACTGGAATAGCAATGTTTCGATTCATCCTGCCAAGACGATTTTGTTGAAATTCCGTGCGCAAATACCCATGTTTCGTCAAGAAACACAACTTGCCTTGGCAATTCCGATTTTTTTTTAATGTAATCTCTTAAAAATTAGCAACAATATATTAGGGGCCACAAGGGGGCGAAATATTTATTCTATTATCGCCTATATTTCGTAAACGAGTCACCGTGCACACTTGAAACTAAGTTTTGTAGTACTCACACACTATTACCTGCCAGTCTAAGAAATATTTTCGACCTATGAAGAGTGGCCGAATTTTTTGCTGTTAAGGTATGTGAAATGATTTACTAATTTGCAGGACACTTTATACAAGGTATCATTAATTATCATAACAACATTAAATCGAACATTATTAATTAATTAATGCAAGTAATCAAATTTTGAGTAAAGTCTATCCTCATAAAAGATTATAAAAAATGACACATAAAACTTTATAAGATTTCATGATCGATGCTCGCATCATATATTTATGATATTTTACAATATTTGATTAGTAAAAGTGAAACGCAAATCCCGCATAGGATTTCATTATATTTCACCAGCCAGTTGGTTTAGAAAAGTGTGCAATATTTTATAATTTTTAATTGACAATTCCTCATAATACACAACTTTAGCAGTGGTAGTAGTAGTTATACTAGTAGGAGTAATGTAATATGGATTAACTCAATCAAACTAAACTATAACCTAACCTAACCTATAAACTACGACGACCTAACCCACTATTATATAATAACACACCTTGGACTTGCACAAGCCTTACATAACTAATAGAAAATTGTATAAAAACCTATTTGTCGCCAGAAACTATGGGAGAGTTGTTAATTTGATAATTTTCTATTAGATTGGTTAAGCCATTGTTTATAAAAGTCCACACAAAAGGATGTGATTATAGCTTTTATATGATTTTATGAGTTCAGGTAGGCGAAATAAATTCTTTACGACTTAATATTTGTTTCAAAGGATATATTAGGGCATGTAAGATCTTATTACTTTGATAAGCCTCTATGAAATTTTGTAAAACTTTGTTTATAATATTTTATAAGATTTTTTTGGAATTATTAAAAATTTTTTTTCAAGTGGTTGAACAAAGAGGAGTTTCTATGAAATTTGTCTGCTTCAAGTAAGGAAGATTTTAAAAGAATCGTTAATCTATTATTGAAACATATAAAATATTATGAGCCTGCTAGATTACAAAATACCGTGGAAAACCCATAAAATATGTGGATATATTCAAACCCATATTATATATATTTTTTTATAGATGGACACATAAATGCATATAAAGTTTTGTGAGTTTGTCTGACTGTAGAATATATAGGAAGACGGTCTTTTACTATAAAATTTTGTACAAGTAAAAAACAGATATATGTAACCGCACAAAATCAAAGACATAACTCATAAACTATAACAAACTGTAACGATCCTAAAATTTTACCTCAAAAAAGCTTATAAACCTTATAAAAACTGATAAAAATCAGGTGTGTATTTTATGAGATTTAATGCGGTTTTTCAGTGGCGGTCGCAGCTTTTCCACAAAAGGGTGGGCGTGAGGTCAAAATTTTGTAAAAGCAAATAAAAAGTTCTAATATAAAAAATTAATCCAACTTTCGACCCAATAAGATGCCGCAGGCGAAAATTTGTGAAAAACTATCAAAAATTTGTTTTTATGAAAAACCGGCGATTTTTTAAATAAATTTTCGAAAAGTACGGTCATAATAGTGTAAACAAAAAAAATCTAACTGAAAAATACGCAAATTTTGGGTAGGTCATTGTTACACACTCCTTTTATTCCTTAGGGTTAAATTGAAACTCTTAAAATCGTTAACAAAATTTACTGCTTTTCCCACACCTTAGTTAAATTTCGTACATTTTTGTCGCAGTGTGACTTCGAAAACGCCAAGCTTAAGAGGCGCCACACGTTCTAAAATGACATTAAACACCAATTTTACACTACCCGAGCCGCAAACGCAGGTGACAAAAATGTGCAGCACCCAGAGAATGGGTACAAATCACTTAGAACTCTGCATTCTTAAATTTTAAAATTTGCACCGTATTGTTAAAAGTGTACTTTTAAACCTAGTAGCCGACAGGTCTGTAGACAAAATACCATCACCTTACCATTTTTCAAAATATTTCCACCTACCTTTATTGCTTAGTTATCCAAATTTGTCGTTAGCAGTCTCTTTTTGTAACAATTTTTAAAGATTTTTCACCATTTTCAGATGTTACGCGTAAATATCGACAGTCCAGGGGTCTGATTTTCGAATTCATTCGAAAATATCCGCATACGTATACTGAATAATCAACAATTTTTATGTCAGTCTCTTTCTGTACCGTGTGAAATGAGAGGCGAAAGATAAGCCGGTATGTGTGGACCGCGTTCGAATTCGACTGGTTTAACGCAATACTGCAAAAACCGGTTATTCTTGCACGTACTACCCCATGAATCAGCATATCGGCATATCTTTTGCCTCCTTTTCTATACGGTATAGGAAGAGACGGAAGTAGTCGCATGCGAATAATTTCGTATGGTTTCGAAAATACGACCCCAGGCCCAATTCTTGAATCACTCGACTGTTAGTCGTACACGAATCACATTTTAGCAAAAAACTGTCGAAAAAAAAATCAATTTTTACTAGTTCAGATACCAAATATCCCACAAATTCTAACTCGTACGCACAATGACAATAATTAATTAAAATAGGCCCAAAATTTAAATATTGCATTTTTGGCGACAAAAATAGAAAGCTTTTTGACGCTTCGATTGCGTTTTCGTTCGAATTAACGTCGAGTGAGTAGAAGCAATCGATGCAAATCCGAGCGAATATGACATACGAACGTCAAACCTTGCGAAAAAAAGCTCATCACAAACGTAAAATTGTCATTTGAGGAAGAAAAAGGACCAATAAAGTTCAATATTTTCTTTAAATTTTTCATATGTTTATTAGCCTACGCGTTTCGGAGTCAATCCTCCATTTTCAAGGCAAGGCCTACCCAAATAGCATTTTTCTTCTTCCGACTAGCAGTTGACTACTTCTGAGATGCGACAAATGTGCCCAGTGTATGTGGTGATAATATTTGACCTACACCTGACGGTTTCTCAACGTTAGAGTTTGGAATCCAACCCAAAGTAGTGAAAGTTACACTTTCTTTTTGTATTTTCGTGCGTGCGGTACATTTTTGTGTTGTAACTAATAATGCCAAAGAAAAACCAATTAAAATATTCTACCGCGTTCTACAGGAAAAGAAGCAAGATTCTCGCACAAAAATCACGTTTATCCAGTCAACATGGGTAGAAAGCTCAACTTTAAACTTACCTTAATAAGGCCTTAAAGTAGTTTACCAGAAACCGTTGTGTGTTGTGTATCCCTTCTTGGTCCATTCCTTTATTCATTGTATGTATCTCAATTTCCCGGCGCATTTTTATCGTGCCTTCATCACTATTATTGCGACGATACTCAGTCTTATGTTTCTTTGGACTCAGACGAATCGAGCCAGGTAGTAACTGCGCTTAATTATGACTTACATAACATATCCCAAATATCAAAAAACCATTGCCCACAGCTTAATGCTTCTAAATCAGGCGTGATTGTGTTCAGCCCAAGGAGACATAGGGAGAAGTTTGAAGCGCATTTTAAAAATCAGACACCCAGCCTATACTGTTTTATAGCAAAATAAGAAATTTGGGCTTGGTTAAGGACCAGGAATTGCGCTTCACTGACCATGTCAATGGGTGCCTTCGGAGGGGATATTTTAATCTCAAGCTAATATATCAGCACCGTAGGTCCTTATCAAAAAAACTTAAAACTGTATTATGTAAGAGTTATGTCTTAATTATTGTGACACCATATATGGACCACCTTGTTTAAAACTAAGTGATATACGAAGGGTACAAAGGCTTCAAAATTCTTGTTTAAGATTAATTCATGGCGTCAGGAAGTATATCGCATAAGTCATACCTTAAAACAAACCAAATGGCTTAACTTACACAAGAGACGACGTTTCCACTCCCTAGTTTTTTTTTCATAAAATCCTAAAAAACAAAGTTCCAATATATCTGTAAAATAAGATACGTTTTAGAACAGACGCCAATAACCTGAACCTTCGATTTAAGGGTAGATTAACAATGCCCAGGCATTACAGTCATTTTCGTATCAAATAGCTAGTTTATGGAACAACCTACAGGAAAACTTTGTGAAGCTAATCTCTACTCAGTCTTTTAAAAAGTAGATGTTTCAAAACTTATTTATCAATCAAAACTTGTAATGCCAGAGATCTGTAAATCGCTTATAAATGTTTGAATGACATTTAAAATTTTTATTAAACCTTTTTTCTATTTTTATTTAGTAATCTTTTTATAATTAAATTTATATTGATTAGGTTAAGTTAGTTTTTAGGGGTTAGATGGAAGAACAGGTCATCTGTTTGTTTTCAAGCATTTGAACTGAATCTCGCCCAATTGTTCATGTTAGTTATACTTGCTTTTGATCAATAAAAGACCTTTATTATTATGATTATTATGATTGGGTTTGGCCTTATCTGCGGTCCCGTGGCTCCGACTTATACGGGTGCAGATAGGCCAGGTGTTCCATTCACTGTTCTACTCCCCACCAACCGCGAGGTTAGTAAAAACGGTGTTTCGCATCGTGTGCTCTGAGCAGACGCAATGATCCGAGGATGACCGCTTTCTGCATTGCGCCAGCAAGGTATTCTGCCTTGTCACGAGAGCTCCAATTACCAAAACCTTGTTTCTCATTATTATTATGTTTTTTTTTTTTGGTTTGGCCTTATCTGCGGTCCCGCGGCTCCGACTTATACGGTTGCAGATAGGCCAGGTGTTCCATTCACCGTTATACTCCCCACCAACCGCGAGGTTAATAGAAACGGTGTTCCGCATCGTATGCTCTGAGCAGACGCAAGGATCCGAGGATGACCGCTTTCTGCATTGCAGCAGCAAGGTGTTCTGCCTTGTCACGGCAGGTTGGCAAGGTTTTGAGAGCTGAGAGCAGTGTTTGCCGTGCACCTCCGAGAGCTCCAATTACCAAAACCAAAAAACCAACGCCAACGTCGAAACTACGTCCAAATGCTAATTGGGTATAACATAAGGAGACAACATATTGTCAAGAAAACTTAAAAATTAAAGTAGGTACATACAACACAATTAACGCATTAAAAATATTCTCTTTAACATTTGTATATTCAACCTTTGTAGAAGTGACAATTATTTATGTATTTTCTTTGTCTGGACATTGAAACGAACTAACAATTCGGAAGCGAATTTTTTTTTTAATTCAACACGTAGCAAACGTTGAGACAAAACGAGGTTATAATTGATTTCGTGAAAGCGTCTTTAAACTTGTTACTAAACATATAAGCACCATCATAAGGTGGTGGGGTATGTTTTTGAGGTAGAGGCAGGTAATGGTGTATCTGCGAAGAATGAGACACAGAGTTGTTAGGTTGTCCCATTCCCTTATTTTGCGAAAATCTTGATAAGTTTAAGACAATCCTCGTGGCTTCTCACACACTGGTCATGGATAAAGGGGTGGGAGGGGGGGCAAGGAATGTGTGGTTAGAAGAAGATTGGGGGTTGTGGGGTTGGAAGGCGAAGGTGAAGGGGGTTGGGTGTTGGTTAGTGGTGTGTGTGAATATGTAAAATAACAAATGGAAGGTAGAAATTGTGAGGCTGAGTATGTTTTTCTATGGATAGGGATGAATTAACTGATGTTTAAAAAAGGGGGTGGGGTAAGTTTTAGGCATAAAGTGTGAAAGAAAGTTGAGGCATAATTTGCGAAAATCTTGATAAATTTAAGACAATCCTCGTTAAAATGGACTCAGACACTGGTCATGGATAAAGAGATTTTTTTTTAATTCAACACGTAGCAAACGTTGAGATAAAACGAGGTTATAATTGATTTCGTGAAAGCGTCTTTAAACTTGTTACTAAACTGAAAGCACCATCATAAGGTGGTGGGGTATGTTTTTGAGGTAGAGGCAGGTAATGGTGTATCTGCGAAGAATGAGACACAGAGTTGTTAGGTTGTCCCATTCCCTTATTTTGCGAAAATCTTGATAAGTTTAAGACAATCCTCGTTAAAATTGGCTTCTCACACACTGGTCATGGATAAAGGGGTGGGAGGGGGGGCAAGGAATGTGTGGTTAGAAGAAGATGGGGGGTTGTGGGGTTGGAAGGCGAAGGTGAAGGGGGTTGGGTGTTGGTTAGTGGTGTGTGTGAATATGTAAAATAACAAATGGAAGGTAGAAATTGTGAGGCTGAGTATGTTTTTCTATGGATAGGGATGAATTAACTGATGTTTAAAAAAGGGGGTGGGGTACGTTTTAGGCATAAAGTGTGAAAGAAAGTTAAGGCATAATTTGCGAAAATCTTGATAAATTTAAGAGAATCCTCGTTAAAATGGACTCAGACACTGGTCATGGATAAAGAGATGGTTGGTTGTGTGATTGAAAGAAGATGGGGTTTGAGAGGGGGTTGGGTATTGGTTGTTACAACAACAAGCCTCAAAAACATACCCCACGCCCCCTTTTTTAAACAACAGTTAAACTTAACTCGTGAATCTTAACTTAAACGTATGATGGTGCTTTCAGTTTAGTAACAAGTTTAAAGACGCTTTCACGAAATCAATTATAACCTCGTTTTGTCTCAACGTTTGCTACGTGTTGAATTTAAAAAAAAATTCGCTTCCGAATTGTTAATTCGTTTCAATGTCCAGACAAAGAAAATACATAAATAATTGTCACTTCTGCGAAGGTTGGATACACAAATATAAGTGCCTTTAAAATATTTTTAAAGTGTTAATTGTGTTGCATGTACATACTTTAATTTTTAAGTTTTATTGACAATATGTTGTTTCGTTTTGTTATAGGCCTTGCCTAGAAAATCGAGGATTGGGCTAACAGACATATAAAAAAATTTAAGAAGATATTGAACTTTATTTGTCCTTTTTCTCCCTCAAATTTTAAATGAATCTCCTTGAGTTTTCGCAAGTAAAATTGTAAATTTACGGTGAATTTAGTTTAATATTACAGAATTTCAATACGAGATCCATATTATGTGTGCATTAATAAATGGATAAGAGCAAATTTACCCCTTTTTTCGTCAATTTTTTGCTAAAATGTGGTCCGTAGACGACTGAAACTTGAATGATTCAATAATTGGGCTCCAGGTGTTTTAGTAGGTATAAACTTTATTTTTATCGTTTTTAAAATCCACTAAGGAATTATTACCTATAAGTATGAAACTATTCCTTTAGTGCATTTTTGTTAAAAATATTTTCCAAAATAGGTTTTACTTGAAAATGTTTGAGTCAATTTGTTTCAGAACTACACTCAAGGGAAAACTGGGTAGGACATAATCGAGCACCAGTTTTTGATTCGCAATACTAAAAACAGCTGAACCGAAAGCGTTTTTAATTTTAACGTATAAAGTGTCACAATGCTTTTTTTATTATTCCCTAGGGAAATAAAGTAAAATTTATTGACATAGTGACGCATATGTTTATGCGTTTCGGCATACTGGATGTTATCCTTTTGACATAAAAACAGAGCGAAGGTACATGCGGCGGTTTGTCCACAAAGTGCGATTTTTTTAAAAATAAATATTCAATTCAATTCAATTTTTATTTTGCCAAAATAAAAAAATAAAGTTATTTTTTTACTTTTCTGCTTATTCTAAAGTGCCTAAAATAGTATATAAACCTCAGGAGTAAAGTTATGCTTAATCCCTCGACAAATTATAGCACGACCGAAGGGAGGGCTATAAACTTTTTGCCTCGGGATTAAATGTACCACTTTACTCCCTAGGTTTATAATGTACTATTTTAAATCTACGTGTCAACTCCACCTAGGTTTTTAGTCTACCCTCTTCCTGTATATCTTTGACAAAAACGATAAATTTTTATTCATTCAGCGTATAACGATCGCATTCGTGATCATACTGCCGAATTTATCTAATGAATTACTGATCATTTGAACAGATTTTTTTTACAAATGTAGAATAGTAAAAGGGCTTGTGGAATTCATGTATTTTTCATAATCAAAACAACTGAAAGGATGACACAATATTTAATTTAGTATTTTTGACAAATTTTTAATGGCATGTTAAGAAAACTGCAGTGAGTGCAAAGCTCTTACCACACAAAGAATTCTTTAGTCGATTGCGTTCAGTCCATCGGGCTTCGACATTTTACGCCCAAAACTTTCTGTTTTTGAAAATTTTGATCTTCCTGACTTAAAAGTAATTTAATAAAGTTTTTCTTTGTATACAGTTATTGAGTTGAAGACTACAAATATTGTCAAATTAGTCGTTTTTTGCACTAATTTCCTGAACATAAAAAGTGCAGCTAAGGCTAAGACTTAATACCTGGGCCCGTATTCTTGATAGCCTGTGAGGTGAGTAGTCAACGGTGAGTATTTGCTTCTCTCAATTTTCACATGGTTCAAAGCAGGTGAGAAGTGAGAGATTTGTTCATATTCACGGGCACGGGTGTCAAGAATACAGGCCCTGGACGCTTATTCTTTACGGCCCGTGAGGTAGGGTGAGCGAAATTCTCAGCTCCACGGGTGAACTTACTTTCACCACCAATTTCCACGGGGAAATGAATCCGCGGGAGTTGTTCTGATGTTTATAACCTTATTTATTTGGTTGTTTTTTAAGTGTTTTGCTACTTGTTTGATAGTATAATAGTTATTTACGGTACGGTAGTGTGTTACGTTGAAAATAACTCACGCGAGAAAGATTTATACCACGAGGCCGTCAGGCCGACTGGTATAAATTCTCAAGTGACTTAGAAAACAACCCGCGAGTGGCATACAATGTTTTATCCAACAAATGGAAGAAATCGTTTTTTATGAGATAATAATAACCTTGCGTCAGTACCCTATAAATGTCAGAATGACTTGACAGTGACTTTTTTACCTTGTAGTCAAAGTAAATTGTTTGTTTGGTTGCCACGGGCATGATACATTGTTAGCAAATGTTTAAACTTATCTTAGCTCAAAATGTACTGAATCGGAGTTTAAGTTGGAGCCTGTTGGTGATGATGATGTATCCTGGGCGATCTCACAATTAAAATCAAATGCATCTGGTGTCGATGACGTGTCCTTGAAGATGCTCAGGCTATGTTGTCCTGTCATTCTGCTGGTTCTGACACATATTTTTAATTGTTGCATCGAAACCAGCATCTTTCCAGAACAGTGGAAAGTGGCAGAGATTTTGCCACTACCTAATGTCAGCAGTCCCAAGGATTTTTCTGAATTTCGCCCAATAAGCCTTTTGCCAGTACTGTCAAAAGTGTTCGAAAAATTACTTTATAAACAAATAATTAACTACTTTACCTCTAATTCTATTGCCGAACTTACAATCTGGATTTCGCAAAGGCTTCAGTCAGTACAGCTACAGCCCTGTTGAAGGTATTGGATGATATCCTTGTGGCTGCGGACAGGGGTGACAGTACAGATTTAGTCTTGTTAGACTATAGCAAAGCCTTTGACACCCTAAATCACTCTCTTCTCTGCGCTAAATTAAGTCAACTTGGTTTCAAACAAAAAACAGTTCAACTCATTTGCCATTACCTGGATGGGAGGTCTCAAATCGTCAAAGTTGACGATAGGGTTTCTCGCGCTCTTTCACTGGAGAAGGGAGTTCCGCAAGGATCACTCCTTGGTCCACTGTTTTTTATTATTTTTACTGCGGATATGTCGGACTGTTTTGGTACCTTCCATTCAAAAAATCTGATGCAATGGAAGCCGCACAGAGGCTTAATGGGTGCCTAGACTCAATTTCCAAATACTCCTTTAACAATGGTTTAACGTTAAATCCCAATAAGTTGGCCATTATTTATTTTGGATCAGCTAAAGATTGGGCAGCACAGAATTTAAATATATCTATTGAAAACGTTAAAATTCCTATCGTTAATGAATATAAAAACTTAGGAGTAATTTTTGGTAAAAATCTTAGATTTAGAACTCAAGTATCAAAAATACCGCAAAAGGCGTACTGCAATTTAAGAAATCTATACTGAATATATTATATATTCTGAATCTTAGGCTTAAAATATCTTTGTGTGAGTCCTTAGTTCTGTGTCATACAAATTATTGTTACTTTGTTTTTGGACCTTGTTTAGACCTAAACACAAAAAATAAGCTACAAAAAATTCAGAATGCATGCATAAGATTTATTTTCAATCTCAAACGCAGCGATCATGTCAGCCATAAGCTGCGTGACTTAAATTGGCTCAATATTTTAAATCGGCAAAAATTGCATATGCCTGCTTCTTACATAAGTTGCTCAAAACTGCAAATCCGCCATATTTATTTGAAAAGATCAAGCGTAGGAATACCGTTCACTCTCGAGGCACTCGTTCCAGTTCGTCTTATAATATACCAAAATTTCAGAAAGCCATAAGCCAGGGATCTTTTTCCTATACCTCTGTTAAACTGCTTAACAAATAAAATGTTTCCTGTGATAAATTTAAAGAACATTTCAAGCGAATTTTATTGAATGAGAATACCTAGTTAATTTTGTTTTTGTTTTTGTAATTTTGTTTTAGTACTCAATGTTAACTTATAATTTTAACAAAGCTTACTTTTTATCTTAGATTTATCTTAATTTACGTTAAATTTATCTACGTAAGTTTTTCTTTGTCGCTACTTTTTTTTGTCTTCTTTGCTACTTTTTTACGTTTTGATAAGAGATTTAGATATGTGAAACTTTATATAACATTCTTTTTTTTTTTATTTAATATATTGTATTTACATGGTGGGTTAAGCAAACAACATTAGCTGACCTTTGCCCAGTCAAAAATAGAGGCGTTTTTATTTATTTATTTATTAAATAAATTTTCACACTTTTCAGTTTTCCATGCAGAAAAGCGAAGCTTTTTTGAAGAAAAAAACGTATAGAAAATGGAAGAAACCAATGAAAATTACGTTCCTGAGGAGATCCTCACGGAGTCGGAAGAAGCAGCGATACAGATTTTGCCGGAAAAGTTCCGAGATGCTTACGACAAGGAGTTTAAAATATTTGAATCTTGGATGAATTCACGGAAGATAAAAGTTTTCGATGAAAATATTCTATTGGCTTATTTTTTACTTTTGCAAAAAAAATTAGCCCCATCGTCGCTGTGGACCAAATACTCGATGCTTCGCTCGACTATTCACCTTTATAAAAAAAATTTTAACATTTTAAAAATTCTCTTTGAAAAGCAAATCACAGGAATACAAACCAAAGAAGTCCAAGACATTAAAACGAAACAAACGAAGCTCCCGATGACGAGTACCTGTTGATGAAAATAATGGGGATTAGCGGTGCTTGTAGATGCAATGAATTGGTCAATTTGAAAATAAAAAATATTCAAGATAAAGGAAAATATTTTCACGTAGTTTTGCCAGACACTAAAACCAAGAAATGAAGAAGTTTCACCATACTCGAAGAAGGATTTACAGTCAACCCGATCAATTTGTGTAAAAAATACAAGTCTTCGAGGCCAAAGAATACTAGTTCTAGCCGCTTTTTTGTTTTTTACAAAAATAGGAGGTGTACCAGCCAGTGTGTGAGAATAAATACGTTGTCGAAGATACCTTTAAGAATGGAAATTGGAGGAACCAGCGCTCTACATCGGTCACTGTCTGAGAAGGTCTTCGGCGTCACTAGTGAGTTATGGATTATAACACTCTGGTGTGTTATTTGATAGTTTACTTGTCTAAAATGACATTAATAATGACCGGCATAACTGTCATGTGTTGGATAATTTTTTTTTAATTCAAACAAATTGCAAAACACTTTAAAAAAAAAGGTCCCATAAAAACTGACATCTAAATAAAGTAAGGTTACAAAAGTCACAACAACTTCCGCGGATTTATTTCCGCTCTTAGAAAACGGATTTTTTTTTATTCACCTACCTACTTTAACAATTGATTCAGCACTTAACTTTTACGCAGAATAAACATCAAACTCTAGTTTTCCAATAGGTATCGAAAAAGTCAAAATTCACAAAAGAACCACGCAAAATTTAAATGGAAACTGGATCTGAATGGGATTTCAACGCAGTTTAAGTATGTTATTGGGACAGTTCCTAAGAGCATTTTGTCTCATAGATATAAGTGCCGATATCTACAAGGTGATCCAATAATAGCTGCCAGAGTTTTGGATGAGCTTATTATTATCATGCTTATGATGACCGATATCGGCAAAAAAGCATCAATTCCCACTAAAATGACAAAGCTGAATTTAAAAATGACATTAATTAATGAAATTGAAGCTCTTGGAAAAGCGAATCCCGTCTTTTTACTCTGCTGAAGACATTAAATCGGAAACCGTAAAAGAAAGTGACAGTTGTCCTAACTGTCATTTACTATTATGGGGAAACCCCGAGGGAAAACCATTAGTTCGATGACACATATTTACAAATGGGGACTCGAACTACACTAAATTGAGGCAGTGAACTTAAAAATGTTATTAGTTTTGACACCTGTCAAACCATCTCCAAATAACGAATAAATCATTTATAAACATGGAGGGTTGAGAAAAGCAAATACATTTTTTTACTCTGTTGACGATATCAAATCGAAAACCGTGAAAAAAGGTGACAGTTGTCTTAACTGTCATTTACTCGATACGATAAATTGCAGTTGAAAAGAGTTTCACTGTTTTAACTTTAAAAGAGTAAAAGCAAAGTATTAGCTTTTCCAAAAATTCGTTTATAAATTATTTTTTTGCCATTCTGACAGGGTTTGACATGCGTCAAAATTAATGATATTTTTGAGTTAATGGAACTCAATTTAGTGTAGTTCGAGTCCCCACTCGTAAAAATGTGTCATCGGACCAGTGCTTTTCCTCATGACAATTAACAGAACTGTCACTTTTTTTTATGGTTTCCTATTTAATGTTGTCAGCAGAGTACAAAAAAACGGCTTTGTTCTTTCAAAACGTTTAAGTTTATTAATTATTTTTCCGCCATTTTGATAGGGTTTGACAGGTGTCAAAAATAATAACATTTTTTAGTTCATCGACCTCTATTTAGTGTAGTTCGAGTCCCCTCTTATAAATATGTGTCATCGCAACAGTGGTTTTCCCCATAAGAGTAAATGACAGTTAAGAAAACTGTCACTTTTTTTTTACCGTTTCCCATTTAATGTCTTCAGCAAAATAAAAAGAAGGTATTCGCTTTTCCAAAGACTTCGATTTCATTAATTATTTTTCCTCCATTTCGACAGGGTTTGACAGGTGTCAAAATAAATGTCATTTTTAAATGCGGCGTTGACATTTTAATGGAAACTGACGCTTTTTTTGCCAATATCGGTCATCATAAACATGATAATAATAAGCTCATCCCAAACTTTGGCAGCTATCACCCTGTAGATATTGGCACCTATTCTATGTCTATGAGACAAAATGCTCTCAGGGACTGTTCTTTAGACAATTTTGCAATCGATCACAATAACAAGCGGCTAAGCGCAAACAGTTTTTCAATAGGTTCAACTTTAAACGCGTTTTTCTCCGCTTATAGTTACTCTTTTTAAGAAAAGAAAAGATAGGGGTCGAATATTTTTTTACGTAGTTGTTAAATATGCGATAACTGAATTTCTTTTTACCTCAGCGACTCCTGCATGATTTAAAATTTATATCGTTTAATATTTCACTAAAAAACTCCATTATGTTTCAATTTTTCGCGCAAATATCCATTGCAAACTTTATGTCATAACATCGTTAAAATGGCGGATCTATAAACTATTAGAACCAGTGCACAATCCTGTTCTATATATAAGTAATTCAATTTTAAGACTCAATTACAGCCGCCCCGGACACGCTATCAGCAAAATAATTTTCTCCCTGGTAAAAATTCTGTTTTTTTTTTCCTACATTTCCTTTGTTTCGTTGGAACATGTACCTAAACTTTGTCTGATTTTGGAAACTATTAATTTTCCAAATTAAAAGTAGAGAAAAAAATTTCTTCTTTGTGATTCAAGGGCCGACCTGTCCTTAATCTAGGGGGGGTGTAATCAGATTTTAAGTTATTTATTAACCTCAATCACAATCACATGTATAAAAGCGCGTAAAATTTTTAAGAAAATTACACAAAACATGTAATTTTTCATATAAACTACTTAACTAAAATCATAAATCGTAAAATCGCAGATATTAATGTCGTTACTGAAGATAAGAAAGAAAATTATATTAAAAATGTCATTTTTTTATGCCGTCATCAAAAACATGATTTTAGTAACTTTCTGGAGATAACTAAAGCATGGCTTTTTTTGGTTACCGATGCAAAAGAACTTTTTTTTTTAATCACGGGTGCAGAAAAAGATTTCTGTCCGTTTTTTACCCAAAGTTAAAGGAAATAGGGGAAACTAGTAATATTGAAAAAAATCTAATTATTTTTGCCTAAGAATTAAGCCATTTCCGTCAGTTTTCACCATGTATTTACAAAAAAATCATTTAAAAATATCTTCAAAATATCAAAGATTAAAATATCGCAAGAATGAACGTCACCGAGTAAAAAGATACATCGCTATGGAAACGATTGTTATTTCATTTACCAGCCGCCTTGATTTATAGTGTGAAGATGGTGTGTTGCGAGAAGTTCTCTTCGTTCGAGATTTTTAAAACTATTTTCCTGTTTTTCTTGGATTCTTTGATAAAGCTATTAAAAAAAATAGTGTTAACAACTCGCAGCTAAACTGTGCTTTTTTTACTCGCGTTTTTAAATACCTCGCTGCGCTTGTTATTTAAACCAATGCTTGTAAAAAAAAGCACTATTTTAGCCACTAGTTGTTAAAACTACTATTTTGATACCAAATTAAACTAATACGGTAAAAATTAATGATGGTGTAGCGCAATGTATGCAAAAAAGTCGTCAAATTTGTTTATTTTTTAAATGTTTTTATAAAAAAGTTGAGTCCAGGTGTAGTGGGGGGTAATTACGCCCCCTTCTCTCCCCAGAAATCCGTACTTTTTGTAAATTGTTAGTTTTTGTTAATATCATATGAGGAGATCATATGATAATGATAAAAGTTTGTCTAAAATACCAAGAAATGATCTGAACAGCTTCAGAATTAGTTAAGGGCATTTTCGAACAAATCCAGATGGCGTTTTCATGACTTATTAATAAACATGACAAAATTGCCTTACGGAAAAGAAAAATGATAGATTGCTTTTAAGGTCCCAGTTTCGGTGAATTGTTACCCCTGAAAAAATTATATAATGTACGGCCCAACCTCCTTTCCCCCACCATTTCCTTGCATTTTCATGTTAAGCTTTTTCGAGCTACGATGATTTTTTTTGAAAGGTCGACTTTTGATAGGGCATCTGTAACTGTTTTATTCCTAAAATAACGTTATGTATACTTAACTACTTCTTATATTGACACATTGCTCTTGTTATCATCACAGACCAGTGTCACTTTCTCGCACTGTGTGGGGGAATTAATTTACCCCAAAACTTTCCCGCACTAAAGTGACGCTTTCCCGCACTGAGTGAGGAAATGAATTAACCCCGTGACTATTTAGGATAAAAACTATTGTAATAACCTAATTAAGCAAAAGTGTTACTTTACCGCAAGCAAAATCAATTAGACAAAAGACGCAAAGCAGAGTTCAGATTAGTGTGAAGGATACTTTGCGCAAAAGTATTAGGAATTCTAAAAATCTAAAATAAACAAAAAACTTAAACGAAAAAGAGAAGTTTTTTGTACTTCAGTGCGAAATGAAGTTCATAAATTTCGATTGCTCACAAAGAGGGGGACTCCGTTTCGTCCTTATTAGGTACTCATCAGCTAGGTGTACCACCAGATATAAAAGAAAAATAAAGAGATACTTTAAAGTAGAGGGAAACACGCCCAGTGTGTTACGGAGTCGATATGTAGCGCATAAAGACGCTGGTGTTTTTGAAATTATATTCACAAGGCAACAGTTTTCAAAAATTTCTATAAATCACCAAAACGTCACAAATAAGTTTTTTTTATATGGAAGTACAGATTGTGGAAGTGCCTACTGCCCTAAAGAATCAATAAAACCTAAGTTTGTTTTATAGAATTTGAGAACAACCTCTGCCTTATTTTTCGTTACATGTTTATTGGTATTCGATTGACTGTTTTTTACAACAAAATATGGTTCTTTCTTATTGCAGACGCGTACAAACTGAGTGCATTTATATTATATATATGCATATGTAATTAGTCCAAGAAGTAAAGTTTTTCTCTTGTTTCAAAGACATACCGTCTTTAAACCAAGAAGTCCTGTGGGGTTGCACCTCGCACCCTTTTGAAAAAAAAATCCTTTTTTCAGTGTAATTTTCGTCCCCACTTCTCTTATGTTGTCCGAAAATCTATTACACGGTAAAAAATGAGTAAAACCAAAAAAGGACAAGTTATTATATAATACTTTGAAAACAATGCCCTTAAAAACATAACTAAAACTGTAAATAAAGAGCGCAAAAGGAGCTTTTAAAATAAAACAATTTTATTTGCTAAATTGTATATCTTTATTTTTAACATTTTAGTTTGGTTTAAGGAGAAAATTGTTTCATAAAACAAAATAGTCACTGCATCACGAAAACTTCTTTCGCAGTTTTCGTGATGCAGTGACCCTAAAACAAAATATTAAAAAGCCCACTATAAAAACGACTTTTGTGGATGAATGGAGGCGCCAGCATCGAGCCAAACTTGTTGCCAGATTCCCACCATTGAAGCGAACCCTCCCTTTATTATTGTTTCCTCTATGTGTACCACAATGACAGACAATTTCATTTGCGCTTTTGTGCCAAAGATTCCGGTTTAAGAGGAATAAATCCTGTCGATGGCGCCCTCTTTGTGAATGATCGAAACCAAGAAAATTACCAACTCTAGATGGAGGTAGCATCGATCCTGCGGGAGACATACAATTATGTCATCTGTATGCAGGTTTCGTTTATAAGACGGCTTAATTGTATGGCTCTCATAGGACCGATGCCTTCACCTCTTGCTAACTACAGTAGATATTTTATTGGTTTCGATCGTTCACACAGAGGGCGCCACCGACATAATTTATTCCGCTTAAGCCGTAATCTTTGGCACAAAAGCTCGACCGAAATTGTGTGTCATTGTAGTACACCTAGCTGACCTTAGGTTCCAAGCCCTGTTTGAGCAATCAAAATTCAGAAAGTTCATTTTGCGCTAAAGTACAAAAAACTTTTGTAGTGCACGTAGCCATCTTCCGTTTGGTTTTTAAAAAACTTAAAAATTGGTGAATTAACAAAGCACAAAACTAGTAAAGAGATTAGAATCAAAAAGCACGAAAGACAAACATTTAAAACTTTGTTGCCTGTCCCGGATCTTTTTTTTATATAATAAAGAAGAAAACGTCAGACCTTAACTCACATTTTATTTTATCGACTACCCTATTGTTTTGATTCTAATAAAACGTCTAAAATACTCCCTTTTGTTTAAAATTGAATCATAAAAGTTCAAATTTAACTACGTGACTTTGCAAAACGCTGGACGCTTATATAGGTTAAAGAAAATTATCTTTAAAGGCAGCCGCACACATGCAGTTTTTCCCCAAGTTCGTGTCTTGTTATAGCATTGACATCCACTGACAATGATGCTTTGACGATAATTGGTTCGCTTGAGGGTTCATGGTTTAACAATCAGGCATGGTGCACGTCGGAAAACTGAAAATAGTAGTTTACATAACAACCCAATGAGCATTTTTGTCTATATAGAAGTTACAGCAAATAATATAAAACCTTCATAAAATAACCAAAAGTTATATTATTTAGTGTTGGTAATAATTTTATAACTCTAATATATCTCTTAAATGAGTAAAAAAGACTTGAAAAAGAACTGAGCAACACCAGCTTATAAAAATTTATGGTACATAGTAATGGATAGAAAAACAACATATAGATTTTATGAAAATTCCTTATGAACCCTCAAGTCTAGATATTATTATAAAAAGGTTTTACAACTGTTCTAACAACACTACATAACAAATTAAAAGTTTTTATCGATTTAGAAATCTAAATTTTCCATCCTTCTTTCCTTTGCTTGTTATGTATTGGTCTTTTTCTTTTTAAAATAAAAAAATTATAAAATGGTGTTACCAATCTTCTAAAATAAATTGAAATGGAAGTGAGAGATAAGTTGAAGTAGGAATGTGAATATTTATATACTATAGGTTAAATAAAAGCTGTTTTCCCAGTCATCCTACTCTTATAATCAGCTGCGGTCCCGTGTGTACCTCCAAAAATACTTGAGAAAACGGGAAAAAAAAATATTCATTTAAATAATACTTCTTTTTTCACATATGTTTTTTGTTTTCTGGGAGAAATATTGAATTTGGTATTTTGTTCTTAACCCTAAACAAGCAATATTTCAATTAAAACACATGTTAAAAACCCATAAATAACGTTTTTATTTTAGTCAAAAACCTATTGTTGGAATACAAAATGGCGAAAATTTACGACAATTCTATAAAAAAAAAACAATAATAATACTGTTTACCTCTTTCAACAGTATTTTATCAACGTTTTAAAACATGATGCTAGTTGGAACAAAAGGCTGCAGATGGCGCAGTGTTGAACACTGAAGGTCCGTTTCTGCGAGTTTAACATAGTTACCATTGTTCTCTTTTCCTAAATGTATTCGTCTGAGAGAGATCCAGCATACTACACATACCAGGAAAAATACCCGCCTGCACACCCTTCAACCCTGCATAACTGTCAGAGGTAACTATGTCAAGAAGATAGTTAGATTGCGGGGTCGAAGGATATGCAGGCAGGTATTTCTCTGGTATGCTGGATCTCTCTCGGACGAATGCATTTAGAAAAAG
Source organism: Oxystoma pomonae (assembly GCA_963921995.1). Taxonomy (NCBI): domain Eukaryota; kingdom Metazoa; phylum Arthropoda; class Insecta; order Coleoptera; family Brentidae; genus Oxystoma; species Oxystoma pomonae. The sequence goes on from OY998172.1 coordinate 41,343,865, forward strand.
AGGATAATAGTAACTATGTCAAACTAGCAGAAACGGACCTTGAGGCTGCGTTCCGTCGCGTCGTAAGGTGATGTGTTCACAATTGCCGCCGACCAGCCGTGCGCATTGTATGTACTCGAAGTTTCACGGTACATTTTGGCAAACTTAACACGGTTACTATATTGTTCTCTTTTTCTAAAACCCGGTTCCCATCTATGGGTTTCTTATGCGTGGGCTCCCCGAATCAAAACACGGATCACGTAGTCTAAGCAAGATTTGCCTATACAAGTTCATGTCGGTCCACGTGATGAGTTTTTTGAGTCAGGGTGGCCGCGCATGGGAAACGCTGGTCGGAATCGGGTGTAGAATGCATTCGATTTCGATATCTGTCATCGAAAACTATCTGAAGAAGATTTGGATCTCTTATCTCTCTCAGATTCATGTAATTAAAACCAGATCATTATGGTATGGTATCTCGCAAAAACGCGCCTTTTGATGTCGCAAAAACGCACCTTTTAAAATCGCGAAAACGAGCCTATTTGATGTCACAAAATTAACCTAAAAAATCTTGTTATTAAAATTAAAATTGTTTTTTTGTTGTAAAAACAGTGGTATTATAACCACTATACAAAGAAATTAATTATTTATACATCATAGAAAGAATGGGCAAAAAAGGTTTATAAATGAGTTCATAAGAATATTACAGGCACCAATTTATATAATTATTGTGTGTGAGTTTCCAAGTTTTTATAAGTACTTAATTAAGTTTTTATAAGTGAGTTGATAGCAACATTTTAAAAACCAATCTATATATCTTTAATTGATAGTTACTTACAGTTTTGTAGATGGGTTAACAGAAAGATTTCAAAAACCAATTTATATAACTGTTGTCACTGATGGCTTATATTTTTATAAATATGTTGGTGGAAACATTGTTAACACCAATTTATATAACATTTGTTACCGATTACTTTAATTTTTATAAAGATGTCCGTGGAAATATTGTAAACGCCAGTTTTATGTTACCTTAGGGTACCATCAATTTACAACCTTTAATAAAACAAATATACAAACTCAATTCCTATAGGAAACCTCTAAATACCCTAGGGCATTAATGGAACCCTCTTTATAATAATTATATAAATTTTTGTCACCAGGGGTTTACGAAAATGCTCATTGGGAAGCATGTTATGATGTTCATTACACGCGAAGATGAAGTTTAAGACGCGAGCCGAAGGCGACGAAAACAACTTTAAAAAAACAAAGAAGAAAATTCAAAATCGCGGTTGGCTTTGAAACTGTTTGGGCCACCAGGTAAACCAAAAATCTACTGCGCATGCTCTAAAAAATCCATGCCTGGTGTCGTAGTGACCTTACGATAATTTAATGACAAGGTATTAATTTGATGACAATGACATCATCTGTCCGAAAACTTTGATTTTATTTCATTGAATTTATTTATTAAATTATGGATAAAACATCTCCAACCGCAAGTTTAACTTTACTCGAGAGTTTCAATCCACAAGGTAAACCCCCTATGTTGGGAATTTGGAACCTTTGGTTGCACTAAAACAAAATTATCGATGCGCGTTTCGCTAACAACGTTAGCATCATCAGGAGACGATAAACAATGAACTAAATTAATCTACGCTCTATCTTATATACAATCCTTTAGTGGGCGGAGATAAGACTAATAATTTGTGATTGATCACGATTTTTAATCCTATCTCCCCTTAACCAAAGAATAAAGTGTACTATGGGTCCTCTATCTTTATTTAAACTATTTCTGGATTTAATGATTTCCATACTTTCATATGCATTCAAAAGTCTTTTGTTTGGTATACATTTTAGAAGTTTTAGGTTATCTAATGTGAATCTATGATTGTTTTCAAAACTGTGGCCGAGCATGAAAAAAGTATGGAAATCATTAAATCCAGAAATAGTTTAAATAAAGATAGAGGACCCATCCCGTTTAGTACGCTTTATTCTTTGGTTGAGGGGAGATAGGATTACAAATCGTGATCAATCACAAATTATTAGTCTTATCTCCGCCCACTAATGGATTGTATATAAGATAAAGCGTAGATTAATTTAGTTCATTGTTTATCGTCTCCTGATGATGCTAACGTTGTTAGCGAAACGCGCGTCGAGTGCAAAAAAGTGTAGTTTTGATTTGTGGAAAACAATCATAATTTTGTTTTAAGGTAAACCTCGTTACACGAGGACATAGCCCCAAGTGCTGAACCCACTTCCTGAGAAAACTGGGCATTGCCGAAAAGTCTACATTTTTACGAGGTATGGTTTTGCCATTTTGTTCATGTTATTGTGCAGTTTTTGTATTTTAAAATTTTGTGGCGGTGTTTTCTGTGATTGCGTGCGTTATTATTACGCGGAAAACACTAGATAACACTTTTTCAGTTTTTTTACGGTAACGTCCACTTTTCTAATAGATTTTCCAAAAGTAAATAAAAATATTAAACATAAACCTACATTTTTGCTGTCAGATGGTTGTCAGTTGCTTTCACTTCTGACGCAATCGACGCGCATTTTCTCGGGAAAAGCAAGGGTAGGGCGTTTATATTATCTCATAGTTATATGGTCTTAATTTATCTGAGCGTATAATGACCATAACATGTGAGTATATTATACTTTACCTACGACCAATGAAAATATCAGAAATAATTATGCACCAATATGCACCAATTCTGCCCCCCCCCTCAATGGTATTCTTGAAAAAAAATAGTGCACCAGGCTGCACTATTTATGCACCACCTCCCCAGAGAAGTTACAGCTGATTCTTTACCGTGAAGTTGCCCCCCCCCCAATGATATTTTTGAAGAAAAATATATTGCACCAGACTGGACTATTTATGCACCAATATCCAATATCCACCACCAATAAAACTTTTTGCACCCCCTCCCAGGAGTTGTTGAACCTATTTTTTACCGTCAAGTACCCTTTTAATGATATTTTTGAAGGAAAAAATATCGCACTGAAATGTAAGACTTTCTGGCGTTTTGAGTGAGATAAAGTACAACTTTCCGCACAAAAACAATTACAAGTGTCCTTTACCGCACGCGAGTAGATAATAGTTATTTACCGCATCTCATTATATAAGTTTTATTAATTATAAATTTTCTAATTATGTAAAGAATGACGCATAAGATATTATGCATATGCATAAAATATAATTTATGAAAAACAACAATCGTAAATAAAAGTAACTTTCCAGCACCAGTGCGGAAAGTTACTTTTTTGTGCAGTTAAAAACATTAAACTCGATATATTTTACACAGTGCATAGTGGAAAGTATATTATATTATAGTTATACTTCATTCCAGATTAATTAATTCTGTGACAAGTTCATGTGGCGAATTCTTTTGAGAAAAATAGTGCGCTACTCGTGATGCACCGAAACTGACACGGTACTGTCAAAAAGTTGCACCAGGGCAACACGTAATTTCTTCAGTTGCAGATTCAGACCTAACCTAATATGTTTTTGATTTTTTGCAAAAATGCAGTTATATTTTAAATTAAATTACCCAAAAAACGTCAAGTAAGGTCTGCTAACCTAAGCAGGTTTTAAACAGTTGACTTATAAATCCCCGAAGATACCTGCTTGCTGGTACATTTATAAATAACATTTTCAATAAAGTTTTTATTTTTGGCATTTCTTGCCTGTGTTACAATACACAATACTCTTCTTCTTCATCCTCTTCACTGATACTCGCTAAAAATTCGGATAATAACATAAAATACCGACAAACTGAATCTGCCGCCATTTTAAAAAATTTTAAATTGAGTGCCGCACCATCTCAAAGAGCTCGTGCGGAAAAATGCGCACTGAGTGCGCGGTTGGTGCGTTGCCCAATAGAACACACAAACTTGCACCAGTTTTACCAATGGAATACAAATATGGCCCCAGTAGCCCACTAGCTGTGCACTTTTTTCTCAATAGAATATATTAGTTTCTGTAGTAAATATTAAAATTGTTGCGGAGAATTTGGAATGAACTAGTAGAAACTGCACTGCATGCATGAAAAAAGATACCGTCTTATCACACGCAAATCAGAGTTTGAGGACACTAAAACAAAATCAACTAAAATGTTGTATTTTTGCATTACATTACAAACTACTTACGAAAAATTCTTAGCGTTGGCAACGCTGCAGTCAGAAAAACCATACCGGACAAAAGAGTGTGCATGAATAGTGCAGTCTGGTGCAATATTTTTTCTACGTAAAGAAACATCTGTAACTACTGAAGGGAGGGAGTGCAAAATAAATAAAAATAGTGCTACCTGCTGCAACATTTTATTCGCAAAAATTCTTACTGAGGGGACCAGCGTTCATTTGTCCCCCCCCCTCCACATAAAAGTCGCTGTAGTTTCTCAGAGGAAGCGGTGCAAAATTGTTTTATTATTATATATTGATGCATAATTAGTTCATTTTAGTGCAGTATTTTTGTCTTTAAAATTATCACTGGGTGGGGTCAACTTCACTGACCTTTAGTCAACAACCTTCATAACCTGAAGTTTCAATGACGTTCTATCTAAAACCTCAAAACAAATAAGGTTACTAAGGGACTTTTCATATATCTTTTAAAAAAAAGTTTTTTTCTTAAAAATGTGTAATATGTCAATTTAAAGCGACTTATTTTTGGTAAGGTATTAAAATTATATCGGATTAATTTACGTTTACACTTGTCACGCTATCTTGTAGCTTACGTCTAAGCTTTATCGCTATCCTAGGACCATAAATGCGCCATTAAAATCGTGTTGAGATGGTCGTAAAATTATCATTATTCGTTGGTCGTAGGTAAATTAATTTACGATACTAACACATCGAATTTGAACAGGGGGTCAATTTTGCCACTTTTAGATTTGTATTTCAGCTACTGAATTTTGATAGTTTGATATAAATAAATGTTATTATTAGTTAAAAAAGTAGCCATGCTAAATCGAAATCTAAATCTAAAGGCGGTAAAATGTACCACCTGTTCAGAATGGTATGCGTTATTCACAATAGTTTATCGAAAAGAATCTCGTCAGTCTCAAAGTCTTTAGCACACGCGTTGAGCAAAATATCAAGGCTTGGACGTTGCAGTCCAAACCTTGATGAACATCGGTATGTGTGAGACTGCCTTAAGGATAGCGTTATATTTCTATATCATAAAATCTATTTCTAAGAGATACCATAAAATATTCACATAACGCGAATAAGTGTTTTTTACGAAATAAGATTACAATATAATTTAGTTTATTCCACACCAGCATCTGAACACATAAATTTAATGCACTTATGATCTCGAAGGAGGAAAATCATGAAGACGTAAAGTTTATTAAACAAGCATAAAGCTCTTGTTACTGTAGCACCTAGCCTGTCAAAAAATGTATAAATGGACATCAGGGAGATGCCTGAGGTTATGTTAACAAAATAGTTCTTTTTTAAGAAACTTTTTGAAAGTAATCTATAGTTGTGTTTGGGTCAGTGAGTTAAAAGAAAACTTTCTTCAAAATTGCGAACGTTTCGATTTATCTAAAATCATCTTCAGGCCTCTAAAAACAATTAAAGAACTAAACTGACATACTTTTAATTTAAGCAACTTTCTTATAAAATATAAGCCATGTATATAAAAAAAATATTCTGTGAAAAATATTTCAGATGTTCCATAATATTTATTTTGCCTAGTAGTGCCCCCATAAATATATTTTTTGTGCTAAAAACGGGTTCAAAATATGGCGTTTTTCTGGACGAAATTGGAGGTGTTTTATAGGTCCATGAACCACTTGGGATATTAAATAAGTTAAATTGATCCTTGTAAAAACGGTTACTTAGGAAAATTATAAATGAACTTATTACCAATTGCTACAAAACAATCCTTTCTGGGGGCTATAAATTTAAACCCCCAGAGGTGGTCTAAAAAATCACCAACTTTCTAACCTCAAACACAGATAATGAACTATGTTGGAAATTTGGAACCTTTGATTGCACTAAAACAAAGTTATGAACGTCTCCTGATGATGCTAACGTTGTTAGCGAAACGCGCGTCGAGTGCAAAAAAGTGTAGTTTCGGTTTGTGGAAAACAATCATAATTTTGTTTTAGTGCAACCAAAGGTTCCAAATTCCCAACATAGTAAAGTTATGATTGTTTTCCACAAACCAAAACTACACTTTTTTGCACTCGACGCACGTTTCGCTAACAACGTTCGCATCATCAGGAGACGATAAACAATGAACTAAATTAATCTACGCTCTATCTTATATACAATCCTTTAGTGGGCGGAGATAAGACTAATAAATTGTGATTGATCACGATTTTTAATCCTATCTCCCCTCAACCAAAGAATAAAGTGTACTAAACGGGATGGGTCCTCTATCTTTATTTAATAAATCTTTATTTAATAAATTAATTAATTAATAATTAAATAAAGATAGAGGACCCATCCCGTTTAGTACACTTTATTCGTTGGTTAAGGGGAGATAGGACTAAAAATCGTGATCAATCAAAAATTATTAGTCTTATCTCCACCCACTAAAGGATTGTATATAAGATAGAGCGTAGATTAATTTAGTTCATTGTTTTTCGTCTCCTGATGATGCTAACGTTATTAGCGAAACGCGCGTCGAGTGCAAAAAAGTGTAGCTTTGGTTTGTGGAAAACAATCATAACTTTGTGTTACAGATAATGAAGCTATTATGTGCCAAATTTTTGGCGTACTCACCATTTGCCATTTTGAAACCTGTCAAAAAAAAATAGTTTGAGGTCATTTTATCCTAAAATATGGTACATTTTGAGAAAAAAGCAGTTTTTCAGTGGTATTTTGCAATAACAATAAAAAATAATCAATAACTTTGTGTAGTTTCTGTATAGGTAAGTGTTTTTTGAAAATAGATTTTAAAATTTAGTACCCTCCACAGGTGTAAATATTTAGCCCTGTGGGGGGTACTATTTTAGATCTCAGTAAATCCCACTGTAAATGTCTATTAAGAGCGCCATTTATTTTTTAATACGATCAATTTTTAATTTAGCCTGTCCTAGTCTTAGTCAATATGCTAAGGGTATTGTATCTGGTCAACTTGTCTAATTTTATTAATCCAGTTTTAGTTTGGAAAATAAATTAATCAATTGTCTTTCGATAGCACTTCAATATTTGATTAATTGACCAACACCTTGTTTGTTTTAAATGTATAATTGGAATATAGGTATATTGTTTTTGATACAGAAACTTGATAATTACACTAGTGATATAACTAAACTAATCTTAAGAAACTCTAGCTGCGTCGATCTATGTACTTGTAAAAACCCCGAAGAGATCGGCAGCGCGTTGTTTACGTGTTTAAAGTTAAAAAGCGTCTCTTTTTGGTCTTTCCCAAAAACATATTCTCTTCATAAAAAGGGAAAAGTCAGATAAAGAGAACGATGTATCGATAAACGACTAACGACCTTAAGAACCCATTAATTTTTTATATGGCCTGTAATGTTCTGTTATTTTATAATAATGAAATCTGAACAGGTATTATGCTTGAAATTTCAGTATATTTAATTAGGTAGAATCCTATGCGTTTATACATTATTTATTAAATGATTAGGAACCCCTCGTATAATAAAAGGAAATTTTTGGGGCAAATAAATATGTGCTTTAAACAAATATTCTAGTGACCCAAATAAATATGCGTATTTGTTCACTTTTTGACGTGTGTGCTTCTCAAAGCGCATTTTACCTATTTTCTTATATCTCTGGCGTGCACCTGCAATTATCGGTATTTTGGGGTAAATGTGGAATTTCATCAATTATCTGGCCAACTATGTGAGGCATTATGGCGCGCGTTGAATGTGCAGGAAAAAGCCTGGATTCCAAAGAGAATGTTTGCATTGCATGGTTAAAAACTTAAGAGTATGGAAGCGTGCACGGTTTTGCCTAAACTACATATTTAAAAAAAATATATACACTTTGAACTATATATTTTTGAGATAAACATACCCCTAGCTTTAATTAAATTAAAAAACATTAAATTTTCAATTCTAATTTTTTTTGTGTGATCTGTTTTTGATACCAAATTTGAAATCCTTGTAAAATTTATTTAATATTTCAATTTTTGAAAGCGATTATCTCACAAACTAAATAAGATACCCCATCAAATTATTTGTTGTTGTATATTGGCAAAATTAATAAAATTTAAAAAAATATTAAACAGCTTAAATTAATATATTTGTTTTTATCTTAGATTAAAAAGAGACAAGATATCTGGTCCAACGAAAACTCCTTGGCAAATAATAACGAGTGTTTATTTACAAATAAAATTACAACAAAACAAAGGTGAGAAATATCGATTATTTTTCTATCATTTTAAACGATGTTAGCACGATATGGACAGAGAATTCTTTCTCAAACCTTTTAGGTTGTGATTGGCTTGTGGGTGGGGAAAGTCGGCAGAACGCAGACGGTAGGATGATATTTTTATTGACATAAGCTTTTTCGTGTTATTTATTTTAAAATTTCAGGATGTTTTAAGCAGTTTTAAAACCACATTTTTTCGAAAAACGTTTATAGTGTATTTTTTTACCAGTACGAGAATATTTCAGTGCATTTAAAGTGTTATTTTTGAACAAATCGTACCATGTTTTGAAAACAAAGGGAGAGCAAGTGAAATCAGTGAGTGGCGGTACATGCCGGTAGGTACACAGAAAATTAAAAAGAAGTTTATGAAATATACTCAGATTAGTAGATTCATAAAGTAAAATATCAAAAAACACGTTTTTTTTTTTTGATGAAGTAGTTAATTCCCAATACGTCAAATGAGATATTTTCGAAAGTTTTTATAAGGTTTTTTTCGAGGTTCTTTTTATAAAGACGAATAAAGCCTGTTTTGATGAAGTAGTTAATGCGCAAATAAGATATTTTCAAAGGTTTATTTTATAAAGAGAAAAAAAGATAAAATAAAGGTAGGTAAAGTCCTTAAACCAACTTGCAAACAACATCAAAAGTTAATTCACATGTGTTCAGGTTTGTAAGAATATTGAATTCCTACCTCTTATCAGAATATTAAGGTAGATTTGCCGTTGCCATCTGCGGTCGCTCTTCGAATTGATATTTAAATCTTTTTGTCTGTTCTAGTAGTCTCTATGTACCCTAAGCATTATTGACTTTATTGAGTAGGTACTGAAGAAATCAGTATAAGTAAGTTTCTGCTAATGAAAAAATAACAAAATTAACAAACAAAATAACATAATTTTTAGCGAGTAGGTAATATTATTTTTTTTCTTGACGTTCCAGATGCTATGAACTGTGTTTCTTTGTTTTTATGTTTGATATAATTTTATTGTGTTGAAAATTGAAATTGCTATAAATCATATACAAACTTTAAATTTATTTTGTAAAAAATTATACTACAAATATTTATTCTTCCAAAGCTCAAATTGGCAAAATCATTTTTTGCATGTTTTTTAAATTATTTTGCAGATTTCATATTATAGTAAAATTTTGATAATATAATTCATGTGTAAATTTATATTTAAGTAGGTACGCCACTGGTGTGTTTACTGTAAACAACAGAAAGATAAACATTGTTCCATATAATAATATAACCAAAGTTTCCGTAACTGTCAGGTATCTTGTCTCCTTGTAATCTAAGGTTTTTATAGATAATATATAAAATATATTAAACCAATGAAAAAATACTGTAATGTAATTCGTTAGTAAAAATATTGTTACGTTGACCTTGGCGCAAAATGAACAATTTTTTTTTTAGGGCGAAGTTAATTCTAAGAGAAAATTTATACACACTAGTCCACAAGGGCACTGACACGTATATGTTAGTTCCTTTATCCGTCTAATCTTCAACATTGGGTTTTTAATTAAGGACCGACCCTAAAGATCGTAAAAACCCTGCTTTATCATCGACACAGACTAAAGACATTAAAAATCTCCTTGCAGTTTTAGGGTCTTTTCTATAGGACACTGACCTGTACTTTTAGAAGAAAATTATCCCATAAATGCTAGTAGGACCTTACAGGTACATTATAGACTAGAAAAATTAACAGTGTGATTTACTAAGATCTAAAATAGTACCCCTCAGAGGTCTAAATATTTACATCTGTGGAGGTACTAAATTTTAAAACCAATATTCAAAAAACACTTACCCATACAGAAAATACACAAAGTTATTGATTATTTTGTATTGTTATTGCAAAATAACAAAGACTACTTTTTTTCTCAAAATGTTCCACATCTTAGGAGCAAATGTCCCAAAACTATTTTTTTCGACAAATTTCAAAATGGCAAATGGTGAATACGCCAAAAATTTGGCAAATAATAGCTTCATTACCTGTGTTTAAGGGTATGGTGATTTTTTAGAGCACCTCAGCCGGAAAGGATTGTTTTGTGGGAATTGGTAATAGTAGTAATAGATGGGCGGCCGTAGGCTTTGCGATTAGGCCGCATCATGGACCCTTTTTGCCATACCCCCCCCCGTGCACCCCCGACTGATGCACGTGCCCCTTAGGATGTAAGTTTTCTTTCTCTAAGAGGACTTAATTTTGCCTGACTCCTCTTTGTCGAGGACAGGGATCTTTAGACTGCGTAGCAAGTATACACAGTGGACCGCCGGCTTTACACCCCCTCCGAAGGGTGGTCCTGCTACATGTTAGACTTGCATCTATCTAACATCGCTACCGTCCCAGCAGAACTTGGTTGACGGTAGACTTTTCCCCCCAGCAGCCCGCCGTCATATAGGTTGACCCGAAAATCGAGGTCCCGGTTTCGCTGGACGAGGTCGTCTTCGGAGTCTTCAGATGCATCTCTTTGGAGTGGTGCTGCTACCCGTAGGTGGTACCGCCTCTTCCAAGTCACCTTCTGTCGACTTCCGCTACCAAATCTGTCGGAGTCCAGCTACGTCCCATGGAGTCCCGATCTCGGAGAAGTCCAGGTCGTCCTTTTTTGGGTCACCGGCTAGTCTCCTCTACCCAGTTTGGCGGGGTCCTCGGCCGTCCACCTTTGAGTCCCGCAAAGTTTTTGGTACAGTGTCAACCGTGCCGCCTGCTTCTACCTCGTTTGTTGTTACTGTATGCACAACGTTAACTGCAGAGCTGCTGAGAGGTGGGGCCGCCCGTCGTCGTCTCGAGTCGCGCATTGGGTGTTATGTGAAGCAATGTGTACTTGCCCGGATCCGATCCTGCGATCTCTATTCTGCAGGCTAAGACGCTGTTCACTGGTCTACGGCGGCCCCTTTTATTGGTAATAAGTTCGTTTATAATTTCCCTAAGTAATCGTTTTTACCAGAATTAATTTACCTTATTTAATATCACAAGTTGTTCATTAATCAATAAAACCCCTCCAGTTTTGTAAAGAAAAACGCCATATTTTGAGGTCGTTTTCAGCACAAAAAATATATTTATGAGTTCACTACGAGGCAAAGCCAACATAAGTGAAGGTCACTGATTATGCACAAAAACTATTTCCTATGAAAAAAGTCCAAAAGAACTGTACCTGTTCATTTATTTACAAACTAAAATTAAAACATTGAGTTTATCTAAAAGCTTAATCATCAAACAAAACTTTTCACTGAAAGATCACACTCAAAACAAACATCAAATCTGCGAAGTTGGCTTTGACTGCTGCAGCGCATTGGTGGAATGACGTTTCACCAGATATGCAATCGCAGTTAATACGGTAGAGTCAACCACCTGGCTAATAGGCCAGAATGGTTATTTTTTTTTATTTTATTTGCAGTCTTTTTTGTTGTTCATTCTGTTTCGTCTTTTAATTTAACAAAAATCCCTGATCAGACTTTTGGGATCACTATTTTTATGTTTCGCTGTGTGATCAGTGTTCCTAGTTACACAGTTGCAAATTTTAAGGCCAAATAGTGCCCTTAGCCCATAGTAATTCGACTTAAGCGTTTTTAGTAAACACCGTTATGTAGATATTACGTAAAATTTACATAACAGATTTACCTTGTTATTTAAATTTAAGGTCACTCAGAGGTCACAATAAGGTAAAATTTAAGTTACATTAAGGTGCGAAAACTCTGCATAATGCCATGCGCAAAGCCCACCTAATTTTTACATCAATGTGATGTAAATAAAATGACATACCTTTTACATAAATATTACATCCATGTTACGTCAGAGTTAAGTAAAGACTACGTATATTTTACATAACAGGTCTTGTTATGTAAATTTAGGGTCACAATTATTTATTAATAAAGTAAAATTAAGGTGCGAAAACACTGCATAATGCCACGCGCAAAGCCCACCTAATTTTTACATAAATATGATGGAAATAAAATAACATACCTTTTCCATAAATAAGTAAGAGTTAAGGAAAAACTACGTATATTTTACATAACAGGTTTACCTTGTTACGTAAATTTAAGGTCATTAATTTGCATGACATGCGTAAAGCGTCAACTATCTAAGTCCGACATGAGTATGGAGCTTGAGGCGGGTCAACGGAAGGTTCGTCCAGGTCCGTCGGTGGTTGCTTCACACGTTCCGATATTGGCAAACATGTGACAAACTACAAAGTTAACCAGACGGGCTGGTTTAAGTGGTGGAAGAGGTGATTCTTATAGAGATCTGGTCAATACCTCAAAGTCCGCATCCTAATTTTGAAATATTTTATCCACTGTACAGGGAACATAGTGACATTAGCGCCATCTCTATCTACTAGAAAGAAACTATTAAGCACTGGTAATTTATAATAAATATTACATAAAATATTTTATATAATAGTTTTGTAACTTTTGAAATGTAAACTTACGGTTCAATTTATTTAGGACTTTAATTTGACGTAAATCATTTTACAGCTAATTTACATAACTTGAATGGAATAATTAATACATAAAACATGTTATTTAACAAATATGTAAAATTGTAAATGTAAAGTGCAAACTGTTTCATAATATGCATAAATCATGTTATAGAACGTTTACGTAATTTAGATAATATAAATATTACATAAAATGCTTTACATAATGGCTATGTAAAATTTTAAATGTAAACGTAATATCTAACTTGTTACATAATAGTTTGTACATTTTCTTACTTTCATTTCAAGTAAATTATTTTATGTAACGTTTACATAAATTAGATTACTTAAATATTACCTATATTTTTTTATATAATAGGTATGTAATATTTTTTATGTAAAATTAAGGTCCCACTATTTACGTAATATTTACGTAAATTTTAAGAATTTATTTATAAAGTCATATTATATACGTAAAATTAACTTAAATGTACAGTCAAAGTTTTGACGTAATTACATATTTTTTTATAAAAATATGTTTATGTGAGATTTACGTAAATATGATGTAACATATTTCACATAAATATATGAACCTCAGATTTATATAAATATTAGGTTAAAGTCACAGTGTGTTTACTGGGTTGCGATAATTCCCCAATGATGTTTGTTCCTACAGGTCCCATATTACTTTAATATACCTGCACTACACCTTGGTTGTGTTTTGCACTATTGGGTTTACATACATGTCCGTTCTCAGTAAGGCAAAATTATTCGATAATGTTTTATTCATTAAATACAAATTGGTGTTGTTAATGGTCGTTGTTGGTGGCTTTTAGATTTTTTTTACAAAGAAAAGTTCGTGGCATCGGACGTACATTTTGCTTTTCAATTCATTACGACCAGGCCTCCAAGATCTAATGGATAGTCCAGAAACCTACAGGCCTGTTTCATCCTTATTAGGAATCATCAGGGTGATATAGGACTGTACCTGGCGTATGAAGCATAACATAAGCAACTACACCCAGCGAATTTAAACAACTGTCGTTGTCAAACAACGCGGGCCTGTCGGAATAAAGTGAACAGCTAAATTTTAAAGAATGCAAATATCAATAAAAATGAAATATGCGAGCAGGACTTAAAAGGCGGAACCTGCGAATGTGATTGTTGCTGAGCCTTAATGTAAGGCGACGTAGTATAAACTCCAATTGGGGGTGGAGTTGCTGCGAACGTTGTGTTTTGAACGGTCTTCTTTCAGTAACCGGTACATTTTCGCAGGTTCCGCTTTTTATGTTCTGCTCGCAAAATTCATTTCTACTGATATTTGAATCCTTCATTTTGCTTTTCACTTTATTCCGAGAGGCTGCATATAGCCAGATCAACATCCCGCGTTGTTTGACGACAAAAGTTGTTTAAATTCGCTTTATATATTTATTTTTTTCACGGACAAGAAATCTACTTTTCTTAATTCTTTTTCTACCTTAAAACATACAGGGAGTTTTCTAGTATCCAGTGCTGGCTGGTTTGCCTTTTTAAAGTCTTCATACATCTAAAATGAATTTGTACAAATATTGTTTTTGATGTAGTTAGCTAGCCTATATTGGGCTATTTTTTTGGTGTCATGCAAAATTGAAGCAGTTATAAGCTCGTTTGAAAAAGTGAACCTTGGTAATTTTTGAGATCAGTGTTTTTTTTCTTTACCAGGGCCCTATAGCCTACCGCTCTTTCATTACAACCCTATTATGTCTTGAAGTCATCTGGACTTCGTTTACGTTTTGTTTTTTCGTTCTAACGAGTTTTTTGTTTGTGCCTGGCGTAAAGTTAAGGCGAAAACTGGTACATAGTAAAAAATTCGGTAACAAAAATATAAGTGGTTGTAAGTAACATTTAAATTTTACGAAAAAAAGCATTACCTGGATATTTCTTTATGCACTATCAGCATCATAAAAGTGGTACGTGATAAACCTAGGTATTTTTTAAATTGTATGGTTAACTACCGGATTATATATTGTGACAGACTGGTACTAACATGTGAAAATATTGACATCAAAGATGGCTTTCAAAAATAATTTTTATATTACAATAATACGCTAACGCATAAAACAACTGTAACAAAAATTAAAAAACACAACTGTAACGAAAATTATAAAACAATAGAAACAAATTATTAGATATATAAATTTGAATATCTAGTCATTGCGCCATTCACCTCAATTATACCGTTTAACCTTCGTGGTAGAGAATCAGCCAAAATTCCAAAAAGGTTTTCATTTTCACCAATAACTTCTTCATAAGCATTGACTCTTAACTGGACCAAGTGATGTTGATTTCCCGGCACAATATTAAAGCTTTCCAGCTTTTTTGAAATTAAACGCCAGATATTTTCCATAGGATTGGCGTCTGGGGTTTTCGAAGGCCAAAGAAGAACTTCAATATTTTGCTCCTGAAACCAAGTTTGGCAAATTCTGGCTGTATAAGCAGGGCAGTTGTCTTGTTGAAAAATAAACTGGTCTTGATAAAGTTCTGTGACGGCTGGAAGCATGGTGTTCTCTAAAATGTCCACGTAAAGCTGTGCTGTGAGTCTTCCATTGATTCGTAATAGAGCACCATGACCTCTAGCAGAAATCCAACCCCACATATTTACCGAAAATCTTCCAGCGCGATCGTTGTTACCAGCAATATATCTTTCCACATAGCGCGTTCTTGGTTGACGATATACCCGAATTTGTTTTCTGTCACTACAGGACTGGAAAACTTTTTCATCGGAAAATATTACCTTTCGCCAAAACTCTGGTTCCTTTAGAGAGTAATTAAGAGCAAAAAGTAACCTGGCCTGTTTTTTTTTAATTCGTATGTTTAATATTTTTAGCAGCCAGACGACATCTTAAATTAGAGCCTTTCCTTACGCGATTTCGTGCCACTCTTACACATCCTGGAAATTGTGTTAATCTCTTTGCCTGGGCAACAGATGCAAAAGGGTTTTCTTCCATAAAAGCGATAAGGTCATAATCTTGTTCATCAGTTGAAACTTTCAATAAACCAGTCCCTTGTTTTCTCTCTATTGTCTGATCTTCTTCCCATAGTTTTTTAATTTTTATAATCATGGTTTTACTGCGTCCATAATGTCTAGCCACGTCCCTAATTGACCATCCTAGTTGTAGTTTTACCAGGAGTTGGGCTTTATCAAATAAAGAAATTTGTGGAGGCATTTTTTATTTATTTGTCAGACTGAAATACAGAATGACATACTTTGACAGTTTAAGACAAATACAATAATGGGTGACTTTGTTTGTAAAAATAGACCAAGGTATTACAACAAAAAGTATTGTGTACCACTTTTAGGATACCGATAGTGTACTAATAAGATTTACCATATTGACTTAATGTCACCCCAAATAGAACTTGCCTTAGATTTAATATTTAATTTAATAATTAATAAATTTAATTGTCAAAGCAGATGGTCTAAAGACTAATTTTCTACCTACTTAATTACTAGAACATATTTCAACTAGGTTGTCAAATCCAAAAAGTTAAACACATTATTAATAATAAAGCATAAATAAAAAGTAAATAAAAGAAAATAGCTTTTACACTTAATAGTGGATGTAAACAATAAATTATTAAATATAAGTCAGTCTAAAGCACCATTCTAGAACAGAATATTTATGCTTTTTAATTTTTTAACATGCCATAAAGTGTCATTCTCATTATATATAATAAAGAACGAAATAAAATAAAAAAATGTAAATAAAAAACTACTCGACTTTAGAAATATTTTGTAGATGCACGCTTCCAATTGAGATCGACAGTTCTGCTGCTATTCTGTGCTTAACTTTATTTAGAACTGGCAGTCCGGTTATTTTTTTATTTTATATGTTTTGATGTGTCACATGGTATAAGGCGTTAACCCCACCCCGCACTCCTTTGGGGTGGGGGGATATTCAGCGATAGTGGAGGGGGAACGGTAAAAAAATCGGGAGGTGACTGTAAATAAGGAAATATTTTTTTATCAAAATCGCTTTATATTTGAGAAAGTTAATGCCTCCAAAAGCGTAGCAAAATTGACAACACGGCGCTGAACATCCGCCATATTGATTTTTTCAAAGAAAACAAAGCCTGTAGGACTTTCGGGACCCACAGCATTTCAGCGATTCCACTATTCTCAAAAAAGGTGACCGAATAAAAAAGAAGGGTTGGAAATAAGTGGACAGTTTATAACATTTAGGTCATCAGTGTGTTTGCTTACTACGTTTGCGTACCTGGCATTAATTTAGAAAATGGCGCCACCTTCAGTGGGTCACCTCAATGCCTTTAGGAAAAGTTTTAATAAGATACCTTTGTTAAAACAGAAAATGCCCTGTGCAAGCCAATTTTCCAGATATTGATTGTTTCATCACCATTGTTAGAGACTGCAATCAGGTCTTTATTGTACAAATTTGTTCTTTTTTCATTAACGTTTTCTCGATTGGTTTCTACCGTATTTATTTCTTGTTCTCCTTCCGGTTGCTTGATCACAGTTTTATTAATAACAATAGTATTATGATTTTCTATTGTTTGCTGTGGCAATTCTTCGATTAATTAAAAGCAGAATTAACAAGAATACTTCTTAGGGCTAATTCCCCAATAACGAGTTAGCTTTAACTCGAGCAACATAACTTTTGTTCCCGTGAACCGCTTTTGATAAGATGAAACCTATGTCTTTCCCAGGAGTCTAAGTAATCCAGTAGTGAAACTCCCATCAAAATCGGTTCAGTAGTGTTTGCGTGATGCTGGAACAAATAGACAGACAGACAGACAAACAGCATGCCATGTTTAGAATCCGACACCAAAAATTAAAAAAAAAATATTCAATGTACAAAAATGGTTTATAGATGCGGGTTAAAATTAATTCCAGGATAACTATTGCTTCATGAATGTAGTTCTTATGTTACCTTATCTCAGACAATATTGTCTTTCTTAAGGCCGGTTTCTTATTACTGCCATTCCAGTTAAAGGTCTACCATGGATAATATCACAAAATACGAATTACCGAAGGCATTAACCTACTCTGTGTGACCATAGGATAAAACTGTTTATATAAAAAAAAAGTAATTTAAAATGTTTCTCTGTGTTAAAAAAAGCCCAAAAAACATGAAATTTGGGTGTTTTTCTATATTAAAAGATCAGCTTAAACTTTTTACTCTCAAATATTTTTGCACACTATCCATGAAATAATTGTATAAAAAATAAGTAAAGTAGGCTTGCTAGTATTACTAAGATTTATTCATTTTGCGTAAATCACTTCTTGTAATTTAAATATTGTTTCTATTTTGAGTGTAAATAGTGTTCCGTCCATTACGTTCCGTCCGTTAGCAACATTGTCTTACAAAAAAGAAGTTAAAAAACCTCCAAATCAGTTACTTCAACCGAAAAGAAACTAAGAAACAAAAGATCAAAAGATCTTGGGTGGAAATAATGAAAATTCAAACTTGGATGAGCATCCTACAAGGAACACACGAAAGACCAAAGCAAAAAGAGAAATGATTAAACGATGTTTCGCCCCGGGTAACCAGCGTGGGCTCATCAGTGGTTTCACTGGTCACCCTCCACCATACATCATTAAACACCGTCATACACTTTGATTTCCAACTTTGAATCACTCACAAATAGCCATCGTTCCACACTGGTACTTATCCTAGTTACCTAATACGGATTCGTCCTGGCGTGTTAATATTTTCAGTAGGATTATGCTCCTAAGACAACTAAAACGAAAAAGAAGTAAAAAAATCTCCAAATCAGTTACTTCAACCGAAAAGAAACTAAAAAACCAAAAGATCTTGGATGAAAATAACGAAAATTCAAACTTGGATGAGCATCCCACAAGGAACACACACAAGACCAAAGCGAAAAGAGAAATGATTAAACGATGTTTCGCCCTGGGTAACTAGCGTGGGCTCATTAATGGTTTCACTGGTCACCATCCACCTATTTGTGAGTGATTCAAAGTTGGAAATCAAAGTGTATGATGATGTTTAATGATGTATAGTGGAGGGTGACCAGTGAAACCACTGATGAGCCCACGCTGGTTACTCAAAGCGAAACATCGTTTAATAATTTCTATTTTCGCTTTGGTCTTTTGTGTGTTCCTTGTGGGATGCTCATCCAAGTTTGAATTTTCGTTATTTCCACCCAAGATCTTTTAATCTTTTGTTTTTTTACTTTCTTTTCGGTTGAAGTAACTGGTTTGGAGGTTTTTTTTGTTTTAATTGTCTTAGGAGCATAATCCTACTGGAAATATTAACACGCCAGGACGAATCCATATCAGGTAACTTGGATAAGTACCAGTGCGGAACGATGCCTATTTGTGAGTGACTCAAAGTTGAAAATGAAGTGTATGATGGTGTTTAATGATGTATGGTGGAGGGTGACCAGTGAAACCACTGATGAGCCCCCGCTGGTTACCCAAGGCGAAACATCGTTTAATAATTTCTCTTTTCGCTTTGGTCTTTTGTGTGTTCCTAAACAAATATTATTTAAGTCTGATTTTAACTTTACGGTTATATTAAGTTTTAGCATCTTTCGAAATCCTATTGGCAGATAAGTAAATAATACAAAAATGAATGAAGGTATATAGATAAAAAATAAGTTTACATTTGAATTGTTTGAGTACAATTAATTTATTTATTTTTTGGTAACAGCGTTAACATATTTGCAGCGCCTGATAGCAATTTTAAATTTTAAATTTATAAAAATCGTGCAGTGTCCCGTTCTTTATGCTGAAATGGCTGAATATGGGTTGCCAGAGGGTTAAATATATAAATACCAGTTTGAGAGTAAAATAACTTACCCTCGCCTTTAAGCCATGGTTACCCTGGAGTTAACTTTAAATCGCATTTTAAAGATTTTTTACAACATTATGTTGCTCGCTATTGAGAAACCGGCCTTTAATTCGTAAAAAAAACTGACATTTCAAACACGAGTTAATTTAGCTCGCTGGTTACCCATTATTAAGAAACCGGTTCTTAGAAACTATGATTAAATCTTTGTAGGTAAGTTAATTTAATAAACATAAGGTGTAATTAAATAAAAATTTCATCATTGGTGATCAAATTTGTTTAGATTCCTCACCTAAATAAACCCCATAAAAATTCTTATTTTAATTTTTTATATGGAGGGTTTCTCTAAGGCTTATCAATCATTTAAGCAGAAGTCTGTGTTACTAGACAGCTACTAAGAAGTATGGGTTAGCTAAGCCAACCACAGATCATAATAGTATCGGTTTATGAAGATAGCTCGCAACGGGGACCGTTAAAGAATTCGTTGGTTTCTCAAAATTTAAACATTACTTACATATAAGAAGCTAAAAATATTTTGTAGTAAGCATCTAAAGATTATGGAATACTTTTTCTTGGACACAAAGAGTCTTAGTTTTTTTACAGAAGCAATATCAAATATTAAGATTAATAGTAACTTACTCTCTCAAAAATTTTTATTAATTTTTTTTTAAGATCAAGCTTTTATTAAATGTACTCAAATGTAGAAAATAATTTTTTATCTTTCTTATACTATAATAAAAGCGGTGAGCCCAAATTACAAATTTTAACGTTACGATTGACGATTCACCTAAGAAACAGTTGTATTAGTCTATAACCTAAGGACATTTTCAAAGGTTTGGCAAGCGCGGCAATCTCACCCGTTCGCAGCTTCTTTAGATGAAAGCATTATGTTTATCATTCGAATAGAAGAAGAATTTTTTTCTTCTTTTGTAGTTCTCTCTTTGTCACTGTAAAGTTAAAATTTTTAATTTGCGCCCATCGCTTTTATTATGGTATAAGAAAGATAAATAATTATTTTCTACTTTCAAGTGCATTTAATAAAAGATTTTTTAATTAAAATTTATTTTTAAATTTTTAGATTTGTACCCTAAATCGTCTATTAAAATTTTCAAATCTGATCAAAAATTCATTCATTCATACCACACCGCTAATAATACCATATTATTGTATTGTCGCTGGAACTATAAACGTATACCAAATTTGAACACACACCCTTAATTCTTAGATTTGTACCCTTAATCGTCCATTTTGAATTGAAATTTTCAAATCTGATCAAAAATTCATAATCCCCCTCCTTACAAACCCCTGTATACCAATTTTGATTGATATCGAACAAACTAAATCTTTTTCCTTCTCCACTTCCCTCGTTAGAGGAAGGTGGGTACCTGGAAATACCATATTATTATATTTTCAACGGAACTATAACCGCATACCAAATTTGAACACAATCGGATGTGGATAAGTCAGTTAAAATTGTTTAGTAAAAAATCATCCATCTGGTCAAAAATTTGTATTCCTTATCCCCAAAAGCCCCCTTATACCAATTTTGGTTGAAATCGGACAAACTTAGGTGTTTTCCCCCCTCCACTTCCTTCCTAGGGGGAGGGGTGCCCAATAATAGCATATTATTGTATTCTCACCGGAAGTATAAATGTATGTTAAATTTGAAGTGTATAAGTTAGTTAAAATTGTTTAGCAAAAGATGACGAAAAATCGTCCATCTTGAATCCGCCACATTGAATTTTAAAAATCCATTCCCAAGTGCCCCAACACATCAAATTTCAACGAAATCGGGCGTACTTCAACTGTACCCTCCTTCACCCCTTTCGAGTAGGGGGGAGCTGTCAACTTCATCACACTATATTCCTGTGTTGTCACCGCAACTATATAAGCATGCCAAAATTCCACCTGAACAAACATATTTTTATATATTGCAAGTTAAATATAAGCTTGTAAAAAAGGAATTGAGTGGATAGTATGTGGTTTAAAAAAGTACAATAACAACCAGATTTTAATTTGAAAGTTGGGGTTAGATCTTACCTTATTAAAAAGATTATCATGCTATCAAGCTAGAGGAGGGTACGTCTATAATTTCTAGCTGTCATTATGCATGGGTGGTTATTCCCTGCTTTAGCCGGAAAGGCTCCTCAAATAAATTATAAGGACATCTTAACTGATTTTGCAAGCAGTACATCCCCTTATCTAGTCTGGTAGGCGATAATAAAAACATTTTTCACCACTGAAGGTAAACATTTTTATCTACTACCTTATAGAAATTGACATCTTTGACCCGCAAATGAGGGAAGAAAATGCCACTTTACCCCCATAAGAAATTTTTCATATTTTACGTCCTTCCGGGAGTTTTCATTACTTTACCTCCCTGTATGGATCCTTGCGGCAAATTAAATTGGACCTGTAATATTTTTTACTGTAGGTATTGTTAAAGTGCATTTCCCGCCTTGGATTTTTTCTCTCTCCGTTCGGGCAACAAACGTTCGGGATAAAAAGCGGCACTTTAGCTCTTTGGTTTATAATGCACTATTTTTTTCCAGATGCAAGACCCAAAGTCATGGCTGTTAATACTGCAAATTGTAGCAAATATTAAATTTGTTTGTCAAATAGGTACCTATCCCTTTATATTAGTTTTTATTTACGAAATTGATACAACAATATATCTATACAACATACTACTGAGGTGCAGTAATGCTTTCCCTTGTCTTGGAAACACAAGTGCCCATCTCTTTATATCAGAAGTTTTTTATAAAAATGATGTGCATAAATTTTGAGAAACTCTATACAACTACGTCACAATATAATATACTGAGATACATGCAGTAATGCTCTCTGTTGTCTTGGGAACATAAATTGGAGGATACCAGCCATTCTGGAGAGATTAATTGGCCTTAAATTGCTTAGCTGAGATTATAGTTAATATGAATAATTTGTCTTTGGGAGTTAACTTGCCCCGGTAGTATTTTGCGGGCGGTCAGTTAGTATTGATACATCGATATTATAATATAAAAGGGGACAAAATATGCATTATGTTTACTAAAATTCCTCGAAAATTCCTTAGTGGTTGTCACTAACAAATCTTTTTAAAATTTTTTAATGTTTTTGTTTTTGCCTTAATTTAACTTAAAATCACTCACATGACTCGTTCTCAAGGCTACCGCCTCCCCTTCCATAAGGGGAACGACTGATTCATTTATTCGCTTGAGAAGAAGAGCCTGTAGATCTTGAGCAGAGTTCAGCTGATCATCGAGCTCACAAAGTTTATTAAAAACAAAAAACGGACGAGTTTTGGAGCGTATGGATTTTACAACATAACCGTCAAAAGGGCATCTTTTTTTATAAAAACTTCTTGTTTTTTCCTTTGGGGTTTATATTATGAAAAAGACCTTTCCTTCCATGAAAAGGTACCCACCATGATTCTCTCCATTATTTATGAAGATGGGAAAACCAATTATAGAAGTTTGAAAAAAGACCGCTCATACATTACGTGAATTTGAAAAGTTAGCTAATTAATAAACGAAACCTAAAGATAACAAACTGCGCTCGATCATGCAAAGTAAGGTTAGAATTTTTACAAGCTCGATATGCTCGCTCAAGAAGCTTGGAGTGAAAATAGTGGCTTAGTTCGCTCGCTCGATGAATAAATTAACCCAAAAAGAGCGTACGGTTTGCTCGATTTTCAATAATAGAACGTAATTTTAGCAGGAGGCACAAATTGAATAAACGAACGCTGTAGATACAGTAGCGCACCCAGGAATTGATTTCGGGGGGGGGGGGGTTTAGGGATAAATAATAAACAAAACTTAATTTGAAGTAAAAATGTGACCATAACCAGGCTTCTCGGGGTGGAGGGGTTTAACCCCAAAACTCCCCCTCTCGGTGCGCCAGTGGTAGTTATATAACATGATATTTTATGTTGAAACGATTTATTTCTCGTCCCTTTTCTCTCATTTCTCAAACTTTTGCAGTTGTTGTTCTCTGATGCTAAAATCTGCATTTATTATTTTGATGAAATCTCGCCGCTGTGTCATCCGCCATCAGCCTGTCTGTTCTGAAGTGGCAAAGTTTGTAAATGGTTTATTAAATTAATCTTGACTTTGTCTGCAAAATTGCTTTATAAAACGGTGTAATTCTAGGCTGCGGACTTAATGAAATAAAACTGCTTTTCAGACGCGTTAAAAAATACAAAGGATTAAATACAGCCAACACTGCCTACTGTCAATTTTATTCTAAAACATTGCAAACGGGCATAAGAGGCCAAAAATATAAAACTAAATTTTGTGGAGGGGTAAACACTTTTTTTAAAAAGGCATTTTTTTTAAACCTCATATTATTTTTGTAGCATGTTACGACGTGACCTATAAAACTTTTTATGCACTTTAGGGATAAAATAGGAACTAAAGTGGCACTTTTAATCCCTAAGAGACTAAAAAAAAATAATCTCCAAGGAAATAAAAGTAAATTTAATCGCTCATGGATTAAACAAAAATTAATCCCTGTAAAATTATAATTCAATTTATCGCAAGTCAAGCAAAACAGCTCTTGCTCTTGGCCAAGATTACATTATTAGCACCCTTTCTTGTAGTCGACGAACCATTTGGCGTAGAAATAACGTGATTTTAACAATAATCTTTTCCTAAAGTGCCCAAAATAGTATATAAACTTCGGGACTAAAGCGTCTTTTAATCCTTTGGCGAACAAACCTTTCGCCGCGGGATTAAAAGTAGCACTTTACTCTCTAATATACTACTAAATCACTTGTTTCTCTATTTTGCTAAAATGTTCACAAAAATCGTGTATTAATTACATCAATCAATTCGTAATTCAATTTTAGTGGGTTTGTAAAAGGTAAAACTTAACAACCACCCGCATAAGAGTTTAGTGTTTTTACTTAATAAAAACTCAAAAGTAAATTCTATATCATAACATTCATTCTAAACTCACAAGATTACAACAACGATACATCACAAAGTTTTTACTTTAAAATTTTCAGCACTTTTGATGTATCTGTTTGATTCGCTCGAAGAGCTTAACGTGTGGAGCCTGAGCAGAGGTCAGCTGATCATCGAGATTATAGGCCCGGTTGTTCATTAGCGGTTTAAACTCGATTTGGAGTTTAACCTTGGGTTAATTTTTTGGAGGAGTTCCATCTTGGATGAGCCTTTAACCGAGTTTGGAGGCAGGTTTAAACTCGAAATTCGTAGGTTTAAACCAACTTTTAAATAAAAAAATCATATTTAATAGAAAAATTAAGTTTAGAAGTTAATCGTTTTTGCTTTTATTATAGGGAAAATGTCCTATTTATTAAATTTTGAAAAGTGAACTTCATAGCGAATACTGCTGATTGTTGTGTGTTTGGTTGTGAAAACTAATAATTTTCTTATTAAAATCTAACAGTGGGATTTACTAATATCTAAAATAGTAACCCCCACATGTCTAAATATTTACACCTGTGGAGGATACTCAATTTTAAAAACAATTTTCAAAAAGCACTTACCCATACAGAAAAGAAACAAAGTTATTCATTATTTTGTATTGTTATTGCAAAATACCACTGAAAAACTGCTTTTTTCTCAAAATGTACCATATTTTAGGATAAAATGCCCTCAAACTATTTTTTTTTGACAGGTTTCAAAATGGCAAATGGTGAGTACGCCAAAAATTTGGCAGATAATAGCTTTATTATGTGTGTTTGAGGTTATAAAGTTGGGGATTTTTTAGACCATCTCCTGGGAGTGGTTTAAATTTATAGACCCCAGAAAGTTTTGTTTTGTGGCAATTGGTAAAGTTCGTTTATAATTTCTCGAAGTAACCGTTTTACAAGGATTAATTTACCTTATTTTATATCCCCAGTTGTTCATTAACCACTAAAACACCTCCAATTTTGTCCAGAAAAATGCCATATTTTGAACCCGTTGTAAGCACAAAAAATATATTTATGAGGGCACTACGAGGCAAAACAAACATAAGTGAAGGTCACTGATTATGCACGAAAAATATACCAAACAAAAAACCCAAAACAACTATATTCATTTATTTACAAACTGAAATTAAAACATTAAAGTTATTTAAAGGCTCAGTCAAGAAAACTTTCCTTACTCAAAGCCCACTCAATTCAAAGCTGTAGCTTTCATCATTAGAGGTTGGTCTAAGCCCAGCAGGTACAAGCAGAGGTAAGAGATCCGAACTCGCTGTTTGTTATTTAAATGCAGCTAATATTTTGAAACTGGTATTCCAATGTGACAGAAATATTAACAAAACTTGCATTTAAGTTTTTTAATACATTTCATAATAATAAAAACACCTTTTAAATAAATACAAAATTAATCTACTCCTTATTTCATTATTACCCATCTAAATTGTTGTGTGATATCAAGTATTAACTGAAAAAAATAATTAACAAGGGTAAGTTTTAATTAGAGTGGCATATAACCCGTAGGCCATGGATTGCCGCGTTGACAAGTTTCTCTATTTGGAAGATGAGCCAGGGATTTTTTGTTATTAAGCTATTTTATTTTACTTCACCATTTGGGGTTGCTCAGTAAATCATATTCGTCGATAACTTATTTTATTTCACTCAGGATATGTCTGTTTGAGCATGCCTAAGATACCCCAAAACCACGGTTTTTTAAACTTTGACCGTCTATATCTCTAGAACTAGACACAGGAATCACTATATATTCCTACATTTTTCTTATCTCATAACCTACTAAAACATACTAAAATCGAATTTCACCGAAATAATTTTTCAATATATTTCGTGCGGGGTTCTTTCTCAAAAATCATTAAATTTGGTGTAGATCAGCCTCTATTATTATGGGTGTCGTTGTCAACAAGATGTATTTACGAGAATTACGGAATATCCTCAATCTTTTTATTTTGAGAGTTGAAGAGTTAATTTTTATTGCGTATATAATTCTATATAGAACCACTGCAAATATATTTCAGTGTGATACCCCTCATCGAATATGTACAGTCCCTCCCTTTCTTGCGGAATTTTCTATAAAGCTCAAACCCCCGTCACACTCAATGTCGTGCCTCTGATGTGGCTATCTCTTTTTTATGTGGCAAGTCGGCAAAGCATTATCAAAATTTTAGAAGGATGCACCCTTTTAGTGCTAGTTGCATCTAAGCGGTTTAGGTATAAAGGGCCCGTATTCTTCAATTTCGGGGAAGGGAGCAGTGGCGGCTTGCCCGATGACGCAGGTGAAGCGCTGGTTCATCTCTTATTTGCAAGACTATTTTCATTTAAATATTTCTGAAAAATTAAACCTTCCGCTTTCATAAAATATTGTTTCCAGATTTTGTAAATATTGTATCTTTTATTCGATCATCAGGAACGACCGCGTGTTCGAGATGCAAAAACTCTCCACGAGCCAAAACAAAACGGCGAAGCAGGTTCCTCAAGTCTTTAGGCTGCGTTCAGTGTAAATTCCGGAAATAAATCGGTTGCCAAGACGATGGCACGCGCGTCTCGTTTCCGCCGAGGTTTGGGTGTGTTTGCATGTGATCCAAACTTTTAAGCTGGCTCTATTATAATTTTGTCACTATAATATCGAGCGTCGCGTGCTGGGTTATTGCTATTTGTTTCTCTTCAGTTGCGGTATTTGTTTTTATTATTTTTTTTTTGACAATGTGGTTCGGCGATGCTGCGTGCTGCGTCACCTATGGAGCATAACACAAACAACCACACCCAGCGAATTTAAACATCTTTCGTCGTCAAACAACGCGGGATGTTGGGTGGCTATATGCAGCGCGCCGCCTATCGGAATAAAGCGAAAAGCAAAACTTTAAAAGATGCGAATATCAATAAGAATGAAATTCGCGAGCAGGACAAAACATCCCACCAATCCATCCAACATCCCGCGTTATTTGACGACGAGTTGTTTAAATTAATTCGCTGAGTGTGGTTATATTATGCTTCATACGCCAGGTACAGTCATATGTTACCCTGATGATTCCTAACAAGGATGAAACAGGCCTGTAGGTTTCTGGACTATCTATTAGATCTTGGTCGTAATGAATTGAAAAGCAAAATGTGTGTCCGATATGCCACGAACCTTTCTTTTTATATAGAATAGTGACAGAAAACTGAGATTTCGACCAATCAGGTGGGTTTCTGATTCCCGGGGACATTCCCTTTCCCGAAATTGAAGAATACGGGCCCAGAGGCGTGGTGAGGCGGAGTGAAAGGAGAAAGCTTTGTTGCTAAACTGAAAGAAAAGCGAAATTTTTAAATCACATGCACGAACTGTCCGCAACTATTTCTAAATAAAAGGAATAAAGAAGCTCGTTTAAAACAATGTCTCTTCAAGAAATGCAGCCCGAAACGCCTTTAGATCCGCGAAATGAAAGAGTTTTAGTTCTTTGTACGAAGCAACATATGGCACGTTTTGGTGGAGAAAATAAAGAGGCTGCTATATTTCATAGAAGTACAAAAAGCCTGGAAAAATACATTTTAATGCTTTTACATTAAAATATCTCGTGTAAAATACTATGCAAACGATAACTGCCTGCCTGTTGGTCAAAAATAGTACATATTTTTATACAAAGTAGAGAAGCCTGTAGATTTTATAGAAATGTAAAAAGTCTGGTGAAGTACATTTTGTTGCTTTTACATTATAAAATCTCGTCTTTGGTGCAAAATTTACCAGTAACTGACTGTCTGTTGGTCAAAAAATAAAGTGCATTCGTTGTAAGAAGTCCGCTAAGCAATAAAACCTTTTGAACAGGTAACTCGGTGGTTCTCAAACAATAAATTATATTTTTGGAACATGACGAATTACATTTTCTAAATAATAGTAGTTCTTACATCTAGTGGCTAAAATAGTGCTTTTTTCAAGCGTTGGTTTAAATAACAAGCGCAGACAAAATTATTTTTTTTTTACATGGGTTATTAGGAAAGTCATGATTTGGACATTTGTAAACAGTACTTAAATCATTTAAAGTTAATAAAAAATAATTAGGTAAAAAAATATAATTTCTTAGATTTTCTAGTATTTAGGCAAATTAGTTTTACGAATTATTTTTTATAAAGATTTGGATCTAAAAAGAACCGATATTGAATTTTTGCGATAGAGAGCACCTACTTATAAATTCATACTAAAAATAGTCTTCCTCTGCATCTAAAATATCATCCATGCTTTCAGAATCATTATCATCATCCGTAATAATTAAGGGTCTTACTTCGTCTATAACCTGTTCTGTCTCATAAGATTAAAAAATAATTTTTTCCGTGTGTTCAATGCATTTCCGCCATTCTTCTTTGCCCACTTTGCTTGCTTTTAAATGGCTGCTCTTTACACTTGCTTAAAAGATCACTTTTTAAAAATAAATTTTCATGTTATGTTTTTCTTTGACAACCACCCTCTTATTTCCTCTTTTTTCCAGCTGCTTATAGGAAATTTCTCTTCGAGTCTCGTATGGTAAGATGCATTGTCCAAAACAATTAAGGAAGGGTTTTATAAACTTTTTAAAAGTTTTTCCTCAAACCAATGCTCAAAAATTTTAGCATCCATGATAATCGTCAGTTTTTTTTGTTGATGAAAATATTAAACTGGTATTTGAAATAAACCCTTCTTCATTGCCTGCATGTATTATTATATATATTTTTCCATTACTTGCACGGGTACTGGAATAGCAATGTTTCGATTCATCCTCCCAAGACGATTTTGTTGAAGTTCCGTGCGCAAATACCCATGTTTCGTCAAGAAAAACAACTTGCCTTGGCATTTCCGATTTTTTGTTTTTTATGTAATCTCTTAAAAATTGCCATCTTTTTGACACAATATTGGATTGCTCGCAAAGCACTTTTCTGTTGTTGGTTTTTTTATATTTCACGCCCATCTCTTTTAAAATTTAGAACAAACTGGTAATTCCAATATCGCAAAGTTGTTTTTCCTTTATCTTTTCTAGAATAGCTTTGAGGGTTACATATTCCTTTGACTTACACATCCACTTGTAATAGCAAACGGCGTTCACCTAGACATAAACACCTTCTAGGCGTTGTATCACTTGGCTGAACATTTTCCATAACTTTTCTTTATAACTGCTTTAAATTCCGTTATTCACACTCAATAAGAAACAAACTAAAAGCAAATAAAACCATACCTACTTATTTAAAATAGAACATACCATCCCCAACTAGAGCAAATTTTAATTATGTCTTGGAAAATAGTGATTATTAGTATTAACGTCAGCTCAAGATTTACCTATAGTGACCGCAAAATAATTAAATTCTCGGAAAAAATACCAGTAAAAATCTTTAACTTATTGAAGCAAAAAGTTTTTCAAAAGTATAAGTGAAAAATAAAATAAAATAGAA
Source organism: Oxystoma pomonae (assembly GCA_963921995.1). Classification (NCBI taxonomy): domain Eukaryota; kingdom Metazoa; phylum Arthropoda; class Insecta; order Coleoptera; family Brentidae; genus Oxystoma; species Oxystoma pomonae. Next base: position 41,373,742 of record OY998172.1, read on the forward strand.
ATATTTAGCGTGGTATAAGTATAACGCGTAATTCTAAAATAATTTTGTTTTAAGACCGCTGATTTGGCCCAATGGAATACATTGAACCAGTGGGATGTCTGGTACGATCAAGTAGAGCGAGGGTATTCTAACTTAACTGACTTACTGTTCAAAAAGCGATAACATCTTTTGGAGATTTAATCCGATATCGGACTTCATACAGCGAACCGACTTTAGTAAAGATTTTTATACAAAGAAGCATATGGCACGTTTTGAGGGCGAAAATAAAGGGGGTGCTACATTTTATAGTGCGGCAACATTTCCTGTAAAATCTGCACATATGATGAAAATGTTGACCGTTTGCATTTTGGTGCAAAATTTAAGTTTACCTGCACACACTTCGTTTACCCTTTTAATTGTTCGTTATTTATTATGTGGGCCTTAAGATATAATAAAAATAATTAAAAAATTAAGATGTGGCATTGTTTTATTAGAACCAGTAGTTTATTTTTTCTGTTAAACATTGCCGTTTCTTAAACACGAGGTCAGTAAGGTGATTTTGGGCAAGTTTTTGGCCGGTCTGTTACCCTAATTTTATTTTGCGCGGGCGCAGTAGTGCTCCGTCAGCCCGTTACCTTTATTAAAGGTAACCACTGGCGCTAATTATATCGTCGAATAGCGACTACCTTTACGGCGAAAAAGCCAACCAACCAAACTTGGTGTGATTCTCTGATGGAAAATTTTTAAGTTAGAAAGTTGGTTAAATTTTCATGTTATATTTTTCTTTGACAACCACCCTCTTATTTCCTCTTTTTTCCAGCTGCTTATAGGAAATTTCTCTTCGAGTCTCGTATGGTAAGATGCATTGTCCAAAACAATTAAGGAAGGGTTTTATAAACTTTTTAAAAGTTTTTCCTCAAACCAATGCTCAAAAATTTTAGCATCCATGATAATCGTCAGTTTTTTTTGTTGATGAAAATATTAAACTGGTATTTGAAATAAACCCTTCTTCATTGCCTGCATGTATTATTATATATATTTTTCCATTACTTGCACGGGTACTGGAATAGCAATGTTTCGATTCATCCTCCCAAGACGATTTTGTTGAAGTTCCGTGCGCAAATACCCATGTTTCGTCAAGAAAAACAACTTGCCTTGGCATTTCCGATTTTTTGTTTTTTATGTAATCTCTTAAAAATTGCCATCTTTTTGACACAATATTGGATTGCTCGCAAAGCACTTTTCTGTTGTTGGTTTTTTTATATTTCACGCCCATCTCTTTTAAAATTTAGAACAAACTGGTAATTCCAATATCGCAAAGTTGGTTTTCCTTTATCTTTTCTAGAATAGCTTTGAGGGTTACATATTCCTTTGACTTACACATCCACTTGTAATAGCAAACGGCGTTCACCTAGACATAAACACCTTCTAGACGTTGTATCACTTGGCTGAACATTTTCCATAACTTTTCTTTATAACTGCTTTAAATTCCGTTATTCACACTCAATAAGAAACAAACTAAAAGCAAATAAAACCATACCTACTTATTTAAAATAGAACATACCATCCCCAACTACAGCAAATTTTAATTATGTCTTGGAAAATAGTGATTATTAGTATTAACGTCAGCTCAAGATTTACCCATAGTGACCGCAAAATAATTAAATTCTCGGAAAAAATACCAGTAAAAATCTTTAACTTATTGACGCAAAAAGTTTTTCAAAAGTATAAGTGAAAAATAAAATAGAAATATTTAGCGTGGTATAAGTATAACGCGTAATTCTAAAATAATTTTGTTTTAAGACCGCTGATTTGGCCCAATGGAATACATTGAACCAGTGGGATGTCTGGTACGATCAAGTAGAGCGAGGGTATTCTAACTTAACTGACTTACTGTTCAAAAAGCGATAACATCTTTTGGAGATTTAATCCGATATCGGACTTCATACAGCGAACCGACTTTAGTAAAGATTTTTATACAAAGAAGCATATGGCACGTTTTGAGGGCGAAAATAAAGGGGGTGCTAAATTTTTTAGTGCGGCAAAATCTCCTGTAAAATCTGCACATATGATGAACATGTTGGCCGTTTGCATTTTGGTGCAAAATTTAAGTTTACCTGCACACACTTCGTTTACCCTTTTAATTGTTCGTTATTTATTATGTGGGCCTTAAGATATAATAAAAATAATTAAAAAATTAAGATGTGGCATTGTTTTATTAGAACCAGTAGTTTATTTTTTCTGTTAAACTTTGCCGTTTCTTAAACACGAGGTCAGTAAGGTGATTTTGGTCAAGTTTTTGGCCGGTCTGTTACCCTAATTTTATTTTGCGCGGGCGCAGTAGTGCTCCGTCAGCCCGTTACCTTTATTAAAGGTAACCACTGGCGCTAATTATATCGTCGAATAGCGACTACCTTTACGGCGAAAAAGCCAACCAACCAAACTTGGTGTGATTCTCTGATGGAAAATTTTTAAGTTAGAAAGTTGGTTTGTTACGTACACTTGATTTCAAAAAAAACTCATACATGCATTTTTTCCTATGCCACAAAATTTAGCTTTCCATTAGTGTATACCATTATAAGGCACCACCAGCTTAGTATGCCTGACAGCTTAAAATTCAGTGTGACATCCTTAAAAATGCCACAGATATCAACATTTACAAAAGTTCAAATAATCACTAGAGTTATAGAAGAAGAGCGGCCACCCATTTTCGAGTTGATAAAATGACGATAATGCGATGGAAAAAGCGCTGGATTGAAAATAATACTACGGATAGAAAAGATGGATCAGGATGACCAAAAGTAAGTTCTGAAGTGCTGAGGGACTTATTGACCATCTCAGGCAAAATCCTTTTTCAACGTCGGTTGAAGCAGCTAATGTAACATTATTTTCAGGTTCTTTAGCAACAGTAAATAGAAGAGTAACGAAATCAGAAGTCTCTTGTCGAGTTGCTACAAAGAAGCCTTTTCTAACAGAAGAACAAAAACAGGTCAGAGTGATTTTTGCACTGAACAATGTTCCTCGTGATAATGACTTCTGGAAGAGACTTGTTTTCACTGACGAAAAAATTTTCCAATCATCTTCAAGCAGCAGGAGAATTCTAGATTTGAACCCGAATATAAAAACCAAGTTAAAAAAGCTGGACATTTTTCTCTAAATATGTGGGGCTAGTTTAGTGCTAGAGGTTTGGTTTTTTTTGGAGAATCGAAGGAGGATTCAATAGTGAACGATATATTGAAATCCTTGAAAACGTTATGCTGCCATTTGTACAGGCTTTACGTGAAAATAATGACTTCGTTTATCAGCAGGACAACTGTCCAGTACACACGGCTAATGTTGTTTGCCAATGGTTTCAGAATAATAATATAAAAACACTTCCTTGGCCAGCCAACAGCCCTGCCCTTAACCCAATGGAAAATATATGGGGTCGAATCGTTAAAATAATATACCAAAGGAATTGGAGACCACGAAATGCTGAAGAGTTAAGCGATGCTATTTATCGCGCATTGGATCAGCTCTCAGAAGACCATCAGTATTTTCAAAATTTAACCTTTTCAATGCCCAGACGTTTGCAGCTTGTAATAGAGAAAAATGGGTTACCATCGTTTTTGTCTTAATCCAAGTTTCCTATTCGTCGAATTGTTTTCAATCCAGCGCTGTTTCCATCATATTATTGTTATTTTATCAACTCCAAAATGGGTTACCGCCCTCTTTATAGAACACCCTTCGTCCGTTTCTCGAGTGATAATTCGATATTGTTCAATAAAGACTTTACTAAAACATTATTTTAGGCCGGCCGCCGTAGCGTAAGGGCCATATCGTATCTGCCTACCGTACAGTTCGAATCCCGGCTAGGTGCATGGATATTTTGTGTTTGTCTTTAACTTTCCAAAAAAAACTTCGCTAACACTGGGCATTGATCCTGTAATGGATGGAAAGTCCCAGTATAAAAAAAAACATGATTTTTTAATAATAACGTTGCCTTTAATTTAAGTAAAAAAATATTTTCAGTTTTAGAGACCTTTTTTAAACAATATTACAAATTGTCCATGCATGCGTTTTTTGAAATTAAATGTACGTACATAAAGTCGGTAGTAACTGGTAAGTAAATCGAAAAGTAAAATTGGGGTAAATTTTTTCACGTAATATTTATATCTCTTACAAGTAACATCAAGGTAATCTTGATGTCACGTAAATAACGTACTCTTTATGGAACTCATAAGATAGATGTTATATACATATTACGTATTGGAATGTAACATTTACGTAAAATTAAAGTCATATTGTGTATTTAATATTTCTATAATTCTAATACCACAACAAGGTAAAAACTAAAAAGAAGTTAAAAAAAACCTCCGAATCGGTTACTTCAACCGAAAAGAATCGAAAACAAAAGATCAGTAGATCTTTGGTGGAAAAAACGAAAATTCAAAATTGAATAAGTATCCCACAAGGAACACACAAAGGACCAAAGCGAAAAGAGAAATGATCAAATGATATTTCGCCCTGGGTAACCAGCGTGGGCTCATTAGTGGTTCCACTGGTCACCCTCCCCAATCATCTTTCAACACCAAAAACTGCCACTTATCGTCTAAGTCACCTGATACGGGTTCGTCCTAGCGTGTTAATATTTCCAATAGGGTTACGCTCCTAAGGCGATTTAATCAAAAAGAAGTTAAAAAAAACTCCGAATCGGTTACTTCAACCGAAGAGAATCTATCCTTTGTGTGTTCCTTGTGGGATACTCATACAAGTTTGAATTTTCGTTTTTTCCACCAAAGATCTTTTGATCTTTTGTTTTTAAGATAAAAAGTAACTTCCATGTCCTGCATAATGCCATGCAGCAAGTTGCTTTCTTATTACGTAAATATAATGTAATTAAAGAAACTTAGTTCTGTTATGTAAATATTACGTAAATTTTAATCTTTTTATTTAAACTTTTTTTATGTAAATTTTTTCACTTTTTACGTAAATACTATGTTAATGTAACAGATGTGTTTGCTGGGTCATGAGTATAGCACCTCGTTAATAAACCCGTTAAAAAAAAATGGAACTGCTTATGACATTTCTTAAGAGTTCTTTAGAAAAATCCTTGAATTTTACGTGATCTTAGAGTCAATGTTTTTTATTCGCTCTATAGGAGTGGAAAAAAAGCCAGATTTGTAACTTTTTTTCTTTTATTTTTAGGTAAGAATGAGCATAAACCTGGGCATAAACTGGACCCTCAAGACCGATTTTTCCGTAAGTAAAATGTATTTTGGGTCAAAATAAACGTAGAAACAACGAAAAGTCCGATACAGAGAAAAAAATAAGCGGAATTTTGGCGATGTTCTGCAATAATTTTATTAAAATTGGAATTATAAACGTTTTTAAAAAGTTCGTGTATGTGTTTTAAAGCAAATCAAATTATCTTTCAAATGAGGTATAACGCTATAAAATCGAAATTATACTAACAAGGTCTTTAAGTACAACCCAACTCGACGCCACTGTGTTTACTCTAAAATACTAGTATTAAGGTTTTTTATACATTTTTAAGCCAGTAGTACGCGGCACCTATAACTGCAACATGACAGCACGTCAAAAGTCAGTTTTTATATGTATTGTGCCCTCCTTGCATAATTAACTTTCATGAATGATATATTTCGCACGAGCGGAAATATTTTGAAATTAATGAAAAATTTATTGCAAGTATTTTAGAGTAAAACACAGTGACGTCGCGTGAGATGGTAGAAGAGAGCTTATAAACCTAAATAGAGAGGACATCTAATGGTAAAGAACCCCGCACGAAATACATTAAAAAATTATTTCGGTGAAATTTGACGAAATTTTAGTATGTTAGAGTGCGTTATGAGATCAGAAAAGTGTCTAAATAAAAATTGATTTCTATAACTAGTTCCAGAGATATAGACCGTCAAAGTTTAAAAAAACGTCGTTTCTGGGTATATTGAGTACGCTCAAAAAGGCATTGCATGGGTTACCGATGAAGGTTGTATACAGGGGCTAGTCAAAAAAATTATTATTTGACACATTTTTATTTTACTCTATACAAAAATTTAAAAATTATTTTTGAAAAAACATTAATGTGTTAGTATTTTCTAGATACACTGAACAAGTTTTTCTTCCCAGTAATAGTTACTTTGTCTTACACATTTTTTTAATTTTTTTTTACTATAAAAACTTGACAAAAATTGTTTCCTACTACGAAATAATTATTTTACAACTTAAAAATCTAAATATTATTTTGCATTCAGTTAAAGTGATAAATAAATAGACTTTAAATAAAATAGATTTTATTTTATTATTTTTTTCCTAGCTACGAGGTACATGCGAAAAGTTCTATATCATTAATTTTTATAAGAAAGTAGTAAATATTTAATTTCTTTAAAACTGATCCAGGGATTTTCATTTAATTTTGCGTACAATTTTATCATACGTTTATCTAATACAGAGTGCAATTTTTTTATCACTTTATGTTTTGCATCTAGGATGATGATTTTTTAAAGGTTTCTCAGGGTACTCTAAACTTACTTTACTTGCTGTTTAACACTTTTGGTGGGGCTAAATTATCAATTGCTCTCCTTTATAGCTACTCAGTGACGTAGCCAGAGGGGGGCTTTGGGGATTAAAACCCCCCAGAGGTCCCAGATTCTGTTTAAATGTAGCAAAATTGTAATAATCGGTGTTTGACCATAACAATAATTAAGTAACGATGAAAATAACAATAACAAAAAGCTATAGGTAAATTGTAGTAATCGGTGTTTTACCATAACGATAATTAAGTAACGATGAAAATAACAATAAAAAAACTATAAAGAGTAAACTATTAGGTAAATTGTAATATTCGTCGTTCTACCATAACAATTAACGATGAAAAAAACAAGAAAAAAGCTATAAAGAGTAAACTATTAAAACCTAAACTTAAATATTTTTGCGCTTGGTTAAACTACCGTAAAAACACAAGCGCCAAAAGTTTCCCGAAAAACAACAGCGTTTTACGAATAAAAGAAACCTAATTATTATTAATTAGTTTATTAGTGGCTACATTAAAACAGAATCTGGGCCATCTGGGGGGTTTAACCCCCCAAACTCAACTTTTTGCATGTACCTTGTAGCTAGGAAAAAAATAATAAAATAAAATCTATTTTATTTACTTATCACTTTAACTGAATGCAAAATAATATTTAGATTTTTAAGTTGCAAAATAATTATTTAGTAGTAGGAAACAATTTTTGTCAAGTTTTTATAGTAAAAAAATTGAAAAAAAAACATCTAAGACAAAGTAAATGTTACTTGGAAGAAAAACGTGTTCAGTTTATCTAAAAAATACTAAAACATTAATGTTTGCTCAAAAATAATTTTTTAATTTTTGTATAGAGGAAGATAAAAATATGTCAAAAAATGATTTTTTTTTGACAAGCCCCTGTATACAACCTGTTAACGTTTTATCAACAAAATAATAAAGAAGTTCAAGTGTGGTTTCTCGGTAACCCATATTCGTCGATCACTTATTTTATTTCGGTCAGTAAATGCCATTTTGAGCGTACCCAATATACCCCAAAACGACGTTTTTTTTTAAACTTTGACCGTCTATATCTCTCTCATAACGCACTATAACATACTAAAATTTTGTCAAATTTCACCGAAATAATTTTTCAATGTATTTCGTGCGGGGTTCTTTGCGACCCCGCTCAACTGACTTGAAAATCAAGTGGCGCAGGTAACGGTTTTTTAGTTCTTGGCATGGAAACTTGGTGCGCATAGGTAAATCGTTTTCTTTTGGACGAGTTTTGCGTTGGGAACTATCCATAATATCGATCGCCTGCATTGCGCTGCAGACAACAGACCCGTGCCGGTACAGTCACAGGTGGCGAATACAGAGGGAGGCGATCGACCCCCTCTCCGACGAAATCACTTCCAAAAATGTTGCCCTGCGGCGCCAGTTTTTTTCTCTTATTTTTTACATTACTCTTTTGCAAAGTTTCGTCTTCGACGGTCAAATTAAAAAAAAAAAATCATAATCAGGTGTTAAGTTTCAGAAAAAAGAATTATTTGTCTTTCCCTTTTGGAGAAGACTTCCATGATGGGAATTGACACGGTTACATCACAACCGACTCTTTTGGATTAGGAAAACGGAACCATTGAAAGAATCTCCATTTCACATACCTTCTCACTCATCCTGATTCTCCTAATCATGTATTTTTCAAACATTCGGAAATGACGGGGTTATAAAAATTCGGTACAGAAGCATAGTTTGGGTGGTTTGCTACAAATTTTTGTTTTCTATACCAAAATTGAAGCAACCTTAGATAGCAAAATATTTAAAAAATAAATCAAAAACACTTATTTTTTAGCTCCCTTAGTTTTTTTGAAAGATAGATTGACAGAGAGTTTTTTGACAAGTAAAAAATAAAACAAGATATTTCTTAGTTTTCAGCAGTGTCGTCACCATTTTCGGCTCAATATTTCAAAAATTTGAATGCTTTAGAGTTTGAAAAGCAATATCCAGAAGCAACAGAAGTCATCATAAAAAAACACTACATGGACGATTATTTGGACTTAGTAGACACAGAAGAAAAAGCAATTAAATTAGTTTCTGAAGTTATAGAAATTCATAAACAAGGAGGTTTTCAAATACGTGGATGGACAACCAATTTAAGAACTTTATTAAATAGCATACCAGATTACTTAAAAAACACTGAAAATGAATCCAATAATGACAGCGTCATGCCAACAGAAAGAGTTTTAGGTCTAAGATGGGACCCGAACAATGATGAACTTTATTTTACTTTATATTTTAATAAAATTGATAAGGAAATACTGACTACAAGAATAGCAACCAAGCGAGAAGTTTTAAAGATGGTCATGTCTATCTATGATCCACTTGGGCTCATTGCAAACTACATTATAAAGGGAAATATTATTTTGCAAGAAATTTGGCGTAGTGGCATAGACTGGGACCAAAAGATAAATATCGAAATAGAAAATAAATGGAGAAAATGGTTAAAATCATTGAGTCAAATTGAAACGCTTAAAATACCCAGATGTTACTGTCTTTTTAACAATTACAGTATTCAATTATATCTCTTTTCTGACGCAAGTGGACAGGTATTCGGTAGTGTAGAATATTTTCGGTTTGAACAAGAATATGCATTAGTTATGTCGAAAACACAAATAGCTCCACTAAAACCAATCTATATACTACGGTTAGAACTTCAAGCAGCTTTACTAGCGTGCAGACTTGCTGAGACTATAAGAAAGGAACACTCGATAGAAATTTAGGCAGTTTATTTTTGGAGCGACTCTCAAATCGTTTTACAATGGATAAGATCCGAAACAAGAATTCTTAAAACCTTTGTGGTCAACCGAATAGGAGAAATTCAAGAAAAGACTAACATTAAAAACTGGCATTGGGTCTCAACCAAATTAAATGTTGCGGACAAAGTAACAAGAGATGAAGAAAATTTTGTTATAAGCGTTAACGAAAGATGGTTTAAAGGTCTAGAATTTTTATACTTAAAAAATATGGACTGGTCAACCTCAAATTTAAATCCAAAAAATGACGTCATAACTGATCCGATACTCGAGATTAAAGAAGAATTTATTTTAGTCGATCAACATAAATTTAAGTTAGACTTTTGCAGACATCAAGACAGAGACTTATCGCCGACCTCTTACAAAAATTTGTCAATAGAGTGTTTGAATTTGGGTGAAGACTAACCACTGCTTAAGTAAAAAGCCAGTTAACTCTTTTTCGAGTATCCTTAGTATCCTTTAGCCTACTATAGCGGTCATATTGACACCCAACTGACAGAAAATCCATGTTTTACCTGTCAATTTGGTTATAAAAATGGCGGCAATCTTTGGCTAAAAAGCACTGAAGAGATAAGAGTTAACTGGCTTTTTGGTTTAGAACGGTGTTGGACTAACCATCTTTACGGGGGCGGAGAAAATGTAAAATCCAGGTGTTTCGAGGTGTTCATGCAACCAGTTAATTTTTAGTTAATTTTGATGTTTTTTTGAAAGATGGATTGTCAGAGAGTTTTTTGACAAATAAAAAATAAAACAAGATATTTCTTAGTTTTCATCAAAAAAGAGTCTCTGTGCCAAGTCACTACAGCAACAATTTCATTTAAAATAGCATTAAATATATTTATGTGCGCCAGTGATAAGTCGATATTCATTCAACGCGCGGGATTATTGCCGTTTTAATTTTAAATAAATATTACCCTGGTTCAGCCTGGCGCATTCAGCTAATAATCAAAATCTCGCTATGAATCGTATTGGCTTGCTGGTCGGATATTATCATTACGTGTCCTCTCTATTTAGATTTATATGCTCCCTGATGGTACCCATAACTTCGTTAATTTTAATCCGATTTTATTGCGTGATTTCTCATTTGGAAGATATCCTTAGTTTTTGAGATATTTGCAAAAGTCTGATTTGGCGCCCCTTCACCCCCCCCCCATATTTCATGAGGTATTATAAAATGGCGGCCCTCCCGGTTCAATCCAGGGGCCTATCAAATGAAAGCAGAAATATAAATGTTAAATAGTCAAAACCAGTTACGAAATATAATTTTGGTATTTAGGGTCTTCACTCTCATAGATTGAGTTTTGCCGAAAAATCAAGAATAAAATGGATATGTACGACTCTGCTGGTACTCATTCAATGTCTGTGTACCTTACCCCTTAAACTGTCATATTAACTCATTCTTTCCGCTAAAAATTCCCTAAAAAAGGATTTTCCATACGCTTTATTAACCACTAAATGTGACGTAAATTTCCATTTTAGGGGTGATAAATTTTTAGGGCGCGGCAAATATGGGAGACGTAAGTAAGTTCTGGCAGGAAACGACTTAAATTTATATGTAAAATTTCGGGCAAATCGGTAGCAATGGTTTGGAAATGGAACCTATGTTTTTGAGTAATGGGGCGGGATGACAATTTACCCGAAAGGTTTTGTAACTTTGCGGTCGAGGGTGGTCGTATAATAAAGCCTAGGAAAATTGTTTTTCCTACAAGCGTACCGAAAAACGCTTTTCTCGCACTAATTTTCCTGCGGAAAGTACCTACCATTTTTCCGCACGCCGTGCGTGAAAAAAAAATTCTGCACGACGTGCACGAAAAAAACTTTTCTCGCATGCTGTTGAGCAAAAAAAAATTTTCACTCATGATGTTGAGCAAAAACAATTTTTCACGCACGCTGTTGAACACGCTTGTTGTTGAGCACGCTGTTGCTCACTGATGAATCAGGAAGACTTGATGGTATTAAGCAACATGAGCAGTGGTACTTTCAATGTTACCGTGATTAATAATTACCATAAAAATTAAATTTTTTAGCTTGTTAAAGTTTAGTTCTGAATAAAACATAAAATTCGTAGTTTTGACTATTTTTTCGGTTTTAGTCTGCTAGGTTTAACTAAAATAATGAGAAAATATTTTGATATTCCGCACGCTCGTATGAAAAATGTTCTACCTAACGCGTACGGAAAGTATTTTTCGCACTTACGGCTTGCGCCGTTTGTGCACACGCCAGTGCGTGCGGAAAAGTATAACTTTCCGCACTTGTTAGGTAAATAATTATTTTTTTATAACTTCGTTAAAAACCAATTTTAGTCATATTAACTAATAATTTATTTATGACTTTTTTATTTGCCGATTTAAGTCTAGATGTTTACGGACAAGGCGATGAAGGAGCCGAGTCCGGAATTTCTAGTACTTTAATGACATATCACGGCCGGGTGTCGTACAACGTTTTATTTCATACTGTAAGTGAGCCATTATTTTATTCTTATTTTTTTTAGTTACTTTACCGGACTAGTGATGTAATTTATCATTCCCCGGACTGAAACATCGATTTCAGTCCGAAAAAACTACTTTCTCGGACTAATGGAATATATTCCAATACAGTATGAAATAATAGTATTTTTTACAACTCTGGGCTGTGATTGCGAATTTTTTTAAATCCCTCGTTAAAAAATTTAAAAAACGGGAAAATATACAGAAAACAAGAGCATTTTCTTTGCCAACGACGTTTTTAAATTTCCCCTCATATCCTTACTTTTGGCCATTTACTTTGTTGATTTTTTTTTTGCAAAAATAATTTTCGCATTAAAAACAATTGGCTTGTTATTTGTGGCCATTGACTAAAATCGTATTGTTGATCAAAGTATAAAAAAATAGTTTATTGACAAAATTTAAATTGGGCAATGACGTGAGAGATACATACTATACAAATTAAGTAAATATTAGAAAATTACGGAAATTCATTAAATCTTAAAACCACAAAACGTACGAGTACATTTATAGAGTCCGCATAAAGTTTCAAAACTGAGAATTATATTGTAACCCAAATATTATTATAATGCCCTCATAGGCTGGTGCTTTACTGCATGCACACATTTTGCATAGCTTCGTAAATTGTTCTTCTCGGTTCACAGTATAGAAACCCCCTGAGAAAAAATTTGAACCCAATAATCCATTTTGTTTGTATGATCCCAAAAGCGAAAATGACTTTCACGGGAATTTTGCTACTGCATTTCTTTCCTTCATCAAATCGTAAAAAAAAAATTTCTACTATCGTGCAGAAAATTCATTTTTCTGCACTGTTTTGCGTGCGGAAAAGCTAACTTTATGGTACTTTTCCGCACTCAACCAAATATAAAAAATAAATCTATTGCTATATTTTAAAAAATTTTCTTTTTTGTGTAAACACTTTAGTCACGATAAATAAAAATTAACATTTTAAAAATTCTTTTATTGGATTAAATGAATACTTAAGTCAAGCGAGTAGAAAAAACAATTGTACCTAACTCGCTCGCAAAGTGACTGGTCCGCACTTAATTGCTGTCCGAACTCCGCTAACGCGTCGTTCGGTCACCTGCAATCGCGTGTGGAAAAGTGGCACTTTCCGCACTAGTTAGATAAACTGCTATTAACCATTAGTGTTAAATTTTATTCGCTTATATTTTTTAGATTATTTTATTTAAAAAAATGCTTACAAAATAGCTTCGTGAGGAAGAATAATGTCCTCCAGAGTCAAATTAACATGCAAAACTAAAATGTGAATAGTAATAGTAATAGTGGTAATATATATAATCACAGTAAAATGGAAACTAGAAGTAGTTTAGTAGTCCTGTTTATTTCATTATAAACTTTCACTTTTCACGGCCGGGTTAAGTTAACAGAGTTGGCCAAAATCGGACGATTTTGCCTAGGGGATCGAGATATGGAATGTCCTCTAAGGATGCCAATTGCACCCAGGTAAGCCCTTTGACGAGATGAAATTAGCACACGGGTTTAACTCACACGACCTCTAATTGGTTTTTTTGCTAAACATACAAAAGCACTTAGGTTGGTGTGAGTGACCCCAACTGAAGAGAGATGGTTATTTGACGTTACAGAATTTGGACTTACGTTATTTAAAATCATATAACTATGAGATCATATAACGGCCCTGCCCAATGAGCATTTTCAGAAACCTCTGTTGACAAAAATTTATATAATTATTATAAAGAGGGTTCCATTAATGCCCTAGGGTATTTAGAGGTTTCCTACAGGAATTGAGTTTGTATATTTGTTTTATTAAAGATTCTAAATTGATGGTACCCTAAGGTAACATAAAACTGGCATTAACAATATTTCCACGGACATCTTTATAAAAATTAAAGTCATCGGTAACAAATGTTATATAAATTGTTTGACAATGTTTCCACCAACATATTTATAAAAATATTAGTCATCAGTTATAAAAGTTATATAAATTGGTTTTTGAAATCTTTCTATTAACCCATCTATAAAACCGTAAGTAACTATCAATTAAAGATATATAGATTGGTTTTTAAAATGTTGCTATCAACTCACTTATAAAAACTTAATTAACCAACAACAAAGAGACACTTTTATATAAATTGGTACCTGTAATATTCTTATGAACTCATTCATAAACCTTTTTTGCCCATTCTTTCTATAATGTTTTTATTAATTTCTTTGTATAGTGGTTATAATACCAGTGTTTTTACAACAACAAAAAAAAAATTAATTTATAACAAAACAAACAAGATTTTTTAGGTTAATTTTGTGACATCAAAAGGCTCGTTTTTGCGACTTTAAAAGGTGCGTTTTTGCGACATCAAAAGGCGCGTTTTTGCGAGATACCATACCATCATTATCTGGTTTTAATTACATCAATCTGAGGAGAGACATAAGAGATCCAAATCTTCTTGAGATAGTTTTCGATGACAGAGATCGGGATCGAATGCATTCTACACCCGGTTCCGACTAGCGTTGCCCATGCGCGAGCACCCTGACTCAAAAAACTCATCACGTGGCATCGGCGGCAATTGTGAACACATCACTTTACGACGCGACGGAACGCAGCCTCAAGGTCTGTTTCTGCGAGTTTGACATAGTCACTATTATCCTCTTTTTCTAAATGCGTTCGTCTGAGAGAGATCCAGCATACCAGGGAAATACCTGCCTATACACCCTTCGACCCCGCAATCTAACTATCTTCTTGAGATAGTTACCTTTGACAATTATGCGGGGTTGAAGGGTGTGCAGACGGGTATTTTTCCTGGTATGTGTAGTACGCTGGGTCTCTCTCAGACGAATACATTTAGGAAAAGAGAACAATGGTAACTATGTTAAGCACGCAGAAACGGACCTTCAGTGTTCAACCCTGCGCCATCTGCAGCCTTTTGTTCCAACTAGCATCATGTTTTAAAACGTTGATAAAAAAGTGTTGAAAGAGGTAAATAGTGGTATAATTGTATTGTTTTTTTTTTATAGAATTTTCGTAAATTTTCGCCATTTTGGATTCCAACAATAGGTTTTTGATCAAATAAAAACGTTATTTATGGGGTTTCAACATGTGCTTTAATTGAAATATTGCTTGTTTAGGGTTAAGAACAACATACAAAATTCAATAATTCTCCCAGAAAGCAAAAAACCTATGTGAAAAAAAGTATCACTTAAATGAATATTTTTTCCCCGTTTTCTCAAGTATTTTTGGAGCCCATGAAAATTTTGTGAGTGTATTCGAAAACTATACAGTACACACGGGACCGCAGCTGATTATCAGAGTAGGATGACTGGGAAAACAGCTTTTATTTAACCTATATTATATAAATATTCATACTCCTGCTTCAACTTATCTCACTTCCATTTTATTTATTGGTAAACACCATTTTATAAATTTTTCATTTTAAAAAGAAAAAGAATAATACATAACAAGCAAAGTGAAGAAAGATGGAAAATTTATATTTCTAAATCGATAAAAACCTTTAATTTGTTATGTAGTATTGTTAGAACAGTTGTAAAACCTTTTTATAATAATATCTAGACTTGAGGGTTCATAAGGAAGTTTTATAAAATCTATATGTTGTTTTTCTATCCATTACTATGTACCATAAATTTTTATAAGCTGGTGTTGGTCAGTTGTTTTTCAAGTCTTTTTTAATCATTTAAGAGATATATTAGAGTTATAAAATTATCACCAACACTAAATAATATAACTTTTGGTTATTTTATGAAGGTTTTATATTATTTGCTGTAACTTCTATATAGACAAAAATGCTCATTGGGTGTCCTTACATTTTCCGAGAAAAATATGCGTACCGATCTACCGAATCTACCGGGCAAGCGCGTCGATTGCCTCAGTAGTGAAAGCAACTGACAGCGACAATTTGGGTTTATGTTTAATATTTTTGTTTGCTTTTGGAAAATTTGTTAAAAAAGTGGACACTACCGTAAACGTGTTGTCTGATGTTTCCCGTAATTAGATTCCTCTAGATTTAAACAACAAACAAAAAGCAGGATCTTTGGAGGCTTAATTGGTGAGTATTATTTAATTTTTGCATAAAAGTTGGGCATACAAGTGTTCTCGTAGGCATTCCGTGCCACGAGTCGATTTCGATTTATCACAGTCCTGGTTAACCTTGGTCTTAAAATTTCCCAGAAGAATAAGCAACAGAAGGAAACCTCGATTGTGTAATATCTTCGAATATTGTTTAAATTTACAGATAATTGTTGATATTTAACGTTTATATTTTTATGAATTTTGGGATTGTACTTAAATTTTCAGATGAATATTGCGATGACGTCACCTTTCAGCTGCCCTGTCATGTTCCATGCCTTGAGAATCGGAACCAGCCTATTTTGCTGGTTTAGAATAATTGCGGTTCTCAAGGTATGGACCTTCACAGGATGTGCTATCTAAGTCCCATTTTTTTTCTGGTAATGTCAGCTGATAGGTGACGTCACAGCATTTTTAATTTGAAAGTTTAAGTGCAATCCCGAAAATCATAAGAATTATAAACTTTTCATAGCATATATATATATATAAACATAAACAATTATCTGTAAATTTAAACAATACTCAAATATATTACACAATCGAGGTTTCCATCTTTTACTTATACTCTTGGGAAATTTTAGAACCAAGGTCATCTAGAACCGTGATAAATTGAAGTCGACTATGGACTTCGTAAGTGACACATTTTGTGGATTAAGATTCAAGAAGAGGTCATGTGCTTCGCATATTTATTTAAATAGCGCACATAATCACAAAAAATACCCCCACAAAATTTTTAAATACGAAAACACCACAATAACATAAACAAAAAGGCAAAACAACACCTTGGCAAAAATGTAAACTCTTTGACGATGCCGAATTTTCTCAGAAAGTGGGTTCGGCACTTGGGCGCCATATCTTCGTGTAAAGGGTTTACCTTGTGGATTGAAACCCTCGAGTAAGACTAAACTTGCGGTTGGAGATGTTTTTTAATAAAACAATAAATGCAATTAAGGCTATAGTTTCTCCCCAGACTTTAAGTAAAAAAAGTACAACTGGCAACGCCTTGTTCTTTAATTTTTTTGATCTTTTGCCAGAGTGCCCACGGAAAACTAAACATCAAAATTAGCTGAAATTCTGCAGGGGTGATCATTTCTAAATGCTTAAGAAAAATATCTGAGGGATTTTTCAAAATTCTCAATTATTTTTTCTTCAAAATAAAAGCTCTGGTACTGTCATCTATCCCAAAAGCCTCAAAATAATTGCGGGTTAGAACAAACCCGATTTACAATAAAAATAGAGAAATACTCACAATTTCCTCTGGATTACATTTTTCCTTTTTATATTTCCTTGCTTTGGCGAAAATAAAAACTAAGTTTCCTTTTTTCTAATAGCCTGTGCACTCTGGAAAAGAAAACCGATCAATCAATCATAAACGTTTACACTTCATTGAATTTGGTAGACACACAAAACAACAAACTTTAAATCGAGCCGCAGTGGGACAGAAGAGATTTTTTTAGAATACGATTATTTCCTCTAGCGTCAGTAGCCGATTTTTAAATCTGCATGCTTTTAAGTTAATCTTTTGTCGGTATAGTCGAACGTCGAGGTTGCTGTTATCGGTGGAAGATCAATTATTGAAATGCCATCATACCATTTACAAACTTTTTAGCGGTAACCACACACACTTTACGAAAAAAAGCGAAAGTAAAAAATACTTATGTGCTTTAGCGGCGCAGAACGCGAAAAGCTAAAATAAGTAACCTAACCCCAAATTTTTGACCGGGTGCTAAAAAATCTCTGGTGTCCCACTGTGGATAAAAAATTCAATGACGTAAAATTTTGCAAAAAAATCGGGACGACAGTGTTGCTAAAAACAATTCCCCAGATTGTAACTACGACCTTAAATAAAATAAAAGTTTTCGGACAGATGATGTCGTAGTCGCTGTCACTCAAATTAATACCTTGTCATTAAATTATTTTAAGGTCACTACGACACTGGCATGGCTTTGTTAGTGCATGCGCAGTAGATTTTTCGGCTAATATGGCCTGTCGGCCCAAACAGTGCCAAAGCCAACCGCGATTTTGAATTTTCTTCTTTGTCTTTCAAAGTTATTTTTATTACACATTTTGCGACACTTGGGCCGTTATAGAATCTCATAGTTATATGCTTACAATTCTACGGTGCCCAATTGACCCTCCGCTGCGGTCTACGGTCTACTCGTTCTCGCCGCTTTGACCCCGTTTCGTTTCAAAATGGCCCTTTCGACTATGGCTCCCCTTCGCTTCGGCGGACTTTCTTGGTAATTTCTTGACAGAAAAGGAGCTCTAGACCCCAATTTTTGAATTGTGAGAGAAGGAACGTTCTCCTAAGCGATGTGATCGATCCCGGGATAGGTCACATCACATGCTATTCGATCGCTGTATTTTTCAACCTGCCCTTGATCGTGTGCATCATTGTCATGTTTACTTTGGTACAAACGAACTACTTTTTCATGTTAAAGGCCTACTCTAACTAACTATTACGTTTTCTTTGCCGCAGTGCTGAATTAACCTCAGTTTCGGGAAAAACTTCTTTGGTTTTTGCAGTTCACCTCTGTGGTTGGTTTTCTGGGTTTTTTTTTAGTAAAAATGAGTGGGGAAGGAGGGCCGGGCGTTCCTTTAAAAAGGAAGGCCCCACTTAACACAATCCAAAAAAAATTATCATAGAATTTATGGCCAAACACCCGAAACTTCGAGCAGGAACTTTTTCCAACTATTTTACCTACAAAACGGGTCAAAAATTGTGGAAGCATCTCGTTGATTTTCTTACTTTCCATTTCTAAATTTATCCTTTTAAAAAACACAACAGACACAAATTAAAAAAACAAAACGACTAATAGAGGTTAGAAAATCGTGTTTTCTACGCAGGCGTCTCTCGAAAAAAGCGGTGTTCTCTCACTTGAAACCCGCCGGATCGGATCTCCCACTTTTTGCGAGAATGTGAGCAAGTTTTAATCATTCAAAAATACATCATGCGATAGATCCCTACCGACTGGTGATGATTCGCACAAAAAACCACACGTTCCTGTTTCAAAAATTGGGGTCCTGTACGAGTCCGTCCTTTTACTTCAATTCCTCGATCAATTTTTTCATCAGGCAGCAAGTCGGCTTTCCCCACAATCTCTTGATCGTGACTTTTTCTGATGCAAAGTCATGTCCTATGACCAATTGAAACTGTCTATTTCCTATAGTTAACTGATATTTTTCATGTTAGAATTCTCGACAATGAAGTTCCTATAAAACGCTTTAAAATTGCCAAAGCTGCTCGTAAAACCAACACGATCTGGCTAACCGACAAATTTACGTCGGTTCGGCCAGAGTTTAAAGTTTCGGCCGGTTTCTTCTTGGTTGTAAAACTTTTATGTACCGACATTATTACTCATCTCGGTTACAAATATGTTTAAAGAGGCGGTAGTTAAAGCTCTCTCGTTAGCGAACTTTTTTTTCAAGAGTTAAGAGTCCTACAATAAAATGTAAGAAGTAACCAAAAGTCTCAACGTCATCAGTGCTGATCGAGCAAATGTTCATGGTATAATTTATGGTTTGATAAGATGTGCGTTTTTACATCTTCAGTACGAAATTAATGCACCTCAAAATTAAATTAATGCAAAATTGTACACTTTAAAATTATGGCTAGAAGATTGGCACACCACCCTAATGGTGAGCAATTAATCAACTAATGGTTGGCACACCACCCTAATGGAGGGCAATTAATCAACTAATAATTGGCACATCACCTTAATGGCGGGCAATTTATCAATTAATGGTTGGTCGACCACCATAATGGTAGGAAGTTAATCAATTAACACACCACGCTAGTGGCGGGCAATTAATCAATTAATGGTTGGCACACCACCTTAATGGTAAGCTAACCGACAGGTTTACGTCGCAGTGTAAAGTTTCGGTCGGTTTCTTCTTGGTTATAAAACTTTTATGTACCGACAATATTACTCATCTCGGTTACATATACAGGGTTCCTAAGCAAAGCCAAGCAGCAGTGTATAAGACGCAGACAAACGGAAAAGCACATTAGGCAGAAAAGGATGGGCATGGGGCGATGTTGTCACTACATCTTACACGTAGTAAATCCATTCCAGGTTGTTGTTTTCTGATGTTTTCCATTTTCATACCTTTAGGACTCGACTTTAATACCAAACTGATGAAAGATATCGTAAAAAAAAATATTTTTCGGCTTTTCATTTTGTAACCATTGTCCTTACGCACTGTTTACAGGCTGAGGACTGAGATACATGCAAATGCCTAACCTAAAGCGTTCATACACGGCCGGAGAAACCGACTAAGATATTTCCGTAGAAACTTTATCAAGAAAATAGGACGGGTTGACGCCTTCGAACGTCCAACCCGGGTTTTGCACTTTGATTCGAAATCAAAAAGGAGGAACAGTCAGATGTGGGGCCGTGCACAAATTACGTATCGGTGATTTTACCAATTTTTGACCCCCTCCCTATGTAATGTTTTGTAACGGTTTGGCACGCCACTCCCCTAATATTACGTAACGATTTCAAGACCACTACCCCCCCCCCAAAAAAAAAAAAACTTTTCACTTATTTTCATTCCAAATTTTCTTAGTTTCACACAAATGCAAACGCTGTCGAAAACCCCTCCCCCCTACGTAACGTTTTGTAACCCCCCTCCCACTATGACCATTACGACATTTTTATTTCGTGCTTTGTTTTTCTAGCAATTTTGCGTTCGGCTAATTTAATTGAAAAACTTTTGCCTGCGGCGCCCTTTATCTTCTCACTCGAAACCAAGATCCCCCGTTTTAGGAAAACTGATCCCGTCTCTGTTTCTAAATTTTTTCGAATAAAAGTAGAGTATGACCATGGGGGAAATTCTACGGTGTGGCGAAAATTTCGAGAAAGTTAAAGAAAAAAATAAAAAAAAGTGGCAGAGCTCAAGTTTTTCGTAAAAAAAACGTTTTTTGTAAAGAAACAGCAAAATAAATCTTTTCACATCTTTTTGGGTGTTAAAAATATTGGCAGCCCCTTATTTTTCGCTTTTACCCTCCCGCTAGTTTTGAAGAATTGGTTCGCTACATGTTTCGAGATCATGTCATAAAACACCTCGAAAATATCAAATGTAGTGTAGGGCCAGCTTTATTCAAAATCAATAATATCGCAAGCAAAAAGCTCTGCAGGAAAAACAGCGCCGTTTATTGATTTCTTTGGCTGCTAGTGCTAGCTGCATGGTTTGGCCGTTTCCGGATAGATGTCACTAGTAGAACAGAATGGAAAGAAATTTAATTAAAAGCGAAGATATTTCTTTCTAATGTTAACAACCTCACGAGTTTATCGCTCAGTATCGTAAATAATGGATCCTGCCGCCTCCTTTAAGCAAGAAGAAGCTGTGGTTTGGACCTGAAAACATCTAATTTCTCTCATCATCATCTCATGGTGTGGCCGCCATCTAGCGGAATTTGCAGATATCTTGTCAACGGTTATTATTGCAACTATGATTTATGCTCACAATGAAAGAGTGGCGACAATTTTTTCTCATGAAAGCAGTCCGGAGATAATAACAAACTGGCACCATTGCTCAATATACCTGTTTCTTTTGTGCGTGCAGAACTTATTGAATTCCTATCCCTAAGGAAAATCTTAGGAACCCTGTATGTTCAAAGACGCGGTAATTAAAGATATCTCGTTAGCAAACTTTTTTTCAAAAGTTAAATGTCTTACAATAATACGTAAGTAGTAGCCAAAAGTCTCAACGTCGTCAGCGCTGAGAGAGCTAGTGTTCATGGTACAATGTATGGTAAACCTCACCGTTTTTTGCTAAGATGTGCGTTTTTCCATGTTCAGTACGCAATTAATGCAGCTTAAAATTGTACACTTTAAAATTGTGGCTAGGAGCTTGGCACACCACCCTAATGGTGGGCAATTAATCAATTAATCGTTGGCACACCTCCCTAATGGCGGAAAATAATCAACTAATGGTTGGCACACCGCCCTAATGATGGGCAATTAATCAATTACTGGTTGGCCGACTACCCTAGTGTAGGGCAATTAATCAATTAATGGTTGGCACACCACCCTAATGGTGGGCAATTAATCAATTAATCGTTGGCACACCTCCCTAATGGCGGAAAATAATCAACTAATGGTTGGCACACCGCCCTAATGATGGGCAATTAATCAATTACTGGTTGGCCGACTACCCTAGTGTAGGGCAATTAATCAATTAATGGTTGGCACACCACCCTAATGGTGGACAATTAATCAATTAATGGTTGGCACATCACTCTGATGGTAAAAATTATTAATTAATGGTTGGTTTACCACCTTAATGGTGGGCAATTAATCAATTAATGGTTAGCCGACCACCCTAATAGAGGACAATTAATCAATGAGTGGTTGGCACCCAACCCTAATGGTAGAAAATTAATCAATTAATGCTTGGCACACCACGCTAAAGGCGGGCAATGAATAAATTAGTAATTGGCACACCACTCTAATGGTAAGCTAACCGACAGATTTACGTCGGAGTTTAAAGTTTCGGTCGGTTTCTTCTTGGTTGTAAAACTTTTATGTACCGACAATATTACTCATCTCGGTTACATACCTATATGTTTAAAACGCGCTAGTTAAAGATATCTCGTTATCAAACTTTTTTTTCAAAAGCTAAGAGTCCAACAATAATATGTAAGTAGTAGCCAAAAGTCTCAACGTCGGCGTCGTCAGCGCTGATTGAGCAAGTGTTCATGGTATAATTTATGGTAAACCTCACCGCTTTTTGCTTAGATGCGCGTTTTTCCATCTTCAGTACGAAATTAATGCACCTCAAAGCTTGGCACACCACCCTAAAGCCAAAGGTCATTTTAAAGGTCCTATGATGCATTGGGTAACCTTGATCATTTTCACATATGTAATGAAGTGGTACCCACTAACCAAAAAGCAACTGGTGTAGTACAGGGTGATGCGTTCTAATAGCTGCAGACGGATCAAACAAAAACTGAATTAATACATTTTATGGACACCTAAAAATGATCAATTAAAATTAATCGGTTCAAATAGTGTGTGCCAAGCTTGATTTTGGAGATAAACTCTGGTCTATTTAAAAATAGCAAACTTCCTTATTTCTTGAATTTTTAAAATGTTACATCGATGTGCTTCAAAAGAATGTGGCTTCGTAACCAATGTTTCAGATTTATTACAGTGTCGCACACAAAAAAAATATCTAGGGGGGTTAAAAATGCCTATTTATCAAAAAGATCCGCCATCTTGGATTTTTAGGAAATATCAAGCGTTACATTGGTGCTATAAATTTTAAAGCTTTGGCTTTATAAAAAGCTAAATATTATTGAAACCGGACAATTTCCCGCCAAGTTATGCGGTTTTTTTTTGGCACACCTTTATCCCAATATTAAATAGTTTTATGGACGGAAACGTTTTCAGGTCCGGACAAGTAAGTAATAGCGTCTTAATTCTCATATGTCTTTACTAATAATAGCAATTTTTTTTTTAATAAAAGAACGGGGACCGTTTAAAAATTTCTTTTGCTTCGCCAAACAAAAATCACGACTGTTACTCGGTATTTTCAGCTTGTTTTAAATGTGTTCACTTATCCTCTCTCCGTATCGGAGATACGTCTACGGAAAGTCGATGTGAAAAAATACCTTTTGGCTTTTAGGGACGAACTGTAGCGATCGGGCATAATGTATCATAATTTTATATCCTCCTCGGTGCTTTTGTCGTTTTTTAAGTGATGGAAATGCTCAAAAACAAAATTTTAAAAATAAACAAACACAACTTGCGGTTATAAAACTATTAAATACTGATTTTGGTCGGGATACGTTAGGTATACGTATACGGGACAGTGATCGTAACGATACGTTTAACGTAAGGTAACGGCCGGCCCGTATCGGGTCTGCACATACTCAGTTCGATAAATATACGGTATATTAATAATTTTGAAACCTGCTAAAAGTACCTACGCCATTAACCATAAAAAAATGTTTCTGTGACTTTAGAGTGGTGCTGAAGATGACTTGGCACACGCCGAAAACGTTCCCCGGCTGGTTGAAATTCAATTAAAAAAAAATACACGGAATACGTCTTTTCTTTACTTAACCTAGTTTAAAACGTGTACACAGCGACAAAAAACAACATAAAAACATCTTGTTTTACATGATTTTGCGTGAAATAGTGTTCTTTTTACAAGCGTTAGTTTAAATAACGAGCGCAGCGAGGTATTTAAAAACGCGAGTAAAAAAAACACAGTTTAGCCGCGAGTTGTTAACACTATTTTTTTCATTATCTTTATCAAAAAATCTAAGAAAAAGAGGAAGGTACTCGAAAATCTCGAACGAAAAGCACTTCTCGTAACACACCATAAACAAATAACAATGGTTTCCATATCGAGGTGCCTTTTTACTCGTTCATTGTTGCGACATTTTAATCTTTGAAAGTTGGTGAAAACTGAAAAATTAGGCAGGAATAATTGGATTTTTTCAATATTACCATTTTCCGCTATTTCTTTTTAATTTTGGGTAAAAAACGGACAGAAACTTTTTTTTTGCATCCGTGATCAAAAAAAGTTTTTTGGCATCGGTAACCAAAAAAGCCATGCTTTAGTTATCTGCACACAGTTAATAAAATCATGTTTTTGATTAAGGTATAAAAAAAAAACAATTTTGCGCGCGTGAAAATTTTTGAGCGTGCGTGGGGTATAGTTTTTTTACGCAAGCTGTTTTGAAAATTGACGTTTTAAGTGCGCTCGTAGAAAAATGTATTTTTCTCTATACTTTAAATACTGCGATCCTGGCGGACTTAAGCGTAAGTAACTACAGTTTTTGTTTTGACGTATGTCGCTAGCGGGTACGGTTCGAGAGTTGGATTTTTTAAAGTTCTCAATCTTACCCTCTTTCCAACCCTTCACTTCACCTCACCAAAGAAATGGTTAAGTAAATAGTAGGCAGATTAAATTAAAACTTTTCAAACAACTCTCTCTTTCAGAGTTATTCAAGGGTATATTAGAAATACGCCCTCCCAATTACTCCCCTTTAAACACTTTGCTTATCGCTTAAATGTTGCGAATTAACAGTAAATGACGTCTTAAAATTGCCACGTTCGTTGGAAGTTTTGACAAATTCCGTTTGTGTTTTGCGAATTATTTTGTTATTATTAATTGCTATTATTTGCTTCTACCAGATTAAAGAAGATGTAAATAATTAAATTGTGATATATTTTTTTTTATAAGTAAATATACCGGGTGTCCCAAGGTGAGTAACCTATTAAAATATTTTGGTAACTATACAATGGAAACTTTTCAAACTTTCTATTCTAACATAAGTCCATGTAGGCTATCTTTATGAAATACTTTCATATATGCAGTTTTGCGATTTGCAGAAAAACTTGGCAACAACTTTCTTATTTTGTCCTAATATATATATATAATGTCCTATACCTATGTTCAACTGTTTTTAAAATATTGTCAGGTGAAAATGGACATTTTTTAAATTTTACAGTCCCATCGTTAACATCGAAACGGTTCAGGATAGAGCAAAACGGTTTTTACATTCCCATCTTGGTTTTTCACAAGCTATCGTTTTATATATAAACCTAGGGTTAAAATATCCCAAGGCTAGTTTAACCCTGGGTTAAAATATCCCAAGGCTAGTTTAACCAAGGGTTAAAAATAGTATAAAACGATAGCTTGTGAAAAACCGTTTTGCTGTCAAAGTTAAAAAATGTCAATCTTGACATTTCAATATTTTCAAAAAAAAACCAGGTGAACATAGGTACAGAAAAATAAGAAAGTTGGCAAATGGCAACACTGCAAATATACGAGTATTTTATAAAGATAGTTTACATGGACTTATGTTAGAATAGAAAATTTGAAAAGTTTCCATTGTATAGTTTCCAAAATATTCTAATAGATTACTCACCTTGGGCCACCCGGTATATGTACATATATTAAAAGCCGACCCAAATTAACCCAAAAGAAATATGTTTTTAAACCTTCATCAAAAACACGATTTTACTCACTCTCCGCAAATAACAAAAACAAGGCTTTTTTGACTACCGATGCAAAAGATTTTTTTATGATTAAGTGACGTATATTTATTTTTTTTTTATAATTTTTGCCCACAAATTAAGTCAAAAAGTTAAATCGTCAAAGAAGTACCTGGTGACGAAGTAAATGCTTTTGCGAGTGCTTTTGTGTTCTAGTTTTTTGTACATATGCTTTTTTAAACTTTTGATGAAGTCATGAAAAAAAGGTGGTTGCAACTCGCGGCTAAATTGAGCTTTTTTCCACTCGCGTTTTTAAATCACTCGCTGCGTTATTTCATTAAAACCACTCGTGTAAAAAAACTATTTTAGCCACTAGTTCTAAAAAGTACTATTTGTAACTTTGAGTTTTCAATATTTTTGAGCTATGTGTATAGGTATGTTTTTTTTTTAATCTACTAGAATAAAATATAGACCGCATTTGTTTTGAATAAAAATGTTAATAGGACGCCCACGGTTTATCAGAATATGCAAAATCAAACCCGTAAAATAAAAGAAAGTTAAATCATAAAATCATTCACTATAGAACCCGCAATTCGTCAAACCAATTTTTTATCCGAACCTTATTTTATCAAAGCCATTCAAAAACAAATTGAAAATTTGACAGACCCGCTTTTAATCAAACCTTTGTTCATCAAACTCATTCAATATCAAACTCGTAATTTAAAGGTAAAACCCATTTTTCATAAAACCCGGAATTTGTCAAAACATTACTTATCAAAACCGGATTTCATTAAACTCATTAATTGATTTTGCATTCACCCATGAACACATAAACGCAAAAGAACCAAACAAAAACTGGGTGAAAGGGTATTTTATATGGACGTCAAAATCATTAATAAAAATTAATCGGTTTAAATAGCATACAGGGTGTGCCAAAAAGTTTTTTCTTTCTTATGAAACACCCTATATATTTTAACATTTTCGAATTTTACAGAAAATTAGCTTTTTAAAAATACCATATGGTATAGGTTTGCATGTAACCGTTTTTGAGATATTTCAGTTTGAATTAGATGTTAATTAATTTGCATTATTGTAATATAATTAAACCAAAATAGGCCATGCATAATAATATGTATAATCACAATAATCAAAAAGCTGTCAAACTGCTGCTGTGAAAAACAAAAATAGCGGCGTTTTGACATCACGGCGTCATAGATTACTTAAGTTTTATTATAATACAAAACACGAGTTAATTAATATCTAATTCAAATTGAAATATCTCGAAAACGATGGCATGCAGACCGATACTATATTGTATGTTTAAAAAGCTAATTTTCTGGAAAATTCAACAGTGTCAAAAAAAAACTTTTGGGCACACCCTGTATACTATTTAAACTAAATAATTTTTAATAATGATTTTAAGGTCTTTATAAAATATCCTTTCACCCAGTTTTTGTTGGTTCTTCTGCGGCTATGGGAAAAAAGTTATCTCAAGGAACACTTATAACCGATCTTCCTGTACACGCAGGTGGCAACACCTATACACAGAGTATTGAACACTACCTGTAAATACTTTTATAGAACGATAAATGCAGTGTACGCCATCAGTTAATGTGAGTATTATTGGCGAATGTGCTATCAATTTTGTAAATGTTTTCTGATAAACAACGAGTTTGACGAAATCCGGTTTTGATAAATAATGGTTTGACAAATTCCGGGTTTTATTAAAAGTAGGTTTTACAAGTTACGAGATTAATATTGAATGAGTGATGAACAATGGTTCTATTAAAAGCGGGTCTGTTAAATTTCGAATTTGATATTGAATGGGTTTGATGAAATAAGGTTCGAATAAAAAATTCGTTTGACAAATTGCAGCTTCTATGGTGAATCGTTCTTACGATGAATTTTTTTATTAAATACGGTCTGATAAATTTCTAGTTTTCCCATAGGCGTTCTGTTAATATATGCGTGAAAGTGGGCTAGGTGCCTTTCGTTCGAAATTCTCCGGACCATTTTCAATATGACGTCATTTTAATACAGAAACTAAATTGGACTGTCATTGCTAGTGTCAAAACATTAGTCCGATTCAATTTGGAATGAAGTGTGCTTATAAGTGGGGAAAGTAAAGTCACTTCAATCCAAATTCAATCACGTCAATTTTTTTGACCATGAGAGTTCCATTTAGTACTGAACATTCAATATACCATTGAATTTCTTTGGCGCCAATAATGGTGTCCTGAGGAGTGGGAGTTGCGGGACTATCTTGCATATAAATAAATAAATTAGCAAAAATAAACTTGCGGATATTTTTTCGAGAATATCACCATGAATATTCAATGCGTATTTTTGCCTCTGCTTGTCAATCCAGAGTTTAACCATTTCAACATACCATTGTTTTTTTGCCAACAAATGTCTCAAGGGGCTACCTTATATAAATAAATTAACAAAAATAAAGTTGATATGTTTCGGAGATAACCACAATAAATATCCAAAGCGTATTTTACTCTGCTTGTAAATTCAAATGTTGTTCTCACGCGTTTACCAGGCAACCCAGCAAACACAGTTACGTAAATATTACGTAAAAGATACAACACATGATTACTTTGTTATATAAATTCCTACTTTGTAAATATAATATGCAACAAAAAAATGAGAAACAGCAGATATCGATTAACTAGTAAGTAGAAAGTAAATCTAAAGGTAAAATTCGGGTAATTTTTTTTACATAATATTTATGTCTCTTGCAAGTAACATCAAGGTAAACTTGACGTCACGTAAACAACGTACTATTTATGTAACTACTATACCGGGTGTCCCAAGGTGAGTAACCTATTAGAATGTTTTGGAAACTATACAATGGAAATTTTTCAAACTTTATATTCTAACATAAGTCCATGTAAACTATATTTGCAGTGTTGCCATTTGCAGAAAAACTTGGTAACAACTTTCTTATTTTAAACTGAACGCCCTGTATATTTTTGGATTCCACAAAATATTTTACGTACATTTTATGTATAAAATATTGACAGGTGAAAATTGGCATTATTTTACTTTAACAGCCCCTAACATCGCAACGGTTAAGGATAGAACAAAACCGTTTTTACATTCCTGTCTTGGTTTTTTACAAGCTATCGTTTTATACTATTTTTAACCCAAGGTTAAACTAACCTGGGTTTAGATACAAAAAGATAACTTGTGAAAAACCGAGATAGGAATGAATGTTTTGCTCTATTCTTAACCGTTCCGATGTTACGGGCTGTCAAAGTTAAAAAATGTCAATTTTTACCTGTCAATATTTTAAAAACAGTTGAACATAGGTATGGGACATTATACATAAAATATACCTAAAATATTCTGTAGAATACAAAAATGCAAAAATATACAGGGTGTTCAATTTAAAATAAAAAAATTGTTGACAAGTTTTCCTGCAAATGGCAACACTGCAAATTTGAAAGTATTTCATAAAGATAGTTTACATGGGCTTACGTTAGAATAGAAAGTGTGAAAAGTTTCCATTATATAGTTTCCAAAATATTCTACACCCGGTATACAAATTTATAAAATACATATTACATAAATATTACGTATTGGAATAATAGATTTACGTAAAATTAAATTCATATTTCTCTATATTATTTATATACTTGCATTGTCACAACAAGGTAAAATCTTCCTCGTTGTGCATAAATTCCCTTATTATTGCGTAAATATAATGTAATTTAAAGAACCGTAAGTTATGTTATGTAAATATTACGTAACTTTTATGAAACTTTTTTTTTATTTTTTGACTTTAGATTTACGTAAATACTATGTTAATATATTTACGTGTTTAACAACTTTAACATGCCATTGTTTTTTTTCGCAACAAATATTTTAAGAACTGAGAATTTCGGGGCCGCCTTTTATGTAAATAAATTAGCAAAAATAAACTTGTTGATATTCTTTCCAGCATCACACCATGAATATGCAAAGAGTAATTTAGCCTCTTCTTGTCAATTCTAATATTACTTTTTCGCCTAGTGTTCCAAGGATTGGGAATTTAGGGGAAACCTTCTACACCGAGTGTAACAAGGGATATGCACAGCAAATTGAAGTATTTGTTTTAAATAATAGAATTCTAAAAATTTGGAATTTTGCATAATTGGTAAATGCTCAAAAGTATTACAGAAGTTACAAATCTCAATGTTCTCATGAGGTATGTAATAATTTTGACATGAAACGGCATCTTATTTATGTCTGCCAACGCTGCAAGTATAAAAATCTAGGAATATTTTTTTGACCTTTGGTTGTTATTTCGAATCAAAGGGTAGGGGTTTCCTAAATTGGGACAAAAATATTAACTAAGTTTGTTATCCAGGCGTTGAGCTATTTGCACTAAGCACGACTTAGTTTGTAGTACAAATTTCAGTATTCCCTCTGGAACCCACGTATGGCGACGATGGTACAACCCGGATTTGTATTCCCCATTTTGGTATAAATTTGAGTCTGTGCGCGGTCGATCTGACTTAGCTTCCTGTCGTCAGATTGTCTACGCCAACGTCGAAACGACGTCCGAATGCTAACTGGGTATTGATATGCGGTTTTCAGATTTTGGTTTTCGTAAATATTACCCAAAAATTTTGTTACAAGGTTCAAATCTTTCAAAGCTACAGTTTTCCAGAAATTTTTATTTCCTTTCAACATAAAATAATTGATTGTATGGTGGACTATCCGTGCTTTCTAGCATCAATTTTTTAAGGACGCTTTCACAATCGCAATAATAGAATTCTAAAAATTTGGAATTTTGCATAATTGGTAAATGCTCAAAAATGTTACAGTTTCCATGAAAAAAGGGTAACTTTTGTTCTTCAAGACGTAAAGGCATTCTAAATACATTCTTGTTATCCATATGTCATTTTGACAACTTTAAAAAAAAATATGTGTTTTACATTTTATAGTTTTTTACATTATTTCTCGATTGACGCAAGTGCAAACGCCTACCAAATCCTACAGCATTAAAGGAATCTTTAAAATACAGGCGATAGGTAAATGTTTCACTTGCATTTTTCTACTTCAATAGTACCTGAAATTACATTTTGTTACTCATCAGTTAGAGTTTTCCGATTTCACTTATGATAAGAATTACGTCAGCTATGGAAGGTAAAACATTTAAGGGTGAATTTCAATAAAAAATGCGCTTCCTCCAATTACGTACATTACATTTCACGGATTTTTATGTATCCTAAAAATGTTTAATTCCCGGTAAAAATTATCGATTATTTTAAAAAACTAAATAAAAAAAGATATATATATTTTATTGCAAAATTACGCAAATGGTCTGTGGGGGATACCAGAAGCCTCCGCTGTGCAAAATTTTGTTATTTTTTGATGTACGGTTTATCTGTTTAGGTAAACGAACTGTTCTTAGACTTCAAATTAACTCTTAAACTATTTTAATCTATACTAATAAAAGAACGGTAGTCAACCTCAACATCGTTAACTATAGAGGCACAGGTCAAACCACTTGACCTATAGTCATGAAATTTGGGAGACATATTGGGTTTGTGACGTAGGCGCTCGCTAAGCAAGGAATCAAAAATTGCTGGCCAACTTTAACAGTGAGATTTACTAAGATCTAAAATAATACCCCCCACAGGTCTAAATATTTAGACCTGTAGGGGGTACTAAATTTTAAAACGAATTTTCAAAAAACACTTACCCATACAGAAAAGATACAAAGTTATTTATTATTTTGTATTGTTATTGCAAAAATACCACTGAAAAATTGCTTTTTGTCTCAAAATACACCATATTTTTGAAGAAAATGCCCTAAAACTATTTTTTTTTTTGACAGGTTTCAAAATGGCAGATGGTGAATACGCCAAAAATTTGCCACATAGTAGCTTCATTATTTTTGTTTGAGGTTATAAAGTTGGTGAATTTTTAGATCACCTCAGAGGGGTGGTTTAAATTTATAGCCCCCAGAAAGGATTGTTTTGTGGTATTTGGTAATAAATTCGTTTATACTTTCCCTAAGTAACCATTTTTATAAAGATTAATTTACCTTATTTAATATCTCAAGTTGTTCATTAACCAATAAAACACTTTCAATTTTATCCAGAAAAATGCCATATTTTGAACCCGTTTTTAGCACAAACAATATATTTATGAGGGCACTACGAGGCAAAACAAACATAAGTGAAGGTCACTGATTATGCACGAAAAATATACCAAACAAAAAAAGCCAAAACAACTATATTAATTTATTTACAAACTGAAAGTAAACCATTGAGGTTATCTTAAAGCTTAGTCAAAAAAACTGTCCTTACTCAAAGCCAACTCATTTTAAAGCTGTAGCTTTCATTAGTAGAAGCTGGTACAAGCCAAGGTGCAAGCAGAGGTAAAATATCCGAACTCGGTGTTTGTGATTGAACGCAGCGCTAATATCTTTAAACTGACATTTCGACAGTGACAGAAATGTAAAAAACTTGCATTTAAGTTTTCTAATACATATCATAAATAAAAACACCTTTTAAATAAATACAAAATGCATCTACTCCTTATTTTATTATTACCCATCTAAATCGTTGTGTGACATCAAGTATTACTCATACCCCGCGTGGGTTTAAATTTTTCAATTTTCTTTTCTTCTACAGTGAAACTTTCGTCTTAAATCCAACCAAAGATTGTGTTAAAATGATTATTCAATAAACAAATTTATTAAAATTCTTTTTATAAATCAAACTATGTCCAAAACCCAAAGAGGGTTCGTTGAAAATGCTTAAAACCCAAAATTTCACGTAAACTTAAGACCATTCTAAAATAGACTAAACCATTTTAGTAAATTCCACCGTAAGTGTCTATTTCCCGTATTTTAAGATTCTCTCTTTTAAAGATACGTCTCACTGCCGTTAATCGAAAATATTAGAAAAAAACTGTAAAATGTAAAAAAAAATATTTTTTCAAATTGGACATATGGCATGATTGAATAAACCAGGTGTTTCATTAAAAAATCCACCTCATATTCTTCGAAAATGTAACAGTTTGACATGTGTCAATAGAACACAGTTTTGAGCTTTTATCAGTTATGTAAAATGCCAAAATTTCAGAATTCTATTTTTTAGTCGCCGCATCTATCCATTGTTACACCCGGTATAAATAAATTAACAAAAATAAAATGATCCCCAGCATAACACCATGAATATTAAAAGCGTATTTTAGACACTACTTGTCAATACAAGGTACAGCCGTAGATAGGGATGAGATTTTCTTCTTTTCCGCCTTGTTTTAAGGAGTGGAAATTGTAATATAAGTAATTTATATTTCAATCTACTCCGCATGCCTGCATTTTTTCCAGGCCAATTTGATCAGGAGAGTTATTATCGATTTTTTTTCGGAAAATGCAAGGGCAGGGCCGTTATAGTATCTATCTCATAGTTATTTATATGAAGTCAATTAATTCTAAAATTAAAGACAAGAAACCGAACGCATAAAAGAGGCCTGATGTTGATATAAAACACATCAAAACGTTGACAATTTTAGAAAGTTTTTTTTAAATTTTCGAACCCAAAACCTACCAAATTATCACATTTGAAAGCAACTAAGGGTTACTGACACAGTTTAATAAAAATAGACTTATTGATATTTTTCCGAGCATAACTCTGAATATTCAAAGCATAATTTAGTCTCTGCTTGTCAACACGAATATTATTCTCAATTCTGTTTTGAGAAATGAGAATTTTGGGGCCACCTTGTATATAAATAAATTAACAAAAATAAACTTGTTGATATCTTTCCGAGCATAACACCATGAATATTCAAAGCGTATTTTATCCTCTGCTTGTCAATTCAAATATTATTCTGAAGCGTTTAACAGGCAACTTAACAAAGGCTTCCGTGGGACAATTATAACATGGCAAGGAACCCGTCACTATGGACGTTTCATGACCTATTTGGGAGACTTTAAAAGACCTCATAATACAGTAAAAGTTGGCTCACTATGAAAATCGTTACTTACCCAACTAACTAACTAAGCTTATTATCCATTTTGTCAGTTTGTGTTTTATTCTATTTTAATTCTTCTGTTTAAATGTTTGTTGTATATGATTGTTCCAGTGTACATAAGATGTCGTTGTCGTAGTAAAATGCATTTGTGGGCATGTAATTTGCTTTGTTTGATCTAGCGTTTATGTTGTGTTGTACGTGGTTTTTGTAGTATTTCTTATCAACATGTATTTTAAAGCCATTTTAATGTAGATTTGTTTAATACTCATCAGGCCTCTATCACTAAAACCTAGTCCGTAGGATGTCGTCTGGTTTTAAACAACATAACTTTTATAATATACCTTTGTGTAATTTTTAACGGATTTAATATTGTTTTGCAGGTATTTCTCCATATAATTACGCCGTAACATAGTATGGATTGAATTAATGCCATGTACACCATCTTTTGTGTTTTTAGTGTCTTAGTATATCTAAGTGGATAAAACTTATAATAATTTTTCTTATTTTGTTGTTTATGTACTCGATATGTTTATGCCAGTTTAGATGTTGATCGAGGATTACACCAAGGTATTTTGTGGTGATTTTTTTGTGATATTTCACAGCAATCGCAGTTTACGCGGTCACATAGAGGGCTGTGAATTTGAAGTGTTGAAGTATTAAGTTTTTCGGAATTTTTTTTTGAATAAAAAAGAGAGTTTTACCAATAGAAAACTATTGGATTTTTGGCCTCCTCCACCAGTTCTACCTAATCTAATGTTTTACCGATTGATTGATTTGATCGTTCGTATTATTAGACTATAAAACTTTTGTCGCACCGATGATCCCTAACCAGGGTGAAACACGTGTTTGCGTCTAGTCTCCAAGTCGCACGCGGTGCTATCGATTCGTCATAGTAAAAAACCCGACCGGTGGATGGACTGTGTCTAAAACCAGTCAGTGGTAGAACTGGTGGAGGAAGCCAAAAATCCAATAGTTTTCTCCTGGTACGACTCTCTTTTTTATTTATATTTAACTCTACTATGGACATTAAGAATTTATTGCTCATTTTGTTATATTTTTTATTAAAGCAAATGAAATTTGTTTTTTTGTATGTTCAATTTAAGCTTATTAAAATCAAGCCAATGTTTTGCCGTTGATATACTATGCTCTGCATTATATATGGTTTCTTTCCACGTATCACCTTCTGTTAAAAAAACAATATTATGGTTGCATTTTTTAAAAGTTTTGTCAATTAGTCTACATACATCAAAAATAATAAAGGCCCTAATACTGTACCTTGTGGTACACCATACTCCACGGATATTGGTTTACTTAGGATATCACCATTTCTTACTTGTTGGGTTTTATTTTGAAGGTAACTTTTAATGAACTATTTCGCTATTCCACGTACACCCATGAACTCCATTTTTTCGAGTAATATATGATGATCTACTGTGCCAAAAGCCTTTGCTAGATCCAGAAAGATGCCTATACATTTATTTATTTTTATCTAAATTTTGTTCTATTTTCTCCGTAGCCGTCAGCATAGCATCTTCAGTACTATGATTTTCCCTAAAGCCATATTGATGTTGTGACAAAAGTTTTTTTTTCTAAAACACTACTAATTCTGTTCGATGCACTTTTCTATAACCTCATTTATTGTGCTTATTAAAGCTATTGGTCTATAATTCGTTGGAAGATGTTTCTTGCCTTATTTAGAAATGGGTATAATTGTACCTTCTTTTCATGCTTTTGGAAAAAGACCTGTGGTGAATATTAGATTAGTAATATGTAGGAGCGGTTTGCTCAAAGAATTTGCATTTTGCTTAATAACTTCCGATGTTATCTCATCATTCCCGCTTGCTGTGTCATTTTTAAGAGATTTTATGTGCTGATGTAATCCTTTTTCACACATGGGCATTAAAAACAGAGATGCTACTTGGATTGATTTGTTTATGTCAAATTTCTGATGATTTTTTAAACTTTTTGCCAAATTTTTACCTATGTTACTAAAAAATTCGTTAAATTTTGTTGCTATCGCTGACTCGTTTTTTATTTCTTGTCCTGATTCGTCTTTCACGCACTTTACGTCCTCTTTTTTATTAGATTCGTTAGTAATGGTTTTCATAGTTTTCCATGTTCCTTTACGGTTATTTAGTGAGGGCTTGATAAGGCTTGTAAAATAGTCACGCTTCGTTTTTTGTATAAGCTTCGATAAAAAATT
Source organism: Oxystoma pomonae (assembly GCA_963921995.1). Taxonomy (NCBI): domain Eukaryota; kingdom Metazoa; phylum Arthropoda; class Insecta; order Coleoptera; family Brentidae; genus Oxystoma; species Oxystoma pomonae. The sequence goes on from OY998172.1 coordinate 41,409,718, forward strand.
TCGGTAAGTTTTATATGCACGGAGTGCGGTAAAGTGCCATGACGTTAACTTTACCGCACTTAGTCCGGTAAAGTACTACTTTCCGCACGCAAATGAGTGCGATAAAGTTCACTTTACCGCACGCGATTAGGTAATAGAATTTTTTGTATTTCTTGTAAATCTTTTGCACATTTCAAGAAAGAATAGAATAAAAACTCTTTGATTTGTTTGGTATTTGATTTAGGACCTAGAGCATGGAATGACAATCAATATGCAAAAAGCAAAATTTTACCCAAAAAAAAAATGGCTGCCGAATAAAATTTAGATAAAGCTTACAAATCTAAAATAAGCAAAAAAAATGTTTAATGAAAAAACTGCTGCTATCGACAGTAAACATAAACAAGGGCGTAGCAAGGGGGACGATTGACGTTTCGTGTCAGAAATGACATTGTATTGTTGTTTTCTCTCAGTACTTTTGAGTCCAAAATGGCATTCTTAATGTCATTTTCTCAAAAATTTTCGCCTTCGGCGCCAGTATACTAACGATATTTACGATTTTAGTTTAATTTTAAGTTAAAAATGGCGCTTTAAACCACGCCTTAAATTTTCAGCTAGCTCCGCGCTTGGTTGTGAACAATCTTTTTCCTCCCAAACATATTTAAAAAGCTGTAATTTTTGTTCAATCTGACATTGTGGTTACAGTGGAAGAAGTTTTAGGTATATCACAACAAAAAAAAACTGAAAATTCTTTTATCACTTATTACAAAAACAGTTGGGGTAGCTAGAGTCAGTTGTAAATAAGTTTATATTTTAAGTAACTAATAGGTATTTATTATTGTACTTACCTAATAAAAAATTTCAGTAAATATCAATAGGTACCTACCTACTCAATTAAGAATACTTTTGAATTTTTGGCCTGCTCTACTAGTTATACCACTAAAATAGGTTTCGGAATTAAGTCCATCGACGAGTTGGGCTTCTTAATGGGTGATAACGAATACAACTATAGAAAAGCGAAGTTGTACGGAGTACCACAAGGATACATATTGGATGCGAATTGAAGACTAGTCGCATCAGATACATGTTTCGCTCTTATTAAAGGCTCATCAGTGTACCAAAAGTCATGGTTCAACTGATGTTTAAGACAATTTATGTCGCCAACCAAAAGTCCAAAAATTTCCTTCCTGGTAATTTTTCTTCTTCGTGTTTAAAATTGTAGCTTTTCCCTCCCCCTACACCTCACGCTTATCTGCAAGCCCTCCATCCCCCAAGTCAAATGTCATTACAAATGTCAAATTTTGACACCAGCTTTCTTTTTTTAAATTCAACTGTATTTTATGTTTTAGTTTTTGAGATAAAACGCATTAAACTTTTTCTTGTTTTTTGAGGGTTTAAAAATTTTTTTGCATTTTTTGGACTAAAATGATACTTTTTGTCTCTGGTGTCTAAAACTGGTACTTTAAGTCCATAGGGACTAAAAAAATGTAGATAGGATAATAGAGTTTAGCTTCAAAAATTGAACGAAATACCCATTTGGAATTCTTTTTCCTTCATCACTTCGGCGGTAGCTTCGTCGATGTCCATTACTTTTAAATTTTTTAAGGTTTCGAAAATCTTGACAGTGAATTTGTTTGTAAGTATATATCACTTGTTATCTAGTACCTTGGCAACCAACCATAAGTAAATCTAGAGGCGCTGTATACAATTTTTGAGAGTTATTGTTTTACCAGAGGTAAGCAAGTCGATTTGGCAGTGGTTAGGGAAATGTTCATAATTTTTTTGTGTGTTGGCAACCATTATGTCACATTTTTGATTAATAAACGTAGTTACATCAAATTTTAAATTTGATTAGTTATATGCGGTTATTATTGGCGGTGTAGTTTTGTGTCAATTTTGTTAAGGTGCAGTTAGACTGTGGTAGTGTAGTCATCGTTGCATTGTAGCTCTAGTGAATTTTTTTCCATAGATAATGCAGAACAGGATATTTTACAGATAAATAGTTAACAATATATTTTGGTACACACTTTTTAATATAATTTACCTTGTTTAATGTTTTAAACAAATATTGGTGATAATAGAACCTCTTGCAAAATTTTTGAACATGTTAAAAGATCCACCTTACATATTTATTTTTTATTAACCGAGAAAGTTCCCTTTTTTCTTAATATAAGTTCAAAAATGCTTTAGTTTTAAAATTAGGGTTGATTGGGTACCAAAGATGGACAAAATAAAACTTGGGGAAGAAAAAAATGTGGTAATTTTGTATTTGCATACATATACAATAGTGTGTTCAGTGGTATTAGCGATACATTAACAAGGTACTATAGTAGTTATGTCTGATCCGCTGATTAATCATTCTGGTTTATTATAATTGCGGCGAAATTAGAGCTTTTTTCTAAGTGACAAAAAGCGCTTACTTTTAGCATTACTTCGCTGGCATAGACAAATTATATCAAATAATTTACCTTCTTAATCTTATATATTGCTTTAGTAATAACCTTTAGAAAAGTTATAGTACCGTATTATCAGCGGTGCACGTTGGTTGTAGTGAAAACAACTCACACAGAGATAGGTAGATATTTTCGGGCGCACATGAAAGAGATGGCATGAACACACCAACTTTAAGCATGGTAGTTATTTCGTGGAAATGCAGACAGTCTGTATGTATGTATGCAAATACAAATTTACCACATTTTTTTCTTCACCAAGTTTTATTTTGTACATCTTTGGTACCCAATAAACCCTAATTTTAAAACTAAAGCATTTTTGAACTTATATTAAGAAGAAACGGAAGTTTCTCGGTTAATACAAAAGAAATATGTAAGGTGGTTTAACATGTTTAACATGTAAGTTTAACATGTTCAAAAATTTTGCAAGAGGGTCTATTATCACCAATATTTGTTTAAAACATTAAACAAGGTAAATTATATTAAAAATTGTGTAACAAAAAATATTTTTAACTATTTATCTGTAAAATATTCTGTTCTGCATTATCTATGGAAAAAAATTCACTACAGCTGCAATGCAACGACGACTACACTACCACAGTCTAACTGCACCATAAGACCAGTGTGATATGGCTGTTTTTCTTTCTTGCAACAATTTTAATAAAAACTAATTCCAAAAGTGCAAAAAATAGTATATGTTCAACGAGACTGAAGTGTCTTTTTATCCCTCAAAAAAATGTAGCCCGACCGGAGGAAGCTTTTAACCTCGGGGTTAAAAAGTACCACTTTAGTTCCTAGGTTCTAATGTACTATTTATATACAAAATTTTTATAACCTTTTGCAACCTTATAAAACATATATGTCAAAGTAAAAAAAAGAGGGAAAATAAGAAACCTCGTGTCAAAATTTAATATTTGTAATGATATTTGACAAATCTGACATATATATATATTCTGAAAGATTGTAAAGAAAGAAGTTTTTTGTTGGATGCACACTAGAACACACTGTACAGAAAATAAATATATTATTAAAAGACTATATGATTTTTTTGCAAAAACAGAAGATTCTACTAACAATAAGAAAACGTTAAAAGATAATTCAATTGTAACTTTCAAAAAGAAATAATTAATAATAAATTAATTTAGATCAAAAGGGGGGACTTTATCGATAAGCCCCAAAGTTTAAAAAAGTTTTTTTTTATTATTTTCTGAGCTACAAACGTTCGTGCGTACAACGCCGTAACAAATTTATTTTGTTGGTGGCTTTGTAACAAAAACAATATTTGGGATTTGGGGGAATTAGGTTTCTGCCAGTCTATTAGAAAGCGGATTAAAGGAAATCTTTTGTGTATGTTTGTTTGAGTGAGGTTTTTGCAGAAACATAATATTGTTTCTTTACCAGTTGTTCGATGAAAATAGGGACATAATACCTAAATCGAAGACCCCCTACTGCCGCACAAAAGATGCACTCTCAATTTTCCGTAAAATTAAATTTGAAAAGCCCTTATTTAGATAAGTTTCTCATGCAAATAAAGATTTGCTTGCCCTTCATTCGACACGTGACGCAGGTCGTTTGACGTCAAACAATGCTCTAATTTCGTAAGTGTGAAATGCTTCTTTATGCCACCATTTTATAGGGTAGAAAATCTGTCATTTTATCTTAAAGTACACTAAGAAAAAAACTGGTCCAATATAAACGTAACATTAATTTTATTGCTCAATCTCATTGGATCAACGTACTTTTTTATTGGTTTAATATATTTATACATATTATTAACAAAAATACAGTGATTTAATGAAGATAAATAATAAAATTTATCTCGTTTACATCGGGCCGTTTTTAGTGTAATTTATGATACGGATATGATGACACATAAAATATTTTAGTTAAACACCTGTTAAAATATTATTAGATGTGTTAAAATATTAATTTTTTTTATATTTATATTTAGCTATTTAAAAACATATATAAGAACTAGTTTGTGGCTTCTTGTAAACTTTGAGCATTCAAAAATGTTAACGGTGGAATTTACTAAAAGGGTTTAGTGTATTTTAGAACGGTCCTAAGTTTAAGTGAAATTTTTGGTTTTAAGCATTTTAAACCAACCCTCCTTGAGTTTTTGACATAGTTTGATTTATAAGAAGAATTTTAATAAATTTGTTTATTGAATAATCATCTTAACACAAACATTTGGATGGATTTAAGAAGAAAGTTACTTAGAAGAAAAGAAAATTAAAAAATTTAAACCCACTCGGGGTTTAAATAGTAAACACTCTGTAGAACAAATTAAAATTGGAGTTATATGTCACTCTTATTAAAACTTACCCTTGTTAATTAATTTTTCCATTTAATACTTGATGTCACACAACTATTTAGATGGGTAATAAAATAAGGAGTAAATTAATTTTTTATTTGTTTAAAAAGTGTTTTTATTTATGAAATGTATTGAAGAACTTAAATGCAAATTTTGTGCAAAATATTCACAATAAATCACAAACAGCGAGTTCGGATCTCTTACCTCTGGTTGTACCTTGGCTTGCACCAACCTCTACTGATGAGAGTTGCAACTTTGAAATGAGTGGGCTTTGAGTAAGGAAAGTTTTCGTGACTGGGCTTTTAGATAACCTCAATCTTTTAATTTCAGTTTGTAAATAAATTAACATAGTTTTCTTGGGTTTTTTTTGTTTGGTACATTTTTCGTGCATAATCAGTGACCTTTACTTATGTTTGTTTTGTTGCAACTTTGAAATGAGTGGGCTTTGAGTAAGGAAAATTTTCGTGACTGGGCTTTTAGATAACCCCAATGTTTTAATTTCAGTTTGTAAATAAATTAACATAGTTTTCTTGTTTTTTTTTTGTTTGGTACATTTTTCGTGCATAATCAGTGACCTTTAGTTATGTTTGTTTTGCATTGTAGTGCCCTCATAAATATATTTTTTGTGCTGAAAACGGGTTTAAAATATGGCGTTTTTCTAGACAAAATTGGAGGTGTTTTATTGGTTAACGAAAAACTTGGGAGATTAAATAAGGTAAATTCATCCTTGTAAAAGCGGTTACTTAGGGAAATTATAAACGAACTTACTACCAATTGCCACAAAACAGGTGGTCTAAAAAATTACGAACTTTATAACCTCGAACACACAAATTTTTGGCGTATTCACCATGTGTCATTTTGAAACCTGTCAAAAAAAAATAGTTTTAGGGCATTTCCTCCTAAAATATGGTATATTTTGAGAAAAAAAGCAGTAAAATTTAGTACCCCCACAGGTATAAATATTTATTTATTTATATGTTTACCATAATATGCACTGCGGAAAAAATATAATTTTTGATATAGTATATTCTCCCCATAAAATTATGCGACTCACAAAAACATTTTCAATATTTTCAAAAGTTTTCTAACAAAATTATCCACAAAAGCCTTCTTTTGAGATATTTTTAGTTGAATAATAGGACACAAAATTTACTTATAAGGAAAAATCTCCCTAAAATGCTCTGATTTGGCAAAAATCTTTTTTCTTTTCTTGGACGATTTCCCTTCACCAACCTGGTAAAACAATTTGTCAGGAAACCAGTGACTAAAGAACGCTGTACCGGAATTTTTGGTCGCCCGTTTGACCGTTTAACGCGCTTTTTTTGACCCGATCCGCTAACCGCGACTGAAATTATAAACGGATTACATCCCTTCTCACTTCTTCTGTCAAATCAGAAAAATGTTCGACTAGAACAGTTCTAGAAATATCTCCATCTTTCTTTAAAATACTTTGTGTTTCTCTAAATTACCTCTCTCTCCAGCTCTAAAATACTGCCTCTTTCTAAATATTTTTTATTTTCACATTCAAAAAACATTTTGGGGAGTACCTTTTTTAAACGCTAAAGAATAGTAAAAACTTGAAAAAAAGTTTTTATTTTACGAGTCCAAAACTCTGACATGTAAGTAAAATTATGGCTTAAAAATTCGAAAAACATCAAATACGCGGACGCAGACGCAGACGGCGAGCGGTCAGTATAAATCAAGCTTCAGGTAATGTCAACAGTCCGTCATAGCAACAAAAAGTTACATATGTCTCCGTCCCTGTCACTCTAATGCCTCCTTGTAATTAATTGAAGAAGGCAGTGATTAAACTCATAGCTGGTTTGCTTTTGTTTTGATTTGTATGTAAACAAATAGTAACACAATGATTTTCCACGGAGTTTTCGTTGGACTAGGTGTCTTTAAGTAATTCGTCTAAGATCTCCACAATACTTCGCCATTATAACAATCTATTGAAGTACCTATTTACTAGGCCACAAACTCTCAAACTAATAACAGAGTCTGGGCGTCAGCTCTTAATTTTCCAAGCTAAATATCTATAAGGCCACTAAATCTTAATATGAATTCTCCTTTTTTTAGTTTTCAATAACAAGATTAAACAGGATTGAATAACTTCTTTTAAAATATCTAGTTTATTATGCATCGAGTGTGTTCCCCAGATTTTCGTTTCTATTTGCACTTTGGTATGTAAAAACTTAAGGAAATAAATATTTCAATAAATTAGCAACAATATAATATAAAAAATTATTTATTTCTTCGAACATTATTAGGTTTTAAGAGTAGAGATTCTTTTTTTTCCTGTCAGAGACCTTATCTCAGCAGAGCCGTTTCCAGCTTTTTTACGACTGTAAAAATTCTGCCCTCCTTTTGACACATTGGTTTGCAATTTTTCCCGTGGGCACGACAGGATTTCTCATTTTTTATTTGTGATAAACCTGAATCAATTTTTAATACGTACCCAATTGTTTTTTGGATTGGTATTTATATTTTATCATAGTGATATTTAAAGTTGTTGGTACTAACACAATTTTTAATGAAGGATGTTACCCTATAATGCTTTTATTTTTTTACCAAAATAAAACTAACGGAGAATGATTAGCAAATACCTTTTTTTAAATATCTGTATAATAAGAAAAGAAAAAGGCAAGCTTATAACAAAAAATCAAAGAATTAATATACAAAAACGTTCTTACGCACCTTTAACTCAGCAAAGTGTCGAATTATTTCGGAAACTTTTAATTTACTACTGAGCTAGATCTGTTAATCTCTTTTGTGACGTCGTTGTCTAAATAAGTTTTAATTATTTTCAATTTCGAACAGCTACGTTCCCCTGAAGCAAGACTTACAGGAAACCTTAATAAAATTCCCAAAGAATCACAATTTAAACGGAAACTGGATCTCAGGGGGATTTTGACGCCGTTTATGTATGTTATTGGGCAGATCATGAGAGCATTTTATCTCATAGACCCAGGTGCGATATATTCAGGGTGAGCCAATAATAACTGCCAAATGCTGTGTGCTGTGCGCTTATTATTATCATGCTTATAATGACCGATATCGGTAAAAAAAGCATCAATTCCCACTAAAATGCTAACGCTGAATTTAAATGACATTTATTTTGACACCTATCAAACCGTGTCGAAATGGCGGAAAAATAATTAATGATATTGAAGTTTTTGGAAAAGCCAATACCTTCTTTTTACTCTCCTGAAGACATTAAATCGGAAGAGGTAAAAAAAAGTGACAGTTGTCTTAACTGTCATTTACTGTTATGGGGAAAACCACTGGTGCAATGACACATATTTACGATTGGGGGGGGACTCGAACTACACTAAATTGAGGTCCATGAACTCAAAAATATCATTAAATTTGACGCAAGTCAGACCCTGTCAACATGGCAAATAAGTAATTTATGAACGAATTTTTGGAAAAGCTAATACTTTTTTTTACTCTTTTAAAGTTAAAAAAGTGACACTTTTTTCAACTGAAATTTATCGTATGGAGTAAATGATAATTAAGACAAATGTCACTTTTTTCACGGTTTTCGATTCGATATCATCGACAGAGTAAAAAAAGATATTTCCTTTTCCGAACCCTCCATGTTTGTAAATTGTTTATTCGTTATTTTGACAGGGTCTGACAGGTGTCAAAACTAATAACATTTTTAAGTGGTTTCCCCCACAACAGTCAATGACAGTTAAGACAACTGTCACTTTTTCCTACGGTTTCCGATTTAATGTCTTCAGCAGAGTAAAAAGAAGTTATTCGCTTTCTCAAAAACTTCAATTTCATTAAATATTTTTCCTCCATTTCGACAGGGCTTGACAGGTCTTAAAATAAATGTCATTTTTAAATTCAGCGTTGTCTTTATTCGTTATTTTGACAGGGTCTGACAGGTGTCAAAACTAATAACATTTTTAAGTGGTTTCCCCCACAACAGTCAATGACAGTTAAGACAACTGTCACTTTTTCTTACGGTTTCCGATTTAATGTCTTCAGCAGAGTAAAAAGAAGTTATTCGCTTTCTCAAAAACTTCAATTTCATTAAATATTTTTCCTCCATTTCGACAGGGCTTGACAGGTCTTAAAATAAATGTCATTTTTAAATTCAGCGTTGTCATTTTAGTGGGAACTGATACTTTTTTGCCGATATCAGTCATCATAAGCCTGATAATAATAGGCTCTTCCCAAACTTTGGCAGCTATTATTGGCTCACCCTGTAGATATCGGCATCTATGTCTATGAGACAAAATGCTCTCAGGGACTGTCCCAATAACATACTTAAACGGCGTTGAAATGCCCCTGAGATCCAGTTTCCATTTAAATTGTGCGTGGTCCTTTGGAGCGCAATTAACATGAACCATAAATTGTAGCACTTACTGAGGACTGTTTTCTTTCTGCAAAAGATAACTTACAACATCTAGCTCGATACCGCTTAAATCGGATGATTCTTTGTATGTTAATAAGATTTCCAGATCCATGCAATATTTTAAAACATTCCTTTGATTAAGTATCGATTAAGTGATAAAATAATTCGATTTTATATTTTTTTTTGGCATCCGAAATTGGTTCGTCGTTAGCCTCATAATCAAAATTTATTTCATGTCGTCGAACCCGATGTCTCTCAGAGTTTTAATAGTAGTTTGCACAACTAGTGGCTAAAATAATGCTTTTTTTACAAGCGTTGGTTTAAATAAAGAGCGCAGCATAGTACGAGAGGAAAAAAAAGCACAGTTTAGCCGCGAGTTGTTAACACTATTTTTTTAAAACCTTCATCAAGAAATCCAAGAAAAACGGAAAAATATTTTTAAAAATTTTGAACGAAGAGCACTTCTCGCAACACATCATCTTTATACTATAAATCAAGGCGGCTGGTAAGTGAAAGAACAATGTTTACCTCGGTGACGTTCATTGTTGCTACATTTTAATCTTTGACAGTTTGATATTTTGACGATGTTTTTAAATGATTTTTTCGTAAATACTTGCTGAAAACTGGCGGAAATGGCTTAATTTTTAAGCAAGAATAATTAGATTTTTTCAATATTACTATTTTCCGCTATTTCTCTTTAATTTTGGGTAGAACACGCACAGAAATCTTTTTTTGCGACCGTGACCAAAAGAAAAGTTTTCTTGCATCGGTAACCAAAAAAGCCACGCCTTAGTTATCTGCAGACAGTTATAAAAAAAATGTTTTTCGACTTTTACCTATAACTTGCCGCCTAGCTCGACTAAAGGAAGCGTTTTGCCGTTTCGGCTGCGTTGGATTTGCTCGATTTTCGCCGCTTTTTGCTCTTGTTTTATAATATTTTTTTGTTCATTTTGCCGCCCATGGACCAAAACAGTGTGGGCAGTTGCCCACACCTCCACGCCCTGGAAACGGCCCTGAGTTCAGGAAATGTCAAAGTGACGTTCAAAACGGGTCATATTGATATTCATATTTTTTCGAATCAAATCAACATCAGAATTGGCTGAACTTTAAATGGAAGGCATATTTTGCAAAAATCAAGACACGGCTTGAAGCACTTTTCGATTTTTTGCCGATTAAAATTAAATTTCTTTCTAAGGCCACCCAGATAGCATTTTTTTTACTTCCGACTAGTTTTGTATGGCATCTAACGTCAGAGGGAGTATAAAATATAGTCAGTTGACGACTTTAGTGGTTTAAGTCAAAGATTATACTTTATCTTTCGTTGTAAGGACATTTTAGCTTGTATAGATGGACGTAACTCGTCGAGATAACGTATAGAGCCGTTACGTGTAGTCTAGTGCAGATTCCTGACAACGTTTCGACGTCGTTAGGGTTAACGTTGGCATGTAGTATAGAGTAAGACCTTAGCCCGACGTCTGAACGTGTAATACTTGTGTTAGTAAAGTTTTCTGACGATGGTCCAACGTCTGTGCTGCCAACGTTGCAATCAGTAAAAATTTCGATGTCCGTTCCACGTCCGGGATGCGACAAATATACCCAATGTATGTGGTGATGATATTTGACCTACACCTGACGGTTTTTCAACGTTAGGGTTTGGAATCCAACCCAAAGTTGTGAAAATTATACTTCCAGAAAAACCAATGCAAATATTCAATTCAAAAAATCATTAAGAAAAGCTAGCACAGGAGCTAACAGAAGGTATAGATCAAGTTTTATGATTAATTTGAGTAGATGCTCAACTCTCAACTTATCTTAACTAGGCCTTAAAGCAGTTTACCATGAACCGTTGTGTGTTGTGTATCACTTACGTTGATCACTTAGCGTCTTATATAAACGTGGTTGCAAAACATAAAACAGAAGAAAAAATGAAAAGCAGTTGGGAAAGGACAAAATTGTCACCAAATTTTGCATGTTAGAATTTTTGCCATTCCCTTATAACTCACTGCTGCCACCTTTCTGGGTCTTGTTCCGATGTCGGACAGATGTAGTGGAGGAATCTTTTTTGGAACCAAAGTTCCATAAACAGATTAAGTTAATCAAATACCACCAGAGGTCAGACTCACCAGATCGAGTCAAACTTACACGGCTGGCGACCTCTAGGATCATGCACTGGCGTAACTGTAGATGAAACCAACATTTCGTCAGAACGTGCGACTGATTAAGTAAACAGAAATTCACTAGGGGTCAGGGTCAGTCAGATTTGAAAACTAAAATTGAAGTTTCAGTAGAAACCGGGCAAGTGTACTGGAATTCTTGACGTAGCCATCTTTTCCTTGCGGTAGTGGTGGATAAATAATAAAGCCGAGCGGAAATTTTGTATTTTTGTGATGTGAAATATCATGAAATCCCATGAACTTTGCAATAAAATATTGTTGAATTGTCTAAATACATCACTTGGGAATATTTTAAAAAGAAAAGTGTAGTTTTTTTTCAATAAAATCTTATTTTTTATGGTCGTTACGAGTGTTTTCATTGGGTATCTTATTTATGTCTGCCAACGTTGCAACTATAAATACCTAGGAATAATTTTTTGACCTTAGGTTGTTATTTTGAATCAAAGCGTAGGGGTTTCCTAAATTTGGACAAAAATATTAACTAAGTTTGTTGTCCAGGCGTTGAGAGATTTGCAATAAGCACGACTTGATTTGTAGCACAAATTTCTATATTCTCTCCATGGAACCCACGTATGGCGACGTCGGCGTCGGTACAACACGGATTTGTATTCCCCATTTTGATATAAATTTGAGTCAGTACGCGGTAGATCTGAAGTAGCTTCCTGACGTCAGGTTGTCTACGCCAACGTTAAAATGACGTCCAAGTGCTAATTGGGCACCAATTGGAAAAATTCAAACATTTGAATCGATGGCCTTAGAAAGATATTTTAGCTTATTCGACAAAAAATCAAAAAAGTGCTCCGAGCCGTATCTTAGTTTCTGATGTTTATGGGACTCCAAAATACATGGATATTAATCAGGTCATTGATCGAAAAAAAAATCAAATTTATAAACTTGGGATCGATCTAGGTCTATCTCAAGAAGAATAAGTGACCTTATTTTTCGATGTAATTTGCGATTTAAACCAGCAGCGTTCGACACTTGTTTGACAGCTTACAATTTCCCCGTATTGGTTTAACAATATTAATCCTAACTTTAATGGGGTTCAGTTCAATTAAAATGATTCTAAATTATTAAGGAAAGGACCGAGTGGTAATGTGACAATATTGAAAGTAAGGTAATTTTAAAAGTGATGTGCTTACATAGACACAAAAGCTATTCTGTCTCAATGGAAGCTTCCATTCATATTTCTGATTGAAGGCTTTTTATTTACTTAAATAGAAAAAAAATGGTCTTCATTTGCAACACTTCACAGGAAAACCGAGGAGTAAGTACTCTTGTTTAAAAAAAAACGTATATTACGTTTTTCCCTCGGTTTTTCCTATCCCGTAAAAATTACTATACTTTTCTAATAGTGTATGCAGTACCTTCTCCATACTCCTACCGATTTAGTGTCCTTTAATACACCTTCGCCGCCATTTTCACTCAAAATTGACAGACAATCCATTCGTTTCCGTCAATATGGCGGCGAAGGTCGAGAAAAGGACACTAAAACGGTAGGAGTTGATAGGCCTATGTGAAGAGGTATTGATCTATGTATTCCATTCACCAGTTTAAAATAGCTGATGGTATGCGTCAAAGTGATTTTGACAATAATTTTTAAAGTCAAAAATGCCACAAATTACAACAGCACAAATGATCACTCGAGTTACAGAAGTTGGCTAGTTTAATGAGGAAAGTGGTTACTCATTTTGAGGTTGATAAAATGACAAGAGGAAAAAGCGCTGGATACAAAATAATTCGATGAATAGAAATATGGATCAGAATGAAAGCCTGTAAGTTCTGAGATACAGGATGAAAGGCTTATCGACCACCACAGACAAAATCCTTTTGCCACGTCCATTTCCAGGTTCCTTATCCAATAATAACAGAAGGATTAAGAAATCTGAAATTTCCTGTTGAGTCGCTGCAAAAATACCTTTTTTAACGGAAGAACAAAAACAGGCCAGGGTTATTTTTACACCAAATAATGAGAGTCTTCACAGATAAAATTTTATTTTATGTTAGAATATTTATTGCATTAAACATTGATTTAATGTATTCAATACCATTACTAAATTTACACGCATAAATGTTTTGTCATTAAGGATTCGGTTTAATAGGAAATAATTCAATTAATAGCAACCAAAATTGCATCAAAGAAAATGCATTCAATAACAGCGCATTGATACTAGGTTAGATTTTTTCTGTGTGAGTTTTGCTTGAAACTAATTATGAAGAAAAATAATTTATTTTTTCAAATCAGCTTTTTAGCTCTTTTCGTTCTTTTATTTCAATTATAAGCTTACATGCTTTCCAAATATGTAAATAAAACTGATGAATTTTAATTAATAACCCACTCGTGCGTCATATTTGCTTTGCCGACGACCCAAATTAGCCATTTGCTCCCCCCATCTTTTTCCTTTTTGCTTGCATATCATTAACTTAATATAATGTACCGGGTGATTCAAATTCAAGAGTATTGATGGGTTTTGGGTATTTCTAGTGGCTGTGGGCTCGATTTTTAAGAAATTATTATTGGTCGATTATTTGTCAAACTGGATTTTATCTGTAACAGAAAAGATTTGTGGCATAGATGGCAAAGGGTGAGGGAATATATCGGAAAAAAGCTTTTCTTCGACCAAGATTTGAATCCGAGACCTCTAGAATACCAGTCTAATGCTCTACCAACTGAGCTACCAAGGAACTGGGGTTTTAAATGGCTATTCGGAAATCCACTCATCCGACTAATTTGTTAGTAGTGGGGGGAGATCTTTGAAGCCTATTGCGGCTTTAAAAATCTAGACATGTTATAAAGACAAAGAAGTACACATTCACGATAATTAGTTGTAGGAAATTTCTATTTATCTATCAACCAACGATACACAACATATAGCGTTTTATTGGAGGTGCCAGATGGCGAATTTCCAACTAATAATTTCAGCCAAACATATTTACAAAATGAAGGGAAAATTTAGCGCCCTAATAAATATCTCCCCACTACTGACAAATGAATCGGACAAAAGGATTTCCGAATAGCCAGTTAAAACCCCAGTTCCTCGGTAGCTCAGTTGGTAGAGGGTCAGACTGGTATTCTAGAGGTCCTGGGTTCAAATCCTGGTCAAGCAAAAACTTTTTTCCGATTTATTCCCTCACCCTTTGCCTCTATGCCACATTTTCAATTCATTTTATGTGTAACTTTAGTTTTGAAGATATAACACTAAGTTGTTATTTTTCTTATAGAATGACCGATTGTTTACTTAGTTTTTGTAATCAGCATAAAATTTCTTTAAAATGATGTCATCGAAAATTTTATTTTTTCCTATTTCTAATTTTTTTCATTAATTACTTTATTTTTAATAAATAAGAAAGTAGTAAAAAAATAAAAATGGGTATCAAGAAAAACCAAAAAATTAAATATTATGTGCGATACATCATTACGATACATCATTTTAAAGGAAATTCAACTCCAAAAGAAACATACTAAGCTAGAGTTATATCTGAAAAACTAAAGGTTAGGTATAAAATACAGGTTGAGAAAAAATTTTTACTTTAAATTATGTATAGAAAAGCAATTTACACCAACAAAAATTTCTAATGCATTTGAAAACCAAAAAGGCCAAAAAATTTAGAATGGCGGTTTTCTAGTTGGCGGCCGCTCAGTTCTATTTGTCTCTTTGTGTAAAAGAGAGCAATAGCAAAGTAGCGCATGAAATAACGTTGAAGATCAGCATGACAGAAACGACATTTGACGTAGATCACGTGTGTCTTCGCGCTTCGCGCTATTTTTTGTTTCATGGCTTTTTCCAAGTATTAAAAAATACCGGAGTACTCGAAAGTGAACAACATCAAAAAAGTGAGGTTAGGGATTGATGACATTTGCACTGTTGGAAAAATTGCATTACCGCGGCCAGAAAACGTTGCAATTTACGGAGATATAGGAACGTCGCTGTTCCGGCCAATAAAACGTTGCTTAAATTACCTACATTTGCGGTATTGAAAGAACATTCTTACAACGTTATACGCATTCCCGATAAGCAACTTGTTAAGCGCAACGTTGCTACCTCCTAAACTTATAGCGTATACCTTTGGTAGAATTAGTGCACAACTCACTCGGTGCACCTGTTCCATTGGGGTGCACTTTCTCAGTTTTATTGTTTCATTGGACAACTGACAATTGCAGTTTTGCACTGAGTGCACCGGGTCTGAGAGCCGGTGTCGCACCGAAAACTTTTTCCCGCCATTTTATTTTAAAAAGTCATAATTATAAAAAAATGCCAGAAATGCGAAAAGTTATATTGCCAATTTTTTCATTAGGCACTAGTGATGATGACGATGATGAGGAGTTTTATGCGTTATTACATATCTATGATCGTAAGGCAACCCCCAAAATCAAAAACCTTATTGAAAATGTGATACATAGGCACAATGACAAGAAGGTAGTTAGGAATACTATAGGCCTACTATATAAAACTACTATAAAATAAAAAACAGAACGAGTAACAATAAGGCAACAACTACAACAGAAATAAGTTCTAGCAGGTCGCAGGTCACAGTACCCAATAACCCCTCTTCTGTATCTGCATGGAAAGATTTGCAATATAGTTTATTAGTATACGCCTAAGCTCTTACGTATTATGCATTCACCTAATATTCCAGCAACAATAAAGGCTCTGGCATAGGGAAAAATGTATGTTACATTCAAACTGCACCGGTGCACTTTTTGACAGCACTGGATGAGTGTTAGTGCCCAACTGGCTGTGCACCAAAGAAATACGCTATTAGTCCTTTTTAGCACAACGTCCGGCATAGAACTAGTTTTTGCACATAATACAGTGTTGAAATGTGTACATTTATTAGTTATTGCGATTAGCGCTACCAAAAATTGTTACTTGGCAATAAGAGTTCCATTTAGTTTCTGTGTTTAAATGTCAGTCACCATATTAAAAATTGTTGGTCCGGAGAATTTGCAATGAACAAAATTTGTAGGGTGTTTTTAATTTTTAATTACTTGAGCTTATCGCTAATTTTTGCGTACTCAAATTTTATTTTTATTTTTTAGAAGTTGAGTGGGTTTTCATGGTTAATTAGGGCTTTAAAACTCGTTTTAAATTTAAGTTTGTTTTGAGTGTTTACAGTACGTTCGTGGAACAAGTGGAAGCATAAAACTTTTTAAAAAATGACTACTGCTTTTTGGGGTTTAGGCGTATTTTGTTTTTAAACCACTAGATTTGCCTAATTGGAAGATGCCACTTGTGGGGTTGAAAAGATGTAAAACTGCCTGCTCTTTGTTTTCAACCTGGTTTATTTTTTTTTAATTTAGGGATTTTATTGATTCACGGAGCTATTTACGGTGTATTTTTTTACTTAAAAAGATAGATAGAAAAATGATCTTGACCAGGTCTTATAAGTAGGACAGCCGCGGTGTTTGTTTAAAGGGATAGGGGTAATGAATCAGAAGGGCGATTCAAGTGAAGGCTATTTTTTTATAGCATCCCGATTTCTCAGTATCTCGTTGTGTGGTTGCTAGGATGAGTTATTTTATTATTATAGTACAAGATCCGGCTGCAAAGATCCCTGCCATTTCCTTATGAGGAATATGTTTCGGTTAATTTTTTTTTTATATTTTAATATGTTATAAAGGGGCTCCCAATGACCATTTCTCGTCATGGGCAATATATAAGTAAAGTTACAAAAATGGCCGTTTTTTACTTAACTTGATCCTCATTCCGATAAAACTAAAGGATAATAATGGTTTCTGCAGATCTAATTCAACATATAACAACCTACATTTTTGATATTAGTACTAATGTCTGTATGTGTATAGGTTAAGCCAAAAAATAGACCTGAAATTGCTCAGAATCTCTTATTTTAGCAGCACTTTTGACGCTTGTATAGAAGCAGCGAAGAAAAATGGATTTTGATACCCTAAAAAGAATGCATAGAAAAGGAGCGATAAACTTTGAAATATATACAAAGTACGCCGAAACATACGAAATACACTTTTTAAATTGTCCTTACAAAGAAACTACCAATCGAAATCGTGGTTGCGTGCACTTTAAATTTAACGAAAAAATAGAGAGTTTTTTGTACTTAGTGTAAAATGAACATCCTGATCTTCGACTTTTCACACAGACGGTGGAGTCTAGTAGTCCAACCAAATTAAAATAAAAGACAAAAAAATTTTAAACAGAAGTTTCATGACTGGAAATGATAAACGGGCTTCTGAGAAACGTTTTTAAAAAAATGCGTGAGTGGGGCTTTTGCGGGGTGGATTTGGTGGGGGGAAAGGGGGAGAAAAATGGTATTATTGCAATTTCCGGCAAAACTGAATGTCATAGAGTAAAAACTTCAATACAAAAATTGTAGACGGTGCAAAGATCTACAACTTTTGTAAATGTCACTTTTTCACATAACCTCAAAATCTTCGAGAAAAATGCGAAAGATCGTAATATTTTTATTTTTTCGTTTCTTATTTTTCATTTCTTCAAAAATAATTGAATTTTCACAAAGCTTTGCCAAAATATACCCCTCTGTGTCTTTAATGCCTACGATTTTTTTTAGGTAAAAAAGTTTCAAATTTTTTTAAGATATCATTTTTTTTCTGTCCAAATCACTTTTTTTTTCAATCAAAAATTCTACTCAGGAAAATTCTCGTAGTATTTTTTCACGTTGCTAATTTTTTTTGCTTTGACATATTCTTTTTCGTAGGATAATAAAAAATTATAGTTACAATTAAAAAGCATGCTCAGAAATGCAAAAAAAAACAAAAATGGCTTTTGCAACAACGAATTTTTCAGCAATTGTTGATAATTTCCTTCGATTAAAAAAAAATCAACAACCGATTACAACATCTATTTATACGGAAAAATACAAAGGATATGGTATTTAATTTCCTACGTTTATACACGCCTAAAACCGGTTTTATATATATAACTAAGTTAACAATTTTTTTTTTCCGATTTAAAATAAAATTGATTAAGTATTTAAAATTGTTCTAATGGTATGTTTAGAACAAGCATTTTTAAACCGTCCTTTGTTTAAAAGCGCTTTAAGAGTACCGTATAAACAAAGTAATTGTTTGACCTAAAATTTTATTTTTGTGCAGTATTGCTATTAATATCTTATTTCGATTAATAAAGTGTCATACATAAAAAAATTGTTTGTTGTAGAATCTATTGTTGCATTTTTTACCTTATAATTAACTTTAAATCTAAATTGTAATTTTTATGTTGTCAAAAATAGTATATTTTTCAAAATTTTTACAATGGATATTTATATTACTGGCTCACGAAAAATCGTAAGGTAATCTATGAGAGTTTATTAAGCTGGAATTGCAAAAGCAATTGTCGTTTTCAATATTAATTTATTTTTAATTTCCAACAAGAAGCTAAAATTTTGAGCTACTTCAGTCCAACAATTATTTCGATAGAAATAGAAAAAATACGCCTCTCATATTATAATGATTTAAACAGAGTTTACAAAAAAAGGTAATAAAAAAGTTTTTTTCTAATGAAAACAGTTTAGATAAAAAAAAATAAATAAATATTGAAAACGAGAATTGCTTTTACAATTCCGGTTTATTAAACTCTAATAGATTACCTAACGATTTTTCGTAAGCCAGTGATATAAATATCCATTTTAAAAATTTAGAAAAATATACTTTTTAAAGCAGAAATCGGAATTTGAAATAATTTATTAAAAAAATGGCCTATTCATTTTATTTCTTAATTTTTCTTACATAAAAATTGCATTCATATAGACACGGATTTTAGATTTAAATTTACTTAGAACGTAAAAAAAATAATTTTAAATAATATATTAATGAAATAAACTTTAATTGTTAAAATAAAAAAAAAAATAGGTGCACCAATCGATTCTACGACAAAAAATTTTTGTTTATGTATGACACTATTAATCAAAATAAAAAGAGAAATAAAGAAAAATAAAGTTTTAAACAAATGACGGTTTGAAAATATTTGTCCGAGGCATATCATTAGAACGATTTTAAATACTAAATCAATTTTATTTTAAAACGCAAAAAAATTGTTTACTTAGTTGTTTTATTTGCGTTTGATACAAATGCAATATAAGGTTTTTTTAATATAACAATATATATGTTTTAATTTTTGGTAAACTGTAAGGTAAGAGGATTGACAGTACATCGATCAGCTGTTAGAAAATGATTTTAATGAAGAAGAAAGCAATTTTATTTAAAACTTATATAAAACCGGTTTTAGGCGCGTATAAACGTAGTAAATTAAATACCGTCTACTTTGTATTTTTTCGGTAGAAATAGATGGTGTAATCGGTTGTTGATTTTTTTTTTAATTGAAAGAAATTATCAACAATTGCTGAAAAATTAATTGTTGCAAAAGCCATTATTTGTTTTTTGCATTTCTGAGCATGTTTTTTAATTTTAATTATACATAAGGAGGTATACATACAGGGTGAGACAGGAAATACCTTTGAAATTATTCTAAATCGCTTGGTTCTAAACAAAGATATTTAACCAAGAATAAAAAAACAATTTTGTTAGCTACAAAATTTTGCATATATAAAGAGTATGCCAAAAAAGGGTTAAGCACTGATGAAATACGCCTTTTTAACGTTAACTAGTTTTTACAGATTTTAACCAACTTTAGACGTATTTTTTGGCTTACCCTGTACACATACGGACACTACTAATAATATCAAAAATGTAGGTCGTTATGTGTTGAATATTATATTATCCTATCTTTAGTTTTGTATAGTAAAAACGACCATTTTAGAGAAAGTGCCCATAACCGAAAACCATCCCCCTTAAGAAAATGGCAGGGTTCTTTTTTAACCGATCGCCTAACCATACAAAATATTTAAAAAGTTGAAGATTACTAGCAACCATTCCCAGATAGAAAGCTTATGGTGCCATTCGGCATTTAGTCGGAAATGTCAAAAAAAATTGCAAGAAAATTACTGCTTGTCCAAGCTTACCTAAATGTACCTGACTTCTTATATTTTTTAAATGTGTACAGGATGTTTCAAATTGGACGCTTTTGGGAGGTTTAAGGTACTTCCAGGGGAGATACAAAAAAACTGACCCCCACTTGCGAGGCTCAAATTTCAAGTGAAGTTACATGGTGAAAACGGTATCTTGATATGTCAAGCCGTTTTCGCAAAGTTTGTATTTTGGAAAAGGCCCTATAACTTTGTTATTTATGAAAATTTTCGTTTTTTGTAAAAAGCTTTTTGATAGATTCTTTTATGAGATGTTTTTCGGTGGAAACAGTTTTTCTCTAGCTTTTTTAGTTTTTGGGATATATATATTGTATTTTTTTTAGAAAAACTCAAATATCTCTAAAACTCCTAAACCCAATTTTATGTGTGAGACATCATTTTTAGGGGAATTTTATGCCCATTTCAGAAAGCAAAAAAAATAAGGGTTTTTCTATAAGAAAAATACAAACTTTATGATATATCTGAAAAACTAAAAAACTAGAGAAACACTGTTTCCACCAAAAAATTCCTTATAAAAAAATGCATTAATAAACCTTTCACACAAAACCACAATTTCCATAAATAACAAAGTTATAAGGCCTTTTCCAAAATGCAAACTTTTGAAAAACCTTCCGTAACTCGAAAACGGCTTGACATATCATAATGCGGTTTGCACCATTTAAGTTCTCTTGAAATTTCAGCCTCGCAAGTGGAGGTCAGTTTGTCAGTCAAAAGTTGATGACTATTTTTCACAGCATCAGTTTCAAACTGCTTGTTAATACGATTTATCATTTTTTGTTTTAAATGTGACTGATCCAAGGTTAAAAAATTGTTGCTAGCTGGAATTATTTTATGTTGAAAGAAAATGAAAATATCTCGAAAACTATAGCTTTGAAGAACTAAAGGTCCCACGAATCTGGACAAACAAAATTTGTAGTCCGTGTTCATGGAAACTTAAATCTGAAGACCATATATCGCTGATTGCTTTTGTTCCCAAGTTACAATTTTCATAAAAAACAAAGTTATAAGGCCTTTTCCAAAATGCAAACTTTTGAAAAACCTTCCGTAACTCGAAAACGGCTTGACATATCATAATGCGGTTTTCACCATTTAAGTTCTCTTGAAATTTCAGCCTCGCAAGTGGAGGTCAGTTTTTTCTATCTCCCCTGGAAGTACCCTAAACCCCCCAAAAGTTTCCAATTTGAAACACCCTGTACGACCTAATTTTTAAAGTGTTTGTAAAAGTCCAATGACTGGAGTAATGAGTGTTCAAATCTGATGCTTTTGAAGTCGATATTTAATTGCTCTGAGGGAAAGAACCTGAGCCGGCAAGACCCCCTACTACGTACGCCGATGAGAAGCGACTAAAACCCACTTTGCATCCACGATTTCATTTGTCGATTCAAGGTTACATGTTTGTGAGGTTAGGGCTTTTGTGTTTAAATCTTTCTCACCATCACCTTCTATTTTCAAACGCACCCCAGCAGGATTTATTTAATTAGATTGCAAAAAGGGTTAGGCTCTGGGTTGACCCGGGTTGGTTCGTTGGGTAGGGTTGGTTTTCGTTGGGTTGAGGGGTGAAAGTTAATGAAACTAAAATATATCTGTAACCTCAAATTCGTGTAACCTTGAGTCGATCAATAAAAACGTGGAAGGCTAAGTGGGTTTTAGTCCCTCGTCGCCGATGTATTTGCATTAGGACTAAGCCAAAACTAAATTGTGTAAACAAAAGCCGACCCCAAGACAAAAAATTAACGACCCTATTTTAATATGTGGCAGAAAATGAATATCGCCGTTTTTCAAAGTCGGTATATGCAAAAAACTAATTTAAAAAATGTCTGTTAAGATTACTTTGAACGCACAGTTTTTCTATTACGGCTACATCTATCCAGATGCCTGATCAGCGACATTTTTCATTAAAATATAAAATTCCATTTTATTGGAATTTCCGGATTTTCAATAACCGAAGAAAATTGTTAATTTTAACTTGCTAACCCGTCCTAGAAGTTACCCAAGCCAAATACCGTCTTATAACCCCAGCCAAACTTTATTATAAAGTAAAATTTTTTAAGTTTTAAAAAAAAATTATAGCAATGGGAATATAACGTTTAATGAATGAGACTCGTTATAAATATAAAATCCACTACAGGCATAAAGTTGACACTATTTTTCACAGCATCAGTTTCAAACTGCTTGTTAATACGATTTATCATTTTTTGTTTTAAATGTGACTGATCCAAGGTAAAAAAATTGTTGCTAGATAGAATTATTTTATGTTGAAAGAAAATGAAAATATCTTGAAAACTATAGCTTTGAAGGAAACTAAAGCTCCCACGAATCTGGACTTTATAACAAAATTTGTAGTCCGGGTTCATGGAAACTTAAATCTGAAGGCCATATATCGCTGATTGCTTTTGTTCCAAAGTTACAATTTTTTTAAATATTTTGTCACCCTATTTCCTCCTTCAACCCCCCCACCAACCCACCCAAAAGTTAATCAGTTTATGGTCAGGCGATGGAGGATTTTTGTACCAAATTTCGTTAAAATCGATTAAAGCGTTCTTGAGTTATCGTGTATATTGACAGACAACAGACGACAGACAACTTTTTTTTTCGTCGATTAAAGTGTTTTGGAACCGTAATAACTCATTTTTGATCAAATTACAAAATGTCACAATTTCACAACTTTAATAGTCCCCCATACCATATTGGTATGGTGGACTACTGGTCGTAAACAGTTGCGACGTCCCCACTACCATCGAAAACACTTTCGTCGCAGACCCAAAACGTCGCAAACATTTGCGCCGCGGGTTCATTTCGCCGCAGACGACATTGCGACGTGGCCGCTAGCGTCGCAAACCATTTCGTAGCAGATCCACATCGTCACAAACAATTGGGTTGCGGATTCTCTTCATCGCATAGGACATTGCGACGTGCTCACTAGCGTCGCAGGCAATTTCGTCGCAAATCCACAACGTCGCGAATACATTCCGTTAGGTTGGTTAGATTAGGTGGGTTTGTTTATGTTCGGTTAGGTCAGGTTGGTTAGATTAGTTAGGTTAGGTTGATTAGATTAGGTTGGTTAGGTTAGGTTATGTTAGGTTGGTTATATTAGGAAAATTAGGTTCGGTTGATTAGGTTAGATTAGTTTAGTTAGGTTAATTTGTTATGGATTTGTGACGAAATTGTCTGCGACGCTAGTGTGCACGTCGTAATGCCCTATGCGACGGAGAGGATCCGCGATCCAATTATTTGCGACGAAGTAGATCTGCGGCGAAATGGTTTGCGACGGTAGAGAGGACGTCGCAATGTCCTATACGACGGGGAGGATCAGCGACCCAATTGTTTGCGACGAAGTGGATCTGCGACGAAATGGATTGCGACGGTAGTGGGGACGTCGCAACTGCTTGCGACTTTAAATTTACGACCAGTTATCCGCAAATCGTATTTTTGACCTTAACCCCAAATTTTATTCAGTTTTTACGAAGGGGTATCCTGATGACTTTACCTTGTTGCCTTATTTAAAATTCAAGAATCATTTAATTAAATGTTATATGCACGTATATTCTTATTTTAGTTATTTAAAAGTTATTTACTTAAATTGTTTCACGTATGGGTATGGTCATTTAAAAAAATTAAGTGGTGAGTTTAATGACCTCTTAGAATTTGTATGAAATAGGTGTACGATATCGACTTTAGGTTTTGACGAATTTCACATTTTCGTTTTGTTGTTCAAGACACGCAGTACCTTGGAGGAATAACAAGTTTTTTCTTCTTCCAAGTGCAGTACATCATTTTAATGTAAAAACACTTGTGCTGGGAATTTTCCATCCACCTTAGGATTAATTGCCCAGTGTGACAAAGATGTAAGAGTCAGTGACAAGTGATACACGTACAGACAGCCATTCACCAGATTTTTATTCTCTGACCACCTGCCTGCTTTCGTCGGATTAAGGCTGTGACTTTCAAGCAGGAGATGACAGGTTCTAGCCCCAGGTCTTGCAGGTAGTCTACTTGGAGTTTTTCTTATATAATTAAAGAATTTTCTAAGATTTTGTTAAAACGCGGTATGAAGTGGAGTAGGCCGAGTTAGCTATAAAGCAGGCTAATTCGATTCCATACCGTCCCTCGGGGAGGACGTTAAGTAGGATGGTCCTTTGTGATCCATATATTGATAGTGCAGCACGTTAAAGATCCCTAGCCCCGACAAAGGGGTTTAGGTCTAAATTAAATCCGTGTAGGAAAAGAAAACTGCCTTCCTAGGGGGTGCTCATCAGACCGGTCTGGTGAGTGGGGTTATACATTCAGTATCAGTCTAAAAAATTATGGATGACAACTTCTGACCAAATAGTCATAGTAGCTGCGGTCAATAAAAGGTAAATTCTCTCTTATTCCCTGGCCGAGGATCGAAACCGAGACGCCCCACAGTGGGCAAAATTTACTTTCTGGGAGGACAAAAATATTCTGAAGTTTGTGTTCAGATTTGATGGCGTAATTAGGTTATTTTCAATTCAAGTAAACAAGTTCTAATATAAATTCAAGAAAAAATCAATACTACTATCCTACTTATGTTATAAATGCGAAAGTTTGTGTGTTGATATGTGTTTGTGGTTGTTCCACCTAAAAATGGCTAAACCTATTTGGATAAAATGTAATAAGAAGATGGAATGTGACCTGCTGGATTGACTTATAGGTTACTTTTTATTTGACATTTCGCTTACTGACAGCTGTCTTAACTAAGTCGAAGGTAAGGGAAGAAAGAGGAATGGGTGGAAAGGTGAGAGTGGGAGAGGGGTGGGTAGTAGGGGTTGGATTAAAATGGTAGGTAGTTAAACCAAAAATTAAACAAAATTAGTTGAATGGTTGTGCACTGTTTATAGCAATGGTATAATACTTGCTTTATCCATCAGTTAAGTATACTTCAAAAATATTTTTGAAAATAATCTTATTTTTATAGTGATATTTGATAATAATTAAGTGAATTTTTAAAAATCTTGCTTGTCGCAAACTTTTATTTTTGGGTTTAGGAAGTTGAAATAAAAAGCATTCGATATCAGAGTACTTTTTCCATGTTCCTTAACGACCCACAAAAATGACGTGATTAGTTCATAAGGAAAGCCGATTTACATGATTTTTTAAATTGAAAACCATATATATTTCCAAATTTTTCATATTCTAAAAACATATGTTTTTAACAATATCATTTTCCATGGACAAAGTACTCTTATATCAAATTCTTTTTATCTTATCTTTCTAGAACCAATACTAAAGTTTGCTACGGAGAAGATTTATAAAAGTCATCCTGTACATAAAATTTTAAGAAGACGAAAATAGGCGCTAATTTTTCGTCTACCAACTTTGTTTTTAGTTTTTTGATCAAGGGTGAATAATAAAGCTACAAACCAATAATTACAGAAAGTTTAGATACCATGTATAAACTTTTATAGCCTCCAATTTATTATGAAATTATGAATAAATTTTTTATAAATGAGCTAGCAAAATTTAACTGAAATTTGATGGACATCGTAAGAAAAAAATTACATTTTTTTTTATTTCCTAAATTTTCTACCCCACTGGTGCCAAAAATACTTATATAACTTCAAAAGTTGCAAATAGACGCAAACTATATTTTGCTGCATTAAAGAATAGAATGTAGGCTTTAATTTTACAAAAAATAAAAAATACCTTTTTTTGCCTCTTTTTTTAAATGCCTTCTAAAGTTTGACAATATAAAAAATGCCTTCTTATTTTGTAGCATTTTTTAAAAGTCCCAAAAAATTAGTTAATTGAAATAAATTAATATGTTAAGATTATGATAAATTAACCAGCACACACCTCTATATCTCCCGACCATAACAACGACATAACAACAACATTAACATAACAACCATAATGTTTGTACTGGAAATCCACAAAGAAAATCTGAAACTTTATATAATTTTACAAAAAAAAAACGACCCATTGATGCAATTGAAGTTGACTTGCAAGTTTGCGCTTTATTTTCGTCTCACCATGACCTACTATGAGAATAATAATATAATGGTTGAGTAACATGGACATATGTATTTAAAAAAAATAATAAAAAAATTGTTTATTTAAAGTTTCATTTTAGCGTTTTGTCGTCCCAGTTTCGTCATTTTACCGTCTGTGCGCCCGCCCGCCAGACGCGCATACTTAAAAATCTCTTTCAGATTTTGTAAAAGTAATGTCGACTTTACTTAATTTTATTAAATTACTTAATATGAAAAATACATGATAGTTCAATAAGACTGTAGGTTATTTGGAGTTTTCAACGGCTATCGGTATGTACAGTGTACGTGCGTTATGTGATATGGAAGACCGTCGACTTCAACTAACAGGAATAATGCTAAAAGTTGGACAGTTAAGTCGGGGTAACGCAGAAAGGGCCCAGGGAGGCCTACTTGCCAGGCTTCGCGCCGCCCCTTCTCTACTACTACTACTACTACTGGACAGTTAAGGAAGAAGATTGTATGTGAATGTCTGTCTTCATAATAAAACGTTTTTCAACGCTTGATTTATGATGACGTCATACGACTTTGCAAAAAGTGATCCAAGAATCGATTTTCATTACAAATAGAGTAAGTTTTGAAATATTGCTTCCTTTACTTGAAATTTCAACTAACGACCCTGTCTGGCAGGCTTTTTCATTAAGCCCCGGTTGCTCAATAGCGGTTTAAGCTCGGTTTGGAACTTAAACTTGGGTTAAGTTTTTGGAAGAGTTGTTCCATCTTGGTTCAGCTTTAAACCGAGTTTGGAGGCAGGTTTAAACTCCCAAATTCGTAGGTTTAAACCAACTTTTAAGTATAAAAATTATGTTTTATGGAAATATTAAATGTAGAAATCAATCGTTTATGTTTTTATTGCAGGAGAAAGGTCATATTTTGTTTAAATTTGTAAATTTTGTATATATTTTTTTAAATTGGTGAGTGCATAGCGCACACAGCTGATTTTGTCTGGTGATTGGTTTTGAAAACAAATAATTTTCTAAAAACAAAAGATCAAAAGATCTTTGGTGGAAATAACGAAAATTCAAACCTGGATGAGCATCCCACAAGGAACACACAAAGGACCAAAGCGAAAAGAGAAATCATTAAAACAATGTTTCGCCTTGAGCAATCATCGTACGCTCGTCAGTGGTTCCACTGGTCACCCTCCCCATATATCATTAAACACCATCATACACTTTGATTTCCAACTTTGACTCACTCACAAATAGTCATCGTTCCGCACTGGTACTTATCCAAGTTACCTGATACGGATTCGTCCTGGCGTGTTTTATGCTCCTAAGACAATTAAAAACAAAAAAGAAGTTAAAAAAACTCCAAATCAGTTACATCAACCGAAAAGAATCTAAAAACAAAAGATCAAAAGATATGGGGTCGAAATAATGAAAATTCAAACCTAGATGAGTATTCCACAAGGAACATACAAAGGACCAAATCGAAAAGAGTAAGGATTAAAACGATGTTTCGCCTTGGGCAACCAGCGTCGGCTCATCAGTGGTTCTACTGGTCACCCTCCCCATATATCATTAAACACCATCATACACTTTGATATCCAACTTTGAATCAGTCACAAATAGGCATCGTTCCGCACTGGTACTTATCCAAGTTACCTGATACGGATTCATCATGGCGTATTAATATTTCCAATAGGATTATGCCCCTAAGGCATTTAAAAAAAAAAATAAGTTAAAAAAACCTTCAAATTAGTTAGATCAAGGATTATGCTCCTAAGGCAACTAAAAATCAAAGAAGAAGTTAAAAAACCTCCAAATCAGTTATATCAACCGAAAAGAAACTAAAAACAAAAGATCAATAGATCTTGGATAGAAATAACGATAATTCAAACCTGAATGAGCATTCCACAAGGAACACACAAAGGACCAAAGCGAAAAGAGAAATTATTAAAACGATGTTTCGCCTTGAGCAACCAGCGTCGGCTCGTCAGTGGTTCCACTGGTCATCCTCCCCATATATCATTAAACACCATCATACACTTTGATTTCCAACTTTGAATCACTCACAAATAGGCATCGTTCCGCACTGGTACTTATCCAAGGTACTTAATACGGATTCGTCCTGGCGTGTTAATATTTCCAATAGGATTATGCTCCTAAGGCAATTAAAAACAAAAAATAAGTTAAAAAAAACCTTCAAATTAGTTAGATCAACTGAAAAGAATCTAAAAACAAAATATCAAAAGATCTGGGGTGGAAATAACGAAAATTCAAACCTGGATGAGCATCCCACAAGGAACACATAAAGGACCAAAGGGAAAAGAGAAATGATTAAAACGATGTTTCGCCTTGGTCAACTAGCGTAGGCTCGTCAGTGGTTCCACTGATTACCCTACCCATACATCATTAAACACCATCATACACTTCAATTTCCAACTTTGAATCACTCACAAATAGGCATCATTCCGCACTGGTACTTATCCAAGGTACTTAATACGGATTCGTCCTGGCGTGTTAATATTTCCAATAGGATTATGCTCCTAAGGCAATTAAAAAAAAAATAAGTTAAAAAAACCTTCAAATTAGTTAGATCAACTGAAAAGAATCTAAAAACAAAATATCAAAATATCTGGGGTGGAAATAACGAAAATTCAAACCTGGATGAGCATCCCACAAGGAACACACAAAGGACCAAAGGGAAAAGAGAAATGATTAAAACGACGTTTCGCCTTGGTCAACCAGCGTAGGCTCGTCAGTGGTTCCACTGATCACCCTCCCCATACATCATTAAACACCATCATACACTTTAATTTCCAACTTTGAATCACTCACAAATAGGCACCGTTCCGCACTGGTACTTATCCAAGGTACTTAATACGGATTCGTCCTGGCGTGTTAATATTTCCAATAGGATTATGCTCTAAGGCAATTAAAAACAAAAAAGAAGTTAAAAAAACCTTCAAATTAGTTAGATCAACTGAAAAGAATCTAAAAACAAAATATCAAAAGATCTGGGGTGGAAATAACGAAAATTCAAACCTGGATGAGCATCCCACAAGGAACACACAAAGGACCAAAGCAAAAAGAGAAATGATTAAAACGATGTTTCGACTTGGTCAACCAGTGTAGGCTCGTCAGTGGTTCCACTGATCACCCTCCCCATACATCATTAAACACCATCATACACTTTAATTTCCAACTTTGAATCACTCACAAATAGGCACCGTTCCGCACTGGTACTTATCCAAGGTACTTAATACGGATTCGTCCTGGCGTGTTAATATTTCCAATAGGATTATGCTCTAAGGCAATTAAAAACAAAAAATAAGTTAAAAAAAACCTTCAAATTAGTTAGATCAACTGAAAAGAATCTAAAAACAAAATATTAAAATATCTGGGGTGGAAATAACGAAAATTCAAACCTGGATGAGCATCCCCAAGGAACACACAAAGGACCAAAGGGAAAAGAGAAATGATTAAAACGACGTTTCGCCTTGGTCAACCAGCGTAGGCTCGTCAGTGGTTCCACTGATCACCCTCCCCATACATCATTAAACACCATCATACACTTTAATTTCCAACTTTGAATCACTCACAAATAGGCACCGTTCCGCACTGGTACTTATCCAAGGTACTTAATACGGATTCGTCCTGGCGTGTTAATATTTCCAATAGGATTATGCTCTAAGGCAATTAAAAACAAAAACTAAGTTAAAAAAAACCTTCAAATTAGTTAGATCAACTGAAAAGAATCTAAAAACAAAATATCAAAAGATCTGGGGTGGAAATAACGAAAATTCAAACCTGGATAAGCATCCCACAAGAAACACACAAAGGACCAAAGCGAAAAGAGAAATGATTAGAACGATGTTGAAATCATTTTTTAATTTTTGTATTTTTCTTTTGCATCTCAAAAAATTGCACTCACTATTAAAAAGAAATTCGATTTTTTCCAAATCCCATCTTTTTGTTTTGCTGGCGATTGATCATCTGTCTCTTTGCACTCTAGTATACTTTTAAACGTTTCCGTCAGATGAATTTAGATCGTTTCCTTTTTTTGGGGAAAGAAAAAAAAACGCTTTTCTTTAGATAAAATCTTCCAAACAATACGTCAAACCACCCACTCAAAGTTTCGTAAAATTTTTGTTATCAAATTCAATACCTAGATGGCGCTACATTGCAGAGTAATCTTATCCTGGTTTAAACTTGGTTTGAACCAAACTTGGTTTACATTTGAATTGAACAACCGCTCAGTGAAAATAAACTTGGTTTAGAGAAAAACTAGGTTCAAGTTAAACTAAGTTTAAACCACTATTGAACAACCGGACCTAAATCCTAGTTATTAGGGCTCTAAAACTTTTCACAGATAAATCCGGTGACCAGTTATATTCGACCACCCTGTTTAAGTACATTTCTGGTGCTTACTTTCACGTTGCATTATATCAAAATAAAATTGCCGCTGACAAGAACACACATTATTAATGCATTAAAAGAAAACTTTAAAAGCTCTTAAAGTTTTTGCTTCAAATAAATAAGATTAAGGAAGGAGGCGTAAACTTTCATGACAAACCCAAGAGTCGACAGCAACCTAAAAAAAAGTTAAGCGAAGAGTGTCGTTTTCATTGCTTAGCTTTGAGAAAAATAAATTGAGTTTTTCAGTTAAAAACAGACTTACCCTAAATATGTTTGAGAAAGCGGTCTACTTTTTCAGACAGAAAACAAGAAGGAAAATATAGCTGCGTTGCTAGCGGCAATAAAAAATGAAATAATGAAGGAAAGTATGGAGAAAATAAGTGTTATAATCTAGATACCAAATTTTAATTTTGATTTTTTTTAAATTTTGGTCCGCGATATTTCCTTTATCCGCCACCTATTTAAAATCACGTAACACATATTTTGACGTATACAATATCTCCAGCCCCCTCCCGCCCCCCCCCCTCCAAATTATTATTTTTGAAAAATAAAAAAAAGCATTCTTTCATGTTTCATCCGATTCCAATTTCCTTTACTTTCTTACCCCACAACCCATATTATGACACAGATACCTCAAATCGCCTTCACTTATATTAAATAATTATTTTAAAAAGTTAAAAAAAAGACTGCCTCAAATTCTAGACTCTATTTCTTTTGGTTTGATACCCCACCACCCATATTTTGACGGAAAAACCTCCAACCCTCTTCCCCCATCATAAATTATTAATTTTCAAGAAAGAACATTGCCTCAGATCTCAGATTCTATTAGTTTTAGTTTGATACGCACAAACCCCCCTTCCCCCACCCTAAATTATTGCCTTAAAAAAATTAAACAAAAAACATTGTTTCAAGTTTTAGGCTCTTTTGCCTTTAGTTTGATACCACACAACCCATATTTTGACAGACATACCTCAAAAAAAAACGGTCTCAGGCTCCAGACTATATTTTTTTTGGTTTGATACCTGACAACCCGAATTAAACGAATTAAATTACTTATGACAGCTATCGTTGAGCGAAATGTTAAATAAAAGCAGCCTATGTTTCAATCCAGGTCACACCTTACCTTCTTCTCAAACTTCATCCAAATCGTTTCAGCCATTTTTACGTGATTGAGGAACTAACATACATGCATGCATACATACAAATAATATACCTAATACAAATAACATACACTCATACATATACACAAACTTTCGCATTTATTATATTAGTACACATTGCTTCATTGCTCTTATAATATAATTAACGGAACTTATTCGGCAAGAAACTCGTATTATGTCGTATCGCTTTTGCACTTTAGGTGCGTGTCATTTACTTTGCGTTTTTGTATAAGGACGGTTTAAAAATGTTGTCGTATAAACACCGCTAAAACCGATTTGAGCACTATATCGATTTTGTTTTAAAGCGATTTAAGAAAGCGGATTATCGCTTTAGAACCGATTTTAGGGTGGGTGTAAACACTTAAACCTTTAGCACATTGTTTCCAACCTAAAGAAATACCCAACCCTGTTTTTACCGAAAAATCTGTTGTTAATTTAGTTGTTTTATTTGTTTTTTTTTTTAATTTGAGATTTAATGACATTTAATGAAAGACGTATAAACCCTCCGAGAAAGCCATTTTATTTAAAAGTGTCCTTATATAAAACCGGTTTCAGACGCATATAAACGTAGCAATTAAAATATTGACATAAACTGGTCCAATTATTTATTGCCCGTCTCTGGTCTTACTACAGTTGCTCATTTTTGCCTCCTTCTTTGATTTATATGTTTATCAATAAAGAAATATGTTATAGAACTCATTAGACATTTAAAGTTAATTTTCAGTTTTATCAGCAGTCGTATCCTTATCTCTATCGAGTCGACCAATCAAGCAGGTGCAGTCTTAAAATCATGGCGAATGCGTGACAGGTCCAGCTGATTAAATGCACAAAAATCTCGTTAGGTACGTCACGCATTCGCCATTAGGCTTAAAAGTACACCTGCTCGATAGAGATATGGATACGAATGCCGATAGCACCGAAATTTAACTTTAAGTGTCTATTAATTAGTCTCTAAGCAGTGAGCTTGCTTATATTAAATCAATTTTGTTATACAGTGTATCCCAAATGTCTGGATGAATAATGGATTTTTTTTTTTTTAAAATTTGTGTCATATATTGTTTTTGTGACACCCTGTATAAAAAGGTATACTTTTTTTTAAAACCAATTTTTTACATAATATGATCCAGTCCATTTAAGGAAAAAAATATATACCCTTTTATAGAGGGTGTCACAAAAATAAAATACGACACAAACTTACCTTTTTAAATTGGACACCCAGTACTTTATATAATTTTCTGGATCCTTAAAAAATACCAAACCCTAGCGATCTATCTTATATATTTTTCAAGATACACTGAAAAAATTATCCACTTACCCTAAGTAAGAATTCATTAGCCCCAAGTAGAAACTTTATTTAAATATTAGACAAGTGAACTGTCTATTTACCATAAGTTTTCTCACCCACTTAAGGTTATAAAATAACATATTAACCATTGGTAAAAACTTCACACACCGTAAGTGAAGTATCTATTAACCGTTAGAAAATCTATAGTAGCAAAAAATCACTATAACTCCTTAAAAAAAAATAAAAAATACATTTTTGAGCTCAAAAAACTATATCCTATCACAATCACTCAAAGAAAAAAAAATAAAAACAAATAATAAAAAAAGTGCGAACGAGCCGACGGGGTTCGAACCGACAACCTACAGGTTGATAAACTAATGCTTTATCCACTGCACTTATAAAGAAATAAGTTGAAATCGCGGAATATAAACGTTTTGGCGGATTCTTAGTCGACTGAGAAAAGTGTTCACTTCCATCACGATCTCCCTATAAATAGAACAATGATCGTTGGAAATGAGATTGTCGAATTTTTATGATGGCAATACGTTGACAAATAATTATAGGCATGCATTATCATTATTTATTATTTTTCAATATTTGATGCCTTCACTTGTCCTTAGTAGAAAAATTCACTAACCCTAAGTGAAGGGAAAGTTAAGTGGCTTGTCGCATATTGGTAAGGGTTAACAAACTCGGGTCTAAGTAGGTCGTTTTAATTGCAGCTATTGAATTCATCACTTGGGGCTAAAAGAAACTTCACTTACCACTAACAAAAAAAGTTAAGTAGACACCTCACTTGGGACGGTTTTCTGAGTGTATTCAAATTTAAATTTCTGTGGAAGTGATAAGAAAATAAATATCATACGTATTAAGTGGGTAATTAATTTCGATTTCCCTACCTCTTCCATGCAAATTTAAACTTGACTGTTGGAAAAGATAAAAAAGAGACTCTTGTTTGGTATTTTTGAAAATGTAACTTTTTAAAGATTTAGAAAATGACATAAATGACAGAAACTACTTTTTTTGGGTTTTTTGCCACTAAGTTAAGGATTTTTTTTCAAAAATATGTTAAAACCCACTGCGTAAATTCCTAAAGAAAAACGTCTTTGTTCGTTTGACAGTGGTTTTTAAATAAGCCTACACACACGCAAATCCTAACTAGAATCTAAGTACTTATCTGAAGTTATTCTTTTCAAAAATTTTTTTTTAATATCTGTCTGTTGTCATACAACTGACTGACTTTGACCAATCTATAGTTAAAATATTAACTTGAGAGTTTGGTGTGGTTCTATAGTAGCAGCCAACAAGGTATTGGGCGAGTGCAATGAAATTTAAAATCAAAATTATATTTGTTTGAGTGTTTTCGATTGATTACATTATAAAAATACAAAATTTAAAGTGAAATCAAAAATAAAGTTAAATATTTTGTTTTTTATTGTAAAATATCAAGTATAAAGATTATCTTTTGACTGACTTTAAAAAAAATACATGAGAAACCCAAAGAACATCAATACTATATTTTAATTTATTTTAAATAAACCTTTCTGAAAATCTTGTTTTAAAATTGAAAGCCAAACTGGATTTATATCAACTGATGCCAGCTATGCATTCATCTTCATTTAGATAAATGCAAGCTGCTTGTTTGATTTCGGGTTTAATTTTGTCTGGTTTTTTTTGTAATATACTGGTTTCTCCCCATATTACTCTATGATCATTTTCAAAAGATGTTGGAAAAATTTAAACCTCTCCCAATCTCCCCTTCTTAAAAAACTTAGTGGAGAAAAACCCAAAAAAAAGTAGTTTTGATATTATCAATCCGCCACAAACATATAGATTTTATTTATAAATTACCGCTTTTTTTAACTAAAATTATACTAAAGTCCATTTCCCACCAATCCCAAACAATCAGTCTAAAACAATTTTGGGACACACTGTGTTGTTATTAATATTTTCTTAGATTTAGAGAAAAAAGAGGGATCCACCATAATTTGTAATAAACTTTGTTTTTCTCTGAAAATTTAACCCTTCACGAATGAAACGTTCATTGAAATATTCCGCTGCCGAAAATCATTCATCATCTCTAACCTTATGGCCACGTCTGCTGTCCGGGTGGGGCAAGTTTTTAAACTGAAATTTGTTATTTTTCACTCCCGGTTGGCATCAGCAAAAAATTTCGACAAAACAGAGCAACGCATGGCATTAGACAAGGTATTTTACTAAAATTATGTTTTAATAATTAAGGTTTTATTCACAAAAATACGCGATGCAGTGGTGCATTAAAATGTCTAAAAATAATTGTAGATGACCAAAAAAAAGAGTGTAAGCGGGTTATGGGTCAGGATGGGAGATAACCCCCCTTAAAACTGGCGTGGGGAAATGGTGACCTCGCCGCCTGGGACCGGATTCTTGACCTGGGAACGCAAATGAATGCGCACACGGATTATAATTGTAATATTCGTGAACCAGCGTTCACCGATCAAATTCACCCAAAAAACTTGACCGCCCGCGGCAGGCGACCAGGTCATTTGGAGAGACATAGGCAATTTTTACGTCTTTTTCTAGCGTGTTATGCGTTTACCTCCGCTACATTTTATCATTTAGCTATTATAAAAGCCCACAAAATAGTTATTGCCGTTGTTTTCGTTGGAATCTAGACAGAAAAGTAAACTGAAGAGCGAATTTAATCATCTTGTAAGTATTAATTTTGCAAGTTTTAAAGAAAGGCATTGCACTTTGACTTCACAACACTTCGCACTACATCAAACCACGAAATCGAAAAGAAAAATTTTAAATATTTCAAATTTAAAATTAGGCGCAATGGCGGCCGACGAGGGCGATCACTGGAAGACAATCCAATGTTGCCGGGTTGACTCAAAAATTTTTGAAACCAACTCGTTTTTCGTTGAATATTTGTACTAGAGCTTTGTTTTCGATTACTACTTAGTATAATCATTTGACAAAAAAACATAGTTAAAGGCACAAACACGCGGTTTGTAAAGTGTAAATTAAATTTTGTTTACTTTATTTTAAATCAAGTGACAACAATGACGCCGATTGCGGTCAGCCGATGTCACAAACTCGCGCAGACTCAGATGACCGGCACCTTTCACGACTTTTGTCATGGGTATCTCGATTTTGACCGTTGCAGGGACGTTTTTTGCGCATCCTGGGCCTTTATATTGAGCTTATAATTATATGGCATTAATCCATTGGCCCCGGCGAACTCATATTTATGTGGATTTTATGCATTGAAAAATATTCGTACTGTACATTTATAAACAATAAAACCAAAACAAAATTTCAATTCAATTAACTACCAGAAAATCACACTATATCCAGGAAGAAACTTTTTAAAAAGTACAAGGAAGAAAATACAGTGGCATCCCTATGTTGCAGAGATAAATGCATAACCCGGTAT
Organism: Oxystoma pomonae; assembly: GCA_963921995.1. Lineage (NCBI taxonomy): Eukaryota > Metazoa > Arthropoda > Insecta > Coleoptera > Brentidae > Oxystoma > Oxystoma pomonae. Next base: position 41,446,212 of record OY998172.1, read on the forward strand.
ATCGTGTGGAATGCGAGGCGATAGACAAACTGGTATGTATGCACCACGTTCGAATTCGACTGGTTTTGATCAATACGACTCGAGTGGGTGAAGAACAATCGAATTGTTTTCGCGCACCAAACCGATTATTCTTTCACACACTACCTATGCGTTAGCATATCGGCATGTCTTTCGCATCTCATTCTACACGGTATAAAAAGAGACGGAAGTACTCGTATGCGAATATTTTCGTATGATCTCGAAAATCAAACCCTTGGGCATACGTCCCAGAAGCTGTACTATCTCGTTGGGTTAGCATGGTTGAATGGAACTTGGAAATAGAATCCTGCCCCGCCTTAGATATTCATCGTTTTGGTGACGAACTAAACAATCAGTCTAAAATGCTTTGGTGCAAAACGTCATTATCCAGGTGGTTTTAGTCGGTAAGAATATCAGGCACCTCTCCTGATGTCTATAAAGACTCATATTTTATCGATGTGACTTTTTAAAAAAACATATTTTTATTAACCAATTTTTTTATACCTTCATCAAAAACATGATTTTAGTAACTGTCTGCAGATAACTAAAGCATAGCTTTTTTGGTTACCGATGCAAAATAGTAGTTTTCACAACTAGTGGCTGAAATAGTTCTTTTTTTACAAGCGTTGGTTTAAATAACGAGCGCAGCGAGATATTTAAAAACGCGAGTAAAAAAAGCCACGAATTGTGAACACTATTTTTTTTAATACCTTTATCAAAAAATCCGAAAAAAACAGGAAAATACTTTTAAAAATCTCGAACGAAGAGCACTTCTCGCAGAACACACCATCTTTACACTATGAATCAAGGTGGCTGGTAAATGAAATAACAATGGTTGCCATAGCGATGTGCCTTTTTACTCGGTGACGTTCATTGCTGCGGCATTTTAATCTTTGACAGTTTGATAATTTTACGATGTTTTTTAATGATTTTTTTCGTAAATACTTGGAGAAAACTGGCGGAAATGGCTTAATTTTTAGGCGAGAATAATTTTGTTTTTTCAGCATTACTGTTTTCCGCTATTTCTCTTTAATTTTTGGTAAAAAACGGACAGAAATATTTTTTTACACCCGTGAACAAAAAAAAAGTTTTTTTGCATCGGTAACCAAAAATGACATGCTTTAGTTATCTGCAGACAGTTACTAAAAATCCTGTTTTTGATGAAAAAAAAAGCTTTTTTTTATCACGGGTGCAAAAAAAGATTTATGTCTGTTTTTTACCCAAAATTAAAGAGAAATAGCGGAATAGTAATATTGAAAAGTTCTAATTATTCTTACCAAAACTCTCGTCAAAACATCAAACTGTCAAATATTAAAATTTCGCAACAATGAACGTCACCGAGTAAAAAGGAACATCACTATGGAAACCATTGATATTTCATTTACCAGCCGCCTCGATTTATAATGTAAGCATGGTGTGTTGCGAGAAGTTCTCTTCGTTCGAGATTTTTAAAAGTATTTTCCTGTTTATCTTGGATTTTTTGATAAAGGTATTCTCGCGGCTAAACTGTGTTTTTTTGTAAAAAACGCTTGTAAAAAAAGCACTATTTTAGCCACGAGTTGTTAAAACTACTATTTCAATTTTTTTATTCAGTTGGTCGTAAATTACATTTTATTATATACCTTGTTTGTCTTGCATGATTTGGCATACTAAAACTCTCATTAAAATTCGTTTAGTAATTGTGGTTGATGAAAACAAACAGACAGACAAACAAACAAATAGACAAAAATTAAAAAAAAATAGTTTATACCCAGTTGTGTAAAAGCTGTACACAATTTTAATTACACAACTCAATGAAACGACCCAACCCTAACTCTTTATTCACTCGACAAGGTTTAAAAAGAACACAGAATCAGCTATAAAAGAATGTATTACATGTACCGCTAACTTTTTAATAAGGCACCCTGATGACAAATATGCTAAAAAGAAAGCAGTACGAAAAAGACTTTTCTTAAATCAGTCGAAATCTAGATAGTATGTTTTTCCAAACTAATTTTAAAGACTTTTCTAATTAGTGACCCGGCCGTTTTGTTAAAAGACAATTTTCCCGATGGACTGTTTTTACAAGGCTCTTTTTGATTTTAAAGCACTTTTTTTGATAAATTGTGGGGTCCTTAAAATATCTGCTTGATTGAATAACGTCGCTGAAAAATTGCTTCACTTTACTGGGAAATATAAAAAAGGGTCCGAAAATTATACTTTCCCTGCTGCTCAGCCGCCACTGATAAAATACACTAAACAGAACCTGTTCTTCTTAAACCATGTGTCTAATTTGGGGATCATATGCGTTAATGAGTATTTTACAAATGAAATATTAACTAAGTAAGAAAAGTTGTAGATTTTTAAATCCAGTCAACAATTGCTGTTTTTATGGCTGATGAGTTCGTTTTCAAAAGTTATTGTATCTTTTCCTTTTATATAGCGTGTTCTTGCTCTTGATAAAAAACACGCTTTTATATTGACTTTTGAAAACGAACTCAATACCCATGAAAACATAGCAAAAACTTGTTTTTGACTTTGTAAACGTCAGGCACGCAGCAACACGCTTTATAGGCAAATGCGCACCTCCGAGAATTCTGAGATTCTGAGATTCAGCCATTAATAAATTCGTATTTAACAAAATTTCTAAAATAAACAAATCTCCTTTGGAGTCATAATCGGTTGAGAAAACCACACCGGCGCGCGGGGTACGTAGAGGCTCAGAAAATCAACTCATAAAGGTTGCATTTTTTGCAAATATCACCAGTAAAAAACGGTAAAATGAAACTATTCTTTTACTCAACTTCCAAAAAAAATATGTTTTGGTCAAAGCCAAAGTAAAGCCGTTTTTCAAAATTTATATTTTTTAGGTAACATATATGGGCGTAGAGAGGGGAGGCCATGGCCCCCAATGGGATTTATAAAAAAAATGCTTTTAAACAAATTAATATTTCACCGATAAAAAAGAGGTACAGAAAAATTATTGTTTTAAAGAGACAAAACATGAGAGTTGCGTCCCTTTGACATAAAAAAAAATTCAGGAAGGCGGATAGTTTTAAAAAGAGTTAGGTTTTACCAGCCTTATTTTTTTTTCAGTAAGACACTGAACAAAATATAAATTAGTATTTCCAATCTCTATTTTTTCTTCGTATATCGAGGTATCACATAATTAAATCGGGATAAAAAAAGTAATGGTTATTTAGATTCTTAATTCTTAATTAAATAATTAGGTTAAAAGGTATAGCAAATGGAAAATGTATGTAATTTTGTGATTTTTTTCAATGCGAAGCCAAAACACTCGTTGTCAAAAATCTTTTTTATTTCCCAACTGATTTAATTAAATGATACTTCAATTTACACAGAAGCAATGAGCGTTTGCACTGAAAGCTTTAGAGTTTGTTCAGAGTCGCACATAATTTTTTTTTCAGGGGGAGTGAAAATTATACATTTTTAAAAACTGTCCGCCATCTTGAATCTTTTAGAAGTTTTAAATTTTAAACCGAATCGAAAAACTCTCATGTTTTATCCTTCCAAAAAGCCAATATAATTCAAAATCGAGTAATCAAGTCAAAAGTTATAGCCAATCCAAAAAGTGCGGAATTTTGTGGCCCACCCTATATATCTCTTTATGTATCGGGACCTGCGAAAGGGCGAAGGGGACATTTAAGGCCATAGTATTATGATTAGATATTTAAAAAAACTACAACTGGCAACTTCTTTTTTCATAACTTTGCCAGGTTACCCACGGTTGTTCATTTTCAAATCTAGTGCGTCGTTTGTAGTTTAGAAAGTAGTTTTAAGTGTCTTTGCAAAATTTTACGTTATAATCTAAACATTGGAGTAAGCGTGTACTCAATCTTTATTTCTGCATGGTCTCGCCTCGAAAACACCCGCCTGATCATTCTTAAGTAGCATTTACACAGGCAAATATTCCTTTGATCTTCGAAATGCCGATAAACATTAGGTCGAATTATTTTTTTAAAGATTCGCGCAAAAGATTCGGGCCAAAAGGTTCGGGGTTCGGGTAAAGAGGTTCGTGGTGTTCGGTCAAAATTTGCTGAAAGAAATATTTGGAATAAAATAAAAATTCGAAAAATTAATTATCGTAAATCATTGAACTGAACTGTAATATAAAAATTAAATTTTAAAATCTTTCCTACGGAAAAACGATTTGACGCACTTGATAAAATATAATGAGGATTACTTTATTTCATTTTGTGGGGTTTTGGTGGTCGGGTTTGGTAGTGGTGTTTGGTGATGGGGTTTGGTGGTGAGGTTTGATGAGTTTGCACTTAATTATGGAAAACCAAAAAAGTGATAAAGCATAGGAACAATTAGGTACAAACTTATTTAGTAGATATCTACCAACCTCACAACCTGCCACCCAGCAAATAATAATTTTTCGGCGTTGGCTTTTACTATTTAATCGAAAAATACAATAAAATATTTTTGGTGTTCCAAGTTAATTTCAAGAATTGAGGTCAGTAATGTGAGACCAAAAATTTTCGAAAATATATTTCCACAAAATCTGGCGAAAATTTGCCCGAATGTTCGTGGCAAATGTTCGCTGCAAATGTTCGTTGCAAATGTTCGAGTGTTCGGGCAAACGTTCGTCGAAAAAGGTTCGCCAGATTTTGCCTGAATTTTTGGACGAACTTATTCGATCTGTGTAAATGCGCCTTTACTACGGTTATACCGAGGATTAACTGCCAGGATTAAGATTAATCAGACAAGTGGTTATGCCGTGAATTATTTTCATTTTAATTTCAAACAAAGAAAAACAGCTTATAACCTTAAAAAATATCAGCTGGGCGAAGCTGGCTGTCAATAGTAGCCCCAGAAAGCCGTTAAATCCGATTAACCGTTTATGTTGTGTATTTAAAGTCGAAATATAATTCAATCCTAAAAAATTGTTGGATTGAATTATCTTAAATCCCAAGCGTTTATAAGGTAGATTAACCTCCAGATGCACCGTAAAAATATTCGGATTAGTTTACCTAATCCATGCTTCTTCTTTGTTTATTTATGTGGGATCAAGAAAGAAAAAGGCATGAATTAGATAGCCAATCGCGATTAAATGACTACGGTGCATTTAGGGGTAAGGCAAAATTATTCTTAATACTGGCAGTTAATCCCCGGTATAAACGTGGTATCTAACCGATGCTGACAATCCAATCAGATTGCGAATAAATCCGAGGTTCAGTGTTGCCAGATCAAAATTTAAGAATTCACTAGATGGAGTTTTAAAAAATCAGTAGAATTTCACGAGACTTATATTTGCTTTGCAGGCGCTTACAAAACTTTCAAATATTTTTTTAACGGGGAAGGGGGGGGGGGTCACTAAATGAAAACACCGTAGTACACATTAAATGCATATTTTTTTTTTTTGACACAAAAAAAATTAGCTAAATTTAAAAAATAATAACAATAAACAAACAAATATACCACGTACGTATTAAAGATACATGTTACTGTTCTGATTATGTATCATTTCGTTGGGGGTATCATAATCATAACAGTTTTTTTTCTGACATAAAGCTTAACACTAAAATTTCTTTCAACACAAGTACTACTGTGTGGCAAAGTAAATAAAAAATTTACTAGTTCTATAAGTTCGGAGTAAGTTGCCATCTCCTTTTTTAACACTAGCCTCATTTCAATATTTATACGAGAATTTTTTACTTGTCTGAATTACCTATCTAATAAATTAATATCTATGAATTCTTAGGAAAAATGTGAAGCTAACAGTCCAACAGTTTCTATATTTTGAAAATTTTTGGAATTTAAAAAATCAAGTTTTTTAAGAATTTTTATTTCTTGTGAATCGAAAGGAAACCGTTTATAAATTTGATCTACAGCTTCAACAAAATAATTTAGGCATTCTAGGCGAGTGGAGCTTGGATCGGTGTAGTTTATTTGCTTCTAAAGCTACAGCTACTTTTGGACCTAGATACAGCTTATCTATTGGAACATAATTTGCATAATTTTTATTATTTTAAAGCAATATTTACCTTTTTGAATTAATTTCAAATAAAGAACTAATAAGACCAAATTATAAAAAATAGTGAAATGGGAACGTAAGTACTAATGTGAAAAAAATCACTAGAATATGGCATTTTAATAAAAGTTTTCACTAAATCACTAAATTACAAAAAAATCACTAGATCTAGTAAATTTCACTAAATCTAGCAACACTGCCGAGGTTTATATGACAAAGACAAGCATATTACATGTGATTGGGCAACACCATTCTCAACTAAGAAGCCAGTTAACTCTTATCTCTTCAGTGCCCTTTAGCCAAAGATTGCAGCCATTTTTATAACCAAATTGACAGATAAAACATGGATTTTCTGTCAGTTGGGTGTCCACATGACCGCTATAGTAGACTAAAGGATACTAAATCAAAAAGAGTTAACTGACTTTTTAGTTAAGCAGGTGTTGGTTTGGTCACAAAAGGTCTGCAGCCGCGTCGCTGTGTCTTGTTCATCCGTATTTTACTAAATTCGTGGTGTTGTATCGCTGTGCAGTGATTAGGTTATTTTTGTTTACTGTTTACCGGAGATTTTAAAATCGATATGAATTCTGTAAAACATTTTTTAAAAAACAGTCCCGTTTCCTTTTAAACAAATTTGAGATTAAAAAGTTGGGTCGTCCAACATCCTAATTACAAATAAAATAAATGGTTGTTCACCTATACAAAACAAGATGAATTAATTTTATACATAAATTATACTTGTTTGGTGAAAAGATGCGGGCCTGCCTGCGGAAAATTTATATAGGAACGCCCTGGCGCCACTGCTTTCACCGTCCATTTCCAAAACCCACGAGTAGCAGCTGTCTCCGCCACTGCGCGGTAAGATTCTCTGTTCAAAAAATATTTCCCATGGGTGTGTGTCAAAGTTCACATTCCGTTCAGTGGTCTTTTTCAACGGTGCCGGGGCAGGTATAATTGAAAAAAATTACGGCAACAATTTTTTAAAATTCCTGCTCCCTTCCTTTACAACTCGTAAATTATGTTGCGTTTTGTGTTTAGTACACGAGAACGACGGGGATGTTTGTATAAAAATAATATGTAAAAAAGGTTTTCGAAGGAGGTGAGTTATTTACTTTTAAAAATGAAAGGGATGATTAATATAGCATTAACCGACGCAAATTACATTTTCTTTCCTTTTAAATTTAAAGTTCGTTGACCTACGTAAGTCTGTGTTGCACGTTTAGATATAACCTAAGTAATTGATTATTTTGTAGTTATTGCAAAATACAACAGAAAAATTACTGAAAAGATTTTCTGTAAATTTATTAGGGCGCTAAGTTTTCCCTTCATTTAGAAAAACTACTTTTTCTGTGAAAATATATCATATTTTGAAAAATGGTGAATACGCGTTTGCGATTCTTCAAAAACCGTCAAAAAATCTCGCCGTTACAAAAAATCTGACGATTCAGGAGTTAATATTAGTCCTTCAAATTTAGTTTCGTAATACTGTTCCAGTTAACTGTTAATTTTTGTATGCAGTTTTTGTGAAAAACCCTTTTCCTATTTAAAAATGTATATTATAAAGCTTATTTTTGTGGGTAAACAAACCTTTAAAACTTTTAACATACAAAACCATATATAGCCATGGAATATGTCGCTGTCACTGTTCAAAAAAGTCGCACAAATTCTATCTTTCCTTTTACAAGGTGAGAATTTTCGACACTTTTTCGCCGTTTATTGGTACGCGTAGTAGCAATTTAGCTCCGCCGTAAAACTAGTCCTGAAGAATATCTTTAAAATATTAAATTTATAAAATGTTATTAAAAAAATTACGCTGTTTCTCTTACAACATTACGATAGATATTAAGGCCGCTGTGCTTTTATTTGAAATGAGACAATAGGTAAAAATTGCCACTTTCCATAATTGGGACAGATTTTCTATCGTTTCTGAAAGATCGCGACCAACAGCTTCATTATCTGTATTTCTGTAAGTTGGTTATTTTTTAAACCACCGGTGAGGCGGGGGGGGGGGGGTTATTTATGGCTCCCAGAAAGTACGGTTTTGTGGCGACTAGTAGTTAGTTCATTTATAATTTCTGAAAGGAACCTTTTTTTAGAAGGATTAATTTACCATATTTAATATCCTGCAGATAAATGAAGGTCACTAATTATGCACGAAAACTATACTAAACGGGAAAAACCCAAAACAACTGTATTAGTTTATTTACAAATAAAAGCTTAATCAAGAAAACTTTCTTACTGAAAGCCCACTCAATTAAAAGCTGCAGCTTTCATCAATACAGGTTGGTGCAAGTCAAGGTGCAAGCAGTGGTAAGTGATCCAAACTCGCTGGTTTCAACAGGTTTGTTATCACATTTCGTGTGACAGAAGTGACAGAACTCTAAACAAAACTTAAATTTAAGGTTTTTAATACTTTTCATTAATTAAAAACACCTTTTAAGTAAATACGTAAGCTAATCTAATCCTTATTTTATTATTACACATCTAAATCGTCAGTTACGGTAAGTTTTGATAAGAGTGACGTATAACCACAATTTTAATGTCGAAACTACTTTTTTTTGGTTTTTCGCCACTAAGTTAAGGAAATTTTTTCAAAAATATGTTAAAAACCACTGCGTAAATTCCTAAAGCAAAAAATTTGTTCGTTTGTCAATGGTTTTTAAATAAGATAAAAAATTTGCTTACACACACGCAAATCCTAACTAGAATCTAAGTACTTATCAAAGGAGTTTATTATTTTCAAATTTTTTTTCGATTCTTTTTTTAAAATATCTGTCTGTTGTCACTCACTTTGACTCATGTATATTTCAAATATTAACTTGACAGTTTGGCGCGTCGATAGTAGCCAACAAGGTATTGGGTAAATTTAGTAAAATTTAAAATCAAAATTATATTTGTTTTAGTGTTTTCGAATTTAGATTACATTATAAAAATACAAAATTTAAAGTAAAATCAAAAACAAAGTTTAACATTTGGTTTTTTATTTTAAAATATCAAGTATAAAGATTATCTTTTGACTGACTTTAAGAAAAAATACATTAGAAATCCAAAGAACAACAATGCTATTTTTTAATTTGTTTTAAAAAAACCTTTTTGAAAATCTTGTTTTAGAAGCCAAACTGTATTTATATCAACTGATATGCTAGCTATACAAGCTGCTTCTTTGATTTTTCGTTTAATTTTTTTTGGTTCTTTTTGTAATATACTGGTTTCTCCCCACATCACTCTATGATCATTTTCAAAAAAATGTTGGCAAATTTTAATTTTATTTTTTGAGTTTTGCTCAGCTCAGCATTTAGTGGTTTTGTTTTGGTTAGAATTGATCTGAGAGTATTAGATTTTTTAAAAATTGCTCTAATATTATAATTATTAGCAATTCGTTTAATTTTTTCCGAAATACCTGGTATAAAAGGAATTATTAAATTTGTTGTTTGTACATTATTATGTCTACGTTCGCGCTGTCTTGCAAATTCGATTTGTCTAAAAGAATTTTCGATGAAGTTATTTGGATACGAATTTTTAATTAAGACCTCTTTTATTGTTTGTTTTTCTTGTAAAAATGTGTTATTGTCCGAACAAATTATTTTAGCTCTATTGTATAGACTTTTTATTACTGCTTTTTTAACTATGTTAAGAATTTGGAACCTTAACCGATAAGGAGTGATTTGAGTTAAAATTTAGATATATATTTGTATGTGTTGGTTTTCTATAAACTGAGGTTTATAATGTATTTTCTTTGTTTGTTAAAACGTCTAAAAATGAAATTTTGTTATCGTTTTCTACTTCTAAATTAAATTTTATTGTTGGTTCTTTACCGTTTATAAAATTAAGAAAATCATTGAGTTTATTTAAATCGTGTGGCCATATACTAAAAATATCATATATATAGCGAAACCAAATGACCGGTTTAAATTCCTTTAAAATTTTATTTTCACAATCTTCCATAAAAATATTACTCATTAGAGGAAAAATTGGAGAGCCCAATGCCATCCCAAAATCCTGTTGAAAAAAATCACTTTCCCACAGAAAATATGTGGTTTTTATGCATAATGTGAGAAGATCCAGAATAGCATTGACGCTCAGTGTAGTTCTTTCGCCTAAATTTTGATCATTTTCTAATCGATGTCTTACTATAGAAAGGCTTTTATCTACAGGTACATTTGTGACAAGGCTTACCACATCAAAACTCACCATCAAGTGACTGTTATTAAAATTGACCTCGGATAATTTTTCTAAAAAGTGTTGAGAATTTCTTATAAATGAATTTGTATTCCCTAAAGGGGTTTAAAATTTTAAGTATATATTTTGCGAGTTTATGACACAGAGAATTAATGCTACTAACTACTGGTCTCGCTTAAAGATTGTATTAAGACGATCACTAAACAAATTAATTAAAATTCCAAATAAACCAATAGTTTCATTTAAACTAAAAGTCACTGCATATTTGACTTGTTTATGCCATGGATGCAATGACAAAACAGCTGCAAAAACTACTAAGTGAATTCTGATGACAGTTTCACTACTGGGATTCTTTGGAGGCAAAGCTGCGGGGTCATCAGCTAGTAGAAGAATAATATTCTTGCTTTCAATATATAAGTATAAGGTTATTAATGCGTACGTTCGTGTGTCCGTAACGTTACGTACATCCCTCCGTACGAAACGAGTGGAATCAGCTGGTCTGTCTAGCACCCGTCAAAAAAGCGGGCATAGTTCGAAACATGGCATGAACAAGTCAAAAATGTAATGTATTTTGACTTTATTTCGAACGCGTTAGGTATACCGATACCGATGCGTTGAAACATTTACTTTAAATGTCTAATAACTATTTTTTGTTTGTATATTTATTAACGTAATTTGTAAACTTTTCAAGATTGTTTCCTATAATTCTGTGGGTAAATCCGTTCTTACTGACTGGGACTTTATTTCTACGGAGGAAACCACCCTTAAAAAATATAATTTCACCCTTGAGAGGAATTCTGCCGGTAAAACTCAGCCAACGTATAAATAAAAGTCTTAACTTCGGTAAACAGCCAAATAAAATAAGTCAGCAAATATTGGTCAAAATATATACTTATTACTGTGTGTACTCTTTTAAAACGTCTTAAGGCGCAATTACACAGACGAACATGCTCAAATAAAAGCTCGTGCAAAAGATCTGAAATTTTTTGCGCGAACATTTTTGTGAGCTTTTCTTTGAACATTTTTGTCGGCATTTCAACATCAAAGGAAAGTTTGTCTGTGTAAATGCGCCTTTAGATTACTGTGGACTGCTAATTCAAACTAAAAGTTTTTCTGTCTTGCATGCGTTCCCGAAAATGTTAAAAAATTTATTCAGGAATTAGCTCTTAAGTATAATTCTCTAAACTGAAACAAAAAAGAGTTATTGGGAAATTATAGAAACGCTTAAATCGATTTGGCATAAGCATAGATCAGCACTATTTTTAACACTAAGGACAGATACGCAGGTGCATTTAATACGGCAAGGTTGCCGCTCTGTATGCAAATGTAATAAATTATGTTTGTAGTTGGGAACAGACCCGGCCTGCCAGCCAGGGTGTCGATTCTTGAATCAGGGAGCAGGGAGCACTCCCAAGGAGCTTTGCGGGACTGTTCCCTTCTCCCTGATCCCTGGGCATGCATATTGGTATTCTTGAAACCCCATGATCGGAGGATGGGGAGCGCTCCCCAGCAGCAAGGTTGCCGGTTTTATGGCCAACGAAAAAGCGGAGAATTATGACAGCGGCAACTAACCAAACTTGTGACTCTGCGGTAAAACCTCACTTTTTGTCGCAATTTTTGCTCCAAAAGTTGAAGGCCTACAAAAAGCGCCACAAATTATTACAAATTAGCCACCTGTCTTTTTTTGTTGTAATGGAGAGGGCGGACTCCCTAGTTGGAGCTGCCAAATAGGGTGTTACAATATTAAATTGAAATAACTTAACAAATTTTGGATCAGAGAGATTAAAGGGTGCTCTCTTTGGAAGAACTTTCCTTTGCATTTCAACCAATCAAACCAATAATAATCCATTTTTAATTTTTTTTTGCCAAAAAACTTCGAAAAAAATTAATTTTGCGTAAAAACTTAGGTTAGAAAACCCGGGGAACACTCACTCTCTCTTGATTTTCGAGTAGGAGAGCATATCTTCTCTCCGACTTCTCGGAGACCATTCCCTTGTCTCTCCATTTATTTCAAGATTACAGTGTTTTCATTTTTAAGTGAAACCACGCCTACTTCTCTCGCTCTCTAGCTCCCTGGAATTCAAGAATCGACACCCAGGTGGATTTCGATATAATGACATTATATTTTGACATTTAGTTATTTTGTGGTTTTTTAATTTTGTTAACTTCACTATAAAAAAATCACTGATCAGACTTTTTGGGTAAAACTAAAAAAAAGAAAAATATTTGAGTTCTGTCAAGAATTACCAGTCAATCTCATGCTGTTAATTAAGAGAAGAGATTCTTCTGTCAAAGTGACGTTCAAAACGGGTCATGTGAGATCATTTTGAAAAAACTAAGACACGGCTCGAAGCACTTTTTTAATTTTTTGTCGAATAAGTTAAATTTTTTTCCAAGGCCTCTAATTCGAAATATTTAAAAATTTGAATCGGTGGTCATAGAAAGATATTTTAGCTTATTTGAACCTTGTCTTAGTTTTTACAAAATGTCTTCCATTCAAAGTTCAGCCAATTCTGATGTTTATTACACTCCACCAAAAAGTATAAATATTAGATGACCCGTTTTGAACGTAACTTCGATAAATAAAGGGGGAAATTTAGCGCTCTAATAAATTTACAGAAAAGATTTGTGGCGTAGAGGGCAAAAGGTGAGGGAATAAATCGGAAAAAAGTTTTTTTGTTTACACTGGCTACATGGTCAGTGCCCTTATTTACAGTGTTGCAAATTCTAACTTCAAAATAGTGCACTGTTCAGTAAAAATTATTAAGCAGGCTAAAAATTAATTTAAAGAAGATACTGAGCCTTTTGCTATATACTTTTCTCAGTCCCAAAAACTCGCTAAGGGAAAACGTGGATCACCTGATTTCAGCAGTGGCTTTGCGAACAAACCTATTACAAAAGTAGCGTTAAACGTTGAGCTTTAGAAGGATTATTAGAGAGAATTAGGGGTAGCGGCTGCGATTTTTATCGGCCAAGTAGTTTGCTTAATTTGGAAGTTAAAATTAGCATGATAATCTTTTCGTGTAATGCCCGTGTACATAGGAACAAGTCAAGTACTTATATACTAAATAAATAATAATAGATAGTCAAAATACAAAGTGTATAAAAACCATTTAAAAAATAGTTTTTATAGGTAGGTATATTTTTTATGACCCACTACTAGTCACACATAAAAAATATAAATAATATTTGTTACTAAACTAAACAAGAGTGTAATTTTATTTTAAAAGAATTAATCGATAAAAATGATTGTTGTCCTTCCATAAGAAGCTTCATAAAAATCCTAATACTTAAGTATTTGCCAGCATCATACCTATTTCAGATTTTCTAAAAGGAATAATTTAATTGTTTAGGTTTCTTGTTGTCCTATGATGAACTTCAAACTGCGTTAAACAACTATGTTTATTCTTGTAGAAATATACTGCCATCTCATAAGTATATTATAAGGTCATATAAAGCAAAAATATTTAATGATTTAAAAATATCTCTACCAGGTTGTGTACTAGGTACACCAACAATACTCCTTATAATCCTTTTTTTTTAGCTACAAATAGATCTTTAGCAGCTGCTAATGTTCCCCAGAAACAAAGACCATGCTTTCCACTTTACCATAATATACAGAGGTTAGTTGTACCCTGGAAAGTACTTGTTTTAAATTTTTAAATAAATAGCAGTTTATTTAAAATAGTTTAAATGATGTTCAATTGTAATATCAAAAAAGTTTAAAGACTAAGTTGCATCAATGATTATTATTCACTTTGATATTTAGTGTTAGGCTATTGTGTAGCTTTGTGGATGAATCTTATATAGCTTTGTGGATGAATCTTATATATTTGTTTATATCCACATTTAGGAAGAGTGAGTTATTTGAAATCCAATTCCAACTTCGGTAACTCGCATTTTTTCAGCCATCATCTTTAAGTTATTGTTTATAGTTTCTAAGTAAATTATAAAAAATATTGGACCCAGAACTGTCCCCTACGGAACCCCTACATTAACCGTAACATTATCAGAATTTATACACAGATACACACTGCTTAGACAATCTACTTTTAGGCTTATTTTAAGAAATTAGGTTAAAATTATGACTTTTAATACAAATATTAGCTTTATTTTCAGAATAGGTACTATATTTTTGACACCATTTTCAGGTTAGTTAGTTTTTTGGCATTATTCCACATATTTTTTTGTTTAAATAAAAGCATTTTTTTTCTTATTTTCATTGACCGAAATTTAAAGATATTATTAAAGAAAAATATGTTCTGGTGTTCAAAAATTTTGGTGGTTTAATTTTTTTTAAAATCAAGAATAAAATTGTTATCTAAGACTACGTTGTTACTCAAGACCCTCCCCAGGATCCTCAAGACCCTATCCAGGAACCTCAAGCCCCCCAGAAACAATAGGGTATTCGATCCTAAAATGTCTTAAAAGTGACCTTGAAGAATTTTTTACTTTACTTATTTTTACTGCTAAGAAAGAAGAACAAAACGCCACTTTTTTCGAAATTGACTTTTTTCATTTTCGTAACTACTTGAACCCAATAAAGATTTTAAACAATGTTTGGGGTCAAAATTTTAATTTCAACCCTTATATTTTTTTTATATAAAGCTTATGTGTTTCCTTTATTTTACTTTTGGGACCTACCATTTGAGGAAAGAAAAGCATAAGCAACAAAAAATAGCATATATCACACTTTCCCTTCCATAATACTAAAAAATTGGTGCTAGAAAGCACGGATAGTCCACCATACAATCCATTATTTTATGTTAAAAGAAAATGAAAATATCTCGAAAACTGTAGCCTTCAAAGATTTGAATCTTATAACAAAATTTATGGGTAATATTTACGAAAACCAAAATCTAAAAACCGCATATCAATAGCTGCTTTACTTCTAAAGTTATGATTTTTTTAATATATTTTAAAGTTTTTTTCAAATAACTTTATAACAAAATTTGTAGTATATCGCTGCTTGCTTTTGTTCCAAAGTTACATTTTTTTAAAAAATATTTTATTGCCCTTTTCCCTCCTTCAATCCCCCACCACCCTATCCAAAAGTTAATCAGTTCATGGTCAGCCGATAGAGGATTTTTATACCAAATTTCATTAAAATCGATTAAGTCATTCTTAAGTTATCGAGTATACAGACAGACAACAGACCGCCAGTCAACTTTTTTTTCTCGTCGATTAAGGTGTTTTGGAAACTTGGTAACTTTTCTTATTTTTAATAAAATTAAGAAAAGTAAAAATTTCACGATTTTAATAGTCCCCCATACCATATTGGTATGGTGGACTAAAAAGAACAATATATACCAAGAAATTTGCACATCTGCTGTTTTTTCTAAGCAATACCTTCTTGCTGGATAATAAGCTCTTGTTCTCTGGTAATGTGAGATATTGCGCGTCTTTTTACTTCTGGGACCTACCATGTGAAGAAAGAAGAGCATAAGTGACAAAAAATAGCATATATCTCGCTTCCCCTTTACTAAAAAATACTAAAAAAGAACAGTATATATACCAAGAAATTTGCACATGTGCTGTTTTTGCTAAGCAATACCTTCATATTTCTTGTAACATACGCTCGAGTCCACTTTCCTGCTGGATATAAGCTCTGCTTCTTTAGTAATATGAGATACTGCGCGTCTTTTCCTAAGTCAAATGTCACATACGTGTTTTACTTACCATTTGCTTTAGGTTTGGGTTTTTAATGCGGGTACATGCTATTTTTTACTAGTTTGTTGAAGTTTTCTGATATCCTGTAATATTTAACAAAAATAGCATACGCGACAATTTAGCGATATATGCATTTTTTCTTAAGGACGTTGGCATATTTTTAAATAATATTTTGATAAATTGTAGAGTTTTTTGCAGTGATTCTAACTAAAAATTAACAAAAATTGTACCACCTTTAGAAAAAAATTATAGGCGAAAAAACAATATAAAAGCTTTAAAGCTCTTTTTCTCGAAAGTTAGAAAATGTCGCTTTATTAGCAGGGCGGTGCTTTATTTACCATTTACTTTAGTTTTGTGTTGTTGGTGTGGGTATATACTATTTCTTTCTAGCTTGTTGAAGTTTTTTTATCCTGTGATATATGACAATTTAGCGATATATGCTCTTTTTTTTAAAGACGCGAACGTTTGGCAAAAAGACAAAGCCAAATACACATACGCTTTTGTTTTCGTGTAATTTTACAAAATATTGAGGATATTTTTAAAATAAAAACTAATAACTAACTAATAAAAACCGAATATAAAAACTTTGAAGCTCTTTTTCTCGAAAGTTAGAAAATTTAATACCAGGGCAGAGTTCAGACTCCTTTTTGGCCTTAAAATTGAATCGCTCGAAAAAAGTTTCGGCGGTCAAGGTGACGTCACCAGGTTCGTCTGCAACTTCAGAGGAACCCTTAAGACCTGTATCTCTTATTAGCCGACTGTGCGCGCTAAAAAACGATTATTTTTTCCATGGTCGATTGGCAGGAGCATCCGCTTTTTTAACCGTGGTTTTGGCTTGTTGTTTACCAATAAACCTATTTTTGTACAAACCCAGCTTTAGAGCATAAAAAATGTAATTTTCAGGACCATCAATACTTGTGACGAAGTAACTAAACATCCTATACAAGAATCTCCGGTCAAAATGTATTTTTTGGAGTTTAAACACACCCTAAAAACGGTAATCTTTTTATTTCTCTACCTACCAGTTGATTGAGCATTTAACATTTACACCGAATACACATCAAACTTACTATAGTTTTTAAAAATCACCAAAGTAATTACAATAGTTCACCATACAATCAATTACTTTATGTTGAAGGGAAATGAAAATATCTCGAAAACTATAGCTAACAAAATTTTTGGGTAATATTTTCGAAAACCAAAATCTGAAAACCTCATATCAATATCTGTTTTACTTCTAAAGTTATTATTTTTTTTTAATATATTTTAACGTTTTTTCAAGTAACTCGAAAACTAAAGCTCCCAGGAATTTGGACTTTATAACAGGTAAACCTAAATCTGAAAACCGTGTATCGCTACTTGCTTTTGCTCCAAAGTTACAATTTTTTTAATATTTTATCTTCCTTTTCCCCCCTTAAACCCCCACCACCCTGCCCCAAAGTTAATCAGTTCATGGTCAGCCGATGAAGGATTTTTTTACCAAATTTCGTTAAAGTCGATTAAGGCGTTCTTGAGTTATCGTGTATACAGACAAACAACAGACCGACAGACCCACAGAAAACTTTTTTTCGTAGATTAAGGTGTTTTGGAACCTTAGTAACTGATTTTTGATAAAATTAAGGAGAGTCAAAATTTCACGATTTTAATAGGCCCCCATACCATATTGGTATGGTGGACTAAAAATATAACAACAACAAGAATTTAAGAAATATTTAATAAAAAAAAAACACGTCAACGTTAAAGACGCAGTGACAGTTAAACACACAATTTTCCAAATAGGTCAACTATAAAACGTGATTTTCTCTACTAATTATTACCTTTTTCGAACAAAAAATATGCGGTTACTGAAAAATACGCAATAACCCCATTTTTGCCTCAGCTATTGCCGTATTCACCCACAATGCCTCGTGCTATCTACAATTATCCGCCATGTCTCTCAGTGCCTTTAGCTCTTGGATGACTTAAATAATAATTGTTAAAAAAAATCAACAAACCTTTTAGATCATAGTCCATTTAGGACATCATAGTTCTTTTAGTGAAACCCAATTTCATATGTTTTTTTTTATTTTGAGTTAGAAATGTTAGCTAAACAGAAAATAGCAAAAAAAGTAACATAACTATAGATAATATTATGTAATGTAAACAAAGGTTTTTACTAAAGTTTTTAAAAGTAAGTGCCTAAAAAATATTGATTTGAAAAGCCTTAGAAAGTTAATTATTCGAAGTTTCTTTAACCAAATGATTATAATTATCTACATCTAACACCTTCTTGAGTGGATTTAAAAAAAAACAATTATTTATGGCACCCTAAATCTTGGGAGATTTAAAGATTGTCTCCCCTTAGAATCACAACCCAAACAAACCAAAAACACCGTGTAATAGGTCTTACTCTTCCCTTTGTACAAAAAGGGATGTGGGTCTTGGAAAAGCAATAATAAACAAGACGTCTAAGTTTCTCAAAATATTAGCGTATTTCTATCATCCAGAAGAAATACAGTAAGTAGCTAACAACTTTTTCGTTATATTTAAAAAATATGTTCCGGAATCTTATTGTCTGGAGACGTTTTTCTTAATCCACTACCTATACAATTTTGGACAAATGCTCGGCAAAACATTAGATGACAGAATGAGAAATAAATTTCCAATGTCCATAGTAGAGTGGAATATAAATAAAAAAGAGAGTTTTACCAATAGAAACTATGGATGACCAGTGAAGGAGGCCAAAAATCCATTAGTTTTCTGTTGGTAAAACTTTTTTTTTATTTATATTTAACTCCACTATGGACATTGGGAATTTATTTCTCATTCTTTATCTAACGTTTTGCCGAGCAGTTGTCGATGACTTATTGGCTTGATCGTTCATATTATTCGACTATAAAAAGTTATGTAACAACGATGAAACACGTGTCTGCGTCTAGTCTCCAAGTCGCACCCGGTATGTATACTTGGGATACTCCGGTGTATTTTGTAAAATTCGTTTTTTTTTGCTATCGATTCGTCATAGTAAAAAGCCCGACTGGTGGATGGACTGTGTCTTTAACCAGTTAGTTTTAGAACTGGTGGAGGATACCAAAAATCCGATAGTCTGTAAGTACCTACTTTTAGCTAGTGTTTATGCTCTGCTTTCTCGGAACTTAATGAAAAAGATATAAATGTTGGCTTGAAATGGAAAACCACAGTAAAAACTAATAAAATGTCCCAAACGTCAACTAACCGGACCGTCAACGCAAAACCTGTACCTAAAAGGCTACTTTGGATTATCAAATAGTGTTAAAGTTATCGTTGTTATCGGACTGTAACTATTTAATAGACATACATCTTCGGTTCGTATTCTTAAAATTTATACTGGTTGTCGGTTGAGTTCCAGGGTAGTTCCAGGGTAGACCTTTGTTTATTTTTACTATTTTTAATTGAATTTCTTCTTTTTGGTCTAGGCGTTAATACCATAAAAGAGACATAAAGCTATTTGTAACTCATCGCGGTATACGTATCCGCATCTAGCGAGAACCAAGTACATTGATTGGTCAGAAACTTGTAGCACGTTCGAAAAGAGCAGATATAAGGTGTTTCTGAACGCAATAGGTGCTGAGATACGATACGTGTGCCGTAATGATACGTGATACCTAACGCATCTCAACACCTATCGCGTTCAAAAACTCCTTAGATTAGCATATATCTGCTCTTTTCGAACGTGGTACAAGTTTCTGACCAATTAATGTGCTTGGTTCTCGCTAGATGCAGATACGTATACGGCGATGAGTTAAAAATAACTTTATGTCGCTATTAATGAGGTCAAAGCCCCGAAAGGTAAATTAAACAAAAATTCAAGAAGAATAGAACTAAAAAATTGATTTTAATTTCCCATTTTAAAAATTTCAATGAACTTTCTATGGTTCTCCCGAGAAAATTATGTCTTGTTTTTCATCCATTTTTGATTAGCTTTTAAAGTATGTAGTAAAATACGTCCAAATTTCGTTAAAAATGATAGTCTCTGTCAGTTTATAGTATCAGTATTGCGTTAAGAGATACAAGATTTGCCTATAACTGGTTATAGTAAGATTAAAAAAGGAGAACTTGAGTTCATGTTAAATGAACATACGAGTATCACACATCACTGAAATTCTTTTCAAATTGTTGATTTACTAATTTTCAGGTATTATTAGGAGATTTAAGCCTTTTTTGTAAAATTACTGAAAAAATAGATTTTTTCTATTTTATCCGGATTCTTTATCAATGAAAGAAAATGGGCGAACAATAAAGTGAAGATTTACAAGAGGCAACGTGAAGATAGTCCAAGCTATTCGTGGATGGTCCGAATGTAGCCAGAACTAAATGGCTCTTAGGCAAGACCCGAAAGGACATTGGACTGCTGACTGGGCACATTCGGCTGAACAAACATCTGATGCAAATGAGAGTAGCAGGAGATCCCGTGTGTCCCGCTTGCGAGCTCGAAGAGGAATCGACGCAGCACTTGATAGCAGAGTGCGATGCATATGCCAGATCAAGGCAGCTGAAGTGGGGATTTCCCACGATACAGGAAGAAAAGCTGCACTCCCTCAAATGAGCCGACATACTGAACTTCGTAAACAAGACAGAGAGGCGCAGAGAGAGAGAGAGAGTTGCAGCGGAAGTAGGGGCATAGGAGTAAGGAACGGGGTATGGCAGAAGGGGCCCATGAAGAGGCCTAATTGCCAGGCCCACGGGCCGCCTCTATACTACTACTACCACTGATTCATGCAAGAAATAACCTGAGCAAATGGTCCTGCTACTAAAATTTTTACGACCTCTTACTTACTACTAAAATTTTTTGTAAACTTATTATTTAACTGTTTATTATTATTCCATGCTTGTTTTAGGCGTATATTCTAAACTTTTAACAAAAGCGCCTGTGATTTATACAAAAAGTACGTCTCTTAACCTAGATTTATGTGAGGTTTTGGAGTTTTATGTTGTTTTTTGTACGCCTTGTACTTGTATCTGTCTCCTTTGAGAGAGGGTGACAAAAATATTATTTGTTTGTAAAATACTAGGACTAATAAAATAAATATGTCGTGTCCTGATTATTACCGTCTAACATTTGAGGTTATAATAACCGCTGAAGATAGTTCCAACCACATTCTGGCCAAGACTAACGTTTCAGTTGGTGCTTGTGTTAGTCATTTTGGCAGGGACGAGTTTTAAACGTTTTAAAAAGGGCGCATTAGTAGTAGTAGTAGTAGTAGTAGTAGTAGTAGTAGTAGTAGTAGTAGTAGTAGTAGTAGTAGTAGTAGTAGTAGTAGTAGTAGTAGTAGTAGTAGTAGTAGTAGTAGTAGTAGATGGGCGGCCGTAGGCCTGGCAATTAGGCCGCCTAATGGATCCTTTTTGCCATACCCCCCGTGCACCCCCGACTGATGCACGTGCTCCTTAGGATGCAAGTTTTCTTTCTCTAAGTGGACCTAATTTTGCCTTACACCTCTTTGTCGAGGGCAGAGATCTTTAGACTGCGTAGCAAGTATAGACAGTGGACCACCGGCTTTACACCCCCTCCGAAGGGTGGTCCTGCTACGTATTCGAATTGCATCTATCTAACATCGCTACCGTCCCAGCAGAACTTGGTGGACGGTAGACTTTTCTCCCCAGCAGCCCGCCGTCATATAGGTTAACCCGAAAATCGAGGTCCCGGTTTCGCTGGTCGAGGTCGCCGTTGGAGTCTTCAGATGCATCTCTTTGGAGTGGTCCTCCTACCCGAAGGTGATACCGCCTCTTCCAAGTCACCCTCTGTCCACTCCCGCTACCAAATCTGTCGGAGTCCAGCCGCGTCCCATGGAGTTCCGATCTCGGAGAAGTCCAGGTAGTCCTTTTTTGGATCACCGGCTAGTCTCCTCTACCCAGTTTGGTGGGGTCCTCGGCCGTTCACCTTTGAGTCCTGCAAAGTTTTCGGTGCAGGACTCAAAGGTGAAACCTGCTATGCCGCCTACTTCTACCTCGTTTATTGTTACTCTACGCATAACTTCAACTTTGGAGCTGCTGAGAAGTGGGGTCGCCCGTCGTCGTCTCGAGTCGCATTCATAGAAAAAAAAATGGGTTCGGTCTGTCTGGCAGACCAGAATGTTATCTGCTGTACTGTGCTACGGAACTAATTATGACCTTGGCGCCCGACATAGAAATAGTTCAGTGAAACACAAATAGATGGAGCACCACACATGATAACCACAAAAATTAATACTACAAAAGAATATTGATTTTTAAATAAAAAATTAATATTGATTTTTCTTGGCATATCAAAAAGGACCACAATATGCCCAAAAAACAAAAAAAGTTTAAAAGATAAATCAAAAGTTGATGTTTTTGTGAATTTTTTAAACTTTTTTTGTCTTTGGGTGCACTGAACCTAAAAGACAAATGTGTACTCTTGACCCAAATTAAATGTTAAGAAAAAAACATTTTGCCTTTTAATTTCATAGGTGAGGTCCTTTTACAAAACCCTTTATTGTATAGTTTCATTGAGAATTTAACTTATAAAAGGTTGGGTAAAAAGATAAAAACAGATGATAAATAAGTATGTGTAATTAAAAAAAAATGGAAGTACATTTCCTAAATACAGGTTTAAAAACAAAACAAGGGTTCATTATATTTTTCACTGCCTTATTTAACTCATTATTGGAGTGCTGAATACAAGAATTCCTTTATTTTTTTTTACAAGTTTAATATTTGTCATCCCTCCAATGCTAAGGGAGTAAAGAGGAGGTGAAAAATATAATTAATCATCTGGTAAAATAAGTAGAAACATAAAATATTACCTTATAGCAAAAATCGAGGTAAAAATTATTAAAGAAGATAAATTACCTAGAAACAATTATTGTTAAAATTATTCCACAGGTAATTTTGAGGATAATTGCCTTTAGTCATAATTTAGTACACAAAATTCAATATAAAGCCTCAAGAAATAAAACATAATTTTTTCCAAATCTTTTTTGTTTGGCTTTATGAAATGCTGATTTTTTTTATTTATCGCAATAATCTACTCTTTTTAGACTTTTAGAAAAACTTACAAATCTTATTAACTTGCTTACACCACCAGAACAAAGACCTAATAATTAACTACTTTATTATTGTGGTCACAAGTTTGTGTCTTGCCAAATAAAAAATTAAAGTATGTTCCTGGTTTTGTCAACTTACTGTTTTTATACTCTAAGTTCATTGTCAACATCATTATCATGACTTATAATTAAGTTTACTCCTGCAAACTTTACAAACAGTTTTTTACTTTTTTACTTGGAAAAGCAAAAATCTTAGACAATAGCCTGTACGTCTTACCAATTGATTTAAAAATACTGCGGGAGGGAATCTTTTCTTCTAAAGTAAGTCTTCTGGCTTTAGGTTTCTGCTGCTGTACTCTAATCTAGCACATAATAAGCATTTTCTGCGAGTGCTAATTTTCTCTGGAATGATTGCACATAACTGGTCATTTTATGCAATCGCTTACTACTATCAATAACTTTCCTACAGAAATATCATGCTTTTGGTGTGAGATTAGCCTGTCTGGGCACATTGACTTCATTAGGAATTAAAGAGCGCCTTCTTTTAAGTGTAAAAATAAATAAAACAAACATTAGCTAATTAGTTAAAATTATATAATTTATAAATACATTAAATTTGTAAAAATGTATACAAATCAAACAAATTGATAATTCTCAGGGTAACCACCAGTTGGGGTGTATTTTTTTTATAAATTTGTGACCAAATTTTCAAAATTTTATGATTTTATGACTGGTGGTCACCGTGCTTTCTCCACTGAATTTATTTTAAACCCGACATGTTTTGGAAGCTCAGGCTGCCATCATCAGAAGTCCCTACCAAAGTTTTATTAAGGGAGACTAGGCCAAATTAATGGACCAGTCTTCCATTTTGGAAAAAGAAAGAGAGGCTAAAACCCATTGTGAGAAAAACTTTAAAATTTAAAAAACAAAATAAACATATAAATATGCAATACATTATAATTATTTAATTATGCCATGGATAGACTTTGTGGGGTACTAAGAAAATTAAGCCTGACTTCTGTTTAAGCCTCAGTTTAAGGTAGGTACTGTAAACACTTCTAAGTACTGGGATCGTCAGGTTTTTTTTAGGGAGTGTCTAAAGAGCCGGCAATTCAGCTGAATAACTGTGAGGCTAAACCAGCAATAATTATTTATTATGTGTTTTTCATATTTTCTTTTTTTTTTTCTTTTTTTAAATTAAATTAACCCAACCTAACCTAAACAGACTCAAACCAACTTATTAAAAGACAAAACATCACAAAAAACACACTTTAAACTAAATTAACCCAACCTTAACCTAATTAAACAAGCCAAAAAAAGATGTAGGGGTTGTAGTGTGTTTTTTTTTTGGGCTGTTTTGGCTTTGAATAAGTTGCTTTGACTCTGTTTAGGTTAGGTTAGGTTGGGTTAATTTATTTTAAAAAAATTAAAAAAATATGAATTACACATAATAAATAATTACTGCCGGCTCTTTAGCCTCACGTCCCTCTTTACAGAGTAAAACAAAACTTCTCAATACTTTTTGACCAGGGCTATAATATTTTTGTGAACAGTTTTGGTATCTGGTGTCGTCTATAATATTTTATAAAACATAGCTTAAATTTGATATACGATTGTACTACACTTTATTTTACTCATCGTACACTATAAAAGCCTGTGGCTTGTAATAATTCCTTTCTTTTCAAAAAAACCAAAAATAACCTCAACAAACGCCATTGTCGTTGTTGGCTAAAAATGAATGTGAAAAATCAATAAATCCGCCTCTACGCGCTGGCGTCAGCTAATTTTTGCACTACTATCGCCATCTATTACAAAAAAAAAATACTGGACCCCGAAATAATTATACCTAGGCTTTTCCATACGAGAAAAAGGTCTACAAACTACAAGTAGTTTGTCTATGGTCGCATTCGGTATTGTGTGAAGCAATGTGTACCTGCCGAGATCCGATCCGGCGATCTCTGTTCTGCAGGGTAAGACCATTTTCACTGGTCTACGGTGCATTAATTACCTGCGCGACCTCTGTTAAATACCGAGGTTGTTGAAAGGTTTCCACGACGAACTGAGAATTGGTAATGTATTGAGATTGCCGGTGACGTTAAGGAAACGTCATCTAATTAACACACAACGTTTTTAAGTCGTTTAAACAACGTTTAGGCAAAAAGCTATTTGGAGGTTTAAAAAAAAACAACTGATAGATGCTGATATTTCACTAATGCTGGTACTATAGTTTCACTTCCTGCCGCTCGTTTTTATTTATCTCTTTGTTGATAACACTGAGAGGGAAAAAAGGCTGACAAAGAGCGAAATAGAAGTGAGCGGCAAGAAGTGAACCATGCCAATATTGTCAGAACTGACTGGAAAGTGGTGCAGTACCAGAATATATCTGATCTTTGCGATTTTACGTAAAAACAAGAAACAAATTGCTGGCGTCAATGCGCCAATGGCCACGCGGTCAGTCTCTTCCGTTTACTCGGCGTTTAAAAAAAGACTAAATACGACTCCGCCATTTTTGGTGATTTAACGGCTTGACCCGCCGTTATTTTTATCAGTTGTAAACAACAGAAAATTTAAAAAATGTCGCTGAAATTTGCGTTAATATACATTTTAGAATACGCGGGGGACCTAGGCCACTACCCACATTAAATTTTAAATTGATTTGTTATAATTTAACAGTAAATATATTTTAAAAACACTTTGAATTTAGGGCGCGCGTGTTTTTTAGGTCAAAATAGGAATATATTTGACGGTAAACTGGCTTGCGTCGGATATTTTTGCTCGGAAAGTGTGCTTTTCTTTCAGAATCATGCACCTAAGTATTTTAACTGCATTATTTATTTTATAACTAGATAGTTAGAGAATGGGTTTTCAAGATGTTCATTTTGTAAATATGGAGTGTGCCTTATTTATAAACTAGCACAACTAATTTTTGGACAGAAAAATTGAGCCTAGAGACGTTAAATTCAGTCGTTTTCTGGTAAATCCACGACGTTAAACCAACGACTTCCGCCGATCCTAGTTGGAATTGCAGGGTCGCGACGACTCAAAAATGTATTAGTTGACCGGGCAACTACAGTGAAGTCGCCGACTTCTTAAAACACGTCGTCGCAACGTTAAAATGCTGCTTGTTGACTCCCTAATGCTAATAGACGATCCACCATTTTTTCGTGCCCCCAGCTCTGCTCTCAGGGCTAAGGACAGTAAAAAATGTGGGTGGTTTGTTATTAGTGCTTTATATTTAGCGGTTATACCCGGTTATACGTTTAAATGTGAATCACACTGTATTTAGTAAAAAATAATAAGTACCAGCTAAAATGAAGACCATTCAAATCACAGTTTTGTTGTAACGTCAATATTTGAATTGTCAGAAGTGTTGACTAAAAATGAACTACTAAGGCTAGTTCATGATTGAATTCCTTTTCGTTTTTTGTAACTTTTTCCTTTAACTTTAATCTTTAATTTTTCCTTAAGTGAAAAGTCGGTTCATGCTAAAATTTATTTTCCTTAATTTTAGTCTATAATGTTGACGCTAATAACAGGCGCACTAACGATTTTGGCCTTAGGTCTACAAAATTTAGGGTCCTTTTTGTCCCACAAATGTGGACCAGATCTACTAAATTTACAATATCCATTTCTGTATTGAAATACTTTTAAAAAAATCAATTTTTTTCGGTTTCTTTTTCCGTAAAGTTAAATAATTGGTTTACTTTCAAGGTCATTCCTTAAGGCTTAAGGAAAAATATACTGAAAACTAACAAGCATGAACAACCATATTGCTAAAGGAAAAACGTACAGAAAAATGTATTGATAAGAAAAAGGAATTTAAACATGAACCAACCTTTACACGACGCAACAAAAAAAATTTAATTTATTATCTCCAAAACAATCAGTCAACAAATCTAAATTAAATATTCAAATAAACCACCATTTTAAATCAGGCAATATCCCAAAAAATCATAAAATTTATTTTTAATTTGCAGATTTTTTATGTTGATTTTACCGCATTTTTCAGCTAAGGCCTCCTTTAAGTGTTGTATTGTTTCGTACCCATTTTCCACGTAAATTTGATCCTCCAGATATCCTCATAGATAAAAATCAAGAGGAGCAAATCAAAAGACTTTCGAAACGTCCAATGGCATCAGTGGTAGGCACTATGTCTTCCTGAAGCAGTTGTAGAAAATGTTAGCCACTAAGATTGTTTTCAATACAAAACGGCACAATTATGTGTTACTCCATTATTCCTGCCAAAACATTAACACTTTCAGGATATTGAGTATTTGCAGATACAATTCGATGCTGATTTTATCTAGCCCAATACTAAAAATTTTGAACATTTGTTTCTCCTTTGTTTGTTACATGTAATTTCTACCGTGAAACAAATGACACATGAAATCAGCTTTTCGTAAGGGTCGAAGTTCTTGATTTTTTTGGTGCTTGTAAGATTTGTAACTAAATTTTTTTAAGTTGTGTACTACCGTACTCTGATTTACGTCATAAATTCTTGCTAGTTCCGTGCTACGTTGCTGTGGGTATTTTTCAAGAGTCATACAAATTTACATGTCTCTTTCTTCATTTTGTATCACGTTGCTTTGTTTAAAATTGTTCTTAAACTATTTCTGGAAAAATACCATTTTATCATAGTTATTTTTTCTGGCGTCGTGTAATAGTTCGTTTTTACTTACCAGCTTTTCGACAATGTCTTGACAGTAAGTAAATTAATATATTGTGGCAGTTTCAGTGGGTTCCATTATGACTTGTTTTATAAATTGATTACGTTTACATTTGTTACAAAACAATCAAAGAGAATAAAAAATGTTTTATTTAAAAATTA
The DNA here is from genome assembly GCA_963921995.1 of Oxystoma pomonae. Lineage (NCBI taxonomy): Eukaryota > Metazoa > Arthropoda > Insecta > Coleoptera > Brentidae > Oxystoma > Oxystoma pomonae. Next base: position 41,473,900 of record OY998172.1, read on the forward strand.
TTAAATAGCGTGAACACTAGGTATTCAATAAACCAGGATTAATTTAGGAATTTTCAAAATAAACGTAATAAAAGAGCGCGATGGTCCAGAATACAATTGCATTGTAGGGCACACCAATTTAAAAACTATTATTTTCGGCAATTAAAGTCGTTTAAAAAAAATACAAAACACGTCAAAAAAATAAAAAAATTGAAGCCAAAATTTGAAACGGGACTATAACGAAATAACGGTTGATTAGAGTAGATCGGTCCGTTAAAACAAGAGCGGTTACAGGAGGTCTTTCAACAAGATTTGCAAAAGTGTTTTGGTGCTGGAGGACAAAACTCCTACTCCCACTCGTATCACTTTGTTGTGAAAACATTTCTAATTTGAAAAAAGAGCTTAAATAAAAGTACTTCAAACAAATAAATTGAGGAAGAATTTTAATCGGAACACCCCTGAAGCTCAAATGGTCGGAATTCATAGCCTTTATCCAAATATCGAGAAGGTTAGGCCCCATGGAAAGTGGGTTTATGGTTAGCTGGTACTTAAAATTTTTCGAAAAAAACAGGAGTTTTTTGTACTTAGTGCAAAATTAACATATATTTTGATATATTTTCTTTTTAGTAGTAACTAGGGGGCAGCCCAAGACCTGGCAAGTAAGCCCAAGCGGTCCCCTTTTACCTTACCCCAGCCCAGCCCCCTAATCCACCACCTGTACCGCTTGTACGGTAGTGGGCTCTCCAGGCCTTCCTGTTCTCTTCACGAAGTCCAGTACTTTGACCCACTTGAGAGCTCGTATGTCCTCTGCATCCAGGTTCGGTTGTCCGAGTACCTGATTTCTCATCCTTAGGTATGCATCGCACTCCGAAACGAGGTGCCGGGATGTCTCCTCCGCCCTCCCGCAGGCACGGCAGATGTCATTCCCGATGCGAGTCAGATGTTTACTAAGTCGGTTGTGGCCGGTCAGTATCCCTGTCAGTAGTCCAATATCTTTTCGTGTTCTTTCCAGGAGCCATTTAAGTCTGGCCGCGTCCGGCCCGTCGATGAATTCTTTGGACTGTCTGCATCCTAATTCGTTCTCCCAGGAGTCAGTGCATCGTTAGCCCATTTAATGAGTCGACTTTGCAGCTGTCTCCTTGGTATACCTAAGAGTGGTTCCGGCCCCACGTATTGAGTGCTGGCCCCGATCCGAGCGAGTTCATCCGCCTTTTCGTTGCCCGACACTCCCGTGTGTCCCGGTACCCACATCACTGTAACTCTTTTGTTTTGACTCAAGGCTTCCAGTGCTTCTACGCACTCTTCCACCAGATTTTTGGCGCACTGAGTGCCTTTAGGGCCGCTTGGCTGTCGGAGCATATGTACACATGCTCCTCCGGACCATTGCGAACCTGTTCTAGTGTTGCCGCCATTATAATGGCGTATACCTCGGCTTGGAAGACCGTAGCTTCCTCTCCGAGCGGGTAGCTCATCCGAACTTCTTCTCGGTCTTGCACGTAGACCCCCGCCCCTGTTGTCTGCCTCTCCGATAGATTGGAGACATCGGTGTAGCATATCACAGCGTTCCTCTCGAACTGTTGGTGGAGGTTCTCTCTCTGCCAGGATTTCGACTTTGTACCTCTTATTGAAGGTCGCAAGTGGCATCTCCCTGGTGGCCATTTGGGCGATCCTTAGGTGTCCAAAAGCTTCCCCTCTTCCTCTCTACTGACCAGTCTCTCAGACGCAAATGGGTCGCCATCGCTTCCTTCCTGATCCAAGTCGGTAGCGGAGGCAGTCCCAGAATGATCTCGAGTGCTTGGATTGCTGTCGTCCTCATGGCGCCGGTTATTCCCCTGTACATTAGCCCTTGCAGGCTTCTGAGCTTTTGCGATATGGTGGTCCTCTCCACTGCCGGCCACCAAACGATGGATCCATATTGGATCCTAGGTCTTTATTTTTCTTTTTAAATGTAGTATACATTTTACAATGTAAGGTCAAATAACAAAATTTTATAAACAAAAGGAATAACAAAAAAAAATCCAATACCAAAAATATAATCTATGATCCTATTACCATTTATAATCCTACTACAAAACTAGAAAGCTTAGAGCATCTACAAATAATGGGTGTTGACTAACTCAGCTCAGCGAAAAAATATTAATAACCGTGATTTTAAAATTTTAAGCGTAAACTCATGCTCGTAGCCACCAACGCAAAAATTCCTCGATAAGGCTTTAATTATGATTAGATATTAGTCGGTGAATAGAATGTGGTGTTTTATATTAAATCTTTGTTTATCAAGACTTTGTTTTGCGTTGATGGATATGGATAGCAGGGTTTGGGAAACAAACTGAGCCACATCGACGTCTTGACTACACAAGAAGTTCCTGACATTACTTGCATTCAGAATTGTTGGTACAAAATTAACACAAACATTGAACTTATGCAACTATCAAACTATGAAATTATATTATATCACTTCAGGTCGCCCCATATCCACGAAGGAACTGCTATTTCCGCCAAAACATGGACTGGATGTATCAATTGTTGATATAAGTTACTTTTGCGATGAGTTTAACTTTAACTGTAGTGGTGTTAAATTTGTATTAGGTATGTAGTAATAAGTACATTGGTTTAATTATTTAAGAGTCTTCTGATGGTAGCCTTAATATATTTTTAAATAATATTTTTTCCACAATTAACTATTGCTTAAACTTAACATCTTTGTTTTATATTTGTGGTGACCTAAACATTCACTTTTTCGTTAATTCATTGGATAAAAATAGATTGTTAAACTTCTTATAATAATTTAATTTATCGGTGACAAGTATATATCTTAATAGGAACAATGAAACCTTTAAGCATTAGTTTATGTTTATAAATTTGAATATTCATGCGCCAAAATTAAGTGCTCTAAACCCAATATCTTCCCCAACTTTTTGGAATATAATATCACAACTGTAAAGCAACAGCTACTTAACACGAATTTTGATGCTGTTTATAATTGCAAAGATCCTACTACAGCTTATAAAAAAATAGCAAGCATAGTAAAATATGTAATTAACTCTAACTGCCTTTGCAATAAAACAATCAAAAAATAAATCCTGGGTTAACGTAAATATTTTAAACAAGTGCAAAGAACTAAAGTATTTTCAAAAATTTGCAAAAAATCGAAACAATAGAAAAAAATATTCCAATCGCCTTTCAAAGATCGAAAAAGATCATATTAAAGAAATCGCTTGTCGCAAAGCTTAAAAAAAAAACAACGATCAAATCATGTAAGAAGAAGGTTGCACATAATTTTATTTTTGTTGCGACCAAAACTCATAACGTAGTTACAAATAGTGGTCAAATTAAATCAAGACAAATTACAAAAACAACAAATAAAACAAATACCAATTTTTATCTTCAGCTAGTTGACGAAGAGAAAATAATTTTAATCATAAAATCTTTTAAAAAAACAAGACCAGTTAGAGTATAGACAATAATCCAATACTTAAAACATCACTCGATATTTTAGCTAAACCGTTAGTACATATTGTAATAACAGAAAAGATATGTGGTAAATGGTGAGGGAATAAATTGGAAAAAAGTTTTTCCTCGACTAGGATTTAAACCTGGGACCTCTAGAATACCAGTCTAATGCTTTACCATCTGAGCTATCGAGGATATTAAATTTATCAAGACAAGAGCTTAGGATATCTGTAAAGATAATTATATCTGTCTGCGTAGAGACGCTTAATTTTCCTTCAAATTGAAGGTACATCTGCTGATCCTGCAATTTGATAGATGGTTGTCTTTTACATAAATCCTGTGTCAGATTTTTTCATCATCATTTCATCACCTAATTCCTAGCACCTTACTGATGAGCGCGACAAGTTCGAAATCCGGATCTACGGTTACCATTACCTTTTTTGAGAAAAAGCTCGCTATTCAGTGATTTTGAAAAAAAATAGTTTAGATGCACCAAATTTTTTTTTACCATAGGCGGAAAGTCCGTGAAAACTCATTATAGATTCGCTTTTAGCTTTTTTAAAACATCTTCCCTAAATCCGCTAGAAACACAGTTACATTTTTATTCCATTATCTTGCGCGAACGTATAAATGTAGATAATGTTTAATTTGCAGTTTCGGTTAAACCCTAATTTTGAGTAGTTTACAGACAAAAGTTTAAACTAAAATTGTTATAGGCATATAGCTGAGTTAAATTAGTGTCGACTGAACGTAATATCCCACACGTGAGATCAAAAAATAAACTCGTAAAATAGTGAAATAGTGTCGAAAACAGAAAATTCAATACGACTATCATCAAAAATTCAATAAAAAAAAACCGGTACAGCGAGTACTCACTGATAACAAGGTTGGTATATTTCGCATACTATACACTGATCCAGACCAGAATGGGCAACATAACTAACGAGAAAACTCTGTCCAACAGCTAGTAAAGAAGTCCCATAAAAAGTAAAGGTGTAAGTCATACTTTATTTATTAATTTTTTTAATATAAGATATAGTTTTAAAATAATTTGGGCAAATTCCTTCGATTTTTTTTCTTTTTCTTTTTTAAAAATTAAACTAAAACAATAAAATTATTATACATTTTTCCACAACATGAATTCGAAATAACTACCGAAGTATACAAAGATGTACAATCAATAAACAAATTTTTAAAACCAAATGAAAAAAATAAACAGTTTTCTCTGTTTCATACAAATATTAGAGGTGTATGCACTAATTTTGAAAAACTTGAAGTATTTTTAAACCGTATAAGTAGTTTAGATTTTGACTTTATAGCCTTGACAGAGACTTGTGTGCTCCGAAACGAAAACTATTTTAATTTACCGGGATACAACCTCGTTTACAGTAAAGGAACATTTAATAAGCATGATGGAGTTATTGTTTATATTAAGGATAAATACGTATTTTCTCACAAAATTAAGGTCTTGGCTGAGAATGCATTCATAAGAGTAGAGATCAAACTTGGTCCAAATAATATTGGCATTACAGCAATTTACAGGCTACATCCCTCTGACAAACAACGCTTTATAAGTGATCTAGAGACCTACATACAAACTGAATGTCTAGCAAACACTGAAATAATACTTGGTGACATTAATATAAACATTTTGGAGGACCCAATTATCTCTCATAAGTATCTAAATTCACTTTGCTTAAACGGATTTCATTCTACCATAAATGTAAATACAAGGGTAATCAAAAACTCAAAAAGCTGCATTGATCATATTTTTTCTAAAAGCAACTGTATAAATTATGAAACTTTAAAACCAATAGTATCTCATAGCAAAGTAACAGATCACTATCTTACTTTTCTAACTTTTTTGAATAATATTAAAAACGAAGACCAAACCTCATAAAACCAAAGTAAAAATAAATTATGAAAAGGCAAAAAAACTATTGGGTGCAAAAAACTTTAATCCAATATTACAAAGCACAAACGTAGATTTTATCAGCCAAAATATAATTAAAAATTTAACGGAAGTAATTCAACAATGTACCACAATAACAAAGTACAAAATTTCAAAAAAAAAGCCGTGGATTAGCGAAGGATTGATAGAATCTATAAAAACTAGAGATAAATTTTATCAAGGCTATAAACGAACAAAAACAGAAACCGACTACGCAAATTATAAATATCATCGAAATAACGTAAACGAAATTATTCACAAACAGAAAAAACATTATTAACAAAATATTATGAAAACTAACACAAACGATTCGAGAAAAATATGGCAAACAATAAATGAATACACAAATAAAAATAAAAAGGATACGACTCAAATAAAGGAAATATACAACAAGAACAACGAAATAGTAACAGATATAAAAAATATTACAAACATTTTCAATAAACACTACTTAACAGTTGGTAAAAAAATGGCAACAGATATCATTAAAAATAGAACAGAACCAAGTATAAATACACAAAATACAAAGAGCAAACACACACTATTTCTAACACCGGTAACTGAAAATGAAGTGTACAACACAATTATGCAACTTAAAAACAATGCGGCTCCAGGTTTTGACCAAGTAACTACTAAAACATTTAAAGAGACTGCTTTACTGATATGCAAGTCTATAGAACACTTAATTAACACAATGTTTAGCTCTGGAAAATGTCCCGAAAATTTTAAAATAGCCATTGTCAAACCAATTTACAAAAGTAGTGACAAAAAAAAGGTTGAAAACTATAGACCTATAAGTATCTTGAATAGCATATCCAAAATTTTTGAAAAAACAATAAAAAAAAGAATTGTAAATTTTCTTGACAATCATAATTTACTTAGTAAACAACAATTTGGATTCAGAACATCGTTTATCGTCTCCTGATGATGCTAACGTTGTTAGCGAAATGCGCGTCGAGTGCAAAAAAGTGTAGTTTTGGTTTGTGGAAAACAATCATAATTTTGTTTTACATATTAAACCTAAATTTAAGAAAAACATTATATTATGCATTAGTGCAGTCTCTGTTAATATATGGCATAGTGGATTGGGGTGGCGCTTACTGTACTAACTTAAAATCACTGGAAATAGACCAACGAAAAATTTTAAAACTTATTTTTGAACTAAACAATTAATTCCCTACAAGTGATCTCTATACTTATGCAGGTGTTCTAAGCATAAAAAAATTATTCCTTAAAGCCTCATTAACTCAAGTTATAAAAAACAACGAAATAAGACCTCAAAATTCCACATATTTAACTCGATTTGTCAGAGGAGGAAAAGGTATTTAAACAAGAATCCACTTTGGGTCAGCAAAGCTACTCTTATACAGGTTTAAAAATGTTTAACCTAATCCCAACAAACCTTAAAAACGCTACAAATAAAGCGAGTTTCAAAAAATAAATATCTTACTGGCTTATTTTAAGTCAAACCGAAAACATATAACATATCTTATCTTATTATTTTATTTTAATTTAAATTGTTTAATTAATTAGTTAGAAATATATAAATATATTATATTATCATTTATAAAATTCATCTTCTGTTAGATATATTTTTGGTAGCATTAGTGAAAAAAAACTGACATACCAGAAAAGACAGACAAGATCATCAAGATCTTAAGTCTAACTGGTTTAATCAGACATTTCATTATTTATGCCTTATATCATAAGATCCCATTTAATGTATTTTTATAAGGTACTGATTCTTTTTATATTGTTATATATTATTGAATTTAATTTAATAAGCAAATCAAAATAAAAAAAAAAATAAAGAATCCGGCCTGTATGTGGAAATAACGAAAATTCAAGTTTGGATGAGCATCTCACAAGGAACATACAAAGGACCAAAGCGAAAAGAGAAATAATTAAACGATGTTGCGCTCTGGGTAACCAGCGTAAGCTCATCAGTGGTTTCAATGGTCACCCTCCCCATACATCACCAAAGTGACCAGTGAAACCACTGATGAGCTCACGCTGGTTACCCAGAGTAAAACATCGTTTAATCATTTCTCTTTTCGCTTTGGTCCTTTGTATGTTCCTTGTGGAATGCTCATCCAAGCTTGAATATTCGTTATTTCCAGCCAAGATCTTTTGATATTGTTTGTTTTGTTAATCAATTTGTCATGTATGAATTTATGCCAACAAAAAGAACGAAAGAGAAATTTTGGAACTAATCCACTCCTTTTTCGACTCCATCACATAAAAAAGCGCTTTCACGGCGTATCAGGAACGAGGTTTCGACATAGCAGTGTTGTATTTGGTAACTAACTTTGAACTCATCGCAACGTAATAATACCCGGAAGATTGTTCCTCACTACATCGTGGTATGGTATACAGGCACGTAGCGGGGGAAATTCTGGTTACATGCTGGAAATGTGGTGCCGGTTACGTCGTGACAACTTTGAATGTTAGTGGGGGTATGAAAACTGGGAAGACAAAAATAATTTTTGGTAAGATCACAAAAACCAAAAGTCAATAATTTTCTTGATTACACCTCCAGTCTAAGGTGCACAAGCTACACGAGAGAAATATTGATATAAAAATATCAATATTTATTTTGGCTAGAATTTGCGCCAGTGTTGGATTGGGATGGTATAAATTTAAAAGCCTGATGAAAAAACTCCCGTTGCCGCGTAAAATATGTTTTTATCAATACCATTTTATTAAAGTTTATGGAAAAATTGAGCCGCCAAAACGTTACGTTATTATATTTTGCTTTATGGTTTTTAACGTTATATCATATTAAAATAATCATATATTATGTTACATCGTTTTATCAATTTATTTACCTTTATAAAATAAAATTACTTTTAAATTCATAAATATATTTTGACTGATAAAATATTCGGATGAATGGTTTACTGTGTTAGAATTTAATTAATTAAAAATTAAATTTTATGGGCAGCTGTTCAATTATTTTATAACTTTTAGCTCATTCGTGCATTAATAGAATATTATGCTAAAAAATCTCTGTCCAAAAGCCAGAGTATCATACGGCGTTAACCCCTAGGTTGCTACACATTTCGTTATCTGGTCGAAAAGATCTCGATATCGAAAATTCAACACAAAGTAAGTTCCTACATAGTTTCTGGATCATCAATACAAAGTTTCTTATTGCGTGGATAGAATCCACTGAATTCCGGTCGAGTACTAGCCTACTTCACATTAGAGGCCCTCTATACATTTGACAGTTGTTGTTTTACCAGAGGTGGGCAACTCATATTGCCCTCTCTTTCTAGCTTTTTTCATATTTGCATGTAAAACGGATTTTATTAAATTCAATTCAATTTATTACTATTAAAGTACAGATTAAAAACTTAATTCCTATGTAATGATAGTGTGTAAAACCTTAAGGAAATAAAGATATAAAAGTTAAACAGTGTTATAAAATAAATCTATAAAAGAAAAACCTATAAGAAACCTATAAACAAGAAACTTTGATAAAACCTTAATTTACAATAACAAAGTTAGGTAATTTAAGATAAGTTACTTACATATTATTATTAGATAGTAAATACTTCATTTATATAAAATTTAAAATTTCTATCCTACAGTGATGAAATAACAGACACAACTTTCTTTTTAAAGCTGGTAATAGAGCAGTTAAATATATCTAAATCTGTTATGTTCTAAAGTTGATTAAACCATGATATAATGACGCGATGAACTTATTTTTTGTTGTCTCTTTTTATAATTTCCCCAGACAGTTTTTAAAAGGTTGATTTTTTTGGTTCGTAAAATATGTCAAGCTTTGACAAAAAAAAACAAAAACAAGCACTGAATACATACGGTAGATAAAAAAAATGTAAATAATAGGTAATATATAAAGACGCCTAAGATTTATATTTTTGTTACTGTTTACTTACAATAAAACATGAAAACACAATATGTTATTTATTAACGAAGAACATGCTAAATGTGTATGTTTGTAACTACTTACTGTTGTGTAGTGTAGTTGTAGTAGTTGTAATTTTCCAGTTTGGTAAATGCATGTTTTCTTTTCGCTTTTCCTGAGTTTCTTTCTCCGTTGGACAACCGAAAAATACAAATTCGTCGAGGCACGTATTTTTACAATTTTTGATACAGCAAAATTCCATTTTTAATCCTGACGTTTCTTAATCAGAAATCTGACAGTGACAAAGTTAATTATTGTCAGGTGTTACCAACTATCATTGCCAACACACAATTTCAAACATTTTCCTAGCAACTGTCAAATCCAGTTGCTCACCTCTGGTAAAACAATAACTGTCAAAAATACTTCTACTTCACACTATACACTCCTGATTTTTTTATTTGAAAACCTCAAAATTTCTGAGACAGTTTGAGTACATTTCCTAAGTAGCGTATTCCATTGAGAAAATAGTGCGCCACCAGGGCAAGACTTGTTGTTCCACCGAGTTGCACTTTTTCAGTATTCATGTTCTCTTGAAGAACTGAAACGTGCAGTTTTAACCATTAAAAATGTTGTTCTAATTTCCGTAGTTAACCCTGAAACCAGTTTCATTGGACAACGAGTGGCACACTCAATTTACCAAATGGAATACGTTATAAGTTACAAAATATCAAAAGATCGGGTGGAAAAAAAGAAAATTCAAACTTGGATGAGATTCACACAAGGAACACACAAAGGACCAAAGCAAAAAGAGAAATGATCGAATGATGTTTCAAGTTTGAAGTTCGTGATATGATAATATTACATACATACAACATAATGGTTTATATTTTATTACATATTTTATTTTTCTATACGTTGCGTGATGTGGGTATATACAAAGAGACAAAAAAGCAGACACTCAAACAGACAAAAATTGTAAAAATTGGGTTTTTGATATATGGTTAGAAGCCGACGACACCAAAAATTTTAAAAAATACCCAATGTAAAGAAATGGTCTATCTAGAGATTTATTATATGTAGAGATAGAAAAGTTTGGTACCGCGTTTGGTACTCACCTACTAAACTTAGGTACACCAATTTTTATTAGAACTCATCGGTTTTATTATGGTATCAAAAAGCTGTAAAATTGTTTTCAACTCTTTAGTGCCAGTTATTGAAAAACATTTTTTACTTAAATTTATTTTGTAACCAAGGCTTTTCGCGCTGTTAATTTAATTAAAAACTACAGACAGATTGACAAATCATGAAAATGTTTTTCTTGAAGTAAGTACCTACTTCTCTGTAGCGAAACTCGTTAAACTAATTTAATTTCGCTCTGAGGGCTACATGAAGAATACTTTCTAACTTTTTGAGCGTTTTAATATAATTTTCTTTCGGCTCCGCTTCCGGGGATATAAAACGTAGATAATAATAAAATTTGTTGCTATAAAGCAGGTGATCGGATGGCGTTTTCGGTTAGGTTTGATGGAATAAAATTTTTTGGTAAATAAAAGTCTGCCTTCAGTAGCGAAAAATGTTATTTTATTAACCCCCACTCCCCCCCCCCCCCGTGAAAATCATTATCTCTATGAGTGAAACTTCTGGCTTCTGGCTATCCTAGATTCAGAAAGATGCATCTATTTTTTTTTCTTACAGCAGTTTCAGGGCTTATATATAAGGTATTTCTTTTAAAACACGTTCGCGCAAGTAGATTTTATTTGCCAACAGGACAATACACGGAAAAAATACGTGTGTCTTTTTTTTTGTTTGAACTGTGTATTGTCGCGGTAAATGCACGCTTTCTAACTCGCGCTAAAAATGTCTTGCGCTGTATCTGCCTGCGCTGTAACAAATTCGCGGTAAATTTTTTGCGGTAGCCGCCGCATTTCACATACATAATATAAAACAAATCGTCTGAAAGCTGATAAGATAAATCATATTTCTGGTTCTTGGCTTTGTCTTTTTTCCGTAATGAAAACAAGCACTTAAATGTCGGCTAGAGACTTTTTCGTCGAGCAATGAAGAAAATCTTCTACAAAGTCAATTGATCTTCTGGGGTTCTGAGTTGGATTGTTTATGTTTTATTTTTTACCCAACTTAATTAGGGTGACCAGATTTTCTAGGCCTCGATACAGGACACTCTCAGAAGGTTAAATAAAGAAAATACAAATTTTTTTTGGCGAAATTTTTTGAGGAAATTACACTACAAATGCCATTCGCATAAATATTTGGTGTGTTATAGTGTCGCCGGTAAAATTTCTTACAATTTATGTAGAAAAATCTAAGAGAAAGGCAAAATCATAATGCAGGACATTTTGACGTAAACAGGACATTTTCAACTAAATTTGGACCCCCTCACTTAGCCTTGCCACCGGCTTTCGGTTGTAATGAGCTGGGCGTTTGATATGTCGATATCTGTTATCCCTCATCAACGTTTAAATGGACCTTTTTTTGATAGGACCCACGGTTTCAGAGATATATGTATTGAAAGTTGGAGGTTTGAACGCAGTTGAAAACATTGACATATTTCATTTACGTCACTCTCAGTGGCGGCACAAACTTGAAAAACGTAAAAATTTTTAAGTTCATCACACTTTGTAAAAAACGTCCGTGAACCTACGTATACAGACCGCTTCAAGCTACTGCAAACATAGGGCGAAAGAAGTCTAATTTGCCAGTGTACGTACATGCAGAGACACCGCACGCCTATCAGTGAAGCAACCAACACTCAGGCTTCCGATCGCCATTCGCTGCTGTTCGCCGCCGTTCGCCTTGTATTTAGTACGCCTCTAACCACGGTGCTGTGTGGAGCGTAGTCAATGAAACCGGAATTTGGTCAATAAATACGCAAATTTTTATAACGTAATTTTCTTATTTTTTGTCACTGATAAATAAGAGCGTTTTATTGTCAACTGCTCACATTTATCAGTGACGACGGGTTACAATGAAAATAATAAGGAGAAACAAAATAAAAGCAAGTTCTCAAAATAAAATAATACATTCTAAAAACCAAAAAGATTCTCCCAGTCAAAAAAAAATTAAAGCAAATGTTCGAAAAGTCCTCCTTGCTCGGCTAGACAATATCCGAGCCTACTATAAAAACCCCTTCCAAAATTTGAAAAGCTTCTTCAAAAACAGATAGAAGTAATTAGGAGCAAGATCGGGAGATCGAGCTGGCCATAAAATAGTTCCCCGTGTACTTATAACCCGATTAGGAAATACATTATCAAGATATTCCCTAACAAGGCCAACATTGTGAGCGGAACAACCATCTTGTTGAAACCATGTTTCACCAAATCTTACACCTAACAACTGCCTAGCAGTTGGAATAATGTGCTGCTGCAGTAGATCCAAGTATCTAGGACCATTCAAATTGCAATTGCCGTTAATAAAAAATGGCCCAATTACGTGTTCCCCTACAATACCCTCCCCCAAACATTTAGTTTTTGGGGATACTGTGTTCTTAAGTCAAAGTACAAATACAAATTTTCCCTCGACCAATATCGAACGTGTGAACCATTTGACCATCTGCACTTTCGGCAACTTCGTAGACATCCATTTTTAGTTTTAAAAATGTATTATTTCAATTAAGAACTTACCCATCTGTTTCTCGAGCAAGGCAGAAATAAAACAAAATAATAAAAACAAAATGAATTTCCAAAAGATAACACTGCAGCGTGCTTCGAATCCACCTCGGTCGTACGGCACGGAGAGTAAATTGGACTTGATTACCCCTATATTCGCAGTAGCTTGAAGCGGTCTGTATGTGTATGCTATGATAAGACCAGAGGGTCAGTCAATTTTGACAAAAGTGGTACCACTGGAGTACTCTGAGTCTCAGAGTTATAGTCTGACCATCGATCTAGGAGACTCATTATTATTCATGGCTAATAAGCGTTTATTGCTACTCAGCCGGTGTTCGAATGGAAGCAGGGACGCACTTAGTGATGTAATAGATCAGTGAATTTCTACCACGGATCACCTTAAAGGTGAAGAAGATAATATGTGTTATTGACGTTTCGGTCTAACAATTTTTTTTTAATGAAAAAATTATTTTAATCTAATAGACACATACAAAATATATTTGTCATAGAATAAAAAACACAAACATAAGTTAAATTTATAAAATTCAGTTTAACAGGTACATACATATATAGTACAAAGAAATACGGGCTAGTAAAAAAATTAACAAATTTTAACTTAAGTCAGTTTCACTGTCACTGTCGTCATTAAAGTCTATGATAATTTCTTCTCTGGGTAGCAGATCTATATTTACATATGATTTTTGTATTTTGTGGACATGAGCTACGCAATTTTCCCAGCTTTTACTTAAAATATTCTGTTCCGCCGACCTAATTAAAGCTACCACAGAAGAATTTAAAGTTGGTGAAACATTATTTCTTTTAACCGCTGCTTTTATTTAATGCCATATGTGTTCAATTCGATTAAACATGCAATACTTTAATTATTTCAAGCAATTGTTTTTTGGTGTAGCTATCCTCAAAATACATATTATTTTCTAAGATGTAGTCCTGAATGGTAAGTTTTGTGTCATTTGAACACAGAAATGTATTTAGCCTTCTACTGTGGTAGCTCGCATTATCCATCAAAATTGCACTATTTGGAGGTATATTGGATAACAGTTTATTCTTGAACCAGTCTTTAAATAATTCCGCTGTGGTATCGTCATGGTAGTCAGTATGGCAATCCTTTATATTTTTGACTGATAAGGCCAACGCATTTGGTATAAACCCATTTTTTGTTCCAGCATGAACTATTGTAATACGATTTCCTTTATTTGATGGAGCTTTGGTTGTGCAGTGACCAGACGAATCTACCCAAACTTTATCTGGAACTTCATGGGTGTCAAACCAAGTTTCATCGAAATAAATAATTCCCTTTCTCTATACTCGTGTATTGCAATTAAATATTCCATCTGCCATTATTTTCAATGGGCCGATTCCATAATCACTTGCCGTTTATGAATTTTTTTAAATTTTAAAACCGTTTTTTAAAATACATTTTCTCAGTGTCTCACAGCAATACTGTATTCCTGTATCATCTTTTTTAATCTTTGAATTAATGTTTGTAAAGTAGCAATCATTTGTACCCTATACATTTGATATATTTTTCTACTAATGAAATCCACATCACCCATGTCCAATTTCTAAAAAGTATTAGAATCCTTCCTTCTTTTTCTCCCAACTATCGGTTTATTTACTACACGCCACACTGTTTTTACCGATCTTCGTATTAAAGCTGTCGCTTTCTTCACTGCACCAAATTTTGATAACCCAAGTTCAAGAAGGGTGGTATAAACGTCACATATCACGTTTTTTGTATCAAGTGACAAAATATCGCGTTTAAATTCTTTTATCACTTATTTATCTTGTAACATCATTATTCCCCGTATCTCCACGTGACATACTCGGTTGTTTCTTCCACGGACGAAACATTTTTCATACAATCACAATTAACAACAAATAACTTCTTTTGTAACCAAACACAAATTGATAACTGATTTTCAAAACTACAAATCAGCTTGGTATCTTAAGCCTGTCCTAATTATTTTAAGAAAATTAATTTGTAACGTAATCAAACCCTAATGTTATAACGTTTCGTAATTAGTTATAAAGTTGATAAATTTTAATTCGGCCAAAAAGGTGTACTTTATGAAATAATTACACATTTTTAAATCCGCACCTGTTATCCTCAGAAATGGTAGCATGTTTACAGCTTTTTTTAATTTACTTTCACACATTTAGCATTTATAATGAATCTCTTAGATCTATGGTCGTACTATACTATATGCCATATATTGTCAAAAACGATACCTCCCTCAGCTGTGTGGGGTAGAGAGGTAAAAATGACAGAATGGCGACTCGCATCCAATAAAAACTTAAAAATCTAGTAGTCTTTCTAATGTATTTTATTAAAATTTTAAACACAAATATCTCAGAAACTAAAAAAAATATGTCAATAGTGTTTGGTATTTTTGTAAAGCTAATTTAAATTCAAAAAATTAGCTTTATTGCCACACCCTGTATACCAAGGGGAACAAAAAAAGTTGTTATAGCGCTTATGTTCGTTGCAATTTTCCAAGAAATTTTTGAATTCAAACCTACCCTTTATTTTCATTAATAAAAAGGATACTGAGTGTTCCAGGTATAAACACCCTGTACCATAATTTTGTACTTTTTTCAGAGTCGCCCTAAGTGAGAGATTTTTTTGTTGTATCTATTTTTAAGTAAAATGTCGTTTTGCCTCTTTCCAAATCTCTTTTTAAAAATCCAGCACTTAGCAGGGGAGAGCCATGAATAGTTTTTAATGTTAGTTAGTAGAGCTTCAAAACCGCTCGCTCTCAAAAATAACAAATGCTTGCTTTTATGTTGACATTTTTACCACTTGAAATTATATTCCTTATTGTTTCATAAAAGCTTCTTTTATTTCACTGGTATACCAAAAAATTCAAATAAAAATAGGGTGATTTTGATCAGAAAATTTAACGGCAATTTTCGTTACCCTTATGGTTACCTTTACTGAAAATTAGGGTACCCAGGAAACAAAAATTGATGGCTTAGTGTTGACCCGATACTCCGAACTTTACGGTATAGGGCCACAGTTGGATTGCCGGTCCGGTCGTTGTTGAGTCCCGGACCGGGCAACAGATGCTTTGCCGGCCCGGCCCGTTGATAGCCCCGTGATTACGGCACGGAGCCATTTGGCCAGATGCTATCTACAACAATGGCCACCTGCTGGGCCTTCACTTTTTTTTAACGGCCCTAAAATTAGCCGACATACAAGTTTGGTAATAATTTAGTTGGTTTACCTAAACAACAAGTAACATATTTTGAGCTCTATACTAACTGTATAAAAATTTAATAGACCCCATCCATCAAACCAACTCAGCAAGTCACTTTTAAAAACTTTTTTCGGGATCAATTAATTTAATTAAGATTATAGTCAAACCTATAAACCTCCATCTTGAAGAGGCAACCCAAACGGATCCAGTTATAGACATTCGAGTTTAGAAGTATTAAGAGAAAATTTTAATAAAAATTATGCTTTTGCCAATTAGTTAATCACAAAAGCCGTCCAGCAAATTTGTATCAAATTTCGCATGGTGAAAGTCTCGGAACCATTCATGTGGTTTTACATAATTTTTGACATATTTTGAATAATTTGCGAAAGCAAAAAAAGCGTGATTTGCAGAGGGCGTCTTTTCCTATTACCTATAGGCCTGTATTCTTGAAATATCTGTTTCATTTTAAAACAGGTCGTGTGTATTTTTCTTACCTTTCTATACGCCGGCATTGAACATTAACGGCCATTACTGGCCCATGCGTTCTTTATCCGGACAAGTAGCTCGTATGTAAAAAAAGCAGGGGGCCGGTATAGTTTTGCAGATACAGATAGTTGCTGGGTAACTTCATCAAGTTAATAATAGTGCTTTTGAACGTACCTAAAAATAACGTATGGCGGTAAATATAGTCTTATCGTCTTTGCTCTTCTTTTTTTTTATTATAATTTTTTTGCGTTTGTGTGTCTTATATCAATATATCAAATCCACACTACTACTAATCACATATATTAAAATAAATAATAATTAAAAAAATTAACAAATATTTGTAAAATAAACAACTTTCTAACCTAAAAATATCCCACCACAGAATCCCACCAAGTTTGCCTGGTTGACTTTTTAACGGTTAAGGTGGTCGCTCTTCGGCACTAATTAGTGCCAGTGGCAGCGGCGTATCCAGCTCAGGCGTCTGGGGGGGTATTTTATGATCCTGTCCAACTAAAAAACAACAAACACTTTTGCTGCGATTGAAGTCAAAGTGAAATTGGAATGCAATCGTCTTATAAAAAAGTGTAATTTATACTTGGGCGAAGCTAGGTAGGGGGCAGAAGGGGAGAAAATAAAAAAATAGCCAAATTTTCGCCAAATAATGGAAAATAATAAACGGTTGTTAAAACCTTTTACCAGCAAATTCTGCAGCTATATGGTTTTGGCTTTTGTCCAATCCAACCTCTTTAAAAGGTTTTGAAAACGTTTGTTAAATCTGATTTAAGAAAACTTGTACTATTAAAAAAATATATAATCCTTCAGTTACCAGAACTTCTAGGTTTTGCAGCAACGAGTATGTGCTCTTAAACTTAGCTTAAATATTATCCAAATAAATTTTTATAAGTAAGAAACTAATTTAGCATCCCAGCCAAAAAATGCATTAAATTTCATAAAGTAACATCTCTTCCACAGACCCCGACGATCAAATAAGTACTTACACTAGAACAATTTGCTATTAAACACTTAAAGTTCGTATCCTTATTTCTATCGAGTCGACCAATCAAGCAGGTGCACTTTTAAAATCACGGCGAATGCGTGACAGCTCCATCCGATTAAATGCACGAAAACCTCGTTAGGTACGATAAGAGAGTCGTAACATAACACAATTTCAAAATGTACCAAAACTCTTTGAGACGCCACTGTTACTGACATATAGGAAAAAAGGCGCCGCTTTTCACTGGGTCTTATTCTAGATAAAATTTTATATCCAACGACACCTTAATATCAGAATTTTTTTTATATTTTTTTTTAGTAAATTTGTTAAATGAAAGGGCCAAGGTCCCCTTCCAATAATGATTTTAAAAAATCTTTATTTTATTACTAGAAGCAGAAAATACAAGCAGAAGGTGTCGTCAGAAATGCAATTTTATCTAGTATAAGATCCAGTATAAAGCGGTGACATTTTTTGTATATGTCACTATTAGTGGCGTATCAAAGAGTTTTGTTACATTATGAAATTTTATAGTTAAGAAAACCGGACTACGCCAGTGGAAAAAATTTAATTTTCTGAAATAATTTAGGTGATTGCGTTTAGATCCACCCCGCTAAGTTTGGTACTCGTAGGTTAAAAAATCTTGATGAAAATGTTATACAGGAATATACGTATTGATATAGAAATAAATTTGCAAGATTTTTACCGTTTGTCACTTCTGACAGTCTGTCACCGTTTAGGAGTAATTCAAGAAAAACGCTTTTTGGAATTTTTTTAGAAGTTACAAATGACTGTTTCCAATGGGGTAGGAATGGGGACTTAGCTTGGTAATGAAAAAAATTTTAGGTTCTAATTTTTTCCTTTGTTTTTCCTATGTAGCTTAGCCTAATTGCATAGTTTGTTTACTTTCTGTGATACGATACAAAGATAAAAGCGGGGCGGGTAACGCACTTGCTTGCTTAATGCTTGTTTCTTGTCAAGTGCTGTTTTGATAAGCTTCAATGTACAGTCAAAAGCAAAAAAAACGTCTTATCACATTTTTGGTTATTTTTTTTAACAAATTTAAGCGAAATGAATCGTTATTTCAAACACCGATCAGTGTTAGGAATCACATAATTCATTTTTACACTTAAGTTGAGAAACACCCTGTTTATTTGGTTTTTCGTGCACGGGCCTGTCGAAATTACGGTATCGTTTGGTTTTGAAAGTTGGCCCACCTGCAAATTCTAGCAATTGTTTTCGCGATCGTCTTTTGGGCGAAAAGTAGCGTGACTTGTGTTTTACTGACCTCACTTGTTATACTTACACGAACTTTTTTTTATTGCAGGAACAATAAGGACGACAGCAGTCCTGGACATAGAGACCAAAAACCACTACTGGTTGACAGTGTTTGCTCAAGACCACGGAGTGGTACCGCTTTATTCTAGCGCTGAGGTAAATATTTTAATTTATCTGATAAATTTGGCTTTACTAAAATACTAATGGTGGAAATGGTAAGTAATCTATGTACTCAAGCAGCTTCCTGAAATAGAGCCTGTTCTAATTTTCGTGCGATTTTGGTTAAATCGATTTGCACGCCGCGATCCAATAGCTCCCAAAAATCGAATCGTTAGTAAGCGGTTTTTAGAAGTTATCTTTTCACAAAAGCACAAAAATATTTATATGCTGAGTTTTGCGTTTGACTTTGTGTGGTATTTCTGAGATTTGCTAGGCCGGGGAACTGAAGCCATTTTTTCACATAAGTGATTAAAAATGCAATAACATAATATCCACAAAACAAAATTCCGCCTTTAAGTTAGGTGTTAAGTTAAAAAGAAATCCCAAAAACGCTTCACTAGAAGAGAATTTTCTTGCTTAAGACTTTGTCCTACTGGACAGAATAATAAAGAACACTATTGTATCTACTAAAAAACAGTAATCAAGCTATGCTAGCAAAAATGACCAATTTTGTAATAGTTGTGGCCTCATAACTAAAGTGAAAATAAACTAGCCAGATTACATGCATTTTTCCCTATGTCTCAAACTTTTTTATTAGTGTACACTCAAACAAACCACCAGCGTGTAATATCTGACAGCATTATATTCGGTATTACGATGATATAATGTCATATTGATAAAATCAAAGTAAAAATAAGGCCTCTAAATCAAAAAATACCTTAATTTAAAGCAAATATTATTCTGACTACTCAACTCAAAGGAGGGTTTTAAGTTTAGTTCGTTGTTTCTAAAATTATGTTTTAATCTCGGATATAATTATTTAACGACACCAAAAATCGCCTTTTAAACAGCACATAAATATATCTATAAGGAGAGCGACCACTCATTTTGAGGTTGATAAAATGACGATAATAAAATGAAAAAAAAACGATGGATTCAAAATTACACAACGGAATGGAAATATTACTACTATACTAAATATTAAATATTGCTTAAAACAAGAACAAAAATTAGTATTTAGTGAACGCACTATTATTTTCAACACCTCAACTTAAATTTTAAAAATATTCACGATCTTCTGAGAGCACCTCCAATGCGCGATGAATTGCATCGCTTAACTTTTCAGCATTTTGGGATCTCCAGTTTCTCTGATAAATAATTTTGACAAGTCGGCCCCATATATTTTGCTATTGGGTTGAGATCGGGGCTGTTGGATGGCCAAAGAAGAGTTTCAGTATTGTTGCTGATAAACGAAGTCGTTGTTTTTGTAAAACATCTGCACAGCTGGCAAAATAACATCCTCAAGAATCTCAACATATCTTTGACTGTTCAATCTTCCTTCGATTTTCCAAAACATACCCAAACCTCTAGCGCTAAACCAGCCCCACAAATTCACTGAAAAATGTCCAGCTTTCTTAATTTGCTTGATGTATTTTGGATCAAACCTAGAATTTGGTGGACGATACACTAAAATTCTTCCACCCTTTCCCAGAAGTAATCATCATGAAAACCATTATTTAATCCTCGACAGGAAATTTTAGATTTTTTAATCCTTCTGTTAATAGTTGATAAGGAACCTGGGAACATCATTACATTAGATGCTTCAACAGACGTGGCAAAAGAATTTTTTTTCTGAAGTGGTCGATAAGCCTTTTATCTTGTATCTCAGAGTTTACAGGCTTTCGTCCTGATCCATATTTTCTATTCATCGAATTATTCTGTATCCAGCGCTTTTTCCATCTTACTATCGTCATTTTATGAACTTCAAAATGAGTGGCCGCTCTCCGTACAGACCAGCCGTCTTCTATAACTCGAGTGATAATTTGTGCTTTCGTAAATTTTGTAATTTGCGGCATTTTTGAAGTTTTTGTTAAAATCAGTTTGACGCATGCCGTGCATTTTAAACTGGTGAATGGAATACATACACTCAGCGCTACCTAGAGGAGAAATTTTTTTCTCTTGTACAAGAGAAGAAAAGAAATTTTTTTCTCTTCTACAAGAGAAAAAAATTCTCCTCTAGGTGGCGCTGATATACTATTAGAAAAGTAAATTTTGCGAAATAGGAAAAATGCATGTATGCGTTTTTTTTAAACAAGAGTACACTTGATTTCAAAAAAAACTCATACATGCATTTTTTCCTATGACACAAAATTTAGCTTTCAACTAGTGTATACCATCTTAGTATGCCTGGTCAAATTATCACTAGAGTTATAGAAGATGGATGGTCTATAACAAGAGCGGCTAAAGCATTATTTTTGCTGATCAAGTGTACACAAGTGTAAAATGCCTAAAAACTTCAAAAGTACGACAATTTGTTATATTGTTTAAAAAAGGTCTCTAAAACTGAAAATATTTTTTTACTTAAATTAAAGACAACTTTATTTTTATATTAAATTTTGCATAATACTAAAAAATCAGCAAAAATAATGCTTTAGTAAAGTCTTCATTGAACAATATCAAATTATTACTCGAGTAACGGACAAAGGCTCTTCTATAAAGAGGGCGGTAACCTATTTTGGAGTTGATAAAATAACAATAATACGATGGAAACAGCGCTGGATTGAAAAGAAATTCGACGAATAGGAAACTTGGATTAGGACAAAAACGATGGTAAACTTATTACTAATTATTTTAACTTAAAAAAGAACTAAAATAAATAATTTAGTATTTAATAGGATCACCATTTTTCTCTATTACAAGCTGCAAACGTCTGGGCATTGAAAAGGTTAAATTTTAAGAATACTGATGGTCTTCGGAGAGCTGATCCAATGCGCGATAAATAGCATCGCTAAACTCTTCAGCATTTCGTGGTCTCCAATTCCTTTTGTATATATTTTCCATTGCGTTAAGGTCAGGGCTGTTGGCTGGCCAAGGAGGTGTTTCTATATTATTATTCTGAAACCATTGGCGAACAACATTAGCCGTGTATACTGGACAGTTGTCCTGCTGATAAACGAAGTCATTATTTTCATGTAAAGCCTGTACAGATGGCAGCATAATGTTTTCCAGGATTTCAATATATCGTTCACTATTGAATCTTCCTTCGATTCTCCAAAAAAAAACCCAAACCTCTAGCACTAAACCAGCCCCACATGTTTACAGAAAAATGTCCAGCTTTTTTAATTTGGTTTGTATATTCGGGTTCAAATCTAGAATTTGGTGGACGATAAACTAAAATTCTCCGGCTGCTTGAAGATGATTGAAAAATTTTTTCGTCAGTGAAAACCACCCTCTCCCACTCACTCTGGCCTGTTTTTGTTCTTCTGTTACAAAAGGCTTCTTTGCAGCAACTCGACAAGAGACTTCTGATTTTGTTACTCTTCTATTTACTGTTGCTAAAGAACCCGGAAATAATGCTACATTAGCATCTTGCACTTCAGAACTTACTTTTGGTCATCCTGATCCATCTTTCCTATCCGTAGAATTATTTTCAATCCAGCGCTTTTTCCATCGCATTATCGTAATTTTGTCAACTCCAAAATGGGTGGCCGCTCTTCTTGTAGAACAGCCGTCCTCTATAACTCGAGTGATAATTTAAACTTTTGTAAATGTTGATATCTGCGGCATTTTTAAGGATGTTATACTGAATTTTAAGCTGTCAGGCATACTAAACTGGTGGTGCCTTATAATAGTATACACCAATGGAAAGCTAAATTTGGTGGCATAGGAAAAAATGCATGTATGAGATTTTTTTGAAATCAAGTGTACATCTGCCGATTCAATTTCAAAGATGGTTGTTTTTTATATCAATCCTATTTCAGATTAATTCCTTTCACCTAAATTTAACCAGATTACATATGCGAAAATACGGTGGCCCCTATCCACCAACTCACGTTTCACTTCTCATTTCGCACTTTTGACGTCACAAGCGGGAAATTTCTTAGTTGCTACGTGCCTCTACCCGCCAGCCCATTTTACAGTTCCCACTTCCCATTTCTGACGTCACAAGCGAAAAATTGCTCAGTTGTTACCTGCCTGCACGGTCTCTTGTAATTTTTTTGCTCCGCCCACCTGATGACAACACAAAGATATCAGCCAGCTTTCTTTATTTATTTGTTTGATGGGTGATATCTGCAGTTATATTATTTTTGCATAAATTTTTGTAATAAAAAATGTATTTGTTCATCATTCCTTTTCTTCTGGCCCTAATTAAATACCCTGTGATATACATTATTTTTGTCATAGGTAGCTGCATTTTTGCGTTTTTTTAGGGAAAAAATCATCAAAAACACAAGGCACCTTATAGTCTTAAATTAGCAATCAGATTTATTGCATATAGTGTGCACAGGAAGTCTTTCCTTCTAAATAACAAAATAATCAGTCTCCCAAAAATGCCTGACAAAAATCAAGTACAAAATAAAATAGCTTCCAAAACAGGAAAAATACCAACTACATAACTTAACTTCTGAACTACGAACAGGAACTAATTCCAACTCATCTATTTGGTGAAAGATCAACGCATGCAGGCCAAAAATAAATTATATTTACTTATACACAAAAAATTATAATAAAAGATACAAGAAAAAAATAGGTCTTGCATCAATCATTTAAACAGAAAAGAAGAAAAATCCGTAAAGTTAATTTCATTTTTCCAAGCCTTTATACAATTTTTAAATAGCGGACAAAAATCAGCTGCTATCTTTGTGTCGTCATCGGGTCGCAGAGTGGGATAAAATTACTAGACCGTATCTATTCTAGGGAGCGTGACCTGCCTGTACCCGCCAGTTTCTCATTTTTAACGTCACAATCGCGTTTTTGACCTCACAAATATGAAATTTCTTTGTTATTGCGTTTTTCGTTACACTTTGTCATGTTTTGAGGTTAAAAACTTAAAAATTGGATTAGCTTAAAAATTAGATTTGAAAACGAACTGCAGCTAAATGTGTTTGGAATTAATTAATTTTGTGGATTTATTCTGTTTATAATTCACAGTGTCTGTTGTTTCAACCCCTCTACCACGTAATAGCTATTTTCCTACAAAGTGCGGAAAATCGATTTTTCCGCACGTTCTTTTATTAGTATATATATCCGGAATATATTTTTTCTACGAGCGATCGGAAAATCGCATTTTCCGCACTATTTTGGAAACATTTTTCCGCACGGTGTGGAAAAATTTCAAACTTTCAATATCATATTGCCTATGAAATGCCTTGGTTGCTATGGTGTGAAAAACCAGTTGTTTATGCATTTATTTCTCAGTGGCAAAAACATTTAAATGACTTCCAATGATAAAGTTACCGAAAATTCGGTAGACGAGGTACATGACGAGATTCTTTTGGGGCTGAATTTGCAAAAGAGCATTCGTTGCCAGATAAATCCAGGAAAAGGTATGAGAAAGAGTACAACGCTTTTTGTAAATGGAGTTTGGACAAGAAAAACACGAATTTTCAAAAGGAAGAAGTTTTCCTAGCTTATTTTCACGAATTATCGACATCGTGTCAACCGTCCACACTCTGGTCAAGGTACTCAATGTTAAAAAGTATGCTTAAGCTAAAGAAAAACGTGGATATTAGTAGGCATTTCAAGTTAACTGCTTTTCTCAAGCAAAAAATGGTTGGCTTTAGACCAAAAAAATCAAAAATTTTAACCATAAATGACGAGGAGAAATTTATTAACAGCGCTCCCGATGACATTTACCTCCTTATTAAAGTGGCAACAATTTTCGGCCTAGCAGGGGTGTGCAGACGGGAAGAATTAACGAACTTGTTAATTCAAAACGTGCAGCTGGAAAAATCTATGATTGTTAAAATAGCCGACAACAAAACGCACACAAGCCGAAGTTTTATGATTAATGGAGAGAAAAATTTGAACTTGGTAAGAAAATATGCATTACTTAGACCAAAACATTCAACACACCAAAGGTTTTTTATCCAATATCGCAAAGAGAAATGTAGTATCCAGTGCGTCGGTATAAATAAATTTGGAAAAATTCCATTTGAGGTAGCGGCATATTTACGTCTTTCGAATCCAGAAGAGTTTACTGGACATTGCTATCGAAGGTCTTCTGCCACTGCCCTTGCAGATGCTGGAGTGGGCATAACGAACTTGAAGCACCATAGAGAATGGCAATCCACAAAAGTAGGCGAAGGTTACCTGAATGAACCCCTGGAAAATAAAAAATTCATGGCAAGGAAAATATTGAAATCTTCTCCAGCCAATGCTTCCACCAGTTGTGTAGCCTTTTCTGAATCGAATGCTGAAACAAGTCCACTTGTACAACACCAGCAAACTGGGCATCAAGAATCCGTAAACGAGCTGCAGTGTACTGAAGTAATTATCCCTGTACAACAGGACCAACAATATTTACTGGGCAACTGCAACCAACTGGCATCTGCTATAAATTTGAATAGTGCCAATCATTGTACATTTACCATTAAGTATAATATAAATAATTATTATTTTAAATAAGAAGATTAAAAAACTATTTTCATTGTATTTTCTCCTCAACCTCCTGGTTGTCGGAGGGTTCTTCTGGAGTTCCCTGACAGAGTAAACCGGCTAGAATCACCTCCCCAGTACTTCGGGGGCATCAAAATCGGTTTGGCTGTTGTTGTTTAATGCGTGTTTTTTTGACCATTTTTTTACACCCTCGCTACACATCGGTTAATAAAAAGTCATGGTCGACTTGCGCACTGAGAAAACGGGGCCAACAGCAGTGGGTTGAAAATTTGGGGCTACCAGAACTCACACCGTGCGTTACTATAGCACACGGTATGATTGTCCCAAACCATTTCAATTTAGCTGGGAGAACTCAGCAAGTCGTGGGCTACCACAATTTAGACATGGGATTGCCCCAGCCCAGTTTCCTGTATTAACTTTTTGGGTCTGAGGTAATTCACGGTCTGGGCTACGACAACTCAGGGCCTGAATTGTTCTAACTCATGATCATGGTTTATTTTTTCCGTGATCTAGTAAAACCCAGGGATTTAAACATGTGAATCTGATTATAGGCGGTACTTGCCGAATGTTGAGTTTTGCACATATTCGGGCTTGCGGGTTGCTTTGGCTGGCGGTTGCTAGATTCACTTCCAGTTGTGATGTAGTTAGTGTAGGTCATATGTGCAGGTATCCTGGCCGGTGCAGAGGCAGGTTTACGAGTGAAAAATGTTAACGTGTTTTATTGTATTTTCTAAATAATATGAAAGTGTGGACTGCGAAATGTATAGTATAGTAAACGGTTTGGCTGAGATTTACTAACGCCGCTGACTCTTTCCTAAGCCTAATTTACAACTATATATATTTCTTATGGACGGCTTTAGCGTTACAGTTCAGCCTTTAGGTTTTGTTTTTAACACAACATATTTATATTAAAATATTTGATTTTGTTTATGTTTTTCACAGTCAAACATTTTCAAACGATATATTTTAGATTTTTTTAAAAGTTTTTTTTATGTAAGGAGTTATCCATTATAAAGTTTATCATGTTATCTGAAATTTGTCATTTATAATTTACAAATTGCATAGATATGTTTTGTTATGTTCAACGTAACACCTTGTTTATGGTGTGCTCTTTTGAACTTAAGAGAAATTTAAAAAGCCTGCTTAGCTATAAAAATTACACAAAATACAGAGTGTTTCATTTAAAGTAAAAAAATACATGTACAAAGCCTAAGTATTCTAATATCCAATTTGTCAGAAAAAGTGATGATTTCTTTTGAATGCCCTTTTAATCTTAGATCAAGAGTCAAAAACTCTATACTTGTTTATAATGGATAGCGCTGTATAGTCAGCTATGTATTCATTATATTTTGTATACAGTATATCAAATCATACAAAATCTTTTTTTTTTCAGAAAAACACGATACACATTTTTAATACTCCCTAGTTGACGATATTTTTTTATCTTTAGTAGCGTTTGTGCTGGAGATGAAAATTTTTTTTCTTTGCATTCGCATTTATTTCGTCGACTAAAACATTTTTAACCTTGCAGTTTCTTATAAAAATAAAATAAAAAATAAGTTTTTTTTTTAAATACTAGTACATACTACAACTCAGATACTGAGTTCTGGTAGCCCAAAGTTAGGGTTCTCCCAGCCCAGACCATGAGTTATCACAACCCAGATGCTGAGTTCTGGTAGTCAAAAGGCAGGGTTCTCCCACCTCTGACCATGAGTTACCACAACCAGATGCTGAGTTCTGGTAGCCCAAAGGCAGGGTTCTCTCAGCTTAGATCATGAGTTACCACAACCTAGACGTTGAGTTCTGGTAGCCCAAATGGCCAAAAAAATACATTGAGTGTTTATGCATATTTTGGGATACAACAACACGCGAACCGTGTCTCCCTGCTGCAATCCCTTGATCTTGGTTCTCACAGCCCAGGGGTCTGTGCTGTCCTCTATTGGCAACACCGCTGGGTCTAGGAGGACACATATTTGAGTTCTCGTAGCTCACCATTTTTCTCAGTGCGAGCTGGGACTAAATCGTGTTTTAAGGTATAAAAAAAACCCAATCAAAAAATCAACAAGGTAACTGCATCATAAACAGACCCGCAATTTTAAAGGCTGGTGGGAGAAATACTTTTACATGTAATTCCTCTTTTTACGTTTTATCCATGTTTTCCTGTTTTGACATACTTTTATGCCTTAAACGCAAAAACGAATTTCAAAAGTGAGTGATAAAGGACTTACTAATACTTCTAGTGAAGGATGACACGCTTACTTATAATTAAATCAAATAAACACAATCATATCATAAAACACACAATATAGGAAAATTACCTACGTGAATAAAATTTTCCAAACTGGATTTATTAAGCTTTGCTTAGTCAACTCTCAGATGCAGAAACAAAGTTTTATATGAATAAATATCGAACTGAAAAGTGTATAAAATATGCATCGTGATGTCGGAAGTCAAAGTTGATTTATTCGGGCAAAAAGTCGCAACAACTCCATTTTTCCGAATACGCGAAACTTCAGATTGATTTACGTCTATACTTTTCAGGGTTATAATAATAGGCGGAGGTATTATTTTACTGTGTTTCTCTACAGTTTTGAACATATGGGCGGTTGGAAAAAATGAGCACTGTAATAAGCAGCGTAGATACACGGTAATAGCTATTTTCCTAACAAGTGCGGAAAATCAACTTCTTGAATGAATGAATGAAACTTGAATGAATGAAACTTTATTTGCAAAATACAACAATAATTGTACAAAACATTGTTAACAACGATAATTATACAATTCAGTTTAAGCATTGTCAAAAATTTTTTCGTTTACCTGTTAAGTTGAGATTCTTAGATTAAATTTGTAGGTACATTTTTTTAAAAGTACTTATAAAAGACTATTTTAATTATTGTTACCTATTTTATAAAATTACATTTTGTTCTGTACGATTTTATTACCTCAATTGTGATGTTGCCAACTAGACTACAATTGCATTGTTAATAATAATTGTGCCCCAGTCAAAGTCCAGGAACTCTTGGATTTCATAAGGGCTTATGTGGTGCAAAACATATTTTATTTTAGCTTTGAATTTGCTTGTGGGTAGAAGTTTAATTTCATCTGGGAGAGAGTTGTAAAGTTTAATTGATAGAATTTTAAAGTTTTTTTCTGTGTATGTTAGTCTATGCTGGGGAATTATGACTCGATTTTTGTTTCGTGTGTTATATGAATGCACTGATTGATGCGTTTGAAGATTTAAAAGGTTTTCTTTAGCATATTGAAGAGCTTGCTGGATGTAGATTGCTGGAAAAGTTAGTATTCTCAATCTTTTAAAATAAGGTCGACAGCTCTCTCTTTGGTTAATTTTTGCTAAAATTCTGATAGCTTTTTTTTGTTGTTTAAAGATTGTTAACCATCCTGAATTTTGTCCCCAAGACAGCACGCCATACATGATAAGACTTTGAAACATGCCCATGTAAGCAATTCTCCCGAAGTCTCCTGTGGTTTGCTGCATAATGTTCCTAAGTAGGAAATTTATACTGGCAAGTTTATTACTTAGTACCGTAATGTGAGGTTTAAAGCATAATTCCCTGTCTAGAGTGATGCCTAGAAATTTTGTTTCTGTTTGTGTGTTAGATTTTTGTTTTTTCAATGAAAATTCAATATTGACAGTTTTTGATAAGTTTAGTGATAAGGAGTTTGAGTCAAACCAATTTTTTACTTGTGTACTTAGTTCTGTGTTTTTAATTTGTGCTTCTTCTATATTTTTATGTGAATTATAGTATGTTTTGTCGTCGGCAAATTGAATACATTTACCATTTTCTAGGCACCATGGAAAGTCATTGGCATAGATAATAAATAGTATAGGTCCCAGTATTGACCCCTGTGGTACCCCTGAGAGTACCGTTCTTACAGATGACCTTAATCCATTTGTTTCTGTTCGTTGTTGCCTCTTCATAAGGTACGCAGCTAGAACACTGTAAGCATTTCCACGTATTCCATATGCTTCGATTTTGTCAAGAAGCGTTTTGTGACAGACACAGTCAAATGCCCTCGAGAGGTCGCAGAATGTAGCCACAGTACCCTCCCCTCTCTCAAAGGCATCAACTATGTCTGTCACAAAACTAAGTATGGCCTTGTTTGTGTTTAATTTTTTGCGGAAACCAAATTGAGTTTTTGAAAGTAAGTTTTTTTTATTTGGAAAGTTCATTAATCTAGTTGAGTATGACAGTTCTATAATTTTTGAGAGTGTGGGTACTATAGAGATGGGCCGGTAGTTGTTTAAATCTGTTTGTTCCCCTTTATTTTTATATATTGGTGTTACTCTGGATGTTTTTAATTTATTGGGAAATTATCCTGTGCTGAAACATAGATTTATAATTTTTGTTAGCGGTGTTAGAATCCCTAGTTTTATTTCTTTTAAGAGTTTATTGCTATGCCCAAATATATCTCTTGCATTGCTATTTTTTAATTTTGTTATGTATTGTGAGACTTCCTCTTCGGTAACTGCCGAGAGAAATAAACTGTTTTGAGTTGATATTTTCTTACTTAAAAAATCTAACGGGTTTTTCTTTGCTGTAGGTAATTTTTTAGATATTTCCCTGGGTATGTTAATGAAGAAATCATTAAAATCATTTGGATCTATTTTTTTAATTTTCGCTATTTTTATATTTCTTTTTTTGTGCGTGTTAAAAAACTGCCACATATCTTTTTGTTTGTTTTTGGAGTTTAGGATCTTATTTTCAAGACACTTTTTTTTGTGTTCATTTAATTTTATTTTATAAAGTTGTCGTGCATTTTTTATTGGTTCAGAGAGGTCGAACTTATTTTGTTTAGCAAACCTTATTAGAAATAGTAAGTTGTTCCTAATATTTTGTAATTCTTTTGTGTACCATGTTTTTGATTTATTTCTGACTTGTATTGTTTTTGTTTTTAAAGGTAGATACTTTTCAATTTTCGAGTTTAATGTTATCATAAAATGATCAAGACTCTCATCAATATTACTGAAGTTTTCTAGCCTGCTCCAGTTGTAATTCCGCAGAGACCTTACCATTTCAGTGATAGCTTCTTTTGATAATGGCCGATATGTAATCTGTTCCGTTCCCGGGGTTTCTTTGACTGGGGTTTTCCCTGTGATGCAGTTTACGATCCCTAAGTGATCAGACAAATAGAAGTCTTCTATAGTTGCCCTGCAATTAGAGATATTATTAGTAATGCAATTGTCAATACATGTTTCACTCTTTTTGCCTAGTCTAGTTGGTTTATTTATTAAATAATACAAGTTGTATGACTTAATTAAACGTACAAATTCCCCTGTAACATTTGAGTTTGTATCTAATAAGTTAATATTAAAATCTGCATAAATATAGAAAGTTTTGTCTAAATATTTTAGAATATGCAACAATCTATCAAATTTATTTAAAAATATGTCCATATTACCCTGTGGTGCCCGATATAAACACACAACAATGTTCGTGGAGTGAGAGTCATTAATTTCAGTAGATGTTACCTCAAAATTTTTTTCTTCAGCAAGGTTGTCTATTTTTTGTATGTTTTTTATGTTGTAGTGTTCCTTGGTAAAACATACTACCCCTCCGTATCCTTCTTTTCTACAAAAACTGTTTGCCAAGTTGTAGCCTTCAAAATTAAAGTATTTTAGAATATCTGCTGTAAGCCAATGCTCAGTGAGGCAGATAATGTCATAGTTATTTTTAGTTCTAGGTCATCCATCTTGTTTAAGATGCTGCGGATGTTTTGATAGTACATGTTTTGAGTGTCAGATGTACTATTTGTAGTTGAGGATCCATTTTGAGTTATTATGGCATCCTCTTCCTTGGAAAAAACTTAGAAACTATGGCTCCTTTAGGCCAAATGTCGCGTTGCCAGGCTTTTCTTAGATGTGTCTGGTCAATGGTGACAATAATCGAAGCATAAATTTCAGGATGCTTTGAGTTGTGCATGTCACATGATGCCACTGGGAAATGGTTCTCCAATATAGCTTTAAGGTCTTCAGGCTTTGTCTGAGGTTGTAGCCGTGAGACGTGTAGTGATACATGTCTTGGAACGGTTCCAATTCCATGGGTTTCTTCATTTCCGCCCACCACAAAGCGACGGCGATGGTACTTTCTTTGGGTTTGCCATCCATCGGTTTCCCCCAGGTTTTGTATGTTTTGCATAGTTGCTGCGGTTTGCGCTTGGTGGACCGCATTTTTTACTTGATTTATTTGTATTTTTTGGCGATTTTGCCAATTTTGTTGTTGTTGCGTGTGCCCAGTTGACATGTGATCAGCTGGTGTTGAGAAGTTTCCATAGTTGTTTTGTTGGTTGGTTTGTATCTGTGGCCCTTTTTTTCCTCCTGTTGGCCGTGTTGGCCCGCTGGCCACGCTGTTTTTGACAGAAGAAGAGGTGTCACGTGTTGACGGATCAGCTGTTGGCGGGTTTTCGGATAATTTCCTAACCTCACTTTCTGCATTTTTCAGTTTTTCTTGGAGATATTCCCGGTTTTCCCTCAGGAGCTCATTATTTTCTTGCAGGAGGTGGTTCTTTTCTTCGAGATGTTTGATAATCATCAGATATAGACTTTTTTCGGTTTCCCAAAAATCTTCACATGCGTAGTTTGGAATGTGTCGGCACGCTGCCGATTTTTGAGTCACTGCCTGTACGAGGCACGATGAATGAAAGGATTTTTCACATTTTCCACATTGCACTGTACTGCTGGAACTCTTATTACAATGCTCACAGTTTATTTTCGATTTTTCATCGCGTTTTTCGCGTGTTTTTTGACTCGGAATTTCAGGATCAACTATATCGCCGGCCATTTTGATCGATGATTGATCTAAGGACGCCGCTGATGTAACCAAATTGGCCAAGGAGTTCAGGAAGCTCCAGGTCGAAATCGTGGTCAGCATGGATGGTCCAATCGAAACAGAGCTGACTGAAGAGCACCTGCTCAAAGTCCTTGCTCCACCTAGGCAGGAAGGATGTAAGACCAGCAACAGGACTTTTAACAGGACACTGTCGCCTCAACAAGCACATAGGGACGCTGGGAATCACCGGATACTCAGAGAGTCTATAGTGCATGGAGGACGAAGAACCGTCCTTATATGTCCTGCTGGAGTGTCCGGCTCTGACCAGGTCAAGAGAGTCGCACCTTGGAAACTATCTCGGGCTCGATTCTGGGCGTAAGAGAACGATCATACCTGGACAAGTGATCAATCGCACAAAAGTCATTTGAACGACGCACGGTGGTCGATTTTCCGGAAAACGCGGACATAAATGGAAAAATTAAAAAATTCAAAATGTATCATTCAAAATGTATCTGAATTTGCCCCTATATGGTTGGCAAGATTAGGCGAATAGTTGGTAAAAAAATAAACTATGCTTTTTATGAGTTTGACATTACGTATCAGTATTCAACATCAAATTTCAAATAGAAGACCCAGAGTATGACAGCATTCAACTGTTAATATCTCGAAAACAGTGGAAGATCGACATAGGGTACGTTATAGAAAAATGCTTAGAATTTCAAAACAGAATGCAAAAATGCCATAATATACATTCATTTGAAAGTTTCGGTTTGCATTCTTTTTAGTATACCCTATATACATAAAAATATTTTAGTATACTGTAACATTTATATATTGTGTCAATTACTTTAAAGTAAATTGGATTGTTATAAACTAACATTTTTAGTTTAATTTTGTGAAGTGAGCTTATAATTAAAATATCATGCACTGGACACTTTTAAATAGTCACGTGACCATCAGTGCTATATTCAAACTGTATTTGACATCACAACATTTTTGGCTAAATAAAACCCATTCAAGCTCCAAGCGTCTTTCAATCTGCATGTCCTTCGTAGATCGCCCCTCACACCATCATCACAAATTTAGCTAATTAATAAATATATATATTTTACCTCTTAAAAATGTCTTAAGATATAGGTGAAAATTCACGCGATTATTTTGTGTATCAGCTAAATAAGAATAAATTTATCTTTTTACGAAAAATAAAGAAAACATATTTTGCACGATTAAATTACAAAGTGAAAGTTATTTTTAATATCCGCTTTCTTACAAAAATCGACTAATGTGCGAGTCCTACTCTAAAAGACGGTTAAGTTTGCCGTAGCATGCGCATTAGCGAGTTCGGTCACCTGATGGTTTCGTCCAATAGCGTGCTCTGAAATAATACGAGTGACGTTTTTCACACGAGCTTTCCTACAACTCCCAACTACTGGGTCTAGTCGAGAGAATGGCTTCGCTCAAAAATTGTTGTTCGAGGCAGCTCTGCCCGTGCCCATAATAGTTTGGTGATTATTCGATCGTCGCGTCACTGCTTTTAAGCGCATTTATTGGTTGAACCTACTTTTCTTCTCTCGATCGATGACTTCCTATGACTTCCAGAATTGGTACCCTGTTGGTCCCAGGTGATATAAGAAGGTTGCAGCCCAAAAAAATCGGTTCTTTTGCGAAAGAGGCAAGCTTTCAGTCCTGCCCGCACTTCTACATTCATTCATTCTTAGCCTCCTAAAAAGAAATCAGCAAAACGACCTTGCTGGTGTTGGTAAAGGGTAAATCCATATCAAATCAACCACGAAAATGGTGATTTTCGTTTTGACCACCACACTTATTTTCCCTATGAAAAAACTTAAAAATTAAAAATTTTAGATTTTTTGACTTAGTAGTTTCTGTGTTATGACTCTGAAAGGCACTAACAAAAATACTAATATCTTAAAAACTGCTGAACCTAGAGACAATCTTCAAAGACCTTTTTAACGATGTATCACACAGCATAACAAATATTCTTTTTAAAATTTTTAAAAAACAGTATTTTTCATTTTCTTTCTTTTTTGATATTTGTTTCCTTAAGGTATTCCCAAAATTTATTCCAAATTTTAGGAGGGGAAATAACGGGTTTAAGTTAAAAACAAAATGAAACTTTTATTACATGGAAAATATCCACAATTTGAATCAGAAATATTATATATGTTAGTTCAGCGACCTTAAAGTTAAGAAACAGGATAAGTAATATTGAACAACAAAACACTAAACAACTAAATTAACTTAATTTAAAAAAAACATATCCTTTTATGTGTAATGTTTAATTTTTTAACTTTATTTCCAGAATGTTTGAAGAACCAACATTTCTTCAGCAGACAGTGTGTATGTTCTACCCGTTGCAGTATTTGGGTTAACTTTTCTTAGTATTGAACTTTGTTCTACTACTAATATGTCAGCCTTGGGTTTGGGGTAACAAAAACTTGGTGCAGGAGCATGAGGATGCAAGAAACTAACTTTGAGTTCTCCACTTTCCATATTTTTTCCTCTAATACACCCCCACCACCAGAAGTTGTCATAGTATATGTTAAGAAATCCCGAATCAATGTTTTGTAGCTTCACTTTTGTTAAACCTTCTTTTGAGATCCTTAGGTGCTGAACCTGTTCTTCAGGGCTGAGCGAGAAAGTCTTTGTTATTATTTTAGATTCAGATACTGGGATAATAGCATGCAGTTTTTGAGTTCCAACAATGGTTTGAGCTCCTAAAAATCTTTTTTCTATATATTTATCATGTTTGAGATGGTCATCAGTATTGCAATATTTAAAAATAATTTCAGGAATATGGTCGGACGCAAGTGCAAAAAGTTATTGTGGGGTCATAATCTGCTCCCCATATGGCCTTTGGAGGCTTGCTTTAGTGGCCACTCTTTTTACGATCCCTCCTAAACCATCGCAAGCGCTCTTTCCATGTGAGGTTGCAAAAAAGTGCCCTTCTGCATCAATTCCAAACACCTCTTTATGGCAAGCAATATTAAGATTTTTTTTTATTCGTATACTGTGCAGCGCACCCGTCTGAAAAATATACTATTTTTTTAGATTTATAATTTTCATTTTCAATTCTGGGATAAGAAAGAGGTGAAATGCTACTGTATCGTGAACCAAACAATCCGAAATGAAAACATAGTTCAAATGTTCAATTTCGTAGTCTTCATTTTTGTAGTATATTACAAATGGATGTAATCTCGCTTGGCTATTGGTCCAGTGATATGACTGCACTTCATCTTGCAAAACGAAGGAGAAATTTTCAGCAAAGTCACTTGTAATAAGTGCTTCTCCTATGCTTAATGTATTTTTGACATAATTATAAAACTCCTTCTGCATGGTTGCAAAAAAGAATGTGATTTGAGCTTGATAAGTTCATTCGAAAATTCTTCAATAAAATCATCTACGGATTTCGTCACTGTTTCCATATTGCACCTGTCTACTGTTATCCATTTCTTATGTGTTATGTTGTCTATTACTTGTTCTTCAAACTTCTCACTTAAAAATTGTTCAAGGTTAAAATAACATCACCTGTAATGGAAGGGGGGGAGATCAGCATGGGGGTGGCTTACGGTAATTTTCTGCAAAAAGTGAGGGGAAATCTGGAAAATTGTTCAAAATTAAAAAAAAACTAATAAAAGCTGCTTCTTATTTTAATTATGAATGCACTGGCTATGTCATGGTCAATGCATATAATTTCTTATGCAGGATTTTATTGTTATTATTTTTTTAACAGGAATCCATCCTTTCTCCATCCTAAAATTTGGACTATATTTTGAGAATACAATAAGGTAAAAAATATCAAAAAAGAAAAAACAAAAATACAGTTTTTTAGAAATTAAAAAAAAAATTCAAAATTTTCAATTTTTTTTTTAAAATAAAGTATGCCGAGTGATACATCGTTGGAAAGGTATTAAAAATACCTTTAAATTAAGCTACCACACTTCTCTCTAAATTTAGTAGTTTTCAAAATATTACTATTTATGTAAGTGCCTGTAAGAGCCAAATTGACCATTTTTTCAGTTTTCAAAAATTCATAACACAAAAACTACTGATCCAAAAAATCTAAAATTTTGGATTTCTGAGTTTTTCTAGGGGCGGAATAAGTCTACCAAAAATAATCAAAATCGGAGATGGTCGAAAGAACTGACTGGTTGATTTCATATGGATTTACCCTAAAGTGGTATTTGTTCCAGGACCTTGTTATAATTTACAAATTACACATTGATAGCCAAACTTATTTATTACTTATTAAAACCCTTTTTTTAAGTATGAGAAATTTGCAGAAATCTTCTATCATAACCGCTCTTCCGCTTCTTAAAGTTGCTTAACATTTCGTATAGAATATCTGAGGTGAAATCTAGCATTTCCATAAAATCTCTAAACACCAAGAAGAAGTTCTTCTTTTTATTATCGTCTTTAGCTGTTTGCTTTCTTAGCGCTCTTGGTATAATTTTTCTAGTAACGGCTGGGAGAGGTTCTCTTCCTAAAAAGATACGTTAATCTAGTATACCTATGGTATAATAAAGATGATTTTAAAAGGTTTTGAAGAAGATACACATATAAATTCTGACAGCAAAAAGTATTAATCTCTTAAAACCTACTTTCAAAAAAAAAGTGAAAAACCGGTAAGAAGTATGAAAAATAACTTTTATTCCATACTTTTTTGTAATATACCGGTTTTAGTCCGTAGTATATTATTTACATCACTAGTCCGGTAAAGTAACTTAACCGCACTAAAACTGAAATTTAGTGTTTTAACTAACACAGGGTTATTTCGTGACATTCGGTCACTAGTTATAGTCCAGCAACTCGGTTGTTAGAATAGATCAGCTGTGGATAGAAGTTTCTAACCTGTACATATGACGTTGTCGAACGTTTGCAGTGTTATTAATTGCAAAGGCAATTATAGGTACGGGGCAAAGATTTCGGTGTTTGCTTTCCAAATGATCCCGATATCTGTGGAAAATGGATCAATGCCATAGAGCGACCACATTTTGTGCCGAGCAAAAATTCTAGGGTAAGTTTTTATTTTTATATGATACTTATTATAGATAGATAATTATTTTTTAGCAATGAAAATTAAAACACTACAACAAAATCCATTCCTATAGTAAAAATAATTTATAAACACTACACACTAGAACAAAAAATTAATAATTTATCATTTACCTACAATAGTAACTACCTATTTTATTATTTTACATCACAAAATATAGGTAGAAGAAATCCTGATCAACCTCTTATGAACAACAAGAATTCTAATCTCTATTTTCATAGGTCAGTGAGTTGCATTTCAAAGCAAGCGACTTCATAACATCGATGAAGAGTTTTGATGAGAAATCGGGAAAAGTTTTATCAGTATCATTAAAAAGAATCAGACAGAAGAATTAGTTGTTTATTATTATTATCTATGTAATTTCTTTATAACTACTAACTAGATTAAAAGACAAAGATTTTAAAAATCCCTACTTAAATTGTTTTTTTATAATAATACATAGGTATACCTATACGTAAAAAGTATTACTTACTTTATAACTAGATTGCAAATGAAAGATTTTGAAAGTACCTACTTTAAACTGTTTCTTTATAATAATCGCATTTTCCGCACTGTTTTTAGTACGGAAAATCGATTTTTCCGCATGATGCGGCGAAAATTTTTTCGCACGTTGCGGCAAAATTTTTTCCACACTGATATGTCAAAATCATGGAAAAACCATTAAAAACCTATGATTTTAAAGCTCTATTCATAATATTGGCTTTGAAAATACTTGGTGGCTATTTCAAGTCCTTTTGGTGACATTTTAATCGACGAAACGAATGAAAATATTACTGATAGGGTTACAGCAGGCATACGCAGAAAATGTAGATAAAACTTAAATAGTTATGGAGAAACATTTTTTAATGTATTTTAGTCACGCTACGCGCTCAAAGAATAACAATTGTTTCTCACACGTGCAAAACCTTTTTTTCCGCACTTAACTGCTTGACAGGACTTTTTGGGGAAAAAGAAGGTTCAGTTGCACGAACGATGCGGAGCGGAGTTCGGATAAGCCGTCAAGAGCGAAAAAGACACTTTTTGCACATGTTAGGTACAAAATTTTTACCTACTTGCGTAAAAACCATCTAAACAACATTATATTTCCATTTTTAGGTATTAAAATAGCATAAAACTGTGTTTTTTTTGCATTTTCTTTACATTTGAGTTGAAAAAAATATCTAAAAAGTCGAATTGGACAAAAAAAATCATTCAAAAAAAGCGTGCGTAAAAGTATTTTTTACGCACACCGTGAGCAAAAAAGTATATTTTTCTCACTTCGTGCGAAAAAGACACAAGGTAAATCCATTCCCGCACGGCGTGCAAGAAATACAACTTCCTGCATGCAAATGCGTGCGTAAACGTGCACTTTTACGCACGCTATTACCTTACACGTGTATAAAGAGCCATTTCCGCACTTGATTCTTATTGCGTCGCTCGGACATCTGCAATCGCTTGAGGAAAAGGAGAACTTTCTGCACTTGTTAGGTAAACTACTCTATTTTATTTCAACATTAATCTTCAAAGGCTAGTAGTTACTTTACGTACGCGGTGACACTTTAACTTTAAAAGATTAAAAGTAAGAGGAAAGTCAAATAAAGAACTTTTGTTGTTGTAAGGTGTATTCTAAATAAAATAGTTATTTACCTAACAAGTGCGGAAAGTTGTACTTTACCACACGCAACGGCAGTTGACCGAACGAAGCGAAGCGAATTCGTTCAAGCCGCTAAAGACACTTTAGGCTTGTGTTAGGTACAAGATTTTATCTATAAGGCTTAAAAATGTTCAAAAAAGAAATATAAATATCTGAGTTTTATTTTTCTGAAATAATCGTAGTCACTTTACCGCACAGCGTGCATAAAGTGCCACAACGTTAGCTTTACTGCACAGTATGCGGTAAAGTACAATCTTCCACATCCAAAAGAGTCTTGTAAAGTGCACTTTACCGCACGCGAGTAGATAAACCAATAAACGTGAATGAGTGCAGTAAAGTGGAATTTTCGAAGTAGACCGCGAGTAGAAAATCTTACCCAATAATTCCAATGCCATTTCGACTTCGCACAACAATGACTTGAGAAATTTATAACACATAGTTGTATTAGAGTTGTCTATATTCTTCGATGCCTCTCGTAATTTTGCTAGTTCCATATCGACAAATTCGATGTAAGCCGAAAAGACTTGCAACATCGTGTGGATGGACTCTAAAATTTCATCCAGCTTATTCACTTCCGTTCCCTGTTCATATAGTTGATTTCTAAAAATTCGATTTTAGAGAGCATTGGAAAATAAATGACTCCAGCATGAACGTATCTCCCACGGGTCCCTATAAAAATCCCGAAACCAAATTTGGCAGAAACATAATTTGTCAGAATTTAGTAGATAGATAAGAAAATAATTGGTCCGAAAAAAATTGTCTCGAAAATGAAATGACGGAAAAATCAAATCGCTAGAAAACATATGCATAGAATTAAATTTAAACAAAACATATTTTTAACGAAAATAATTTG
Organism: Oxystoma pomonae; assembly: GCA_963921995.1. Classification (NCBI taxonomy): domain Eukaryota; kingdom Metazoa; phylum Arthropoda; class Insecta; order Coleoptera; family Brentidae; genus Oxystoma; species Oxystoma pomonae. The sequence continues at coordinate 41,513,659 of OY998172.1, forward strand.
ATAGAAACATAATAATGCCGAACCACAAAATTCAAGAACCCTAGCCAGCCTTGCCAAGCTTACGGCAGGGAAGAGTCGAAGTAAGTTGTGATATTGTATAAATTTACCCCCTTTACATTCTTCAAGCACGCCCTACCTCCAAACTTCTTCATAATATTGTTTTGTCATCAAACACATTACAAAAATGAATCACAAGATTTGATAGACAGTTAGGGAGCCAGAACCTCTGAAGTTAAATAACATCGTTTAATAAAAAAAAATCCCCGTGTCATCTTCCAAATAGAGAAACTTGTCAACGTCGAAATCCAGGGCCTTACGGCGCTCTAGAGAGTTAAATGTGACGCATGCTCAATAGCGATTTGGCTGTATTGTGGTTCGGCTCATTAAAGGATCGGGCACATTATTTTCTATCAATTTGTGGGTAGGATTATTTTCGTTTCGAGCCAAGACACTTTTCTAATTCTGATATTTTAAGGTTCGGGAAAATTATAATCGATTAAACTATATTTCTGTCTTTTAAGAATCGAGTAAATTAAAATTCTATAAAATTATATTCGTATCCATTATTTTCTGGGTATTTTACCCAGTAAACACAAGCCTTACGGTAAGAAAGCGGTTTCTAGGCGGCACTGGTGGGCAGCCATCAGTCGGTAAACCACTTACTTACCGATACCTTGCAGCAAGCGGGGCAGGGGTGGCTGCACAAAAGAAATCCACAAGGTGGAAAACGTGTGGTTATTTGCTTCGGTATATTATGTTTCTTGCCAGATGAGGCATACAAGCCAGCTGCTATTGATTGGTTAATGCGGCTTTACGAAACAATTCCGAAAGGTGGCATATTGGTGGCTAGCCCCTTCGATATGCCATTGATTGGTTAAGATGGCTTTACGAAACAATCCGCAGGGTGGCGTATAGGTTGCTAGCCACTTCGGCATATTATCTGTCTAGCCAGACGAGGGAATCTAGTGTGCTGCCATTGATTGAATAAAATGGCTTTACGAAACAATCTCGAAAGGTGGCACATAGGTGGCTAGCTGCTTCAGCAAATAATCTTTACAGCCAGATGAGGCAATCAAGTATGCTGCCATGGAATGGTTAAGAGGGATTTACGAAATAATCCCAGAAGGTGGCATATAGGGGGCTAGACACGCAGAGGCTTTCATGTTTTTCCCTTATCCATAGTTTGACCTGGGACCTTATAGTACATTTTAGTAAACCCCCCGGACTGGCTCTGGTCTAATATATTTTTCTGACGATCCTTGTCTTGCAAGTTCGTCAGCTTTTTCATTGCCTTGGATACCTCTATGACCTGGCACCCATACTTTGTACAACACGTTACTCTTATCACTACGTGTGAATCAGGTAGAAAAGATCTACCAAAATTTTAAAAAACATATAGTGTGGTGTATTATAAAAAGAAACCCATAGCGATCCCACGTGTAAGTGACTGTAATAGAAATCTACTTAATTTCATAAATAATTCAGTTTTTTTTTATTTTTATGTGAAAAACAACAAAAAACATTTTCCTGGTGGAACTTTATAAACGGTCATCCTGTACGAATAATTCCAAATTCTTCGGACCAATTTCAATATGGCTGCTAACAGCTAAATACAAAAACCTTGTCAAAAAATTGTTCCGATTGAATTTTTAAATAGATTTACGGGCTTTCGTTCGTACCCTTTATTATTTCTCTTCAAGTAAGTTGCAAAACGTTTCAGTCAAGCATTCCATAACGTGTTGCAAATCTCTGAGTACCAAAATAAATTGTAAATGCTTCGTGTGCTCTTCCTTGGTCTTCTTCTGAAATTCTATATCAATGACGTCTCTGTCTGCGTTCTTAATTTTATCGATATTCATAAAACTGACAAGAGCAATGAGGACTTCGCACAAGCACATCTTCAGCGGGTCCATTTTATATTCTTTTTTTAAATCAACGAACTCTATGTAAGCGCAATACTTTTGAAGTTCTTGGTAGAGGATGTATAAAGTGTCTCCTAGTGTGTTGTTGTGGCGGCTTACTTTTACTCTAAAATAGAGTACCTATATTGTACAGAGTGTTCCAAATTGAACACTTTTGGAGGGTTTAAAGTACTTCCAGGGGAGATCGGAAAGAACTGACCCCCACTTACGTGGCTTTATTTTGATATATTAAGCCATTTTTGAAATAAGGCGTCTTTTCTTATTTGTGAAAAATCACTTTTGGTTTTTAAGATATAACAAAGTTTATATTTTTCTTATGGAATGACCATTTTTCTTATTTGATTTTTACAATTAGCTTTAAATTTCCTTTAAAATATTGTATTACTTTATGTTTTGTAATTTGTATAAATTTTTATTTTAATATTGGCTATTTTTAATATTTTAAAAGTGTATTGTAAAAAGTAAGGGAAAAAAGTTAAAAACATATTAATAGAAAAGCTAAATCGTGATAAAAAAATATGTACATAAAAATACAAAAAATAAAAACCAAAGTGTGACATCATTTTAAAGAGAATTTTGAGAGATAGAACTGTTTTTTGTATCTACCCTGGAAATACCTTAAACCCCCCAAAACTGCCCAATTTGAAACATTTGTTTGCAAGGGGGACACGTTTTGGCTATATTGGTTGTAATCAGAGATAAAAGACAAATAAAGAGATAGTTTAAAGTATACGGAAACACGCCCAGTGTGTTACGGAGTCGATATGTAGCGCATGGAGGCGCTGGTGTTTTGAGAACTATATTGACAAGGTCACGTCAAAAGTTTTCAAAAAATTCTATAAATCAACAAAACGTCATAGATTTTTACATTTTATTATTTAGTTTGTCATAAAATAAATTTTTGTTTTATGTAAGCAGAAAGTATGTAAGAATCAAGAATCAATAAAAGCTAAGTTTGTTTTATAGATTTTGGAAAACTTAGGAGTTAACAACCTCTGGCCAACACCAAATGTTTATAGTTGGGGGGCGTATGGACTTCCGTGGGCTTTTTGATGATGATTTTACGAAACCTGTTTTAACCGGTTTGTAATAGGCCATTTAACATCACCCTGCCTGTGAACAACCTCAAAAGTGCTGCAGTCAAAAAGTGAGGTTAGGAGGACAAAATATTTTTTTTAATTTTTACGGTTTGACCTACGATAATGAAATTTGGTACTCATATTGGCCTTCTGGCCAGATTGTATTATAAAATTTAAAAAAATAACATTTAGTGCATCTAGGGTCCGGTAGAGGGCGAAATGTGTTTTTAGATTTTTCCCTATATCTCCCGAACGACTTATCCTGCACACTTGAAATTATGTGGTTTTGTAGTACAACCTATTGTCAATCAGCCTAATATCACAAAAAAAATTTTTAGCCTGTGAGCGGAGGGCCCTGAACAGACGCCATTTTTTTGACAATTTCGAAAAAGAAATCTATTTACGCAAACTTAACTTAAGGGCATCGTGACAAAATATTTTTTTAAATCTTAACGGTTTAACCTACGATGATGAAATTTGGTAATCATATTGTCCTTGGGGCCAGATTGTATTATAAAAATAAAAAAATAACATTTAGTGCCTTTAGAAGCCATTTTTTTGACAATTTCGAAATAAAAATCTATTTACGCAAAGAATCAAAACCACGTTTCACCCCTACCGGCTCCTAGAGGCACTAAATGTTATTTTTTTATTTTGATAATACAATCTGCTCCGAAGGCCAATATGATTACCAAATTTCATCTTCGTAGGTAAAACCGTTAAGATTTAAAAAAATATTTTGTCACCCTAACCTCACATTTGGACTGCAACATTTTTGAGGCTATTCATAGGTGGAGAAATATTGAGTGATCTATAAGTAACCGATTTATATAAATTTTCGATACCCTTAAGTTAAGTTTGCGTAAATAGATTTTTCTTTTCGAAATTGCCAAAAAAATAGCGTCTGTTCAGGGCCCTCCGTTCACAGGCAAAACATTTTTTTGTGATATCAGACTGATTGTTAGTAGTGTGTACTACAAAACCACATAGTTTCAAGTGTGCAGGATAAGTCGTTTAGGAGATACAGGAAAAAATTTAAAAACACATTTTGCAATCTACCGGCCCTTAGACGCACTAAATGTTATTTTTTAAATTATATTATTTAATCTGGGCAAAAGGCCAATATGTGTACCAAATTTCATCATCGTAGGTCAAACCGTTAAGATTTAAAAAAATATTTTTTCGCCCTAACCTCACTTTTTAACTGCAGCACTTTTGAGGCTATTCACAGGCAAGGTGATGTTAAGTGGTCTATTAGCAACCGATTAAAACAGGTTTCGTAAAATCATCATCAAAAGGCCCACGGAGGCCGAATTTCGACTCTATGCCCTCGACTAGTATTGGTATTCAATTAACTGTTTTTTTACAACAAAATATGGTAATTTCTTGTTGCAGATGCGTACAAACCGAGTCCATTTAAAATTTCAGCGTTTAGCAGATGTAATTAGTGCAAGAAGTAGTTTTTGTCTTGTTTCAAAGAAATACCGTCTTTAAACCAAAAAGTCCTGGGGGCTTGTACCGGGAAACATTTTGAAAAAAAAAATCCTTTTTTCAGTGTAATTTTCCTCCCCACTTCTCTTCTATTGCTCAATTACGGGTTTACCTCAATTTTAAGTAAAATTTTGCTTAAACTTGGGGCAAAAAAAATATTTAACTCAAAATTGAAGAAAATGAACTCGTAAGTGAACAGTTTTACTAATTTTTCAATGTGGACCTATTTTGTTATTTATTGTTATTTATAGAATTATTGTAAATACTTTTTGTACCAGAAAAAGATTATTCATTCTGATAGAAAATACTTTGAAATCAATGCCCTTAAAAACCAAAGTAAAGCTATAAATAAAGAACACAAAAGTAGCTTTTAAAATAAGACAATTTTATTTGCTAAATTGTATATCTTTATTTTTATCGCTTTAGTTTGGTTTAAGAAGGGCATTGTTTCTTAACCTGGACGGACTGGGGTCGAAAAATACCCCAATTTTTTTCTTCAATAAATTAAGTAAGACTCAGTTTCGATACATATATTTTCAAAAAACAACATACCTAAAAAGAATAATGTTAAACTAACATTTTGAAAATAAAACTTAACTTAAAATAAGAATTCAAAACATTGAAAATATTTCAACGAAATTTTTATTCATTTTGGCAGCCGGTACATATTATTTGAATAAGAGAGTGATCTGGACATACGTATTTGTTGTATTTGGTACACACTTTTTTATATTTTCTATCTTTGGTTCTATTGCAAAGATGGTATCGTGACCTAACATTTGGCGTGAGTTGATTTTCAATTGCTTCAGGAAAGATGGCAGTCTCATCTTTTCCTGGATATTTGAATCTGTTTGTTGCTGCATTGCCGAGTAACATTCTGTTTTATGAGCTCTTTTCACAAGTCTAGAAGAAATAATTTACGTCTCTGCGATTTCGCTTTATTCCAATCTGGAAATTTCATCAGCCATAATTTCAACCCGTTGATACCAGCAACATTTAGAAGATGTGCAAATATTACCACAGGCCAACGATTAGATCTTCTTTTTACAGAGTACTCGCTTGCCAACTTGTCTGTAGTGTCAACAGCTCCTTTCGTTCTGCTATAATGAAGAATAATCTCGGGCTTATTGCAGAATTCTTCACCAGATACTTCATCCTGCATATCAGGCGACAGCAGAATAACGGCCGCATTTTTCTTCGGGACATATGACACCAAAGTGCAATTTTTCTTAAAAGCAAACATACTTGAATTTACATTGTTATACGGAGCTGGTAAAAGTTTTGATGGTATGAAAGTCTTGTTTTTTCGAAAAGTTCCACACAAAGTTAGCTTTCTTGCCCAGAGCTTTTCGGCAAGTTTCAAACCAAAAAATTATCCGTCATAATGCAATAGCCGCTTTCCAAATGACTGACCCAAATCCATTACTACTCTTTGGCCTTGACCCTTTTCTGGATTCTTTTGTTGTTTTCCTGAAACAAACGAACCAGGTGTCGCAGTCGACCAAAGCCCATACTTTTATCCCGTATTTGTCTGGTTTGCTTTTCATATATACTATGAAATGCGCTCTGCCTCTAAAAGGAACTAAGTAGTTCCTCGTCAACGCAAGAATGACTGCTTGGAGAAAGGGATTTTTTACAGTTTTTGCCGAATATTTCGAATATGTCTCGTATAGGAGCTAATTTGTCAACGGCTTTCCGTGCTGCTCTCGTCTGAAAGTTGTCAAACTTCAGAAAAGATGTTATTTCTTTGAAACGGTCCCTGAACTTCGTAGCTGGGATTATACGATGACAATAAGCTTCCTCCTCACACCAAAGGGAATCTACGGACTCTTTAGAAGAGCAAAGATCACCAAGTGTTATCAAAAGGCCGAGGTATGCCTCAATCTCTGGAGCATCTAAAATGACTTGTCCTTTTCTGTTTATCTCAACAACTATTTTCTAAACAACATCTGGAGGCATCAAAAGTGAAAATACTTCTTTTATTGTTGAGAAATTGTTACTGTAAGTGGTAGGTCCCAATAAATTAGCCTTCTGGCGCTTAACTGCTCGTGTTTCCACTAGATGTTTAGACCAGTCTGTACCATTCTTCGCTACATAAATTGGGACTTTACGATTATCAGCATTATTTGAGACGGAATCAGAAGTATCAGTATTATGGTCGAATTCGACCACATCCTCCGCATATTGATCCTCTTCGACAATATCTTCATCTTCTAAATCGCTCGCAGCATCTTCGTTTACCCACATATCAAATTTTGGGTCGGCGTTTTCAAGAAGATATAACATCTCCCTATCCGTCAAAGACTTGTGAGTAGGCAAATTTATACTAATTTTTTAGTCGCATCTGCTACGCACTCCAGGACAGATAAAACTAAACTGAAAAGTTTGGATAACACACTATCTATAACAAATGGATGGGATTCTCCGTACTAAAATTCAAAATTCAAAATACACAATCCATAGTAGACCAAAAAATATGCACATTGAGTGAGGGAGTTTTTATAACTCAAAAAAATAAACGAATTATCCAAAAAAATAGGGTTACTGCATGTCAATAACAATGTCTATTGGAAACCAACTAACACATGAAACGGCAGCCTTGAATAGCCCTGAAGAAGCAAATAAATTTTGCGAAACGTCAAAATTTTCAATTTTTTCTACGACCATGCAGGAACCACCGATACTTTCCGCGATCGGATTTTTTTTGTTAACTTTTTTTCTTTTTAGGTGGTCGTAGAAAATATATACAGAGTGATTGAAAATTCCCTAGAAATATTTGAAAAGTGGTTATATATCGTTGATCTAAAAAAAGTTACGTGATTACTTTATTTAAATTTTATATTTTGATGTTTCTACCACGTAGTTAAGGGTGCTTGTCAGAAAATAGTAACAATGTTCAAATGCAAATATCTCTAAAATGAAAGAATTTACAAAAATATATTTGACCAATTCTTGGTCAGAACAACAAATTCTACCTACAGTTAAAGTTTTTGTAGAGAATTTTGAATCACCCTGTATTGATTCTAACTTTTGCGTAAAGTATATTTTTCTACTAGCGTGCATAAAAGTGCTCTTTTACGCACGCATTTGCGTGCGGGAATGTATTTACCCTGTGTACTTTACGCACATCACAGCGTGCGGAAAATAATTTTTCGCGCACGGCGTGCATAAAAAATACTTTTACGCACGCTTTTGTTAATGATTTTTTTTGGTCTAATTCGAATTTTTAGATATATTTAATAACTCAAATGTAAAGAAAATGCGAAAAAAATACAGTTTTATGCTATTTTAATACCTAAAAATTAAAATATAATGTGGTCTGGCAGGCTTTTACGTAAGTAGGAAAAATTTTGACTTCCGTCGCGTGCGGAAAAATATCACTTTCCGCACTTGTTAGGTAAATTACTATTCCCGCCCTTGTCTGTTTGCCCGAACGTTTGAATGAACGGCCGGCAGTCGCGTTTGGGAAATAGCAACTTTTCGCACTAGTTAGGATAATAATTAATTATTTTTTGAAATCCCCAAACTAATCAACCTACCATTAATATAAAAACGAATGTTAGGTATCCTGTGAATATAATTTTCAACTCACACTCTGTTTTGGTATTTTAATGATGCAACAATTTTTTTGGAATGCTTGACTAAACATATTTATGAAATTCCTATTGAAAAAGTAGGAAATATAAAAATTACATGCACAAATATTGCCGTACCAATACTATTGTGGCTTTTCCAAATTTCCTAACTATATTCAGATTGTATGCAAACTTATTAGTTTTTAAAATTTAAAGTTATTTTATAGTAGGTAATAATATTTCCAAAAAGTTTTACTATTCCTCAAAACCTTAAAGTTTCATTACCTAAAAACATCAACATCCAGCCCAGGAACTTTTTCATCAACAAGCACTTGATTCATTAAATCGTGGCTTCTTTTAAATAATTTTGCCGATATTTTTTCCTTCATATCATGCGTTTTGTTTCGACTAGCTTCAAAAACCTTATATAGCCTAAAAAGTTTTAATTTAATTACAATTAATCATTCAAACAAACAAAAATTCAAAATATATCGTCGTTAATATTTTCTTCTCTCATTTTCTTGAAAAAAAAATAGATACATTTTTATTAAATTGCTGTGGAAGTAAAAAACATTTACCTTTTTACAATATCTTTGGTAGAGGGTGTAGTTTTGTTGAACAACTTAGTTCCCTGACTTTTCGTATCGCAAGGATCAATCCAAAATGGCGGAGCTAGAGTTTCTTTTGATTTCTCAACTTTTCGTTTATCAAGTTCTAGATCGCTCGTTGTTGTTTCTTCTATGGCTGCTATCATCAAAAATTATGCGTTTAGAAAATAAAGGATATTTATGAAAGCGATAATAGCTGTTTCTTATTTGGTAGTTTATCTTTTAACGGCAACAGTAACGGCAAACGGAAATTTTGTGAATTTATAGTTAATCGGACAATACCTGAGGGTCCTTGGGAAGATTCCCCTTCAGTAGTTGTAAAACTTGCATCTTTATCATCTGACATTTTGATTACCATATTTTTATTATTATATAACGCAAGATTCTTGTACTGATTTTTTTTTATTTTGGTTTTACAGTTTTATTCTTTAGGTTTTTTGTATCTCCATGTTTGTTGTCACTAAGAATTTTGACGTTTCGACATATGTTAAATAAAAGTGACAAAATTATGATTTTAATTTTAATGATAGTTTAGGTCACTAAAATCAAATAAAATTTTAAGTAATGTAATACTGCTCATTCCAAGTTCTCGAGATCAATGTTTAATACTACTACACACCATAGGCGTTTAATATAAGAAAGAAAGACTTAGTTTTAAACGACAACTTGGAAGAAACGGGGTGGTTTGCTTCATCGACGGGTCTAAACAAATCAAATAGCCCAAGAGAATTACTCTTTTTAAGAACAAGCTAGTAGTGTACGCCATCATTATGGCCTCTAAAGGCGCATTTACACAGACAAACTTTCCTTTGATGTTGAAATGCCGACAAACATTTACACGAGCTTCTTGAGCAAAATGTTCAAATAAATGTTCTAGCAAAATCGCGTACAAAAAAACACACGTAAATTTTGGAGAGAATGTTGAGCAAAATTTGTGAAGAGAAGAATTGGGGGTATAAAAATTTCTTTACAAATTCAAAATATATATTGTTATCGGAATCCATTGAACTTAACTGAAAATAGAAAAACAAGTTTTAAAATAAGGTATTTTTAATTAAGTGCTTTCCGAGGGAAAAACGATTTGATGTCGAAATTCACATTTTACCTCATAAGCAACTTCGATTGACCTGATTTTTATAGGGGATATGCCAGTATACTTGTAACTTTTTTGGGGTTGTAAAAAAACGAGAATAAAAAAATAATAATTGGCACTTATTTATTGCTGTTGCCTGTAAAATGTAATGTTAAAAATTTACGTGTAAAAGAATATCTCTTTATTTTACTCCCAAGTTTAGTCTTTTACAATAATAACTAAGTCAAATTAAAAAATCTATATACATTTTATTAAATCTCAAATATATGAACAAAAGCACGTTCGTTTTAAATAATACCCGTTTATTACCCACGTTTATAACCCTACGATCCCGACCCTTATCTAAAAAATATAATTTAGCAGTAATAGACTAGACTTTTGAATCGGAATGTTGCCCTTTGCATATTGTTTGTTCAGTGTCAGTAATCGACCTTGATTATTACATTAAATTGACAGTAAATATCTATATCTTCAACATTTTCATGAAACTTTTGCTTTTTTAAGCAACCGTTGGGGCCTTAAACTAACTAGGTAAATCTGGTGTGAGGAATGAAAAAAAAAACAATCAAAGCTAAGGGTAAAGTTACAAAAATATGTTTAAAAAGAAATCCCCTCCCCCCACTCGTCATAGTCGTGAGGCGCGGATTACCGTTTAAAAGTGCAATTTTTGAGTTTTTTGCTGATATTTGAAAAACTCAGAATTTTTTTGGAAAAGAAAAAATTTTCCTGGGTTTTTTTTTGACTTTAGGAAAAAAACCCTTGGAAAAAAAAACTCGCAAGAAAATCCCAAAAAAAAACCCCGGGCAAAAAAATCCTGGAAAAACCGTAAGAACAAAATATTATAAGTAAGCCTAATCCATGTGACAAAACTGATAGTAGAGCCAATAATAAAGTTTCGCTTGCCGTCGGCTTTTTTTCACAAAAATTTTAAATAAAAGTTGGTGTTCCATTTTTTTAAAGAATTGAGATCACTGATCACTGATGTGAAATTTTATTTATTCTCATCTTTAAAAATATGTTTCCAAAATAGATAGCAATAATTTGCTCAAAAATTTACCCGAACAAAATGTTCAAAGAAAAGCTCACAAAAATGTTCACGCAAAAAATTTTAGATCTTTTGCACGAGCTTTTGTTTGAGCATGTTCGTCTGTGTAATTGCTCCTTAAGACGGAGAACACAAGTTTAAAGTGAATTTAATGACTGGCCGGAGTATATTAGGTTATTGTTTTTCCTCTATTCTGTGTCGTCGCTGTTGTGCGTTTTTTGATGGCTATGTAAGCCAATTCTCGAGCCGCACACCCTTCCACAGTCCTGGCGCACCCAGCTACCGGCAGCAGCCGAGTGTTGTTGGTCATCCATTCTTCCATTTTGTCGCTCCTTTCTACGTTTTCTATTTTCCGTCTTTAGTCTACGTCGTTGCTCTTCAAAAGTTTGTGCTCCCTCATGGACTGTTCGGCGCCATGAAGCCCTATCGTTTGCCGTGGTCTCGAAATTGTTTATATCGATGTGACCCTTCATCATATTGCCTTTGAGAATGTCCTTGTACCTTTTTTGTTGACCTCCTTGATTTCTCTTTCCCTCCTTCAGTTGTCCATAAAATATCGGCTTTGGGAGACGTGTTTCGGACATGCCGATAACGTGACCAGTTCAACGAAGCTAGTGCTTGAAGATAAGGGCTTCTATACTAGTTGTTCTGGCTTCTTCTAAAACACTTTGTTTATTCATCGGTCTTGCCATTTGATTCTTAGGAATGGTCTTAAACAACTTTGGTGATATTTTTCTAGTCGTTTGATATGCCTTCTGCAGGTGGTCCACGTTTTGCATCCGTATGTAAGAGTGGGTATTATAACTGTGTTGTAGATACGAAGCTTGGTCTCCCCATTGACATCGTGATTGTTGAAGACTCTCCGAAAGCCGTCCGAACGCTGCGCTATCACATTTTAGGCGATGATGTATTTCTGCGTCAATAGTTGCATTTGATAATGGGTGCTCCCAAGGTATGGGTAATGTTCCACGCTCTGCAGAGAGTGGCCATTTATGGAAATGTTTGGAGCTTGGGGATTCGTACCTGGTTCTGGTTGGTGAAGAATTTGCTTTTAGTAAGATTGACCTCTAGGCCAATGCTTTTGTAGGCTTGGTTAAATGCGTTGAGTACCAGCTGTAGACCTTCCTCTGTATCGGCCATAACGACGTTGTCATCAGCATACTGCAGTTCGAGTACCAAGGTCGTCGAGACCTTAGTTTTTGCTCCCAGTCTGCCTAGGTTAAGTAGGCCACCGTCGAATCTATATAGAATTTCCACTCCCGGCGGTAGTTGTTCCTCATCAAGGTGAAGCATGGCATCTAAAAATATAGATAATAGGGTGGGCGCAATAACACACCCTTGTTTAACGCCAGATGTATAAATCCTTACTAAGCAGAACGAGGAGACAAATTTAGTGTGCTCTATGACTGACATAATAAATTGCTTAAAAACCCCATAACGATGACCATTCAAGGAATTTATAAACGGCCCAGATGCAGCCAGAGAAAAAGAAGAAATAACCTTATATCTGTTTGAACTTGGAACTCCAGAACCTAGGGTAGATTACCTGTAGTTTTAAGAATGGCCAAACGAAGAAAAAAAGCTACAGTGTAATAAAAATATAAAAAAAATTAAAACAAAGAAGTATAGAAAAACAAAACAAAACAAATTTGAAACTGACAACACAAGTCATAGCCAACTTGACTAAAAAGGGGACGAGAAAATAAAACTTCTTCGTTTTCCGGTTTATGTTTTATTTTCCGATCCCATCTTTGTAAAATGACACTTTCCGGTCTATTGAAAAAAAAAAAGAATTTGCTCGTTGGGTAAAGAAATATGCAAACATAAAAAACTCTAAGAAGGATAAATAGATTCGTGTGAGAACGGTTTATTTCCACAATTTCAACAATACAGAGCCAGATATGAACAAAACAAAAACATGATACCGTGGGCCATTCAAATAGAACTTGGCTGATAAGGTAATTAATCCGTGCGGATCGAATACCCAATTTTTAAACATTTATTTTCAAATTCCACACAACAAAGTATATAAAAAAATCTACCGAACATGCACCAATTTTACGTTATGAAGCTGTAACATGAAAAGAACGAACGGCACAATGTTTTACTGTATAACAAATAAAAGAGTAAAAAAAGAAAAAAATTCAATTTTAATGGCTTTGCTCTCATTTCAGGCGCTGTTTTCTTGAATTGTCGGGAATTGTCTGGACAAGTGAGATTGATTTACAACATAGTTAAATCGAAATATACGAAAGTAAAAAAGTGGGAAGAATAAGGAGCGTTCCCGTCTTACATTTTCAATAATTTTCGGAGTCAATCATTTGCCAAACACAACAGTAAATAAAACATCGTGTGCTGAACATGCACCAAACTTTACGTACCTATAACAAAGACTGCATAACTTAGCTAAAACATGATAAGTAAAAGAGTAAACAAAGTTAAAAAAAAACAATTTAAAGTGCTTTGCCATTCTTACCTTCACTTCAGGCTGCACAGAAAAAAATAAATATTTGTTTGATGATGAACCAATATTTTTTCTTTCAAATAAATATTATTTAAAACAAATAGAACCTTCTTCCCAGTTGCTCTCGAACTTTCTTGAGAGTAGTCTAGACTTCAAATAGAACCTTTGTTTTGTCAACGAAAAATAGGTTGCTTGAAAAAAATGTTTATTGAAATAAAAAAAAATATGTTTCTCCATAATCAAACAAAAATTTACTTGAATCAACCCCTTTTTTCTGCGTATGTATAACTTGTTAGAGAAGTGGGCGTAGTTTAAAAAATAGTGAAATGGGGATATGCGAAAGTCTACAGGTGTAAGGTGGATACACTGAAAGAAGAATTTTGTAACAATAACAAACATTTAGTAACAGTAACCATAGACTTTGCACATATTTCTGTTATTAGGTAACAACTCATAAATTTCAATTTTTAAAACAAATATTGTTTAACGAAAACAAAATCGTTTGGTAATAATTAACTAGATGATTAGTAACGCTACCTAAATGATAAGTATCTTTAAAAAAGTTTTATTAATAATATAATTATGCGCGCGATAACAACGTCCGCGTCCTATTTCTAAGGCCACTGGTCGCGTAACTCTCAGATCGCTTAAGACGGAAAGTTGCTGGTTCCTGGAAAATACTCGTCCATCTATCTGTGTGTGTCGGTGAGGAGTATCTGAAAAAAGATTATGGAGTTAAATTCTTGGAAAAAGAAAGTAGTAGAAAATGTACAAAGTACTCTCTGTCTCTCTTCATGTTTAAACTAATAAACTGAGAATGTCCGACATTACTTGTTCTGGGGAAAGAACAATTCTTACCTGCCCAAGAATGCAGAAAAACTCCAAAAGAAACTCCTCCGTTGACCGCGTCCCGACGACTCACTAAACAAAATGACAGAAACGTCAATTCTACGTGCGAACAAGCGAGCGGGAATAGAATGATGTTAATATACAATTAAAGTAAATATTTCAACGCACGAACATACGCAACGATTTCAATCAGCAGTTCTGTCATCGCACTCTTCAAAAAAGCGTGTATCGTTCGAAACATCGCATAAACAGTTCAAAAATATGTGTATTTTGGCTTTATTTCGAACGCGTTAGGTATACCGATACGGATGCGTTGAAATATTTACTTTAAGTGCCAGTTCCTCCGCCAAAACATTTTTGTTATAATAACGAATTAATAATGAAAAACAATTTGATCATACATTACACAAAACACTTTTGTTAAAATAAAGTTTTTGAATATTAATTATTACAAAGAAATATTTGCAAGCAGGCATTAGGAGTATATTTATAATTATGAGATTTTAAATATTAATTACAAAGACGTCTGTTACCTTAAAAATAAGAGTGTTTTGGTTATAGCTAATGTGAGGCAATTAATATTAAAAAAAGACAAATTGTTGAAGAAACAACTTCTGGAAAGTGGCGATTTTTACTTATTGTCCCATTTAATATTTTGTAAATCTAATAATTTAAAGATATTCTGAAGGACTAGTTTTACGGCGAAAGTGTCGAAAATAAAATGCATTTTTAAATAAAAAAAAATGGGTGCTAGCAAGCACGGATAGTCCACCATACAGTCGACTATTTTATGTTGAAAGGAAATAAAAATATCTCGAAAACTGTAGCTTTAAAAGATTTGGACCTCATAACAAAATTTTTGGGTATATATTTTAACGTTTTTTCAAATAACTCGGAAACTAAAGCTCCCACAAATTTGGACTTTATAACAAAATATGCAGTCCATGTTCTTGGAAACTTAAATCCGAAAACCGTATATCGCTACTTGCTTTTGTTCCAAAGTTACAATTTTTTTAAATATTTTATCTTCCTTTTCCCCCCGTCAACCCCCCACCACATTACCCAAGAGTTAATCAGTTCTTGGTCAGCCGATAGAGGATTTTTGTTCCAAATTTCGTCACAATCGATTAAGGCGTTCTTAAGTTATCGTGTATACAGACAGACAACCGACAACAGACCGACAGACAACTTTTTTTTTCGTCGTTTAAGGTGTTTCGGATCCTTAATAACTCATTTTTGATAAAATTAAAAAAAGTAAAAATATATCTCAAAAACTGTAGATTTGAACCTTATAACAAAATTCTTGGGTAAAATTTACGAAAACTAAAATCTGAAAAACGCATATCAATAGCTTCTTTACTGCTAAAGTTATGATTTTTTAAAATATTTTAACGTTAAGAAGCTGCAAAATTAGTGAACTTATTCACCTTTAAATAACTTATTTAACCCCCTCCCCCCCAACAAAAAATATATGATACATATGATTTCATTTACATAATAGAGCAATACACCAACTAATGGTGAATCTTTGTTTACCTACTCATTATCAAATAAACTTAACACTTATGTTTTTCTCTTCCGATTGATTTCTTCTGGTCTATTACAATTTAATTTTGGGCTTTGAAATAGTTTTTTTCATATTATAGGTGGGCATATAATATTCTACATAATAGATCTTTTAACTATTGACTGACTAAAAATCAATTAAATGTATAAGTTACAGAAAACTAACAGAGTAACACAAGGTTATTTTAAATAAATGCAAATAAAGTTAATTTACAGTTTTTAAGTTTCTTTGAGATGGCGCCACAAACATCAAAATAATTAAAATGATGAGTCACGTATATTAATTGTGCTACATTTTTTGTTTTCAAAAACTTGTTTTTTCATGTAAGGTTTAACCACTGTCCTAATGTCCTCCTTTTTTTTCAACTTGCTAATGTTATTTTTACATCTTGATGTTTTTTTGTTGTTTGTTTGTTATACTTTTGACCATAGAAGGTAATTGACTAACCTTAAATTTTCTTTTATTGTTTTTTCGTTTTTAGTTTTAACCATGTCATTTTATTTTAGAACCCTTGAAAATGGCCCAGTAAGGCCGAAACGCGTTGGGAAAATGTTTAAATGGAAATAAATGAGCCATAATTTTTGAAAAACTATGACTTGTTATTTTCATCATCGTTTGAAACCTGTGGAGTTAGGACGTCAACCCACTTCTTGTCTTACATTAAAAATGTTCCACGTAGGAGAGTTGGAATCCATATTTTAAGGTTTTTTCAAATAACTCGGAAACTAAAGCTCCCACGAATTTGGACTTTATAACAAAATTTATAGTCCATATTCATGAAAACCTAAATCCAAAAATCGTATATCGCTACTTGCATTTATTCCAAATTTTTTTAAGTATTTTATCCCCCTTTTCCCCCTTCAACCCCCCACCACCATACGCAAAAGT
Organism: Oxystoma pomonae; assembly: GCA_963921995.1. Taxonomy (NCBI): domain Eukaryota; kingdom Metazoa; phylum Arthropoda; class Insecta; order Coleoptera; family Brentidae; genus Oxystoma; species Oxystoma pomonae. Next base: position 41,530,240 of record OY998172.1, read on the forward strand.
TAATCAGTTCATGGTCAGCCGATAGACGGTTTTTGTACCAAATTTCGTTAAAATCGATTAAGGCGTTCTTGAGTTATCGTGTATACAGACAGACAACAGACCGACAGACAACTTTTTTCATCGATTAAGGTGTTTTGGAACCTTAGTAACATATTGGTATGGTGGACTAAAAAAAGGCTTTTTTACAAAAACTGCCTACAAAAATTAAAATTGACATATTTCTTATTTACTGGAACAGTATTAAGAAACTAAATTTTAGGGAATATTAGCAAATAAGTCCTGACAAAAAAGCAGTTAGTGTGTTTAAAAATCGTCGGATTTTTTGTAAGGGCAAGATTTTCTGATGGTTTTGGAAGAATCGCGAGAGGTGTGTCGTTTAAGTTAAATTTAGCTGAAAATGTAATTGAGCCGTGCGAATCGAATACCCAATTTTTAAACCTTCATTTTCCAATACCGCACAAAACAGTAAATAAAACGCCGTGTTTAAAATCTACCGAACAGGCACCAAACTTTAGGTAACGAAGCTGTAACATGGAAAGAACGAACGGCGCAATGTTTTACTGTATAACATAAATCATGACGTAAAAGATAATGTTCTAGCCGGTTTGCTTTTTATGGGCCGTGGCGAGCGGTCAAAAGATATGATATACAATGATCTATTTCATCAAGATGTATGCATGGACCATTCGAAATACGAGCCACAGTTTTATCTCAAATAGATCTTTTGCAAGTACGACTTTTTTATCTGTAAAACAGACCTCAAAAGTTGGATAAAATCTGCATGTTTTTCTCTAATTCTCCTGACACAACACACTTTTAGTGATTTAGATTTAACTACAATGCTGTTAAGTTTAGCAAATATACTCATATCAGTGTTAGCCAGTTTTACGAAGCCCCAGAGACTTTTTGGGGCTTTTTCCTCCAGTTCTGTATTTATTTTCGGGGAAAAATTGAAAAATGGCAGTGAAAAGTTAGCCGGGAATACTCCTAACCCAGTTTGCGCGTTGTTTTCAGATCATGAAATATAAGATTTGTTGTAAAGGGTTTTTTCTACAACTATACCTCTGAAAATCGTGTTTTTCGCACGCTAGGCAGCCTCTGAAAATGAAGTATTTTACATAAATGCAATCAAATGTTTTTTATATTTTTATCAAAAACATAATTTTAGTAACTGTCTGCAGACAACTAAAGCATGATTTTTTTGGTTACCGATGCAAAAATAGTACATTATAAACCTAGGGACTAAAGTGCCACATTTAATCCCGCGGCGAAAGGTTTGTACCCCGACCGTAGGGAGGGCTACAATTCGCTAAGGGATTAAGCGACACTTTAGTCCCGAGGTTTATATACTATTTTATGCACTTTAGCAAAAGATCTTTGTTAAAATTACGTTATTTCTGCGCCAAATGGTTCGTCAACTACAAGAAAGGGTGCTAAGAATGAAATCTTGCTGTTTGGCTTGACTTGCCATAAATTTAATTATAATTTTCCAGGGATTACTTTTTTTTTAATCCCTGAAGGATTAAATTTACTTCTAATCCCTAAGCTGAGGGATTAAATTTATTTTCAATCCCTTAGAGATTATTTTTTTGAATCCCTTAGGGAATAAAAGTGTTACTTTAGTCCCTAAAAAGAGGGATTAAAAGTACCTATTTAATCCCTGAAGTGCATAAAAAAAATGATCGCGGGTGCAAAAAAATATTTTTTTCCGTTTTTTACTCAAAATTAAATAAAGAGAAAAAGCAGAAATATTAATTAAACATTCCTGTAATGTAATAGTCATATACTTAGAGAACAAAGAATGTGATAGGAATGTTACATTTTACCATTGAGAATATTACTAACACATGCCGGCAATAAGTTACGCTCTAGCTTATACAGGTGATATAAATGTGATAAAAACGTGACATGACTATAATACGACCAGAACCTTTTTTTTAAGAAATATAGTAATATACCTGGGAACGGACTATAATATCCCACATAGAAACATAGCCAGATGGGCACGAGATGGATATTGTAATATATGCAGTGGATATATATCCACATGAATATACACCAAATATGCATTAGTCTTCCACTAAAGTGCAATTTTATTACGGAGTAGCCTATGGATATAGGCATATCAATGTATCACCTTTATGTTGATGTACTACTTGAGATTAGTTATCAAAAGTCCTAAATAACTAAATAAAAATTACAAATAACTTTTTGCTGTCCTATGGTCAAGTCATGATGGTAATTTAAGAGTTAAAATATTTTAGCATTATTTAAGGGGTAACGTTTTTGATTTAGCAATTTTTACTATGTTTTTCACATTTATATAGCTCACATTTTAAAGCTTTCTTTCCAAACTTTCGATTTCGAGAATAAAACACTAAAATTTTTCAAGTTTTTACTGTTTTTTAGTGTTAAAAAAAAGTACGGCCATAAGACATTTTTTCTCTGTTAAAATAAAAAATATTTAGAGAGAGAGGGCAGAATTTTAGAGGTAGATAGAGAGATAATTTAGTGACGTGCAAAAATATTTAGGGTTGTTACTGTCTCCCTAGCAGGTTATAGAAAAGTATTTTAGAGAAAGATGTACATAATTTAAGGCAATTGTTTACTAAAAATTTCTGTTTTGTCATCTGTCTGTCATCTTAAGTGGTGTCGTGCATATGATTTTTATTTTGCCATTTTTATCCAAGAAACAGCCAAAATTGTAATTTTTCAAAGCGTAAAGTGTGTAAAACATAAGGTGGTATTAATTTCTTTCAATCAAAGTTCATTACGGTCTTTAAATTTACCAGAAAACGTGTCCTACTAAAGTGTATTTTAGCACATCTAAAAATAATTTAACAGGTATTTAAGAAAATTATTTTAAGAGTCATCATGGCTTTACCATAATATGTATAATAATATTACCTGCTACTAACTCTGCGGGAATATTCCTACAATATGAATATTCTTCCAATGTTATGTGGGAAAATGGTAATATTGAAAAAATCTAATTATTCTTGTCTAAAAACTAAGCCATTTCCGCCAGTTTTCACCAAGTATTTACGAAAAAATCATTTAAAAACATCGTCAAAATATCAAATTATCAAAGATTAAAATGTCGCAACAATGAAAGTCGCCGAGTAAAAAGACACATCGCTATGGAAACCATTGTTATTTAAAGTAGGAGCGGATCCCCGGGCAGATCTAGTCTCAATTCTACACTTGTTAAGCCTTTGTGAAATATTTTTGAAAGGGAGCTGGCTTGGGCTGGTATTTTGTCTTAGTTGTAGATTTGTTGCCACAATCACATCACTACTTTTTTTTTTTCGTAAAATACTTTAAAAAAAGGAGGGTTGGATTTACGGCAAAGGAGGGGCGAACGTCTATGCCGGAGGTTGGCTGTTCTTACCACCTTATCAAATGCTCCTTGAAAAGACTATAGCAACTTGTTTTATATACAGGGTGGATTCTTTAAACGGAACGGTGCTTCTAGCGGTTTAGAATTTGGTTTTATAAAAAAATCCAAAAACAGGTCGACTGAGATTTTTAATTTTCTTTAATCTCTCTTGGATTTTTTTTTATTTCATTTGGTTACGAGGTATGACAAAAAAATATATTTTTTTTAAATAGGACACCCTGCATAGTTTGAAATTTTTAAATTCTAAAAAAAAATATCTTTTTGCCAATACCACACACTAATACTCTATCTCTTATGGTTTCCAAGACAGAAGCATTTAAACCTGCATGGAATTGTTATCTATGCCTTGGATATTTGAATGAATATCGAAGTTTTCCATACAGATTTAGATAAAAATATCTTGTTTATCGTAAAAGATAGATCCTACTGTGTGGTATTGCTGAAGAGAGAATTGTTTTCAGATTTCAAAAATTGCAAAATAAACAGTGTGTCCTATTTAAAAAAAAATAAAAAATTGCCATACCTCGTAAACTAAATTACATAGACAAAATCCAAGATAGCACGATTAAAGGAAATTAAAAATCTCAGTTGACGGTTTTTGGATTTTTTTATTCAACCAAATTCTAACCCGCTAGAAGCACCGTTCCGTTTAAAGAATCCACCCTGTATAGTGAGGCATCGTTCAATTCTTACCTGGGACCCTTGCTTTACCTGCAAGGCAGGATGAACTTTTTGTAGTGTAACTGTTGTAATACATCCATAGAGGGGCGAAAGATTTTTTTTTTTATTATGTAGTTTAACATTTGTGGAAGCATCATAACTAGTCCTTTATATTTTAACAGCAGCAGTTTAACTTTTTGTGTACGTTTTAAGTATTAAACATAATAAAAAGGAATTTTCTCATTTTATTTCGTTTGTAGAAAACATTTTAGTAGTTTTTGGTACACCTTACTTACTTTGCCACTCGTCATTTTAAGAGTATTATTTAAATAAAACATAAATAGCGCCAGCTGGCAAGACTTGTCCGGCAAGTATAGTCCTCTATACCAGGACCCTAATTCTTGAGAACGCAATTCGAATTCTTGGGAATTGGGTATTCGCGCTCTCCGAGTCCAAATCCCATTTCTTAGGTAAACAAACGCGTAAATGTATATTTTCAAATCTAAAACTTCGAAGAAGTTTTAAGAACAAGCATATTTTCCTTTTCCTTCTCTTGAGATTCAAGAATTAGGCCCCTGGGGTCCTATTTCCAAAACCATACGAAAACATTAGGTCGGTATCTTCCTATACAGTGTAGAATAGAAGGCAGATATACCGATATGCTGATGCCTAGGTAGTGCGTCAAAGAATAACCGATTTTTCGTACGAAACAACTCGAATACACACCACCCACTCGAACAATAGTAATTAAAACCAGTCGAATTCGAACGCAGTGCACACATACCGGCTTGTCTTTCTCCTCTCATTCCACACGACAGAGAAAGAGTAAACGCCTATGGTTTGTCAAACCAGGAATTTATCAGACCGTATTTAATAAAAATGTTCATCGTAAGAATGATTCATCATAAAAACTGCAATTTGTTAAACCAATTTTTTATCCGAACCTTATTTCTTCAAACCCACTCAATAACAAATTCGAAAATTATAAGACGCGTTTTTAATCGAACCATTATTCATCAAATTTCTTCAAACTGAAACTCGTAATTTGTAAAACCTATTTTTAATAAAACCTGGAATTTGTCAAACCATTATTTTTGAAAACCGGAATTCGTAAAACCCGTTTTTTATTCGAAATTTGTTCTTAACTGGAATGCAAGTGACATCTATTCAGAAACTATTGGAGCTCCTGTACAAGTATGCGCACGTAGCAGCGACAAATGCATCGAAACGCCGCGCCACCTGCATGTCCCGTTCATCTATTGTTGGCGAATGCGCAATCAATTTAGCAAAAATTTCTGATAAACAACGGGTCTTACGAATTCCGGTTTTGAAAAATAATGGTTTGACAAATTCCGGGTTTTATTAAAAATGACTGTTACAAATTACGAGTTTGATTTTGAATGGATCTGACAAAAAAAGGTTTTGGAAAAAAACAGGTTTTATAAATTTCGAGTTTGATGGACAATGGTTCGATTAAAAACGGGTCTTCTAAATTTTGAATTTTTTGGTTATTGAATTGGTTTGAAGAAATAAGGTTGGGGTAAAAAATTGGTTTAACGAATTGCAGCTTCTATAGTGAATGATTTTATGATTGAACTTTCTTTTATTTACCTGGTTTGATTTAGCACATTCTTATAAAACGTGGGCATCCGAAACAGTGATGTAAAAATTGGCTAGTATTTAGAACACAAAAGTACTTTTAATTTTTAGATTAGAGGTATTATAGCATAAATTCTAAATTGTGCAAGAAAAATTCCGCAAATTAGATACAAATTATTGTAAGTTCTAAATTGTGCTAAATAGTTTTGAAAATAACGAAAATATTCTAATACGAGTACTTCCGTTCAGAAGGAGGGGTAAAAGAAAAGCCGATACGCTGATACATGGGTAGTGTGTAAAAGTAGTTTACATATCAAACAAGTTATGATGGACATTAACCGCGAAGATGAAGTTTGAGGCGCGAGACGCAGGCGAGTGTTTTAATTTATCTGAGCGTGTAATGACCATAACATGCGAGTTAGTGTACTATAATTTACCTACGACCAATGAAAATATTATCATAAATATCAGAAATTATTAAAAATATCAAACACGAAGTTTCAATGACATTCAATGACGTTCTATCTAAAACGTCAAAACAAATAAGGTTACTAATGGACTTTTCATATATCTTTTTAAAAACAAGGTTTTTTTTTCTTAAAATGCGTAAAATGGTCATTTAAACGGGACTTTTTTTGGTTAGGTTATTTACGTTTAATAAATATTTATTGTCTTAAAAATATCAAAAAAATAACTCACATTTTTGCGTCAATTAATGCTCTTATAAAATAAAGTTTCATCGCTTGTCACGCCATCTTGTGGTTTACGTCTAAGCTTTCTTATTATTCTAGGACCGTAAGTGAGCCATTAAAATCGTGATGAGATGGTCGTAATAGTTATTTACCTAACAAGTTCGGAAAGTGGTTCTTTTCCGCACGCGACGGCAGTTGCAAGCCGTCAAGGGTAGAAAAGGCATTTTCCGCAATGTTTCTCCTACGAGTGTCTTTGTCCATTTTATTTAAAAAACAAATGTTTTAATACGCAAAGATTTTATAATAATGGTACAAAACGACACATAAGATAGAATAGTTACATAATTAATTAATTAGTCCTAAATATCTTCATTTTTAACAACACAAAATTAACTTTTCCGCACGATTTTTTTCTTCTAAATAAAAACAGTACATATAGCTACTAATTTGATTTGAAGTAAAAATTTAGTATATCTGGGATTAAAATATTGTGCTTTAAAAAATCGTGCGGAAAAGTAAAAAAATCGTGCAGAAAATTAAAATCGTACGGAAAAGTAGAATCGTTCGGAAAAGTGCAACTTTCAAAACGAAAAATCGTGCGGAAAAGTGCTCGTCGGAAAAACTAGTATTATTCGTTGGAATAACCGGTTTTGCGTGCAAACCAGATCGAATGTCCTCCTCCCACTCGAGTCAAATTGATCAAAACCAGTATCTTTCGCATTTCATTCCACACCGCATAGAAAGAGACTGAAAAATTGCCTATAATATGATGCTTGGGCTTCGGACATAAAACCGTCAAAAAATTACATTTATTGATGGAGTTTATTGTATCTAAATGTTTCTTTTATGCATTATTTTCCACCCTAATAAAAACGGCTGGGGTGGCGTTGATTGTGTATTCTTTATAGTATTTTGCGTCCTTTAAAATCCCGAGAACATACAAATTCAATCTAATCAATTTCATTTTCCACTGTTTACTGCGAGATCCTGCATAAAGCAGACGCTTCCATACGTTAAAGTCACACTCTAAAGACCGTAAGAAAAGGAAATTTCGAGTCACGATAAACATTCACATAACGTCCAGGAAGCATTCAATATACAAGATATTTTTCCACTTTGAGCCTAGTAATTCTCAAATTGGACGTTAATTGTTTACAAAGATCAGATTTTATGATATGTAGGTCGCGATTCTTCAAAAACCGTCAGAAAATCTCGCCCTTACAAAATATCTGACGTTTTTTAAACACAAGTTTACACTTAATGCTTTTTTTGTCAGGACTATTTGCTAATATTCCTTAAAATTTAGTTTCTTAATACTGTTCTAATAAATAAACAATATGTCACTTTTCATTTTTGTAGGCTGTTTTTCTGAAAACCCTGTTTTTTACTTAAAAATGTATGTTATTTTTATGTGTAAACAAACCTTTAAAACTTTTAACATACAAAACCATAGGCAGCCATGGAATATTTCGCTGTCACTGTTCAGAAAAGTCACACAAATTCTGTCTTTCCTTTCACATGGTGAGAATTTTCGACACTTTTTGACGTTTATTGGTACGCGTAGTAACAATTTTGCTCCGCCATAGACTAGTTCTGCAGAATATCTTTAAAATATTAAATTTACAAAATGTTATTAAAAAAATGTCGCAGTTTCTGTTGCAACGTTAGGATAAATAGAAAGTTCGCTGTGATTTTATTTTAAATGAGGCCATAAGTAAAAATCGCCACTTTCCAGAATTCTGACAGGTGAGATTTTCTGTTGTTTTTGAAGAATCGCGACCGTAGTGCAAAAAACTCTGTAACACAGGGTGCTTCACAATTCCCTAGAAATATTTCAACAGTGGTTAGATATCATTAATCCAAGAAAAGTTAGAGGTTATTTTGTTTAAATTTCATATTTTTTTCTCTGAATTTAGGAGTAAAATTTTTGTATTTTTCTGGAAATCGCCTTTAAAATAATTTACCAAGCAAGTCTACGTGTGTGTTTGTATTTGTGTCAAGCATTTTGAAGTTGTCAAAGTTTTGTTTTCAAAAATTTTATGTTTCTACCACGTAATAAAAGGTGCTTCTCAAAAAATATTAACAATTTTTAAATACAAATATCTGTGAAACGAAAGAGTTTACAAAAATATATTTTAGTATTTCTTGTTCAGAACAAAAAATTCTACCTACAGTTAAAGTCTTCGTAGGGAACTTTGAACTACCCTGTATAGTAAAATAGAACTAAATATTAAATAATAATATTAAAAGGTCTTTGTGGCACTAATTACTGCAGTTGTAGTTTTACAAGAATAAATATTAATAAAAATTTATTAAAATTTACTCCAAAATGTTTAATTATTTAATTCCACAAATACTAAATACTATTTTTTTTTATTATTTAAGAGTTATTAGGGATATTTTGAAGCGCTTAAAATTTTGACAACTTTAACAGCCGCTATGGTAGTGTTTATCAACCATTTTTGTTTATCAACCACTACCACTACCACTCATCGATTTTACCAGAGTTTTTGTAACACATTAAAAACTGTTACTTGTAAAAGAATTTAAAGATTAGGAAAAATAAAAAAGTTCGCTTAATTTTACAAAATAAGTGTTTTATATGTTGGGACCTTGTAATATTTTATTATTTTTAAAATTAATTGAGCCAAAATTCTCTAAAATTAACCAGAAAAATAACCACAACCACAAAGAAATGGATTCGTAGCTTACGGCAGTGCTAGTGGTTAACTACCACAACAGAATGACGTTTAGCTATTGCGCAGACGCAGTAATTACCACAACCACTACGAAGTGTCAAATAAGCGTTCCAAAATATCCCTGTATATATCTGTACTCTCTTTGAAACCCAATCGTTATCGTTAAAATACTGATTTATAGTTCAGACAACCTCAAGATCAGTTAACTTGTACCAAGATTAAATACAAATGAAGATTACAAATTTTTGGTGCGTAGTACTGATATTTAGGACATATTTTTTTCCGTGTCTTTGTGATGTAATTACAATACAGTATGAAACAAAATAAATTACGTGCTGCTTCCGCCTTAGTTTCTCTACCGCGAAGCGTCTCTGTATCTTTTCAATTTCTCAACAAAAGAAGCTTATTTTATGTTATCGCATGCATTCATCCCATCCTCTTTCTTGTAGCAGACAACCTTTGGAAAAAAGTTACAATTTTTAGAGTCAAGAATTTTTAAAATATCAGTAAAAAAAAAAGACAGTTTAAAGTTTAGAATATAGAAGGACCTGCGTTGGGTTTAAGATAATAATTTCAACTTTCAGAATGTAATTTTTAAGTTTTGTTATTGTATTGCAAATTACAACTTAGTGATTTATAAAAAAGGAAGTAAAAAAACTTTTAAATCAGTTACATGAACCGAAAAGAATCTAAAAACCAAAAAATCAAAAGATCTTTGGTGGAAAAAATGACCACCCAAGATCTTTTGGTTTTTAGATTCTTTCCGGTTTTTTAACTTCCTTTTTTGTTGAGCACAATCCTATTGGAAATATTAACACGCCAGGACGAACCCGTATCAGGTGACTTAGATAAGTACCAGTACGGAAACTATTTGTGAGTAATTCAAAGTTGGAAATCAAAGTGTATGATGGTGTTTAATGATGTTTGGGGAGGGTGACCAGTGAAACCACTGATGAGCCCACGCTGGTTGCCCAGGGCGAAACATCGTTTAATCATTTCGTTTTTTCGCATTGGTCCTTTGTGTGTTCCTTGTGGGATGCTCATCCAAGTTTGAATTTTCGTTTTTTTTTCCACCCAAGATCTTTTGATCTTCTGGTTTTTTGTGTAAATAGAAAGAAATAGCAGCATTGCCACTTTTTATATATCACTATCAGAAATTTGCTACCTTACAAAAGACTGGCCATTTTGCTTGTGATCAAATAATATTAAAACTCCAGTAAACACTTTATTGGCATACCAACTTATACCAGTGTAAAAAGATTGTAAAAAACTAAAAAAAAAACCACATTCGAATGGCTAAAATAATAATACACAAAAAAAAAAATTTTTTTGCAAAGTGCCCACTGCGCGCACGCTCCATAAAAGAAATACTTTTTCTATTTTAAAAATCATGTTTTATTTAAAAATATGGAAGATTTTCAAAAACTAAAATTATAATAAGGAAACGAACTTGGAGATACCACAAAATGTGTAGTGGGGGTAATAAAAACATCTCTGTGCAAAATTTTGTAATTTGTTAACTGTTGATCCTTTATATTATTTGTTCCATTAATTTACCCTTTTTAGCCATTCATATTCCCTTCTAAGAAAAGCCGGAATATTTTTCAATTTTCTTTGTCTTTTCATTATCTATCTATATGGTTATTCTAACATTTTTTGCATGTTCTTTATGGATATGCATGTCCCGAATGGAAGCAAATTCAATCTATGAACGGTTATGGAACGTTCAATTTCGTGTCCTCTATACTTTTTTATGCCATTTTACAGGCGCGTAAAAGTATTTGCGTTGCTATTGAATGAAAGGTTTTTTACGATATATTTTTTGAAAATTTTATGTGAACATTGAAAAATACAGGAGATAATACTCGCTTTTCTCTCATTTAACATGTGTTTTTTCCCTAATTTATTAGAATCTTATTTTTGTATTGATTAAGTTAGAAATTGTAGAATTGTAGAAAAAAACAAGAAAGATTATAAAGACAGCTTTTGCACTGCTTTTGAAAAATGTTAGGTTTCTGTCTATACATTACTCCAAGAGTGTCTTTCCGAGATTAATAATCACTGTCACAAAACCATTTCGATATGTAATCATAAAATAAGGATTGGATTAACTTTGTATTTATTTAAAAGGGGTTTTTATCTATCAAAAGTATGAAAAAACTTAGTGGTAAAATTTCTGTTTTATCAAAGGAGGTCATGTAAACAAACGGAGCTAAAAACAGACCTGAATCCAACGATCATTCATGCGTTTATACATGACTCAACAAACTGAACGTTGCCCGGTTCGCTGGTAGAACATGAGAAAATGGCCATTATCGAAGTACCGATGAAAACTGCAGCTTTGAGACTTTTGAGTGTGATCTTTCAGTGTAAAGTTTTGTTTGATGATTTAGATAAACTCAATATTTTAATTTCAGTTTGTACATAAATGAATAGGTACAGTTGTTTTGGATTGTTTTCATTGAAAACAGTTTTCGTGCATAATCAGTGACCTTCACTTATGTTTGTTTTGCCTCGGAGTACCCTTAGGGAAATTATAAATGAACTTATTACCAATTGCCACAAAACAATCCTTTCTGGGGGCTATAAATTTAAACCACCCCCAGATAATGAAGATATTATATGCGAAATTTTTGGCGCTTTAGGGTATTTTCTCCTAAAATATGGTATATTTTAGAAAGAAAAGCAGTTTGTCAGTGGTATTTTGCAATAACAATACAAAATAATCGATAGCTTTGGGTCTTTTCTGTATGGGCAAGTGTTTTTTGAAAATTGGTTTTAAAATTTAGTACCGCCCACAGGTGTAAATATTTAGACCTCTTTTAGATCCTAGTAAATCCCACTGTAAGCATCTATTAACGCATTTTGACGTAGCGTAGCGTATAGTCACATTCTTTTTAAAGCAGAATGTTCAGTTTTTGGTTTGTCTGTTTTACGAGTTAAAAGGAAATTAAAGGGTCAGGCAAAATTTTCACTACTTGAACGGCCATTGTGGTTTGTTTGATTGATTGATTCTGTTTTGGTGAGTGTGCCAGTCTGATAAAGCCCCTTAAAGAGGGATGCATCCACTGAGTCAATCTGTGGCTTGTCGAATACAAGCTATATAAGGTTTTCCAAATTCGATGCTTGCCATGAGGATTTCCTGAACGTTAGAAGATACGAAAATGTTTTGATTACTTAAAACTAAAAAGAAAGTTTACAAAATCCTGGTAGTTCCGAAGATAGGCGAAAAATACCGAAATCTTAATTTTTAGTTTTTTTTTTGCATCGGGCTATTTGAAACCTATGTAGAGGTTTCTTCTGCGCGGCGCTAAAGTCGATTCGCTGTATGAAGTCCGATATCGAATTAAATCTCCAAAAGATGTTATCGCTTTTTGAACAATAAGTCAGTTAAGTTAGAATGCCCTCGCAATACTTGATCATACCAGACATCAAACTGGTTGACTGTATGCGGCAAAATATGAGTGGGCTAAATCAGCGGTCTTAAAACGAAATTATTTAAGAATTACGCGTTATACTTATACCACGATAAATATTTCTATTTTATTTTATTTTTCACTTATACCTTATTCTTTTGAAAAGATACATAATAATACATGCAGGCAATGAAGAAGGGTTTATGTCAAATGCCAGTTTAATATTTTCACCAACTTAAAAAAACTGACGATTATCACGGCAATATGGATGCTAAAATTTTTAAGCATTGGTTTGAGGAAAACTTTTAAAAAGTTCAGAAAACCCTTCCTTAATTGTTTTGGACAATGCGTCTTACCATACGAGACTCGAAGAGAAATTTCCTACAAGCAGCTGGAAAAAAGAGAAAATAAGAAAGTGGTTGTCAAAGAAAAACATAAACAATAAAAATTTATTTTTTAAAAGTTTTCTTTTAAGCAAGTGTAAAGAGCAGCCATTAAAAAAATATATATTGTTGACGAATTAGCCCTTAAATATGGACATCAAGTTTTGAGATTACCACCCTACCATTGCCATTACAACGCAATTGAATTGGTATGGGGTATTAGCAAAAATTATTATGACAAACATGCCTGTATGTATGTATTATGACAAACATGCCTATAATGTAGTATATGATAATGATTCTAAAAGCATGGATTACATTTCAGATGCAGACGAAGACTATTTTTAGTATGCATTTATAAGTAGGTGCGTTCTATCGCAAAACTGCAATATCGGTTCTTTTTAGAACCAAAACTTTATAAAAAAAGAAGTCGTAAAACTAATTTGCCTAAATACTATAAAAGCTAAGAAATAATCTTTTTTACCTAATTATTTTTTATTAACTTTAAATGATTTTTTAAGTACTGAAAACCCACTATATTAAAATTTCGAACCAATTTCGAACTAATTTTAAACCAGTTTTAAAAATTTTGAACCACACTTCTTCCTGTCTTTTTTCTTATATTCAAAATGGGTGGTGCAGCCGGACGAAGCTACACCCCCCTAATGTAAATCGTAGAGAAAAATGAAAAACAACTATCCCAAAATTAAACCAATTTCGAACTCCTAATACCACCAAAAAGAATTTCGAAAAATACACTAGTAACCCTGTTTTTTTTAATATTGGGGGGGAGGGGTGCAGGGTGACTTCAAGCCACACCCCCCTCAAAAAAATTTGGAACTTTGATATGCTTATAATTTTGAATTAATTTCGAACTAATTTTGTACAACTTGAAAAAAATTTGAACCACCCTAATTTCTGTGAAATTTTATATTTATTTAAAATGAGAGGTTTAGCCAATTGAAATCCAGTCAGTTTGGAAGGCATAGAAATATACTAGAAACGACTAGAAATCACACAAAAAAACTATTTCCTACTTTGTTGAACTTTTGGTACCTAATATGCGCATGCAAGGTTGCCAGGAACATGATAATTATCAGAATCTATGATAATTTTGGGGGAAACATGATAATTAATAATGACCTATTATCAACCCCCAAATCTATGATAATTTAACAAATCCTCACTTATTCTTATAATTAGAGCAAACAGTGAATATAGAATTGAGATATAAAAAAACTGTATAATAATAATAATAATGCCTAAGTAATCTAAATTAATAGTTTTTTTTTGTCACTCAAAAATAACAATACATTTTAAGCGAATGTCATGCAAAAACAAAAACTGTAATAATTTTTCCCTAAACTTGATAATTTTTCGGACTGCAAATGATAGTTTTTTTTCCAACCTCCTGGCAACACTGTGCGCATGGGTAAAGCACCTGATTTTTGCGCATCCAAATCAATAGTAGATTTTTCGAAATTCTTTTTGGTTATGTTAGGAGTTTGAAATTAGTTCTTAATTTTGGGTAGTTGCTTTTTATTTTTCTCTACGCTTTAAATGAGTGGGGTGTAGCTTGACGTCCGGATGCTCCCCCCCATTTTGAATATAAAAAAAAAAACTAGGAAGGAGTGTGGTTCAAAATTTTTAAAAGTGGCTCAAAATTGTTCGAAATTGGTTCGAAATTATAAGCACATCAAAACATCAAAAATATCTTTCGGGGGGGGGGGGAAACTCTGCAGGTGTCGTTCGTGCAATTGCATGATGCAACCGCTTGCGAAAAAGTATTACTTTCCGCTCTTGTTAGGTATATAATTGCTGTTTATATGTCATCTGGTCAGCCTTCCCAAAGTATGCACAATTTTCGAGACATTTCGCTGTTAATTAAACTAAAGGGTGTAATTGGACATAAACCTCTCATGTCCAATTGCACCGCAAATTCCTTAAATCTAGATTTGGCTAAATCCTGATTTAATTTTGAATCCGGATTTAAGAAAATTTATTTGCACCAGGCCAGATTTAACTTTAAGATGCAGACACTCTGTCAACACTGAAAGCTGCTGTGATTATCCGCATCAACTGAAAGCCCATTTATGGTGAAAAAGAATAATGTGAGTTATTTTAGCAGAATTCTTGTATTTTTTCATTTACAACAAGCGACTTCTAGTATTATATTTCTTTCTTCCAAATTCTTAAAAAACGAAAAAAATACAAAAAAACAATAAAAACAAAACAGGGGTCATTGACCTTTTCGCAAACATCTTTTTTTAACCGGTTTTTTACTACCTTCCAAAAATCAGCGAACAAACTGCTTTTATCCACTTTCCAAAACGAACAAACAATAAGAAATTCACTTTAAATTATCCCGTGACTAAAATTACGACAGTCGCGAAAAAGTGTTTTTAACATTTTCACAAGAAAACAAATCCCACCCAACACAACCTCAATAAACCCTACACAACACAGAAAAATCAACCCAATTCCAAAAACGACTGTCGTAACTCTAGATATGACTGTCGTAACTTTAGCTACTGCCTTGAAATTAACGTTGCGTCTTTTTGGTAAATCGTTTGTTTGCCCTCCACAACACATGATTGTGACAGATCGTTGGGCCCTTCTATTTTAAAATTCATTGTCTTCAACAACGCACTCAACAAATATGAAAACAAAACAACAACTGATTGAACTTGACATTTTCTGTCAAAAATCTGACCAATAGGAAACAAGATTTATGCTAAATCTGGATTTAAGAATTTTTAAGCCTTGTCGAATGAGGTGTTAACCAAACCGGGTTTAACGAACCTTAACTCCGGTTTTAAAATTCGGTGCAAATGGACATCAAAATCTTTTTAAAATATTGATGATTCTTAAGAGAAGGGAACCCCATTATATCGCACAACCACAATATGGCAGCGTTTCTTTCATATTCTTTTAAGTTAACCAGGGCCGTCTTTGGACCTCGTTCAATTTTTTTTTAGCAACGTTTGTTTGAAAAATTAACATTTAGTTCATTTTATTTATAACCATATTCTTTTAAGTTAACCAGGGCCCTCTTTGGACCTCTCTCAATTTTTTTTTGGGATTTGAAAAGATATCGTTAATATCAAGTAAATACACGATACTTTCTCTAATTGCTTTAATTAACTTTTCCAATCAAAATTTTTTTAAAATTAAAATTATAGCAACGCTAATAATTTGTTTTTATTTCCACAGTTTTTCCTTCATCCTTTTGGATGTAGTGGGTCAATCAGCTTAGGCAGTAAATGGTACACAAAAAATGATATCAGTTTTTCCACACACCTGGTCCAAAACTCCCTGTTCCTGGAAATATGTAAAAAAATAATAAAAATACAGAAAAAAAAATTGCTCCCAAGAAAAGGTTATATGTATAATTATTCTACATATTTTTTTAGCAGTTATTTAGAACCTACCTTGATTTCTTGCACCGAAGCCTTACGCTCTTTTTTAAAGACGAATAAATGCGTTTTGGGGTAATATTTTAATTCCGGTCCATCACTGACAAAGTCGCAATAAAAATGTCTGCCACATTGGTGACACCTTCAGAAATAAGGATAGTTTATTCACACAAGTTTCCAGCCGCTATCATGTTAAGTAAACTGATAATCTGGTTTTATTTTTTTTTGTTTATGGTTGAAATAAAACTGTAGACAAACCAAGTGAATTTAAAATAAGAAATTCGCTTAAAAATTGATGTTTTACATCTAGAATATAAAATCAAAATTCAGTGTTTCAGTCACCTTAAACATTGGTTGCCATATTATGCAAAATAGCAATTTTCGTTTTATAAGAGCTTTTTTAGAAAAAAACCTTAATTTAAAAAAAATTAATTCCAAAATTAAGATTTGACACATTGGGCTCTGTAGCGCAGTTGGCAGTCACATAATTAGTATGTGTGCAAAACTTCAGCACTCTAGCAGTTTCTGTATGGCCAGGATTTCCAGAATACCATTTGCCCTGGGCCTTCTGGCTCTTAAAGAGGGATGCAATTTGTTTTGGTGAAGCACCATTCAGATCCACTAAGTCGATCTGTGGCTTGTCGAATACAAGCTGACGCTGACTTGCAATCGCCGGATATCCGTACGGAATAAAAGGTGTTCCAAATCGATGCTTACCATGGGGATTTCCTAAACGGTAGGAGATACGAAAATGTTTGAATTAGAGTGAAGTTACGCAATTTGATGCTTTGCTTACAACTAAAAAGAAAGTTTACAGAATCCGGGTAGTTCCGAAGATAGGCGAAAAATACCGAAATTTTCATTTAGAAATACCGAAATTTTCATTTAGAAATTAGCATTTTAGCAGTTTGCGTATTTTTTCTTAAAGCCTTCAAAAAACGCTCTAAACTTTCTACAGGCACTTTCTTATGACTATATGGTTCGTTTTCAAGATTTGACATTTCAGTGTGTCTAGTTAATTTTTTCCTATGGACGCGTATTTTTTTTCATGCCGTTGGATTCATTTGGGACTTAACGGTACACTATAGGCTGACTTTAATAAAGTCGGCACTATTTTTGACAGTTTAGTGCAACTACTACATATTTCTGGCACATTATTCATCTGTTATAAGACGGCGCACAGTGGATCGACCCCATGTAAAATAAGGAAATTTGGGCTAAACTAATTATCCGAAATATGATATAACATCGACTCATTATTTATCTTGAAGATTCAGTCTATCTATTTTGTACATTAAAAATTGGATACGGTTGTAGATTTTTATAAATCCTATTATCTGATAACAAAAAAGTTATGGTTTTTTTCTTTATAAACGAGATTCTGCCAGAATTCTGAAACGCCAAGGTCACGTAATTTGGTAGGCCCAGGGAAACTGAGTGAGTTCGATTGGAGTATTGGAATTCAGGTTCCGCATAGCCACTGGCCACTTGTCTAAGGCTGGACTTCCATAAGCTTTTTTTCCGTGCGGATTTTGAAATTTGACCTTGTCTGTCAGTGAGTGAAACAGTGACAGAACTATCGCACTTTGGAGGAATAACAAACTGTCCTCCAAGATTGGCACCTTCACCATAACTTGAAATCCGCGCGGAAAATCTGATAATAGAAGGCTAGCCTCACATATGGTGTTCGCACAGTGTTCTGAACACTGCACGATCTCACTCGAAATGTCATTAGTGGTGCCACCTATTGTTGATCTTTCAAAAAAATAGCACAGCAGTGTTGTCAAATCCATGCCGTTTTTGTGGCCTTAAAAGTTGTTTTTTCCAGACAATATATAAACTTAACTCAAAAATGTTTAATTGCAGGTCTATATTGAAGTTCTCAACGAGAACGATAACACGCCGCTTAGCGAAAAAGCCGTCTACTACCCTTCAGTCACCGAGGATTCACCTGCGGGCCTGGAAATCCTACAAATTAAGGCGTTTGACAGAGACCACGACCTTAATCAGAAGCTGTCCTATAAAATATCGTCGGGGAACCCGGAGGGATTTTTTGCCATTAACGATACCACAGGTAAGAGAATTTTGAGCATTTAAATCCTTTATCACCTTTTATTGCAATCCTCTTTATGAGCATATTTGAATCAGATATAAGTAAAGAATTTGAGTATTTCCCCAGAGTATGGTTCAGGTATGTAGGGGATGTGTTCGCAGTATTCAAAACTAAAATTAGTATTTGACCTATACAGAAAAGGAACGGCCACCAACAGGTATATTCCAAATGACTCTTTTCTTTGCTTACAACATAAGCTTGCAAGTTTGCACTTTTTAACATATAGATTAGTAAATTTCCCCTTAAACAAAGAAAGATTTGAAGCAGAAAAGAATAGGATCAGGAATGTAGCTGCAGAAAACGGTTACGACAAAGGTTTAATAAATAAGCTGATAAATAGACATTCTTTTCAAAAGACCTTTCGGAATTCCACTTTTTTCAGACAAAAAGAGACCTTGGACTATAAATTTGTATCAATTTCTTATAGTCGTAATTATACGAAAGGATTACAAAAAGTATTTAATAACACCGGTCTTAAATTAGTATATCAATGCGGAAACACAATAAGAAGTTTACTAGAAAATCCGAAGGATAAAACTACAGATCTAGAAAAAAGTGGATTTTACGAAATTAGTTGCATGGATTGTGACAAAAAATATGTTAGCCAAATGAGACGCTCTATTCAAACACGATTCAAAGAACACTTAACACACTTAAAATACGAAAGAACAGAAAAGTCAAGTGTGGCCGAGCATGCTTTTAAAAACAATCATAGATTCACATTAGATAACCTAAAACTTCTAAAAAGTGTACCAAACAAAAGACTTTTGAATGCATATCAAAGTATGGAAATCATTAAATCCAGAAATAGTTTAAATAAAGATAGAGGCCCCATTCCATTTAGTACACTTTATTCTTTAGTTGAGGGGAGATACGATTAAAAAGCGTGACCAGTCACAAATTATTAGTCTTATCTACGCCCACTAAAAGATAATATATAAGATAGAGTGTAGGTTAATCTAGTTTATCGTTTATCGTCTCCTGATGATGCTAACGTTGTTAGCGAAATGCCCGTCGAGTTCAAAAAAGTGTAGTTTTCATTTGTGGAAAACAATCACAACTTTGTTATTTAAATCCCTAAAGAGTTAAAGGAGCTGTGCATAACAATGCAAAGACAATTTATTAGATCAAAGTTATGATTGTTTTCCACAAACCAAAACTACACTTTTTTGCACTCGACGCACGTTTTGCTAACAACGTTAGCATCATCAGGAGACGATAAACAAACAACTGATGATGCTAACGTTGTTAGCGAAACGTGCGTCGAGTGCAAAAAAGTGTAGTTTTGGTTTGTGGAAAACAATCATAACTTTGTTTTAGTGCAACCAAAGGTTCCAAATTCCCAACATAATTTATTAGATATTTTAGCTTATTTTGGCCAAATGTATAAGCATAGATGCGTGCCTTTTAAGATGTATTTATTTGTTGATTTTTATGTGCAGTTGGACTGGGTCGTTTCGAATGTTGGTAGAAATCTGAACGCCCCTAGATTTTGTCTATTATTTGTTGGAAGTTTTCAAATTTGAAATTTTTAGGTTAGATTTTCTTTGACAAAAAAAATGTCGGGAAGGGTATGGGTGTTAAATTTTTGCCGTGGAAAACTCGTGAAAATAAAAAAAAAATAAAAATACCTTACAGTTGCAACCAACAAAACATAGTTAGTTAGTAGTTATTAGATATAATCATTATTTTTGGCTACTCAAAGCCGAAATTAGTTTGAAAATAATAATATTTTGTTTTCTTAAAAAAATATGAGATTGTTTTTTTGGCTGGAATAAAGGGTAAAGCAAAACTCAGTAGGAAAATCTATAATCTAAGTACCTAAGTATATAAAAATAGTAGTTTTCACAACTAGTGGCTAAAATAGTGGTTTTTTTTACAAGAGTTAGTTTAAATAACGAGCGCATCGAGGTATTTAAAAACGCGAGTAAAAAAAAGCACAGTTTAAATACTTGGTGAAAACTGGCGGGAAAGGCTTAATTTTTAGGCAAGAATAATTTTTTCAATACTACTATTTTCCGCTACTTCTCTTTAATTTTGGGTAAAAAACGGACAGAAAACTTTTTTTTTATACCTTCATCAAAAACATAATTTTAGTAACTCTCTGCAGATAACTAAAGCATGGCTTTTTTGGTTACCGATGCAAAAAAAACTTTTTTTTAATACCTTCCTCAAAACCGAGATTTGACTCACTGTCCACACATAGCCAAAGCATGACTTTTTTAGTTAACTATACAAAACATTTTTTTATTGAACAAGGGCGTAAAAAACATATTTTTATAATTTTTTTGAACACAAATAATGTGAAAAAATTAAATAACAGAAGGATATGTTGCAAAATTTGAAACCGATTAGCCGTATGCTTTTGTGATTTATTTTTTTGTACGTTTTTTAATTTTTTTGTTTTTTTGATAAAGGTATTAAAAAAAAATAGTGTTTACAACTCGTGGCTAAACTGTGCTTCTTTATACTCGCGTTTTTAATTCACTCGCTGCGCTTGTTCTTTAAAACCACACTTGTATAAAAATGCACTATTTTAGCAACTAGTTGTAAAAACTACTATTTTTTATCACAGGTGCAAAAAAAAATTTATCTCCGTTTTTTTACCCAAATTTAAAGAGAAATAGCGGAAAAAAGTAATATTGAAAAAATTATTATTAGTTATTCTTGCCTAAAAATTAAGCCATTTCCGCCAGTTTTCACCAAGTATTTACGAAAAAATCATCTAAAAATGATTAAAAAAGATTAAAATGTCGCAACAATGAACATCACCGAGTAAAAATGCACATCGCTATGGAAACCATTGTTATTTCATTTGCCGGCCGCCTTGATTTATAGTGTAAAGATGTTGTGTTGCGAAAAGTGTTCTTCGTTTTTCTTGGATTTTTTGATAAAGGTATTTAAAAAAATGTGTTAGCAACTCCCGACTAAACTGTGCTTTTTAGTTCACCATACCAATATGGTATGAGGGACTATTAAAATCGTAAAATTTTGACTTTTCTTAATTTTATCAAAAATGAGTTACTAAGGTTCCAAATCACCTTAGTCGACGAAAAAGTTCTCGGTCGGTCTGTTGTCTGTCTGTGTACACGATAACTCAAGAACGCCTTGATCAATTTTAATGAAATTTGGTGCAAAAATCTTCTATCGGCTGACCATGAACTGATTGTCTTTTGGGTAGGGTGATGGGGGTTGAAAGGGGGAGAAAGGCGAATAAAATATTTTAAAAAATAGTAACTTTGAAACAAAAGCAAGTAGCGATATACATTTTTCCATGAATATGGACTACAAATTCTGTTATAAAGTACAAATTCGTGGGAGCTTTAGTTTTCGAGTTATTTGAAAAAATGTTAAAATATATTTAAAAAAATCATAACTTTAGAAGTGAAGCAGCTCTTGATATGCCGTTTTCAGATTTGGGTTTTCGTAAATATTACACGAAAATTTAAAAGCTACAGTTTTCGAGATATTTTCATTCCCTTTCAACATAAACTTTTTGATTGTATAGTGGACTATCCGTGCTTTCTAGCACCAATTTTTTTTAATTACCTTGCTGCGTTATTTAAACCAACGCTTGTAAAAAAAACACTGTTTTAGCCACTAGTTGTGAATACCACTATTTTTGTCTGTGTACAAAGTGTGAATTTAAAAAAATCCTCATTTACCAACAGATAAATCGACTTTTTATTTACTGACCTAGTTATTGAACGAAAATCCAAATTTCCTAAAATCATACAAAAAACTTGAACAAACAAAAACAATATACAATATCAATGTTACCAAGCAAATAAACAGCAAGCAAAGGGGTTTAAGTCAAGTCAATTCCAGGCATTTTTGGTGAAGGAAAATTAAGCCGTATACCAACCAGGGCGTAAAGCCCTAATTATTGTAACCGCCCAAGAAACTTAACGGTGGGATTTACTACCCTCCTTGAAGTTTAGACATAGTTTGATTTATAAGAAGTATATGAATAAATTTTTTTATTGAATAATCATCTTAACACAATCTTTTGTTGGATTTAAGAAGAAAGTTTCAATTTAGAAGAAAAGAAAATTAAAAAATATAAACTCACGCGGGTTTTAAATAGTAAACTCTCTGTAGAACAAATTAAAATTGGCGTTATATGTCATTCTAATTAAAACTTACCCTTGTTCATTAATTTTTCGAATTAATACTTGATGTCGCACTATGATTTAAATGGGTAATAATAAAATAAGGAGTAAATTAATTTTGTATTTATTTAAGAGGTGTTTTTATTTATGAAATATAAATACAAGTTTTGTCTACATTTCTGTCACTGTCGAAATGTCAGTTTCGAAATATTAGCTGCATTGAAATCACAAACAGCGAGTTCGGATTTCTTAACTCTGCTTATACCTTGGCTTGCACCAATCTCTACTGATGAAAGCTCTACAGCTTTGAAATGGGTGGGCTTTCAGTAAGGAAAGTTTTCTTGAGTGCGCTTTTAGATAACCTCAATGTTTTAATTTCAGTTTGTAAATAGTTGTTTTGGTTTTTTTTTTGTTTGGTATATTTTTCGTGCATAATCGGTGACCTTCACTTATATTTGTTTTGTCTACTAGTGCCCTTATAGATATATTTTTTGTGCTGAAAACGGGTTCAAACGATACCTCCTACATGGAGGCCAGCCAACACCTTCCGTTTTAGTACCTTTTTAGACGTATGCAGCCGCCATTTTTGACACTGTTAACAGTTATTACATTAGTTAATTGTCAAAATGGCCGCCACATACGTTCAAAGCTCACTAAGAGTAGATTGAAGGCGTATTAAATGTCGGAGGCATCGGTTCAAAATATGGCGTTTTTCTGGACAAAATTGGAGGTGTTTTGTAGGTTAATGAATAACTTGGGATATTAAATAAGGTAAATTTATCCTTGTAAAAACGGTTACTTAGGGAAATTATAAACGAACTTATTACCAATTACTACAAAACAATCCTTTCTGGGGGCTATCAATTTAAACCACCCCCCAGAGGTGGTCTAAAAAATCACGAACTTTCTAACCTCAAACACAGATAATGAAGCTATTATGTGCCAAATTTTTAGCGTATCTTGTTGGTACATTTTGAGAAAAAAAGCAGTTTTTCAGTGGTATTTTGCAATAACAATAAAAAATAATCAATAACTTTGTGTAGTTTCTGTATGGGTGTTTTTGAAAATTGGTGTTAAAATTTAGTACCCCCCACAAGTGTAAATATTTAGCCCTGTGGGGGGTACTATTTTAGATCTTAGTAAATCCCACTGTAAGTGTTTGGGCAGCTCCTATGTATAGGATTCAAGAATATTGATGGGCTGTTATTGACACCCGTGCCTGTAAGTGTGTGAAAAAAATCTAACTTCTCTCCTCCTTTAAACCATATAAAAAATGAGAGACGCAAGTACTCACCGGTGACTACTTACCTCACAGGTCGTTAAGCCCGTTTCTCTTACTTTTGCCCGTTATTAATGGAAAGTAATTCTCTTAGTCAAGAGCAATAGAATTATTTTTGATCAATATCGGGCGAAAGTGAGAGAAACCGATGTAAACCGAAGATTTGGACCGATGAGATGCATAATAGCGAGAGAATTTAACTCCCTGGGAGCAAATTTTCTCTCGATTCAAGAATAACCCCCCCAGCGCATCTAGACAAATATTTGTCGACAACTCTTTTTAGCTACTACTTCTTCATTAAGTTTATCTATTAATTTTGGACCAACTTTAAACATATGCACTTTTAGTTTTATCTACAACTAGTATTAAATTATTTTTTTAATCGTCAAAATAAAGTCAAAATGAGGAATTTTAATCGATTTTATTACACGAAGTAAACAAGCAAGCTAATTTTTTTCTGATTCAAACAGTGTTGTCACATTTTTATCTACTATTTTTCTCTACTTTTAAGTCCCGAGTTTGTTTGACAATTTTTAATCAAGTTGAATAAAGAAAGTTTTGGATTTGGATTTTAAATTTTCGTTAAAGCGAAAACCTAGCAACACAAAAAAGACAAACCGAAATCAATTAATGAAAACTCTAAAATGAAACGAAAAAAACAACAGATGTAAAAAAAATCTATAGGTAGTGTAAACTACAATAACTCACATATAGCAAAAAGGTATCATTTCAAAATAAGATATTTGAAAACCCAATTACAAAAAATGTATACGTAAAGGTAGAACAATTAATGGAAAATAATAAATTCACATAAAAATATAACCTCGAAATTACTCTGACATTTTTGGTCCGATCGGTCATGGCCTGCTTGATAGTTTCGTGTTTGTAGTAATTATAGGGCCGCCGTAGATTAGAGAACACCGTCTTAGCTGGTCTTAGCTTGCAGAACAGACGTCGCAGGATCGGATCTCGACAAGTACACAATGCTTCACACAACACTGAATGCGACTCGAGACGACGCCGACGGGCGGCCCACTTCTCAGCAGTTCTGCAGTCGAATAACAACAAACGAGGTAGAAGTAGGCGGCACGGTTGACACTGCACCGAAAACTTTGAGGGACTCGAAGGTGGACAAAAAAAGGAGACCTGAACTTCTCCGAGATCGGGACTCCCTGGGGCGCGGCTGGACTCCGATAGATTTGGTAGCGGGAGTCGACAGTTGGTGAATTGAAAGAGGCGGTAACACTTTCAGGTAGCAGGGCCACTCCAAGGAATGCGTCTGAAGACTCCGACGTCGACCTCGACCAGCGAAACCGAAACCTCGATTTTCGGGTCAACGTATATGACGGCAGGGTGCTGAGGAGAAAAGTCTACCGTCAACCCAGTTCTGCTGGGAATGTAGAGATATTAGATAGATACAAGTCTAACATGTAGCAGGACCACCCTTCGTAGGGGGTGTAAAGCCGGCGGTCCACTGTGTATACTTGCTACGCAGTCTAAAGATCCCTGCCCTCGGCAAAGTGGTATCAGGCAAAAACTAAGTTCTCTTAGAGAAGGAAAACTTACATCCTAAGGGGCACGTGCATCAATCGGGGGTGTACGGGGGTATGGCATCTACTACTACTTCTGTTTATAGTAATTTGATTTTGTTGTTGTGGACAAATATTTGTCTAGATGCGTTAAATCGGCCCCCAGTTGTCATTTGTATCTGGCACTGGCACCCACCTTGGGCTCATTTCGATGGCTTAAAGTTTTGCTTGGAAAACTGAAATCATTTTGCCTAGACTGTAAATCGCCTTAACAACTTCTTGCTTACAATAGGCGCAAAAATTAACACTTAAAGGCATTTTCGACCTGTTGGCTACCTCTGCTTCTATGATTTATTCTATTTGACAACCAGTTTTCCCAATAAATATATAATACACACACCTTGTCTCTAAGGCTCCTTAACTATAAATAATAGTCCGCATTCATTTTATCATTTCAACTCGATATCTGGGCCAAAACTGACATGTATTGATGTCAGGTAAAGGCCTATTGTTGTTATAGACGAAAACAATATTTTAGTCAGTATCATTGTTTCCAATATCAATATAGAAAGATTCTATACAATAAATGTGGAAGGTGATTATTGTCACCGTACTAATCGAAGTAAATGACTTAGTTTAGTAAAAATGTGACACGTTGATAGTTTAAGAACATTGTGGAGGCACATTCTAAACACCGGTTAAATTTATAGCAAATTAAACAATAAATATATATCTGTACTATCTACCTTGTTACAAAATTCTAGAAAACATTGTTTTTCTACTGAGGATAAATTTGCAGCTAGA
Source organism: Oxystoma pomonae (assembly GCA_963921995.1). NCBI lineage: Eukaryota > Metazoa > Arthropoda > Insecta > Coleoptera > Brentidae > Oxystoma > Oxystoma pomonae. The sequence goes on from OY998172.1 coordinate 41,556,342, forward strand.
GCAATGACACCTTGTTTTTAAAGTATTACTGTCGGTAGAAAGAATAGGCACTTGTTCACATGTTTTTTTTTTAAACAAAATTTTAACCGGCTAAATAGCCTTTGTTGCCCAACAGTATAAACTTTTTACAGAGCAATATTCTAAAAAAAATCACCATATAAAAACCAAAATTAAACTATAAAAGTACAATAATTTAAGTTATGTTTAAACCTGTAGCTAGATAATATTAAATAATTTTAAACAAAATCAAGCAAGGGAGAGAAAAAGTATTTTAAAAGCACGCTTAATGTCATTGATCCTACTTTCAAAGATATAACATTCATGGCAAATTAGGTTAAAATTATGGCACATGACATAAGTAGGAGATCTAGTAAGAAGGTTTGTTCTGGCTCTCTCTAGTTTAAATGTATTATTATGTCTATACATATTATAAGGCACATGAAAATTAAGTTTACCAAGTAGATCAGCACAATCGATCTTTGAATGTAAAATTTTATGTAAAAATGACAAAGCAAAATATGTACGTCTTAGCGTTAAGCTATCAATGTTATACCTGGCTAGCAAGATTTCATTATCTATTGCCCTCTCAGGATATTGGTTATCTTCCTTCCAAACAAGATATTTCAAGAAACGTCTTTGAACTTTCTCTATGTTATGTTTATGTATGTCATAAATTGGAAACCAAATTAGTGAGCAATATTCAAGTTTGGAACTAAAAAATGAAAAAAAAAGCAATTTTAGTGCTTCAACGTTAGTAAAACCACGACAGTTCCTAACGAAAAAACCATACATTCTAGATGCCTCGGCACACTTATTGTTAATGTGATCAGTGAAACTGAGTGCTGTGTCAAAATTAACTCCTAGATCAGAAATGGAATCGCATCGTGAGAGAAGGTTACTATGGATGGTATAGTGAAACCTTATGAAGTTGATTTTGCGAGTAAAAGTAATAGATTTACATTTTGACACATTCAGTGACAGTCTGTTTTCATTGCACCAGTGCTGAAGATAATTGAAGTTTTCCTGAATCAGTAAGCAGTCTTCAAGGCTATTTATTACTATGTAGCATTTAAAATCGTCCGCATAGTACACCCTCTCAACGGTCAAAATTTCATCTAAGTCTTTTAAAAGCAACCCAAAAAATAGAGGTCCTAAATTTGACCCCTGCGGTACACCTGAAGTTGACTGATATTCCACTGATTTGAATCAATTGTATAATACGAACTATTTTCGAAATGTAAGTTAAGAATTACACAGGGCCTTAAGATCTGATGTAAAGCCGAGCTATCCCAGTTTTCGAAGAAAAATCCCATGGTCCATTCTATCAAACGCCTTGGAAAAATCCGTGTATATCACATCGACCTGGTCACCTTTATCAACTTTTTCAGTTAAGTACTGCGAATATACTTCCAAATTGGTAACAGTTGACCTTTTGCTAATAAATCCATGCTGCCTCGAAGGCAGTAGATGCTCAACTGCCCGGTAGATGTGATCATACAAAATGCACTCAAATAGTTTAGAAACATTTGACAGAATGGATATGGGTCGATAGTGGCTCATGTTATTTCTATTGCCAGACTTGAAGACTGGGACAACCTTTGCCTGCCTCCAGAGTCCAGAAAAAATTTTTAGTTTGCAGAATTAAATTAAAGATGTCTTTAAGTGGGGCGGCTAAAACCCCAATAGTGTCCTTTACGAGAAATGATGGCACACCGTCAGGTCTCGCCGTCATTTTATTTTTTATCTTTTTTGACGCATTAGTTATATAATCATCAGTGATGCAAAAGATATCGATACTTTCTCCAAAAACAGCTGGCTCGTCGTCAGCATCATTAAAATTAGAAGAGGTTATAAACGCACTACTGAAGTATTGACTAAATAAATCAACAATATCTTTCGGATTCGAGTAGTCTTGGTCTTCAAATATCATAATGCCCGGTAATCGTGTTTTATTGTTTTTTAGATGTACAAAGTTCCAAAACTGTTTCGGGTCGGTACCGACACTATTCTGCACACCCACGACATAGTACTCGTAAGCTTGCCTTATTTGAGATTTTACAGTGCGTCTTAAGTCCTTAAATTGTTGCTCTAGATTTTTGTGGATCTTGTCCTTACTCTTAATATTTTTAATTATGTCGGACGTATACCAGGGTGGAAAGCTGCGCCTGAATTTTTTGTATAGAGGAACATGTTGATCGAATGTTGAGTTCATAATGTTATAAAACTCTAATAGAGCCATATCAGCATTGTTGTAACTATTTAGAAAAGACCAATCTATATTAGAAAGAGAGTCATAAAGTGAAGGAAAATCAGCTTTTTTAAAATTAAACGTTTTTTGTTGCATACTAGAATGAAATTTTGGATCTATGTTAAAAATATTGTCTATGTAGATCAGGAACGATGGGTGTAAGCTATCCTCCTTGACAAAAACAGGATCGTTTTTTTCGACAGAGATCGCGGAAACATTAGTTATTACCAAATCCAACATCCGATCCATGTTATTTAAAATATGGTTGTGTTGTTTAAAGTCATAAAAGTTCATAAAGTTGACAATTGTTCTATTGTCCCTATCGTTCATATCGTGATTAATGTATTTGGTAATATTAAAGTCACCCAATAACAAAACTTTATGCTCGTGTAGCGACGTAAATAATTCAAATGACTCGAAAAAAGATTCTAAGGTGACACTATTTACAGAAGGAGGTATATAGACTACTAATACAAAAAAAGAACGACCATTTATTTGACATTTGATTGCCAGAAGCTCGATCTGGGGAAAGCCATTGTCAAATAATTCAGTGTTTATAAGTCGGCTGTTAAATTGATGCTTAAACGCTAAAAGAACTCCACCTCTAGATTCTAAACCAGTTGCATTTAAATTTCTGTCTTTCCCGAATACTTGATAAGTGTCAGGAAATAGTTTACTGCTTTGAACTCCAGATGTCAACCACGTTTCAGTAATGCCTATGATGTCTAGCTCGTTGTCACTTACGTAAGAGTAGAACTTGTCTATTTTCGTGTTTAAGCCGCGAACGTTTTGATAAGCACATTTTATTAAGCTGTTGGGCGTTGCTCGTTTAAAGGTACGATTTTTGGTATGCCTTTTATATATTTGATCCTGTAATTTCCAGAATCTTCACGTGCACTCAATTCAGATTGAAGATTTTTGTAATGCTCAATCTGTCTTGGTGTGCGATCAAATGAAATTAAGACATCTTTAAATTCATTGTGGTTTTTTAAGTTACGAGCGTTCTTTATACAGGTTAGGATTTTGCAATATAATTTTTAATGACCTAGCTTCAGATACGTTATATGTACCCAATCTTCTTGGTTTGCTGTCTTCAACCTAGTATTAGGTAGTAACACTTGGAGAAGTCTTGCAACTTTGCCTGTGTCGACTTGAATGCGCTCTGCTGAAATAATATTTTGTGGAGGTTCCGACATTTTATGAATAATCAGATTTTTTTGCGACTGTCTCGCTCTGTAATCTTCTGGATAATGGCCTCTAAGTCGAAGTGGTTATTAGTTGACCGTAATTTCGCTGCCTCATCCTTCAAGGATCTAACCTCGTTTTGAAGCCCAATTATAACTTCTTTTAGGTCTTTGAGCTCAGACCCGTACTGCTTGCAATTTAAACACGTCCATTCGACACCTTTGTTAGCGCTTAGGAGCCGCAACTTGGGTGGAGTCAAATTGACACAGGTGTTCTTGTAATTGTTTTTGCAGATCGAACATTTTATCATTAGATGAGATTCATCAGAACGAAAATTTTGTTTGCAAAACGCCTCGTAGCTAGCTGTGTATAGACTAGCTGTATAAACATAGGCAAAACGGTTTTTTGATTCGATGAAAGGGTAAGAAGGCGCGGAACGTTACAGGGCAGAGATTGGGGAGGGGCTTAGATTAAAAAGAGACAAGATATCTGGTCCAACGAAAACTCTTTGGCAAATAATAACCAAAAACAAAACAAAGGTGAGTAATGTCGATTATTTTTCTATCCTTTTAAACGACGTTAGAATGATACCGACAGAGAATTTTGTCTCAAACACTTTAGATCGTGATTGGCTCGTGGGTAGGGAAATCCGGCAGAGTGCAGACGGTCGGATGATATTTTTATTGACATAAGCTTTTTCTTGCTATTTATTCTAAAATTTCAGGATGTTTTAAGCAGTTTATAAGTCGCTTAAAACCACATTTTGTCAAAAAACGTTTATAGTGTTTTTTTTACCAGTAGGAGAATATTTCAGTGCATTTAAAGTAATATGTTAAAAAAATATTTTCGAACGTTTTTATAAGGTTTTTTTCGAGGTTTTTTTAATAAAGAGGATAAAATAAAGCATACTTTTGATGAAGTAGTTAATACGCAAATAAGGTAGGGTTTTTTTAGAAAGACTATAAAATAAAGGTAGGTAAAGTCCTTAAACCAACTTGCAAACAACAGTAGAAGTTAATTCACATTCACAGAATATTAAGGTTGATATTAAGGTTGATTTATACTGCCACCGTTGCCATCTGCGCTCGCCCTTTGAATTGATATTTAAATCCTTTTGTCTGTTCTAGATGTCTCTATATACCCGAAGCATTATTGACTTTATTGTGTACTGAAGAAGTCAGTACAGGTAAGTTTCTGCTAATGACCAGAAATAATACCAAAATTAACAAACACAATAACATAATTTTTAGTTAGTAGGTAATATTATATTTTTTGTTTGATGTTTCAGTTGCTATGAACTGTGTTTCTTTGTTTTAATGTTTGGCATAATTTTATTGTGTTGAAAATTGAAATAGCTATAAATCATATACAAACTTTGTAATAAATTTATTTTGTATAAAATTATACTACAAACATTTATTGTTAGGAAGCTTCCAAAGCTCAAATTTTCAAAATTATTTTTTGCATGTTTTTTAAATTATTTTGCAGATTTCATATTATAGTACTATTTTAATAATATAATCCATGTGTAAATTTATTTTTAAGTAGGTACGCCACTGGTAAACAGAAAGGTAAACATTGTTCCATATAATAATATAACCAAAGTCTCCGTAAGTGTCAGGTATCTTGTCTCTTTTTAATCTAAGGGGAGTGGCGTGGTTACCTGGAGTGGGAGGGGATACCTACAATTTTGGACACGCGAACGAAATCGCGGGCTATACTGCCATGCTAATAAAGAGTAGCATTGACATTTTCTAACTTTCGAGAAAAAGAGCTTTAAAGTTTTTATATTGGTTTTTAGCCTATACATTTTTTTCTAAAGGTGGTACAATTTTTTTAAATTTTTGGTCAGAAGCATTGCAAACCACTCTACAATTATAAAAAATATTATTTAATAATATTCTGAAGATTTTGTAAAAAAAGAGCGTATGTGTATTTGGCTTTGTCTTTGTGCCAGTCCTTAAGAAAAAGAGCATATATCGCTAAATTTTACGTATACTATTTTCTTAAGTATTACAGGATATAAAAAAACTTCAAAAAACTAAGAACAAACAGCATATGCGCGCACTAACAACACAATACTAAAGCAAGTAGTAAATAAAACACGTGCATAACCTTTGACTTGGGTTTAGGAAAGGACGCGCGCTATCTCACCATATTACCAGAAAAGAAGAGCTTATATCCAGCAGGAAAGTGGACTAGAAAAAACAGCACATGTACAAATTTCTTGGTATATATGCTGATGTTTTTTAGTATTACGAAAGGGAAAGTGTGATATATGCTATTTTTTGTTACTTATGCTCTTCTTTCTCTAAATAGTAGGTCCCACAAGTAAAATAAAGAAGACATATAAGCTTTATATAAAAAAACATAAGGGTTCAATTTAAAATTTTTACCCCAAACCTTTTTTAAATTATTTATTGGGGCCAAGTAGTTACGAAAATAAAAAAAAAAAGTCAATTTCGAAAAAAGTGGAGTTATGCTCCTCTTTCTTAGCAGGGCATTATAGCTAGTTATTTATTATATAGCATTTTTCATAATTCTGTTACTTCTCGCAAATTTACAATTAGTGTATTTTAAAAAGTATAACAATGAAATTCAACAAAAAGTCTTTCTGTCAAATAGAAAATCTGGAATAAGCGCGCTTAAAACTAAAAAAACGAAATTGTTAAACAGCGGAAATGAAAAACGTATTTAAACCTAGCCATCAAAAGCTGCTGTGTTTAAGCTTTAAAGTTTGCAAAAGTCTTAAAACCAAAATAAAACAATAAACATAGCTATTCATTAACTCTCGACTAATTAACCATTGACCTTAAAAGCTTGACCTGCATTATGTCTGTGTGAATTGAATCTCAAGCGCACGAACGTTCACTTATGTGAAGTGAACGCTTCCCTGTGAAAAAAAAAACAAAATTAACCAAAGTAAATTGAACAAGTGAATGTAAAATAGTTATTTGTATGCATACGTCTCTCGAAATGAAGCAGTTCGCCTGCCGCAGGCCAAGCGATCTAGTTCACATGGTTTTTTGGTGAATGTGATCGATGAACGCTGGTTCAAGAATATTACAATTAATCCGTGTGCGCCTTATGCGTGAATTGATTTCTGTTTGGAACCCTTTTGGAAGTAGGCCAAGTAGTTCTAGAGATGATACGCTTTCTACACATAGATGTCCAGGAATTTGACACCGATTTTGATTAAATTTGCTGTGTAGATGTAGATAAGGAACCAGCTTATTTCAGTTTCATTAGGTAAAAACTGTCACTTCAGAAGAGGAGAAAATGGAGGTAGTTTTTAGAAAAAAATTAGTAATGACGTTCAAAGTTTACCTGATATACAATGATTTGTTTGAAATTAACTCTGGCATAACGATTGGATCAATACAATCTCTGATCATCGTCAGGTCAAAACTACGATCTATTCCTAAGGGTACGTACTTATATACTATAGGAAATCACTCAACGGTAAAGTTTAAGAAGTTGGCTGTGCCCAAGAAGGGGCTTTCAAATATTTGGAATTTCAACACTTGGTAAAGGCATCTTCAAGCAATTTTCGTTTCTTCCAGTGTGACTCCTTGTGCAAAACCTTTGCTTCTGTCCTCTTTATTCGGTGTTGCTTTGACCATCCATGCTCGGCGATTCTTGATTTCGTTGTTTCACCTCTTTGGTTATTCGTCTAATGTTTCTTAAGCCTAACAGATAGTGGTCTTTTTATTTTGCCTACGTATGATTCACCACACTTACAAGGAACTTGGTAAATGCATTCCTTATTTTGTTTGTTCTCCGGTTTTTTTAATATTAAAGTTGTGACTCTTAAAATTTTGTCTAATACTCCTTTAATGTATGGAATTGTAAGGAATGCATTTGCCTGGTTTTGGTCTTGTAATTTCTGTCCTGTTTGCTGAAGTTTAGAAATAGTATCTGTTATAAGTTTAAGGCAGTAACCATTCTGCTCCAGATCCTTCTTAATGTTTTTTATTTCGATTTCCATGAGAATTGCTACTAATTTAAACGGCTCAAATGATTTAAAACTTAATTTAAATATTGTCCTGTGCGAGTGGCTTTAAGATAGACTATTGTTCTGATGTCGCTTTCTACTCGTTTGACAAGTACATCAAGAAAAGAAATTTAACAATTTTGCTCCAACTCCATTGTGAACGTAATGGTCTTATGTTATTTAGTTGGTGTTGGTTTGTACCTGAAAACGATCAGAGATTCTATTGATCGAAACGTGTATAAATAAAATATAGACAATAAAAATCCGAAACACAGAGTTAATTTCATAAAATGATTCGTTACCGTAGATAATTAAACTGTGTAGAGGAAGTTTTGCTGTTTGCCTCTTTGTCAAACTCAAAAAAAATAAAGCAACAAAAACTTAAGGTTTTGGTAACTTATTTAACCACACCATACATATTTCAACCACACCACTGATAAATTTCAGATAAGTTAGTATATATCAGAAGCAAATCTTATAACTTTAAAGTGAGATATTAATGATAAAATCATTGTAAACATACCTATTCAATTTTTACTTTTTGTGCCGCAGTTAGAGTTAAAAGTTGGCAAAAGTGAAAGAAATGAAACAGTTTCAAAGGAAATCCGTTTTTAAATTCCGATTTTCGAAATGAAGAAAAGATAAAAATTAAAATTGTTTAGTTTAACTTTCTTAAGACCGTCATATAGAGGCGGTGATGTTTGAAATTGTTTCCGGCTAGTTTAAGGGCCACTTACGTCCAACCGTTTGCCCAAGTATACAGCAAGGTGTCTTGGTGAGAATACCGGGTTTAGTATAGATGTGTAGGATTTATTCAGAGAAGTAAAGTGGTTTCAACCATTTAACACGCTCAAACGTAGTGACGAGACGACATAAAAGTCGCCAAACTATTACCGTACACCCGTAGAGCTGCCACGATTAAAGCCTTCCGAACTACTTGACTTATCTCCTTAATTTCAAAGTGAATTGAATGGTTTTTGAACGTATAAGCCCTCAATTCATCTGACTTGATTCCTTTTACTTGAAAGAATCGCCAGTTGAACAACCTTCAACTTTTTCGTTTAAGTCGACAAATTCTAGGTGGACCAAGGAAAAATCGTTGAAAGGACCACGACGTATTTAAATGGAAAATTGTTCTCCGTGATATTTGGATGCGGTTTAATAAGAAGAAGAAATATTTTTCATTATGGGCACAACTTTGGATCTATGACAGGGGAGCCGAAAATAGCTGTCAAAGTTTGACATGTAATATCCAAAAGCAGGCAAACCATGGCCGATTTTGTTTAACAAGCTGAATCTAAAAATGCTAACCATTTTGACAGATGTCAATTTCTATCAAAATGACGGCTCCTACTTTTTTTAGTTTTTGATATTTTGTGACATGTGACTTTTATGCTTTTGTCGGAAAAAATTGAATTAAAAGTGACAGCTGTGGGAACATGTCATTTGTTTTAACTAACAAAAGTGTCCAATTTGGCTTTTATTTAATATTCAAATAGTTTATTGCCAATAAACACAAGCAAAAATCTATTATGAGTTAGCATTTTAAGATTCAGCTTGCTAGGAATTAACACCTTCTTAATCAAAATCGGCCATGGTTTGTCTGCTTTTGGATATTATATGTCAAACTAGATCCAAGGTTGTGTCCATGGTAAAAATGTTTCTTAGCGTGTCCTCTATAAAATACTTAACCCGCATCCAAATATCACGGGGAACAATTTTCCTGTTAAATACTCGTAGTCCTCTGTTTTAGACGCATTATTACCTACCAACACTCGACAAAACCAAAACGATGAGCTGCATTGAATCCCATATCATTCTAAAAGTTAAAGAGGGAAAGGACGAAGGCATGTAGAGTCTGATCAGTTCGCGAAAGCAAGCCGAAATGAATAGGCGAAACTGGCGATCAGCAAAATAAGCGTCGCTTTTGCCCTGCGGCTTGGGTATGGATTCATGAACTGCGAGCATGGATTTGATGTGCTTTGGCTAGTGAGTAATCGGTTTCTCTGATGACCGCTTCCAAAATTAGGTCCCATGTAAAGTAAATATTTTCCTAGATAATAATATAACCAAAGTCTCCGATAGCATCGGGTCTCTTTAAATAAATAAAAAAATAAATAATGGTTTTTATTTGAAATTATAAATTGGTGGTGGTAAACTACATGTGATACATTTTTTTTAATGATTTGTAAAAAGGACCCAAAAAACAATTAAAATTGATCCAAGTTTGGACCCTGTGAGTAATACTACTACAATTACAATACTACCACAATACTACAATTAATAAAGATAAAGATAGTTTACATGGACTTACGTTAGAATAGAAAATTTGAAAAGTTTACTCACCTTGGGATACCCAGTATACAGAGGAAAACTAGCACTAAAAAAGTTGAAGTTAGGCGCTTGATAAGTGGATTGAAGCATTTTTAAATGTTTAAAACTTCCAAGAATACTATTATATGATTTTGACATGTTGTAGTAAAAAATCTTTCAAAAAGCGATGTACGGTGAGCAGGTGTAGTTTTGTGTGGTTTAGTAAACGAGAACTCAATCCATATACTCTTTAGTTCATCTGAGGTTTTAAAAACAAATACTTTTTTTGATTGAAATACGAGATAAAATAATGATGAAAGTCTAAAAAAGAATCATGAAACTGCAGATATAAGTTTCGGTTTTTTCCGCAACGTTGCGTTGCGGTTGGACAACGCGAACTGACGACTGAAAAACGTATTTTTAAACAGTTTTCAAGTTTATCCTTAAAATCGTTTGTGAGACTATGATAGAACTATTACTTTTATTTATTTTAATCGGTTTCGTTTGTTAAATAGGGCAAATATTGTCAAATTTATCAGAAATTATTAAATATTATGTAAATTAGCCTTTACGAATAGAAATGCGGATGTCAAAAAGAGTTATGTCCGAGAATTATGAAAAATCGGCGTTGTTTTCATTTTGTCTATTTTTTGTCATGCTATTCCAAAGGAAGAATTTGTCGACGTTTCAACGTTGCCAAAAGCGACTTAACATTGCGTAAAAGTGTCGCATAAACGTTCTAGCAAGCTTGTGCACCAATTTGGCGGAGATTTTTTGAGTTGTGTTGACATTTCCACACCGTCGCCAAAGCGACTAAGACTGAAGTGCCTTCTGAATAATATTTTTATTAATTGATGGAAAATCAAGACTTCCACGTCTGCACCACAAATAGACTAATTTTTAAACAACGTTTAATAATAATTATAAAATACGTACCTAGCAAACTTACAGTTCATTTATAACATTAAAATTGGCTTTTTCAAGTTTCCCATCCACTAAATTTACTCACAAGCCTTAGTTTTCCGTCGAAAATGGATATTTTATTTTTTTAAATAAACGGGTCTTCAATCCTTCTTATTTTTTTGCTAAATTATTTTTTTATTTAAATACTAAAAATTTTAATGATGCTTTAAATCTATTCTAAACTTTAGCCAGTCTAAAAGAATACTTAAAAATTACTAAAACTAACTGAAAATATCATCAAAATCCAGCAAAAAAACAAGATTTTTTTTTAACGATTTGCACAAATGGCATAGCGGGGCAAATCAGGAAAATAAAACAGTATGATGGCAATAATCATTTCTTGGTTTACTAAAAACTCCATAGTTGTCAGATACAGTTATATTTTGAAATTGGCGGCCACTGCATTGATTATTTGGCCAATATTGTCTCGTAGTTAATTATCAACGTTTTGACGTCGTTGCAGTCGTTGAAAACCCCACAATATTTCAGTAAAAAAAACCTTATTAGAGGGTTGCCAAATTTACCCTAGTTAATAACAACGTGTAGCGTCGTTTTCCCGCCCATTATAGCGGCCGTTGCACAAAGTACTAGTTTTTGTACGTTATGCAACGTTAATTTTAGTGTATTTCTTAATTATGGCAACTAAGGCAAGTAAAAGTTCTTACTTGGGTTGGTAAAGGAAAGAAGTATTTCCCGATCAAAACTTTAAATTTGCGGACATACTCTAGCGTTGATTATTTACAACAACTCTCAAATTCGTTGAAATTGCGGTTACTGGTAAGTTATTTGGTAAGCATTTTTGTTTTTAATTTTACAACAGCTGTGCCCCAATAAGAATCACCGACGTTTAAGAAGTGGAAACAGTAAAATTGCAGCTTACAAATGAGCTTTGTGTGTTGATTTGATTTTAATTAATTAAATCACTTTATTTTTTTCTGTTTTATAATAAAGTAAACTCATAATCCCAAACAAACACCTTTTATTCAATATTGGTAAATATTATACCTTTATCCTACCTAAGTACAACTCGTTCTAACTAATTTCATATGACAAAGATAACTATACACAATAAACAACAAGACAGATCTTTATTTCTGAAACCCACAATACAAAAACAAGCACTACAAGTTGCATATCCATTCCTTTCGATCACAGCTACGTTTACATTTGAACGAATAAACCTTTTGGATCCGTTCGAGTAAACAGTTTGATCGCGCAATTGCTTTAACGACCTAACCGCCTGTTACGGTTTCGAGGGCGTAACAACAAAAGCCAAAAATCATAATTACAAAAAAAATACAATCCAAAAAGGGTATTGAGCGAGGGAAAATAAAAACGGCAACAATAGAGTACCACCTATACTTAAAAGCAGACTTTAAAGTGGTTGTAAACGTCATACTCGTATACTTTTATTGCAAAAAAATGTCTTGGAAAATATGGCGGGAAATGGGAAAACATTTCGCAAAAATAAACAATCATAAATCTTCGCCTAAAACTTTTATTCAGTTCTGTCAGAGAAGGCAAGATATAGCGCGAATGGAAACTTCAAGTTTAGCGTGACATTAGGGAACGTTTGAAAAATTGAGTCGGCGAATTCATAATAACCTAAACGAAAAAATAAATTGACCTCCACTTTTTCTTTTTGACACCAAATTTTAAAAAAAGTTTATTTCTTTCAATACGGTAATCTTTTTGTATTAACACAACTTAGCTGTGTAAAACATCCACATTGCTTATTCTGTTCATCCAAGATAATTTGGGCATTCTACGATAGCGTATTGCGTATCTGCAATTCTGACAGTGTCGACAACATATTTTACGTTGATTTTTATGCCGTTTATAGTCAGAACCTCTTCGCAGTTGCGAAGTGCATTATCTAGCAGATACTCTGGCGAATCTGCAACTCTGACAATTTCGACAGCATATCTTCTGTTGTTTATTGCATTCTCTGCTATTTTATTATTAAAGATATTAAACAGCACCAGCCCTAGCAAAAATCTTTCATTTTTTGTACCTCTCTAGTCTAGTCTAGTCTATAGGTTGGAAAGTATCTTTAGATCTTTATCATCCAGACCTTTAATAGATTCTATAAGCTTTTCATGTTGGACTTGATTAAAACCTTTCTCATGATCTATGAAATAGGCATTTACTGACACCGGTATTTCTTCGTTTTGATACTAATTCTGTGCGCACAGAAATTATATTGTCATCCAGGTGGTGCAACATGCCCTCCCCATGTCCAACTACCCTGCTGGTTCCTCATGAAAATTAAAACACATCAATTTAAACAGTCAGTAATGACCGAATCCATTGTTTTTAGTCACAGGTCACCGATTCGATTCAGGTTGTGGCACATATCATAGAAGGCTATGGAAAAAGCAGAAATTTGTTCAGCAAACGAGTTAAACAATGAAGTAACTATATGTATCACAGTAGTGTCAATATACAACACAACACATCATAAAATTAGTCTACTAGCAAAAGACAATCAACAGTTATTGGCTTAAAAGACCAACTTAATAGTCCAACGGTCTACTCTTCATAGACTATGAAAAAGCTTCGGAACCTGTCTAACATGAAAAACTTAAATTTAATGGCCGAGTTTCTAGATAGATCCGAATAAGAAGAGGTATTTTATATGACTGAATATGGTATCTGCTTTTATTTATAAATTACAGTAATATAATAACAGAAAATGCACTTTACAATTGTGAAAAAGACCAGCGTATTTCTCTTTAAAATGAAATATTTTGCACAGTCATAATCTTAATAATGCCACTCTCGAAGTTAATTGTTATGTGTTAAGCATTTTATATTGCTGTTTTGAGCCATGGACGCATGTGCAAGAAATTGAAGGTATCTGAGATGTAGTGCTATTGCATGGACAGAATATTAAATTTTTCGCGGGTGTTCTGCTCAGAATAGATAAAGATATGACAAACTCATAAACTAATACTAGAACGAAAAATTGAAGTGAAAAAGAGAACCGGTGGCTGACGAATATAGTTCTAGTACCTACAACAAAACTTCAGAAGAGAGAGCCTTACGTTAATATTAGCCAACGTTCGAAGGGAAGAATTTGACACTTAAAGAAGGAGAAGATAGACTTAATTCCGAGGACCGCCGTAGACTAGTGAACAGCGTCTCAGCCTGCAGTACAGGAAATCGCAGGATCGCCTTTTGGAAAGTACACATTGCTTCACACATCACCGAAGGTGACTCTATCCGACGACGGGCTGCCTTCTCTTCTGAGCAGTTGTGCGATCTACGTTGTACATAGAGTAACAACCAACAAGGTAGAAGTAGAGATTGAAGAAACTGCATCACATTTACTCTGGAAAAACAAGAAAATTGCCTTCTGTCAATCTCGACGTTCTAGTCACCAAAAAGAATTCAACCATAACCAATTCCGTATATCGCAAAACCAACTCATACTGGACAATATCTAAATTTAAAATCAAACCACTTCAAGTGAACCAAACTGAAAATTGCAAAATATCTTATAGATCGAACCACCTACATCTGCAATACGGAAGAAGCTTTAAATAAAGAAAAGGCAAAAATTTGATCCGATCTCCGAAGTAACGTTTTCTCCAACTACACGATCAATAAAACTCTTCAGACCACACCAACATAAAGGACGACAGACGTAAATATTGAAAGGAAGACGACGCTTATAATTCCATACATCAAAGGAATCTCAGAAAACGTAAGAAGAATAGGCAACCAATGCGATCTTCGGACTGTCTTTAAAACGACCACAATTAAAAAAAACTGAACCACAACTCCACGACACCAAGAACTGCATCTACCAGGTACCATGGGAGTGTGGGGACATCTAGAGGCCTATACATTTGACAGTTATTGTTTTAGCGGAGGTAGGCAACTCATATTTCCCTCTCTTTCTAGTTTTTTTCATATTTGCATGTAAAATGGATTTTATGAAATGGACCGATGTTTTGTTGTCTCATATAATTTCCCCAGAGAGTTTTTGAAAGATTGATTTTTTTTTGTTAGTAAAATATGTCAAGCTTTGCCAAAAAAAAACCAAAAACCAACAGTGAATAGACACTGCTTGTAGCTCACTTACCTCGCAAATTCTTTTCACTTTTCCTCAGTTTCTTTCTTCGTTGGAGAAAGGAACAATACAAATTTGTCGAGGCACGTATTTTTACAGTTTTTAATACAGCAAAATTTCATTTTCAAAGCTGACGTTTCTTAATCAAAAATCTGACAGTGACAAAGTTATTTATTGTCAGGGGTTAACAACTATCATTGCCAACATACAATTTCGAACATTTCCCTAACAACTGTCAAATCCAGTTGCCCACCTCTGGTAAACTGTCAAAAATCGTATGGCCTCTAGGGATATCTACATCGGGGAAACCAGCCAACCTATGGAAGTTGGCCTTACAGAACACAAACGCAATCATATGGAATGGAAAGAGCCAAAGATCTTCGCCAAGGAGGAAAAAGAAACAGCATTTATACAGAGGATATTTGAAAACCCATACTTTTTGGCGGTAACGGATTTCAACTGCAAAAGGGCAGAGCCAACCAACTGTAAACTTAATGGTTCACTGAACACACACTAGTATATAATATTAGGTAGTCTTAGTTTTTGTTCGTATTCACCTGATGACGATTGCAGATACATAAGCATTGGAATAAATAAATAAAGACAATGGAAGATCTAAACTTTTACTTGCTCTCAAGTTCAACATTGCCTACCAGTACCACCTTCAAACAACAAGGTACAAATAGGCGGCGCGAATGCCTATGGTTTATCAAACCAGGAATTTATTTAAAAAATTCATCGTAAGAACGATTCACCATAGAAACTGCAATTCGTCAAACCAATTTTGTATCCGAACCTTATTTCATCAAACCCATTCAATCACAAATTCGAAATTTAACAGACCCGTTTTTAATCGAACCATTGTTCATCAAACTCATTCAATATCAAACCCGGAATTCGTAAAATCCGTAATTTATCAGAAAATTTTTGCTAAATTGATTGCGCATTCGCCAATAACACATGAATGCAAGACGAATGAATGCAAGTGACATCTATACACAAACCATTGAACGCGACCTGTAAGTATGCGCGCGTAACAGCGACAAATGCATCAAAACGACGCGCCACCTGCGTGTACGCCATCGGTTCATGTGGTATTGGCGAATGCGCCATTAATTTAGCCAAAACTTTCTGTTTGATGAACAATTGTTTGACTAAAAACGGGTCTTATAAATTTCAAAATTGTTATTGAATGGGTTTGGAGAAATAACGTTCGGATAAAAAAATGGTTTAACGAATTGCTGTTCCTATAGTGAATGATTTTATAATTGAACTTTCTTTTATCTGTATCGAAAAAAATTTGCGGTATTCAAAGGTGGGTAGTCACCAAATTGGGTGGAGGAGACCCTGGTACCAGACGATGATTTAAAAAAAAAGACACCTGGACTTCTCCAAGATCAAGACGACAGAAGGTGGCTTAAAAGAGGCGCGTGAGTTGCGCTTTTCGGCAGCAGGACCACACCAAGAGATGCGACGACGACCTCGACCAACAATACCGCGACTGACATTCGATTTTCGGGATAACTTATGTAACGGTCCACGGCCACTGTGTATACATACTACGCAGCCGCCTCTCCTCTACTACTGCTAACGCAACACGATTGTTTTTTTGTACGTTTAAAAATTTAATTTTTTCTACGGTGTTGTCGAAATTTTGATATTGTTTGGCCGCTGTTTTCTTAAGGTATTTTGGTGGCAAGACTAAGTGCAGAGAGTAGTTTCAATTAGCAGTAGTAATTTTATTGCCATCACTCTTTTAATTAAGGCAATCTATAACAATGGATTTTCCATAACGATCCGCCAGTGCTTTTCCCATTTTATCGGTTCTATTCTTTTACTGGGGTCCATTGTTTTATTATAGATAGACAACAGTGGAAAACAATAGGGAAAACCTTGGAAATTGGAATGATTTAAAAGCATTTTGAAAGATTTGATGATAGCTCTAATAAGAAAGGCAGTTGGTGGTAAATTGACTAAGTACGGCCATTATTATTTTAAAAAAGCTAGTTGTATGCAGGAAGCAAAAAAGATTTAGTGAGGGTAAATAAAACCAAAACAATAGAATAGCGAAGATTTCCTCATAAATGGGAAACGTAGAATTCAAGAATCTCAGTAGTGGTGCTCAACATTATGCATTGGCAAAATATAACCAACTGCAGTTAGATTGCAGTATCGTATCTACGAAGACTGTTTACAGCGTGGTTAAGGACCATTTCATTTTTTATTTGGAAATAGAGAAAGCCCCAACCAAAATCAATTTGAATAATTAAGTAAAACGGCAAAATGGTCAGAATCGACACGTTTACTTTACAATCAAAAAATCCATCTAATCGATGTGCACTTATTGCGTAAACGAAGAGGTCTGCTCACCTATTGAAAGGTGGATGCGCGTCATCGAAACTCTGAACATTGACGCATATGCGCAAAATTACATACACTTCTCTCCACATAAAACTGGTACAGCAGAAGGTAGCTGCAAAAACGATTTTTTATATTTTCCTATGTGCAACACTGACTTTTTGACGTTGTCATTTTAGCTTATATTTTTGGCATATATAAACTTTTTATAAGGAGACGGCTTGTTTATTTTTTACTAAATAAGAATATAAGGCCACTAAAAATAAAAACCACATTTCAAAAAAACAAAAATGTTTTATTAGCTAAACAAAAGCTACACAGTAATTGGTCTATTCGACTAGCTGATTATGAAAGAAGCAAGTCTACGATAGTAATCATAATAAATCGATTTCAAGAAGGAACTGTCCCTCGAAAGGAAGACACCGGTTTGACGTTATGAAAAAAATAAAATTTAAAAAAACAATGACAAAATTAAACACATATAAAAAATACTTTTTTTAATAGCGCGTCATTGCACCGTTGGCTGCAATGATGTTTTGAAGTCTTCTGGGCATTGAATTAGCTAAATTTTTAAATAAGTTTGGATTTTCAGCAATAACTTTCCTATATGCCCATACGATGAGTTCCATTAGATGTTCTGAATTCCTGGGAGTGATATTAAAAGTTGGTAATTTCTTTGCGATAAGTCCCCAAACGTTCTTTATTGGATTCGCATAAGGGGTTTTTGTGGGCCAAGGCAAAACTTCGATATTATTATCCTGGAACCATCGCTGCGCAATTCTGGCCGTATGAACTGGACAGTTATCTTGTTGGAATACAAAATAATCTGAATAAGGGACTCTCACCTCTGTGGAAGCATTAGGTTTTCCAGAATATTAACGTAAACTTTAGCTGTAAATCCAGCTCCAAGCATTACGCCCGGTCTTCGTTTCCAGCAATATATCATTCTTCGTATCGGGTTCTTGGCGGTCGATAAACCACCTGCTGCCAAAATTCTTCGTCCCTCAGAGAATAATTCAACGCAAAAATTAATCGAGACTGCTTCTTTTCCTCACCTTAGCCTCGAACGTTTAATCCTCATGCCTAATGTTGTTATTTTTTTCAATTTTTACTTTTTTGGCTTTGGCAAACGGATGATTTTCCAAAAAATTGATTGCTTCTTGGCTAGTAACTTTCGTCAAACCGGTGCCTTCCTTTCGGTGGATAGTTCCCTCCTCTTAAAATCGGTTTTTTTTGTTTACCATCGAAGACTTGCTTCTCCCATAATGAACAACTACTTGCTGAATAGACCAACCACCGTCTAGTTTTGCTAAGATTTGAGCTTTATCAAATTCGGAAAGGTGCGGCGTAGTTTCTTTTAAATTTGGATGACACCGACATGCAAAACATGATGTTGTCAGAAGTCTGTGACATTGTCACTTATAGGAAGACAATTCCGTACTATAAAAATTTTAAAAATGAAACAGGCTGCTAACTTCTGCTGTACCAGTTTTATGTAGAGAGAAGTGTACATTTCAGAATTTTACCCAAATCTAAAACCGGCCCTGGTGGGCCAATCTTGATCTGACACAATCAAGTTAGGTTTCTTGTTTGCCGGTGTGTCGTGGGTTCAAACCTCGCGCAGTCCTAAAACCCTTTTTAGGTAACTTAGGCTAAAAAACCAGGGTAGAGTGCAAAAGGTCACTTGGTCCTCTAACTTTTGGTAATTTTGTTTCTCCCTAAAGAGGCAGTAAGTCATAGCTTGATCAGTGCCGCAGTGTTTTCTTTAATTTTATTTTTGTCATGTGTGGTAATAATATTGTTATACAGAATATAGTATGTTGTAGGATTAGCGGGAATAAAGGACCGTGCTTATTGTTGTACCTTTTTTATTTCAACGTCAACGTTTTGGTGGCGTGGTTTCCACCTTTATCAAGCTATAAATAAAAAGAAAAAAGAACCATGAAAAATAACAAGTCTAGATACTATGTGGTTACATATTGTAAATAAATCAATTTTTTTTTTGTGTTTAACATTATAAAAATAAATAAATATATTATTTAATAAAATAGAAATGAGAAGCTAGTAAACCAATTTTTTATTATTTTTTTAAAATATTTTTTAGGTATCCTTTTTTTTTGTAAATTCATAACATATCCATGTTTTTTTTCCTACCTTTCTCCATACCATTGTAGAAAAATTATATTTTACAACTTGAACACTGTATAAGCATTACCTGTGCTCATTTTAATAAATAAAATTAAAAATATAACTTGTGGCATAAGTGCTCGATTTTTAAAGATATTCGTTTTTTAGAAAGATAAAACGTAATACTTTTTTAACTCAGTTGAAAATTTTAAATTTTTGAAAAATCCAAGATGGCGGACAATTTTAAAAAATGCGTAATTTTCACCCCTCCTGAAAAAATTTATGTGCGACAATGAACAAACTATAAAGTTTTCACTACAAACGCTCATTGTTTATGTGTATACTAACGTATCAATTAATTAAATCGGTTGAGAAATAAAAAAGTTATAAGCTTTTAGATTATGAGTTTTTGGGCTTAACATTGGAAAAAAATCACAAAATTACATATTTTTTGAATTTGCTATAACTTCTGGCCTGACTAATTAATTAAAAAAAAATATTCTTAAAATAGACAAAACATGAGAGTTGCGTCCGTTTGTTCAAAATTTGACATTAAAAAAAAATCAAGATGGCGGATAGTTTGAAAAGAGTTAGGTTTTACACGCCTAATTTTTTTTTAAGTAAGACACTGGACAAAATAAAAATTAGTATTTCCAAATCTCTATTTTTTCTTCGTATATTGAGGTATCACCTAATTAAATCGAATAAGAAATAAAAAAGTAATGTGTATTTAGATTATTTTTCTTAAATAAATAATTAGGTAAAAAATATAGAAAATGGAAAATGTATGTAATGATGTGATTTTTTTTAATGTGAAGCCAAAACACTCGTAGTAAAAAAACTTATAACTTTTTTATTTCCCCACTGATTTAATTAAATGCTACTTCAGTATATACAGAGACAATGAGCGTTTGTAGTGGAAGCTTTAGAGTTGGTTCATTGTCGCACATAATTTTTTTTCAGGGAGGGGAAAAATTATACATTTCCAAAAAGTGCGGAATTTTGTGGCCCACCCTATATTATGGATTGTGTGAGTTTCGTGTGACTGTTTTCGTTTGCTTTTACAATTTATTTATTAAAATGAGCTTGTAAGCGAACACAGGTAATGCTTATAAAGTGTTCAAGTTGTAAAATATCATTTTTCTACATTGGTATGGTCAGGGGGTAGGAAAAAACATGGATATGTTATACATTTACAAAAAAAAATTATAAAAAATTGGTTGAATAGCTTCTCATTTCTATTTTATTAAATAATATATTTATTTATTTTTTTAATGTTAAACACAATGAAAAAAAATAGATTTATTTACAATATGTAACCACATAGTATCTAGTGCTAGACTTGTTATGTTTCATGATTCTTTTTTCTTTTTAATTATAGCTTGATAAAGGTGGAAACCATGCCACCGAAACGTTGCCGTTGAAATTAAAAAGTTACAACAAAAAAACATAACTTTTTTTTATCAGATAATAGGGTTTATAAAAATCTACAACCGTATCCAAAGAATTTTTCAAAATTTGGTGTATTTTTATTAAAAAATAAAAAAATCCAAAAATTGCTGTTACTGTTACAGATTTCTTCGACGAGGCTAAAGAAAAAGCCAGGTAAAATTATTGACTATTGTTAGCCGTGTTTATTTTATTTCAAAAAGTCCAGCAAAAAAACTGTCTGGATACATGTGAGGAATTCCAAAAAAAATCACTCCTGCCAAATTTCAACAGATTCCGTTTTCTCGTTTCCGATATTCTACCCGGTAAAGATTGGCCCAAAAACAACAAAGCAGTGTGGTCAAATCTATGCCGTTTTTGTCGCCTTAACATTATCTGTAACAGTTAAAAGTCTCTTTTGCTCGCTTTTTCATTGGCAAATTTTTTTCTTAGAGTAGTTAAGTCCATTTCGTAAGAAACTTTCATTTCAATCGAGAGTAAAGCTAAGCTGCCTAGTCTACTTTAACCTATTTGTTAACACTGTTAACGGCAATGTTAAAAATAACAAAAATGCGGTAAATATTTGAAGAAAGTTACTTTCTAGAGCTCCGTATTCGCTAGTCGACATATTATTATTATTTAGATCGTTTTTTACAAGTGGTAAAAGATAATGATATTCAATTACTATAGAAGGCTCTATAATTTCAGAATATTTGTTATAAAAGCGTTTACACTTTTGTAGAAGTATTTCTTCCGTAGAACTTGTAATGGTTCTAAGATCCAAAAAATCAAAATAATCGCATACCGTCATCATACTTCTGCATCGATTCTCAATTTGACCTGTAATCAATAACTTAAAAATCAGAGTTGTGACGTTAGGTTCGATTAGAGAGGGGAAAACCTAAGAAAATTAACACGGGGTTTTAGATGGTTTAGTAAAATAAACAAAAAATTTTATTTACTGGAAATACAGTGGGCCCCCTCGCATGCCGGGCCCCGAGACTTTGCCACGAGTTGCTCGATGATAGCTACGCCACTGACACCTTAATCGATTTTAACGAAATTTGGTACAAAAATCCTCTATCGGCTGACCACACAGACAGCTGATTAATTGAAGGGGGGAAAAGGGAGATAAAATATTTAAAAAAAATGTAACTTTGGAACAAACGCAACTAGCGATATACCGTTTACAGATTTAAGTTTCCATGAATATGGACTAAAAATTTTGTTATAAAGTCCAAATTAATGGGAGTTTTAGTTTCCGAGTTATTTGAAAAAACGTTAAAATATATTTTAAAAAATCATAACTTTAGAAGTAAAGCAGCTAATGATATGCGGTTTTCAGATTTTGGTCTTCGTAAATATTGCCCAAAAATTTTGTTAAAAGGTTCAAATCTTTCAAAGTTACGGTTTTCGAGATATTTTCATTTCCTTTCAACATAAAATAATTGATTGTATGGTGGACTATCCGTGCTTTCTAACACCAATTTTTTATATTAATTCTCAAAATATTTGTGCTTACGATTTTTACATATTTCAATGGTATGGCATATTCAAAAAAACTGCACTTTTCTGCAAAGCCCCAATTCGACGTTAAATGGAATGGGTATACTACTTGTTCACATACTATTTTTGTATAAATTCTCCGTTTTTATAGAACCACGTTTTACCCATTTATTTGAGTTTTTGTGTTCAAATTGATTTTGATTATCGTCCAATGCCAAAACGATCGGTATTTCCTCTTTAATGCAAATTCTTGTGTACATTTTCCGACGAATGTTTTTAAATGTACCTATACAAAGAAATTGAAAAAGTGTACAAAATATTTTTAGGAAACAACACACATTAAAATGAAATCCCTAGTATATTAAAGCAAGGTAAATAAATTACTCTTTGCAGACGAGGCATGGTCCACAGACAAATCTCCAATGAGTATTTTTTTTCGATATATCAATTTTTGTCATGACTTGACTGAAACTAAAGGCTATTTTTCAAAATTTGAGGACTACAAAATGTCGTTTTTGTATACAGACCGCTTCAAGCTACTGCGAACATAGGGCGAAAGAAGTCTAATTTGCCAGTGTACGTACATGCAGAGACACCGCACGCCTATCAGTGAAGCAACCAACACTCAGGCTTCCGATCGCTTTCGCTGCCGTTCGCCGCCGTTCGCCTTGTATTTAGTACGCCTCTAACCACGGTGCTGTGTGGAGTGTAGTCAATGAAACCGGAATTTGGTCAATAAATACGCAAATTTTTATAACGTAATTTTCTTATTTTTTGTCACTGATAAATAAGAGCGTTTTATTGTCAACTGCTCAGATTTATCAGTGACGACGTGTTACAATGAAAATAATAAGGAGAAACAAAATAAAAGCAAGTTCTCAAAATAAAATAATACATTCTAAAAACCAAAAAGATTCTCCCACTCAAAAAAAAATTAAAGCAAATGTTCGAAAAGTCCTCCTTGCTCGGCTAGACAATATCCGAGCCTACTATAAAAACCCCTTCCAACGTTTCCAAGCATGTTAGGGGTGATAATTTGAAAAGCTTCTTCAAAAACAGATAGAAGTCATTAGGAGCAAGATCGGGAGATCGAGCTGGCCATAAAATAGTTCCCCGTGTACTTATAACCCGATTAGGAAATACATTATCAAGATATTCCCTAACAAGGCCAACATTGTGAGCGGAACAACCATCTTGTTGAAACCATGTTTCACCAAATCTTACACCTAACAACTGCCTAGCAGTTGGAATAATGTGCTGCTGCAGTAGATCCAAGTATCTAGGACCATTCAAATTGCAATTGCCGTTAATAAAAAATGGCCCAATTACGTGTTCCCCTACAATACCCCCCCCCCAAACATTTAGTTTTTGGGGATACTGTGTTCTTACGTCAAAATACAAATGCAAATTTTCCCTCGACCAATATCGAACGTGTGTTGGGTTATGACGATTTGACCATCTGCACTTTTTCGGCAACTTCGTAGACATCCATTTTTAGTTTTAAAAATGTATTATTTCAATTAAGAACTTACCCATCTGTTTCTCGAGCAAGGCAGAAATAAAACAAAATAATAAAAACAAAATGAATTTCCAAAAGATAACACTGCAGCGTGCTTCGAATCCACCTCGGTCGTACGGCACGGAGAGTAAATTGGACTTGATTCCCCCTATGTTCGCAGTAGCTTGAAGCGGTCTGTATAGGAAACTAATAATACAGTGGCGCACCCAGAAATTGACTTTGGGGGGGGGGTGAAGAATAAGTAATAAAAAAACTTAATGTGTGCTTCCAAGCGCGGACCTTGGCTCAAATGTAGAGGGGGGGGGGAGGAGATGCCGAGCACTCGAATCGGCGAAACATTGAGAAGACACACTTCTACAGAACGACGGCCCAACACCCCGAAATCGTAAATATTGATGGGGTTTTGGGAATATGAGTTATTTATTTACCCCTAATTTGTTTATAAAAATTGTAAAATGCGCCGCAGGCGAAATTTTTTTCAAAAATGACACTTAATCGCAGGCAAAATTTTTTGATAAAATTACATTCAAAATACCATTCTAACACGAAATCGTAAAAATTTTTGCAATTTATGATTTTTGTTAAGAATTAAAGTTCCGGCTCTTGTATTTTATTTCTGCTGTTATTTGTTAGTGCCAATTGTAACCAAGCTTCTCGGGCGGGGGGGGGGGGTTAAAACCTAACCCCCCCCCCCCCCACGGTGCGCTTCTGAATAATAATTATAATAATAAATACGTTTATTACAACGAAAAGTAAAAGCTAATTCAATTTACAATAAACGTAGGAAGAAGCAAAATCAGAAGAAGAAGAATCCCCGAAGCACTAGTAAGTGGCAGGGTAGTTTTTTTACATCTAGAATATCGAAGCAGTTAATACTACTCAAATATTAATCAATCCTTAGAAGAAAATCACGCCGTCTGGATTATCAGCTGAAAAAAATAATCAGTAGATACCGAAGTAAATAATTTAAGTTTTTGTGTTTAATTTTATAATAACTGAGAAGCTAAAATGGCCCAAGGAATACAAAATGTGTAACAATATTAACTTTAAAATAGTAGTTTTAACAACTAGTGGCTAAAACAGTGCTTTTTTTACAAGCGTTGGTTTAAATACCTTTATCAAAAAATCCAAGAAAAATGGGAAAATACCTTTAAAAATCTCGAACGAAGAGCACTTCTTGTAACACATCATCTTTACACTATAAATCAAGGCGGCTGGTAAACTAAATAACATTTTAATCTTTCACAGCTTGATATTTTGACGATGTTTTTAAATGATTTTTTCGTAAATACTTAGTGAAAACTGGCGGAAATAGCTTAATTTTTAGGCAAGAATAATTAGATTTTTTTCAATATTACTATATTCTGTTATTTCTCTTTAATTTTGGATAAATAAAGGAAAAAAATATTTTTTTGCACCCGTGATCAAAAAAAAAAAATTTTTTTTGCATCGGTAACCAAAAAAGCCATCAGGGTTGCCACAAGATTCTTTAGATTAGATTCCCGACTTTCTCCCGGTTTTTCCAGACTTATTTAAAAAAAATTCCGATGTCCATGTCGCAGCCCAAGCAACATTTTTAGTGAAATTTACTCAATAATTACTATTAAGACTTTTTAGTAATAGTAATTAATAAGTCAATTTCACTAAAACTGTTGCTTGGGTGGCAATTTTATAATGCAGAAAATGCTTAAAATTAAACTAAAACTGTAAAAATCAATGATGTTATAGTGCCGCAGATAAAAATTTTAGCAGTAAATACATATAAGCAGAAAGTTTTTCATAATTATTTTTTTTTTTTTGATTTGGGTTGAGAGGCGACGAGTGGGGGGGGGGATCTAGTCTCAGTTCTTATGTGTTATTCTAAAAAAGTCATTTTTTACATTTGTTGTATGCTCTGTAATGACATATAGGGAACGCCAAAAGCAAATTTTGTTAATACTTTTGGGTGTGGTTGAGCTGCAGAAGGGGGGTGGAGGGGGCGATTGCCCACTGATATTGTAATCGAAACAAATAACGCAGTGCCAAATTAGACAAAAAAGTGTGAAATATCGTATATTTAAAATTTGAAAAAAAAAACACTTAATATTTTAAATATTTTATAAAAATATGTTTTCTTTAATTTATAAATGGAAGGGTAGCGCCGAAGGCGAAAATTTTATTGAAATTTATGTTTTTTTTTATACCAGGGTTTTTCATCCATAGTAGGATCAAAGGCTAATGTAGCAAAGTATGTTTCGGGATTCGAACCCAGGGCTTTCCGTGCGGTAGGCAAATACGCTACTCACTGCGCTACGTAGTCCGGCAAAAAAGGGAATCTCAACCAGGTCAAAAATATCTGAAAAATTCAAGGATCCTTAGCAAATTTCCCGACTTTTTCCCGGATATTTCCCGACCCCACCGAATTCCCGACTGTTCCCCTGGCCATGCTTTAATTATCTTCAGACAGTTACTAAAATAATGTTTTTAATGAAGTTATAAAAAAAAATATTATTATTCATATTGATGAAGGTCAAAAGAACCCCTTCAGAAACGGAGATTTTTTTTAAAGTCTCGCTGTTTTACCTAATAATATTGTTCATTTAAAATTCTCCGACCCAATTTCAATATGGCCGCTAAAATTTAAACACAATAACTAAATGGAACTATCATTGTCACAAAAAATGGTTTGATTGAATTTGGAATGCAGAGTATAAGAGGCAATTTTTAGAAAATACTATTTAAAGATAGTAGTTTTAACAACTAGTGGCTAATATAGCCCAGCGAGTTATTTAAAAACGCGAGTAAAAAAAAGCACAGTTTAGCCGCGAGTTGTTAACACTATTTTTTTAATACCTGTATCAAAAAATCCAAGAAACACCGAAAAATGTTTTTAAAAATCTCGAACGAAGAGCACTTCTCGCAACACACCATCTTTACACTACAAATCAAGGCGGCTGGTAAATTAAATAAAAATCGTTTCCATAGCGATGTGCTATTTTACTCGGTGACGTTCATTGTTGCGACATTTTAATCTTTGAGAGTTTGATTTTTTGACGATGTTTTTAAATGATTTTTTCGTAAATACTTGGTGAAAACTGGCGGAAATGGCTTAATTTTTAGGCAAGAATAATTAATTTTTTTGAATATTACTATATTCTGCTATTTCGCTTTAATTTTGGATAAAAAACGGATAGAAAGCTTTTTCTGCACCTGTGATCAAAAAAAAAAAAAACTGCAGACACTTACTAAAATCATGTTTTTGATGAAGGTATAAGAAAAAGCAATTGCTATGTTTTCATGGGTATTGAGTTTTGAAAACGAACTCAATACCCATGAAAACATAGCAAATATTATTATATATATATTGATGAAGGTCAAAAGAACCCCAAAGAAACGGAGATTTCTTTCTTCTTTCTCTTTTTTTTCTCTTTTTTTCTTTCTCGCTGTTTTACCTAATAATATTGTTCATTTAAAATTCTCCGAACCAATTTCAATATGGCCGCTAAAATTTAAACACAATAACTAAATGGAACTATCATTGTCACAAAAAATGGTTTGATTGAATTTGGAATGCAGAGTATAAGAGGCAATTTTTAGAAAATACTATTTAAAAATAGTAGTTTTAACAACTAGTGGCTAATATAGTGCTTTTTTTAAATAACGAGCCCAGCGAGTTATTTAAAAACTTGCGTAAAAAAAGCACAGTTTAGCCGCGAGTTGTTAACACTATCTTTTTAATACCTTTATCAAAAAATCCAAGAAACACCGAAAAATGTTTTTAAAAATCTCGAACGAAGAGCACTTCTCGCAACACACCATCTTTACACTATAAATCAAGGCGGCTGGTAAATGAAATAACAATCATTTCCATAGCGATATGCTATTTTATTCGGTGACGTTCATGGTTGCGACATTTTAATCTTTGACAGTTTGATATTTTGACGATGTTTTTAAATGATTTTTTCGTAATTACTTGGTGAAAACTGGCGGAAATGGCTTAATATTTAGGAAAGAATAATTAGATTTTTTCAATATTACTATATTCTGCTATTTCTCTTTAATTTTGGATAAAAAACGAATAGAAAGCTTTTTTTGCACCTGTGATCAAAAAAAAAAAACTGCAGACAGTTACTAAAATCATGTTTTTGATGAAGGTATAAGAAAAAGCAATATTATTATATATATTGATGAAGGTCAAAAGAACCCCAAAGAAACGGAGATTTTTGTAAGTCTCACTGTTTTACCTAATAATATTGTTCATTTAAAATTTTCCGAACCAATTTCAATATGGCCGCTAAAATTTAAACACAATAACTAAATGGAACTGTCATTGTCACAAAAAATGGTTTGATTGAATTTGGAATTTTTAATAACGAGCCCAGCGAGTTATTTAAAAACTTGCGTAAAAAAAGCACAGTTTAGCCGCGAGTTGTTAACACTATTTTTTTAATACCTTTATCAAAAAATCCAAGAAACACCGAAAAATGTTTTTAAAAATCTCGAACGAAGAGCACTTCTCGCAACACACCATCTGTACACTATAAATCAAGGCGGCTGGTAAATGAAATAACAATCATTTCCATAGCGATATGCTATTTTATTCGGTGACGTTCATGGTTGCGACATTTTAATCTTTGACAGTTTGATATTTTGACGATGTTTTTAAATGATTTTTTCGTAATTACTTGGTGAAAACTGGCGGAAATGGCTTATTTTTTAGAAAATAATAATTAGATTTTTTCAATATTACTATTTTCCGCTATTTCTCTTTAATTTTGGGTAAAAAACGGACAGAAAAGGTTTTTTGGCATCAGTAACCAAAAAAGCCATTCTTTATTTATCTGCTGCTGAAAATACTATTTAAAAATAGTAGTTTTAACAACTAGTGGCTAATATAGTGCTTTTTTTACAAGCGTTGGTTTAAATAACGAGCGCAGCGAGTTATTTAATAACGCGAGTAAAAAAAGCACAGTTTAGCCGCGAGTTGTTAACACTATTTTTTTAATACCGTTATCAAGAAATCCAAGAAAATTCGAAAAATATTTTTAAAAATCTCGAACGAAGAGCACTTCTCGCAACACACCATCTTTACACTACAAATCAAGGCGGCTGGTAAATTAAATAACAATCGTTTCCATAGCGATGTCCTATTTTACTCGGTGACGTTCATTGTTGCGACATTTTAATCTTGGAGAGTTTGATATTTTGACGACGTTTTTAAATTATTTTTTCGTAAATACTTGGTGAAAACTGGCGGAAATGGCTTAATTTTTAAGGCAAGAATAATTAAATTTTTTCAATATTACTATATTCTGCTATTTCTCTTTAATTTTGGATAAAAAACGAATAGAAAGCTTTTTTTGCACTTGTGATCCAAAAAAAAAAAACTGCAGACAGTTACTAAAATCATGTTTTTGATGAAGGTATAAGAAAAAGCAATATTATTATATATATTGATGAAGGTCAAAAAAACCCCAAAAAAACGGAGATTTTTTTAAGTCTCACTATTTTACCTAATAATATTGTTCATTTAAAATTCTCCAAACCAATTTCAATATGGCCGCTAAAATTTAAACACAATAACTAAATGGAACTGTCATTGTCAAAAAAATGGTTTGATTGAATTTGCAGTGAAGAGTATAACACGCAATTTTTAGAAAATAATATTTAAAAAAATATTTATTTAAATTTAAAGGTCGAGTTTTTGAGAGTCGGACAAATTATATGTAGAATATTGCAGTATAGCGTCCGAATAGTCAGGGCGTGATTAAGCAAATTAAACTAAAGATGTTCCGCTTATTATAAATTGCATTTGCATACACGAACAAGCACTGATGCCATTGGGCAACGTTGCAAAATCGCCGCTTGATTAATCGCCAAAATACGACCAAAATATGACATAAGTGATAAACGATGCAGTTGGGGCGAATTCCTAGCCTAGATCCGATGAATTTTAGTGCATTACGAAACAAAATTTAGCACTTTTGCAACATAAAATACTTTTAATGAGGATGTTCTCGTTTTGAACATACTAAATTCTTTAAATTGAATTATGAAAAAATTTAAAAAAGTTAATTCCGCTTAAACAAGTTTGAACTGCAAAATAAAAACTAATTTTTTAGGAAGTCATGCTTTTATTTACGTAGGTAATCATAAATATAAGGTGGACCACAAAAAATAAGACTTTTTTAATAGCCTCTAACTTTAAACCAAGTTTAAAACCAATAGAGTGATTAAAAAAAAAAATTTACATAACTGGAAATAATATACTTCATATTTTTGTGAACGAGTGTCAAAAATGACATCTTTTAAAACTTCATGATGGCGGACAATTTTAAAAATAGCCATTATTTACCTGTCTTCAAACTTTTTTGAGTGCCACTGGGGACAAAAATAATTTGGGGGTGGAGCTGCTGCGAACGTTGTTGTCTTTTTACAAGAAACTACAAGTTTAAAAATGTTTTAGTCGACGAAATAAATGCGAATGCAAAGAAAAAATCTTGATTTTTATCTCTAGCACGAACGCTACTAGAGATAAAAAAATACCGTCAACTAGGGAGCATTAAAAATTTGGTTTGTGGTTTCCTCAAAAAAAAGATTTTGGGATTTAAAAATAAAACAAAATGAAACGAAGCCTTGACTCTTAAGTCGCCCCAGCTGACGGTATACAAAGTATAATTAATAAATAGCTAAGTTATAAACAAGTATAGAACTTTTAACTCTTGATAAAAGGTTAAAAGGGCATTCAAAAGGAATCATCACTTTTTCTGACAATTTGATATTAGAATACTTAGGCTTTGTACATGTACTTTATTACTTTAAATGAAACACCCTGTATTTTGTGTAATTTTTAGCTAAGCAGGCTTTATCTCTTGCCAACAATGTTGAATAACTTAAAAACGAGATTTTTTAATTTCTCTTAAATTAAAAAAACACACAATAAACAAGGTGTTGCGTTGAAAATAACAAAATATTGTAAATTATAAATGTCAAAAATCAGATAAGACGATAAGGTTAATAATGGATAACCCCTTAACTACATAAAAAAATTCTTTAAAAAAAATCTAAAATATCGTGTTTGAAAATGTTTGACTGTGAAATATACAAACAAAATCAAATATTTTAATATAAATATTGTGTGTTACAAACAAAACCTAAAGGCTGAACCCGTATCTAAGTCTAATTTGTCCGGGAAAATATATATAGGTGTAAATTAGGCTTAGGAAAGAGATAGCGTTAGTAAATCTCAGCCAAACTGTTTAGAATACAAAACAGATCCTATACATTTCGCACACCCAACTTTCATATTATTTAAAAAATACAATAAAACTCATTAATATTTTTCACTCGTGAAACTGCCGCTGCACTGGCCAGGATACCTGCACATATAACCTACACTAACTACATCACAACTGTAAATGAAGCTAGCAACTAGGGTTATTCCGATACTAGTAACTACCGAGTAGGTATCGATACTTTTGTTTCGATACCAAGTACTTTTGGTATCGATACTTTCTAAGCGATATCTACTCGGTATCGAAAGATTTTACTTAGTATCGAATCAAATCTGTCGGCCTCAGCTTTCTGTCTCCCTCGCGTGTTTGGCATAGACCATGTCTTCCTTGGGCAGTGTTTTTTAGAGCGATCGGTTCGCATTCCATTTCAAGAAATTTTCAACCGGGTTATTGCAGGTCTCTCTTGGTCAATAGTCAAGAAAAAGAAAGACATACACATCAGAGCATATGGTCGTTGCAGTCTTTAAGTGGCCTATATAAATATGCCCTAAAAGATTTAATTGTCGTCGCAACATCAGTTCCAAGCGAGTGCTTATTTTCGATTGTCCCCAAAACATCTTGAGCAAGTATTTTTTTTGGGAAATTTGGAGGCGAAAGAATTTTTTGTTTAGTTTTTACGTTATAAATAATTAATGAATAATTTACAAAAATATGTCTTACTTTTTATTAATGTATTTACTTTGTTTCGTAACAAACAAAAAAAAAACTAAATTTGAATATATGAAGGTCCCTAGGTTTAATCTAATAAAAAAAAATGAGAAAAAAACTTTAGAAAGTATCGATACCTCAAAACTCATATGGATAGTATCGAAAAATGTTTAAGAGTATATTTATATAAATAGGTATCGATACTTTACGGGTATCGGATAATCCCTACTAGCAACTGTCAGCCAAAGCAACCCGCAAGCCTGAATATGTGCAAAACTCGACATTCGGCAAGTATTGACTATAATCGGATTCAAATGTGTAAATTTTTACTTTTAGTTTTACTAGACGGCGGAAAAAATAAACCATGATCATGAGTTAGAACAATTCAGGCTCTGAGTTATCGTAGCCCAGACTGTGAATTACCACAGACCCAAAAAGTTAACACATGAAACTGGGTTGGGGCAATCCCATACCTGAATTATGGTAGCCCACGACTTGCTGAGTTCTCCCAGCTAAATTCCAATTGTTTGGGACAATCATACCGTGTGCTATAGTAATGCACCCTCAGTCGTGGGTTTGCCCCGTTTTCTCAGTGCAGGTTTCAAAATGGCATATGGTGAATACGCCAAAAATTTGGCACATAATGGCTTCATTATCTGTGTTTGAGGTTATAAAATTCGTGAGTTTTTTAGACCACCTCTGGGGGGTAGTTTAAATTTATAGCCCCCAGAAAGGATTGTTTTGTGGCAACTGGTAATCTTCTTCTTTAGGTGCCTTGGTCTCTTTGAACGTTGTCCCGAACCCACCACGAAATCCATCAGCGCTATCTGCACCCTATCCACTGCCTTTCGGGAGTGTCGTAGTACTAACACCATACCATTGTCTAAGATTTTTAAGCCATGATATCCGTCTACGACCAGGACCTCTTCTGCCATCAATTTTAAAAGTTTATATTTGTCATTTCTCAAAATATGGCCAAAATATTCAGGTTTTCGTTTTTGATGGTAAACAAATTTTCAAAATCTTTATCTATTCTAAGCAAAACATCCACATTAGTTACTCTGTCCATCCAAGTTATCCTTAGTATTCTACAATAACTCCACATCTCGAATGCCTTTAACTTTTTGCACATGGCCTCAGTCAATGTCCATGTTTCCATGCCATAATATAAGATGCTAAAAACATAACACCAAAGCACATGAATTCGGAGAGTGGTATTAAGATCGCGACTACACAACACTGATTTCATTTTGATAAAAATGATCTTGTCTGTTCAATTCTTGCACGAACTCCTTGCATGTTGTCTCAGTTCTCATTGCGGAGACAACCCAAGTATTTGTATGCATCCACGCATGCAACTTGCTGCCCATTTATTTCTAACATGCCTCTGATTTTCTTTTCCTTGGATATGCATACTCTTGCAGGCCTTCCAAGGTATCTGCTATTATGACAGTGTCGTCGGCATATCGTAGGTTGTTGATTTTTGTGCCATTTATGGTCAGACCCTCTTCGCAGTTATGACGTGCATTCACTATTATTTTGTTACTGTAGATATTAAACAACAGCGGAGACAATATACAACCTTGGCGCACACCTCTTCTTATTTGGACCTCTTCGGACAGTTGTTCATCAACCTTTATTTGAGCAGTCTGGTTCCAGTATAGATTAGCAATTATCTTTAAATCTCGATCATCTAGACCAACTTCTTTTAGCGATTCTATGGGCTTTTCGTGTTGGACTCGATCGAATGCTTTCTCATAATCTATAAAACAGGCATATACTGGCACCGACACATCCCTAGATCGCTGAACTAAGACTTGAATGCCAAACAGGGCCTCTCTTGTACCAAACTCACCACGAAATCCAAACTGCGTATCGTTTATAATTTACCTAAGTAACAATTTTTACATGGATTAATTTTCCTTATTTAATATCCTAAGTTGTTCATTAACCAATAAAACACCTTCAATTTGGTCCACAAAAACGCCGTATTTTGAACCCGCCGAGGAGGCAAAATAAACATAAGTGAAGGTCACTGATTATGCAAGAAAAATAAACCAAACAAAGAAACCCAAAACAACTATATTAGTTTATTTACAAACTGAAATTAAAACATTGAGGTTATATAAAAGCTCAGTTAAGAAAACTTTCCTTACTCAAAGCCCACTCATTTCAAAGCTGTAGCTTTCATCAGTAGAGGTTGGGGCAAGCCAATGTGCACGCATAGTTAAGAGATCCAAACTCGCTGTTTTTTATTTGAACGCAGCTAATATTTTGAAACTGACATTTCGACAGTGACAGAAATGTAAACGAAACAAACAAGTTTTTAATTCATTTCATAAATCACCTTTTAAGTAAATACAAAATTAATCTACTCCTTATTTTATTGTTACCCATCTAAATCATTGTGTGACATCAATTATTAATTAGAAAAATTAATAAACAAGTGTAAGTTTTAATTAGAGTGATATAACCCCAATTTTAATTTGTTCAACATTGTTTACTATTTAAACCCCGCGCGGATTTAAATTTTTTAATTTTCTTTTTTTCTAAATTGAAACTTTCTTCTTAAATCCAACAAAAGATTGTATTAGGATGATTATTCAATAAACAAATTTATTAAAAACTCAAGCAGGGTTGTAAAACCAAAAATTTCACTTAAACTTAGGACCGTTCTAAAATAGACCAAACCCTTTTAGTAAATCCCACCGTAAGTGTCTAAAAAATAGTAACATCTGATCTAATTCGGTTATGATTCCTTTAGTAGTGGTTTAATGAACCTCAAATGCTGCTTGGGAGGTTGCATATTGTTTCCGCTGTTGTGTCTATACATGAATAAATAAAATACATTATTGTTGAAAAAAAAATTGAACAAGACATTTCTTGTGGACAAAGCATTAAGGTAAATATAGTGCTTACGAGATACAAAATGATATAAAAATAAAGATATAGTAACATCCAAAAGTAATAATATAATTAGGGCAAAGTTGCGCAATTTGATGTTTTACTCTTGATTGTTCCGGAGATAGGCGGAAAAAACCGAAATCTTAATTTTTAGGTTTTATTTTTCTACGCCCTTATTCTTAAAGCTGTCAAAAAACGCTTGAAACTTTCTACCGGCACTTTTTTAAGATCTACCTAGTAGGAGGTCCGTTTTTGAGACTTGAAATTTCAGTGTGACAGGATCACTGTCAAGTTAATTTTTTCTTATGTACACATTATTTTTTTTCCTGCAGTTTGGTTCATAAAGGGTGACAGATAACATTTTGCAACGTTATTTCGACAAGTCACCTGTCGTTCTGGGTTTATTGACCATCATCAACCCAAATTTAATTTTTGCTTTTAATTTACTCAAGATATTCCTAATATATATTAATGAAATATTTTCCCTTACACTAGCAGGAATACTAACTTGTTTTGCGGATGACACTGTAATTTTTTATGAGGCAAATACGTGGGAACAAGTTAAAGACGACGCAGAAAATGATTTGGCAATGATATTTGAGTGGTTTGAAAGTAATCTCTTGACCGTAAATGAAAATAAAACAAATTTCCTTGCTTTTACATCATATTCCACTAACCTCCCCACCTATGATACACTTTCTGTCAAAATCCATAATAGCTCAGAAACTTTAACAATAAAAAGTAAAAACAGTATCAAATACCTGGGGGTTTACTTAGACAGCCATTTGAGATTTGACAAACAGGTGGTATACGTCACAAAAAAAAAAAATAGGTCTATGCTGGGTAAATTTAAGTATTTATCCAAACTTGAAATTATATATCATGCATTAGTCGAGGCACACATTAGGTATGGTTTGATTACATGGGGAGGATCATCAAAGTACTTAATAGATATGGTAGAAAAAACTCAAAAATGGGTTCGACAAATAATTTATCAAAAAACTAGACTATTTCCCACTGGACAACTATTCGAATTATGCAAAAAATGTAGTGTAAATCAACTTTTCTGCCTGTCACTGTTAATTCGACAATTTAAACACAAAGAAACATTGCAGATAATGAATCATGAACATAATACCCGTCACAAAAACAAATACGTGGTCCCTAGACCAGAAAAAACTATATCTCTAAGATGCCACACATACCTTTGCCCAAAGATATACAATAATCTTCCTCTTGCGATTAAACAAATCAGCTCCTATAATTCTTTTAAAAAAGAATGCAAAAATGGATCTATTCTATAGCTAGACAAGCTTTATACAATTTTATCAGCACACAAAATAACTATCTTTTTCAAATATAAATAATCTACAAATATAACAATTCAAAATACAATTATTATATTCCTCGTTTGTGATAATAAACCAAAAAAAAAAAACATTAAAAAAAAATTTATTGTTAAGGATTTCTATGATATGCACTACACTTATGCAATTATGCCTATTTTGAATTTGTGGTGAATCACAGGAGCACCCAAGCACAAGGTTCGCCTTTAGTGGGTTTTTCTTTTATTTGCCTCAAAGTAGTTATTATTATTATTATTTTGGAAACCCGATTGCAGTACTTTTTTAAACATTTTAAAAATAACAGTTTTTTTTGAGATTTTGTTATAACAATAGTACATTATAAACCTAGGGAGTAAAGTGGTACATTTAATCCCGAGGCAAAAAGTTTATCGCCCGACCGAAGGGAGTGCTATAATTTGTCGAGGGATTAAGCATCACTTTACTCCTGAGGTTTAAATACTATTTTATGCACTTTAGAATAAGCAGAAAAGTAAAAAAAAAAATAACTATATTTTTTTATTTATTTTAAAAAAAAATCTATGTCAATAAATTTTACTTTATTTCCCTAGGGAATAAATGACCCACTTTATTCCCGCAAAAGCGGGATTAAATGGGTTTATTTATTCCCGGAACTGCATAACATAACTTTACCTAATATTTAAAAAAATTGTTTTTTAATCTTTGAATTTGGGATGATGAAGGCCAATTAACTCAAAACGTCAGGTTGTCAAAATGAGGTTGTAAAATATCTATCAACCTTTATGAACCAAACGGTAGGAGAAAAAAGCATGTGTCCATAAGAAAAAACGAACTTGACAGTGCTCCTGTCACACTGAAATGTGAAATCTCGAAAATGGACCTCTCATTAGGTAGATCTTAAAAAAATGCCTGTAGAAAGAAGCGTTTTTTGACAGCTTTAAGAATAAGGGCGCAGAAAAATAAACACCCTGTATAGAAAAACCCGACTCTTAAAAAACCCTATAAATGAGAATGATGTAACATTTCAATGAAGTTTGTTCACAGACCTCAAGTTTAAGACAAAAACAAAGATTGAAGAAGCAATTTTAGGGTACAACAAATAATGTAATGGAGGAAAAAAAATATTTTCTTGATAAAAGAATTCCATTCTTTGGGCGGCGTAATTAAATTTAAAAAAAATTAACGCACCTTTTTAAATAGATCATGATGTTTACTTAAATCTTTCCAGATTTTTTTTTTAATTCCAATTTATTTTTTCTGTAATACACTCTGTGTTTAATGGAGAGAGGGCTTTATGAAATTGAAACTTTATTTTTAAAATACGTTTTCACTGACAATAAAGAGGACACGAACGGCCGGGGTTCGTGCTCATACTCGGGTGTAATTGCATTAAAAGGTACTTTACGTGGGGGAGACAATAGACAGGTTAAGTTGTACAAAAAAGGTATACGTTAATGTAGCGAGCCCCACATTTTGAAATGGTATAACCATATCCATACTAAACACCTTTTTTTATACCTTCATCAAAAACATGATTTTAGTAACTGTTTGCAGATAACTAAAGCATGGCTTTTTTGGTTACCGATGCAACAAAACTTTTTTTTTATCACGGGTGCAAAAAAGATTTCTGTCCGTTTTTTACTCAAAATTAAAGAGAAATAGCAGAAAATAGTAATATTGAAAAAATCTAATTATTCTTACCTTTTTTTTACTCGCGTTTTTAAATACCTCGCTGCGCTCGTTATTTAAACCAACGCTTGTAAAAAAAGCAATTTTTTATAAATTTCAATTCAAAAAATAACTTTTTTTTATACCTTCATCAAAAACATGATTTTAGTAACTATCTGCAGATAACTAAAGCATGACTTTTTTGGTTACCGATGCAAAAAAAAACTTTTTTTTATCACAGATGCAAAAAAAGATTTTCGTGCGTTTTTTACCCAAAATTAAATAGAAATAGCGGAAAATAGTAATATTGAAAAAATCTAATTATTCTTGCCTAAAAATTAAGCCTTTTCCGCCAGTTTTCACCAAGTATTTACGAAAAAATCTTTTAAAAATATCGTCAAACTATCAAACTGTCAACGATTAAAATGTCGCAACAATGAACGCCACCGAATAAAAAGGCACATCGCCATGGAAACCACCATTGTTATTTCATTTACCAGCCGCCTTGATTTATATTGTAAAAATGATGTGTTGCGAGAAGTGCTCTTCGTTCGAGATTTTTAAAAGTATTTTCCTGTGTTTCTTGGATTTTTTAATAAAGGTATTAAAAAAAATAGTATTAAGAACTCGCGGCTAAACTGTGCTTTTTTTACTCGCGTTTTTAAATACCTCGCTGCGCTCGTTATTTAAACCAACAGTTGTAAAAAAAGCACTATTTTAGCCACTAGTTGTTAAAACTACTGTTATTGAATCTCGTTTGGGTACACAGCTTCAATTTGGGCCATAAATAGAGGGTATAGCTGCATTTTTTAGTAAAATATAAAAACAATACGCATTTTTATGGAGATAAAGCTAAATAAAAATAAAAAAGCATACATATTTTTAAAAAATCACCCGTAACTAAATAAGGACTATAATAAAAAAGTTTGACCATTGTATTGTGTTATAAATTTACTACAAAATATGCTTTAGACACTTTCTTGAAAAGCTAACACTTCTGGAGATAATTTACTTTAAAGTATAAAGAAATAAAGAAAACAATTATAATTTACTCTGAATTAAATGAAGCACTGTGTTTTTCTGAAAGAAGACATCGAATCTACTACTACCCTATACTAGAAGCTAACTATAAAATTTTTTAATGTGATATACAAATAAAAAGAAAATAACATACTGCATAAAGTATACCAAATTTCAAGCCAAAAAAAATTAAGAACAACGGAGCTGCAACGGAAAGTCCCGGTAATACCCTACTCTCCCCTACTCATAAATAGCTTGTACCGAAACCGAAGATGTAGAGCTTTATATAGTATGGTGAATAAAAACATTTATCTTTTATGTAAATCATACTTTACGAATTTAATAGGCACCTTATTATTCTGGCTAGCAAGCTGCACATTATTATATATTTTTTTATTATCTCAAAGACTAAGGCCTTGATGCCTTGATGATGTGAAAACCTTGTTTCACTAGCTTTTTTCAAAAGTTTAACCCCCCTTCGTAACCTCTTTTCAAGCCCCTACCTCATTAAAAACTAATCAGCTCTTTTCCTAGTGCGAAAGAATTTAGGTGCTGTAACGAAGTTACTAATTTTATTTATTTATTTTAGTTTTTCCTTTCTTTTTAGGTACTTCATGTCTCATAATTTCTGTAATTTTTATGACGTTTTATTATTTTCTATTCTTAGACTCTAGACATCGTTTTAAAGCGATGTCGAGCGCGTTTCATGGCATTCATTCTACCGACCGCCCGCTAAAACTAAACTAAACTAAACTAAACAACTCGACCTGGCATTCATTCCGACCGACCGCACCGAAGAAACATCACCTGCCAGAACCCGATAGGTAAGCACCTGACCAGTATAGCGGGGTTTTCTATACATACCGTAAAATTTAGTTGTCCGTATGGTAAGTAGAGGTGAGATGGGTTACTGCTGGCTCGGAATACGGGTAATACATCTCTCTCTCTCTCTAGCACCAGGCAAAGCTATTAATGGGTTGGTCTTGCGCTGTATGACCGCTTAGTGAGTGAGAGGGAGACAGTGCTATCGCTGGATCGGATTACCTTTAGGACTGTCTTTTCCTCTCTGCATCTCTCTCTAACACACGGTTTGATAGCGTATGGAGTAATTCATTGAGAAGTAGCGCCACCGGATCGTTTATTTAAGCATGTGACGACAAAGGCACTGTAATTGGAGGTTAGGTGTATTATCGCTGGTTCGGAATACGGGTAATACATCTCTCTCTAACACATGGCTAAACTACCTAAGTAGGTCGATCCTGTGTTGTTTGACCGGTTAGTGAGTGAGAGTGAGACAGTGCTATCGCTGGATCGGATTACCTTTAGGACTGTCTTTTCCTCTTTGCATCTCTCTCTAACACACGGTGGAACAGCATATGGAGTGATTTATGGAGTAGTGGTGCTATAAAGGTATCTTTGTCTGACACACTAATTTCTTATTTCTCTAAACCTGCTATGAATTCTATATATGTAAATTCCGCTATGTTGGGGGTGCCGTATTAAGGAGTTTTCTACCGTTAACATTAAATATCAAATACCGGGGTTTACCGTAAACGTTATGAGACATGCAAGTTACCGATTATTTCTAATATTCTCCGCCCTTTTCTATTGTATACGTCCGTTGAATGCTAAATAAAGAGAACTGTTGATTTAAAATGAGTTATAATAAATTTTACTTGTGTTTCTTAGGTTAAGAATCGAGACAGCTAGACCCCTGGTTTAACCGTCTCCACTGTTTAAAAGCTACCCGACGCTGTGGGCCCTCTACCACATAAATACAGAGGGTGGCGCCCGAGATGCTTGTTGGATTATCTCTCAGAGGAGTAGTTAATCCAACAGAAACCGATGCCTACCGCTTTAAAACGTAAACAACGTTACAGTGCTCAATATGATCAAACTCGGTTTAGAGGAATTTGGGTTATAACATACAACAATACAACATTTTTTATTCTTTTTTGAACCAAGTAACTAATTTTTAGCAAAATTAAAAAAGTTAAAATATAGGGACATATTTTTTATCTCTGACTACATCAAAATATTTGTTTTTATTTTATAAAAGGTTCAATATTTATAAACGAATCTTCTAAAAACACATGGGTCGGTGTTTTTCCGGGAATAATAACCCCTTTTAAATAACATTCCTGAAAAAGAACGACCAAATACATTTTCAATTAATTTTAATTTAATAATAATGAAATTTAAATTTGCACAAGCGGAAATAGTTACATTTTATCTTCGTTATACTGTTTGTTTTTCCCTAAATGTTGATAAAACGGAGCATTCATTAAATTTTATTTTAGTTTTATTTAAAAAAAAAAGTAAAAATTAATTTGTTTTGTTCTTAAAGTAACAAGTGCTAAAACTAGACATTTTGTACACAAATTGATTCCCTCTGGCTTCAATGGGTTCAACGAAAACTGTGTGTTAAATAAGAGCTGTTTATTTACAAACACTGCACACAGAAACCAAAAATATATGTTGGTATGAATTTTGTTTCATTCCAAACTTTAGAGAGAAAAAGGGACGTTGACAGCGGGACCTCCATTAACCTAGCGACCCCACTGCAAGAAAATCAAAATTTACTTATGCCATAATTATGTGCTAATTATGTGCTAATGTCGTCCCCAATCAAAAAAGTTTGTGCTCCTTTGGTTCCTGAGATAATCGAAAAAGAAAATGGGGCAGCTAGGTTAATATTATCTTAGCAAATTTTTCATTTTAAATTACGTTTTTTAAAAATAAACGGTGGGGTAGCTAGGTTAATATCAACTTAGCGACCCCACATGTCTAGGTATCACGGAATTTAAAAATTTCAAAAACCAGTATTATCTGCAAATTATGTGCTAATTTAATCCATGATAATAAAATTTTGTATTTGTCTGGTTTCCGAGAAAATTAATATAAATTATATTACATTACATCATTTGTAATAACTTAGCATTAGCAATCTGAAAAACGATTCCAAAGTAAAAATGTATTATTACAAAATTATATGCTCCATGAATATGTGTAAGAATTATCATATAATTTTAAAACCAATAATTTTTAGCTTGGCGCCATATTTCCTGGTGGGGTTCCTAAGTTAATACTAAACTAGATAATTAACCCACTTTCTTTTTCGATTTTCTCGGACACCAGACGAGTATAAAATTTTCTGATTATGGACGAAATTAGCACATCATCATCATAGGCAATCACTCGATACCGAGTATGATTTTCCTCTATTCTGTATCGTCGCTATCTGTTGTGCGTTTTTTGATGGCTATGTAAGCCAATTCTCGAGCCGCACACACTTCCACAGTCCTGGCACACCCAGTCTCCGGCAGCAGCCGGGTGTTGTTGGTCATTCATTCTTCCATTTTGTCGCTCCTTTCTACGTTCTCTCTTTTCCGTTTCTAGTCTACGTCGGTGCTCTTCAAAAGTTTGTGCTCCCTCATGGACTGTTCGGCGCCATGTAACCCTATCGTTTGCCGTGGTCTCGAAGTTGTTTATATCGATGTGACCCTTCACCATATTGCCTTTGGGAACGTCCTTGTACCTTTTTTGTTGATCACCTTGATTTCTCTTTCCCTCCTTCAGTTGTCCATAAAATATCTGCTTTGGGAGATGTGTTTCAGGCATGCGGATAATGTGACCAGTTCAACGAAGCTGGTGCTTGAAGATAAGGGCTTCTATACTAGTTGTTCTGGCTTCTTCTAAAACACTTATGTTTGTTCGTCTGTCTTGCCATTTGATTCTCAGTATTCGTCTTAAACAACTTTGGTGATATTTTTCTAGTCGTTTTATATGCCTTCTGTAGGTGGTCCACGTTTCGCATCCGTATGTTAGAGTTGGTATTATAACTGTGTTGTAGACACGAAGCCGTCCGAACGCTGCGCTAGCACATTTTAGGCGATGCTGTGTTTCTACGTCAATAGTTGCGTATGATGATAGGTGGCTCCCAAGGTATGGGTAATGTTCCACGTTCTGCAGAGGATGTCCATTTATGGAAATGTTTGGAGCTTGGGGATTCGTACCTGGTTCTGGTTGGTGAAGAATTTGCGTTTTGGCCAGATTGACCTCTAGGCTAATGCTTTTGTAGTCTTGGTTAAATGCGTTGATTACCAGTTGTAGACCTTCCTCTGTATCGGCCATTATGACGTTGTCATCGGCGTACTGCAGTTCGATTACCGAGGTTGTCGAGACCTTAGTTTTTGCTCGCAGTCTGCCTAGTTTAAGTAGGCCACCGTCGAATCTATATAGAATTTCCACTCCCGGCAGTAGATTTTCCTCAACAAGGTGAAGCATGGCACCTAAAAATATAGAGAATAGAGTGGGCGCAATAACACACCCTTGTTTAACGCCTGCCGTAATCTGGAATGACTCTCCTGGTCCATCGTTGCTCAGGACTGTTGCATTCATATTGTCGTGTAGTAGTCTAAGAATTTCAATATATTTTTGAGGGCACCCAACTTTTGCCAGTATTTTCCAAAGAGCTTCTCTGTTGGCCAAATCAAATGCTTTGACTAGATCTATGAAGGCCATGAAGAGAGGGTCATTTTGTTCTCTAGATTTCTCTTGCATTTGTCTGGCACTGAAGATCATGTCAGCTGTGCCTCGACTGGGACTAAATCCACACTGTGTCTCTGGCAGATTTTGTTCAGCAATTGGAATTAATCGGTTTGATAGTATCCGTGCAAGTATCTTTCCAGCAACAGAAAGCAGAGATATACCTCTGTAGTTTCCACATTGGGCCTTATCGCCTTTTTTGAAAATGGTAACTATAAAGGCGTCTCTGAGTTCGGCAGGAATGGTCTCAGTGGTCCATATTTTACTTATTAGAATGTGCATTTGGGAATTAAGTGCGGACCCCCTTGTTTGTAGACTTCAGCGATATCATTAGCACATAATATGCAGATAATGCTGGCTTTTCAAATTTTTAAATTCCGTGATACATAAACATGTGGGGTCGCTAAGTTAATATTAACCTAGCTACCCCACCTTTTTTTAAAACATAATTTTAAATAAAATATTCAATTTTTTTGTTATATATTCGTTAAGCACATAATTAGCACATAATTTTAAAACCAAAACTTTTTAGTTTTTAGTTTGGCTCCATTTTTCCTGGTGGGGTTGCTAAGTTAATATCAACATAGCTATCCAATTTTCTTTTTCGATTATCTCAAAAACCAAAGGAGCACCAAATTTTTTGATTGGGGATGAAATTAGCATATAATTATGGAGTGACCAAGTTTTGATTTTCTTTAGGTGTGGTCGCTAGGTTA
The DNA here is from genome assembly GCA_963921995.1 of Oxystoma pomonae. Lineage (NCBI taxonomy): Eukaryota > Metazoa > Arthropoda > Insecta > Coleoptera > Brentidae > Oxystoma > Oxystoma pomonae. The sequence goes on from OY998172.1 coordinate 41,600,164, forward strand.
ATGGAGATGAAAGCGACTCCATGGAAGCGAGGGAACTCTTAAGTGTAATTTTTGAAATAAAAAATTGTATTAAAATTGCTAAAACTTATTTTAAACAGCGATGCAAGGTCTGAGGATTTTTCCCAGATCTGGGGAAATTTGATGCTATTTGTGGATTGAGGAGAAATTTTTTAAAATAATCAAAATCTGGGGAAATCACAAATAGTCTTAGAAAACTTAAAACAAGCAAAATTTGAAATCATAAAAATAATGAAAAAATATTTATTTAGAAAGTTAAAGAATCAAGCAATTATAATAAAAAAATAGAGATAAGGTATTTATTTTTACAGTTTCACGGACCAATGCAATAATAGTATTTTTCAAATAATTTTTTGATTTTTTGAGAAATCCCGGGACACGTCCACTTTGTTTTTGTTAAAGATATATTTTATAAATACATTTTTTCTTCTATGGTACATTCCTACGAGAGGTGCATTTCATCTGTAAAATTTGAGTTTATTTTGAAAGTGAATATCTATCAAACACGAATCGATAGATTTTCAAAATTTTTATACGGTTGTAAAGGCATTTAAGAGACCTTCAAAGTAAGGTATCGCTCGACGCACCTTCCCTATTCAAAATTTAGGGGTAAAATTTACCCATCGAAGGAGGTGCGTGCTACAAAAAATTTCAAATGTATCCCCCTAGAACAAAAAATCGACGTATCCGCGGATAAATACGTAAATATTGGGTGGGAAGATTTCAAATAAACACCCCTGTATACATATGATATATGATTTTTTTTTATTTTAACAAAAATCGTGAAATAGAAATCTGAGGAATTCTATTAAAAATCTGGCACCATTTAAACCAAATTCTGGGGAAAGTTTTTAAAAATTGCTTCCCTTACTTTAAATTTTACCGCACGCCACTGGGCGGAGGCATCTGTGGTGTGACCACCTCGCCGGACGCATTAGTACCGTTATTAAAGGACAGTTACTGTCAGCACCTGTCAAAAATATATCATTTTTTCCCAAAATGTAAAAAAAAATATTTTTAAAAAATGAAAAATTTGGGCTTATAGAGCATTCCATTCTAGACAGAAAAAGTTACATAAGCATTTTTGTAGTACTAACCATTTTTTATAAACGTAATTTAAATATTTAAAAAATGGAAAAATTGTCACATCCTGAATTTTAATGCTTTTAGTTAAAAAATATATTTTCCGAAAAAACGATGGGGAACCTAAGAGAGAACATGTTTCCGATAAAAAAACGTTACAACTTATTTTTGCATCACTTATAGTTTCTATACAAAAATAAAATAAGTTGAAGAAAATGGTAAAATCATGTCGATTGTATTGAACTTTTTTGCACCAAGATTTTTCTATAAAACTAAACTCTAGATTACCAGATTTGAAAAAGTAACCTCTGGCGGCACTAAATAAGAGGAGCTCTCTGAAAGACATCTTTTTATATACAATAAAATAACAACAAATATTGACTATACAGGGTGTTTCAAATTCGATGCTCAACATGGGGATCACCTAAACGGTAGGAGATACAAAAAGATTTAAATTTGGGCGAAGTTGTGCAATTTGATGCTTTGCCCAAAACTAAAAATAAAGTTTACAAAATCCGAGTAGCTCCGCAGATAGGCAAAAAAAACGAAATTTTCAATTTAATTTTTATTTTTTTTCGCCTTTATTATTTGTTGTCAAAAAATGCTTGAAACCTTCTACAGGCACTTCTTTCAGATCTACCAGACGAGCTATTTATTTTTAAGATTTGACATTTCAGTTTGACAGGAGCGCTGTCAAGTTCATTTTTTCTTATGGACACATCCTTTTTTTGCTGGTCGTTTTGTTTCGGAAGCAAGGAAAATATCATTTTGAAACATTATTTTAACAGGGAGCTTGTTGTTTCGGGCTTAATGACCATCATCAGTTAAAAAAATCCTGTTATTCAAGACATCTTAAAAAGCGCTTGTAGTAATATCTACAAGGATTTTGTAAACTTTATTTTTAGTTTTGGGTAAAGCATCAAATTGCCCAACTTTGCCCTAATTTAAAACTTTTCATGGTGAGCATCGAATTTGAAACACCCTGTATAAGGTACTTCCCTTATTCCTGCTTCTGTCTTGCGCCCTTAATACCGGTGAGTTCGAAGTGTCTTATAGAATATTTTAAAAAATATATCAGAGCACAAAGCATCATGTACTAGTCAGTATTACTGTCATTCAAAAAAGGATTTTTCTTTTGTTGCAGAAATTTGGTTATTTCTTATTTTTACTTAATAAACATAAAAAAGTCAAAACTTTTTTACTGTCGTTTGATAGGCAATAAGACTACCTACTTAGCACATAATTGTATTTTTTTTAGAAGTTTAGGTTTATAGAAAAATCTTGGTGCAAAGACGTTCAATACAATCGAAATGATTTTAGCATTTTCTTCAACTAATTTTATTTTTATATACAAACTATAAGTGATGTAAAAAATATTGTAACGTTTTTTTTTCGAAAATATGTCCTCTTTCAGAAAATATATTTTTTTAATTAACAGCATTAAAATTCAAAATTTGACAATTTTTTTCATTTTTCAACCGTTTAAATGACGTTTATAAAAAAACGGTTAGTACTACAAAAATGCTTGTTTGACTTTTTTTGTCTAGAATGAAATGCTCTATAAGCTCTAATTTTTATTTCTTTAAAATATTTTTTTACCCTTTGGGAAAATATTACATATTTTTGACAGGATTTGACAGTAGGACGTATATAGATGATTTTAATTTTTATCAGAATAACTATTTAGGGACGGCACCTATACAAAAATATAACTTTTGAAAAGAGTATATTTTTTTCTTAAAATCAATCAAAAAGTGAACTGTGAACAAGAGGGCGCCGCATGGTTGAACCTGAATTGTTGAAATAAGGAAAAAATACCCCCCAAGTTTAACAGCATTTTTATCTCACGAATTTTATTTTAGAACTTTTATTTGGAAATGTTGTAAAACAATAAAGAAAGTCCCAGTGGTTTTTAAAAAAAATTATTACCTTTGTCCCTAAATATATTTAGTGCAGAGCACCTTTAAACAATCATGACATAAAAACAAATAAAAAAATGCAGACAATTAAATACAATTCCTTTGGCTAAAGAACAACTGGAAAAATCAAAGAAAACAAATTATTCCTGCTAAACGGAAAGAATATTCTAGCGAGAAAATACCCACAATCATGTTTTTTTTTTACAACCTGTAACAGTATGAACAAGAAAAGGAGTTCAATCAGAGTTTTTCAGCGGTCTAAGAAAAGTTGGGTAACAAAAAAAACGATTCCTTTTAACCATACACCTTTCTTTTTGTGGGGATTAAAAACTGTAGATATAGCATCAAAGTAGATTAAGCATTTTTCCTAATTTCCTATACTAATGATAAAGAGATTTTAGAAAGTACTTATAAACAAAATAAAAAAATATTTTAAATTATTAAAAAGTTGAATAAATAAAGTACAAATTAAAGCCGAACCGAATAAAATCGATAACTATTAAAAAACTAACGAAAAGGCAGTGGCGTATCCAGGGGGGGAGTTGAGGTTAATACCACCCCCAGAGGGTCCAACCCAATATACCATAAATTAATCATGCAAGGTCGTCACAATAAGGGCGACAGGGAGCCACTTTTTCAACTCTTTAATCCAGTTTTTTACGTTTAATTTAGTGTGATATCATTAATTCTTACAATTTTTAGCTTAATTTTAAGCAATTTTTATCAGCAGCATTCAAAATGTGTGAGAAATGACATTATTAGTATGATTTTCTTAACATTTTCATCGGCGGCACATTTATGATATGATTTTGACAACAAAGAACCCCGCTAATTTCTTATGGAGCGTGGGCACATGTTAGTTTTTTTAAAATGTTATTATTTTATAGGGGATGGTCTGAAAATTTTTTTTTATCATTGCCACGCGCCTCAATGGGTAAAGGGTGAGCCAGAAAATACGGCTCACTCAATCCTTGTTTTTACGAAAACTATGAAATGGAGAAAAGTGAGTTGCCAGTATGTTGTTTGGTAAGGAACAACTAACATTTTGTGTGTTTACAGTTTATACAGGGAGACTAAAAAAATTGTTCAAAAATGGTGTACAAAAATAAACAAAAAATACCTTTCGATAAAGGCTGGTTCCACGAACCTTAATTTTGAAACCTAATTTGAATTAAAGAAGAACGAATGTTCGCCTACCTTGTTCACGTGCTCCTGCGTATTCCAAAATTGGTGGGTGATTTTCTGGCGAGTTTCACTGGATCCAATAATTTCTTATGATGTAGTTGATGCACAATATCACTTAATTTAGTTTAAGGGTAATAGTTAGTAAATTGCGGTAATTGCGGGTTATATTAATTTTTTCTTTTATGTGATCGCGAATATGGCGCTTCTATCTAATAATTTTCCATTCTGTCTTTTTCGCAAAGCATGCGCGCGCATCTTGAAAACACCTCTTTTTGGGAGGGCAAACATATTTGCGCGGCAATAATTATTTGAATTTAAAAGAGTTAACGTATTTTTGTACATAGAAATAAAATGGTCTAGGTAAACCGTTTTAATTATTACTAAGAAAAATTAAATAAATGGTATTCTGAACAAATGGTCAAAATCGTTATTTTTGCGAAATATTTCCTCCTTAAAGCAGTGGCGTAGCAAAAAGATTTTTCTTGGGATTAGGGGGTTCTACCCACTCGTATGAAAATATAAACTTTTATTTTACCTACTGGGATAACAAGTAGTAGTTATCGATACAAACGTTAGTAAGGGGGGAGTTTATAAGAGATTTTTTTGTCTATTTCACCTTTTGAAATATCTCTGTTCCCAAAAACAAAATAAAAGTCCAAAACACTTCGAACTACAATGAGTTTTCTAACCTCGAAAGGAATCCCTTTCCTTGAAAACTTCTTCTTTTTTTGGAACGGCAAGGGTAATAGGGACATTTTCGAACATTTATTCGACACTTCGTAGTGGTTGTGGTTAACCGTAAGTCACGAAGACATTTCCTTGTGGTTGTGGTCATTTGTTTACCCAAGCAGCATTTTTCTGACTTCCGACTAATTACAACCTAACATGACGTCGGTTTTGGCCCAAATTTATGTCGGCAGTTGGTTTGTCTATCAAATAATGTATTTTTTACTAAGACCTGACGTCGCCAACAACTAGTGCAACAGTTGTGACGTCGATACTTACCAAAACTGACGTAGCCAAATGTTGGTGATACTCGCTACTTATCAGCGACGTAACTTAACGTTAATTACGGCGACGTAATTTTTCGAATAAAATTCAAGGTCGGGCCAAAGTGACAACGGACGTCAATAAATTTAGTTGTTGGCAAGATTTCCTGTATATGGCAACATTGCAAATACGAAAGTATTTTATAAATATACTTTACATGGACTTATGTTAGAACAGAAGTTTAAAAGTTTCTATTGTATAGGTTCCAAAATAATCTTATACGCCACTCACCTTGGGCACCCGGTATAACGTCCAATTCATGAGACGTTGTATTTAGTATGAGTTTTAAAGTAGAATTGTAATAAAATTGACGTTGCCAAACTTTTGTTTATTAAATGTAACTATTACGAGGTCCACCGACGTGGGTGCGTGATCTACAAGGCGACGTCGCAGGAGGTGTTCTTGTCCGAATAGGTAAATAATCATTACAAATTTTGTCGGCGCCCGAAACACCATTTTAAACGTTTAGCATCGATGCGCCATTACAATAGTACATTTTATTTTTTCATTTTAAAGGCTTAATATGTATATTAACTCATTTGGTGGCAACTAACATGCATTTTTTAAATGCCTATAATGTTTTGCTATAAGAAACGGGCTTCCTTATAAAGATTTTATTTTTAGGTTAATTTTTTTCACAATTAATTTCTTAACATTTTTGAATTATTTTTGTGGGTTTCTGTTTTTTTAATGTCTATTTTAATTATATTTATCAGTAAACTGACCTTCGTTGGAAGATTTGGATCCCTAGAATGTGTAAAGCTAACTTTTTTCAGTTTCACTACAATAACTAAGATAATAATTATTGTCATCCACAGTTCACTGGGATGTGTTTGTTTAAACATATAAAAGTTTTTACCTAATAAGTTTAAACTTGGTGTGCACAGTAAAACTTTGGGTCGTGGCTCTACGTAATTTGACGTAATATTTGACCAAAACACTGTGCAGCACCCGACGTCGAAACGACTCGAATTTTGATTCCCCACTTAGGCGCTAAATCGAGTCCTCAGGAAGACTGATGGACCTCGGAGCCGACGTCAGGTATTTCTTGCCCTACGTGACCATAACGTAATATAACGTCAAAATGCTTGTTGGGTAGTTAATTATTGAGAATTTTGTCGTAAGTAATTTTAAAAATAATCAAATATTACCGGGTTTCAGCATATAAAACACTTATTTTGTAAAATAAAGCCCAATTTTGTGTTTTTTCTTATCTCTAATTTTTTTTACAAGTGACAGTTTTTAAGCTGTTCTTAAAACTTTGGTAAAATCGGCGCGTGGTAGTGATGATTAGACACTACCATAACGACTGTCAAAGTTGTCAAGCGTTCTAAAAAATGTCCGTAATATTTAAACCGTTTTTTTTTTGTTAATATTTCTGTGCTGTGAAAAATAATAGTTTTATGGTAAAGCCATGATGGTCATTTAGGGCTTAAAATATTTTAGCATTTGCTAGAATAAAACACTCACATATTTCAAGTTTTCACTGTTTTTTAAGCGTTCAAAAAAAGTACTATCAAAAAACATTTATTCTCTGTTAAAAATAAAAAATATTTAAAGTTTTCGAAGAGAGAAAAGTATTTTAGAGAAAGATGAAAATAATTTAAGGCAATTGTTTAATAAAAATTTCGCGTAAGTGTGTAAAACATAAGGTGGTACTAATTTATTTCAATCAAAGTTCTTTATAGTCTTTAAATTTACCAAAATACGTGTCCAACTATAAGTGTATTTTAGCACATCTAAATATAATTTAACATGTATTTAACTAAATTTAAGGTTCATCATTGCTCTACTATTAATCCTAAGTTCGGGTTGTAAACAGCGACAGGAATTAGTAATGAAAAAGTTAAAAAATAGTAATAAGTATTTTTGAAGGGTATTTTGTGGAACTAAGCAAGCGTCTATACCTACTATAACTATGAGATACTATAACAATGATAACTTTAAAACTTGGCTTTGCATTTTTTTCGGGCTAACTTGATTGGGAGAGTTGCAAAAATGTAAGGGCAGGGTCGTTATAGTATCTCATAGTTATGTGGTCTACTAGACTAAAAAATACCATCCATAGGCACGTGACTATTTTATGACAAGTTGGCCATGCTTAGCGCGGGACTGTCTGATTGTGAATTTGTAGCAGCGGCGTGCAATAAAATTTCAAATAAGGAAAGCAAGTATGGCGGAAAGGGAAATACCCTTTTCAGCATACATCCTGAATACAAAATCAGGAAAAATTGGAAGTACAAGAAACCATACCACCTAGAGAAGCATGAACTAGGAACGAAGGCGACCTTTCAGGCAATGCCATGATCTGCTTCACAGATGGATCGAGGCTAGCAGACAAGGAATCGACAGGAGATAAAGAAGAGCTACCCACTAGGTCGCTACGCAATGGTTTTCTAGACGAGAGGAAAAAATAAGGGCCGGAGCAGAAGATAAGGTCTACATATGCACGGACAGCCAGGCTGCCACAAAAGCACTTTGTAAACCTACAATGCCAAAAGTACTGGCCCAGGAGTGCGTGGACCCCTCCAGGATCTAGCAGAAGAAAAATGCTGAACTTGTCTGGGTTTCAGGACACATGGGGATCCCAGGTAAGGAGATGGTGGACGAACTTGCAAGGAAAGGGTCAGCTTAAGCATACGTCGGACCGGAACCATGTCTGGGTTTTACCACAGGTCAGATGAAATCTGCCACCAAGGAATGGACCCACACAAGACTAAATCAGGAGTGGCAACACACAGGGCACGCCAGGCTGGCCAAGGAGCTCATCCAGGGCTTTAGGAAGACAGGAAGGGACTGGTTGCTGCGCAGGAAACGTACAGAAATAGGAACCCTAATAGGAGCCCTCACTGGACACTGTGCGCTCTAAGAGGACGCAAGGATGGAGGTAGTGCGGGACTCAACTTGCAGAGAATTTTGGGAGGAGGATGAATCCTCACACCACTCTCTCGCAAGGTGTTCGGCCTAAAGAGGAATCAGAGAGGGAATCTTCGGAGAGGAAGTGTTCGAGCCGGAACTCCTTCCGACGCTGAAATGGTCGGATAGCCTGACCTTTATCCAAAGGACGGGAAGGTTCGACCGTGGTGGAGTGGGAGCGTGAGGGGGGAGCTCCGGAGGATGCCGAAAAGGGCTCACATAGAGCCTAGTCGCGGGGCCGGGAGCCCCCCCCCTTTTTTCTACTACTACTGCTAAGGAAAGTAATTCGATCACTTTTTACAAATTCGTTAATGACGTCATCATAAAAACGAGGATGCTCTGACAAGCTTTGGAAATTCTCTCTTGACCTGTCGAATTTCTCACGAAATTTTTTATACGTTTAATCGTTGAAAAAGTCTTTATTATTAAGACACACTCGATGTTCGATGCATTCAGCAGGTTCAATGAACCCTCGACGCACACGAAAGCAGGATACAGAGAAACTAGCAGCGGGGTTAGCTTCTAATGGATTTTTTTAGACACAAATTCATGGACCTTCTTCAAGGCTCCCTTGTTCCTTACCGATGTTAATTCTTATGGCGAAGGAAGGAGGAAAGCCCAAGGAATGACTATGAATTTGGCTTCTAGAGTTGACACGCGGGCAGACTTTCTGCTGTGACTCGGTTTGAGTTAAGGCCTTAAGGCTGCATTTGTTATGGTCTTGATATTTAAAATAACAATTTTTAGCATTTTTAATACAATCTAAGTAATTGTTTCTCTTTTCAAATATTACATTTAAGAAGATGATGTTTTTCTAGGAGAAGCGTTGCTTTCCTTGCTTCCATCAGTGGCGTAGTCTGGGGGGTTTTGGGGGTTAAAACCCCTCCAGGAGGTCCAACCCAACATACAATAAATTAATCATGATCAAGGGCCCTAGGGACAGCTATAGCTCTCCCACCTTTTTGACCTTGTACCCCGATTTGTGACGTGTGTTTGGTGTGATGTCTTAAATTTTAAAAATTTTTCCTGCGGTGCTATCACGTCATGACTTTTTATCACCAGCATTCCAGACGTGTAATAAATGGCATTCTTAGTATAATTTCTCTTAAAATTTTCATCTGCGGCGCAACGGGGTGGGTTGTTCTTCGCATCTAACCCAATATACTTTTTGAAAAATATTTTACAAAGGGATCAAAATTTTTAAATAATTTTTTACAATTTTGTTTAATTTTAAGCAATTTTTTTTGTCAACAACATTTGAGACGCGTAAAAAATAGCATTTTAGTGTCATTTTTTCAAGATTTTTTCCGGCGGCGCGACTAGATGAGACTTGCTTTTAAATATACATTATATAAACTAACCCAATATCTATTAAACCGCCCCTCTCCCCTCCCTTCACTTCAAGAGCCACCTACCTAATTTTGAAAAATTTGCCATAGGTAGGTAGTTGATTTTTATTAAATGATGAAACCCCCCCCCCCAGAGTCGATTTATGGCTACGCCACTGCTTCCATATACCACAAGTCGCAGATTTTTAGTGACATCAAGACTAAAATAAATGGACACTGCTGCCATCACCACAATGTACTGACAAAGACAAAACTAGTTGATCAACAAGGAGTGGGTAATAATCACTTTTTTACGAAAAAACGTATAGAATTCAGAACGAATCTTAATTTGCACCACACGCTAATAAACTCATGTCACAGTGGCGGTCTCAGGGGTGGAGGCGGGGGGGCGATCACCTGAACATATTCATACCAAGTTTTTTACAACGTGAAGCCAAAATCAAGGCTAAATTAACTAAGTCGTTTCTAAATACTATAAACTGTTTGATTAAACCAAAACACATTATTTATTGGGAGAAGTCAGTAATTGAAAACAATATTGGTCAGAAATAGGCAAAAGCTTAAATCAAAACATACCAGGTCCCGTATTCTTCAATTTCTGGAAAGGGAGTTGTCCCGGGAATTAGAAACGCACCTGATTGGTCGAATTCTCATTTTTTTGTCACATTGCTGTCAGTTTTGGCAGTAATGCCATTATTTGTGAGCGATTTTGCTCTCCTGCCTTATAAGAGGAGAACAAACTGACAGCAAAACTTGCTCACTAATAAAGTCATTAGTGCGCAAACAGACAGAATAGTGACTGAAAACGACCAATCAGGTGCGTTTCTGATTCCAGGGAGCATTCCCTTCCCCGAAATTGAAGAATACGGGCCCTGATAACTTTTTGGAGGCAATGAAGAAGTATGGAGATATTTTTCCGTTGGTAAAAACATTCTTGGATGTTTGCAGTAACTAATGCTAAGATTGAAAACATAAGTAATTAACCCTTTATTTGGCAAAACTTCCTTCGAAAAGAAAAATCAGAATTTTTTGGATACAAAGTCTAAATTAAACACATAAAAACATATAAAGTCAAATAAATGTTATCTCTAAAAACAAAAAAGATACGAGTTGTATCCTAGAAGACACATTGCCAAATTTTTGGAACTTTATGTTTGGTTTGTTATGTAATTTATAGGATACATCACGCAAAAGAAAATAAAACAGATAATAAAAAAAATCTCCCTATATAACTTAATTAAATTTAAATGTCCGATAAATTAAAATTTGTTTTTTTTTTAATTGTTATTTATGGTGAAAATCATAAAAACAATTTCTGTCTTTTACTAGACAAAATCTAGTTTCGCATTTGAAGCAGAATTATTTCACCCTCTTGATAATAATTGAACTAGGGAGTTAACTTCTTAATATAAATACATATATATGCCTTCACCAGAAACTGCGGTACGCCTACCTGACTGCCCCCACTTCTCTGCCAAAATTGTTTCGCGTTCCCGAACCGCTGCGCGTTTTCACACTGTCAGCAGTTGTTCTTTAGTCTTTATTTAAAAAGTAAATAAACTGTCTTTCTGTGATTTGGCAGCTACTAGTAGTAATATGAACACCGAATTAATTACTTATTAATTAGTGAAGTGCGTGCTAAGTGCCAGGTATGTACCTTTTCATATTTTGATAACTATGTATTTATTTCTCCCATTCTTCATTTTACTTATTCGTCGCTGTTGTTACAGATTTTGGAATACAATAAACACTTTTTTTCAACCGTATCCGGGTGTTTTCGTTACGCAAACCCTCCCTCCCAAGAGTCTATTTTGTTTCACATTTTGTACACAACCAGTGAGTTTCTCCAGTTTTGCATAGTCGACATCATCCTTTGCTTTGATATATCGGAAAATTATCCACTTTATCTTTGCACACCTCCTCTGGAAGTGTTGGTACACCTGCACACTAATTTTTTTTTAATGTTTTTTAGTTTTAAAGTTTGAGCAGCTAAGTGCCTAACTTCTTTTAGAGATATTTCATTGGTCTCTGTCTAAAACCTTTTTTCTCTTCGATATTGCAGCTATGCGTTGTTTACCTAAATATCTAACAGATGGGAAATATTTAAAACCGGTCGTATTTTAAAGTAGGAGTCATTATCTTGATTTTCGTTATTGACAAAATGTATAAATCTACATATCACCATAGCGAAATAGCATGAATATCCACTATGCCCATGTTAATGGATTTTCTAGTTTCCTGAACAGGTACGGAAAATTTATCTTCAGGAATATCAATAGGAACTTTTTCTTTTATTTTCTTGGTCAATCTCTCCGGGCCTATTTTTTTTGTTTTCATCTTCCTTACCGGAGTTTACTTTTTTATAAAATCGTGTTTTTCGAGGAGTAAAATCTGTGTGTGAATGTTGTCTGCGTTCTACTGTCAGTATCTCTTGAAGTTGATCGGATACTAGAGCAGTTAATGACGGTGCTTCCGGTGTAAGGTCTGAATTGTTTTCATCATTTTCAAATATATCCTCAGTTTCGTCCTCACTTGTATCATCAGCATAGGATATTGGAGGTGGAACTAGAGCCATAACCCTATCTTTTCAACTGGTCATTTTGGGATCTTGTGAAATTGTTTGCCAGTTTTTTTTTAATAAAAAGTGCCGATATTCCTTTCTATGCATATTGTTGCTTTATATTTATACATATCCGTACCTCAGAGCAAAGTATTAAGTATAAATTGTCCGGTTCTAGGTTTGTTTACGTACCCAGATTTAAATTACGCATTTTATAAGAAATATAAAATATGATAAAATAGTTTTTTATTTTGGCTCTCGTGGAATCGTGTTTTTCGAGGAGTAAAATCTGTGTGTGAATGTTGTCTGCGTTCTACTGTCAGTATCTCTTGAAGTTGATCGGATACTAGAGCAGGTAATGATGGTGCTTCCGATGTAAGGTCTGAATTGTTTTCATCATTGACAAATATATCCTCAGTTTCGTCCTCACTTGTATTATCAGCATAGGATGTTGGAGGTGGAACTGGAGCCATAATCCTATCTTTTCAACTAGTCTGTTGCGAAATTGCTTGCCAGTTTTTTTTTTAAATAAAAAGTGCCGATATTTCTTTCTATGCATATTGTTGCTTTATATTTATACATATCCGTACCTCAGAGCAAAGTATTAAGTATAAATTGTCCGGTTCTAGGTTTGTTTACGTACCCAGATTTAAATTAAGCGTTTTATAAAAAATATAAAATACGATCAAATAGTTTTTTATTTTGGCTCTCCTGTAAAGTTTTTGTTTTGTGACTTAATAACCTTTTGCTGTGATGTACGGATAAGGACTTCCCTGTTAATGAACTTAAATTTTTTATGCAGAAAAATGCAACGAAATTTTGGCATTGTTGACTATACGATACAAAAGAAAAAGGATTGATTTCAATAGTATTTTGGCAATGTGAAAAATAGGACACAAAACACATAAAACATAAACTTCTGCGTTTTTGGTAATGTGGATTATAGGATACATAGAAAGAAAAGGGCTGTTTTTACAAGAAAAAGGATATAAAACTAAAATCTTAACTTATAGGGAGAAACTTTGCACCTTATAAAATGACACAATTAAGGTTTTGAAACAAACAAAAAACTTGTGATACGGTAAAAATGTAAAAACTTACCTTTACGACAGACTACGTGCTGCAACCGGCCGGAATTATTGGAATACTGCTGCACAGTTTGACCATCGCGATAGAGATAATGCCAGTTATCGATTAAACCAATAAAATATATACTAAATATGATCATGGTGTCATCAAAATGTTCAGTGCTTGTTTTTAAATAATCATTATGTCATGTTAAATATTATGTATCCTATGGGACACGATATCAAATTAAGGGTTTAAAACACTATGACAGAAATTCGTCTGACGGGTTTGGCGTTGCTGCTCATCAACAGACATATTGACATTGACGTGGAGCGAGTCACTGACCGGTTTGCCCAAAAAAACCGGATATGATTTTTTTTTGAGATAGGCTTCTTATATTTAAGATATGCAATATAAAACTTGAAAAGCTTTCTAGACCTCAAAAAAAAGTATTAAGCCTAAAGCTAGTTTTGTTTGTTATAACTGAAAAAATTATACGTAGTTACTCAAGCGCGGATTTCAGGGAGATAGGGGGGTAGTTAACTCCCCCCCCCCTATAAAAACATTTAGAAAATCAAAAGTAGTGCATAAATTGCGGCGGTATAACACCTTTGATATTAGACACTTAAAGTTAATTATCAGTTTTATCAGCAGTCGTATCCTTATCTTTATTGAGTCGACCAATCAAGCATGTGCACTTTTAAAATCATGCCGAATGCGTGACAGCTCCAGCTAATTAAATTCACGAAAACCTCGTTAGGGAGTCGTAACGTTACGACCGTCCCTGCATACGAAACGATGTTTTGACGCATTTGATCAGCTGGAGCTGTCACTCATTCGCCATTAGTTTAAAAGTACACCTGCTCGATAGGTCGACTCGATAGAGTTAAGGATACGAATGCCGATAAACCAGAAAATTAACTTTAAGTGTCTATTTACGGTATTAGTTTAATTTTGTGTTAAAAATAACATTTGTAGTATCATTTTCTTAAAAATCTTTGAAACCATTGATAGATTTACAATTTTAGTTTAATTATAAATAAAAAAAAGGATCTTTTAGTGCAGTTTTGTTAAAAATTTTCGCCTGCGGCGCTATGATGCTTTAATTTAATTACAATCAAAAATTGCATTTTTAATGTCATTTTCTCAAAAATTTCCGGCGCATTTAAAATGTATAAAACATGTATAAAATAAACGACCTAAAATCTGAGTACCCCCTCCTACCACTGCATGTCATATGTCTTCTACTCCAGTATCTAAAGTGGCTCACACACTATGAAACATGTTAAGATGCATGGTAACGATCCATGAAACTTGCATCAGTAAAATCAAGTTGCCAAAATCGGACAGAACAGTCGGATGATGTTTTGAAAATTGAAACATTAATTTGAAACAGAAGCATTGCAACATATTTCATAGTGTGTCAGGTCCTTAACAACTTTATCCATGCCTAAATCGAATTTCATCCGGTATTTTCTTTCCAAGTTTCATCAATGTGTACCTAGTTGTAAATTAAAATCGAATGAGTAATAATTATTAAGCGCACACTGTGCAATAGACTCGTTCGATGGTTGTTTGTCTATGTTTGAGTAAACCTAAAAACTCATTTGCAATTTTTCACTGTAGACTTTTAGTATGCGTTCTCAAATGCGCCATCCATTAGGAAGCTCTTAGTTAAGGAGCTAACCACTAAAACTTTTTTTTTATACCTTCATCAAAGACATGATTTTAGTAACTGTCTACGGATAACTAAAGCATGGCTTTTTTGGTTACCGATGCAAAAAAGCTTTTTTTATCACTGGTGCAGAAAAAGATTTCTGTCCGTTTTTTAGTCAAAAAAACCTTTGTTGCGAGAAGTGCTCTTCGTTCGAGATTTTTTCCTGTTTTTCTTGGATTTTTTGATAAAGGTATTAAAAAAAAATAGTGTTAACAACTCGCGGCTAAACTGTTTTTTTAATTTTGTTTTTAACTTTTTTTTACTCGCGTTTTTAAATACCTCAGTGCGCTCGTTATTTAAAGCAACGCTTGTAAAAAAGAAACACTATTTTAGCCTCTAGTTGTGAAAACTACTATTAAAAGTTTGCCGTATGGCAGTTTTGGATATTTATTTTATTTTTTAAACCAAAATAAGGAAAAAATTGTTCATTGTCCATGTGAAGATCCATGAAAACAATAAAGAGAAAATTTGGCCAGGTTCACTTGCATTAAATTCGAAATTATACCCATTTGTACCAACGTCATACTAACGGCCAAAAACATATACTTAGTTGCGTTTTTTTTTCCATAACGTTGCGTTGGCGTTGGAAAACGTGAATGTTTTTTTATTTGGTAAAGTTAATATGTGTTCGCAAGATATGGTAAAAATTATTTACTAATTTATTTCCTTTTAAAAAATGTTGTACTTAATGAACAACAGAGATATTCGCACTTAGGGGCGACTTGACGCTAAGCTGCTTCGACCAAAGGTGACTATCCAGAATTTGGTAATAATTGTGTACTAGTTTCGTATCCTTCTAAAAAATTGCCTACTGTCAAGACAACCTTATTTTTTTTTGTTTTTCTGGGGTGTATAGCTTAGTCATGCTTAACAAATATTCAAGACAACGATGCAAGAACATCAGACAAGAACAAGACCCAAACAATAGTTAACACAAACGAAGACCAACGATCACATTAACAAATTATAGACAAATGCTTGGCAAGCAATCTGAAAAACAAAATAAGAAAAAAATTACCAATGTCCATCGAAGGGATGGGGGGGGGGTTTAAGGCCTAGTCCACTAGAAATTCCACCAGTGGATCAGACCAAATTTTCTCTTTTTTGTTCAGAAAGTAATTTTGAATCAAAAGCAACGAACAATGTTGTCAAAAGTACAAAAGAATTTTGTACTAAATTCTTTAAAAATGAAGTTAAGATACAAAAGCAAAAGTTTTGAAGATTGTATGTTTCAGATTCGAGGTTTAATATAAATTAAAAAGCATTGAAAAAATCGTTGTATGATCAGTTTATCTTACGAAGGAAAGAGCAATAAGATATTTTCAAGAATTCGGCTAAGTAACCAAAAAACACAGTCTGTTGGACACGAGTAACTTCTCAGGAGCAAATCTTGATAGACAATTTTCGTTTGGATTATTATTATTTTATTTCATATATTAAATTGAAAAATATGTAAAAATTCAAAATATTTTTTTCTAAAAACCATGGCCTTCCGTAAAGAACTCTTGGCCAAACGATAGCTCCTCTACTACTTTTGAGCTGATTGTTCCAATCCATCAGCCCGCTGTCCATTAGGAAAGTGTTAATTATGGTAATTAGTAACCGTTTGTCACGCCGCGTTCAAAAAACCGCCGTTGAATGGCGCAATGTGGAACGGTGGAGCTTGTACAAGCTTTAGTATATAAAGTTCAATTTTCCTCAAAATTCACGAATACATGGTAATCTGAGCCTATTCTGTTCCTAAAGTCTCCCCAGGAAAAATTTCTGCGTACGCCATTGATAAGAGTGACGTAATAAAACTAAAATATGGCTATAAAGCCTCGCGATTGGTTGCAAATAGAAGCATATTTGATCATCAGCATGGATAGGTTATTATTCAGATTTTAAGTAGAAAAATATTGACCTTTTAAAAATCAGTCCAAGAAGGGTCATTTTCCCTATTTACCTAATTAGCACAAAATTTATGTTTTTATTAAATTTTGTTTTTAACTTATCAACTTTTTCATCATCATCATCATAGGCAATCACTCGATGCCGAGTATGATTGTCCTCTATTCTGTATCGTCGCTATCTGTTGTGCGTTTTTTGATGGCTATGTAAGCCAATTCTCCATTCTTCCATTTTGTCGCTCCTTTCTACGTTCCCTCTTTTCCGTCTCTAGTCTACGTCGTTGCTCTTCAAAAGTTTGTGCTCCTTCATTGACTGTTCGGCGCCCTGAAGCCCTATCGTTTGCCGTGGTCTCGAAGTTGTTTATATCGATGTGACCCTTCATTATATTGCCTTTGAGAACGTGCTTGTACCTTTTTTGTTGACCTCATTGATTTTTCTTTCCCTCTTTCAGTTGTCCATAAAATATCTGCTTTGGGAGACGTGTTTCGGGCGGATAACGTGACCAGTCCAACGAAGCTGGTGCTTGAAGATAAGGGCTTCTATATTAGTTGTTCTGGCTTCTTCTAAAGCACTTATGTTTGTTCGTCGGTCTTGCCATTTGATTCTCAGGATTCGTCTTAAACAACTTTGGTGATATTTTTCTAGTCGTTTGATATGCCTTCTGTAGGTGGTCCACATTTCCCATCTTAGTGGTATTATAACTGTGTTGTAGACATGAAGCTTGGTCTCCGCATTGACGTCGTGATTGTTGAAGACTCTCTCCGAAAGCCGTCCGAACGCTGCGCTAGCACATTTTAGGCGATGCTGTATTTCTGTTCCACGTTCTTCAGAGGATGACCATTTATGGAAGTGTTTGGAGCTTAGGGATTCGTACCAGGTTCTGGTTGGTAAAGAATTTGCGTTTTGGCAAGATTGACCTCTAGGCCAATGCTTTTGTAGGCTTGGTACAATGCGTTGATTACCAGCTTTGATTACCGAGGTCAACGAGAACTTAGTTTTTGCTCGCCGTCTGCCTAGGTTAGGTTAATTTATCAAAGAGTTACCTGACAAACACAAAACACCTTTTCTTTGAAGGTGGCCCTTTTCTTTGAAGGTGGACAAACTAGAGATTCTAACTTTAATTGTGTTTATTTTTTACCTTTTTACATTATCTATATGAATTCGTCATCAGTCTAATATGTGTTCAGTGAACCATTAAGTTTACGCTTGGTTGGTTTCGTTGTTCGCAAAAACGAATCGATAGATTTTCGAAATTTTTACACGATTGTCAAGACATTCAGGAGACCTTCAAAACAGGGTATTACTCGACCCACTTTCCCTATTCAAAATATAGGGGTAAAGTGCACCCCTCAACGGGGATGCGGGCTATAAAAATTTCAGGATAGCCAAAAATTTTCTCCAATTCCAATTTTGCCCTCGGTGCGTACAGAGTGATTCATTATATTTGGACACCCCGGTTATCGCGGTTATTATTCATGATAGAAAAAATGTTTTAAGGTAAGATTTTAATAATTTTGTCCAAAGTTTTTGAAAAGCTTGACAAATGCTGTCAAATGGCATTCCATATGTCCAATTTTGACATCAACTTTATTATTTTAAATTGAACACCCTGTATTTTTTTTATTTTGTTAGGTTTGGTTATCCTTTCTTATTTCAAAAATATATCAATTGTCTAGGTGCGGTAAACATTTTTGGACATATTGCATGTTTTTGTTGGATTTTTGCACTCCCGTTAATGCTCCTAATATTAAAGAGAGAAAAAAAGTTGTTTAGTTGTTTATGAACTTTATATATATTTTGCCAGAAAATGTCAAATACTAAATTAGGACTACTCTATTTTTAAATACGAAGGACAACAACAACGACAACAAAAAATTTACTAATCTAACAAATGCTCGAACACATCACCATTTACTTCAACACAAAATTCATAACACCTTCTTAGGCCAGAAATCGTGTTGATTATTTTATGACTCAGGTTTCTATTAATATTAATTGCTTCATTATTTCCTCGATTTTTAATTTGTTCTAAGGTGTTCGGGCGATTTGAGTAAATAGTGTCCTTTAAATCGTCCCAACGCCAAATATCCGGTGGTGATAAATCTGGCGAGTTTGGTGGCCATGATATGGTCCCATTTGAACCAAGCCATATGGGATAATTTTGATTTGGAAAATTTGTTATTGCTCGAGTATTGTGAAGTGATGCCCCATCTTGCTGCCATATTATTGGGTGCTCTTGTATATCCAATGGAAGGTTATTGATGGAATTTTGTTACCGAGGTAATTTTAACGGAATAAGATATTTAGCATTTTGGAAGCTGATATTGAAAACTCAATCAATAACCTTCAGCAGTAACAAATTTTCTAAATCAGAATTATCCTATATGGCTCGGTTCAAATGGGACCATACCATGGCCACCAAATTCCCCAGATTTAACATCTCCGGATATTTGGTTGTGGAACCATTTCAAGGAGACTATTTACTCAAATCCCCCGAAACAACTTAGAAGAAATTGAAAATCAAGAAAGTAATGAAGAAATTAATATTAACAGAAACCTGAGACAAAAAATAATCAACACGATTTCTGGCCTAAGAAGGCGTTATGAACTTTGTGTTTGGTGATGTATTCGAGCATTTGTTAGATCAGTACAATTTTTGTGGTCCTTGTTATTGTCGTTCGTATTTAAAAATAGAGTGGTCCTAATTTAGTTTAGTTATTTATACACTGGACATGAAAATGACATTTGACATTTTCTGGCAAAATATATATAAATTCCGTAAAAAACTCAACAACTTCTGTTTTCATATTTTTTTTCTATCTTTAATATTAACGGCACTAACGAGAGTGCAAAAATTCACCAAAAATATGCAATATCTCGAAAACTGTTTCCGCACCTAGACAATTGATATATTTTTGAAATATGAATAGAAAATTAAACTTGACAAACTATAACAATACTGGGTGTTCAATTTAAAATAAGAAAGTTAATGTCAAAATTTGACAGCTTTTGTGAAAGTTTTCAAAAAATTTGGACAAAATCATTAAAATCTTACATTAAAACATTTTTTCTATCTCTAATACTAACGGCATCACAAGAAAAATTAACTAATGCATACTTGATATTCTCAACATACCCCTTTAAAACTGTTACGTGCTCTAAATCAAGGATTTTAAACCGCCATAATGTAATTATCCACCTGGCTTTCCAGGCCTCAATACTTTACAAGCTCAATATTTTATGCTACCCAGTTAATGGGGTGTTTTCAGTGAAGTGAAAATTATGATTGCCCGATTATAATGTAACTATACCCATAGCCAAACTATAATATGTAGGTCCTTTGTGTACTTATGCGAGCATCCATCGATTTACCACTTTTGGTAACAAATGAACCAGTATCAAATTATTTTAGTTCATAAACAATGCAGTTTATTACATAAGTACAATATTTTGGTGAAGTGATAAAGTACTTTAAAATGATCATTCACACCAAAGACTACAGTCGTTTTATTAGGTAATTTAATTTTGTTACTTAAAGGGCATACAGTTGTATTTTAACTGGTGGTGGTCAGCACTGTTGCACCCCAGCCTAAGGTCACTACATCCTAAAGTCTGCTTTAGAATACAGTAACCCTATGTGATCCTGATGTGTGATAAGCTTTCTGTTATTTAGTGATAGCAATTGCAATGCATACCATCCTTCTGGAGGTGAAAACTACTGCATATTACAGATAGAAACTTCGAAGTCATTTATTAGCCAGCCAAGTACCTACCACTGGAGGTCCTGCAATGATCCCGAAACTTTCATGAAGACCTCTACAAAACCTTCACCCAATACCACGGTCCCTAGAATAGATGCGGTCTAGTAATTTTGCCCCAGTCTTCGATGACGACACAAATATAGCAGCTGATTTTTGTCCCCCATTTAAAAATTGTATGAAGGCTTGACATGTTAAATTAACTTTTCGGATTTTTCTTTTTTTTTTGTTTAAATTATTGATGCAAGACCTATTGTGTCTTTTATTATAACTTTTTGTGTATAAGTAAATATAATTTATTTTTGATCTTTCGCCAAATAGAAATTAAGATCATTAGTTGGTAATCGATTCCATCAAGAAACTCATCGGATGAGTTGGAGTTAGTTCGTATTCGTAGTTCAGAAGTTAGGTTATGTAGTTGTTATTTTTCCTGATTTGGAACCTATTTTATTTTTTTACTTGATTTTTGCCAGGCATTTTCAGGAGAGTCATTATTTTGTTATTTAGAAGGAAAGACATACTATAGGAAATAAATCTGATTGCAAATTTAAAACTATAACTGCAGCTACCTTTGACGAAAATAATGTAAGTAATATCACAGGGTATTTAATTAGGGCCAGAAGAAAAGAATGATGAACAAGTACAATTATCATCAGGTCCTCACACAGAAACTATAAATGTCAAAAAAATGGTCCGGGTCCGATGGAAAATTCGGCTTAGAATCAGCCAAAAAAGACCTTATTTGCAGCAATGAGAAACCCTTTATTTGCCATCCATACATAGTATGAAGGATATTGGGATCGTCACTTTTATTTCACTAAAAATAAGTTATTTCGGTCAAAAAAGACCTAATTACAACATTTTTTCATGGTGTCTCTGTCTGTCTGTCGGTAACACGATTACTTAAAAACCGCTTGACAGATTTTTATCAAATTTGGCTTAAAAATTATATGTCACCAGACGCAGAGCTGTTTAATTTTTGATGGGGGTGGGAAGTTGGCAAGAGGGTAGGAGAGGGGGATTAAACTTTTACAAACGTCAAAAACCGCAGCACGAACCGCAGCAGCTAGCGACAGGCAGTTTTTACATTAAGATAGATAATTGTATTTTCAACCAAAAAAAAATTGATTTTTTTTATACCAATATGGTATGAGGGACTACTAAAATCATAAAATTTTGACTTTTCTTAATTTTATCAAGAATGAGTTACTAAGGTTACACAACACCTTAATCGACGAAAAAAAAAAGTTGTCTGCCTGTATACTGTAACTTGAGTTAGAACGCCTTAATCGATTTTAACGAAATTTGGTACAAATATCCTCTATCGGCTGACCATGACACTTGTACAAAATCCATTAATCACAAAAGCGCATTTTCAAACTAAGAATTTTTTTCTGGATTCAAAATAGTAGTTTTAATAGCTAGTGGCTAAAATAGTGCTTTTTTACAAGCGTTGTTGGAAAGCACAGTTTAGCCGCAAGTTCTTAAAACCATTTTTTTTATACCTTTATCAAAAAAAAAACAGGAAAATGCTTTTAAAAATCTTGAACTAAGAGCACTTCTCGCAACACACCATCTTTACACTATAAATCAAGGCGGCTGGTAAATGAAATAACAATTTGTTTCCATAGCGATATGCCTTTTTACTCGGTGACGTTCATTATTGCGACATTTTATTATTTGACAGTTTGATATTTTCACGATGTTTTTAATTTTTTTCATAAATACTTGGTGAAAACTGGCGGAAATGGCTTAATTTTTAGGCAAGAATAATTAGATTTTTTCAATATTACTATAATCCGATATTTCTCTTTAATTTTGGATAGAAAACCGACAGAAATATTTTTTTGCACCCGTGATAAAAAAAAAAGTTTTTTTTGCATCGGTCATGCCTTAGCTATCTGCAAACAGTTACTAAAATCATGTTTTTGAGGAAGGTATAAAAAAATATATTTCCAATAGCTTCCTTCCCTGGGTACACATTTTAATAACCCTTATTAACACCAAGAGCGTCCGGTTCGATTCTGGGCGTAATAGAACAATCATACTCTGAGAAGTGATCACTTTTACTAAAATTCAAAAATTCTTTATTCTGCGACCGGCTGTATACAAAACCCAGAATCGGCACTCTGAGGCCGGATTCTTAACCTGTGAACGCATATGAGTGTGCATACGCATTATAATTGTGATATTCTTGAACCTGCGTTCACCGATCACATTCACTACAAATAACTAATTTATAGCAGTTTCCGTTGGTAAAACTGGTGCGCCACCAGTGCACAACTGAGTCGGTGCTGCTGTTCCATTGGGGTCCACTTTTTCAGTGTTGCACTAAGTGTAACTTTTTCCGCACCGCAAAATTTTGTCCGTCTTTATTGATTTTTTTTAAAGTTTCCCACCCCGCATCCATTAGTAATAGCGGTACCCTAAAAAAAGTATGTCAGAATTACGGGCTAATTATGGGCTAGTTACGGACTAATCATCTGCGGCAAAAAAAATGGGCTTATGTCCTTACTTATTTCTTGAGTGTTGTTACGGAATGGATCCAACTAATCCAAACTAATTATAAACGTAGGAATTTTAATTTTTAAATAAGCAAATACCCTCCTTACCCCCTCGGTCAACTTTCACCAACGTAGTTTTTTTTTAGAAAATTGCATTATCACCGGAACTCAACGCATACCACATTTTTTGACTAACAAAATTTGACTTATCAAGAAACTCCGATCAACTTATCAAGAACCTATAAAAAAACATGGTGAAATTCTATAAAAGCTTGTAAAAATGGGACAAGGGCATGGGCTTAATTTTTTTTGCCGCAGAAAATTAGCCCGTAATTAGTCTGTAATTCTGACATACTTTTTGTTTCGGTACTCCTATTATTAATGTGTGCGGGGTGGGGCTGCACATGCAGCTGCACCACGCATTCTAAACTTTAAAAAATCAGATAAAGAGATGAGCCCAAATTTTTTTTGCGGTAGATAATTACACCGTAATTCCTACATTAAAAAAAATTAGATTTTTCGAATGCGGGGTGTAGCTGCATGAATCTTCATTACGACCAATTAAGAACTCACGACTCAGAAGCTGCCAAGCTTGTATGGTGCACTGGATTATCGTTTTTGAAGAGCGCCCGTTCACCTGCTCAGAGGCAGGTGTATGAAGGTTCCTTCGATACACGGCAATCGGGTAAGGTTCGGCCATGGTCGGATAGGTTTCGAATAACTCGTGATAGCTCCAAAGCCTGTTATTGGTGGTATCAGGGGGGTGACCGTTCCCGTGCGACCTTTCCTACGAAATTCAAGCATCAGGCCTCCGATCGTTTCGTTTTCTTGATAACGTTACTAAGCGCACTGTTGGATCTAAGTAGTACCAGTTTATTATCTACTTATCTAAGTTATTACTCACGACTAATTAAGAATCTTCATAAAAAGTTTAATATCTGGATTCGTGGAAAAGTTTTCCAGCCATCTACCGTTTCAATAAAACCGAAAGGCATTTTCCTAATTTGAAAGGGAAACTTTAAAACAAACCTGCGATCCGAAATTTTGTTAATTAATTTTCTAGGCGCCCATCAGTCATTGTCAGAGAGTCGATTGAAAGCCCTTTAAAACAAAGTTTGTTTTTAAAATTATTATAAGCAAAGTATGGATAAGAGTTTAGATATTAAATTAAAGTTCATTATTAAATTAAAATGCTAAATGTAGTAATTCTTGGTTGTCCGGACTGCGTCCAGCCGGAAAAATAAACCGGGTCCGGAATTTAGCTGGCCGCGGAAACATAACAGTAGGCCAAGCACGCAGTAAGGATTTTCGTTTTACAATTGGTCCTGGTTCTGGTTGAACCAGAACCGCAACCGATCCTTTCGTTTTAAAACAATGACGTCACAGGTGGAACCCGGTTATGAAATTTTAGAACCAGCCTGGGAGGTTGGTTCGGCCCTTTGGTTGTAAACGTAACCCCTAAAATTTTGCAAAATTATAGATGATCTTTTTTTTAATAAAATCAAAGATATCTTAATAATATTTTAAATGACGTCATTATTTTAGAACCGCTGTCAAAATTTATGTCAAATTAATGTCAACCAGAACCAGGACCAATTCTTAAATCGAATAGTATCGGGCCTGGAATTTAGACGACCGTTGGAGCATAATAGTATGCCAGCGCACTTTTGGGGAAAGTACCATACATAGCAGAAGAAATTATTAATATTTGCTTCACCAGGACCAGTATTCTCGTAACTAAATACGCTCGGCGTTTCATACTCGCTGACCGTATGATAACGTAATATTCGCATACCACGTGACCAAAGTAACAAAAATGGTATTCACGTATATTGAACGCAAGGCGTCGACGAAGTGCGCTCAGCGCGTGGCGACCGTTTGAGAAACACCTACCATTTGCCAGCTGTTTTGCCCTCCGCGCGTACGATTTTCCTACCCTACAATATTTTGTAGAGTGCTGCAGAAAATATAGTAGTTTTTTCAGTTTGCGTTTTTATTAATAATTAGAAAAATAAAAATCTCTTATTAGTAGCTTGGGGACGGGTGACAAACACGTACACATCAACCTTACTACTTGATGCTCGATGTAAGACAACTTTTTTTTCCAAAAAATTGCAACAAAAACTTTTCTTATCAAAATCGACATCGAAATAATTGAGCATCCGTATAATACTAGAAATAGAAGCAATCAAAATCTGTAAAACCAAGGGTAAAAAAAGCCATTGGTCAGCGGTGCTTTTTGTATCTTTCATCGGATGTGTACCAAAAAATATCTGGTTTTGTTAGGCTCCTGCCCACATTAATTGTTTTCTTTCAAAAATAAACTAAAATCTTTCATGAAATATGAAATTAGCAAACATGAAATAAATAGCTTAATTGATATAAAAAACAATTAGCAAACAATATAGGTAACTACCTTTATTTCTGTGTTTTCTTCTGTATTTTCTTTACTTTTTTGAAATATCACATTTTTCACACTAATTACCATTTTTATGTTTTTTATCTTTTGTCATTTTATTTATTCATAAATGTACTAAAAATTATTATTTTCTTTTTTTAATTCAACACTTCCATGAAAATATAAATTTTTCCACGCGCGAGGTTTCTCTTGTGGATGTATGAATTCTATGTTTGTTGTTGAATTGGTTAGGTTATTTTTTGGGTAACAAATACCTTAGAGTTTTATTTTCTGTTTCTTAAAATGTAGAATACGCATGTTTACTATAATTATAAGGTATAACTTACTAAATATATAAGTAACTATTGTGAAACCATTTTAACAATAAATGCTATATAATAAAGTATCAATATCAATATACGACCGTGCCGGAAACACCACTTTCCCTGACTGAGTGCCGGAATAAATTAAAACTTTTCCGCACTGAGTGCGGAATTTTTTTGTAAGTGTGCGGTTAAGTCTCGGGGTAAACTTTTTCCCGCACACTGGGCGGGAACGTGCTACGAGTTTATATCACAGGGTCAAAGGGCGGGTTTAACTGAGCTAAACCAAACCATTAAGTAATTTTTTAAAGGATTAACACTTGTACAAGTCACATTTGATTTACCCTTTCTAAAATACGGCTCGGAATCGATCACACAATGGCCTCTTTCTTACTTAGGAGCGACAAGGCTAACAAGAAATAAAAATACAAAATTCGATGATGCCAAGATGTGCTAAGCGAATTTGATTCTGTCTGCTCGCAGGGCAGCGCGTTCGGCAGAGAGAATACGAAAAGTCGTCGGTCAGCATGCCGCTGAGCGCACTGTTCGCTATTCGTTTCGCTTAGCGACTTCAAAACGTTACGTATTACGAGAATACCGGTACAGACCTAAGACCTAACCGACACCGATCTCAACTAAAAAGCTGGTTCACTCCTATCTCTTTATACCTTTACATATATACATATATACCTTTACATTTAGCCCACTGTTGCCGGCATTTTTATAACCAAATTGACAGGGAAAACATGGATTTTCTGCCAGTTTGGTGTCAATGTGGCCGCGATAGTAGTTCAAATGCTACTAAAACTATAAAGAGTTAACTGGCTTTTTAGTTGAGGCGGTATTGACCTCACTGCTTTGATGATTTATGTGAATCGCCGAACGAAGTCAGACAGTCGCATATTCTAATACTGCGGTGAAATTCAAAAAGCTAAAGTAAAGTCAGTTTTACCCAACTCATTATACATACATAAGACCGTTTTTTTCTGTTTAATTTAAATTGCAAAAGCGACCAATGTCCGAAATTTCGGGTCGGTTTTTTCTGAAAAATATAAATACAGGGTGTCCTAAAAACTAAAAATTCGAGTCCACTCTAATATCTCCAGAACCAAAAGAGACAGAGAAGTAAAATTTCAGATAATCAGGTGGTTTACAAAATAGTATCTTTTTCAATTCTAATTGTGCCGCCATCCACTACGGGGCCGGAGCTAGGGCAGAGACAATACTTTTTTTGTTGATGTTAATTTATGTCGCTGTGTAGGCGTTTCAAATTACTCAAGTTGAGTAAGGAAAGGCGTAAAGAGAATAATAAATGTTGTAATCATCAACCTCTACGCACCCCCATCCAGCAAATCTAAAAAAGATATATACGTTTTGAACTTGTTCGCTATCTATTAAGCTGAAATTCTTATGTAGTGCCAAAAGAGCGCAGTGCTTGTGTGTAATAAAATCTGTTTAACGGTTTAAAAATTGATTCAAAATCATTTTGTTTAAGATTTTATGACCCACTCGGGATCTGCCGAGTTTGACAATGTGTCGTTTCGACATTTAACGATTTATTAATTTCACTTTTTTTTTAATGCTTCACTCATATAACGGGCATATTAAAAAAAAAACCGTAACTTTCCCAATCAATTTAGCCTGGAAAAAACGCAGAGCCAAAAATCCCTCTCCTCTGGGAGCGAGCAGACTGCCTTAGGCATGAGCAGTAGATATTTCGCCTTTGGCCATGGACAACAACCCTGATTTTTACATTATTTTCTTTGTTTTTCAAAGTTATGGTATAAATAATAAATAAATTTACTATTTTTTCACATTTTTGTGCCATGATTTTGCTCACATTTTAAAGCTTCCTTTCTAAAATAAAACACTCACATTTTTCAAGTTTTCACAGTTTCTTAAGCTTTCAAATAAATTAATGCCAAAAAACGTTTTTTCTCTGTTAAAATGAAAAAAAAATTAAGGTTGTTGAAGAGAGACAGCAGGTTATAAAAAAGTATTTTAGAGAAGGAATGAAATAATTTAAGGCAATTGTTTAATAAAAACTTCTGTTTTATGATCTGTCATCATCTTTAGTGGTGTCGTGCATATGATTTTATTTTGCCATTTTTAACCATAAAACAGCAAAAATTGTAATTCTTTAAGCGTAAAGTGAGTATTATTAATTAATAGTATTAATTTCTTTCAATCAAAGTTCTTTAGAGTCTTACTTATGAAGGGTGGGGAGAATGACTCTTGGGAAATATACAGAGAAGCTAGAAAGGAGTTCAAAAAAGAGGTAAGAAACTGCAAAAGAGACAATTGGAGGAAATCCTGCGGAGAGATTAATTCCCTTCCAGAGACCTCCAGACTTCTCAAAATCCTAAGCAGCAAGAATAAACAAACTCTAACATCGTTAAAAAGGCCAGACGGGAGCTGGACCGCCTCATGCGAGTAGTCAATACGACACCCCGGGAGGGGCAAGATCCTGACTGGAGACTGGCGGACCGAGTGGTCTCGGATGTAACCATCTCCTGGGCAATCAGCGAGTTCAGCCCCTACAAGTCCACGGGGCCTGACGGCATATTCCCGGCGCTCCTGCAAAAAGGCCAAGAGATACTCCTACCTTTTGTAAATAGAATCTTTAGGGCCAGCATAGCGATGGGATATGTACCGACAGAGTGGAAAAAAGTCACCGTTGTCTTTATTTCGAAAGCCGGAAAGAAAGACTATACGGCGACCAAATCCTTCAGACCCATTAGTCTAACATCTTTTTTGATGATGGAAAGAATGGTGGACAGACACCTACTAGGGGGAGTCCTAACCAACCAACATTTCCACAGACACCAACATGTATACGTGGAGGGAAGGCCTACCGACACGGCCCTACACGCAGTAGTGCATAAGGCAGAAAAAGCCCTTCAATTCAAACAGTACGCCCTGGCAGTATTCTTTGATGTCGAAGGAGCTTTCGACAAGGCGAAAATGCAGGTAATAACAACAGCCCTGCAGAGAAGGGAAGCCGAGTCTCTTGTCTCCGAATGGGTAAAATCTGCACTAACAGGGAGAAAGATCCAAGCCAATCTAGGGGAGTCCAGGGTCAACATAGAGGCAACGGGAGGCTGCCCACAAGGTAGCTGCTTATCCCCACACCTGTGGTGTCTGATCATGGATACTCTCCTACAACGCCTAGCAGAGGAAGGATTCGACGTCCACGCATACGCCGACGACGGTGTCGTGGAGGTGGTAGGTCACCACCTAAACACCGTCTGTAACAGAATGCAAAGGGTGGTACGAATCATAGAAAACTGGTGTCAACAAAACGGTCTCTCTGTCAGTTCAGGAAAGACAGAGATGATCCTGCTCACAAGAAAGAGGAAAATGGACGGATTCAGAGCACCCAAGATGTACGGGAGACTTTGGTTTCAGAACTGAAGTACCTAGGGGTCACCCTAGTCAAGGGGCTTACCTGGGCACCACACGTTGCGAAATTGACCAATAAGGTGCAGGCAACGATGTGGCAACTGCGTCGTGTGGTTGGCCGCATCTGGGGTTTGAACCCCAGAAACCTCCACTGGATGTACACGGCAGTACTAAGACCAAGGATCCAGTACGGATCCATAGTCTGGTGGCCAGAAGTGGAGAAGGTCACTACTACCCTCAAGCTTAGGAGCTTACAGAGAACCATATGCAGAGGGATAACCGGCGCTATGAGGACGGCACCTATACAGGCACTCGAAACCATTCTAGGACTGCCGCCGCTTCCGGTCTGGATCAGAAAAGAAGCGATGGCGACCCACCTCCGGCTGAGAGATACAGGTCAATTGAGAGGAAAAAGGGAAGCTGCGGGGCATCTTAGGATTGCCCAAATCGCCGAGGGAGAAATCCCTATGGCAGCGATTAAAACACAAAGACCAAAAAACCCCTGGAGATTCAACAAGAGGTACAAAGTAGTCATCCCAGGCAGGGAACTATGGCAGAGTGAAAACCTCCGCGAACAGTTCGAAGAGAACGCCGTGATTTGCTACACCGACGGGTCCAAACTGTCGGAGATGCAAACCACAGGATCGGGGGTTTATGTGGAAGACCAGGAGGTTCGAAAGAGCTACCCGCCACGGTCTTTCAGGCAGAGGTGTATGCCATAATAATGGCTGCAAAAAAAATATGTGCGGCACTGGAGAACCATCTCTCTATACCAAGGCATTACTTAATTATATCGGTTAAGAAATATGGGCTTTTATATTGAGTGGAGTTGTTTGCTGTAACTTTAGATAGAAGTACAAGACTTAAAGCTTTTATGTTGTGGTTCAAAATTAGCAATTCTAAAAAATCAATCACGGCGGATGTTTCGAAATAATGGGTAATTTTCACCCCCCCCCCCTCCCTCTTCCAGGAAAAGATAATGTTTGGTACCTATACTGAACAAAATCTAAATTAATGCGACAAAAGTTCCCTCCCTGCTGCATATGAAGATATCACTAAATAAAATCCGTTAAGAAATTAAAAATTGATCAATTATGGTGACATAAATTTAATGACCCTTTGCTTAAAATTTGGCTGTTTCTGCATATGGGAAAATTTCGCAGATTTTATTAGGCTCTTTGAGTGGCCTGCTAACAGCCCCGATTTGAATCTGGTAGATATTGGGGAGATTTAGAAAAAAAAATGTACAGAAATGGCCGTAGCTACGGCCACATTAACAAACTGTGTCAAGTCATCAAAGAGGTCCATCAAAGTTTGCCCCAAAGAAACGTTACCAATGGTTTTAATAAATGGCGTAACGATTTGCGTACTGTCTTAAGAACACATAGCCCAATCTAAATTATTATACGTTAACTAATGGTTATTTTTATTTAAAAGTATGAGTGTACAAAATAATTTATCAAAAATATAAGTGTTGATTTTATTAACAAAGTAAACTCAGCTTAAGCTCGACCAAATAACCAATACATACCACTCTAGCTAAAATATTAGTAGTTTAAAACCACAGCAATTTTTTAAATTTTATTACAAGTCACAATTTTTCTTGAAAACGCTGGAAATGATGACACACACTTGTTTACTTCTCAACTGATTTAAGCAAGCGATACCTCTATGTACATAGCAGAGATGAGAATGACATTGATTTACTTACTTAGGAGAGTGAAATTACCCAATGGTTAAAGCGTGTTAAAGCTTTCCGCCATCTTGTATGTTCGAAAAATGTCAAAGTCGCAAGCTTTGATCACCCAAAAATGTAAAAATGTTTAAAATCCAGTAATCCGATCAAAAGTTAAAGCAAATGCAAAAACTGCGATTCTTTTTGCAAATAACAATGTCGAGTCAAAAACCTCTGAAATAAGAGAGGTCTATAGTTTTCTTATATCTTAACCGATTTAATTAGGTTATGCCTTGGTATAGAAAGCATACATAAGGCTTTTGTTGCAATGACTTAGATTTTCTCCAGTGCCGCACGTATTTTTTTGCAGGGGGGGGTGAAAATTGCCCGATATTTAAAACAGTCCGCCATCTTGGATTTTTAAGAAATGTCAAATTTTGAACCGGATCGGAAAAATTTCATGTCTTGTCTTTCAAAAAAGTTTAAAAAGTTTGAAATCGAGCTATTCGATCAGAAGTTATAGCAAATTTAAAAGTGTGCAAGATTTTTTGGACCACCCTATAGATACAGAGGTGGTAGCAATTGAGGTGTATGATTTCATCTACATTATAACTAGTATAAAACTGTAGTTTACATCCATACGAATTAAGTAAAAATATTATGGTGGTGGGGCTTTTTTTATAGGGAGGCCCTAAAACTTGCAAAAAATATAATATCTGCCACACCAATATACCACAAAAATATATTGCCCACCCCTAGGTGGGGGATTGTAACTTGCAAAAAATAATAGCTATATGAAGTAATTTCATTTTTTTTCTGATTAGTGCTAATATGTTAAGTGCCACATCAAGATAACAAAAAGAAAAAATTGCACCTCGTTAGGTGGGGGCTTTTTTTTTACAGGGAGGCCTCAAAACATGCAAAAAATAATTGCTATATAAACTAATTTCATCTCTTTTCTGATTAGTACTATTATGTTAAGGGCTACACCGAGATAACAAAAAAAATATTGGACACCTGTCTAGGTAGGGGCGTTTTTTATAGGGAGGCCTCAAAACTTGCAAAAAATAATTGCTATACAGGGTGTTTCAAATTCGATGCTCACCATGGGGATCTCCTGAACGGTGGGAGATACAAAAAGGTTTTAATCCGGGCAAACTTGAGCAATTTCATGCTTTGCTCAAAACTTAAAAAAAAGTTTACAAATTCCGGATGGTTCCGCAGATAGGCGGAAAAAACTGAAATCTTCATTTTTAAAACAAAGTTATGATTGTTTTCCACAAACCAAAACTACACTTTTTTTGCACTCGACGCGCGTTTAGCTAACAACGTTAGCATCATCAGGAGACGATAAACAATGAACTAAATTAATCTACGCTCTATCTTATATACAATTCTTTAGTGGGCGGAGATAAGACTAATAATTTGTGATTGATCACAATTTTTAATCCTATCTCCCCTCAACCAAAGAATAAAGTGTACTAAACGGGATGGGTCCTCTATCTTTATTTAAACTATTTCTGGATTTAATGATTTCCATACTTTCATATGCATTCAAAAGTTGTTTGTTTGGTACACTTTTTAGAAGTTTTAGGTTATCTAATGTGATTCTATGATTGCTTTCAAAAGCATGCTCGGCCACACTTGACTTTTCTGTTGTTCCGTATTTTAAGTGTGCTAAGTGTTCTTTAAAACGTATTTGAATAGAGCGTCTCGTTTGGCCAACATATTTTTTGTCACAATCCATGCAACTAATTTCGTAAATTCAACTTTTTTCTAGAACCGTAGTTTTATCCTTGGGATTTCCTAGTAAGCTTCTTATTGTGTTACTGGATTGACATACTAATTTAAGACCAGTGTTATTAAATACTTTTTGTAATCCTTTCGTATCATTAGGATTATAATGAATTGATACAAATTTTGAGTCGCAGGTATCTTTTTGTCTTTGGAATTCCGAAAGGTCTTTTGAAAAGAATGCCTATTTATCAGCTTATTTATTAAGCCTTTGTCGTAACTGTTTTCGTTAGCAACTTAATAGAAAAAAAAGCAATCTGAAATCATCTCTAGAGTCTCTTCTGATTCTTGTCTAATAAAATCTTTGGTAGATTTTAAATTTATTTCTAAATTTTTACAAGTAATCATATTTTTTTTACCAAGATATCAACTTCAAGCATAGATACATCCACACCTGCAATCGTGGAGTAATTTTCAATGAAATTTTGACTTAAATAAAGCATTTACCGATGTAGCCAATAGCAAGTTTGAAAACCTCTCCCTAGAATTAGCTGCTAAATTATCCATTATTAGGTAGTGAATGTTTATTTTTCAGTTCTAAGCAACTTACATCTGATGGCAACTCTATCGCGCTGTCCAAGAGCGATTTCCACTACATAATCCTTAGTTTGTGCAGCAATTTGCAGTTTCCGTTTTGATACTCTACATATATACAAGAAATATCATGTTATCGACGAAGTCTTGGATTTCAGAATAAATATTTTAAAAACTGTTTCTAGTTTCTTCTAGAGACTGTAGCGTACCATCTATTATTAAATTTGCTTTGCCGAGAGTAGCATCTTTACCTTGAAAGTACTGACTCAAAACGTTGATACGTAATAACACAATATATAGTATGGAATGTGCAGGCAAATGCAAAACTCGGCTTTTAGATGCTAGATGCTAATATTCCAACAACTTTAAGGGCATATCTATCCTGGTTATCAGTTACTTCACTTTTTAGTGCCATTTTACTTGCCCCACTTAAATGTTAATAAATCTGCTTTACACTTTTCAAATCGACATGCCCAGCGATTAGTAGAAAATTTAGATACTTCCAAAAATTTAATACCGAAGCTCTCTGCAATCTTTTTCATGATTTCCTGGTTGCGTAAAATGCACATATAATTCCTCTAATGTATTAAAGAGAAAAGCTGCGGGTGCAACTTTTGTACATGCGCGAACAACAACTAAATTAAGTCTATGTGCCAAACAATGAATGTATATTGCCGAAGGATGTTCTTCTCTTATTAAACCTTTTAAGCCCTTACGTTTCCCAGACATTATACTAGCCCCGTCATATGACTGAAAACTACTCTGTGGGGGGGGGGGCGACCCCCCCTAGTTACGCCGGTGAAAACAAATAAAAAAACTAAGTTAACAACAGATTTTTCGGTAAAACCAGGGTTGATTATTAATTTCTTTGCTGGCAGCAATGCACTAAATGGTTTATAAAGTGCTTAAACCGACCTTAAAATTGGTTTTAAAGCGATAAACCGCTTTTTTTAATCGCTTTAAAAAAATATATAGTGCTTAAAACGGGTTTAGTAGTGTTTATAGGACAAATTTTTCAAACCGTCCTTGTATAAAAATGCTTTAAGAAAACCGTATAAACAAAGTAATTGTAACACATTTTTCGATTTTTAAACCATTATAGTATCTCATAGTTATATATTTTGACCTCATCAGCTGTCCATTCTTGAAGTCTTTTATTACTTGGTATGCGCACGCCAACATGCACGTGGATTCGGATAGATTGATAGACTTACAAACGAAGTCTTGTGTGGCATGTTAAAGTTTTACCCTCGGCTTGCGTCTGATTTATCTTTTGATTGATCCGAAATTCTGTCAATTTGCAAACATGAATTCATATTTCGCTCCAAATAACTTCCTCAATTTTGCTAGTTTGGTTGCTAATAATGTTAGTCTGAGTGCCAACTGCGGGTCACGTCATCGTTTTCACTTATTTTAGATTAGAAAATTGGTGCGTGTTTTCAGTTAAATTAGTCCCGAGGGCCCATATAAAATTTCTAGTCGAAATTTAATAAAACAAAAACTGTTACCCGGTCTTAACATCTTGGGGCTGAGATTAGAAGGGTTTAGTCTATTTTAGAACGGTCCTAAGTTTAAGTGAAATTTTTGGTTTTAGGCATTTTAAACCAATCCCCCTTAAGTTTTGGACATTGTTTGATTCATAAGAAGAATTTTAATAAATTTGTTTATTGAATAAACATCTTAACACAATTTTTGTTGGATTTAAGAAGAAAGTTTCAATTTGGAAAAAAATTAAAATTAAAAAATTTAAACCCACGCAGCGTTTAAATAGTAAACACTCTCTAGAACAAATTAAAATTGGGATTATATGTCACTCTAACTAAAACTTACCCTTGTTAATTAATTTTTCCAATTAATACTTGATGTCACACAACGATTTAGATGGGTAATAATAAAATAAGCAGTAGATTAATTTTGAAATGACAGTTTCAAAATATTAGCTGCGTTCAAATCAAAAACAGCGAGTTCGGATCTCTAACCTCTGCTTGTACCTTGGCTTGCACCAACCTCTACTGATGAAAGCTACAGCTTTGAAATGAGTGGGCTTTGAGTAAGGAAAGTTTTCTTGACTAAGAGACCTCATTGTTTTAATTTCCGTTTGTAAATAAATTGATATAGTTGTATTGGGTTTTTTTGTTTGGTATATTTTTCGTGCATAATCAGTGACCTTCACTTATGTTTGTTTTGATTCGTTGTGCCCTCATAAATATATTTTTTGTGCTGAAAACGGCTTCAAAATATGGCGTTTTTCTGGACAAAATTGGAGGTGTTTTATTGGTTAATGAACTACTTGGGATATTAAATAAGGTAAATGAATCCTTGTAAAAACGGTTACTTAGGGAAATTGCCAAAAAACAATCCTTTCTGGGGGCTATAAATTTTAACCAGCACCCCAGAGGTGGTCTAAAAAATCACCAACTTTATAACCTCAAACACAGATAATGAAGCTATATGTGCCAAATTTTTGGCGTATCTACCATTTTCCATTTTGAGGCCTGGCAAAAAAAATTAGTTTTAGGGCATTTTCTCCTAAAATATGGTATATTTTGAGAAAAAAGAATAACAAATCAAAATAATGAATAACTTTGTCTCTTTTCTGTATGGGTAAGTGTTTTTCGAAAATTGGTTCTAAAATTTAGTACCCTCCACAGGTGTAAATATTTAGACCTGTGGGGGGTAGTATTTTAGATCTTAGTAAATCCCACTGTAAATATTTAATGCCGGTTTATAATGGGGCTGAGATTAGATAATTTAAGTTGGTCATACCCAAGCAACAAAATCAGCCGCAACGTGGTGGCCGTCAGCACGCCATTTCCCTAATAGAGTTGTGACGGCATATCACGGCGACGCGACGGTGTTTTGGGAATGCGTACGGTTATACAAGTACATCGCGACGGTAATAAATACTCTTGATATAGGAGTTATGTCGTCGCGGGTAGAAAACGGGCACGTTATCCCGACTTCCTGCTTTCCACATTTCTGACTTTATAGAGTTTTTATAGGTTTCCTCTTTGCCACATTATAATTTGAAAATATGTTGATCTTTTTCTAAACTATATCAGGACACACACAGTAAAATATGTGAAGACATGACAGAAAACAAAAATATTATCTATTGTAATATGTAATATGTAAAAACCGTTTTGTTCTATCCTTAACCGTTTCGACGTTACGGGCTGTCAAAGTTAAAAAAGGTCAATTTTCACCTGTCAATATTTTAAAAACAGTTGAACATAGGTATAGGACATTATACATAAAATGTACCTAAAATTCTTTTATATGTAAAAAATCAAAGACTTCCGCTCGAATACAGATATCAAAGTCCAATCCCTGCGGTCTATCGTTGAGCTTTTTCATCAAGGTAGTACAGCGTCTGCGGCATGTTGCTAAGGTAAAGACATGATAAAGTACGCAGCGAGTTTTACCGACGGGGGAAACACATGGTGATAAAATGTAAAAGACAGAAACATCCGAGACGGAAAATTCCACTTATACCACTGGACACCTCGTGCGTGTCATGACCAAAGTGTCTATTAATACCAACTAAACCACATATATCATTTATTAAATCTGCTTAGTACACATTTTTGGAAATAAATACCAATAACTTTATGTTTACTTCAGTTTCTAAAGCTTCGTTTTCACTATGCATCATATTTATGAAACTTCTTACATGCATCTTTTTTTAATCATTAAGCTGTGGGAGGGGGTGTTCACACTATGCATCTCTTTTTTCGAGGAAATGTAACCTAATATTCACAGAAACTGTTGGCATTCAAAAGGTAACTGCAAAATTCCCCAGCATGCATGCAACTGAGCTGGTCAGCAGTCTCATTTCTCCGATGCCCAGAATGTCCCAGAATCCATACCAGCGACACAGTGTTTACTCGCTCAAGTGTATTCAGTGCGTCCTGGCAGCTTCTAATGGTTCTCGATAAGCACCTATAGTATTCAAGAGCCTTAAGGCCACAAAAACGGTATAGATTTGACAACACTGCTTTGCTATTTTTTTGAAATATCAACAACAGGTAGCATCACTAGTACCATTTCGAGTGAGATCGTGCAGTGTTCAGAACACGGTGCGAACAACATATGTGAGAAAAAGTATAATTTATTAGGAACGTAACCATTTATGAATGCTTCTTTAAAAGATTTTGATGCTCGGATTCATGCTTCATGGATTGCAATGTCTCGAAATTAAAAACAATCAAAAGAAAAATCATTATTCAACATCCAAAAATAACAAATTTCCGTATTATTTTTATGACTTGACATGTATCATTTTATTGGCTGAATGTTCCATTAGACAAGTGGCCGATGGCTATGCGGAACTTGAATTCCAATACTCCAATCGAACTCACTTCGGTTTCCTTGGGCCTACTAAATTACGTGACCTTGGCGTTTCAGAATTCCGGCAGAATATTGCTTACAAAGAAAAAACCCATAACTTTTTTGTTATGAGATAATAGGATTTATAAAAATATACAACCGTATCCAATGGATAAATATATAAAATCCAAAAATTGCTGTTACAGATTTCTGTATTATCGACGAGGCTAAAGAAAAAGCCAGTTAAGATTTTTGACTATGGTTAATCGTGTTTATTTTATTTCGAAAATGAGAGATTCCAGCAAAAAACTGCCTGGATACGGTTGTGAGGAATTCAAAAATAAACATTCCTGCCAAATTTCAATAGATTCCGTTTTCTCGTTTCCGATATTCTGCCCGGTAAAGAGTGACCAAAAAACAGTAAAGCAGTGTTGTCAAATCTATGCCGTTTTTATGACCCTAAGGGCCGCTTGACTGTCGAAGAGTATCTTTATTGATCTGTTGCACCAGGTATGATCTATCATCCAACGTGCGCTCATTCCAATGGCGAAGAGTTCTGCCTGAAAGATTGTATCCATCTGCCCAAGACTATGTATAACCTTGACATTTTTCCGGCTACAATAAGCTTCAGATCCAACGTCTACTTCCCTATAGAGACCTTGATGATTTGACAATCGTGTCAAATTTATGTGTAAGAGGCCCTGCACTACAGGAAATCGAACACCGTGCACTGTTTTAACACGCGATAGTATAATTAGCTTACACACAAATTGTTAACTACCCGCACCCTTGATTACTGGTGTTATATTTGCCCACTTGTAAGTTTTAATTCTAAAATAAGCTCGAGTTATCGACAACGGTCGGGGCAGATTAATATTTTTAGTTAAAAAGAAGTAAAAAGAAACAAGAAAATAAATTTATTCGTATAATGTATACGCTTTTGGGCCATTCCATGATAACTGACAGGACAAATCTTAAGTAATTAATTTTTCGATCTCACTTTTCTCTTTTTTAAAGATATTAGTTTTTTATTTAGGATTCAAGATACAACCAAAAATTGGTAATAACCGACGGGACATCAAAAACTAAGATAAAAATCTTAGACTTTAAAGTGCTTTTCTTCTTAATTTAAAAGTAGTTTTAAATTTTTCGTTGCTTGCCTTGATTTTAAGTTAAATGTAATTTTGTGATAACTGACCGTTCTTTTCTTATAAAGCGCTAATATTTTGTGTGTATGCTATTTTATAAATTGAAGAAAAGTTATTACATTCCAATGATTGTACACGTTTACTGATACTCCAGACACTTCTTTGGTGGTTATAGTTATTTAAAGACAAAAATCGAAAAAACGCCAAAAACTTTTATCGCGCGTGATCTGTCAGAGCATCGTCCATAAAAGCGAGCCTCGTCAAAAATGTTCTTGAACGCGTTAGGTATAGGTATGCGGATACGTTTAAATGCTCTTAACAACGTTGAAAAAGTTGCAATTTTAACTAAACAATTTTATATAAAAAAAGCTTTTCAAATGCAAGCTTGTATAAAATATAAAGTGTACTAACAAGTAGAAAATAATTTTTAGCATTTCGATATCATAATAATAACAACGATGTGCAAATTATAGGAAGTTTGGCAGTAGCGCACCCAGGAATTGACTTCGGAGGAGGGGGGTTAGGTATAAATAATAAAAAAACCGTAATTTAAATTAAAAATATGACCATAGCCAG
Source organism: Oxystoma pomonae (assembly GCA_963921995.1). Classification (NCBI taxonomy): domain Eukaryota; kingdom Metazoa; phylum Arthropoda; class Insecta; order Coleoptera; family Brentidae; genus Oxystoma; species Oxystoma pomonae. The sequence continues at coordinate 41,639,360 of OY998172.1, forward strand.
GCTTCTCGGGGGGGGGGCTAACCCCAAAACCCCCCTGCCGGTGCTGAGTTTGGTCATGTTGACTCGATACTGTTATTGATTATATTATGATTGTTCTCAAGAATCAGAATTCACTATAAAGCAGAGAATGCAAGGGTAAGTAAATCCAACCCAACTCGACCTAAGCTACCCTAACATTTCTCTGATATATGGGTGGACTTTTTAGTTGCGCCCATAGCTTTTATTATTATGATATCAGAATGCTCAAAATTATTTTCTACTTTTTAATGCACTTTATATTCTATAAACGCTTGTATTTACAAGGTGTTTTTATATAAAATTATTTTTTAATTTTTAGATTGGTAATCTAAATCACCCATTTTAAATCCGCCATATTGAAATTTTCAAATCTGATCAAAAATACATAATCCCGTCCCTAAAAAGCCCTGTATGCCAATTTTGATTAAAATCGAACAAACTAAATCTTTTTCCATCTCCATTGATAATACCATATTATTATATTGTCACCAAAACTATAAGCGCATACCACAATAGACCACTTTGAATCCGCCACATTGAATTTTCAAAATCTGATCAAAAATTCGTATTCCTTATTCCCAAAGTGGGGAAAGGGGTGCCTAATAATGCCATATTATTGTATACTCACCGGAACTATAATCGTATTCCACATTTGAATTCAATCGGACATCTAGAAACATACATACATAGAGGTGAAGTTAAATAAAAGCTTGTCAAAACGGAATATTTTTAGAAATGACTTCAAAATTTTATGCCATTCTGACATCCCGTTTTCACCAGGGTAAAGACGGACATTATATAACGCCTACTAGAGGTCCTTGACTTTGTTGGCAAGTGTTTTTATCTAGACTAATTAACTAATTCTTTTGGCTTTACGGATCTAAGTCCATTGACCAGTCGTACTTCGTAATGCAACAAATACTACCAAGAAAACGACGAAACTTTTACCCGGAGTACACTTCACTCCACATAAAACTGGTACAGCAGAAGTTAGCAGCCTGTTTCATTTTTAAAATTTTTATAGTAAGGCGTTGTCTTCCTATAAGTGACAATGTCACAAATTTAAAAAAATGCCGCCGCACCTTTCCGAATTTGATAAAGCTCAAATCTTAGCAAAACTAGACGGTGGTTGGTCTATTCGGCAAGTAGTTGTTCATTATGGGAGAAGCAGGTCTTCGATAGTAAACATAAAAAACCGATTTCAAGAGGAGGGAACTATCCACCGAAAGGAAGGCACCGGTTTGACGAGAGTTACTAGACAAGACGCAATCAATTTTCTGGCAAATCATCCGTTTGCCAAAGCGAAAGAAGTAAAAATTGAATAAAATTTTCTAGGATCCATAACAACAACTAGGGTATTGCGGCAAAAGAATTAAACTAAGTGAGGAAGAGAAGCAGTGTCGATTAATTTTTGCGTTGAATTATTCTCTGAGGGAAGAAGAATTTTAGCAATAGGTGGTTTATTGACCGCCAAGAACCCGTTACGAAGAACGATATATTGCTGGAAACGAAGACCGGGCGGGAAGATTTTTGGTAAATGTTTGGAACTGGATATCGGCCAGAGGCCATGGCGCCCTATTTAGAATTAATGGACGATTAGCAGCTGAAGTTTGTATTCCAACAAGATAACTGTCCAGTTCATACGGCCAGAATTGCGCAGCGATGGTTCCAGGATAATAGTATCGAACTTTTGCCTTGGCCCGCAAAAACCCCTGATGCGAATTCAATAAAAAACGTTTGGGGACTTATCGCAAAGAAATTAGCAAGTTCTAATATTCCCAGGAATTCAGAACATCTAATGGACTAATCGTAAGGGCATATAGAAAAGTTATTGCTGAAAATCCAAACTTATTTGAAAATATAGCCAATTCAATTCCCAGAAGACTTTAAAACATCATTGCAGCCAACGGTGTAATAACGCGCTATTAAAAATAAGTATTTTTTTTATATGTTTTTAATTTTGTTATTGTTTTTTTAAATTTTAATTTTTTCATAACTTTCGTCAAACCGGTGTCTTCCGTTCGAGGGGCAATTCCTTCTTCCTGAAATCGATTTATTATGATTACTATCGTAGACTTGCTTCTTTCATAATCAGCTAGTCGAATAGACCAATAACTGTGTAGCTTTTGTTTACCTAATAAAACATTTTTGGTTTTTTGAAATGTGGTTTTTATTTTTGAATTAGTAAAAAATAAACAAGCCGATTCCTTATAAAAAGTTTATATATGCCAAAAATATAACCTAAAATGACAACGTCAAAAAGTCAGTGTGGCACATAGGAAAATATAAAAAATCGTATTTGCAGGTACCTTCTGCTGTAACAGTTTTATGTGGAGAGAAGTGTACCACAAAAATACATATTGGGTGCGACGTAGGGACTAGATGCAGACACGTTTTTTCCCTTATTAGGGACTCGCTAGTGAGCCATAAGTCACTACCAACCAATGTTCAAGACAACTACGTACAATTTCCAAGGTTTTGTTTTCAACCGACCGGAAAGTACACATTTTCCATACGATTTTTTAAACGGAAAGTGTAAATTTACAACGATGGGACCGAAAAATAAAATATAGACCGGAAAAGGAAGAAGAGACCGGAAAATGGTCATGTTTTATTTTCCGGTCCCATTTTTGACAGTTTTTTTTTGATTTTTTCTTTTAAATTTTTTATTTAATAATTTTTTTTAATTTTAAAACTAAAAATTGATGCTAGAAATCACGGATAGTCCACCATACAATAAATTATTTTATGTTGAAAGGAAATGTAAATATCTCGAAAACTGTAGCTTTGAAATATTTGAACCTTATAACAAAATTTTTGGGTAATATTTACGAAAACCAAAATCTGAAAACCGCATATCAATAGCTGATTTACTTCTAAAGTTATGATATTTTTTATATATATATATTTTAAACTTTTCAAATAACTCGAAAACTAAACTCCCACGAATTTGGACTTTATAACAAAATTTGTGGTCCATATTCATGGAAACCCAAATCTGAAAACCGTATATCGCTACTTGCTTTTTTTCCAAAGTTACAATTTTTTAAAATATTTTATTCCCCTTTTCTCCCCTTCAACCCCCCACCACCCTACCCAAAAGTTAATCAGTTCATGGTCAGCCGATAGAGGATTTTTGTACCCAATTTCGTTAAAATCGATTGAGGAGTTCTTGAGTTATCGTGTATACAGACAACTTTTTTTTAGTCGATTTAAGTATTTTGAAACATTAGTAACTCATTTTTGATAAAATTAATTAACCTCTAGGTGTAAAAATAGAGGTCAATCAAGCCCCCCCCCCCGAAAGATATTCGAGTTTTGATATGCTAATAATTTCGAACCAATTTCGAATTAATTTTGAACCACACTCCTTCCTGGCTTTTTTTTAATATTGAAAATGGGGGGTGCAGCCGGATGTCAAGCTACACCCCCCTTATTTAAAGCGTAGAGAAAAATGAAAAGCAGCTATCCCAAAATTAAGAACTAGTTTCGAACTTTCGAACTAATATCACCAAAATGAATTTCGAAAAACCCACTAGTAACCCTGTTTTAAAAAAAAATATGGCGGGGGCTGCAGGTTGACGTCAAGCCACCCCCCCCCCAAAAGATATTCGAGTTTTGATATGCTTATAATTTTGATCTAATTTTGAACCACACTCTTTCCTGGTTTTTTTTAGCTTGACGACCGACTGCACCCCCCATTTTGAATATTTAAAAAAACCAGGAAGGAGTGTGGTTCAAAATTTTTAAAAGTGGTTCAAAATTAGTTCGAAATTGGTTCGAAATTATAAGCATATCAAAACTCGAATACCCTTGGGGGGGAGGGTGTGGCTTGACTGACATAAACATAGGCGAATTTTAGTTGGTTAAAAAAAAAGTATGATACATGACCGGAAACTCACTTTACAGGTCTAGTAACGTAAACACCTATTCCTTTAATCTATTTACTCACTGATTGGTTACCGTGTGAACATAGTAGATACTGTAAAATAACTTGTTGCATGTAATTTTTCAAAATCATTGTTAATTTACCTTCCAATTTACATACCTGTCAGTGTATAGTTACATTTATTTGTATAGATTATGTAGGTGACAGATATGAGCCTAAAAAAACGTAGTCACATCAATCGAATCTACTTGACATTATTTTTTTATGTGTCTTTTCCACATTCAGCAAATGACATTTTTTTGACATGATTTTTCGTAATATTTTAAAATTTTTATTTTTTTTTAAATTTTTGTTGATAGAAAAAGTAAAGTTATATCATTTTTAGATGGGTTTGAAGTCTCCCTGTAAACATGATACATATTTGCCTACTTTTTTTATTAGCTACACACTTTTTTGAACCAAACCAAAAGTTACTCCGTTGTTTTTTTAGTCAAAATAAAGTGTTTTCGTTTTTTTTGCGTATTTTTACTAAAAATATAGAGATTTGATTTGTTCAGAGTGCTGTTATACAACCGGAATGACTAGTTTTTTGCCTTTCATAAGTGCTGTTGCTCGGAATTAGGGGAATTTTATCAATACCAACTAATTTAGTCTCACAAATGTCAAGTACATGCAGCGGTCATTTTATTTATAGGATATTATCATTCCACCTTTATTACTTCCGTGTCCCCTGGACCCAAAGATTAACACAGACGAAGACAAACGATTATAACAACAAGTCATGGACAAATGCTCCGTAAGCAATCTGAAAATCAAAATAAGGACATACTTAAATCCGATTTAATCGATAAGATTAATTTTTCGGGTAGTTTTCAAATATTAAATGCTGTTATTAAAGCTTGCCATTTTGGACGTCAACCTTGCCAAAAAAACTATTAAAACCTACACCAGTCAAATTTTTGCGTCGTGAAAACTTATGAAAACTGATGAGCTTTAACCATATTTTCACGAGAAATAATTTTTGATCCTCAACAATTGACAAGATTTTAAAAGATCCTATGAGGGATGTTTCATAAACCGCATCAAAAACATATTAAATCTGGTAAAATCTTGTCAAATTTCTCCACGAGATTTGATGCGGTATTTTTGGCAGGGAAACTACGTCCTCTACTCGTTGACCTAAAAACCCCGACGTTGCCAAACGGACTACAATTCTTCCATACCGCCCCAATCCGACCTAAATGGGGAACACAAATTCGGGTCGGTTCAACGTCGCTAATTGTACTTCAATGGTATAGTAGTTTACCTATGACGACGTGGTAATACGTCTGGCAGCTTACGTAATTTTATATTACATAATTGATTACCTAATTTGGTACTTGTTTAGTAAATTTTAGGTAAAATAAATATTAACGAATTATAACTCACAAAAAATAAATGGCCATCTTTTTATTTCATTCACAATAAAAGCTATGCCCTTTACCGAGTAATCTAGAGCGAAACATATCTGCGAGAGCCACTTTACTAACAAAGTTGGTCAAGATAGGGCGAAAAATAACTAAAAAAATATTTTAAAAAAAAAATATTTTTTAAAGCACTTTTTCAGTTGTATTTATTACTAAAATCACCCATAATCAGATATAATACTAAACGTATCTTTAAGGCATTATTAAGTATCTTTTATTGTTTTTTTCAATAATTGCTGCCCAAGCTTGCAACTCCAAAATGGCCGAATTTGGGCTGGTATAATACTTTTACTAATTTATCACCAATTTGGACAAGGACACCGATTTGCAGACTTAATTTTATCCAAATCTAACCAGCCAACGTTAAACTACGTAATATGTGCAAACGTTCGGAATCCGAGCCCATTCTTTGTTGGCCATGTAACCAAAACTGACTTAAAAGAAGAATGACAGTTCAGCTGAACATAACCTAGAAAAATATTTTCCGTTTTCCTTGTGTTTTGCTTAAAAGCATAGATTATTTTAAAATTGTATTTCTTAACGGACTGAATAGGCTCGAACCTGTCCCGCAGAGGTGGGAGGAGGATAATAATTGGTGGTTCCCCATCAAAAAAAGCAATGAAACAACTGCACTTATAAAACATCGCCATATCTAAATAATAGCACTTCAAAAATGGACGAGCTTTCAAACGTAGTGAGAGAACGTCTTATTTAAGGTTTTCGTAGTAAAATTTATAGGCTGACTTATTTTAAAATGTTAAGTTAATTTTTCGAGTAGTTTTCAAATATTAAATGCTGTTATTAAAGTGTGCCAAGAGATTACACATTCTCTATGTGGTGTAGCTGCACTTATAACAACACCATATCGAAATAATAGACACTTAAAGTAAATATTTCAACGCATCCGTATCGGTATACGTAACGCATTCGAAACAATGTCAAAATACGCTACATTTTTGACTAGTTTATGCGATGTTTTGAACGATGCCCTCTTTTTTGAAGAGTGCGATGACAGGACTGCTGATTGAAATCGAAAACGATACGTACATCTTTCCGTACGCAAGGAGATTATGTCATCACACCCATCAAAGAAGCAGGCATCGTTCGAAACATGGCATGAGCAAGTCAAAAATGTAGCGTATTTTGACTTTGTTTCGAACGCGTTACGTATACCGATTCGGATGCGTTGAAATATTTACTTTAAGTGTCTAATAACACTTCAAAAATGGAAGAGTTATAAAACGTAGTGAGAGAATGTCTTATTTAAGGTTTTCGTGCTAAAATTTATGGGCTGACTTATTTTCTCAAGACTTGGGCATAGAACACTTCTGAGACTTGGTTAAATTCCTGTCGCCACACATAAATAAAATTAATTCTCATCGTGTATTTTTAAACAGGTCACTGAGAGGTAGGTAATCTGTATATTTTTATAATAGAAAATTCAATATGAATCGTATTTATAAATAAGAAACCTAATTAATTGCAACAGAAAAAATGGAAAAAGAGGGAATCAAAATGTATATAATGGATCGCACTATATAGGGTGTTAAAGGTACCTAGAAATGCAAAAATTTTAATGGTTAAAGGAAAAGCCAAAACAGGAAGAAAAGTATTATAAGAGAAGATAAAAATTACTTTGTTCTCGAAATACAGGGTGTCAAAGTGCGCCAGTTTTTTTTTTGTTATATAGAAAAACATACCAGAGAACACCAGAAAAAATAAGAAGTTTGTCTGGAACTAATCTATGGAGTTCTGCAAAGCCAGAAAATTTGAAACGGAAATTGGAAACGCCGGTGAGCGAGATTGCAAAAATTTTGAAGGATTGGGCACAAAAAATGAAGAAAGGGAACGGTGAGGAGTATAAAGAAACTACATTACTACTATTTCAAGATATAATTTTCAAATCTGCAAGAGAAGAAAAAAATGCAAAACGACGGGATCTGCAGTCTCAAGAGGACAAGAGAAAACTAAGCTCAACTGGCTTGAAATTTGATGAAATGCAGAAACTAGTGGGTAGCTGTGATGAGGGGAACCAGACGGGTTGGAAAAGAAGCTGTTCTTTGTGTTATCCCATGAACTAGCCTGGAGAGGAGGAGAAGGCTGCAGGGCCAAGTTGTAGTTTTTTAAAGAAGAAGTGGAGAATGCAGGTGAAAAGACTAACAGAATTGAGTACAACTCAATTTTTGTAAAAACCACTCAAGGTGGATCTAAGCCATGCGCTTCATCCAAATGGCTGATATTGAATAAAACTCGCCCCAATTTTTGTCCGGTTCGACTATTTCATGCACTGAAATCAAAGAGAGATAGCGTTGAAAATGATAGTCTGTTTCTAACGATCAATCCGTTCCGGAAATTGGGACGTCAATGGTTTAAGAACATACCCGTGGGCAAGAACGAGATGGCGAATTGGACTAAGATGCAGGCTGCACAGGTGGGACTAGACGTGAAGAAAAAAAAGATTACAAATCACTCACTGAGGGCAACTGCTGTGTCTCATCTCGCAAAAAGCGGAGTTGCTGAAGGGAACTTATAAAGATGACAGGTCATGCTAGATCCAAGTCCATCGAGAGCTAGTTCAGGGGAAATTTTGAAAAATGAAGATCCGAACGAATGCATGGCATGTAACTTCAGTTATAGAGAAAAAAATACTCGTGTATATATTATCTGTAGTAATTGTACAATTAATTACAATAAATAGTCTAATTTCTATATTCTTGAAATTTTCTCCCGAATACCATTCGTGCTTTGAGAATTATTTCTGAAAAAACGTGTTTTTGTTGAAAACCGCCCTCGGTTATTTTTCCCGTTGTATCAAAAAATTGCCCGAGTCGGGCAATTTCGGCTTTGACACAACTGAAAAAATACACTCGTGCAGTTTTCAAAAGAAACGTTTTTTCAGAATTATTCATAATTTTCAAACCACTTATGGTATTACCCCCGAGAACAATTACAAAAGAGCTTACAGCTCCACCATCGACGTACTAACAGCTCCACATTCAATATAGAAACTACCATGAATGTATTTTCAATGGTACCTTTTACACCCTGTATAAAAAGAGTTTCTGGGTTGGGGTTTTTGGAAACACAAAGTTACTATCTGGAGAATTGTTTTTAGCAACACTGTACAGGAAATCAATTTAACTATGTCGACCTAATTTTTTTGCAAAATTTTATGTCATTGAATTTGTTTTCCATGGCAACGCGGAGATGACTTTTTAGCACCGGCTCAAACATTTGGGGTTAGGTTACTTATTTTGACTTTTAGCGTTCTGCACCGCTAAAAAACCAAGTAAAATACTAAAATAAAATAATATAATTTATTACTCAACTACGTATTAAAGTAACTGGGTGTAATGTTTATTCTTGCATTTAAAGGTGCATTTATAATTGAATTGGAAACACTCCCACTAGCTGATACCGACAATAGGTTAACTTAAAAGCATGCAGATTTAAAAATCGGCTACTGGCGCTAGACAAAATAATCGCATTCTATTTTAAACAGGAGCATTAATGACTAGCACGAGTCTTTCCAACCTCTAAATGGAGCTTTACTGATCTGTTTTGTTAGTACTCAAGTATCCGTGTGTTTTTGAAACTGAGGTTGGGATCTAAAATCTATCCTTTGCACTCCAAGATTTCACTAGTACACTTGCACATAACTATGCCGCAATAATTTAAATTTAAAAAAAATGGTTAAATCAAAATAAAAACAGAACTATATGGGGTTATGGGCGCCGAATGTTCTATGCGAATTTCTAGTAATCCCAGCGAGCCAGTAAAATTCTCTTGGTTCTTTGATAGACTCGGGGTAATGCCCGCGCATTTTTCGGCGGGCGACCGCACAAGCGGAGTGGTTTATATTTGTTTTAGAACAATGTTTTTGAAAACACATTTTAAATACTCTTCTGTCCCACTGCGGCTCGATTTAAAGTTTGTTGACAAAACACCTGCAGTTACCATGGAATCGTATAAATTCTGCGGCCTATCGGCCAACACTTGAACTGCGTGTGTCTCCCAAATTCAATGAAGTGTGATTGATTAATTGGTTTTCTTTTCCGCAGTCACAGGCTTAAAAAAAAAGGAAACTTAGTTTTTATTCTCGCTAAATCAAGGAAATATAAAAAGGAAAAATGTAATCCAGAGGAAATTGGATGTATGAGTATTTCTCTCTTTTTTTTGTAAATCGGGTAAAGCTTCTATTTTGAAGAAAAAATAATTGAGAATTTTGAAAAATCCTTCAGATATTTTTGTTAAGCATTTAAAAATGATCGCCCCTGCAAAATTTCAGCTAATTTTGATGTTTAGTTTACCCTGTGCACTATGGCAAAAGATTAAAAAGTTAAATAACAAGGCGTTGCCAGTTGTAGTTATTTTTACTTAAAATCTGGGGAGAAACTATAGCCTTAATTGCGCTACATATAACCTGCCACTCTAGCTAGAACTGGTAAATAGTAGGTTTTGGGGTTTTCCTATAATCTTCAGCAAATCCTTCACCAGTACCAACAGTGTATGTCCCCAGCGCATTATAATGATTCCTCGCACAGGCTGTGATTTTCAAGGCACCCATTAAGTTGTATTATAGAAAATTGTTATTATTAAGTATTTTTATTATTATATAGATTTTTTACTCGCTTCGGAAGTTTTAAGGTCATGCTGACGAGCTGACCAAACTGAGAACATATTTTAACTTTTCATCTTCCTTGTGCTATTGGCACTAAAAAGGGTCAATAACGCCAATATTGGTAAGTTTTATTACTAACGTTTACGGTTTTGCGCTGCATAATAGTAAAAAGTTAGGTTATTTGGGTTTTATAAAGGGTGTATAACCGTTTTATAGTTATTAGATACCTTCTCGTTACACCAGAGTTTAAAGAAATATATACGTTTCATTTATTTTAAAGCTTTCATAATTGTACATCAATTTATTATATAAAATATATAAGTTAAGGTTTAAAAATGGAAGAACGGATTAAAAAGTCATTTTAATAAAAAAAGTTTTCTCTTTCTGTTTTAGTCACGTTGGATGTAAATTAGCGGCCATTTTGACAATTAAGGCATGTAATCAACAGTGTCAAAAATGGCATATGGGTACTAAGTTCTTAAAATTTTCAAGTTTTAATTATAAAAAATATGTGTAAATTATGATTTAATAAAAAAAAATAAATATGTTAAAGTTTAACCTAGTCTAACCTAGAAAAAATAAATAAACCGGTTTTACTAAGCTGAGGTAAAGATAACAAAACTGAGGAATTTGTTTCTCAAAAAATGTTTATTTAAGGTTTTTCACAAAAACAAAATTATGATTGTTTTCCACAAACCAAAACTACACTTTTTTGCACTCGACGCGCGTTTCGCTAACAACTTTAGCATCATCAGGAGACGATAAACAATCATCAATCATTGTTTATCGTCTCCTGATGATGCTAACGTTGTTAGCGAAACGCGCGTCGAGTGCAAAAAAGTGTTAAGCTTTTAATTTAAAATATTGAAAGGAATTTTTTTTATTGAAAGATTCTTTAATTCAGAAAATAGTATAAATACATTTCCTAATGAAGTAACTCTTAAACAGTAAATAAAGTTGATGGGCCCAGAGTGTTAATAAACTATTGTAACTTAACGTTTAATAATTATCTAAAAATAACATAAACATGTTACAGAAACCTATGTGTACCAACATAATAAGGTTTCCGCATACACAAGGTTGATCTATTTTATGCCAAAAATGTAATAATGATTTACTTTTGTGTTTCTCTAAAATACTTAAAAATAAATCTAACATATATATTTTAAGCTAAATTAATTAATTGTCTATTTATATTATTTTCTAACGCTTCAAAAGATTTTAGACATTGATTAAATGGATTGTTAATGGCTATATTTGTTCTCTTAAATTTATTGTAAATAGTTCCACGTCTAGTGTTATAGCTATGTATGTCAGTTTTGTAAGTTATTTTCGAGTTGGTTTTTTATATATTGTTCATTATTTTATTATGAGTATTTTGATTGTTCAATTTTTAGTAGGGAGTTAAGATCGTGAAGTTTTAGAGTTTTGTAAAGAGTTTTTGAATGGGTCATGTAATCAAATTAAAAGAGAATTTTTAAAACTTTGTTTTGTAAAACTTTAACTGTTTTAAACAATGTTTTATTGCATGTGCCCCAAATGGGCAACAAGTAAGTAAATATTGATAAAAAATAGGCATTATATATTTTGTATTTGTTATGTTTGGTAAAGATGTGTCGTGCCTTGAATAATGAACTTATCATACTTAGTATTTTATTTTTGATGTGCTCTACATGTTTTTTCCAAGTTAGTTTCTCATCAATTTGTAATCCCAAATATTTTATTGATGTTATTTTTTTCAATTTGGATATTATTTATTTCTATGTTGAGGTTATGTATATTTTTTTTTCTTTGTGAGAATATTATAAATTTCGTTTTATCTGCATTAATTTTTAAATTGTTATTTACAAGCCAATTAAAAAATATTTTAAGATCTTTATTTATCTGATCTTCCAACTGATTTAATGTGGTGCACAGCAGAAAGGCCAGCATTTTGTATACTTAATACATATAAAATATAAAGTAGTGGCCCAAAGACGGAGCCTTGTGGTACACCACATTTTGATTTTAGTAGTTTGGATTTTGTTTTACCTATTGTAACATATTGTTGTCTTGGGTTAACATAAGACTTAATAGTATTATATGAATTTTCACAAAAACCTAAGTCTTTCAATTTTTCAAGCAATTTTTCATGGGACACCACATCAAATGCTTTCCTGAGGTCCACAAACACAGCTACTACTTGTTCCCCTTCATCTAACTTTGTCGAGACAAAGTTTATCACATCTATTGTAGCATTTAATGTACTACCATCCTTTATAAATCCATACTGGTGTTTATCCATACTTATGTTTTTGTTTGCGAATTCAAGTATTCTATTTTTTATTACACATTCTACTATTTTAGAAAATGTGCTGATGAGGGAAATCGGTCTATAGTTATTCATGCTTGTTTTTTGACCATTTTTGATGTTTTTAATTCATTTGGAAACTTGCCTTCTTTAAGAACATTGTTGGTTAGTTTAACTATTATTGGTCTAATTTCAGAACCAAGATTTTGTATATCTCTTATTGTGATATTGTCATTTCCAGGAGCACTGTTTTTTTTCTTCATATTTTTGATAATTTCTTTAATTTCCTGGTCGGTTGTTGCTTTCAATATTAATTTATTTTTTCCGAGTATTTCTTGAAATTGTTGATTTTCTTTTTTTGTTTGTTTGTTTTTTCATCTTCAATTTCTTCAATAATTTGAGGCCCAATATTCGCAAAGTATCTATTAAAGTTTTCTGCAATTTCTCTTTCATTACTAATTTTTTTATTGTTGATTTCAATTTCTGTTATGGTTTGTTCTTTTGATTGGACTTTTATTATATTATTTATTACTTTCCATTGTTTTTTTTTATATTGGTGCCAGCATCTGTCCATTTTTGTTTAAAGTATTTATTCTTTTGTGATCTTATCTTATTGTTTACTTGATTTTTGAGGTGCATGAACCGTCTTTTAAGTGAAGTTGAAGTTGGAAATAGGTTATAATGATTATATAATGTATCTCTTTGTTTCATAAGTTTAGTAATTTCTGCTGTTATCCAGTTGTTATTTTTCTTTTGCTTTTTAGTCCTTTTCTTTGTTGGATTTAGTTTGGCTTTTTGAATAATTTCAATTAATTCTTTGAATTTTTTTATATCTTTGTGTAATATTGAGTTTTTAATATTTTGTTGAAAATTTTTTACATTAACTATTTCTTCAAAAATTTTCTCTTTTGGCTTGTAACTGCTAAATTTATGCTTCATTGAAATTACAATTTTTTTGTGATTAGATAAATGACTTGGCTTTAATTTTAAGTCACATTGTTCAAATATACCTTGACTGCATATAATATGATCTATTATTGTTTTTGATGTTTCAGTAATTCGAGTTGCGTAAACCTTATTAATTTTATTTTTTATCTTAAATCCACTTAATCTTACAATATTTTTATATTCTTTGATGATACTGCAGTGGCTTTTTAGTAGGTTAATGTGGAAGTCTCCTGCAACTATATGATTTTTAGGATATTTATTGATAATTTTCTCAAAGTCTTCTAGGAATCTTTTGGTCTTATAATGGAATGGACATATACACCTATGAATATTGCAAAGTGCTTGAGTTGCATACCTCTTTTGCGCAAAATGGCCGTCTAGCGTGTATTTTAGTTGCCGATGTGGAGTGCTTGAGCCACTAGGCATTATCCGAGTCCTTACATTTTTTAGCACTGTTATAACGACGGATGTGTTCCGTCGCAGATATGCAGATATTTTGTTTTGTACTACTGAAGTGGACGAGCCACGTAGTACGTTCCTCTAATACCTTTTCCCAACCTCCTAGTACTTCTAACGAAGTACTGCCCTTGACCTAGCGCGTCTTTGTACCAGTGTGCACAGTGCAAAATAGACAGTGCTAGAGTCTTTTTCACCTGAATCTACTACTGATGTGGAGTGCTTGAGCCACTAGGTTAAATATTCTTATCCTACCTCTATTGTGGAGTGCTTGAGCCACTTGCAGATGACCTTTTTTCGTACTATTGGTATAGTACATAGCCTAATCTTAACCACTATCCCATTATTACTCCATATAGGAGTATTTCAGCACTAGTACAATTTTGTTACGCTTGTAGGTGACAGACACAATGCAGTTTGGTTTAATTGAATTAAATTAAATAGAAGTATCAATAATAGTCATTAATTAATTCTCTGACTTCAGTACCATTTTAGTATTTTCACGTATACAACCAGTTTATTACTGTTTAATCTTAAAAATTGATATTAACACTTGTTTATTAGCGTTATACTGAATAAATTCTTAATAAAGGTAAATTGAATGCTCAGGTTACTCTTTTAATTTCAGGTATGTCACCTCTAATGTCACGCATCACCCAGACACAACAGTAGTTTTTATAATTTTGCTTATACAAATCATTTAGTAAGTACAAGTACATTATCTTGGAATTTACTTAAATTGGTCAGTCCTGATTATTTTTAATAGACGCCCTATATATATAAAAATTATTGTTACCGCCATTTAATTTAATATGTCGTCCTTCAAGTTTGTAGAAAAAAAAATGGCTCATAATTGCCATCAATGTAATATTACATAGAAACGTCTATGAGAGCTTGTTTTATATTAATATAAAAGCTAAATCTCCAGTGACCGAATGGAAAGAAATTTCAGAATTTTGTAAAATTTTACAGCTAGGACAAATGAGATAAGACAGTTCCGAATATCACGCCCTGTACCGTCCATGCAAAAAACTTGTTAATCAATAACTCTTTCCGTTCATAGTTTAATACTCGAACACAACTTACGAAAAAAATTGATTAACGTGGTCAAAATTGAAAAAGGCTTGTGACGCAAACTGTTAGCGGCCATGACTGTAGTATGTAAGCAGAAAAATTCGAACACGGTATTACAATGATTGGTAAACAACATTTAGAAATAATATGAAATATGCATAAACTGACTGATCATTGATTAAATGTGAGTTTAAACACTTGTTTGGAAAATAATAATCTGTTGAAAAAGTAAATATAACCTCAAAATAAGAACAAATAAAACCAGTAAAGATCCCAAATTTTTGACGCGCGTGTGGTTTATTGAAATACCTTAATATATTTCATTCGTAAACAGGCCTTCGCACAAAGATTTGATCACCGTTAAGTCCTTAAAATGCGTAGGTATTTACCATTGGTAGTTTCATCATTAATATTTATTTTATTATGTCTCCATTTTTTAAGCAATTTTTTTATAATTGCTAATTTAAAATACAGTTTTTGCCAGAGAAGTCAAATTTTAAACAACATTCAAGTGCAAAAATGCTGTATTTTTAGCTGCCGTTGATATTGTCACAGGGAAAAAATATTCCTGAAAATAGCTGTGGCAACATTTTAATGACGTTTCCAAAACGTTGTGGCAGAAAACATCGAAAGCATTATTGCTATTGTTTTTGCTGTGGAAACGTTGTATTTGCTCTTTTACAGCACACTGTGTTACAAAAAGCTCTCAAAATTACTACACCAATTCTTTGACTTTTCTGCGACATTGAAGGCCTCCAGTTCTTATCGATTTAGACTCTTGTTTGAATGTCACAAAGGCGGCAATCATTAGAGCAAAGGGTATTTAATTGAGAGGACGCCTATATATCGGAGATGTCGCTTAAGCACAAGATATTTTTTTAAAGCTGATTTATGCGCATGCGCCAAAAAAGTATTTATAGTTCGTGAGACACGTCTAAAAAAACATGGCAACAGGGGTTGAACTAAGTATATTGCAAATTTAAAAACTTTCAGATTCGAGTCGAGTCGAAAGCGCTAAGGTCACTGACAGAAAAAAATCTCTACTTTTATTTGGTTATTAAGTTTGGTAGAATATGGCAGCTTAAACTTTGTTCTTACTATAAAAATAAAATAAATTTCTCATATTAAACAATAGCATGAGACTTCAATAACCATCCATTATAACACCCGATTAGATTTCTTTTAAATACATAAAGATATCTCGGAAATTTCTCCTCATTCCAGATAACGGAACGGAAATTCCTTTTTATGTCGTTTCGCTAATTTAAAAGCTTTTGATCTTAGATTTTGGGAGCTGTAATAGCCTACATAATACTACGTCTTTTGCTTAATGTTTTTCTTTGTTCGTTCTTATACCAATTCAGGTCACGAAACCAATATCGGCTAAAAATTGTTTTAAAAGAAAAGAGATGACGTTTAATATAATTTTATCAAAGGGTTAAAACCAACATTGGAAAAGATTTAGCACAAAGGTCGCGATTCTTCAAAAACCGTCAAAAAATTTCGCCCTTTTTTAAACACAAGTTTCCAGTAAATAAAAAATATGTCAATTTTAATTTTTCTAGGCAATTTTTCTGGAAAGCCCTTTTTTATTTAAAAAGGTATGTTATTTTTGTGTGTAAACAAACCTTTAAAACTTTTTCCTACGAGCGTGCGGAAAAACGCTTTTCTCACACTTTGTGCCACTTTTCCGCACGCCGTGAGCAAAAAAATTTTTTCACGGACGCTGTTGAGCAAAAGAAAAAATTTCACTTGCAGTGAGATTTACTAAGATCTAAAATAGTACCCCCCACAGGTCTAAATATTTACACCTGTGGGGGGTACTAATCTTAAAACCAATTTTTAAAAGACACTTACCCATATAGAAAAGACACAAAGTTATTGATTATTTTGTATTGGTATTGGACAATACCACTGAAAAACTGCTTTTTTCTGAAAATACATCATTTTTAGGAGAAAATGACCTAAAACTATTTTTTTTGACAGGTTTCAAAATGGCAAATGGTGAACACGCCAAAAATTTGGCACATAATAGCTTCATTATTTGTGTTTGAGGTTATAAAGTTGGTGATTTTTTAGACCACTTCAGGGGGGGTGGTTTAAATTTATAGCCCCCAGAAAGGATTGTTTTGTGGCTTTTGGCAATAAGTTCGTTCATAATTTTCCTAAGTTACCGTTTTTATAAGGATCAATTTACCTTATTTAATATCCCAAGTTGTTCATTACCCAATAAAACACCTCCTATTTTGTCCAGAAAAACGCCATATTTTGAAAGCTTATTTTTGTGAGTAAATAAACCTTTAAGGTAGTAGTTACAATCTGGGGAATTGTTTTTAGCACCACTGTACGGAAAATCAATTTCATTGAATTTGTTTTCCATGGCAACACGGAGACTTTATTTGTGTTTATCCGCAGTGGGAAACAGAGATTTTTTAGCACCGGGTCAAAAATTTGGGGTTAGGTTACTTATTTTGACTTTTCGCTTTCTGCGCCACTAAAAAACCAAGTAAAATAATAAAATAAAAGAAAACCATTTATTGCAGAATTACGCTACCCAACTACGTATTAAAGTCACTGGGTGTAATGTTTAAGGTTGCATTTACAGGTGCATTTATAATAATTGAATTGGAAACACTCCCGCTAGCTGATACCGAAAACAGGTTAACTTAAAATCATGCAGATTTAAAAATCGGCTACTGCCGCTAGGCGAAATAATCGTATTCTATTTTAAACAGGAGCGTCAACGACTAGCAAGAGTCTTTCCAACTTCTAAATGGACCTTTACTGACCTGTTTTGTTAGTACTCAAGTATCCGTGCGTTTTTGAAACTGAGGTTCTAAAATCTATCCTTTGCACTCCAAGATTTCACTAGTACACTTGCACATAACTAGGCCGCAATAATTTATATTAAAAAAAAAATGGTTTAATCAAAATAAAAACAAAATTATGTGGGTTTATGGGCGCCGAATCTTTCTATTCGAATTCCTAGTAATCCCAGCGAGCCAGTAAAGTTCTCTTGGTTCTTTAATAGACGGTTAATGCCCGCGCAGCGCTAGGCCTTTTTCGGCGGGCGACCGCACACGCGGAGTGGTTTCATATTTGTTTTAGAACGATATTTTTGAAAACACATTTTTGAAAGATAAACATTACCTCGAATGGTTTTCTGTCAGAAAACGTAAAAATACTCTGTTGTCCCACTGCGGCCCGATTTAAAGTTTGTTGCCAAAACACCTGCAGTTACCATGAAATTTAAAAATGATCACCCCTGCAATATTTCAGCTAATTCTGATGTTTAGTTTTCCCTGTGCACTTTGGCAAAAGATTTAAAAAAATAAGGAACAAGACGTTGGTTGCCATTTGTACTTTTTTTAACTTAAAATCTGGGGAGAAACTATAGCCTTAAAGTCACAACAATTCTGTTATTCCTTTTACATGGTGAGAATTTTCGACATTTGACGTTTATTGGTACGCGTAGTAGCAATTTACCTCCACCGCAAAACTAGTCCTGCATAATATCTTTTACACTAAAGTTTTTAAGACTGGAGTTTTTAGAATTAAAATTGGTTCAAATGGGCAAAAAAGTTGTAGCAAAACGTACGTGGTTAATGTCTCCTTAATTGCCATTCCAAGAACGTTTTGCTGTGCGGCAAACGTGTATGTAAACCGGGTTAAATTTGCGGGTTCAACAACAACCCCTGCACGTTAATCGGCATCAAAGGTCAAACGCAAGCAAACCGTAGTAATGGACTTTTATTCATGTTGGTTGCATTCTCTGATAAAAAAAAACGGATTGCAAATTTACACATTTAATCATTGGTTACTTTGTGCCATAGTATTCAGAGAAAAATCCCAGTGCAAAATTTTTCCTTGAGCTGTGCAAAAAAAATTGTGCAAAATTTTTAAAACAATTGGAATGAAAAATTGCTTAGTACTGTGCAAAATGTTTCTCTGTAATTATGCAATTATATTCAACTGTATAATGTTTTTTAATAACTGAATTGAAAAACCGCCTGTGTAAAAAAATTACACAGTTGAATATGATATTTTTCTACAAAAATTGTTTATTTTTTCTCAAAAATTAATTTTGTATACCTAAATTTTTGAATTTAATTTTGGAAAATGAATGTTTACCTTCCTATTTAACTTTTTCTAACAAAACATTTTAACAAGATATTTTCAGATTAAACTCACTTGTATGTGATATCTTTTTTCGCTAAATTGTGTAAAAAGCTTCCAAAAATATAGATAGAGACAAATCCCTTATTTTGTGTGATTTTACATAAAAATACATTCTTTGAGTAATTTAGAAAATTATATTATACTTTATAAATTGTATTTATACATATAAAAGCCATGAATTGCATTTTACAAAGTGGAAATTTAACACTTATTGAAAATTCTACACCTTACAAAGAAAAACACAATTTCTGATATGATTTTTTTTTAAATTGTAAGAAAGCAATGATTCGATCTGTAAAAGTAGATCCTTAATTTTCATTAATTTCTTTTTCTAAAACTACTTATTATATTGATGTTGAAAAAAACCGTCTGTTTTTAACAATTGAAATTTCAAAATCTTCCCCCTCAGACAGTTTTTGTGAAAAATTTTAATTCCACAATTTTTCACACCAAAAATTAAATTTTGCACACCAAAAATTAAATTTTTATACCATCTTACGAGCAGCTGTGACCATTTTTGTATAGAGGTGGCTAATCTGACGGTTGTCCCCCCCCCCAGACGATTGGCACACTTAATTGCAAATTTTGTACACCCTCCAGAAGCCCTCAGTAGGGTTCTCGAGAAACCAGGTTAGCGCTCCTATTTTCTTTTTAATTTTAAGTCTTACAAAAAACGTAATTTTACGCACCCATTTTCAAATTTCGAACACCCCCAGGAACCCAAAACCTACCCAACCCAAAAAATATTTCTTTAAAATTTGTATGTCATTAGAAAGGTGTAATTTTGCATACCCAATTTTAAATTTTCTTAACCCCCCTTGAGTAACCAGGTTGGTCCACACCCAGACGATATTTTCTAGAAATTTTTATGGGGCATGGTATAAATAATTTGGTTTTACACAATTTTGCACACCTGTTTTCAAATTTTGCATGCCCTCTAGGAACCCTCAGAAGGTTATTAGGTTAGGAAGGTTATTTATTAAGGCTTAGTCCAATTTTACAGACCAATTTTTTAAATTTTTTTAACTCTTCAGGAAAACGTTTACTTAAAAAACTCTCCCGAGGGTTTCTGGGGGAGGGGGTGAAAAAATTTGAAATTGTATGTGCAAAATTGTACAAATTTAGACCTTTCGAGTGATATAATTTTTTTTAAATAGTGTCTGGGTAGGTTAATCAAGAACCTTACTAAGAACTTCTGGGAAGCGTGTGCAAAATTGTGCAAAATAATAAGTTTCGAATGACTTAAAATTTTTGAAAAGAAATCGTCTGAAGGAGGACAATCGTCAAGTAAAAGGGTGTGCAAAATTTAATTTTTGGTGTGCAAAATTGTGTAACATGATTGCAACATTGATGTTGGCAATAAAAGACAGAATCACAGAGTTTTTCTTTTTATTAAAATATTAATTGCCTAAAATTTTTAAAATATTCCGCTTTTTGTATCTAGGTGCCATTTAATTACTTTTCCAACGAAAGTTAAAATCCAGGTCATCGGAGTAAGTAGTTTTTCGAATTTTCGTGACAAAATTTCGCAACGAAAAATTTGACATTTGATAGGTTGTTTCCTAATTTCTGGCACCGTACTGATGAGCACCATTACAATTTATTTACCTTTCCTCATTCATTTTTTTAAATTTTGACTAACTACCCCTCCCAGAAGTACCCGAAAAGTGACGTCAAAGTCGTCGATTTCGCACTTTTTAGCAATTTTTGAATTACTGTACTGACCTTATTTATAAACCGACCAAAATCTAATTTTCTTTTTTAAATTTGTCATAACTGCCTTTTTAAAAAGTAAATTTTTTTATTTCTTATCTGATTTAAACGAAACTTTCTCTAAATTATAAAACGTTTCCAAGACAACTAACTGTGCCAGAAAACTGGCAGATGTCAGTCTCCATCTTGCGTTGGCCATATTGAACTTTTTTAGTTTTGTCCGATTTGATCAAAACTTTTTTTCACATATAGCGTTTTTAACAGTAACTAATTATGATCCAAAATTGGTTTTCGTTAGTTTTAGTCTGATTTAAAATGATTTAAACCCAACTTTTTTGCACATAAAGCGTTTTTAACAATATCAGATTTTATCCCAAATTTGACAAAAGTCAGTAGCCATCTTGCGTCGGCCATAATGAACTTCATTGTTTTTTGTTTGATTTAAACAAAATTTTTTCTTAATTATTAAAACTTTTGTTTAAATCGGGAAAAATATAACAAAGTTTGATATGGCCCTTGTAACATGGTTACTGACATACGTCAATTTTGGATCAAAATTGGATATTGTTGAAAACGCTTTATGTGCAACAAAAGTTTTGTTTAAATCGAAAAAAAAATAACGAAAGACATCTGTCAGTTTTCTGTCACAGTCTTGGCAACGTTTTATAATTTAGAGAAAGTTTCGTTTAAATCAGATAAGAATAAAAAAGTTCAATATGGTGGATCCAAGATGGCAGTGCAATTTTGACATTTAAAATTTTATTTTTAAGAAGACAGTCATGGCAAAAAAAAAAGATTCTGGTTTGCAAATAAAGTCAGTAGTAGTAGTAGTAGTAGATTTTGACAAATTTGACTTAACTTTTTGGGAAATTCTAGGAGGGGTAGAGATGAAACAAAAATCTTCTTAGGGCGACTAGGTACTACATCATATAAAAAAATCAGGCAATTCTACGGAATACAAATTTCCATTTAAAAAGGGCGATAACGCGTTTGTTGTTTCAAAAAATAGAAATTTTTGCTACAGACCTGTCGAAGTTGCGGTATTGTTTGATTTTGAAAGTTGGCGAGACTTTAAATACTTTACTGGTCTGTGCAAATAAAGGGCAACAAAATATCTCAGCTCAATTGATGACATTTAAACATCATATATGGTTAAGTACTGCCGTGAAACGCCGCAAACCTACCGACGGTTAAGGCCACAAAAACGGCATAGATTTGACAACACTACTACTTTATTAGGAACGTAATTGCAATGTCTCGAAATTATAAAAAGAATCAAAAGAAAAATCATTATTCAACATCAAAAAAATAACAAATTTCCGTATTATTTTTATCACTTGACACGTATCAATTTGTTGACAAGTGGCCGGTGGCTATGCGGAACCTGAATTCCAATACTCCAATCGAACTCACTTCAGTTTCCTTGGGCCTACTAAATTACGTGATCTTGGCGTTTCAGAATTCCAGCAGGATTATTCTTACAAAGAAAAACAACATAACTTTTTTGTTATGAGATAATAGGATTTATAAAAATCTACAACCGTATCCAAAGTATTTTTCAAAATTTGGTGAATTTTTTTCAATTATTAAAAAAATTCAAAAATTGCTGTTACAGATTTCTGTATTATCGACGAGGCTAAAAAAAAATCAGGTAAGATTTTTGACTATTGTTAGCCGTGTTTATTTTATTTCGAAAATGAGAGAGTCCAGCAAAAAACTGTCTGGATACGGTTGTGAGGAATTCAAAAATAAACATTCTTGCCAAATTTCAACAGATTTCGTTTTCTCGTGTCCGATATTCTGCCCGATAAAAAATCTATGCCATTTTTGGGGCCTTAACATAAGGATTTCGATGTACGAAGGAGATGCGCATTTGTGTTTTCGCAAGCTTCTATTAAATTCCGCATCATTTCGAATATTGCGGCGATGCGTTCAGTATCCAAGACACACCTCAGCGTGCTTTTCTGTTTAAGAGTTCTTTCATGAATCATTAAATAGATACCTGCTTTAAAACGCATTTAAATAAAATCAATAAATTGGGGTAGTTTTAATCTTCTACACTTATTCTGTTATCTTAATTTATTGTTTATAAGACAATTTTTGCTAAATTGATTGCGCATTCGCCAATACATGAACCGCAGGCGTACACGCAGGTGGCGTGGTGTCGCGGCGTTTCGATGCATTTGTCGTTCTATTGGCTAAAAGTATTCACATGTAGTGTTCCATACTTTTGTACATAGATGTCACTCTATTGCGTGTACGCCTCCGGTTCATGCGCAATCAATTTAGTAAACATTTTCTGATAAACAACGAGTTTTACGAATTTCGGTTTTAATAAATAATGGTTTGACAAATTACGAGTTTGATATTGAATGAGTTTGATGAACAATGGTTCGATTAAAAACGGGTCTTATAAATTTCGAATTTGTTATTGAATGGGTTCGATGAAATAAACTTCGGATAAAAAATTGGTTTAAAGAATTGCAGTTTCTATGGTGAATCGTTCTTACGATGAATATTTGTATTAAATACGGTCTGATAAATTTCTGGTTTGATAAACGTTCGTTTTATAGGTGGTTTTATAAAGTTTATATATTTTTTTTTATTTTTATAGAACTGTACCAAAAAGTATATTTTGAACTGTCAATTACTGTTAAAATAGTTGAAAATTGGGACGACGAAAAACTATTCAATGTCCGCAACCCCAACTCTTAATCCTTGATTATCGAGCGAACAAAAACATGACCACGGTCTAGACGATGCACTGGGATTAAAACCGAATATTATGTTCTGAGACTTAATTAAGTTAATCGGTTGACACGATGTTTTCGACATGGCTACTATAAAATAAAGAGCGTCGAAGAGGAAGAGTGATGTGAAGGGGAAGGTTGGGTAAAGCCGGGGGGAAAGGATCAAAAGGTGAAGTGGTGAGGGGAAAGAGGGCAGCAGAGGGATAGAATGGGAATAATTACTTTTTAATTAGATCATAATTAACAGGCGCGGCGAAGAGTGCAGCAATAATAAATTGACATTAACTTCGAAATTTTTGAAGTGAAAAATTGGGGATACAAGAAAATAAAATGTATCCAGCAAAAAATGTGTATGGTCCGATTTTGCCTAATACAAAAATATCACATGCATAACCTCCACTCACTATCCTATTAGAAATGGCCCGTTAATTATGGCGTAGCCAATCGACTCTGGGGGGAGGGGGGTTCATTTAATAAAAATCAACTACCTATATATACCTATGGCAAATTTTTAAAAATTAGATAGGTGCCTATTGCTTGAGCTCTTGAACTGAAGGAAGGGGAGAAAGGCCGTTTAATAGGTGTTGATAAAAATAGATATTTTTAAAAGTAAGTCTCATCTAGTCTCATTTTCAGATTTTTTTAAAATTAAGCCTTAAATACGCCGCAGGCAAAAATTTAAAAAAAAAATGCTTAAAATTAAACAAAATTGTAACAATATTTAATATTGGTATAGCGCGGCAGGAGAAACTTTTGACAAAAAAAAACAAAAAAATTCTCTAAAAATTTTAATCTCCTAGGTTTTTAGGAAAATATTTTAAAAAAAGTAGATTGGGTTAGATGCCAAGAAGTGTGGGTTGCGGTGGTATATACAGATTTGTTACCAAATCAAAATGTGCCGTAGATGAAAATTTTAAGAAAAATTATATTAAGAATGCCATTTACTACACGTTTTGAATGATGGTGAAAAAAATTCCGTAGAATTAAACTCATATTGTAACAATTAATGACGTCATAGCACCGCACGTAAAAATTTTCAAATTTAAGACATCACATCAAACACACGTCAGAGCTATAGCTCCCGTACTTTTTTTGGGCCCTCGATCATGATTAATTTATTGTAGATTGGGTTGGACCTCCTAGGGAGTGTTTTTAACACCCAACCCCCCCCCCCCTGGATACGCCAGTGATTATGAATATAAGTCATTACTGAACCGGTAGTTTTTATTTGCTGAATCGTCATCCTAAGTTAACAACAAATACTTTTTTCTACGAGCGTGCGGAAAATCGCATTTTCCAGACTATTTTTAGTGCGGAAAATTCGTCACCGATATGTCAAATTTCGAAAAACCTGTACTGATTCGAAGTTTCTGTTCATCATATTGCCTATGAAATGCCTTGGTTGCTATGGTGTGACTAACCAGTTCTTTATGCATTTATTTGTCAGTGACAAAAAACTATTTTCAGGGTATTTTCCTCACGCTCGTAGAAAAACAATTGTTCCTAACACGTGCGAAAACCTTTTTTTCCGCACTTAACTGCTTAACAGAACTCCGCTGCGCGTCGTTCCGTCAACGGCAGTTGCGTGCGAAAAAAATCGATTTTCCGCACTTGTTAGAAAAATAGCTATTTTTTCGCTTATTACCTATAAAGTGATAATGTTGGCGAAAAATTATATTTCATAAACAATACAACTTCGAATTTTTTATTTTTCTATTAACAATTATTTTTTGCTGCAGGAATAATAACCACAACATCAAGAAGGTTGGACAGAGAAGCGCAGGATGAGCACATATTGGAGGTGAGTAGATAATATTATAAATACGTTTATGCATATGAGTCAATCTTAAAATAATCATTTTCATAAACTTTTTTGATAAAAATACTTTCATATATTATGGTTGTGAATTATGTATTAACATCGTAAAAAATGTTTTATATGTTTTTTACCAAAAAGAATTGATAAAAAGTCCACTGAAATGACATTTTTAACTGAAGTAGTAGTAGTAGAGAAGGGGCGGCGCGAATCCTGGCAAGTAGGCCTCCCTGGGCCCTTTCTGCCTTAACCCCGAGCCTGCCCCTAATCCGCCGCCTGCACCACTGGTCTGGCAGTGTGCTCATCTGGTTTTACTCTTCTTTTTGAAGGGTCGGGGAACCGAATACCTGGTATCTCGTCCTCTGGTATGCCTCGCAGTTCGCTATAACATATCGAGATGTCTCTTCTGCCCGCCCGCAGGCCCGGCAGGTCGAGTCATTTTCTACCGCGATCCGGGTCATGTGCTTCCTTAGTCGGTTATGACCTGTTATGATTCCTGTCAGCAGACCAGCGTCCCTTAGTGATCTCCCCAGAAGCCATTTTTGTCTGACTACATCCGAGCCCTTCACGACGTCCCTGGTCTGTCTGCATCCTGTTCTTCCTCTCCAAGCGATCGCCATGGCATTGTTGGCCCATTTATTGAGTCGACTTTGCAATTGCCTCTTGGTTATTCTTAGGAGTGGTTCCGGCCCTACTTACTGGGTGCTTGCCCCGATCCTGGCGAGCTCGTGGGACTTCTCGTTCCCCGACACCCCCATATGTCCCGGTACCCACATAAGTGTCACTTGTTTGCCCTCTCCCAAGGATTCTAGCGCATACGCACATTCCTCCACCAAAGTGTTGTTGATCTTGGGCGCCCTTAGTGCCTTTAGGACCGATTGGCTGTCGGAACATATATATAAACATATATAAACATATATAAACATGCTCCTCCGTACCGTTCTCTATTTTGCAGACATTATTATGGCATACACCTCTGCCTGAAAGACCGTGGCTGGCTCTCCGAGCGTGTAGCTCTTTCGAGCCTCATGGTCTTCTACGTAAACCCCCAATCCTGTAATTTACTTTTCCAACAGTTTGGACCCGTCGGTGTAGCAAATCACGGCGTTCTCCTCGAACTGTTCGCGGAGGTTTTCACTCTGCCATAGTTCCCTGTCTGGGATGACTACTATGTACCTCTTGTTGAATCTCCAGGAGTTTTTTGATTTTTTTTGTTTTGATCGCTGCCATTGAAATTTCTCTCTCGGCGATTTGGGCAATCCTAAGATACCCCGCAGCTTCCCCTCTTCCTCTCCATTGACCTGTATCTCTCAGCCGGAGGTGGGTCGCCATCGCTTCTTTTCTGATCCAGATCGGAAGCGGCGGAGTCCCAGTTTAACTGAAGTAACTTTAGCTAAAGAATTAAAATAAAGTGGAGAATATGTATGTTCAGATTACATAAATTAATCTTGATTTTGCAAAAAAAGTTAAAATGTAAAACATAACCATTTATATTCCTTTTTTTATTTAAATTAAGTAATATCCACAGGAGCGACAAAAATGTTCTCGGAATGGAAAAAAAACTAAAATATAACTACAAAAATCTAGTACCTATCTATCTACTGTCCACAGAAATGATGTACACGGAAGTAATTTTTAACCGCCCACATTTATTTACAGATTGGAAAATGTAAGGTTAGGTTTCCTGATTTCAAGAAAAGTAACATTGTTGCACCATAACTTCATACGCAGGAACATAAAAAATAAAAATTTTCGGTTTCTCACACTTTTTGTTCGACGCCAAAAAGTGATACCAGCTTGACGCTCTTAATTTTAGAAAATTTTAACTAAAAACAATGAAAAGTAAAAAACAACATGATGCTACCGATCGAAAACAGAGGTTATTGCGACGAAGGCGCATTCAAACATATGGGCTAGAACCACATAGTTGCCAAAATTTCTGAATCTTATTGGATTATTGTGTTGTCCATAAAAGTGACACTGGTAGTATCTTTAAACTTATTTCGATGCTTTAAAAATTACAAATTGAGCAATAAACAGTTAAAAATTACAAAAAGCTGAGGGAATATCAACCAAAATATAAAAATAATTTTACTTATATTTTATAAATATACGATTCTTTTTGCACGTTTTGTGCAGTGATGTGAATTTGGAACATCATTTACTATTTAAACAAAAAGTAATTTTAATTAGTTTTTCATTTCTTTAAAACAAGGCGAAAACACCTGTTTGTATACATTTTCAAGAATGCTTTTTGTGCTTCAAACACAAAAACGATTGAACCGATTTGGATGAAATTTGGTAAGAAGATAGCTACTGTAGTAACACATAGACTACGCTTTGTTTGACATTGACAAGAGGTGTCAAATGACGCGGGCCGACTAGTTATTCATATTGAAGGCCCAGAACCTACCAATATTTTTTTCATGAGGAGGTACCACTTGTGGCACCTTTTTGGAAATTCGATTAAATACTTAAAATGTATTGACTTCTTCTGCCAACAAATGTGTCAAAAATTTAAAAAAAAAAACAATTTTTTGTCAATTGTTATAGCCCCGGGCCTTAAGCGAGGACCCTCAAAAAGGCCTCCAATAATGTCCTTGTGTGGTGTTTTCTTTATTCCGCTTCGCAAACAGAGAAATATTTAGTTTACTTTGAAGCTAAAACAATTAACAAAAAAATAAGTTTTTTTTAAATTGGACACATTGGTTGACAGATGTCAAAAAAACCTAATGCGTTAAATTTATTTTTTAACAAGCTTTCTAAAAATGTGCCATAAATGGTACCTTCTCATTAAAAAACAAAATAGTTGGGAGGCCCTGGTTATCCAGTTGGGGACCCAAAAATTAAACTCTTCCCTTAAGTCGCTAAAAGCACCGTTCCATTGAAAGAATCCACCCTGTACATACATATAAATAAAAAGTGCAAAATGTCAAATAAAAAATAGCCGCCCATGTTAAGATTCAGGTTACACCGGCGATCCCTTGAGGGGGGGATGCTACCCTCCCCCAATGTTGCTTTCAGTTGCTTGCAGTTGGGAAATATAAAAGTTCAGTTGGGAAATTCAAGTACATTTTACAAAATATTTTGTATTTCTAATTTCTTCAAACAACAATAAAAAAAATCTCAAAGTTTCAGGTAACCAATCAAATTTCTTCGGATCGCCGGTGCCAGGTTACATCGTATTTCCTTACCAAATTTCATTATAATCGTTTGTGGCATTTTTGCGTGATTGATGAATAAAAATCTTAGCTTATTGGCGCTAAACAACATATACATATCGAGCAGCAAAAAGCTTGGATACATCGTAAAAAAATCTGTATATACCGTGTAAAAGTCTGGATACACCCTGCAAAACTTTGGATACACTATGAAAAAGCCTGTACACACCCCGAAAAAGTTTGAATTCGCCCAAGAAAATACTAGATACACCTTGAAAAAGTCTGGATACACCCTAAAAAACCTGGATACACCTTGGACAAGTCGGGATACGACCTGGAATCCATGTGTTTACGAGTACTGGTTTTTTATGTTTTTTCTTGAGCGAGGGAAGTTTTGAAAATAAACAACAGTGCCCTTCTACAAAATTTCGAATGCACAGTATGCCTGGTTAAAATTGCACATAATTTTTTTTCTTAAGTAAGGATAATCCACTCCTGTGCTCCAACCTGCCCCCCCCCCATGTAGCCAATTTATTAGCCCCACACGCTCCCTTTTTGTACAAACGAAATGTTGTGGACTTCTCTTGCAATTAACAAAAACAAAGTTTCTCAAAGATCTTGAAAGTTTTCGCATTGTTGGTATATTAAATTAGTAATTACCCGTAAACTGCGGGTCTAGATCACTTTAACACCCTATTTAATGCTAAACTAGCTGTAGGAGGAAGCTGAGCTCTAACACAATCATTGTAGCTTAAACAGTTGGTTGATTTTTAGCTGTCGGCAGCTAAGAGTTTTAAAGAAAGTTTGTTGCATAAGAATAAACATCATACCTAAAAATAGTGGTTTTCACAACTAGTGGGTAAAATAGTGCTTTTTTTACAAGACTTTGGTTTAAATAACGAGGGCAGTGAGGTATTTAAAAAGGCGAGTAAAAAAAAAGCACAGTTTTACCTTTATCCTTTACCTTTATCAAAAATCCAAGAAAAACTGGAAAATACTTTTTTATACGACTGTCTTGAAAAAGAGGATCTTGCGCACGGAGAACACGATCTGATCTTGCGCACGCCGTGTGCAAAACGTTTTGCACACGCTTACGTCATTTTTTCGCACGGGTCTCCCGTCATTGTGATTTTTGTTGTTGTCACCCAACAATATAAGTTGGCTGAGTTCCATAGCAAACGTCACGGCTCATTTGTTTTGTCGATTAGATACTTCAAATAGAATACTATACATTTTATTAATAAAAACGAGTTATATTGAAATTTGATTTTTCTGATCTCTGTTTATTTGCAGTCGTATAAAAAGTATCGTAAAAAACTCGTTTGAACACCTCTTCGCACACTCGGTCCACTACACTGTCTCCATCGTGTGAAAAGAGTCGTTTTCAAACCTTGTTGTTTAAATATCTATTAAAAATCTCGAACGAAGAGCCCTTCTCGCAACACACCATCCTTACACTATAAATCACGGCGGCTGGTAAATGAAATAACAATAGTTTACATAGCGATGTGCCATTTTACTCGGTGACGTTCATTGTTGCGACATTTTAATCTTGATAGTTTGATATTTTGACGAAGTTTTTCGTAAATACTTGGTGAAAACTGGCGAAAATGGCTTAATTGTTAGGCAAAAATAGTTAGATTTTTTCAATATTACTATTTTCCGCTATTTCTCTTTAACTTTGGGTAAAAAACGGACAGAAATCTGAGAAATCTGATCAAAAAAAGTTTTTTGCATCGGTAACCAAAAAAGCCATGCTTTAGTTATCTGCACACAGTTACTAAAATCATGTTTTGGATAAAGTTATTATAAAAAAAATATTTAAGTTATTTACACTTCTCTCCACATAAAACTGGTACCGCAGAAGGTAGCTGCAAATACGATTCTTTATATTTTCCTATGTGCAACACTGACTTTTTGACTTTGTCATTTTAGATTATATTTTGGGCATATATAAACCTTTTATAAGGAGACGGCTTGTTTATTTTTCACTAATTCAAAACATAAGGCCACTAAATATAAAAACCACAATTCAAAAACGCAAAAATGTTTTATTAACTAAACAAAAGCTACATAGTAAAGGAACTGTCCCTCGAAAGGAAGGCACCGGTTTGACGAAAGTTACTAGCCCAAAACAATTAAAAGGCGAGATCAAGTTAACGAAATAAATAAAATAAAAAAAAAATAACAAATTTAAAAGCATATGAAAAAAATACTTATTTTTAATAGCGCGTTATTGCAACGTTGGCTGTAATGATGTTTTGAAGTCTTGTGGGCATTGAATTGGCTAAATTTTCAAATAAGTTTGAATTTTCAGCAATAACTTTCCTAAATGCCCTTACGATGAGTTCCATTAGATGTTCTGAGTTCCTGGGAATTCGATTCTCATCAGGGGTTTTTGCAGGCCAAGGCAAAACTTCGATATTATTATCCTGGAAACATCGCTGCGCAATTCTGGCCGTATGAACTGGACAGTTATCTTGTTGGAATACAAAATTATCTGGATAAGGACTCTCACCTCTGGAAGCATTACATTTTCCAGCATATTAACGTAAACTTCGGCTGCAAATCATCCATTAATTCTAAATAGAGCGCCATGTCCTCTAGCCGATATCCAGCTTCAAACATTTACCGACAACCCGCCCGGTCTTCGTTTCCAGCAATATATTGTTCAAAATTTGTTTTTTATCGCTGTTGGCCTTGATCTTCTCATCTGTGAAAACTACCTGCTGCCATAGTTTAATTTTTTTGCCGCAATGCGACACCTTAGCCTCGAACGTTTAATGCTCCTGCCTAATGTTGTTATGGATCCTGGAAAATTTGATTCAATTTTTACTTCTTTCGCTTTGGCAAACGGATGATTTTCCAGAAAATTGATTGCTTCTTGGTCTTCTTCAGGGCTAGTAACTTTCGTCAAACCAGTGCCTTCCTTTCGCTGGATAGTTCCCTCCTCTTGAAATCGGTGTTTTATGTTTACTATCGTAGATTTGCTTCTCCCATAATGAACAGCTACTTGCCGAATAGACCAGCTACCGCCTAGATTTGAGCTTTATCGAATTCGGAAAGATGCGGCGGCATTTTTTTAAATTTGGATGACACTGACATCATGATGTTGGCAGGAGTCTGTGACATTGTCACTTTCAGGAAGACAATGCCGTACTATAAAAATTTTAAAAATTAAATAGGCTGCTAACTTCTGCTGTACATCTTGACGTGTTTCCAACCAATACAAGGCACACTTTTAATTCTATCAAAGAACATGTAGGTGGTTTAAATTAGTCCAAAGACGTAAGCTTAAACAGTTTTTTTAGGATTTAAGACTGGAGATTCTTTTTTGTTATCAGTGACGTTTAAAACTTTTGGAATCAAATAAACATCAGAATTGGCTGAACTTTGAATGGAAGGCAAATTTTGTAAAAACTAAGACAATGCTAAAATTTCTTTCTAAAGCCACCAATTCGAAATATTCAAATATTTGAATCGGTGGAAATTTTGGCCAAAAAAAAAATCAAAAAGGTGCTCCGAGCCAATTCTGCGATATTTCCTAAGCTAAGGTCACTGAGCACTACTCGTAACGTTGCCCATTCCCTTTATATCTGGGTCTTCTTTATGATCAACCTATCGCCGATAACATACGTAGGTACCTGCCTTTAAACCCGTCAGAACCTCTTCGGTTTCAGTGGGTTTTTACCTTGCGACAGTGTTTTGATTATATAGTGTGTCCCAACAAAAACGAAACAGAGGCGTTTTCGAGTATTTAGAGTAAAATTTTCAAAAAAACCCTCAAACACGTCGATTGGTTATTCAAGGGAGAAACTTTTTGACTATATTGGAATTTTTGTAGGACACACCTCTCTGGTGGGGTGTGTTTCACCACCAGAATTTAAATAGGGAAAGTGGGTCAAATGATACGTTATTTTAAAGGTCTTTCAAATGCCTTTACAAAAATGATAAAATTTTCACATAAGCTAAAATTGTACAGGTAAATTTTACTATTAACAAAAATAAAATCAGTGTGTCCCGGGATTTCTCAAAAATAAACTTTTAATTTCGTAAAAGAAAACGAATTATGCGATGATCAATGAAACTTTAAATCTCTAAAAAACTAATCGCTAATTTTTAAAATTTTAACAATTTTGTAAAGGCAATTGAAAGACCTTTAAAATAAGGTATCACTTGACCCATTTCCGCTATTTAAATTTTGATGGTTAAAGTTACCCCTTATGAAAATTCCTATGTAGCCAGAAAAAGGCCCTCCTTGAAGAACAAATGAGCGTTCGATGGACTTTTTAAAGTCATACTCTAAATACTAGAAAACGCCTCTGTTTCGTTTTCGTTGGGACACCCTATATAACCTATATAATTTTAGTAAACGACTCACTTTTTCCTATCTTTAACAGTTATATACCAAGGTTAGAGTACAAGTTACATCATATGCCTCTTTTTCCATATTTTCTCTATATAGAATAGGCAATTTAGATATAAATTATCTGAGTAGATGGAAAAATTAGAACCTACAATTTTTTTTCATTAGTAAGCTTAGGAAGGTCCATCGTTTAATATACTAAAAGTCCCCATTCCTACCTCCTCGGGAACTGTAATTTCTAACCTCCAAAAAACTTCAAAAAAGAGTTATTCTTGGATAACTCCTACAAACAGTCAAAATTGACAAATGGGAAAAATGTTGTAAGTATATCAGTGGCGGTCCCAGGGGGCGGGGGGGGCGATCACCCTCCCCCCCTTTGCTCCAGAAAAAAGTAGACAACAAGGATGCTGGTGGTAATCCTGAAGTCTTTGGGAAAAAACGAGAAACTTAAGATCGTAGAGAGAAGGAAGAGACATAAAAACGTATTTTTGACGTGAACATATTCATACCAAGTTTTGTACAACGTCAAAAAATACTATAAAATGATGATGATCCAAAACACAAATTCTTGAACTTTTATTGGGGGAAGCCAGTATTTGGAAACAATATTGGTCAGAAGTAGGCAAAACCTTATATCAAAACATACCTGATAACGTTTTCGATGCAATGAACAAGTGTGGCGATATTTTTGCGTTGATTAAAACATTCTTGGATGTTTGTTAGTAAGTAATGCTTCGTCAGAAAGAAGCTTCTCATGCCTCAGAAGATTGAAAAACATAAGTACTTAAAAACACTATAACGGGCTTAGCGTTGCCGCATATTAACAGACATATTGAATAATAATAAAGCTTCTCATGCCTCAGATAATTGAAAAACATAAGTACTTAAAAACACTATAACGGGCTTAGCGTTGCCGCATATTAACAGACATATTGAAATTGACATTGAGCGAATCATTGACCGGTTTGCCCAAAAAAACCGGAAACGAATTTTTTATATAAATAGGCATCTTCTGTTTGAGATATGCAATATAAAAGGGAATTTTTCAACTTAAAAAGCTTTTTCGACCTCAAAAAAAGTATTTAGCTATTAGGTTTTGTTTGTGGTTTGTTTGTTATCTATGTTTTTTATAATTGAAAATATTATACGTAGTTACTCAAGCGCGGATTTCAGAGGGATAGGGGGGTAGGTAACTCCCCCTACCCTGGCTTTAAATTTTTTATGAAAACATTTAGAACGACGCTATAACACCTTTGATATTTACGGTATAAGTTTAATTTTGTGTTAAAAATGACATTTCTAGTCTCATTTTCTTAAAAATTGTCGCCTGCTGCGCTTTGAACCCATTGGTATATATACAATTTTAGTATAATTTTAAATGAAAAAATTTTCTGGCATTTGTAGTGTCATTTTCTTAAAAATTTTCGCCTGCTGCACTTTGAACCCATTGATACATACATAATTTTGGTTTAATTTTAAATGAAAAAATTTATTTGTTTGTGCAATTTTATTGAAAATTTTCGCCTGCGGCGCCATGATACTATTTATGATTAATATTTTAGTTTAATTCGATTCAAAAATTGTATTTGTAATGTAATTTTCTCAAAAGTTTTTTTTTCGTATCGAAACCGCCCCCCCCCCTTTTTCAAATGGGTGGGACCGCCACTGAGTAAATAAGTGATATTGTAGATCAAAACACTCCTTCTACCAGAAAAATTGAAAAAACCCACGCAAAAATTATGCCAATTTAAACAATTTCTTGCATATTCTTTTTAGCATTTTCATCAAGATTTTTTAACATAACACCGTTTAACATACTAAAAGTCCCTATTCCTACCCCCTTAGGAACTGTCATTTCTAACCTCCAAAAAACTCCAAAAAAGAGTTTTTCTTGGATAACTCTAAAAAGTGACATACAATCAAAACTGACAAATAGGAAAAATGTGGCAAATTTAGTTCTCTATGGATAAGTAAATAGTGATAGTTTTCTCAACCTATGAGTACCAAACTTGGTAGGGTTGATCTAAGAGCAATGACCTAAATTATATCAGAAATTAAATTTTTCACAGTGGTGTAGTCCGATTTTCTTAATTAGAAAATTTCAAAATGTACCAAAGCTCTTTGATACGCCACTGTTACTGATCTATTCAGAAAAAGGCCCCGCTTTTCACTGGATATTATATTAGATAAAATTGCATTTCCAACGACTCCTTCTGATTGTATTTGCTGCTTTTAGTAATAAAATAAGAATTTTTTAAACTCATCATTTTTTATATTTTTGTTACTAAATCTACTCCTCCAATACCAATGACTTTAAAAAAATTCTTATTTTATTACTAGAAGCAGCAAATACAAGCGGAAGGTGTCGTTGGAAATTTTATCTAGTATAATGGTTTGTTCGGGTTCCGGATGTTAAAACTGTCCTAGAACGTTTTAGAACTGCGCGTGATAATTGCGCAATCGACGGGACTGTTCTTAACAGTTTACAATTTTTGGACGAACCCGAACGCATTTTCATAAAATTGCCGCATGTACATTGATAGCAAGCCATAATAACAGGGTGAAGAAGAAGCACGTGATGTGGTTCAGAGTGTCTTAAGTTTATCTCTTTATTTTTAGCATAAAATAAATATTTTACCGGAAATTTTCCATGAATTGGTTCTCATCATATAGGTCCACAGTTTCTTCTTTCGCGGATAATAAAATAATACAAGATTACACTCTGGCTTTTTATTATTTTTCGTAAAAACCCATTTATTTGGGTATATGTTCAAGGAACAAATTATTTTTTCGCACAAACTTTACATGCGTAAATGAATTTGCGCATACGTCAGAAAATAGTCCTAAACAGTTCCATTTAATTGTGCCCGGCTTCACGGGACTGTACAGAACAGTATTGAACCGGTCCTGGACAAATTTTCGGTAGTAACCCGAACACAAAACTTTTCAGTTCAGAACAGTTGTGGTCGAACCAGAACGCGTTTTTTTAAGCGCGCATGCTCCGGACTGTTTAGAACAGGAAATTTCGACGAACCCGAACAAAACATAAGATCCAGTGAAAAGCGGGGCCTTTTTTTGAAAAATTTAATTTTCTGGTCATTGTTCTTAGATCAACCCTGTCAAGTTTGGTACTCATAGGTTGAGAAAACTATCACTATTTACTTATCCATAGAGAACTAAATTTTCCACATTTTTCCTATTTGTCAGTTTGGATTGTCTGTCACCTTTTAGAGTTATCCAAGAAAAACTCTTTTTTGGAGTTTTTTGGAGGTTAGAAATGACAGTTCTTAAGGGGGTAGGAATAGGGACTTTTAGTATGTTAAACGGTGGATCTTTGCAAGCTTGTTAATAAAAAAATTTGGGTTCTAATTTTTTCCTCTATTTTTCCTATGTAGCTTAACCTAATACCTATTGACGAAAATGATCGCCTTGTTTAGATACGTTTTTTAATTATTTTATTTTCTAAAAGTGCAATTTCTTGTTTGAGGGTTGCTATACCTAATTTGTTAATTTTATTCTTTTATAAATATAGGCAGGCCCATAGAATATTCCAGAAGCGTATAACGCGTTCATTAAATGTGAACGTTCAAACTGTATCTGGCGCCCTTTTGTCACACTTCAAATCCGCGTAATTAGGTGACAACCTAATTGAGTTTATGAGCGTTCTATCATGGTATCGCTAAAAGATGTAGATTAGTCAGAACAAGGTTTCTAACACCTTTCAGGTTTTTGAAAAAACTAAGACAAGGTAAGAAAAAGGTAATGGTAACCATAGGCTCGCGTTTCGCACTTATGGTGCTTATCAGTATATGGTGCTACATCATCTAAAAAAATCTGAAAAAGTAATCATGAAATGTGGATACATGCAAAGAAAACTAACCGCTAAATTGCAGAATCGGGAGCAGTACCTTAATTCCATATAACTATGAGATACTATAACGGCCCTACCCTTGCTTTTCCCGAGAAAAATGCGTACCGATAATAACTCTCCCAATCAAGTTGGCCTGGAAAAAACCGATAAACGCAGAGTGTAAACGGGCAGGTGCGTCGATTGCGTCAGCAGTGAAAGTGTCATTAAATTATCGTAAGGTCACTACGACGCCAGGCATGGATTTGTAAGTGCATGCGCAGTAGATTTTTGGTTTAAGGCGTGGTGACCCAAACAGTTTCAAAGCCAACCGCGATCTTGAATTTTCTCCTTTGTTTTTCAAAGTTATTTTCGTTACACATTTTGGAGCATTTGGGCCATTATAGTATCTCATAGTTATATGCTTAATTCATTTAAAGGGAAACTTTAAGCGTCTCTATTACATTACCTTTTTGCAATCATAGGTAATGGTTTATCTTTTTTAAACATAAATTTATTTTTCGAACATCAGTTCTTTAAACCTATTCAATATCACACTCGGAATTTCTTTATCAAATCCATTCACAATTAAATTCGGAGATTACAAAACATATTATATATATATAAATATAATAAATTTGTTTAGATGGGACTTCAATTATTTCTTTATTAAACTTTCCCAAGTAGCGTTTTAAAAAGAACAAACACATTTTTCCGATAAACTTCATTATTTTGTCATTTAAAACAAAGGGGTCCTTAAAACACGTAGATTTTAGAAATAAAAAAAATGAATATTTAAAAAATCCCAAATACGGTTTTTTGGCACTTAAATATTTCAGACACTTTAAGGGGGTTACCAGTGAGTTAAATTAACTCGAGTTATAAATCTCAGTTTCTTGCCTGGGGTAAGATAACTTACCCTCGCTTTAAAGCCAGGGTTATCCTGGAGTTAACTTTAATCGCATTTTAATGATTTTTACAAGGATTTGTTAGTCAAGTTAACGCTAACGCGCTATTGAGAAACCGGCCTTTAAACAGTCAAAATTAAGAGAACCTAATGATTCCCGTATGTATTACTGAAAATCGACATACTAAAAAAATATAGCGGCGGATCGATGTTTGACCTGTTTGTACTCAACTTGATTATCCAAAATTTAAGTCAAAAATAGGTAATTTGTGAATACCGCGGATATCCAAAAAGTGTGTAACTATAAAGGCAAACTACTTAGTTAAAAAGAAACTAAAGAAAGAAGAAACTAAAAGGGTTTAGTCTATTTTAGAAAGGTTCTAAGTTTAAGTGAAATTTTTGTTTTTAAGCATTTTAAACCAACCCTCCTTGAGTTTTGGATTTATTAGAAGAATTTTAATAAATTTGTTTATTGAATCGATTATTCGATTATTCTTAACACAATCTTTTGTTGGATTTAGGAAGAAAGTTTGAATTTAGAAAAAAAGATAAATAAAAAATTTAAACCCACGCGGGGTTTAAATAGTAAACACTCTGTCGAACAAATTAAAATTGGGGTTATATGTCACTCTAATTAAAACTTACCCATGATAATTATATTTTCCAATTAATGGTTGATTAATTTTGTATTTATTTAAAAGGTGTTTTTATTTATGAAATGTATTAAAAAACTTAAATGCAAGCTTTGTTTACATTTATGTCACTGTCAAAATGTCAGTTTCAAAATACTAGCTGCGTTCAAATCACAAATAACGAGTTCGGATCTTTTACCTATGCTTGTACCTTGGCTTGCACCAACCTCTACTGATGAAAGCTACAGCTTTGAAATTAGTGGACTTTGAGTAAGAAAAGTTTTCTTGACTGAGCATTTAGATAACCTCAATGTTTTAATTTACTTAGGGAAATAATAAACGAACTTATTGCAAATTGTCACAAAACAATCCTTTCTGGGGGCTATAAATTTAAACCAGAGGTTGTCTAAAAAATCACCAACTTTATAACCATTACAACCAACCAAATTTTTGGCATATAATAGCTTCATTATAAAAACAAAATTAAAACAAAATTATGTGGGGTTATGGGCGCCGAATGCTTCTATGCGAATTCGCAGTAATCCCAGCGAGCCAGTAAAGTTCTCTTGGTTCTTTGATAGACTTGGGGTAATGCCATAGAAATACGGGTAATGCCCGCGCAGCGCTAGACCTTTTTCGGCGGGCGACTGCACACGCAGAACGATGTTTTTGAAAACACATTTTTGAAAGATAAACATAACCTCGAATGGTTTTCTGTCAGAAAACATAAAAAATTCCGGAGTGCATAGGCTTTTAGAAAAAAGGAATCGTTTTTATTTTGACTAAACCAAGGAAATATAAAAATGAAAAATGTAATCCAGAGGAAATTGTGAGTATTTCTCTATTTGGAGGCTTTGGGGATAGATGACAGCATCAGAGCTTTTATTTTGAAGAAAAAATAATTGAGAATTTTGAAAAATCCTTTAAATATTTTTGTTAAGCATTCAAAAATGATCACCCCTGCAAAATTTCAAGTAATCCTGATGTTTAATTTTCCCTGTGCACTCTGGCAAAAGATTAAAAAATTAAAGAAGAAGGCGTTGCCAGTTGTAC
The DNA here is from genome assembly GCA_963921995.1 of Oxystoma pomonae. NCBI lineage: Eukaryota > Metazoa > Arthropoda > Insecta > Coleoptera > Brentidae > Oxystoma > Oxystoma pomonae. The sequence goes on from OY998172.1 coordinate 41,678,546, forward strand.
TTTTTTTTACTTAAAATCTGGGGAGAAACTATAGCCTTAAAATTAAATTCGGGATTTATAAAATTTATATTTCTTGAAACCTATTGTTGGTCAATTGACCAGAACCAGACACAGCAAACGCATTTTTAATCAAACCATGAGGATGATGATGATGATTCATTTGTGAGTGCGACAGTCTGGCACTGCCTACTGCGACACACAGCGGGTCTATTAAGGCTCACTTCTGAGAATGTTTGCTGCTACAGAATATTCAGTCCCTTAAAGAGCGCGTCGATCTGGGGTCTGATTTTCGAATCCATGCGAAAATATCCGCATACGTATACTGAATAATCAACAATTTTTATGTCAGTCTCTTTCTATATCGTGTGAAATGAGAGGCGAAAGATAAGCCGGTATGTGTGGACCGCGTTCGAATTCGACTGGTTTAACGCAATATTGCACGAGTGGGTGGAGGCATTCGTGTTGTTTCGCATGAAAAACCGGTTATTCTTGCACGTACTACCCATGGATCAGCATATCGGCATATCTTTTGCCTCCTTTTCTATACGGTATAGGAAGAGACGGAAGTAGTCGCATGCGAATAATTTCGTATGGTTTCGAAAATACGACCCCTGTGGTTTGCCGAATACAAGTAGATGTTGACGTGCAATGGCCGGACACTCACACAACACATGTCTGGCCGTCTCGTCCTCCTCCATACACAGCCTACATTCGGTGTCCTCACTTAGACCCGGGGTTAACCCCCCCCCTCCAAGTCCAACACAATCTACAATAAATTAATCATGATCAAGGGCCCCAGCAGGGTTACCAACCGTCCCGTATTTAGACCAAAAATCCCATGTCCCGTCATGGGTTCTTAAAGGACAATAAAAGTCCCGAATTTTCATATGTTATTAAAATTAGAAGACTAACATAATAAATAATCTAAATCAATTTTTAATTCGAGCAATCTAATATTTAGAAAAATGGTTTGATTGTTCTGGAAATAATGTGTATTTTCATTTACAAAAACTTAATCTAAAAGAAAATTTTAATAACCTCGAATTATCAATGAATTGCAATTACAAGAAATTGACATCAATACTGTATTTGAGGAGTATTCTTTTATTAAACCCTTAATACCAAGCATAATTAGGGAACAGTGTTCTACAGCAGAAAAATGGCTAAAAATTTTTCAGTCTTGGTATAGAGAATTTCCTGAGCTGTTTATAATAACTTCATTTATTTTAAGCATTCCTGCATCTAATTTCAAATCGTCAAATAGAAGAAACCGATGATATTGACCTGTGCAGCTTCTTAATAACATCAATGAAAATCCTGAGTTAATTCAAAGGGATAAAAGCCAAAATAAATATGATTTTTAAAATTAAATTTTTATAGTTTTTTTTTTGGTTGATATGGTGCAACTGTAAGATTTTAAATGAAAATGTTCAAAAACTATTTTCAGTTTATCTTCCTCACGCTAGCGCTCGTAGAAAAACAATTGCAAAAATCGATTTTTCCACACGCAAGTGCTGTTTACAGAACGATGCATAGCGGAGTTCTGTCAACGGCATTTTCATGTGGAAAAAGGGATATTCTGCACTTTTTAGGAAAATAGCTATTTTCCGACAAATACAGACTTTATTTTATGACAGAATTTTGTTATATTTATATGTGAACTAAGTAAGCGCCCCGTATTTTAAAATTCAAAAGTTGGCAACTCAGCCCCCCCCCCCACGTTTTGGACCTTTTACCACGGTGCTATGACGTCATTGTTACAATTTTAGTTTAAATCTAAGGATTTTTTTACCACCAACATTCAAAACCTTTCATCTGCAGCGCATTTATGATTTGGCAACAAATATACCACCGCAACCCACCCCTTCTTGGCATCTAACCCAATCTGCTTTTTCAAAAATATTTTACAAAAAACCAAAATTTTTAAAGAATTTTTTGTTTTTTTTTGTCAAAGTTTTCGCCTGCGGCGCTATACCAATATTGAATATTGAAATTTTGTTTAATTTTAAGAAATTTTTTTGTGAACAACATTTGAAACGCCTAAAAAATAGCATTTTAGTGTCATTTTTTTCAAAATTTTTGCCTGCGGTGCATTTAAGGGCTAATTTTGAAAAAAATCTGCAAATGAAACTAGATGAGAGTTGCTTTTAAAAATAAGAATTTTGATAAACTAACTTAACACCTATTAAACCGCCCATCTACCCTCTCTTCAGTTCAAAAGACTTGAGGAATAGGCACCTACCTAATTTTCAAAAACTTGCCATAGGTATATAGGTAATTAATTTTTATTAAATGATGAACCCCCCCCCAAAGCCGATTTCTGGCTACGCCACTGGGTATACAGATCAACCATTGTCCGGATCTCCTGCCTGGTGAGCTCAATGAGTTTTCCGGCCCTCTTGGCCATTCTCTCCAGTATTGGTGGAACTTATTCTACATTCAGTTTGAGAGAGCAGTGTTAATTGTATTTTATGCTATTCCGAGGGCTAGTTCGGGGCCAACAAAGACGGCGGAGGCCGTTTCGCACGCCAGCTGGCCGGCAGTCTAATTTCCCCGATGTCCAGATTATCCCAGAATCCATACCAGCGACACACATTGTCCCAAGGGTATTCAGTGTGTCCCGGTAGCTCCTAACGGTTCTCGATGAGCATCAATAGAACTCAAGAGCGTCAAGGGACGCTTGACTGTCGGAGAGTATCTTTATGGATCTGTTGCACCAGTTATGATCTACAATGAAACCATTATCAACTAAACTGTTTTTATCAAACTGATTTGATAAAAACTTATCCTCTTCAAAATAGAAAGATGAACCAAACCCTCAGCAACCCGACATGGTTAAAAATGGGGTTTTCATCGCAAACGATTGATTTTATTTAAAATTCATCTGCAAGAAAAAAACATGATCACCTACCGCTTAGCCTTCTTTCATTCACGTTATCACAATCTATTATATTAATTCGAGTTTCTCATTAAGTTCGACATTTCATTTTTACCGAGTGGGTTCATATTTCGTTAAATGAAGTTACAACTCTGAACTTTTGTTTTAATTAACGTCATAACCGGGTAAAATGGACAATTTTGCCGTTTCAAAAAGTATGTCTCATACATACAGCTATATGACATGTGTGGACTGGTGCACTGAGAAAAAGGTTACTAAATATTCACTGATAGTAATAGCTATTAATTTCGGCTAAATAAATAAATTAACAATAAACAAATTATATTTGGTAATTGGTCACAAATATTTTGGCGACTTTTTAGTTTTGTTTATTATCTATTAAAAAAGATTTTTTTGTTTTTGACAAATTTGTTTTACTGAAATATATTGAACCATTTTTTTGTAGTATTCATTTTTTTCAAAACTGCGTCTTATTTGCTTAAATTTAAGAAGACTCCAACATCTACTAAATAGTCCAGACACCTACAAACCGATTTCATACTTATTAGGAACCAGCAGTTAACCCGCTGGGTTGTTAACGGCAAAAATAATGAAAAATAAATAATGTAGAAAAGTAAAAAAAAAAATATTTATCAAATTTTACCTCCACCTCTCTTTACCCACCCGAAATTATTACTTTTCAAAAAGTAAAAGAAAAACAGTGTTTCAGATTTCAGACTCTATTTTTCACAAGTCATGTTTTGACGAGCACAGCTCCAATCCCTCTTAGCCCAACCTAAATTATAACTTGTTAAAAAGTTTAAAAAAATTTCTTTCAGATTCCAGACTCTATTGCCTGTGGTTTGACAACCCACAACCCATATTGTGACAGACATAACTCCAACCCGTTTTCCGCCACTCTAGAATACTTAAAAACAATGTTTCAAATTTCAGATTCTCTTTTCTTTACCCAAGAAACAATTTGTCGACGTTTTAACGTTGCCAAAGGCGACTTAACGTTGCGTGGAAACGGCATATAAATGTTCTAGCGACTCGCTTTTGCACCAATTTGGCGGAGATTTTTTGAGTTGTGTTAACGTTGCATGCGACTAGACTCGCATTAAACGTTTCCACATCGTCGCCGAAGCGACTATATAGGGCTGAAGTGCCCTCAGGATAATATTTTTATTAATATAATGGATTTAAAATTAAGACTTTCATATCTGCAACCACAAATGGACGCATTTCCAAGCACTATTTATTATTAATTCTGAAATACATACATACAATGAGCTTCAGGCTACTGCGAACGTAGGGTCCAATTTATTCTCCGTGCCGTACGACCGAGGTGGGCTCCAAGCACACTGCAGTGTTATCTTTTTGAAATTTATTTTGTTTTTATTATTTTATCTTATTTCTGCCTTGCTCGAGAAACAGATTGGTAAGTTCTTAAGTGAAATAGTACATTTTTAAAATTAAAAATTGATGTCTACGAAGTTGCCGAAAAAGTGCAGATGGTCAAAGAAATTTTTTTGGAGAATTTTGTAAATCGCTCAGAACCTAGTTTATCAACGATTCATAGGTTTGTGCAGAATTTTGAAAAGTTTGGTTATGTAGCGCCAAAAAACCATAAAAAATCCATGGTTTTGAATGACCAGCAGGAAGTACGAGATGTGATGATTTGCGCTGCAGTGGAGGAAAATCGAAGGTTAATTAGCCACCAAATTGCCGAAGCAGTTGATACGTCTTCGGCCACTGTCTTACGTATTCTTAAAAAGAATTATTATCATTCTTACAAAGCATTAAAAACGCATCAAATTTTTCCGGAGGTCAACTAGCGTCGTATGGAATTTTGCGAAACAATGATGGAGAGGGCTAATCGTGATGAAAACTTTCTGAGATCTATTTTTTTCCCAGATGAATTATTGAATCGTCATAACCCAACACACGTTCGATATTGGTCGAGGGAAAATTTGCATTTGTATTTTGACGTAAGAAGTATCACAGTATCTCCAAAAACTAAATGTTTGGGGGGGGTATTGTAGGGGAACACGTAATTTTTTTTACGGCAATTTGAATGGTCCTAGATAATTGGATCTACTGCAGCAGCATATTATTCCAACTGCTCGGCAGTTGTTAGGTGTGAGATTTAGTGAAACATGGTTTCAACAAAACGGTTGTCCCGCTCACAATGTTGGCCTTGTTAGGTAATATCTTGATAATGTATTTCCGAATCGGGTTATAAGTACACGGGGAACTATTTTATGGCCAGCTCGATCACCCGATCTTGCTCCTAATGATTTCTATCTGTGGAGTTTTATCAAAAATAAAGTTTACGGGCATGAAAGGGCTAATAATTTGGAAGAACTTCTGATTAAAATTGAAAAAGCTTTTCAAACTATCACCCCTAACATGTTGAAAATGTTAGAAGGGGTTTTTATAATAGGCTCGGATATTGTCTAGCCGAGCAAGGAGGACTTTTCGAACATTTGCTCTAATTTTTTTTTGACTGGGAGAATTTTTTTGGTTTTTTGAATGTATTATTTTATTTTGAGAACTTGCTTTTACTTTGTTTCTCTTTATTATGATAAATCTGAGCAGTTAAAAATAAAACGCTCTAATTTATCAGTGTCAAAAGCAAGAAAATTACGTTATCAAAATTTGCGTATTTATTGAGCAAATTCCGGTTTCATGGACTACACTTCACATTGCACCGTGGTTAGAGGCGTACTAAATGTAAGCCGCGAACGGTGATGACAAGCAGTCTACTATTTTAATAGTAGATCTACTATTTTTTACTCACGTCTACTATTCTACTATTCTTAAGTGAAAATCTACTATTATATTTTTCTTTGAGTGAAAGTCTAGCACAGCAATAGATACCAAAAACAGCTCAATAAAAAGTCAAATGGTGACAAAAATTGGTAATTTTCGATTATAAGCTCTGCGTCTAAATCGACGGAGACCATCAGACGCAGCAGAGTTCGTTCCAAAATCACAGCTATTATTTCAGAATACTTGTTTACTTTTTTCATCACACAGGAAAATTCTAATGGGATTAAAAGCTCCCGCTATTCACCAGCAAGAAATGTTTCAAAAGGAACGTGGGTCGCATTACTCCTATCTTTTTTATGGTTTTGAACTAAAGCGAGATAGGAAACAATTTATAAAATTTAGGATGAGTTGAAAGATTAAAATATTTATTAGTTTTTTATCAGTTTTTTATTAATAATAGTTTTCTTTCTCTAGAATCTACTAATATTTTTGTCCCTGATCTACTATTATTCTAAAAATGGACCTGGCAACACTGATCACAAGCCTGAGTGTTGGTTGCTTCACTGATAGGTGTGCGGTGTCCCTGCGTGTACGTACACTGGTAAATTGGACTTCTTCCGGCCTATGTTCGCAGTAGCCTGAAGCGCTGTGTATAACATTAAAGTGGCTTTCTCAAGTTACCCATGCACTAAATTTAACAATGAACCTTAGTTTTCCACCAAAATAAGCGACCCTTCAATCCTTCTTATTTTTAAGGTAAAATATGTTTTTACTTAAATACTGTCAATTTTAAAAATACTTTAAACATATATAGCCAGTCTTAAAGAATACTTAAAAGCTACTAAAACTAAATAAAAAATCATTAAAATCCAGCAAAAAACAAGATTTTTTTAACGATTTACACAAATGGCTTAGCAAATCAGGGAAAGAATAATTTCTTGCTTTATTGAAAACGTAACCGTTTTGCGATTAAGGGTGCCCTCTATAGTTGTCAGATACAGTTTTATTTTGAAATTGGACGCAGCTGCATTGATTACTTAGCCACAATTGTCTCGTAAAGAGAAACGTTGGAAGAACGTAAAGTAATGAACTCTAGTTAATTGTCAACGTTTTGGCGTCGTTGATCCGTCGTCGTTCGTTGCGGTCGTTGAAAACCCCACACTATTCCAGTAAAAATATATGTTAGAGGGTTGTCAAATTTACCCTAGTTAATAACAGCAGTGTGGCGTCGTTTTCTCGTCCAACGCGTTATATTTTTACAGAGAATATACCGGAATATACCGAGTGAAACTGGATATTTCCATCAGAAGACAAATTTTATTTAATAAGATGCGATTTCCGTGGCAGTTTTTGACACATGTCAGGCGATTTCCAAAGATGTCCACTTATTATTACAGGAAAAAATTTCCAGTTATTAATATGCACAAGGGTCTCTACAAAATACCACTCGGGATGGAAAAACAGTCAAAACATGTTTCCTCAGATTTATTGTATTGAAATACTGCTTTTGTACATTATTTATGTTTTCCCGAGTAACTTCAGCAGTACTTCAGGGGGCGACAGCAGGCAACCCAAAAACAGATTGTGACCTGCATTTTAAAACAGTAGCACTGCTACACGGGATGCCGCTAGACCTTGACCAAATTGGATGCAGGAGAGATAGCTGGTCGGTTTTAAAGGTAACTATTCCAAAGGAACCACCTGAGACACCGAGCAGGAGGTAGCAGGTGTTAGTGTTGAATGTGTCATTCCAAAGAGACCCTGATCAGTGGAACCGGGACTAGCCTTCGATTCTTGGTCAACATAGGGGTTTTTCTATAGCGACGAGAAATCTTCATAAACACCGGCCTCTGGTGGTCTGCCGAATGTGCTCGATTCATCCTCTTTTGAGGATGCCTACGGACTAAACCCCTCCGCTGTAGATTTGGGCGAAATAGCGGAACCATTTCCAGGAATATAACGTCACTATTTCGCCGTTCCCTATTTTGGTCTCTTATGTGCGTTCATCTTAGTGTTTAATTTTTAGAATCGTTCTTATAGGTTCCCTATGGTCATACTATCCATCTGTAGATCGTGTCTTGTTCTTTGGCGGTAGTTCTCAAATCTTGGACAGTAAATTAAGGTATGTTCTGCGTCGTCTATTCTTTGACAGTACCGATATATGTCGTCCGTTTTCCCTATTCGCTTTGTTTATGTTCTAAAAGTAATCCATTTTTTTGTTTTAGCAGTTCATCCGTGTTTTAATATCGGGAATAATTCTTTTCGTCCATTGTCCTTTTTCGGTATTTCGGTCCCATCTTGCTTCGGAGGATTCCAGTGTTTTCTCTTTTGCAGTTTCTTTGTTTTCTTCACTGTGGTTTCTTCATATGCAATTTCTTCGACAATTAGGTCTATGGGCGGGATTCCTGTTATAACCTGAATAGCTTCCATTGATATCGTTCGGTAGCCGCAGGCTACTCTTAGTAAGGTTTTCCGTTGCATTCTTATCAGCATGTTTTTGTACTTCTTTGTACGCAGTACTGAACTTTCTTCCATAGATAATGCAGAACAGGATATTTTACAGATAAATAGTAAACAATATTTTTTGGTACACACTTTTTAATATAATTTACCTTGTTTAATGTTTTAAACAAATATTGGTGATAATAATTTTTGAACATGTTAAAAGATCCACCTTACATATTTCTTTTGTATTAACCGAGAAAGTTCCATTTTTTCTTAATAAAAGTTCAAAAATGCTTTAGTTTTAAAATTAGGGTTGATTGGGTACTAAAGATGGACAAAATAAAACTTGGGGAAGAAGAAAATGTGGTAATTTTGTATTTGCATACATACAGTCAATAGTGTGTTCAGTGGTATTAGCGATAAATTAACAAGGTACTATACTAGTTATATCTGATCCGCTGATTATTCATTCTGGTTTATTATAATTGCGAAGAAATTAGAGCCTTTTTTCTAAGTGACAAAAAGCGCTTACTTTTAGCATTACTTCGCTTGCATGGACAAATTATATCAAATAATTTACCTTCTTAATCTTATATATTGCTTTAGAAATAACCTTTATCCGCGGTGCACGGTGGTTGTAGTGAAAAAAACTCACACAGAGGTAGGTAGATATTTTCGGACGCGTATGAAAGAGATGGCATGAATACACCAACGTTAAGCATGGGAGTGATTTCGTGGAAAAGCATACAGTCGATCTTAGCAATAAAATAAAATGAAGAAGGTATTATATCCCCATCCCCTGACTAACCTATGTTAATAATATTAATGTTACCTACCTACAATACGCAGTGGCCATACAGTAAACACCTTCCCCATTTTTTTACATTATTGGTAAATCTCTAATTTCTGTACATTGAATATTTTTTAAACCAAAGAATATCAATTCTTATAGCCTTATATAGTCAATATACATACTGCAATACCTACAGCTATCAAGTAGAGCTGACAAAACTTTTTATCTCTAAATTTTTCTCTTTCATCACTCTATCAAAATAGCAATAGCAATATTATAAATAAGGCAGTCGTGTTATTTTTATTACCCATAAACAAAAACTTAGTAGGTACCTGCTATGCATCCATACTATAGTATAGGCTAATGGGATCGGCAAAAAGAAAGACCTAAATATAAAAGTTTTTGATGGTGTCTGTCTGTCCGTTTGGGAGACAATTAGGCAAAATCCACTGAACCGAAATTTTATGAAATTTGGAAAAATCGCCACTTTTCCCCCTGACTATAATTAGTTGTTTATCTATACATATAATAAATCTCCAAAAGGACCATTTCTGTACATTGAATTGTACATTGACTATTTTTTTTATATTTTATTGTTAGATACCAAAAATGCAATTTTTACAATTTTTTTCTGTATGTATGTCTGTTTGTTCCAGCATCACACATAGACCGCCCAGCGGATTTTGATGAAACTTTTTACTATTGCATTCCTTGTATTCCTAGGAAACACATAGGCATTTATTTCATCAAAATCGGTTTACGGAAACAAAAGTTATGGCATTTAAAGGAATAAAAGCGGGAAAAATGAGTAAAACCGCAGGCAAAGCGGCACGGCGGTGTCTATTGTGTAATAAAAGTAATATGTCTAGTGGGTAACATAAGTAATATATTGAGGAAAAATTTTAAACAGTTTTATAAACAATTTTAGAAAATTACTAGTTTGACGTAGAAGAGGGGATAAGGGTAATATAGCGCCGCTGTTTATAGTAGTTTATTAATTATTAACTTCGGCTGGTCAGGGGATCGGGATATAAGTAAATATCATACTTTCTACTTACTAATAATACTAAACTTTCCACGAAATAACTTCCATGCTTAAAGTTGGTTTGTTCATGCCATCTCTTTCACACGCGCCCGAAAATATCTACCTATCTCTGTGTGAGTTTTTTCACTACAACCACCGTGCACCCTTGACAATACGGTACTATAACTTTTCTAAAGGTTATTACTAAAGCAATATATAAGATTAAGAAGGTAAATTATTTGATATAATTTGTCCATGCAAGCGAAGTAATGCTAAAAGTAAGCGCTTTTTGTCACTTTAAAAAAAGGCTCTAATTTATTCGCAATTATAATAAACCAGAATGATTAATCAGCGGATCAGATATAACTGCTACAGTACTATACAAAATTACCACATTTTTTTCCTCAGCAAGTTTTATTTTGCCCATATTTGGTACCCAATCCACTCTAGTTTTAAAACTAAAGCAACTTATATTAAGAAAAAACGGAACTTTCTTGGTTAATACAAAAGAAATATATAAGGTGGATCTTTTAACATGTTCCAAAATTTTGCAAGAGGGTCTATTATCACCAATATTTGTTTAAAACATTAAACAAGGTAAATTATATTAAAAAGCGTGTACCAGAAAATATTATTAACTATTTATCTGCAAAATATCCTGTTCTGCATTATCTATGGAAAAAAAATTCACTACAGCTGCAATGCAACGACGACTACACTACCACAGTCCAACACGATTCTCAACTAAAAAGCCTGTTGACTCCTACCGCCTCAGTGCCCTTTAGTCTATTGTGGCTGCCATTTTTATAACCAAATTGACAAGTAAAACATGGATTTTCTGTCAGTTTGGTGTCAATATGGCACCCATCATAGGCCAAAGGATACTAAAACGAAAATGAGTTAACTGGCTTTTTAGTTGAGTACGGTGTTGCACAGTCTAACTGCACCTTAAGATAGCAAGTCTAACATGTAGCAGTCACGCTTCCCCCAGGGAGTGTAAAGTCGACGGTCCATGTATACTTGCTACGCAGTCTAAAAGATAAGCCACTTAGAGAAAGGAAACTAGTATCCTAACGGACACGTGCATCAGGTCTACTTGACGGGTTTAAAAACAAGCCATTCCTCCTCTACTACTACTAAGCAGTTTTTAAATCATCAAACTTTCGGGGCAAATTTCTCCTGGGAGGTTATTCTTGAATCGAGAGAAAATTTGCTATCAGGGATTTAAATTCTCTCGCTACTATGCATCTCATTGATCCAAATCCTCGCTTTAAATCGGTTTCTCTCACTTTTGCCCGATATTGATCGAAAGTAATTCTCTTGATTTTGACTAAGAGAATTACTTTCCATCAATATCGGGCAAAAGTGAGAGAAACCGATTTTAACCGAAGATTTGGACCAATCAGATGCATAGTAGCGACAGAATTCGACTCCCTGGAAGCAAATTTTCTCTCGATTCAAGAATAACAACACAAATTTTTTTCTGACAAGTTTCCTCTCTCAGTTAAAATATGTTACGTCAATTAGTATATCATTACGAATAAAAAGAGTAGCTTCAATTAATGTTTCTGCATCTCGTTACAGCTAGTAATAATTTAAAAAAGCATCAGGTTTCGAAACAAAAACAGTTGATTTTAATTTAAAAATGTTTATAAAACTTTCAGTTCGAAATAAAAGCAAATAATGCAGTTGAATAATTAAGCATTTGTTATTTCATTTTAGTTGGCTTTTTTAATAATAAAATTAAGCACTACTATAATTATTGTTGACTGAATAAAATTTATATTTGTTGTATAGAATAATAATTATTATTAATATGCAGATAGAAAGCGCCACCTGAAATCACAACAAAAAATGTCACACGCCTTTTTCGGCATAATAAAGTGTGCGAAAATATAAATATTTAATTTTTTTTAATTTTGGGACTCTTAGCAACAGTTAGATAATCAAACGAATCTCAAACGTACCTGTTCCTGAAGCTTCAGTTTGGCACCCATAGAATCCGGCACCCTACTTAGATAGGTTTGGGTGGCAGTTATTATTCCCACTGCAATGTCCCAAGTAACAAAATTACTTTCATAACGTCACCAAGACGTCAATTTTGTCAATTTGATCGAAATGACGCCTTCACGACGTAATAAATTCCATTTTCCTACTTGGGGTTGGTCGCCGGGTCTTTGTGTCCTATGATGGGCAGCAAAAAAGTGTCCTCTTAATTGGATTAATCTGAACGAACTGGGCGTGTATTCTTGAACAGGGAGCGGCATAGATCTATGGCGAATAATCATATGGGACGAAAATGTTAGATTCTTGAGCGATAATCCGATCTTACGGATCTCATAAAAATCATACGTTCTCGATCGCATGGTCCGAAGCTGGGGAACAGCGTCGAATCTAGTGACGCCTGCGCAATAAAAGAGGTTTTTTGAAATGTATTGTTTTCTAAACTGATTTCAGACCATGGCAGATAATAGATCTCAAGCGATAGATCCCATCGCACGAAAAAAAGACCGGATCGTATGACTTTCAAGAATACACGTCCTGAATTAACGAACAACCACATATCTCCAAAAATTAATTTTAGTGTTTTGATATTCTTTTTGGTGCGGTAAGCGTTACATGTGATTTTCATTATTTTTACTTACCAATCTTTTAAACAATATACCGAAACCAAAATTTTCGCTGGCTTTCAGACCAAAATTTTGCTTCTTCTCCACTTCTATGATAGATTTGCGTCTTTTCAGTCAAAACCAAAATTTTCAAAATTAAAAGTTATCCAAAAGGTTGATTTTGGTTAGGTTTCAATGTTCATAAACCTACTGCGCAAGTCGAGCGATTTACAACCACATCCTAGAGCAGGGTGTAAAAGGCGAATCGCCAGACGATCAAATCTGAACGCTGGTAAATTTCACCCATTGTTGGATCTGAACCCTTTAGAGCACGCCCGACGACGTTCGACGCTTTATGGAAATGCCCTATGGCCTATTGGGAGGTAGGAATACAATGACTGCCTCCACATGTTACACCTGGCTGTACTGGTACCATTGGTTATCTCCAGTGGTGCCACCTAACTAAAGACGTGTTACAAGTGGGACTGGAGGTTTCACAGCCTTTTCAAAGCTTTTTTTGTATCTTATGATATGCAGGAGTTTTTTCCTCTCAAAGGAAGCAGCACAAAACTGGCTCCCGAAAGGGTGCTGACCACCACTTATGCAATCTAACATCTAGACAGGCTTGATACCTTCACCAGGTGCGCAGCCTTTCCATTAGTGTTTTTAGGTAGTCTTCCTCCTGAGCGACAATTCCCGAGCAGAGAACGACATAGATTTGTGTCTAATGATCCCACGTCGAGCGCATTTCGTATTCTTGAGCGGTTATCGCTCATTCCTTTCTATCAAAAATTGGATCCCAAAGCCGGGGATCGGTCCCATTTCTCAGGCAAGCATGCGCGTAAAATGTATATTTTTCAATCTAAAATTTCGAAGAGGTTTCAAGAAAAATTCTCTTTTTTTTCAAGGGATGGGATCATTGCCCGGGATTGATCCCTTCTCTTGAGAGATCGTTCCTCTTCTCGAGATTCAAGAACCAGGCCCCTGAATAGTTCCAGTCCCAGAAGATGTTAAATCCTTCGGTCAAAAATTCCAGCAAGCAGTCTGGCAAGTAGGCGTCCTTGAGCCCTTTCTATCTTACCTCCTCCTGCACTACAAACCAGTCTGGTCTTCGTGTATCTCTATTCTTTTTGCAAAGTCCAGTGTTTTCGGGGATTCGAATACCTGGGGCCGTGTCTGTTGGTATAAGTACCTCACAATATTAGGTGTCAAGCAGGCTCGGCAGAACGAGTCATTATGACCCCGATTTGGGGCAGGTTCTTCCTGTGTCGGTTGCGATCTGTTATTTCTGTCATTAGACCAATGTCTTTCTGCCATTTCCCATAGAGCTATTTTAGTCTGGCAGCATCTGGGCCGTCAATGATTTTTTTATCTCTTTGTAACCGATTCTCCAGATGGTCGACTTTGCAGCTGCCTGCTGGTAACACCTAGGAGAGTAGCCTTGTTTGGTTGGGTTCGGTTAAAAAGTGTTGTAGAAAGGGCAGCATTGTAATATCCTTTTTGCATGATGTACACTATCGGCATCATAAAAGTGGTACACAATACTTTTTGTTGTAATACCTTGGTCTATTTTTACAAACAAAGTCACCCATTATTGTATTTTTCTTACACTGTCAAAGTATGTCATTCTGTATTGCAGTCTGACAAATAAATAAAAAATGCCTCCACAAATTTCTCATTTGATAAAGCCCAACTCCTGGCAAAACTACAACTTATGGACGCAGTAAAACCACGATTAAAAAACGATGGAAAGAAGATCAGACAATAGAGAGAAAACAAGGGACTGGTTTATTGAAAGTTTCAACTGATGAATAAGATTATGACCTTATCGCTTTTATGGAAGAAAACCCTTTTGCATTTATTGCCCAGGCAAAGAGATTAACCCAATTTCCAGGATATGTAAGAGTGGCACGAAATCGCGTAAGGAAAGGCTCTAATTTGTGTAGGTGCTAAAAAAATTAAACTTACGAATGAAAAAAAATAGACTTTTAGTTACTTTTTGCCCCTAATTACTCTCTAAAGGAACCAGAGTTTTGGCGAAAGGTAATATTTTCCGATGAAAAAGTTTTCCAGTCCTGTAGTGACAGAAAACAAATTCGGGTGCATCGTCCACCAAGAACACGCTATGAGATCGCGCTGGAAGATTTTCGGTAAATATGTGGGGTTGGATTTCTGCTAGAGGTCATGGTGCTCTATTTCGAATCAATGGAAGCCTCACACACAGTGGACATTTTAGAGAACACCGTGCTTCCAGCCGTCACAGAACTTTATCAAGACCAGTTTATTTTTCAACAAGACAACTGCCCTGCTCATACGGCCAAAATTTGCCAAACTTGGTTTCGGGAACAAAATATTGAAGGTATTCCTTGGCCTGCGAAAGCCCCAGACGTCAATCCTATGGAAAAAATCTGGGGTTTAATTTCAAAAAAGTTGGAAAGCTTTAATATTGTGCCGGGAAATCAACATCCCTTCGTCCAGTTAATAGTCAATGCTTATGAAGAAGTGATTGGTGAAAATGAAAACCTTTTTGAAATTTTGGCTGATTCTCTACCAAGAAGACTAGATATTAAAATTTATATACCTAATAATTTGTTTCTATTGTTTTATAATTTTCGATACAGTTGTGTTTTGTAATTTTTGTTACAGTTGTTTTATGCGTTAGCGTATTATTGAAATATAAAAATTATTTTTGAAAGCAATCTTTGATGTCAATATTTTCACATTTTAGTACCAGTCTGTCACAAAATATAATCCGGTAGTTAACCATACAATTTAAAAAATACCTATGTTTATCACGTATCACTTTTATGATGCCGATAGTGTATATTTTCCTTAGATTTTTATGGTTAGACCATATATTTATACTTACCCACCTTCCACTATTGAAATTTGTGTATTTGTTATCTCAGTGCATTCTTAGCGCATTTAAAAACAAAAATACCGCGCCAGTTGTCTTGCATTCCAGTCTGTAAGCCCCTATTTTAGCCTCCGCTAAAATAATAAAATATTAAAGTGGGATGATTAGTATCGTTTCTGTAGCAGCAATTGAAGTATTTGGCATAGCTTGATTTTTGCTTCGATTTGTTTGAGTTTCGGCCACCAAACTGACCAACCAAACTGATCTATAGATCATTTTTAATCCAACATGCTCTATATAGGGTGCAAATCCTCGTGGTTTTCCTTCTGTATATCAAATTTGGGTTTTACCATATTATTTTGAATAACAATAATAATTGAACTAAAGGTTCTCCAAAAGGGTCTTAAGACATCTTTAACTAAGACAATAAAAGGATATTTTAAGACAATTCAGTCAAAAATTTCCGCCCCTTCGGTTTAAATATACATTTAGTTTTTTTTTAATTTAAAAAATATTTCATTTTAGCAAATACAACACTTAGTGAAAAAAAATCGTTTAAATTCCAAAATATTTACGTCTGATTGAATATAGTTTCTCAAACTTATCACATATAAAAAATGCTAACCGTTTTCTTTGAAACTTAATGTAAGATGTTATTGTGACGTTAAAGTTTATGCCAACGATAATTTCAGGAATTTTATACAGTTTACGTTTTTAGAGCGTAACTAGCGTCTCAACTTCAACTAAACTACTATACTTACATACCGACGAGGCTAGTTAGAAAAGCAGTAAATATAAATTTAAAAGTTCGAAGGATTATTTTAACTAGCTAGAAATTTATGACCCAAAGGAAATGGCTTTTTTAGTTTTAGAGCTAAATTGGGCGTTCAAGAAAGCTTGAAGATAGCTGTAAAAATACCACTCGTAAATATAATTTGTTTAAGAAAGATCAAGCTGCTATGAATTTGTCAAATTCTGCTTTCTATTCCAGGTTTGTTTGTGCTTTCTTTACAAACGTTGGTTTAAATAACGAGCGCAGCGAGGTATTTAAAAACGCGAGTGAAAAAAAGCACAGTTTAGCCACGAGGTGTTGACACTATTTTTTTCAATACCTTTATAGAAAAATCCAAGAAAAACAGGAAAATACTTTTAAAAATCTCGAACGAAGAGCACTTCTCGCAACACACCATCTTTATAGTATAAATCAAGGCGACTGGTAATAGAAATAACAATGGTTTCCATAGCGATGTGTCTTTTTACTCGGTGACGTTCATTGTTGCGATATTTTAATCTTTAACAGTTTGATATTTTGACGATGTTTTTAAATGATTTTTTCGTGAACACTTGGTGAAAACTAGCAGAAATGGCTTAATTTTCCGCTATTTCTCATTAATTTTGGATAAAAAACGGACAGATATCTTTTTTTGCACCAGTGATAAAAACAAAAGTTTTTTTGCATCGATAACCAAAAAAGTCATGCTTTAGTTATCTGCAGACAGTTACTAAAATCATGTTTTTGATTAGGGTATAAAAAAATATGTTTTCCTAAGACCACACACAAAAGTAACCAAATCTGGACTCTATAACGCCTCAGAAAGTTTTATATTTAACAGGCATATCAATTTTATTTTCGTCCCTAGAGACGAAAAGGTTTTCTTCTCTATTGACGAAAATGAATGAACGCAAACCATTCAAACAATATAGGTATCTAGTAGATTATAATTTGTAGAAGGGTTGGAAATAGAACGAAACTTTCTTCTCTTAAGATGAAAATTTAGAAAAATTAATAATAATCAAAAATTCGAATTAAATCCTAAAATAGTCGTAGCAAAAATAGCGTACACAACTCAATAGAAAGTATCTTTCTTACACTCGCGTATTGTTTCACTCGGCTAGCGCCTCGTTCACAACATTCACGCTCATGTGAAATATGTCATTTTCTTCTCTCGTTATGTAGTATACTATTTTCACATTGCATTTTAAATAAACGCGATATAATGCAGTTACAAAATGAACCAAAGATTCACCAAGCTTTTAGGGACGACGCGCAGAGATACAACGAACAGCGCCTTTTAAGAGAAGCCGTTCTCTTGCCCATAACCAGTAAAAGAGACTTTTAGGAAAGCTCACTCAGGTAGTCGGGTCGTACTTGGTTGAGTGTAAATTATCTCGTTACACTTTCATGGCATGGTTAATAGAGAAAATTACAACTTAAATACTATACAGGGTGTTTCAAATTCGATGCTCACCATGGGGATCTCCTAAATGGTAGGAGATACGAAAAGGTTTAAATTAGGACAAAGCTGCGCAATTTGATGCTTTGCTCAAAACAAAAAAAAAGTCTACAAATTCCGGATAGTTCTGCTGATAGGCGGAAAAATCGAAAGCTTAATTTTTAGTTTTTATTTTTTTTGCGACCTTTTTTTTAAAGCTGTCGAAAAACGCTTAAAACTTTCCCCGAAACCGAATGCAGTACTTTTTTTAACATTTTTAAAATTACAGTTTTTTTGACGTTTTATTTAAAATAATTTTACCTAATATTTTCAAAATACGTTTTTTCTTTGTTTTTTAATCTTTGAATTTGGGCTGATGATATTCAATTAACTCAAAACGTCAGGTACTTGTCAAAATGAGATTGTAAAATATCTCTCATCCTTTATGAACCAAACGACAGGAGAAAAAAAGCATGTGTCCATAAGAAAAAATGAACTTGACAGTGTTCCTGTCACACTGAAATGTCAAATCTCGAAAACAGACCTCTCATCAGGTATCTTAAAAAAGTGCCTCTAGAAAGTTTTAAGCGTTTTTTGACAGCTTTAAATATAAGGGTGCAGAAAAATAAAATCTAAAAATAAAGATTTGGGTTTTTTTCTCCGGAACTACCCGGAATTTGTAAACTTTTTTTTTTGAGCAAAGCGTCAAATTGCGAAACTTTGCCCTAATTTAAACCTTTTCGTATCTCCTACCGTTTAGGAGATCCCCATGGTGAGCATCGAATTTGGAACACCCTGTATAGCCGATCGAGTCAAAAGTTACAGTCATTTTTTCAAATTTCATAGACAACCTGCAATCAGTCAAAGTCTTCTCTATTAATAAATTGCACCTCTATTATTCACTCTAAAAAAGCACTTTGTTTACCTATTGTAATTTATCTTAATTTCCGCTAGGTGATACCTTAATTTAGAGCTTTGCCTTGCCGTGGCGTCTTAGGGAGTATTTTGGAGCAACGGCAATGGAAGGGTCTGAATAGCATTGCAACTAAAGATGTGTAAAATCGTGCTATTGCTCTTAAGGCGCATTTACACAGACAAACTTTCGTTTGATGTTGAAATGTCGACAAACATTTACACGAGCCTCTTGAGCAAAATGTTCAAAGAAATGTTCGAGCAAAATCTCGTACAAAAAACACGTAAATTTTGGAGAGAATGTTGAGCAAAATTTGTTTGAAGAATTGGGGGTATAAAAATTTCTTTACAAATTCAAAAGATATATTGTTATCGGAATTCATTGAACTTAACTGAAAATAGAAAAACAAAGTTTTGAAATAAGGTATTTTTAATCAATTGCTTTCAGACGGAAAAACGATTTGATGCCGAAATTCACATTTTACCTCATAAGCAACTTCGATTGATCTGATTTTTATAGGGGATATGCCAGTATACTTGTGACTTTTTTGGGGTTGTAAAAAAACGAGAATAAAAAAAATAATAATTGGCACATATTTATTGCTGTTGCCTGTAAAATATAATGATAAAAATATACGTTTAAAAGAATATCTTTATTTTACTTCCTAGTTTAGTCTTTTACAATAATAATTAAGTCAAACTAAAAAACCTATATACATTTTATTAAATCTCAAATATATGAACAAAAGCACGTTCGGTTTAAATAATACTCGTTTATTACCCAATTTTACAACCCTACCAACCCGACCCTTGTCTAAAAAATATAATTTAGCAGTAATTTCGCAGGTAGTAGGCCGGCCACACTTTTGAATCGCAATGTTTGCATATTGTTGGTAAAGTGTCAGTAATCGACCTTGATTATTACATTAAATTGACCGTAAATATCTATATCTTCAGCATTTTCATGAACCTTTTGCTTTTTTAAGCAACCCTTGGGACCTTAAACTAACTAGGTAAATCTGGTGTGAGGAATTAAAAAACAACAATAAAAGCTAAAGGTAAAAAAAAATATGTTTAAAAAAGATCCCCCTCCCCACCACTCCTCATAGTCGTGAAGCGCGGATTACCGCTTAAAAGTGCAATTTTTGAGTTTTTTGCCGATATTTAAAAAACTCAAATTTTTTTTGGAAAAAAAAAAAATTTGACTTTAGAAAAAAAACTCTTGGAAATCAAAAAAAACTCGCAAGAAAATCCCAAAAAAAACCCCGGGCAAAAAAATCCGAGAAAAACCCTAAGAAAAAAATATTATAAGTAACCGTAATCCATGTGACAAAACTGATAGTAGAGCCAATTATAATGTTTCGCTTGCCATCGGCTTTTTTCACAAAAATTTTAAATAAAAGTTGGTGTTCCATTCTTTTAAAGAATTGAGATCACTGATCACTGATGTAAATTTTATTTATTATCATCTTTAAAAATATGTTTCCAAAATAGATAGCAATAATTTGCTCAAAAATTTACCCGAACAAAATGTTCAAAGAAAAGCTCACAAAAATGTTCACGCAAAAATTTTTAGATCTTTTGCACGAGATTTTATTTGAGCATGTTCGTCTGTGTAATTGCGCCTTTACAAATTCATTATAAATTCTAATCCGGTACCCTTATAATCATCTATTGTTGGGTGAAGTCGTCAGTGTATATTATGTATATATATATATATATATATATATATATATTTCGTAAAATGTTGGAAAATAAAAACTCACAAATCTTCTACATTTTTGATCATTTTTGGAATTATAATTTCGAAATTTTTTTAATATATGCTTGAATATGTATGTTAGTTTGTCATTTTACAACTATTTTATTTTTTTTTGTTAGACGTTTGAGATGCAAACCTTGAAAATGGGACAGTACACTGAGAAAAATATCCACTAATCCTAAGTAAGAATTCATTAGCCCCAAGTAGAAACTTTATTTAAATATGAGACACGTAAACTGTCTACCTACTATAAGTTTGTGGCTTTAAATAAAATAAAAAATATATTTTTGAGCTACCATGTCCTATCACAAGACACCGTAAGAAAGAAGAAATAATTTTTAAAAAAAGTGCGACGCGCCGACAGTCAGTACCTAGCGAAATCATTAAGGGTTACCAAACTCGGGTCTAGGAAGGTCGTTTTACTTGCAGCTATTGAATTCATCACTTGGGGCTCATAGAAACTTCACTTACCACTAACAAAAAAGCTAAATAGATAAATCACTTGGGATGGTTTTCTGAGTGTAGTCCCGAAACGCGTCGGTTGACTTAAAATAAAGAAGTTTTGCACTTAAAACAAATCGCTTTCTGTCCTCAAATGATAATGAATCTTCTGGAGTTTTCAAATAATTATAAATACATAAATTATATGATATTAGGCCGCACACACAAGATAAAAACTGGGTTTTAATAAATGCTTATCGGCAATAAATAATTAGATCTATGGTATTCATCATCATAGGCAATCACTCGATACCGAGTATGATTTTCCTCTATTCTGTATCGTCGCTATCTGTTGTGCGTTTTTTGATGGCTATGTAAGCCAATTCTCGAGCCGCACACCCTTCCACAGTCCTGGCACACCCAGTCTCCGGCAGCAGCCGGGTGTTGTTGGTCATCCATTCTTCCATTTTCTCGCCCCTTTCTACGTTCTCTCTTTTTCGTTTCTAGTCTACGTCGTTGCTCTTCAAAAGTTTGTGCTCCCTCATGGACTGACCAGTCTAACGAAGCTGGTGCTTAAAGATAAGGGCTTCTATACTAGTTGTTCTGTCTTCTTCTAAAACACTTATGTTTGTTCGTCGGTCTTGCCATTTCATTCTCAGTATTCGTCTTAAACAACTTTGGTGATATTTTTCTAGTCGTTTGATATGCCTTCTGTAGGTGGTCCACGTTTCGCATGCGTATGTTAGAGTTGGTATTATAACTGTGTTGTAGACACGAAGCTTGGTCTCCGCATTGATGTCGTGATTGTTGAAGACTCTCTCCGAAAGCCGTTCGAACGCTACGCTAGCACATATTAAGCGATGCTGTGTTTCTGCGTCACTAGTTGCATTTGATGATAGGTGCCTCCCAAGGTATGGGTAATGTTCCACGTTCTGCAGAGGATGGCCATTTATGGAAATGTTTGGAGCTTGGGGATTCGTACCTGGTTCTGGTTGGTGAAGAATATGCGTTTTGGCAAGATTGACCTCTAGGCCAATGCTTTTGTAGGCTTGGTTAAATGCGTTGATTACCAGTTGTAGACCTTCCTCTGTATCGGCCATTACGACGTTGTCATCGGCGTACTGCAGTTCGATTACCGAGGTTGTCGAGACGTTAGTTTTTGCTCAGAGTCTGCCTAGGTTAAGTAGGCCACCGTCGAATCTATATAGAATTTCCACTCCCGGCGGTAGATGTTCCTCAACAAGGTGAAGCATGGCACCTAAAAATATAGAGGATAGGGTGGGCGCAATAACACACCCTTGTTTAACGCCTGTCGTAATCTGGAATGACTCTCCTGGTCCATCGTTGCTCAGGACTGTTGCATTCATATTGTCGTGTAGTAGTCTAAGAATTTGAATATATTTTTGAGGGCATCCAGCTTTTGCCAGTATTTTCCAAAGAGCTTCTCTGTTAACCGAATCAAATGCTTTGACTAGATCTATGAAGGCCATGAAGAGAGGGTGATTTTGTTCTCTAGATTTCTCTTGCATTTGTCTGGCACTGAAGATCATGTCAGCTGTGCCTCGATTGGGCCTAAATCCACACTGTGTCTCTGGCAGATTTTGTTCAGCAATCGGAATTAATCGGTTTGATATGGTATTACTATGAGTCAAAACTCAAATAAAAAAACGGTACCATAACACAAAAAAAAATTATTTCCTAAAAAACCAATAAAATGCTATTAAAATCTAAAATCTGAATAGTTATCAAATAGAAAAAAGGCTGCCCATAATTTGAAAAAATCTCGAGGCAAATTTCTTAAGCCTTCTTCTGTAAATGCCACCGAGAGTTACCCCAACATTTATATATTCATATATTTTATTATTTTTTTTATTATATACACTTAAATCGGTGATACGAAATTAGTAAATAAAATCAAAAGTTGTTTTATTAAAGTTTTCAAATTTATGTGGTTTTTAAACTTTAAGGACATTTTTAAAATAAATGCACTTTTACATTATCGTCCAAAAATATCCTATTCGGTTTTTTAAAAAAACCTACAGGTTAAGGAGACTTTCAAAGAAACCTTCGCAATGGGTAAAAAAATACATTTACTTATCTTTTACAAAAAAATTACATTTAAAAAAAAATAGCAGGATATGTTATTACCTTATTTAAATACCACAAAAAATATAAAAAGAAGCCTACTAAATTCAATATTGTTTAAAATTTGTACAAGAAAAACACGTTTTTTATATAACGTTTTGTCAACGATTGTTTTCACATTGTTTTAGTGTTTATTTATTCTCCTTTTTATGATGTATGACTCGTTTTTTTATTATATTTTTTAAACGAGTGACAAAAAAAACAACTAGCTTTTATAAAGAATGAGGTAAATAATCAATTTTAGTGGGTCCACAGAAAAATACTACCTTTTTTGGATCATACATAAACATACGGGTTCAAGAAAACCACTTATCAAAAAAGTTTTTGTTTATTTGTTTTAACCATCAGTGTTTTTGCATGACCAGTAGATTTTTCGCCTTTTGAGATGGGAGTTGACCTTGAAAAATACTTATAGTCATTTTAGTAACTGTCGGCAGATAACTAAAGCATGGCTTTTTTGGTTACCGATGGAGTACGGTGCTAGGAATTAGGAGATGAAATGAGCACCACAAGTGCGAAATCCGGATCTACGGTTACCATTACCTTTTTTGAGGGAAAGCTCGCTATTCATTGATTTTGTTATTTATTCACCCTCACTAAATCCCTTTTTAAATTTATCAACTCCAGAGCTTAGGATATCTGTAATGATAATTATATCTGTCTCTGTAGAGACGCTTAATTTTCCTTCAAACTGAAGGTACATCTGCCGATTCTGCAATTTGACAGATGGTTATCTTTTACATGAATCCTGTGTCATATTTTTTCATTAACATTTTCATATCCTAATTCCTAGCACCGTACTGATGAGCACCACAAGTGCGAAATCCGGATCTACGGTTATCATTACCTTTTTTGAGGGAAAGCTCGCTATTCATTGATTTTGTTATAAAAATTTTGTGATCCGGCTTAATATTTTTAAATTTTTTTAACTTTATGTGAGGAAATAAATGGTTTGGCTTATTTACCAGCTTTTGCTTAATTTTAGAGTAACTTTTTTGGCTACTTCTGGATTTCATGGACTCTATGCCATTGTTGTTTCTCTACACAAAAACCCTTATCAAGAGTGCATGCCCGCTTTAGTTATTTTACGTTCAGGACGTCGCGTGGATGATAAGTCATTTTGTGCGGTTTTTCATTCCCTAATTTTCCCTGTAATAACTCCCGTGCGATAATTAATGGTACCCTAGTGGTATCTAAATACGAAGAAGACTTTTTGAAATTGTTAAAGGTGTTATTAGCGTAATAAATTTTGTCAACACAAGCGTCCTGTTAATTAGTGACTATTTTTGCATTTTTTTCTTTTTCTTCTGATTAAGTAGGGTTGTGTCAAAAACGTTTTGGAAAATAAGAATTATTTGGAAGGTTTTACATAGTCAACACAAAAAAGGAGTATTTCGGATCGGTAGATACGATATTGAGATTATATGATTATTGTTCTGTTTACTATGCATAAACTTTTATCTGTGTCTTTAAGAAAAATTTGTTACTGTGTTTTTTTTCTATTTTTTTAAGGTTTTTTTTTAATTTTATTTTTTTTTAAATTTTGGTTTGGCGTGCTATTTTTCGCTAACTATCAATGGATTTATTTTTATATTTATGAAAATAAAGCTTATTGAGATTGAGATTAGAGAGTGAAATAGCAAAATTCCAATAATAAGAATCCTTCTACTTCGATATATATCTTATCTCGCTCCCTTTGAAATTCAGAATCTTATTTCTGAAATTCGCGCAATGCGCCAACGCGGTTGGGCGATATAGATTTTTAGCATTTTTTCGTTTTTTGTATCTAAAAAACTATTAACGTTAAAGCTGTAGACTCATTAGAATGTAATAACTTTTTTCAAAATCTTAAAATAATATCCACCAGCGAAAATATAGGCAAACAAAATAATATTCTTTTAGAAGTAATGTCTCGTGAGTAATCATAAAATTACGATTAACTTAAAACTAAAGCAAATAAAGAAAATTAAAAAACAAAAATGCATTGATTGGGTATCGCCTAAGATAACACTACTTTTGTTTTATGAGAAAAACCACTTTGAAATCCTTCATTTTTCTCTGCCCGTTTTGGGTCTCCCGCCGCGTGAGTAATCACCAATATTTTATTAGATCTTGGCACCTGAATAAAAAAATTGTTTGCTTTCAACTTCAAATTAAATAATTTTGGTGAACTTTCTGCATAACGTATTAACATTTGGCCTTTCTGGAGTATTTGTAAATGTGAGAAAAATGCGATCAAAAGTTTAAATACACAAGATTTGTCCCGCGTGTCATCATGGAATTGCCCGGTTACGAAACCAAAAAAAAAACCCATGCAATGCCTTGGAAGCCTTAGATATGTGTAATAAGCATCCAAGTGCGGATTTCAAGGAGGGGGGGGGGGGTTTGTTATGCTGCACCCTTCATTGCGACCCGAAAAGTCTATTGTGCCTCATACCTGTTTTACAACCCAACTTCCCTGATAAAGGAAATCAGTCTATTTGGTGAGACTTCCTCGAAATCTTGGGGCACTTTCAACCCAGGTTCAAATATTTTCACCGTCGTTTTCATTAGTCCTACGCAGTGGCATTCGATATGTACCGGCGTTTCCCCCTCTCCTCCACAGAATCTACAAATCGGTGTATTGCTCACTCCAATTCTATTCTTGTGTTGGGTGAGTCGGCACTGGCTTGTATATAGACCTGTGATTATTCTCAGGCTGTTCCTTGATAATTGCTGGAGCTGCTTTGCTTTGAGTTTGTCTGGCTTATTCAGAAAGGCTTTGAAGCAGATTTTGCAGGGTAACGTTTAAAAAATGTAATATTTAAACGAGTTTTCTGCTATAACACAATTGATGCTTAAAATTTTAGTTTAATTTTGTATTAAAAATGGCATATGTAGTAATGTAATTTTCTCTAAAAGTTTCGCCTATGGCGCTATAACCAGCGGCGTAGCCATGGGGGATTAAACCCCCCCCCCCAGAGGGGCTAACCCAATCTACAATAAATTAGGCATGCAAGGGCGTTACGTCGGGGGAGCTATGTATCACCCATTTTTTTACTTTTTTTCCAAAATAAAAAATTTTGACGTCATTATTCGTTATAATTTTACTTTAATTTTAGGCAATTTCTATTTGCGGCACATTTATGATATGGTTTTGTTACAATTTTGTTCAATTTTAAGCTATTTTCTTGTTAACAACATTTCAAACGCGTAAAAAATAGCGTTTTAGTGTCATTTTCTCAACATTTTTGCCTGCGGCGCTTTTAAAGATGAATTATCAATTATCGATTAAATAATTCAAACGACGATTGTTGATGGCGACGTCAGTTACTGTTGAAAGAAACAGTGACTTAAGTCACCATCACCGGTATGCCGGTGTCCTAAAAATCACTGATACGCTCATCACTAGTATGAATGAAATTTTATCAATTACTAGCGTCCGATTTTACACTTTTTTTCTTGTTTTTGTTTGCTTTAAATGATCATAATAAATGAACAATTACAATGACACACAAACAAACAAAAATTCAAAAAATTGGATTTTTTGATTAGAAGCCAAAACCAAAAATTAAAAAAAAATCAATTTACAGAAATAGTCTCTCTAGAGATTTATTATATGTTATACTTGCAAAAGGTTTTTTTCCTCATTACAGTTTTGAAAAACTACATTAGAAAATCAATGTGAAAAGATAGGCTAAACGGATTGACTTTAATGTTTATTCATTCAGGGACTTTAGTTTCTGTAGACGAAGTCCTAAACAAGTATAAGTATAAAAGTCAGGGGTAGGTCAAAAAACTCTTTATTTTGCTTCTTTGTCGAATTCTACGACAAGTAATGCAGATCTCTTTGATAATAATTTTGGCCATATACCTAGATTTGTTCCGTGCAGATCCATGTATTAAAATATTACCAGCAACATTGATCTACAATTAACGAAAAACTTATTGGAAAAATATTAAATAAACTACCGCCAATCATGGTAGACCACTTAGGTATCCAAGCTACTGTAGGCAAATATCTCACCATTTACCAAGCTCGATTCAAAAGAAAATATTACCTTGTGCATATTAATAACCAGATTTTTTTTTTATTCCACGGAAATCGCATCTTATATACATGGTGTTTCAAATTCGATGCTCACCATGGGGATCTCCTAAACGGTATTTTTTTTTACAACATATTTATCTTCGTAGAAGCAATTAATTAGGATCTTAGAAGTTTCAAGTTCCCAGGCACGTTGAAGTTTGAAGTGATCTGGACTCTTTAAAGAAATTATTTTATTATTCAAAATGCCTCATTTAAAAATGTCACGTATGATTAGTTATTAATGTCAGTGGAATGTTTTGATTCGCAAGACTCCTCTTTCTCTCCTCCCCAAAATACTCTCGTGACAATAAACTTTCAAAGCATTTGCAAAACTGAAAAATACCTACACAAGACCTAAATGATGCTGGACCATCAATCTCTGGAGACAGTCAATATTACCCTTATAAATTAACAAGTTTTTCCATTCAAAGGTCAGCTTCTCAACAAAATTTTGTAAATAATTTGCATCACAGAGAATGTAGCGTGTGTAAACGCAGCCGAACTTTGAAATCTACTACTACTAACAAGAAATGGATTGAATGTTTTTACTGTAATAAATAGTTTCATTTTCAGTATGTAAACCTTTCAAGAAAACCAAAACAAAAATTTCAATGCTCTCCTTGTAAAGTTCTTACGACGGAAAAATCTTCAGAAGAAGAAAGTAATTTGAATAAACTTCTTAATAAATTTAAATCTCGTGGAAATATTTTATCGAGAGTTCCAAAAGGATCCAGAGTTTTCGCGGTAGAAAAATTTAACGAATGTCTAGAAAACGTCATAACAGATAACAGTTTAAAATCCTGTACCTATCTACTAATTTTTCCTAATTTCTGCTTTAAGATTAGTCAGAAATTAAAAAAAGAAAATAATTCTTTGGCAACTAAGGTGAATAAACTTTTGAGATCTTTTCCAAATGTATTCGAATTCAGCAGCAGTTCAAATACATATAAATTACATTGTTTTAATAAACTTAACGGTTTGAATGTACAAACCCATGATGAACTGAACCTCTCAAGACGAGTCTTATAAAAAGTATCTTAAGGCGATAGAAGAGGGTTTTAAGACTCTCCGACAACAAGATTGCTAAGCCTTCAGAACAAAATGCAATTATTATGAGAGAAAAACATCCCGCAAGGTCAGAAGCCCTAAACTTCGGAAACAATGAAGATAATACGACAGTTATTAAGGCTGATATAAAAGATGTAAATTACTGCATCAAGCAGTTTAATAAAAGCTCAAAATGGTGATATTTCTAGAAAACTACTGAAAACTTTGACTAAATTTATTAATATGGTGCTATTAGGAAACGTTCTAAATTTTATTAAACCAATTTTTTTGGCGCTAAGCTGTGCTCCCTTGAAAAAAAAGATGGCACTCTTCGTCCAATTGCTATTGGTTTAACCCTTAGACGACTCTACTCAAAATGCATCTGTATCGCAATTAAAGAAAAAGCAGCTTCGTTTCTTGAACCAACACAACTAGGCTTTGGAATAAGTGGGGGCGCTGAATCGATTGCGCATTCAGTTAAAACGGTAATATCATCAAATTTTGAAGCAAAGAAAGTTTTTCTAAAAATAGATTTCAAAAATGCATTTAATTTAGTGAAAAGAGGTGCTGTTCTAAAAGAAGTAAAGAATCAATTTCCTGAAATCCTTTCTTATGTATCCGCAAGTTATAGCTCACCGTCTCTACTTAAATTCAGAAGAAGGCGTTCAACAAGGAGACCCTCTTGGACCTTTACTTTTTTGCATCGCCGCACATCCTCTTTTCCAAAAACTCAAATCGAAACTTAATGTATGGTACTAGGACGATGGATCCTTAATAGACTCTTGTGAAAACGTCAAAATTCCTGATACCTTTAAAAAAACCAAATTTAATATTTTCAAAAATTCTGCAATTCTTGGTGCTCCTTCAAATGAAGAAAGCAAAAATAATTTGTTGAAAATCAAAATATACACTTTAGAATTCCTGGAAAAACAATTACTAATGCTTGAGCCTCATCAAGCTTTTTACCTTTTAAGAAACTGTTTATCTTTGCCACGTCTACAATATTTACTCAGAGTGGCTAATTTCCATGAAAACCCACTTTTAGGCGAATTTGATGAATTCATCAAACAAACCTGCACCAAAATTGTAAACATTCATTTAACATCCGATCAATGGCTTCAAGCATCATTGCCCGTGAACTGGGGAGGATTAGGATTTCGTAGATGTAATACCCTTGGCTTACCAAGTTTTATTTCTCCATGCCAACAATCAACGACTTTGATTAAAAACACAATAGATCATTTTGCAAACATTGATATTGATGGATTTACCAGCTATAGAATCTAGAAAATTATAACCAATAACCTTATTCAAACCTCTGATTTAAAAACGCAAAAAGAATGGACTGTTCCAATCACGGAATTAGCAAAAGCACAACTTTTAGAAAGCGCTAAAGATGTGAAGGATCAAGCCAGAATAAAAGCATTTTCCAAACTTTCCTGTGCATTGCTGCGTGCTTTACCAGTTCCCAACTTGGGTCTTCTTAACAGAGAACTTATTCGAATTGCCATTGGACTTCGCCTAGGATGTCGAATTATTGAGCCCCATATATGTCGATGTGGAATTATGGTTGATTGCTCAGGAACTCATGGTTTATCATGCCTTTATAGCAAAGGCCGATTTTCTAGACATAAGGAATGCAACGAAATTATTAGAAAAGTACTCATTACAACAGGGCACCATCCCACTCTAGAAACTAGTAGACTAAACGCTAGAGTGGATGGCAAACGACCAGATGGTATGAAACTTATTCCATTTGAATGCGGAAAATCTTTGGTTTGGAACGTCACTATCGTAGACACAGAATGCTACTTAAGGAAGACATCTTTAAATACAGAATGCTGTCTAATAACTATGTTTTTAAACATTAGGTGGGGAAGGGCCTGTATGTAGTCAGTTTTTACATAAAATCTCCAAAATGCTCATTGAAGCAAAAAAAAACAAAAAAAGAAGGTGATTGGCTGTATCAGCGCCTCAGCATAGCTATTCAACGAGGAAACGAAATCAGCGATTTGGGAACGAAAGATCTTGAGTCGGAGGAGCCCAAAAAAAATTAAGTTATATTATACATTTTATTATTCTGTCATGACTATTTATTGCATCCAAATACAGATTTCAATCACGAAAATGTTTAAATTAGGGCAAAGTTTCGCAATTTGATGCTTTGATCAAAACTAAAAAAAAGTTTACAAATTCCTGATAGTTCCGGAGATAGGCGGAAAAAATCGAAATCTTCATTTTTAGTTTTTATTTTTCTGCGCCCTTTTTCTTAAAGCTGCCAAAAAAGCTTAAAACTTTCTACAGGCACTTTTTTAAGATCTACCTAGTGAAAGGTCCGTTTTTAAGATTTGACATTTTAGTGTGACAGGAGCACTGTCAAGTTCATTTTTTCTTGTAGAAACATTCTCTTTTTTTTTCTGAAGTTTGGTTCACAAAGGATGACAGATAACATTTTGCATTCTTATTTTGACAAGTTACCTGAAGTTTTGATTGACCATCATCAGCCCAAATTTAATTTTTGCTATTAACTTACTCAAGATATTTTGGAAACCCGATTGCAGTACTTTTTTAAACATTTTAAAAATGACAGTCTTTTTGGAGATTTTGTTATAACAAAATAATTTTACCTAATATTTTTAAAAAAATTGTTTTCTAATCTTTAAATTTTGGCTGATGAGGGTCAATTAACTCAAAAGGTCAGGTACTTGTCAAAATGAGGTTGTAAAATATCTATCATTCTTTGTGAACTAAACGGCAGGAGAAAAAAAGCATGTGTCCATAAAAAAAATGAACGTAACAGTGCTCCTGTCATACTGATATGTCAAATTTCGAAAACGGACCTCTCATTAGGTAGATCTTAAAAAAGTGCCTGTAGAAAGTTTTAAGCGTTTTTTGACAGCTTTAAGAATAAGGGCGCAGAAAAATAAAAACTAAAAATAAAGATTTCGGTTTTTTTCGCCTATCTCCGGAACTACTCGGAAGCTTTAAACTTTGCCCTAATTTAAACCTTTTCGTATCTCCTACCGTTTAGAAGATCCTCCTGGTGAGCATCGAATTTGGAACACCCTGTATTTATATTAGATTTTCTAATTTTTTAAATAAAATTTGTCCTCTGATGGAAATATGCAGTTTAACTCGGTATATTCTCTATCAGAGTATAACGCGTACATATCAGATTTCGGGTTCGGGATTTTTTCAGATCGCACATGCACAAGCATTTGTCAAAAAATTGGCTTCATGCACTAGATATATTACTAATGAAAACATGACTTTATTCTATCAGACAGTCATAGTCAACTTGGATTTATGTCAACTAGAGTGGTGCTACAAGTATGGCGACATCTTATGTCTATGGACAAGTAGGAAAATTTAGCAGATCACATAGACTATTGTAATAAATGGAGCACGAAAATTAGTTTATAGAGAACTAGGTAAAATTATAAAAAAATATTATAAAAAACTTAACAAAATGGGGAAGGGACCTGAACCCCAACTTAGAGGGAAAAACCTGATATTTTTATATAACTTTTTGTTTATAAAAAAAATCGTTTTCCATTCATTACAATAATAAGCTATGTCAGCTGCTAAATATTCGTACTTTTCCAGAGACATAAGATGTAAATCCCTGAAAATGACAGTTAAGTAAAATATTTCGTTCTCTATTTTATTACAATAAGCTATGTGAGCTGCTAAATTTTCCTACCATTCCATAGACACAAGATGTCGCCATACTTATAGCACCACCTTAGGTAAACCCCTGAAGATGACAGTCTATATTGTTGAAACAGTTTGGGTGAATCTTAATTAAACACTGGTATTTTAATTTATTTTATAATTTTACCGAGAGAAACTAAATGCCCAGTCTATCCTTGATTTATATGTCAACGACTAGTAGCAATATTGACAGATCATATCAGTCGCAGGAAAATTAATGACCGTGTTATTAAACATGCTATAGGCTTCGATTTTAACACCCAGTTAATGAGGCGTTTAACTCCTCACTATAACCTAAAATTATGGGACAGTAATCCCAATTATAAACACAAATAGGCGTACGTTAGAGACCTGATTTACATCAATATAGAAATAGTTGGTTACTGCACAAATATGTAATATATGTAATATTACCCGAAATACGGTAAATGATCATTATAAACGTGATTAGAAACTAAAGCAAATATAAATGTATCACGTAGATCTGCTATCCCAAGTAACACAGTGTGCTGTAAAACAGCACGGACAACGTTTTCACAGCAAAAACAATAACAATAATGCTTTTGCTGTGCTATAGTACCGATAATATTTACGATTTTAGTTTATTTAGACTCAAAAATTACAGTTTTAATGTAATTTTCTTAGACATTTTTTAAAATAAAAATTGTATGAAATAAACGACTTCAAATCCGAGTACTCCCCTAGATTTGAGACCAAATCCTCGCTTGTAGTTACCAAGTTTTGTTTGCATATATTGATATATTCTTCATAAAAGCTATGCTCTTATTCTATTTTTTTGTTCGTATCGAAACCGCCCCCCCCGTTTTCAAATGGTTGGGACCGCCACTGACTAAAATACGTATTTTGAGGACTTACCGGCGGGCAAATATTTGTGCGAAAGCCCGTTTACTCTTGAAACTTTCTTGATACCTCATTGAACTACACGCCCTTTCAAAAATTTGAGATTTTCACTGTTTTTATTAATTTTTCTTTTGAGGTTTTTGAGATCAACTTATTTTCTCTAAACTTTTTCTGGTTAAATAATTCTAATACAACATTTGACCATTTTGGTTCACATAATATAAACATGGTTGCTCGCAATTTTTGACAGAAGTATTTTTATATGAAACATGTGTTTTAACAAGCAGGTGAAAACATACCAATGGTTGGTATGTTTTCACCTGCTTGTTTTAGGGCGTCTGATCAATGACTACCGGGATTTACACATCAACCTAACCGCGATCGAAACTGTAAATAAAAAGGCCTCTCGGTTGAGAAGTGTTTTGTGTCTGCGGTAGAGGGCGCGTCATTCGCAACTGTCGTTTCGCATTGGTTATAGCTGTAAAGGTACAATAGCACGTTTTCATATAATTTTGCATTGGTGGCAATTTGGGTGTAAAAATAAGTTGCCATACCATTGTGACAGCTAAAAATATAGCTTAAATTAAGCTGGCTACTTTAGAGCAAACACGTAGCTGCCGCAAGGTGTCTACGGCTATGGATTAGCTGTAAAATCTAAAGTGTCTAGACTGTGTTACTTGGGATATGTCCACCCTATGTTATGGCAGACCCCTCGTCGGTATATTACATTATCGTCCTTCTCGTTCGACTACTACGTTTTCACGTGGAACTGAATGCGTTTTCAATACGATTGACTTTTTTGAGGTTAGTTTTTGTCAATTTAACTTCTTTGATTTTTTAAGGCCAATAAGTTTACAGCATAATAATATAATTAAAATGAAGTTATATAACGTATGTCCTAAAAGTTTTGGCACAAAATATTTCTCGGATTTTCTTTTAATGAAGAAATTTATTCTGACCTCTGTGCAGTAAATGCACGTGGTATTCCACTTTTTGGGAGATACACAGACATGGTATTCCCTGCTCGCACTCCGCTTTTGTTCTATAAATGGTTCTTCTTGAAATGTTTTCGTTCTGGAATATTCGACAGATTTCAGCTTGCCCAACCAACTTTTAGATACTTATTTCTAATTTATACGACATCTTAAAGCAAAAACTTCAAAATAAATAAATCTCAAATGATAGTAAACAAGGTAAATAAGCTTTTGTTTCCAAAGCAACTTGATATTATTTTGTTTTAGTTAAAATTAAAGCCAATTAATTTTGTGTCAAAACTTTTAGGACATACGTTACCTAGTTTTTGCAGAAATATTGGTCTCATCAGTCAGTTCGATACTGAATTTGGGCAGGGACAATGAAAAAAAGTTCGATTCGCCGCGTTTTCATGTAAGGTTTGAAAGTGAATCGGATTGAAAACGTATTCAGTTCCACGTAAAAACGTAGTAATAGTTTAAGACGTTAACACACTGATGACGCAATATGGATGTTCGCTTTATTAAGGCCAGTTGTCTGAATATTATTACATAGATGACAACGAAAGCAATGAAGAAGCTACTATCGACCTTCTTTCGCTACATGTGTGTAAAGAAAAGGAGGCACGGACAAGTGAATATAAATTAATGAATGTAGAAGTGCGAGCGGGACAATTCCCATATACGTAAGCCACCTTGCTGGGCTCGTTATACGCCCACTTTCCAGGGTTTAGCCCAGGAGGTTTCACAACTTGGGCTGCAACCTTCTTACATCACCTGGGGCCAAACAGATGGTTCCCAAGGTGTGACTCTCTTGACCTGGCCAGAGCCGGACACTCCTGAAGGACGATTCTTCGTCCTCCATGCAACATCGACTCTCTGAGTCTCCGGAGATTCCCAGCGCCCCTGATGCGTTTGTAGTATCCAATAGGTACTTGTGCAATTCCCTGTCGGGCCTCTTATTTATCTTGAGAGGCTCCACTGGGTAGCTGTTCGGTTCCCTGTATTACCTTCTGGTCGTCGGAGGGTCCTTCTAGAGTTTCCTTACACAGGAGTTAACCGGCTAGAATCATCTCCCTAGCACTTCGGGGAGGGGGCTATACACAACAGGGTGCGGCTGGTTTCCTGAGGAAGGTTTTTATTGTGGTGCCTCATCCACGCGGCCCGGGCGATTCATTCAGCTCTATTTCGGTTGGACCGTCCATGCTCACCACGATTTTGACCTGGAGCTTTCTGAGCTCCTTGGCAAATTTGTTTACATCAGCGGCGTCCGTAGGCGCCCCTGATGCGTTTGTAGAGTGTTCAATAGGTACTTGTGTAGTTCCCTGTTGGGCCTCTTGTGTTGAAGAAGATCTACTGGGTCCTTGAACAGTTCCTTGTTGATCCTTATATTTAGAGGTTCCACTGGATACCTGTTCGGTTCCCTGTGTTACCTCCTGGTCGTCGGAGGGTTCTTCTGGAGTTTCCTCACACACGAGTAAGCTAGAATCACCTCCCCAGCTCTTCGCGGAGAGGGCTATATACAACTGGGTGCGTCTGGTTCCCTGAGGAAGGTTTTTATTGTGGTGCCTCATCCACGCGGGCCGGGCGTTCAAGCCAAGACCCCCACACCCGCCCCCGATCCACCACTTAGAGAAGTCGAAAGCGAGCCAGAGTTGGGTTCACATAAGCGCTCTCTATCTCCGAGCGGTATAACGTTCCCCAACCGGATTTAGTCACCGACTTATTCAGTCAGGTCCACACCCGCGACTTGGACGCACCTGTTGAGAATTACCCAAGTGGTATTCAGAGAAGGGAGCTCTGGGCCCCTTGGGCCCGGTTAATGCTCGTATCTGGCAATGTCCAACCCAACACAAGCAAAGGCGACAAGTGTATATATAGACAACTAAAGTCCTCACAATTCTGAAAGAAATATTTATTTATAGGCAATGCCCAAACCAAGTAATATAGTGGAGCTAATTCTATGTTGAACGTCCTTTCAAAGTAGTAATAAAAACCGCCGAACTGTGGATTATATTGAAAACCCAGTCGGGTACGGAGGTTTTCGAGTAATTAAAAAAATTTCCGTACTAGATAATTAACAACTCCCACCCTCAGAAATTATTGCCATTAGCCTAGCAAAGAGAAGCACTGCTAAACGCTCTGGCATCTAACAGAATAAACTCTCAAAAAATCAGCGGTTGCTGAATTATCTTGAAACAACTTCCAAAAAGGTGTTAAAGGCAAGGAAATCGGCGATCAACGCACCAATCCTTTTATGGATCTGCATTATTCTGCAATAATACCAAAGGGCAACTTATGAAAGAAAGGCTGTCAAAAGTATCTGAATAAAGGCACTGCTTGCACCTAAAAAATTAAAACAATTTAATCCTAGGAATATCCTAAACTTAACAAAGGCTAATGCTAATAACAGGGATCCTAAATATCATGATATTTACTGAAAATATCAAAATATCGGATATTTATTTACGATATATATCGAAAATTTTATTTTTGTTAAAAATATTAGTTTATTAATGTGTAAATGTATCTGAAAATATAGAACAAACATAGAAACCTTATCTCCCAAAGAAAATCTAAATTTGTTGCTGTATTCGACATACTTTTATTCTGTTTAAAATATCGAAATATAAACGTTAATTTTCCAACCTTTTTATTCCCTAATTTGTTTCGAAGTTTTGAGTGGACAAGACTGAATGTCGAAAATATTCTTTCTAGCCCAGCAGTAGCCTCTACAGCTATCAATAACATAGAGCACATTTTTAAAAACTCCTTTTGAAGGTCGGCCCATCTAAAATATTTTTCAGCCTTAATTATGTTGACCGATTTCCACCATGTCATAGGAGGAGTTTTTCTAAAGTATTGCCCATATAAATATGATGGAAATGGTTTTGAAGTACTCAGTGCTCATTACGTTTCTTAAGGCGCAATTACACAGACGAACATGCTCAAATAAAAGCTCGTGCAAAATATCTAAAAAATTTTGCGTGAACATTTTTGTGAGCTTTTCTTTGAACATTTTGTTCGGTTAAATTTTTGAGCAAATTATTGCTATCTATTTTGGAAACATATTTTTAAAGATGAGAATAAATAAAATTTCACATTAGTGATCAGTGATCTCAATTCTTTACAAAAATGGAACACCAACTTTTATG
Source organism: Oxystoma pomonae (assembly GCA_963921995.1). Classification (NCBI taxonomy): domain Eukaryota; kingdom Metazoa; phylum Arthropoda; class Insecta; order Coleoptera; family Brentidae; genus Oxystoma; species Oxystoma pomonae. The sequence goes on from OY998172.1 coordinate 41,715,217, forward strand.
TAAAATTTTTGTGAAAAAAAGCCGACGGCAAGCGAAACATTATTATTGGCTCTACTATCAGTTTTGTCACATGGATTAGGTTTACTTATAATATTTTTTTCTTAGTGTTTTTCCCGGATTTTTTTGCCCGGGGTTTTTTTTCGGATTATCTTGCGAGTTTTTTTTATTTCCAAGGGTTTTTTTCCTAAAAAAAAAAATTTTTCTTTTCCAAAAAAATTTTGATTTTTTCAAATATCAGCAAAAAACTCAAAAATTGCACTTTTAAGCGGTAATCCGCGCCTCACGACTATGGGGAGTGGTGGGGAGGGAGATTTTTTTTAAACATATTTTTGTAACTTTACTTTACCTTTAGCTTTTATTGTTGTTTTTTAATTCCTCACACCAGATTTACCTAGTTAGTTTAAGGTCCCAAGGGTTGCTTAAAAAAGCAAAAGGTTCATGAAAATGCTGAAGATAGATATTTACTGTCAATTTAATATAATAATCAAGGTCGATTACTGACACTGAACAAACAATATGCAAAGGAGCCACATTCCGATTCAGAAGTCCAGTCTATTACTGCTAAATTATATTTTTTAGGCAATGGTCGGGATGGTAGGATTGTAAAAGTGGGTAATAAACGGGTATTATTTGGACCGAACGTGCTTTTGTTCATATATTTGAGATTTAATAAAATGTATATAGGTTTTTTAATTTGACTTAATTGTTATTGTATTGTGTTTTAAACTAGGAAGTAAAATAAAGAGATATTCTTTTAAACGTAAATTTTTATCATTACATTTTATAGGCAACAGCAATAAATAAGTGCCATTATTATTTTTTTATTCTCGTTTTTCTACAACACCAAAAAAGTTACAAGTATACTGGCATATCCCCTATAAAAATCAGATCAATCGAAGTTGCTTATGAGGTAAAACGTGAATTTCGACATCAAATCGTTTTTCCGTCGGAAAGCACTTAATTAAAAATACCTTGTTTTAAAACTTAGTCTTTCTATTTTCAGTTAAGTTCAATGAATTCCCATAAAACTATAAAATTTAAATTTGTAAGAAATTTTTATTACCATCATTTCTTCAAACAAATTTTGCTCAACATTCTCTCCAAAATTTACGTGTGTTTTTTTGATTTTGCTCGAACATTTCTTTGAGCATTTTGCTCAAGAGGCTCATGTAAATGTTTGTCGGCATTTCCACATCAAAGGAAAGTTTGTCTGTGTAAATGCGCCTTTATATTGCTTTAGTACATGAGCTGGTTGTCCATTCAGGTCATTTTGCAATTTTTTCCATATTTCTACTGCTACAACCATAGTTATCTCTTTGCATTCTATCAAGAGACACTGCTATTGGTTTCATGCTTCGCAAAAAATCCTTTGTAAATCCACTTTTGCCAGATTTAAGAAAAAATATTGGTTTTTTGACAAGTTAATATATATCCAAATATTGATAAATATCACTATAATAACTATATAATGCTATGATAAGTAAATAACGCCAAAAACATAAAAATGGCTGAACCGAAGAAGTCAATAAGTACAGACCTGATAAAAATATTAAGTTCCTCTAACAAAATTGCTACGCATAAAATTTAAGAGAGAAAAGATCAACTGAAACTGATAAAATGCAAACTGACGAATTTATATGATGTAACAGATCAAAGCAAGTCAGAATTATGCATAAAGGTTTCCCTAAAGGCGTTCGCGTCGCTAAGTTTTTTATGCAGACAGTAAAAGTCTGAAATAGTGATCCTTTACGAGCAGTAAAATATGTAAAATTTATCCCAAAATGAGAGAAAACGATATGAAATGTATGATTTATTAATAAAACTTTTGTTTGCAGATTTTGATCAGTGACAACGGCGAACCCCCACTCTCCTCGACCACTCGCGTAGTTGTCAAAGTAGACGACATCAATGACAATTCGCCGGAGTTCGAACCAATGTCGTACAGCGTTGTAATTCCGGCAACGGGAAACTATGACAGGGCTATGTTCCAGGTAGGTACACTCGAGTGCAGAATAAAATATTATTTTTTACAGGTTCAGCAGAAGCAAAAAATTGCATGACAAGATTTGCGTCATACAGGTGGTGATATATTCTGAATAGGACAGTTTATCTCGTGATATAATTATATAGGGTTGGCTTTAAAATTTTGGACTGTTTTGATTTTCTAATAACTTTTTTGTTTCTTAATCGATTTTTACAGGTGATAGCTTTTTGGAAAGGTAATTAAACAAATTTTATAATTATATTTATAAAAAATTCAAGATGGCGGAAAAAAATCCAAATCATACCCTATAATTTTTTTTATAAAATCAAGAAAGCCTATGCTATTTCACGATTAGTGAATTATCACTCATAAAATTCGGTTTACTTGTACAAAAGTTACGTTTGCTCAAATTTCCTCTAAATAGAGAACCTGTTCTTAACTAACTAACTAACTGGTGGCTAAAATAGTGCTTTTTTACAAGCGTTGGTTTAAATATCGCGAACAGGAAAATACTTTTAAAAATCTCGAACAAAGAGAATTTCTCGCAACACACCATCTTTACACTATAAATCAAGGCGGCTGGTGAATGAAATAACAATCGTTTCCATAGCGATGTGTCTTCATATTCGGTAACGTTCATTGTTGCGACATTTTAATCTTTGACAATTTCATATTTTGACGATATTTTTAAATGATTTTTTCGTAAATACTTGGTGAAAACTGGCGGAAATGGCTTAATTCTTAGGCAAGAATAATTAGATTTTTCCAGTATTACTATTTTCCGCTATTTCTCTTTAACTTTGGGTAAAAACGGAAAGAAATCTTTTTTTGCACCCGTGATCAAAAAAAAAGTTTTTTTGCATCGGTAAACAAAAAAGCCAGCTTTAGTTATCTGCAGACAGTTACTAAAATCATGTTTTTGATGAAGGTATAAAAAAAATGTTTTTTGAAATAACTTAGGCTTACTCTATAAAAATCCGATTAAAAATTAAAAGTTATTTTAAAACACATTTTTTTAATACCTTCACCAAAAACATGATTTTAGCACGGTGTCGGTACTCTGTGATTTTAGTAACTGTCTGCAGATAACTAAAGCATGACTTTTTTGGTTACTGATGCAAAAAAACTTTTTTTTTATCACGGGTGCAAAAAAAGATTTCTGTCCGTTCTTTACCCAAAGTTAAAAAAAGAAATAGCGGAAAATAGTAATATTGAAAAAATCGAATTATTCTTGCCTAAGAATTAAGCAATTTCCGCCAGTTTTCATCAGGTATATACAAAAATATCATATATCGTCAAAATATCAAATTTTCAAAGATTAAAAAATTGTGTTAACAACTCGCGGCTAAACTGTGCTTTTTTTACTCGCGTTTTTAAATGCCTTACTGCGCTCGTTATTTAAACCAATGCTTGTAAAAAAAAGTTCTATTTTAGCCACTAGTTGTTAATACTACGATTTTGGTATTTACAATAGGTTCTGTATTTAGAGAAAATTTGAACACACGTAAGTTTTGTATAAGTAAACCGAATTTTATGAGCGGTACCTCGTGAAACGTGAAGTAGCGTCAGCTTTCTCGCCTTTATAAAAAAAAATACAGGGTGGTAAAAAAAAGTTCTTTTTTAAAAAACACATTTATAAAAATCGGTTAAGGAACAAAAAAGTTATTAGAAAATCAAAACTTTTTATTCCTTGGCCATCAAAACATAATAAAAAATCATGAGAATTTTTTTATGACTCAACTTGCAAAAGATAGGTGTAATATTATACTTTTGAGTTCAAGTTGACCTCTACTAAAATGTTTCTATTGAATTAAGTTTATATAATCTTAAATTAGTTCAAAGTGTCTTCTCTATCTTAAACTAAAAGCATCGTACAAAAAAGGTACTACCTAACACGTATGCCAAGTTAAAACCTACTAGCTTACTAAACCAAGAGCTAGTGCATAACTTATCATCTTATCACCTAAAACAATAACGAGAGTATAATTAATTAAATTAAATAATTAAAAACTTTGAAATCTCAATACTGCGCTTTAAAGTTAACTCAGTTAAGGTAAATTTACTGGCTTTTAAAACTTTAACGACTGCGTAAAGTAAAAGTTTTCAAGTCCTTCCTTCCTCCTACAAACAAAAGTTTTTCCAAACTATACTTTTGAACCTTAGAACATTGAACTACTAGAAGGAGTCTGGTCTGTCTGGTTACACTGGTTGTTTGAATGCAACATCTACTAGTCGGGAAAGGGGAGAAAGAAATCTGTGTTGCCAATTTTAATCACAGAATTATGCAACAAAAAACTTATTAAATGTGTATTAAGTTTTGACGCTTATTTATTAATGAATTAATGACGTTTAAGTTATATGTTGAAAAAGCTAATATACACAATATATAATACTCACAACCTATTTAAAACTTTCGACAGTTTTTGAAAATTTAACATGTGTTTTCCTTAAACATCTTCTTTTGTAGTCAACGTGGCAACATTGATTGTTTATTGCGGTTTCTCGATTTTCCTGGAATGTTTTGAAAGTGAAAGTTTCAGCGCTTGTCAATAGTGTTTTTTTTTATATTTTTGTAACAAGTTTGTGGCGAAAAATGGTTCCGAAGTGTATTATTATATGCAAGTTGAAACATTCTTGGTAAACAAAGGCAGGAAATCTGTGTTTCCGGCTTGTCCTTAATTTCAGTGTAAATAGGGATTTCCATAACACCTTTTTGTTATTTTTATAGTTTGTACATCCTACTTGAATACATCTATTTTTTTTATAGAAACATAGATTTTTATTAGTATATCTAGACCATTTAATTAAACGGAACTAAAAATTACTGAAGTTATTTTAAATAATATTAGAAACAGGGGAAAACGTATTAGGTTAACATGACGACAATGGGATGAAGATGTTGAACTCAAACACCCTGCCCTAGGTCTGAAAAAAAGGTCCTTCTAGTAGTTTAATGTTCTAAGCATGGAACATTTTAACGAGTTGTTTAATTGAACATTAAAAAGTATGTGACTTATTATAGCAAGCACTTGTCACACGCCTCTATGATAGGCGCTACTGCTGGTTGTGATTTTGATTGTTTTTTACTACTCCTTTAATCATTATTTATATTCACTTCTAATAATTATTATTAATAACTAATTATAGACTCTACGCCGCACACGAGTCCAGGATTTGATATTATAGCGCGGAAATTCAATTATTTATGAGATTCAAATGAAAAATATTTCATATGCTATGAAAATGTTTTTAAATTACTATTACTACCCCCCCCCCCCAAAGCCAATTTCCTCTCCTTCCCCTTTCTCTCATTTCTTAATTGTGCAGAGGTCAAAAGTAACCAAAATATTAGTGTTTACAATTAGAGACCAGCAGAGGTCATTCAAATTTTACAAAAGATTTTGAAAATTTACACAATATTACGAATTTAAGTACAGACGATTGTGGGTTTGTGTCCTTATATAAACTTTAAACTGGGTTACTATATTTAGTAATTTCTAATTACATACTTATATACGGTGGACCATTTCAACGCAAAAAAGAGTTTTGAAAAGGTCAAAAAATAGACTTTTTGCAAATATGTCAAAAATGACATTGATAAAAAATTCAAAATGGCGGATATCCAAAAGTTTTATGCATCTTAAAAAACCGTTGGGTTTTTTTGAGACACTTTGTATATTTTTTTTGCAACTACAAAAAACTTCTATCTATTGTGTGTTCGTATGCTAACTTCTTCCATAAAATAAGCTAATAATATAAGTTAACCAGATTTCGTTATTTTTTCGCCAATTTTGTTGATACGGACACTCTAGAGATGCTAACAATAAAGCTTACTTTTCTAAATGTCAAAAAATGATATTCTGTGACAATTACAGTTTTATGCACTCTAAGAAACACGTTGGCTTTTTTTAAACACTTTGTATATTTTGTTGCTGTAACAGAAAAGTACCAACTATTATCTGTAAACCCATGTATCATTTGTTAAAATCTATTAAGAAATAAGAAAAATATTGGGATTATAGTGTAACACCTTTTATGCATAAATTAAAAAATTAACTAGTCAATTTTGTGGTTACCATTTGCAGCTACAATCAACTGCATTCGTCCAAATTTTTAGTACCACTTTAGTTTTTTTGATGTGTATTCTAGTTTATTGTTACAAAATTGACGTTAATTTTTTATTTTAACAAATGATACATTTTTAAAATTCATTAAAGTCTGTTCATAAAGAAGAGACAGTAATAAAAATGCAAATTTGTATTTTCTTGTTCTTCTCTTTTAAAAATTTTCTAATGTATCTCAGGTAAAACTCCCTTATTTTTATATACCTCACCCTGTTCGACTGGAGAATACAATAGAACCCAAAACCGAGAACAATAGAAGGCAAGCGATAAACTATTTTCATAGGCGCCGCAATTGGGGAAACTTACATTTTAAGTACCGTGGTATATAGGTATTAGTGAAGAAAATAGTAAATATGTGAAAAGTTCTATGAAATTTAATAAAACAAATTATAAATTAAATAATAACAATATATTTTAGGAATAAAAATAATACTATAATATATATACAAAAACGGATTGGCGTTTTTTTTACAAACACAAAGTTGACTAAAATCATTTCAAATTAAGAAGAAACATCTTTTTTGAATACGCACTTAAATATTGAGATTATGTAACATATGGATAGCAAAATAATTTTTTTTTGACACACGCTTAAAACAGTCTAAAAAACAACATTTTCTTACTTTTTGAAGCCATGAGCTAATCCAAAAAATACAAAGTAAAAAAAATAAGCTCCGATTAGACACATAGATTGTGCCTATAGGGATAATATTAGGTTCTGGACCAGTGGGCTCCGGCGGAGTTTTGGTTCGATTTGTTACCATTACTTTGATTCCATTTACCAAAAAAACCTAACCACATACAAAAGCATATAGAAGGGCCACAAAGACTTTTTTACTTGAATTCCGACTTTTAACTCGAAATTTTGACGTGTAACTAAGAATAATCACTATTTTAGCAATACTAGGGGGGGGGAAGAATGTTTTTAATTTTTTTTTCGCATCACGTAGTGTTATTAATAAGAATATGTGTCTGACCTCCGTCACAGGATGTCCTTAACAGTACCTCTTTGGCACATGCTGGCTGCATACCATTTAAGGATGTATTTAGAGAACTACGTGCATAGGACATGCCATATACATTTGCATGTGCACATGCAAAAAAATTCTGTCAAAACACATCAATAGTATTTTCACTTATATATATAAAAATACTGCTACAAAAGAACATTAATATCCCTAATAGCACATTTCAAAAATACTTTATTTAGATCTAAATGTCTAAACGTCTCATCTCATCAATGGAATATTTTATATTTTTAAGTCCATTAGCATATATTTTGTTTTTTTAAAGAAATTCTACGTACATGCAAGGACAAAAAAGTACCTTATATACGTACCATATAAAGATATCAGAACCTGCCAGAGCATGTGCTTCGAATATTTGAGTGCTAATTTGGAGCTCCATTAGCACATTCTTTTTCTTTTTAGGGATATTCTATACACCCGCTAGGAATAACTGGATTCCTTGTATACAATGTTTGACAGTTATTGTTTTACCAGAGGTGAGAAACTCGATTTGGTAGTTGACAAAGATTGGAGGAATTTGAGATGTCGTTCCATTTCATAAAATCGCTTTTACATGCAAATATGAAAAAAACTAGAAACAGAGGGCAATATGAGTTACCCATCTCCTGTCAAATGTATAGAGGGCCTCTAGTAATGACAAATGTTGGTAGTCACAAAATATGTACCTACGGGTATAGAAGGCGATCTGATGACTTAGGGCCCTGTTATAAGTTTTTTCATACCGTTGCGCCTCTAGTGACTCGGTCTCGAAGCTTGAATTAGGGTAGCGGCGATGGCGCCGGGAAATTTGAATTCGGGTATTTTTTAAAGTATTTCAGTTTAGAAACAACATTATTTTGGGAAATCTAATTCATCAATAATTAGTTTTATTTTTCCAAATATTGTTGATTCTAATGACTAAATTTAAGAAATAAACCAAATGCGTCGTATTTAATATACATATTATATTGTTCTTTTAAGAAGATATATACATATCGAAACTATTGTAATTATTATTAAACCATTTATTATTCTTCCAATGTCGGCCTCAATAGCAGCAGTTTCTTTTAAGACTTTCGAGTTTTCTTCATTTTCAAAAAATTCGGTGTAACTGGTTACCCATCAGCATTTTTGAACGGAATGGACTAAAAAAGATGTAATTAACAAATAGCCTAAATATTAGAGCGTTAATAGGCCATCAAAATTGGTGATACCGTAGGCAAATTGGTTATTTTTCTCCCGTATCCAAAAATAACCAAACCGAAATACGTTACACTTACGGAGGCTTAACGGTGCCCACTCGGTTATTTTTTGCAACCAACCAGATTTATTTCTGAGCAAAAGCTGCAGCTGGTAGGTGATAATTTGTTTTTGTTTATTTAGGGTTTTAATTTTTTCGTGGAAGTTAATTTGCAAAAACAGGAATTGTTGTTTTCTTTTCTATTCTATTTACATTGGCAGTTTGTATGCGGGCAAAAGAATACGGTTACGGTAATTTGTGTTTGTGGTTTAAAAACTCTTTTTAGCGTCTCAATTACGGTAATACGTTAAGGAAATAAGGTGACGATAAGTTAGTGGTCTATTAACTCTATTGAATAGGCTGTTTTTCACCTGGGTGCCGATTCACATCCTTTGTTTCGGCCAATAAGAAGACTTAGAAGCTGCCAAGCTTGTACGGTGAACGCGCAAAGGTAACTTGATTATCGTTTTTCAAGAGCACCCGTTCTCCTGCTCAGAGGCAGGCGTATGAAAGTGTAGGAAAGTTCCTTCGATACACGGCAATCGGGTGAAGTTCGGCCGTGGTCGGATAGGTTTCGGATAACTCGTGATAGCTTTAGCCCGTTATTGGTCGATATCAAAGAGGTGACCGTTCTCGTGCGACCTTTCCTACTAAATTCCAGAATCGGCACCAAGATGTAGAAACCTTGCCCGATACTTACCCTTAAAGTGTGTTTCTCTGGGATACAACACTTGGATATAGTTTTCCAATTGTACTTATTACAAAAATCCAAGAAATTACAGTTCAAAAAAGGCCAAAAACACACAAAACTAAAAAACTTCAACAAAAGGACCTCATGAAAAGAACGAAAAGACGATGACATTGATGGACATTGATTAAGATAGATGTCATCGGCGCAATTTGTCGCGTGAGCTTCGAGACCGAGTCCCTAGAGGCGCTGTAACTTGTTTTTTTCGATGCCCTCAGTAAGAGTTTTCTCTAAATCCGTAGGTATATGCTTTGTGGTTGGTAGTTAAGGGAGAATTCCATAGTAGGTACATAATGATATATGGTAAATATATAAAAATTCCACATTCTAGGTTAGCTAAAAACAGGCTTTGGTCTGGAATAGGGTCCTGTCAAAACAGCACAACATAAAATAGCGTAATTAAATAACGCTCATCATTATATTTAACAGTACTTTTAAAATATTGGAAATTGAAAACAATATATAGCCAACTTTTATTCCATCCGCTACACCAGAAAAAAGCGAACCCTGCTATAAAAATTCCGTTTTAATTCATCTTGGAGAAATTTTGTTTCCTTAAAAAGTTCAATACTTATGCCATGTTTAAAGTTAAAATTCAGAGTTGAAAGTCGTAATTTCGAGTTCAAAGTCGCACACAAGTAAAAAACACTTTGCGGCCTTTTTACGGATTCTTACAACGCTATAACGTGCCCGCGCAGAATAAAGGCAACGTTAACAGGGTACAACCAAAACCAACTAAAGACACTCCACTCTAGCTTCTTTACTAATTAACTTTGTATTTTTGACTTCCATTGTCTATATTTCATTTATACACGACGTTTCGATCAGTACAATCTCTGATCATCTTCAGGTGCGAACTACAATCTATTTCTAAGACTACGTACTTATATACTAAGGGAAATCAACAGTGAAGTTTAAAAAGTTGGCTCCGCCCAAGGAGGGGCTTCCAAATATTTGGAATTTCAACACTTGGTTTACTGAAAATACCCTGATTCTGTCCAATAAAGGCAGCTTCAAGGAATTTTCGTTTCTTCCAGTGTGCAAAACCTTGGCTTCTGTCCATTACTTCATTCGGTGTTGTTTTCACCATGCATGTTCGGCGATTCCTGATTTCGTTGTTTCACCTCTTTGGGTTGGGTTGGGTTGGTTTGGTTTCGTCTAGTGTTCTGTAGGCCGGTAGTGGTCTTTTTGTTTCGCCTATCTATGATTCACCACACTCACAAGGAACTTGGTAAATGCATTCCTTATTTTGTTTGTTCTCCGGTTTTGTTTTACTAAAAAGGCTTCTAATTGTATTATTAGATTTAAAAGCTGTGTTATTCGCTAGTCTTCGAATTTTCCCTACAATTCCATACATTAAAGGAATCGTAGGGAATGCATTTGCCTGGTTTTGGTCTTGTAATATCTGTCCTGTTTGCTTAAATTTAGAAATAGTATATGTAATAAGTTTAAGGCTGTAAACATTCTGCCGCAGATCCTTCTAAATGTTTTTTATTTCGATTTCCAAGTCATAAGAATTTTTACAAATTTGAACGGCTCTGCTAAGAGATTTAAACCTTGATTTAAATATTGTATATAATGTTGTAAGTGGTAAAGAAATTCTGAAAGTTGTTGGTCATTCCCGGTCCAGACAATAAACATATCTTAGCCATAGCTTAGGTTTATATGTTGCAGTACCAACAACCTGTGATTTGAACCATTCCATGTAAATATTGGCCACCACTGACGAAAGCGATGAACCCATTGGCAGACCGTCATCCTGAGCATAAAACGTATCTTTTAACTGAAAGTAACAGTTATATAGACAGCACTCCCACAACTCCATCACTCCCTCCAGCGGCAGGCTGGTACGTTCATAAAGGGGTTCGTCATAAACCAGTCTCTGTCTTATAATATCTAGCGATTCCTTTATCGGAACATCAAAACTGACAAATCTAAAACAATACATTTAAGAATATTAACAAAATGGCCTGCAAGAAGTTGAATAATCTTCAAAAGAAATATAAATATAAAATAAAATATAGACAATGTAAGTTCTAAACACAGAGTTAATTTCAAACACATCATTGTCTCAAACTTCTTTACTAATTTTAAGGATAACATCAAGGTCTTTTTTGCTAAGTTTTAGTCTCGTTTGTTTCTTCGTTTTTATAAATGTACAATGTACAAAGCCTAAAACGGGAATGAAATGCGAAAAGATAAGCCCAAAAATTACCCGAAAAAAAGAATGGAAAAACGCACCTCTGTTTCGCAAACATGTAAAAACACCCCGCTTTTAATGTTTTTATCAAACTGTATGCCCTCGCTGTTTTCTCTTGTCACGTCCGTTTCGGTTATCTCGCGTCTGTAACATGTGTCACACTTTTTTTTTGTAAAACACCGTCATGTTAGAATCATGTCTCAATTTTACGTTTGTAATTTAGAGCACATATGCCCTGCATGCAAAACTTTTGCGATGTAATAGAGTCCTATTATTCTAATCGAACAAGTAAATATCCATAGAAATTACTTAACTTTTTCTAACATTAACCCATACAGTTGTTGGTATTATAAAAAATCTAGATATTAAGAAGTTTTTGGTTGGCATACAAAAATAACCTCCGTAGGAGACGGATTTAATGAAAGTTGATATGTCACAAATTTGTACTAATTATGTACTCTTAAAGGGTACTTTCAGTTTAAAAATCGATCGGTTCATAAGATTTTTGATTGTTTGTTCTGGGGTGTGTAGCTTGATATTAATTCGATCAAAAGTGACTGTGCCAGAATTTGGTACTACTTATGTACTAATTTCGTCGACTTCTAGAAAATTTCCTACTCTCAAGTTAGCTTCTTTTTTTTTTTATGTTTTTTTTTGTTTTCTAAAAAATTGCCTACTCTCAACATAACTTGATTATTTTTTTTTTGATTTTGTGGGGTGTGTGCCTTGATATCAAGTTACACATCCCATAAAAAAAACAAAAAAAATTAAGTTATCTTGAAAGTAGACAATTTTCTACGCGGAGACGAACTTAGTACATAATTAGTAGCAAATTATGGTAAAATTACTTTTTTTAAATCTCTTTCCTAGGCAGAGAGGGGTGTGCCTTGATATTAAGCTACACACACCATAAAAACAATTAGTACATAATTAGTAGCAAATTAGGGCATAACACACCCCATAAAAACAGAAAAAATGACGTTATCTTGAGAGTAGTATTTTCTAGAAGGGGACGAAATTAGTATATAATTAGTACCAAATTCTGGCATAGTCACTTTTGGTCGAATCTCTTTTCTAAGCAGAGGGGGGTGTATCTTGATATCAAGCTACACCGCCCATAACAAAGAAACAAAAATCTTAGGAACCGATGGCTTTTGTAAATTAAAATTAGTACAAAATTATGATGTATCAACTGTCATTAAATTTGTCTCCTCTGCATGGGGGGGTGCAGCTTAGCGCCAAGACACACCTCCCCCCCCCCGCCTTTTAGGTGCAAATAACTCCGTTATTCATTAAGTACAAAATTTTTTAAAATTAGTACATAATTTTTACAGTATCCAAATTGACTTTCGTTGAGGGGGGGTGTAGCTTAATTGAGCCGGATTTCCGAAGTACCAGTTCCTCGGCAGCTCAGTTGGTAGACCGTTAGACTGGTATTCTAGAGGTCCCGGATTCAAATCCTGGTCGAGGAGAAACTTTTTTCTGATTTATTCCCTCACCCTCTGGGCCACAACTCTTTTCTGTAACTTTATTTTGTATAAATGCCTGCCATAAACATAGAAGATAAAGTAAAATCACAGTACACTATAGTGTGTGTACTGTGAGTAAAATTAAAATCCGAAAAAACTCACCACTTTCGGAATCAAAAATTAAAACAACAAAAATGGCGTCAGGACTAACATCAATCCAACGCACTTGCGCAAAACGGCCGTATATCTTGATTTTCATGGCCTTCTTGACCATGATATGTTGCTAACAAAATGGCCACTTTCAGGGCGTATATATTAAGTTTATAAGTATATGGGTCGTTCGAAACAAAGCCAAAGTACACTACATTTTTGACTTTTTCATGCCATGTTTCAAACGATACCCTCTTTTTTGACGGGTGCGATGACAGAACAGCTGATTCCACTCGTTGCGTTCGGAAGGATGTACGTAACGTTACGGACCCACAAACGTACGTAACGATTTCAATCAGCAGTTCTGTCATCGCACCCTTCAAAAAAGCAGGTATCGTTCGAAACATCGCATAAACAAGTCAAAAAGATAGTGTATTTTGGCTTTATTTCGAACGCGTTACACCCGGTTCCCACCTACGACCTTTTCGTGCTCACGCGTCACATTACTGTCATAACATTTCATATTGACATCATGTGACGCATGCATGAGCACTCACGAGAAAGTCGTAGGTGGGAACCGGGTGTTAGGTATACCGAGACCGATGCGTTGAAATATTTACTTTAAGTGTCTATTAATCACAAGTCGTGCTTATTACCGCCAAAATTACATTATTCTTGTGGCTAACTTTATTTTGTTTATATTAGGGATATTTTAGATGGCTTATTTGACACTTCGTAGTGGTTGTGGTAATTACTGCGCCCGCGCAATAGTTAAACGTCATTCCGTTGTGGTAATTAACCACTACCACTGTCGTAACCTACGAATCCATTTCGTTGTGGTTATTTTTCTGGTTAATTTTAGAAAAGTTTGGCACAATTAATTTTAAAAATAATAAAATATTACCAGGTTCCAACATATAAGATACTTATTTTTTTTAAATAAACTCTCATCTCTAAATTTTCTTACGAGTGACAGTTTCTAATGTGTTCCAAAAACTCTGGTAAAATGGATGCGTGGTAGTGGTAGTGGTTGTTAAACACTACTACAATTTCTCAAAACTTTAAGCGTTCCAAAATATCTCTATTTACTTCTGTCAATTCACGTCAAAGATCGCGTCAAAGTGTTTGTATTTTTGTTTAATGTTCAGAATTGTTACTTTTTGATTAAGAAAGAGCTTTATGGGTAAGCGTAAAAAATGTTAGGAAAATAAATTATTTATTTGTTTGAAAGTTTGAGACAATGTTTGGACTCCCATTGTCTATATTTTATTTATACGCGACGTTTCGATCAGAGATTGTACTGATCAAAACGTCGTGTATAAATAAAGTATAGACAATGGAAGTCCGAAACACAGAGTTAATTTCAACTTCCTTATTGACGGCTTGTCAAATAACGATAATAAAAAATGTTGTTATTTTTGTATGTTGACCAGAAAGTCTGTATTAAAATTATCTTGTAACTTATAAAGGCTTTAAAACAGGGGGTTTATTATGACGCCTGTTTTCAAACTGGTCGTTAGAGCTTTAGCGTTTCCCCATGTCGAAAAGCAATTTGATCGAATCGTTATTTTGTCGAATGCTTAATGAACTAAAATAAAACAAAATAAAATAATTTGATCGAACCGTAAAAAGATCAAAAATACAGTGTTATTTTAAAAGAAGCTAAATAGTAATTATAAAATCTAATTTTACATTTTACTTGTGTATATTTGCATTTTACTCATGTATATTTACATTTGAATTGTATTTTTTAAATTCACCTTTAGTACGTTTTCAGGATTGAATTGTATTTTTTAAATTCATATTTAGTACGTTTTCAGGATGAAGTTATATTCGTACTGAAATCATTGCTTCTTTTTTTTATATATATTTTCAACAATTATTAACAAGCTGCGGCCCACTTTACTTAGAAGTTTCTGGTAAAAGAAACTCTTTGGCTAAACTTTGGATGGAAGGCACATATTTTTACATTTAAGAAATCAAAAATTCGTCACGTATTGGGAATTTGTTCCTTATACAGGGTGTTTCATAACTTATGTATAAAATTGAAAGACATGATTCCTAATACTGGTCGGGGTTTGAAAAACGATGATTTATAATGATGATGATAATAAAAAAATAACCAAAAATGTGCTAAAACATTTTGTTTTTCTTTCAAGAAACAAGCATCGAGCAAGCAAGTACGTTGCTCGCTCCGCTCTTATCTCCGTATCGTACCACAGAAAGTAAACCAACTGTGCAATATTAGCTAATTTAATGATTTTGTTTTGTGTTTTATTGTAAAAAATGGCATAGAACTATTCATTTCTTGGGAAATTGAACAGCGAATTAGTGGATATTGTTTTAATTTATGCACACAAGAACCATGCACAAATTAGATTGGAAGTGGCTTTCAGCTAATCGTACTTGATCACCAAAGCACAAAAATAAAAATAACAAGATAGGGAGCAGGATTACTTTCTGAGATATGGAGCTTTAAAGTTAACATGATTTTAGGCTATATTTTTGGACATGGTACAAGTGTTTTTTCCACAACTTTGTTGATTACCGCCAAAATAAAATAATTCGTTTCTCTATTTGCTCTGAATGAAACATCCTTTCCATACATGTAAAAATGTTTCTATATGAGTTCTTTGGTGCCACCAGAAAAGTCACTGATTTGTAAGTTTTAAAAAAGAAAAAAAAACGACCGTTTTTTAAAAAATTACAATTTTCATTTTCTTGAATACAAACGGCAAGAATTTAATAGTTTTTACATATATTAATTAAAATAATATCAGTAAGCTAAAAAAACATTTTTAGCTTGGGTGGTACTATTAAATGCAAAAATGATAGGTACCTTTATCGCTTTTTAATATTTTTTAAATATTGGTGAAGTTTGAAAAGTGATTTAAAATAACTTATGGGTTATACAAACTTTTTCTAGACAAAATCAATTCATAAGCTTGATACGAATATGTTGGTACTGGTACTGTTTTCCCAATAGAATGCGTAAAATTATCCGGCAGCAAATGTCGCCGTTTATTAAGCAAAAGTTTCACATTGTTAAGCCTACCTTGATTTTTTTTAAAATAAAAAGCCGCCGCATGCCGTCATATTAAACATATCTTAAGAGTTTTAACTTTCACTTTTTTCACGCAAGTGTATGCCTAAAAACCACTTTCCGCACTTAAGTAGGAAAAGCACTTTAACGTATTCTCCTAGAAAAATAGTAACCGGAAAAATTTTATCAAATTCGTTGCCACAGATCCTAAGCAATTTGATTGGTCAAATACAGATACCAATGGATACTAATTGGTACCAACATATTTGTTCATAAAACGTTCGCATAGCCTACCTATAAGTTCTTTAAAATCACTTTTTGTATTTCAAAAATATTTTTTTCGAAATTTTGAAATTCATGATACCATTCAAGCCAAAAATATGTTTTAAGCTAAGTGGCATTAATTTTAGTAATATATGTAAAAATTTTAGAAATCTGGCCGTTCGTTTTAAATGAAATCAGAATTGTAATTTTTCAAAAAACGGTCGTTTTTTTTCTTTTTTAAAACTTACAAATCATTGACTTTTCTGGTGGTACCAAAGAAACAATATAAAAACATTTTTATATGTGTGGAAGGGGTGTTTCATTCCAGACAAATGAAGACTCGAATCATTTTATTTCGGCGGTAATCAACAAAGTTGTGGAAAAAAAAACTTGGACCATGTCCAAAAATATAGCCTAAAAACACGTCAACTTTAAAGCTCCATATTTCAAAAAGTAACCCTGCTCCCTATCTCGTTTTTGTTATTTTTGTGCTTTGTTGATCGAGTACTACAACATTCCATTTCCAATATAATTTGCGCAGGGTTCTTTATGCCTGTGTCCTCTTACTAGAGGTATGTCATTATTTGACCTTTTTATTTAGTTATAAGAATATTCAGCCGATTACGGGTTTTTGTCACTTGATATGTATCATACTTCACCGAATCATTCTTTGAGACATTTTTGAAGAGACTTTTTAAAACGGCGTACTCATTTTTTTTATATATTTTTGTATTACTTGCAGTCAACTTAATACGCCCTAAAAGTTTCTGACATAAATTGTCAAACCGTATATGAAATTGGTTTTTCAATCGTGAGCTGGAATTTGGGGTTTGTATTGTTGACAAATGTCGATAAAACTAACCCAACCAGACGAACCCAACAACTAAGTAAAACCCATCTGAAGCGCGAATTCCTGTTGCAAATAATCTTGGCAATTTTGCGATTTGCACCCTCGCAATTCCAGAGCGGCGCAAGCGCATTATAAATTCGAATATTGTACGATTCGACCAAATTGTGGTTCGGTTAAATTACGGTTTGTTCAATTGCGAATAAATTATTGTCGTTTTTTTTTACTTTCGACCATTTACTGCATGGCCGCCTGCATTAGCAGCAGTGAGACTCCCTTTTTATCACCGAGGAAAAAATTTGAAAAAGTGTTTTTCAGAGTTGAGTTTTGTATTACAGGTTTGGATCATGTCTCTACATGACACGAATAAACATAACAAATATTTTGGCGAGTAGTCGAAGTTAGACAAGTTTGACTTTAGTATTAGATCGAATTGGCGACTATTATTTCTTAAAAGTAAATTTGCAGTCGTCCACCCCCTCATACTTGACCCTTTGATAATTATCTGTTGTAAATACACCGCCATTTTCATAAGTTGCACCATTTTGACCCATTTTCTACCTCTGTATAGAACGACGGAAGACCCTATTTGACAGACGACTTTGACGGAGCCGATACAACGGAGACGGATACCTGGGAATCCCACGGGCCACGTGACTACGTGGGCTTCGATTTAGCCCTGAGGGTAAGGCAGTGTGCTTAGAAAAAGCAAGATGCATAGAATTGCTACATTTAGTGAATGCGCATATCAGTGGTAGAATCTATCAAAACTGCAAAGGCATGTTTCATTCATTACAAAATAAAGGCTACAAATACTAAATTGGTGATAACAAAATGTAAAAAAATAAAGAATGTTAATACGGCATGCGGAATAAATCAAACTACCTGTGGTTTTGCATGGAATAAATTAAAAAACACATACTTACATACGCTCATGTGACGGCGTACAAGTCCTAACCTTACCTTATCCCTGGACAGCCTGGACTGCCTTAAAAACTAAATAATAATTTATAAAGGTCTGCACTAAAATTAGGAAGGGTTTTGTATCACATTTTACGCTTTGGGTGAGGGCAGTTAACATTATTTCCTTTCATTCAATCGGGACATGGTTTCATCGTTTTGTTTAATTTAAAATCACCTATTTGATCACCAAAATGTCTGCAAAATATTTATAGTAATGATAACTGAGATAAAATTTTCTAAGCTTTTTAATACATCAACACACACACAGGTTAGAGAACTTACTATTTAATTATAAAAAATAAAAGTTAACTAATCTTCTTTTACTTTAAGGGGGCAAAAACGGCATAGATTTGACACCAGTGCTTTTGCTGTTTTTGGGCCAATTTTTACAGGGTAGAATATCAGAAACGAGAAAACGGAATCTATTGAAATTTGTCAGGAATGTTTATTTTTGAATTTCTCACAACCGTATCCAGACAGTTTTTTGGTGGTCTCTCTCATTCCGGAAATAAAATAAACACGGCTAACAATAGTCAAAAATATGACCTAGCTTTTTCTTTAGCTTCGTCGATAATACAGAAATCTCTAACAGCATTTTCTGGATTTCTTTTTCTTTTCGAAAAACATACACACCAAATTTTGAAAAATCCTTTGGATACAGTTGAAGATTTTTACAAATCCTATTATCTGATAACAAAAAAAGTTACGGTTTTTTTCTTTATAAGCGAGATTCTGCCGGAATTCTGACACGCCAAGATCACGTAATTTAGAAGCCCAAGGAAACTGAAAAATAATACGGAAATTTGTTATTTTTTGATGTTGAATAATGGTTTTTTTTTTTTATTCTTTTTAATTGCGCGACATTGCAATCCATGAAGCATGAAGCCGATCATCAAAACCTAAAGAAGCATTAATAAATGGTTATGTTTCTAATAAGTTATACTTTTCCTCACATATGGTGTTGGCACCGTGTTCTGAACACTGCACTATTTCACTCGAAATGGTATTAGTAATGGCATCTATTGTTCTTTCAAAAAAATAGCCAAGCAGTGTTGCCAAATCTATGCCGTTTTTCTGGCCTAAAGGCGTCTTATTTTGCAGGCAACATTTTCTTAAATAACAAAAAAAAAATAATTATTCATCTGGAACGATTCATTCAAAAACCTCTTATCACTTCACCAAAACTTTGTTTTAACTCTCATCTACACAAAGCGTGTCCTGCATATCTGCCAGTACCAAAAAAGAACACTTCTCTAGATTGTCCTCTTCTTCTAAGAATGTCTCTCTCTCTTTCTTCTTATTTTTTTACCGTCACTTTTTTGAGTCCCTTAGGCACTATTTACCTAATTGGACGGGTCATCAACTACTTTCGAACCCTAGACCAGGTCTTTTGTCCTCCAGTAGTCTAGCTTTTTCTTTAGCTTCGTCGATAATACAGAAATCTCTAACAGCATTTTCTGGATTTCTTTTTCTTTTCGAAAAACATACACACCAAATTTTGAAAAATCCTTTGGATACAGTTGAAGATTTTTACAAATCCTATTATCTGATAACAAAAAAAGTTACGGTTTTTTTCTTTATAAGCGAGATTCTGCCGGACTTAGGAAGTGTGTAACTAGGTCCACCTTCACGTGATATTCGATCCCATCCGGCCTGGTTATCGGCGTGAATGGAGGCAGGAGGTGTAGGACCTAAGATACTTTTATACTTATTTTCCCTTGGTTCCCCCCCTCATCCTGCACACCAGACCGGTCTGATGAGCACCCCCTAGGAAGGCAGTTTTCTTTTTCTAGAGAGATTTAGACCTAAACCCCTTTGTCGAGGCTAGAGATCTTTAACGTGCTCTACTATCAATATATGGGTCACAGTGTACCGTCTTCTTATCGTCCTCTACAAGGGACGGTACGGCATGAAACCAGTAGTCTACCGACTTAAGGAGTGTATAACTAGGTCCGCCTCCACTTGATATTCGATCCCATCCGGCCGGGTTACCGACGTGAATGGAGGGATAGGACCTAAGATACCTTTTACACTTATTTTCCCTGGGTCCCCTCCGACCCTCCTCACCAGACCGGTCTGATGAGCACCCCCTAGGAAGGCAGTTTTCTTTTTCTAGAGGAATTTAGACCTAAACCCCTTTGTCGGGGATAAGGATCTTTAACGTGCTCCACTATCAATATATGGATCACAGGGTACCGTACTCTTATCGTCCTCTACGAGGGACGGTCGACAGTATGGAATCGTGTTAGCCTGCCTTCTAGCTAACACGGCCTACTCCGCTCCATACGGCGTTTTTCTTTAATCTCACAAAATTCACGAGTCGCCTCCATGGTAAAGGATATCGCACTTTTTTTTGGCTCTCTGAGCGATTTTGATAAATTTAGTATATGAGTTTTCTGGGTAAAGAGAAACAAAGTGGCTTCAAAACTACAGAGTGATTCAAAAAACGACCTCAAGGTTAAAAATCGGATGATTGTTACGTGATCACATAAACTATTTATAGGTAAATAACCACACCCAACATTTTTTTTTATGGTTTATTTATGGTTTATTTTTTTGACTGAAAATATGTTGGTCCAATACTATAGGGTGTTTCGAAAATCTTCTTAAGTAATAAAAAAACCTCCTAAAACATGTTTTGTTTTGATTGCGTTATAATGAAACGGTTGTAAACTTTAAGGTATTTTTTTGAGTTACCTTGTCGTAGTTTTAGAATCCCCGCACCTGTAAAAACTTTGTTTCTCTTGCGTGACTCAAGGAACTCGCTTACTAAATTTTATCTACATCGGCTTATGACCCATTTGCTATAAGAATAGTGTGATATCCCGTAGACCTAGAGCATGTCCAAATAACGTATAGCGCCCTCGGGGCTCATTTAGAAAATCCCCACTAATTAGGAATTTATTACCAACTCTCGGATTCGGAGCTACTTTAGAAAGGTTAAACCGGAAGAAAATTTTCCTGTACTCTGTATATGAAATAACCCAAAAATAAAGATTTTTCTAAAATAATACAAACAAGCGACAATTATGATCTTATTAAAGTTCCTACAAAATATTTAAGGATAATTATGGAAAGATACGGAAAAAACAAAATCGACGTCGAAAGCAAAATTAATTTAACTAATGGCAATATTTCTTTAGGGAAAATATTGTCTCAGCTACAAATAACTAGTGAAAATAAATTAACAAAATTAAAATTAAATTATGAAATATTCAAAACGTGCACGTTAGAGGATTTCAAATTAGTAGGACAAGATTATTTAAACAACCTACAAATATTTTTATACTGTTACCCAAAAATAATTAATGATTATGACAAGAGACAAAAACTCATACAAACATTCCATAACGACCCATTATTGAGAGGTCATTGTGGACAAAAGAGATTGCTGAAAAAACTAAGTACAAAATACCGCTGGAAAAATATATCACGCAAAGTTGCGAATTATGTAGAAAATTGTAGAGAATGTCAGATCAACAAAAGCAAGATTAAACATATGGAGCCCATGGTCATAACACCGACACCTCAGCAAGATATAGTATGCATAGATACGATTGGTCAATTTACAAAAAGTGACGGGGGCAATGTTTACGCCATAACTATGCAATGCGAGTTGACTAAGTATCTTGTGATCGCACCAGTTCCAAATTAAGAAGCTTCAACTATAGCAAGAGAAATAATGAAAAACTTTACTTTAATTTTTGGTCCTATGAAGGAACTTCGAACAGATTTAGGAACCGAATTTAAAAATGAAGTTTCAGAAAAGTTAGCTAGTCTAATAAATGTAAGTCACAAATTTTCAACAGCTTATCATCATCAGAGCATAGGAGGATGTGAGAAGAAATCACAGAGTTCTGAACGAATATTTAAGATCGTATATCAGACTCGTGGGCTGATTGGGACACCTGTCTTAAATATTTTTCGTTTTGTGTTAACACAACTCCGAGAGTTTGGCATGACTATACACCTTTTGAGCTAGTTTTTGTCAAAAATTCTGAGCCTCCTAACAATATAGACACGTTTTACCAAAAAGTTCGGCAAAGACTACAAATTTCCTTGGAATGAGCTAGAGAATTTTTAATCAAAGCGAAAGAAAAACACAAAATACAGTACGATAAAACATCTCAATATCTCAACTTACAGCCCGTCGACTTGGTCATGATTACCAAGGAGTTTGATTGGATATAATTATAGTATAAAAATATTTTTTTATACGACTGCGCTAGAAAACGAGGTTTTGCAACGGAAAATACTCGTTTAAAAACTTGTGTATCTCGCCTCCGACTCCACCAACAAGTCTCGCTCATGTGTAAAAAGTCGTTTTCAAACCTTGTTTCTTGTTTGTGACACTGTTCAAAATACTTTTCAGAAAACAATTCGTGATAAAAATCCAATATTTATAAAACAATAATGTCATTTGTAAAAATCTACAAATATCACAAACGAGATAAAATTGTTTGTTAAATTTAAGGTTTCTTTATTTAGTACTTTTTAATCCTTTTGACGCGCGTTTCACAACCTATGAAAACTACAGGAAATTTAAATAAAAAGAAACAAATAAAATCCATTGTGAATATCTTCAACTCGCACTAGAACTTACCAGAGACTTTTTGTATTGCGAACCAAAAACTTAACCTGGATAAAAATTGAGTATATTTATTTATTTCTAATATAAATTTATTTCTAAGATTCCAACTGCTGACCCTATAAGGAAGTTATCTTAGATTTCATCTATTACATTTTGAAGTAACTAGCTTTGATCGACTTTTACTTACCCCTATTATTTGTTGCTTTAAATTGTCCAGTTCCAAACAAAAAAAACTAACCTCAAACTCAAGGAATAAAACTACTTAACAGTAAAATTGATGGCAATTTGGTCACCCTCAATATCTAAAGTCAATTCTGCCAGGTTTTTTAATAACTTTCCAAGAAATGGTCACTTAAGGGAGAGGGGTGGAATTGTCCAGTTCCAAACAAAAAAACTAACCTCAAGCTCAAGGAATAAAACTATTTAACAGTAAAATTCATGGCATTTTGGTTACCCTCACTATCTAAAATCAATTCTGCCAGGTTTTTTAATAACTTTCCAAGAAATGGTTATTTAAAGGAGAGGGGTGGGTAAACAGTTTGGTTAAAATTGCAATAAAGTGGGAAAATTATGAAACAATGAATAGCAAGCTTTCTCGTAGAGGAGGTAATAGTAAGTAGTAGTAACTGTAGCCTCGCTATTCACTGTTTTTATTATTTTTTTACCATCGCTAAATCCTCTTATTTTTTCAAAATAGAAAAATTTCGTGATTTAGCTATAATTATTGTTTAAATCATTTATTTTCAGAATTCAAAATATATTTCTTGTTAGGTTTTGGTTTTATCTTAATTTTAATTAAACTAATTTGATTTACCCATACCAATTTAAAGATTTGACCCTTTTCACTTTGAAAAGTGTCCCAATTCTAAACAAACCTTTTGAAAGGTCAAGTTCCAAAGTTTAGCATACAGGGTGTACATTTTATGAATGTAAATAATATTATAATGAGTGGGATAGGGGAGGTAGAAAGTTTTTTACTATTGGTCCTAGGAAGTTTAAACAACAAGCATTCAATATAAGAGATATTTTTTCCCACTTTAAGCCTAGCAACTGCCAAATATGAGGTTTATATTTTACAAATGGAGCCCAGCCGGACTTTATTCTTAAGGGTGAATTTGAATAAAAAATGCGCTTCTTCCAATTACTTAATTTAAAAACTGTTAATCAAATTTGTATCAAATTTTGTACGGTGATAGTTTAAAGCATTATCCCGGAACCATTTCACGGATTTTGCATAATTTTAAGTTTTTTACATAATGTTACGTATCCTAAAAATGTTTAATTCACGGTAAAGATTTAAAAAATAAACGACTTACCTAAGGAAGTTAATTTTTAATTTCTTGAGTACTTCTGTCACAAATAGTTACATTAACTAGGTAGTCTACAAGCCTTCACGCGCATCGTCCAGAGAAAGAAAACCGAAGAATCGGCTAACTTCCCCCGTGTCACTGGTAACATAACCTCATACAAAAATTTGAAAAAGAGCGGTAAACATGAATCACTGAGGTGGAACGGGTTATAATAAAAATAGCGATATTTTTATGGTGGTGGGAGGGTTGTAATGTAACTATTTGTGACAGAAGTACTCAAGAAATTAAAAATGAACTTCCTTAGGTAAGTCGTTTATTTTTTAAATTTCTCTTCTTACTTCTGTCACAAATAGTTACATTAACTAGGTAGATGTTTAAAGAATTGATTCATGTTTTAGAGATAACAGTGTTATATTAAAAATATATAAACGTTTGTATAATTATTTGCAATAGTAATAAATTTTATTTATTTTACACTAATAAATGTCTAGCTAAATAAATGGTTATTTATTTTTTCCCATAGTTAGGAAAACCTAATTCAGTCTTTGCTTATCACATGACCAAGTGATTAATTAATATCTTAATGCCTATATAATTAATTACTAATGAACAATTACAGCAACAACAAAAAAACAAAATAAGCCAAAATACCCAGGCACACAGAACCTTTAGGAACAACCAATTTTACATATTCTTCTATATGTAATGATAATCACTTAATTAATTTTTATTTAATATTGATATATATGTATATTGATTTTTTTTTTATTTATTTTGACTTTTTGCTAAGATAGCTTTTGCAAAAGCTGTTTTACTAGCCGTTAATGGGCGACTGTAAAAAATATTAAAGGTTTTTGATCTTTCAGTCCAGCCTGCAGTACTTTTAATAGTGTCAATTGATAACCCATATCTTTTTGCAGCGCTTGTGGCTGCATGTCGGGTACTGTGTCCTGAAAATAGTGTGGTGTCAACACCGCTTTTGTTTAGGACCTTTTTTATCCACCTACTTATTGACTGCGTGGTGGCTGGGTGGTAAGGTTTTTTTAAATGTTAGGAGTAGCTGACTGCCATAAGTACGCAGGTGTCTGGTTTTTTCTAAGTAGTAGATTAATGTAGATGGAACACACAGGGAATGTATAATGTGGGCTGGGAGAGATGGGGCCCTGAAGTTTTAATTTTTTCACTGATTTTGATTTGAATTTCATTTTCTTTGATTGTAATGTTGTTAGTGAAGATCTTTGATAATGTTTGAACTCTGTGTGCGCTAGTTAGAGCTAATAATGTGGTCAGTTTTAGGGTTAATGCCTCTAAATTTAGATTTTCTAGAGGGTGTTGTTTTTCTAGATAATTTAAGACACATGTGGGGTCCCATGTTTCTGAATATTTTGGTTTTAAAGTACCCTTTTAGGAATCTATTAAGAATTTTTTGGTCTTTTTCCTTAAAATTAATTATTAGATTTAAAGCTGAGCGGTATGTGTTTAGAGATGAGTAGCTAAGGTGTTTCGATTCTAGTAAAAATTCTATTATGCTGCTGATATGCGGATTATACAGCTGTGTGTTTTTGTTTTGACAGTAAACAAACCATTTTTTGTGTGTGTCATATTGCTTAAGAGTTCCTTCTGTAATTGAGTTAGTCATTATGGTTAGTCACTCCTGGGATTTCATTCCAAAATTGACTGTGAAGGCTTCATGCACAATTTTGCAGCAACCAGGGTAAGTTGTTTGTACAAGGGGTGGTGATTCCTGAAAGGAGAGCAAAGTAGTTTTATATGGGGTTGAAAGACTATTTTGTCAACAATATGTTTTTGGACAATTGGATACCATGTTTGCCTTGGCCAATTAGGAAATATTAAAATTCCCTCTTATTTGTCTTTGATCATTTTTTGTAGAGTTTTATTTAACAGAGAGAAGGGGGGGAAGGCATAGAAAAAAACATCTGACCAACAAATTGTGAATGCATCTGTGGTTTGAGATTCTGGGTCTGGAAACCATGAGATGAATTTTTTACATTTTTTATTTTGGTAAGTAGCAAATAAATCCATTTCCGGGTATCCAAATTTTTTTACAATGTTTTGAAATGCATAGTCTAATAGTTCATATTCGATCTCAGATGGTAAGGCTCGGGATTCTGTATCATCAACTGTATTTTCTTTGGATTGAATGTAAGAAGCAAAAATATAAATGTTATTATGTTATTTAAGGAGTTATATTTTACACTGCCCATGCGATTTATACAGGAAATTGCTGTGACATTGTCAACCCTCAACAAAATGCTGCAGTTTGAAGCATTTTTTGCAAAAGTTTGTAAAGAATAAAAGGCTGCATTGATCTCTAAATAATTAATGTGATATTTTATCTCCTGAGAATTCCAAAACCCCCCTGCAGAACTATCCCCACAATGACTGCCCCAGCCTGTAGTTGAAGAATCTGAAAATATTTTTATGCTGTATTTTGCAGGACTTAGGCTTTTTGAGGCGTTTTTTTATATTTTTAGCCCACCAGTCAAAATCCTTACATAGGTACTCTGAAATAGGTATAGTTGCATTATAGTTTTGGTCATATTTTTTTAGGTGTAAAAATTTTTCATGTTCAAAGTTTTTTGTATACAGCCAGCCATATGGGACTGCAGGGCAAACTGAAGTAAGTCTGCCTATGTATGTTGCAAGTTCCCTTATTGAGCACGAATTTTTATTTTTTATTTGCTGTGTGTGACTGGTTAAACTGATAATTTTTTGCTCTGTTAAACTAATTGTTAATGTTTTAGAATTGAACAAAAACCCTAAAAACTCAATTTTGTGTGTGGGCAGTAAGACACACTTTTCCTTGTTAATTATGAACCCAAGGGATTGCAAAAGGTTTACAGTTTCTGAGATATTTGAATAGATTTCAGTCAGATTTTCCCCAAAAAGTAAAATATCATCGAGATAAATTAGGGACAGCTGTCCTTGTGATCTTAGTTTTTGTATTATGGGTTTCATGATTTTAGTAAATACGAATGGGGCAATATTTAACCCGAACGAGAGAACATTGAATTCATAAACTGTATGTTGAAAAATAAATCTTAGATATTTTCTATGTGTCTTATGAATAGGGACAGAAAAATAGGCATCCTTCAAATCTATTCTTGCAAAGTAGCAGTTTTTTGTAATTAAGTTTATAGCTGATCTGTGATCCTCTAGTTTAAAATGAGGGACCAAGATGTAGTTATTCAGATTCTTTAAATTTAAAATAAATCTTGTTTTCCCATTTGGTTTTTGGCGAAGAAAATAGGGAGAGATGAATTCTCCTTCTTCATGCTCAACTTGAGAAATGGCCTGAAGTTCCAAAAGATCCTGAATGAGTTGCAAAAATTTTGTGTTCCATTTTGAAAGATAGGGAACTGGAGTGGGAAACCTTGAAAAAGGAATTTTTAGTCCTTTTACCCAAGATAAAACGTTTTGATCTTGGCACACTGTTTTCCAGATTTGGATATGATTTGAAAGTTTACTAACTTTTTTACTTACAACTACTTCCGGTATTGTGTGTACTTCTTGTTCTTGTAGTCCCCCCTCCTCCTTTCTGATTGCTGCCGAGACTGGTAGTTGCCCTGATACTGATTGGGTGGATTTTGTGGGAGGGGTGTCCGGTAGTTTTTTGGGTATGAAGGTGCCCGTTGAAGAGACACTGTCACAGATCTATTTTTTGTGAAAGTTGAAGCATTAGCCGGATAGGCTGCTGTGGTAGGCTGGGGTTTTATTTTGTAAATTGGAATCTTAATTTTTCTTCCAACTGCCTGTAATGTCTCTGCTGTTTTAATTTTTTCTTGCATGTTAGATCCAAATAAAAATTGATCTATCTCAGAATTTTGTAGGGCCTTCTTAACATCCTTTTTTAAAAAAGGTGTCAGATTGTATTTCCGATGGTTTGAAATTGAATTATGAACATCACAAAATATTATTCCAGAGTCCACTAGCTGTGTAATATCTGCCTCTGTGAGACTATTGGGGTCTTGAATAAATTTGGTTAAGACCATTGATACGGCAACGATTCCTTTTCCTATGGTATTCTGTAGGGAGGACAGAAATTTTTCTTGCTTTAATGCAGGTTCTGTAAGTACTGATTTTATTTCCTCATTCAAAATAGGGCCTTCCAAGGACTTGCAGTTTTCTGGAAATTCATATTTTAGTAACATATTTTTTCTCATGTCTTTTCCAAAGCACACCTTAAGATATTCTCGATATCTCCTCGCTAGACTCCTCGCTAGATCTTCATTAATAGTAAGGGCAGGGCTGCCTTTATTTGTGGGGTCTTCACCCAAAAGGCTTTGTAAATCCAGGGATTTTTGTTCCTCCTGTCTCTCAATTACAATTAGTGGGCTGCTCTGTATTCCAGGTTGAGTACTTGGGGGTGTGTCTTCTTCTTCTGAAAAGAAGAAGGAGGGTTAGGTTGATGTGGGGGATGAAATAACTCCCAACAAAACCAGAACAGACTGAAGAAAAAAAAGATTTTTGTCTGGCAATTTTTTGGGTAGATCGAGTGACCCCCAGAATTTTTAGAATAACAAAAACTTATACAAGGATCGAGTAATCCTACTATAATACGCGTCTTTTAATTTCCATTTGATTCAGGATTGATCAAAAAATTCTTGCTTTTTGAAAAAAAAAATCGAGAAAAAACCTACCTGAACTGTCATTCTTGGCGTCCTCACTTTCCGGTTCAATTTCTGCAAGTTTTCCGTAAAGTTTTGCGATTTTTGTTTTGTATTTTTCAAGTTTAATGTCTCGCTTACGTTTTTCCCCATTTTTACCCATTTTTGGGGACCAAATCGTTCGAAATTTTGCAAAAAACACCACTGCGAAAGATGACGTGACTGACGAAAACGCGCGAAAATTTTTGTATGAGGTTATGTTACCAGTGACACGGGGGAAGTTAGGCGATTCTTCGATTTTCTTTCTCTCGACGATGCGCGTGAAGGCTTGTAGACTACCTAGTTAATGTAACTATTTGTGATAGAAGTAAGAAGAGAAATGATCGATTATTTTAAGGAACTAAATGAAAATAAGAAATATATATTTTTTTGAAAAACAACGCGAATGGTCTGTGGGGGATACCAGAAGCCTCCGCTGTGCCAAATTTTAATAATTTTTGTAAACGTAACTATTTTTAGGATTCCCAGGGAATCAAATTCTTTTGCTATTATCCATCTTATTGGTCTCTTAGTCAAGACCAATAGAATTACTGTCGATCAATATCGAGCAAAAATGAGAAAAACCGATTTAAACCGAAGATTTTTAGTAATGAGATGCTCTCGTTTCAAGAATAGACGCACAGGATGTTAATGAAGCAAAATACATGAATTAAATCCATTAGCGAGTGGTACTGTTAGAAAGCATTTTTACCAGAATTCTTAAAATACAATAATCTATAAGATGTTCTATTTAAAGCAAAGCAAAATATAAACCCCCCTAACCAGCTCCCATCAACATTGGCTAAAACCTAAACACACATAAAGCATGTAAACCAGCAGGACCTTCTTCAACGCTCTTATGAAAAATATTATTCTTCTCCCCTTAAAGCTGAGTTCGGACGTTCCAGCACGTTTAGCAAAAAATTGAAGATTTGAAAAAACATATATAAATGAATTTCTGGCCCTTCCTCATAACTTTGACACCCTGTAAAACCCCAGCGTCCTTTATTAAATAGGGTTTTCTCAAAAGTTTTCTTGAAAAGCACAAGCAAGAGCTTTTGGTTTAACTGTTGAATGATGGATTGCTAGAATGCTTTTAAGACCGATATAGGGAGGGCGAACTGCAAACATCGTGTTTATGTCACATAATTTAGAAAAAAGCACAACATTAAAGTCGTAAAAAAATACAATAGCAGATCCATACATTATAGAAAACGAAATTCGATAGAAAAGTAAAGGCTAGAAAGTTAAAAAAAAATTGAAGCTGTGTTCCTTAGGCAAAACGCTAAAAAAGTTATAGAAAAAAAATGTGTTTTTTAATTTTTCATATATTTAAAAGCACCCATAAAAATGTTTATTAAAAAAACTTTGAAAGAACAAACTTTTATTAAATGCACTCAAAAGTAGAAAATATTTTTTTTGTCTTTCTTATACCATAATAAAAGCGATGGGCGCAAATTAAAAATTTTAACTTTACGGTGATAAAGAGAGAACTACAAAAGAATGATAAACATAATACTTTCATGTAAAGAAACTGAGAATGAGTGAGATTGCCGTGCTTGCCAAGCCTTTGAAAATGTTCTTAGGTTATAGAGTAATACAACTGTTTCTTAGGTGAATCGTCTATGTGACCGATATAAGATACTTAAGTTAAAATTCTTAATTTGCGACTATCGGTTTTATTATGGTATAAGACAGATAAAAAATTGTTTTCTACTTTTGAGTGCATTTAATGAAAGCTTATCTTTAAAAGTTTTTTTTTAATTTATTTTTTAAGTTTTAGATTTGTACCCTAAAAATTCATATCCTCCCGAAAAACCCCTGTATACTAACTTAAACTTGATTTAAATCGAATAAACTAAATCTTTGCCCCTCCATTTTCCTCGTTAGGGGGAAGTGTGTACCTAATAATACCATATTATTGTATTGTCGCTGGAACTATAAACGCATACCAAATTTGAACACACACCCCTTAATTTTTAGATTTGTACCCTAAATCGTCCATTTTGAATCCGCCATATTGAAATTTTCAAATCTGATCAAAAATTCATAATTCCCCTTCTTAAAAACCCCTGTATCCCAATTTTGATTGAAATCGAACAAACTAAATCTTTTTCCTCCTCCACTTCCCTCGTTAGAGAGAGGTGGGTACCTGAGAATACCATATTATTGTATTTTCACCGTGACTATTAACGCATACCAAATTTGAACACAATCGGATGTGGATAAGTCAGTTAAAATTGGTTAGCAAAAATCCGTCATATTGAATTATCAAAATCTGATCAAAAATTCGTATTCCTTATCCCCAAAAGCCCCCGTATACCAATTTTGGTTGAAATCGGACAAACTTAGGTGTTTTCCCCCCTCCACTACCCTCGTAGGGGGAACGGGTGCCTAATAATAACATATTATTGTATTTTCACCGGAACTATAAATGCAGCAAAAGATGACCAAAAATCTGAATAGAAATTCGTTATCTCCATTCCCAAGTGCCCCAAAAAACCAAATTTCAACGAAATCGGGCATACTTTAACTGTACCCCCTGTCACCGCAACTATATAAGCATCGACCGGAAGTTGGTCAAAATTAAGTTGCAAGATTCCACCCATACATAGATAGGTACATTGCAAGTGAAATAAAAGCTTGTAAAAACTGCGAAAAAAAAACAACAACAACAACCCCGCGAAATTGATGAAACAGTGTTGCCAACTTGTGAATCGATTGAGCGGGCTTTTACCCGATGCGGACCTTCAATTACCTGCCTATTAATTAACGATCACAAAAGAAAAATTTTTGCTTACGAAGAGAGTTCAATCCTCGTTCATGATAGGTAGCTACTGAAGGAAACAGAAAGAGATCAACAGAACCATGGGGGGAAATATAATATAAATTGAAGTTCTGCTGGTCCATGGTGAAGGAAGAGAAAAAGAAGAAAAATTAACCTTAAACAACATTTTGATTGATCTCTGGAAGCGTTTCTTTTCCACACTTTACAGAAAATACTCAATTGGATAATTAGGCTCTTCCTCAGGTTTCTAATATTTATACTGAATTTGTCATTCAATTTGCATTTTATATAAAATAACGAAAAACGCCCCCCTGACACGCAAGGTAAACGAAAAGCATACGAGTAGGTAAATCCGTCAAAAGCATTTCGCAGCATTATGTTTTGTGTACTTTTTGTGCTTTTTTGTGTATCCTTAAAAAACTTATTGAGCATGATGCATGATTTTCGTACACGAGCACGTAAATAACATACATTATCAAGGCTATTTAGGCACTGAAATATTTACTTTATTTTTAAATTTTGAAATAGTTGTTAGTTAGAAATTTGTCGTCTGACACCTTCAATAAAACGCTATAGTTGCGTTTTTTCTCCGCAATGTTGCGGAGGAAATTTTGACGTCATTCCACCAAACCGACTCCAAATGTTGCAAATGTGGTGAAAAGGTTTAAAAATACGTTTTCCTACGAGCGTGCGGAAAAATACTTTTCTCGCACGGCGTGCGTAAAAAAAAAATTCCGCACGCCGTACGCGAAAAAAATTTTCAGGCACGCTGTTGAGCAAAAAAAAAATTCACGCAGGCTGTTGAGCAAAAAAAATTTTCACGCACGCTGTTGAGCACGCTTGTTGTTGAGCACGCTGTTGCTCAGTGATGAATCAGGAAGACTTGAAGTTATGAACATGAGCAGTGGTATCGTGATTAACAATTACTATAAAAATTAATTTTTTAAGCTTGTTAAAGTTTAGTTCGGAATTAAACATAAAATTCGTGGCTGTGACTAGTTTTTCATTTTTAGTCTGCTAGGTTTAACTAAAATAATGACAAAATATTTTGATATTCCGCACGCTTTTAGGAACAATGTTGTACCTAACGCGTGCGGAAAGTATTTTCCGCACTTACGGCTTGTCCGAACTCCGCTGGCGCGTCGTTCGTACAACACCGATGCGTGCGGAAAAGTATAACTGTCCGCACTTGTTAGGTTAATAACTATTATATATGCAGTTTCAGCAAGCTGAAAATAGTTTCAAATTTTTATCTAAATCTACGAAGGCGTGGAAGGAAGACTCATCATTTTTTTAGTCCACCATACCAATGTGGTATATATGGGGACTATTAAAATCGTGAAAATTTGACTTTTTAATTTTATCAAAAATGAAATTCACATGAGAATCCAAGAAATGAATTTTTAACATGTTTCATCCTAGATTTTGGTAACACAAAAGAAGTTGGACAACCAGGTTTTTATATATAGTTTTCTGCTCTTGTGTTTCACAAAAAATTTGTTGCATGAATCTATCCAAGCGTCTTTTTTCTTGCCTTGAAGTGTGGAATCGAATTGCGCATCGTCGAAGAGTTTCCTAATCACAAATATTCCCTGTTTAATTTTAGCGACACTGATTCTAGGGAAAATTTCTCTTAAATAAATAAAAGCATGGCCTTCTGTGTCCACGGCCTTCACAAATTTTTTATAAGTCCAAATTTTATAGAAAGTGGCGGTGGTGAAACTTTTTCTGGGGGAACTGATTACATTTTTTCCCCTGACTCAAAAGACTTTTACTTTTACTTTTACTAAAATTCAAACACACCCAAAAAATGTTCTCTCATAGACTGATTCCTAACAATCTTATATAAAAATGTAACTAACAATTTAGAATGTATGTATATATAAAGTATAATTAGTATAATAAATCCAGGTATTTTCCATTTGGTGGTCGAATTTTTCCATAAATTAAGGGCACGAATTTTTCCATACATTAAGGGCACATAGGTAATTATCATAATTAGCGTCGATCTATACCCAGAAAGCACACTTTTTCCAATGGACGTCCCGTTTACATTCATTTTTCGTCCAGGATGTTCAGGATCTCAAATGGACGTCCATTGGACGTTCGTACAGAGGGCGTTCATTGTAAAAACGTCCAATGGACGTCCAGGCTAAGTATATTTTTGCTCCAGAAATATAATTACATATCAGATTAATGATCCACGCAAAAATTCGACTTTGGTGTCACTTTTACGTTGGCCGCACGTTTGCTCGTCTTTATAAAGGGTATACTTTAGAGACGTATTCATAGTTATTCCGAAGGCTCCCTTCTTCCTTGGTCATATATATTCTTATGGATTTCAGGCTATTAGAACACCCTATATTAAATTAATTTAAAGAAATACAACATATGGTTTTATAATTAATTAAAATACATGTGCACGTCCTTTTTATTTTGAGCACGAAGCCTACAATCCTAAACTTAGTAGTAGGGGCGGCCCATGGGACTGGCAATTAGGCCTCTTCATGGTCCCTTTATGCCAAACCCCGTTCCTTACCCCTATGCCCCTACTTCCGCTGCAACTCTCTCTCCGGGCCTCCCTGTCTTCTTTACGAGGTTCAGTACGTCGGCCCATTTAAGCGTCAGATGTTTCTTCAGTCGATTGTGGCCAGTCAGCATCCCTGTCAGCAGTCCAATGTCCTTTCGGGTCTTACCTAAGAGTAATTTAGTTCTGGCTACATTCGGACCATCCACGAATAGCTTGGACTCTCTGCACTTTGACTCTTGCCTCCAGAACGTCCTCAGTTCATTGTTCGCCATTTTTTGGGCTCACTCTGTACCTGTTTCCTTGTTATTCCCAGAAGAGGTTCCAGTCCAATGTATTGGGTTTCGGCCCCTAGTCTGGCAAGTTCGTCCGCTTTTTCGTTCCCTGGTATTCCCTCATGACCTGGGACCCACGTCAGTGTTACCCTCTTGTCTTGAGTGTTTGCAGTGCTTCAGCGCACTCCTCCACCAGACTACTGACTATTTTGGGTGCATTTAGAGCCTTGAGGGCAGCTTGGCTGTCGGAGCATATGCATATGTCCCTCCTGCTATTCCTGAGCTCCGGTAGGGTTGCTTCTATGATAATGGCATATACCTTTGCTTGTTCTCCAATTTTTCTAAACGCCTTGGCATGTAGTCTACTAAATTTGGATTTTCTTCAACGATCTCTTCATAAGCTCTAACTATTAGCTCCATCAAATGGTCAGCATTAAAAGCGGTCAGCGGTAAAAGCTACCTGTCGCCAAAATTCGTTTTCCTATCTCGAAAAAGTAATCTGGCTTGCTTCTTTTCTTCACTTGGCCGTATCTTTTTAGCTGCAACACGACATCTCCAGCCTCGACTTCTTTATCCGTCTTAGTACAGTTCTTACCATACCAGAAAAATTAACTGTTAATTTTGCTTCTCTGACCGTAGAAAATGGGTATTCTTCCAGGAAATTAGTGACCTGCTGATCTTGTTGGGGTGTGCTGACTTTGATTAAGCCAGTTCGATGCCTCTGATATTTAATAGCCTTCCATCTACTCGCGTTTTAGTGAGCTTTGAACGTCATTTTGACAATTAACTAATGTAATAACTGTCAACAGTGTCAAAAATGGCGGCGGCATACGTATAAAAGGGTACTAAAACGGAAGGTGTTGGCTGGCCTGTCGGCCGGTTCCTTCCTTTCGTCGTAGAGTTCCTTCTTCTTTGTATTTTCTTCTTAGTCTTACTATAATTAACTTGTCTGGTCTATAATGATCGGCGACCCTACGAACAGACCAACCTCCATCTAATTTTGATAAAATATAGTTATCTAATTACTATTGTCGTGACATTTTTGAGTTGGACAAGACGGTGACAACAAAACATGACAACGAGTGGACTCTGACAGAAAAGGTTGTCAAATCGTAAAGGACATATTACATATAAAATCGGCGTATGCGTTTTATGTGTCGCAAAGTGTATATGTCCCTCCTGCCATTCCCGACTTGCGGTAGGGTTGCTGCCATGATAATGGCATATACCTCCGCGTTCTCCAAGTGGATAACTTTTCTGAACTTATAAGCTTTCCGCGTACATTCCTGCGCCGGTTGTCTGCCTGAGTGACAGTTTAGAATCCCAAACTTAAATGGACGTCCGTTGGATGCCTATTGGACGTCCATTGTACGTCCGCCGCCCATCTTTGGACGTTTTATAGACGGGGTAAAATGGGAGCTAACTGAGAGTTTTGCAAGACAGATTGTTAATTTGTATGATAAAATAAGTAAGATTTTGCTTTTTCGGTCTAAGAAATATTTTTGCTGTTCCCCAGTGTATTCAGTGCTTTACTGTGTTAATGCGGCACCAACAAAAAGAAATGGACCATTATTGAAGCGGAAATTTTCATTTACTCATGTATTAATCTTTTTCGCGAAAAAGTAGGTCAAAAATATGATCACGTGTTGCGCCCCTCAAGAAAAGACGCAGTCTGTATTCATACTTCAGTGCAATTTCACATAAGCATCCCCTGACAATTCATCATTTGTTTTCCTGCACTCCGCCAGGTTCGTCTAAATATTCGTTCGTTACATCATCCTTGGCACCACTCTGCACTTATCCCTATTCAACTCTCTGTCTTTATTAACGAAACAAATAAGGACACAACATGATCTGGGATAAATTAGGCATTGTTCTGAGGAAAGTTATTGTATATATTTTTCTTTTCTGAATGGTCTGGCCATTTGTAAAATCTCTAAAAATGAAATATGGCACAGGATTTTGTTTATGGATCGCTGTACTTTATGCGGCATTAGCCACGGTTATAAAGTAGTAAATTTTACATGCTTTACAGGCGTGTATTTCGATCGTAGATTTAAAGTTTTATGAAGCTTTTGTCCTCCAACTTTGATTATAACCGTCAAAGATAAACATCCAGCATGGGTTGTTTATTAGTTGTATTTTAACTGGAAATTTTAATTTAATTAAAGAGGTCCAAATATTTTATTTTAAGGCCACAAAAACGGCATAGATTTGACAACACTCCTTTGCTGTTTTTAGGCCAACCTGTTGAAATTTGGCAGGAATATTTATTTTTTAATTGCTCACAACCTTATCCAGGCAGTTTTTTCCTGGACTCTCATTTTCGAAATAAAATAAACACGACTAACAATAGTGAAAAATCTTACCTGGATTTTTCTTTAGCCTCGTCGATAATACAGAAATCTGTAACAGCAATTTTTGGATTTTGTATTTTTTGAAAAAAATACATCAAATTTTGAAAAATCCTTTGGATACGGTTGTAGATTTTTATAAATCTTATTATCTGATAAAAAAAAAAGTTATGGTTTTTTTCTTTGTAAGCAATATTCTGCCGAAATTCTAAAATGCCAACGTCACGTAATTCAGTAGGCCCAAGGAAACGGTTTCGCATAGCCACTGGCCACTAATGAAACATTCAGCCAACAAATTTATACATGTCAAGTGATAAAAATAATACGGAAATTTGTTATTTTTTTGATGTTCTTTTCTTTTGATTCTTTTTGATTTCAAGACATTGCAATCCATGAAGCATGAAGCCGAGCATCAAAACCTTTTAAAGAAGCATTAATAAATGGTTACGTTCCTAATAAGTTATACTTTTCCTCACATATGGTGTTCGCACCGTATTCTGAAATGGTATTAGTCATGCCACCTATTGTTGATCTTTCAAAAAAACAGCAAAGCAGTGTTGTCAAATCTATGACGTTTTTGTGGCCTTAAAAACGGCGCGCCGCACTGTGGGCCAGATACGCCTTAAAATGTTGAAAAACTAATAACTGAACAAAAAAAAAATAATATGATTCTTAAGAGTTGGTGTTTTAAATTAGTGTTTAAAATGATATGATATTTTGGTCAGTTTTTTGTCAAAAATATACAGTGTGTCCACATAAGTTGGCGGTATATGAAAAACTTTTTTATTATTAATTTTAAGAAAAAAGTTCTTTTATATAAAAAGTTCTGCATGTTCTAAAATACAACCATGAGATATCAAATTTTATCAGCTGTATACGAGGTTAATAAAAAATGTGAAGGAATAAGTTTGTATTGTAAAATTATTAAAACAAGTTTCCCATATGGCCGCCAACTTACGTAGACCTACTATATGTAATTGCCAAATTAAAATAAATTATTTGTAAAGAAACTTCATTTTTTCTCAAAGCTATAATAAGACTAATTTAACACAAAATACTCTACATAATTGAGTTACAGGTTATATAAAATAAAATTTAAGTATTAAATATATATCGTGATATCTTTAGACGAATTACTCATGTAACTAATAAGAAAGCCATACAACAAAACAAATTATTCGATATTAACTAAAAACTATACAAACCTAATAAAAAACCTAAAAGATAGATACTCTAAATATTTCTTCTCCACTAAAGAAATAGGGCATTTTATTAAGAATGGCTGTCCCAAAATGAATAATAAGGATTTGTTCCCTCTCGTGGACTACATCTTGCGGACACACAATCAAATTAAAAATTATTTTCTTATTATTTATAGCAATTTAAGACACTGCTTTTTATGCACATACTTTTCAGTTTAAACCCTTTTATTTTATGCAGACGACACGAAAATTTGGGGTGTGCCCTACCTAACACGGCGTGTTTCGGCAAAAAATTTTTATTGCAAAATAATTTCAAATACCTAAGGAAATTAAATGTATTTAAACTTTAGTGGAGCTCTGCTAATCTCTTAAGATATCGCTATAATAATGTAGATGAACTATTTTATGTAAAGAATATTTGAAACACATCAGCTCAAATTTCATTTTAAAATTTAAACCTAAATTTAGCTAAATATAAATTTGTATTTAGAAGGAGTAAAATTATCTTTATAAAGTTCAACCATGCTTATTATCAAATTCAAAACTTAAACTGAGGATTTTATACCTTTTTTTTAACAATTTTTGACAAGTCAAAAAAGAACTTTCTGTGTTTGACGTTTGCTACATCACTACGCGTAACCATGGAAGCTAAGAAAACAAATGCTGTTGATTTTAAATACTTCAAGGGCTACTTAATCAGAATCAAGTAACAAAGATGTTAGGTTTAGAAAAAAAATTGAGGACTTATTCAATGTTCTGAAGTGAATCTGGCCCACAGTGCGGCGTTTCGATCCATTTGTCGCTGCTACGCGCGCATACTTACAGGTAGCGTTCATTAGTGTATAGATGTCAATTGCATTCCAGTTAAGAACAATAGACTGATATCTATACAAGGGTAATGCACTCCATTCACTCTTTTTGACTCCTTTTATGCCAAACCGTTCGGGTATTCAAATCGGAGTGAAAAGTGCAGCGCCTTTTAGCGTTCGGGTATTTGGAGTAGAGCAAAAAGAACTCACTCCACAAGTCCCACCTCGTGAAGGTAGAGTGCCGGTGCGGGCATGCGCAGTTAGTCATTCGGCCACATTTTGTGCTTTTTCGAGTCTGTGTAGGTTGGCAACCCTTTCTAAAACCACGGGTCTTTATTATACGGATCATCATACAAAATTTACTTTTGTAAATTAATTGGAACCTCAATATGAGGAAAAATTTCGAAAAATTCCATTTAGAATCAGCAAAGATTTGTTTTTGTTTGTACACCAAACGAAAACACGCAGAGAACACCTAATTAAAAGTTAACCAACAATTCGAAATAACTCAAAAACTAAACGAGATTTTTTAAATTTCTCTTGAATTCAAAAAAAGCACACAATAAACAAGGTGTTACGTTGAAAATAACAAAACATATCTATGCAATTTGTAAATTATAAATGTCAAATTTCAGATAACACGATAAGGTTTATAATGGATAACCCCTTACATAAAAAAAAACTTTAAAAAAATCTATGTTTAACTGTTTAACTGTGAAAAATATAAACAAAATCAAATATTTTAATATAAATATGGTGTGTTAGAAACAAAACCTAAAGGCTGAACTATAACGCTAAAGCCGTCCCTAAGTCTAATTTTCTCAGAAAAATGACAGATATATATATATATATACATATAGTTGTCAATTAGGCTTAGAAAAGTTAGCGGCGTTAGTAAATCTCAGCCAAACTGTTTAAAATACAAAACAGAACCTGTACATTTCGCACTCCACACTTTCATATTATTTAGAAAATACAATAAAACACGTTAATATTTTTCACTCGTGAACCTGCCGCTGCACCGGCCAGGATACCGGCACATATGACCTACACTGACTACATCACAACTGGAAGCGAAGCTAGCAACTGCCAGCCAAAGCAACCCGCAAGC
Source organism: Oxystoma pomonae (assembly GCA_963921995.1). NCBI lineage: Eukaryota > Metazoa > Arthropoda > Insecta > Coleoptera > Brentidae > Oxystoma > Oxystoma pomonae. The sequence continues at coordinate 41,754,890 of OY998172.1, forward strand.
CCGAATATGTGCAAAACTCGACATTCGGCGAGTACCGCCTATAATCGGATTCACATGTGTAAATCCCTGGGTTTTACTAGACGGCGGAAAAAATAAACCATGATCATGAGTTAGAACAATTCAGGCCCTGGGGTCGTATTTTCGAAACCATACGAAATTATTCGCATGCGACTACTTCCGTCTCTTCCTATACCGTATAGAAAAGGAGGCAAAAGATATGCCGATATGCTGATTTATGGGTAGTACGTGCAAGAATAACCTGTTTTTCATGCGAAACAACACGAATGCCTCCACCCACTCGTGCAATATTGCGTTAAACCAGTCGAATTCGAACGCGGTCCACACCGGCTTCTTTTTCTTCCGCCTCTCATTTCACACGGTATAGAAAGAGACTGACATAAAAATTGTTGATTATTCAGTATACGTATGCGGATATTTCCGTATGGATTCGAAAATCAGACCCCTGAGTTATCGTAGCCCAAACCGTGAATTACCACAGACCCAAAAAGTTAATAGGGACATTTTGGACCATCTAAAATACCAGCAAAAATAAGTACCTTTGTGGTTATAGTAATTAACGAGAAGAATAACAACTATCAAATTTCAAAGAGTTTTTGGAATGTAAAAGTAGATAACGGAAAATTTCGTTAAATGAAACATAACCTAACTTTTCTGAGGTCAATGCGTGGTATGAATTTTGTGGATTTTTTCCATTTATTTAGAATATATGTATAGATAGAAAATGTTAAATTACAATTAGGAATTTGAAAATGATGTAAAATATCCGTTCTTACGAAAAAATGAATGAATTAACCAACCATTTTTTAATCTGTGATAAAGATAACCACAAAAATCGTTATTCCTATTTGTCGTAAATAAAGTCCGTCGTTATCCTTATTTGATTAGCCTCCCCTCTTTTCCCTTACTGCCCAGTCGCACAAATAACGATAACCACAAAAAATGTTATTTTAAGTGGTCCAAAATGTCCCTAATACATGAAACTGGGCTGGGGCAATCCCATGCGTGAATTATGGTAGCCCACGACTTGCTGAGTTCTCCCAGCTAAATTCAAATGGTTTGGAACAATCGGAATCTAGTAACGCACGGTGTGAGTTCTGGTAGACCCAAATTTTCAACCCACGGTCGTGGGTTGGCCCCGTTTTCTCAGTGTGCATCGAAACGCCGCGTCGCTTCGCTGCGCCACCTGCGTGTGCGCCTCCTGTTCATGTATTATTGGCGAATGCGCAATCAATTTAGCAATTTTTTTTTAAACTCAATTCTCGAAAGGGGTGTGTCCTACAAAAATTCCAATATAGCCAAAAAATGCCCCCCTTGACGAACAAATCGACGTATTCGAGGGTCTTTTTAAAATCGTAGATACTAGAAAACGCCTCTGTTTCGTTTTTGTTCGACACCCTTTATACCTATTTATCTACAATAAATACCGTGAGTATCAAAAAAAATTATTAGAAAATAAGTAGGTTAGTTTTTACTTCTATTAAATAGTAAAGCTGTTAATTTACGAATTTTTGTTTAAGATATGTTTTTGCTATATAAACTTAAAACATTTTTTTGCATATAGCTGTTACTAATTATATCATCGCTGCCATACTTGGATTTGCATGAAGTTTACCATTGTTTTTAACCAAAAATATAACAATCATACTCTTTAATAAATTTTTATGTGTTTGGTAAAAACATATAACTATGAGATAATATAACGTCCCTTGCATTTTCCGATAAAAAAGCCGTAGCGATAATAATTCTCCTAATCAAGTTAGCCTGAAAAAAAATGCAGAGCCAAAACCTCTTCTGGACGCGAGCAGACTGCGTCAGGCATGCGCAGTAGACTTTGTGCCTTTGGCTTTGCCCAGGGCCAACTCGGATTTTTAAATTATTTTCTTTGTTATTATTGGTACACATTTTGCGACACTTGAGCCAATATAGTATCTCATAGTTATATGGTTAAAAAGTTGGATCTAGATGCTTTTTTTATTGTAAGTATTTATGTTTGCAAAATAGTCCAAAAAAGTTATTAAACCGTTTTGCTTTTCACTGCATTAATTAGGAATCCACAGAACTACAAGGGCTGAACATTTTTCACTAACGGCCTACCCAAATACCCAAAAAAATAATCGGCCAATGCTTTTTTTGCAAAAAAAAATAGAAATTCCGCAGACTCCGAGGCAACTTAATCTTAATCTAATTTATTTACTTTTTCTGACCGCGTTTTTAGTCACTGGTGCAGTCAGGTGCAGATTTTTTTTAAATATATAATTATAATAATAGTTTTACAGGTGTAGCATGTAGCAGTGTTATATCACAATGCCTATATGCATACGGAAGTTTTTTCAAGGATTTAAAGTTGGTGAAACATTGGACAAAAATAAGATTTTTGTAAAAAAACTTTTTTTATACCTTTATCAAAAACATGATTTTAGTGACTGTGTCTGCAGATAACTAAAGCATGAGTTTTTTGGTTACCGATGCAAAAAAACTTTTTTTTATCATGCGTGCAAAAAAATATTTCTGTCTGTTTTTTACCCAAAATTAAAAAGAAATAGCGGAAAATAGTAATATTGAAAAAATGTAATTATTCTTGCCTAAAAATTAAGCCATTTCCGCCAGTTTTCACCAAGTATTTACAAAAAAATAATTTAAAAACATCGTCAAAATAATGAAACTGTCACAAGATTAAAATGTCGCAACAATGAACGTTACCAAGTAAAAAGTAGTGTAAAGATGATGTGTTGCGAGAAGTGCTCTTCGTTCAAGATTTTTAAAAGTATTTTTCTGTTTTTATTGGATTTTTTGATAAAGGTATTAAAAAAAATTAGTGTTAATAACTCGCGGCTAAACTGTGCTTTTTTTACTCGCGTTTTTAAATACCTCATTGCGCTCGTTATTATATATATAAACCAACGCTTGTTAAAAAAAAGCCCTATTTATCTACTAGTTGTAAAATCTCCTCTATTTCGGTCATTTTAAGATTTCTTTTATCATAAAGAACTATTCAAGTATTCCTTTGAATACCGCTATATAAATATTTCTTTGTCACAAAAGAATCCTTTTTGTCATCAATTTAGCACAAATACATCAAAATTTGTGCCAAATTAATGCAATTTAGGGTAATTTATTTGTTACAAATATATCTTTTTATCAGTTTGTAATGTAGTGAAGATCATTTAACCCTAACGTTGATTGATTGAACATAAAGACATTAGTGATAAAGGTGTCAACTCGCAAAAATATTATTTCGAAAAAAAAGCATTTTAGCGTTTTTGACCGGATCTTTTCTTTTAAATTCATTTTAAATCTATGTTTTTATTTACCGTTAGAGCCCATCAAATAGTGTTTTCCACTTATATTAAAAATTTGAATAAAACATAATCCTGACTGAATATAAAAAATTAATTACTTGAATATCTACTTATATAGAGACTCAAGTATCAAGTACAGGCCGGTTCCTGCAAAATCATGACTAACTTAGGTGGATTATGGTGCTTTATTAATTACTTTGGCACCTCTATCTCCAACCGATTTAAAAAAATAAACAAAGTGTTATAGGTTGTCCCAAGATGGGTAACCTATTAGAATATTTTGGAAACTGTACAATGGAAACTTTTCAAACTTTCTGTTCTAACATAAGTCCATGTACACTATCTTTATGATATACTTTCATATTTGCAGTGTTGCCATTTGCAGGAAAACTTTCAAACAACTTTCTTATTTTAAATTGAAAACCCTGTATATTTTTGCATTTTTGGATTCTACAAAATATTTTAGGTACATTTTGTGTATAATGTCATATACCTATGTTCAACTGTATTTAAAATATTAACAGATGAAAAATTAAATTTTTTAACTTTGACAGCCCGTAACATTGAAATGGTTAAGGATAGAGCAAAATGGTTTTTACATTCCCATCTTGGCTAAACCCAGGGTTAAAATATCCCATGGTTAGACCCTGGGTTAAAAATAGTTTAAAACGACAGCTTGTGAAAAGCCAAGATAGGAATGTGAAAACCGTTTTGCTCTATCCTTAACCGTTTCGATGTTACGGGCACTCAAAGTTAAAAATGTCAAATTTCTCCTGACAATATTTTAAAAACATTTCAACATAGGTATAGGACATTATACATAAAATGTACCTTAAATATTTTGTAGAATCTAAAAATGCAAAAATATACAGAGTGTTCAATTTAAAATAAGAAAGATGTTGCCAAGTTTTCCTGCAAATGGCAACACTGCAAATATGAGGGTATTTCATAAAGATAGTTTACATGGACTTATGTTAGAATAGAAAGTTATAAAAGTTTCCGTTGTACAGTTTCCAAAATATTCTAATAGGTTACTCACCTTGGGACATTCGGTATTACCATGGCACCTTTATACCCTACATGAAAGAAAAAAATTGTAGTTAACTCCTTAAGTCAGAAGATATTTTGGGCATTTACAGGGTTTATGCAAAAAATCAACCACAACACAAAATATAGCGCTTTTGATGGGGTTTAGTAAAACAAACTCAATTTTGTAAAAAAACACCTTTATCCACTAATGTCTTCAATTGATTAATTTTGCCATAATTTGGGACACAGCTTGTGTTTGGACTATTTTGCAAGCACGCTAAACTTGTGTTGCTGTTTTCCTTCTTAAAAACTGCAATTATTTTTTATTTAGGTGCTGGCTTTTGACAAGGACTTGGGCAACAACTCGAAACTGCGCTACCACATAAAATCCGGCAAGGGAAGGTCCAAGTTTAAAATTGACAACTCGACAGGGATGGTGTATGCGCAGAAAGGCTTTGAACCTGGACAAGAATACGAGCTTAATGTAAGTTTTGATAATATTTATACAACGTAAATATGTGTTTTTTTAGTTTTAAATTTTCTAAGGTTTACTTTACTCCTGTGTTGCTGTTCTTAAGATGTTCTTCTTCTTCAAGTGCCATGCTCTCTTCGAGCGTTGGCTATCATCAGCGCGATCTGCACCTTATCCACTGCCTTTCTGAAAAGTGTCGTAGTACTAACGCCATACCATTGTCTAAGATTTTTAAGCCATGATATTACGTCAATTTTTCCTTCTATTATTAATTTTAAGAGTTCATATTTGTCATTTCTCAAAATATGGCCAAAATATTCAAGTTTACGTCTTTTGATGGTAAATAAAACGTCAAGATTCTTATTCAATCTAAGAAGAACATCAACGTTACGTACTTTGTCCACCCAAGATATCCTGAGCATTCTACGATAGCAATACATCTCGAATGCCTCCAATTTTTTGCACATGGCATCAGTCAGTGTCCATGCCTCTACGCCGTAATACAAAATACTAAACACATAACAACGAAGCACGCAAATTCGTAGAGTAGTATTAAGATCGCGACTACACAACACTGATTTCATTTTGACAAAAGATGATGTAGCCTGTTCAATTCTTGCACGGACTTCTTGCATGTTGTCCCAGTTTTCATTGAGCTGACAGCCCAGGTATTTATATGATTCTACGCGTTCTACTTGTTGGCCATTTACTTCCAGTATGCCTCTTATGTTTTTTTGCTTGGCTATAATCATTTATTTTGTTTTTCCAACATTCAAGTTAAGCCCAAATTGCGAACTTTCGGCTGCGACTCGATTTATTAGATCTTGCAGGCCTGCCAACGTATCCGCAATTATGACGGTGTCGTCAGCATATCTCAAATTGTTAACTTTTATGCCGTTTATAGTTAGATCCTCCTCGCAGTTGTGAAGTGTATTCTCGACGATTTTATTACTATAGATATTAAATAGCAGCGGAGACAATATGCAGCCTTGACGAACACCCCTTTTTATTCGGACTTCTCCGGACAGTTGACCATAAAATTTATTTGAGCTGTCTGGCTTCAGTATAGGTTGGCAATTATTTTTAGATCTCGATTATCTAGACCAACTTCTTTAAGAGATTTCATAAGCTTTTCGTGCTGGACTCGGTCGAATGCCTTCCCATAATCTATAAAACAGGCATGTACTGGCACTGAAACATCTCTAGACCGTTGAACCAAGACTCGAATTCCAAATAACGCCTCTCTTGTCCCGAAGCCTCCACGAAATCCGAACTGCATATCGCCCATAAAGAATTCGCATTTTTTATAAATTCTCTTATGAATAATCTTTAAAAATATTTTTAGCATATGGCTCATTAGGCTAATTAGACGGTAACCACTACACTTCTTTGCTGATTTTTTTTTAGGTAATGTAACAAATGTTGATTTTAGCCAATCAGTTGGGATTATACCACTGCGATAAATCAGATTAAAAAGTTTGACAAAAATATTCAGCGACTCTTCGTTTTTGATAAGTTTTAAAACTCCCGTGTATACTTCGTCTTGCCCTACTGCTTTTCTGTTTTTAGCTAAAGATATTGCATGCTGTACTTTTACCGGTGTTATATCCGACCGATCATCGCTAAAGAGTTGTTTAGTTTTTCTTTGGTAGGTAAGATTTTTCCTTCACTGTCAACAAGGATTCCTGTTTGTCTCTTATTAACTAAACCGGCCGCTTCCTTTATACGTTTGTGTAAATTAAAAGTGTCATGTTTAGCATCCAGATCTTCTATTTCTTGACATTGTTGTGTTAGCCATTCTTGTTAGCCAGTCTTGTTGATCTTAAGATCAGAAAGGAAAGAAAATTCCTCCATGATAATCATCAAAAAATTAACAATGAGTGGCTTCTTCATGGTTTTTTAGGCACTCGTTTGTTCTATTGGGCATTGACAAAATAAGATGGTCTATATCATATTGAGGAACACCCATCCAAATTCGCCTTACGGCATGCCAGAGTTCGTATAAGTTTCCAGGGGGACGTGGTAATGGACTAAGATTGCGCCTTATCATATCCCATACATGTTCGATAGGCGACAACTCAGGCGATCTTGCTGGCCATTCCAAAGTCTCTATGCCAAGTTCATATAAAAAGTCCATTGTTTCACGAGCAATATGCGGTCTGGCATTATCTTGTTGGAAGATCGCATGTAGGATAGTTTGTAGGTAGGGATGTAAAACAGGTTGCAGCACTTCATAGATATATCGCCGAGCAATCAGATTGCCGTTGATGAGGACTAGAGGTGATCTGCTTCCTAAACATATAGCACCCCATACCATGATACTTTGCTGTCTTGCTGTATCACATTCAACAGCAAAGTCTACATTTCGTCTCTCACCTCGAAATCGCCTAACCCTCATGCGTCCATCATGGCCGCCTAAAAAAACCTGGATTCGTCGCTGAAGCTTATGGTATTCCATACGTCATTCCAATTTTGCCGAGAGCTACACCACTCCAAGCGGCGAGCCTTATGTTGTGGGGTCAAAGGTAGCCCTAAAAGCGGACGGTAAGCTCTCAGCCCCATACCAAGCAATCTTCGATTAACTGTCATCCTTTAAAACTCGTCCTATAGCTGCAACTAAAACATCTCTTACTTGGCGAATACTGTCCCGTCGATTTCTGAGAGCAAGAACTCTGAGAAGCCGTAAATCACAACTTTGTAATAATCTAGGACGTCCAGAACCCGCACGACGTTCTATAAGTCTCATCATTGGACCATCTTCTTCAAACTCTAAACACTGTTGATGGATTGGAATTAACCCTTTTTGCAATTTCCCGTAAACCAAAACCAACCTCTTTCATGCCCACGATGCGTCCTTTCTCGAAGCCCTTTAAATAATGAAATTGCTGGCGACCGCGAACTCTTGGGGGCTTATTCTTGAATTTCGTAGGAAAGATCACACATGAAGCGATCACGAGTTATCCGAAACCTATCCGACCACGACCGAAACTCAGCCGATTGCCGCGTATCGTAGGAACTTTCCTACACCCGGATCAGGTGTATGAAACTGTAGGAAAGTTCCTACGATAGTCGGATAGGTTTCGGATAACTCGTGATCGCTTCAAAGCTTATTATTGGTCGATATAAGAGGACCGTTCCCGTGCGATCTTTCCTACGAAATTCAAGAATCAGCCCCTTGGCATTTTTATATTTTTAGTAAACTGTAAGCAATCTAAAAAGACCAAAAACTACGAAAAAAATGATTTAAAATTTTCAGAAAAGGTCTTTTATGTGATGGTAGTTTTTGAAAATGAATAGAAAAAATCTGTGAAAAAAGGAAAGATTAGAAGACAAAAAATGTATCAAATATTTCTTTTAAGATAAGGTATAGCCACAAATAAATTTCATTCAAATAATTATCCATATACATGGTGTTGCATTTTTTTTTTGTTGTCCAGTATATATAAAACATCCAAACAATCTTAGGTTAGTTTTCTAGCCAGGACTCTCGTTTTCTCGCCTTTAACTGCGTTGTTTGTTTAACGAAATGTGCTCTATATTAATTTTAGATCAAAGCCACCGATTTTGGCGACCCCTCGAAATCCAGCATTGGCAAGGTGTCGGTACGAGTGGTAGCGGTACCGGAGACGTCGCGGAACCCGCCGGTTGTCAAGACTCCTTCACCTACCAAATTGACCGAAGGTGACGAGATTGGTTTTCTGGTCACGCTGATTCAGGCCACTGATGCTGATAACGACACACTGTGGTATGATATTGTAGGTAAGTGCATAATAAGTCGTCAAGGTTAACTTAACTTCGTGAATTCTGACACACACGTGGAATCAAAATGGACCAATAGGCAGTGGCGGATTCATCGCCTCCCCGTCCTATGTAGCTGACCCAACCCACATTTTCTTTATTAATTTACAAAAAATACGAAAGAGATTAACATTTCTAGCTTAAGATTCAAAATATTTTTCCTGCGGCGCTATAAAGTTGATTGTCACAATATTAGTTTTTTTCTGGTTATACAGCAAAAAATTTTTGGCTTATAGTTTTGGCTTAATCAAGCAATTTTTTCAGCGGCATTTACGTGAAAAACCGACTTCTTTAGTATATTTTTTACAAAATTTTCGCCTGCGACCCATTTATGGCATGGTTTTGGCAGATCACACCAAAAAACTAAAAAGCTTATGAATATATAGAGTATAGTATCATATAATGAGAAAAGGAAATGGTCTACATAATAGACCACTCGCCTAAACTCGTTACTTTTATAAAGCGCCTCACCCAAGGTTAAACTTTAAAAAATTTGTTACAATTTAAATTTAATTTTAAGCATTTTTTATCAAGGGTATTTCAAACGTGTATTTATGACATATTTTTAGCAACAAATCTAGAATTGAGGGAGAAAGATCCAAATTTTTGAAGAATGTTGCCTAAACTGCAAGAAATTTTGCCTAAACTGCAATGATATGAATAATTGTCACAACTTTAGTTTAATTTAAAAAAAAATTGTCCACCATATTGGGAACGCTTAAAAAATGGCAATCTAGAATAACTTGCTCAAAATGTTCGCCTGAGGCGCATTTAAGACATAGGTCATTTTTTTAATAAGTTTTCTTTTCTACACACTGATTGAACCGAACGTCTATTATAAATCGCTTTCCCCCCCCTTGAAATCGGCTATATCGGTCCCTGCGATAGGTCTATGTGAGAATTTAGTGATCTACCACCTTACCTAACCTAATCTAAGTGAAGTAAAGTTTTAGGGGGATATTACTCTAGTTAAACAAAAAGTATGTTGACGTCCCAACTCCACAGGTTTCAAAAGATAAGTAATTTAAGGTTAGTCAATTACCTACTGGTCAAAACTATAACAAACAGAAAAATAAAAAATAATTTGAACAAGTTGAAAAAAGAGGACATATACAAACAGTGGCTAAAACTTACATGAAAAAAACAAAAACAAGTCTTTGAAAACAACATTTTCGGAAAATTTATAGCACAAATAATTTACATGATTCATCATTTTAATTATTTTGATTTTTGCGGCGCCATGCCGTCTCAAAGAAACTTACAAAACGGTAAATAAATTTTATTTGCCTTTATTCAATAAGGCCGAAACGCGTTGAAAAAACGTTTGATTTGAAATAAATAAGCCATAATTTTTGAAAAACTACTCTTTGTTATTTTCACGTCAATCAACTTTTTGTTTTACATTGAAAAATGCTCCACGTACAAGAGTGTAAGCGTATTGCCTAAAAATAAGTTCATTTTCATATTTGTTTAAAAGAGGCCGACTCCAAATGGAGGTGAGCTATTTTACAAAATGTAAAAATCAATATATTTAGTTTTTGAGAATTTTACCCAACTTTTTGTATTTATAATTTATAACCTAAGCACAATTTTATTTTTGTGTTTACCCAAGTTTTCATAGTTATACTTCACAATTCATAAACACAGATCATAATTTTGAAGTTGGTTAATTTTAATTTTATGCACTATCAATATGAAAAAATGTCAACTACCCAAGTCAAAAGCAAAGAAAAAGACATTGGTTGGTTGATCTCATAGGAGTAACTGATATCAGCTAATATTATATAGAAAACAGAAATTATCTCCTTGCGTTTTCTTTTTTCACTTTCATAGTTCTTCCTCAATTCAGCAAAAACATATTGAGGTTAGGTAAAGAAAAAAATTTTTTTTTGCTTTTCGTTTTTTTACAAATGTCAAATTGGTATGTCAATTGTCAAAATTTATATCCTAATGCACTATGGTTATCAACCCTTGAATAAACAAGTGCTGTTAAATTATGTATTGACACTAAAATTGTCCTTATCCACTGTGAATGAAAGTTATTAATTATCAATATGACACACTTTTCAAATAGATGCCTAATTAGGAGAGTGGTGTGTCATAACTTAGTCTAACAATATAAATTTAATTTCTTTCGTGTCGTGTTATCCAGTATGTCAATAAACAATAAAAACTGGAGGGTTGTTTTCGATCGCAGGAGTGCGTTGGAAAATAAAATGTGATGGCGAGGCGAGGGTAGGGTAAGGTAATATTTATGACGTCATTAAAAATCAGCGGGTGACCCTGGGGTGAATATTGCTTTGAATTTTCGAACGTGGGTGTTCGAATTGTTTTGAAAATCAAATTTTGTTTTAGTGTATGGGAAAAATCGATCTGCAATGTGAATTGCTCCAAATACCATTATTTTTGTTTTTAACACCGTTTTTGTTTACGTAGACCAAAAAAGTAAAGGAGCAAAACACATTTTTTTATGTTAAAACGCCAGTAACTTTTACCGTGCTCAAGACCACGGCGATTCTGGCGCACCCTGGGCGATTACCTTTTTGATTTTCGAAGGGAGGTGTATGACGTCATTACTTTATCTCAGTCATTTTCGAACGGCTTTTGGCTAGTTCAAACGCATCCGTGCTACTATTCACTCTAAATTCTCCGGATATTTAAGCACGAACTAAATGGGACATTCAGTGTCAAAAAATTGGTCCGAATGAATTTGGAATGAAGTATAGGGTTGTTTTCTATAGTTCGAGGGGTTGTTTTCAGTGTAATCAATCGAAAACAACACTTTTGGCTAAATGTTTACTTAAATATACAGGGTGATTCACGACGAATGGGACAGTCAAACCATAGGCACTGTGGACTAAGCCCATTCCCTATCTGGTAATAAAATTTACCTGGTGGCGTTTTTAACAGATATACAGGGTGATCTATCAAAATATACGAAAAGTGTTCTATTTAATATCTCAAAAACTATGCAACCAAAAATTATGAAATTTTGCATGCTAATTACACTCCCAAAGTTCAATAAACATGTTTTTAAAAATTTGGTATTTTCAGGTCCGGACTTTTTTTTCTCATTTTTAAATCTTACTTCAAAACAACACCCTTTAACTTACAATTAATAATTTTTTTCATTTTCTCCAAAAAGCCTAGGATTACTACTTATTACTAAAGAAAAAAAAATTAACGCACAACTTTTTCGTTTTCCTATAAAAAAATTCATAAAAATCATTTTACATGCAAATCATCAAATTGACACAAAAATTATAAAAAGGGGTTATTTTAATCAAGTTTAAGTATTTTTTTACAAAAAGGAAATAAGATGCAAGTCCGGATTTATGATTTTATTTAATTAATATCTTTCGGTACATAATATTACAGCATCATTTCAGACATACACACATCACATATTTTAGTAAAGTTAAGAGACGAGAAATCATTTTTAATTTTTTTTTAGTTTTCAAAAAAAATAAACTTTTTTAAAATTTAAAAACAAAATAAATAAATTTTTTTAACTTCAAAAAAAATAAAAATTTGATTTTTTTTTAAATATGTTACTTTTTAAATTGCCCTCACACTTACTAAGGCATCCTAGTGAATGATCAGGACAATGTATTTATCAATCTAGGGTGCAATCGGCAGATAATCTCCAGAGCATTCTTTTGGAATCGGCTGCCTTTTTTTTCTTTGTGCAAAAAGATACCTAAATTTTACAAAGATTAATCCTTTTTCATAATTTTACGGTACAATAGGAAATGTGTGTATAAATGAAGCTGGAAGGTTATATAGGTATCGAAAGATAAATAAATAAAATCATGAATCCGGAACTGGATTTTTTTTTGCTTTTTGTAAAAAAAATACTTAAACTAATAAAATAATCCTTTTTTTTAATTTTCGTGTCAATTTGATGATTTGTATTTAAAATGAATCTGGTAAATCTATGTTACAAAAAGGCACCGGGTAAATTTACACATTTTTTAAAAAACAATTTTTTATTAGCAAAAACAAAAAGTTGCGCGATACTTTCTTTTCTTTGATAATTAGTACTAATCCTAGCCTTTCTGGAGAAAATGAGTAAATTTATTTATTGTAAGTTACAGGGTGTTGTTTTTAAGTGAGATTTAAAAATGAGAAAAAACTAAGTGCGGACCTGAAAACTCCAAATTTTTAAAAATACGTTTATTGATCTTCGGGAGTGTAATTAGCGTAGAAAATTTCATAATTTTTGGTTGCTCAGTTTTTGAGATATTAAAATGAACAGTTTTCGCATATTTTGATAAATCACTCTGTATATCCGTTAAAAACGCCACCAGGTAAAATATATTACCAGATATGGAATGGGCTTAGTCCATAGTGCCTATGGTTTGACTATGTCACATTCGTCGTAAATCACCCTGTATAGGGTGGACTACAAAAACCCGCACTGTCTTTTTTAAACTGCCAATTTTTTATTTAGTGTCGGATTTTAACGCAAAAAAAGCTTTAGAAAGGTAATGCAATAGACTTTTTGCAAATATATGAAAAAATTAAATTTATCAATAATTCAAAATGGCGGATGTCCAAAAGTTTTATGCATCTTAAAAAACCGTTGGGTTTTTTTAGACACTTGTATATTTTTTTGCAAACACAAAAAACTTCTATCTATTGTCTTGTAAACCGATGCATCATTATGTTTATGTTTTTTTTTCGTATACCAACTTAAACTTAACCGTATTTCGTTATCTTTTCGCCAATTATGTTGACAAGGACACTTTACAGATGTTAACAATAAGGCTTCTTTTTCTAAATATCAAAGAATTGAATTTTGTGACAATTCATGGCGGTTGCCTTACAATTCTATGCATTTTAAAAGACCCGTTGTATATTTTTTTGGCTATAACAGAAAAGTACCAACTATTATCTGTTAATCCATGTATCACTTGGTAACATTTTTTTTGCATATTATAAAAACTTTACGTTAATTTGCTGCAAATGGTGACCTTTAGTTTTTTTAATATATATTCTAATTTATTGTCATAAAATTAACGTTAATTTTTTATTTTATGCATAAAGGTAGAATCCCAATATTTTTCGTAGTAGATTTTAACAAACGATACATGGGTTAACCGATAATAGTTGGTAGGTACTTTTTTGTTATTGCAAAAAAATATTCAAAATGTTTTAAAAAAAGCCAAGGGGTTTTTTAAAATGCATAAAATTGTAATTTTCACAAAATGTCATTTTTTGACATTTAGAAAAAGAAGCCTTATTTTTAGCAGCTGTACAGTATCCTTGTCAACAAAATTGGCTAAAAGATAACGAAATCTGGTTAACTTAAATTATTATCAGTTTTTATTTTACGCAAGAAGTTCGTATACGAAAACACCCATAGGGTGTTTATATTTCTTAATAGAATTTATCAAGTGATACATCGGTTTACAGACATTAGATAGAAGTTTTCTGTCTGTGTCTCAAAAAAACACCCAACGCTTTTTTAGGATGCATAAAACTTTTGGATATCCGCCATTTTGAATTTTTGATAAATGTCATTTTTTGACATATTTGCAAAAAAACCTATTTCATTACCTTTCCAAAACTCTTTCTTGCGTTAAAATCCAACATAAAATAAAAAATTGGAAGTTGAAACAAAATAGTCCTGTTTTTTGTGGTCCACCCTATTATTTTCAAATAAACATTCTGTATCTGTGAGGTTAAGAACGCTTTGATTTTATTTTCTCCTTACATCCTATCTTTCAAAAATAGAAACCCAAATAAGTCTCGACAATGATTGATTTATTTGACTTTCGAATCGGTTAATAATGATTGACAGCCCAGACCAGCCATGTGAGACCGTGGTCAAATCTAGACAGATTGATTTATTAGATTCGGCCCTTAGTTTTTTCGACATTTATTCACAGGCACGTGATAAAATAACAATCTCTCAAGGAATTCATGTAGGGTGGTAGAATCATTTGAAACACGTTTCCACTCCTATGTTTAATAATGTTTTTGTCAAGATTTTAGCCTAGTCTTAATTTATTCTTTTTTCATTTTAAAAGAAAACGCAGATTTAACTTTCACTAATTTTATTATTTACTTTTAATCGTGAACTCTCTCTGCTCTGCTATCCGGCGTATTTATATGTACCGACATCACTCTCGACTCACCCGGAACATTCTGATGTTTGTCTTACTCATCTAGACCTATCTACATCTTTCTTGAATATTCGAGAATGGTCGCGCCAATTCTTTTTCTGTGTTTAGCGTCGCTTCGCTACTTATTTTAATCTAATTACGCTAGATGGCAGAGTATGTGACAAAATTTCAATAAATATTGTTTTATTTTCTTAACACTTTTTATCTTGTTTTGGCTTCCCCTGCCACCCATTAAAATATTTGCACAGACACCTTTCAGATACACCCTGTATTCATTTGTACGTGTGTATAAAGGAAGGGAAAATCCATAGTGCTCCGAATATGCGCTAGTAAGATCTGTTTTTCAACTCATTAATTTCCTGGATGCTAAAAGAAAGGAGAAGAAAAAAGTTACGAGAGAAATCGGATGAAAGTTTGTCGTATTGTTTACCCACGAAAATATTTTTGTTTTCTCTCTTTTGTGAAATTCTATCTCAATTTATAAAGCATCATCTTATGAAGGAAAAAGATAATGACAAAAATATTAGCTGCTCGATTTTAAAAGTAAATATTCTTTTTTTTTCTATAAGTAACTCATGCAAGACATGTCGAAGAGACGTTCAAAACGGGTCACGGGATAACTGGCTGAACTTTGAATGGAAGGCACATTTTGTAAGACACGGCTCGGAGCACCTTTTTATTTTTTTTCCAAATCAGTTAAATTCAAAAAAGTGCTCCGAGCCACTTAGTAAATAGAGAAATATGTAGTTTATTTTGAAGCTAAAACAATTCCCAGTAAACACACTTGTGACTTTAACATAATATTTATATAAATCTAAGGTTCACATATTTATGTAAAATATGTTACATCATATTTACGTAAATCTCACATAAAAATATTTTTATAAAAAAATTATGAAAATATTACGTCAAAACTTTGACTGTACATTTAAGTCGTCATAAGCAATATTAATTTTACGTAAATAATATAACTATAAATAAATTCTTAAAATTTACGTAAATATTACGTAAATAGTGGGACCTTAATTTTACATACAAAATATTACATAACTATTATATAAAAAATTATATTTAATATTTAAGTAATTTAATTTACGTAAACGTTACATAAAATTATTTACTTTAAATGAAAGTAATAAAATGTACATAACTATTATGTAACAATTTAGACGTTACCAGTGCTTAATAGTTTCTTCCTAGTAGGTAGAGATGGCGCTAATGTCACTATGTTTCCTGTACAGTGGATGATCATATTATATATATAAAGAGCAAAGATATTTCAAAGTTAGGATACGGACTTTGTGGTATTGACATGATTTCTAGAAGAATCACCTCTTCCGCCACTTAAACCAGCCCGTATGGTTAACTTTGTAGTTTGCCACATGTCTGCCAATGTCGGACCGTGTCAAGCAACCACCGACGGACCTGAGCGGACCCTCCGTTGGTCCGCCTCAAGGTCGGACGGATAGTTGATAGTGATGGGCACATCGATGTTGAACATCGAAACTCAACATTGATGGTGAAAAAACATCGATGTTTCTGAACATCGATGTTTTTTTTTACTTTTTTTAGAAAGTATTCTGAACCGTTATAACATAATAATACACATAATAATAACCTATAATAATATAATAATAATCGGTACATGCACCGGCGATCTCTTGGAGGGGGGAGTCTGCCCCCCAATTTTGCTTTCAATTGCTTGTAGTTGGGAAATATGAAGGTTCAGTTGTAAAATTTAAGTACATTTTACAAAACATTTTCTATCTCTAGTTACTTCAAACAAAAATAAAAAAAAATCTCAAAGTTTGAGAGCAAATATGGCTTTTTTCTCCCCCCTATCAAATGCCTTCGGATCGATGATGGGTACATGATATTCAACAGCTAGCTAGAAAACCACAAAAAATATGAGTATAGTACCTACATTCAAAAGAAACTATATAGGTTCAGATTAGGTAGCGACACCTATTGGCGGAAAAGCCGATCGACATCTCAAAAATAGGCAATTCCTGTTTTTTGGGCCGCAGTGGATATATAGTACAAGTGCAAACGTCCCAGACACAGTAGACACTTAAAGTAAATATTTTAACGCATCGGTATCGGTATACGTAACGCGTTCGAAACAAAGTCAAAATACACTACATTTTTTACTTCTTTATGCCATGTTTCGAATGATGCCTGCTTCTTTGATGGGTGTGATGACAGAATCTCGTTGCGTACGGAAGGATGTGCGTATCTTTACGGACCCACGAACGTACGCAACGATTTCAATCAGCAGTTCTGTCATCGCACCCTTCAAAAAAGCGGGCATCGTTCGAAACATCGCATAAACAAGTCAAAAATCTGTGTATTTTGACTTCATTTCGAACGCGTTAGGTATACCGATACCGATGCGTTGAAATATTTACTTTAAGTGTATTATATCCCATAATTTTTTTTGGATCGATGTTCGATGTTCCGATGTTTAACAAAAGTATCGATGTTTTAACATCGATGATATTTTATAGACATCGATGTTAAAAATATCGATGTTGAACAAAAAACATCGATGTTCTTGAAACATCGATGTTTTGTGCCCATCACTAATAGTTGACGCTTTGCGCATGTCATGCAGATTAATGTGACTTAAATTTTACCTTACTAATAAATAATTGTGAGCTCTATGTGACCTTAAATTTACATAACAAGGTAAACCTGTTATGTAAAATATACGTAGTTTTTACTTAACTCTTACGTAACATAGATATAATATTTATGTAAAATGTATGTAATTTTATTTACATCACATTTATGTAAAAATTAGGTAGGCTTTTCGCACCTTAATGTGACTTAAATTTTACCTTATTAATAAATAATGGTGACCTCTATGTGACCTATAATTTACATAACAAGGTAAACCTATTATACAAAATATACGTAGTTTTTACTTAACTCTTACGTAACAAGGATGTAATATTTATGTAAAAAGTATGTAATTTTATTTACATCACATTTATGTAAAAATTAGGTGGGCTTTGCGCATGGCATTATGCAGAGTTTTCGCACCTTAATGTGACTTAAATTTTACCTTATTGTGACCTCTGAGTGACCTTAAATTTACATAACAAGGTAAATCTGGTATGTAAATTTTACGTAATATTTACATAACGGTGTTTACTGGGTTGACAAAAAAATAAGTGTTTTTAAATTTTCGACACATTGGTTGGCAGATGTCAAAAAAAGTTAAATTTCGTTTTTAACAACCTTTCCAAAAAGGTGCCACAAGTGGTACCTTATCATTCAAAAAAAAAAATATTTGGTAGGCCCGGGGCCTCCGGTTGGGGGCCCCAAATTTTTTCTTTATCATGGGCGCAAATTCCGTAAAAAACCATTAAAGATTCGCTTTTAGCTTTTTTTAAAACCTCTTCCCTAAAGTAGCTAGAAGCTAGTAGTTCCATTTAAAGAATCCACCCTGTATATTATAATATGTATGTGTGTTTTTTTGTCAGTCAGGTAGTGTGAGATTCTTTCTTAATAAACATAACCTCCAACGGAAGTCTGATTGACATCAGCCTAAAAAGATTAGAGTATCTTTTCTCCCCACAGATTTTACTCGTTAGATGCATTTTGTCCCCTGGACCAAAGTAGGATTTATTGCTTCTATCAACGCGCATTGAGACCTCCATTAACCTAGCGACCCCACCCCAAGAAAATAAAAATTTATTTATGCCATAAATATGTACTAATTATGTGCTAATTTCGTCCCCAATCAAAAAATGTTGTGCTCCTCTGGTTCCTGAGAAAATCTAACAAGAAAATGGGGTAGCTAGGTTAATATTAGCTTAGCAACCCCACCAAAAAATATAGAGTCAAAATAAAAAATTTTGGTTTTAAAATTATGTGCTAATTACGAACATATAAGAAAAAAATTGAATTTTTCATTTTAAATTATGATTTTTTTGGGTGGGGTAGCTAGGTTAATACCCTACATGTTAAGGTATTACGGAATTTAAAAATTTCAAAAACAAGCATTATCTGCAAATTATGTGCCAATTTCGTCCATGATCAGAAAATTTTGTATTTGTCTGGTTTCCGAGAAAATCAATAAAAACGATATTACATTACATCATTTGTAATAACCTAGCGTTCGGAATCTGAAGTATGATTCCAAAGTAAAAATATATTATTACAAAATCATGAGCTCCATGAATATGTACAAGAAAAATCCGAATTTTTTGTTTACAGTGCAGTTTTTTAGTGGGGCAGTTAGCTTAATATTATTTTTTGATTTTCTCGGAAATCAGATGAGTACAAAATTTTCTGATTATGGACGAAATTAGCACCTAATATGCAGATAATACTGGTTTTTGAAATTTTTAAATTCTGCGATACCTAAACATGTGGGGTCGCTAAGTTAATATTAACCTAGCTACCCCACCCTTTTTTTTTAAAAACATAATTAAAAAAGAAAAATTAGATTGTTTTCTTATATATTTGGGGAGCACATAATTACGACATAATTTTAAAACTAAAAATTTTTAGTTTGGCGCCATATTTTCTGATGGGGTTGCTAAGTTAATATTTACCTAGCTACCCCATTTTCTTTTATGATTTTCTCAGAAACCCGAGGAGCACAAAATTTTTAGATTGGGGACGAAATTAGCACATAATTATGGTGTGACTAAATTTTGATTTTCTTGAGGTGGGGTAGCAGTTAATGGAGGTCGTATTGAGGGCTTATGTTTACGTGGAAACAAACCCCTTACTAAATCAGCTTTTATTGTTTAGTAACATTATTTGCGCATATATCTTACCTTTGTTTAGTCCATAAATAAACAGTATTGATGGTTAAAATAGTAAAACAAAAAGTTTGAAAGTTTATTTTTCGATTTCTTATATTGGTGGAAGAAGTTAAAGTCGAACCAAGGCACGAGTAAACTGTGTGAATTTATAGTGTGACGTCACGCTAAATCGAAGTCTAAATCTGAAAGCGGTAAAATTGCAATTACTTTTCACATAATTGAAAAATTATTCCAATTTTTAGCTCGCAATTTTGCGTTATGTGTTCTACAAATTCTGGAATTATGAGGTTCGTCTAGAGACTCTGATGATGAAAGAGAGACGCGACGACCCCATCAAAGT
This sequence comes from Oxystoma pomonae, assembly GCA_963921995.1. NCBI lineage: Eukaryota > Metazoa > Arthropoda > Insecta > Coleoptera > Brentidae > Oxystoma > Oxystoma pomonae. The sequence continues at coordinate 41,774,761 of OY998172.1, forward strand.
CAAGTTTATTAAAAAAGATGGAAATATCGGTCCGCAATACACTTCTTCTTCTTCAAGTGCCATGCTCTCTTCGAACGTTGGCCATCATCAGCGCGAGCTGCACCCTGTCCACTGCTTTTCGGAAAAGTGTCGTAGTACGACCCTTGTCTAAGATTTTTAAGCCATGATATCCGTCTACGACACGGGCCTCTTCTGCCTTCAATTTTGCCTTCTATTATCAATTTTAAAAGTTTATATTTCTCATTTCTCAAAATATGGCCAAAATATTCAAGTTTTCGTTTTTTGATGGTAAATAAAACTTCAAGATCTTTATTTATTCTAAGCAGAACATCCACATTAGTTACTCGGTCCATCCAAAATATCCTTAATATTCTATGATAACACCACATCTCGAATGCCTCCAACTTTTTGCACATGGGCAGGGTCCAAGCTTCCATGATTCCATGCCATAATATAAGATGCTAAAAACATAGCACCGAAGCACACTAATACGGAGAGTGGTATTAAGATCGCGACTACGAAACACTGATTTCACTGACAAAAAATGATCTGGCCTGTTCAATTCTTGCACGACCTTCTTGCATGTTGTCCCAGTTCTCATTGAGGAGGCAACCCAAGTATTTGTATGAGTCCACGCGTTCGACTTGCTGCCCATTTACTTCTAACATGACTCGAATGTTCTTTTCCTTGGATATGACCATCCATTTTGTTTTTCCAACATTTAAGTTAAGCCCGAATTGCGAACTTTTGCCAGCAATTTGATTCAACAACTCTTGCAGGGATATCGTATGTTGTTGATTTTTATGCCGATTATGGTTAGACCCTGTTCGTAGTTATGAAGTGCATTCTCCTCCTCCTGGACCTCTTCGGACAGTTGGCCATTTACCTTTATTTGAGCAGTCTGATTTCAGTATAGATTAGCGATTATCTTTAGATCTCGGTCATCTAGACCAACTTCTTTTAGTGATTCTATGAGCTTTTCGTGTTGGACTCGATCAAACGCTCTCTCACCGATAAATCCCGAGACCGCTGAACTAAGACTTGAATGCCAAACAAGGCCTCTCTTATCCCGAACCCACCACGAAATCCAAACTGCGTGTCGCCTATAAAGGTTGCACATTTCCCATAAATTCTTTTGTGGATAATCTTTAGAAATATTTTTAACATATGGCTCATTAGGCTGATTAGGAGTTAATCACTACACTTGTTTGCTGAATGTTTTTTAGGCAGCGTAACAAAGGTTGAAGTTGATTGAATCTTCGTTTTTTATTAGCTTTAAAACCTCAGTGTATACTTCGTCTTGCCCTACCACTTTTCTGTTTTTAGTTAGTTAGATATTGCGTGTTTTACTTCCTCTGGTGTTATATCTATGGCTTGGTTTGAGAATTTTTCTGGCTGTTCGAACCGGTTATCGGTAAAGAGATGTTCTATGTAGCTACATCATTATTTTAGTTTTTCTTTGGTATCCGGTATGATTTTGCCCTGATTGTCCACAAGGATTCCAGCTTGTCTTTCATTAAATCATTAAATAGTCCGGCCGCTTCCTTTATGTTTTGTGTAAATTGAAAGTGTCATGTTTAGCATCTAGATCTTCTAGTTCTTCACATTGCTGTGTTATCCAATCTTGTTTTGCCGCAATACTCTAGCATCGTTTAATCATAAGCGTCGGAAAATTTAAAAAAAAATTAAATTGACAAATGTGTTTGTTTAACTGTTGATGTTCTGTCTCTCTCTCCCTCTCTCTCATTTTTGATTAACATCTCTTTTTTGAGTCCTTTAGGCAACTATTAACTTAATCGGACGGGTCATCGACTACTTTCGTAGTCTGCCGACTTGGGGAATATGTAACTAGGTCTGCCTCCACGTGATATCCGATCCCATCCGGCCTGGTTACCAGCGTGAATGGAGGGGGTAGGACCTAAAATACCTTTTACATTTATTTACCCCGGGTTACCCCGCCCCCTACCCTACTCACCAGACCGGTCTGATAAGCACCCCCTAGGAAGGCAGTTTTCTTTTTCCAGGAGGATTTAATTTAGCCTAAACCTCTTTGTCGAGCCTAGGGATCTTTAACGTGCTCCACTATCAATATACGGATAGCACGGGACCGTCCTCCGCTCCATACTGCGTTTTACCTTAATCTTACCAAATTATGTAATTTTAATAAGAAAAAGTCCAAGTAGACTGCCTACTGCCCCGGGGATCGAAACCGGGTCCCCTGATTGAAAGCCCAGGTATGTACCCACTACACCAATCAGTGCTGGTACCTTCAACAGAAAAGTTGCGATTTTTTCGCAACGTTGCAAACCAACACCAAAATTTTTTATAAACAAATTGATGGCCTGCCTATGGGCTCCTCCTTCTCTCCATTTGTAGCGGATCTTTTTATGGATCACTTTGAGAATGATTTAGTTTTTTCATCTAAGCACTATCTTTTGTCAAAAATAAAGTTATAGAGGCCTTATGTGGATGATGTCCTAGTTATTTGGACAGGAACGCTACAGGAACTAGATACTTTTCTAAAGTTCTTAAACTCTAGAAACAATAAAACCAAATTCACTATGGAACTAGAAAAAGAAGGATCTCTTAATTTTTTAGATTTAACTCTTTCAAGACAAAACAACAAAATAAACTACAAAATATTTAGGAAAGAATCACAAACAGACCATGTAATACCTTGGTTTTCACAACATCACATATCACATAAATTAGCTGCCTTCCATGCGTTTTTCCATAGATTACTAACTATTCCCCTTTCACTGGAAAACTTCACTTTGGAAAAAAACATAATCTTTCAAGTCGCCCTCAGAAATGGTTTTCCTCTAGACATAATCTCTAAACTATTCGAGAAAAAAATCAAAAACTTTTTTCTTCAGAAGTGCTTATTCTTGCTTTATTAATAGGGAAAAACTACAATCTAAAAAATTTATTTCGTTGCCATACTTAGGTCATCTTTCTACAAGCATAGGCAATCTTTTTAAATCATATGATAAAAACATCTTTATAGCCAATAAATCTCTTAAACCGATACGTACTATGTTTTCACGTCAAAAGGAGAAAACTGAACCTTTAGACAAAAATGGGGTGTATAAACTTAAATGCGACACTTGCGAATCGGAATATATAGGGCAGATAGGGGGAAAGTTTAGTGTTAGGATTGCGGAGCACTTAAGGGCCTCCAGAACACCTGACAATAACAATTCTCACTTTGGACTACCTCTAAGAGAAGAGAACAATAATTTTCTCATTAATAAAATTTTTTCTATCCTTCACCAACAAATAAAACGTCAAAAACTTAATTTCCTGGAAGATATAGAAATCGTAAGATCAAAACTTAACCCCCTTTCTAACAACCTAAATAAACCCATAGAAAATGTTGGCCTTATTGAATCGGTTAAACTCATTGATTTATTTTAATAACAATAATTGGACTAAAACTAAAATTGAACCTCAGCCTGTATCTCTGTTTCTACTTTGCTTTTATTAATATTTTTTGCTTTTATAACTACAATTCCCCTCGTTCTTTAATTTCCTTCCCTTTCCTCTCCACGTCCCCTTTATTCCTGGGAATTCCTGGGAAACACATGGGAATGTTTGTTTGCCTCAATGAACGAGATTTTCTATCCACTTTTAATAGGCTATGCAACATTGAGTTGATTTTTACCATAACATCAGGTAATACTTTCAAACATTCTTTTTCCTTTAAAAATATCCCTCCTTTATCCTCTTTAACAACATTTCCAACTTTGGTTTTGGTTTAATATTTGTTTATTAATCCACTTTTGTTAAAAGCAATACCATCCTTGCTTTTTGCGAATCCCCATATAATCCGTTTCTCTTGTTTCTCTTGTTCCGGTGGGTTTTGATAAAAAATTTTCACGAAAATTCTTAAAATTTTCAAGTTTTTATTTCATAAAATGTTGATAAATAAAAACTCACAACTCTTCTTGAAAGGTTGAAAACTCATTAGTCATCGAGTAAGTACAAAATATGTTCTACATTTTTGGAATTATAACGAAACGCGTTGGTTGACTTAAAATAAAGAAATTTTGCACCCAAAACAAATCACTTTCTTTCCTCAAATAATAATGAACCTTCTGGAGAGACCAAATTTTAAAATAGCTTTTGTGGATTAAGGTCTAATATTAAAACAAAAATTGAATAAAAGGTGTTTGTGTGTAGATATGTGTTTACTTTATGAAAAAACACAATAAAAAAAAATAAAGTTGTTAAAATAAAACCAAAAATTACCACACATAGCCCATTTGTGAGCTAGAATTTTACTGCTTCCTTTTCTCTTTGTGATGTGTTCCTTTTTCCACTTTCTAAACGTCAGCGATTCTTGTTGAGTTCCTTTAATAAAAATTTAACGCCCATCAGAATAAAAAATCTTCTCAAGAGCAAGACGACGACGAATATTGAACTGTTTTGGACACATAACGCACGGCTCTTATAAAATTAAAAAAAAAAATCTAACTAAAAAATTTACTATCCACCGCAGCGCCAACGCTTTGAGAGCTGGTGGAAATAGTCAACGCTAGAGTATGTCCGCAAATTTAAAGTTTTGGTCGGGAAACGCTTCTTTCCTTTACCAATCGCACAACAAAAAAGAGAGACAGAATGCAAACAATGACGATTTTCCGTAATTCTCGAACATACCTCTCTTTGGCATCAGCACTCGTCATAAGAAAGGCTGACCTACATAAAATTTAATGAATTCTGAAAAACTTGACAATATTTGGCCTATTTAAGACAAGAAAACTAGTAAAATAAATAAAAGTAATAGTTCTATATTCTTCTTCTTCAAGTGCCATGCTTTCTTCGAACATTGGCTATCATCAGCGCGATCTGTATAAGTACTAACACCATACCATTGTCTAAGATTTTTAAGCCATGATATCCGTCTACGACCCGGACCTCTTCTGCCTTCAATTTTGCGTTCTATTATCAATTTTAAAAGTTTATATTTGTCATTTCTCAAAATATGGCCTAAATATTCAAGTTTTCGTTTTTCGATGGTAAATAAAACTTCAAGATCCTTATTTTATTCTAAGCAGAACATCCACATTAGTTACTCGGTCCATCCAATATATCCTTAGTATTCTACGATAACAGCACATCTCGAATGCCTCCAACTTTTTGCACATGGCCTCAGTCAGTGTCCATGCTTCCATGCCATAATATAATATGCTAAAACACCGAAGCACACGAATTCGAAGAGTGGTATTAAGATCGCGACTACACAACACTGATTTCATTTTGATAAAATATGATCTGGCCTGTTCAATTCCTGCACGAACTTCTTGCATGTTGTCCCAGTTATGATTGAAGAGACAACCCAAGTATTTGGATGAATCGACGCGTTCGACTTGCTGCACATTTACTTTTAAAATGTCTCGGATGTTCTTTTCCTTGGATATGACCATCCATTTTTTTTTTCAACATTTAATTTAAGCCCGAATTGCGAACTTTTGGCAGCAATTTGATTCAACAACTCTTGCAGGCCTTCCAGCATGTCTGCTATTATGCCTTTGTCGTCGGCATATTATGAAGTGCATTCTCTATTATTTTGTTACTATAGACATTAAACAACAGCGGAGATAATATAGAACCTTGGCTTACTCCTCTTTTTATTTGAACCTCTTCGGACATTTGGTCACCAACCTTTATTTGAGCAGTCTGGTTCCAGTATAGATTAGCGATTTTCTTTAGGTCTCAGTCATCTAGACCAACTTCTTTTAGCGATTCTATGAGTTTTTCGTGTTGGACTCGATCAAACGCTTTCTCATAATCTATGAAACAGGCATATACCGACACATCCCTAGACCGCTGAACTAAAACATGAATGCCAAATAAGGCCTCTCTTGTCCCGAATCCACCACGAAATCCAAAATGTATATCGCCCATAAAGAATTCGCATTTCCCATAAATTATTTTATGGATAATCCTTAGAAACATTTTTAACATATGACTCATTAGGCTGATTAGGCAATAATCACTACACTTCTTTGCTGAATGTTTTCTAGGCACCGTAACAAAGGTTGATTTTAGCCAGTCAGCAGGGATTTTACCGCTACGATAAATCAATTTAAAAAGTTTGACCAGCGTATTTAGCGAATCTTCGTTTTTTATTAGCTTTAAAACCTCAGTGTATACTTCGTCTTGCCCTAGCGCTTTTCTATTTTTACATGAAGATATTGCGTGTTTTACTTCCTCTAGTTTTATATCTATGCCTTGGTTTGAGAATTTTTCTGGCTGTTCGGATCGGTTAACAGTAAAGAGATGTTCTATGTCGCTACACCAATATTTTAGTTTTTCTTTGGTATCCGGTATGATTTTGCCCTGATTGTCCACAAGGATTCCAGCTTGTCTTTTATTAAATAATCCGACCGCTTCCTTTATGCGTTTATGTAAATTGAAAGTGTCATGTTTAGCATCTAGATCTTCTATTTCTTGACATTGCTATGTTATACGTATACGTTTTTTAGTCGCGTGTGAACCCATCTTAAATCCACCAAACAAAAAAAAACATTCACGTTGTCCGTTGCGGAATAAAGGCAACTAAAGTAATTTTTTAACAAATTATTTTTCTATACTTGCGCACTTTTTGGAGCTAGAATCAAGGTAAGCCTATTTATAACGTGGTGTAACGCCAATGCAATTCTGACTAAAATTTTAAATCAAACATACAGGTTCTTTATACTTGCCACTAGCTGCAATATCAGACACTTTGATCCTATACGAATTTCAAAAAGGATTATTACTCTTAAAGCGATCGATTTTTTAATTAAAACGGTTTTCCAGCATTTCCAGAGCTTTTAGAAAATTTGCCGTCACTATTCCGATATACATTACTTTATCAGGATTTTGCTGAGTTTCGCTCGTACATAGTTAAAGCACAGCGTCCAAAAGGGACACAGCAGATAAAACACCGGATTATAAAGTACTTTTTACAGTAAAGTCCCACTCAATTTTTTGATGTAACTTGGCAACAAATCCGACGCAAGACTTAGGCATTGTTTGATGTTTAAAGTAATATAAAAATGTAAAAAAGTAATTCTGGAAATCCCATGTTAATAGAATCATTTATCCCATGTCAAGATCGCAATCAATAACTTGAAGGGATAAAATCTTAGTAAGTATCATTACTGGAAATGTGTTATGCGATGGCAGTTGATCGAACGAAGCAAAACAAGTAACGGCACTTTATGCATGTGTTAGGTACAGGGTGATCCATTATAAGTCTCCCCCCCCCCAATCTCGAGACTTAACCAAGCGTGATAGAATGTTCAAACAAAAACTGTCTAAAAGAACTATTTTTTTAAAGTTTTTTTTGTAGTTTACTTAAAATTTCTCATAAATCCTATACAGGGTATAACAAAAAATATGTATTCTTTAAATGAGACACCCTATATATTTTGGCATTTTTAAATTCTCCAAAAAATGTGCTTTTCAAAAATACTACATACTACTATTTTATTTTTTACGGTTTTCAAGATATTCGCGTTTAAAATGTTAATTTATATTAATAGCAAATACTAATAAATAATACGCAAGTAGTTGGCTGTGAAATGCAGGATATTAATAACCAGGAGAGCAGTGGATACAGTAGGCCATGGAATCACAAAAACAAATAAATAATGACATTTAATTTAATTTTTAATGTCTGATCTAAACGATGTTTTATAGCCTACTGGCTTTGTTCAAAAATTGATCTTTTTAAATTTTAAACGCGAATATCTCGAAAACTGTAAAAGATAAGATCGTAGTGTGTAGCATTTTTAAAAAGTAGATTTTTGGAAGAATTTAAATATATCATCATTTATAGAGTTTCTCATTTATACAATACATGTGTTTTCTTACACTCTGTATATGAATTGAGGAAAACTTTAAGTAAACTATCAGAGAAAACTTTAAAAAATAGTTCATTTAGCCACTTTTTGTTTGAACTGGAAAGCGAATTGTATATAATCGGAAGTTATTTTTAATAATTCTTCCACTCAACCACCGACTGATCTCTCTGGATGTTTCTTTTTTATTTACAAATATTCCTGTTGACATTACTATTCAACTGATAAAAAAAATGGGATAAAATAGAACTTAATACGCAAATACCTCTAAAAGAATTTTTGAAGATTTTTGAGTTTTGTGTGGAATCAGCTATTTAAATTTTAGTGACAGCTTTTATAAACAAACTTATGGTTTGGGAATGGGACATTCTATGTCCTCGATTTGCGCTGATTTAGTTATGTCTGAGTTGCAAGAAAAGTGTTTAAGCAGATTGTCGTTTAGTGGTACCTTTTTCAAGAGGTATTCCGATGACATTATTACCACGTTCCTTTCATTCCAGACTAAAATTTACATATGAGATGAAGCAGAACAGCAGTCTTCCATTTTTGAATGCTAGAATTATAAGAAATGACACCACAGGACAATTGATAGTGGACTGGTACCATAAACCCACGTTCTCGGAAAGATTCTTAAATTATTTTTCTTCACACTCTTTCAAACACAAACTCAACATAATAAGCCACATGAAAAATAGAGCATTACGAATTTCTAGTGTTGAGTATCATGACAAAAACATAAATTTAATAAAAACCTTAATTAAAAATAATTACCCTATTTCAATGATTGACAGAGTCTTATTAAATAATGACACCATTCCGATTCAACAAAAAACTAAATCTGACCAAAAGTATTTAAAAATCCCCTACGTTGGGAATCTTTCTGAGAACATTGCAAAAATACTTGACTCGGAAAAAATTCGAATAGCATTCAAGAACGAAAACACCATTTCAAAACATTTTTACAGCAAAGTAGAAACAAAAACCCTTAAAGAGCTTTGTACTTGAGTTATTTACCAAATTCCATGCAAAAATTTTAATCTTTCCTATGTAGGAGAAACGTGCCGAAACCTAAAAATACGTCTTGAACATGATGAACATGATGAACATATCGGAGAGTCAAAAAAACTCAAAATTGAAAATCCCTCAGCTCTAGTGGAACATGTCAGACAAACTCAACATACTTTTGACTTGAAACGAAAATAATAGATTGTCAGGAAATTGAGGTAAAGAGGAAAACGTACGAATCCATATGCATCCATAGATATCCATCAGTGAATGCCAAAAGAGATGGGGAAGGTTTCAGCTCGGCATTCTATAATCTTATGAATAATTTCACAAAACCTTCACTCTTTTAAATATGAATTTATCCATAACCCATTTTTGTATCATTACCTATATTAATTTATAAAAGTTAAATTAAATTAAAAAACATTTTTTGCTCTTGAACACACACAAACATACATACTCCTCCACGCACTCCACTTTTGGTAGTTTTTCAACAATTTTTGATCTTGCACTCACAACAACACACACACACACACACACACATGCGTATGTCTTTAAAAAGTTCATTTTGGTAATTTTCCTATAAATTTAATAGCTAAAAATATAATTTTCTTGTGATTTCGGTTCAGGGTCTGCTCAATTGATTTATTTTGTTTTGCATATAGAAAATTTTTGTTATCATTGTAACTATTAAAAAAAATTTTTGTTATCAACAAAAAAGAACAAGATTTCTTATCAATTTATTTTAACCATACCAAAAATAGTACCGTACCATACACATTTTTAAACGCTAGTTAGTAATTGTCCAAAACAAAAAAATTTTATTAAATTATAAAAACAAGAAAGTTTTTCTTTTAATTGTGGTTTGTTCTTCTTTGTTTTTTAAAATGTCTGTGTTTTTGGTTAGTTTTTTAGTTATTGAATAATTAAATTCAGTCTTGCAGCTTATGCACATGCTTATTCTGCAATCTTGAGGTGTTGGAGTTTCGTACATCGTACGTTGTACATTTTTAGAATCGACATCAAATGCCCTTTCTATGAATGAAATGAAATTATACATTAAGGAAAGACGATCCTTCAACTTCTACCAAGTTCAGACTGCCCTTAATTTTACAAAAAAGACAGAAATCACCATTGTTATGGGAGTCTTTAACGCAAAACTTGGAAACGCCCCAAGAGAAGATATTGTTGGGAGATACAGTCTTGGTACATCAAATGAACGTGGAGATCGCCTTTTTCAGTTTTGTCAGGAAAGGGATTTTATCGTGTCAAATACTTTCTTTAAACTTCCAGCTAGACGCCTTTATACTTGGACTTCCAAATCTGACACTCCTGAGAATATCATTAGAAACCAGATAGACTTTATGTTAATTAATAAACGATTTAGAAACATTATTAAATCTGCAAAAACTTATCCTAGTGCAGACGTAGGCTCGGATCCAGTTGTGGCAAAAATTAAATTTACCCTCAAGAAAAATAATCTCTCAAATAACAAACCCAGACCCAGGTTGGACAAACTTCAAGATAACATGATAGCAACTAAACTTAAAGTCGAACTTAACAAAAAGCTTAAAGATATTAATGAGTCTATCGAACAAGATGCAGAAATGGTCTCGACAAAGGTTAAAAATGCCATAGTCGAAAGCACAACATTCTTAGGCAAGGATGAAACAAGAAATAAAAAGAATGTTTGGATGACCAATGAAATCCTGGAGTTGATGGATAACAGTAAAAAAGGCAGCGATCACTATCAAGAAATCAATAGAGCAATAAAAAACAAGATAAGGTCAGCAAAACAAGACTGGATAACACAGCAATGTCAAGAAATAGAAGGTCTAGATGCTAAACATGACACTTTCAATTTACATAAACACATAAAGGAAGCGGCCGGATTATTTAATAAAAGACAAGCTGGAATCCTTGTGGACAATCAAGGCAAAATCATACCGGATACCAAAGAAAAAGCAAAGAATGGGGTAGCTACATAGAACATCTCTTTACCGATAACCGATCCGAACAGCCAGAAGAATTCTCAAACCAAGGCATAGATATAACACCAGAAAAAGTAAAACATGCAATATCTTCAGTTAAAAACAGAAAAGCGGTAGGGCAAGACGAAGTATACCTTAAGGTTTTAAAGCTAATTAAAAACAAACATTCGCTAAATACGCTGGTCAAACTTTTTAACTTGATTTATCGTAGCGGTAAAATCCCTGCTGACTGGCTAAAGTCAACCTTTGTTACATTGCCTAAAAAACATTCAACATATGTTAAAAATATTTCTAAAGATTATCCACAAAAGAATTTATGGGAAATGCGAATCTTTTATAGGTGACAAGCAGTTTGGATTTCGTGGTGGGTTCGGGACACGAGAGGCCTTGTTTGGCATTTAAGACTTAGTTCAGCGGTCTAGAGATGTGTCGGTGCCAGTATATGCCTGTTTCATAGATTATGAGAAGGCATTTGATCGAGTCCAACACGAAAAGCTCATAGAATCGCTAAAAAAAGTTGGTCGAGATGACCGAGATCTAAAGATAATCACTAATCTATACTGGAATCCGACTACTCAAATAAAGGTTGATGGCCAACTGTCCGAAGAGGTCCAAATAAGAAGAGGAGTACGCCAAGGTTGTATATTGTCTCCGCTGTTGTTTAATATCTATAGTAACAAAATAATAGAGAATGCAATTCATAACTGCGAATAGGGTCTAACCATAAACGGCATAAAAATCAACAACATACGATATGCCGACGACACTGTCATAATAGCGGACACGCTGGAAGGCTTACAAGAGTTGTTGAATCAAACTGCTGCCAAAAGTTCGCAATTCGGGCTTAACTTAAATGTTGGAAAAACAATATGGATGGTCATATCCAAGGAAAAGAACATTCGGGACATTTTAGAAGTAAATGGGCAGCAAGTCGAACGCGTGGATTCATACAAATACTTAGGTTGTCTCCTTAATGAGAACTGGGACAACATGCAAGAAGTTCGTGCAAGAATTGAACAGGCCAGATCATCTGTTATCAAAATAAAACCAGTGTTGTGTAGTCGTGATCTTAATACCACTCTCCGAATTCGTGTGCTTCGGTGTTATGTTTTTAGCATCTTATATTATTAAAAAGTTGGAGGCATTCGAGATGTGGTGTTATCGTAGAATATTAAGGAAATCTTGTATGGACCGAGTAACTAATGTGGATGTTCCGCTTAGAATAAATAAAGAGCTTGAAGTTTTATTTACCATCAAAAAACGAAAACTTGAATATTTTGACCATATTTTGAGAAATGACAAATATAAACTCTTAAAAAGAAGAGGTCCGGGTCGTAGACGGATATCAAATCTTAGACAATGGTATGGTGTTAGTACTACGACACTTTTCCGAAAAGTAGTAGACAGGGTGCAGATTGCGCTGATGATTGCCAACGTTCGAAGAGAGCATGGCACTTGAAGAAGATTCTTCAAAAATCAGTAAAATTTCAATTTTTTTCCAAAAATTTACAAAATTAAATATTGTGTTTATAGAGAGGCAGTACTCAAAAACTGAAAAAGTAATCCAAATTCTATCAAAACACAAAGATTTACTGATAATTTCTCTTAAAGAAACAACTCCAACAATTTTTAAAAGGTGGCCGAAATGTGTTTACAATACAAGAATGTGTCGTTATGTCGAAATTCGTCCAAATTCCATGTACTCGAACACTGCGTACAGGGCAACCTTCGTGTCGGCTTGATGGATAAGAACTGAACAAAATTGTGACAGAACCTTTTAGAGAATATTATGTAGATTATTTTGGTCAAGTTTTAACAAAATTATCGTCTCAGTAATTTTGCAATATGCAAAAGAGTGAAAAATGGATGACTTTTTCAAAAGGTGCAATTTTTTGTATTTTCACTGTTCCATGATTTTTGATTTTTAGAAAGGATGGTTTCTGTTGAATATCTTAAAATAAAAATTATTTTCCTGTGTGCGGATTTCTACGAACTATTATGGAAATTGTCAGTAAACTACCACAATCGAAATTTCCTTAAAAAACGGCTAAGATCGATTTTCAAAAACTTATTTCAGGTTCATGGGGCGGGCCTGAACTAAAATTGTGGTTTTATAGGATTCACAAAACGTTTCAGATATTTTTTAAATATTCAAACTTAGAATCGTACAAATACGCAAGGCATAAAAATTTTTTTATTCAAAATATGTGAAAAAAGTGACAATATTTTGTTTTCAATTTTTTATTTTGACCTGCGGAAGAAATACTCAGCTAAGTCCCACAAAAATTTTTCTTACGCCGACGAGTAGATAGATTTCTTGGCTCTCGATCGAGCTATAAAAGAACTTTGTAGGATGTCGAATGTTGACACACGGATGATGTACATTGGAGCGTGTCATGTTAATTTTCTAAAAATGATCTTTTGCCTGCGCCTCTGGATCCAAAGGGCAGTGATTGATTTTAACTATCATTAAAAATGCGCCAGTCTACTTTAGCTGTGTACAAAAATTCTTTGCCCCAGAGGTTTTCTGCCAGCAAAAATGGAAATCGCGAGTTTTTAACCGCACTATAAGTGTCCTTTTGACCATTTGAATTTTGATTCAATTATTTGGACAACAAACCGCCAACTATAAGAATTATGAAAACAATATCTGATTTTGCTAAAATTTTACTACTTATTATGTTCAAAAACTTTATATTTAAGTATTTTTTTATTAGTTTGAAATTGAAATTGAAATTGAAATTGAAATTGAAATTGAAATTGAAATTGAAATTGAAATTGAAATTGAAATTGAAATTGAAATTGAAATTGAAATTGAAATTGAAATTGAAATTGAAATTGAAATTGAAATTGAAATTGAAATTGAAATTGAAATTTAAATTGAAATTGAAATTGAAATTGAAATTGAAATTGAAATTGAAATTGAAATTGAAATTGAAATTGAAATTGAAATTGAAATTGAAATTGAAATTGAAATTGAAATTGAAATTGAAATTGAAATTGAAATTGAAATTGAAATTGAAATTGAAATTGAAATTGAAATTGAAATTGAAATTGAAATTGAAATTGAAATTGAAATTGAAATTGAAATTGAAATTGAAATTGAAATTGAAATTGTCGAGTTTTGCATTTGTGTTCTGTAAGGCGAACTTCCATGGGTCGGCTGGTTTCTCCGATGTAGATATCCCCACACTCGCATGATACCTGGGGGCTAATTTTTGAGCTGGGAGTGTGTGGTTTTTTGGAAGCGATGTTTCCCGTAGCGATCTTTCCCGTGCTGCAGCACAGAAGTTTCACCTTTTTTAAGTTTTTGACGTCTTGTTTTTTGTTTTGTGAGTTATTCCATCTAAAAGTGGAAATAATTCTTGTGCTGTTTTGTACGTGAAAACCGGCAAGAAAGTCTGTGCCCTTAGCATCGAATGTTTTTCCATGTATTCTAGCAAAACTTTCTTTTAAATATTACTTAAAGGTAGGCGTTTCTTATTATCTATTCCGCAACACATGTTTTATTTAAATATGAAAAAAGAATCGCGTTTTTGTCACTTATTATCTCCTTAGAGCTTGAATTATTCGAGGTGCGAATTTTTTGAAAATTTCAGCCGGGGGAAATTTTCTTATAAAAATTCACAACAGAGAAAAAATTTACGGAGGTTAATTCAAGCTTGAGGGAGATTCGGTACGAGAATTTTATAACAAAAATTATTTCAAAAAAAATATAAATTTTGGCAATTTGGCAAGCGTTTATTTTGCTTTGAGGTTTGGTTTTTTTCATATAAGGTGGCTATTTAATTACTTTTTTGACACTTTGAATGTCTGTGTTACCTATATTGTGGCTATACACTTATTCATCTATTATTTTTACAACTCCCTGGTACTCTAGTAAAATAAAGTTTGCATCTTTGTATCAAGTTGATCATATTCTATACTAGAGGATAGGAAAAAATAGGTGTATAGGCACATGTGTTTTGTATTTTAAATAGTTTGAATTTGTTTATTTTTTCACTTTCCCTTTGCCCTATTAAAAAAAACGATTCTCAAAATCCCGAAATGAACACATTTCTTCATAATCTAATAATCTTATATTACTAGAGAGAAGGGAAAATCAATTATTCTCTGGCAAATTCGATGACAATTTAACGCGGTAAGTATTTACTTAGGAAACATAAAATCTGCGAAGTTGCCTGTGACTGCTGCAGCGCATTGATGGAATGACGTTTCACCAATATCTTTTTGTTTTGTTTATCAATTAATTATTATTCGTCATATTAAATTTTGTTGTCGCAAAGAAAATATCATAAAATGAATAGAAAATTGTACCTACGCCTCTGTTGTTATTCTGACATCTGCACGTGACAGCTGTTAAGCCAGGGAAATTATCACTTGTTAATTTTTCAACTAGGTCACGTGACCGGAAAAATTTCCGAAAAATTCGGGTTGTTGTCATAGCAACCTGTCAAAAACAAGGCGTCTGATTAGCTTAAAACACCTGGTATAAAATTTCCGAAAAAAAAATATGGAGTACACCACCAAAGAAACTGAGATTGGTTTGTTCAAAATAGTTCAAATTTAACACTACCAACAATAAAAGGTGGTCATTTGCTATAAAATAAATGTGCCAACTTTGGATGTGATCAGACTCCGTTAAAAAATTCGTGGAACGTTCATCCGAGAGTGATCGGGTGTGATAGTTCCCAAGGAACGATCATATCTCTTAGGAGAGCGATCATTCTCTCAAAATTCAAAAATTGGTGTGGTTTGTTTTTTGTTAATTAACTTCTTATTGTTGTGGTTGTTTTGAAGATAGTCCGAAGATCGCATTGGTTGCCTACCCAAGCAGCACAGTATGTCCACTTTAGATTTTACAGCCATCCTATAGCTGTCACAACGTTACAGCAACTACGTTTTTGCTGTAAAATAGCTAGCTTTATTTAAGGTGCCTTTTTAGCTCTCAAATTGTTATGGCAACTTACTTTAATAACCAAGTTATTACTAAGTGAAAAGTTGTCTATTAACTAGCTATTAAAGCTATGTTTTGTGTCACGATAAAAGCAGATCCTCGCTGAGAAGAGCTGCGAATGCCGCGCCTTCAACCGGTTTATAGAAAATTTACGATAAGCAATTGCGTCTAGTCCACATTCCACCTAATTGCAACTGATATCTACTTCTATATTTGCAGAAAAAAGTGAGAGGGATTAGAAAATATATTGCTTGCTCAATATGACACAGAAGGACATAATGAGTAGCAGAAAAAAGGTAGAATGTGAACTACGCGCTACTTCCAGTTCTGTTCTTCTTCTTTTTTTATTCCACTGGCCAAAAAGTATTTTGCTAGTAACTGGCTTTAAATTCTCTTCTATCCATAAAAAAAGCAAAATCTTATCGACGTCTTTTTTCTTTATGCGGCCATGATTTATTTTATGAAAACAGAAAATCGTGAATGTAAAATTAAAAGTATTTATTGAAAAATACATTAATTTACCAAATAGTGTAATACAAATTATGCATAATCCATAACTTAGGCATTTTTAACACTTTTGAACGAAATTCCTTGAAAAAAGGAGGAAAGAAAAAAGGAATAACCTATAAAAAATTAATAAACAAAAACAATAATATGTTGATTTTTTGAGGCGCGTGTGTTTTAGTGAGTTATTATGATGGGTTTTATCAATAAACTGCCCGGGGCACCCAAATTTACTCGTGTAATGGCCTTTTTTACGGATTATTATGATGTCAAATAAGTAAGTTAATATATTATTATGACTTAAAACTTTGTGATCCATATTTCCTTTTTCTAATTTTTATTTCGTTATAAAAATATGTTCTCTAATACAATGGCAGCTGTATTTTAAGCTTAAAATACACAGCTAAATTGTTGTCCACAACATTGTGACAACCAAAAAATGAGGGGTAAAAACAGCTGTTACAGCCTTTCTATAATATTGTAGAAGTGTTGCCACAGACAACAGCTAAAGCCATATTGCTACAGATTTGGATGTGGCAACACTTCAACAACTGATTTTCAGCACTCTGTGCTACTTGGGTATTCTTCTTATCTTTTCAGAGATTCCTTTGATGTATCGAATTATAAGCGTCGCCTTCCTTTCAGTATTTACGTGTGTCGTCTTTTGTGTTGGTGTGGTCTGAAGAGTTTTATTGATCGTGTAGTTGGAGAAACCGTTCCTTCGGACATCGGATCGAATTTTTGCCTTTTATTTATTTAATCTATGAGAGATTTTCCAATTCCCAGTTTGGTTGACGTGGAGTGGTTTGATTTGAAGTTTAGATGTTGTACAGTATGAGTTGGTTTGCGATATATGGAAGTGGCTAAGGTTGAATTCTTTTTGGTGACTAGAACGTCGAGAAAAGGAAGCTGATAATTTTCTTGTCTTTCCAGAGTTAACGTGATGCAGTTTCTTATGCTGTTGATGTGATGGAAGAATTGTTCTAGTGTATTTTTGTCGTTTTTTCAGATGATAAATATGTCGTCCATGTATCTGAGTCATAGTTTGGGTGTCTGCCAAGATGTTCGTTGTTTAAAGGATTCCATAAAGATGTTGTCAACTATTGGCCAAAGAGGAGATTCCATAAATAGACCATCTTCCTGTCGAAAATACCTGTCTTTTTCCAAGATATCTGCAGACAGCATTTCAACAAATCCATAATGGCATTGATTGGTAGATTGGTTCTATCAGAGAGGTTGTTGTCCTTGCGTAGCTTCTGTTCAATGATTTGGAGTGTCATTCGTTGGTATTTTAAAACGTGTCGCATACATGAAGTTTCCTCATAAGTCCCGCTTGTACCTTAGAGAGATGCTGCAGGTATCCAAACCTGTCCGCCAGCCAACTTGACAATGGTTATCATTTTTAGTTACACTACTCAATTTAAAAAATTACAGAGGTATTTATGCCTGAGTCTCCTGGAACCCATCAGAGAGTAACTTGTTGCCGATTTCCTAACTCTTACAAGCTTTCTTGGCATCTTGGAACTAGAGGCCCTCTATACATTTGACAGTTGTTTTTTTTACAAGAGGTAGGCAACTCATATTATCATCTCTTTCTAGTTGATATTTTGTTTTGTCTTTTTATAATTTCCTCAGACAGTTTTTGAATTATGGTGGCTTTTTTGGTTAGTAAAATATGTCAAGCTTTGACAAAAAAAAACAGTAAGGTTCACAGGAGATTTAAAAATGTTAAAAGTAGGTAAAATAAACAAAAATATTATTGATCCTCTTCTTTTTTTAAATAATAAAAATATTTAATATTATTTAAATTTACGTAATCTTACTTACCTCGCAAATTTGACTATTTTTATTAATTTTTCCAGTTTGGCAAATGCATGATCTCTTTCTATTTTTCTTGCATTGCTTTTTCTATTGAACAATGAAACAATACAATTACAGTTTTTTATGCTGCAATATTATATTTTTAAACCGCATATAAATAATCAAATTTAAAATTTGATGTACCTACGTTTATTAATCAAAAATGTGACACTGACACAATTATTTCCAATGGTATAAAAAATAAAAAAAATTGCAACGTTTCCCTAACAACTGCCAAATCGAGTGGCTTACAGGGCCTCTACTCGGAACTAGAGCGTGACCTTCGGTCACTAATCATAGCCTATCAATCAGCTGTTGATAGTGATTTCTCCAGTCAATGTCAGTCAAATTATCTCTTCTAGGTTACCCAATATTATTGTCATGTTCATTGGCGTTTCATGAAAAATAACAAGTCCGTCATATAATTAAGGACACTAAACATTTGCTTATAAGTGCGCTAATCGTTTTTACATTATTTATTCTTAACTTTTTACCTATAGGTACCTACGTATTATTATAAAGAAACAGTTTAAAGTAGGTACTTTCAAAATCTTTCCGTTTCAATCTAGTTATAAAGTAAATAGTTATACCCTTGTATTATTATAAAAAAACAATTTAAGTAGAGGTTTTTAAAATCTTTGTTTTTAATCTCGTTAGTAGTTATAAAGTAATTACATGTCTGATTCTTCTTAATGGTACTGGTAAAACTTTTCCCGATTTCTCATCAAAACTCTTCATCGATGTTATGAAGTCGCTTGCTTTGAAATGCAACTCACAGACCTATGAAAATCGAGATTAGAATTCTTGTTGTTCATAAGAGGTTGATCAGGATTTCTTCTACCTATGTATTGCGATATAAAATAATAAAATGGGTAGTTACTATTGTAGGTAAATGTTTATAAATTATTTTTACTATTGGAATGGATTTTGTTGTAATGTAATTTTCATTGCTAAAAAGGAATTATCTATCTATAAGTATCATATAAAAATAAAAACTTACCCTAGAAGTTTTGCTCGGCACAAAATGTGGTCACTCTATGGCATTGATCCATTTGGAAAGCAAACACCGAAATCTTTGTCCCGTATGTACCTATAATTGCCTTTGCAATTAATAATACAGCAAACGTTCGGCATTTTTTAAACAAATTTTAAGAAAAGATGGACTTGACAGTGGCTTTTTGAAAAATGAAAAAGAATTTTGTTATTTTTTATTTTTCCGACGGTGATGGTGACAGCGTCAAACGTACAGGTTAGAAACTTCTATCCACAGCTAATCTATTCTGACAAATGAGTTCGTAGGCTATAATTAGTGATCGAAGGTCACAAATAGAGGCCCTGTATAGAATTTTTGACAGTTATTGTTTTACCAGAGGTAAGCAACTCGATTTGGCAGTTCTCAAAACTTGTTCAAAATTGGGGGCATATATCATCAAATCGGTTTTACATGCAATTATGAAAAAAACTAGAAAAACAGGAAATATGAAAACTAGAGAGACGGTTTAATACTCAGTGAAAAAAAATAATCTGCCAAAAAATATATACCTATCTAGATAAAATCGCTTTTTCTTACTAATCTTTAGCAAAGTTCAGTTCAGTAGCTGTGTCTGTACGTTTCTCTGCTGTGGTGAAATATTTTCGCTTTCGATTCGGGCCAAAAAGCGTGAATTAATAGATTAGTTCTCGGTCGCTGTTTTCGGATTAGAGACTTTATATAGAGAGAGTTCTTACAAAGCATTGTAGTTGGACGAGGAGATTTTGTGCATCAGTTGGCAAAAACTGGAAATAGTAGAAAGCAAATGAAGAAAAAAACTGGAAAGACTCAAAATAAAATGAATAATAGGGATTTATCGGTACATAAAGTCGGCATACCCTGACCAACACCGTACTTAACTAAAAAGCCTGTTAACTCCTACCGCTTCAGTGCCCTTTAGCCTATTGTGGCTGCCATTTTTATAACCAAATTGACAAGTAAAACATGGATTTTCTGTCAGTGTCAATATGGCGCCGATCATAGGCCAAAGGATACTAAAACGAAAATGAGTTAACTGGCGGCTTTTTAGTTGAGAACGGTGTTGCCCTGACTTTAATAAAGTAAGCACTATTTTTGAGAAGTTCGCAAGAAGTTTAGAAGGTTTCTGGTATTGTTGTCAACAAAACATGTCATCTAGAGACATGCTCATATTGTGCTACCCATAAAATTGACATAATTAAAGTTAATGCCGTCTTGTTAAAGGTCAGCGCAAACATTGAGACAGTCGACGATAGCACCGCGCAGAAGAAAGCTCTGCCCGAACGGACGCCCAGCGTTAATCAGAATGTGCTATATCAAACCCTTTAAATAAAAGAAAATTCAATCAAAAAATCATTCACTATAGAAACTGCAATTCGTTAAACCAATTTTTGATCAGAACCTTATTTCTTCAAATCCATTCAATACCAAATTCTAGATTTATAAGACCCGTTTTTAATCGAACCATTGTTTATCAAACTCATTCAATATCAAACTCGTAATTTGTAAAACCCATTTTTAATAAAACTCGGAATTCGTAAGACCAGTTGTTTACGTGTTTTACGAATTCCGGTTTTGCAAAATAGTGGTTTTATTAAAAATGGGTTTTACAAATTACGAGCTTGATATTGAAAGAGTTTGATGAACAATGGTTCCATTAAAAACGGGTCTGTTAAACTTCGAATTTGTTATTCATTGGATTTGAAGAAATAAGGTTCAGATAAAAAATTGGTTTAACGAATTGCAGTTTCTATAGTGAATAATTTTATAATTGAACATTCTGATAAACCGTGGGCTCGCCCCGCGACACGGTGCGGAGCCGGGTGCGGATGACGTCGTTGAAGTTAGATTGGGATTGGGATTGAGATTGAGATTGACAAATATTATAGCGGACCAAACAAATACTGATTATAGAATACCGATTCCGTTTAAAGTCGGTATAAAGGAGTTTTTTAGGGTGAGGATTTCAAATTTTCGATCATATTTCAAAAATTATGAAGTTGAAAGCTCCCAGGGGGGGGGTACCATCTAGTATCTCCGATTTAATTCAAAATTGGTATGTAACGGTTTTTGTGGTCGAGGATTACGGATTTTAAAAAACTATAAAGTTGTCAGCTTCCCGCTGAGTTGGGGGGGGGGCTACCATCTAGTATTTCCGATTTCGTTCAAACTTAGTATATAGGGGTTTTTGGAGCCGAAAATTAAGAAGTTGTCAGACTTGAAAAATTAGGTTGACAGCTTCTGGAGGGGGGGGGTACCATCCAAGCATCTTAGATTTAGTTCAAAATTGGTAGAAAGGGGTTCTGGGGGCCAAGAATTACGAATGCTGGTTCAGATTTCACTAATTATGAAGTTAACAGTTCCCCGCGGGTGAAGGGGGCTATCTAAGTACACCAGATTTAGTTGACAATTGTTATATAGAGGTCGTGGGAGGCGAAAGTTATGAATGTTCTCAAATTTCACAAATTTTAAAGTGAACAGCTGCATTGATATATCGGGGTTTATGTATACCGTATGGGGTGATAACGTCACGATTGGTATTTATAAATTTTAAAACTTTAAGAAACTTGCAAAATTTAACCATTTTCTGAATTTAAGGTTGTTTTTCTGTCCTTTAGGGTCTCGCGCAGAAAAGAGAAATTATTTGAGTTAAAAGGGCATTTTGGCAGCTATCGATTTATGTATACCGTATGGAGTGACAACGTCACGATTGGTATTTATAAATTTTAAGATTTTAAAAAACTTGCAAAATTTAACCATTTTCTGAATTTAGGGGTGTTTTGCCGTACTTTAGGGTCTCGCTCAGAAAATAAAAATTATTTATATTTAAAGGGCGTTTTGACAGCTACCGATTCTTGTATACCGTATAAAGTGACAACGTCACGATTGGTATTTAAAAATTTTTAAACTTTAAGAAAATTGCAAAATTTAACCATTTTCTGAATTTAAGGGTGTTTTTCCGTACTTTAGGGTCTCGCGCAGAAAATAAAAATTATTTACCGATTCTTGTATACCGTATGGTGTGACAAGGTCACGATTGGTTTTTATAAATTTTAAAACTTTAAGAAACTTGCAAAATTTAACCTGTTTCTGAATTTAAGGGTGTTTTTCCGTACTTTAGGGTCTCGCGCAGAAAAGAAAAATTATTTGAGTTCAAAGGGCATTTTGGCAGCTACCGACATATGTATACCGTATGGAGTGACAACGTCACGATTGGTATTTATAAATTTTAAAACTTTACGAAACTTGCAAAATTTAACCATTTTCTGAATTTAATGGTGTTTTTCCGTACTTCAGAGTCTCGCGCAGAAAATAAAAATTATTTGTATTTAAAGGGCATTTTGACAGCTACCGATTCTTGTATACCGTATAACGTGACAACGTCACGATTGGTATTTATAATATTTAAGATTTTAAAAAACTTGCAAAATTTAACCATTTTCTGAATTTAGGGGTGTTTTTCCGTAGTTTAGGTTCTCGCGCAGAAAATAAATATTATTTGTATTTAAAGGGCATTTTGACAGCTACCGATTCTTGTATACCATATAACGTGACAACGTCACGATTGGTATTTATAAGTTTTAAGATTTTAAAAAACTTGCAAAATTTAACCATTTTCTGAATTTAGGGGTGTTTTTCCGTAGTTTAGGGTCTCGCGCAGAAAATAAATATTATTTGTATTTAAAGGGCATTTTGACGGCTACCGATTCTTGTATACCGTATGGGGTGACAACGTCACGATTGGTATTTATAAATTTTAAGATTTTAAAAAACTTGCAAAATTTAACCTTTTTCTGAATTTAAGGGTGTTTTCCGTACTTTAGGGTCTCGCGCAGAAAAGAAAAACTATTTAAGTTAAAAGGGCATTTTGGCAGCTACCGATTGATGTATACCGTATGGAGTGACAACGTCACGATTGGTATTTATAAATTTTAAAACTTTAAGAAACTTGCAAAATTTAACCTTTTTTCTGAATTTAAAGGTGTTTTTCCGTACTTTAGGGTCTCGCGCAGAAAATAAAAATTATTTATATTTAAAGGGCATTTTGACAGCTACCGATTCTTGTATACTCTATAACGTGACAACGTCACGATTGGTATTTATAAATTTTAAGATTTTAAAAAACTTGCAAATTTTAACCATTTTCTGAATTTAGGGGTGTTTTTCCGTACCTAAGGGTCTCGCGCAGAAAACAAAAATTATTTATATTTAAAGGGAATTTTGACAGCTACCGATTCTTGTATACTCTATAACGTGACAACGTCACGATTGGTATTTATAAATTTTAAGATTTTAAAAAACTTGCAAATTTTAACCATTTTCTGAATTTAGGGGTGTTTTTCCGTACCTAAGGGTCTCGCGCAGAAAACAAAAATTATTTGAGTTAAAAGGGCATTTTGGCAGCTACCGATTCTTGTATACCCTATAACGTGACAACGTCACGATTGGTATTTATAAATTTTAAGATTTTAAAAAACTTGCAAAATTTAACCATTTTCTGAATTTAGGGGTGTTTTTCCGTACCTAAGGGTCTCGCGCAGAAAACAAAAATTATTTGTGTTTAAAGGGCATTTTGACAGCTACCGATTCTGGTATACCGTATGGGGTGACAACGTCACGATTGGTATTTATAAATTTTAAAACATTAAAAAACATGCAAAATTCATCAATTTTTTGAATTTAGGGGTGTTTTTCCGTACTTTAGGGTCTCGCGCAGAAAACATAAATTATCCATATTAAAAGGCCATTTTGACAGTTATCGATTCACGTATTCCATATGGCGTGACAACGTCAAGACTGACTTTAAAATATTAAAAAACAACACAAAATACACAACCATTTTCTGAATTTAGCTCATTTTGACAGCTATCGATTTGTGCATAACATATGGCGTGACAATGTCACCTAAATATCAATTTTGAACAAAATCGGAAATACTACTAGATGGTGCTCCCCTGTGTTCGAAGAGCTGTCAACTTCATAGTTTTGGAAATCTTCTCTAAATTTTTTAATTCTCGGCCCCCAAAACCCCGATATATCAATTTTTAAACAAATCTGAGATGCTCAGATGGAACCGCCCACCCCTCGGGCAGCTGTTCACTTTAAAATTTGTGAAATTTGAGAACATTCATAACTTTCGCCTCCCACGACCTCTATATAACAATTTTCAACTAAATCTGGTGTACTTAGATAGCCCCCTTCACCCGCGGGGAACTGTTAACTTCATAATTGGTGAAATCTGAACCAACATTCGTAATTCTTGACCCCCAAAACCCCTTTCTACCAATTTTGAACTAAATCTAAGATACTTGGATGATACCCCCCCCCCTCCAGAAGCTATCAACCTAATTTTTGAAGTCTGGTCAAAACTTTTTAATTTTCGGCTCCAAAAACCCGTATATACCAAGTTTGAACGAAATCGGAAATACTAGATGGTAGCACCCCCCCCCCCCCAACTCAGCGGGAAGCTGACAACTTTATAGTTTTTTAAAATCCGTAATCCTCGACCACAAAAACCGCTACATACCAATTTTGAATTAAATCGGAGATACTAGATGGTACCCCCCCCCCCCTGGGAGCTTTCAACTTCATAATTTTTGAAATATGATCGAAAATTTGAAATCCTCACCTTAAAAATCTCCTTTATACCGACTTTAAACGGAATCGGTATTCTATAATCAGTATTTGTTTGGTCCGCTATAATATTTGTCAATCTCAATCCCAATCCCAAGCTAACTTCAACGATGTGTGCGGATGGACGCGCGTTTCAAATAACTGAATAATTGCAGAATTTCGGTAACCGGTAGCACCAGTTCTTTTTGTTTAACTGTTATTAAATCACAGTGGTCGATATATCGTGCACAGCTGACAACGCATGCATCGATTGTACTCAGCTTTTTGGTCAACGCATCCACTATAAAATCAAGCCTCGTTCAAAAAATGTAGTGCTATTTGACTTTGTATATTATGAAATTCTGCATTCGAAATTTTTCTTTTATGAATAAAATATGACAAATTTGATGATGATACAATTTCCATCAAGCGCGAATTATTTATTTTTTTAAATATTAATAAAAAGTAATTATTAATTAAGTAATTTTTTCAGAGATTTTACAATAAAACTGGTTTTCCTGGATGGTAAAGGGACGAAAGTACCGTACAAATAATTTTCTTATTGTTGTTGTTTTTATACTGAGACTTTCCATCCAACAAGGATCAATGCCCATTGTAAGGACATTTAGTAACACCCAATCATCAAAAATGCTTCGACCGGGAATCGAACCCGGGCCGCTCGTGTAAAAGAGCTTATTTAAATTGTCATAGAAAAGTCTGGATACACCGTGGAAAAGTCTGGATACTCCCTACACAGGAAGTCTTAAGACCCTCTAAAAAATCCAGGATACACCCCGGAAGTCTGGATATACCTTGTAAAAGTCTGGATACACCCTGGAATAGTCCGAATTCACACTGGAAAAGTTGGATACAGCCAGGAAGTCTGAATATACCCTGAAAAAGAACGGATACACTCTCGAAAAGCCAGGATACACCCTGGGGGTCTGGGTATACCCTTTAAAATCCAGATAAACTCGGAAGTCTAAATTCACGAGAAAAAAATCTGAATACACCTTGAAAAAGTCTGGATCAACCATGGAATAGTCCGGATTCACCCTGAAAAAGTCGGGATTCACCCTGGAAAAGTCTGGATACAACCGGTGAATCTGGATACACCATAAAAAAGTTTGGAAATACCCTGGAAAACTCTAGATACATCCTGGAGTACTCTTGATACGTGGAAAAGTCTGGATACAACCTGGAAAGCTCTGGATACATAACGAAGAAGCCTGGCCCCCCTAGAAGTCTAGATATACCCCGGAAAAGTCTGGATACAATCAGCTGGTTTGGATACACTCTGAAAAATTTTAAACACAGCCCGGAAGTCTATATACAACCAGGAAAGGCGTACCCCCTGGAAATGTCTGAATACATCCTGAAAAAGTCTGAATATATCGTGGAAAAACTGGATACATCCTGGAGAAGTCTAGGATGTAGAAATGTATGGATACAACCTGGAAGTCCTGAGGCACCCCGGAAGCCAGATTTCTTTGGGAAGACAATTACAAAAAAATGTTTGATTTACGTTTATACATATGCAGAAAACTTTTGGGTTTTGACGGATTATAGTCAGATATTTAAAATGAAAACCTGTAAATAAACACATAATTCATTTAAGGACCTATGTGTGTACAGGTAATGGTTTTTTACTTATTTTCTTGATCAATTGAAGTGTTACTTTAAAATATATATTAATTATTATTTATATATATACACTGTGTAAAAATTAATTGCGAACGAAATACTCGCCGTAGTAATAATATTTTAATGTGTTTGTTTATGTCTTTTTAAAGGTTTGTACGGTACTTGTGTAAAAATAATGCCTTTTTACCGAAGGATGACGTCTATTGGCAATAGAATCGAAATTTCGCGAAACGTTGGCATTTCAAAAAAAGGACATTTTATTGATAAGATCCCTCAACCCATAAACCTACACCTTCAAAAAAAAATAAAAATAGGATCGTTAAACCATTCTACATAATACACTATTATTTCACTTTTTAAATGAATGACTGATTGGTTTTGAATGTTTTAAGAAAGTCGTCTTAAAGATGTCTTATTATAGGTCTTAAAGAGGTTTAATTAGACGTCTTGCAAGTCTTTGGGACGACGGTCTTTGTAATATCAGCCCTCATAAAGAAGTCTTTAGACGACTTTCAGCTGTCTTCTATAGCTAAAAGTGGTCGTCTCTAACTAATTTGATATAAGCTCAATTTAAGATTTTATTCAAAGATTTGATTTTTTTTTGAGAAAAGAAAATAACAACTGATTTATTTATCTTAATTTTCGGATTTTTCAGGAGGAGACGATCGCTACGATTTCTACATCGGCCGCGACACTGGCAACATCTTACTGGCTCACAAACTGGATCACGAACTGCACAGTGAATACTGTCTCAACATCAGCGTGACCGACACTGTACACACTGTGTATACCCAGCTTAACGTTACGGTTAGTACAAAAGTCAGATTTAGAATTTTTAATTTTTACACGTAAACAAAAAACGTAAACGCATCGTTAATATTAAACTGTTTTAGTTGATAACAGAACGTACGCGTAGACGTGGAATATAGCACCAAACTCTGTCTTATAAAAAACAAAAACTTGCTCTCGAATACGGATACAGGAATCATATCTCTCTGGTCTTGCTTAAGCTTTTCATCAACTCTACGTCAACGTAGGTTAACAACGTCTACTCTAACAGCTAACGCCGCGAGTTTTGTCGAAGACTGGCACTGAACATAAAAGACAGAAACATCCGATCCAACAAGTTCCACGTCAAAGCGTACACATTATGACCAATTATAACTGTCTATTGTAATTTCACACATATTTTTTATTACAAAAAATACAACGACTTTTGCACGAATACGAATATCATAATCTCGCCTCTGTCGTTTTGCCTATCAGCTTTTTAAAGTCCACGGTACGACGTCTGTACCAACGTTAAATTACGTAACAAAGCTACCAGTGCTAATACAGCGATCTTTTCCGGAGGAGCTTAAAGCAACACGAACCAAAGTTGAGCAAAAACCTCCAAGTCGGTTATTACTAAATCGAAAAGAATCCAAATTGGATGGATATTCTACAATGTCCATCTAAAGGATTAAAGCGAAAAGAGAAAAAAAATAAACGATGTAGCACCCTGGTTAACCAGGCTCATGAGGATCAAGGGTGACCAGTGGAACCACACTGGTTACCCAGAATGTTTTTTTTTTCGCTTTGGTCCTTTGAGTATTCTTTCCTTATTTCCTTCGTTATTTCCACCCATGATCTTTTGAAGTAAAGAAATTATAACATGGAAATACTGGTACCGCATATAAAATATAAAGATGTCCGATCCGACGAATTTCATATTAACGTCTACGGTTGGTATTTTTGATTTTTAGTAAGAAAAAAACGTAGAGGTTTATAAACACGTTTTAACAAGTCATTCTTAATGATTACGATCTTAACAATATCAGTAAACTCATGGGCATAATATAGATCCACGTGGCGACGCAGTGCCTGTTTCAGCTTTTGGAAAAGAGCTAACAACCCTTAGATTATTCTGTTCATTTCGAATCCCCCAGACCAATTTTAATGTTACTTGTTTAGCCTCTCCTTGTAATTGCACATGATATCTTTAAACTTATTGCCAATAATTAAATTCCTAGTTCTGAAATTCTAAACGAATATTTATATAAATGAAAAAGCTTTATGGTCATTCTCCACTGTTTTATTAAAAATTCTTGAACAATATAGACTGTCACTTTCAGTGGTTTACTGGAAGAACCCAAGAAGACTTATTATAATATTTGAAAAACAGAGACCATGCTTGGTGTAGATTTATATAGGCAATTTTCCAGGTTATCGATATCAACGACCATCGACCAAAACTCAGTGAAAGTTTGCATAAAGTGAAAATACGCGTATTTCCAAAAAACTTCAGAATATCCAAAAACCGCATTAACCATTACCTTAGGGACTTCCACTAAACTTTTATAGATTAAAGACAAGGCTGTGTCTTGAAAATTACGATATCCACAATCTCAGTAAACGCCTGGGCCCAATATAGACCCACTTGGCGACGCAGTGACTGTTTCAGCAATTTCAATATGGCTGTTGACATTTAGAGGAAAACACTAAATAAAACTGTCATTATCAAAAAAGTGGCCCGATTAAATTTAGAACGCAGTGGAGATATACATCTTCTCATTGATATGTTAACTGTTTAACCTCTCCTTGCTGTAATTGCCCATGATATCTATAATTAAATCTATAGTTCTGGAATTATAAACGAAGATTTATATGCAATTTTTCAGGTTATCGACATAAACGACTATCGACCAAAACTCAGAGAAATTTTGTAAAAAGGGAAAATACACGTACTCTCAGTAGTGGGTATTAAAAAAATAGCCCCCATCTCATGAAAAAAGAACAAAAAAACTCCAAAATATCCAAAAACCACATTAGGGTTAGGGGCTTCCATATCCACTAAACTTTTATAGATTAAAGACAAGACTGTGTCTTGAAAATTACGATCTCTACAATCTCAGTAAACGCCTGGGCACAATATAGGCCCAGTTGGCGACGCAGTGCCTATTTCAGCTTTTGGAAAAGAGCTAACCACCAGTTTCAATATGGCAGCTGACATTTAGACATATTGCCAATAAAATTAAATCCCTAGTTTTGTACAAAGTAAAAATACACATATTCCCAAAGGTGGGTAGCCTCTCGGTTAAACTTCATGTAAACAAGCAGAACCCACTTTATCAAAAAAGAACAAATTTAAAAACTCCAAAATATCCAAAAATCACATTAGCCATTAAAATTTTCCAGGTGATCGACATCAACGACCACCGACCAGAATTCAGTGAAAGTTTGTACAAAGTGGAAATATCCGAAGCTGTACCTGTGGACACGGAAATCCTCAAACTAACGGCAACCGACCAAGATGAAAATGACAAACTGATTTTCAGTTTTTACTCCGCGGAAAACTTGATTTCTTTGAAAATGTTTAAGTTGGATTCGATCAGTGGGGTGATAACTTTAGCCTCTAGCTTGGACAGAGAGACTCTGGCTGAGCACATTTTAACAGTGATGGTTAGGGATGCGGGTACGTAATTATTACTACGTATGTTTTTTTAGAGTTTTTGTTACTAGTGCTTAAACTGATTCGGACCCCCTAAAAATGGGTTAACTTCCACCATTTTTTTTATTGGATTGATACCCCACAGAAAGCTTTACGCAAAAAAAGATAAATATCAATTTTTTTGTGATCAGAAATATTTTTTAAGAACTTACACTAATTGTAGGGGGTCTACAGGGTGATTCACGACGAAATGCAAATATTTTAATGTTAAGTATTACAGTCCAGGGGCAACTCAAATCCAATGCAAAAATTTTTTTTGAGTCTTTTTGTCAAATATACAGTGTGATTTATGAAAATATATCTCGGAAACCAATAGCCGTATTTATTTTAAATTTGGCACACATAAGAAGCCCCAAAAGCCCCTTCTACCAATGTATAAAAAAAAATAGTATTATATATTTTTGTTAAAAACAACACCCTGTATACTGCAATTTGCAGTATACAGGGTGTTGTTTTTAAGATTTTATTTAACGCGCTAAGTCTCAGTTTTTTATAAAAATAATTAAATCATCCAAATGCCAATCTTGAGATATTAGGGTTACAAACAATATCACGTTTTAAATTACTAAAAACGTATTTTTAAGTTAAAACTAATTTAGGCATAAACAAATCAACACCTCGATCAATACTCACCCCACCCAAACAAAAAACAGGCTGGTACAGGGTCGGATTAATATTTTTTAATTTATTTTTATAAAATATAGAAACACATACTTTATTAATAAACTCTATTTTAATTTGAAATCCGTTTTCGGACTAATATTTATTTGGTTTTATTTGTCCTTATTGGAAAAAAACATTTTTTTGTATTTCATTTGGAGATTTTGGTATCACAACATACAAGGCAAAGGATGTTACTATAAACATTTTTTTTAATTGATTATCATCTACAAAACCGTCTCAAGATTACAACCAGGGGATAAATGCCACCGACATTTTTCTCCGTTATTATGCATGGTATAAAGTTTTTGAAATTAGAAGAAAACGAGGAATTTAAACATTCGATAAAATATGGAATATTTTATTTAAAATAAGAAACCTTATGTCAAAATTTGACATTTGCCATGACACTTGTCCACTTTGGCATAGATTCTAAAAGGCAAAAAACAAAGTGGTGGTACCATTTATGGTAGATCACCCTGTACATTATCCCGTGGTTATAATCTTTGGACGGTTTTGTAGATGATAATCAATTTAAAAAATACTTATAGCAACATTCTTTGCCTTGCATGTTTTGATATCAAAATCTCCTAATGAAGTATAAAAAAAATTGGTTTTCTAATAAGGACAAATAAAATCAAATAAATTCCGAAAAAGGATTTCAAATTAAAATAGAGTTTACTAATAAATTAAAAGTATGGGTTTGTTTGTTGATTTATTTATTCCTAAATTGGTTTTAACCTAAAGATACGTTTTAAGTAATTTAAAACGTGATATTTTTTGAAACCCTAATATCTCAAGATTGGAACCATCCATAGTTTTATTTTTTTTTTATAAAAAACTGAGACTTAGCGCGTTAAATACAATCTAAGGGTATTAGAGCACCATCCTTTAGCTTTTATGTGGTAATACTAAAATTTGCAAATTTCAGTATACAGTGTGTTGTTTTTATCAAAAATATATAATACAATTTTTTTTTAGTCCGAACCTGGAACTTTATTTTTTTTATATATTAGTAGAAGCGGCTTTTAGTGCTCCTTATGTTTGCCAAATTTAAAGTAAATACGTTCATTGGTTTCCGAGTTATGTTCGTTTTTATTTTTGAGAGTCAAAAATATGTTGGATATGAGTTGCCCCTGGCCTGTAATACTTACTATTAAAATATTTGCATTTCGTCGTGAATCACCCTGTATAGTTTATCAGAATTTTTAAAATCGGAATCGTTAAATGTAACATAATATTTTTTTAAAGAGCAATTTCACCTCAGATTCGTAATCCGTCAAACCCATTTTAGAATCCATTCTTTCTAAAATCGTAATCTATCGTGATAAGGGCCAGTTAAACGTGGCTTTGTCCTTCTTTGTTCTACAGCTTTCAGGAGACAAAAAAATCTTACGATCTGAGTTGGGTAAGGTTGGGGTGGTTTGGTTGAATTGTCAGTTTTTTTTAATAAAAAAACTGTTCTATAGATGAATTCCAGTAAAAATAAAGTAAAATTTCTATAAAAATTGGTCTGATAAAAACCAAGTCTGATTAAACCTAGGGGCTTACTTGAAGATTGCAAATTTGTTTAGGAACTCCAGCAAAGAAGAATCTAGCCAGACTTCACATCATTGTCCACGATCACAATGATCACGCCCCCCATTTCATCGACAAAATCTTAGTAGGCAAAGTATATGAAACGGCAACAGTGGATAGCGTAGTACTGAAGGTACTTGCTGTCGACCATGATAAAGGAGAAAATGCAAGAATAAGTTACTCGATAATATCTGGCAACGTTGGAAATGTGTTTGCTATTGACTCTGATATAGGTGAGTTTTTCTACAGCCATCCAATCATCCAAACTTACCAATATCATATAGAACCACCATATATTTAATTTTGACTTCAGTTCTTGTAAAGTTATAACCTATATCCACATAGTTTTCGTTTACTTTTTAGGAACCATAAGAATAGCCAGGGATCTAGATCTTAGAACTGCCTCAGAGTATACTCTGCACATCAGAGCGACGGATCATGGCCAACCATCGTTGTTTTCGACGGTACCAGCGCATATTTCATTAACTATGGCGGATAATGCCCCACCTAGGTGAGTTCCTTCTACTTTCATGATTTAATGAATGCGTTCGACCCAGTGAATCAGTCCTTAAGCAGGCATTCTTCTTTATAGGTTACACCAACTTACAAATTTAAAAGTAACATAAAACTTAATGTTTTTAACAAAGGCGTTTGATACTGAAAATCATTAAGTAAGTAATAATGGGAGTTGCAAGTAATAGAAAGCTATTGTTTTTTGACAAACCTGAAAAATAAATCATTTTTGGGTTAATTTTAGATTTAGTAACAAAGAAATAGCAGCAGAAATCTACGAAGACCAACCCTTGGGAAGTTATGTAGCACACTTGGACGTTCGTAGCACATCTTCGTTGCAGTTCGAAATCCTAGCTGGCAATAGTGATGGCAGTTTCATTATCAGTCCCAGCACCGGTGTGATAACCACTCAAAAGTATTTGGATTATGAGAGTACCAAGATTTATAATTTAACTGTGATAGCCACGAATATGGTAAGATTTATGTCTTTCTGGCTTAGTCAATAATTAGATTTTTTTCATTACTTTATCTAGACCATCTTTGTTTAATTTCGGTGTTTTTATATTTTAGGCCTCCGTATCTGCCACCTGCAATGTGATAATTCATATATTAGATAAAAACGACAATGTTCCTCAGTTTGCGCAGTCGCAGTATTACGGCATTATTAGCGAATCTGCGCCGATAACCTCTTTAGTTCTGACTAATATTAGCGAACCTTTAGGTAGGTGTAATATTTATCAATGGTTATCTTGAGGCAGTGGGAGGGTTGATCAACTCTTCCATTCTTACGCTAATAGATTATTGTGGCTCATATCTGTTTTACAAGTCACTCATCCCAACTTCCCTGATAAAGGAAATCAGTCTACTTGGTGAGACTTCCTCGAAATCTTGGAGCACTTTTAACCCAGGGCCAAATATTTTCGCCCTTGTTCTCATTAGTCTTACTCTCCTCCACAAAATCTACAAATCGGTGTATTGCTCACTCCAATTCTATTCATGTGTTGGTTGAGTCAGCCCTGGCCTGTATACAGACCTGTGATTATTCTCAGGCTGTTCCTTGATAGTTTCAGGAGCTGTTTTGCTCTACGTTTGTCTGGCTTATTCAGAAAGGCTTTGGAGTGCTGTTGTTCCGGAGTTGAGCGCCAGTGCTGTACCTCTTTTCTTTCAACCCACTCGGATAATTCCTTATTGACCGTGGCTTTAGTTAGTCCAAAGCAGGGCTCTGACTCTAAGAACGCAGATTCCGCTCTTGCCTTAGCAAGAGAATCCTTTTTTTCCTGTGTGGCCCGGGACCCACACAAGAGTGATTTTTTTGGTTCCACAGATCTTTAGCAGAGTTTGAAGGCAGTTCCAAACTAAAATTGCTTTCAGAGCAGCTTGACTATCTGATATGATTTTGATGCTTCTGTTAGAGATGCCGTTGTCGGCTATTTCTCTTGCATAGAGCTCTATGGTGTAAACCTCGGCCTGGAAGATGGTGGCAAGGTTACCGAGTCCAACTGAAATTGCAGCTCTAACCCGATACACCTGCTCTCACACCGCTTTTGGTTTTTGATCCGTCTGTGTACCAAACGTGGTCAGCTTTGGAAGCAGAACCTGAAACGGTTTTTCAAAGTTGTATTTTGGTAGCCCTTGGTCTGTTGACATACTAAGAATTCGGTTATTACAAAATGCCTTGGTTAGCCCTGCACAGTTTTCCAATGCCTGGTGTTGTCTTCATTGCTGAAGTTATGACTTTGCATACTGTTCGTTGCACCCCCGCCAGTTTTTGCCGAGCAGTGACCTGCTTGGTTTTGGACCACCAAGCTATAGAGCCATAAGTAATCATCGGTCTTACTACCGGTAGATACAGCCAGTAGGTTTGTTTTGGTTTCATCCCCCACGACTTCCCACATATTCTGTTACAAGTCGAGAAAGCCATTTATGGCTTCTGGATAACTTTGTTCAGGTGGGCATTCCATGTAAGTTTCTGGTCCAGTATCAGTCCCAGGTATTTCCCCTCTTTTTTTTGCGCTAATGGTTGTACTTTAGATATAATATACGCAACAAATATGGGCCGTATAAATAATATGCATTATTTAATGAAATATATTTTTAGTGATAAAAGCTTCCGATGCAGACTCAGGCCGAAATGCCCTTCTTCATTTTGAAATAATGGAAATTTTGCCTAAAAGATATTTTGCCATAGATTCAAACACAGGCGCTATTAGAACTTTAAGGCTGCTTGACCATGAAACCATGCCCAGGTTTAGCTTCCATGTTCAGGTAAGATAATATGATCCCTCTCCCTTAAAAACAATACGGTTTTTATAGTAGTTAATTTTTTGTCAATTATGTGGTTTTTTTTTATAATTTTCCCTCATTTATAATTTCAGGTATCGGACATGGGCAAACCCAAATTAATATCCGAAACCACTGCCAAGGTGGACATAATTGTCACTGATATCAACGATTGTCCGCCTCTGTTTACTTACTCCATATACAATGTAACCATACTACTGCCATCTTACAAAAACGTTGCTGTCATTCAAGTCAACGCAACCGATCAAGACAGTTCCGAATCCGAGTATCTCAAGTATGATATTATTGAAGGAAATAAAATGAAAACGTTCGCGATTGACGCAAAAACAGGTTTAATAACTTTGCTGGAGCCTGATCATTTAAAATCTTTTTACAAGTTGCACGTAAGGGTGTCGGATGGAAAATTTTCGAGCGTTGCGAAGGTTTTTATTCGGGTAGAAGAATCGGAAAATTCAGGTGAGCTTAACAAAGTTACTTGCATACAAAATTATAAAACAATTTTACCAAAAAGTTCAAAATTATAAAACAACATCATCAAAAATCTGTGTTTTTACACGAAATTTACACAGATTTTTCGAATTCAAATTTTCGATTTGACGTTTGGTAATTTTGTTTCTTCCTAAAGAGACAGTTGGTCACAGTTGGGAAAATGCCGCATTCTTTTCTTATTTTTTTTTTTTTTTTTTTCATTTGTGTTGATAATATTGTTATGAAGATTTCATAAATCCTTTTGTTTGTCCATATTTCCGGCTTTTACTACAGTAAAATTGTCTCTGAGTTCGAAAAAATCCGGGGAGGCTGAGTTTTCGGTTGTTATTTTGGGGGGTCTGAAAGTAAACCTCTCAAGTTTGTGTTTCTCCCCCTTCTCAGGAACCATCCGCCATTTTGAAAAATCGTTGTAACCGACTTTTCTCCATTTTCATTGGTCAGAGGCGAAAATGCCTGAGAACAAAAATATTCGGCAAAAAATTTGCAACCTTTGTGCCCAAGCGCTCAACTTTCTGTAGTTAGTTTCCAAAAAGATAGAGGGCGCCAAAATTACAAAAAATGAGTTTTAACGTATTTTGTCCAACAAAAAGTGATTTTAAAAAAAACTTTAAATAAGAAAGTTGTTGATCTCGGAAAAATCCTATAAAAATATGTTTATTATTTATAATTAATTAAATAGTCTTAGAAGGAAAGAAACCACATTTCAGATACGCTGGCCAGGAAGGCAGCGGGACAAACACTCTTTGAACCTGCCCCTTCTGCCAGTATAACAGTATTAACAGTGGCGAAACAAATACGAGAACATTCCCAAAAAGACTCTAGTAAAAGATGGGATGAAACTAGAAACTGCAACCTTGCCAGGGAATTAATACGTTACCCTGACCAAGCATCAGCAAAAAAATTCCTATCAATGACCAGACAGAACCTGCGCTTTGTCACGGGCATTCTGACCGGCCACTGCCAACTAAATAAACACCTCAATAGAATGATATTATCTGAAACACCTCTATGTAGAGGTTTTAAACAAGAAGATTGAACCATGGATCACATTCTCTGCGACTGCCCAGCGCTTTCATCTACCCCAAAGGCTATTTTCGACGAGTTTTGGCCAACACCAGCCAACATACGTGAGGCTCCCCTTGGCGACGTTATCAACTACATTCGAAGCGTAGGATGGGTGACGAAGTAGGGGGAAGCCCTATAGGAGGATACACAACGGGTCTAATGAGGCCTAGATGTTGTAAGGTTAAATCCCCACCCTCCCAAATTATCAGATCAGACAGTCTTAGAACTACAGTGACTGAAAATCGGTAAAATTCTTTGGGAAATGCTTTCAGTCATGTCTTGTGGATTATATATTATTATTTGTGGTAAAAGCAGTATAAATGAGGTATCAAATTAAAGCTTGTGTCGTACGCTACACAAATGACCCAGTCTGTCGGCATACAAATTGCTGAAAGTATCTGACGGACTAAAATTTATTCGGGTATCGATAATCGAGTCCTTGTGGGTAACGGTCATCCACCGCTTACATAAACGGGATAAGAGGGGTTTGAGGAGGAGATAGACGTATTATTAAGTGCTAAAAGAAAGGGTGAAGAGGATTTTAACCTTATTGTTATAAAGTGTCGCAGGGGGGGGGGGGAGTGGTCAAAATTTGGATAAATGGTTTTTTCATAACTGATGTAAGTAGAGTACAAGCTGAATTTTTTGTATCTTCTTTGGGGGGTCTGACAGTTAAATTCTCAAATTTCAAATCAAAAACTGGAACCAATTTTTTCCATTTCTGTTCGTGGAAGGCAAAAAAGTGTAGAAACAAAAATCTTTGGCATAAAATTTGCAATATTTTTTGTTGCAGGTTCAACTCTCTGTGGTTCGTTTTTAAAAAGATAGAGGGCGTTGAAGTTACGAAAAATAAGTTTAACGATTAAATGTCAGTATGTCAGATACTTTCGGCAATTTTCATGCCAACAGACCGGGTCATTTGTGTAGCGCACATCACAAGCTTTAATTTGATACCTCATTTTTACTGCTCTTAATATAAATAATAATATATAATCCACAACACGCGACTTCATGTATATAGTAGCTCAGAGACTGTTTAATTAATATATTATATACAATATACATAAGATTTTTCTGAGATTTAGAACTTTTTCATCTAATTTTTTTTTTTAAAAAATCACTTTTTGTTGGTCAAAATACGTTAAAACTGATTTTTTTGTAACTTCGGCGCGATCTAACTATTTGGAAACCAACTACAGAAAGTTGAGCACTAGGACAAAAATCAATCAATAGAAATGGAGGAAACTCAATTAGAAAGTTTTTTCAAAATGGTTCCCGAGGAGTGGGGGAAACACAAACTTGGGGATCTTACTTTTAGACGCTCCATAACAACATATATAAAAAAAATTACGAGGTACCCCCCTTATTTACGACAATTTTACTAAACTATTTGTCTAACCAAAAATAACGATACTTTTTAGGGAAACATGTCAGTCACTATGTTTATACGCACCTAAAAGCGCTTTTAGATAAGGACGGTTTTAAATAAAATCGCTTTCTCCGAGGATTTATACGTCCTTCATTAAATGTCATTAAATATGTCAGTTTAAGGGTGAATTTAAATAAAAATGCGCTCCAATTACTTAATCTAAAAAAACTGTTAATCAAATTTATATCAAATTTTGTACGGTAAAAGTTTAAAGCATTATCCCGGAACCATTTCACGGATTTTGTATAATTTTAAGTTTTTTTACATAATTTTACGTATCCTAAAAATGTTTAATTCAGGGTAAAAATTATCGATTATTTTAAAAAACTAAATAAAAACAGGATATATATAAATTTTGTTAATTTTTGATGTGCGGTTTATTTGTTTAAGTAAACGAACTGTTTCTAGGATTCAAATTCACCCTTAAAGAAGAAATAAATAAAAAAAACTTAGTTAACAACAGATTTTTCGGAAAACCAGAGTTGAGTAATTCTTTAGGTTGGAAGAGATGCTCTAAAGCGTTTTTAAAGTATTTATAACGAACCTAAAATTGGTTTTTAGGCTATAAATCGGTTTTAGTGGTGTTTATACGACACTATTTTCAAACTTACATAAAAGCCCTTTAAGAGGCCCATATAAACAAAGTAAATTAAACAGCGCAAACAATAAAAATAAAACTATTATATTTACTAGTGGCACAATTGTAAGGTATTTTTAAATCATTTTATGTTCACGAGTCTTCCATGGCAGAAATGGAAAAAAATACTCTTTCTGCCCAAAGAACCTCGCACGAAATACATTGAAAAATTATTTGTGTGAAATTTAATAAAATTTTAGTATGTAATAGTGGGTTATGAGATAAGAAAAATGCGTAAATATAAAATTATTTCTAGGTCTAGTTTCCGAGATATAGACGGTCAAAGTTTAAAAAAAGTTTTGAGGTATATTGGGCACGCTCAAAAAGGCATTTCCTGACCGAAATAAAATAAATTATCGACCAATATGTATTACTAAGGAACCAAAGATCGACTTTCTTACTATTATGTTGGTAAAATGTTAGCAGGTTGTATCCAGGGGCTAGTCAAAAAAATCATTTTTTGGTATATAAAAATAAAAAAAATATTTTTGAGCTCACATTAATATTTTAGTATTTTTGACATAAACTGAACAAGTTTTTCTTCCCAGTAATAGTTCCTTTGTCTTACATGGTTTTTTTTACCATAAAAACTTGATGAAAATTATTTTCTACTACGAAATCATTATTTTGCAACTTAAAAATCTAAATATTCATTCGCAGTCAGTTAAAGTGATGAGTAAATAACCTTTAAATAAATAGAATTTAATATTTTAATTTTGTTCCTAGCTACAAGATACATGCAAAAATATTTAATTAATTTTTACAAAAAAGTAATTAATATTTAATTTCTTTAAAACTGATCGAAGGATTATAATTTAATTTTGTGTACGCCTTTATCATACTTTTATCAAATACAGTAGGCAATTTTTTCATCACTTTTTTATGCTTTGCATCTAGGATGATGATTTTTTAAAGGTTTCTCAAGATTCTCTAAACTAAATAAATAACACTTTTGATGGGGCCCCACAGGGCTTAACTCATAATAATGAAAATAACCCTATAACCCTATAAAAGCTTCGTTAGTTCATTACTAAATGACGAAATCACCCCGAAGCCAATTTCTGGCTTCGCCACTGCACCTACATACTCTATTGAGTACTAGTCAAAGTCAGTGGCTTGTCCAAAGAAGGGTGAAGAATTATTATCATAAAGAACAGTCAAAAAATATTCCACTCATAAAAGTAATTATCATCCTAGATGCAAAATATAAAGAAATTACAAAAAAATTTCAACTTATATTAGATAAAAGTATAGGCGTACGCAGAATTAAATTAAAATCCCTTGATCAGTTTTAAAGAAATAAGATACTGATTACTTTTTTTATAAAAATTAATCATATAGAACTTTTGGCATGTACAATATAAAACAAATATAATTCAATTTACAAAAGAATATTTAGATTTTTAATTTGCAAAATAATTGTTTATTAGTAGAAAACATTTTTCGTCAAGTTTTTATAATAAAAAAAAAACATGTAACACAAACTAACTGTTACTGGGAAGAAAAACTTTTTCAGTTTATCTGGAAAATACTAAAACATTAATGTTTGATCAAAAATTATTTTTTTATTTTTATATCGGGGAAAATAAAAAATTGTCA
Organism: Oxystoma pomonae; assembly: GCA_963921995.1. Lineage (NCBI taxonomy): Eukaryota > Metazoa > Arthropoda > Insecta > Coleoptera > Brentidae > Oxystoma > Oxystoma pomonae. The sequence goes on from OY998172.1 coordinate 41,814,955, forward strand.
AAAATCGATTTTTTTGACTAGCCCCTGTATATAACCAGTTAACATATTACCAACATAATAATAAGAAAGTCCATGTGTGGTGCCTCAGTAAACCATGTTTGTCGATAACTTATTTTATTTCGGCCAGGAAATGCCATTTTGAGCGTGCCCAATATAACCCAAAACTACTTTTTTAAACTTTGCCGTCTATATCTCAGGAACTAGACATAGAAATCATTTTATATTTACACATTTTTCTTATCTCATAACCCACTATAACATACTAAAATTTTATCAAATTTCACCGAAATAATTTTCTAATTTATTTCGTGCGGGGTTCTTTCAGTCAGAAAAACCTAACCTGAAAACTTCAAATTTGACAACAACAATATTTGGATTTCTGTCAACTTTCAAACCTGGTTTTTTTCAGTGGGTCATTGTGGTTAGGTTTTGTCTAAATAAAAATGGACTTTAGTTACATACATCTATTTAACTTTTAGGTCTAGTGTTTCAAAAATCGTTCTACGAAGGGAACATCATAGAAAACTCGACAAAAATAACTACCGTGTGTGTAGTTAATGTTCTGGGAACTGCACTCAATGAGCACTTGGAATTTAGCATACTGAATCCCACAAATATGTTTACCATTGGGTCAACATCAGGTGTGTTTATAACTATCTTTTTTATTTATCCAACATTTTTTCTTGGTTGAATATTAAACTTAATAATAAATAATATTTTAATTCCTTCATGCAGTCTAGAATGTTGTTTATATTTTAGGTGTTATCCGGACAACCGGTATTAAATTCGACCGAGAATCACAAGACAAATACGAGCTCATTATCGAGGCTCGTAGCAACTACCCTCCTCGTGAAAAACCCCGAATCGCGCACGTAATTGTCAACGTGACCATTCTTGATATAAATGACAACTGCCCGATGTTTGTCAATCTGCCTTACTATGCTGTGGTGTCTGTGGACGATGAAAAGGGGTCGGTCATCACGAAAGTGCACGCCATAGATTTGGATAGTAACGAAAACGGAGAAGTTCGGTGAGTTGCTGAACAATCACTCAGTAATAAAGAAGGAACTATGCTTTTTTTCGTTTGGGGGAAATGTTTTATGCATATCCCAGCATACTCATTAATCCCCCCCTTTCCAGCTGCAGCTAGCCGGTGCCTATTTACAGATGATTAAATAGTCGCCGGTTGTCTCTTTGTAACTCTTCTCTAACTCTTTTCATTCCATCTGTTTCTTTGGGTTTCATTACTTTTTCCACAAATGTCTTAGCAATTTTTTTTTTCTTTCTAGCATGTTTGTGACAAGGTTTTAGCTTATTTCTCCCATTTTTACCCTTAGCTCATTTTTTTCTATTTTAAAGCGTGCCCAAACAACTTCCGTTCTGCTGTATCTGCTTCGATGTCATACATGCAAATATATGATCGTTTGCCACATACCATCCATATCCTATGAAGAGCTGCGTCATGTATAATGTGATAGTTTTGTCGGGCGGAACAATTTTCATGTACGTAGGCCACCTTGCTGGACCCGTTGCTCGCCCACTATCCAGTTTAGCCCTGGAAGCCTGCCTCTTTCGCAAAAGAACATATTTCTCTGAGCTGCAACCTTCTTACATCGCCTGAGACCAAGGTGCGACTCTCTTAACCTGGCCAGAGCCGGACACTCCAGCAGGACATGCAAAGACGATTCTTCGCCCTCCATACACCATCGACTCTCTGAGTCTCCGGCGATTCCCATCGTCTCTAGGTGCTTGTTGAGGGAACAGTGTCCTTTTAGGAGCCCTGTTGCTGGTCTCACATCCTTCCTGCCTAGGTGGAGCAAGAACTTCGAGCTGGTGCTCTTCAGTCAGCTCTGTTTCGGTTGGACCGTCCATACTGACCACGATTTTGATCTGGAGCTTCCTGAGCTCTTTGGCCAATTTGTTTACATCAGCGGCGTCCGTAGGTGCCCCTGATGCGTTTGTAGAATGTCCAATGGGTACTTGTGTAGTTTCCTGTTGGACTTCTTGTGTTGATGAAGATCTACTAGGTCCTTAAACAGCTTCTTGTTGATCCTTATCTTTAGAGGTTTCACTGGGTACCAGTTCGGTCCTCTGTGTTACCTCCTGGTTGTCGGAGAGTCCTTGGAGTTCCCTCACAGACGAGTAAACCGGTGCCTCATCCACGCGGCCCTGGCGTTTAAGCCAAGGCCCCTACATCCGAATCCAATAAACCACTCAGAGAAGTCGAGAGCGAGCCAGAGTTGGGTTCACCTAAGCGCTTCCTATCTCCGGCACACCGACCCCAAAGAGCTGCGTTCTAGGGGGGTGCGGTATGACGTTCCCCAACAGGATTTAGTTGCCGACTTATTCAGTCGGGTCCACCCCCGCGACTTGGACGCACCTGTTGAGAATTACCCAAGTGGAATTTAGAGAAAGGAGCTCTGGGTCTCCTTGGGCCGGGTTAATGCTTGTATCTTGCCAATCCAACCCAACACAAGCAAAGGCTCTTGTGCTCAATGCTTTTAGGTGTCTTATAAGTGTTGTTGTCCATTGACCTTTTCGCGCTCCTCTTTTATTTTCTCCGTTTTTTCGTGCTTTTCTTTCCTACGGATCTTGTGTTTCAAGCTCTGTGATTTCATTTTCTATTAGTGATCTTTCATTGATCTGATGTTCTATATGGTGAAGTTGGAGTGATGTCAGCACCGGTGGATATCAAATGTTCCACCGAAAAAAACTAAGAACGCAATTGACAGATACTAACATAATTACAGTTTTTTAGAAGCTGATTGTTTTTTATTTAAAAACAAACGACATGGATTGTGGAATTTGAAGTCCATTAAATCATATTTGGCTACGGTGTTGACTACATAGCTCTCAATAACAAAATCAATGAATAGCGAGCTTTCCCTCAAAAAGGTAATGGTAACCGTAGATCCGGACACTTGTGGTGCTCATCGGTCATTGATTTTGTTATTTATTCACCCTCACTAAATCCCTTTTTAAATAGCTCTCAATCTTAGCATGTCTTTTTCGTCGCAAAGTTAAAATTAAATCCAGTTCTTCATGATTGGAGGAACTAGTTTCTTGAGAGTTTCATGACCATTTGTGCAGCCACTCCTTTTAAGCTGGTAGCTTTTGAGGTTACATCATCCATCAAACCTTTCCACCAACCTTTGGGGTCGGTGGACAATAGTTTGGCATCGGTGAATCCATCAGAGATTTAAAAACTCTATCGGTGGTCAACATATATTTTTGCAAACTCGATTGTTGGCACCGGTGGATCCACCGATAGATTTAAAAACTCGCCTATTTTTATTTTCCTTTGTTTTTAAGAACTACGCTAAATTGTTCGTTATAAGTATTTTTTTAAATGTTTTGAATAAGTTGCCGTAGAGAGCAGGCATTTTAACCGTAATAATTCCGGTTGACTAAAAAATGTTAATTAAATTAATTATTTAGGTATGAATTAATAAGAGGCCACGGAGAATTGTTCAAGGTACAAAGAGAATCAGGAGACATTGAAATTAAACAGAACTTGGAGGGACACAATAGAGAATATGAGCTGCTTATTGCTGCTTATGATAAAGGTAAAATCAGTTTTTCATTTGACATGTTTTATGTTGTACTTCATTTAATTAGTTTAATTTAAATTCAACGCTCGGAGTAAATCATTTATTTATTAAATACTGAAAGTAAGACGAAAGTAGAGCCAAATTTTGGTCGGCCGCCATTCGGTTGGTTTGGCGTTTGCAGATAATTTTAATGTCAATTTTTTGGTTCTATTTATTGATGAAAAATGGTAAATTTTTAGATCAGGACAATGGTGAATGCCCAAATTTGGGTGAAAAAGTTTCATATTTAAGTAATATTGTCCAGCAACCGGAAAAGCCGGGAATTTCATGAAGCCAGGAAAAAAATCGGAGAAAGTTGGGAATTTTGTATCAAACCGGAAATATTACCTATATTATTTATTTTAATTACAAAAAGTTAACACTAAATGTATTTAAAAGAGATAATGCGAAAGTAGCTTGTCCATTAATAAAACGAGTTGCATTACACCAGAGGCCCTCTATACATTTGACAGTTGTTATTTTACCAGAGGTGGGCAACTCATACTGCCACCTCTCTAGTTTTTTTCATATTTGCATGTAAAACGTATTTTATGAAATGAACTGATGTTTTGTTGTCTCTTTTTAGAATTTTCCCAGACAGTTTTTGAAAGATTGATTTTTTTTGGTTAGTAAAATATGTCAAGTTTTGACAAAAAAAACAAACAGTGAATACACACGGTAGATATTAAAAATATAAATAATAGGTAAAATATAAGGAATCCTATGATCTATATTTTTTGTTACTCTTTTTCTTACAATAAAACATGGAAACATAATGTGTTATTTACTAACGAAGTACATTCTAAATGCGTAGATTTGTAACTACTGCTTGTAGCTCACTTACCTCGCAAATTGGGCTATTTTTATTAATTTTCAAGCTTGGTAAATGCATGTTTTCTTTTCACTTTTCCTATGTTTCTTTCTACGTTGGACAACGAAACAAGACAAATTCGTCAAAGCACGTATTTTTACAATTTTTGATACAGCAAAATTCCATTTTTAAACCTGACGTTTCTTAATCAAAAATCGGACAGTGACAAAGTTATTTATTGTCATGGGGTTACCAACTATCATTTCCAACACACAATTTCAAACATTTCCCTAACAACTGTAAAATCCAGTTGCTCACCTCTGGTAACACAATAACTGTCATAAATCTTATACTACTACATTACCCCAACCCAAAAAAAAAGTCAAACTAAAAAATAGAAAATTCTTTTGAAAATGATAGAGAAACTTAGCAAACCTCATTTGTTTTTAGTGGTTTAAAGGGGAAAAGGGGATATAAAAAATTGCATTTTTACTCTTATTTTCTCAATAGACACTAGCTTCCACCACAACCTAGTCCCCCTTGGTAGCTATCCACTTGTTTTAAAATCGTTTGTTTTTACCATAATTTTCTCCTAATTTTCGCCTGTACGTTAACTTTTAAAGCATATTATTAGCATGAATCAACAACTTGAAATCTGATTATTCCCTCCCTAGATATAAGACTAGGTCGCAAAAAGTTTAGAAGGGCTGGGAAACAATATAAAGTCACCGGGAAAAAACCGGGAATTTAGTAATGAATTTTTACTCGACACCCTGAAACAGTACCAAGCCTAAACCGTGACCTTCGGTCACTAATTATAGCCTACCAACTCGGTTGTCAGAATAGATCAGCTGTGGATAGAATTTTCTAACCTGTACGTATAACGCTGTTGGAAAAATAAAAAATAACAAAATTATTTTTCATTTTTCAAAGTCATTGTCAAGTCCATATTTTCTTAAAATTTAAAAAATGCCGAAAGTTTGCTGTATTAGGTTTCGGTGTTTGCTTTCCAAATGATCCCGATATCTGTGGAAAATGGATCAATGCCATAGAGCGACCACATTTTGTGCCGAGCAAAACTTCTAGGGTAAGTTTTTATTTTCATATGATACTTATAAATAGATAATTCTTTTTTAGCAATGAAAATTACAACATTACAACAAAATCCATTCCAACAGTAAAAATAATTTATAAACACTACACGCTAGAACAAAAAATTAATAATATAATTTTAACATTTACCTACAATAGTACCTACCTATTTTATATCACAATATATAGGTAAAATAAATCCTAATCAACCTCTGATGAACAACAAGATTCTAATCTCTATTTTAGGTCTGTGAGTTGCATTTCAAAGCAAGCGACTTCATAACATCGATGACGAGTTTTGATGAGAAATGGGGAAAAGTTTTATAAGTACCATTAAGAAAAATCAGAAAGAAGAATTAGTTGTTTTTTATTATTAGCTATGTAATTATTTTAACTACTAACTAGATTAAAAGACAAAGATTTTAAAAATCCCTACTTAAATTATTTTTTTATAATAATACAATATACATACTTTATAACTAGATTGAAACAGAAAGATTTTGAAAGTACCTGCTTTAAACTGTTTCTTTATAATAATACATAGGTACCTATAGGTAAAAAGTAATGAAAAAATAATGGAAAAACGATTAGCACACTTATAAGCAAATGTAGTATCCTTAATTATATGACGGGCTTCTTATTTTTCATGAAACGCCAATGAACATGACAATAATACTGGGTAACATAAAAGAGATAATTTGACTGACATTGACTGGAGAAACCACTATCAACAGCTGATTGATAGGCTATGATTAGTGACCGAAGGTCACGCCTAAACTCGGTTTACGTGCCAGATTTCTCTAGTTATGAGCGTCGATTAGTATTTTGTTGTGTGAGCTTTACAAACATTTCTATTCGTTTCACTTTAGTTTGCTTCATTTGTATACGTTTCAGGCTGCTGCTATTTTAAATCCAACATTCGACGTACCTAAATAGAGTATTTATTAAATTTAACGAATAATCTTTTAATGAAATAATTAATCCAACTACTAATTTAGAAATATATTTTAAGTTAACTGATTAACTACTTATCAATTAAAACTTAAATGTATTTAGTCGAATAATTCGTTGTTACAAATGATCAATAGATAGTTAGATTAAATAGTCCATAATTAATTATTTCCTTATTGCCAATTGCACCGCATGTTAAACCGTTGCTTATATAGGTTGTGCCAACAAAACCGCACTTTTTAAAATGATTATAACTAAGCGAGAAACTATCCGATTTTAATAATATTAAGCTTTCTAGAAAGCCAAGGTATCAACATTTAAAGAACCGATATAAAATTTGACATTTCATTAAAATCCCCTAAAAAAGTTTTTTCCAGAGGGGTCAAGAAAGATGTACAAGAAGCCAGCCACTTGCGATTTTTTTATTAGAACCTATTTAACTATATTACATGCTTGGAACAAATGTGGCTTTGTAACCGCCGTTTGAGATATAATACAGTATCTCATAGAAAAAAATACCTATTTTATAAATAGGTCCGCCTTTCATCTTCGATTTTTAGGAAATGTCGAAATTGACATCGGATCTCAGCAATGTGCTTATCTCTGAAAGTGAGAGAAGGGGGTATTCCCGGAGACCACACTGGAGAGTGAGAAAAAAATACTAAAATAAAAATTAATAACAAGTTTTAAAGGCTCATTCTACTCCCCGGCTGTGTTCTCTTTCCCTCGATATATCCCCGGGAAAATCTTACTCCTTACACCTCTCCAAAAGTCAAGAATAAGCATTCAGGGGTCATATTTTAAAACTAAAGTACCTCTACGGGTACGAGAGTACTGTCTTTCATTATTTTCATGATTATTGTATTTTTAGTTCTTTCAGTCCTCAAGCGCATAAAATAGTGTGGTACAATAATAGTAATTTACGTTACAAGGCCGAAAAATGCTCTATTAAAGTACAAGTCTAGATGTTTACTGACAAGGCGACGAAGGAGCCGAGTCCGGAATTTCTAGACGAGTACTTTAATGACATTTCACAGCCGTGTATCGTACAACGTTTTATTTTATACTGTAAGTGGGAAATCCATTATTTTATTCTTAATTTTTTAGCTACTTTACCGCACTACTGATGTAATGTATCATTTCCTGAACTTAAACCGATAACGTAATGGAGTATATTACAATATAGTATGAAATAAAATACCTTTCGCCTCGGAATTAAAAGTGCTCCATTAGTCCCTAGATTTATAATGTACTATTAAGATTCAGATTCTTTTTTTTCTGTCAGTGACCTTACCTCAGGAAACAAGTCAAATAAACATCAGAATTGGCTGACTTTTGAATGAAAGGCTGAAAAACTAAAAAACACGGCTCAAAGCTGTTTGTTTTATATTTTTCCGAATAAGCTAAAATTTATTTAAGTCGGGGCCTTAGAAAGAAATTTCAGCTTATTTGGAAAAAAATCGGAGCCGTGTTTTAATTTTTACAAAATGTGCCTTCCATTCAAAGTTCAGCCATTTCTGATGTTTTTTTGACTCCAAAAAGTATAGACTGACAAAAAAAAGGAACCCCTACTCTTCATTTTACTTGTGTTTCCAGGCATTCCACCGTGCAGGACTGACGTTACGGTGCACGTTAAAGTAATCGACCGTTCGATGCCCGTATTTAAAAAGCAATTTTACTCGGAAACCGTGCCGGAAAACGTCGAACTTCACTCGCCATTGTCGATCAGCATCGAAGCGGAATCGCCCTTGTCCAGAAAATTAATTTACAGCATTGTCAAAGGCAACGAGTTGGAGGAATTCGCCTTGGATTTTAACACCGGTAAATATTTCTTAACAATATAACAGCGTATTACTCATAAATTGTGTAAAAATTGTCTTTTATAGTATGTTTTATACATAATTGTGTATATATTACACCTAATTTAATGAAAAAAATCCCACCGGCCTTCTTTTCTTATAAAAAAGTTTTTTGCACGAGCATAAGTCAATAGTTAAAGCAACTAGCTCGAATATGGCTTCGTTTTTCGCTATCTTTGCTAAAAGTGAAATTCACCAAAATCCATCAAAGTTTATGAGCTAATTTTTGTATACTGGAGAACAAAAAAAAACGCAACACCAGAAAGGACCAATATTTTAATACATTAGGATGCTCATAATAATCATAAAAAAATTAATAATGAATGGCTCCTCCATGGTTATTTATGCACTCGTTTGTTCTATTGGGCATTGACAAAATAAGATGGTCTATATCATATTGAGGAACACTCATCCAAATCCTCCTTACGGCGTGCCACAGTTCATCTACGTTTCCAGGGGGACGAGGTAATCGACTAAGATTGCGGGCAATCATATCCCATACGTGTGCGATAGGCGACAAGTCAGGCGATTTTGCTGGCCATTCCAAAGTCTCTATGCCAAGTTCATGTAAAAAGTTCATTGTTTCACGAGCAATATGCGGTCTAGCATTATCTTGCTGAAAGATCGCATTTGGGATAGTTTGTAGGTAGGGATGTAAAACTGGCTGCAGCACTTCATCGATATATCGCCGAGCAGTCAGATTGCCGTTGATGAGGACAGAGGTGATCTGCTTCCTAAACATATAGCACCCCATACCATGATACTTCGCTCTCTTGCTGTATCACGTTCAACAAGCAAAGTCTACATTTCGTCTCTCACCTCGAACTCGCCTAACCCTCATGCGTCCATCATGGCCGCCTAAACAAAACCTGGATTCGTCGCTGAAGCTTATGGTATTGCATTCATCATTCCAGTTTTGCCGAGCTTTGCACCACTCCAAGCGGCGAGCCTTTATGTTGTGGGGTCAAAGGTAGCACCAAAAGCGGACAGTAAGCCCTCAGCCCCATACCAAGCAATCTTCGATTAACTGTCATCCTTGAAAACACTCATGCTGTAGCTGCATCTAGAACATCTCTTGCTTGTCGTTTACTGTCCCGTCGATTTCTGAGAGCTAGAAGTCTGAGATGCCGTAAATCACTACCTTGTAATAATCTAGGGCGTCCAGAACCCCCACGACGTCTCATCATTGGACCACCTCCAAACTCTTAACACTGTTGATGGATTGGCATTATCCCTTCTTACAATTTCCCGTAAATCAAAACCAGCCTCTTTCATGTCCACGATGCGTCCTTTCTCGAATTCGTTTAAATGATGAAATTGTTGGCGACCGCGAACTCTTGGCATTTTAATTTTTTTAAGTAAATTGTAAGCAATCCAAAAAGACCGAGAAAAATGATTTAAAATTTTCAGAAAAGGTCTTGTTGGTTGTTTTTGAAAATTAATAGAAAAAATCTGTGAAAAAAGGAAAGATTAGAAGACAAAAAATTTATCAAATATTTCTTTTGACATAAGGTATAGCCACAAATAATTTTCATTCAAATAATTATCCACATACATGGTGTTGCATTTTTTTTGTTCTCCAGTATACAATCATGTGAGACAATACAAAAGAAAGGTTGGAAAAGACTTTAAACTTTATGGTCAACTTAATGTTGAATTTTCTTGAGTTTTAGGGATAAAAAGAAAACCCAAATAGTCTTCCGCCAACATTTCGCCTTTTATTAAAACTTTATCAAGCCTCAGATAGTTTTTCAGAAAGTTGTTTTTATCGACATCCCAACACCACACTAATTTCATCTTAAAAATATATTCTTTCTAATTTGGCAAAATAAATTTAAATTTTGATTGTTTATAACAAAGAAAATATCGACGAAAATTTTTAAAAACAATTAAAATATAAATTCGTTTTGCCTAATTCGAATGTTGATAGAAAAAACTCTGTGAAAAAACGTCTCAGGCTTGACAAAGTCTTAATAAAAGACGAAACGTTGTCGGAAGACTAAAAGAAAATTCAACATGCACCTCACTAGGAACGAATCATAATCTAGAAGTACTAAGTTTACCAAAAAAACACATTACTAAACACAATATTTTCTTACTTATTCTTTATAGTAATACCTTCTGGTACTCGGGTAGTACTTCAAAGCCTGACCGAATTTTTAGAATACCTAAAAACTAGCGAAGATAGTCAGCAAGGTATATTAACGGTGTGGTGTGATAGAGTTTTTTGATGTAGTATTAATAAATATTATAATTACGGGGATGGGATTACTCGACGTCGCCGTTTCGGCGCTAAGCACATTCGGCGCCAAGCCGTTTCGGCGCCGGGTCGTTTTGGCGCATGGATAAAATTTCGAATGTGGTGGTAGGATTTTTTTTTAGAACAACGGTATTTTTATTAATTGAAACAACATAATAGTTTAAAGCATGAAGTCTATATAAAAAAGGATTAAAATTTGTACAAAAATAATCTATAGTATTTCTATTATTAAAATCGATCACCAGATGACCGATTCTTTGATCAACGGCATCTAAGGAATTTTTTTGGGGGCTCATTCAATAATTTGTTCCAAGAACAAATCTCTCCCTTTTTGTATATTATTTAAGGCATCGCCGAAACAGCGGCGCCGAAATGTCCTAGATCCTATAATTACAGTGTAACTTGGACAATTTTAAGCAAAATTAATGGGCATTTGAATTACTTTGTTTATACGGGTCGGTTAACGCGCTTTTATATAAGGATGGTTTTAAGCACTAATTCGATTTTATTTTAAAGTGATTTAAGAAAACGGCTTATCGCTTTAAAACCAATTTTAGGATCGGTATAAACACTTTCAAAACGCTGATTTTACCTAAAATCGTCTTTAGACCGGGTGTCCCAAGGTGAGTAACTTATTAGAATATTTTGGAGACTATATAATGGAAACTATTCAAACTTTATATTCTAACATAAGTCCATGTAAACTATCTTTACGAAATACTTTCATATTTGCAGTGTTGCCATTTGCAGGAAAACTTGGCAACAACATTCTTATTTTAAATTAAACACCCTGTATATTTTTGCATTTTTGGATTGTAAAAAATATTTTAGGTACGTAGCATCGAAACGGTTACGGATAGAGCAAAATGGTTTTTACATTCCTATCTTGGTTTTTCACAAGCTATCGTTTTGTATCTAAACCCAGGGTTAAATATCCCAAGGTCTGTTTAATCCTGGGTTAAAAATAGTATAAATCGATAGCTTGTGAAAAACCAAGACAGGAATGTAAAAACCGTTTTGCTCTATTCTTAACCGTTTTGATGTTACGGGCTGTCAAAGTTAAAAAATGTCAATTTTCACCTGTCAATATTTTAAAATAGGATAGGTATAGGATATTATACATAAAATGTACCTAAAATATTTTTTAGAATCCAAAAATATACAAGGTGTTCAATTTAAAATAAGAAAGTTGTTGCCAAGTTTCCCTGCAAATGGTAACACTGCAAATATGAGAGTATTTCATAAGGATAGTTTCCATGGACTGTTAGAAAGTTTGAAAGGGTTCCATTCTGTAGTTTCCAAAATATTCTAAAAGGTTACTCACCTTGGGACACCCGGTATAAAGACGCGCATAAACGTAATAAATGATTTAATAAAAATCCTTGGAGGCGTAATTTTGTTTGCAAGGAACGCATTTTTGAATTATAGTAGCGCCTTTATATATATGTACGCAACCCTTCACCAGAAATTAAGCACTTTTCAAATTGCTCACAAAAAATATCGAATTTATAAAAAAAATAAATGTAGTATCAGCTTTGATGAATCTTCTACTTAATTGAATTACCAAAAATTTTTAATAAGCTGTAGTATTTTTTGTTTTTAAGCAATTTTATAAATGCATGACAAGTTTTTTGTCAATCGGAAGATACTATCTGAACTAAATTTTGAAAATATTTTTGAGAAAGCCCCAGATACTTCTTTTTTTGTCAATAATTTAATTACTGCACTTTTTCTGCCAGGATACAATTCTTAGAGGTGGGTTTGTAAGGCATTTGAATCACCTTTAAAATAAGGTAACACTGGACTCACTTTCTCTATTTAAATTCTAATGGTGAAACTCGCCCTTTTGAAGAAGAAGAGTATTTCTAATTAGTGAAGAGGCATGTGTAAGTCCGTGGGATTTTGAATGAAGGAGTTTTGTTATTATGTGCGATTGATAGCTCCTTATTCACATAATCAAGTGCTACCAGGTGTTTTGTTCGCATCCGTATAGAAGGGGTTGATATGACGTCAACTTTTAAGATGGCGGCGAAAAATCATAAAAAATACAACTTTTCCATATAACTTGACGACGAGGATTCCAAAAAATGTACTTTGAAGATCATCCGAGCTTAAATGACTTTGAAAATCGCAAAAAACAAGATTTTTGTCATTTTCTCTACAAAAAATCTTAATAATTCGGCGCTTTGTCAGATTATCTTCAAATGTACCTCAAACTATTAGGCATATATGCGAAATTCGACCCTTGGAGTTTGATGCAGTTTGAAGGTTCATGACCTTGAAAAATACTCCAGTAAAATTAAAACATTGCAAAAATAACATAATAAAGGAACTATTAAAGCGAAGAGAACCAAATTTGGTAAGAAAGATAAGATGGTCAAGTCCTACAATATTGTTAAAAAAAAACTGGTTCAGCTATGACGTTTCAATATGGCGGCTGATATATCAAAATGGCGACCTACACCCACATTTTATTTTATCTAATTTCGTAAAAAAGCAAAAATAACAAGGTGACCATTAATTCTTGTTGACTTATCGCCGCTTACTATAGCCATAACTAAAAACTTAATTTTAAATCTCCCTACCATTTTTTTTTTGATCTGGAGACCAAGATAAAGTAAAAATGACCAATATGCCTGTCGTTTTTATTAAGATTAATATTGGATAAATTAAAATGTGGTTATAGGTCGCCATTTTGATATATCAGCCGCCATATTGAAACGCATCATAGCTGAAACAAAATTTTTTTAACGATGTTACTGGACTTGACCTTCTTATCTTTCTTACCAAATTTGGTCCTCTTCGCTTTAATAGTTGATTAATAGCGCCCTTCAAGGTCATAAAGCTTCAAACTGCATTAAACCCTAAGGATCGAATTTGACGTGACGTACACGCCTAATAGTTTGAGATACATTTCAAGTTAGTTTGACAAAAGATCTTGTTTTTTGCAATTTTCAAGGTCATTTAAGCTCGGATAAAGATGAAAGTAAATTTTTTGAAATTCTTGTCGTCAAATTAAATGGAATCGAGGATTAACGTGCCCCAGTTGCAAAAATTGTATTTTTTATGATTTTTGGCCGTTATCTTTACGTGACTAAAGAGCTATCAATCCCACATAGTCACAAAACTCCTTCATTCAAAATCTCAGGGGATAGAAATTATCGACATATGCCCCTACATTAAATAGTACTCCTCTCTCAAAAAATATCAGAATCCGAGGGGGATTTTAAAAATAATTGCAAATATATAAAAAAAAGGATCTGTTTTGTTTTTACTTTTAAAACAAGGGATCACTGGACCCATTTTCTATAGTTTAAACCCAAAAAGCCTTCCTCTCGCAAACAAAATCAATGGATCCAAGGGGAATTTTAATAAGTAATGCAAATAAGCATCCGTTCCCTTAAAAAAAAAACATTATGTATAATTTTTTTACGCTTAGAATTGTCTGATAATTGGTTTGAGTAACTGATAGATCCAAAGAAATGTGGTGTTGGCTTTTTCGAAGACGAAACACTAAAAAAAAATAACAAAAAATGCACGGGTTTTTTGAAGTTTTGTCAAACTGTCTTGTTGAAATAATGCTTGTTTTTTGGCAATATTTCGTGTACTTTTTTTAATAAACTATAATATTAACACCAATTTACTTACTTTAATTACAGCGCCGGATAGTAGCAATGGCCCTTGTGAGTATTACATTGCTTCTAATTTTGGAGTTTTTTTTTGTCACTCGCCTTTCTTCTTCTAGCATTTTCAATTTCATTTTGTGTAAAAATCAGCGAACTAATAGCATGCATTATTAATAATTTTACCATTACTTTTTCACTACTTACTTAGCAACTAAATACACAATTGAATTAAATAAATATGTTATGTTACTTAAATAAAAAAATGAGACTTTTTGAATTGCCTATAATTTTGGAACCAAACCAAAGATTTATAAGAAATTTACATGCAAAGAACATACCCCATATTTTTTAAAACAACTGTGAAAAATGACGTTTTGCGAAAATCCGAGATGGTGGAAAATTTTAAAAAGTTGCAATTTTTTATCCCCCATAAACTTTTTTTCTGTGCGCCACTGGCTCAGAAACTATCTTTTTCATGAAATCTTCATCCAATACAACATAGAAAATGTGTCATTTACAAAAATCGATGGTGAAATATAAACGTTAAAAATAATTAAATTGGGCCCTATTTTCACCGTCAAATTTGACTTTTAATTTAGATGCCTAAGTTCATTAAAATTAGTCTGTCAAATTATAGCCAAAGTAAAGACTTCATTTTACTTAATGTAAACAATACCTAGCAAAATATGGCAAAAATAAACCAAGAACAAAGACCCCTCATGCATATTTCAGAAAGAAGAATTATTTTTGTGCCAGTGACACAAAAAAAAAGGTTTCAGGGGGGGGGTGAAAAATTGATGTCTTTAAAATTGTCCGGCATCTTGAATTGAATGAATTGAAAAAATATAAAGTATCTTCATTCCAGTTGTGTAATTTCTTTTTATAAGTCTCTTGGTTTTAAAGTTACAGGCGATTGAAAAAGTCTCATTTTTTGTGGCTTACCCTATATAATTATTTTTACCCGAATAAATAATTTACTTACGACATCAAAAATTGTTTACCTAAAATAAGATAGACCACATATTTATTTTATTCGGATTGTTTTTCGATTGTACACTACACACTGTATTATTTGGTAAAATTTAGGTAGGGAGTGTTCTATTATGCAAGCTAAAAAAATGTTTTTTTCACAAAAGTTATATAACTTTTTGAAACCTTACAGAATATGCATGTCAAAGTTGTCAAACTTAATTATACGGTAGATGAGATTATAGCCACTTTGGCGGTCAAATTTTATTGCCCTAGATCACAAAATAATAGTTTTAACAACTAGTGGCTAAAATAGTGCTTTTTTTTAGAAGCGTTGGTTTAAATAACGAGCGCAGCGAGATATTTAAAGACGCGAGTAAAAAAAACACAGTTTAGCCGCGAGTTGTTAACACTATTTTTTTAAATACCTTTATCATAAAATCCAAGAAAAACAGGAAAATACTTTTAAAAATCTCGAACAAGGAGAAATTCTCGCAACACACCATCTTTACACGATAAATCAAGGCGGGTGGTAAATGAAATAACAATCGTTTCCATAGCGGTGTGTCTTTTTACTCGGTGACGTTCATTGTTGCGACATTTTAATCTTTGACAATTTGATATTTTGACAATATTTTTAAATGATTTTTTCGTAAATACTGACGGAAATGGCTTAATTCTTAGGCAAGAGGAATTAAATTTTGTTAATATTACTATTTTCCGCTATTTCTCTTTAACTTTGGGTAAAAAACGGACAAAAATCTTGTTTTGCATCCGTCAAAAAAAAAAAGTTTTTTTGCATCGTGATAAAAAAAAAGTTTTTTTGTATCGGTAACCAAAAAAGTCATGCTTTAGTTACTTGCAGACAGTTCATGTTTGATGAAGGTATAAAAAAACATATTTATCATAGCATGCATGGGCATATTATATATTTTTGAATTCAGAAAAAAAAGATGAATTTAAGAATGTAATAAAATATAGGGTGTTGTACTTAAAATAAGAAAGCTGATGTCAAAATTTGACATTTGTAATGACATTGGACAAATTTGATATATATTTTCTTTTGTGTTTGAAACATTTTTGTAGCATGTATATTAACGGAGAAAGGTGGAGGTAACATTTATAATAGAACACCCTGTAGGCAGTATATTATTATGCTTTTTAAAAGTAGTTTATGTTTATTAAAAAAAATTGATTTAACCTTGCTCTTTGTCATCAAGATATTAAGATGCAATGTCCTTTTGTTGTTATGAAACTTTGTATTATCCCTTCAAGTCAATATTTTTAATGTCATGTTCTTTCCGAATAATGTGGCAAAAAATGTAGAGACCCTTACAATTATGGCTTTAATCGAATACATTTTTGACGTATGATAAAAGCGTGTTAAATAATATATAACGAACGTTACGCACCGTTACGCAAAATTAGATCTGCACCTTTAATACGCCAATTTTTTATTGGTTATTGATCCCTTTTATCATTTCACGCATCTCCTACTTTTAGAAATATATTTAGTTATACGTTATTTTTTCTTTTAGGCGTAATCTCAGTAGTGGATGAACTGGACTACGAACAAAACCCCCAGTATGAATTGCTTATTCGTGCAACCGACTCAGTTTCGGGCGTTTTTGCCGAAGTACCGGTGTCCATAATGGTTCAGGATGTCAACGATTGCCCGCCCGAATTCACCGAAGAGAGTTACAATGTGTCCATTTCTGAGGCTGCTCAATTTGGTACGTACCATGTTGGACAAAAATAATGTTACTTTGCACATGCTTTACACAAACTTTGAGCCATCCGTAGTGTAAGATCTTAAGCTACGAAATTTGAGACACTTAGGAAGGCTATCTACAAGTAAGAATTTGTATTGTTTTGACTTTTTAATCGCTTGACAGTAACTAAACTACTTTCAACCTAGATATATATAGGGTGTGCCAAAAGAACGCACATTTTTAAATGATTATACCTAAACAAGAAACTGTCCCATTTTAATAATATTCAATTTTTTAAAAAACCAAGGCACCAAAATTTATAGATCCAATATGAAATTTGACATTTCCTAGAAATCCAAGATGGCGGGCCTATTCAAAAAATAGGCATTTCTGACTCCTTTAGAAAAAAAATTCTCGGTCGGTGCCAGTATATGCCTGTTTCATAGATAATGAGAGAGCGTTTGATCGAATCCAACACGAAAAGCGAATAGAATCGCTAAAAGAAGTTGGTCTAGATGACCAAGATCTAAAGATAATCGCTAATCTATACTGGAATCAGACTGCTCAAATAAATGTTGATAGCCAACTGTCCGAAACCGTCCAAATAAGAAGAGGTGTACGCCAAGATTGTATATCGTCTCCGCTGTTGTTTAATATCTATAGTAACAAAATAATAGAGATTGCACTTCATAACTGCCAAGAGGGTCTGACCATAAACGGCATAAAAATCAACAACCTACGATATGCCGACGACACTGTCATAAAAGGAAACACGCTGGAAGGCCTGCAAGAGTTGTTGTATCCAATTGCTGCCGAATTAAATGTTGGGAAAACAAAATGAATGGTCATATTCAAAGAAAAGAACATCAGAGGCATGTTAGAAATAAATGGGCAGCAAGTTGAACGCGTGGATTCATACAAATACTTGGGTTGCCTCCTCAATGAGAACTGGAACAACATGCAAGAAGTTCGTGCAAGAATTGAACAGAATCACAACAGAACACATTGTTTATCAAAATGAAATCAGTGTTGTGTAGTCGCGATCTTAATAACACTCTTCGAATTCGTGTGTTTCGGTGTTATGTTTCTAGCATCCTATATTATGGCATGGAAGTATAGACACTGACTGAGGCCATGTGCAAAAAGTTAGAGGCATTCGCATGTGGTGTTATCGTATATAGCAATAATTTAACCAATTTTAAAAAATTAGACTTTTTAAAAAGCACATGCCTTTAAATCTGTAGAACCAGTGTCAAAACTGACATTTACTAAGAATCCAAGATGGCGGAATCATTTGAAAAATAGGCATTTTTAACCCCCCTAGGAAAAACTTTCTATGCAACAATGTATTTAATCTCAAATGTTAATTACAAAGTCATATTCTTTCCAAGCATTTTGGTGCAAGACTTAAACAATTCGGTTAGGAAATAAAGTAGATATAAATCTTTAAACAAATCAGAGTCTGCCTCAGTTTGACTTCAAACAAGTAGATTTTCGTAGGTAAACCGAGGCAAATTCTGGTCTATTTGAACATTTAAAATTATCTTATTTGTTAAGCAAATTTTTTGAGTGGTACAAGGAAATACTTGGAAGAAATGGGATTTGTAACTGATGTTTGTGATTGAATACAGTGTTGCACATAAAGTTTTTTCTTAGGGGCTAGGGGGTGCTCAAAAATTCTTATATTTTCTTATAAGTCCGGCATTTTGGATTTTAAGTAAATGGCAGTTTTAAAACCTGTGCTTTTCAAAAAGTCTAAGTTTATTAAAACTGGTCAATTTTTGCAAAATTTATTGCTAATCTACAAGTTATTTTTTTAATAACCTTGATTTTGCAGACAAACTCTGATCTATTTAAAGAATTTTAAAAATTGTGCATGGAAAGAACGTGTCTTTGTAACCTCCTTATGTCTTCACCGAATTTTAAGAATGCTCCATCGACGGGCTTGAAAAGAGAAAAAAAGTATCTAGGGGTATCAAACATGCCTATTTTTTCAATAGATTTACCATCTTGGATTTTTAGGAAATGTAAAATTTCGCATCGGATCTATAAATTTTAATGCCTTGACTTTTTGAAAAAAGCTTATTACTATTCAAATCGGGCAGCTTCTCGCTTAGTTATAATCATTTAAAAAACTGCGGTTTTTTGGTACACCCTATGTAACATACTGTTGCCTACATTAAAATTCAATGGATTATTCACGAAGCTTTACTTTAAATCAATAGTATGAACTGTTTCTGATACTCTAAACCCCCTTATTGGACCTTATTACCTGTCCCCATTTGTGTCCTAGAAACCATTTTATTAACAAGCACTCAGCAACACGCTACGGTCCACTGTGAGCCAGAAACCCCTTAAAATAGTGAATTATTCAAAAATATGAAACTGCAAATATCTTCCCAATTTTTTTATATTATGGTTAAGTAGGCTATAAAGTATCCCAAATCAATGGAATCATATTGATGCTTTGCCATGGAGACGCGTAAACGCGTACAAAAATTTGGCAGATTTGTTATTGTTAGCAGTTATTAATTAATCTTATCAAAAAGTTGCAGTTTATAACCAGGCAAAACTTGTTGTTCGCGTATTACAAAATATTTTGTGATGAATAATATTCAAGCAGGTGATGTTTTTAAGCCATTAGTTTTCTGTCATTCATTTGGGGATGCGGAATATTTGGAATTATTACAAATTTGTGCAAATGTTTGCAACGAAGTACTAATTTGACCAAAAATATCTGAGTGTTCTACATATACATATTTTTCGATACCTAGTTTTTTCTCTGATCTTAGGGCTTTTTAATAAAAAAAATAATTTGTGCAACTTTTTGCAACTTGTTGATTTATTGCCATTTCGATTTGCCTAGAATTTTACCTACACCTTTTTTATGGTTAATAACTTTTGATGTGATTTCATTTATTTTTGGCAGGTGGGCAGGTTTGTATGTTCGTGCAAAGTTCATCAAAAATTTTAAACAGTGGCATAGTTACGAACCTCTTTCTAAAATGGTGCATAGAGAATCGATAATAATAAATAATTATCAATGTTGTGTTTTCTCTTTCTTGAGCGAAAGTGATTCTGATTAAGAGTGTTAAAGTCGTTTTAAATTTCATATTCTTTTCATTTCGATAATTCGATAATTTGAAGATATTGATTTTAGCAAAAAAAAATTTGTTGAATTTTCTTAATAGGTAAATATTTTGTTTGGTACTGTATGATGTTTGCATTATTTAGTCACATAGGATTCTTCAAACTTCCCTTACATTTTGACGTAAAATTGACAACTTTTTTTAAATACATTTTTGCATATTTATTTTTTATGATCCTGTAATATTTCTACAGTTTTAGACTTTTGAGGGTATGCAAAACTTATGAAGAATAGCTTTGATACAAACAGTCGATAATAAAAAGGTTTTTCATATGGTGCCATTATTTTCGCACCCGCTATATAATATCGTTATACAAATTTTAGAATAGCTTCAAATATATTTTAAAAATTACTAATCTAGGTTGTTTTAAGCGTTTTATAACCAAAACAATACATAAAACCTAACTTAACAATTTTTCAACATTTTAAGAGGTTTGTGGCCTACAGTGCGGTCCTACAAGCAGACTTATAAGCCATGGTGTGTTAATCTTACCGGAGGTGGTAAGTAGACCAAGGAATATGTATGCTTCAACAGTTATTTGTCCTTAAACCTCTCGGTTTGCTTGAAATAGTCAACAGCCTAGTGAAAGAGGGAGCTGACGTCCTAAAGACACTGATGGTACAAGGCCAGAGGCTAACACTCACTAGTGTCCTTCCCGGGATATAAACAAATCCCTGGAAACAAGATGATGGATGAATTTAGCAGTGCCATAATCCAATATATTGGTACGAAATCACTTCTGGGCATAACAAGGAAACAAGTACAAAGTAAAAGCCAAGAAAAGATCAAAAGACCTTGGGTAGAAAAACGAAAATTCAAAATTGGATGGGTATTCCACAAGGAACACACTCAGGATCAAAGCGAAAACACTTTGATTTATAACTTTGAATTACTCACAAGTAGGCATCGTTACGCACTTGTACTTAACATAAATACGGGTTTGTTGTGGAGTGTTAATATTTCCAATAGAGGTATGCTCCTAAAGCAATTAAAACAAAAGAGAAAAAATAAAAACAGGTTAAAAAACATCCAAATCAGTTAGTTCGACGGAAAAAAATCTAAAAAGAAAAGGATCTTTGGTGGAAAAACGAAAATTCAAAATTAGATGGATATCCCACAAGGAACACACAAAGGAACAAAGCGAAAAGAGAAATATCATCAGTATTTTCACTGGTCACCCATTCAACACCATCAAACACTTTGATTTACAACTTTGAATCGCTCACAAATAGGCATCGTTCCGCACTTGTACTTAATATAAGTGACCTGATACGGGTTCGTCCTGGCGTGTTAATGTTTCCAATAGAGATATGCTCCTAAGGCAATTAAAACAAAAGATAAAAAAAAAGGAATTAAAAAAACCTCCGAATCAGTTACTTCAACCGAAAAGAATCTAAAAGGAAAAAATCTAAAAAGTTAGGTAGCCGAGAATCACCTGCCGGCAAAGGAATCCTTGCCATCTGGTGGCTTCCCTCCGACATTAACTTCATGATAACGACATGTTTTTTCATCTTAGGAACTCCAATTTTAACAGTCCTCGCCCACGACAACGACACAGGGATCAACCAAAAAATCTTCTATTCAATCCAAAAGGACTCGAACAACGCCACCGACTACTTTTACATAGACGAAAACGAAGGAATCATTTATCTCAAACAGAGTTTGGATCACGAGGAAAGAAGTCTGCACCATTTTGTCGTCATAGCGACTGATCAAGGAGCGCCCAGTCTGAATAGTACTGCGCATGTTTGGCTTAAAGGTACGTTTTTTCGTGAGGATTTAACCATTTTGATTGGTTTGAGTCGAAATCACTTGAATTAAAGATAAATCATGGATTAATTTATCACTTATCAAACAATCAGTCTCAAAATTAGCAAGAAGTTCAACAAAATTGTTTTAAACTTGTTTGTTTTAAACTTAAACTTGATGAACTGAAATGCCAAAATCAAAAATTTATCGACCTCCTTGTATCGTTAACGCCAAAATTCACCGATTAAGCTATATGATCGTCTTTAAACACGAATCATCTAAAACGGGTTATATATTAAGGACGGTTAAAAAAGTAAGTTACCAACAGATTTTTCGATAAAACCAAGGTTGAGTATGTCTTTCAGTTGGAATCAATGCGCTAAAATGCTTTTAAAGTGTTTATACGAACCCTAAAATTGGTGTTAAACCGATAAACCGCTTCACTAAATCGCTTTAAAATAAAAGCGATTTAGTGCTTAAAACGGCTTTATTGGTGTTTATACGACAAAAAATTTTAAACCGTCCTTATAAAGAGGCCCGTATAAACAAAGTAAGTGTTTAGAATGGGTTTAACCAAATAAAGTTTTAATGCAAAACAACAAATTCTAAACACTTAAAATTGTACTTTTTGATTTGCGTATAATTTTGGGACGAATTCAGATTTTAAAAATTTGGACATAAATGGAAATTGCTACTATTTTAAATTGTCTACCGTCGTGTATTTTTATGAAACTCCATTATTTTTGACAATACTTGTTCTGTAAAATTTTAAATCTTCCTTTTTCAATTTTATCAAAATTGTTAACCCCTGTTTCCAACAACAAAGTAACATGTTTTACTTACGACCAACGAATAATACTAAATTTACGACCACCTCAACACGATTTTAATGGCTTATTTACGGTCCTAGGATAATAATAAAGCTTAGACCTAAACCACAAGTTGGCGTGACAAGCGATAAGCCTTTATTTTATAAGAGCACTAATTGATCTAAAAATGTGAATTATTTTTCTATATTTTTAAGACAATAAAAATTTATTAAACGTAAATAAATCCAATATAACTTTAGAACCTAACCAAAAATAAGTCTGGTCAAATTGACATATTACACCCGGTTCCCACCTACGACTTTTTCGTGCGTGCCCGAGCACGCATCACATGACTGTCATAACATTTCATATGGACATCATGTGACGCGTGAGTGGGCACTCACGAACAAGTCGTAGGTGGGAACCAGGTGAACCTTAATTGTTTTGACGTTTTAGACGTCATTGAAACTTCAGCTTATAAAGGTGGTTGACTTAAGAGTGTTCGCGCTTTGATAATTTTACTGATATTTATGAAGACATATTCATTCTGGATATTTACCCTACTTCCCCAAACGTCCAAGATACGTCCTAGTAATTTCTGATATTTCCTAATACAGACATTCTGGTGTCAAACTTGCCAACTTGCCTTTTTCTAATGGAACTAGATGCTTCCAATACATTTTTCCAATGGGCTACGAAATTATCTTTTCAAAGATATATTGCATGCTTGGGTTTTTATTATTAAATTTAATTTATTATTTGAATAATAAATAAAGTTATTTAGTCTGTGAGTGAAAAACTACAAAATGATGGGTGCCTAAACTGTTTTCATAGTCATGGTTATTTTTAAAACATAAATATTCATAACACTTTATTTGCAGATATCTCGCAAACGGTTGATAGCAGCGGTTCCATTTAAAAAAAGTTAAGTTATGTCAAAAAGTGACATTTAGTGGACGTGTTGTGAAGAATTGATTAGACAGACTAATATGTGTTGGCAGCAGGTATTTTTTGATATCAGAATCTTAATTCTATCCCATGTTCATCTAGTGTCAAAATATAATAAATCGCGTTGCAACGTTACTTTAAAAAATCTCAAACATCTCTACCGAACTTTTTTTCTCGGTATTTTTTAGTAACTCCCATGTAATTCCTAGTAATTTTCGAGTACTTCATGGTAGTAATATTCACATTTTAACTCATAGTTTTGGATATGAACGACAACCCTCCGAAATTCGAGCAAGCCTCCTACTCGTGCGGCTTGTCAGTCAGTGCGAAGCGTGACCAATTTGTCACCATTGTCAAGGCCAGCGACCTCGACGACATTGACCGGGACAACCTGCGTTACACCATAGTCACCGGTAATGAGCAGCAAACTTTTTCTATGGATGGTAGGACTGGGATTATGACGTTGGTTAACTTGGCAAATTTTGGTAAGTTATATGTTAAGATTCATATTTAAGAACTTGCTAAGGACCCGCAGTTTTGCCTGGGTATTACCTGTTATTTCCCGTTTTTATTGCTTTAAATAAGTCGTCCCGTCCTTGTCCTGTTTTTGCATGAATGATGCTGGAACAAACAGACAAACCGTTGAAGAATATATAAAGAACGAATAGCATAGAGTTGTTTTTTTTATTTTCTAGCGACCTGTGAGACTCTGAATTCTGAATCTGAAAGTGTCTTGACAACTATGGCAAGGCACAACAAAGTCAATCTCCTCTGGGTCCATCAGTAGGCCCGGAACCCATACTAGGTATTCCGGCATACCAAGTCGGCTCTAAAAAGTGACTTAGACAGGCGCTCTGAGGAGCTCTGGAATAGCACACAGGGCATGAGACAGGTCAAACTCCTGATTGGTGAGGTGAGCGCCAAATAAACAAAGTCCTTGTTCTACCTAACTAGGAAGGATGTGAGACTGGCAACAGGGCTCCTAACGGGACACTGTCACCTTAACAAGAACCTAGAGATGCTTGGTATTTCCGAAGACTGAGAGTGTCCAGTGAGGCGATGTAAGAAGGTCGCATTCCGCTTCATAAGAAGGATGACAAGAAAATTTTAGGAAATTATGGTCCGATTTCATTGCTCGTTTTCTAAGATTCTAGAAAAAGTCGTGTTAAAACAAATTACGGATTATTTAACTTCATTCTCAATTCTTTCTGACAGCCAAGACGGTTTTTGGCGTGGGAAAAATACCCCAACTGCTTTATTGCAGTTTCTTGATAAACTATACAAGGCACTGGATAAAAACGATAAATGTTTTGGGTAATTAATGGACCTTAGTAAGGCCTTCGATCTTGTGGATCATGACATTTTGCTAGTTAAGATGAATTTCTATGGCCTTAGAGGGATAGTTGCAAACTGGATAAAATGTTATGTCTCTGGTCGTAAGCAAATAACAGAAGTGAATAAATGCAGAAGTGAGATAAAGAGTATAGAGTGGGCGTTCCACAGGGATCCGTCTTTGGACCTCTTTTATTTTTACTTTTTATTAATGATCTGATTAAGCCTAAATAGAGAAAAAACTGAATTCATAAACTTCACGCCCAAAATCGCACATTTTGATAAAAGTTATTTAGTTAAAGTCGATGGAAAAGCAATATCACAGGTTGCTCATACTAAGAGTCTTGGATTACACTTTGACAGTAATCTGTCTTGGAATACTCACATAGAAAGTTTCTGTCCAAAAGTGTCTAGCGTCTGTTTCTGTTTGTACCGGTTAGAATCAGTAACGAATCAAAAAATTATTTTATCTCATTACTACTCTCAGTTTTTTTCTCGTGTAAAATATGGTATTGTTTTCTAGGGTGGCTGTTCTGAAAGTGAAAGGGTTTTTAAGCTACAGAAACGGGCCGTTAGAAATATTGCTGGCGCTTCAAGATTATATTATTATTATATGTATGTATCGTAATTACAATACTAGACACGATAATGACTTAAGTTATGTTATCGGTGTAAAATTGTTTAACTCATTACCGTGTCAGTTACGTAATGAGCAAAATACAAAAATTTTCAAGAAAAGTTTAAAATCTTATTTAGTTAAAAATGTCTTTTAAAGTATCGACGAATTTATAGATAGAAATACAAGTATTTTTTTTAACCGACTAACTGATCTATAAAACTATCTAGTTTCTACAAGTCTTAAATAGACATACCGATTGTAAAGTTAGGACCTTTCCTATACAAATTGTAATTTTGGTCTTTGGAATAAAGAATTTTGATTTGATTTGATTTGCAGCCCAGAAAAATCTGTCCTTTTGCGAAAGAGGCAGGCTTCGAGGGCTAAACCACGTAAACTAACGTACATGGGAATTGTCTCGCCCGCATTTCTTCATTCACTTTATTTTTAGGAAATCAGCAAATGATGATCCTAAATGTATCAGTAAGCGATGGAGTCTACACAAATTATGCAAGATTAAAAGTTGAACTAATAGCAGCCAACTTACATGCACCCAAATTTAGAGATATCATTATGGACGTAGCTGTATCAGAAAATCGAATGCCAGGTAAAGTAGTATTTTTTTTATTTTTTAATTACTTTTGTTAATGCTGTTCGGAGCTTTACACAGAATAATTTAATATATAGCTTGCAAAAAAGGGGAAAAACTTGAAATTATAATTTAAAAAATTTCGACCGAATCAAGATGGCGGTTTGACTTTAACACTTTTTTAATTAAATTGAATTGTCAATATACTGTAGAACTGTTTAAAAGTCACTATTGCAATGAGTCACTAGGATAAAAATGTATTTGTCTCTTTGCATAATTGCTAATATCTAGACATAATAACTAATTAATAAAAAAAGACTTGGTAGTTGCCAAATCGTAAAAGTTTAAGAAAAATTATCCTCTAATAATAAAAATAATTCGCTGTTTTTTAAGAAAAGTTGCCACAGGACTCTAATAATAAAAATAATTTGCTGTTAAATTAATGTAATTATAACCACTGACCGCGCCACTGAAACAAGACCGATTTTTATTTTAGGAGTTCTAGTAGCAACTGTCAATGCCACTGACAAAGATTTTGGTGAATTTGGAACGATTGCTTATTCAATACACTCTGATCTAATGAACGAAGTGTTTTCAATAGACAAAGCTAGTGGCAGGATCCAGACCAAAATAAGGTAAGTTGAAAGTCGGTAAATATTTACAATTATAAATAAAAAATTGACAACTTACAAAATAAACATAACAAATAATTTTTTAAGTCATGTAAATAACATTTTTAAATTCAATACTCAAATAATTTACAAACAATTGTAAAAAAAATTAATTTGTTTTTTAATAATGGATTTACTTTAAAGGTTGGACAGGGAAAAACAAAAACAATACGAAATCCCGGTCATGGCAACTGATGAAGGTGGGCTCAGCGACTTTTTGACAGTCAGAGTGCGAGTCACCGACGAAAATGACAATGCACCCAAATTCCTGCTCAAAGAATACAAGATAAGCATACCGTCGAAACTGACAGTTGACATTCCATTTGCTAGAGTTAAAGCCGTTGACATAGATGAGGGAGCCGCGGCGCAAGTTGAATATACCATTTACGAGAAGAAATCTTCCGAGGTGACCAGTATTTTTGGTATTAATCCTTTGACTGGAGAGTTGTTTTTGTTCAAGGGGGTATCCTCTTTTGGTGAGTATTTTTCGTTAAATTATTTTGCTTCTAAATGCGCAAATACTTTAGTTTAGTTTAGTTTAGTATTATTTTTATTGTCGCAAAATAATGAAATACAAAAACAAATACAATTAAGTTTCTAGACACTACCTGACATAAATAAATGATGCGACAAAAGGCAGAGTTCACACTCTCCTATTAAGAAATAGGGAGCAGTGCTCTTCCACTCAACCTTTTGTAAAATACCTAAAATATTAAGAAAAACCTTTAAAGTACTTAAATTAGAAAGAATATTAAACCTAACTAAAAATAGAGAACCTAAAGAAAAATAAAGAAGATGTAAACAATCATAGTATTTAATATTATAATAGTGCAATTTACTTTTACAAAAATAAGGATAGTTGAACCTCAAAAATGAATTTAAGTATGTTTCAAAAAAAAAAAAAAACTAGGCTCCACTTACCCAACACTCACTCTGCTGTATTTTTTTAAATGATTTTTTAATTGCCGTCTAAAGCTTGACGGATTTAAGTTTTTGTACCTATCAGGTATTTTATTATATAGCTTCGAGATATAATAACTAAATGACCCACGATACGCACTTGTTTTGTAACAAGGAATACAAATTTTGTTTTTTTGTCTTGTATTTAAACCGTGTGCGTCATGCCTGAATTTAATTTTTTTAAACAAATAAGATGGTTTTTTATATTTAATTATTTTATAAAAAAATAAAAAGGTATGCAATAAACGCCTCTGCTCCATGTTAAGCCACCCAAGTGATTTAAGTGCCCCTGAAACATGGTCCCGTTTTTTTAGTCCAGATATAATTCTTACGCAAGAATTTTGAAGTTGTTGAAGTCGTCTCTGTTCTAGTTTCCGAATGCATTGGCCATATATAGCATCGCAGTAGTTTAGGTGCGAAAGAACCAAAGAGTCACACAATACAGTCTTAGTGTACTTATTTAGCAGATGTCTGTTGCTATAAATCAACCTTAGATTACTAAATCCTCTTTTAATGACTAGAGATATATGTTTATCAAAATTTAATGATGTATCCATAAGAAGTTCTTAATTTTTGGCAGTGTCGGATATTTTTAGGATTTCATCATCAATTTTAACTTGAATATTTTGTAGGCATCTGGCACGGGTTACTTTTCGTCCAAACACCATTACTTGCGACTTACTTGAATTTAGAGAAAGACAGTATTTTGTGGAAAGTTGTTTAATTGTATTAAGATTTTCATTTACTTTCCGGCAGGCATCATCAACTTGTTGCTCAGGAAAAATATAATAAATTTGTTGATCGTCACAGTAATAATGTACATTGGAGTGTTTTAAACTTTTGTAAAATTGCGAAGTATAAATGGTAAAAAGTAATGGACCCAATACTGAGCCCTGAGGAACGCCAGAGGAAATCAATTTAAAGCTAGACAGTTTATCGTGACCAAGTTTGACCGCCTGCATTCGACCACCCAAATAATCACTTGACAGCTGTACCGCATCACCCGAAAATCTCATGTAATTCAGCAACGTTAGTAAAAGTGAATGGTCCAGCCTGTCAAATGCCTTTGAATAGTCTAAGAGCGCCAAAATGGTCATCTGATTATCATCAATACCCTTTAATATGTCATCTGTAACCTTGGCCAGAGCAGTGGTGCAACTGTAACTCCTTCTAAATCCAGACTGATGTTCTGGTAAGAGATTAGCTTCATCGATATATTCCCGTATTTGCACTTCTAAGAGCTTCTCAATTATTTTAGAAAGAGTACACAAAATGCTAATGGGTCTAAGATCCTCAATTTTTTCAGCACAGCTTGTTTTCGGAATAGGAATTACATACGACTTTTTCCAAATATCAGGAAAAGTATTAAAAATAACGCAAAAATCAAAAATATGTTTTAAAACCCTTAGTATGGTAGGACAGCAATGTAAAATCATATCTAAACTTATTCCATCAATACCCACGGCCTTAGATTTTATGGAAAGGATTGTTCTAAAGATATCGTTTTCTGAAACCACCGAATATTTAAATTTAGGACGATTTAGATCCAAAGATTGATTTGAAAAAGTTTGCAATAGGTTTGCATCTGGCGAATTTGTTGCCTTCGCTGAACTTAAAAAGTAGTCATTGATTTGTTCTGGATTGTTTAAATCAGGAGCTATCGAAAATGTATTTCTGGGATTGTGAACGTCTAACTTTTTTAAGTCCTTCCAAAGTGATTTTTTATTTGATGTTTGTAACTTATGTTCAAGATATGCCTTTTTTTCCCTTTTGATTGCGTAGTTCGTCTCGTTACGAAGCATTTTATAATATTCCCAGGTAGCGGGGTTTTTATTTTTTTTGTATCTCAAAAACGCTCTGTCTCTTCGTACACTTAAGAGTTTAATAACGTCCGTTAGCCACGGCGATTCCGGTTTAGAAATCTGTACAGTTCTGATAGGAGCATATCAATCAAAAAGTTGCAACAAAAGAGTGTTAAATATCGAAATTTTTTTATTTATATCTGTCTCTAAAAAAACTGATGTAAAATCAATACCTTCCAAGCTATGCTGAAAGCTGGCGTTATCAAAGTGCTTAAAATCCCGAAATGTATAACTCTTTGGTTCCATTTTATTTTTTAATTTTCCCAAAGTGCACGAAATTAAACAGTGATCAGCAATATTCGGGCAGTTTTTAACCTGAGAGCAAGTAATGTTAAGTTCTCTGGAGCATGCTACAATATCGATCAAGGTAGCACTTGTTCGTCCGTACCTAGTAGGTTCATTAATAAGTTGATTTAAATCATAATTCTCAAAAATATTATTTAATCTTTTCGTTGCCCCTAAACTAAAATTAAGCTAATATTTAAATCCCCAGTGCAAATCATTAAAGAGTATTTTGTTCCCACAGTTTCTTCAAATTTATCAAGAAAATACGATACATCCTGATTAGGCGGGCGGTACCATGCTCCAACGGCGATATATTTCATTTCTAATTTAATCAATATCCACAGTTGTTCCGTTTCTCGCATCTCAGGTAAACTAAGCCTAGTCGCAGATAAATTTGACTTGACATATATTGCCACTCCCCCGCCCCACGTGTCAGTTATTCGGTCCCGTCGATATAAAGAATAACCCGGTAGCGTTACTACAGTCGAATTAATATTTGAACTGAGCCATGTTTCAGAGACCGTTATTATATCATATTTATTAAAAACTTCTGATTTAAAATTGGCAAAGTGTGGAATAAGAGAACCTACGTTAATGTGACATATAGAGAGTGCCATTATATAACAAAACCCTAATCAATTTTGTCAAAATTGTTGTACAAAAAAAAACACTATACAATAAAATAAAAATAAAAAAATATTAAATAGATGTATTTATTACAATGGGCAAAGAAAACTTATTATCCTCCTTTATACAAGCAAAATCACTCCTACTATTTTTTGTTTTTGGTTTTCTTCTTAAGAATTTTTTCCAATGCTGACGCTATACTTGTTTCGAGCTCTATAGTCGTCGTGTTGCTCCTTAGTTTTCTTTTCTTGGCTGTTTGTTCAGGACTGTCAACTATAGTGACCGTGGAGGCTGGGGCAGCAGATTTTCTGTTTTTAGCAGCCACTTCTTCTGGCTCAGTTTCTGTGTCAGCTGAGTTTGCAAGTTCTTGAAGTTCTTGAACCGAATACAGCTTGCCTTTAATTTCAATTTTTAAACCTTTTATTTTAGCTGATAAACCTTTGGCTTTGGCTTCTTTTAGGTGTTTTACCAAAATTTTATGTTCTGCTCTATCTTCAGAGCACAGATCCTGAGCGATCGAGATGCCAGTATCCTTTAGCTTAGCGACGTTTTGATAAACTAAAGACTTCTTCAAATAACTTAAAAACTCAACCAGAATGGGAGCTTTATCAGAACTACCAAGTTTTTTGACGTTATTAATGTCACTTTCTTGCAATCTCGTGAGGAGCAGGCTATTGAGTTTTTGTATTGTTTCTAAAACAATATTGTTTGTCGTTGGTAGAAAGCCAAAGATAAGAATATTGTTTCTGCGATTTCTACGTTCTAGATCTAGGGTCCTTGAAGATAATTGTTTGATGGCAATCTGATTTTCTACCACATTAACATTGGTGCTACTAATTGCCTGATCCACTTTAGCAGACAAAGTTTCAGTCTGAACCTTAGTTGACTCAATCAGTTTTAAATACAGCTCATCAATGGTCATCTGATCGGACATTTTAACCGGGTTAAATTTAAAGAGTATAGTTGATGTACTGAACAGTTCCAAAACTAAATAGTGCGGCGTGTGTGGGCGGTGCTAATTGAATTAATCAAGCGAATTTGATCCTTAACATTTGACGTTTGTTTTAGTGATAACAACTACTACGCTTGATTGTCTAACAGCTAGCTAATATAATCAACGTACCCTTATCTCCAATGAAAGTCCAGCATTTGCACTTTAATTTGACACCACATTCATAATTTTTGGTTAGCAATAACCACTTTAATTTTATCGATACTCTTTAGGCGCTAAAACACATTGTACCACTTTAGATGTACACGGTGCTTGTGTGCTTTCTTTTAAAACCTTGTAAAGTATTTATAACATATTAAATAATAAATAAATTTTTCTGTTTTTTTAGTGGGCCAAGTCTTCCAATTTTTCGTCCGAGCAACTGACAAAGGCAAACCGGAGAAACATTCCGACGTACCTGTCAATATCGTCGTTATGGGCCCTAAAGATTTTCCACCAGTTTTCGAAAGAAAAGACGTGAAATTCTTTTTAGCAGAAAACTCTCCCACCGGCACTCTAATAACTAAGTTAAAGCTCGTTTCCAATGTTTCTGTCAATTTCCAGATTATATCTGATTCCGAAGACAACCCACAGTTTGCTATAGATAGTCAAGGACAGGTGACTCTAGGTAAGACCAATAATAGTGTGACCCCAGGTAGGACAATAGTAAAGTCGGGTTTAATTTTAAAAAATTTGGGGATAAAATGTATGTACATTATTGTGTTGAAAGAAAATAATCAGGATAACTTGGTTTTCTGTTTTAAAAACTTTACCGTCTTTTTTTTATCTTCTGAAATGCACTTTATCATCTAAAATACCATACTATGGCCCAGACCCCTACTATGAACTTATAAAAAAAAAACGTCCTGAAAGATCTCAACAAGGGGAAAAGAAACTAATTATCAAAATACTCGAAACATATTCCAGGACTGAGACAAGTACAAAGGTTCATTACCACATCAAAAACAGAGCAGAAAAGCTCTTATACATGAACAAAAAAAGACATCAAATTAGTTAGCGGACTGCTCACTGAACTAGTCCCAGTGAAATATTATCTAAGTAAATAGAAAGAGTTTACTACTGCAGGATTAGCAAAACCGCAACAGAGTCCGCAGAACACATACTTTGTGAATGCCGGGCCAACTTTGCAAGAGGCTTCAGCAGCTGGAAGGGGTACGGCTATCATTTCAAGAAGTGAGTCAACTATCCCCGAAAAAAATAGCTTTCTTTCGAAGAAGTCTAAAATTCTTGGACACTACCTACAATGAAGAGTCACGCAAGAAATTTCTGCAGGAAGCAACGACTCCCCCTGCAATCTATTATCTAACATTATCCTAATATATTCTATTTTTCAGCTCGCCCTCTAAACTTCGAAGCACAACCGAATCATCTCATTGGTGTGCTGGCTTTGACAGATTCCAGTCCGGCTTTGACAGCTTTGGCGGAGATCTTTCTGCAAGTTCAGGACGAGAATGATCATGCGCCGCAGTTTGAAAGCAATGCCTATCATTTGATGTTGGCCGAGAATGTAGAGGAAGGATCATCCATTATAAAAGGTGAGGAAGGGGTTAGGGTCAATCTTTTAATATCTGTATTGTTTGATTTGGTGATCAAAGTAAAAAAAACGGTTTTTTGCGGAACGTATTTTGTTGCCCGAAATTATGGGTTTGTAATAATTTTAATGTTTTCTTATAAAGTATTTATTAGGCAAATATAAAGGTCTACATTTTGATAAGACTTGGATTATTTTTTCAGTAATTGCTCATGATAAAG
This sequence comes from Oxystoma pomonae, assembly GCA_963921995.1. NCBI lineage: Eukaryota > Metazoa > Arthropoda > Insecta > Coleoptera > Brentidae > Oxystoma > Oxystoma pomonae. Next base: position 41,848,186 of record OY998172.1, read on the forward strand.
ACCAAGGCAGCAATGGGGAAGTACGTTACAGTTTTGCTTCGGAAAATTCCGAAATCATCAACTACTTTGCGATAGACTCACATACAGGGTGGATCAGTACACTGGTACGATTGGACAAAGAAAATCGATCGGAATACAAGTTTCATGTGACTGCTACTGATAACGGTAAGGATCAAAGCGTTTTAATTTTACAGGTGATCCTGATAAAATACATCATTAGGAGATGTCTAGTCTTTAACATTTATTATTATTTTATTAACTTTTTTAGGATTAAATTAATTTTTAAGCTACATTTTAAATCAACCGAGTTTATTCAGGTACCCCAAGACATTCTGCAAGAACCACCGTCATCATCCGACTAAAAGACTACAATGACAGTCCAACAGTTTTCAAAGAACCGCTTTATACAGCAAGTGTAAAAGAGGATGCACTACCAGGTAATAATAAAATAGTAGATCACAATAAAAATTCTCCAAGGCAATAAAGACAGTAAAAAAATTCAAAACTACAAATCCCAACAAATTTAAATTTATTTACAGTTTGTTTCAATGTTCTAAGGGTACTAAAATTGACATCAATATTTCTTCTAGGCACCGTCCTACTGACCCTTACCACCACTGACGCAGACGTTCAACTAAATACTCCGGTGGACTTCTACATAATATCCGGGGACCCAAAAAGTCAGTTCCAAATCAGACAAACTGGCGAACTGTTTGTAGCCAAGCCTTTGAATCGCGAAGTAGTTGATGAATATGAACTTATCATTTTAGTTAGTGATGGGTTGTTTACTAATACCACTATGGTGGATGTTAATGTGTTGGATGTAAATGGTAAGCTTCAGAACGTGAAAGAACTTACAAAAGCAAATTATTGTAAAACTTAAATCCATGTAAATGATGAAGCAACAAAAACGAAGATCGAAAAGAAAAATTAAAAACGAACTTAAGTTGAAACATATAAAACATTAAATCATTAATTTATAATTATTTAATTTTTAGATAATCCTCCCTACTGTCTCAAATATCGTTACAGGCAAGTCCTCTCCGAGGGAATCCTGCCAGGGTCCTTCGTTTTGACTGTTTTAGCCAACGATATTGATGGACCTGAGCATTCAAAATTGCGATACATTTTGGCAGGAGATGGTAAGAATATTTTATGAGCATTTTGGAAAAATTTATTAGTAGGATTCAAGTGATTCAGTTGTTGAAATAAAATGCACTGCAACAGTTTTAAGATCAGTTTTTGACGCTCTGTAAATCTCTCAATATTTAAGTTCTTTCAGTGTCTTTTCAATTAACATAATACATATTTTTTTGATAGGTGCAGAAAGTTTTATGCTAGACAAAGAAAACGGTTACTTGAAAACCATCCTACCGCTAGACAGAGAGAACCAATCAAAGTACGTGATAACTGCGCACGTGCACGACAGAGAGCACGCCAGTTGGGAATGTTCTTCCCAGATAGAACTAATCGTTTCCGATTTAAACGACAACCCGCCTGTTTTTAATCTACCCTATTATTCGGTATCGCTGCCGGAGGACGTTGAAATAGGTTAGTGCTCTAGTATGGTCGTTATATACTCCAGTCCTATTATGTATACTCTAGGTATAACTCCATAGATCCAAGGGATGTTAAGATAAGAAGAATAGGCAAGCAATATTATCTTCGGAATTTCTTCAAAACGACCATAATAATAGGAAGCTAGTTTGAAAGTTTGAGACAATGACGAGTTTGAAATTAACTCTGTGTTTCGGACTTCCATTGTTTATATTTTATTTATGCACGACGTTCTAAGGCTATGTACTTATACACTATGGGAAATCACTTAACCGTGAAGTTTAAGAAGTTGGCTCCGCCCAAGGAGGGGCTTCCAAATATTTGGAATTTCAACACTTGGTTTACTGAAAACAGCCTGATTCTGCCCAATAAAGGCAGCTTCAAGGAATTTTCGTTTCTTCCTGTGTAACTCCTTGTTCAAGACCTTTGCTTCTGTCCACTTCATTCGGTGTTGTTTTGACCATGCGTGTTCTTCGATTCCTGATTTCGTTGTTTCACCTCTTTGGGTATTCGTCTGATGTTCTTTAAGCCTGACAGTGGTCTTTTTGTTTCACCTATGTATGATTCACCACACTCATCAGGAACTTGGTAAATGCATTCCTTATTTTGTTTGTTCTCCCCCAAGTAACATTTTCAATTACCTCAAGTTCTTTAAGTTTGGTTACCAATTCTTATAAAGGTGATCCTGTTTTATTACCAGGTTTCCTGGTTTCATTAAATTACATGAAGGCACAATAATTTTTATAATAGTAATTGTTGTAACCTGCAACTTTAATGTTTATTGGGTTACTAAACACGGTTTTATTAAACTGCTACTATATAACTGCAACAACAATTACTTAAACAGTTACTTTAAAACCAGATTATTTGTTTTATAATAGGTCCCCTATGGAACTGATAGTTCGTTAAATTTATAAAGGTTTCATTATAAATTCCATTACTTGTAATTCTGCTTATGCAGCTTCATAGAGATAAAACCTTAACTCCCATCTTTTAATAACACAGGGCTGATGTAACCAGTCTTTTTCTAGATATGATTCGTCGGCTTCGTCCAACTTCTTGCTGCGTGCTTGAGCCTCAGCTCTTTTGCTCGGCCATCTTAAAATTGTCCCTTCAGTGGACACCTCCACCCACCCCGCGGAACGACGCTTAGGCGGGTTTTACCCTTCTCAATCGTCTGGACGATCACAAACATTTTTAATTGGAAAGAAACGTTCTTAGTAAAACAAAACCGGACAACAACAAAAAATAAGGAACGCATTTACCAAGTTCCTTGTGAGTGTGGTTAATTATACATAGGTGAAATAAAAAGACCACTATCTGTTAGGCTTAAAGAACATCAGACGAATACCCAAAGAGGTGAAACAACGAAATCAGGAATCGCCGAACACGCATGGTCAAAACAACACTGAATGAAGTGGACGGAAGCAAAGGTCTTGCACAAGGAGTCACACTGGAAGAAACGAAACTTCCTTGAAGCTGCCTTTATTGGGCAGAATCAGGGTGTTTTTAGTAAACCAAGTGTTGAAATTCCAAATATTTGGAAGCCTCTCCTTGGGCGGAGCCAACTTTTTAAACTTCACGGTTGAGTGATTTCTCAGAGTATATATATTGTAGTTTGCATCTGAAGACGATCAGAGATTGTACTGATCGAAACGTCGTGTATATATAAAATATAGACAATGGAAGTCTGAAACACAGAGTTAATTTCAATAGGAAGCTAAAAAGTAAAACTAAACGAAATGACACCAAGAACCTTAAGAAAACAGATGCAAAACGCAACAAGGAGATACAACTTTATCGAAAATACCACAAGATTGCTGGATCAATCAACACCACATGGAATGAAAAAAGGCAAAGGAGACAAACGAAAGCGAAGAAGCAGCGTGCATATAGAGAAACCAGAATGTAAAGTGTCATTATCAAGGATATTTGGAAACCCATACTTTTGTGGGCTAGCAGATTTCAACCGCGGAATCAACCATGCCTAAACTTCATCGTCCAGTGAATACATATTAGTATATAAGCTTAGTCTATTTCTTGGTATTCACCTGATGACGATTACAGATACATAAGCAATTAAAACGGTTAGAGATTATAGTTTACACAAAGTTTAATAATTTCTGCCACCTTCAAACAACAACAATTAAGTATGATTGATGTTTTGCATTGTTGCCGTGTTCGCAGAGCAATTAATTACCCAATATTTCCTAGGTACTCTAGTGACGAAAATCCACGCCACTGACAGCGATATAGGCATCAACCGCAAAATCAAATACTCTTTCATCAACTTCTTCCACGATCAAACAACGCTTTAGTTACAGTAGTTTTACAAAAAATTACTCAAGATATTTTAAATTATACGTATGAATGGTGTTTTGCATTGTTGCCGTGTTCGCAGAATCATTGATTACCCAATAAAGCTATAAGAGATTTACAAAAATTACTCAAGATATTTTAAATTAAGTATGAATGGTGTTTTGCACTGTTGCTGTTTTCGCAATGCAATTAATTACCCAATATTTCCTAGGTACTCTAGTGACGAAAATCCACGCCACTGACAGCGATATAGGCATCAACCGCAAAATCAAATACTCTTTCATCAACTTCTTCCACGATCAAACAACACTTTAGTTACAGTAGTTTTACAAATAATTACTCAAGATATTTTAAATTATACGTATGAATGGTGTTTTGCATTGTTGCCGTGTTCGCAGAATCATTGATTACCCAATAAAGCTATAAGAGATTTACAAAAATTATTCAAGATATTTTAAATTAAATATGAGTGGTGTTTTGCACTGTTGCTGTGTTCGCAGAATCATTGATTACCCAATATTTCCTAGGTACCATGATGACGAAAATCCACGCCACTGACGCCGATTTAGGCATCAAAAACTCTTTCATCTACTCCTTCCCCGATCAAACAATACTTTGGTTATAGTAGTTTAACGAAAATTACTCAAGATATTTTAAATTAAGTATGAGTGGTTTTTTTGTATTGTTGCCGTATTGGCAGAACCATTAATTAACCAATATTTCCTAGGTACCCTAGTGACGAAAATCCACGCCACTGACGCCGATATAGGTATCAACCGCAAAATCAAATACTCTTTCATCTACTCCTTCCACTATCAAACAACACTTTAGCTATAGTAGATTTACAAAAATTATTCAAGATATTTTAAATCAAGTATGAGTGGTGTTTTGTATTGTTGCCGTATTGGCAGAATCATTAATTAACCAATATTTTCTAGGTACCCTAGTGACGAAAATCCACGCCACTGACGCCGATATAGGCATCAACCGCAAAATCAAATACTCTTTCATCGACTCCTTCAACGACCACTTTCGCATCGCGCACGACAGCGGAATCGTCACTCTCGCCAAGCCGTTAGACAGAGAGATCAGAGCCTTGTATAATTTGACAGTTCAGGCGGTTGATCAGGGTACGCCGCAACTATCGAGTAGCGTTCATCTCATTGGTAAGTAAAAAATGGACTTAAGCTCCCCCTTCCTTCAAGTAGTAGAGTTTTTGAGTTAATTATATTTGGTAACGAATTAAACTAAAAAGACTTTTAGTAAATATATTCTTTCAAATCCAATTACCGAGATTCTTATTTTCTTTTGAGTTTTTTTTTTATTTAGGAAGAAAGTTAACGTACCGAGTGTGATGTGTAACGTGTACAAGAGTTGAGAGTGAATTATGTTTCAAAACAGTGCACACATTTTGTGTCCATTTTTAAGTGGTCGATTTCTATTTTTAACTCCAAGCTGGACCCTTTTTAAGGAGGTACTTACTTTTTTCTTGGCATTACCAAAGAGTTTTTAAGGACCAGAAAGAATTGAAACTTTTATTTTGTTATCTTATAAAATATATTCTTTTTGTGAAGTAGTTTTACAACACTTGGTATTCCGGTCTTGAATCTAAGTTTTGGACAGTCAAAACACAAGCTCGAGATTAAAACATTCTCGTCATCTATCGTAAGGTCTGATGGCCTTTGATAAATGTTGAAATGTTCAAATGGGCGGCGTTAGCTATTATGTTTGCACCACTTATTTTGTATGCAACAGTTTTTTCGAGCTATTTTAGGTTTTTTTAATCGCCTTCGTTTTTTAGTCAGTCAACTCTGCTTTCAATGATATCCCAGATTTAAAAAAAATAAAAACAAAACAAAACGTTTTTTTTTACTATTAAAGCTAAATGACGAAACTTAGTAAAAATTGATCGAAAAATTGTTTTTTTCACGAATTATAAATTTATTTTTTTTAGTAAATGTTCAAGATATCAACGACAATCCACCAGAATTTGCAAACAAGTACTACTTCGCGACCGTACCAGAAATCGATGGGATAGGTACTGAAGTTGTTAGGGTACTTGCTACGTCTAAGGATATTGGACCCAATGCTGAGGTTTACTACTCGATTATTGGTAAGCGAAAGTCACATGATGGTATAAATCAAAATTAGTAAGAGTATCTACCAAAGGTAGTAACACTGTCACCAATATTAAACAAAAATAACCGAAACATTTTACCTATAGAGATCAAAATTCCAAATAGACAATAAATCTTTAACCTGTAAGAGATTAATGCGTTGCCATTAATTTTGTGCAACAAGAATCCAAATAAACGTAATAGTTTTATGGGTTCCTTAACAAATTAAAAAAAGATCCGTTGTCGAGACATTTATATAAATGTTGTTAGTAGGTTATCTAAATGGTCTATTAGAAAATAAATATTTTTTTCTTTTACAGGAGGCAACGAACATAAAAAATTCGCCATAAATAACACTACAGGCGTCATCACTATAGCAGATATGCTAGATTACGAAAGAGCCAAAGACTACTTCCTGACAATTCAAGCCATTGATGGAGGAACACCGCCTTTAAGCAACGTTGCCACTGTCAATATTACCATCACCGATTGCAATGATAACGCTCCAGTCTTTAGTCAGACTTCGTATGGGGCTAGGATTAGGGAGGATGCCCTGGTTGGGGATAAAATTTTACAGGTAAGACCCGTACTTTGACTGTGATCTTTATTGTGGCTAATAACATATATCCCGAGAAAAACAAGTAGCACTATCCCTTGGTTCCGTGATTAAGTATCTTGTTAAATTGCTACATTACTATTACTGAGATATTCTGCTGTTGGGTAGGGAGTACGATATTTATATTTGACTTTTGTATTCATATCGAGAACCGTACTATGACGTGCGAATCTATCTGCTGCTTTGTTATCTACTAGGCCTGGACCTGCCCTGGTAGCAAAATTCTTTGTAGCTAGTACTTTTCGGATCTGTTTACATTCCTAAATTACCCTTGACAAAAACTTATAGGTTTCCTTTTCCATTTAATTAGGGCGAGTGGCTTGGCTTGGACTCTGGTGACTGAGTTACTCGTCCACTAGCTTAATGCTGCCTTTTCCCCAAAAATTAACTTTCTGCGCATGCGAAATATTTTTGTTTCTGTTGAGTGGTGTTCCTTTATTTTAATTTCAGGATATCTAAGGCTAGCACAACTTAGATTTTCGGGTTTCAAGAATATCCGTAATGGTCTGTCAGCTCTAATAATTGCCAGTTTTTTTCATACAAGTGAAATGTCTCTAAAGCTCCGGTGGGACTTGTTGACATCATTTATAGTATTCTTTGACTATTGAAAAAGCGTACTTTTTTTCCATTAAAAATTGCTTTCATCAGCATTTAAAGTAATGTTTATCATGTTGACGTTTTTTTAGATTGTGGCAACCGATCTTGACAGCAATGAAAATGGAGAAGTCGAATATTCAATTATTCATGGAGATAACCTTAATCAGTTTAACATCGACACACGAACAGGTTAGTTAAGGGAATTTATTTATTATAATTAACGAAAATTTTACTTTATGATAAAATTACCACCACCAGAGGTCAATGATAAAGTGGCATCAAAAGAATTTGTACCAAAATATATATATAACCTGAAGATGAGGCATTTTGGTTTTAATAATATTTGTCCTTACATAAACTTTTTTTTAGGTACTATACTCAAAAAAATCAATTAAGATGCTATAGCAATTTAGACTTTTTCTCTCTTCTAGGGTACATCTCAGTCGCGTCACCTTTAGATAGAGAAAGTATTTCCAGTTACGTGCTAGAAATATTAGCCAAGGATCATGGTGTTCCAGTATTGTCCAGAACAACAATGCTTAATATTGACATATCTGATGCCAATGACAATCCACCGTTGTTTTCTCAACGAAATTATACCACCATAATACAGGAAGATAAACCTTTAGGTGAGTGCTAAATACACATAATGAAAATATTATGACATTCTAAACATTTACAAAAATAGCTTTAAAAATTCCACAATATTTTTAATTTTAAAACTTCCTAAATTATTTCAAAATAGTCAGGCTACATTTTTATCCCACTCTCAATCGTTCTTTCTCATATCTACTTGTCGACAGTGAGTTATTACAGCAAGTTGCGCTCTCTGCTTTTTAGAGATTTTGTTTCACTTCACACAATATCCACTTAAAGAAATTCGTAATATTTTATTAAGAGAATTATTATGACTTTAGGCCACTCGATCATTCAGTTTACTATAAAAGACGACGACATTCCACCACACACCACCCCCTACACGTTCGACATTAGACAGGGGAACGAAGGTAACTATTTCAGACTCGATCAGGATGGCATCTTAAAAACTGCAAGCAAGTTCAATCACAAGATAAGAGATAACTACTTGTTGCAAATAAGGGTGTTTGATAATGGAAGTCCGCCACTTTATTCCGATGCATGGGTATGTAATTTAATTTAAATTTTAATAATAATTAGTGTTCATTTGATATTTTCTTTAAAGACATTCAAAACTATATAAGGAAATTCGTAAGACAAAACAATTCGAGTTTTGTCCCTGATCCCAGGTCTTCCAACAAATCTTCTTTAATATCAATCATTATAAGATATTTTCAATTTAATTTTAGGTGATAATCAAAGTCATAGAAGAGTCACAATACCCACCGATCATAACTCCATTGGAGATAAACATCAATTCTTATTTAGACGAGTATCCTGGAGGAATAATAGGTAAGCTTTTTTTTTCCTTAGGAATTACAAACTTCATGTTTCTAGTTACTTTATCTGTTATCCTAGGTTTTACCATTTTGTCAACCAAAAGATTCAATAACTAATAAAAATGTGTACAAGAATAAAAATGTTTTCCAAAAAAAATTATGATAATTTTTTCAGGCAAAGTCTTCGCAAACGACCAAGATCAATACGATATCCTTACCTACGCCCTGCACCCAACCACAGGTGTATCCTACCCGACCCACGAACTTTTTCAAATCAACAAATCTGACGGTACGCTAGTGGCTTTACCTCGGCTAGACGTCGGTGAATACAGGCTTAACGTCTCAGTTACCGATGGCAAGTTCTTTGAACACAATATAATTAAAATAAACGTGGAAGTTTTATCCGAATCGATGTTAGAAAATTCAGTAGGAGTCAGGTTCAGAGATGTAACTCCAGAATCCTTTGTTCTAAGCCATAGAAAAGGTTTTGTACGAGCCGTGCGCAACGCTATGAATTGTAGGCTTAAAGACGTAGTTATTATTAGCGTACAACCGTCGCAAGATGAGGATTTGCTTCGTGCCAAGAGAGATGTTCATAATACACAGCCCTTCGAAAATAAAAATGTTAACAGTGTCCATATCGAAGAATTTTCTAAAAGTAAAGGTAATCGTATAATTAAAATAAGCATCGGCGGTCTAGAAAAATATTTAAATGTCACTGTAAATGATGATCTACACAAAATTAGAAGGGATGTTTCTAGCGGCAAAAGTGCAGAATTAGCAAAAGACGACAACGACAATGAACCTACGCTTATCCGAGCCAAACGATACATGCACAAAGATCTAGATGTTCTTTTTACTGTTCGAAAGCCAGATGAAGGCTTTTACAGCACAGACACAATCAGAAAAGCTTTAAACGATAATCTCGAAGAACTAGAAGAAAGTACCAAACTAGTAGTCGAAGAAATAATCAGGTTGAAATGTAATGCACAGTACTGCGTGCACGGAGTTTGTCAGGATCATTACGTGTTGTCGCCTACTGAAATTCAACCTATTTCGACAGACGTCACTAGTTTTGTGTCACCAAGGCATATTCAGAAGTTGGAATGTTTGTGTAAGGAGGGGTAAGTAATTTTTTAACGACTGTTCGCATTTTCAAGATTTTAAACCACAAAGAAAGCAATGCTTCCAAAATGCAAGTTTAAGAAAACATCATTTATGATTAAATAATAAATTTATTCATTCTAGGTATGGAGGCGAACGCTGTGATACGATCGTCAACGAGTGTGCACGAGAACCCTGTCCAATGTACAAAATTTGCGTACCGGACGCTTCACAAACCGGATACTCCTGTCAATGCCCCGAAGGGTACGCTGGTCCCTCATGCGACGTAGACATCTCCAAGTGCCACGACCAGAACTGCTATATAGCCAGGAACCCTATTTCTTTTTCGGGAAAAAGTTATTCGCAGTACAGGATTATTAACAAGAAGTCGATCGAGGATCAGCTGAGTTTGAGCCTGAGGGTTAGGACGGTACAACCTACTGGAAATTTGATGTATGCCTCTGGAAAGGTAAATCATCACACAAATGTGAACTTAGTATTGGGTTGTGGAAATTGTACCAATCTAATTTTCTTAAAAGGTTTGAATTTAGATTTTAATAGTTAATTTTCTTTCTAGGTGGACTATAATATTCTGGAAATAGTCAACGGCGGAGTGCAGTACCGTTTCGAACTAGGCAGTGGAGAAGGTATTGTCAGAGTCGGTGACATTTACGTCTCGGACGGTAGCTGGCACGAAATCAAGCTAGAAAGAGACAGAAACAATGCCAAGATCACTATTGATGGCGTTTATACAGCGCAAGGCTCTGCTCCCGGAATTAGTGACATTTTAAATCTGCAGAGCGACGAAATGTACTTGGGGGCGGAGGTTCATCAGCATCCTTCTATCCTAGGTAAGTCAGTCAAAAAAAATATATGTTTTGCAAATTTAATAATTGATAGATAGTCTCATGAACAACCTCTTAGGAGGAAGGAATACTGACTGGGTATTAAAGACACTTGGCACATATCAGAGGAGCTGATTATCCCCTCTGCCTACCCGGTATGAGAGCATAGGAATCCTCATGAAGCTGACGTGGTTTTTAAACAAGCTAAAATAGGGTGACCTACTTTCGTAAAGGAGACTGGAAAGGGGCAGTAAGGCATACAGTAAGAGAGATGAGGACGAGATAGGAAGCATAGCAGAGGATCGAGGATTGCCGTCTACGGGCCACTACTCTACTATTACTACTTGTAAATATTTACAAGACATTGATAAGAATTATCAAACTTTGAGGCATAATCTTTTTAAATTATATATCGTCGGTATACTGGCAAAATCCAATAAGTCATTTTTGAATTTCTGATTTATTCCTTATTTATCGTCAAATATCAAACATGGTTTCTTGCATTGTCAGCACTGAAATACAGAAGTCAAAATTCAATTATTGATTTTTGCAGGTAGACCGACGATATCATACTGTGTAGAAACTACTTCAAAGTCACGCTTTAACTGTTTTTAGGTTTCGAAGACGTCCAAAAAGGCTTCTCGGGCTGCATGGACGACATACGCATCAGCCGCGTCTCAGTACCCTTACACAAATCTGGAGAGAACTCTGTGGTGGTCCTGAAGCGGTTTGCGAACGTCGAGTTTAGTTGCGACACCAGCAGCGTTCTGGTACCACCCGGGCCGTGCGGTTCTCAGCCGTGCATGAACGGTGGAACATGTAGAGAGACCAAAAATAATGGGTAGATTTTAAATTTATGCTTTTTGAAATTTTGAAGTTTTCTGTCATTATATTTTTGTTTGAATTTTTATAATTTTTACAATGAGCATAATATTTTCTTAAGGCACGAATGTGAATGTCACGCAAGATTCAAAGGCACTCATTGCGAACTCGACACCGATCCTTGTGCTTCAGCTCCCTGTCTATTTGGCGGAAAATGCACCCCTACTATCGCCGGTGACTACGTTTGCGAATGCGTTTTAAGGCTAAGTGGCAAAAGGTATAAAAATAACATCTTTTTAAAATGTTACACAAAATTACGAAATTATTTGTTAATGTAGAGAAAGACAGGTCAACTTAAAATTAAAAAAAAAACTGAAATAAAAACAAAGAATGATTTACAAATCTTTGTAGGTGTGAATATGGTCGCTACTGCTCTCCAAACCCTTGTAAACATGGTGGAGTGTGCGAGGAAGGGGACGAAGGACCACTGTGTAAATGTCGTTCATATGCAGGTAAGTTTTATTATTAAATACTTATTCATTTCTTAAAGTCCGGTGTCTTAGCCCTAGGAAAGATAAAAAAACTTCAAACTTGGATGCATCTGAGATTTTTAGTTTTTCTGAAAGGGGAGTCTCTAAGCTTTAAAAAAAAGCCTGGGACACAAGCTCTATGTCATCATCAGATTAATGTTATCAGATATTAAACTACGATAATAATTTTAGATTTATTTGTTTTTCAAGAAAAATCATATAACGAATGTCCTAAGAGTTCCAGAACCGTATTAAACGGAAAATTGTTGGTAAATCCATAGAAAAATATTACGGTTTAATTTTATTTGTCTGATCAATATTATATTTTACTTGGTTTTTTTTTGCAACGAAGATTATAAAAAAATGCGTCATAAAATTTAAATTATGTTAGGTATTTTAATCCATTCGATTTTGTTTTTATCAAATCTTATTTTATGAAAGGATCTCAGGAAAAACTACCTACCCCCCCCCTCATATTTCCAACGTGTTCGAATAATTAATTAATGATGCAGTACAAATAATACTTTTTTTTAATCAAAAATTTATTTAAAAAAAAAAACTTTATTTTACCTCAAAAAAATAATACATTTTAATTTGTTTTTTTGCACATTTGCAGAATTTGCAAAAACGCTTACAATCACACCTTATTCAATCCTGTAAACCGTTAGCGTCAGTTGAAATATTTGACCACAGTGGGACAAATCCATGGTCAATTTTTTTCCGTCATCAGAAAATCAGGTTCCGTAGGTATAAAGTTTTATTTAAAGAGCTTTTCCAAATAATTGCTTGAAGAGCTGCTCTTTTTGCGTGCTACAATATACAGTTTTTGGTAGAAGGGCAGCATTCAATTGGCCTATTTTTTATAACAAATAAGTGCCGTCGACATTCGTTCTTAGATTTAAACTGGCACGTTGAGTTATAAACTTTTCCAGTTCTTCTTATCAAAGGATCGCGTTCTGGAGATATACTACTTCCCAGTTTCTTAAATGCCTCCTTTATTTTTATACTTTTTTTTACTTATTTCTAAATTTCCTTAAGATTATTAAATTCACATTTTGTATTTGATATTTCAACATAATCATAGTATTTTCTTATTTTAAAAAGCAAGGAAATTAATCCTGTGTGCTTTTTAAAATTAGTAAAAAATAGAAAACATCATATAATAGTTTCCAAATTTTTTAAATATTAATTTAAACAAATTAAAATTATTGCTAATTAATTATTTAGACACTCTTTTTTTTGTTTATTGTCTTTTTAATATTTGTCTACGTTGACGCTTTAGCGTTTTTTACAAAAAACGAAAGTTAATAAAATTAATAATGTCTAAACAATAAAAAAAATAAAACATAAAAAGTGAAAAAAAAATATTCTGCACAAAATTTTTACAATTAAAAAAAAGTCATCGTGTGTGTTTGTCGATAATTTTTTTGCAAAAAAACTTGTCGAGCCATAATTTGTGGTTTAATAGTTTTTGTAAACGTGTGCCACATAAGTTTGAAAAAAAAACACAAAAATGAATTTCTTTCTACTTCTACGCCAGAGCTGATGGATTACTACTTTTATATGCTTCTTTTGTAGAAAATTTAATGGTCCTAATTTATTTTCTTTGTCATGTAAAAGTTAGAAAATAAAAATGACGAAAAAAAGTGACGAAATTTTAATGCGAATTAAAAACCAGCGGTACGCCACTGACTCCAATAAACGCACATTTTATTAGCTCAGTATTTGAGAAATTTCTTAAGCTTTGATTTACTCTTTTGCACTTTTTGTGTCAGATAACTCCAAAATGAAGTTTTTAGCAGATTTGTGAAAAAGTACACCTTTTCCAGTAGCTTTTACATATAAAAATATAAAGATATTATTTTGAAAACTTTCCGATTTAATTAATTCTCAAGATGACAGTTAGTACTCAGTGATATCAAAAAATATATCATAGACCTTGGAGTCCGATGTAGGGCGATTTCCGGTTTCGTGACGTCATAACTGTGTCTCGGGCGTTTTTTAAAGCTCCAAGACTCTGCTTTTAGACAAAAATAAAATCTCAAATGCATCCATGTTTGAAGTTTTTTTTTATGTTAAGACACCGGACTGTTAAGAGCAAAACATAGTTCGATAAAAACAGTAAATAAACAAAGAAAACATTAAAAATATAAAAGAATTTTAGATTTAAAATATTATAGTAACGAATGCACCGGTCCAAATCGAAGACTCCTTATATGAGCTGTCTAAAACTGAGCCTAGTCCATAACTAAGCTAAATCCATAACCCAATAGTCATGATTTAATTGCTATTGGTTTGCAATGCTTGATTCGGACAAAATTTGGTTTTAGCTTCAATATTTTTCACCATTTGTTTTTTAGGAGAATCCTGTGAATTCGACCTGAACGAATGCGAATCAAACCCATGTCAAAATGGCGGCACTTGCATCAATGAGATAGGGTCATTCCATTGCGTGTGTCCGCCAAACACCACTGGCCCATATTGTTCCACCGCAATGCTGGATTCCACCTTATCCAATTTCTTCGCGAACATTACATGGAGAGAGCTTATGTATATTGGTAAGTATCTGGACAAGTCTATCAAACCGGGTTCTGTTAAAAACCAGAACCTGTCAATAACATGAACCGACACATAACCATGACATTTCTATAACTATATGTGCTACTAAAAAGAGAATTTACATGTTGTTTCTGAAGCTTAAAACCTGATACTGTCCACATATTTCGACACTTTGTTTATTGGGCACTTATATTAATAAATTATATTTTTTATGATAGGTATCATCATTGGTAGTGTTCTTCTCTTTACGATCATCATCTGCTGCACGTGCTGTATAATGCGCAATAAGAGGAATAAACGTCGTGCCGTCAGTACAAACAACGGGAACATCAAGGATAATAATGTGTTAAATTCTACTAGGCCACATGAGATGCACGAATACAAACGAGGTAATACATAAATATTTACAGTTTATGTTTAGAAATTATGTTTTTTTTAGTTTTAACGTTCAATGTAAGTCTTAGTTTGGACCATAACTCAATCCCGAAACTATTAAAGAAAAATTTAGTATTCTAAAGGCGCAATTACACAGACGAACATGCTCAAATAAAAGCTCGTGCAAAAGATCTAAAATTTTTTGCGTGAACATTTTTGTGAGCTTTTCTTTGAACAATTTGTTCGGGTAAATTTTTGAGCAAATTATTGCTATCTATTTTGGAAAAATATTTTTAAAGATGAGAATAAATAAAATTTCACATCAGTGATCAGTGATCTCAATTCTTTAAAAAAATGGAACACCGATTTTTATTTAAAATTTTTGTGAAAAAAAGCCGACGCCAAGCAAAACATTATTATTGGCTCTACTATCAGTTTTGTCACATGGATAAGGGTTACTTATAATATTTTTTTCTTAGGGTTTTTCCCGGATTTTTTTGCCCAGGGTTTTTTTTGAGATTTTCTTGCGAGTTTTTTTATTTCCAAGGGTTTTTTTTCCTAAAGTCAAAAAAAAGCCACGAAAATTTTTCTTTTCCAAAAAAATTTTGAGTTTTTCAAATATCGGCAAAAAACTCAAAAATTGCACTTTTAAGTGATAATCCGCGCCTTACGACTATAAGGAGTGGTGGGGAGGGGGATTTTTTTTTAAACATATTTTTGTAACTTTACTTTACCTTTAGCTTTTATTGTTGTTTTTTAATTCCTCACACCAGATTTACCTAGTTAGTTTAAGGTCCCAAGGATTGCTTAAAAAAGCAAATGGTTCATGAAAATGCTGAAGATATAAATATTTACTGTCAATTTAATGTAATAATCAAGGTCGATTACTGACACTGAACCAACAATATGCAAAGGGCATTGCGATTCAAAAGGGTGGCCGGCCTACTACCTGCGAAATCCAAAACGCGGGATGATAGATCGGCGACACAGTCTACTAAATTACTGCTAAATTATATTTTTTAGACAAGGGTCGGGTTCTTAGGGTTGTAAAAGTGGGTATTATTTAAACCAGACGTCCTTTTGTTATTTGAGATTTAAAAAATGTATATAGGTTTTTTAATTTGACTTAATTATTATTGTAAAAGACTAAGCTAGGAAGTAAAATAAAGTTTTAAACGTACATTTTTATCATTATATTTTACAGGCAACAACAATAAATAAGTACCAATAATTATTATTTTTTATTCTCGTTTTTTTTACAACCCCAAAAAAGTTACAGGTATACTGGCATATCCCCTATAAAAATCAGATCAATCGAAGTTGCTTATGAGGTAAAATGTGAATTTCGGCATCAAATCGTTTTTCCGTCGGAAAGCACTTGATTAAAAATACCTTATTTCAAAACTTTGTTTTTCTATTTTCAGTTAAGTTCAATGAATTCCGATAACAATATATATCTTGAATTTGTAAAGAAATTTTTATACCCCCAATTCTTCAAACAAATTTTGCTCAACAGTCTCTCCAAAATTTACGTGTGTTCTTTTGTACGACATTTTGCTCGAACATTTCTTTGAACATTTAGCTCAAGAGGCTCGGGTAAATGTTTGTCGGCATTTCAACATCAAAGGAAAGTTTGTCTGTGTAAATGCGCCTTAACGTTTACAAAATCAACCAATAAAAAGCTTTCTCGATACTTACATCTGGTAAAAATGTAAATAGGTAATAATTAAATGCAGCCAAGCTAAACTTATGATTAACAACAACTTAGAGAAAAACAAATTTCCAATCTAAGTAGCAACTAGGGATACAAACGAAATTATTTGATATTCAGAGTGTACGGTGGGATATACTAAAAGGGTTTAGTCTATTTTAGAGCGGTCCTAAGATTAAGTGAAAGTTTTGCTTTTAAGCATTTTAAACCAACCCTCCTTGAGTTTTGGACATAGTTTGATTTAAAAGAAGAATTTTAATAAATTTGTTTATTGAATAATCATCTTAACACAATCTTTTGTTGGATTTAAGAGGAAATTTTCAATTTAGAAGAAAAGAAAAAAATTATACCACCGCGAAGTTTAAATAGTAAACACTCTGTAGAATAAATTAACATTGGGGCTATATGTCACTCTAATTAAAACTTACCCTTGTTAATTTTTTCCAATCAATACTTGATGTCGCACAACGATTTAGATGAGTAATAATAAAATAAGGAGTAGATTAATTTTGTATTTATTTAAAAGGTGCTTTTATTTATGAAATGTATTAAAAAACTTAAATGCAAGTTTTTTTTACATTTCTGTCACTGTCGAAATGTCAGTTTAAAAATATTAGCGCTGCGTTCAATCACAAACAGCGAGTTCGGATCTTTTACCTCTACTTGCACCTTGGCTTGCACCAACTTCTACTGATGAAAGCTACAGCTTTAAAATGGCTTTGAATAAGGAAAGTTTTTTTGACTAAGCGGTTACTTAGGGAAATTATAAACGAACTTATTACCAAATGCCAAAAAACAATCCTTTCTGGGGGCTATAAATTTAAACCACCCCCCTGAGGTGGTCTAAAAAATCACCAACTTTATAACCTCAAACACAAATAATGAAGCTATTATGTGCCAAATTTTTGGCGTATTCACCATTTGCCATTTTGAAACCTGTCAAAAAAAGTTAGTTTTAGTATTTTGAGAAAAAAAGCAGTTTTTCAGTGGTATTTTGCAATAACAATACAAAATAATCAATACCTTTGTTACTTTTCTGTATGGGTAAGTGTTTTTTGAAAATTGGTTTTAAAACCCCCCACAGGTGTAAATATTTAGACCTGTGGTGGTTACTATTTTAGATCTTAGTAAATCTCACTGTAATTTTACAATACATAAACTGTAAATAAAAACCTCAAACACCAAGAAAACGAGACTGATAAATGATCTTTTCTTATAAAAAGTATTAAGTATATTATTTTAGAGAGGAAGAAATCGTTTCTAACAAAAAATTTAAACTTGTCAATATTTTTCAGGTTCTAAACTATCAAATTTGGAAGTCAACCACAGAGAAATCCCATTGTGTCCTGCAAGACCCGTTTCATACACTCCAAGTTCTCAGAATGATCCCTACCAAAATAACGCAACCATTTTGCTTAACAACTTGGATACGCTCAGGAGTTATGGGTCGGCAGGTAAGCAAACTAAATTAAAGAATAATACATTTGTGTTTTGCCATAATGTTTCTTTTTCTTTTAATATTCGGCCTTTTTCTGATTTTTTGATATTTCTTAAAATATGATGGCCACATCTTCAAAAAAAAAATGCGTTTTTGATCCATGGAAAGTTTTTATGTGTTAAAACTAAAAATCAAGAGAATATTTTAGACATTATAATGTAGCAATTTAACAAACAGTTAGGGAACTAAAAGAGTAATTGACGTCTAAAATAAGGTAATAAGGAAAGTTACAACGTGAAAGCTAGATAACGCAAATATTAATTTTTTTAATTTATTTTATATATCGTCATGTCATCTTAGGTGATGAATTAGAGAACGTCCCGCCAGATTACGTAAGAAACCTCAACAGAAGCACACCACAGGGCTGTATCAGCAACCATATTGATTCAGAGAAGGCGAAGTGGGGTGATCACAAAGAAGCAGCTTTAGGAGACAAGGCTAAAATTAAAAACGGTGAGTAAATTCTCCCTAATTCTGTTAAAAATTTTCCCCCCGTTGATTTAAAATGAATGAAAATGTTTATTTTCACTGTTTATATTGTTATAGACCATATATTATGTTTTTTTAATTATATAATAATAATAATTAATATTAATTATTGCCAACGTTTCGACCGCTTTATTGAGTCATCATCAGGGCTCTATAACAATACAATGAAAAAACAAGCGTAAGAAAGTTATTAAAGATTACATACAGCTGTTTGATGGTGAGTGCATACTTTATAAAAATTATTAAAATGCAAAAACGTAGCCTTTTTTCCGGTAAGTTGTTTTTTAATAATTTTTATAAAGTATGCACTCACAATCAAACAGCTGTATGTCAGCTTTAATAACTTTCTTACGATCTTTTTTTCTTTGTATTGTTATAGAGCCCTGATGATGTACCAATAAAGCGGTCGAAACGTTAGCAATCAATTAATATGGTTTTTGTATTTTGACCATTATTAAAAAACAAAAACGTAGCCTTTTTTCCGGTAAGTTGTTTTTTAATAATTTTTATAAAGTATGCACAATCAAACAGCTGTATGTCAGCTTTAATAACTTTCTTACGATCGTTTTTTCTTTATATTGTTATAGAGTCCTGATGATGTACCAATAAAGCGGTTGACCTGAACCCACCAAAATTTTGAGAAAAAAATATATTCTGACTCTACGCCCCATTCCAAATTGCTGCGGACCAGTTTTTTGACACTGACAATAAAAATTTATTTTAGCTTGTGTGTTTAATTGTCAGCTGCCATATTGAAATTGTTCCGGATAATTTGCAATGAGGTGTAAGTAGGTCAAAGACATTCCAAGAGTGATCTAGGGTCTCTCTCTCTGAAAGAGAAAGATAGGGCCGCGCAGGAACTACGTTCCTGTAGCTCATAGCGCATTGCGGCGGAGAGTGGAAGTAATGCTTGTATTAAGTAAACACCTACCTTGCCCCGACCATCTCTTTCTATAGGATCATGAAAGAGAGACAGAACATTTTTCAATGTCGAAATATATTTCACACAATCTTAATTTCGTACCTGCCGGTTTTTGCCACCGCTTGTCAAAGTCTGTCAAGCCTGGCAAACGGTTATTTTAGATTTTCAAAAGTGAGTTATTTTAATCATTTTTGGTTGGAAATCTCGCGAGTTTATTAACAATTTATTGTAAAGTTTAAAATGACATTCAAATCAGGCTGGATCACTACCATTAAAGCTAGAGAGCAAGGGACTATTTGAAGAGTGTCGAAAATTGGGTTTCAAATTTTTGCGAACCAAATCCCTGACTAAAATATTGTGATGATTTATACAGAGTTAAGCTAGAAGATAATAAGTTAAAATACAACAACAAAAAAAAAAGAGATATAGGTTAAAACATTT